>CM022299.1:370998334-373864038 GCA_011799875.1 Thinopyrum elongatum | reverse complement strand
CCCAGAACGAGTTCAGGCTATACTTGACTGGACTCCTCCGAAGAACGTCAAGCAAGTGAGAAGTTTTCTCGGTCTTGCAAGTTATTGCCGTCGTTTTGTCGAGAATTTTTCTAAGATTGCTAAGCCTTTGACTGATCTGCTTCACAAGGGCGTTAAGTTTGAATGGACAGAAAAATGTCAGGAAAGTTTTCAAACACTCAAAGACAAGCTAACGTCTGCCCCAGTACTTGCTCCTCCAGATTCTCGCAAAGACTTTGTGATCTATTGTGACGCATCCCGTGAAGGATTAGGCTGTATCCTAATGCAAGAGCGTAAAGTGATTGCCTATGGCTCTCGTCAGTTGCGACCGCATGAAGAGAATTATCCGGTACATGATCTAGAACTAGCTGCTGTCATCTATGCATTGCAGTTATGGCGACATTACCTCCTCGGTAATCGTTGCGAGATCTACACGGATCATAAAAGTCTGAAGTACTTGTTCACTCAGCCATCTCTGAATCTCCGTCAGCAAAGATGGATGGAGACCATTGCGGACTATGACTTGGGTATTTCTTATACCCCTGGCAAGGCTGATGTGATGGCTGATGCGTTGAGCCGCAAATCCTATTGCTGCGAACTTGAGGTTCAGCTACAGCAACCACTTCTGTATGAAGGGCTTCGAAAGCTAAATCTCGAGATAGTTCCCCAAGGATACTTAAAAACCTTGGTTGTTGAACCAGACCTTGAGAAAGCTGTTAAGACTGCGCAAGCTAAGGATGCTGAAATTGATCTGATGAAGAAAGACCTTCACCTTGTAAAGTACAGGGATTTCTCGCTGTCTGAAGATGGAACCTTGTATTTCAGAGACCGCATTGTCGTACCTCGCTTCGAGCTTATGACTGACAAAGTCATGAAGGAGGCACATGATACCCCGCTGTCTATTCATCCGGGTAGCACCAAGATGTATCGTGATCTCCGTCAAAGGTACTGGTGGTCTAGAAAGAAGCAAGACATTGCTCGATATGTTGCTGAATGTGATGTGTGTCGACGCGTTAAAGCAGAACATCAGAAGCCTGCTGGAATTCTGCAACCACTTCCTATTCCTTTATGGAAATGGGATAAGGTTCAGATGGATTTCATTACAGGACTTCCGAGGTCACAGAAGGGTCACGATGTTATTCTTGTCGTCGTCGACCAACTCTCCAAAGTTGCACACTTTCTGCCCGTCAAGGAGACGATCACTGCTAGTCAGTTAGCAGAGTTATATATCTCCAGAATTGTTTCACTCCACGGTATTCCGAAAGAGATCAGTTCAGACCGTGGCAGCATATTCACTGGTCATTTCTGGGAAAGTTTCCAAAAGGCTATGGGAACCCATATTACCTGGAGTTCAGCTTATCATCCTCAATCCCAAGGCCAAGTTGAACGAGTCAATCAAGTGCTTGAAGACATGCTACGAGCTTGTGTTGTTTCTTTCGGCAAGAAGTGGGAAGAATCTCTTCCATATGCCGAGTTCTCCTATAACAACAGCTATCAAGCCAGCTTGAAAATGGCCCCCTTTGAAGTTCTCTATGGACGTAAGTGTCGAACCCCTCTGAATTGGTCAGAAACTGGGGAACGACCGCTCGTGGGTCCAGATATTATTCAACAAGCCGAAGAACAAGTCCGAATTGTCCGGGAAAATCTCAAGGCGGCTCAGGACCGCCAGAAGAGCAACTATGATCGCAAACGATGGGGTTTGACTTATCAACCTGGTGATCAGGCTTATCTTCGTGTCACTCCTATGAAGGGCACTCACCGTTTTGGAATCAAGGGCAAGTTAGCTCCCCGCTACATTGGTCCTTTCCGCATTGTTGCAAGACGTGGTCAAGTGGCGTATAAATTGGAATTGCCGCCGCAATTCTCTCATATCCACGACGTCTTCCATGTGTCGCAACTTCGTAAATGCTTCAAGGAATCTCCGCACCGATCTGTGGATCACGAGATGCTTGAATTGCAAGATGATCTTTCTTATAAGGAGCATCCGATCCGCATCCTCGATGAAGCTGAACGTCGAACCCGTCAGAAGGTTACCAAGTTCCTCAAAGTGCAGTGGTCAAATCATACTGAAGATGAAGCCACTTGGGAACGCGAGGATAATCTTCGTGCGGAATACCCCGAACTTTTTCCTTCTACTTCTTAATTCTCGGGACGAGAATTCTTGTTAGTAGAGGAGATTTGTAACACCCCCAGTGGTTAACTACAGTAATCACCCTTTTGATTATGCCATGTCATCATGTTTAACAGTGCATGATCATCATTTGCATCATAATGCATTTCAACTTCTAACTCAAATTCAAATTAAATTAAAGTGGAAAATAAAAGTTGTCCAACATAGAAACTAAATTGTTCATTAAATAGCAAATAAATCAGAGACAATTATAAAATTGAAACCAACATCATTGGAGTTGGGTAGGTGACTCAAACATCTTCAAACAGCGACTAAAAACAATATTTAATAACCATTTATTAAATCTAATTTAAGTATGAAATGATGTTTTGCCCAAACTAATTTTAGGTGTTAGGAAATAAAGCGCTGGTATTTATGGGCTAGGTCTCATATTTTACAAAAGTCATTTTGAGGCCTCACAATTTACAAAACAGAGAATAGGAGTAAAGAAAAAAAAAAGACAGAAGAAAACAGAAGAATAAAGGGAAACCCCCCTGGGCCTCGGCCCAGCAGGCCGTCCAGGCCGCCAGGCCGGCCCACTCCCGCTCTCCCCTTATCCCCCCCCCAAACCCTAGCCCGCTACACCCCACTCCCCTCGATCCACCTCTCCCTCTCGCTCTCTCGGTCTGGATCGGGAGGTCCCCCTCGCCTCCGCCCGACGCCCCCGTCTCTGCCCCGGCAGCGTCGACGCCACGCTGACCCCGCCGCCACCTCTCCGATGCCGCCCGGTGCTGCACCGCCGTCGCCGGCGCCCGCCTCCCCGTCCTCGACCTCTTCCCCAACGGGGCACCGACGCCGCCGCCCGCTGCCGTCGCCAGACCCAGCCACCGCCGTCGCCGAACACCTCCCCGTCCTCCTCCCCGTCGGCTCCACCGAGCCTCGCCGGCCCTGTTCATCTACATCGCCGGTGAGGACCGCGTCCGCTCCCCGTGCGCTCTCCCTGCCGCCGCGGTCACCGCTCCCGTGCCGCGCTCGCCCGCCCCCGCCGCGGAGCTGCTGCTCCGCCTGCTGCTGCTGCTGCCGCTCGCCGCAGCTGCCCCGCACGTGCGCCCGCGCGTCGCTCGCCGTCGTCTGCCCGCTCGTCCGTGCGCGCGCGCGCGTTGACCCCAGCCGCGCGGATGTGTCCGGCTCTGGACGGGCACAGCGCGGACGTGTCCGGCTGTGCCACTGTCCAGTGGGCCCCCCAGAATGTTTAAAAAAAAAAAGAAGAAGAAAAAGAAGAAAAAGAAAATATAGTAATAATTAATTAGTTAATTAGTGAATTAATTAACTTAACTAATCATGTTTAATTAAACTAATTAAACTTAATTAACCTAATTATCTAATTAAGCTAATTAATCTGTTAATTAGGCTAATAGTCAATGACAGCGGGCCCCACCTGTCAGATTGTGCTGACGTCAGCATGATGTCATGCTGACGTCATCAACTACTGTTTCGGATAATGTTAATTTAAATAATTAATTAAATTCCAGAAATTAATAAAAACTTTAGAAAATCATATTAAATAATCCGTAACTCAGATCGAAAAACTTTGTACATGAAAGTTGCTCAGAACGACGAGACGAATCTGAATACGCGGTCCGTTCGTCCGTCACGCGTCTCTAACTATCCGAACTTGCAACCGTTCCCCTCTTATCCTCTGTCCGATAATTCCAAAGACCCGGGAAATATCGTCAGATATTCTCCCGCTCCGTCTGTTACGTGTGATGCTGCGTTAGACTACCCCTAGCACCGTGTATCGTATTTGTCATGCTCATGTTTGCTATATATTTATACTGTTTCCTCCCCCTCTTCTCTCTCGATAGCCCCCGACCCCGACGTCGTCCCCGAGACCGACGCAGCTCCGGATCCCGAAGACACCATAGACGACCTTGCCCTTACCGCCGAGCAACCAGGCAAGCCCCTCCTTTGATCATCCCGATATCGCCCATTCTATATTCCCATGCTTGCATTAGAATTGCTGCTGCTGCTGCTGCTTTACCTATTCTGATGCATAGCCTGTTCAATGTAACCTGCTGTTGATAATTACCTACATATCCTAAACTGTTTAGTCTAGGCTGGGTAGAGACCTATCAGTGACCCCACTTATCCCGACTACCGCGCTGGATCGTCAGAAGACCCGATCAATGGGATTGAAGACCAGGACCCGACACCGCACATCACCCCCCCCCCTTAGTTGTAACGACACTGCAGCGTTACTATCGAGTGCCGAGGGTGAAACCTCTTGTAGCACTTCTGATGTTAACTCTGTAGAGTAGCTATTCGGTCGTGGTCATCGAGGGTGATTCCTCCTTCACCGCTTCCGATAACGACGCTGTCGTACAACACCTCAAGTGTGGACCCAGTGAGGGTGATTCCTCCTAGTTCACCTTGACGGATACATCGAGTGGGAATTCAATGAGGGTGATACCTCGGATTCCCTGATGTTATGGACACACGGATACTTGGACCTTACAATGTTACTTGGAAAGGCGGGTCGACCCTGAGGGGTACCCGCGTGTGATGTGAAGGCGGGTTGCCAGTGTGGTGCCCGGGTGGTGAATACGAGGCGCGGTCGGGCATTCTTAACCCTTGCCGCAAGTCCTCGAGACGGGGCGACGGGGTCACATCTTTCGTGAGTCTCTGCTCGTTACCGCAAGCCCTAGTCCTAACGATTTGGATATTTGATCCGAGCAGACCTCTGGTCTGATAGCACTAACCATCACGTGGGCATAGTATGGGCGTTCTGCATCGTAGCATCAGCCGAAAGCTCTGTCAGACGTCTAGTTCAGCCTTGCGGCCGGGACGGACCGGCGCCCCCCCTGGTGCCTGGCTTCCCCCTGCACGCAACGACTCGGAGTGCACAGGGCGATGGCCCAAGACCTCTGAGCGCTTAGGATGTAGACCGACGGGGACCTCTCTGCTGAGCTGTAGGTAGGGTTGCGATGTGTCGTTTGGCCGAGGCCGGGCATGACCCAGGAAAGTGTGTCCGGCCGAAGTTAATCGAGCGTGTTGGGTAAGTTGGTGCACCCCTGCAGGGAAGAACACTTCTATCGATAGCCGGTCCTACGGAAAGGACACTCGGAGTTGTATCCTGATTGATACAATTTAGAACTGGATACCTGTGATGAGACCTGTATATATGGCTCTGGGATTGCTTCTCGCAGGGAGTCGAGAAGGGATCTCAGGACGAGGTTGTTGATGAATGTAGGCTCTGGGATTGCTTTCTCGCAGGGAGTCGAGAAAGGATCTCTGGGTGAGGTTGATATTATTACTACTACATTATATTGTAATGTTCTACTCTCTTCTACTGCTGCAAGACCGCTGAAGATGCTAGTCTTCGATAGGACTAGGCCTTCTCTCTATTCTGGCATTTCTGCAGCCCAGTCCACATATACAGCCTCCCTTTGAAAATGTTGCATATGTAGTGTAGATCCTTGCTTGCTGAGTACTTCAGAGTACTCACGGTTGCTTTGTTTTCCTTTTTCTCCCCATATCAGTTTGACGTGACCAGAGGACGGAGCCCCCTGAGACAGATGCCCCGACGATCGTTACTACTACTACCCAGAGGATGGATACTACTACGAGTTGACTGACGACCAGGAGTAGGATCGGAGGGTCCCAGGCAGGAGGCCTTGTGCCTTTCGATCGTAGTGTTTTCTTTTGCCCCGCCTTCCTAAAGGCCTTTCTGTTTCTATTTCATATCTATACTCAGATATCTGATGCTTCCGCTGACACTTGCTCGCAAGCTTATGTATTCGAGCCCTCGAGGCCCCTGGCTTGT
Organism: Thinopyrum elongatum; assembly: GCA_011799875.1. Taxonomy (NCBI): domain Eukaryota; kingdom Viridiplantae; phylum Streptophyta; class Magnoliopsida; order Poales; family Poaceae; genus Thinopyrum; species Thinopyrum elongatum. The sequence continues at coordinate 373,858,087 of CM022299.1, read as the reverse complement.
AATATAAAGCTTGTATGACTTTATTTATGTTTTAGAGTTGTGTTGTGAAATCTGCCCGTGAGTCCTTAGGCTTGATCGTGTGCATTTGCGTGTATGATTAGTGCACGATCGGGCCGGGGGCGTCACAATACCGGAGGAATACCTTGTGTGCTATCAAACATCACAACGTAACTGGGTGATTATAAAGATGCTCTACAGGTATCTCCGAAGGTGTTTGTTGAGTTGGCATAGATCGAGATTAGGATTTGTCACTCCCAGTATCGAAGAGGTATCTCTGGGCCCTCTCGGTAATACACATCATAAGCTTGCAAGCAAACGACTAAGGAGTTAGTCATGAGGTAATGTATTATGGAACGAGTAAAGAGACTTGCCGGTAACGAGATTGAACTAGGTATGAAGATACCGACGATCGAATCTCGGGCAAGTAGCATACCGATGGACAAAGTGAATTACGTATGTTGTCATAATGGTTCGACTGATAAAGATGTTTGTAGAATATGTAGGAGCCAATATGGGCATCCAGGTTCCGCTATTGGTTATTGACCGAAGAGGTGTCTCCGTCATGTCTACATAGTTCTCGAACCCGTAGGGTCCGCACGCTTAACGTTCGTTGATGATATGTTGTTATATGAGTTATATGTTTTGGTTACCGAATGTTGTTCGGAGTCCCGAATGAGATCACGGACATGACAAGGAGTCTCGAAATGGTCGAGAGGTAAAGATTGATATATAGGATGATGGTATTTGGACACCGGAAGTGTTTCGGGACGTACCGGGAAGGAATCGGGTCACCGGAAGGGGTTCCGGACACCCCCCCCGGCAAGTTATGGGCCTTATGGGCCAAAGGAGGGGACAAACCAGCCCACAAGGGGGCTGGTGCGCCTTCTCCCTTGTTTGGCCAGCCCTAGGGAAGTAAAAGGGGGAGGGCTAGCCCCTCCTACCTTTCCCTCTCATGGGAGAAAGGAAAGGGGGGGGGCGCCACCCTCCCCTGCCTTTCCCTTGCTCCAAATAAGGAAAAGGGGGGTCGCGGCTTGGGAGGGACTCCAAGTAGGATTCCTCCTACTTGGGCGCCTCCTTTGGCTGCTTCTCCCTCCCTCCCACCTATATATATGTGGGAGGGGGGCGCCTAGCACGATCCAGACAATTGCCTAGCCGTGTGCGGCGCCCCCCTCCACCGTTTACACCCCCGGTCATATTTTCGTAGTGTTTATGCGAAGCCCTGCGGAGATCACTTCACCATCACCGTCACCACGCCGTCGTGCTGACGGAACTCATCTACTACCTCGACGTCTTACTGGATCAAGAAGGCGAGGGACGTCATCGAGCTGAACGTGTGCAGAACGCGGAGGTGCCGTGCGTTCGGTACTTGATTAGTTGAAGCGCGAAGAAGTTCGACTACATCAACCGCGTTGTGAAACGCTTCCGCTTACGGTCTACGAGCGTACGTAGACACACTCTCCCCCCTCGTTGCTATGGATCTCCATGGATAGATCATTGCGTGTGCGTAGAAATTTTTTGTTTTCCATGCAACGTTTCCCAACAGTATGTCCCTCCCTTGGCCCATTAAGCCCACAAAACCTACCGGGGGTGTCCGGAACCCCTTCCGGTGACCCGATGGCTACCCGGTGCAACCCGAAACCCTTCCGATGTCTGAATACCATCGTCCTATATATCAATCTTTACCTCTCGACCATTTCAAGACTCCTCGTCATGTCTATGATCTCATCTGGGACTCCAAACAACATTCGGTCACCAAATCATATAACTCATATAACACTATATCGTCAACGAACGTTAAGCGTGCGGACCCTACGGGTTGGAGAACTATGTAGACATGACCGAGACACCTCTCCGGTCAATAACCAATAGCGGAACCTGGATTCCCATATTGGCTCCTACATATTCTACGAAGATGTTTATTGGTCGAACCGTTATGACAACATACGTAATTCCCTTTGTCCATCGGTATGTTACTTGCCCGAGATTCGATCGTCGGTATCTTTATACCTAGTTCAATCTCGTTACCGGCAAGTTTCTTTACTTGTTCCGTAATACATCATCATGTAACTAACTCATTAGTCACTTTGCTTGCAAGGCTTCTTATGATGTGTATTACCGAGAGGGCCGAGAGATACCTCTTCGATACTCGAAGTGACAAATCCTAATCTCGATCTATGCCAACCTAACAAACACCTTTGGAGATACCTGTAGAGCATCTTTATGATCACCCAGTTACGTTGTGACGTTTGATAGCACACAAGGCATTCCTCTGGTATCTGGAAGATGAATAATCTCATAGTCGAAAGAATATGTATTTGACATGAAGAAAGCAATAGCAATAAACTGAACGATCATTATGCTAAGCTAACGGGTGGGTCTTGTCCATCACATCATTCTCCTAATGATGTGATCCCGTTATCAAATGACAACACATGTCTATGGTTAGGAAACCTTAACCATCTTTGATCAATGAGCTAGTCTAGTAGAGGCTTACTAGGGACATGGTATTTGTTTATGTATTCACACATGTATTTAAGTTTCCGATCAATATAATTCTAGCATGAATAATAAACCTTTATCATGAATAAGGAAATATAAAATAACAACTTTATTATTGCCTCTAGGGCATATTTCCTTCATCAGCAATATGTCATCCACATATAATATCAGAAATGCTACAGAGCTCCCACTCACTTTTTTGTAAATACAGGCTTCACCATAAGTCTGTATAAAACCATATGCTTTGATCACATCATTAAAGCGTATATTCCAACTCCGAGATGCTTGCACCTGTCCATAGAAGGATCGTTGGAGGTTTCACACTTTGTTAGCACCATTAGGATCGACAGAACCTTTTGGTTGCATCATATACAACTCTTCTTTAAGAAACCCGTTAAGGAATGCAGTTTTGACATCCATTTGCTAGATTTAATAATCATAAAATGTGGTAATTGCTAACATGATTCGGACAGACTTAAGCATCGCTACGGGTGAGAAAGTCTCATCATAGTCAACCCCTTGAACTTGTCGAAAACCTTTCGCGACAAGTCGAGCTTTGTAGACAGTGATATTACCATCAGCATCCGTCTTCCTCTTGAAGATCCATTTATTCTCAATGGCTTGCCGATCATCAGGCAAGTCCACCAAATTCCATACTTTGTTCTCATACATGGATCCTACATCAGATTTCATGGCCTCAAGCCATTTATCGAAATCTAGGCTCATCATAGCTTCTTCATAGTTCGCAGGTTCGCCGTTGTCTACCAACATGACTTTTAGGACAGGGTTACCGTACCACTCTGGTGCAGAACATGTTCTGGTTAACCTACGAGGTTCAGTAGTAACTTGATCCGAAGTTTCATGATTATCATCATTAGCTTCCTCTCTAGTTGGTGTAGGCATCACGGGAACGGTTTTCTCAGATGTGCTACTTTCCAATTCGAGAGAAGGTACAATTACCTCATCAAGTTCTACTTTCCTCCCACTCACTTCTTTTGAGAGAAACTCCTTCTCTAGAAAGGACCCATTCTTGGCAAAAAAGATCTTGCCTTCGGATCTGTGATAGAAGGTGTACCCAATAGTCTCCTTAGGGTATCCTATGAAGACGCATTTTTTCGATTTGGGTTCGAGCTTATCAGGCTGAAGCCTTTTGACATAAGCGTCGCATCCCCAAACTTTAAGAAACGACAGCTTAGGTTTCTTGCCAAACCATAATTCATACGGTGTCGTCTCAACGGATTTAGAAGGTGCCCTATTTAACGTGAATGCGGCTGTCTCTAATGCATAACCCCAAAATGATAAAGGCAAATCGGTAAGAGACATCATAGAACGCACCATATCTAATAAAGTACGGTTATGACATTCAGACACACCATTACGCTGTGGTGTTCCAGGGGGCGTGAGTTGTGAAACAATTCCACATTGTTTTAAATGAAGGCCAAACTCATAACTCAAATATTTGCCTCCGCGATCAGATCGTAGAAACTTTATTTTCTTATTACGATGATTCTCCACTTCACTCTGAAATTCTTTGAACTTTTCAAATGTTTCAGACTTGTGTTTCATCAAGTAGATATACCCATACCTACTCAAATCATCTGTGAAGGTTAGAACCGCGTGCCTCAATACTCATCGGACCACATACATCGGTATGTATTATTTCCAATAAGTCATTAGCTCGCTCCATTGTTCCGGAGAACGGAGTTTCAGTCATCTTACCCATGAGGCATGGTTCGCAAGTATCAAATGATTCATAATCAAGTGATTCCAAAAGTCCATCCGCATGGAGTTTCTTCATGCACTTTACACCAATATGACCTAAACGGCAGTGCCACAAGTATGTTGCACTATCATTGTCAACTTTGCATCTTTTGGCATCAATATTATGAATATGTGTATCACTACGATTGAGATTCGATAAACCATTTACATTGGGTGTATGACCATAGAAGGTTTTATTCATGTAAACAGAACAACAATTATTCTCTGACTTAAATGAATAACCGTATTTGCAATAAACACGATCTAACCATGTTCATGCTCAATGCACACACCAAATAACATTTATTTAGGCTCAACACTAATCCCGAAGGTAGAGGGAGTGTGCGATTGTGATCATATCAATCTTGGAAAGACGTCCAACACACATCGTCACCTCGCCCTTAACTAGTCTCTGTTTATTCTGCAACTCGTGTTTTGAGTTACTAATCTTAGCAAATGAACCGGTATCAAATACCCAGGCGCTACTACGAGCATTAGTAAGGAACACATCAATAACATGTATATCAAATATACCTTTGTTCACTTTGCCATCCTTCTTATCCGCCAAATATTTGGGGCAGTTCCGTTTCCAGCGACCATTTCCTTTGCAGTAGAAGCACTCAGTTTCAGGCTTGGGTCCTGCTTTGTGCTTCTTCACGGGTGCGGCAACTTGCTTGCCATTCTTGAAGTTCCCTTTCTTTCCCTTGCCCTTTTTCTTGAAACTAGTGGTCTTGTTAACCATCAACACTTGATGCTCCTTCTTGATTTCTACCTCCGCGGCTTTAAGCATTGCGAAGAGCTCGGGAATCGTTTTCGTCATCCCTTGCATATTATAGTTCATCACGAAGCCTTTGTAGCTTGGTGGCAGTGGCTGAAGAACTCTGTCAATAACACTCTCAACTGGAAGATCAATTCCTAGCTGAGTCAAGTGGTTATGATACCCAGACATTTTGAGTATGTGTTCACTGACAGAACTGTTCTCCTCCATCTTGCAGCTATAGAACTTGTTGGAGACTTCATATCTCTCAACCTGGGCATTAGCTTGAAATATTAACTTCAGCACTTGGAACATCTCATATGCTCCGTCGCGTTCAAAACGTCTTTGAAGTCCCGGTTCTAAGCCGTAAAGCATGGCACACTGAACTATTGAGTAGTCATCAGATCGAGCCTGCCAGACGTTCATAACATTTGCAGTAGCTCCTGCAGCAGGTCTGTCACCTAGCGGTGCATCAAAGACATAATTCTTTTGTGCAGCAATGAGGATAATCCTCAAGTTACGAACCCAGTCCGTGTAATTGCTACCATCATCTTTCAACTTAGCTTTCTCTAGGAGCGCATTAAAATTCAAGGGAACTATAGCACATGCCATTGATCTACAACATAGATATGCAAACTATTAAGACTAAGTTCATGATAAATTAAGTTCAATTAATCAAATTACTAATGAACTCCTACTTAAATTAACATCCCTCAAGTTATCTAAGTGATACATGATCCAAATCAACTAACCCATGTCCGATCATCACGTGAGATGGGGTAGTCATCAATGGTGAACATCTCTATGTTGATCATATCTACTATATGACTCACGTTCGACCTTTCGGTCTCCAGTGTTCAGAGACCATGTCTGTACATGCTAGGCTCGTCAAGTTTAACCCAAGTATTCTGCTTGTGCAAAACTGGCTTACACCCATTGTATGTAAACGTAGAGTCTATCACACCCGATCATCACGAGGTTCTTCGAAACGACAAACTTTAGCAACGGTGCATACTCAGGGAGAACACTTTTATCTTGAAATTAAGTGAAGGGATCATCTTATAATGCCACCGTTGTTCTAAGCAAAATAAGATGCATAAAGGATAAACATCACATGCAATCAAAATATGTGGCATGATATGGCCATCATCATCTTGTGCTTTTGATCTCCATCTCCAAAGCATCGGCATGATCTCCATCGTCACCGGCATGACACCTTGATCTCCATCATTGCGACGGGGTCGTCTCGCCAACTATTGCTTCTACAACTATTGCTAACGCATAGCGATAAAGTAAAGCAATTACAAGAGGCTTAATGATTGACACGCAGGTCGTACAATAATTAAAAGACAACCCTAAGGCTCCTGCCGGTTGTCGATATTACAAAACATGATCATCTCATACAACAACATATATCACATCACTTCTTGACCATATAACATCACAACATACCCTGCAAAAACAAGTTAGACGTCCTCTACTTTGTTGTTGCAAGTTTTACGTGGCTGCTAAGGGCAACTAGCAAGAACCGTTCTTACCTATGCAAAACCACAATGGTGATTATCAAGTTTGATGTTTTAACCTTCTTCAAGGACCGGCCGTAGTCAAATTTGATTCAACTAAAGTAGGAGAAATAGACACCTGCCAGCCACCTTTATGCAAAACAAGTTGCATGTCAGTCGGTGGAACCGGTCTCATGTATGTGGACACGTAAGGTTGGTCCGGGCCGTTTCATCTTACAATGCCGCCGAATCAAAATAAGACGTTGGTGGTAAGCAGTATGAACCTCACCGCCCACAACGCTTTGTGTTCTACTCGTGCATATTATCTATGCATAGACCAGGCTCATGATGCCATTGTTGGGGAATGTTGCATGGAAAACAAAAAAAAATCTACGCACACGCAAGATCTATCCATGGAGATACATAGCAATGAGAGGGGAGAGTATGTCTATGTACCCTCGTAGACCGTAAAGCGGAAGCGTTAATTAATGCGGTTGATGTAGTTGTACACCTTCACGATCCGCCCGATCAAGTACCGAACGTACGGCAACTCCGCGTTCAGCACGCGTTCAACTCGATGACGTCCTCGCCTTCTTGATCCATCAAGACGAGTGAAGTAGTAGTTGAGTTCCGGCAGCACGACAGCATGGTGATAGTGGTGATGCAACTATCTCCACAGGGCTTCACCGAGCACTACGAAAATATGACCGAGGATGAACTAGAGGGAGAGGGGCGTCGCACACGGCTTGGGGATCGTGGTGTGTCTTGCCCCTCTCCCTCCTCTCATATATATATAGGTGGGAGTGAGGAGGGGCTGCCCTAGGGCGCCCCAAGGGGGCCGGCGGCCAGCCATGGGCTCCTGCCCTAGGTGCACCCCCCTTTCCTTCCTATGGTGCAGGGGAGAAGGCAGGAGGGGAGGCGCCCCCCCCCCCTTTCCTTTTTCACAAGTAGGAGAGAAGGTAAGATGGGGTAGCCCTCTTCCCTTCCTTCCCTAGGGCTGGCGCCATGAGGTGGGGGTGCACCATCCCCATGTGGGCTGGTGTGCTCTCCCCCGTTGGCCCAATAAGCCCAATAACTCCCCGTAGGTCTCCCGAAACCCCTTCCGGTGATCCGATAAATAACCGGTACTTCTGAAACCTTTCTGGTGACCAAATACTATCGTCATATATATCAATCTTTACCTCCGGACCATTCCAGAGCTCATCGTCATGTCCGTGATCTCATCTGGGACTCCGAACAACATTCGGTCATCAACTCACATAACTCATATAATATTATATCGTCAATGAACGTTAAGCGTGCGGACCCTACGGGTTCGAGAATGATGTAGACATGACCGAGACGCCTCTCCGGTAAATAACCAATAGCGGGACCTAGATGCCCATATTGGTTCCTACATATTCTATGAAGATCTTTATCGGTCGAACCTTTATGATAACATACGTAATTCCCTTTGTCTGTCGGTATGTTACTTGCCCGAGATTCGATCGTTGGTATCTTCATACCTAGTTCAATCTCGTTACCGGCAAGTCTCTTTACTTGTTCCATAATACATCATCTTGTACCTAACTTCTTAGTCACTTTGCTTGCAAGCTTCTTGTGATGTGTATTACCGAGAGGTTCCAGAGATACCTCTCTGATATACGGAGTGACAAATCCCAATCTCGATTCACGCCAACTAACAGACACCTTCGAAGATACCTGTAGAGCATCTTTATGATCACCCAGTTACGTTGTGACGTTTGATAGCACACAAGGTATTCCTCCGGTATCCGAGAGTTGCATGATCTCATGGTCGAAGGAATATGTATTTGACATTAAGAAAGCAGTAGCAATAAACTGAACGATCATATGCTAAGCTAACGGATGGGTCTTGTCCATCACATCATTCTCCTAATGATGTGATCCCGTTATCAAGTGACAACTCATGTCCATGGTTAGGAAACCTTAACCATCTTTGATCAGCGAGCTAGTCTAGTAGAGGCTCACTAGGGACACGGTATTTGTTTATGTATCCACACATGTATTTAAGTTTCCATTCAATACAATTCTAGCATGAATAATAAACCTTTACAATGAATAAGGAAATATAATAATAACAACTTTATTATTGCCTCTAGGGCATATTTCCATCAACTTGTAGTTGCATGACTACTGGTAGACATTCCTTTGTCCCTCTCCGCCGACAAAACATCACTAAGTTGCAAATTCGTCGAAGACATGCAATCACATTTGGGGTGGGGGGGAGGGCAACACTTGCAGTTGCGTGTCTAGTGGTGGACATGCAACTGTCCCCCGACAAAAACACCACTGAGTTGTAGTCACGTGAAGGCATGCAATTTCAGTCGAGAGCGACATTTGCAATTGTGTGGCTAGTGATAGGCATGCAACTTCCCCTTCCCTCATGCCCCTACTCAACAAACAGACACAATAATAAATAAATAAATGCATCCACTGAACTTGTCGCTCCCTGTCACAACGCAGCCAAACACAATCATGCTAGCCTCGTGTGGCGCAAAGATCCTTTCCCTTTATCTATCGGCTACAGGCCATCCCACACCCGAGGATGGGACACTATTAGCCAACGAGTGATGACACAAAAGAAAAATAAACACACAAAAATAATTTAACATAGAGAATTTTAAAAATAAACACTAAAGATAAAAGAATTAACTGCATTTGTAAAATACGAAAATAAATATAGCTAAGTTAAGAGAAAAGAAAAAAGACAGAAAAAAAGCACACAACACAGCCTAAGACAAGCCCAACCTACTTCGTAAAGCCCACAGAAACCGCACAGCTAATAATCAAACACCACAAGGCCCTTTGCACAAACAGGTCTTGCTATGTCCAGATTTGAGGTAGTATCTTTTCCCTCAAGTTAGGGTTGTCTTTCTCCCGGTGGCGATAGCGCCGCCGTCGAGTTGTTTTTTCCTTCCCTACCACCGACAATCTCCTCGCTGATCTCTTGGAGCGACAGTAGCTCGCGCTGGGCTAGGCGGGGAAGCGGTGGAACTAGGGCTCCCCCAAAAATACTCGATCTGTACTTCCATCGGGTAAGGTTTTCCAATGGCGGCTGAGGGGGCCTCGGGCGTAAGTGACATCGAGCAGTTGATGAAAGAGCTGGGGCTAAAAGAAGAAGATCTGGATGACGTGGTCTTTGATGAGAAGGATGCGCTTCCGGAGGGACCTAGATGGACAGCGCTGGCTAGGGTAAATACCACCAAAACCTACAGCCAAACTTGGTTCTACAGGAACATGCGAGCGGCCTGGAATATTGCACAGGTAACCAAGTTCAAGCCCCTAGAGGAGAATCTATACACGGTTCAATTTTCTTGCTTAGGGGATTGGGAGAGGGTTATGCATGAGGGTCCTTGGAACTTCAGAGGGGATGTGGTGCTTCTTGCGCCTTATGATGGGGTTTCAAATCCATCAACAATCAAATTGGAAAAGATTGATATATGGATTCAAATACATGATATACCAGATCTTTTTGCCCATCTGGTTACTCCACTAGCTGCAAAGGTGGGGAAGGTGTTGTTCACTGAACCACCGTCTCATAATTTTGTTGGAAATTTTCACAGAGTGTGGATTCGGCTCAATGTGCTTAAACCTCTGAAGAATGCTGTTTCTATGATTAGAGATGGTGTGAGGCAGATTTACAAAGTGAAATATGAAAAACTTCCCAATTGGTGTGCCGTTTGTGGTATGCTAGGACATCTGTTCAAGGAACATGGTAACGGGATTCACCCCCCGTCGGCTTTGGTTTTTAAGGATCTCTGAGCAAGCTGGGTCATGCGCATAGGACGGGGTCCTGGAGAGGGCCGAGGCAGGCATGGTGAACGCAGGGGAGGCCGGTCAGGCGGACGCTCAGGTAACCGATATGAAGAGGGCATGAATAACTTCACAATGTATTCTGCTAAGGGAGGGACAGAGGAGGATGTGGATCCAGATGGCACTGGAAAAGATGTTGACATGGAAGACCTTACCAGGAAAAGGATCGCTGGTGGGGCACTGGAGGGCAACATGTGAAACACCACAGGTTTAGCGGCGAGAGATGCTAGCGAGAACCAGCTCGCTATTGTGCCAACAGGTGTTTCCCTTGTGAGTCCCCCTCCACAAAGGGACCCCAAGAGGACCAGGATGAGTGGCGATGGCAACGATGGACCAACTTCAGCAGTGAAAATTTTGGCGGGCTCCTTCGAGGAGCGCCGCCGGGTCCAATTAATGAGTGCCCTCTGCTGGAACTGCCGTGGAGCGGGAAAACCCGCGGTAGTCCGAGAACTTCACAATTTCGTGAGGAAGTTTGCCCCTACCCTGTTGTGTATTGTGGAGACACAAATAGAAGGTTCTAGGGTAGAAGCTTTAGCTAGTTCTATTGACTATGAAAATTCTTATGCAGTAGATAGTCAAGGTCGGAGTAGTGGTATTGGTCTTTTCTGGAATAATGAAATAAAGATTCAAATTCTTGGTTACTCGGTTTACCATCTAGATGTATCAGTAGAGGAGCAGGGGGAGGACAAGTGGAGATTAACTTGTGTTTATGGAGAGGCATAGATGCGCTTGCGTCACCAAACGTGGACAGTTTTGAAAAACATAAGTACAACAAGCAACCTGCCTTGGCTTTGTATCGGAGATTTCAATGAAGTTTTACGTTTGGATGAGCATGAGGGGATTGGGCAGCGCAGCAATGCACAGATCCAGGCGTTCAGAGATGCGACTAGTGTTTGCATGCTACTAGATCTGGGCTATAATGGCCGTTTTTGGACTTTCAAGAAGAAGGTAACTGGAGGCACCTACACACGCTGCAGATTGGATAGAGTTTTGGTCAACGCAGATTGGATGGCGAGGTTTCCATTAGCAGTGGTGAAAGGATCGGTATAGTTGACTAGAGGGGGGGTGAATAGGCAACTAACAATTTTTAGCTTTTCTTTACCAATTTAAACTTTGCATCAAAGTAGGTTGTCTAGAAATGCAACTAGGTGAGCAACCTATATGATGCAACAACAACAAGCACACAAGCAAGCAAGGGATACAACATAAATTAAGCTTGCACAAGTAAAGGTAAGAGATAACCAAAAGTGGAGCCGGTGGAGACGAGGATGTGTTACCGAAGTTCCTTCCCTTTGAGAGGAAGTACGTCTCCGTTGGAGCGGTGTGGAGGCACAATGCTCGCCAAGAAGCCACTAGGGCCACCGTATTCTCCTCACGCCCTCACACAATGCGAGATGTCGTGATTCCACTATTGGTGCCCTTGGAGGCGGCGACCGAACCTTTACAAACAAGGTTGGGGCAATCTCCACAACTTAATTGGAGGCTCCCAACGACACCACGAAGCTTCACTACAATGGAATATGGCTCCGTGGTGACCTCAACCGTCTAGGGTGCTCAAACACCCAAGAGTAACAAGATCCGCAAGGGATTAGTGGGGGGGAATCAAATTTCTCTTGGTGGAAGTGTAGATCGGGGCCTTCTCAACCAATCCTTAGAAAATCAACAAGTTTGATTGGCTAGGGAGAGAGATCGGGCGAAAATGGAGCTTTGAGCAACAATGGAGCTTGGGAAGAGCAGAGGTGGTCAACTTGGGGAAGAAGACCCCTTTTTATAGTGCGAGGAAAGATCCAACCGTTACCCACTTATTCAGCCCGCGACATGCGGTACTACCGCACAAAGTCGTGGTACTACTGCAAGGCATCGCGGTACTACCGCTCTACGATGCGGTACTACCACTCCCGCGGCAGAGACCAGACGAGGCCCTGTTGTGTTAAAACAACGAGCGGTAGAACCGCCGGAGCGGTACTACCGCAAGGCAGGGTTCGACTAGGCTGGGAAGGCACGGACTAATAAAATTACATCCGTGGCTACTTCCGCTGATTCTTGGTCTGTGCAAAAATCCGGCACAGTACTACCGCATGCTGAGAGCGGTACTACCGCGTAGGGCGCGGATGTAAAAAATTACTTCCGCTCCTACTTCCGCGCATGCCAGTGTTCTAGGCTAGAGGTCACGGTACTACCGCACCTGAGGAGCGGTACTACCGCATAGAGCGGTACTACCGCTTCCCTGGCCGGTACTACCGTGGGCCACTGCGGTACTACTGCTCCGTTGAGCAGTACTACCGCATGCCACAGAACTATAGCACTTGGGAGCCTTCATTTTGTAAATACACGGATAAACGGACGGTGCTCCAAAGAAGCAAAGGAAAGGTGGTGCAAAGGAACAGACGTGTACGTGTTGATTCCACCCTAACCTTTCCGACGCGGACCCCCTCTTAATAGTACGGCTTTCCTACGACTCAAATCCACCGAAAAGAAACATAGAGAAACGCCGTCTTCACTAGGCTCCGAGGGGCACCGAATCGTCTTGTGCCTAGACATGAGATATCTGAAATGCTCAATGCACACGATTAGTCCGCAAATGCATTGTCATCAATCACCAAAACCACATAGGGAAAAATATGCCCTTACAATCTCCCCCTTTTTGGTGGATTGATGACAATACTGGATTTGCACATAAGGATATAAAATGAACATAAGCAAACTCAACATCTATAAAATATAGACAGGCTCCCCCTAGATGTGTGCACTCTATAGATATGCTTTGGACTGCACGACACACATACTAGGATCAACACTCCCCCTATATTTTATAGACAAGGCAATCCTTACAACAAAATAAACTACACTAAGCATGGATGCAAGGTAAAGTGCGAGAGCGAGAGGTAAAGGGCACATGATAGCATAAGCTCACAAGCTACTAAACATACTAGACAATAAGATAAGATAAGCTTGAGTGCATATGTCTCACACCATATGAAAGTCTCCTGGACTCACACAAACACAACCACAAACCAAAGCAAAACGAGAGATCAATGAAAGCAAAACGACACAAGACGAAAGACTCGCAAATCCTATACTCTCTCCCCCTTTGGCATCAAGACACCAAAAAGGCAGAGAGGACACCTACGACACAGGTGATAGCTCCCTCAGCAGTGATCACCCAACAATCTCCTCATCGGTCTCGGCAGCGGGAGGGGACTCCTCCTCTGACTCAGTCCACTGATAGCCTTGCTTCGCCATCCAGTCAGCCTCAGGAGTGATGTTCTTCTCTGACCCGCTTGACACGTTCTAGCCGAACGTCCTCAAGATCCTCTTGTCGCGCTGGTGACTCTCCTTCTGAGCAACATGGGTCTTGCACTGCCCCTTGGCCTGCATGCAGAACAGAGCCTTCATCTTTGCCTTCAGCCTCTTAGCCCAAGAGGGCTCAGTAGAGGGAGGAGCGTACCCCGCAGAACTGTCCTCAGCCTCCTCCTCCTCAAACTCGTCCTCATCAACATCCATTCGTGCAGCCTCAGCCTCAGCCTGGGTTGTGGTATTAGCCCACTTGTTCTTTTGACGCAGCTTGATAGGCTCATGACGAACCCAGTTTGGAGCAAGAAATTCTTCACCCGGAAAGAGCTTCTCCCAAGTCTTCGAGATCAAAAGGTGCAAATACGGTCCATAGATGGGAACTTTGCGATTGAAGACCGCAAACCGGAGCTCACACCACATGATATGAGAGACATCAAGTGGTCTAGGAATTTGATGACGCGCCTCCTCACAAAGAAGCATCATGTCCACGAGATAGGCATGCACCTTGTCCTTGTCACCAATGCTTGGAAAGAGAGTGTTGCGGAAGATCCGATGCATGACGTCAAGAAAAGGGTTGAGCACCCAAGTCTTCTTGCCATTGGCTAACGTCTTCTCCACAAGGAACGGTTGAAGCTTGTTCTTGTTGGCGGACTCTGGGTTGCCATGAGGGCGGACACCAATGGGCACATTGAGCCCCTCATCACGAACATGCAGCATCTCCATGAATTCCTTCCACTTAGCAGTCATCCTCTTCCCATTGGTCATCCAAGTCATAGTCCGCTCCTCATCTGTGTGGAAGTGGACGGAAGCAAAGAACTGAGCCACGATCTCCGCGTCAAAGTCCAAGTGGAACGTGATAAATTCTTCAATGCCAAACTGCTCCACCAAATCCAACGGCTCGCCAAAGTATGCCCGGTCCTTCTTTAGATGACCCATATCAATCCACAGAACTGGAACATAGATGTTCTGCTTGGACTTGATCACATCGAGGTATATGAGATTCTGCTGCTTGGTCCAGAACAAATTATTTCCTCTGACATTCTCACGAGGCTTCACATAGGGGTTGATCCTCCTTCGAGTGATGAACTCGGCTAGAGGCATCTCATCCATGCCCATATTTGGCTCCTTAAACTTGCTAGCTGTGGACTTGACATTGCGTTGGGGGGTGGAGCCCTCGGGTGCTTCTTGGTTGCGAAGCCGCTTGGAGCTTGTGTCGCGGTTGGGATTTGAGCGACGGACATTGGAGCCACCACCTATGACACAAAACACAAACACACGAGAAGGACAAGAAGGGTCATTGTAAAGTCCACGGCCAAAACCAAACGAAACACGTAGAAATGAGATTGAGTGGACAAAACAAGGCAATTGTTAACTCAACGGTAGTACCGGGCCAGATCACAGATGTAAAATTTTACAGCCGCTCCATCCGCGGTAGTACCGTGCCGGGGTGGCACGGTAGTACCGCGCCTGGAGCAGAAGTAAAATTTTACTTCCGCCCGGGCGGTAGTACCGCTCCAGCAGAGCGGTAGTACCACGCGGGGCGGTTCACGAGCGAGTGAGCGGTAGTACCGCTCTAGGAGGAGCGGTAGTACCGCACGGAACCAAATCGCAGATGAACAGCCTCTACGGATCTAAAAACATCCATAAAAGTAGATCGGTACTACCGTTGATCAAAACTACACTGTTGTATCACACCAAATATCATATCTACTGCACTGGCACTCTCCTACAATCTCCTCTTGCAAAGATTTAGCCGAAAATCACACGAACAACACATGCATCTCCCCAAGACCTAGAAGCACAAAAATGGGGCAAAAAGGAGAGGGACTAGGGGAGATACCGGGGTCCATGGCAACAGGGCGAGGTGAGGAACGATCCCACCGGTCGGAATGCGAGGAGAGCGGCCGGAGACGGAGATCCGGGAAGGTCCTCCGGCGCCGTTCTTGGGCAGGAGAGAGAGAGAGACGAAGTGGGGAAAATAGATGAATGGGTATGGGGGAGTTGGAACTCCCCCTGCCCGCTCTTAACCCCCACGCTCTCGCGACAGCGCGGTAGTACCGCGGGTCATCGCGGTAGTACCACCCGGGCGGAAGTACCACACGCAGGGCGGTAGTACTGCTCTTCCAGCGGCAGTAAAAAATTACTGCCGCGATGGAAGCGGTAGTACCGTGCCTGGGATGCAGTTGTGCACGCACAGGGCAACCCATCTCCTGCGGTAGTACCGTGGCTCACCACGGTAGTACCGTAAACCCAAGAAAGTGCAAGATTTGACAAAAACAGAAAAACACGGCCTTTGTAATGCAACCTTCAAGCAACCGGACACGCAGAAGAGCACACACACGAGGCAACTCAACCACAAACGTGGCTCAAGGGAAAGCAAGAGACAACAAGGACCAACCAAACACGAAACACAACCTCTTCAAAGAGAGGGCGGTGGCCGGAGCCACCTATGTTTGTGTCAATTGGTATGGCACCGCGAAGAATTATCCTTGGGCCCATGACCAAAACTCGTCTTTGAAGCACAAGTACCATAAAAAATGGCTAATGTGAAAGAGTTGATCAATTTATGCATAATGGGGGGAGGGAGAGTTCATTGAGAGAACAACACTCCCCCTATGTCCATGCCTACACCTAAACAAGACATCAAGATGAGTATGGTGGGGTGTGCAAGGGTTCAAGCCACATTGCTCGAATCAATGATATTTAGCTCATGCCTTAACTCGCGAAATCTTGCTTCATCCAAGGGCTTCGTGAAGATATCTGCAAGGTTATCATGAGTGTTGACATAGTTGAGCTTGATCTCCCCTCGCCTAATATGATCCCGGATAAAGTGATACCGAATCTCAATATGCTTCGTCTTGAAGTGTTGCACCGGGTTGAGAGAGATCTTGATGGCACTTTCATTGTCACACCAAAGAGGCACTTTGTCACAAATGACACCGTAATCCTTTAAAGTTTGCCTCATCCAAAGAAGTTGAGCACAACAACTACCGGCGGCCACATACTCCGCTTCGGTGGACGAGAGAGACACACAACTTTGCTTCTTAGAAGACCAACTCACCAAAGAGCAACCAAGAAATTGACACCCTCCGGAAGTTGACTTCCTATCCACTTTGTCTCCCGCCCAATCCGAGTCCGAAAAGCCCACAAGGTTGAAGTTTGCTCCTCTTGGGTACCATAAGCCAAAGTTTGGGGTATGAGCCAAATATCGAAAGATTCGCTTGACCACCACATAGTGGCTTTCCTTAGGTGCGGCTTGAAACCGTGCACAAATTCCCACACTCAACATGATATCCGGTCTAGATGCATAAAGGTAAAGCAAGGAGCCAATCATGGAATGATATACCTTTTGATCCACCGCTTTACCATTGGGGTCTATGTCAAGTTGGCATTTGACGGGCATTGGAGTGGAAGCCGGCTTGACATCGCTGAGCTTGAATCTCTTGAGCATGTCTTGAGTGTATTTGGCTTGGTTGATGAAGGTTCCTTCTCTTCTTTGTTTGATTTCGAACCCGAGGAAGAACTTTAACTCTCCCATAATGGACATCTTGAACTTCGAGGTCATGAGAGCGGCAAACTCCTCATTGAAAGCTTTGTTAGGAGAACCAAAGATAATATCATCAACATATAGTTGGCATACAAACAACTCCCCTTTGACCTTCTTAGTAAAAAGAGTGGGGTCGATTTTCCCAATTTCAAACCCACAATCTTTTAACAACTCGGTAAGGTGCTCATACCACGCACGTGGGGCTTGTTTAAGGCCATAGAGTGCCTTATCGAGTTGGTACACATGATTGGGGAACTCGGGATCCTCAAACCCCGGGGGTTGTTTGACATACACCAAATCATTAATAGGACCATTAAGAAAGGCACTCTTCACATCCATTTGTTGCAACTTGAAATTAAGATGAGAAGCATAAGCAATCAACAAACGAATGGATTCAAGGCGAGTAACGGGAGCAAAGGTTTCACCGTAGTCGATACCCTCGACTTGGGAGTAGCCTTGTGCTACCAAACGAGCCTTGTTGCGAACGATAATCCCATGAGCATCTTGCTTGTTCTTGAATATCCACTTGGTTCCAATGACATTATGGTTCCCCGTTGGCCTTGGCACCAATCTCCACACCTTGTTGTGCTCGAAGTTGTTGAGTTCTTCATGCATGGCATTAAGACAATCCGGATCCTCGAGCGCCTCATAGACCTTTTGGGGTTCAACACAAGAAACAAACGCGTGATGTTCACAATAGTTTGCTAATTGTCTACGAGTGCTTACCCCCTTTCTCAAGCTTCCAAGCACATTCTTCATAAGATGATCTTTGGTAGTGAGCTTGGATGCAATCTTAGCGGCACGACGCTCCAATTCCTCCTCGAGAGAGAGTTGAGGAGCAGTAATTTGATCATTGTGAGCGTCGTCTTGAGCTTGATCTCGATCTTGAGCTTGCTCTTGATCTTGAACTTGCTCGGTGGTAAAAACTTGACCTTGGGCATGATTTGATGGTTCACCACCATTTTGATTTGATCTTGCCCTTGATCTTGTTCATTTGGTTGAGGGCCTTCACTTTGTTCTTCGGAAGCGTGTGGGTCTTGGGTTGGTGATGGTTCCACTTGAGTGGAACATTGTCCTTCTCCTTCGGCCACAAGGGGTTCCTCAATGGGTAGGATATGACCAACACCCTTTCTTCTTATGGCTTGGGGAGGAATTTCATCACCTACATCACAAGTACCACTTTGCTCCACTTGGGAGCTGTTATTCTCATCAAACTCCACATTACACGTCTCCTCAATGAGTCCGGTGGACTTGTTGAGGACATGGTAAGCATGAGAGTTTGTAGCATAACCAACAAATATGCCCTCATGAGCTCTAGCCTCAAATTTAGACAAACGAACACCTTTCTTGAGAATGAAACACTTACACCCGAACACCCGGAAGTACTTGAGGTTAGGCTTATTACCGGTGAGTATCTCATATGGAGTCTTGTTCAAGCCTTTGCGGAGATAGAGCCGATTGGATGCATGACAAGCGGTGTTGATGGCTTCGGCCCAAAAGTTGTATGGAGACTTGAACTCCGCCATCATGGTCCTTGCCGCATCCATGAACGTCCGGTTCTTCCTCTCCGCTACACCATTTTGTTGAGGGGTGTAAGGAGCGGAATATTGATGCTTGATCCCCTCATCACTAAGAAACTCATCCAAGGTGTAGTTCTTGAACTCGGTGCCGTTGTCACTTCTTATCGTCAAGATCTTTGCATTGTGTTGGCGTTGAGCTTCATTTGCAAAGTCGATGACGGTTTGTTGGGTCTCGCTCTTCCTCTTGAAGAAATATACCCAAGTGTATCTTGAATAATCATCCACAATCACCAAGCAATACTTTCTACCCCCAAGACTATCAAAGGATGGAGGTCCAAAGAGATCCAAGTGAAGGAGCTCCAAGGGCCTCTTTGAGTAGATGATAGTCGTGGGAGGGTGAGCCTTCTCATGTAGCTTTCCTTCGATACAAGCACTGCAAGCACGATCTTTGGCAAAACTAACATTTGTTAGTCCACGGACATGGTCCCCCTTGAGAAGACTTTGCAAAGATCTCATATTGACATGGGTTAAACGGCGATGCCAAAGCCAACCCATGTCAACTTTAGCCATTAGGCATGTCACGATCTTAGTGGGTCGCTCCGAAAAGTTAATCACATAAAGACCATTCTCGACATGCCCAACAATGGCTACTTTAAGAGTCTTGCTCCACAAGAGGGCCACGGTATCAATATCAAAGAAAGTGGCAAAGTCCATGAGTGCAAGTTGACGAACGGAAAGTAAGTTGTATGCAAGGGACTCAACAAGCATGACTTTCTCGATCGTGAGATCATGAGAAATGACAACCTTGCCAAGACCCAATACCTTAGAAGACGAGGCATCACCCCACTCGACATTGGTGGGCATAGATGAAATCTTGTGCACGTCCACCACCAAGTCCTTGCTTCCGGTCATATGATTTGTGGCTCCACTATCGAGCAACCATGATCCCCCACCGGAAGCAAACACCTACAAGAGATCAATGCTTGGTTTTAGGTACCCATTCTGTAATGGGTCCTTTGATGTTAGCAACAAGGGTCTTAGGAACCCAAATAGACCATTCAATGTACTCATAAGGAGGACCAACAAATTTAGCATAAACATGCCCATCACTAGCACAGCATAACACATAGGAAGGGTTAAAGTCGCCGGCTTTGTTGGAAGGGGTGGCATTGCCCTTCTTGACACCACCACCCTTCACATTGTTCTTCTTCTCCTTAGGAGCACCCTCTCCCTTCTTCACAAAAGTTTGCTTGAGAAGAGGAGGAGGTCGTTTGGCCTTGTCATTCTTCTTCTTGTTCTTGGACTTGGGTGCAAACCCAATTCCCTCCTTGCCCACCACTTCCTTTTGATTGCTCAAAAGTTCGTTGAGGCTCTTCTCACCTTGTATGCAAGACACAAGGCCTTTCTCAAGTTGCTCCTTCAACTTTGCATTCTCCTCCACAAGATGCACATGCTCACAACACGGGTTAGTAGCATTTGCATTATCAATTAGAACCATATGAGGAAATGTGGCTTTCTCCTTGGTTAGCTTCACTTGGAGTTGATCATGAGACTCTTTGAGGCTAGCATGAGGACCCTTCAAGGCCTTGTGAGCCTTGTCAAGTACATCAAACTCCTCCTTGAGTCTAGCATGGTCAACCCCAAGTTTAGCCTTCTCGGAATTGAGCACACGAGATACAACAAGAGCATGATCAAGATCTTTCTTTAATTTAGCATGATCATCGTTGTGTGACTCCTCAAGAGCCAAACTGTGACGCCCCCGGCCTAATCATGCACTAATCATACACGCAAATGCACACGATCAAGCCTAAGGACTCACGGGAAGATATCACAACACAACTCTAAAACATAAATAAAGTCATACAAGCTTTATATTACAAGCCAGGGGCCTCGAGGGCTCGAATACATAAGCTTGCAAACAAGCGTCAGCGGAAACATCAGATATCTGAGTACAGATATTAAAAGAGAAACAGAAAGGCCTTTAGAAAGGCGGGGCAAAATAAAACACTACGATCGAAAGGCGTAGGCCTCCTGCCTGGGACCCTCCGATCCTACTCCTGGCCGTCAGTCAACTCGTAGTAGTATCCATCCTCTGGGTAGTAGTAGTAGCGATCGTCGGCAGGGCAGCTGTCTCAGGGGCTCCGTCATCTTGTTACGACAAACTGATATGGGGAGAAAAGGAAAACAAAGCAACCGTGAGTACTCAGAAGTACTCAGCAAGCAAGGATCTACACTACATATGCAACATTTTCAAGGGGAGGCTGTATATGTGGACTGGGCTGCAGAAATGCAAGAATAGAGAGAAGGCCTAGTCCTAACGAAGACTAGCATCTTCAGTGGTCTTACGGCAATAGAAGAGAGTAGCACAGTACAATATAATGTAGTAGTAATGATATCAACCTCACCCAGAGATCCTTTCTCGACTCCCTGCGAGAAAGCAATCCCAGAGCCATACAGTCATCAACCTCGTCCGGAGATCTCTTCTCGACTCCCTGCGAGAAGCAATCCCCGAGCCATATATCCAAGTATCCAGTTCTAAAATTGTATCAATCAGGATACAACTCCGAGTGTCCGTTACCGTAGGACAGGCTATCGATAGAAGTTTTCTTCCCTGCAGGGGTGCACCAACTTACCCAACACGCTCGATTAACTCCGGCCGGACACACTTTCCTGGGTCATGCCCGGCCTCGGCCAAACGACACATCGCAACCCTACCTAGAGCTCAGCAGAGAGGTCCCCGTCGGTCTACATCCTAAGCGCTCAGAGGTCTTGGGCCATCGCCCTGTGCACTCCGAGTCGTTGCGTGTAGGGGGAAGCCATGCACCAGGGGGGCGCTGGTCCGTCCCAGCCGCAAGGCTGAACTAGACGTCTGACAGAGCTTTCGGCTGATGCTACGATGCAGAACGCCCATACTATGCCCACGTGATGGTTAGTGCTATCAGGCCAGAGACCTGCTCGGATCAAATATCCAAATCGTTAATGGACTAGGGCTTGCGGTAACGAGCAGAGAATCACGAAAGATGTGACCCCGTCGCCCCGTCTCGAGGACTTGTTGCAAGGGTTAAGAATGTCCGGCCGCGCCTCGTATTCATCACTTGGGCACCATACAGGCACCCGTCTTCACAACACTCACCTCTCAGGCGCACGCGGGTACCCCTCAGGGTCGACCCGCCTATCCAAGTAACAGTGTAAAGTCCAAGTATCCGTGTGTCTATAACATCAAGGGAATCCGAGGTATCATCCTCATTGAATTCCCACTCGATGTATCCGTCAAGGTGAACTCGGAGGAATCACCCTCACTGGGTCCACACTTGAGGTGTTGTACGACAGCGTCGTTATCGGAAGC
Organism: Thinopyrum elongatum; assembly: GCA_011799875.1. Taxonomy (NCBI): domain Eukaryota; kingdom Viridiplantae; phylum Streptophyta; class Magnoliopsida; order Poales; family Poaceae; genus Thinopyrum; species Thinopyrum elongatum. The sequence goes on along the minus strand of CM022299.1, from coordinate 373,836,027 downwards.
GGTGAAGGAGGAATCACCCTCGATGACCACGACCGAATAGCTACTCTACAGAGTTAACATCAGAAGTGCTACAAGAGGTTTCACCCTCGGCACTCGATAGTAACGCTGCAGTGTCGTTACAACAAAGGGGGGGTGATGTGCGGTGTCAGGGCCTGGTCTTCAATCCCGTTGATCGGGTCTTCGGATAATCCAGCGGGGCAGTCGGGATAAGTGGGGTCACTGATAGGTCTCTACCCAGCCTAGACTAAACAATTTAGGATATGCAGGTAATTATCAACAGCAGGTTACAATAAACAGGCTATGCATCATAATAGGTAAAGCAGCAGCAGCAATTCTAATGCAAGCATGAGAAATAGAATGGGCGATATCGGGATGATCAAAGGGGGGGCTTGCCTGGTTGCTCGGTGGCAAGGGCAAGGTTGTCAATGGTGTCTTCGGGCTCCGGAGTTGCGTCGGCCTCGGGGACGACGTCGGTGTCGGGGGCTACCGAGAGAGAAGAGGGGGAGGAAACAGTATAAATACTCAGCGAACAAGTGCAGCACAAAGCATAACATGGCAATACGCGGTGACGGAGGTGATCTAACGCAGTGCCGGGTGATACTGGCGAAGGTGGGATTCATCCGGGAAAGTATTCCCGGTTCCGGACAAATGTCGAACAGATGACCGGAGGGGAACGATTCCATGTTCGGATAGTTAGGGATGCGTGACGGACGAACGGACCGCACATTCAGATTCGTCTCGTCGTTCTGAGCAAATTTCATGTATAAAGTTTTTCCATCGGAGTTACGGATTATTTAATATGATTTTCTAAAGCTTTTATTAATTTCTGGAATTTAATTATTTATTTAAATCAAACATTATCCGAAACAGTGTTATGCTGACATCATCACGACGTCAACATGACATCAGCAGCCTGTTTAATTAATTAACAGAAGTTAGTTAGGTTAACTAAATCATTAAGTTAATTAAACTTAAATAATCTTAATTAATCAGAGTTAATTAGGTTAATTAGTAATTAATTATTTAATTAATATTTTTATTTATTTATTTAATTTTTTTTTGTTCTAATTTCCCTGGGGCGTGGGCCCCGGCTGTCAAAGGGCCAAAGGCCATAGCGGGCGTGCGCGACGGCATTTACGGGCACGGGCGCCGGATCGCCTGGACCTGGGAGCGTGCGGGCTGGCCGGCAGCCATGGCAGGGCAGCCACAACCGGCCGGAGCGGGTCAGCGGGGTGAGGGGGGCGGCGGCCAAGCGCGGCACAGGGGGGGCGCGCGTGCGGTGACGGCGAGCAGCGGCGAACCAGAGGCGGCCACGGTCAGGAGCTGCGAGGGGAGCTGGCCGGCGTGCGGCAAATCAGCGGCGGCAGCGGAGCGCATGGGAGGAGGGAGCAGGGCGTGAGCAGGGAAGGGCCGGGACGGAGCGAGGCGTGGTCATGGAGGGGTGGCCGCGGACGTGGTCCCGAGCGGGGGCGGCGAGCGGGGCGAGGCCGTAGGCGCGGGCACCGGGAGGACGCGGCGGCTGCGGCGGCGGGCGGACGGGGTGACGCAGGCAACAACAGCAGCGGGAGAAGGGGCGAGCGGGTCATGCACGGGCGCAGGCGGACGCGGCAGCAGGCAGCAGCGTAGCTGCAGCGGAGCAGAGCAGCGGCAGCGAGCAGTGGCGGGCGGCGGGGCGCGTGTCCGACGCGGTGAGCGCGCACAGGCGCGTGGTTACCGAGAGGGACGGGGAGAGAGGAGGGGCGCGTGCTCACGTGCGGTGCCGGGACGACGGGCGGCGAGGGTCGGTGAGGACCGGCGAGGTGGGGGCGATGATGATGGGGCGGCAGGGTCGAGGCTGTCCGGCACGACGAGGCAGCGGCGCTTCTCGAGCGGCAGCGTCGACGGGATCCCGATCCAGATCGGGTTGTGGGGGGGGAGCGAGTGGGGTTGGGGTTAGATTAGGGTTTCAGGATGGGGGGATATGGGCACGGCTAGTGGGCCGGCCTGGTGGCCTGCTGGGCCGTGGCCCAGGGGGGAATGCCTTTTCTCTTTTTATTTTGTTTTCTTCTGTCTTATTTCCTTTTAATTTTCTTATTTTTTCCTGTTTACAAATAGTTAGGCCCCAAAATGATTTTTATAAGACATGGCAATTGTTCCAATAATTACTAGGCATCCTCAACTACTACCAAAAATTAGTTTGGAGGCAATTTGAGTTCACACAATTTTTATAATAATTAAAATGCATTAAACCTTGCTGTGTTGATAATGTTAGAGCCACCTAATTAAATTATTAATTGTTGGTTTCAATTTTAGAATAGTCTCTGCAATATTTTTCATTTAATGAACAATTTAGTTTTTATGTTGGACAACTTTTATATTTCACTTTCATTTAAATTTGAATTTGACTTAGGAGTTGAAATGCAATATGATGCTAATGATGATCATGCACTATTAAGCTTGCTGACATGTCATTATCAAAAGTGATTACTGTAGCTAATGACAGGGGGTGTTACAATTCTCCTCCACTAACAAGAATTCTCGTCCCGAGAATTAAGAGGTAGAAGGAAAAAGTTCGGGGTATTCCGCACGAAGATCATCCTCGCGTTCCCAAGTGGCTTCATCTTCAGTATGATTTGACCACTGCACTTTGAGGAACTTGGTAACCTTCTGACGGGTCCGACGTTCAGCTTCATCGAGAATGCGAATCGGATGCTCCTTATATGAAAGATCATCATGCAATTCGAGCATCTCGTGATCCACAGCTCGGTGCGGAGATTCTTTGAAGCATTGACGAAGTTGCGACACATGGAAGACGTCGTGGATATGAGAGAATTGTGGCGGCAACTCCAATTTATATGCCACCTGTCCACGCCTTGCAACAATGCGGAAAGGACCAATGTAGCGTGGAGCTAGCTTGCCCTTGATTCCAAAACGGTGAGTGCCTTTCATCGGGGTGACTCGCAGATAAGCCTGATCACGAGGTTGATAAGTCAAACCCCATCGTTTGCGATCATAGTTGCTCTTCTGGCGGTCCTGAGCCGCCTTGAGATTTTCCCGGACAATACGAACTTGTTCTTCGGCGTGTTGAATAATATCCGGACCCACGAGCGGTCGTTCCCCAGTTTCTGACCAATTCAGAGGGGTTCGACACTTACGTCCATAAAGAACTTCAAAGGGAGCCATTTTCAAGCTGGCTTGATAGCTGTTGTTATAAGAGAACTCGGCATACGGAAGAGATTCTTCCCACTTCTTGCCGAATGAAATAACACAAGCCCGAAGCATGTCTTCAAGCACTTGATTGACTCGTTCGACTTGGCCTTGGGATTGGGGGTGATAAGCTGAACTCCAGGTAATATGAGTTCCCATAGCTATTTGGAAACTTTCCCAGAATTTGGAAGTGAAAAGACCGCCACGGTCCGAACTGATCTCCTTCGGAATACCGTGGAGTGAAACAATTCTGGAGATATACAACTCTGCTAACTGACTAGCAGTGATAGTCTCTTTGACAGGCAGAAAATGTGCAACTTTAGAAAGTTGGTCGACGACGACAAGAATAGCATCGTGACCCTTCTGTGACCTGGGAAGTCCAGTAATGAAATCCATCTGAACCTTATCCCATTTCCATAGAGGAATAGGAAGCGGTTGCAGAATTCCAGCTGGTTTCTGATGTTCTGCTTTAACGCGATGACACACATCACATTCAGCAACATAGCGAGCAATGTCCTGCTTCATTCAAGACCACCAGTACCTTTGACGGAGATCACGATACATCTTGGTGCTACCCGGATGAATAGACAGCGGGGTATCATGTGCCTCCTTCATGACCTTGTCAGTCATGAGTTCGAAGCGAGGTACCACAATGCGGTTTCTGAAATACAAGGTTCCATCTTCAGACAGCGAGAAATCCCTGTACTTTACAAGGTGAAGGTCTTTCTTCATCAGATCAACTTCAGCATCTTTAGCTTGCGCAATCTTAACAGCTTTCTCAAGATCTGGTTGTATCACAAGGTTATTTAGAGAGCCCTGTGGGACAATAAGCAGATTCAGCTTGCACAGTTCTTCAAAAAGACGAGGTTGTGCTCGCCTAACCATGAGGTTGTCGCAATAGGACTTGCGGCTTAAGGCATCAGCCATCACATTAGCCTTGCCAGGGGTATAGGAAATACCCAAATCATAGTCCGCAATGGCCTCCATCCATCTTTGCTGATGGAGGTTTAGAGAAGGTTGAGTGAACAAGTACTTCAGACTTTTATGATCCGTGTAGATCCCGCAACGATTACCGAGAAGGTAATGCCGCCACAACTGCAATGCATAGATCACAGCAGCTAGTTCTAGATCATGTAAAGGATAATTCTCTTCATGTGGGAGCAACTGACGAGAGCCGTAGGCAATCACCTTACGCTCTTGTATTAGGACACAGCCTAATCCTTCACGGGAGGCGTCACAATAAATCACAAAGTCTTTGCGGGTATCTGGAGGCGATAGTACTGGGGCAGATGTTAGCTTGTCTTTGAGTGCTTGAAAACTTTCCTGACATTTTTCTGTCCATTCAAACTTAACGCCTTTGTGAAGCAGATCAGTCAACGGCTTAGCAATCTTAGAAAAAATCTCAACAAATCGACGGCAATAGCTTGCAAGGCCGAGAAAACTTCTCACTTGTTTGACGTTCTTCGGAGGAGTCCAGTCCAGAATAGCCTGAACTCGTTCTGGGTTAACGGCAATTCGTGGGCAGGTAGTCAAAGAGATTGACGATGATAACACAGATCAGCGAGGGGCAAGGATGGCATTGCCGTTCATGAATTCAATTAACATCTCGAAAGAACTCAAAATGTTGACGCTGAACACGACACATTTTTCCGGGAGATTCCAAAAGTGTCAAATGACAGTGTGAGAAGCGTAAGATACTTGTAAAGGAAAAGTTAAACAAAACAATGGAAAGGAAAATGATGATTATCAGACTAATTAGATCAATATCAGGGAAATCGCACAGATATCCAGCTCTCCGGATGGACGAGAATTACGAGATCCTAAGTGTCAGTGTTAGTAAACTTTATTTAACCCGAATAGAAGAGAGATCAGAGTCCCAGAGTAAAGGTCGAGGAGTAAAAGATCCTAATACCACCCAATTGGCGACGTGGGCCCGTAAGCCACACAGCCAAGTTAGTAAAACAGTTTTGGACCACTAGACTCAACTTCGGCCAAGGAGTTGGAAAGGGGGATTCCTACAGGCAGTCGGCTCTGATACCAACTTGTGACGCCCCCGGCCTAATCGTGCACTAATCATACACGCAAATGCACACGATCAAGCCTAAGGACTCACGGGAAGATATCACAACACAACTCTAAAACATAAATAAAGTCATACAAGCTTTATATTACAAGCCAGGGGCCTCGAGGGCTCGAATACATAAGCTTGCAAACAAGCGTCAACGGAAGCATCAGATATCTGAGTACAGATATTAAAAGAGAAACAGAAAGGCCTTTAGAAAGGCGGGGCAAAATAAAACACTACGATCGAAAGGCGTAGGCCTCCTGCCTGGGACCCTCCGATCCTACTCCTGGCCATCAGTCAACTCGTAGTAGTATCCATCCTCTGGGTAGTAGTAGTAGCGATCGTCGGCAGGGCAGCTGTCTCAGGGGCTCCGTCATCTTGTTACGACAAACTGATATGGGGAGAAAAGGAAAACAAAGCAACCGTGAGTACTCAGAAGTACTCAGCAAGCAAGGATCTACACTACATATGCAACATTTTCAAGGGGAGGCTATATATGTGGACTGGGCTGCAGAAATGCAAGAATAGAGAGAAGGCCTAGTCTTAACGAAGACTAGCATCTTCAGTGGTCTTGCAGTAATAGAAGAGAGTAGCACAGTACAATATAATGTAGTAGTAATGATATCAACCTCACCCAGAGATCCTTTCTCGACTCCCTGCGAGAAAGCAATCCCAGAGCCATACAGTCATCAACCTCGTCCGGAGATCCCTTCTCGACTCCCTGCGAGAAGCAATCCCAGAGCCATATATCCAAGTATCCAGTTCTAAAATTGTATCAATCAGGATACAACTCTGAGTGTCCGTTACCGTAGGACAGGCTATCGATAGAAGTTTTCTTCCCTGCAGGGGTGCATCAACTTACCCAACACGCTCGATTAACTCCGGCCGGACACACTTTCCTGGGTCATGCCCGGCCTCGGCCAAACGACACATCGCAACCCTACCTAGAGCTCAGCAGAGAGGTCCCCGTCGGTCTACATCCTAAGCGCTCAGAGGTCTTGGGCCATCGCCCTGTGCACTCCGAGTCGTTGTGTGCAGGGGGAAGCCAGGCACCAGGGGGGCGCCGGTCCGTCCCAGCCGCAAGGCTGAACTAGACGTCTGACAGAGCTTTTGGCTGATGCTACGATGCAGAACGCCCATACTATGCCCACGTGATGGTTAGTGCTATCAGGCCAGAGACCTGCTCGGATCAAATATCCAAATCGTTAATGGACTAGGGCTTGCGGTAACGAGCAGAGACTCACGAAAGATGTGACCCCGTCGCCCCGTCTCGAGGACTTGCTGCAAGGGTTAAGAATGCCCGGCCGCGCCTCGTATTCATCACTCGGGCACCATACAGGCACCCGTCTTCACAACACTCGCCTCTCAGGCGCACGCGGGTACCCCTCAGGGTCGACCCGCCTATCCAAGTAACAGTGTAAAGTCCAAGTATCCGTGTGTCTATAACATCAAGGGAATCCGAGGTATCACCCTCATTGAATTCCCACTCGATGTATCCGTCAAGGTGAACTCGGAGGAATCACCCTCACTGGATCCACACTTGAGGTGTTGTACGACAGCGTCGTTATCGGAAGCGGCGAAGGAGGAATCACCCTCGATGACCACGACCGAATAGCTACTCTACAGAGTTAACATCAGAAGTGCTACAAGAGGTTTCACCCTCGGCACTCGATAGTAACGCTGCAGTGTCGTTACAACAAAGGGGGGGTGATGTGCGGTGTCGGGGCCTGGTCTTCAATCCCGTTGATCGGGTCTTCGGATAATCCAGCGGGGCAGTCGGGATAAGTGGGGTCACTGATAGGTCTCTACCCAGCCTAGACTAAACAGTTTAGGATATGCAGGTAATTATCAACAGCAGGTTACAATAAACAGGCTATGCATCAGAATAGGTAAAGCAGCAGCAGCAATTCTAATGCAAGCATGAGAAATAGAATGGGCGATATCGGGATGATCAAAGGGGGGGCTTGCCTGGTTGCTCGGTGGCAAGGGCAAGGTTGTCAATGGTGTCTTCGGGCTCCGGAGTTGCGTCAGCCTCGGGGACGACGTCGGTATCGGGGGCTACCGAGAGAGAAGAGGGGGAGGAAACAGTATAAATACTCAGCGAACAAGTGCAGCACAAAGCATAACATGGCAATACGCGGTGACGGAGGTGATCTAACGCAGTGCCGGGTGATACTGGCGAAGGTGGGATTCATCCGGGAAAGTATTCCCGGTTCCGGACAAATGTCAGACAGATGACCGGAGGGGAACGGTTGCATGTTCGGATAGTTAGGGACGCGTGACGGACGAACGAACCGCGCATTCAGATTCGTCTCGCAGTTCTGAGCAACTTTCATGTATAAAGTTTTTCCATCGGAGTTACGGATTATTTAATATGATTTTCTAAAGCTTTTATTAATTTCTGGAATTTAATTATTTATTTAAATCAAACATTATCCGAAACAGTGTTATGCTGACATCATCACGACATCAGCATGACATCAGCAGCCTTTTTAATTAATTAACAGCAGTTAGTTAGGTTAACTAAATCATTAAGTTAATTAAACTTAAATAGTCTTAATTAATCAGAGTTAATTAGGTTAATTAGTAATTAATTATTTAATTAATATTTTTATTTATTTAATTTTTAAATTTTTTTTTGTTCTAATTTCCCTGGGGCGTGGGCCCCGGCTGTCAAAGGGCCAAAGGCCATAGCGGGCACGCGCGACGGCATTTACGGGCACGGGCGCCGGATCGCCTGGACCCGGGAGCGTGCGGGCTGGCCGGCGGCCATGGCAGGGCAGCCGCAACTGGCCGGAGCGGGTCAGCGGGGTGAGGGGGGCGCGCGCGCGGTGACGGCGAGCAGCGGCGGACCAGAGGCGGCCATGGTCAGGAGCTGCGAGGGGAGCTGGCCGGCGTGCGGCAAATCAGCGGCGGCAGCGGAGCGCATGGGAGGAGGGAGCTGGGCGTGAGCAGGGAAGGGCCGGGACGGAGCGAGGCGTGGTCATGGAGGGGGGGCCGCGGGCGTGGTCCCGAGCGGGGGCGGCGAGCGGGGCGAGGTCGTAGGCGCGGGCACCGGGAGGACGCAGCGGCTGCGGCGGCGGGCGGACGGGGCGACGCAGGCAACAACAGCAGCGGGAGAAGGGGCGAGCGGGGCATGCACGGGCGCAGGCGTACGCGGCAGCAGGCAGTAGCATAGCTGCAGCGGAGCAGAGCAGTGGCAGCGAGCAGTGGCGGGCGGCGGGGCGCGTGTCCGACGCGATGAGCGCGCACAGGCGCGTGGTTACCGAGAGGGATGGGGAGAGAGGAGGGGCGCGTGCTCACGTGCGGTGCCGGGACAACGGGCGGCGAGGGTCGGTGAGGACCGGCGGGGTGGGGGAGATGATGACGGGGCGGTGGGGTCGAGGCTGTCCGGCACGACGAGGCGGCGGCGCTTCTCGAGCGGCAGCGTCGACGGGATCCCGATCCAGATCGGGTTGTGGGGGGGGGGGAGCGAGTGGGGTTGGGGTTAGATTAGGGTTTCGGGGTGGGGGGGATATGGGCGCGGCTGGTGGGCCGGCCTGGTGGCCTGCTGGGCCGTGGCCCAGGGGGGAATGCCTTTTCTCTTTTTATTTTGTTTTCTTCTGTCTTATTTCCTTTTTATTTTCTTAATTTTTCCTGTTTGCAAATAGTTAGGCCCCAAAATGATTTTTATAAGACATGGCAATTGTTCCAATAATTACTAGGCATCCTCAACTACTACCAAAAATTAGTTTGGAGGCAATTTGAGTTCACACAATTTTTATAATAATTAAAATGCATTAAACCTTGCTGTGTTGATAATGTTAGAGCCACCTAATTAAATTATTAATTGTTGGTTTCAATTTTAGAATAGTCTCTGCAATATTTGCCATTTAATGAACAATTTAGTTTTTATATTGGACAACTTTTATATTTCACTTTCATTTAAATTTGAATTTAACTTAGGAATTGAAATGCAATATGATGCTAATGATGATCATGCACTATTAAGCTTGCTGACATGTCATTATCAAAAGTGATTACTGTAGCTAATGACAGGGGGTGTTACACAAACAATGACCATGCTCTTCCTCAAGCGCATTAGAGAGATCCGATATCTCATCGGCATAGTCACGACTATGCCCTTCCATCTTAGAGATGGTTTCTTCGTGAGCCTCGATCATGTCATGGGCTTCACCAAGTTGTTCCAAGAGAGCAACAAAGTGCTTCTTGGATTTACCCTTGAGCTTACTCATAAAAGACTCAAATTCATTTTCCTCCTCCTTCGTCCCCTCACTTTCATCAATGCAATCTGTCAAGGAAGGATTAGTAATGATGGTAGTTTTGATGTTGGGGATTACCTTGTTGGTGGCTTTAGCCATGAGGCACTTGGCGGTGATGCTCTCGTTGGGTGAATCGAAGAGGGACACCCGTGGAGTTGTTGTAATGGCAACGGAGGCCATGGCAACCGTCTCACCATCTTCATCATTATCATCATCCTCATTGTACTCTTCTTGTGCCACCAACCCCTTGGGAGGAGTCTTCTTGGCGAAGTTGTTCTTGTTGGGGAAGGACTTGGCCTTGTCTTTTCGGATAAGCTTGCCACCATTGTCTTCGCTCTTCTCGTATGGGCACTCCGCAACAAAGTGGCTCACATTGCCACAATTATAGCATTGTCCTCACGCGTTGCTTGCCCTTGGCGCCACTTGAGTTGTTCTTGTTGAAGTTGGGCCTTGAATTCTTCTTGCTCCAAAATTGCCGTGAAGCGAGAGCCACGTGCTCATGATATGCATACTTGGTATCTTCGGGGCAACACTCCTCTTCTTCCTCATCACCCTCTTCTTCCATGCTAGCCTTGGCCTTCAAAACAAGGTTGGGCTTCTTTGCTCGTTGAGAACGCAACACCGCATTGTCAGCGGTCTTGTCCAAGATCCTCATTGCAACAAACTCATCCAACACTTCACTTGAGGACAAGGAGTGAAAGTCCGGCCTTTGACGGATGACGGAGGACATGGCCTTATGGTAAGGCATCATGGCCTTGAGAAACTTGCACTTGATCCAATTGTCATCCGTATCCTTGCTCCCATGATCTCGGAGTGAGACCGCGATAGTGGTTAATCTCCGGTAGAGCTCTCGAGGTTCTTCATCTTAATTCATCGCAAACTCATCGGCTTCATCTTGCACCACTTCATAGTTGGAGCGTTGAATGCTTGCGCTTCCCTTGTAAATGGAAACAACATGTTGCCATGCTTCCTTGGCCACGGTGAAGGGTCGGAGGTGCGCAATATCTTCGGGTGGGATTGCATCTTGGATAATGAAGAGGGCGGACTCGTTGAATTGATGATCCGCGGCTTCTCTTGGAGTGAGGTTGCTTGGGTCATGCGGGTAGAAACCTTTCTCAATAATTCTCCAAAGATTAGTAGAACTATGATTTAAATGAAGTTTAAAACGGTAGACCCAAGAGGCAAAATCCTCATTTTTCACAAACTTAGGAGGAGGACCAACATGATTCAAATGAGTGGAGGGAACCGGTCCTCCATAAGTAAGGGGTGGTTCAACATGGGCAAAGATGCCATTTCCACTTCTATCACTAGATAAAGGAACTTTATCACTAGTAGCTTCCCCCTTGTCGGAGTTAGCATCTGTCACCTTGTTAGCGGGATCACCCACTTTCATTGGTGCGGTGGATAATTTAAGGCCTTCTAAAAACTTATGGAACATGCCTTCAACCTCGGTCGTCATGGAGGTTTTCAATGTGTCCAAAGCCACATTGAACCCCTCACGAGAGACCGAGGATCCCCCATCGGCCGTAGACGAGGACGAAATCACACCGGGGTTCTCCTCCCCACCGTCTACGGTGTCAACCATACTCTTCGGACGGCAAAGTCCTTAATAAAGAGACGAGGCTCTGATACCAATTGAAAGGATCGATATAGTTGACTAGAGGGGGGGTGAATAGGCAACTAACAATTTTTAGCTTTTCTTTACCAATTTAAACTTTGCATCAAAGTAGGTTGTCTAGAAATGCAACTAGGTGAGCAACCTATATGATGCAACAACAACAAGCACACAAGCAAGCAAGGGATACAACATAAATTAAGCTTGCACAAGTAAAGGTAAGAGATAACAAAAAGTGGAACCGGTGAAGAGGAGGATGTGTTACCGAAGTTCCTTCCCTTTGAGAGAAAGTACGTCTCCGTTGGAGCGGTGTGGAGGCACAATGCTCCCCAAGAAGCCACTAGGGCCACCGTATTCTCCTCACGCCCTCACACAATGCGAGATGCCGTGATTCCACTATTGGTGCCCTTGGAGGCGGCGACCGAACCTTTACAAACAAGGTTGGGGCAATCTCCACAACTTAATTGGAGGCTCCCAACGACACCACGAAGCTTCACCACAATGGAATATGGCTCCGCGGTGACCTCAACCGTCTAGGGTGCTCAAACACCCAAGAGTAACAAGATCCGTAAGGGATTAGTGGGGGGAATCAAATTTCCCTTGGTGGAAGTGTAGATCGGGGCCTTCTCAACCAATCCTTAGAAAATCAACAAGTTTGATTGGCTAGGGAGAGAGATCGGGCGAAAATGGAGCTTTGAGCAACAATGGAGCTTGGGAAGAGCAGAGGTGGTCAACTTGGGGAAGAAGACCCCTTTTTATAGTGGGAGGAAAGATCCAACCGTTACCCACTTATTCAGCCCGCGACATGCGGTACTACCGCACAAAGTCGTGGTACTACTGCAAGGCATCGCGGTACTACCGCTCTACGATGCGGTACTACCGCTCCCGCGGCAGAGACCAAACGAGGCCCTGTTGTGTTAAAACAACGAGCGGTAGAACCGCCGGAGCGGTACTACCGCGCGCCCTTGCGGTACTACCACAAGGCAGGGTTCGACTAGGCTGGGAAGGCACGGACTAATAAAATTACATCCGTGGCTACTTCCGCTGATTCTCGGTGTGTGCAAAAATCTGGCACGGTACTACCGCATGCTGAGAGCGGTACTACCGCGTAGGGCGCGGATGTAAAAAATTACTTCCGCTCCTACTTCCGCGCATGCCAGTGTTCTGGGCTATAGGTCACGGTACTACCGCACCTGAGGAGCGGTACTACCGCATAGAGCGGTACTACCGCTTCCCTGGCCGGTACTACCGTGGGCCACTGCGGTACTACTGCTCCGTTGAGCAGTACTACCGCACGCCACAGAACTATAGCACTTGGGAGCCTTCATTTTGTAAAGACACGGATAAACGGATGGTGCTCCAAAGAAGCAAAGGAAAGGTGGTGCAAAGGAACAGACGTGTACGCGTTGATTCCACCCTAACCTTTCCGACGCGGACCCCCTCTTAATAGTACGGCTTTCCTACGACTCAAATCCACCGAAAAGAAACATAGAGAAACGCCGTCTTCACTAGGCTCCGAGGGGCACCGAATCGTCTTGTGCCTAGACATGAGATATCTGAAATGCTCAATGCACACGATTAGTCCGCAAATGCATTGTCATCAATCACCAAAACCACATAGGGAAAAATATGCCCTTACAAGTGGTTACCCATGAAATAGCAGCTACATCTGACCATTCGGCCCTGCTGCTGGACTTCGACAAACAGAAGGAAAAACACACAAAGCACGAGTTCAGGTATGAAGTTATGTGGGAGACACATGAGGGTCTCCACAACGCCCTAGTTGATGGATGGGATGTGGAATCGCAATTCACAACTGTCGAGGATATGCGCCAAAAGCTCTGAAATTTGGCAACAGGATTGAGTAGATGGAGTAAAGATACCTTTGGTAACGTGAAAAAAGAAATTAAACTCTTGAAGAGAAAACTAGATGACTGCGGGGTGATCCGTTGAGAACTAGACCCTCTCACGTGGAGCTCAAGATCAATGAGCGGTTAATTGAGATGTATCACAGGGAGGAAATAATGTGGCGTCAACGAGCAAGGATCCAGTGGCTGTCTGCGGGAGATAAGAACACGAAGTTTTTTCACCTTCGTGCAAGCCTGAGGCGAAAAAAGAATATGATCAAAGCACTTCAAAATTCTTTGGGTGCAATTGTTGTTGATCCGGAGGAGCTGAAAGCGATGGCTAACAGTTTTTATCTAACTTTATATGCCTCAGAGGGAGTACATGACATGGGCGCAGTGCTAGATCATGTACCCAGGAGGGTAACTGAGGAAATGAACGCGCTTCTGAATGCCGAATATACTTCTGATGAGGTAAAAACATCGTTATTCCAGATGTTCCCAACAAAAGCCCCAGATCCGGATGGATTTCCTGCTCATTTTTATCAACGCAACTGGGACATTTGTGGTGAAGATGTCTCAAGGATTGTATTGAGGATAGTGCGTGGAGAGGAAAGTCCAGAAGGCATTAATGACACAATTTTGGTTCTAATTCTAAAGGTAATGAGTCCTTCTATGTTATATCAATTTAGACCCATAAGTCTTTGTAATGTGCTCTACAAAATTGCCTCCAAGGTAGTTGCCAACAGACTGAAGGTTATTTTGCCTGATATTATCTCAGAGGAACGGTCCGCCTTCGTGCCTGGGAGGATCATCACAGATAACATCATTTGTGCCTATGAGTGTCTGCTCTTCATGAAAAGAACGAGGTCAAGATCAAACAGTTTATGTGCTTCGAAACTAGACATGATGAAAGCCTATGATAGATTGGAGTGGCCTTATTTGAAAGGTATAATGGCCAAGCTGGGATTCTCTCAACGTTGGATTGATACAGTAATGAGCATGGTTTCATCAGTGTCATTTTCTGTCCTTTTCAATGGAGAGAAACTTGAATCCTTTAAACCAACAGGAGGTATTCGGCAGGGAGACCCAATTTCCCCCTACTTATTCCTAATTGCAGCAGAGGGCCTTTCGTGCCTCCTGAAATCCAGTTCTCAGTCATCAATTGCAGGTATTAAGGTGGCCCCTATGGCACCCACCATTAACCACCTTTTATTTGCAGATGACAGCCTGTTGCTCTTTAAGGCTAATGTAGAGGGGTCAGTTGCAATGTCAAACCTGCTAGATACTTATTGTAATGCTTCGGGACAGAGGATAAATCGTGAGAAGTCTTCGACCTTCTTTAGCAAGCGTTGTCCGGATTCCATCAGAGAGGAGGTCAAGAATTCGTTACATGTACATAATGAATCTTTGAATGAGCGCTACTTGGGTATGCCTACTGATGTTGGCCCTTCAAAGAATGGAACTTTCAAATATTTGCGAGATCGGGTATGGGAAAAGATCAAAGGATGGATGGAGAAATTACTCTCGGCGGCTGGAAAGGAAGTGCTCATTAAGTCGGTTGCACAAGCGATCCCTGTTTTTTCAATGTCCTGTTTTCGTTTGCCAAGGGGCCTATGTGAGAGCATTACATCCATCATTCGTCAATTTTGGTGGGGTAGCAAACATGGTAAAAGGAAACCTAGCTGGGTCGCATGGGATACGATGACTAGGCCTAAGCACCTGGGCGGCCTCGGCTTAAGTGATTTGGAGATATTCAATTTAGCACTTCTGGCTAGACAAGCATGGCGGCTTATGACGGATGAGACTTCACTTAGCGCAAAGGTTTTGAAAGTTGTATATTTCCCACAGTGCTCACTCTTGGAAGCCGATTTGGGATCCCATCCTTCTCAAATATGGCGCGTCGTGTTGGACGGCAGGGATATCGTGGCCCAGGAGTGATTCGTAGAATTGGCAATGGGGAAACAACAAATATATGGTAGCATAATTGGATTCCGCAAGATAACTTCAAACGGCCGATTACATCACTACTTCCTAACCCACCAGAGAAGGTCTCGGACCTCATTGATGCCACCTCAGCTCAATGGAATGAAGGCTTGATACAGTCTGTTTTTACCCCTTTTGATGCAGCAGAGATCCTCAAGATACCGTTGTGTACGCGGAATGTTACAGACTTCTGGGCGTGGCATGAAGAAAACCGGGGAGTTTTCACAGTGCATTCAGCTTACCGCATGAGTATGAGAATGAAGCTGAGCAGGGAAGGGTGGCTACATGAGGAAGAAGGCACCTCAAATGTCCAAGAAAGCAAGCAGTGGAGTGCAATATGGCATATCCGGGTACCGTCGAAATTACGTATGTTTGTGTGGCGACTAGCCAGGCAGTCGATGCCCACAGGTGAGGTCCTTAATCACCGCTATATGTCTGATGAAGATACTTGCTGTTTGTGTGGAGCTACAGACACATGGAGACACGCGTTGCTCAATCGCTCCATGTCCAGAAGTGTTTTGGCCCTTGCGCCTGATGAGTTTGTTGAAAAAGTGATTCAGTGTCAACATGAGAACCCTAAACAATGGTTGTTTTCCCTACATGAAATATTGGAACTTGATGACTTTACTCGTCTAGTGGTGACAGCATGGGCGTTTGGGGTGCAAGGAGAAAGGCGATCTATGAAGATATTTTTCAGTCTCCATTTGCAACAAATGGTTTCATCACAAGTTATATGGCAGAGATACAACAAGTTAATAAGCGGGGGCCAAGACCGATCCCTATGTCTGCGCCAAGGCCAAATCGTTGGCTGCCTCGGGTGCAGGGGTGTGTCAAAGTGAATGTGGATGCAGCGGTCTCAGCAGGTGGAAGATATGGTGCTGTTGGTGCAATCTGCAGGGACCTAAACGGCTTCTTTCTCAGAGCTTCGACTATAGTGTTCAGGTATATTAATGATCCTCAAACACTTGAATCACTGGCCATTAGGGAAGCACTATCACTCTCAGACGATCTGTATGCTCAGAGTATCCACGTGGCTTCCTACTGCAAAACGGTGGTAGAAGACATAAAGAGCGGACATCAGCGGTATATGAAGCGGTGATACATGAAATCTTAGAACATTCTTCGTTTTTCAGATATGTAATATAGTTCATGAATTTAGGAGCTCAAACTTTGAGGCTCACAATCTAGCGAAGCATGCTTTATCTCTCGGGGGTGGCCGCCATGTTTGGTTAGGTCATCCTGGAGATCTTTCTTTCGTCCATGTAAACATTGTGACGGGTTAATAAAAGGCTTCACGAGGTTGCCTAAAAAAACAGGTCTTGCTGCCCCACGTTCCAATACGCAGCAGTACTTACGCATTTGTCTCAATAAAAAAAGGCGACTGATAGGCGCCGGTGCGCCGGCCCAAATTTGGGCCGGTCGTACCTACACCGTACGATCCACATAATTAGAACCGCACAATCTCCTATCCTTCCTCCCCTAATTAAACCTTCTTTCCCATAGCGCCGTCAGGGACGAGTGACGCGACTGGTCTAGAAGCACCGTCGGGGCGTCTCGCCTGTCGCCGCCCTCGCCGTCGTCCGCCGGCCGCCGCCCCTCGCCGTTGTCGTCTCCTTTGTTTCTGGCCGGCTCCGTACATGCAGCAGCGTGTCCCCGTAGTTGCAGCTCCCCATTACGATGGCCGTAGCTCCTATGGTGGCGAACGCATCCCCGGCGTGCGTTGGGCGCCGGTCGCAGCACCTTCGACGACGAGCTCGTAAAAAAACTGTACTCTCCCTCGGGTTGCCGGTAGCAGCAAAAAAGTCAGCCAGTTGTAGTAAAAAAGTATATCGGTTCCAGCAAAAAAGCTCGCCGGTGCCGGCCGCCGTCGCCATTGTAGCAAAAATGTTAAACAGTTGTAGCTTTCGTGGTTGACGGTTGTAGCAAAAATAATTGTTGGTTCCAGCAAAAAAAACGATGCAGCAAAACGCATGGCAGCCACCATCCGTCGCCACCCCAGCACCATCCTAGCAATGCAGCAAAGTCGAGCACTCGTTCTAGCAAAAATCAGGAGTGGTTCCAAACAAAAAAATTGATGTAGCTAAAAAATCATGCGGGTGAAGGCACCACAATCCTCTCAATTTGCAGCAAAAATGAAAGCTGGTTCTAGCAAATAAAAGTGGTTCCAGCAAAAAATCATGGCGTAGCCGCAGTCGCGGCATCGCCCTGGTTCCAGCTTGCGGCGAACATGGCCTTACTTTGCAACGGCGGAGAGTTTGGGCCGAGCATGGCAACAAAGGCCCAGTTCGGTGGCTCATCACGAGAGGAAAACTGTGCGAGGAGAAGAAAACGTTTCGGTGATGCCACTTCGGAAGGGCATTCAAACGTAATTTAAAGCAACTTCTCCTTCTCGTTTACGCGAAGCTGCGCTTCGGTTGCTCCAAAAATTTACATTGCGGGTCGCTCGTTCTCTAGAAGCGGGATTCTCGAAGCCGTCCCGTTCGGCTGGCTTCTCGGGAAGCTGGATCGTGAAGGAGATCCGAACGGGGCCAAAAAAACAACGACGGGATGCGCCGTCTCCGCGTGGAGCAGGAGATGCCATGGATGAAGTGATTTGAGAAAGAAGCAGCAGAGAAGGGGTTGCGCATGGAGGATGACGGAGTGATTTGAGAAAGAAGAAGCGGAGGAGGACGGAATGAGTGGAAGAGCTTCGTCCTGAAAAGATAAGGTAAGGGGCAGACAGCGGTGCGTGGGACCAGCAACGTGGCTGTGTGTACGAGAGCGTAACGCGAGTAGTGAGCGAGGCGGCCAGCCGAAGTTTCGGCCGGCGCGCTGATTTTAAACGTTTCCCATAAAAAAGCAGTACGTAAGCATCTTCTGATTTAAAAAAAAACAACACACAAATCTTAACACTTTAAATCCTATGGCTAGCAAATCGACTGAGACTCAGTCGGCTGAGATTTAGCATCACCGATTTTTTTTTTTTTTTGAAAAATGCCCCCTCAACTTTGTATAAGATTTATTTAGTCCCCTCTCAATTCTCGTCGTAGATAGCGCTGTAGATCGGTGATTCTTCCGAGCAAGCTCGTTGGTCAAAGGAGCTCCTCCTCGTGACCTGGTCTCCCATGCCCATCATGCCGCGATGCGATATGATGCCACATCTCCTGTTTGCTGGCTGTGCACATGGATCAAAAGCGAACAAGGAGGAAACGGACGGAGAGACCCCCGTCCACCGATTGGACTTTCCCCACCGATCCCTATCCAACCGGCAGGAGGGAAAAGATCGATTGTTGCGTCCGGCGCACTCTGGGACGGGCGGGTTCACCCGTCGGCGGCGTATCGTGTGTGCCTGGGCTAGCGAGGGGGACGTCGTGCCTGCCCGTTCTGTTATATGTGTAGGCTTATTTATTACTTTTGCTCGAGCTGTGTCAATTAAGTGTAGTGTAGGAGACACTCCAAGCTCAAGTACATGACCCGCACCGATGAAGCGCAGCTAAATAAAGCGGGAAAGACCTGACCGACGGGTTCATTAGAAACACTTCTCCTTCCGTATAACTCCTAATTACAATCACGGCTGAGATCATCCCATACCCCTTCATTAAAAAGGATAGGATCGTCCAGCCACATAAAAAGCCGCCGTGCGCGCGCGCGACGGGCCTGTACGCGGCGGGTGGGCGGGGTTGTATACGGCGTGTACGCGGCGACGGGCGGGGTATACGGCTGACGTGTGTACGTACGCTCGCGTCGGGGAGGGGGGAGGGGGTCGGTCGTACGAGGCGAGTCGCCCGGTGGTAATTTTGTTTTTATTTAAAAAAAAGAGAGAGAACCCGTCAGTCCCGCGTGGGACGGGTGAACGCGAGGCACGTCGCCCGGCCGCGTCGTGCTGCGACAGTTCCCGATGCCGCCGTGCCGTCTCCCCGAGGGGAATAAATGCCGGCGTAAATGCCGGCGCCCCCCAGCCCAACCACCCGTCGCCCTTCCCTGGCCATAAATCCCCTCTCGCCCCGACGCCCTCCTCCACTCCACCGACGCCCCGCCCTTCTCCACTCCACCGACGCCCTCCTCCACTCCCCCCGACGCCCTCCTCCACTCCCCCGGCGAGCATGGCGTCGAGCGGCACCGGCAGCAGCAGGGACGGCCCTCTGCCGGGCGGCAGGTGGCCGACGAGCTTGGGCACGCCGGAGACGGACGAACTCATTCGTCTCGGGCTCATGGTGCCGCCGGGCTGTCGGCTGCCCAAAGCGTTTAGGATCACGGCCGACGGGTACACATCGAGGGGGGGCGGCGCGACGCCGGAGTAGCTCCGCCGCCACATCGGCGGCCGCTGGAACCCAGACGCCCGGCATGCCTTCTGGGACGGCAAGGACTTCTGGTCCGTCGTCGCCGAGCGCCAGCGGGCGGCGAGGCGGTCGGGTCCGGCACCCGCGGCGACTGCTCCCCCTCTCCCTCCCGCCGTGGAGATGCCGGCCGAGCAGGCCACCGAGCGCCGGCGGGCGGCGAGGAGGCGGGGTCCGGCAGCCGCGCCGACTGCTCCCCCTCTCCCTCCCACCGTGGAGATCCGGCCGAGCAGGTCGTCCTGCGCGAGGAGGGCGACCCCGACGACACCCTCGGCTACCTCATAGCCTTGCGGGCGTCGGAGGCGGAGGCGGAGGCGGCCGCAGCCGCGGCCGCGGCGGCGAGGGAGGCCGCAGAGATGTAGGCGGCGTTGGACGCTGCAGCGGCAATGGCGGCGGCGGACGCTGCAGCGGCAATGGCGGTGGCGGACATCGACGACGGCGACGGTGACACGGGCGATGGCGGTGCGGGCGAGGTCGTCGACCTCGCTGACTCGGACGAGGAGTAGAGTAGGATTATCCTGATGTTAAATTAGATTAGGATTAGTTAATGTTTAATTAAATTAAGATTAGTTGATGTTTAATTAAATTTCGTAATGTTTGCATGTAATATGAATGATGTTTCGTAATGTTTAATGAAATATCGTTATTGTGAATGTAATTTTTTTCTGAGAGAATGCAATGCGTTGAGTGCATTTTTTGTTTTTGAGAGAGTGCAATACGAATTGCTCCTTTGTCGGTTGCCATATCGATAGCATGCAGCATCGCCAAAAATTCAGCCACAAACGCGTCAGTCGAGTTTTAGAATCTTTTAAAAAGTTGGACACTTATAGAAAAAAAGTTCATCATTCCGAATGAGAGAAAATGCATGTAATCATTTTAAATCTAGATTTATAAAACAATTCATTGATGAAGGAAAAAAGCCGTGTTATTTTTTAGACTCTGACCATTCGAAGTGAATGGGAAAAAAGAAACAATAGAAAATAAAAAAATTGAAAGAGACGAAAATCAACGTGTGAAAAAAGTTTGCGTCACGTCCGGAGACTATTTTAGGGTTTTTCGGCATACATGCTTGCCATGGTCAATGTAGGCCGTGAAAAAAATGTGAGCCCGTTTGGCGGATGCAAAGAGGAGACATGCATCCGGGGATCCATTCCCCCCTTACCGAAACCACCGCGTTCACATGATGTACCTGAGCACAATCACGGAATCTACCCAACTTTTGGCAGGGCGTGTGGGGCCCCACCCGGGTACCCCAGTGTAACACCCCATGTAATTAACCACAGTGATCACCTTTAGTTGATGCCATGTCAGCAAGTTCAACAGTGTCTAATCATCATTTGCATCATATTGCATTTCAACTCCTAATTCAAACTTTAAGTTAATTTAAATTGGAAATAAAAGTTGTTCCAAATTGGGAACCAAAATGTTCATTAAATAGCAAATAATGCAGAGACAATTCTAAAATTGTAATCAACATTTTCTAAATTCATTAAGTGACTCTAACAGTAATAAGACAGAAGTATTTAATCCATTTATAATTAAATAAAATCCAAATGAAATGACATGAACTCAAAACCAGGCCTAGTAAATATTGCACTAGAGTATTGTGGCTAGTTCACATATTTTACAAAACTTTAGTTGGGCTCACACATTTTGCAAAGCAGTAAAACAAAACGAAAACAGAAAATAAAAGAAGAAGAGAAAAGGGCAAAGGCCTACTGTGCACTTAGGCCTGCTTGCTACAGCGCGGCCCAGCCCACCCCGCACCTCCTCCCAACTCCCGCACTGCTCACCGTCGCCCGCTGTCGAACACCCCCCGCGTGCGCACGCCCGCAGCCAGGCCCCCCCTCTCTCCCTGTTTGACAACGCGCCGCGCCCGCGCTGTGGATAAGGGCAGAGCCCCGCGCACCCCTGGCGTCCCGCCCTCCCCCCCCTCCTCCCCCCCCCCCCCCCTCCCCCCTCCCCCCCCCCCCCGCCCCCCCCGCCAATTTTTCTCCCCCGCTCTCCCTACGTTTCCCCCGTCGCCCAGGTTGCCGTCGCCATGGCCGTGGGTTAGCGCGGCCACCGCCTCACTCACTCCTCTCCGACCCGTCCTCGAGCACCGCCACCCTCGTCCACGTCGTCTGCGTGGAGCAGATCGAGCCGGGAGCCACCGCATCACCTTCACGCTGCCTTCTTCCTCCTCGGATCCCCGCCGCCGTTCGCCGTCGATTCCGGCTACTCCGCGCCTCCCCGAGCACGCTGCCACCTCCCTACGGATCCCAGTGAGCCCCCGCAACTCTCCCCTCACTCCCCCGCGCGGATCCATCGCCGTAGCCGCCGCATTTGGCGACACCCGAACGCGCCGCCGCCTGGCCTCGTCGCCGGCGTGGCCACGGCAACCATAGGGCCCCGTGCGCGCCACCATCGCACTCACCGCGTCACGTAGACGCCGTAGCCACCTCGCGCTGGTCTTCTTGCACGCCGTAGCTCCGATCCCGTCGACGGCCGAACTCCGGCGTCCGCCTCGCCGCTCGCCGTCGACGTTACTAACCACAACAGCCTCTGCCGCCACCCCAGATCGCTTCACCGTCGTCTGCTCGTTCGAACGAGCCCGGCTGCGCCGAAATGGCGCTGTGTGCGCAAAACCCGAAGCCTCCCGACGCGCGCCGCCGTTGTTTTTGGTCGCCGGCGACGAGTCGCCGGTCGACGCCGACGTGGCGCTGACCTGGCCGCCCTCGTGCCACTGACCGATGGGCCCGGCTGGCCCCATTGACCGGGTCAACCCGCTGACTGGGCTGCCCGTGTCGCTGACATGTGGGGCCCTGCTGTTTAAACGTATTTAAAATAAATAAAATCTATTAATTAGTTAATTAGTTAATTAAATCACTAATTAGCCACTGACCAGTAGGGCCCACCATCTAATTTAGTTAATTAGTTTAAATTAACCCTGTTAGTTAGCTACAAAGGCTGACATGTGGGTCCCACTAGACCCACCTGTCAGGTTTGACTCTGGTCAGCCGCTGTTGACCTGCTGATGTCACCTCTGCGTCATGCTGACATCACCTTTCATTGTTCTGGATAATTTGAATTTAAATAAATAATTAATTCCAGAAATTCTTTAAAACTTTGAAAAATCATATAAAATAAACCGTAGCTCCGATCGAAAAACTTTATACATGAAAGTTGATCAGAACGATGAGACGAATCCGAATACGTGGTCCGTTCATCTGTCAGATGCCCCTATCTATCTGAACATGGAACTTTTAGACCGATTTCAGTAAATAAATAGTGCTCAACTTTAATAAAATAATCCAAATAAATTCCTAAATTAACTAAATCATTTAGTTAGGCAGTAGAACACCTCTCCATATCATTTAGGCATGTCATACATATTATTTGCATTTTTACCATGAATTTATTGTTTATTTCCCCCTCCTTCTCTCTCGATAGACGCCGAGACCGGCGCCGACGCAGCAGAGTACACCTATGCTCCGGACGAGCAGCCTTCCGACGACTGGCCCCTCTCAGCAGAGCTTCCAGGCAAGCCCTCCCCCCCCAGAGCATCCCGATATCGCCCATTCAAATTTCCTCCTACTTGCATTAGATTTTGCTACTGTTACTGTTTGCTCCTATTATGATGCATAGCCTGCTTTTGTAACCTGCTTATTGTTACCTTACCTGCCTTTTTCAACTACTTAGTATAGGTTGGTTAGTGAACCATCAGTGATCCCCACTTTGTCCTTGTTGCCTCTGCTTCATCATCGACGACTCGAGCAACGTGATCGACGACCAGAGACCGACACCTCACTTCACCCCCCTTTGTTGTATGACTCTGCATAGTTACTATCGAGTGCCAAGGGTGATACCTCGTAACGCAATTCTGATGATAACTCTATAGTGTAGCTGTAACACCCCCTTGTAATGACCACGTGATCAACTGCTAATAATGCCATGTCATCATCATTTGCAGTGCCAAGTCATTTGGGTTAATTATTCAATTCAAATGCAAATCTGAAAATCAACTTAAATTCTAAAGTGAAATATAAAGCTGGTCTAACTCTGTTGGAAAAATGTTCATTAAATGGGAAATAATCTAGGAACATTTCTAAAATTAACAGCAAAATGTTTGGAGTTGGATAAATGACTCAACCGAGATGAAACAGCCCTAGAAACAGAATATTTGATATATTT
Source organism: Thinopyrum elongatum (assembly GCA_011799875.1). Taxonomy (NCBI): domain Eukaryota; kingdom Viridiplantae; phylum Streptophyta; class Magnoliopsida; order Poales; family Poaceae; genus Thinopyrum; species Thinopyrum elongatum. Next base: position 373,812,580 of record CM022299.1, on the reverse strand, counting down.
AAAATGATATCAAATTCAAATGGAATTCAAATTTGTCCAAACCACTTTTTGGTGAGAGATAATATTGCATTGCAATATTTGGGACAACTCTCATATTTTACAAAAATGCAAAAGTGCTCTAACTATTTCAAGACAGAATTGATATAAGAAAAAGAAAGTAGAAAAAGAAAAAGGGGAGAGATGGGCCACTGTGCACAGGCCTAAGTGCACAGTGCCGGGTCCCAGCCCATCAGCCCACCTAGCTCCCTCTCTCCTCCCCGTGTCGACGCCGCCGTGGTCAGGGACGAGCTCGCCGGTCGCTGGCCGACACCGCGGCGCTACAGGGGCCGTCGAGGGGATAAGGGCGACGCCCTCGGCCCCGTCACCACTCCCCATCACTTCTTCCCTCTCTCCCTCGCTCTGCAGCGCCTCTTTTTCCCCTCCAGATCCGACGCCCGAGCGCTGCCGTCGCCGCGCGTCGTCACCACCGTGGCCACCGTCGACACCTCGCAGCCCCACCGTGTCCACACGCTCCGCCGAGCTCGACCACGTCGCCTGCAGCAAACTACGGGAACCGAGGAGCACCACATCGCCCACACGCGCCTCGTCTTCTTCCTCGGGTCGCCGGCGCCTCTCCGTCGATCCCCGGCGCAGCAGCTACTAAACCACTCGCCGGGCCTACGTGTGAGCCTGCACGGTGAGCTTCTCCCCCTCCTCTCTCTCTCGCTGCGCCATAGGAACCGCCGTAGCTAGCCGCCACCGTAGTCGTGCTTTGGCCGCCGCCGACGAGCTCGTGCTCGTGGCCATGGCCGCTTCCGTGCTTGGCTAAGCACCGCGCTGTGCTCCTGGCAACCCCGGGAGTCGAACGCGCACTCGCACGTACCCCCTCGAGCCGCGCAGCCGCGATCCCGTCCGGGCCCGAACTCCGGCGCCCGCGTCGCCGCTCGCCGTCGACGCCATGTTCCATCTCCGGCCGCGCCACCGCCCAGGATCGACGCGGCGTTGCACGCACGTTCGAACGCGACCAACCCCGTCCGTTTTGGTGCACTATGGGCGAAACCCGACGCCGGCCCGAGCCCTCCGCCGCGTCTGGAGGCCACCGGCGACCTGCCGCCGGCCGCCGCTGACGTGGTGCCGCTGGGGCCACTCCCAGGGTCGCTGCCTGGTGGTCCCCAGGGCCCAGCTGACCCCGTTGACCGGTCAGCTCTGCTGACTGGACCGGGCCCAGTCACTGACTGGTAGGCCCCACCTAATTAACCAGCTAAATCACTAATTAGTCAACCCTAATCAGTCACTGACAGGTGGGGTCCGCTGCTAACTAACACTTTTTAGTTAAAATAAACACTGTTAGTCTCTGTGAGTATGACAGGTGGGGTCCCTGTTACTATTCCCCCGGATAAGATTTGCTGACTGGGCCGCTGAGTCAGCCTCTGGGACCCACATGTCATACACTAAGGCTACCTCCCTCTGAGTATAAAAAGTAATTACACTGTTTTGGATAATTCGGTTTAGATAATTAAAAAAATAATTCCAAAATTCAAATAATCTTTAAAAATTAATAACTTTTAAACCGTAGCTCGGATCGAAAAAGTTAAAACATGAAAGTTGCTCAGAACGACGAGACGAGTCTGATCGTGCCGTCTGTTTCTCCATCGGAACCTCCTACGTAGAAGAACTCGTAACTCCGGACCCGAATCCGGTAGATGAATAGTGCACACACGTCAGATATTAAATCCCAGAATAATTCTAAAAATAACTAAAATGACTTAGATGCATAATTAGGCAACCCTGCACTGCATCATAGCATCACACGCACCGTATTGCATCTGTTTGCATTATGTTTACCTGTTTCTTCCCCCTCTTCTCTCTCGGTAGACCCCGACGTTGACGTAGCTCCCGAGGCAGACGCCGCACAGGAGTACGACTACGTCCCCGACGATACTACTGAAGACCTTGCCCTTGCCCCCGAGCAAACAGGCAAGCACCCCCATTTTGAGCATGCCTATATCGCCTATTCTCTTCTCTCTTATGCTTGCATTAGAACTGCTACTGCTACTGTTTTCCTATATCTGCTGCATAGCCTGATTATTGTACCCTGCTTTGTTACCTTACTGGTTATCCTAGACTGCTTAGTATAAGGTGGGTAGAGACACGACAGAGACCCCCCTTGATCCCGACTGCCCTGCTGGATATCAGAAGACCCGATCATCGGGATTGAAGACTAGACCATGGCACCGCACATCACTTCCCCTTAGTTGCCGACACTGCTGGGTTACCATCGAGTGCCGAGGGTGATACCTCGTCAGCACTTCTGATGTTAACCTTGTAGGTTAGTTACTCGGTCGTGGTAAGCGAGGGTGATTCCTTCTACACCACCCCCGATAACGACGTCGTCGCGCAACTCCTCAAGGTGGACCTCGAGGGTGATTCCTCCTTCGTTCACCTTGATGATAACATCGAGCGGGAATTCCATCGAGGGTGATTCCTCAGGGTTCCCTTCGGTGTCAGACACACAGTTACCTTGGATATTATGACTTGCACTAAACTATGATACTAAAGACGGGTCGGCCCTGAGGGGTACCCGCGCGAGCTTAACGCAAAGTGATGTGGAGTCGGGTTGACCTGGATGGTGCCCGCGAGATAACTACGAGGCGTGGCCGGGCATTCTTAGCCCTTGCCGCAAGTCCTCGAGACGGGGCGACGGGGTCACATCGATCGTGAGTCTCTGCTCGTTTCCGCGCGCTCCTAATCCACTACGGTTTGGATATTTGATCCGAGGGGCCTCTGGCCCGATAGCACTAACCATCACGTGGGCATAGTATGGGCGTTCTGCGTCGTACACATCAGCCGAAGCTTGTTTGACGTCAGTAAGGAGCGGCGCACGCCGAGTTGGACTGGTAACGCAACCGCGCTTGTATAAGGGGTTGCTAGGTCTGCTCTCGGTGGCCCCGTAACGTGCAGGAGTTCCCGGGGCGAAGGCCCAAGACCCCTGGGGGCATAGGTTTAGTCCGGCGTGCTGACCTCTCTTATAAGTCTAGGTCGGGTTGCGGCGTGTTGCTTAGCCGAGGCCGGGCATGACCCAGAAAAGTGTGTCCGGCCAGAGTTAAGTGAGCGTGGTGGGTAAGTTGGTGCACCCCTGCAGGGAAGAAACTTCTATCGATAGCCTGTCCTACGGTAACGGACACTCGGAGTTGTATCCCGATTGGTACAACTAGAACATGTGGTGAGAACTGGATAGTACGGCTCTGGGATTGCTTTCTCGCAGGGAGTCGAGAAAGGATCTCAGGTCGAGGTTGATGATATTACTACTACTACTTTACATTATGTTCATCTGCTCTCTCCTGATGCTGCAAGACTGTCGAAGATTGTTGAAGATGCTAGTCTTCGATAGGACTAGGCTTTCCCCCTCTACTCTGGCATTTCTGCAGCCCAGTCCACATATACAGCCATTCCTTTGACAATGATGCATATGTAGTGTAGATCCTTGCTTGCTGAGTACTTCGGATGAGTACTCACGTTTGCTTTATTTTCTTTTTCCCCCATTTTCCATTTGATGCCACCAGACGACGAAGCCCCTGAGTCGGACGCCCCAGCCGACGACCAGTACTACTACCCGCCGGGCGAGTACTACTACTACGAGGAGCCGTTCGACGACCAGGAGTAGGATCGGAGGGTCCAGGGCAGGAGGCCTACGCCTTTCGATCGTAGTATTTTATTTTACCCCGCCTCTGTGAAGGTTTATCTCTCTCTCTGTAATATATCTGTACTCAGATATCTAATACTTCCGCTGACGCTTGTATGCCATCGAGCTTGTGTTCGAGCCCTCGAGGCCCTGGCTTGTAATATTAAGCTTGTATGACTTTATTTTATGTTTTAGAGTTGTGTTGTGATATCTTCAAGTGAGTCCTTAGGCTTGATCGTGCGCATTTGCGTGTATGATTAGTGCACGATTAAGCCGGGGGCGTCACAGTAGCTGTTCGGTCGTGGTCATCGAGGGTGATTCCTCCTTCACCACTTTCGATACGACTTTGTCGTGCAACCCCCTCAAGTGTGAACCTCGAGGGTGATGCCTCCTACGTTCACCTTGATGTTGTGACCACACGGATACTTTGACCTTTGTCACAGGTGGGTCGCCCCCGAGGGGTACCCGCAGGGAGATCTATGATGTCGGGCTTGCCCGGAAGGGCGCCCGAGTGTGATATTGTGGCGGAGCTTCAGAAATTCTGATTGTCCCCGCGTGTTATTAAATGAGCCTATTGGATTTGGGTATTTGATCTGAGTGGGTCGACGTGCCCTATACGCACCACCACCACGCGGGATAATGGTTTATGGGGCCCTCTGCGTCGTACGTTTCTCCCGAAAGCTCTTCAGACGTCACGGTTCACCGTGCGGGCTGATCGTCGGGAATGGGCTGGATACTTCACTGACGAGTTCAGTGTCGCGCCTGCACCCCGGCCAGCCACGCAACGCGCAGGGTGCCCAGGGCGATGGCCCAAGACCTCTGGATGCATAGGTTAGTCCGGCGTGCTGACCTCTCTGCTGAGCCTAGGTAGGGCGCTGCTTCGTGTTGATCTCCCGAGGCCGGGCATTACCCAGCAAGTGTGTCCGGCCAGAGGTGATCGAGCGTGTTGGGTAACAGTAGTGCACCCCTGCAGGAAAGAAATATCTATCGATAGCCGGTCCTACGGTAAAGGACGCTCAGTTTGGTATCCCGATCTATTACTTGAACTGGATACTTGTTTAATTAATTGAAGCTTTGGGATCGCTTTCTCGCAGGGAGTCGAGAAAGGATCTCTAGACTTTGCCTCAACATGCTTGCTTAATAAAATGCTTTTCTATACTCTTCTAATTGCTGCAAGATGGTGGCTTCGTGAAGATAATAGTCTTCGATAGGACTAGGTCTTCTCTCTATTCTGGCATTCTGCAGCCCAGTCCACATATACAGCCTTTCTTTAATAATGTTGCATATGTAGTGTAGATCCTTGCTTGCTGAGTACTTTGGATGAGTACTCACGGTTGCTTTGCTATCTCTTTTCCCCCATACCCCATTTGATGATACATCAGACAATGGAGCCCCGGAGCCAGATGTCCCAGCAGGAGCTTACTACCAGGAGGGTCCAGACTGCACGTACTACTGGATTGAGCCAGCCGACCAGGAGTAGGATCGGAGGCCCCAGGCAGGAGGCCTACGTCTTTCGATCTAGAGTCGTTGTTTGTGCTAGCCTTTTTAAGGCAAACCTTGTCTAACTATGTCTGTACTCAGATATTATTTGTATGACTGACTTATGTATTCGGGTCCTCGTGATCCCTGGTCTGTATTATTGTGGATCTCCATTAATTTGTGTTAGAGTTGTGTTGTGATATCTTCCCGTGAGTCCCTGTGCTTGATCGTGCATGTTTGCGTGTATGATTAGTGCATGATTGAGTCGGGGGCGTCACACCCAGGCAAAAAATGAACGAAATCCGACACCGAACGCACGTTGCGTCACGTCCGGACACTATTTTAGGGTTTTTCAGCCCAGAAAATCGTAGAAAATCCATACAGTGTCGAAACGCGACAAATTTTGGCGTGCATGCTTGCCACGGTCATTGTAGCCCGTGAAAAAAAAATGAGCCCGTTTGGCGGATGCGAAGGAGAGACATACAACCGAGGGTCCATTCCGCCCATACCGAAACCACCGCCTTCCACATGATGTACCTGAGCGCAATCACGGAATCTACCAACTTTTGGCAGGGCGTGTGGGGCCCCACCCGGGTACCCCAGGCAAAAAATGAACGAAATCCGACACCGAACGCACATTGCGTCACGTCCGGGCACTATTTTAGGGGTTTTCAGCCCGGAAAATCATAAAAAATCCATACAGTGTCAAAACGCGACAAATTTTGGCATGCATGCTTGCCATGGTCATTGTAGCCCGTGAAAAAAAATGAGCCCGTTTGGCGGATGCGAAGGAGAGACATATAACCGAGGGTCCATTCAGCACATACCGAAACCACCGCCTTCCACATGATGTACCTGAGTGCAATCACGGAATCTACCCAACTTTTGGAAGGGCGTGTGGGGCCCCACCCGGGTACCCCAGGCAAAAAATGAACAAAATCCAACACCGAACGCACGTTGCGTCACGCCCGGGCACTATTTTAGGGGTTTTCGGTCCGGAAAATCATAGAAAATCCATACAGTGTCGAAACGCGACAAAATTTGGCGTGCATGCTTGCCATGGTCATTGTAGCCCGTGAAAAAAAAATGAGCCCGTTTGGCGGATGCGAAGGAGAGACATACACCCGAGGGTCCATTCCGCCCATACCGAAACCACGGCCTTCCACATGATGTACCTGAGCGCAATCACGGAATCTACCCAACTTTTGGCAGGGCGTGTGGGGCCCCATCCGGATACCCCACGCCGAAAATGAACGAAATCCGACACCGAATGCACGTTGCGTCACGTCCGGGCACTATTTTAGGGGTTTTCGGCCCGGAAAATCATAGAAAATCCATACAGTGTCGAAACGCGACAATTTTTGGCGTGCATGCTTGCCATGGTCATTGTAGCCCGTGAAAAAAAATGAGCCCACTTGGCGGATGCAAAGGAGAGACATACACCCGAGGGTCCAATCCGCCCATACCGAAACCACGGCCTTCCACATGATGTACCTGAGCACAATCACGGAATCTACCCAACATTTGGCAGGGCATGTGGGGCCCCACCTGGGTACCCCACGCCGAAAATGAACGAAATCCGACACCGAACGCACGTTGCGTCACGTCCGAGCACTATTTTAGGGCTTTTTGTCCCAGAAAATCGTAGAAAATCCATACAGTGTCGAAACGAGGCAATTTTTGGCGTGCATGCTTGCCATGGTCATTGTAACCCGTGAAAAAAAATGAGCCCATTTGGCGGATGCGAAGGAGAGACATACACCCAAGGGTCCATTCCGCCCATACCGAAACCACGACCTTCCACATGATGTACCTGAACGCAATCACGGAATCTACCCAACTTTTGGTAGGGCGTGTGGGGCCCCACCCGGGTACCCCACGCCAAAAATGAACGAAATCTGACACCGAGCGCACGTTCCGTCACGTCCGGGCACTATTTTAGGGGTTTTCAGCGCGGAAAATCGTAGAAAATCCATACAGTATCGAAATGCACTGAAAATTGGGGTCCATGCTTCTCATGTGGATACAATGTCACACAAAAATATTGGGTCCATTTGAAGGTTGTGGGAAAAAAAGTCCTTCCAGACAGGCCCTTTCGTCATACCGAAATGGCTTCCGCAGGAGTATGTCAAATTCAGGTCATCCTTAGATGAACACCAAATTTTGCCAGCAGGTGGGCATGCCCATCCCGGTGTCCCATGCAAAGTTTCAAAGAGTCGGAAAGAAAACGTGTGCAAACTCTCCGATCCGGCGGACCCGATCTTGAAATGTTGTGCGGCAAAACTGTGTGCAAGTTAAAAACATAAATAAAAAGACATCAAACATCAATGATCTTTTTGTGTAGAATCTGAAATGTCATTAGGAACCTTTGCGCTAGTTCGGAACAGACGAAGATTCCTAGTGCCACTCCAGATCCTGCACATATAGTTCAATGAAGACCGATGCTTGTCGTAGGTGCGTAATGAAGATATTTAAGGTGGTCAACGACCTGTTGCCGTTGCGAGGTGGGACTAAGCAAAGTCGTCGTACGATGGTGCGACGACCGTGTTCATTACTGTGTCGGCTAATTGGGCCGACCCATGCGGCGCGACGACCGCCTGTTATTTTTCTTGTCCGGCCTTTATCGACCGCGCGGAGCCTAACCAACCCTACGTCATACGTCGTCGCTCGCCCGTCGTGCGCCGCCCCTCGTTGACCGTCTATCGCGACCCCTCCACTACGCCGCCACGCACCCGTCGTGCGGCCGCCAACGTTGACCGCGTGCCCTCGAGGATCCTGCACTGCACGCCACGCCGTCGGTCACCCACGTCCCATCGACGCGCGTGTCCTCAAGATCCGTCGCGGCTAGGCACAGCCACTTGCCGCCGTGCATCGCCCAGGTGAGTTCTTTTCCATCACGACGACTCCGTGCAGTTTGTTTTTTCGGAAAGACTCTATTTACTGTTTGTAGTCGATGTAGCCTAATTGTACAACTGAACGTGACATCAAAAATTTGCATGCAGTATGGACATCAACGGTGTGATCCCATGTTCAGTAGAGAAGTGGGTCGGCCTCGCAGAAAGATTTACAAGTTCTCAGCGATTTAGGTTTTATGATACAACATTGCAAGAAATGTTGTTGATACCGCCGTTAAAAATGAGAGAATTTTTGCTGCATTTCATGATAAAGGGTTATAATCCGAATAGTAAAAAAATTATGATACAAGAAGCAGCCGGAAGTAACGGTCTTATTTCACTATCTCCCGATGACTTGTCAAGTATACTTGGATTAAAGAATGGATTGAAGGTATTGACGTTTTTGGTGTTCTTAGTACGGAAGGTCAAAAAGCAGTGAAGAAAATACCAATTCAGTTTGTGAACCAAAAAACGGGTAAGATTATGATAGACGACTTGATCGAAAAAATTGTGAGGAATAAAGCTGCGGATGATGAGTTTCTCCGGATGGCGGTTCTAGTTTTTCTTGGGACTGTTATTGCACCTATGTCCGATGTTTACGTCCCGAAGGAGTACTACGCGTTGGCGCATGATGTGAAGCTCATCAGCAAATTAAACATGAACGCATTCACGTTGCGAACGTGTTTGACGGAGATCGGTAAGGTCTTGCAGGACGGCCGTGTTAGGCAGTGGCCAGCTGGCAACCTAGCCCTAATACAAGCACGTTTCATATTATTAACTGTGGTATTTAATGCTATGTACTACTCGTCAATTCATGTTACTTACATAAATGGTGTGTTTTGTATGCAGTACTTATACTGGGAGAAGGTGCAGCCGACCACCGGACCCAAATATGACCCTTTATCGCTATTGAGCCTCCTAATGAAAAAATGGAGAGAATCGCGTGCAGAGGGAAGAGACAAGTACGACGATGACAATGGTCGTGGTCATGGGACGGTACTACATTTCTTTTGTTCATCGTGCATTCAATTAGTGAAGTACTTATAATTGCATTAAAAATTGCATCGTGCATTCAATTACTGAAGTACTTATAATTGCATAAAAAATTGATGGTGCAGATCGATGACTGCATTACAAACGACTATAGAATGAAAAAAGTTGCGCAACAGCATGCCGATAGTAATAAGAAACCTACTAGCAGAAAGTCGTCTGTTTCGGGGAGGAGGAAAGTGGATAGTTGCTTGGAGGTTCCCGAGAACCTCAAGCCTTTTATGGACCGGATCATGAAAGACCTAAAGGACATTCGCAAGGAAATTGTTCGTCTTCTTGAGTTATGCGCACAGGTAACATTTCGATAGTTCAGTAATCACGAAGTGTACTAAGTTTTTGAACTTACTGCTAAATTACTTACATTCTAAGTTTCTTATGTTGCAGAGATTGATAGAGAAAATGAATCAAAGTGGTGTGCGATACAAACCCGGCAACATTGAAGGGGAGGAGGAAAATTTGTTTGGAGAGAACAGTGAAATCAGGTTTGAAAACAAGTTTCCTCAAAAAGAATTCCCGTACGATGACATGCACACACCTGATGGCCGAGAGGGCCGTGAGAACTCTGGTTTCAATTCCCTTGGAGGTAAACCATATAATTGCACTTCCCCTCACTTAAGTAGCTATAATGGTGACAAGGATGATCCTATACATGTACCGGAAGAGTCGGAAAAAATGAGGCATCATCTTTAAAGACAAATGAAATATTATCATCGACGAGAATTCCAACGAAGGAAAACGAGTAAGAAGTGTCACAAGGCATGTCAGACGATTGTAGCGCTATAGAAGAGAAGCAGGAGGAGACTCTCCGGAAGCGAAGGAGGACTCAGTCAAAATACTAGAAATCTCTCTATGCACAGAGCAAACCGAAAAAGCGTGCGAGACGTACCACCAAAGCGAGTAAGTTAACTATGTTATACATATGCCGCCGACATGTTTTTTCACAATGTGCCGCTGACTTATGTGAGTTGGTTTGCAAAACTATTTAGTGAAAAAAGCCCTGAGAATGATAATAGTGTGGAGGATTTGGTCCGTGCCGCCATGCAGTACGTCCGAGCGTACGAGAAGTCACCAAAACATAAGAACCATGAATTTTTCAACAGTGGTATGGGCGACGGACTAACTACGGCAAGAGCTTGCCAGATACTTAACCATGAATGGTTATCCGGTGATGTATGCAATTTTCCTACCAGCATTTGTGCTTCGTAGTAACTTATCACCGGTATCACTATCATAGTTGTTCATTTATTTCAGGTCATCGACGCTTATGCGTCGTACATTTTGGGTACAGCGTCGTACCTTTCGGGTACAGATCTGGACGATCGTTATCTAGTGCCAACACATAGGGCTCACTGGCTTCTGCACACTCGCCCCACTCTAGGTAGACCAGCGAAGTCGGTCGACAAAAATGACTACGAATCACGTGTGAATGAACCTTTGAACAGATGCATGACCGAATATTTTGTGAAACGAAAGGTAAGTTTTCCAAGGTGCAAAATGTTATACGTGCCAAACATATGCATAAACCAATGTTGATGAACATGTTTCAATTATTATGCAGGCTTATTTCCCTCTTAACAAGAATAACAACCACTGGATTACGGTTGTCATGCACGTAGGTAAGAAAGAGTTTCAGGTTCTTGACTCGTTGATGGGAGAAAAAGAACAACTTTCTGAATGTACTACGAAACCCATTGAGGATTTTGTAAGTTTCCTTATCATGCAAGTTTTGCTGAGCCTAACATTTGTTTAAGTTTTGTATTGAATGTTTGTCCGTCGTTTCGCTAATTTTTACAGAGAGAACAACTATCAGGAGATATCCAAGATGCAAATGCTAGTTTAATTATTTCGTTCCCCAACGTGTTGGCATGGCCTATTGTTCCATACAAAATGCCCCAATAAGAAGATGGGTGAGTACCTAGATACATGTACTGTCTAAACATTGTATACTTACGTGTTGTCCGAAAAACATGGTCTAAAAAATGCTTTCATTTATGAAAAACAGGAATTCATGTGGCCTTTTCCTCCTTCGATGCTTTCAATATTGGGACGGTGACAAGTTCAGAGGGTTTTTTTCGCAGGTCGGTAAATTTAATTTTGCAAATATCATCTTTGTTAATATATCCACTTGTGCATATTACAAGCGTGCGTATTTATTTCAGGAATCAATCGATGAATCAAGAGAACGAATGATATCTTCAATTATTTTCTCATCCAAGAACAAGCTAACGGATGTGATGAACAAAAGTTATTCGTCTTAAGGAAAAGAAGAAGAAATAAGTATCGCACGCAGTAGTGCTAGGCGTGCTTTCATTTTAGTTAAATATTTTACAATGTGTGCTTGAAGATTGTGTACGCACTTTTTATTTACCATTTACGTACGGATTTAAAATAATTCGCATCGGACGTTTGTACTATCAAAATGCATAAGGTACTTATTTTCAATATCATGTGGACAGTGAATTATTTGTTCCAAATATTCTTATTTTTATTGAGTCTTTTTGTTCAAAATATTCTGTACTAAAATGCATTCCGTCGCCCAAAATTAAAAAGAAAAAACCATATTAGGGCCGGCGCGCCGCGCGTCGCCCCGACCATATTACCCGCCGGGCAGTCGAGCCCACGACACTAGTGGGCCGGCCCGTGGCGGCCGCCTCGACCGCCAGCTCGCGTCGCACGACGCCTAAGTGTTTAGTCCCACCTCGCCGAGCGAGGGAGGCGACGACCGGTTTATAAACCGGGATCCCCCGACTGCATCGAACTCACTTTAACACTGCCGTCGCTCGCTCGCTCGACCGCCCTGTGGGGCCCGGTTGCCGCCGGTCCAGAGACCTGAAACGACGTCACGGTCGCCTTAACTAACTCGATAGTGACGGCCTTACTAAGGCTCGGCCGGCGGCCTGGGCGGGCACTTTTTTTTTTCTGTTTGTAAACTTACATCGGGCACTTTTTCTAACTTTTTTTTTCAACTTACAGTGGGCACCTTTTATACCTTTTTCTAACTTTTATTTACTCTTTTTGTTCCAAATATTATGTATTAAAATGCTTAAAGTCGCTTCCCTAAAAAAATGCATACACAGTCGCTTCCTTAAAAAAAATGCACACACAGTTGCCCAAAATCTTAAAAAAATACAGATTAGGGCCGGCGTGCCGCGCGTCGCCCCGACCATATTACCCGTTGGGCAGTCGAGCCCACAGCACTAGTGGGCCGGCCCATGGCGGCCGCCTCGACCGCCAGCTCACGTCGTGCGACGCCTAAGTGTTTAGTCCCACCTCGCCGAGCGAGGGAGGCGACGACCGGTTTATAAACCCGGATCCCCCGACTGCATCGAACTCACTTTAACACTGCCGTCGCTCGCTCACTCGACCGCCCTGTGGGGCCCGGTTGCCGCCGGTCCATAGACCTGAAACGACATTACGGTCGCCTTAACTGGCTCGATAGTGACGGCCTTACTAAGGCTCGGCCGGCGGCCTGGGCGGGCATTTTTTTTAACTTTTTTAAACTTATAGCGGACACTCTTTTAACTTATTTTTTTCAAACTTATAACAGCACACAATATTCAACTTATAACAGAGTAAATAACAGAAGCTATAGTGCCATCAATATTACACCCAAAACACATATTAAAATAAGTCTCCAGTACCAATTTCTGACAAGAACATAAATAAAGTTGTACCAATATCTGACATCAACAGAAACAAAATAATTCACTGTGACTCCAGTATCAATTTATGACAAGAACAGAAATAAAGTTCTAGCTATTCCTGACATCAACAGAAACAAAACAATTCACTCCGAACCATCCTTAAAGTTCATGCATTGTCCGTGCTTTCATCGTCATGCCATGTTCCTGCATACATAGACATTAATACATGTTAACCGTTCGTAAACGCTTAAGTGTATAATTGTTTTCAGGAACGAAATTAAATAAACGAGACCACATACTTAGGATTTTGAGGACAATTGTTCCTAAAATGACCTTTTGTCCTGCATAGACCGCATAAGCGTTCAGTTCTCTCGTAGAAAGCTTTTGGTCTACCGTTCTTACTGACGTCTGGCCCATCCTTACCCCGGGCTTTACTATTCTGCTTGGGTGCACCTTTGGTAGAAACTTTCAATGGATCACCAACCAACACATGATCTCCATTCGGCTCAAATGCATCATCAGCACTAACCCTATTCTGACTCGCATAATCATTCTCGTCAGCGTCCTTTTTCGCTATTACATCCTCCAGAGCATCCTTCAACTTGTCAAATAAGAATGGTTTATTACTGGTGACATGAGATGCTTCTACAGATAGGATACTCAACTCACTGTACTTATTTCTCTGCTCAGTACCTGCCCAACTCCAGGCAAAAAGATCACTAGTGCGCTTCACGGGCAGTCCACCCCTAGCATTTTTCGTGAATCTTCGGAGTACTAAGCACTTGGGTATGTCTCGTAAGTCCAGCCGGGTCAAAACGTATAAAATATGCTTGCAAGGGAGACCTTTGCGATTCATACTTTCGCAACTGCACTTCACTGTTTCTTCAGAGTTACCAGGTGTATAGTCCACTTTGAATCTGAGCTCGCTCTCATTTTTCCACGCCACTATGAATCTCTGACTGGTGGCTCCTCTGAGTCTCTCAACGATACGAAGCTCCTCTGCCTTCTTCATATCCTGCTGCAAGATGTAAAAGTTTGCTGCAGTGAAGTCACGAGCTGCGGCTTTCTCAATGTGTGTAAACTCATCGAGTACTGGTACTGGGAGTGTCTGTGTGGACCTGCAGTCGTCGTATGACTTGTTTTCACGCAGCCGAACTATATAGTTCTTGTAATGCACAACCATGTCAACAATGGTCATGCCGGAGTCCAGATGCATATGAAGGCACGAGTTCAGACTTTCGCTCCTCTGGTTACTCCGCATACCAAGGAAGAACCCACCGGACAGATATGACGCAGCCCAAAGCCTTTTCTTCCTGTACATCCTACGCAACCATGTTTCAGTTTTCTCCGTCTGCCATTTACTTGTGAACGCTGCCCATCTCTGCTCAAATACTTCATGTGTGGTAGCATAGTAAATAAGAGACCTGAACTCCTTAAGGGACTTGTGATGAAGGTGTTTCTGCATGTGTTTTCTCGATATGCCACGAACAAAGTCGATGCCACACGTCCGCAAGGACCTTCCTGATGGCCCTTATCATGGCTGCGTCTCCATCAGTAATTACAGACCTGGGCTTCTTCTGACAGTGAGCTCTCAAGAAGCTCTGCAGCACCCAAACATATGAATCTTCGGTCTCATCGGATACCAAAGCACAACCGAAGACAGTGGTGCAACGATGGTTGTTTAGACCAACAAAAGGTATGAATGGCATTCCATACCTATTCATCTTATATGTGCTGTCGAATACGGTTACATCACCGAAGTCAAGGTAATCCCAACGTGACTGAGAATCACACCAGAACAGGTTTTTCAGCCTGCCTTCCGCATCGACAGTGTGCTCAAAGAAAAAGTCTGGATCCCTCGCCTTTCTGGTCATCATGATCCCAATCGCAGTGTCAGCATCACCCTTTGCTAGCAACTTCATTTTTTCTCTATAGCACATGTTATAAAGCTTCCTCCTCCCGAAACCAGCCTTCGCATATGAGCCATACCTACTGACGAAGTTGTCAAAAATCATATGTTTTCTGATCCCAGCACCTGCCATAGCTAAGATCTCGAGCTTCTGATATTCCTTTATCTGATTATGAGACCGGAGATAGGTAACTTCGTCCGGTCTAGCAAGAATATGACTATGATCATCGTTGAAACTGCTGACATACCAAATTGAGCGCTCTCTATCAAGCTTCACTGTACAATGGGCTTCGCAATAGCACCGACTCTCTGGTCTCAGCCTGCGCTTCCTCCCTTCCATGGTACAAAACTTGGCTTGTCGTTTCCCAGCCCTCAAACACAGAAACCTCCTCAAGCGCATAGGTGCGTCAACACCCTTCGCGTATTTCCGCTGGTCCCTCCTAATGCTGAATCCACGGTTTTTCGTGAACTCGTTATAGAAATCGTATGCCTCCTCTTCTGACCTGAACGTCATGGTCATCACCTTTCAATGTCTGTCCATTGACTCTTGCTGGTATTCATCGTAGCCAATGTCAAAATTACACTCATCACCAACGGCATCCTCATTGTTCCCGCTTGGGCCACCCTCGTGTCCCTGCTAAACAATTAATATAGAACCTTCCATGTCAGTAAGTTGTTGTATGCGCGTCTCTCATATATAAACACTTTTCATAACTTACTTTGCTCGAGCTCTCATCATTTGATGCATATACATTGCTTTCGTCCATGTCATTGTCGAATATGTTCAGCCCATAGAACCCTTCCACATCCATCTATGCACATTTAGAAAAAGACATGTAAGAGGTGATGCGGTTGTTATGTTATTCCGTACCATACTTAAATTTTATATGTACCTTGCTACTACTTTCAGCATATGAATCATCTATATCCATATCCTCATTGTCATCGTCCTCACCTTGCTGTACAAAGACAAAGAATTACATTTAAGTGTCAACACGGTTGTTTGTGTTTCATGTTTTTTCCAACGTGTACAATACTTACATTGCCGCTGTAGGATTCATCCAAACTCATATAGTTCTCCGCGGCAATGTCCGTCCTCATTGAATGACAATGAGCCATCCTCGCTATCGCCATCATCTCCGTCGTAATCGTTATCCCGATCCATCTGTACACGTGCAAATATAGTCTTTCATCAATTCAAAAATCACATAACATAACTGCAAATATAATCATAATATGAATATATCTCCTAGGCTGGGGAGGCGACGGCCAACTGCGCTGTAGACGCACATACACCACGCGGTCGATGGATCGATCGATCGTCAATGTGCATTTACAGTCGTGTGCGCGTGCTAACCCAATACGGACTGATCAGTTCTTTTACACGGCAAACCATGGCGGAAGGCTCGAGAAACCCAGCGCGACGACGACGAACGCGTGTCTGCGACCAGATCAATTAGAGGAAGGAGAAGCGCCGTCATTAGAGGCACCGACGACTGTTGTACCCAAGAAGAAGTGTAGAGGAAGACGAACCTGCGTTCTTGTCGCCGCGGAAAGGGCGTCAACAGTCGTTGTTGCCGGCGGCGGGCCAGTCAGGGCTCCCCCTCGGCAAGAAAATGGCGGCGGCAGACGGTCGCCTACCCTAGGGTTTCAACTGCTGGCGGCGGCGGGCCGACCCGTATGAGTTTTTTTCCCAAACAGCAGCGGGCGGGCGCATGCGGACGGGCGCACGCGGACGTGCTACGGTAGCAGGCGGCCGTACGCGACCGCCACGTACGTCGACGCGGGCGGGCGTACGTCGGGCGGGTATGCACCCCGTACGTCGACGCGGGCGGGGGCGGGCGTACGTCGGGCGGTATGCATACGCGCTGTGAAATGACCCCCCTGCCCTTTATACGTTGTGTGTGTGTGTGTGGGGGGGGGGGGGGGGGGGGGGAGGGTGTGTGTGTGTGTGTTTGTCGTACCCAAGCGCTTCTCGGCATGTACTGGTATGTTGCAATCGTCACCCCTCTACATCCCCCATGCTAAAGAGAGCCTTTTCTTTTGCTGGGAAACTAAAAAGGGTACCAACCTTGCCATGTTCTCTCCTTCAACATATGTAGCTGGACTCCTAGTTCTCTTCGCCTAACCATCTCTCTTCATTTTAGCCACCCATTTACTCCATCTCTAATCCATTTTGATTATAGTAAAATAAAATAAAGAGAAAGAAGGGAGAAATCTTTCACTGGTTGGCCACCCACCCACCATAGACCGACCATAGAAGAGTCCGAGCAATACGGCCAGAGGCAGCAGCTAGCCTACTACGACGACCGCAGAATCGGGCATTGCAGCTGGCGGCCTCAGCCGATCCGCCACATTCCGGTAGTCCGGGTGAGTCCAACCGCTTCGCTCCTTTCGCTAAATCTAAAGGGAAACCCCGAGCTAAATCCAACGCTAGAATTAAACACACTCGCCACGAAAAGTACGCACCAGCGAGTGAGCTCCCACCTCCTCCCCTCGCCCCCCCCTCCGCTCTGCTCCCACCAGGCCACCACCAAACCCTCCGATCCAAACCCTCCTCCACCTCGCATGCCGCCGCGCCCCCCGAGGCGGCGGCGCAGCTGACCCCACCGCCGCTTCCGGAGCCCGTCGACATGGGCGGGGTGACGTCCACCATCGCCGCGCGCTTCGCCTTCTTCCCGCCCACGCCGCCCTCCTACACGCTCGTCGCCGACGCGGCCACCGGCCGCCTCCTCATCCCCGAGATCTCCCGGCCCCCCGCGCGCCGCCGGAGGCGGGACGGCGGCGGCGACTCCTCCTCCTCCGGCGCCGCCGCCGCCGAGGAGGAGGACGCCACGGAGGTGGTGCGCCTCCGCACGCGCCGCGGGAACGAGATCGTGGCCGTCTACGTGCGCCACGCGCGGGCCTCCGCCACGCTGCTCTACTCCCACGGCAACGCCGCCGACCTCGGCCAGATGTACGGCCTCTTCGTCGAGCTCAGCCGCCGCCTCCGCGTCAACATTTTCGGGTAATGCTCCCCTCCCCCCGCCTCACTTTCGAAGCCGGAGTTGCTGCTACTACTTCTTCCAAGCCGGAGTTGCTTGCAAGTCAGAAGGTTTCCATTAGGGGAAAGTTCCGGGAGACGTTTGGGAAAGTTGCGTACTGGGTAGTAGTAGTAATATGCATATGTGGTGTGCATTTATTAGT
Organism: Thinopyrum elongatum; assembly: GCA_011799875.1. NCBI lineage: Eukaryota > Viridiplantae > Streptophyta > Magnoliopsida > Poales > Poaceae > Thinopyrum > Thinopyrum elongatum. Next base: position 373,794,757 of record CM022299.1, on the reverse strand, counting down.
AGTATTAGATTCCGTGTGCCTATTTATGATTGGTTGCTGCAATTTTGCAAAAGGGGTTCTTCTCTACTCCCTCCGTCCCAAAATATAAGAACGTTTTTGACACTAATGTAGTGTCAAAAACGTTCTTATATTATGGGACGGAGGGAGTATTTTTTAAGGGGTAAATTGGCGAAAGATCATCTTATTTAGGTAGTACTTTACTGCTGCAGATCTCTTAGACTCAAAGTTTTTAATCGCACACAAGATAAGGAAATAGAACCTAGTTTCTAGTATTAGCTGAGGATAAAATTCAGCTGCATTTGCTGGTAGCAAGCTGCCACGTTTCCCGGTTCCAGTTAGTTACTGTTTAGCCCTATGTAATCTGTCCAGCCATGAAAATTATCTTTATATTGTGTCCAACATGGCGACGGCGAGACCCTCAATGTATATTTGGTTCTTGCTTTTGGTGTTAAGGGACACACCGTATCAGTCCATTAGTTTAGAAAACCTCGACCTCATTTCTAAAATTAGATGGATTTCAGAAAACAGGCGGTTGCCTAGTAGTGTGCTGTATATGCTACAGCATAAACTTTGTAACTTGAGTTTAATACTTCCAGTTCCAGGCTATCTCTTGTTAATTATACCTTTGTACGGTAATAATGGGGCCATGGTACTGTACCCGACATTGTGGGGGTGCTAAAGACATAAGATAATGTATTTTGTGGAGGGAGTATGTTGTATTTCGAGGCATAATTAGTGGGTCTGTCTAGTGGATCACCAATGTACCTGATGATTGGAATTATGCAGACATGGATCCCAAGACCCCCTCCCCCCACACCACCCACACACGCTTGATTTATGTTCAAAGTTAGTACCCTACAGAAGAATATGTTTCCCCCCTGACATCCGTCTTAATAGACCCCCTATGTGTTGCAGGTATGATTATGCTGGTTATGGGAGGTCTACAGGGAAGGTATGTTTGTGTTTTCTGCTTCATCTTTAACTTACGTGGCAATGCTAATCTTCTATGCAAACATATTTTAATGGACAATTTATTCTTCCATTGAACAGCCCACTGAGTATAATACATATGCAGACATTGAAGCAGCATATAACTGCCTCAAGGAAAAATATGGTGTGCCAGATGAGGATATAATTTTGTATGGCCAATCAGTTGGAAGTGGTCCAACCATTGATCTTGCTTCACGGTTGCCAAACTTGCGAGCTGTGGTTCTGCACAGTCCCATTTTATCTGGACTGAGAGTACTATATCCAGTCAAGAAATCTTTTTGGTTTGACATTTACAAGGTAAATTCGATTTACCCCCTCCTCCCCAGAGTCGTTGATAAATGGCTGATATATTTTTCCTCCATTTTGTAGAATGTTGACAAGATCAGCTTGGTAAATTGTCCAGTTCTTGTCATTCATGTAAGTTCTATTGGTTTACCCTACCCTCTTCTTTTTCAATACTATCTGCCTCTTGCTGTCTTGCATTACCTCTCTGGTGGGATAATGGGATTTGTTTTGGATTTGTAATACCACTACATTGAGAAGCTGAATATAAAAGATTCATTTTTAAATGCTCACCAAGCCAAGTATGTAAAAATTACACAAAAATGAATCAAACGAACAATCAGATGTCGAAGTTGCTGGGGTGATATAACATATATCACCACAGTTTTTACATCAGAATTTTAGTTATTCAGTAGTCATAACTGAAACTGTTATAATACTTATGCCAGGGCACGTCAGACGACGTTGTTGATTGGTCCCATGGAAAGCAGCTATGGGAGCTTTGCAAGGTGAAACATTCACCTTTGTGGCTAAGTGGCGGTGGGCACTGCAACCTTGAGCTGTATCCTGACTACATCAGGCACTTGAAGAAGTTTGTGTCGAGCCTTGGCAAAAAGTCGACAAAACCTGACTTGAAAGAGTTACCGGCAACGGAAGACACCTCTCGTAAAGACGCAGAATCTGTATCCTCCGACAAAACCCAAGAAGCTGCAAAGTGCCGACAGATCTCGCGGAAGAGCTTAGATAGTAGAGTTGGGAAATCCAAAACAGTGGATGTTCCTGAAAAGCCACGAATGAGCTCAGATGACGTTGACAAGTTTAGGAGGAGAAGATGCTTGGTTTGGTGATCTATAATATGACGTCTGCACAGTTCATGGAGTAGTTTCCGAACACCATGGAATGGGAATCAAGCAACTGTGTCATAGTGTATAGCGAGGAACAACGCCGACAGTTCCTGCAGTAGAGGGATAATAGCTGTGTTTAAATGTGGGAGAAAAAGAACCAGGACGCTGGTGAATAAGCTGTTATTTATCAAAGAGGGTACGTCTCAACATGGTAACTTTCTCGGTTAATTAACCTGTATTGCAACCCCCATTGGCGGTAGGATTTCCATCATGTAAAAGTGTACCATGTTATTGTCTGTAATCACGAGGGCGCAGTCAAAAGTCTTGGAGCAATCACAAGAAGCAACATATTCTAGTCTGGATATGCAAATATAGTGTTCATAAATATTTTGTGGCTAGAAAGGAGCTTTCCATTCGTTGCGTCTTTCTGCGCTTCATGTTTGTACTGTATGTTACTTAGAATCTGACTGTCGGGGCTGCAGAATAGACAGAACTCGAGATCAGGAGAGTGAAATACCAAATGGTAAAATCTACTGTAATAGTATGTGTCATATAACCAGTTCAGCACACCACTCCAATGTATGTAGTATGTACAGTACTGTCTCTACTGTGGCAGTTTAAAAAAAGAGTGATTTCCGGTTTTTACCCCCTATTTTGACATTTTTGACACTAATTACCCAATTTAGCGGGATTTCATCCGTTTTACCCCATTTAGCAAAAGTGTTGCCACAATTTACCCCATTTTAAATTTTCCGTGTGTTCTGACCGACGGGTCGCAATTTGTCAGCTCTAGCTGGCATGCCACGTCAACTAGTTTTTCCTATCTATTTTTCTTCCTACTAAACTCATTTCCGGTTTTGAAAAATTTTGACGGGACGACTGTACTTAATCGGCATGGCATATTACCATTGAATAAATTATAGGAGAAATTGTTACTGATATAATCTAAAATCATGTATGTTTTTCTTCAGTTATCATATACGGCCTTAAGTATGGATTGTTCTGTAGATTAGATTAAAGTGGTGTAAATATACTACTTTACTAACTCTGATGCACCTACATATGTAAATATCTAGGTAGCAAATATGTTGACCAGAAGAGTATTAATACGTGTACAAGTGATAGCATGTGTTGTTACTTGCTAGCTGTGAAGGAAATTTGGATATTTGTATCTTATGATGCATGCTGAAACATGCTTGTTTACCGTATTAGAGTATATTATGATTGCAGCCACTAATTCATTTTTATTTTTCTTGCACAAAGCGGATGGCAACGGAGATGTAGAGTGTTAGGCATGTTGTACATGTCCGTAGATACAGAATCCAGAGCTAGAGATGATTGAGAGGGATTTCACTAGTTGTTTTGATATAAAGGAGAAGATGAAGGAATTGGGTTCTAAACCTTGGGACAACGTTTATTATCAGAAGAAGGGGGCCAACGGGAACTCCATGGTTGAGTTAACAGATGATGCCGGCAAGGTGAACATGCTAGAGGATATTGATGCTTATAAGGAAATCGGTTTGCATGTTTAATTGTGGGAGAGCACCGCAAACGAGAAGCCACAGGAGGCGAGCGTGGCACGCGGCCGAGTTGGGCGTTGGACGTGACGCGAGCGACCTCCATCGGCTGAGCCGGTTGGAAGAAGCCGCGCAGCCCGGTTCAGCAGTGAGAAAAAGAGCCAGGAAAAACCACTGATGTGGCATGCCAGCTGAACCTGACAATTGTGACCCACCGGTTAGAATGCTCACAAAATTTTAAACGGGGTAAATTGTGGCAACATTTTTGCTAAATGGGGTAAAACGGATGAAATCTCGCTAAATGGGGTAATTAGTGTCAAAAATGTCAAAATAAGGGGTAAAATCCGGAATTCACTCTTAAAAAAACAAGCACATATTTACATCACCTGGAAGGGAAAAAAAGAATCGTCGGATCGCTCGTACACGGCAAGCAAATCTCTCAATAGCGATGAAATAAAACTCGGCCGGTCGCAAACACTGATCTAATCTACTACTGGCTGGTGTTAGGGGTGGTGGTCCTGCTGTCCCAGGGAGCGTGCACCGTGTTGGGAGAGAAGGGCTCGGCAAAGTCCTTGCCTTTGCCTCCACCGTCTTTGTGCCCCAGGCATTCATCCTGGATGGCCCTGAGCACGTCCAGCACCTCCCTGATCGGCGGGCGCATCTCGCCGTTCTGCTGCAGGCACCGGAACGCCAGCTCCGCCACCATGGTCATCATCTTCCTCGCCGCCGGGTCCGACTCGTAGCCGAGCTCCACGTCCACCAGCTGCTCCAGCTGGCACTTCTGGATCTTGCTGATGGCCATGCCGGCCAGGTTGATCTCGTTCCTCTGCCGGGTGATGTCCACGGCGGGCTTGGACGAGATGAGCTCCACCAGCACCACGCCGAAGCTGTACACGTCGCTCTTGTCCGTCAGCTGGTAGCACTGGTGGTACTCCGGGTCCACGTACCTACCATTCACAGCAATCAAACACAATGGTTGGTTACATTGCACCTGTGTTTGCACAATATAATGCCATGGACAGGAGCGGCGTGCGTACCCTGGGGTGCCCTGGGGAGCGGTGGAGACGTGCGTGGCGTCGAGCGGGAAGAGGCGGGAGAGGCCGAAGTCGGCGACCTTGACGTGGAAGTCGGTGTCGAGGAGGATGTTGTTGGTCTTGACGTCGCGGTGCACGATGGGCGGCTCGATGGCGTGGAGGTAGGTCAGCGCCGCCGCGGACTCCACGGCGATGCTGAGGCGGAGCGGCCACGGCAGGGCGTGCTCCGCCGCGCGGGGACCATGCAGGTGGTCGGCCACCGTCCCGTTCTGGACGAACTCGTAGACCAGGAGCAGCTCGCGGCTCTCCTTGGAGGTGCACCCGTAGAACATGACCAGGTTCGGGTGCCGCAGCCGGGCCAGGATCGCCGCCTCGTTCACGAACTGCTCCACGCGCCGGTAGCTGTTGTTGTACAGCCGCTTCACCGCCACCACCCGCCCGTCCCCCAGGTACCCTGCGACGGATCAAAGTCAGAGAGAGGTAACCCATGATCAAGCTCAGGTCTCCACCGACGGAGCTACGTAGATTGTTGCAGAAGTGCATTTTGCGTGTTGCACCTTTGTAGACGGTGCCAAAGCCGCCGTCGCCGAGCTCTCTGTTCTCGTTGAAGGAATCGGTGGCCTCCTCGAGCTCCTCGTAGCTGAACCGGTTGCCCATGTCCTGGGAGCTGCCGGACTCCATGTCGCCGCCCCTGGAGCGCGTCGGGGTCCCGCCGGAGCCGCTGTACCTGTACTTGAGGAGCTTGGACGACGAGTTCACAACCTTCCTCTGCCTTCTCTTGCGAATGAACAAAAGAGCTATCGCGGCAAGAGCAATCAAGACTGCGGCACCGGCCACTCCACCTGGAATAGCGAATGAAGATTGAGCATATTAAAGATGGGGCCAGCAGGTACAACTTAGAGAATGAACAGATACAGGTTAGCTGCGTGTTGTCCAACAAAATGTGAATCACCAGTATCTGTGGACAGTGGATTTTTTTTTCCATCTACCCAGTTTCTTTTAGCATAAAAATTTGGTGGACTCTAACCATTGAATAGGTTGAGAATCGAGATAGAGAGCAATTTTATTGGTATGCTTTAGCAGCCTAATCAAGAATGCAGTTCAAATAAAGGCATAAGCAGCGAGCGCAAGAGTTCATATATCACATATACTGAATTACAGATCAGTCATAGCTGATGAAGTAGCTCAAAATGGTCTTGCGCGACGCATCTGAATATAGTAGGCAGGAAATTAACTGCATGTGTATTGGTAAGTGACACGGGAAATATGTATACCTGCTATGAGCATCTTATGTTTCCTCTTCGATTCTGCAAGAAAGATTAACAAGCACACAAAAAGTTAGAAATGAAGTCTATGGAGATTTACAGGGATAATTAGTCATCAATTGATTAATTTCTGAATATTGATTCAGATTATATGTTGAAATCTAACTAATATCTGAGAAGATTCTGCATCTGCTGCCGATATGACACAAAGACACAGCATGGGGAACTGGCATGGAGCCGTGGACAACACTCTGTTTTTCTCTTTTTTCCCTATCTTAACGAAATTGGAAGAATGCCTGTCTTGCATCGTAAAAAAAAGTCACACGTGTTATTCTTTAAAGCCTGGAAACTTTGGCCATAATCGAAACGATGGATTTATAGCTTTTCACTATCTATGAATAACGACATGCATTTTTAAAAATCCAAATCTTGCAGTAATAGAGTACGACACGGGATCTTTTTTATTTTTCTTAGTTTCATTGAAGAATTAACATTAGTTCTCAAAAAATGGTGCATCTCATGACAGTGAGACGAAAATACTAGGACTTTGGATAAAGTTATGAGATGACTGATGGTACTTTTTTAAGAGAACATGACAGATAACAATGGGCAGGGCATAGGTATCAGGAGAGAAATCTGAAGATGTCAAAAGCAGGCAAAAATATATGCTCAAGACAGCTGAAATAATGAAACGAACATCTGACAATTGACGTTACAATGTTTGGGAAAGCATTCAAAGAATAATGGTCCGGAAAGTCTTGATTAACAATGAACTTCAATATTTTTGCATTAGGGGTCAATTTATTCCCCACGATAGAGAGAGGGGCTAAATTTTGAGCCACCAACTTACACCATCTGAACTTGTCTAGGTTAGGTTAAAAGACAAAAGCAGACGCAAGATCTTTTCATTCATCTTTTCTTAGTTTTGTTGAAGAATTAACATTTTGCGTTCAAGAAATTGTGCATCATGACGATAAGACGAAAATACTAGGACTTCGGATAAAGTTATAGCAAAGCATTTTGTGAGGGCTTAGTACTTCAAGTCGCAGTTAAAATATATATCGGCATGTTAGATATTAGTATTTTAGGAACATGATAGATAACTTTAGGTAGGGCATCGGCATCAGAAAAGAAATTTGAAGAAGTCATAAAGGCAGGCAAAACCACATGCTCGAGACAGCTGAAACACTGAAAAGATTTCCCTCATAAAAATGAAAAAATTATCCGACCATGACATCTGAAAGAGCATTCAGAATCAAAGGCTAATGGTCCGGAAAGTCTTGGTTTTTATAGTTAGAGTTTGTTTTGCACTAGGGCTCAAATTATTCCCTAGAAAAGAGAAAGGGCTCAATGAGCCACCAACTGACAGCATCTGAACCAGTCTAGGTTAGGTCAAAAGATAAAAAAGCTGAATAACACGCCCCCGAATTGTTCAAATCAGATGTTGATGGTCCAAAGTAGCGCTTTTGTAGTCATATGATAGAAGATTTGCACAGATTTTGGAGGTGGATCAGATCTCAGGTTGCTTCACCTGCCCTATGTGGATCATGCGGTGTGAACACCAGTGATGCAGGGCAACAACGACCAGCGGTCGGATGAATGTGGCTCTCTTCTTCTGTTACAAAGTGTGAAAGGATGTCGACCCTTCAAGTAAACAGGGCAAAGGCCTAGTGCACATCAACTTTGCGACCGATCACCTAATGAACCATTAATTCGCTGCTTAGCTCTTGCCGGGAAGCTGCTGCAGCTAAGACAGCAGATGGGGCATGAAAAGTACTACCTCTGATACATAATAAGTGTCACAGTTTTGAAAATAACCGGAGACGATTTTGGAGCTTGGAACGACCGAGTCCATGGATGGAGTTGCATCGTTGTGCATTAATTTTTCTTCCCGGCGTAGCCGTATAGTGAAGCATACGCGATCGACGTGATCTGCTGGACATGGATGTTCCAGAACAATAATGCTAAATGTACAAAGAGTTACATGCAGTTACACGCTGACTAGGATTCTTTCTTTCTAACTAACCTCTCCCACCCCTCTATTTTCACGGAGGTGGGCCCCTCCTTACCCTTAATTTCCAATCAAAACTCATCAGTTTGTAAATCCCGTGTAACTCTATGTACCTCTAGCATTACTCGTTCCAGAAAGAGTATTAACTCCTCTCAACGCAACGCAACGCAATGACGGTTGGGCCATGGGAAGGGAAATCGGAGGCATCGTTGTCGGATGGAAAAGAAGGTATGGGAGGTCGAATCGTACCGATGTGATTTATTAAGCTTCGTTTCCTTTCTTTTTCGAGGGAGAGCTTTGGTTCCTTTCACACGCTGATATTTCTCTATCTTTTTGAAAAACATACGCTGAAAATTCTAAGTTGGTCAGGCGGCCTATGCATCCGTCAGGTTATGAGTGTGGATGAAGCTAGCGAGTACGAGCCTATGAGCCTATGATGACTTCAATTATGGCATGCAAATTACTACTAGTGACTGCCAAGCGAAGCTACCCAGAGCGTCCGGATTGTTGGTGGCGAGTGAAGGACGGGCAAGGCAGATGAGGATTCAGCACGAAGATTAGACGGTTTGTAGTGTACGGTACTCAGTCACGGCAGTGCTGCAGCAGTTTGATCGTGGCTTACCGGGCAGCGGCGCGGTGGTGTCGGATATCTTGCTGCAGCCGGCGGCGTTGCCCACCACCAGGGCGCCATTGGCGCAGAAGCAGCCCAGGAGCCCGCCGGTGCGGTTGTAGCCGCACTTGCCGCCGGATTGCTCGCACTGGCCGCACGGGCCGGAGCTCCGGTCCCAGCCCACCTGGAACCCGCCGCGGAGAGCCTTCGCGTACCCGTCCTCCCTCCATCCGGGGTCCTTCGCGTCGGCCGGGAGGGCGTCCTTGAGCACCGGGGCTGCGTAGACTGACCGGCACACCTGCCACCAGTCCTTGGGAGGGATCTCGCGCTCCGGCAGCACGAAGGACATGGCAAGCTCTTCTCCAGAGCTCCCGCAGGTGACCGGCTTGATGCTTGGCGGCTTGCGTAATGGCCTGGGAGTGAAATCGGCATCCGGCAGGAAGGTGCAGTTGATGAAGAAGAAGAGGTAGGCGACGGTGGAGGTGGGCAGATGGAACTGCTTCGGGAGGGTCACGTTGTGATGAACCATAGGACAGCTGGTGTCGTCGCCGAGGGCGTCGGCGTCGGCGAGGGAGACGGTGAGGCTGGTGTAGTTGATGCTCGACACCGTGTAGTCGTCGCTGCCGAGGTGGAGGATGGGCTTGTCATCGTCGCAGAGGATGGCCAGGCCGGGGTAGCCGCAGTACGACGACTGCGGCTCGCCGTACTCCGGCAGTGCATCCTCTGTCCCGTTGTAAAGATGGAACGGGTACTGGACAGTGAGATCGCCGCAGGTGAGAGGCTCGAGCTGGCACGTCGGGTGGTCGGCTGGATCGCCATGGGAAGCGGCAGCGAAGAGGACGACGAGCAGGACGATGACATGGCCGTGACGGTGGCGGTAGAGGGGAGACATGGCCAAATTCTTCTCTGGTTGGCTCGAGCGAGGCCGGTTTCTGCGGGGTTGGTTGCCTGCCTCCTGGATATAAGCCGTAGCTTGGCGGGGTTCGGGTGCTGGTTGGCCGGTTGGGTGGGCAGTGCAGGACGTACGGCACCGTGACAGTTGATGGGACGCCTGTGGCAGTTGCGACGCGCCAGCTTGCCGCACCTGTGTCAAGTCTCCTCCCCGTAGCTGAGTCGCGACTCGACAGTGGTTTCTTTTTTGTTGCCAGTCGAAGGTATTAAAATACCCTCGTGGTCTATATGATATAATTTGGCGTTTTATAAAGATTTGATTGCCTTTAGGAACGATTCTGCGCCTGCACGTCTAGGGAGGTGGTTATGCACGCTCTCTCTTCGGCCACGTGGACATCCCAACCGTCCCCCTGACCTTTCCATTTTCCCTTCTCACACGCTATGCAACGCTGTCATGATCACGAAAATCTTCAAAATTCAAATGATCCACAAACCTTTCCGTTTAGAACAAAAATCTCAAATGGTTCTACTAAACTTCCAAAGTGAAACCTTCAATGGACTTCCGCATCAATTACGTATAACCGACAGGTCCTAGTCGCCTCTACTCTTTCTTTCAACCCTAGCCACCTCCCCAAGCTAGTCATATTCCCCTTGGTAGGTGGTGCTCACGTACGATGTCGTTCTTCTTGGTCGTAAGGTGGGTGAGTTGATGGAAGAAGATGGATGGGCTGATAGGTATAATCTAGAGCTTTTTTGGGTCCGACCCATGGTGGTCTCTAGGATGGTGGTTCCGCAAAAATGGATGTGATGCGGCTAGTACGCATGGGAAGAAGTTGTGCAAGCGAAATCGCGTCTTGATGATGGACTCTGATGACAGTGATGCTTGCGGACATCACGTCCCTCATTGGAGACATCATTGTGGTCTTTCTTCCTCCTTGAACCCGTCTAAAAATCCTAGCCCGACTCATCAAATCAGGTGGCGGCACCGCTTCAGTGTCATAGTCTTTTTGGAGATCCGCCGCCAAAGCCCATGACGTTTCTTGGGAAAACGTTGCACCAAGGCCTCATGGAGCCAAGCTAAGTCCAATGTCCACTAGATCTAGTGGTTGGTTGCCTATCTAGTGATCCATGCCCTAAAGAGATGACAACTCGTTTGGCTGCATGCTTGCATTAGTGAAGAGTCATTACTACAAAAGCAACCATTAGTATTCGAACATTGTGACCGGCTACCAATGAGCCATCAGTGGTACGAACACCACTAACGGGCAGAAAATTTGACGGTTAGTGGTGACTTCAACAGAAGTTTGAGATTCGAGATAGGTCAAACATTGTTACCGCAAATTGGCTCGTCGAGATGGGCCTAAATTTGATCTGTCAATGCCAAATTTCGCCACCACTAAATGACCCGAAAGATCAACCGCAACCATGAGATATAAACCATAATCATAGTTCAAACTGAATCTCGCCCCCCTTCCCATTGGGATACACTTTGACTTTAGTGGTTGACATGATGGTCTGGTAGCAAGTTGGCCCACATGTTAGCTGCCAAAGTCAGGGTACACATTGAAAGGAATGGCATACCTAGTCGCAAAGCTTGGGCCCATTTATTGTGTGTGTGTTGGGGGGGGGGGGGGGTTAATGTGCTATAGGATGGTGTTTTTCTCAAATATGGGACAAAACACTAAGGGGTGTTAGTTTTTCTGATGGGCTTGGGAGAGGGGGGGGGGGGGCAAGGCCTTGTATGGCCCTCATGAAGCTCTGCCACTGGTCGCAACCTAGTATGGCCCTCATAAAGCTCTGCCACTGGCCGCAACTCCTTCTCTCTCTCCCACGCCCTCAACCAAGGAGCCCCTGCTCCTGTTCAACCCCTCATTGAAGCCCCCCTCACTTTCTCCTCATAACTCACCACTCGTGCCCCACGCGTCGCACTCAGTCCTAGAGCCGCATGGCTCTGCAACCAGATGTATCATCACCGCTAAAGTCGGAACTGGATGAGAACGAAGAAGGTGGAGATATTGTGGAGGTGTCATGGATTTCTCAGGATTCTAGTTGGTCAATGACTCGGTCGGAAAAAAAAGTCCTCGACAAATTTCAGCAACGACTAAGAAATTGCATAAGCTATAGGATGGTGTTTTTCTCAAATATGGGACAAAACACTAAGGGGTGTTCACAGTTTTTCTGATGGGCTTGGGAGAGGGAGGGGGGGGGCGGGGGGGGGGGGGGGGGGGGGGGGCAACGGCCTTGTATGGCCCTCATGAAGCTCTGCCACTGGTCGCAACCTAGTATGGCCCTCATAAAGCTCTGCCACTGGCCGCACCTCCTTCTCCTCTCTCCCACGCCCTCACCAAGGAGCCCCTGCTCCTGTTCAACCTCCTCATTGAAGCCCCCCTCACTTTCTCCTCATAACTCACCACTCGCGACGTGCCCACGCGTCGCACTCAGTCCTAGAGCCGCAGGCTCTGCAACCAGATGTATCATCACCGCTAAAGTCGGAACTGGATGAGACGAAGAAGGTGGAGATATTGTGGAGGTGTCATGGATTTCTCAGGATTCTAGTTGGTCAATGACTCGGTCGGAAAAAAAAGTCCTCGACAAATTTCAGCAACGACTAAGAAATTGCATAAGCTATAGGATGGTGTTTTTCTCAAATATGGGACAAAACACTAAGGGGTGTTCACAGTTTTTCTGATGGGCTTGGGAGAGGGGGGGGGGGGGGGGGGGGGGTGGGGGGGGCAACGGCCTTGTATGGCCCTCATGAAGCTCTGCCACTGGTCGCAACCTAGTATGGCCCTCATAAAGCTCTGCCACTGGCCGCAACTCCTTCTCCTCTCTCCCACGCCCTCACCAAGGAGCCCCTGCTCCTGTTCAACCTCCTCATTGAAGCCCCCCTCACTTTCTCCTCATAACTCACCACTCGCGACGTGCCCACGCGTCGCACTCAGTCCTAGAGCCGCATGGCTCTGCAACCAGATGTATCATCACCGCTAAAGTCGGAACTGGATGAGACGAAGAAGGTGGAGATATTGTGGAGGTGTCATGGATTTCTCAGGATTCTAGTTGGTCAATGACTCGGTCGGAAAAAAAAGTCCTCGACAAATTTCAGCAACGACTAAGAAATTGCATAAGCTATAGGATGGTGTTTTTCTCAAATATGGGACAAAACACTAAGGGGTGTTCACAGTTTTTCTGATGGGCTTGGGAGAGGGGGGAGGGGGGCGGTGGTGGGGTGTGGGTGGGGGGGGGGGTGTGGGGGGGGGGGGTTGTTTATAGTGGTTTTTTTCCAAATATGGGACAAAACCAGGGGGTTCACAGTTTTTTTTGGGGGGGGTGGGGGGGGGGGGGGGGGCAACGGCCTTGTATGGCCCTCATGAAGCTCTGCCACTGGTCGCAACCTAGTATGGCCCTCATAAAGCTCTGCCACTGGCCGCACCTCCTTCTCCTCTCTCTCCCACGCCCTCACCAAGGAGCCCCTGCTCCTGTTCAACCTCCTCATTGAAGCCCCCCCCACTTTCTCCTCATAACTCACCACTCGCGACGTGCCCACGCGTCGCACTCAGTCCTAGAGCCGCATGGCTCTGCAACCAGATGTATCATCACCCTAAAGTCGGAACTGGATGAGACGAAGAAGGTGGAGATATTGTGGAGGTGTCATGGATTTCTCAGGATTCTAGTTGGTCAATGACTCGGTCGGAAAAAAAAGTCCTCGACAAATTTCAGCAACGACTAGAAATTGCATAAGCTATAGGATGTGTTTTTTTCTCAAATATGGACAAAACACTAAGGGGTGTTCACAGTTTTTCTGATGGGCTTGGGAGAGGGGGGAGGGGGGCGGGGGGGGGGGGGGGGGGGGGCAACGGCCTTGTATGGCCCTCATGAACCTCTGCCACTGGTCGCAACCTAGTATGGCCCTCATAAAGCTCTGCCACTGGCCCCAACTCCTTCTCCTCTCTCCCACGCCCTCACCAAGGAGCCCCTGCTCCTGTTCACCTCCTCATTGAAGCCCCCCTCACTTTCTCCTCATATACTCACTCACTCCTCGGACGTGCCCACGCGTCGCACTCAGTCTATAGAGCCGCATGGCTCTGCAACCAGATGTATCATCACCGCTAAAGTCGGAACTGGATGAGACGAAGAAGGTGGAGATATTGTGGAGGTGTCATGGATTTCTCAGGATTCTAGTTGGTCAATGACTCGTTCGGAAAAAAAATCCTCGACAAATTTCATTTCAGCAACGACTAGAAATTGCATAAGCTATAGGATGGTGTTTTTCTCTAAATATGGGACAAAACACTAAGGGGTGTTCACAGTTTTTCTGATGGGCTTGGGAGGAGGGGGGGGGGGGGGGGGGGGGGGGGGGGCAACGGCCTTGTATGGCCCTCATGAAGCTCTGCCACTAGTCGCAACCTAGTATGGCCCTCATAAAGCTCTGCCACTGGCCGCAACTCCTTCTCCTCTCTCCCACGCCCTCACCAAGGAGCCCCTGCTCCTGTTCAACCTCCTCATTGAAGCCCCCCTCACTTTCTCCTCATAACTCACCACTCGTGACGTGCCCACGCGTCGCACTCAGTCCTAGAGCCGCATGGCTCTGCAACCAGATGTATCATCACCGCTAAAGTCGGAACTGGATGAGACGAAGAAGGTGGAGATATTGTGGAGGTGTCATGGATTTCTCAGGATTCTAGTTGGTCAATGACTCGGTCGGAAAAAAAAGTCCTCGACAAATTTCAGCAACGACTAAGAAATTGCATATCCGAAAAAACAAACAAAGACATGTCCGCAGAATGGTTAAAGATGGCGTCTAATTTTCCGACAACACATGTGGAGAACATGCGCACAATCCTATTCGTGTCATTCGAGTAATAGAAATGTGTTCCCCGCCGGATACAAGAAGACTAAAACAGCACGCGTTTACTTCACATGAAGCAATGACATCCAAATCAGGCGGGAATTGGTGAGTTAGGATTGGCTGGGCTTCCGCTCATGTACTATTAACCTGAACGATTACCATGCCACAGGAAAAAAAACTCGACATTTATATGCAACAAGTTGGTGTAAGTTGCAGGCTCTCTCGCCCCATCCAAAAAAAAAGGTTGCAGGCTCTCTCACACCTGGAAGTCAAACTGACGAAACTGAAGGCTTAGTTTATGTGGTCTGATAGGCTTTGTTTACAGCGATAAGAAATGTTTAGGCTATGCACTCGATCCTCTAGTTGGTGAGAAAGCATGTTTGTGAGGTATTTCTCCAAGAGACGATGTAAATTAAGGATACAGTTTTTTTTTTTTTTTGAAACCGAGGCAGGGCAGGACAGGCTACACACCAGCTAGAAACACGCATCTTCTGCAAAGAAAAAGCTTCAGATTCAGAGAACTTACGGGTTTTATCGCAATAATCGGAGTGTACTCGGCCATCAGGGCACAAGCAGCCGATGAAATTCCCGGTCCGGCTGTAACCGCACCGTCCCTTGGAATTGGATCCCTCGCACTCGATACATGCCGCGGACTTCGCGCTCTCGTTCCATCCCAGCTGGAATTCCTGACGAAGAACACTGGCATATCCACTCCCGTTTGTCCATCCAGGGTCAGTAAAGTTGATCTCGCCGTATTTGTGCACCGGCAATTGTATGACTTGGCTGCACGCTTGCACCCAGTTGCCGGCGGGCACTGCATCATCCGGAAGCACGAACGATAGCCCAGGACCAGGACCATCGTCAAAGCCTTCGCAGCTGATCGGGTAGATGCTACTCGGTCGGTAAAGGGTAGAGTTGAAGTTGCAGTTGATGAAGAAGATGAGGTAATCGACCGTGCTGTCAGAAAGGTACAGCAACGATCCCTGTTGCAAAGTGATGTTGTGGTCGATTCTTGGTCTCGGGCAGGTGTTGCGCTCGTCGTCGACCGCTGGGTCGGCTAGAGAGACGTTTGCGTTTGCGCCGTCGACGCTCTTCACCGTGTAGTTGGCGTTGCCGTTGAGCTGCAGGATGGGCTTGCCGTCGTCGCAGAGGATCCCCAGGCCAGGGTATCCGCAGTAGGAGTTGTTGCCCTTGATATCTTTTGTTTCTTCAGAGAGATAGAACGGGTAGCTGATACGCACGCTTCCGCATGTGTACGTTTGAGGCAGACACATGGAGGTGTCGTAGGTATCATCGGATGAATCGCCATGGGAGGTGGCGACCCAGAGGAGGAGAATCAGCAGCAGCCGGTGGCATAGCAAGAGAGGCATGGCTATGGGCTAATGGAATTAGGCGAACGAGGGTCTCTTTTCTTCTTCCCTCTGGTTTGGTGGCTGGCTGCACCGGGTAGTTTGTTTCTTGCGGCTGCCCGCCTCCGTTTATAAGCAAGTGGCGAAGGAGTTTCTCCGGCGGCTGGCATGGCAGGCCGATGAGAGGGACATGCCGGGAAGGCGCCTCTGGTTAACCCCTTTGACCAGTCCGGTGTCGCGCATACATAACGCGAGTGTGCCACGCAAGTCGTCTGTTGTACTTGTACCTCCCGTCGTTGTTCCGTGGAGACTAGTGTGGTATACTTTATTGGCCCAGCCGCGTGGAAGAAAGGCTTCTAGCTAGTCGCCGATATTTACTTTTGTCTTCCACAACAAGTTTTTTATTTGGGAATTGGTAAGTTCTCTTAATGGTCTCTGTAAAAACAGTTCAGTTGGTGCTGGTGGTAATCCAAGCTGGATCCCTCCCAGCTACAGAAAGAACAAGGAACCCGTCAACTCTCTTCCGAAGACCTGCTGGGGATATGCGTTTGTCCAGCCCCGGAAAATCAGAGAAGAAAAGCTCCAGAAGAGCTTCTCGAACGCGAGGCAGCGGATGGGGAACCATCCTTGTCGACTGACGAAATGGCGAACGAATATTACATTATTTTTGTTACTGCTTCTCACACGCTATTCTCTTTTCGAAACCGACGGACGCGCTTTTCAGGCAAGCGCCCCTGAGTAAATTAGGCTGACGTTTGCAACGGGCAAGCAGCAGCAGCACCGCGCGCGCGTGCACACACACCGGAGAGGGGCAGGGCAGGAGGTTACGAGTTGCAGATCGCCAAGCAACTGCTCCAGATAAGAAAGCGCCAAAACGGCATGTGTCAAATTACTCGTTATCATTCTTGTGTACTCTAGATGAACTTGCGTGGGCTCACACGACGGAGTTTGGGTCTGGCTTCCGGCGAAATGGCAATTGGCATGGCAAGCGAGACATGCTGCTATCGGCCGTTTGTTTTCAGAAGGGAATAAAATTGAAGAACCAGTACTGAAGGACTGACCTGATGATGGAGGGTTTGGATACGCAGCGGCGGCGCCGCTGCTCTTGCAGATCCCGCCGGAGCACAGGCAAGCAAGAAACTGTTTGTTCTCGCCGTAGGCGCAGCGTCCCTTGGATTTCTCGCAGTCGTAGCATTGCTGCTCCTTGCTCCGCTTCCATTCCAACTCGAAGCCCTGCTTAAGGACGGCACCGTAATCCCTCGACAACAACACGGGCGGATCACTTCTCACCAGAGCCTTTTCATGTACCGGCACGGTGACCATCTCGCTGCAGTACTCAGCTAGTTCGTACTCCCGAGAAATGTTGCCTTGCTCAGAGGTAAAGACGAAGGAAACACCGTCTCCATTGCCTGGAGGCGGATTGAAACCTTTGCAGTCGATCTGGAACTTTCCTAGCGGAGAATCAGGAGGCGGGTGATCGTCCAAGGAGTGGCAGTCAAAGAAGAAGGTGAGCTCCTCCAAGGAGCCGGTGTACTTCAGCCACTTGTCGCTGAATGTCACGTTGTGGCTGACTGTGGGGCACTTGCTACTGAGGGCTTCAGTGTCTCCGAGAATGATGGTGCGATTGTCGTAGAAGATTTTCAGAATGGTGTACTTGTCTTGGCCGAGTTGAAGGATCGGGGTCTCGATTCTCCCCTCGACTTGGCACAAGATCTTCAAATCGGTGTAGCCGCATGAGTAGGATGTGTAATCGGGGGCAGCTCCAGTCGAGTTTGACAGATAGAATGGATATCTGATGTCAACGCCGCCACACCTGAACGACTCCGAGCACACGGAATCATTGTAGGCACTAGATGGCGGAAGAGGGGAGCCATGGGAGGCGGCGAAGACATGGACGGCGAGGAAGAGGAGGAAGAGCGAGTGTGGTGGTAGGTGAGCCATTGGCGAGAGGAGGAAGACGAATCTGGCTGTTTTCTGCTCGTTCCTGCACGCCACTGGTTCCGGCGAGCGCCGCCGTATTTAAACCGCGGGCGCGACCGGGTCTGGTGGAAATTGTGCTTGGTTGGTGTGCCAATAGGACTAGGGTGGGCTGATTGGAGGAAGACTCAAGCAAAGTCGGTCTCTTCGTCTTGGGTCGCTTTGCTGTTCGGAGGAAGCCAAAACGAATGGCTCATTATGGGCTGCCTCCCACGTCATGCCATGGCTTCACTAGTTGACTTGACCCCCAGCCCGATCAATGGCTTTAGTATATTATACTGCTCGAGTACGATATTTTTATGTGCCTTTCTGCACAAGACATTTTTGCTACCTACTGAAAACGCGTCAAGCGTCCACTATTACATTCTGGGATACACTACGAGTATGCCACTTTTTTTTTGCACTTTGGGACCATACTGATGTATTTTGAATTCGAATCCTCATTCATTTTTTTTGCACGGGAGGCTCATTAATTTGGGTTTGTTACACTGGAGTAAGATTTTATCAATGGAGCTTCTTCTTCCATTCAATGAATGAAGCGATCCCTCGATCCAAGGTCGACGACGAAACCAACCGATCGGAAAGAGTCGGGGTGATCGTCCCCATCTCCCCACGGTGATGGCAACGACAATATCGTGCCCTGTTTTCCTGAGCAGCTGAGCTGTGGGTACCATGTTGTCCTCTCACAACCTCATTTTTGGCCACCACCCGCCCCTGGTTCGGAGGGGGGAGGGGGGTGCTGATGGGAGCCTCCCACCACTAGTTTCTCTGTGTGTTGCGCTATAGGCAAACCATAATCCCGATCCCAGCCAAACATGCCGTTGGCAGTGGCGGTGCTAGGAGTCGGAGCAAGTGATGTCAATATACATGTGCATATATGTAGACAAGCTATAATTAAATGTAGGTGTACTAATGCAGCTAATTAAACTTTTGTGATGTCACTTGACATCATAAACAACATGTAGCACCACCATTGGTCATCGGTGATCTGTCTCTGACGTCCTTTCACGCCCTTGTGTCCGCCTCCATCCGTAGATGTAGGCGGGTGAGGGTAAGTCCACCGACCCTCCATGTCGTAGCCGACAGGTAGCTGCACCACAATGGCCCCCGTATTCCAACGCGCGACTCAGGGTGCAACAGATATGGTTCGCACCACAGGGAACAAGGATACGATCTCGCCGAGCACCTGACGGGTAGCGGTAGTGGAGGACCTGGCTGCAGTGGTGGTCACCATTAGGTCTTGCACTGGATAGAGCACACGACCATGTCTAGGGGTCGATCTCACTTATGGGGTCATGGTGGTGGATATCAGGGTATCGGCCCCATTGATGTGGTGGGAAGATTCTCGGGGTGTTTGCAACTGTGCTGATCTACAAGGTGACGACAACGACAACTAGATATGAAGACAAGCTTACATCCAAGCGCCCCTCTCTCCCATCAACGGGGATGAAAGGAGGTGTAGTAGTTCATTCATTGAAAATATTGTGTGGTTCTCCATGTGAGGACGTATATCTTGTTCAGTGGCGGAGCTAGGAATTGGAAACAGGGTGGTCCTCCTCAAAGAAAAAGTGACAACAAATATGAATGGTCTAAGTAATTGCCAATACCACATAGAAATTGATCAATGTGTTCTTACGTATATACCTAAATTCCCAATTATGTCTTAGTTTTGCATAAAATAAGCCTACATTGTCTCATCTTCATTCACCTTGGAGAAAACATCCGGCTTGATGTATGTGACTGGGCAATCATCCAAAAGACTATCACCCATCTTATTTCTTGATTTGCTCTTGACTAAACTCATGGCAGAAAATGCTCTCTTAGTCTAAACATTTGTCGTTGCCACCGGTAGAAGCAATACCGATTTGGGAAACTAGTACACATAATTGAGAAAATTATGTGCAAACTTCCTTTATGTGTATGTGTTCATCAGTTCAGCTACTCAGCTACATATGGACTGTACTGGAATGGATAACAATTAGGAATTAGCAAATCGAAAAGTGGGGAATGGGGAGTGCCTCAGATCGCAAAAAAGAGAGCAAAGTATCAAAGTGGGGAATAGATCAACTGGCTTTGGCTTGTAATTGCAAGGGCACCAAACACTGCGCCGCTGCAGCCAGCCACACGTGGGCAGGGTAGGCAGGGGCGCAGCGCAGACGGGCGGTGGGAGCCACGGATGAGTGGAGGCTCCGAGCGCTGGGCAAGCAAGACGGAGAGCAAGGCGTCTCCTCCGCTCCTGGGATGGCGAGACAGGAAGCGAGCCGCGCCATCGTGGCCACGAGACAGAATCAGAAGGGAAGTCAGCGAGCGAGGTCATCCACGGGGCGCAGTGGCGCGATGCGTGTGCGCGGTTGGGTAGGTTTTGTTTGGGCTAGCCTAACATGGGTTGGTATCGGGATTTTTTATTTTTCTCTGGCCCATCTGTAAGACATAGTATAGCATGGTCCAAAATTCCGGGGTGGGCCGCGACCCACCCTGGAGACCCTGTAGCTCCGCCCGGATCTTGTTACTAGCTTCAACACAAGCCCAATATCATCGAAAACAAAGTTCATATGAGAAAGTAATGTTGTTTCTTTGTTGGTTGTTCTAGTTCTCTAGAACCTCCGAATGGATTTTAGCTGGTACTACAAGCGAGTCCAGAAACTTATAGGCATGGCTGGAACTCAGGGCCTCCTAAGACTCTATAGTGCATAGATACACCTCAATAGGCATAAATCCGGGGCCTTATTTATACCTTCCTTCCCCAACCCGGTGGGGGGAGGGGGTGGATGTGAAACCCCATTGTTTTGAGCAATAAGTAGATTTTTTTAATGGATCTAGGTGTCATATGTTGATCTCATCCTTTGTTCCCCTCCTCTCCAATCAACCCATTGCATGAGCTACATAGTGCGAGGTTTGATCATGAGTTGCTTTGAGGAAGTGCATCAAAATCCTTAGTGCTTTTTTATGATCTATGGTAACTTGATTAAAGGTAGTAATATTCATTCTAAGTGTTGATCACCTTAGGGCCCACAAGATACAAGTTAGGAAGATGGTTTTGACCCCTCCTTTCTCCAAGGACAAGTGTCGACAAGATCAAGGATATTTTGTAGCCTTTAGAGTCCAAGATCACGTTGAGTCCTTAGGTATGTCGATACTATGAAAATGGGATATTGGTTTCACGATAAGGTGAAGCTTTTGTTGCAAGTGCTTAGAGATCAAACCGCATCCCTCAAAAGTTGAATACTTCCTTTACCTAACTCTCTCCATTCTTCATTTGTTTGGACCCTCCAACCACTTTTCATCTAGAGCCTCCGACTCCTTTAGAGAGTTAGTTCAGTTGTTCTATGTGCCAATCAGACCCTCCGACCACTTTTCACTCTAATAATTCGAATTTGTGAAAAAGAGTTATATATGCTGTTAGGGACCACCGAACCATCGACAGTCGGATCCCCCAAACAACATCCAATAATTATGTCATCTATTTCTCCTTCCATTCAGATCCTCCGGGCACATTTCGGCCGGACCTCCGAGCCTATGTTAAGTTGCCACTTCTAGTTATGTTTGGTGTAACACCCCGAGAATCATGCCACAGTAATCTCCCACTAATCATGCCAAGTCATCATCATTAAACCCTAATAAAAGTAATTAAGAAATCATCCAAACTCAGATTCAAATTCCAAACTCAAGTCAAATAATTACTTCTTCAATTAGTAAAACAAAATAGTTCACCATGATGGAAATAATCCCAAGGCATTTATAAAATTGAAACCAACTTCATATAAATTCCCAAAATGCCCCTGGACATTTACAACAGTAGTCCAGCAGCATTTAAATTTGTCTTTTCAATTTCTAAAAATACCTAACCCTTTCCTTTTGCTCCCTAACTTCTTGAGGCAGTGCCAAGTAATACTAGGAAATATTATGACTCACTCCCACATTTTTCCAAATTGATCTGGTGGCCCACAAAATACTTTTGCTGTCTCTGTTTTAAATAAAAAGGGAAAACAGAAAAGAAAAAAAGGGGGGCGAAGACTTACCTGGCACTGGGCCACGAGGCCCAACACAACTCACATGCTCCCCTCCTCGTGTCGTCGTCTCCGTGGACAAGCGCGCGCTCGCCGGTCGCTGGCCGACACCGCGGCACTACAGGGGCCGCCGAGGGGATAAGGGCGACGCCCTCGGCCCCCGTCACCGTCCTCATCCACTCGCCAGCCTCCCGCTCTCTCCCTCACTCACTTCCTCCTCTTTTTCTCCTCGCTCTCCCTCTCTGTTTCGCTCGACTGAGCGCGCTCGTCGCCGTTCGCCGCTCGCAGACGCGGCCACCGAGCTTCTTCCACCTCTCCGTCGAGTCCCTCCGCTTATACGTCGACTGCCACGACCTCCAGTGCCTCTCGTTTGAGCTGGGGAGTGCCACATCGACGGCATCGACCCGCTCTTCATCCACGGCCGCCGACGCTGTTGCCGTCGATTTGCTGCGACCATCGCTTCCCCGAGCCCACTGCCTTTCCCTACAGGACCTCTGTGAGCACACGCACCTCCCCGACCCTTTTTCCCTTTCTCCCGTACTCCCTAGCTCTGGTTTGTCGCAGCGCCGCCCGTTGCCGCCGTCGGTTGTCATCGCCACCGCGGCCATAGCCTCTGCAAACCCCGCCTGTGCACCGCGTCGAGCTCAGCACCTCCCCAGTATCCGAACGCGACCCCAGCTCGTGCTCCCGTGACCTGTAGCGCTCGATCCGTTCGAGCCTGAACTGCGCCGCCGCTCGGCCATCGTAGCTGCTGCCGTTTCCGGCCACCTCCAACGCTGCTGATGGCCCAGATCGACGCGGCACACGTTCCTTGTTCGAATGAAGGTCGCGGCGTGCGATTTGGAGGCCCGTAGCGCAAACCCGCCCATCTCCGGCGAGAAACCGCCGTGAAAACGGCCGCCGAAGCAACGCCGGCGCCGTCCGCTGACCTGGCCGCCACGTGGCACACCCTGAGTCACTGGGAGCTGGGCTCCGCGGGCCCAGTTGACCCAGTTGACCAGGTCAATGGCTGACTGGGCAACCCCAGACACTGACTGGTGGGCCCCAGTTGACTGGTCAACTGGTCAGCCGACCGCTGACGCCATGCTTGCGTCGTACTGACGTCATATGCCTTTTCTGGAAAATCTGTAAATCTAAATAATTTCAGAATATTGAATAATCTTTAGAAATTCATAATAAATAAACCGTAACTCGGATGGAAAAACTTAAAACATGAAAGTTGCTCAGAACGACGAGACGAGTCTGATCATGCCGTCTGTTTCCTTACCGGAACCCCCTACGTAGGAGAACTCGTAACTCCGGGCTCGAATCCGGTAGATGAATAGTGCACACACATCGGTTATTAAATTTTTGAATAATCCTAAAAATAACTAAAATGACTTAGATGCATATTTAGGCAACCTGCACTGCATCATAGCATCGCACGCACTGTGTTGCATCTGTTTGCATTATATTTACTTGTTTCCTCCCCCTCTTCTTTTTCGGTAGACCCCGACGTTGCCGTAGCTCCTGAGGCAGACGCCGCTCCGGAGTACGACTACGTCCCCGACGACCCTACCCTTGCCGTCGAGCAGACAGGCAAGCACCCCCATTTTGAACATGCCTGTATCGCCTATTCTCTTCTCTCTTATGCTTGCATTAGATGTTACTGCTGCTGTTACCATCCTATATCTGTTCCATAGCCTGTTTAATTGTAGCCTACTGTTGATACCTGCCTGTTATCCTAAACTGTTTAGATAGGATGGGTAGAGCCTGATCAGAGACCCACTTGTCCCGACTGCCTCGCTGGACTCTCAGAAGACCCGAGCAACGGGATTGAAGATTAGAACCCGGCACCGCACGTCACTTCCCCTAAGATGCTCGACACTACTGGGTTACCATCGAGTGCCGAGGGTGATACCTCGTCAGCACTTATGATGATAACCTTGTAGGTTAGTTAATCGGTCGTGGTAAGCGAGGGTGATTCCTGCTACACCACCCCTGATAACGACATCGTCGTGCAACTGTTCAAGTGTGGACCTCGAGGGTGATACCTCCTTCGTTCACCTTGACGAGAACATCAGGTGGGACTCCTTCGAGGGTGATTCCTCAGGGTTCCCCTTGGTGTCAGACACACTGAGACTTGGTTATTATGACTGAACACTGAACCATGATACTATGATACTAAAGACGGGTCGGCCCTGAGGGGTACCCGCGCGAGCATGAATGCGAAGTGATGTGGAGTCGGGTTGACCTGAGAGGTGCCCGCGAGATAACTACGAGGCGTGGCCGGGCATTCTTAGCCCTTGCCGCATGACCTCGAGACGGGGCGACGGGGTCACATCGATCGTGAGTCTCTGCTCGTTTCCGCGCGCTCCTAAACCACTTAACGGTTTGGATATTTGATCCGAGGGGCCTCTGGCCCGATAGCACTAACCATCACGTGGGCTTAGTATGGGCGTTCTGCGTCGTATACTTCAGCCGGAGCTTAATTGACGTCGGCAAGGAGCGGCGCGCGCTGAATTGGACTGGGAACGCAATCGCGCTTGTATAAGGGGTTGCTAGGTCTGCTTTCAGCCACGTTCGCAACGCATAGGAGCGTCCGGGGTGATGGTCCAAGACCCCTGGGGGCATAGGTTAGTCCGGCGTGCTGACCTCTCATTAAGTATTTGGTCGGGTTGCGGCGTGTTGCTTAGCCGAGGCCGGGCATGACCCAGTAAAGTGTGTCCGGCCGGAGTTAAGCGAGCGTGGTGGGTAAGTTGGTGCACCCCTGCAGGGAAGAAACTTCTATCGATAGCCTGTCCTACGGTAACGGACACTCGGAGTTGTATCCCGATCGGTACAACTAGAACATGACATGAGATGAGGACTGAATAGTACGGCTCTGGGATTGCTTTCTCGCAGGGAGTCAAGGAAGAATCTCTGGCCGAGGTTGATGACATTACTGCTATAATTTACATTATGTTATTCTGCTCTCTTCTAATGCTGCGAGACCGTTGAAGATGCTGAAGATGCTAGTCTACGATAGGACTAGGCTTTCCCCCTCTATTCTGGCATTTCTGCAGCCCAGTCCACTTATGCAGCCCCTTTTGAGAATGTTGCATATGTAGTGTAGATCCTTGCTTGCTGAGTACTTCGGATGAGTACTCACGTTTGCTTTATTTTCCCTTTTCCCCCTTTATCCCTTTGTCGCATCCAGACGACGGAGTCCCGGAGCCAGATGTTCCCGTCGACGACCGCTACTACTACCAGCCCGGAGAGTATTACTACTACGAGGAGCTGTCTGACGACCAGGAATAGGATCGGAGGGTCCAGGGCAGGAGGCCTACGCCTTTCGATCGTAGTATTTTTATTTTACCCCGCCTCTGTGAAGGCTTATCTCTCTCTCTTTGTAATATATCTGTACTCAGATATCTAATGCTTCCGCTAACGCTTGTATGCCATCGAGCTATGTATTCGAGCCCTCGAGGCCCTGGCTTGTAATATAAAGCTTGTATGACTTTATTTATGTTTTAGAGTTGTGTTGTGATATCTTCAAGTGAGTCCTTAGGCTTGATCATGTGCATTTGCGTGTATGATTAGTGCACGGTTAAGCCGGGGTCGTCACAGGTTGGTATCAGAGCCGACTGCCTGTAGGAACCCCCCTTTCCAACTCCTTGGCCGAAGTTGAGTCTAGTCGTCAAAAACTGTTTTACTAACTTGCCTGTGTGGCTTACGGGCCCACGTCGCCAACTGGGTGGTATTAGGATCTTTTATTCCTCGTCTTTACTCTGGGACTCTGATCTCTCTTCTACTCGGGTTAAAGATTTTACTAACTTCAACATTAGGATCTCGTAACCACTTCCTCCCGAAGAGCCCCTTCACTACAGATGATCGTCTGCTTCAGCAGAAGAATCTGAAGATACTCCTCGACGTTAACCGAGACCCTGTGCCACTGTTTTGCAATTCCTGACCACCGACAAAACCTCGTGGATAACTAACTATCTTTGCCGTTTGTATCTTCATTCCCAGATACTCCTTTTGTACGAGATACCCCGTAATACTTCTCGATAATCCGGGAATCCTTTGAGCCTACTGCCATGCAGCCTCTTTCGCACTGCGGATTATTCCTTACATTTACCGGGGATCCGATCATCCCCAGTTATTCAAGTGCTTTCCGAAACACATTGAATTGCTATTTGATCTCCCGAGAATCCCCTGCAGCCTATTCCTCTTGATTCTCCTTGCCTGCTTGCATCAGGATTAACTCCATATGTCTAGTAATATTCTTTAAAATTCTTTGTGATTGTCATTCTGATCCTATGGATTCAACGTGTGTGCAAATACTCACTATCATCAATTAATCCTTGGAAATTTTCTTTCCGGCTCAAACATCGTTCCGGACATGAGCTGGTCCGTCCCCGTTGCCATTGCCTTTGGCACTGAAGCACTCTCTACTTCTTGCCACCTGTATATCCGCCCTGCTTACATGTCATGGAAAGGCAGTGCATTCCTTCTCCATATTGACTTGGGACTGACTATTGACCAGGACATGTCCCGTACCCATCGGTGGAGATCTCTGCAAGACGGAACCCTAAAGTTGTCTATCTAGTTCTGTTCAACTTACTCATCTTTTGGGTCAGAGCGTCTGCTTGTGATCCTTCATTTTGGAAACCATAATTCCTCTGTATGTAAGCGTCGAATTATTCAGATGTTTCCATAAACCGATGCCCTTGCATTTCTTCTTCTTCTGGTTGAGTACCGCTACTCACGTCAGATCCTTTGTCGCCTTCCTGATCTTTTGTTGGATTAATATCCGACAGTATCCTTCATATTCAAACATTTTATGAGCTCTTCCCTTGGTATTTAGTACCTTCGGTAAATTGTATCATCTATTTTGACTTCGTTGCTCTGCTTTCGAACTCGCACCCCTTGCATTGGTTGATGGTTGTATAGCTTCGTAAAAATGTCCCAATGGGTTGAACCTATGCTTTCCCTAATTCGTGTGAACTCGAAGGTTATGCGAGTCATACTCTTCTGGTGCTTCACCAGATAAATCCTCAGCACTACAATTTCTTCGAAAACGAGAAGTGAACGAAAGGTTGTGCATTGAAGAAGTGGGGGTCGACCTTGAACCTTTGTGTTCATGCCCATGGACCCGATGTAGAACTTATCATGGAAGCTGCTCGTAAAAATAATTATTTTCTGGGTATAAGTTCATCTTGTATCTATGAATTGATCATTTGCAACCGTGGTTCCCACCATATTTCCTTCTTGATTCCATTTCCCGGACAAGTTAAAATACTTGTCTTCTGCACATCATTTCCCCCGTCCAACATCTACTCCGATTTACCTTCCGGTATTACCCCTAGTACTTGTTACTGGGAAGTTTAATACTCCATCACATCATTCCTAGCCTGATCGGCGATATCCCTATCGAGCTAACTTTTAACTGTGCTACCTGGCCCTTCTTCCCGGAGCACAATTTTCGACGATGAGTTAAGCTTACGTCGATCTTCCTCATCTTATCTTTTCACCTTGAACAACAAGCTTGATTTAGAGCTTGTGTCGTATCCGTGGTTCCAATAATCTTTCGCTTCGGCATTCCGTTTGCTTGATGTCATCGCTGCTTGATGGCATCTTCATAGAAACCTCTCGACAAATTTGTCGTGATCACCGCCAACACTTTGACTTCCTCGGAGATGCCCATCGAATTCATGGCTAGAAATACCATCTCTGCCCCTCGATGATTTGGATATCATCGATGACATCCTTGACTTTCCGCCAACACAGGCCTGGTTGAGTTTGGTTAGTCCCTACGTCCGAGATAATCCTGGAAGTGTTTCCTTGTATCTCCTATGATCTTTCGATCCAACCCCTACTTGAAACACCACATCCTTGTTGCCTCGAAGCATGACTGCGGTAATCCAAACACCAACTTGAATATTAAAAGCCTTGATCCATTATCCAAACATCGATGTATGGGTAATAGCGTGATTTTCCCTCGCCCCTCTATCTAAATGCTTTTGAACTTGCTGTCCCATCATGTATATCATGCTTCGCTTTTCCTTGGACAGGATATACTCCCAACCCTGGTGTGAAAACACATTTTCCTTTCCATTGTTCTGTTTAATCTGATAATCACAATTTCCTTTCCATTGTTTTATTTAACCTTTCTTATGATCTATATGATGTAAGCATAAATAATTCCCTGCTTATAAAACACCCCGGTCTACAACCTCGCCAGTGAGACCCTGTTACTATTGTTGATGACATTCCGGTAACCACCGATGGACAAGAACTTTGCCTTTTGGTCCACCTCGTTCAACGAGCAGGAAAATGGTTCTCTTCGTCCCTCGCCCTTGGTACCGACGATGTTGCCGATATAGCTGACAAGCTATCTTCTGACATACCTTGATGGTGTGACCGGTAAGATATCACCGTTCTCCTTACCTTTGATCGACACCCTCCACAGTTCCACAGGATCGTAACCTGACTCTCCAGCATATCTTTGATTCCGAAGCAAAATATGCTCTTGGTCCTGTGTGCTATCGCGAGCCACCTTCCGACGGATGATCTACTCCCCATACCCTGAACCCCCTTCTCACTCCCTGTTCGGGTATCGAACGGATGCCCATTCACTTGAAACCTCCCATTATACCTTCATACTTTGCTCTCGATGTTTCCTTAAGTTTCAACTCGAGAGATACTTCTACCGCATTCCCTGAATTGTTCCCAGATAATCGACCCTATAAATGTCAGTTCTTCCACAGTTACCCTTTACTTCCCCACTTAAATCTCGGGACGAGATTTCTTGTAGTGGAGGAGATTTGTAACACCCCGAGAATCATGCCACAGTAATCTCCCACTAATCAAGCCAAGTCGTCATCATTAAACCCTAATAAAAGTAATTAAGAAATAATCCAAACTCAGATTCAAATTCCAAACTCAAGTCAAATAATTACTTCTTCAATTAGTAAAACAAAATAGTTCACCATGATGGAAATAATCCCAAGGCATTTATAAAATTGAAACCAACTTCATATAAATTCCCAAAATGCCCCTGGACATTTACAACAGTAGTCCAGCAGCATTTAAATTTGTCTTTTCAATTTCTAAAAATACCTAACCCTTTCCTTTTGCTCCCTAACTTCTTGAGGCAGTGCCAAGTAATACTGGGAAATATTATGACTCACTCCCACATTTTTCCAAATTGATCTGGTGGCCCACAAAATACTTTTGATGTCTCTGTTTTAAATAAAAAGGGAAACAGAAAAGAAAAAAAGGGGGGCGAAGACTTACCTGGCACTGGGCCGCGAGGCCCAGCCCAACTCACATGCTCCCCTCCTCGTGTCGTCGTCTCCGTGGACAAGCGCGCGCTCGTCGGTCGCTGGCCGACACCGCGGCACTACAGGGGCCGCCGAGGGGATAAGGGCGACGCCCTCGGCCCCCGTCACCATCCTCATCCACTCGCCAGCCTCCCGCTCTCTCCCTCACTCACTTCCTCCTCTCTTTCTCCTCGCTCTCCCTCTCTGTTTCGCTCGACTGAGCGCGCTCGTCGCCGTTCGCCGCTCGCAGACGCGGCCACCGAGCTTCTTCCACCTCTCCGTTGAGTCCCTCCGCTTCTACGTCGACTGCCACGACCTCCAGTGCCTCTCGTTTGAGCTGGGGAGTGCCACATCGACGGCATCGACCCGCTCTTCATCCACGGCCGCCGACGCTGTTGTCGTCGATTTGCTGCGACCATCGCTTCCCCGAGCCCACTGCCTTTCCCTACAGGACCTCTGTGAGCACACGCACCTCCCCGACCCTTTTTCCCTTTCTCCCTAGCTCTGGTTTGTCGCAGCGCCGCCCGTTGCCGCCGTCGGTTGTTATCGCCACCGCGGCCATAGCCTCTGCAAACCCCGCCTGTGCACCGCGTCGAGCTCAGCACCTCCCCAGTATCCGAACGCGACCCCAGCTCGTGCTCCCGTGACCTGTAGCGCTCGATCCGTTCGAGCCTGAACTACGCCGCCGCTCGGCCATCGTAGCTGCTGCCGTTTCCGGCCACCTCCAACGCTGCTGATGGCCCAGATCGACGCGGCACACGTTCCTCGTTCGAATGAAGGTCGCGGCGTGCGATTTGGAGGCCCGTAGCGCAAACCCGCCCATCTCCGGCGAGAAACCGCCGTGAAAACGGCCGCCGGAGCAACGCCGGCGCCGTCCGCTGACTTGGCCGCCACGTGGCACACCCTGAGTCACTGGCAGCTGGGCCCTGCGGGCTCAGTTGACCAGGTCAATGGCTGACTGGGCAGCCCCAGACACTGACTGGTGGGCCCCAGTTGATTGGTCAACTGGTCAGCCGACCGCTGACGCCATGCTTGCGTCGTACTGACGTCATATGCCTTTTCTGGAAAATCTGTAAATCTAAATAATTTCAGAATATTGAATAATCTTTAGAAATTCATAATAAATAAACCGTAACTCGGATGGAAAAACTTAAAACATGAAAGTTGCTCAGAACAACGAGACGAGTCTGATCGTGCCGTCTGTTTCCTTACCGGAACCCCCTACGTAGGAGAACTCGTAACTCCGGGCTCGAATCCGGCAGATGAATAGTGCACACACATCGGTTATTAAATTTCAGAATAATCCTAAAAATAACTAAAATGACTTAGATGCATATTTAGGCAACCTGCACTGCATCATAGCATCGCACGCACTGTAGCCATCGAGTGCCGAGGGTGATACCTCATCAGCACTTATGATGATAACCTTGTAGGTTAGTTAATCGGTCGTGGTAAGCGAGGGTGATTCCTCCTACACCACCCCCGATAATGACATCGTCGTGCAACTGTTCAAGTGTGGTCCTCGAGGGTGATACCTCCTTCGTTCACCTTGACGAGAACATCAGGTGGGACTCCTTCGAGGGTGATTCCTCAGGGTTTCCCTTGGTGTCAGACACACTGAGACTTGGTTATTATGACTGAACACTGAACCATGATACTATGATACTAAAGACGGGTCGGCCCTGAGGGGTACCCGCGTGAGCATGAATGCGAAGTGATGTGGAGTCGGGTTGACCTGAGAGGTGCCCGTGAGATAACTATGAGGCGTGGCCGGGCATTCTTAGCCCTTGCCGCAAGACCTCGAGACGGGGCGACGGGGTCACATCGATCGTGAGTCTCTGCTTGTTTCCGCGCGCTCCTAAACCACTTAATGGTTTGGATATTTGATCCGAGGGGCCTCTGGCCCGATAGCACTAACCATCACGTGGGCATAGTATGGGCGTTCTGCGTCGTATACTTCAGCCGGAGCTTAATTGACGTCGACAAGGAGCGGCGCGCGCTGAATTGGACTGGGAACGCAATTGCGCTTGTATAAGGGGTTGCTAGGTCTGCTTTCAGCCGCGTTCGCAACGCATAGGAGCGTCCGGGGTGATGGTCCAAGACCCCTGGGGGCATAGGTTAGTCCGGCGTGCTGACCTCTCATTAAGTATTTGGTCGGGTTGCGGCGTGTTGCTTAGCCGAGGCCGGGCATGACCCAGTAAAGTGTGTCCGGCCGAAGTTAAGCGAGCGTGGTGGGTAAGTTGGTGCACCCCTGCAGGGAAGAAACTTCTATCGATAGCCTGTCCTACGGTAACGGACACTCGGAGTTGTATCCCGATCGGTACAACTAGAACATGACATGAGATGAGGACTGAATAGTACGGCTCTGGGATTGCTTTCTCGCAGGGAGTCGAGGAAGAATCTCTGGCCGAGGTTGATGACATTACTGCTATAATTTACATTATGTTATTCTGCTCTCTTCTAATGCTGCGAGACCGTTGAAGATGCTGAAGATGCTAGTCTACGATAGGACTAGACTTTCCCCCTCTATTCTGGCATTTCTGCAGCCCAGTCCACTTATGCAGCCCCTTTTGAGAATGTTGCATATGTAGTGTAGATCCTTGCTTGCTGAGTACTTCGGATGAGTACTCATGTTTGCTTTATTTTCCCTTTTCCCCCTTTATCCCTTTGTCGCATCCAGACGACGGAGTCCCGGATCCAGATGTTCCCGTCGACGACCGCTACTACTACCAGCCCGGAGAGTATTACTACTACGAGGAGCCGTCTGACGACCAGGAATAGGATCGGAGGGTCCAGGGCAGGAGGCCTACGCCTTTCGATCGTAGTATTTTTATTTTACCCCGCCTCTGTGAAGGCTTATCTCTCTCTCTTTGTAATATATCTGTACTCAGATATCTAATGCTTCCGCTAACGCTTGTATGCCATCGAGCTATGTATTCGAGCCCTCGAGGCTCTGGCTTGTAATATAAAGCTTGTATGACTTTATTTATGTTTTAGAGTTGTGTTGTGATATCTTCAAGTGAGTCCTTAGGCTTGATCGTGTGCATTTGCGTGTATGATTAGTGCACGATTAAGCCGGGGTCGTCACATTTGGTACCTCCGAGTGAAACACTTGGAGCCTTCGAACTGTGCAAAAAATTGTGTAACAGTGACATTCCTGGGTCCAACCTATATGTACATTCCTGGGTACTCGTTGTGTTGTAGGGTCTTGTATCTAGTTGCCTAGGTGGTAGATTTGTCAACTCGACTAGTGCGCGACTTCAATGCCTATGTGGAGCTAGATCAAAGGAATCTAGAAACCATTATCTTATTGCAAAATGTCGACATTGGTCGGTTGTTGCTAGAGCATCTGCTCAGATTGTGTGTGGTATGCACATGTGTGTGTGTGTGTGACGATAGCATCACTTGCACCGACACGACTCCAACAATTATTGGGTTAACCACAAGAAACAAGAAACCATTTTCTTGTTGTATAGTGTCAACATTGGTCGCTTGTTGCTAGAGCGTCGGTTCAGATGTTGTGTGGTATTAGTACATGTGTGTGTGACCAGTACGTCACCTACATTGACACAACTCCAACAATTATTGGGTTAATTGAAAGAAGTTTTCCGCATTTTTTTTTGCAAGAAGTTGTGCCAAAAAGGTGATTAGGTGAATGCTAACTTCATTTTGTCTTATAGTTCCAGTGATATGGTTGTGCCCTGTTAAGTGAGCGTAGGTGTGATGTCGAGGAAAGTTACTTCTGAAGAAACAAAGTTTGTTGATACAAGTTATGAATAATCACATGCTTGCAACACATTCTTCTTATCCTCGGTGTGTTCACCACCATCACAGAAGTACATTGTGACAATGCAGTATACCATTAGAAGCCCCTTGAAGTATATTTTTCATTCCAACATACATTGCATCATTGAGATGTGTGTAGAAAAAGTAAGGGGGGATTTGGTGGAGGAGTGCAGACTGTTAGATGCTACGTGAGGATTCAACAAGTTGGTCAATAACTCTCCAAGTTCATTGCTTATTCCCACTAATGAAGCCATGCAATTATTGATTCGTTTGGACTCTTTTCACACTTCTCTAGGGGTGGTGGGGAAGTTTGTCCCTTGTTATAAACCCCCCTTCCATCCATCCTTTTGCAATACCCTCTCATGCATCCTTTTAGAAACTTTTTTGCCAAAACCATTAAGTGCAACCTTATGCATGAAGAATGCGAAAGATTATTACCACCATTGCTCTCGTTAGTTCACTTGGATTCATGAGAAGAAGCCTCTAGTTTCCCATAATTCATGCTCAATGGTCCCGATTATTTTATGTGGGTCAGTCCCGGTTTCTGGTTTTGCGGACAGTGGGTCGAAGTTCTTGCAACTTTGGATCGCTTCACCCATTATATGGGTCACATCCCACATTAGGAAATTTCAACTAGTACCCCTGCTTCTTGCGGCCAGTTATCCTCTAATTCGATCCTATATTGTGAAGGTTGGGCTACCCTTCGGCCGTGAACTCCTTCATCGGGTCAGGTGCTCATATGTATGCGCACGCACGTGCCGCGAAGATACAAAGTTGGAGTGATGGCTCTGAAAAGGTGAAAACCGTCATCGTGTATAGAGTGGCAACTCTAGTCACTGGGTTGGAACAATTGTCGGCTTGGTTAGTACATGGCCTCAGAGTTGGTATGTGTGCAATATTTATTGTTTTTCGAAGAAAAAAACTTATCTAATAGCCCAATCCATGTTGTTGATCAAAAGTTCCGCTGATCATCGAAATAAACACTCTCTTGTACAGATAGGGTGAAAATAGCATCGTCTACCACAGATAATAGTACCGGACTTCTAGCGAGATTGTCGGAACACCATTTTTTTCTTGGGGTAGATTGTTAGAACAACATTGATTCGAGAGGATTGATGTAAGCCTTAGGGTCGATGGTATATCCAAGTAGTGCAATGGAAGCTAACTTATGGTGCAAAAATAGAAAAACTGAATGCGGAGCGTTGGATCTCGGATGGATGCTCCAGATTCGTTTTTGTGTGGAAATGATCGGATCTATTATAAAAGTTCACTAGAAGTACAAGACATATCAAACATAATAAAAATTACATCGAGATTCATAGACCATCGAACGACCACTATTGCCATAAGAACGAGCCGCCGACATGCCGTTGTTGTTGCTCCCCTACCAGAGCCACTTGACCTTGTCGATGACAACCGGTAAATCTTCGTGCACGTGCCCGTAAGGACCAATGCCCTGGAGCCGTAGTAGTCTTCGTCGAACTCTTGCATAGATCTGAAGCACCTGACACCAAATCTCGTCACATGACGAGATACCAAAACCTCATCGCCCCAAGGAAACGACATGAATCTACGTCGAAGCTCCATCGACTATGTCCAAACGAACGAACTTGAGGGGGATTGAAGCTAGAAAGGCAAACTCGGTGAAGAAATGCCGCCATCCGCCCAAGCGCCGCACCTACGAGGACTAAAAAAACCTAACCTAAACTACTAACCAGAGCGGAGGCACCGGAATTCCCCACCCGCCACTAGCCTCTAGAGCGGTAGGAAGAGGGGAGGGGAATCCACGGGCTCGCTGATTAAGTTTGGAGGGGAAAGTTTGCCCTAGCCGCCTAGAATTAGGGGATGAAACATGTTTTCTATTTTTTGTGTTAGGGCATCTCCAACGCGGACCCTTAAACCTCCTGCATCCGTCCAGATCGAGCGGTCCGGACCCCGCAGGCCATCCAAAGGCGTCCCGCATCCGTTTGTGGAGTAGTACGAACTTCCATCTTCCTGCAAACCAGAACCAAACCAGGGGGCTTTGCGGAAGACCTGACACTAGAAATGTAGGATCCCGACACCCCCGACCCACCTAAAACTGAGGCAGAGCATGTGTAATTGGAGCTGGCCACACTGTTTCTGCAGGAAATCCCTCTTTCTCAACCCTCACCTCTTCCATCCCACCGCACTCCACCCATGTTCCTGCCCTTTTTCACCGCTGTCGCCGCATGGACCCTTAGAGAAGCTGCCGGAGACGATGGTGGTGGAGGATCAAGCGATCGCATCCGCCCGCAAGATCAACTCGGCGACAAGGCAAGATAGCTGGCTTAGATAGAAGGTGAATGCGACACTGGTCAGGAAGAAGAAGGCCAATAGAGGTGGTGGTCATGGCAGTTGACGTGCAGGCGGCGGGCGTGGTGCAGGGCAGGGCCAGGGATGCGAAGAGCCATCGCCATCGTTGTCTGTGTAAATGTCGACCTGACCGGAGCAATACAAGCCTCCCTACTTCTATGCCGCCTAGCAGCTCGGTAGGCAGTCCCCTACATCCGCCACCGGGGTGTGCCTTATTGCGTCGACGTTAACACGACACTACTCTTTTCTTGGAGTTTCTTGACGATGCAGATTTTCGTCAGTACCCTCAGTAGGGTACCTAGCGTGGCTGAAAGTCACAGATCAGAGGTCGCACAGAGAATTTACACAGGTTTGGGCCTCCATTGCGGAGTAATACCCTAAGTCATGTTTTGTTGTTGTTATTGACGGTGGATACCTCGTGTGAGGGGTTATCATGGGGTGAGTATGATTCTACTAAGCGTTGTTCTATGAGAGAGTAGATGGGAATGAGAGCCCCCTAGCCTCCCCTTATATACACGGTGGAGGCTAGGGTTTTACAATGTGTAGATGTGATCTAGACCGCCGCCAACATAGACTTGGGGGCCAAGATGTTCTAGGGTTGCCCTTCCTATCCCCGGGCTCCTCCGTATAGTCGGGTACTTGGCGGGCCTCCTAGGACCTCAGGAAGGCCTGCTTCCGGGCTCTTTGTAGATGAGCCACCCCCGATGTAGTACACCATCATCTGCATCGCCGCAACTTGTCCGGTCACGGACGCCAGGCGTGGAGCAACTCGGTGCCTACACACTGTTTGCCGGCATGCCTCAAGCGGGCAAGCCGTCGTACGACGAAGCGGACAGGCATATGTTTGAGATGATCCATGATGAAGGCGGAGGCTGCTACGAGGACGAACAGGTAGATGACTCGGAGTCCACGTAGCCGGGCACACAACCAAGCACATACACCTAGTCTGACACGTACACCCACCCGAGCACGAAGCCGAGTACGTACACACAGTAGGATTGGGCCACCAGCCAGCAGGAGCAGGAGGAGGAGAACGACGACAACATTGATCTAGATTAATTTGTTTCGATCCAAAGAAAAAGGCTAGATGAGAAAGTTTCAACATGAGGGAGGACGAGTTGTTTTCCGATGCTTGGTTGACCACTAGCATCGATCTAATCCATGGCACAGAGCAAAAGGGCTCAATATTTTGGGCCAACATTCACACTTGGTTCCATGAGCACAAGCATTTCGAGCCCTACACTGACGAACTCATCCGCAATCGTGGGCTGAAGTCTCTCAACTATGATGGTAGATTGTTAGAATAAATATGAGGCGCACAGTCGAAACCAAGGACCAAGCAATCCGACGAGCACGACACCGAGATTTGTTAACGAGGTTCACCGATATGGCTACATCCTCGGGGCCTGATTACGGGCGCTCCTCCCCATGACACCGTCACAATACCGCACCCCCCCGGCCACCCGGGCGCCGGCACACGCCGCCGGCTCCCCCGCGTGCCTGTGCTATTATGTTGGCATAGGTTACATCGTGTGTCTAACCTCGCTATATATGAGAGGCCTAGGATACAAGTGTCCTACTTGGACACGACTCCATATCCTGTCTACACACCGTACGACTCCAAGTCCAACTACAACCTACCTTGTACAATAATATTCGACACAACTATAACAAACTCCACCTTGGCGAATATTTTCCACCACCTTGGATTCATCCATGCGTCGAACCTCCATGTACATTGGACTTGAGATACGCCATGAGCACCGCTGCTACTCCCAGACTCCATGTGACTCCACTTGCAACTGTAGTCCCTTCTTGTCTTCTTTGCAGTCAACACTCGAGCAAAATTAAGTTCCTCGTTACTCTACCTTGTGCTCCCAACTTTCGGAGTATCCGTCCAACGCTATCACACACTGATCACTGTCTGCTTGAAAGTGAACAACTCACATATTGTACACCACATATAAGAGTTACTCAAACTAAACGTCATCGCTCTCCTTGACTGTCTGTCTGAAACTTGAAGGAATTTCACCGTCACCCTGTGTCACCCTGAGTCAAATTCACAGTTGTCTCACCCTTCTTTCGGATAGTCTCTGGCATGTCCCATAGCTATAACACTCCGCCTCCTTCTGTATTTATCATCCGCACTTTGCCATGTGCACTGAACACCACAGAATGTATGGCCATGTACTCTCTCAGCTTTTGACAATTTCAGACTCTCTGCCACTTTCTCAGATTCTCCATGGTCAACTCCTGTCCATCTTCCGACACCGATAGACCCAGTCACCAACTTGAATCCGGTACTCGTCAACACTGCTTCAGCACCCCCTGCACAATTTGTTTGACCACATGTCTCACCATTAGTGCATTGGTCTGTCGCTGTGTCCCGTGCTTACCGCACGCCTCGCCGCTATCACCGCGTCGAGCCTCTGCTGTCCTGGTCGAGTCTCTAGGACCGCGGACCCACACCACTCAAACCCCTACTACAGAGAACCACCGATCATCACCGACCAATGCCGAGCATCACGTCTCCATCAGACCACTGGTACCCAGTCCGATCCACGTGTCTCTCGCTTTACCCGCTGAAATAGGCTTCGACTCTCCATGCATTTACGTCGTAGCCCCTCCATCAGCACAGACTGAAGTCATCCATCAGACTCCAGCTCCACCTTCAACATGACTCCATGTAGCTGCGCCGTGCTACCCCGCGCTCCGTCGACTTCAAGCTCTCTCATGTGTACACTACCTTGAATCAACCCTGCGCCATAGTCTTGTCGAAGCCGCACAAGCCCTCAGACCTGCACCACGTGTTTCCACGCCCCAGAAGCCGGCCACCATCAGCATCACGCTCCTGTATTGTCGTCGCTGAAATCACCGCCGTCTTCTCCTTTGACCAACATCCATGTCAGTCCATCAGACAATCCAGTCCGAACCAGCCGAAATTATCCAACTGCAACCATGCTCCACCCTGCGTCGTGTCCACCCCGCACATCCCCATGTATTGCTTGACGCCCTGCGTTTGCATGATCCTGTCACAACGCGCTCCAGACTCCTCCAAACCTTATATGCACGCCCCCATCCTCGTCACGCGCACCACAAACCCTCACGCTTTCATCCCAATACACATCATGTGTACAAAGAAATAAAGCCAAAATCCACCACATAAGCCTTCCTGTGCGCACTTAACCATGAAGATAAAAAGATCCAAAATCTCCAACTCCACCATATGCTCCTGTAGGCTGTAGGTCTATTTCTTCCTCCCGATGACTAGCCTTAGGCTGTTACGTAGCTTCCTTTTTTCCATCCAACAAATCTCTTGCTTTGCCTTTTCCACGTGCCTCTGGACTGCCTCGATTCTATCGGAACCAACAACACAACGCAGCAACACGCATGCCACGTCTCGGTCGGCTTGCACAGCTCCTTGCCATGATGCGACAACCAGCACAACCGCCCCAGCGCCTGGCCCTGGCCCGTCACGCCTGCCTGCAGCGCCGCCAGCCCACCAGCCGACCTTGCTCGACCTGCTAGCTGGGCCGAAGCATCTAGCTGCCTCATTCATGCGTTGCACGCCCTGGTGTCCGTCCGCCTTGCCTTCGAATCGATCTGGATCCATTGAGACGCCGCCGCCCCTGCACACTTGCACAATTCCGAGACACGCCTTGCTCCGCCCGCTGCCCGGGTTGCGCACGCACCTGCATCGCTGCCCTAGCATGTCACGCCACCCCATCTCGATCCGATATGTTGCACGCCTTGCTGCCTTGCCCCGCACGCCCAATCTAGCAGCTTGCTGCCGCCGCTGTACGCGGACTCCTACTGCTCCCATCTGCGTGCCTTGGCCGCCGCCTGCTTCCGATCGCTTATAGTACTCGCCGACTTCTCTGATCGCTTTCCTGCTGCACGTACAGACTATACCGATCCATGTCAAACTTTCCTTCTCCTCTAGATCAACACCACAGCCTCAAATCGAATCTTGCTCATGATATCACTTGTTAAAATAAATCTGAGGCGTTGTTAGAATTAATCCGAGGCCACCGTCGATCTACCGAAGACCAAGCAATCACCCAAGCACGACACCGAGATTTGTTAACGAGGTTCACCGATATGGCTACATCCCTGGGGCCTGACTACGGGCGCTCCTCCCCATGACACCGCTACAATATCGCACCCCGG
The DNA here is from genome assembly GCA_011799875.1 of Thinopyrum elongatum. NCBI lineage: Eukaryota > Viridiplantae > Streptophyta > Magnoliopsida > Poales > Poaceae > Thinopyrum > Thinopyrum elongatum. Next base: position 373,755,557 of record CM022299.1, on the reverse strand, counting down.
CCGCCCGAGCGCCGGCTCCCCCGCGTGCCTGTGCTATTATGTTGGCATATGTTACATCATGTGTCTACCCCTTATTATATAAGAGGCCTAGGATACAAATGTCCTATTAGGACACGACTCCATATCCTATCTACACACCGTACGACGCCAAGTCCAACTGCAACCTACCTTGTACAATAATATTCAACACAACTCTAACATAGGTCATCCAAGTGGCCATGTCTAAGTATTGCGGCCACTTGAAGCAACTCATCGGATGACAGCCAAGTGGTGCGCAAATCTTCGAGCAAATTAGTTGTTATATGTGTTGATCATTTGGTTGGAATGCAATTTGTTGGCCGGATATGCTCTATATGTTGGTCATTTGACCGGATCGGATATGCAACTTATTGACAATGTTTTACTTTGTAGCCTTATCGTGTGTGCAATTTGTTCTTGAAGTTAGAGAAGAAGAACTTCGCCGTCATGCATTGTTGGTTGAAATTGAATGGGCAACCCAAGTGGAATGTATTCATTGCCAACTACGCTAAGACAGTCGGCATGGACACCGATGAAGAAACGGGTGATCCAACCGACCCGACAAAAGAGGCTCCCAAGAGGCCAAGAAGGTTAGAACAGGGTTCCGGGAAAAGAAATGGGAGGAGTAGAAGGCTAAGAGAGAAGGGGCGGCGGTCAAGATGACGGAGAGATCTGAGGACATCTTGACGAAGAAGGAGGAGGCATGTGTCAAGCGTTGTGACATCAAGGAGGCATGTAAGGCCGAGGGATTTACCATGTTGAGGGCAGCGACCGAGAAGAAGCTCAAACTTGAAGAGAAGAAGGCTATACTCGAAAAGAAGAAGGTTGAGATCAGCCGCTTCGGAGGAGACCAAGAGGTTGACCTTGATTCCTTGAAGATGAAGGATTTGGATGAAGATGCAATGATGATCGTGCAAGCCGTTCGTCTTAAGATGTTGAAGCGCATGAAGGATCAGCTGGAGAGGACGGAGAAGGCGGTGGAGGCAGAGTGAGCGTGGAGGCTCGGATTGTCGGTCCGGCAGGGCCAAAAATCATTTTTTCGCATGGACTACTGGATTGATATTTTTTTTTTGATCGAGCATGTAAAAACTATTCATACTTACCTCTTTTTGGTTTTAATCGGGCGTACATCATGTGATAAGGCGCATTTGAATTTCAAATTGACTGGACCTGGATGAATATTTTGGGGATATCTTTGGATGATTGGCTCCCGTATCACTCTCCGTGGACTGGTCTCCACCGGTCCGCAAACAGATGAGGTGAGTGTTGGAGATGCCTTTATGTCCGTGGGTTCTCCGAAAATGAACAGAGGCCTCACCAGCTCCGGTATAGCCCACCTGAAGCATCCATCCGAGATCTTCGGCTTTTTATAATCTATTTTTGCAACATAATATTAGCTTCAGTTGTAGTCTCCCCCATATGATTTTGGAGGATGGGAGTTGCAAACCTTATTTCGTTGACAGCGGGTTGCAACCTAACTGGTCGTCCTACTGTAGTAGCCCGGTAGGTACGAGACGCTGATGCCCGTCGTCTGTTGATGTGTGGTCATTGCCTAAGGTACAATCGTACAGTACCACTACACTGACAGGCGCCACCTGTTACCGGCGCACGCGATGTTTCTGTATGAACGCAGGAAAAGCCTTCGAGGAGGCCGTCACCAGCCGAACCAAACTTTCCAAATTGGCCGCAGAAAGATCGAAAGACGGGAGGCAATCCACGCAACTCCTCGTCCACGGAAGTCGGAGCGAAGCGTAAGAAGCAACCGGCGAGCGATCAATTCCAGGCGGAGTAGTCACCGGTCACCACTGAGCTGAGCTATCGATGTCGATCCGCGAACAAGAGCCCTCTCCAGCTACCGTGGAGTTGTGAACCCAACATCGGGAGTCGTCTGTCAGGTCGTGTGTGTGTGTGTGTGTGTGACACTGCTGCCTCCGTCGCTGAAACTTGTGGACTTGAACACTTGTTGCTGTTCTAATAACTAACGGGCCACTGAGAAACACCTACCGGGAAGTTCATAAAGAACGACTTAAGTAGATTGCGGTGCGTCAATAGTTGGCTTGGACGGTCCTGCTGCTTCTGGTTTCTATGAGAACAGATTACAGTGCAGTGAGCCACAAAGAACGAAAGGTTTGGCAGAGACTCGAATCCTTCAGTGCTTTAATTAGGCAGCTAGCAGGAGCGGACTAAGAACTGGTCGACTTTGTTAAGGACTGCTAATTCCGGAAGCTGATTCTGCTTGAAGATCACATGCTAGTGTGAATGTTCACGATCATCTTGAAACAAAAAACAGGGCATTGACGACATTCATTCAGAGCAAATAAGGGAACGCATATTTTGAAACCTGAAGCAAGCAAGCAAGCAAAAGGTAATGCAAAGCGGGAGGGGAGAATGCATAACACGTACCGCTAGCGCACTGATCCCCCGTGGGCCCGCCGTCGCAGAAGCAGGCGAACCCCACCCCGCCGTGCGTCTGGTTGTGCCGGTAGCCGCACCATCCGCCGGAGCGCTCGCATGCGCCGCACTGCTCCGAGTGCGGGCTGTAGTTCAGCTCGAACCCGCCCTTCAGCACCTCAACGTACCTTGACGCAGGAGGCGCCTCCATCATGGCCTTCTTATGAGCGTCCAGCACCGGCGCCACCACCGCCGCCTCGCACCCGTACTCGTCCGCCGCACCCGTGTAACCATCGCCGGTTGACACGTACGAACTCCTGTTGTAGTCTGGACAGCCGATCAATTCCGCGGCGGAGGGCCACGAGGCGTTCTTGTTGCAGTTGTAGAAGAAGGTGATGTTGGAGTCCGAGTGCGTGAGCTGCAGCGCCGAGCCGGCGTCGATGGTGAAGTTGAAGTGGAGGTGCGGGCAGCTGGCTGTGTTGAGGGCTTCGGCCTCGACGTCGTCGACGAGGAAGACCGAGTGCGTGTCGTAGTCGATGCCCGAGACTCTGTACCGGTGGTGGGACTGGGCGGGGAGGATCAGGGTGGTGTTGTCCTCGCAGGCAAGGCCGAGGCCGCGGTAGCCGCAGCTGGAGGCCGAGGACGAGTTGAGCCAGAACGGGTAGGCGATGGTCAGGTCCCCGCAGGTGGCGTTGCCGCAGGTGGATGGGTAGCCGTTGGCCGCGGCGAAGAGGAGCGGGACGGCGAGGAGGAGGAGCAGGGGAGGCATGGCGGCGGTGCGGATGAGCAAGGGGAGGTGGGGGACTGGGTGGAGTCGCGCCGACTAAGCTGGCGCGATCGTAGCGCGTGAGAGTCAAGTGAGGGTGTTAGGCTGGGGACGACAGGTGCGTCGACTGGATGTGGAAATCTCGAGCCTCCACGGAGCACGCGGCAGCGCGCGGTTGCACGATTATCCGACCTTGCATCACCCGTTATTCATTGCGGACGACGACGGGGGCGCACCGCGCGCCGGTGATGGGGATGGCTGTGGGCCGGAGTGCATTTTACAGTACAGTGTGATAAAGGCGCGTTTTTTTTTCTGAGACAAATAAAGGTGCGTTGTTTTTTTTCTGAGTGAATAAAGGCGTGTTGTTGCGTTGTTTTTTTTTAACATAGTACAGACGCAAACGCTCATACATGCGCGTATACACTCACCCCTATGAACGCACATCCTACCCCTATGAGCACCTTCGAGAGACTGAGCCGGCATATCATCTTGAAATACGAAGTCACCATAGGCGTCTCGTCATTGACGGGAACGTCTCCTCCCACTGAAAGCGCAACGCCGGAAATTCTGAAATAAATCCAGGAATAATACGAGCACCAGGACTTGAACCCTGGTAGGCTGGGTATAACACTGTCCCTCTAATCATCCAACTATAGGTTGGTTCGCCATTGTTGCGTTGTTAGTTATCACTGTTCGGACACCTTGCTAATTTTAGCTTTACTAGCAAAAGGGTCCGTGCATTGCAACGGAAGAAAAAAAAATTATAATCTGAAATAGCCATGATCACATGTTATTGCATCACCGAGATACATTATCACTCTTAATTTCGTGAAATCATAAATATTTTTTAAAACTTGTGTAAATATTTGAAATCATGAACATTTTTCAAATTCGTGAACACTTTTACAAATTTTTGAACATTTTCTAGAATGAAGAACATTTTTTGAATTCATGAACATTTTATAATATTTTCAATTTTTTTTAAATTGTGAACATTTTATTAAAGAATTTTCTTGAATCACAAAACATTTCTAGAATAGAAGAATTTTTTTTGCAAGTTGGTGAAACAATTTCTGAAATACACGAACATTTTTTTTAATATAACAAACTATTTTGATTTAATGATTTTTTTAAATGCAAGATCATTTTTTGAATCAGCGAACATTTTTTGGATTTTTAAGATATTTTTTCATTCATGAACATTTTTTGAATTGGCGTATTTTTGTTCAATTTCATTAATATTTTTGAACGCATTAAATTAAAAAAATGGTGAACATTATTTGATATCCCGAATGTTTGTTTTCAAAATTTCAAACATTTTTTAAATAAGCGAATATTTTTTACAAAATCATGAGCATTTTTTAATTCCACAAACATTTTATGATTTATTAATAAATTACTTAAAAATTCTCATATTTTAATTTTTTGAATTTTTATGAAGTCCCAAATTATTTAAGGTAGAAAAAAAGTGATAACGAAAAAACAAAAAAAAATTTAAAAACGGGGCCGCCCGGACATTGACCGGCCCAAACAGGCGCGCTGCGTCTTCTCCCAGCACGCAGAGCGCGGTATAGGAGGTCCCTACTGCATGGGCCAGCCCAGGTGGTGGATTCGCCTGTATGAAACTTTTTTTATCACTTATAGGTGGCATTGGTGGGTAATGTTTTGCAACATTGGGAACAATTTTCGTGACGTACCGCCAAAAGCAATAGCCCCATTAGTATTAGGTATAGATTTTGTGCCTAAATGCTAGATAATGTACCTGCCGCTATTCGGCAGAGTCGAGCTCATGCACGCTAGCTGTTCGATCCTTGTGCATCTGCTACGCGACAAACTGCTAAGAAAACGGCATCTTTCCTCCTCGCGATGTACCTGATGTTGTCAGGTGGTGGATGGTCCCTAAGGATTAGCCGCATGCATGTGGTGATGTTAGCCCACTTTATTTTGTCCCAATTTTTTCTCAAAAAGCTATAACTTTTAAACCGAGCGTGAGAATGAAGACCCGTTTTCACTATTAGGTTTCTCGCGACGAGATCTTCAAAACTAGGTCACATATAGATATGTTTCGATGGTTTTTTTTCAAAGGTAATTTTGATTCTAGTTGAGGCAATTTTAGAGCTTAACAGAAGCATTTTTCTTTCAACTTGTGTACTAGTGAAGTTACCTAGCAAGTATTTGGTAGACATCATAGAAACCATGTGGGACAAATTTTCATCGTATGTATTGATACGTCTCCAACGTATCTATAATTTTTGATTGTTCCATGTTGTTATATTATCAATCATGGATGTTTTATATTCATTTTATAGCAACTTAATATCATTTTTTGGGACTAACCTATTGACATAGTGCCCAGTGCCAGTTACTGTTTTTTGCTTGTTTTTTACTTCGCAGAATATTAGTACCAAACGAAGTCCAAATGCCGTGAAACTTTTTAGAGATTTTTTTCTGCCCAGAAGACAACTTGGGAGCCAAGGAAGTACCGGAGGGTAGGCCCGTGGGGCCCACAAGGCACCAGGGCGCACCAGAGGCCTCTGGCGCGCCCTGGTGGGTAGTGGGGCCCACATGCCTCCTCTCCACCGCCTCTCAGCTCTGTAAATACCCAAATATTCCAGAAACCCTAGGGCAGCCGAGAGATCAGAGTTTCCACTGCCGCAAGTTCCAGAACCAGAAAATCCAATCTAGAGGCCTTTCCGGCACCTTGTCGGAGGGGGAAATAATCACGGAGGGGTTCATCATCCTCATTGGTGCTCCTCCAATGATGCGTGAGTAGTTTACCACAGACCTACGGGTCCGTAGGCAGTAGCTAGATGGCTTCTTCTCTCTTTTTGATTCTCAATACAATGTTCTTCTCGATTTTCTTGGAGATCTATTTGATGTAATGATTTTTTGCGGTGTGTTTGTTGAGATCCGATGAATTGTGAGTTTATGATCAGACCTATCTATGAATATTATTTGAGTCTTTGTTGAACTCTTATATGCATGATTATTATAGCCTCATATTTCTTCTCCGAAACTTCGGTTTGGTTTGACCAACTAGATTGATTTTTCTTGCCATGGGAAGAAGTGCCTTGTGATGGGTTCGATCTTGCGGTGCTCAATCGCAGTGATAGAAAGAGACATGACACACATGTATCATTGCCATTAAGGATAAAAAGATGGGGTATATTCCTACACGAATAAATCTTGTCTACATCATGTCATCGTTCTTATTGCATTACTCCGTTTCTTCATGAACTTAATACACTAGATGCATGCTGGATAGTGGTCGACGTGTGGAGTAATAGTAGTAGATGCAGAATTGTTTTGGTCTACTAATCTTGGGCGTGATGCCTATATACATGATCATTGCCTTGGATATCGTCATAATTATTTGCTTTTCTATCAATTTCCCAAGAGTAATTTGTTTACCCACCATATGCTATTTTCTTGAGAGAAGCCTCTAGGGAAACCTACGGCCCCCGGGTCTATTTTCTATCATATTGCTTCAGATCTATTTATCCAAAACCCAAAAATACCTTGCTGCACTTTTTATATGTGTTTTCATCAGATCTATTTATCCAATCTTATACTATTTAATCTATCTCAATACCGAGGAGAGATTGACAACCCCTCTTACGCGTTGGGTTGCAAGTTTTTGTTATTTGTGTGAAGGTACTGCTTACATAGTTTGGTGGATCCTCCTACTAGATTGATACCTTGGTTTCATAACTGAGGGAAATACTTACCATTGCTGTGCTACATCACCTCTCCTCTTCGAGGAAAACACCAACGCAGATACAAGCAATCAGGAAGAATTTCTGGCGCCGTTGCCGGGGAGGGTCAAGTCCAGATCTATCAGGTACACAATCACAAATCTCATCTCCTTGCAATTTACTTTATTTGCCATTCGCCTCTCGTTTTCATCTCCCCCACTTCACAAAAATATTTACCTTTTTATTTGCCTTCTTTTTCGTTCGCCTTTTTCTCGTCATACCCCTTGTTTGCTCACGATCTTGTTGAAGTAAGTTATCATGTTTCAAGAGGATTATCAAGGTATTTCTTATCCTAATATCTTGGTAGAAATTGAAAAAAGTACTAAGTCCTACATGACTACTCAGTTTGAACATAACAAATTTTTCACCGATGATCTTAAGGAACACTCTGTTTTGCTTGATGCCATCACAAAGCAACTTGATCATGTTAGTAAAGAAGTCGCTAATCTTTAATCCCAAGTTGCTCATACTGAAAACTTATTGGTACAGATGTCCGATGTACAAGCAACATTAGTAAATCGAATGGCAGCTAAGCCGGAATCTTTAGAGACTAATAATGATGAAGATCTTAAAATGATTGGTGTTTCTTCTATTAATTCCTTGTTTAGTAATATTAAAATCGATGATAAATGGACTGAAGAAGAGTCAACTTTAGCTAGAAGGCGTCCCCATAATTCAGAGGGTGAAAATCTTGTTGAAAAATTTGATAAAAGTGGGTTTGGAGAGGTCAAAACTTTAACTAGTGATGTGCCCACTCTTTTGGATTACAAAGACTTTAATTATGAGAGTTGTTCTTTGATTGAGTGTATTTCTTTGTTGCAATCCATGATAAATACACCCAATGCCTATGAACAAATAAAGCTTTTACTAAACATATTGTGGATGCCATGCTAAAAGCTTTAGAAGAAAAATTGGAGTTAGAGATTTCAATTCCTAGAAAATTATATGATGAATGGGAACCCACCATTAAAGTCAAGATTAAAAATTATGAGTGCAATGCTTTATGTGATTTGAGTGCTAGTGTTTCCACAATTCCGAAATCTCTATGTGATGTGCTTGGTTTTACTAATATTGAAGAGTGTTCTCTTAATTTGCAATTGGTGGATTCTACTATTAAAAAGACTTTTGGAAGAATTAATGATGTTCTTATTCTTGCAAATATGAACTATGTGCCCATAGACTTTATGGCGCTTGATATCAATTGCAATCCGTCTTGTCCTATAATACTCGGTAGACCGTTTTTAAGAACTATTGGTGTCGTGATTGATATGAAAGAAGGGAATATTAAATTTCAGTTTCCTCTAAAGAAGGGATGAAACACTTCCCTGGAACTAAAATTAAGCCACCATATGAATCAATCATGAGGGCAACCTATGGAGCAAAAACCAAAGATGGCAACACTTGAATCTATGCATTATGCCTAGATAGGGGCACAAAACAATAGCACTTGTTGGGAGGCAACCCAATGAATAAAATTTATTTTTTGTCTTTTTCTTTCTGTTATTGAGTGTTTGCATAATTATGCTACTGTTATGATTGTGTTTTTATGTTTTAATTAGAGTTTGTGCCAAGTAAATCCTTTGGAATCATGTTGGGTGATAGTTGATTTGATCTTGTTGAAAAGCAGAAACTTTTACATCTAGTAGCAGAATTATTAAAATTCACAGAAGCGACAAAAAATTCTGATTTTTTTATACAAGATTGATATACAGATTGCCTACGTTATCCTTATGTTTCAGAAGTTTTGGAGTTATATAAGTATGAGTAAAATTCGCGTCTTTACAGACTATTCTATTTTTGACAGATTCTGTTTTCGTTGCGTTGTGTGCTTATTTTGATGAATCTATGGATTGTATCGGGGGTATAAGCCATGGTAAAGTAAGAATACAGTAGGTATAATGCAATAACAAAATATGAATGGGTTTGCAATAGTACTTAAAGTAAATATTGGTTTTCTTATACTAACAGATCTCACGAAGGTTTTTGTTGAGTTTTGTGTGATTGAAGTTTTCAAGTTTTGGGTGAGATCACGATGGATGAAGGAATAAGGAGTAAAAAGAGCCTAAGCTTGGGGATGCCCCATGGCACCCCAAGGTAATATTCAAGGAGAACCAAGCAAGTAATCTTGGGGATGCCCCGGCAGGCATCCCCTCTTTCTTCTAACGACCATCGGTAATTTTACTTGGAGCTATATTTTTATTCGTCACATATCATGAGTTTTGCTTGGAGCCTTTTGTATTATACGAGTCTTTGATTGCTTTGCTTTTTAGTTTGTCACAATCATCCTTTCTGGACACACCTATTTGAGAGAGCCATAATGATGCTATGATTTGTTAGAATTGCTCTATGTGCTTCACTTAAAAAAATTGAGCTATGGAATTGCTCTAGTACTTCACTTATATCTTTTTGAACACGGTGGTGTTATAAATTTTGGAGAAATATGCTCTCATGCTTCAATTAGATTATTTTGAGAGTTAGTAGAATTTTAAAGAAATATCCTCTCATGCTTCACTTATACTATTTTGAGAGATGAAAATTATTTTGAAGAAATATGTGCTCTTGTTCTTCACTTATATTTGTTTAAGAGCTTTGCTAGTAGCAATGGAAATATATGAAATTAGTCCCAAAGTGATAGATATTCAAGAGGGATATAACAAAAACTTTCATGAAGATCGTTGGATATTAAAAACATGATTCCTTGTAATAGTTTTGAGATATGATGATAGTAATATGTGAGTCATGTTGGTAAGTAATTATGCTTTAGTAAGAATATTGGTGTTAAGGTTTGTGATTCCCTATGCAAGCATGAAAGTCAATAGTTATGCAAATGAAATTACATCCTACTTGTGGTGCATTATTCGGTGTTAGTTATGTTTAATGCTCTTTTATGATCGTTTTTGTTTCTTGGTTGGTCGCTTCTCAATCTATTTGCTAGCCTCCATTTGTACTAAGTAGGAATACTACTTCTGCATCCAAATCCTTAAACCTAAGTTGTGCCAAATGAGTCCACCATACCTATCTATATGCGGTATTTCCGTGTCGTTCCAAGTAAATTTGTATGTGCCAACTCTAATGTTCAAAATAAATTTCCTTTTTGTGTGTTCGTACCGCTCAGGAAGTGATAGGGGGTGGCCAATATTTTCCATGCTAGATACTTTATTCTCAAGATGAGTGTTTATTCACTTGTCATTGCACGAGAGTGTGGCAAAGGTAATAGGGATGTGATACGTCTCCAACGTATATATATTTTTTGATTATTCCATGCTATTATATTATCTATCTTGGATGTTTTATATGCATTAATATGCTATTTTATATCTTTTTTGGGACTAACCTATTAACCTAGTGCCTAGTGCCAGTTGCTGTTTTTTCCTTGTTTTTGTCTTTTACAGAAAATTAATACCTAACGGAGTCCAAACGGAACGAAACTTTTTGAGGATTTTTCTTGGACCAGAAGACAACCACGAAGCTTTGGGAAGAGGTCAAAAGACCCACGAGGGGCCACAAGCCATACGGGCGCGCCCCAGGGGGGCGCCCCCTAGGCTTGTGGGCCCCCCGTGGACCTCCTAACCCTAATCTCAGCTCTATAAATACCCAAATACCCCCCCTACATCAGAGGGCACACCAAAAATACTTTTCCGCCGCCGCAAGCTTCTGTTCTCGTGAGATCCCATCTTGGGGCCTTTTCTGGCACTCCACTGGAGGAGGATTCGATCACGAAGGGCCTCTACACCAACCTTGCTGCCCTTCCGATGATGTGTGAGTAGTTTACCACAGACCTACGGGTCCATAGCTAGTAGCTAGATGGCTTCTTCTCTCTCTTTGATCTTCAATACAATGTTCTCCTCGATGTTCTTGGAGATCTATTCGATGTAATCTTCTTTTGCGGTGCGTTTGTTGAGATCCGATGAATTGTGGATTTATGATCAGATTATCTATGAATATTATTTGAGTCTTTTCTGAACTCTTTTATGCATGATTAAGATTGCTTTGTATTTCTCTCCGATCTATCGATTTGGTTTGGCCAACTAGATTGGTTTTTCTTGCAATGGAAGAGGTGCTTTGTGATGGGTTCAATCTTGCAGTGTCCTCACCCAGTGACAGTAGGGGTAGCGAGGCACGTATTTTTATTGTTTCCATTAAGGATAAAAAGATGTTTTTTACCATATTGATTGGATCTATCCCTCTACATCATGTCATCTTGCTTAAGGCGTTACTCCGTTCTTGTTAACTTAATACACTAGATGCATGCTGGATAGCGGTTGATGTGTGGAGTAATAATAGTAGATGCAGGCAGGAGTCGGTCTACTTGTCACGGACGTGATGCCTATATTCATGATCATTCCTTAGATATCGTCATAACTATGCGCTTTTCTTTCAATTGCTCAACAGTAAACTGTTTACCCATCGTATGCTTTCTTCAAGAGAGAAGCCTCTAGTGAAACCTATGGCCCCGGGTCTATTTTCCATCATATATTTTCAGATCTATAAAATCAAAACCCCAAAAATACCTTGCTGTAATTTATTTATATTTACTTTATTTTGCCTTTTACTTATCTTTTAAATCTATCTCTATTAGATCTCACTCTTGCAAGTGACCGTGAAGGGATTGACAACCCCTTTTTCGCGTTGTGTGCAAGTGTTTGTTAGTTTGTGCAGGTGCATCTATTGGGGACTTGCTTGTACCTCCTACTGGATTGATACCTTGGTTCTTAACTGAGGGAAATACTTATCTCTACTTTGTTGCATCACCCTTTCCTCTTTAAGGAAAAAATCAATGCAAGCTCGAGAATTAGCAGGAAGAATTTGCCATTCAAGCCTACCAAGCCTACCAAGTACCTATCATAATCTCTCATCTCTTGCACTTACATTATTTGCCATTTGCCTCTCATTTTCCTCTCCCCCACTTCTAAAACATTTTTCAGAAAAAACACAAAAATATTTGCCTTTTTATTTGCCTTCTTTCCGTTTGCCTTTTCATCTGCCTTTATGTCTTACTTGGGTTGTTTGCTTGTTCGCTTGGCATAATTGCATATTTATTCCAAATCAGAAACAAAAAGCTTATGGATCCTCATACACTTGCTAATATTTTTAAAAGATCCAATTATTATGAACCAATTGCTAGTGAGTTGAGTGCACTAGATTATCTTTATGAAGTTTTGCTTGAAATTCATGAATCTGAAAATTGTGATGAAGTGCTAAAAGAAGAAATTTATAAAGTGATTCACGATAGCTCCTTGAATGAAAAACATGATTGCAATGATGTTATTATAAATTCTATTAATGTCAATTGTGCTAATAATATGTAAAATCCCAAGCTTAGGGATGCTAATTTTGCTATGTCCACTACTTATTGCAATGATCATGATTGGGGTGATAATGCTTCTTATGATCTTGAAAATTTATTTAAGCCTCATGATGAATATATTTGGGATAATATTGAAAGTGGGTTCGAAAGAGTGTCAACTCTAGGTAAAAATAATCCCACATATTTGGAGATTGTTCAATCTTATGATTTTTTTTGATAAAAGTGGGCTTGGAGAGGTCATGACTTTATTTGACAATCCCACTATTTTGGAAGTGTGTCAACTTTGCATGCATGTGGATCATGTGGAGAATATGTTATGTGGTAGCTATATTGTTGAATTTTAATATGATCCCACATGTAATTATTATGAGAGAGGGAAATATGGTTGTATAAATTTCCATGTTACTAAATTACCTCTCATTATGTTGAGATTGCTATTGTTTCTTTCTTCTTCCTTGGATATGCTAGTTTTTGCTTGTCTTGATAAATCTTTTCCCTATAAAATGCCTATGCATAGGAAGTATGTTAGACTTAAACTTGTTTTTCACATGCTATATGATGCTCTCTTTGTGCTTCAAATTTTTGTCTTTCATGTGAGCATCATTAAAATTATCAATGCCTAGCTAAAAGGCTTTAAAGAAAAGCGCTTGTTGGGAGACAACCCAATATTTTTATTTTCGGTTTTTATGAGTTTATGCAATATTACTTCTGTAATAATTGTATTTTAGTGTTTTAATTAGTGTTTGAGCCAAGCAAGACCTTTGGGATGTTTTCGTATATCGTTGATTCAATTTTGCTGAAAAACAGAAACTTTGGCGTCTAGTAACAGAATTGTTAAAATTCACTGCAGTGTGGAAAAACTCTGAATTTGTTACAAAAGATTGATATATGAATTTCCTATGTTTTCCTAATGTTTCAGAATTTTTGGAGTTATAGAAGTATGACTAATATTCGGGTCTTTACAGACTGTTCTGTTTTTGACAGATTCTGTTTTCAATGTGTTGTTTGCTTATTTTGATGAATCTATGGGTAGTATCGGGGGGTATGAACCATGGAGAAGTTAGAATACAGTAGATATAACACCAATATAAAATTGGAATGAGTTCACAACAGTACCTAAATGTGGATATTTGTTTTATCATACTAACGGATCTCACGAGTTTTTTGTTGAGTTTTGTGTTGTGAAGTTTTCAAGTTTTGGGTAACGTTTTGATGGACTATGGAATAAGGAGTGGCAAGAGCCTAATCTTGGGGATGCCCAAGGCACCCCAAGGTAATATTCAAGGATAACAAAACATCTAAGCTTGGGGATGCCATCCGGGGCATCCCCTCTTTTGTCTTCAATCCATCGGTAAATTACTTGAGGCTATATTTTTATTCACCACGTGATATGTGTTTTGCTTGGAGCGTCTTGTATTATTTGAGTCTTTACTTTTTAGTTTGCCACAATCATCCTTTCTGTACACACCTTTTGAGAGGGACACACATTAAACATGAATTTATTAGAATACTCTATGTGCTTCACTTATATCTTTTGAGCTAGGTAGTTGCTCTAGTGCTTCACTTATATCTTTTTAGAGCACGATGGTGGTTTTATTTTGTAGAAATTGATGAACTCTCATGCTTCACTTATATTATTTTTAGAGTCTTGAAAATATTATGGCAATTTTCTTAGGTTATGAATTTGGTCCTAATATGATGGGTATCCAAGAGGGATATAATAAAAACTTTCACAAAGAGCATTGAATATATGAGAAGTTTGATTCCTTGCATTTGTTTTGAGATATAAAGATGGTGATATTAGAGTCATGCTAGTGAGTAATTGTGGATTAGTAGAAATACTTGTGTTAAGGTTTGCGATTCCCGAAGCATGCACGTATGGTGTATCGTTATGCGATGAAGTTAGAGCATGATTTATTTTTGATTGTCTTCCTTATGAGTGGCGGTCGGGGATGAGCGATGGTCTTTTCCTAACAATCTATCCCCCTAGGAGCATGCGTATTAGTACTTTGCTTCGATGGCTAATAAATCTTCCTCTTCTTCGTCTTCTTCTTCGTCGTCTTCTTCCTCTTCCTCTTCTTCCTCTTCTTCTTCTTCCTCTTCTTCTTCTTCTTCTTCTTCTTCTTCTTCTTCTTCTTCTTCTTCTTCTTCTTCTTCTTCTTCTTCTTCTTCTTCTTCTTCTTCCTCTTCTTCTTCTTCTTCTTCTTCTTCAATGATTTGGGTACAAACCCAAGTCCTTCCTTTGCCACAACTTCCTTTTGATCGCTCAAAAGGCCATTGAGGTTCTTCTCACCTTGTATGCAAGTCACAAGGCCTTTCTCAAGTTGCTCTTTCAACTTGGCATTATCCTCCACAAGGTGCACATGCTCACAACAAGGGTTAGTAGCATGGGCATTATCAATCAAAACAAAAGGAGGGCAAGTGGCTATCTCCTTAGTTAGTTTCGCTTGGAGTTGATCATGAGACTCCTTAAGAGAAGGATGATCACTCTTCAAAGCCATGTCAGCCTTGTCAAGTGTGTCAAACTCTTCTTCTTCTTCTTCTTCTTCTTCTTCTTCTTCTTCTTCTTCTTCTTCTTCTTCTTCTTCTTCTTCTTCTTCTTCTTCCTCTTCTTCGTCTTCTTCTTCGTCTTCTTCGTCTTCCTCTTCTTCCTCTTCTTCCTCTTCTTCTTCCTCTTCTTCTTCTTCTTCTTCTTCTTCAATGATTTGGGTACAAACCCAAGTCCTTCCTTTGCCACAACTTCCTTTTGATCGCTCAAAAGGCCATTGAGGTTCTTCTCACCTTGTATGCAAGTCACAAGGCCTTTCTCAAGTTGCTCTTTCAACTTGGCATTATCCTCCACAAGGTGCACATGCTCACAACAAGGGTTAGTAGCATGGGCATTATCAATCAAAACAAAAGGAGGGCAAGTGGCTATCTCCTTGGTTAGTTTCGCTTGGAGTTGATCATGAGACTCCTTAAGAGAAGGATGATCACTCTTCAAAGCCATGTCAGCCTTGTCAAGTGTGTCAAACTCTTCCTTGAGTCTAACATGGAAAACCACAAGAGCAACCTTCTAGGAATTAAGCACACGAGTAAGAACAAGAGCATGATCATGATCTTTCCTTAATTTAGCAGGGTCATCATTGTGTGACTCCTCAAGAGCCAAACAAAGACCTCGCGCTTCCTCTAGAGCAATGGAAAGATCCACTATCTCATCGGCATAGTCACGGCTATGCCCCTCCATCTTAGTGATGGTTTCCTCGTGAGACTCAATGATGTCATTGGCCTCACCTAGTTTTTGCAAGAGAGCAACAAAGTGCTTCTTGGTCTCACCTTTGAGATTACCCAAGAACTTGTCAAACTCGTTCTCATCCACCTTTACCTCCTCATGATCATCCACACAATCCAACAAAGAAGGATTAGTAGTGATGGAAGTTTTGATGTTGGAGGTTACCTTGTTGATGCATTTGGCCATGAGGCACTTGGCGATGAGGTTCTCATTGGGGGCGCTGAAGAGTGACACCTTGGTTGGGGAAGAGGTGACAATGGCCACGGTGACCATTGCCATTCCTTCACCACTTGCATCATCTTCATCATCATCGGAGATGTACTCTTCTTGCGCCAACAATCCCTTTTGTGACACCTTCTTGGTGAAGTTGTTCTTGTTGGGGAAAGACTTGGCCTTGTCTTTGCGAATGACATTGCCACCGTTGTCTTCCCTCTTCTCTTAGGGGCAATCCAGCACAAAGTGACTCACATTGCCACAATTGTAGCAAGTTCCCACATGTTGCCTGCCCTTGGCGCTACTTGAGTTGTTCTTGGAGAAATTGGGCCTTGAGTTTCTCTTGTTACCCCAAAATTGCCTTGATGCAAGAGCCATGTGCTCATGATAAGTATATTTCGTGTCTTTGGGGCAACTCTCTTCTTCTTCCACCTCTTCTTCTTTTGGAATTTCCTTGACCTTCAAAGCAAGGTTGGGTGAGGCTCTCTTTGACCATTGGACATGAGCTAGAACATTGTTGGTGGTCTTATTTAAGATGTTCATGGCAATAAACTCATCCAACACATCGCTTCAGGACAAGGTGTGGAAGTCCGGCCTTTGACGGATCATGGAGGGCATGGCCTTGTTGAATGGCATGATGTCCTTGAGGAACTTGCGCTTGATCCAACTATCATCCGTATCCTTTCTCCCGCGATCTTGGAGTGAGACCGCGAGAGTTTTCAACCTCCAGCAGAGCTTATGAGGATCCTCATCTTCATTCATCACAAACTCATCGGCCTCATCAAGAACCACCTCAAAGTTCGAACGTTGAATGCTTGAGCTCCCCTTGTACAAAGAGATAATATGTTCCCAATAATCTTTTGCACGAGTGAATGGCGCAAGTGAGCTAGATCTTCGAGAGGCACCGCGGCTTGAAGGATGAACAAGGCAGAGTGATTGAATTGATTGTCCACCTCTTCTCTTGGGGTGAAGTTCCTTGGATCATGCGGGTAGAAGCCTTGTTCAATGATTCTCCAAAGACGTGTTGAACTGTGATTCAAATGAGACTTGATAAAAAACCCCAATTAGGAAAATCATTCTTCACAAGCTTAGGAGGAGGACCAAGGTGGTTAATATGAGGTGAGGGTATCGGTCCTCCATAGACCGGGGGAGGGGCAACCGCGGCATGGGTTCCCATCCCATTCTTACCTTGAGGGGAGAAAGTTTGAGTACCATTAGCCGCTTCCTTACCGGAGTTGGCCTCGGACTCCGATGCAGTGGGATTAACCACTTGCATCGGACCGGTAGAGGTTTTCAACCCCTCAAGAATTTCTTTAAATATGGACTTGACCTCGGCCATCATAGACGTCTTAAGTGAAGCCATAGGTTCATTTAAGGCTTCTCGGGTGACCGAGTTCAACTCCACGGCCTCGGGTACATCTCCAACCCTTTCCCCGTCGTCAACCATAATCTTCGGGTGGTAAAGACCTTAATAATGAGACGAGGATCTGATACCAATTGAAAGGATCGATATGGTTGACTAGAGGGGGGTGAATAGACAACTACCCATTTTTAGCTTTTCTTAAAAAATTAGGTTTAGCAATAAATAGGTTGTCTAGATATGCAACTAGGTGAGCAACCTATATGATGCTAGCAACAACAACAACACAAGCAAGCTAAGGATACAAACACAAGTAAAGCTTGCACAAAGTAAAGGTAAGAAGTAACCACAAGTGGATCCAGTGAAGACGAGGATGCGTTACCGAAGTTCCTTCCCTTTGAGGGGAAGTACGTCTCCGTTGGAGCAGTGTGGAGGCACAATGCTCCCCAAGAAGCCACTAGAGTCACCGTATTCTCCTCACGCCCTCGCATAATGCAAGACGCTATGATTCCACTATTGGCGCCCTTGAAGGCGCCGGCCGAACCTTTACAAACAAGGTTGGGGCAATCTCCACAACCGAATTGGAGGCTCCCAACACCACCACGAAGCTTCACCACAATGGATTGTGGCTCTGAGGTGACCTCAACCGTCTAGGGTGCTCAAACACCCAAGAGTAACAAGATCCGCAAGGGATTAGTGGGGGGAATCAAATTTCTCTTGGTACAAGTGTAGATTGGGGCCTTCTCAACCAATCCATAGAAAATCAACAAGTTTGATTGGCTAGGGAGAAAGATCGGGTGAAAATAGAGCTTTGACCAACAATGGAGTTTGGGGGAGGAAGTGGTGAGTCTCTTTGGGGAAGAAGACCCCATTATATAGTGGGATAGATTCCAACCGTTACCTTGCTCTCAGTCTGCAACAAGGGGTACTACCGCTCGGGCGGCAGTTCACGAAGAGCAGTACAATGGCACAAGGCCACGAGGCGGTAGTGCCGCTGGAGAGGTACTACCGCTCGTCCAGGCGGTACTGCCGCTGGGGTTGCAGCTCAAAGTACTAAGGAGGCAGGGCGGAATGATACGTCTCCAACGTATATATAATTTTTGATTGTTCCATGCTATTATAGTATCAATTTTGGATGTTTTATATGTCATTATATACAATTATATATCAAAGCCACATGACAATATTAATTGGGATTTCCTTCTGGAATGTCATCGTAACCGTGGCTTTGGCCCAACCAGGTGTGGGTGGGTTGAGAAAATTTTACACAATGGCACGGTGAGTATTAAGCTTAATAATGAAGTGGGCCCTTATTTCCAAAGCCACAAAGGGGTGCACCAAGGCGACCCCTATTCTCTTTTTCTGTTCAACCTAGTTGTTGAGACCCTCTCGAAGATGGTCCTTAATGCTCAAAAACAAAAACTCCTCACTGGGCTTGCACCTGATTTGATTGAAGGTGGAGTAGCTATCCTACAATATGTAGACGACACTGTTATATGCTTGGAACATGATAAAGAAGCTGCTGTAAACCTGAAACTTCTACTATACATGGTCGAGCTTATGTCAGGCCTAAAAATCAATTTCCTCAAGAGCGGAGTGTTATGTGTCGGGGGGGATGAGGACACACTGGCCTTTTATGCAGAGTTGTTTAATTGTAATATTGGGCATTTCCCAATGAAATACTTGGGAGTGCTAGTCAGTTTCTCAAATCTTCGTGTCCTTGATTGGGATTTTGTTGATGAAAGATTCCTTAAATGTTGCGAGGCCTGGATTGGGAATGCAGCATCCTCGGGGGGGGGGGGACTTATCCTGCTCAACTCCTTGCTCACTAGCATTGTTTACTATTATATGTCTATGTTTCTACTCCCTAAGACGGTGATTGAGAAGCTAGATAAACACCGTAAATGGTTTTTCTGGCAAGAACATGAGGGGCGCAAATGATATCATTTGGTGAAATGGTCCAGGATATGTAAATCAAAAAATAAAGGGGGCCTGGGGGTGAAAGATCTGCATAAACAGAACATTAGCCTCCTCACCAAATGGTGGTGGAAGCTAGAAAATCAACAGGGCCTCTGGCAGGAGGTGATCCAGGCCAAATATTTCAAGAGAGACATGGTTGCCTCGGTGAAAAGTAAGTTTGGTGATTCTCCAATCTGGAAGGCCATTATGAAAGTTAAAGAGCATTGTTTTGCTGGCAGGAAAGTGATACTTAAATCTGGCAATATTCTTAGATTGTGGGCTGACCCTGTAAATGATGAACCTATGTTATACAATATTTGTAATGATCAAGAGATCACAGTGTGCGATTTTAGAAAAGGTGTTAATGAAAATTTCTTTAGGAGGCGACTCCATCCGCCCCTGATGGAACAATGGAGGGAACTCGGGGCCATTGTGGGCTCCTAGACATAGTCGGATGAGTCTGACAAGGTGACCTGGACCTTGGGGAAGAAAAACAAGTTTACGACCAAGTCGACCAAGTCGGTGTATGAATACCTGGAGAGAAATGTGATGGGGTGTATCTATAAATGGATCTGGAGATCCAAGATACCCTTGAAAATACAAATCTTCCTCTGGCAGCTCTTTCAAGATGCTGTCTTGACTAGAGATGTGCAGGAGGAAATGGTTGGGCAACCCTACCTGCTCTTCTGTAACAAAAAGGGAACCTCCCAGCATCTCTTCTTTACATGTCTAGTAGCTAGAGTCCTGTGGAGAACTGTGGGGTGTGTCCTGGGCATGGATCTTTGTCCAAACAACTTGTGGCAATATTTCTTGTGGTGCTATATGTTTCTTCCTGATGGGGAAAGATTCTATACTTTTGGCTTAGCAACGATGTGCTGGGCTATGTGGAACTGCCGTAACCGGGTAAGCTTTGAGTTTAGACAAATGAGATCCCCTTTTGACGTGGTTTACTCTGCTTGTGGATATCTGAATTACTGGGCAGGGCTGATGGTGGGAGCTGACCGTGAGGCGATGGAACGCGGAGCCAAGATGCTGAGGACCAACGCTTCGAACCTGATACGGATCTGCGCGGCGCCGGGGAACACGATGAAGAGCTGATACACAGGCTGATCGTGGCGATGAAGCAGAGACGATCCTCCCCTGCCATGCTACATATCTTCCTCCCCTGTGTGGGATTTGATCTTTTGCGCCTTTGCAAACTATGCTGGTCTATTTGCTCCTGCGTGAGCATGTGTTTTGGCCCCATGTGGCTGCTGTTGCAATACTTTTGTTCGATCTGTAGATGGTTCCTGTTCATAGGGTGTCACTGGGTTTTCGCCCCATGGTGAACTGCTCGATGACGAGTGTTTGCTGTGGGTTTCCCAGTGATGCGTTGAACTCGCTCTCGCCTTTCTAGTTTCCTTCCTAGTTGGCAGACTATTGTATTTCCGTTATGAAAGTAATGGAAAGGGGTTATGCCCGATTCAAAAAAATATATATATCATTTTTTGGGACTAACCTATTAACTTAGTGCCCAGTACCAGTTGTTGTTTCTTGCATGTTTTTGGCTTTTGAGGAAATCAATATCAAACGAAGTCCAAACGGAGAAAAAACTTTGGAATAATTTTTCCTGGGCCAGAAGGGACCCTAGAAGGTTCGAGAGAAGGCCACAGGAGCCACGAGGGAGCGACAAGCCCTAGGGACGCGCCCCAGGGGGCGCCCCCAGGCTTGTGGGCACCTCGTGGCACCTCCAACCCTAATTCCACCTCTATAAATTCTCAAATATTCCCCTGACATCAGAGAGACACCCGAAATACTTTTTCCGCCGCCGCAAGTTCCAGAACCAGGAGATCCCATCTCGAGGCCTTCTCCGGTACTCTACCAGAGAGGGAATCATCACGGAGGGGCTCTACATCAACCTTGATGCCCTTTCGATGATGCGTGAGTAGTTTACCACACACCTATGGGTTCATACTTAGTAGCTAGATGGCTTTTTCTCTCTCTTTGATCTTCAATACAATGTTCTCCTTGATATTCTTGGAGATCTATTCGATGTAATGACTTTTTGCGGTGTGTTTTTTAGGATCCGATGAATTGTGAGTTTATGATCAGATCTATCCATGAATATTATTTGAGTTTTCTCTGAACTCTTTTATACATGATTACTATAGCTTCGTATTTCTCTCCGATCTATTGATTTGGTTTGGCCAACTAGATTGATTTTTCATGCAATGGGAGAGGTGCTTTGGAATGGGTTCGATCTTACGGTGCTCAATCCCAGTGACAGAAGGGGACATGACACATATGTATCATTGCTATTGAGGGTAAAAAGATGGGGTTTATTCTTACGTGAGTTTATCTTGTCTACATCATGTCATCTTGCTTAAGGTATTGCTCTGTTTTCTATGAACTTAATACACTAGATGCATGCTAGATAGCGGTCGATGTGTGGAGTAATAGTAGTAGATGCAGAATAGTTTCGTTCTACTTGTCTCGGATGTGATGCCTATATATGATCATTGCCTTGGATATTGTCATAATTATTTGCTTTTCTATCAGTTGCCCAACAGTAATTTTTTACCCACCGTATGCTATTTTCAATAGAGAAGCCTCTAGTGAAAACTATGGCCCCGGGTCTATCTTTTATCATATATTAAAACTAAAAATAACTTGCTGCATTTTTTTTTATTTTTTTTTGTTTGATCTATCTATCTATCACCATACAATTTAATCTTGCTCGTAATCATCGAGGGATTGACAACCCCTTTGCGCGTTGGGTTGCAAGGATATGTTGTTTGTGTGCAGGTGCTGCTAACAAGGTGTTGCTTGGTTCTCCTACTGGATTGATAACCTTAGTTCTTAATTGAGGGAAATATTTATCTCTACTGTACTACATCATCCTCTCCTCTTCGGGGAAATCCCAACGCAGTTCACAAGTAGCAGGAAGAATTTCTGGTGCCATTGCTGGGGAGACATCATCAACATCTATCAAGTACATACGCATGAACTTTCATCTGCTTGCATTTAGATTTTTTGCTATTTGCCTCTCATTTTCATCTCCCCCACTTTTAAAAAGTTTTACAAAAATACAAAAATAGTTTCCGTTTGCCTTTTGCTTGTTTGTTGTCTTGTTTGCTCTTTTGAAACTGTTATCATGAGTGATTTTGACATGGCAGAAATTGATGATGGTAGAACTCCTAAAATTGGAGGTTCTACTAATCTTGATGCTAAAACTTTTTTGTCGGGACAAGGGAATGTTATAGGAAAAAGTGTCATCCAAGAATTCTTTAATTGCATTGGGACTTTGACTTGTGATGATGCTCCTATACTTAAAAGAACCAAAAATGATGCTGAGGCTATTTCCGCACTTGTTCTTAAACTTGAAAGAAGATTTATTCGCACTCATCCTACTTTGCAAAGATTGTTTTATGAGTTGCCAGTTATAAAAAAATCATAGAGCTAAAAAGATAGCTACCCTTGTCCTCATGAATGAATTTGATTACATAGTGCGAGAAGCTAGAGAGATCTTTGATTTTTATGGTATGAACCATGAAAAACCAGTGACAGATGAGATTCTTTACAATAGCGATTACTTGTTAAGGTATTTGTTCCACAATGACCACCTCTTTGATGAGAATACTAAAAAAGGAAGTCCCTCCTTTTAATATAATCCAACAAGTTTTCAATAGTGTTAACAGTCAATACTCTTGGATTGTAGCCGGTAATCAAGGGGGATTTGCGGATGGACAAATTGCTAATGCTAAAATTTCTGTGGATAATGTGTTTCATATTACCTTTGAAAAGCCTCCTGATGAGAACACACCCTTAGAAAATAAGAAGAAAGATGACAACACTTGAAACTATGCATTATGCCTAGCTAGGGGCGTAAAACAATAGCGCTAGTTGGGAGGTAACCCAATAGTTATCCTTTAATTTTTGTTTCTTTTATGT
Source organism: Thinopyrum elongatum (assembly GCA_011799875.1). Lineage (NCBI taxonomy): Eukaryota > Viridiplantae > Streptophyta > Magnoliopsida > Poales > Poaceae > Thinopyrum > Thinopyrum elongatum. The sequence goes on along the minus strand of CM022299.1, from coordinate 373,732,586 downwards.
TTTTCAATAAGTACACATTTATGCTACTGTTTTTATTGTGTTTTTGTGTTTTAATTAGTGTTTGTGCCAAGTAAAGCCTTTAGGATGGTTTGGATGATAGTTGACTTGATTCTGTGAAAAAACAGAAACTTTTATGCCCAGTTCTGGAATTTTGTAAATTCACATAAACGTGCTTTTGCTCTAAATTTTTTATACATGACTTATATACAAATTTCCCATGTTGTCCTAATTTTTCATAATTGTTGGAGTTACATAAGTATGGTCAATGTTCAGATTGCTACAGACTGTTCTATTTTTAACATATTTTGTTTTTGTTGTGTTGTGTGCTTATTTTGATGACTCTATGGATTGTATTCGGGGATATAAGCCATGGTAAAGTTAGAATACAGTACGTATAATGCAAAAAAATGTGAATGGGTTTGCAACAATACTTAAAGTGGTGATTTGCTTTATTATACTAACGGATCTCACGAAGGCTTCATTAAGTTTTGTGTGATTGAAGTTTTCAAGTTTTGGGTGAGATCACGATGGATGAAGGAATAAGGAGTGGCAAGAGCCTAAGCTTGGGGATTCCTCGGAAGGCATCCCCTCTTTCTTCTAATGAGCCATCAGTAATTTTACTTGGAGCTATATTTTTATTCGTCACATATCATGAGTTTTGCTTGGAGCGTCGTGTATTATATGAGTCTTTACTTTGTTTGCTTTTTAGTTTGTCACAATCATCCTTGCTGAACACACTTATTTGAGAGCGCCACACATTTATCATGATTTGTTAGAATACTCTATGTGCTTCATTTAAATCTTTTGAGCTAGGCAGTTGCTCTAGTGCTTCACTTAAATCTTTTTGAGCACAACGGTGATTATATTTTGAAGAAATGCACTCTCATGCTTCACTTATATTATTTTGAGAGTTGATAAATTTTGAAGAAATGCACTCTCATGCTTCACTTATATTATTTTGAGAGTTGATAAATTTTAAAGAAATATTTGCACTCTCATGCTTCACTTATATCTTTTTGAGAGTTGATAATAGTGATGGTAATTTGCACAAGATATGAATTTGGTCCCAATATGATGAATATCCAAGAGGGATAGAATAAAAACTTTCATATAGATCATTGGATGTGATAAACTTGATTCCTTGCAATAGTTTTGCGATATGGAGATGATAATATGTGAGTCATGCTAGTGAGTAATTGTGCTTTAGTAAGAATATTGGTGTTAATGTTTGTGATTCCCTATGCATGCACGTAAAGTCAATAGTTATGCAACGAAGTTACATCCTACTTATGGTGCATTATTCAGTGTTAGTTATGTTCAATGCATGTTTATGACCATTTTCGTTTTCTGGTTGGTCGCTTCTCAATCTATTTGCTAGCCTCCACTTGTACTAAGCGGAAATACTGCTTGTGCATGCAATTCCTTAAACCTAAAGTTGTGCTAAATGAGTCCACCATAGCTACCTATATGCGGTATTTACATGCCGTTCCAAGTAAATTTGCGTGTGCCAACTCTAATCATTCAAAAAAAAATCTGTTTTGTGTGCCCGTACCGCTCATGAAGTGGCAAGGGGTGGACAATGTTTTCCATGCTAGGTATGTTATTCTCACGATGAATGTTTATTCAGTTGTCATTGCACGAGAGTGTGGCAGGTAATAGGGATGCCCAGTCCCAAAATAAATAAATAATAATAATAAATTCCTTGGAAAGTGTTGGTATGGAAGGCACCCGTGGATACGGCTAGCCATGGATTGTGAAAGAATGGTGGAAAGGAAATAAACTTTATTTTCTGTTTGGAACCGCCAATAATGTGTCTAGCATGGAAGATATTGGGAATTCTCGGTCATTTTTGTTGACAGGAAAAGCTTGCCTATCTCAAAAACAATTTTATCTCTATTTTAAACTTTAAGCTCTGGCACCTCTGCAAATCTCTGCTTCCCTCTGCAAAGGGCCTATCTATTTACTTTTATGCAATTTTTTATTTTTATTTGAGTCTCCATCTTCTCTTATAAAGCACCAACTAGAGAGCACTATTGTCATACTTGTGCATTGGATGTAACTAATGTTGGTGTGTTTCATAAATGGATGAATGACTGAGCATAATGGGATAGGGATAACTTTCTTTAGTGTTGATATTCTGAAAGACTTGGTTGCTTGTTGGTATACTTGAGTATTTATGTTTTCATGCTGAATTATAGACTATTGCTTTGAATCACTCAAGTCTCAATATCCATGCTGCAAAAAGAAAAGATTATATGATGAATGTGGTAGGTAGGATTCCACATCAATTTTTTTTTCATTTACCTATCTAGAACGAGCAGGAATTAAGCTTGGGGATGTTTGATACGTCTCCAACATATCTATAATTTTTTCTTGTTCCATGCTATTATAGCATCAATTTTGGATGTTTTGTATGTCATTATATACAATTATATATTATTTTTTGGGACTAACCTATTAACTTAGTGCCCAGTGCTAGTTGCTGTTTTTTTGCATGTTTTTGGCTTTTCAGGAAATCAATATCAAACACAGAGAAAAAACTCTGGATTAATTTTTTCTAGATCAGAAGAGACCCTAGAAGGTTCGTGAGAAGGCCAGAAGAGCCACAAAGGAGCGACAAGCCTTAGGGGCGCGCCTCAGGGGGGTGCGCCCCAGGGGGGCGCCCCCAGGCTTGTGGGCCCCTCGTGGCACCTCCAACCTTAATTCCACCTCTATAAATTCTGAAATATTCCCCTGACATCAGAGAGACACCCGAAATACTTTTTCCGCCGCCGCAAGTTCCAGAACCACGAGATCCCATCTAGAGGCCTTCTCCGGTACTCTGCCGGAGAGGGAATCGACCACGGAGGGGCTCTACATCAACCTTGCTGCCCTTTCGATGATGCGTGAGTAGTTTACCACAGACCTACGGTTCCATAGTTAGTAGCTAGATGACTTCTTCTCTCTCTTTGATCTTCAATACAATGTTCTCCTTGATGTTCTTGGAGATCTATTTGATGTAATGACTTTTTGCGGTGTGTTTGTTGGGATCCGATGAATTGTGAGTTTATGATCAGATCTATCCATGAATATTATTTGAGTTTTCTCTGAACTCTTTTATGCATGATTACTATAGCTTCGTATTTCTCTCTGATCTATTGATTTAGTTTGACAAACTAGATTGATTTTTCTTGCAATGGGAGAGATGCTTTGTAATGGGTTCGATCTTACGATGCTCAATCCCAGTGATAGAAGGGGACATGACACATATGTATCGTTGCTATTAAGGTAAAAAGATGGCGTTTATTCATACGTGAGTTTGTCTTGTCTACATCCCCTGATCTTGCTTAAGGTGTTACTCCGTTTTCTATGAACTTAATACACTAGATGCATGCTAGATAGCGGTCTATGTGTGGAGTAATAGTAGTAGATGCAGAATTGTTTCGGTCTACTTGTCTTGGACGTGATGCCTATATATGATCATTGTCTTGGATATCGTCATAATTATTTTCTTTTCTATCAATTGCCCAACAATAATTTGTTTACCCACCGTATGCTATTTTCAAGAGAGAAGCCTCTATTGAAAATTATGGCCCCCGGGTCTATCTTTTATCATATATTAAAACCAAAAATACCTTGCTGTATTTTTATTTTATTTATTTCATTTTGTATTTTTGTTTAATCTATCTATCACCATACAATTTAATCTTGCTCGTAACCGTCGAGGGATTGACAACCCCTTTGCGCGTTGGGTTGCAAGGATTTGTTGTTTTTGTGCAGGTGCTGCTAACGAGGTGTTGCTTGGTTATTCTACTGGATTGATAACCTTGGTTCTTAACTGAGGGAATACTTATCTCTACTGTACTGCATCATCCTCTCCTCTTCGGGGAAATCCCAACGCAGTTCACAAGTAGCACGGAACATGTGGGGTGCAGCACTGCTGCGACAGCGGTACTAGCGCTGGTCATGCGCGGTACCACCGCTTACAGACGGTAATGTCGCTTACCCACTGCCACCCAACAACCGCTGGGAGTGCCCTGAGTCCTTGAAGAGGTGGAAGTGGAGCGGTAGTGCAAGGGCGGTACTATCGCCTACACGCGGTACTACCACTCGTGCTACCGACCCCACTGCTGTTCAACCTGACACAAAAAGTCGAGTCCCCCAGACGCAGTGGCAGTACACGCGACACTGGGCAGAGGTACCGCCTCTTGCTATGAGCGGTACTACCGCATATAAGTGGTACTACCACTTACCGGAGCGGTACTGCCGCTTGAGTCCTCCAGGATTCATGCACAGGCAACATAGAAGCAACTCCATTGATGCGGGAAAGGAGTGAGGGTGCAAATGAAAATGTGTACGTGATGATTCCACCCAAAGCTTTCCGAAGCGAATCCCATCTTAATAGTACTGTTCTCCTACGACTCAAATCCATCAAAAAGAAACGTAGGAAATTAACCGTCTTCACTTTTAAAACTCTGAGGGGCTCGAATTGTCTTGTGCCATATGATCAATTATCTGAAATGCCCAATTCACATGATTAGTCCGCAAAAGATTTGTCATCAATCACCAAAACCACTAAGGGAGAAATATGCCCTAACAACATCCTTCTCAACATTTCCCTTTTTCTCAACTTTGATAGGCATGGTTCCAATAGTTTGATATTTCTTGTCGGGAACCGGGAGAGAAAATTCAAAGTCTGTTATAGTGATAGTCATAACTTTTTCAATAGAATTGAGATTGTTTACTTTATTTGGCTTCCTCGAGAAATAAACCGTATGCTCATTGTCATTGACATGAAAAGTGACTTGCTTTTATTACGATCAATAACCACCCCCGCAGTGTTAAGAAAAGGTCTCCGAAGGATAACCAACATATTGTCGTCCTTGGGCATATAAAGAATAACAAAGTCCGGTAAGATCACAACATTAGCCACCACAACCGGAACATCCTCCAAAACACCAACAAGAATAGTTGTAGACTTGTTAGCCATTTGCAAAGAAATTTCAATGGGTATCAACTTATTCAAATCAAGTCTCTTGTATCGGGAAAAGGGCATAACACTAACACTAGCTCTTAAATCACATAAAATGATTTTAACATAATTATTCTTGGCAACATATCTAGTGCATCCGTCTGCATCGTGCATCCGTGTATCCTTTCCATTCTCCACCAGATGATCTAAATCATGCGGGTCGTATCCAACGCAATGAATGTTTGCATTTAGCCGCCTGCTTCTGGACTAAATAGCCATCCTTTTTTTTTGCAAAAATGTCCTCAAACCCTCAGTCCACGATCCCCAACCCAAGATTCAACTGCTCTCTCTGTCCCAAATCGTGGGCTCATGGTCTCGTCATCCCCGCGCCAAATCCCCTGCTCAGAAGCCTAAATCTCAGTTGGAAGGCCGGCGACGGCCTCGGACAACCCCTCGAAGGCCTCTGGTGACGGCAACGACGACCTTGACGTGGCCGATGGCAACGACGACCTGGACGACGGGCCGGACGAGGGCGACGTCAACGACGACCGTGACAGCGAACCCCATGACATTAATCCGATGAAGTACTGACGTCCTCCTCGACGCCCTCACGCGACAGCGAAGACTTGTCCCATAGGAAGCTATAGGCTATAGCGGATGGATTAGTGTCAGCTTGTATGAGTAAACTGTATCTGTATTTGCAGCTAATTGAATGGTATAGTGTGAGTTGCTTTCACCTGTTTCTGTTCATTTCTCAATGGTTTGGAAATCTTTAGATGATGTTGGATTTGGCTTGTTCAGATCTTAAATGTTGGTTCAACATCTGCTATGTTATTTCTCTTGGCATTTGGCAATAAATTCAACAAAGATTTTCATTACGAGAAGGACTATGAATGCTTTTATTCAGTTTTGTTGTCAAAGTGGTAACCAACTATCACTAGGCACTGCATTCACCAACTATACTGCAATGATCTTAAGGAGTTTTATTGTATTCATGGTTTGATACTATCCCCTCATCATTTTTGCGTAGGTAACCACAAGATTGTTTCGGGGAGAGAGAGAGAGAGAGAGTAAAAAAAATCAAAGAAAATCTGTGGCGCTCCTGGATGAACCCTCACGGCACATTGCACTTGGTCCTGATCTTCCCTTGTCCGTTCTTGAGGGTGAGCACGTGGACGCGGCCCATCTTCTTCATCGACATGGAGAACGCGGCGTAGAACTTGATCGGGTTGGTCAGGTCATTGAGGGTTGGGAATGGGGGAGGCGGCTCCAACGACCGCCCCTCTCCCTGATCCACCTCCGGATCCGCCGCCGCTGACGGCGCAAGAGGCGCGGCCGGCGTCGCGTACACCGCCGTCCTATAGTTCTGCGGAGGAGGACTCCGCCGAGGATGGATCTAAGGCGCAGGTCGGGCTGGATCCGGAGGTGTGGGTGATTCGTTTCAGAGAATTCGAGATCTCGGAGACATGGCGGGATGGAGTTCTCCATCTTAATCATTCATCGGCCCGCGTCTCCACCGCCTGTTGCTGCTGCCGCACCGCCGCGCCCTGAGGAAAGCGCCGCGCCGCCGCCCGATCTTGGATCCCGCGACCGTTGTCCAGGGCGGGGGAAGGAGGAACACCCCGCCGCCACCTGCGCTAGCAGGGCTTAGCCCACCAGCACGTCGGGGCGGTGGCGAGGGGAGGGGAGTCGCAAGGAGGAGGGCCGCGGGCCGGAGCTAGGGTTTCCCCCCCCGGCGCTCGCGGGAGCGTCGCGGGAGGGGAGGGAGGAGGGGGCCTCTCTATAACTTATAATGCTGTGTAGTGGCAATACACGCATGTTTGTTGCCTCTTTATTTTTGGTCAGACCTGCATCATCCAGGAGCACACAATGAAGTTTGTAGATGTTCAGAAAACTTATGATAGTGACTTTTGCTTTTAGCTTTGATCTCAAAACTGGACATAGTCATCCGAGGCCACTTCAGTAGTTCAAAAGCTTTACTGAACAATATATGTTTTCACCACATGACTGAGAAGGCCACTTATTTTTCCAACCCATAAACTGAATTAGTCACTGAATTTTTTGACAACAACAAAGAGGATACTTCTTGCCAAATGCCAAGCAATCTAAACAATCTATTGTCATTCATTCTACTGCAATATTGATACAATCGGCTGATACGAGCATTCGCGCTAGTAGAGTGTGTCACTTGGCTGAATACAGAAGGACAATATTTGCACTTGTACATCTGCTACAACCTACAGCTTTCTCTAGACGAGAGGCTACAGCTGAATCATCGCGGTCGGGGAAGGCCATCTAGGGGAGATGGCGATTCATCTGAGATGATTCATCACTGCCGCGGAATGTCGCCCGTTCGTCATGGCTTCGCCGCCAAGACGGCCGTCCCGGGCTTAGTCGCCGTCTATGGTGGCCGTCACCGTCGGGTACTATTGTCACCGCTACTTCTAGGACTTCCACGAATCGTCCAGGCCATGGTTGCCATCGTAGGAGTTCTCCGGTTGGGATTTGATTCAGGATCCGATGCAAGGGATTTTGCAAGGACGATTTGGGGACGGACAAATGACTCGAGGCCTTGGGTTGGGGATCTTGGATCAGAGACTCAGAGTCAGGCCTGAGATTAGAGGCTTTAGGGGTTTTTTTGCGAACGAAAAATGCATGTCAATTTACAAGCGGGTGGGTAAATGTAAATATTTGCTTGACTGCACGTGAGACCTGGGATTTAAATCATGGGGCTGAAAACGAAGGGATACGGGGATACACAACACACCTCGGATTCACAGGATATGTTGCCATTATTCTTAATATAACGTAGTATAGTAGGTATCCCTGGATCTCCTAATTTTTCAGGTATTTTTCCTTTGATGAATAATTTGCAAGCATAGAAGAAATTTCAACCTCAGGAATCTTTCTTTTATTAGTAACAATATCTTTCATATATTTAGCATAAGGAGGCATTTCCATAGCATCAGTCAAAGGCACTTGCAAAAATCAAAGGTCTAAGCAATTCAACAAAGCGATTAAAGACATCTTCATCCTTTGATTTTTAAGGCTTTACTAGGAAAAGGCATGGTTTTTTTACCCATGGTTCTCGTTCTTTACCATGCTTCCTAGCAACAAAATCTCTTTTATCATATCTTCTATTTTTATGAGGTGGGTCATCAAGCTCGACTTCAGGTTCTATTTCAATATCATTATTAGGTTCATTATTATCATTAGGTGGCATTATTATCAACATTATTATCATGAATAACATCATCATCATTAGGCTCATGCTCATTACCAGGTTTTGTCTCACCATCAGAAATAAAAGCATCATTGGGATTCTCAACAGATTTTTCTACAACAGGTTCACTAGAAGCATGCAAAGTTTTATTCCTATCCTTTTTATTCTTATTCTTAGGTGAACTAGGTGCAGTATCATTAATTCTCTGACAATCTTGTTTAATTCTTTTAGGATGACCCTCGGGATACAAAGGTTCCTGAGTCATTTTACCATCTCTAGTAATTACTCCAACAACATACTTATCAAGTTTAGTATTCATGTCCCTGAAAAAATCATGTTGTGATCTAGAGACTTGTTCAAGTTGAATGTGAACCATAGAAAAGTGCTTACATAAACCTTTAACATCATTAGAAATTCTAACTACACTGGTACAACGAGGTGCTATACAAACGGTTTTAACCCCTTTCCGCGACGGCATCAAGTGAGTGTGGGTGATAGGGGAGTCCTTCCCACATGACCCAGAAACCGTCGGGGATAGGGAGACTTGATGCATATACAGTACTCGCTACTTGTTTGTGCTCGCATTGCCATCGCAGTCGGTATTCTGTGGTGCTACGTTTACGATGCGCGGCCCATCACAAACGGTTCACTATCATAGAACGTGTTTGATAAGCAGACAATCACACACATTACCTTTTCCCAAACCTTATGAGATAACTAATTAAGAAGATTAGCTAATCGTCGTACGAGTGTCGGACAGGATTACGAAATGTCAGACCATCGTAACATCGTCGTACACGACAACTATCGCACACGCTATTCTGTGCTGCAATGTTTACGATGCATACCACATCAGAAACAGTTCATGGTTGTGAATCGTGTACGATAAGGCAACTATCACAAACGTTTAGTTTGCCCGCACCGTTTGTGATATTGTCTGACATCGCACAAGCTTTTCAAACGGCGACTGTGTGCATGCTTGCACACGTTTCCTCTCTATGAACCATGTCGGATTATGATGTATATCACAAACGTTTGTGTTTTACCAACCGTGTGTGCCGTAACGACCTGCAGAGCGTAATTTCACTGTAATTTAATTGCTGCTATTTCAAATTGTACTGGATTTGAATTTGAATGTATGCTATAGCTTTATTCATATCCATCAGGTTCAAACAACCAATGCATTATTTGATTCATAGGTACATATGTCCAAGAATTACATAAGAACTAAATAAAGAATGATGCACCATAGTTTTATACTTGTACTATTAAAGACGGTAAAGAAAGAGGTGAAATACATTCTGGTTGCTGAACAAGGTGAAGCGGAATGCCCATATTGTGCCCTCCTCCATGCAGAAGGCACGCACGACTCTAGTCCAACCCCTTGTGATGGCCGACCGCCCATCCTTCACGGTCTTCATGAAAACATCTAGATAATCATCGTGTTCTGGTAGAAATACTTTAACCTTTGCATGCCCACCAATCTTGTAGTTTGAGAGGTAATCTTGAGTAAACTGCTTTGGTAACCACTGCAAAGGAAAAAGAGTCAGACATTGTCATCTAACACAACTCATTATGGGCAATAAAAAGAAGGCTGTAGAGTTCTTACTTACCATCCTGCAGTTCGCTGTTGTCTTCGATAAACTGTAAAAAAATAGTTTAATTGCCATCTTTTGACCCATTTTACTAACAATCTTTATCACCTTCCTCACTTGATGCTGGTTCATCGATATCTCATTGCCCCATACGCATAAAGGGTCGAAGCGTGGATATTTACCAAGACATATGTACGTAAAAGCACCAAGTTAATATTAGAAGCTAAACAGCAATTGCACAATGATGTAGTGCAACACTCTTTTATAATATCTTATAACATCCAATATACTCACATATTAGATGAATTAACATCTTATATTATGGGCCAGAAGGAGTTTATTGCATTCTTACAAATTATCAGTTGATTAACTGCTGCTGTATCCATGGGTTAGAGTTAGTTTGAGCTAGTTCGGGCTCAAATAGCCCTAAAGTATATCCAAACATGAGGGCTAGTTTGAGCTAGTTGCATCTAACCCACCCAAAAAAATATCCAACCCAAGAGGTGCTAATTGGAGCTAGTTCTCCTAGTGCATTTATTGTCAATCTAACGCTGTCATCCAAACACCTCTTTGGATGGAGTTAGTTCAGGGTTAATCAAGAGCTAGAAACTAACTCTAACCTCTAGCTAAGTTGAGTATCCAAACAGGGCTGTGTTATTGTTGTTGTTGCTGTTGCTCTTCTACGTATATCTAGACATCATCAAAACATTAAGGTAACACTCTTCCTTGTTGCTATGTAGCCTAGGATTGCATATTTAGACATTAAGTACATTGCATGTTGCTATGTAGCCTCAAATATATTACATATGGCCCTAGTTAACCTAACGATAAATGGGTTACAGATATATTCAGTTAAAAGTCCTATTCACCGATTAGTCCCTCATCAGCCCCTGGCCTATATGGTACCAGCTACCGACATCCTGAACAGTGAGTATATATAAGCCATAGGATGAAACTAACCTCTATGAAAAACAACAGTCATTCCCAAAATTGTCCTGTGTAGGTACATCGAGAGGCATGTTAAGCACAATAGGCTAAACATCAACCAAATATATCCATGGCAGACAAAATAATCTCCAAAAGATAGCTTCAGTGTGCAGGTTTAAGCACGCTAGTAAAGCAAAACAAGTGGAAAGGTGTGTTAACTACAACAGGCCTAACATTTAACAACAAGCAAACATAGTCATTCAAACTGGTATTGTGCCGGTCTAAGTACACTGGTTATTGTTAAATAAAAATGGAAAGGCGTGTTAACTACAAGATGCAGCAACCAAATGTAGTCATTCATAGTGGTATTGTTGAAACTGGTATCGATGAAATTGAACTTCACAGTTCATATTTGCACATATAGAACATCACGTTGTGAATAACTGGAATAAACAAGGCATAATACGAACAACCAAAGATATCATTTGAAACTGGACATATGCTAACTACAAACAATCGAACAATCAAAAAACTTTAAAAGAGGCATATGCTAGCTATAACAGGCTTAACAGCAAGCAAATATATGCATTCCTATTGGTATGTTTAAAACTGGATTGATGAAATGTACTGCACAGTAAATAATTGCACATATAGAGCATCACATTGTGAACAACTGAAATAAACAAGGCATATTGCAAACAACCAAATATAGCAATTAAAACTGGACATATTCTCACTACACTACAAAAGGGACTCGACAAAACAAATCATGGGTTCCCCCCTGTGAAGAGGCACGACAAAACAAATCATGGGTTTCCTCACTTGTCACAGATGGGCTCGTTCCCGTGGGAAGAGCACGGACCCTGGATGTGCTCCATGTTGTCATAGATGGGCTCCTTCCCCTTGGAAGAGCACGGCTGTAGGGTGCCCTCCCTGATGTCGCAGACGGGCTCTTTCCCCTTGGAAGAGCCGGAGAGGGTGCCCTCCTCGTGGTCACCGTCGATGAGGTCTAACTTGGAAGCTGTGGATCCCAAGCCAGCGTCGCAGAATGTGTCCTTCAAAAATGACAAAAGGGGCTCGATGGCGATGTAGGATGGAAAATTCTTGACAGTGAGCCAGAGGAGATCAGCGGCAGGGCCATGGATGAGATCGATGGCGGTTGAACCCGAGGGGTTGGGGGTGGGCCACTTAACCTGTGACATAGCCCACCTTAGGCCATCGCTGTAGACGACCTCGATGTTGTAGCCGGCGTCTGCGATATACCCGCATACTCTAGCCCGCTGATTGAGTGCCTGCGGCCAGTAATGGTAGTCAGCTTCCTCGGCGACGTCGGGCGAAGAGACCGCGATACACCTCTTTTGGGCTAGTCGCTCCTCGAGCTCCACGGGAAGCGTAGCCGGGCTTAGGCTGCGACGCTCTGGAGTGGGGGATGGTGATGGGGATGGGGATTTGTGGGAAAGGGGGCGTTTGGAAGGCGTCATCTAAGAAACTCAGGGCGGCCTGGGTATGGAGATCGGTGGGTAAGCTGCACAGGCAAACCGGCAGATGTTGACAATGGAGGCCTTGCGGCGGCGGCGGCGACCTTGCTAGGGTTTCGAGCGAGGGAGGGGTGTGTGTGTGCGCGCGCGCGCCCGAGGAGGTTTTGGTGTGTGTGTGTGTGTGTGTGTGTGTGTGGAGGGGGGCGGGGGGTGTGTTTGAGGAAATGACGCGGCTACTGAAAATTTTACTATGCGAGAGTCAAAAACGGGAGTGAAATGCCGGGGATATTGAAAATTTGGATGATGGTGCATCGCACACGGTCCGGAGATAACAACCGTGTGTTATGAAACAGAAAAACCCTCGAGGCGGGCAGATATTTTCGAGGGATGCAGGCGGGATTGGGAACAAGAAACATCACACACGGTCGAAACATAATAACCGTGTGTTATCAAACAGAAAAAAGCTGCAGGCGGGTAGATATTTTTGAGAGGGGAAGCCTCGTGGAGCCCAATGTACTGTGCGGATGTGCGTGACAGGGGCACCGGCGTGGCACACGGTTAGTGTGAGTGAACCATGTCTGTTGCGTCATCCGACTTGTCTAATGTTCATAAATTTGGCGAAAAATGACAAGGGAGAGGGTTAGAACACGAACACACTTGCATGTGGACCAAATATATGTATGAAAAGGGTGGTTTGATGTTCAAATACCAAATGCAACTTCGATGTGGCACCTATCTCGCAAAGCGCACGGTATTGCTTGCCCCCCCCCCCCCCCCCCATCGTGTCGGCAAGAAGGGAATCCTAAGCTATGAATGCATGCCCCCCCCCACCGAGATCACGACAAAAAGTGCGAAGTAGCAGTCCTCCCCCCCCCCACCACACTTTCAGTCGGCGGGCCAGAGAGGCATCTCACCAAGATGGATCGTAAAACGGACCAAGAATAATCCACCTTGGTCGTACAACCTCTCTCTTGTTGTTGGTCAAAGTGATGGTCGTCCATCCGACCCCAGAGATGGGCTAGCTCGCCAATAATCACGCAAGTAGCTAGTCCCCGAAGACAACCACTGCCTGCGTGTGGCCCAAACATATGTATGGAGAGGTGTGTTTTGAATACACAATGGAACAACTTTGATGTGGCACCGTGCTTTCGAACTAGAAATCCCCACACTGAGTGAGGGTTAGGTTGACGATGCATATGTATGTCACACCACACTTCAAGCCGATGATGGGGATTCATGCATGCATGCGTGCATAGTATGTGCTCAAACTTAATTAGGTCTAAATCTCACCATGACCTATACTACGATAACACGAACCAAAGGAAGAATCCACCATGGTAACCTATCTTGTTGTCGATCAAGGTGATCATGGATGTCCATGCGGGCCCATGAGTATATAGGCTTGTCACCGATAACCACGCGTGGGAGTGTACCGTTCAAAGACAACCACTACATGCATATGTATGGAGGTGATGCGTGTATGCATTTTTGAATACCATTTCACAACATTGATGTGGCGCGTGCGTAAAAAATCGTACACTCCCCACACAGAGCGAGATCGGTTCATGATGTGTCGTGGTACTAGCCACTTCGACTCGATGGGAGGGATTCATTCGTACACATGCATGTGTGTGCTCAAACTGTATCATGTCATCCCAGAGCATGACCGATATATATACCGTATTACAAACAAAAAAATAATCCCCTCCTAAGTCAAATTAACCTCTCTCGTTGTCAGGCAAAGTAGTGATGGACCAAGCGGGCCCACAGATGGAAAGCATCGATATCGCTGATAACCGCTGAAGTGGGTGCGAGAGGACAACCACCATCGCTTTGCATGTGGGCCAAACATATGTTGAATACCCAAAATGCACAACTCTGATGTGGCACATGCCTCGAAAACCATAAAGTCCCCACACAGAGTGAGGTTCATGAAGCGTACTACATATGATGGTCCCCTTCCCCCTCTTCGACGCATACTATATGCTCCTACCGTAATACAACCCAAAAAGAATCCTCCTTGATGGTGAAATTAATTAACCTCTCCTGATGTAGGTCAAAGTGATGCATGCATCGACGATGGCCTCATGGGCCCACAGATGGAAGCGTCACACGTGAGTGTCCTAGGATAACCACCGCCTGCATGCATGTGTGGCCCAAAGAGGTGTTGTGTGATGTTTGAATAGCCAATTTCACAACTTTGATGTGGCACGTGCCTCAGAAACTGAAAAGTCCCGACACTGAGTGAGGTGTACTTGTTCACGGACGCGTATGTATAGTATATATGCTAGTCCCCTCCCACCTCTTCGACGCGTACTATATATATACTCCCACCCATAACACAAACAAAAAAGATTCTACCTTGCTGGTCAAATTAACCTCACTGCCGGCTGTTCGTCAAAGTGATGGACGACGACCTCGCGGGCCCACAGAAAGCGTCACACTCGAGTATCGAGTGTCGTGTAGGACAACCATCGACTGCATGTGGCCAAAACACGACACTGATGTGGCAACTGCCTCACAAAACAGCCAACCCACACGGTGGCTCACGACTCATAGTGTACTGCGAGCCACCCGCCACCCCCCAGACGCACACACCCACCCACACACCACGAATCCACCGCAACTACGATGCATGTTAAATTATCCCGCGGTGAACATATGTTACCAAAGGAGGGACGTTTTAATTTTGAAAAAAATAGAGATCATTAAGACGTTTTAGTACATTGATTGATTTTTTAGGGGTATAATGTGCAAAAATCAAATTTGAGCTACATGCACACGTGACAGTGCACCTAAATACATTGCAAAAACACATGTGTCTCACTAGGTGCATGTTTACTCCCCGTGCAAGAAATTTTGAACATTGAGAATCTTGATTTTTAAATTCTAGTACATCCAAAACTTATTTGAAATTCATGAAACTTATCGTGTTGTCATATGGACACCAATACAAAGTGGCATTGTACTTTTTTTGTCAAATTTGAGACCAGTTTTGATGTAATCTTTATCTTCTTACAAACGGGAGATTATTAATAATTGGGAACCAATATCCCAAACGGATTATTTATTCGAACCATGAGCGTTAGACCAATAATGGATACGTGCCATGCTTCGGTTAAGCAATAAAGCGGCAACATTAATCATCCTAATAGAAAAACAATATATGTGCCGCCACGCGACCCGTGTGCCGTGCGAGCAGGCGTGAGTTGACGGGACACATGCGAGCAGTCCGCCGCGCAGGCAGGCCGGGAGGCGTGCATGCATGTGTGTGAATTGATGGAGGTGTGCTCGCTGCGCAGTGTCATCAGGATGCGTGCGAGTAGCTGTGTGAAATGACGGTAGGCATGCCAGCAGTCCAGTGCGCAGGCTCACCGGGAGGCAAGCTAGTGGTTTGACCGCAGCCCTCCTCTCTCCCACTACTCCATATTAATGGTGCGCTCGAGCGGTCGCACCCCCCATCCTCACCACACACACAATCCTCTCTCTCCGCTTGCATCCTCGACACTGCTCTCAGTCCTCAAAGCCGTCAGTGTATGAGGATGCCGCCGAAGCGCCCCATCGGAGGGAGTGGCGACGCCGGGGCTGCTGAAGCACCGGAGCACAGCGTGGAGATGGAGACAGAAGTTGCCGTCACCGCCGGTGAGGTATCGCTGCACCTTGATGTCGTTGACGGCGTCGAGCTTCCACAGCTGAAGGCGGAGTTCCACACCGACTCCGGTGACGACTCGGGCGACGACCCCGACTCCGACTCCGACGACCACTCCGGCGACGACTCCGACGACGACGGACAACTGGTTAGTCATCTATACCCATTTATGTGTCAAATAGATCCTAGGGTTTCTCTGGTTATTCCTGCCTCCCCCTTTTTGGAATAGAAATCCTATGGTTATGTTCTCCCAATCCATGAAATCTGAGTAAGTTTCGTTAGATCCGTGTAGTGTATTGATTGTTTGAATTGTACAAGTGATAAGTGATTAGTTGTTTCATCTGTGCAAATGATTTCTGCTAGTAATCCGACCAGGGTTAGTGTTCGTGCTAATAATTCCTAGCCAGGACTTGACAATTGATTTTGAATGACCTACATATATGTTTGTGCCATTATTTTCTTCAAGATTGGTCTGTACATAGACGACAGTGCTTAAAAATCGAACCATAATCTCTAGATATGTACAAAAAATAGCCATAAATTCCTAATCCTACTTCACGGCATGTAAACATTGATTTGATGCCAAATTTTGGCAACTGCCAAATGTTCGCTAGAGATTAGTTTGTAAACATTAATTTGATGCCACATTTTTTTACTATTTGTATAGGTGCTGTCTGACGAGGTGGACAGCGAGGATGAAGATGGCCAGAGGAGGTACAAGAGGCAAATCCTGAGGGAGCTTTATGCAGGAATGCATAACAGGCGTATTAGGATCTGGGACGGCGGCTATCGATGCCCATTTTGCAACCACAAGCATCATGACGCGTATCAAAGTGTTCTGGCGCATGCAAGAGGATGGGCCGTTGGTTCCTTCAAGCAGAAGTATTCTCGCAGGGTGGCGCACGGCGCGTACGCCGAGTACCTGGAGAAGCTTCAGGGTCGTGCCGGCAGATGAGATGAGATGTGGGATCGAACTATGTATGGCTATGTAGTGTCTTAATGACGGTTGAACTATGTACTTATGGTTGAACTATGCTTGTGTACGCTTATTATCTATGTCTAAGTATGTTTAATCTATGTTTACTTATGTCTAAATGTGGGATATGGATGCAATCAGTTCGGTTGATGGAATCTACCTCCATCCTGGTTTATTTGTCCCCTTTGTAATTTGTGTTAAATTTTGACCAAAGATTTAACTGTAAAAATGTTAGTGCAGGTCAGCAAAAATTATATCGTTGGATGCGTATTTGAACATAGTGTTCAATAATATAATTTTTGGTGACATGCATAAACATTTGTTAGTTAAATATTTGGTCAAAATTTGGTACAAATTACAAAGGGGACCAATAAACCAGGACGGAGGTAGTACGTCAATCACACACGGTTCCCAAAATTGGAACCGTGTGCAATGACTTTCATTTTGCCTTTTACGTCAATCACACACAGTTGGCTCTAGCAAACCGTTGCCTCCGAAACTCTTTGTGGGACAGAAAACCCTCACCACCCAATTCAAAAAAGAAAAAAGAAAACCCTCACCATCCCCACGTCACAAAAACCCTCACCCCGCCCGCCACCCCCTCCGGTCCCTATTCACACCTGCACAAGCTCCTCCGCGTCTATGCATGGCACCGCCTATCGCAGCGGCAACCACTTAGCTCGACGCCTACCGCTGCCGCCAGGCTGCCGGCAAACCCCACTGCATTTCGCCACTTCCGCTTGCCGCCGCCTATCGCCATCGACTTTCTCGACGCTCCTCGCGGTCGACCTAGCTCCGTCCAGTTGGGGAATCAGCCGTACTGAGGGTTTTTCTCTCATGGACAACAAGGTAACTAATTTAATGAGATATTATCTCATCTCTTATCCCAGTTCATCTGCCTCCTTTAATCACCCGGCCGAAATTGCCGTGAATTCATTTTTATTCGAGCTGATTTGAGGGTTTTCTTTCATTCATAGAGTGTACAGTGCGCGGACACATCAGGACTTTGCGACCTCCACCAGACATCCATGGAGTTCCATCTCACCATACCAGATGACTTGAGGATGCGTGCGGTATGTTCAATCTCACCCTAAATAGGTTGGCATGGCCTACTTTCCTGAACATATACTAAATATTGCTACATTTGGATAAAAGGTGCCACATGCACCATATACGTGAAAGGTTTTTTTTCCTCTTCTTTCTATATTAGGCAAATTAATGATGTATTGTTCTTTCGATTACTCTCATATTTCCATGACATCATGTTTACCCTATCTGTTTAATTATAAATTTTTGTCCTTCGATTTCAAATGATGTACAGTTCTTTCAATTTGGGCCCATATTTGCATGTTACCATATTTTCTTTAACAATCCTACCATTTTCTGCAGCGCGTCCCTTGCTATGCAATAGAATCTGTAGTGCACAATCTTTCCCTTTACATAAATCAAGAGTGCAGGGATGTCATACTGAACACAAACCATGGATTTACAATCGTTGCTACTGTAAGACTTGATGAACGTGGTGACTCCTATTTTGGCACTGGCCTTTGGAAAGAAATTTCTAAGTTCTATGTACTGAAAGCTGGCACTAAAATTGCACTGCACATAAAAGAGTCTGGTCATGAGATATATGCTAACTTCCCCGACGATTTCATCCATCCAGACTTTGTTTGAAGTAAGTTTTCTTTTCAAGTATCTGCATGTTGACTTACCCAGCAATATCAAATGAATTGTGTAGTATTTAAGCAACCAATTGTTATTCCATTTTCTTACTATATTCCTACCTACTAACTTCTAGTTACCAATACACTTTTCTATTGTCCTGTTTTAACTAAATATTCCATGTACTCCCACTTCTATCAGAAAGCGCCGCTGACAAGGAGACTCCGGAGGTGGAGAACGGGGCTGCCAACAAGTGGAGGCGGGGCGAGCAAGAACCGCAAGCGACTCCAGCACGCCTAGACTTCATCAGCAGCCTCCCCGATGATATGTTGACAGTCATCATCTCCCTCCTTCCAATCAAATATGGGGCGCGGATAACCGTCCTTTCCCGGCGGTGGTGCCCCCTATGGAAATCCACCCCTCTCAACCTCATCGATACCCACGAGCTCTGCCATGGCTATCGCAAAAGCTTGAATGCATTCTCCAAGATCCTCGGCAGTCACCCTGGCCCAACCAGAGGCCTTAGAATGGGCAAGTTCCATTCCAACAGCAAGGACCGAGCCAAGCTTGACGACTGGTTCCGATCCCCCGCCCTAGATCAGCTCGAGGAGCTCACTTTTGATGATGGGCATATGCGCTCGCTGCCAACGTCCGCGCTCTGCCTCGCGCCCACGCTGCGCGTCGCCAAGTTCAGGAACTGCCATTTCCTCCCTTAATGACGCGCCTGCTCTTATTCTACCACGACTGAAGCACCTCGAGCTCGTCGCCGTCTACCTCCCAAATGGTGACATGGAGCGCCTGCTGGGTTGAGTAGCTTCCACATCACCTCCATGACTCTCCGGACTATTTATGTGTGTTGCTGGTGCGGCAAGAAGACATCACAAGATGTGTACCATGGTATAGTCATTGAGGACACACCTTTACTTGAGAGATTACTTGTAGTTGATCAAGAAGGTCCAACAAGAATCAGTGTCATTTCTGCGCCGAAATTGACAGTGGTGGGCTACTCGTCTGACAAATACTCCGAACTTGTTATTGGATCCACACCCGTTCAGGTATACAACAGCCGCCTTCTACCTCTCCTTCTAGAAATTAACATTATTTATAATTTTGAAGATATATGTTTGTCTGTCATCTAGAAAATGATTCCGACAAGCTTGACCCTGAAACTGCGCACAGTGAAGGTCTTGGCACTAGAATCTATCAGCCCCAACCTGGAGCAAGTTGTCAGTTTCCTGAGATGCTTTCTGTGCCTGGAGAAGTTATATATCGAGGTGATGTTCCTTTCCTGTTAAATGTTAACCATAAGGGAGTTCAATTTGTGACACCTTTTTCCAAGTTTACAATGACAATGTACTACGATTTCTGAAGGATTTTTGGAGGATTTCAGTACATACATGTTCCCCCCTCCCTATTGGTTGCTTGATCCATATGGTTACAATCCATAAGCATTTCTCCTTTGGATTCATCTGTACTAGTTTTCTTAGGGAACTTTGCATCCACTCCAACCTCTTGTGAAGAAGGCTACATTTTTCTAGATTGTAATCAAATGCCCATGTTAATCATGTCGGATCAAAGATGGCATGTTAGTGCATTTTACAAATCCTGCAAACCAAATAGGCCTGTAGTAGTGTTCAAAACTGCATGTAGGCACTAACACGTTTTCTTCTTTTGCAGATAAGATTAGGCCCGGTGGTGGATAATGTGATACAATATAACAATCACGTCGAATGCCTAGATCTACATCTCTCAGAAATTACTTTGAACTCCTACCAAGGGACCTTACCGGAGATTATATTTGCCAGGTTCTTTGTTGTCATAGCAAGGGTGCTGAAGGTAATGAGGTTTGCCCTACATTTATTTCGCAAAAATGAATGGTTTGTTGATCAGCGCTGGCGGCTGCGGCAGAATGGAATAGGCTCCAAAAATGCTGAATTTCATTTTGGAACTTCAGATGACAGAGTAATCGGAAGTCATCGTGTCAACCCCATACATGACTTCTCAGTGGCTGGCCCCTTTGCAAAAATTATGAGGTTTCAAAACCAAACTTAGAAGTGGTAATATTAGTTTGAACCTCTCTGATATCCATGTTCAGCGGATCAGTGCGAGCATTTGCAGCTGATGAGCTGAATTTCATTTCTAATATCAGTTTGAACCTTGTAATCTTCGAATTTGAGCCATATAACTCTGGAATTTGAACCTTGTAATATTTCGAGCTTTTGTGGTACAATCGTTGAAATGGCATTGTATGAGACTCGTATATTGGTAGCACTATTTTGACCTTAATGTGTAATGGACTTAGATTTTATTAACCATTCTCGAATTTGTTTACCTTGTCGATCTCATAGCACATGATCTATATAGCTAACTCGACTGTGATTTTCGACATTATTGCACACAGTTGGTTTCTTCAACCGTGTGCCCTGTAGAGCGCATAATTAATTATCGCACTCGAGTGTCCATCATCACCCTTCTGTGTAACTTTGACCTCATCATCCACGGGTAAACTTATGACCGAAGTCATTCCACACACTTCATTTTTACAAAGCTTTTTGCCAATAAACGCCCACGATTTGTCCCTCTTCTAGCCGACGCGTGGCCAAACTAGCCGGGCGGGAAGCTTGTGCAGTAAACTGCGCGGTAGCGTGGGAATAGGCCCATCGACGATACATTTGGCACCTCTTCGAGCCCACGTGTGGTCAAACAAAACGCTTGCGGTGCGGTGTTGTCAAGCGTGCACTGGAATCCTCCGCTATGAACGCCGTAAGAAGACGTGACGATTACAGGCTGGCCGACCCCCATTTATTACAGCGGCCATTTAACCCTTGTGTCTCTTCAACCTTTCGATCGCGCCCTACCATTGCAAGAAGCACACCCACCACGACAAATTCTTAGAGGGTATCCTGCGCGGCTCCAATGGCGCTCCGAGCGGCTGCCGACGACGAGTAGCAGTTCACCATGCATGCCATGGTGGACACCCACAGAAGGTTCACGGAGCTCTCGGTGGTGTACACCAACAACCCGGTCTGGGTGGAGCACTCCATCCACATCATGGAGCTGTTGCTTGCCGAGGAGAAGTACAGGGTGGTCGCGTTCGACCTCGAGTACACCCGCACTCGTGCCGGGTCTCGCCCCAAGGTCGTCGTCGCCCAGATGTGCGTGCGCAACCACGTCCTCGTCTACCACTACTGCCTAGCCACAAGACCTTGCGAGCATTTTGCCAGGTTTGTCAACAGCCCCCACTACATGTTCGCTACGGTGGACATCACCAATGATGTAAAGGTGCTCAAGAATTCGGGCATCGCCTGCCAGAATCTTGTCGACATCCAGGGCCAATACAAGATCTGGGGCATCAAGGAGCATGAGAAGGACTCACGGGTTCACCTCACCGAGGCCATCATTGACCCCTACTACAGAGACATGAAGGATTCCTGCAACAAGGACAAGCGTGCCCAGCACTCGGCCTGGATGGAGAAACCCGACAAAGCTCACGTCATGTACGCGGCCAAGCAGGCGTACACGAGCTACGACATGTGCAGGCGGATCTTTGACATGAGGAAGTGCCTCCTTCCCCAAAACGGCCAGGGATCCAGCCGGAAGCAGAGCAATGGCAAGCGTCGTCGCAACAATAAGTAGATGATTAGATCCTCGTTTCTCCTAGTTTAGTATGCATGTAATTGCTTACTTTGGTTTGTGGAAATATTATGTGTGTAGTCACTTGTGTAATTGTATGCTTAATTTGGTTTTGCAATGCTGTCTTTTTAAGTATATATGTTGATGCTCTGTAGACAGAGCAAATCACATCGCACACGGACTAAACAATGGAACCCGTCGGTGATGATTTCATCAATCACTGACAATTGTATACCAGCAATCGTTTGCTCACAACACACACGGCTTGTTAATAGGAATCGTCTGTGTTGTTATAGGTCTTCCCACACATTTCCGATTACAGACCTGTTTGCCGCGTATCACACACATCTTGTTAAGTTGAACCGTTTCTGTTCTCTTGGCTCAACGCAAACAGTTCATCCGAGTGAACTGTATGCCGTATATCGCACACACCTTCATCTGGCTGCCCGTTTCTGTTGTTCCGCCTCATCACAAACAGTTTATCCGAGTGAACTGTATGCCGTATATCGCACACGCCTTCATCTGGCTGCCCGTTTCTTTTGTTCTACCTCATCGTAAACAGTTCATTGAACTGAACCGTATGCCCCGCATCACACACGCAACTAAAATCTGAACCGTGTTTGATGTATCCTTCGTCGCAAATGTTTTGCATCTTTTTTTACGGTTATTTTACATCACATTTGCGATTAATGCATCGCACACAGTTTCGTCAAAGGGTCTCTGATTGTAGTGTCGCGTTAGCAGCATCCCGCAGTAGTGCTAGCACATCACTCAAGTATTCAATCATAGTAGCATTATGTTTCAATTGATCACTTATTTGCATATTGAAGTTTTATTGTTTAATAAAAAAATTATCAAATTCATCCAAGCATTGACTAGGAGACTTATTATAAGGAATATCACCCTCATCAATTCTATAAAGATAATTTACCTCTACTATATGTGTCGGAGTGTTGAGCCCATGTATTTCTTTGATAGGTGGTAGATTATTAACATCTCTAGACTTCATACCTTTCTCCTTCATAGATTTCTTGGCTTCTTGCATATCTTCTGGACTAAGGAATATAATACCTCTCATCTTCAGAGGTGGC
Organism: Thinopyrum elongatum; assembly: GCA_011799875.1. Lineage (NCBI taxonomy): Eukaryota > Viridiplantae > Streptophyta > Magnoliopsida > Poales > Poaceae > Thinopyrum > Thinopyrum elongatum. The sequence goes on along the minus strand of CM022299.1, from coordinate 373,709,401 downwards.
TTAGGAGGTGGTTCGGGGAGTGTCCAATCATCGGCATATCTCAATAAGTTATTCAATAATTCTCGAGCCTGTTTAACTGTTCTTTCCCTGAAAACACAACCAACACAACTATCTAGGTATGCCTTTTATATTTTGGTCCTTTATTTTTTTATTGGGCTACAAATTTAACACAACCAGAGAAAGGGCAAGAATGCGAGGCATTGAGCGAGGGTTCTTTTCCCCTTTCCTCCTCGTGTTCTTCTGCCCCATTTTTTAGTGCCGACAGTTCCTCCTCTTTCTCCACCCAAATCTCCTTTCTTTCTTTTTATTTATTTTGGCTTTTATTAATTCCTATTTTTACTATTTGTTTTGTTATTTTGTAAATTGGCAGTTGTTCAATCTGTCTGCAATTGCACACGTCATTTTTATTGTCTATACTTTTAGCCTCTAATAAAAAGTCGACCATATGTTGTATGTCTTTTCATCCATGCACAACTATATGTATCTCACCCCATGTGCATCTAGTGAAGGATTGATCTCTGCATACATTTTCTATTTTTTATTCTTTGTTTTGGTAAGAGGAGTTGCATGTCAGTAGTAAGCATGCAATTGCAAGTGTTACCCCGATTGCAACTTCATTTCTTAGATACGACTAAAACTATGTGGTGTTTCATCGGGGAAGAGGGTAGTTGCATGTCTGCTACTAGGCACACAACTGCAAGTGTCACCCTCAACTGCAACTATGTGGTGTGTTGTCATTGAGAGTGGGCCAGTTGCATGTCTAGAACTAGGCACGCAACTGCAAGTGTCGTGCTCGACTGCAAGCATGTGGTGTTTTGTCGGTGAGAGTAGGCCAGTTGCATGTCTACAACTAGGCACACAACTGCTTGTGTCACGCCCGACTGCAATTGCATGTCTTCAATAAGGCTGTAACTCATTAGTGTTTTGCGGAGGAGGTAGTAGCATGTCTGTTACTAGGCACGCAACTGCGAGTATTTCCCTCGACTGCAACTGCATCTCCAATACAGCTGCAACTGCATATCTTCAATGCGACTGCAACTGTGTGGTGTTTTGTCAATGGAGTAGGCCAGTTGCATGTCTGCCACTAGGCATGCAATTGCAAGTGTCACCCCTTGACTACAATTGCATGTCTTCGATGCGACTGCAACTAATTTGCTGTTTTGGTATATATATATATATATATATATATATATATATATATATATATATATATATGCCACTAGGCATGCAATTGCAAGTGTTGCCCTCGATTACATTTGCATATCTTCAACGCAACTGCAACTCTATTGTGTTTTGTCGAGGTTTGGGGAAGAGGGGTACTTTGCGTGTCTGCCACTAGGTACATAACTGTGAGTGTAGCCCCCAACTGCAACTATGTTGTGTTTTATCGGGGGAGTAGGCCAGTTGCATGTCTACCACTAGGCATGCAACTACACATGCAACCCTCAACCGCGACGCGATTGCGCCTCATTGGTGTTTTGCCAGGGGAAGGGGTAGTTGCATGTATGTCACTAGGCAGGCAACTGCAAGTGTCACCCTCGGCTGCGCCTCAACGCGACTGCAACTTTTTTGTCAGGGTGCGGGGGGGGGGGGGGGGGGGGGCGTGGGGGGCAGTTGCATTGCAAGTGTCGCCCCGACTGCAATTATGTGATGTTTGGTCGATGGGAGTAGGTCAGTTGCATGCATGTCACTTGGTACGCAACTGCAGGTGTCGCCCCCAACTGCAACTGCATGTATGTCACTAGGCATACAACTGCAAATGTGCCCCCCCTCAACGCGACTACAACTATGTAGTGTTTTTGTCAGGGAGGAGCAGTTGCATGTCTACCATTAAGCATACAACTACAAGTATTTGCCCCCTACTGCAACTTTGTGGTCTTTTGTCGCGCGGGGAGGGGGGGGAGGGGGGAGTGCAGTTGGCATGTCCGCCGCTACATACACAACTTCAACTGTCATCCTAACTGCAACTGCATGTCTTCCATGCATTTGCAACTCATTAATGTCTTGTCGGGAGAGGGGGACAGTTGCATGTTTTCCACTAGACATGCAAACTACAAGTATCACCCCAACTGTAATCTTATGTCTTCGACGCAACTGCATCTTTGTGGTGTTTTGTCGAGGGAGGAGGCAGTTGCATGTCGGCAATTACTTCCTATTTATTAATATAAAATATGTTTGAAATGAATGGTATAATGACAAGGGCCTTTCTTGCTTTTTTTTTAATCTTTTTTCCTCCATCGCACCAAAGCAAGTGTCTGCAAGTACCCGCTCACTGCACCTTTAATATTTTTTCCAGATACACATTGAATATTTTTTCAAATATATTTTGCATATTTTTAAAGTACATGACAAATATTTTAAAATAATATTGATTTTTTCTTACAATTATACGATGATAATTTCTCAAAAGAAACAATAATTTTTTTAAATGCATGAACTTTTTTTTTCTGAAATATCATAGTAAATGTAAACAAATACTTTTAATTTATTTTGTAGTGTACGTGTAATTGAACATAAGGAAAGAAAGAACAACATTCAACAGAAAAATGGAAAAATGAAACAGAAAAGCCGTACAATCAACAACAGACGCTCCCTGGCCTCCGTCGGAGTGAGTAGCGACCACATACGGATCAGCGCAGTGGCTCGGAAGATAACCTGCAAAAAATGAATATTTGTTGTTCTGTTAAAAACCAAATCATTTCTGCAGTTCCAAACTGCCCACAATAAAGCACATACTCCTACACGAATGTGTCTAGCTGTTACAGACTCTATCCCATTAAGCCACATTCCAAATAACGTGCTGACAGAATTCGGAGGAGTAATGTTAAAGGCTATGTGCACCGTCTGCCACAAAACTTTGGCCAACGGGCACTCAAGAAAAAGGTGTTTGATAGATTCATCCCGATCACAAAAACTACACCTAGTAGATCCTGTCCAGTTGCGCTTTGCCAGGTTATCCTTAGTTAATATGACTTGTTTATGTACAAACCACATAAACACTTTAATTTTCAAAGGAACTTTGACTTTCCAAACATATTTGGAACTAGGAATGGCGCTAGAGCTGATAACATCGAGATACATCGATTTAACTGTAAACTCTCTAGACCTAGTGAGCTTCCAGCGCAACTGATCGGGCTGTTGAGATAGCTGAACCTCCATCAGTCTACTCACTAAATGAAGCCACGCTTCCCAACGATTGCCGGCAAGCGTCCTCCTAAAATGAATATTAAGGGGGATGGACTGAAGTATCGTTGCAACAGAAGCATCACGTCGTTGAACAATACAATAAAGGGACGGGTACTGAAGCGCGAGTGGCACCTCTCCTAGCCAGGTATCCTCCCAGAAACGCGTGGTAATGCCATTACCGATTATAAACTTTGTCCTATTGAAAAAGGCTGATTTGACTCTCATGAGCCCCTTCCAAAAAGGCGAGTCCGTCGGTCTCACTGTCACCTGGGACAAAGTTTTGGACTGCAGATACTTACTACGGAGATTCTGCACCCATGTGGCATCAGTCTCAACAAATAACTTAGAAAGCCACTTGCTGAGAAGACATCTGTTCTTGACTTCAAGATTTTCAATGCCAAGACCCCCTTGGTCTTTTGGTCGACAAATAATATCCCATTTGGCGAGTCTGTATTTTCTTTTTAGTTCATCGCTCTGCCAGAAGAATCGGGATCGATAGAAGTCCAGCCTTTTCCTAACTCCAACTGGGACTTCGAAGAAAGACAAGAGAAACATAGGCATACTCGTGAGCACCGAATTAATAAGAATTAATCGGCCTCCGTATGACATGAGCTTGCCCTTCCAGCAACTCAGTTTCTTCTCAAAGCGATCCTCGATGCACTTCCATTCTCTGTTTGTCAGCTTACGATGGTGAATGGGTATACCTAAGTACGTAAAAGGTAAAGTCCCCAATTCGCACCCAAACAATTGCCTATAAGCCTCTTGTTCCTCCTTGGCTCTACCAAAACAGAACAATTCGCTTTTATGAAAGTTAATCTTTAACCCGGTCAATTGTTCAAATAAGCATAACACCAGCTTCATATTTCTCGCTTTTGCCAAGTCGTGCTCCATAAAGATGATCGTATCATCAGCGTACTGTAGGATAGACACACCTCCATCAACTAGATGAGGCACCAAGCCACCCACCTGACCAGCCTCCTTAGCCCTTCCTATTAGAATTGCCAACATATCAACCACAATGTTAAACAAAATAGGAGACATCGGATCACCTTGTCTCAGGCCCTTATGTGTCTGGAAATAATGACCTATGTCGTCATTCACTTTAATTCCAACACTCCCTTTTTGCGTGAAAGATTCTACCTGGCGTCGCCAGGCTTCATCAAAACCTTTCATACGTAAGGCCTGTTGAAGGAAAGGCCATTTGACTTTATCGTACGCTTTCTCGAAATCCACCTTGAAAACAACTCCATCTAGTTTTTTTGTGTGAATCTCGTGGAGCGTTTCATGAAGGACCACAACCCCTTCTAGAATGTTTCTGTCCGGCATGAAAGCAGTTTGGGAATGCTGCACCACAGAATGCGCAATCTGCATGAGCCTATTAGTCCCAACCTTGGTAAAATTTTTGAAACTAACATTAAGAAGACAGATGGGCCTGAACTGCTCAATTCTCACAGCCTCTGTTTTCTTAGGAAGCAGGGTTATCGTTCCAAAATTCAGGTGAAATAACTGAAGTTGTCCCGAGAATAAATCATGGAACATCGGTAACAAATCCCCCTTAATAATATGCCAGCATTTTTTATAGAACTCCGCCGGAAATCCATCCGGTCCTGGAGCCTTATTGTTTTTCATCTGTGAAATGGCCTCAAACACCTCTTTCTCGGAAAAAGGGGCAGTCAAAATATCATTCTCATCAGCAGTAAGTTGAGGAACATCCTCAATCCTAGACTCATCCAGAGATACACAATTATCCTCTGGAGGCCCAAACAACTGCTTGTAGTACTCAGTTATGAATAATTTTAGGTTTTCCTGTCCTAAAATCGTTCCTTCATCTTGTTCAAGCTGAAAGATCCTCTTCTTTCTGTGCTTGCCATTGGCGATCATGTGAAAGAATTGAGTGTTCGCGTCCCCCTGGACAACTTTGCAAACCTTAGCCCGCAGCGCCCACTTTAATTCCTCTTCACGGAGAATCTCTTTCAATCTCATCTCCGCCTCAAGCTTAGCCTGAAGCTCCGAGGCTGGCAGAATTGTGGATTCGGCTTTTAAATCTAGGGACTGAATAAGTGTAAGAAGCCCTTCCTTTTCGACCTTATAAATCCCACTAAGATGCTTAGCCCACCCACGCAAGAAACTTCTCAAGTGCCTTATCTTATTCTGCCAACGCTCAATCGCAGTCCTGCCTCCTGCATCCTTAGCCCATTCCCTGGCTACGAGATCCAAGAAGCCTTCTCGTTCAAACCAAGCCAGTTCGAACAAAAAAGAGTTTTTGTTCCCCATGTGGGTAGCCTCACCCGAGTCCACAAATAAAGGCGTGTGGTCTGAAATACCACGCGAAAGTGCCTGGACCGTTACGAAGGGAAACTTCTGTTCCCATTCGACGCTCGCTAGGACTCGATCCAGCTTTTCAAACGTCGGATTTGGCAACGCGTTGGCCCAGGTGAATTTTCTACCCGAAAGCTCTATCTCTCTCAGATCCAAGCTTTCAATTATGGTATTAAACATGAATGACCACCTCCCGTCGAAATTATCATTGTTTTTTTCCTCTCGCCTTCTAATAATGTTAAAATCACCCCCAACCAGGATTGGGAGCTGCTCAGAGCCGCAAATCCGAACAAGATCTGCCAAGAACTCTGGTTTGAGTTCGGGCTGCGCGGCACCATAAACCGCCACCAGAGCCCAATTAAACCCATCGGCCTTCGACCGCACCCGAAACTTAACTGCGAAATCTCCCATCACCACACTTCGGACTTCGAGTGAATCGCATCTAACTCCGAGTAAGATCCCACCTGATCTTCCTCTCGGAGGCAGACAATGCCAATCAAAATCGATACCTCCCGATAAAGTACTGAGGAACTGGGGCGAAAAATTATCTCTACCAGTTTCCGATAATGCAATAAAATCCAGCCTATGCTCGATAGACGCACCTGCAAGAAACCTTCTTTTAGCCAAGTCTTTCAGACCTCTGCTATTCCAAAAGATTCCTTTCATATTTCGTCATGAAATTTTTTAGAAGTACGGATCCTAGCACTCCTACGCACCGCCGAAGCCGGGCAAATCTTCCGCTTCCACTTGCGTTTAGGTTTGTTCTGATCCTCCAGCCGGTCCTCACAACCAGGCTCTTTGGACCTAACTATTGCAGCCGCAAAAGTGTCATCCTCTTCCTCAGACTCAGGAAGGGATGGTGCAAGATCCGCACAAAAATTATCGAGCACCCTGACCCCCAATGCATCAATATCAGAATCATTCATGGGTTTAACCGCTGCTAGGTTTCGAATCATTTCTAAAGCGCGATCCGCTTCCAAATCCAGAATATCATTAACGGAATGTGAAATTTCACTATCATTGCTACCTAGTGAAACTCCTAATTGGTATGCATTATTAATAATCTCATTATTAGAAAAATGCAGAATGGAATTAGAGGTATTGACCGACATACCAGTAGTGACCTCAATGTCACAAAGCTTGGCCGCCCTCATGGCGCACCGCTGCTGCATGTCATCTACCTCCGGATGATCCTGGAGACGGCAGCTCATCCGTCGCCCCGCAGAGACCGGATCCGGAATCCCTCCAAAAGCAATAACCTCCTCCCGAGTGACCCTGCTCGGAGTGGGGCCTCCCGCCTCATCCCCAACGCCCAGCAGGGCTGCACCCGTCGAAGAAATAGCAAGAGCAGCCGAAAGCGGCGGCGGGGAACTCCACGGCGCCACCGACGTCAGCCGCGAACCGCGGCACTGAGGCGCAGGCGTGCCGGGGGAGGTAAGTGCGTGTGCCGCCTGCCCGTACTCCCCACCCACCCCGGCCCTCTGGCTAGAGGGACTCGCCGGCGCCACAAGTGCTGCGGCCACCCTAGGCGCCACAGGGGAAGAGGGAGCCGAGGCCACCTGCCCCGAGCCCCCTCCTCCAAGCTGAGCCGCCAACTTCGGCTCCGTCGCCGCGATAGGAGAAGAAGGCGCCGAGGCCACCTGCCCCGGACCCCCTCCCCTAGGTACAACCTCCAATACCGGTACCGTGGCCTGAGGTGAGACAACGGGCGGAGCGGGAGAAAGAGTGGCCACCTGCCCAAGCTCATCCCCCCCTCCCTCGACCGAGGTCGTCGAGCCCTCGAGAACGGGACAATCAGCATCCTCAAAATCTAGGGTAGGTAACGTGCGCTCAAACACATCGTCGGACTCCATCCGGTCACTCCAGAGTCTGGGAGGAGCTGAGACTGGCTCAAATAACCCAAATCTCAGAGAAGTCATTGGCACCGAAGAGGGTGGTGCCGTCCCATCCCCGGGCGTCTGAGAAACGGACCCCGATCCGTTGGACAACTCTCGTCCAGCATCATCGACTGGTGCCTCCTTAGCACCCAAGCTGTCATCTCCCTCGTGCATGTCTACATCAGTCCCATTGATAGCCTTAGCGAACAGATCAACATCCTCAAGCTCAATCTCGAGGTTGTAAATCTGGCCCCTATATGTCCACTTGACCACATCAGGCACGAACTCAATATCCAGAACACTCACCAGCAGTCGGGCTACCCCGTGAGCTCGGGTAAAAGCCATATCCACTCTCTCAGTTTTCCCAACCATAATGCCCAAGCTAGCCACGACCCTAGCATCCTGCATCGGCTTCGAGGGAGCCCCGGAAAAACGTAACCATACCTGAGTAAGAGGCTTGCCCTGAGGCTCGACCTTCTTCCACTCGTGGAACTCCAAGATACATTCTGTGCCAGGTACTCTGCATAACCCAAAACTCAGAAGTCTATGCAAATCCTCAACCGAGGGGAAATCAACCTTAAACATGTTGGCCTCGAGAAAAACAAGCTCTCACTGGAAGTCACCTGGAGCTAACTCCTTAAGCCTCTGCATAATCTGGGTCTCAGAGACATCTCCTTTGGTAACTTTCACCACCCCAGTGGGCCTGGGCCGCAGTGGGCCGGTTATGTCAGCTTGCTATTGGTCGACTGGCACATCTCAGTCACGACTGACATTTGTGTAGAAATCATGCAACAAGACTGACCATTCCAAATACGTTAAAACAAAAGAAAATAGGAGCTGGATATGCAATGTAGGAGTAGAACATTTTCCTATTTCTATGGTCTCCGAAGCTTCGCATTCATACACGGCTTACCAAGTCAGACGTGGAGCTATGGCCTATGGGGTTGGCAACCAGGATGTGACCAGTAGCAGTAGACGACGGCATACGATGATAGCAACCCTCCAGCAGCTGTAGGCTTCCCACCGTCAGTGCCGCACTAGTCGTACGCAGTTTCATGTTCAAAGTTGATACCGCCATTTTATGTTTTTTTTAAGTGGCATGCTTGCACAAACTTACAGTAGGGCTAGCCAGTAAAAACATCAGTTGGCACATGAGTTAGGCCGCTACGGGCCTCTTTCAACTAAAGGAATTTCATACGAATTTTGGAGGATTTCAATTCATAAGAATTGTTCCTATAGTAGCTCTTCTAATCATAGGATAGAGCATCTCAAAATCTTCAAGATGCGCAGACACACATATTACACGGGCGGGATAGGAATTTTCCCTAGTGTGTTCCGCCCTCCTGCGTTACCGCGGCCCAGCCGCCATCCTCCTCCGACTCCGAATGAGGTGAGCTCGCTTGGGATGTGGCGGTCCTTCAGTCATCTGTGCCCATCGGGTATGTGGTGTTTGTCGCTGACGATGTTATTGCGCCAAGTGCGTTGGCACCTAATTCCAATTCTCTCTTGGCGAAAGAGAATTGTGTCTTGCTCGCCAGCTTGGAGCCGACTACTCCTAGATCTGGCAAGGCAATTTCTTGCCTCCTGATGGGGAGGCCCCAACCAGGAGCAAAATCAAGAACGTTGGTGCTTGCCCATGTGCCGACATCCTAAAGGAGAAGTCTCTCATAAGCCAGAAACGGGATTTCACTTGGAGATGCATTGCCACCAACTGCCTATATCGGCCCACCATCAACCGCAACCCAACCACCACCACATACACCGCTGAGAGCACATCTCATGATCTGCCGCCCATGTTGAGTCCGACCCACTCGACAAAGTTGCAACACAACCACAAAATAGGAGCGCCTGCCCTCCCACGCGCAGTGGCAGCACGCCACCACCTCCCACCAATAGACCAAACCCGCCGGAGAAGGGAAGGAGCCACACCAGATCTTGCCGAGCCGCTCCACCACTCGCCGCTGCAGGGACGCCTTTGAGCAGTCTCGCCAACTGAAACTCCTTCCCTTAATTTGATCCATCAGTAGTCCTAGAAATGTAAGTTTGCAAAATGAATCATATTTTGGTTGGAACAAATTAGGAACTACAAAAACTCGCAGTGGCAGGTAGGGGCGGGGCACGCACCTTCCCAACCGTGTTGGCCGCCCGATTGCCTCACGATCCGCAAAGATGTTGGATCTTGCACGCGGGCACAACAACTTTTAAGTCTTATTTTCTAAAACTTATAATTTTATCGGTCATATGTTTTGAAACTTCCAATTTTGTCTGTGGTTCATACCAAGTTTCAGAAGCTGTCGATCCCAAGTTCTGAAACTTATGTTTTTGTTGGTTGCTCGTATCAAGTTTCAAAAGTTAAAACTTAATGTTGTTTTAAAAAACTCATCAAAACGTATTCAAAATGGATCTAGTTTGAAAGCACTCGTCACCAGAAACGCGAATATGCAAAATGAAACTTAATTTAGACTTTTTATTTACAACATACGAAAGATTGAAAATCAAAAGCCAAAAGAAAAAGGGGTTGCGCGCCCCCGCATCTCCGTGCTACAAATCCCCTCCCATAGGAACTAGAGATCTAAAACTTGCATCGTAACTCCATCATGCCTTTACATGGGATCAATGTAATAATAGTGATAACTTACGGTACATCAGTATAGTAGCTCCATAAATTTCAGTAAATTTATGTTTCATCTACTCATTAGCATTCACGTTCAACTATTGCAGGGGATGCACTCTCCTTACGCTTGAAGAGACAAAAATTGTGTAAGATACATCTCTTATTCTCGAGTTCATCATTTTGCTTCTCCCTTGTGGTCATATATTATTATCAAACAAGCTAGTATCTCACTGCAAATGCTTGCACAAGATTTAATATAAGACAAGCAAGGTTTGATATTTAAAAAATGATCATTAAACTTGCTCCCACCATGTGCACGTAAAATGTTAGCAGCCACCATCTGAATGGCAGAGCAAGTCCCTGATAAATTAAAATTTTGAGTTTACACGTGAACAGGTATTTTACTAGCCAAGTTATATCTCACACGTGTGAGATATACATTCACTCTTGTATTGTTATTGTCATTTCCGTATCTTAATGAATAGGCAGAGCTCCTGCCATTTTCATGAAAAAACATACCAGCCATATCCTTCCACAAGACACTTAAGTTATGAATGAGTATTAACTTCACATATGTTTCTCTCATTCAAACTTCCTTTTGACTGGGGTGGTATGCTAGGTATATTCCTCTCAACCAATCTAAATCCTACAGCAATCTCCCTTAATGTTTTCCCCTCTTATTTGCAGATAAAATAGCAAGCACATCGAGCGTAGTTCTGATATTGTTTGCATGTTTGTTGGTCTATAAGAAATATAATTCTGCAGTTTCGGGGAGTCGTCTTCCGTGCTCCTTTCATGAGCCTGTTGAGGTTTCCTTGAGCCTCTTGACAAGTCACACCGGATCTGGCTCATCTAGAGGTGATGCAGAGTTACCACGTGACGGCGGTGATCTTCTCCGATGACATTTTGGCTTGTAGGCTTCGTAAATGGATAATTTGGCCCCTAATTGGGTTTTGTGTAAATGACAAGTGATTAGAGGGAATAATGTTTACAAGATGTATGGCCAGATATTAGTCTCATAGTCGAACAATAAACGTGGTCGACCCCACCCCACCCCCTCCTCCCCATCCACAAAGCAAGAAGAGGTAAAGATGTCAACTAGTTTTAACTGCTATATTTATCTTATGTTTGAGTCATAGGGAAGCTTGACTGTTAAGAAGGCTTCGAACCATCTTGCAAAAAATCTAGTGGACAATTTTTAGTGGGACATATATAGTACCATCCTTCTTCAATGAAGGCAGAAGGTTTGGACCATCAAGAGCATAGACACTCTCTCTCCCATCAGTGTTGACCCTCAAAAGCGTGTGAAGCTCCTCCCCTAATGCCATAAAGCATTTGTGCCTTTGAGGCCAGAACGACAACTGCATCAGGAAGACAATGGATGCACCTCAACATGCCTGGTGTCGGTTACCTGGGGCTCACTACCACGGAGACGGTCACCGCCCCGTCATAGCCGCCACACCCACCTCTATCGTCGCGGCGTTGCTCATCACATGAGTCACAAAGGCGATCGTCACAGCGTTCTAGATCACGCAAGTCACAGGAGGTGGATGAGCTCGGATCCGCCAGTGGCTCGACGGAGCGAGGCCATGGCGGTGGTGATTGGCACCCTCGGCCACGGGATGTCGGTGGAGGGGAGGCTCGAGCGATGGGTTGCCGCATGGAGCTGCGGGGGTGCTGTGGTGAAGTATGATGAGGGACGGAGGTTGCGAGTAGCACGGGGATGAGGTGCATTAGGTGGGGGCGATGCTAGTTATTGGCTGCTACTGACTGCCCAGTGTGCTGCTCCTGCATCCCTAGAGAGATATTTTGACTTTGACTACTGATGTGGCCGGTGGGATTTAAAAACCGGTGCCACATAGGCCTCCATACCATTTTGCTTTGATTTCGGATAAAAGTTGTCTGGTTTTGAGACCCAAGGGTCCAAATGTCGCCCAAAAGATAGGACCAAATGTAGACTTTTGGTGAACTTGAAGAACAAAAGCGAGTGAATTGCAAAAAAACCACCACATTTCAAGTTTAGTTTTTGAATTGCCATCACATTTCTTGGGCGCCCCAAAAATCTACCGATTTTCTTTCTAATTTTCTCAATAAACACTAATGATCGATTTGAAGAGAAATAATCCAATTTCCGACATACCAGGCCCACTAGCTAGTGCCATGTGGCAGTAAAAGTCAACACAAACGGCCTTGATCGTTAAGTTGGACATGGGATCCACCTGTCAACACACTTATCTCTCTTAAACCTTCTTCTTCTCTTTGGGACATTCACTCGAATAGCTTGGATGCGAGGGAGGTTGTAGAGAGGTGGCTCGCTGGCCTGCATGCCGCGTCGCCTGTACAAGCTCGCTGGCTTGCGCACACAAGCATTTGCAACAAACAACAAGTAGCAGTGGCAAGCATCAAGCTAGCAGCCACGAGGTAACAGGCGCGCACGAGCAGTACCTCCATGGCGAGCTCAGTTCGCACCGCCGATCGTATGACGATGTGGGACACGACGCGTCTAGGAAAGAGGTGGTATGAGCCGGACGTGTGAGGGTCCCATCCACGACTCCCTCTCCTCCTCTCCTTCTCTCACCAGAGCGCCTCCTCCTCATCCTCTCCCGCATCGGCTGCCTCCCGACGAGCAGAGCGCCACTGGACCCTCCATCCTTCTCCCGCTCCACTCATCCTCCTCCTCCATTCCACCTCCTACGCCTGCTCGCCCAACCATGGCTGCATCTTCTTGCACTGGCGCCATGGCCACGGCTCGGCAATAGCGTGCGCCACTGCTACTCACGGTCCCGCCATCGCCTGCTCATGCCACCGCGCCGTGAAGCCGTTGTGTCGGCCTTCTCTAACAAGGAAGACCACGCCACCGGCCGCCTTGCCTCCTGCTGATGCCGGCATCGACCCAGTCACCTCCGCGCCCTCTCGTCCATCTTTGCCCATGTAGGCGAGGTGTTCGTTGAAATGCCCCAAAGAAGGAGAAGATGGTTTGAGAAAGATGATGATGCTGATGAATGGGCCCTCCGTTCAACTTAACGGTCAATAAACGGTGTTGACCATTTAGTGCCACATGTCACTGACTAGTGGGCCCGGTATGTCAGAAATTGGATTAATTCGCTCCAAATCAATCATTGGTCTTTATTGAGAAAATCTCTACTACTTAAAAAGAACGTAAGGTTCTCATTTCACCTTTATTCCCATCACCACTTCGTTCAACCTTCCATGTATATGATAATCAATCACCTTAATTTATTTACCTTCTGAACAATTCCACTTTAATTTACTTACCAAACTTCTAATCAAAATATAAGGTAATTCACGGGCAGAATTTGATGAATATTTATTTACACAATTGCATTATTATTGACAGGTAAATCACAAGCTAACGTACTAGAATATTTATATTCCATTGCAACGCACGGACATTGTTCTAGTTGACAAGAAAACCGATAGATTTTTGAAGCGTCCAAGGAATGTGGTGGCAATTCCAAAACTAAACTTGAAATGTGGTTTTTTTTTTTTGCAATTCACTCAACAAAAACACACCTTTCTCTAACCAATTTCTAAATTCAAGGTTTTAGATTAAACTAGGACAGAAGCTTGGGGTTCAAATATGCACTTCTCTCTACATAAAGAAGAAGAAGAAGAAGAAGAAAGCAACATTAATCCTCGTCCAGCAGTTGCAATCACTAAAAAGTGATGTAAGGGCATCTCCAACGTTGACTCTCAAACTGGACATCACATCCGTCTGCAGACCTAGGACAAATCCACAGACACTGATGCGGGAGCCGGCCATCCAACTATAGTTGCATACGTTTCAAACCGGATTTCAACTAATCGGATGATTTTTATCAAACACGACATAATTCATCAAATATCCGATAGTAACTAGCACAAATAGCATGCAAATATGTCTAGTACAACAATATTTCAAATTCAACGAGATTAACCGGATGTTCAACAAGTTCTTTATGGATGAATCATGTTATCCCACACATACTGCCCCTTGAGCTCCATCCAACAATGTATGTGCGTGAATGGTTTGTCCTCCACCAACCACGCAACACAACAACTCATCCTCCTTCACCGAGTACCCCCACCATCCTTTTTACTCTAAAAGGACATGAAGTTCGGGTTAAAAAATGTCATGAAGTTGGAAAATAAGCTCAATGGCATTATACCGAACACCTGTCGGACGTGGTGTCCGCTATGAATGACATTGATAGGGAGGCGAAGGGTACTTGGCTGCAGGCGAATCCTGGGTGGACGTCGCCATTGTACAAGACGAGCATATGCGTGGGTGGGGGCTTCGGACGCCCGGCAATGCCTGGGCAGCGGTCGAAGAGTACAGAGGCGACCAAGGAAAAGGAGGGTGCAAATGCAAAGTAAGGGGGGCAAAGGCAGATGAAAATGAATGGGACCGGGAGGAAAGATTTGAGTGGGCCGGGGTTGTCAGAGCCCTATATGCGCGGTTGGACTCTTGGAAAGCCATGGATACCGTGGATACGATTGTGTAAGAATGGTGGAAAGGAAATAAACTTTACTTTCTGTTTGGGAACCGCCTATGATTTGTCTAGCATGGAATATATTGGGAATTCTCGGTCGTTTTCGTTGACAGGAAAAGCATGCCTCTCAAAATAATTTTATCTCTCAATTTAAGCTATGAGCTCTGGCACCTCTGCAAATCTCTGCTTCCCTCTGCAAAGGGCCTATCTATTTAATTTTATGCAATTTTTATTTTTATTTTGAGTCTTCACCTTCTCTTATAAGCACCAACTGGAGAGCACTGTTGTCATACTTGTGCATTGCGTGTAGCTAATATTGAGTGTGTTTTATGAATGGATCAATGATTGAGCATGACGGGCTAGGGATAACTTTCTTTAGCGTTGATACTTTGAAAGACATGATTGCTTGTTAGTATGCTTGAGTATTTATATTTTCATGTCAAACTATAGACTATTGCTTTGAATCATTCAAGTCCAAATGTCCATGCTACAAAGAAAAGAATATATGATGAATATGTTAGGTAGCATTCCACATAAAAATTCTTTTTTTATCATTTACCTACTCGAGGACGAGCAGGAATTAGGCTTGGGATGCTTGATACGTCTCCAACGTATCTATAATTTCTGATTGTTCCATGCTATTATAGTATCAATCTTGGATGTTTTATATACATTTACAAGCAACTTTATATCCTTTTTTGGGACTAACCTACTAACTTAGTGCCCAATGCCAGTTGTTGTTTTTTGCTTGTTTTTGACTTTGCAGAATATCAGTACCAAACGAAGTCCAAATGCCAGGAAACTTTTTGAATATTTTTTTCTGGCAATAAGGGACCCTGGAAGCTTTAGGAAGGAATGAGAAGGTGAAGGAGTGGCCCCTAGGCACCAGGGCACACCAGGGGCCTGGGGCGTGCCCTGGTACATAGTGGGGCCCACAAGCATCTGTTTGACCTAACTCCGTCTCTATAAATAGTATAAAATCAGGAAACCTACCAGGGAGTCCACGAAATATTTTTTCCACCGCCGCAAGCCTCTGTTCCCAAGAGATCCCATCTGGAGGCCTTTTCCGGTACTCTGCCAGAGGGGGAAACAATCACGGAAGGGTTCTTCATCATCCTTGCTGCCCCTCCGATGATGTGTAAGTAGTTTACCACGGACCTATGGGTCCATAGTTAGTAGCTAGATGGCTTATTCTCTCTTTTTGATTCTCAATACAATGTTCTCCTTGTTGTTCTTGGAGATCTATTTGATGTAATGACTTTTTGCAGTGTGTTTGTTGGGATCCGATGAATTGTGAGTTTATGATCAGATCTATCCATGAATATTATTCGGGTTTTCTCTGAACTCTTTTATGCATGATTAATATAGCGCCGTATTTCTTCTCCTATTTATTGGTTTGGTTTGGCCAACTAGATTAATTTATCTTGCCATGGGAAGAGGTGTTTTGTAATGAGTTCGATCTTTGTGGTACTCAATACCAGTGATAGAAAGGGACATGACACGTATGTATCATTGCTATTAAGGGTAACAAGATGGGGTTTATTCATACGTGAGTTTATCTTGTCTACATCGTGTCCTCTTGCTTAAAGCATTACTCTGTTTTTCCATGAACCTAATACACTAGATGCATGCTAGATAGCGGTCGATGTGTGGAGTAATAGTATAGATGCAGCCTGGAGTCGGTCTACTAATCTTGGACGTGGTGTCTATGTATGATCATTGCATTGGATATTGTCATAATTATTTACTTTTCTATCAATTGCCCAATAGTAATTTGTTTACCCATGATACGTCTCCAACGTATCTATAATTTTTTATTGTTTCATGTTGTTATATTATCAATCTTGGATGTTTTATATTCATTTACTAGCAACTTTATATCATTTTTTGGGACTAACCTATTGACATAGTGTCCAGTGCCAGTTGCTATTTTTTGCCTGTTTTTTACTTTGCAGAATATCAATACCAAACAAAGTCCAAATACAACGAAACTTTTTGGAATTTTTTTCTGCACAGAAGACACCCAAGGAGCCAAAGGAGCACACGGGAGGAGGTCCGTGGGGCCCACTAGGCAGCAGGGCGCACCTGGGGGCCCAAGCGCGCCCTGGTGGGTAGTGGAGCCCACGGGAAGCTTCTCCACCGACCTCCACCTCTATAAATACTCTAAAATTCCAAAATACCCTAGGGGAGTCGACGAAATACAGTTTCAGCCGCCGCAAGTTCCAGAACCACGAGATCCAATCTAGAGGCCTCTTCCGACACTCTGCCGGAGGGGGCAATGATCACGGAAGGGTTCTTCATCATCCTTGTTGCCCCTCCGATGATGCGTGAGTAGTTTACCACAGACCTATGGGTCTGTAGCTAGTAGCTAGATGGCTTCTTCTCTCTTTTTGATCTTCAATACAATGTTCTCCTCGATGTTCTTGGAGATCTATTTGATGTAACTCCTTTTTGCGGTGTGTTTGTTGGGATCTGATGAATTGTGGGTTTATGATCAGTTCTATTCATGAATATTGTTTGAGTCTTTGCTAAACTCTTATATGTATGATTGTTATAGCCTCGTATTTCTTCTCCGAAATTTTGGTTTGGTTTGGCCAACTAGATTGATTTTTCGTGCCATGGGAAGAGATGCTTTGTGATGGGTTCGCTCTTGCGGTGCTCAATCTCAGTGACAGAAAGAGACATGGCATGCATGTATCGTTGCTATTAAGGATAAAAATATGGGGTCTATTCCTACATGAATAGATCTTGTCTACATCATGTCATCGTTGCATTACTCCATTTCTCCATGAACTTAATACACTAGATGCATGATGGATAGCGGTCGATGTGTGGAGTAATAGTAGTAGATGCAGGCAGGAGTCGGTCTACTAATCTTGGATGTTATGCCTATATACATAATCATTGCCTTGGATATCATCATGATTATTCGCTTTTCTATCAATTACCCAACAGTAATTTGTTTACCCACCATATGCTATTTTCTTGAGAGAAGCCTCTAGTGAAAACTACGGCCCCCGGGTCTATTTCCTATCATATTAAATCTGAAAATACCATGCTGAACTTTTTCTTTATTTATTTTATTTTGTGTTTTTGCTAGATATATTTATCAAATCTCATACAATTCAATCTATCTCAATACCGAGGAGGGATTGACAACACCACTTACGTCTTGGGTTGCAAGTATTTGTTATTTGTGTGTAGGTGATGTTTACATAGTGTTGCTTGGATCTCCTACATGATTGATACCTTGGTTTCAAAATTGAGGGAAATACTTACCTTTGCTGTGCTGCATCATCCTCTCCTCTTCGGGGAAATACCAACGCAGATGCAAGCAATCAACCCACCATATGCTATTTTCTCGAGAGAAGCCTCTAGTGAAAACTATGGCCCCTGGGCCTATGTTTTATCATATATTAAAACTAAAAATACCTTGCTGCAATTTTCTTTTCTTTATTTTATTTTGTATTTTTGTTAGATTTATCTATCCAAAACTATACAATTTAATCTTGCTCGTAACCCTTGAGGGATTGACAACCCCTCTACGCATTGGGTTGCAAGTATTTGTTGTTTGTGTGCAGGTGTTGTTTACATAGTGTTGCTTGGTTCTCCTACTGGATTGATAACCTTGGTTTCATAACTGAGGGAAATACTTATCTCTAATGTACTGCATCATCCTCTCCTTTTCGAGGAAATCCCAACGCAGCTCACAAGTAGCACCCAACAGCAAAAGGTTGTGGTCACCAAGGCTGAGAAGGACCTAGCCACCGAAAAGGTGGCTAGGGATAAGGACCAGGCGCGGGTACTGGAGGTGGAGGAGACCCTGAAGGGCGTGTACCAGGAGCGCAATGCCCTTCAGGAGAAGGATAAAAAGGCGAGCGAGGAGCTCAAGAAGCTACGCCTAACGCATGTCGAGATCCAGACCCAGGCCCGGGCCGACCGCGAAGTGCTCTAGTAAGTGGAGCACATTGTCACGGGTAAGCCATTTTTACTTCAGTGTGTGTTTGGCCACAAGGGGTTCGTCGAGCTCACCCAGCTATGGCGCTCCACAGAGGTCTTCATGGATCTCCCGAAGAGCGTGTTGGACGCCGATCACTATTTCGGTGAACAGGAGGCCCACGATGCGGAGAAGGCGTTCTGGCAACAATTCCAGGCGCCATAGCATCCGGGCTGCTTAACCATCGGATGAAGCAGCTGGTGGAACTTCTTCACATGGCAAGACAGGTGCTCCAGGACCTCTCCATGTACTTATGGCCCACGGAGGTGCTGCCGACCAGCTTCTTCGGGCTCCTAGCTCGGCTGCAAGAAGCCGTCCCGCAAGTGGCTCGCTGGAAGCGTTCCGCATGCCTGGAGGGGGCTCAACGAGCGTATGCCTACGTGAAGACGCATTATCGGCACGTTGAAGCAGCGGTTGTATCCACGGGACCCCCCCTGAAGGGAAGGATCAGACCGCAGAGCAGTTCCTCACCGAGGTAGTGGAAGGGGCCCGGATTACTGAGGCCAAGTGTCCAAAGGACACTTTGTATTTTTTAGGTAGTACTTCAGAATGCCGAAGTGTGGTGGATGTACAAAACTTCCTTTTGTTTTGAATAAAATAGGGCAGACTTGTCATCGAGTTTATTAGCCCGAGCCGCTTCCTGCCGCACGTCTGCACCTTCGTGTTGTTGACCAGCTCGTCTTCGTTGATGGTGAAGTTGATATGGGTTGTTTGCAACCTCGGCCGCTCACTTGCTTAATGCTTTCGTCGGTCGAGCCCTTTAAAGAGGTGTGTCGCTGCCACTTGAATGGTTTAAGCCATATGGGCGTTCTGCTGTTGGCTGAGTCTTTTACAGAGCCCAGCCGGTATGCAAGCCCGAAGTGTGTCGCTGCTCGGTCGAGCCGGCCACGACTTTTCCTTTGTTTTGGCTCCTCGGCAGCCCAGGGAATTTTTAGCGCAAAGTTATGCATCCTCGGGACGTAGTGCCCTTCCTGGGGGAGGCACACGAGGAGCCCATACCCCTATTTGGGGTGGGGGAATGCTTGACCGAGGTCGGATTGTGTGGCCCTCGTACGCTTTGATGAGCTGGGCGTGTGCCTACTCGCACGAGATGCCTCCTCAGATGCCTATACCTCGGCTGCGAAAGTCGCGGTCTGCTCCTTTGTTCGGAGGGAGCATTCGGTGTTGCCATAAACTGTGATGACACCCTTTTGGTCCTGGCATTTTTAGCTTTAAGTATGCGTAATGCGGGACTGCGTTGAAGCGATCAAATGCGGTGCGCCCTAGGAGCGCGTGGTATTCACTGCGAAAGGGAACAATATCAAAGATTTAACTCCTCGCTCCTGAAGTTCTCGGGTGACCAGAAGACTACCTCCAGTGTCACCGTTCCCATGCAACGAGCTTCGACACTTGGGATGACACCTTTAAAGGTGGTGGTGCTGGGCTTGATCCGAGATGAGTCGACGCCCATCTTCCTGATCGTATCCACGTAAATTAAGTTGAGGCTACTGCCTCCGTCCATAAGGACGCGCGTCAGATGGAATCCATCCATGATTGGATCCAAGACTAGAGCAACCGATCCGCCATGCTTGATGTTGGTCGGATGATCATGCTTGTTGAATGTGATCGGGTAAGCCGACCACGGATTGAAGTTCAGGGCGACAGGCTCCAGCGCGTAAACGTCCCGAAGTGCTTGTTTCCTCTCCTTCTTGGGGATGTGGGTGGCATAGATCATGTTTACGTCCTTCACCTCATGAGGAAACTATTTCTGGCCTCCATTATTGGGCCGCCGAGGTTCATCCTCGTCTTCACTGCGAGGTTGGCCTTTATTTTGGCCCTCCGTCGCCATCTTTCCAGCCTGCTTGAAGACCCGACAATTCCTATTAGTATGGTTTGCAGGTTTATCCGAGGTGCCGTGAATTTGGTACGGCATGTCGAGGATCTTGTTGAGCTCGCTAGGTCCATCTCTGTTCCCTTTAAAGGGCTTCCTTTTCTGCCTGGACATAGGTCTGTTAAACCCTGCATTTACCGCGGCGTCCTCGGTGTCGCTCCCGCCATTTTTATGCATGCGCTTGTTTTTGTGGCGCGTGGGCTTGCCATTGGCATCGCAAGCCTCCGAGGTGCCAGCCTCGCCATTGTGAGTACTGTGGGCCAGCCAACTATCCTCTCCCGCGCAAAAGCGGGTCGTGAGTGAGGTGAGGGCCGCCATGGTCCTCGGCTTATCCTGTCCGAGCTGGCGGGCGAGCCATTCATCTCGGATGTTCTACTTGGATGCAGCGATGGCCTCGGCGTCGGGGCAGTCAATGATTTGGTTCTTTTTGGTAAGGAACCGATTTCAGAATTTCTGAGCTGGCTTGCCCGGTTGCTGAATGACGTGGCTAAGGTCGTTGGCGTCCGGGGGTCGGACATAAGTGCCCTGGAAATTTGCCCTAAAGGCGTCCTCGAGTGCTTCCCAGCTCCCAATGAAATGAGGAGGCAGGTTATTCAGCCAATGCCTCGCTGGCCCCTTAACTTGAGCGGCAAATATATGATAGCATGGAGGTCGTCTCCATTGGCCATATGTATATGGAGAAGGAAATCATCGATCCACACAGCTGGATTGGTGGTCCATCGTACGATTCTATGTTAATGGGTTTAAACCCGTCTGGGAACTGGTGCTCCATTACCCTGTCTGTAAAACGGATCGGGTGAGTGGGGCCTCGGATCCAAGCAGTGTCGCACTAGACATCGGGAGATATCAGTGCATAGGCTTGATCCCGAGCTCGTCCGTTCCTGTCCAGCCAGACTTCATAGCCGTCGAGCCCCGCGGGTGCACGCCTTCTTGGCCCGTAAATGGACCGAGGTGGTGCCCGGTTTGCCTCTATCTGGCATTGAGCGTCATGAGGCTCCAAGTCGTCAACAGGGTCCTTGCCGTGATGGTGTGTCGCTGTTTGGGTGTGGAAATTTTCCCGCGCTCGCCTGTCGCGCGCTCTAGGGGGTCGATCAAGTTGATCCGCCCATTCGCGTGTTAAGGGCACATCATTGGTTAGTTCTTCATTGAACTCGGGCAGCAAATGCCTGCGCGGGTAAGATTTAGGTGCGCTACAGCATCGCTCTTCGAGATCTTTCTCAACTGACAGTATTTTGACCCACTTGTCATTCAGCACGTCCCCATTGGCCTACAACTGCTGCTACTTCCGCTTCATACTTCAGGCGGTGGCCACGAGGCACCGCCGAAAGCGTTCTTGTTCAAAGAGGTCCTTGGGGACTATATAGTCCTCGCTTCCGAGGCTCTCATCCTCCTCAGATTTAGGTAAGTAGTTGTCATCAGCTCCTTCAAAGAGGTCGTCGGGGTCCATGTCCTCGGGGATTCCTTCGGGGCTGGCATGTCACTCTGGGGAGGCTTGAAAGTCCTCTCTCCAGGATCGCAGCCTCATCGATTGCCGCGCCGCTGTTATCGGCAGTGGCGTTGTTCCCGCTGGGGTCCCCATTTGTGCCCCGTTTGCGCCTGCGCCGATGTCTGGATGGGTTTTTTGGGAGTATCAACCATGTACACATCGTAAGTAGATGTTACAGTCCACTTGCCGGTTTTAACTAGCGGCAGAGTCGTTTTTGTAGGGTCGTCGACATCCTCATCCATGTCGGTGGCCTCATCGTAGTCTAGCACGTCGGTTAAGTCATCGATCGTGGCGACTAGGTGGGTGGTGGGTAGGATATAAATTTCCTGGTCGTCGGCTTTAAGTCCAATCTTATCGTAGACCGAGGTCTGATCGTCCGAGACTGATAAGCTCTGGTGGCCATCAAGCATCTCGTTTAAGTGAGATAGCTCCTCGGGGTTCAAAGCCTGGCTATAGGCCAAGCTGACTTGAAACACGATTGGTGGAATTGACGAGTCACTTGACGCACTCTTGGCCTCGTAAGGAGTCGGAGCTGATTCCAGATCTTTTACTACAGCCGGCTATAAACCCGACGTAGTGTCCGGAGTCGAACTCAGATCAACATCGGGGCTTGATGCTGTGACGGGGTTGTCCGAGGCGGGGGTAAGTGACTCCTCCATGCATCCTGGTGGTGTTGAGGAGACTGGTCCGATGTCCTCGAGGGAGATCGGTTCCGGAGTCGAGCCTCCGATGTCTGATAAGCCCTCAATCCGGCCGGGCGTCCAGCCTGACAGGACGAGCTCGCCATGGGAGTCTGCGGTGTACTCCAAGGCTATGAAAGTAACGATGTGGTCTGGAGCATAGTTCTCGATGGCAGCCAGATGGCACGCCGAGTCGGTGTAGAAGATCATGTTGCTGAACACAAAAGGTTGGCCAGGGACGTATACGTTCCCGTAGCCGGTGCCGCAATTAATCTGTTGATGAGCCGTTGATCCTTCTGTTGATCTCATAGCGGAACTCTCAATGAAAGCACCCAGTGTTAGTGTCAAAACCGACAGACCTCGGGGTAGGGGGTCTCGAGCTGTCAATCTCGGATCGGTGGTAACAGGAACAAGGGAGGCAATGTTTACCCAGGTTTGGGCCCTCTTGATGGAGGTAAAACCCTATGTCCTGCTCTTGTTTATATTGATGACGATGTATCGAGTACAAGCTTGATCTACCTCAAGATTGTAAGTTGTGTTGTAACCCTGGGCCTAGGTGAATGTAATTGTGATTACGGGCTAAACCCTTTGGCTTATATACACGCCAGATAGGGCATCTAGGGTTATATGGTCGGTATCCAAGGGATCACATGGAAGTGGCAGGAGATGCCTTGGAGTATACGTCAAGTCTTCGGCAGATGCAGTCTTGATTACGTCTAGGCGTGTAGCTTCAGGAGTCCATCCGAGGGAGAGTGAGGCCCACAGGCCCAGCCCGAGGACTACGGGCCGACTCGGTTGGCACCCCTTAGTCCAGGACACCGTCAGCAGCACCATGACGGAAAGGGGTCGGTGGGGCTGCACCCAGCCGTCGGAGGGTGGTACCGCCTCCAGACCCACGAGCATTAGATCTAGCAAAAGGAGGAGGCTTTGAGGTGTACAGGGTAGGGCAAGCGATGAGGTGAACCGTGCGGGAGGGGGGGTTGGGGCGACGACGTCTAGTAACGTCGACAAGCTAGGACTCGAGGGACTCAGATCCGAGCTGTCGTGGCCTTAGCCATCGGGACGTCAGCGAGCCAGGTGAGCTGGAAGGCACGTATCCACTCGGTCACCGAGGCCGGAGCTGCCCGGCAGAGGACGCCGATGGTGGGGATAACAAAGAGACGCAGGCCCGGGACAGCGCCAGCAAGGACCCACCGCGAGATGTCACATGTCTACCATTACCACATAAGCATCGTCTCCTCCATCTAAGAGCCGTCGCCATGGCTCGGGGAGAGGAAGTGCCACCGGAGACGAGGGACGCTGCCTGCACAGGGAAGGACGTAGGCCGTGAACACCCCTGCAACCAGTCGCAGGTCCCACACCCCACCCAAGGCCGACAACAGCACCAACAACGGATGGGTCGCGCCGCCATGGGAGGGTGAGGGTGGGTGGGGAAGGTTGCAGGGGATGGCGCCCAGGCCATGGCCAGGAATGTCGGATCCACCTCTGGACTAGCAAACTCAGGGAGTGATAACCCACAAGTATAGGGGATCAGTTGTAGCCTTTCTCGATAAATAAGAGTGTCGAACCCAACGAGGAGCTAAAGGTAGGATTTGTATTCCCTTCAAGTTCTATCGACCACCGATACAACTCTACGCGCACTTAACGTTCGCTTTACCTAGAACAAGTATGAAACTATAAGTACTTTGTAGGTGTGATAGGATAGGTTTGCAAGATAATAAAGATCACGTAAATAAAATCTAGGGGTTGTTTAGATAAATAAATAACTAAGTTAGTTTTAATAGAGAGCTTTTTGTCACAAGAAAGTTATTTGTCCCTAGGCAATCGATAACTAGACCGGTAATCATTATTGCAATTTTATATGAGGGAGAGGCATAAGCTAACATACTTTCTCTCCTTGGATCATATGCACTTATGATTGGAACTCTAGCAAACATCCGTAACTACTAAAGATCATTAAGGTAAAACCCAACCATAGCATTAAAGTATCAAGTCCTCTTTACTCCCATACGCAAACAACCTACTTACTTGGGTCTGTGTTTCTATCACTCACGCCACCCACCATAAGCAAAATCATGAGCATATTGCAAACCCTACAGCGGGGATCCCTCATGCTTGCACGACATGGAGAGCACCATAGGACAGCACCAATAATAAAACATGCAACTCAAACCAATCATGATCATCAATAAACCCATAGGACAAAACGGATCTACTCAAACATCATAGGATAGCCATACATCATTGGGAAATAATATATAGCATTGAGCACCATGTCCAAGTAGAGATTACAGTGGGGATAAGGGGTGTTACACGGCTGCATAGAGGGGGAGAGAGTTGGTAATGACGGCGGCGAAGTTGTTGGTGTAGATTGCCGTCACGATGATGGCCCCGGCGGTGTTCCGGCGCCACCGGGAGAGAGGGGGCGAGAGCCCCCCTCCTCCTTCTTCTTCCTTGACCTCCCCCCTAGATGGGAGGAGGGTTTCCCCTCCGGTCCATGGCCTCCATGGCGGCGAAGGGGCGAGAGCCCCTCCAAGATTGGATCTCTCTCTGTTTCCTTCTGTTTCTGCGCTCCCAGATTCTGGCCTTTCACCGTTTCTTAAATTCCCGGAGATTCGTAACTTCGATTGGGCTGAAACTTTAACATGATTTTTATCCGGATATTAGCTTTCTTGCAGAGAAAGAAGGGCACCAACCGCCTTATGGAGTGGCCACAAGGGCCTAGCGCGCGCCCTACCCCCTGGGGCGCGCCCCCCTGCCTTGTGGACTCCTCGGGCATCGTCTCGCATTGATTCTTTTTCCCAAAAATCACATATATTCCAAAAAAAAATCTCCGTAAGTTTTTATCGTGTTTGGACTTCGTTTGATATGGATTTTCTGCGAAACAAAAAACATGCAATAAACAGGAACTGGCACTGGGCACTGGATCAATATGTTAGTCCAAGAAAACCATATAAATTGTTGCCAAAAGTATGTAAAAGTTGTAGAATATTGGCATGGAACAATAAAAAATTATAGATACGATGGAGACGTATCAGCATCCCCAAGCTTATTTCCTCGTCGTCCTTGGGTAGGTCAATGATAAAAAAGATAATTTTTGATGTGGAATGCTACCTAGCATAATCTTGATCATATAATCTAATCATGGCATGAATATTAAGACACGAGTGATTCAAAACAATAGTCTATCATTTGACATTAAGACAATAATACTTCAAGCATACTAATAAAGCAATCATGTCTTCTCAAAATAACATGGCCAAAGAAAGTTATCCCTACAAAATCATATAGTCTGGCTATGCTCCATCTTCATCACACAAAGTATTTCATCATGCACAACCCCGATGACAAGCCAAGCAATTGTTTCATACTTTTAATGTTCTCAAGCCTTTTCAACTTTCACGCAATACATGAGCATGAGCCATGGATATAGCACTATAGATGGAATAGAATATGATGGTGGAGGTTGTGAGGAGAAGACAAAAAGGAAGAAAGTCTCACATCGACGCGGCTAATCAACGGGCTATGGAGATGCCCATCAATTGATGTCAATGCAAGTGAGTAGGGATTGCCATGCAACGGATGCACTAAGAGCTATAAGTGTATGAAAGCTCAAACTAAAAACTAAGTGGGTGTGCATCCAACTTGCTTGCTCATGAAGACCTCGGGCATTTGAGGAAGCCCATCATCAAAATATACAAGCCAAGTTCTATAATGAAAATGCCCACTAGTATATGAAAGCAATAACTCAAGAGACTCTCTATATGAAGAACATGGTGCTACTCTGAAGCACAAGTGTGGTAAAAGGATAGTAGCATTGCCCCTTCTCTCTTTTTCTCTCTTCTTTTTGTTTTTTTTCTGTTCCTTTTTTTTTGGCTCTCTTTTTTTTGCCTCTTTTTTTATTTTATTTTTCGTCCGGAGTCTCATCCCGACTTGTGGGGGAATCATAGTCTCCATCATCCTTTCCTCACCGGGACAATGCTCTAATAATGATGATCATCACACTTTTATTTACTTACAACTCGATATCTAGAACAATATGACTCTATATGAATGCCTCTGGCACTGTACCAGGATGTGCAATGATCTAGCATAGCAAAGATATCAAAAAATGAACAAGCCATGAAAATATCATGCTAGCTATCTTACGATCATGCAAAGCAATATGACAATGAATGCTCAAGTCATGTATATGATGATGATGGAAGTTGCATGGCAATATATCTCGGAATAGCTATGGAAATGCCATGATAGGTAGGTATGGTGGCTATTTTGAGAAAGATATAAGGAGGCTTATGTGTGATAGAGCGTATCGTATCACGGGGTTTGGATGCACCGGCGAAGTTTGCACCGACTCTCGAGGTGAGAAAGGGCAATGCACGGTACCGAAGAGGCTAGCAATGATGGAAGGGTGAGAGTGTGTATAATCCATGGACTCAACATTAGTCATATATAACTCATATACTTATTGCAAAAATCTATTAGCTATCGAAACAAAGTACTACACGCATGCTCCTAGGGGGATAGATTGGTAGGAAAAGACCATCACTTTCCCCGACCACCACTCATAAGGAAGACAATCAAAAAATAAATCATGCTCCGACTTCATCACATAACGGTTCACCATACGTGCATGCTACGGGAATCACAAACCTTAACACAAGTATTTATACCAATCCACAATTACTCAATAGCATGAATCTAATATCCCCATCTTTATATCGCAAAACTATTGCAAGGAATCAAACATATCATATTCAGTGATCTACAAGTTTTATGTAGGATTTTATGACTAACCATGTGAATGACCAATTCCTGTCAACACTCTAAATAGATATAAGTGAAGCATGAGAGTTTAATTCTTTCTACAAAAGATATGCCCACGCTCTAACAAATATAAGTGAAGAAAAAGAGCATTCTACAAATGGCGGTTTTCTAGGTGTAGAGAAACAGGCAATCCAAACTTCAAATGATATAAGTGAAGCACATGAAGCATTCTATAAAGCCATAGTCAAAAGATATAAGTGAAGTGCATGAAGCATTCTATAAATCAACCAAGGACTATCTCATACCAGCATGGTGCATTACTAAAATAAAAATAAAAAGCACACGACGCTCCAAGATTTACGCATATCATGTGACGAATAAAAATATAGCTCCAAGTAAAATTACCGATGATCGTTAGAAGAAAGAGGGGATGCCTTCCGGGGCATCCCCAAGCTTAGTTGCTTGGGAGTCCTTGAATATTACCTTGGGGTGCCTCGGGCATCCCCAAGCTTAGGCTCTTGCCACTCCTTATTCCTTCATCCATCGTGATCTCACCCAAAATTTGAAAACTTCAATCACACAAAACTTACCAAAACCCTCGTGAGATCCGTTAGTATAATAAAACAAATCACCACTTTAAGTACTGTTTAAAACTCATTCATATTTTATTTTTGCATTGTAGCTACTGTATTATAACTTTTCCATGGCTTATACCACCGATACAATCGATAGTTTCATCAAAACAAGCAAAACAATGCATCAAAAACAGAATCTGTCAAAAACAGGACAGTCTTTAGAAATCTGAAAATTACCATACTTATTTAACTCTAAAAAATCTGAAAAATTAGGAAAAAATAAACAATTTGTATATAAGTACTGTACAGAAAGTTTCAGAAGCGTTTGACTTTCCAGTAAAAAAAATTAAATCATGCACTACAGCCAAAGTTTCTGTTTTTGCACCGCACATACCAAACAAGCAATCTAATCATCCTAAAGGTAAATCTTGGCACATTATTTTTATAATACAATGGATTTATACAAGGGGATAATTATTTTTGTTGAAAATTTTCTATAGATCAAGATTTGCAAAGTTTCCATGGGCATGAACAAAGTTCAAGGAGCTTCCCCACTTCAACGGTGCTCGTCCTTCTTACTTTCACTTTTCTTTTTGAAAAGTTTTAGGTTCCCCACTTTATTTTTTTTTTGTTTTTAAACTATATAAAAGAACTCAGTAGAAATAAATGACTCTCTAAAACTTCCGGGTTGTCTCCCTGGCAGCGCTTTCTTTAAAGCCATTAAGCTAGGCATATAGTGCTCAAGTAATGGATCCACCCGGATCCCAAGGTATATCAAAGCCAATTTTAATTAACAATGATTTGTAATTTAGTAGTGAGCACAAAGTAACATATATCATGCAATGACGAAGTCTAACTCTCTTCCTATGCATCGGCATGTCATAAAAGAACAATTCATGCACACAAAGTAAAGGCCAATTGTCGTGGTTTTGTCACGGCAGATGCCCTAGTGAAAGGACTTAGGTGTGGAGCCATCGCAACGTAGGTTAGCTCGAAGAGGTTGAACGGGACAAAGGACACAAAGGATTTACCCAGGTTCGGCCCCTCTCAATGAGGTAAAAGCCTACTCCTGCTTCTAGTTGTATTGCTTGAGTTTCGATTACAAGGGAGCGAATACGCTTGACCTAGTTCTCGATTAGTTGTTTCTGAGTTAACCCGCCACCGGGTCTCGCCTTTATATACACAGGTCGAGGTCCGGCAGCTTACAAAAGTCCTGGCCGGATCACACAATGTGACTGGCTTAGTTTCTAACTTGTTCTGCCTTGCGAGGTAAGTCAGCATCTGGCGGCTCTCACACCGGGTCATGGGCCATCATTTAGGCCCACCTGTTGAGTCGCCATCTTCCTGGGCTTCCTTGAATCTGCTTAATATTGAACCGCCAACGGTGTAACCCGGCCCCAGTATGGCGGGTCACACCTCGGAGTTATATTCCCAACATTAGGCCCCAGATTGATTTGAACTTGTTCACGTCAATCTTCACTACTTTAATTAACATACTCTTCACCAATGTCAAATCCGTCAGAATACCACGCGAGCCGAACCATCAAAGCCGCCATGACATCATGTGAATGGAACCATTGTAACCCGCCATGACCTCATGCGCATTAAATACGCACAGAACCCATGATATCATAACAGATCTTTATCTTAATGGACCCTCCGAGAATCGAGGCGTCCGCACTGCGAAGATAATCATTCTGCCCCCTTGATTTCCGTGCATGCCATTTTACCACTTCCTTATAAATAGGGACAGGGGGCCCCTTTCTTAGCTTTTACCCCTGCCTCTTTCCATTCTTCTTCTTCCTCGCGACCACCGAAGCCTACGGAGCTCCGCCGCCGCTGTCGACCTCCACCAGCGACTCCCACTCGGCCGCTGCATCAACCTGACTTTGACCAGAAAAGTGTGGCGCCCTTCCACTGTTCATCAGCGTCGCCAGGTATTCATCTTCCCCTGCCTTCAATCTGCATTAGGGTTTTCTCCGTTCATCGGTGTTCGACGGCGTTCATCACGCTCGCTGGTAGTTCTTCCAATACACTGCTTGTTTGAATCCTCATAGATCATAAAAACCATGTGGTAGCAGTTTCTAGTGACCGCCCCTCATTGTAGATCTATTCCTATATTCTGAGATTCATCCCTCAACACAGTAGTTCGTCCTTCATATTTTAGGTTTAGCAATTCTCACTTGTTTCTCGAACGGCCATAGATCCAAAATCATAAGCAGGATCCGCGAAACTTGTTTGTTCAGTACTTAGTAAAATTTTACTAGAATCCAGATCTGTAGACGTCCTCTTGATCACTGTTGCATAGGTGGCTCATACGACACATCTTATAACCCGCCAAACACCAGCCGGCTTACTCACAAATGTTTGATCCTCCAATATCTTTTTAATAAGCAACCATGACTGCATAACCCGTCGATGCTTTGCTGGCTTAACCATGCTTTCTAGCCTCCACTGCTCATAATAATCAATCCCGCATGCATAACTAGTTTTGAGCAATAAACTTTGCCTGTTTAACCATTGGCCGGTTTACCATCATAATATCAATCCTCCAATTCCTCATTCTCAGGTTTTGCCTTTGACAAAAAATGACTAAGACCACCACCTCCTGTGATTGGATCCCCTCTATTGTCACTGAACAATCTTTAAATGAGTACGTGACCATGGGTGTCTTACCGGCAAAGAACGCTATCCACTGGAGAGTTCCCGGGACCGAGACTAAGCCTCTTCCTAATGAAGGCGAAGTCATAGTCTTTGCAGACCATCTCCTTCGCAAGTTCTCACCACCCGGCTCAAAGTTCTTTCGAGATGTTCTGCATTTCTACCAGCTACACCCTCAAGACATCGGTCCCAATTCGGTATCCAATATTTGCAATTTTCAAGTCTTCAGCGAGGTGTACCTTCAAGAAAATCCCAATGTTGACTTGTTTAGGGAAAATTACTATTTGAACCGCCAGACCGAGATGACAGACGGGCCCTGTCTTGAACTTGGTGGCATTTCAATCCAGGGACGAAGAGACGTTGTCTTTCCTGCCGCTGCACTACCCAGTCATCCCAAAGACTGGATCAAACTTGGTTTTATTGTCAAGACACTTCTCCGGCGGGTGAAAATCCTTTACCGGGTTACCGCTCCTGCCGGCTTAGCCCGAGACATCCGCTCACAGACCGGATTAGCGCTGCAGAGCGAGCCAAATATGCACCAACCTTTTCAAAGATACGGGCTTTGTTGGCCAACGGCTTAACTAGAGTCGATTTGGTCCGATGCTGGGTTGCTTGGAGAATCTTGCCTCTAAGCCGCCGCCCCGGCTTGATGTGCGAGTACACATATGACACAAAAGACCCTCAGAGATATAATTCAACACATCTTGATGATCAAGACATCAACAAAATGACCAAATCATTACTCGGGGAGAGCCTCGAAAACTGCAGCAAGACGGGTCTAAACCCTTTTTGCACTCTCAATCCTGCTCCTGATGTAAGTACTTTAAATCATTTTGCACTTTATCATTTTTTCATCAATCGCTCCACTTCTTATTGTCATCTGTATTTTCAGGCTGGCTCTTCCTTCTAGAACAAGAAGCTACAGGATAAAAAAGCATAGGATAAATCGGCAAAGAAGGCCAGAACCAAAACCAAGGCTCCCAAGAAGACCAAAGGAAAGAAGCCGGAAGCAACAGACTTATTCGCCTTGGATGATGAGTCAGAGGTAGAACTTGACTCCCTTGGTCTTTTATTTGTACAACTTATTGACATTGATTCCTCTCAGGATGATGCGGAGACCAGCCAGGCAAATGTTGCAGAGGTAAATATCATTTCCTCCGACTCAGAGTGCTTACCAAGACAACAAACTCGGCAGGTGACCCGGAAAGTAAGGTTTTCTCACCCTCTTGCTTACTTGGATCCCCACTTTATTTTGAAGAAACAACAGCATGAAGCTAGGCGAAAGACCCGGAGTGATGTGATAACCCACAAGTATAGGGGATCGCAATAGTTTTCGAGGGTAGAGTATTCAACCCAAATTTATAGATTCGACACAAGGGGAGCCAAAGAATATTTGCAAGTATTAGCAGCTAAGTTGTCAATTCAACCACACCTGGAGATTAATTATCTGCAGCAAAGTGATTAGTAGCAAAGTAGTATGATAGTTTTGATAATAGTAGCGGCAACAATAGTAACAATAACAGTAATAGCAGTGATTTTGTAGTAAGTGCAACAGTAACAACAGTAGTAACTTAGCAAGATCGATATGTAGGAAAATCGTAGGCATTGGATCGGTAATTTGTTGGATGATATTCATCATGTGACAGTCATAACCTAGGGCGATACGGCACTAGCTCCAGTTCATAAATATAATGTAGGCATGTATTCAGTAAATAGTCATACGTGCTTATGGAAAGAACTTGCATGACACCTTTTGTCCTACCCTCCCGTGGCAGCGGGGTCCATATTGGAAACTAAGGGATATTAAGGCCTCCTTTTAATAGAGAACTGGAACAAAGCATTAACACACGGTGAATTCATGAACTCCTCAAACTACGGTCATCACCGGGAGTGGTCCCGACTATTGTCACTCCAGGGTTGCCGGATCATAACACGTAGTAGGTGACTATAACTTGCAAGATCGGATCTAGAACATAGATATAATGGTGATAACATAAATGGTTCAGATATGAAATCATGGCACCCGGGCCCAAAGTGACAAGCATTAAGCATGACAAAGTCATAGCAACATCAATCTCAGAACATAATGGATACTAGGGATCAAGCCCTAACAAAACTAACTCGATTACATGATGAATCTCATCCAACTCCTCACCGACCAGTGAGCCTACGTAGGAATTACTCACTCCCGGTGGGGAGCATCATGGAATTGGCGATGGAGAAGGGTTGGTGATGATGAAGAACGAAGATCCCCCTCTCCGGAGCCCCAAACGGACTCTAGATCTGGCCTCCCGATGAAGAACAGGAGGTGGCGGCGGCTCCGTCTCACGAAACGCGAAAATTCTTTCTCTCCTATTTTTTCTGGAAATGTAGGATTTTATAGAGTCGGTTTCAGGGTCAGCAGGGCCACCAGGTGGGGACAACCCACCTAGGCGCGCCTGGGGGGCAGGCGCGCCCTGGTGGGTTGTGCCCACCTAGGTGCCCCCCTCAGGTGGCTCTTGGCTCCGGAAATTCTCTTATTTTGTATAAAAAATCCTCGCAAAGTTTCGTTCCATTCTGAGAACTTTTATTTCTGCACAAAAAAAACACCATGGTAGTTCTGCTGAAAACAGCGTCAGTCCAGGGTTAGTTCTATTCAAATCATGTAAATTAGAGTCCAAAACAAGAGGAAAAGCATTAGGAAAAGTAGATACGTTGGAGACGTATCAACTCCCCCAAGCTTAAACCTTTGCTTGTCCTCAAACAATTCAGTTGATAAACTGAAAGTGAAAAAGAAAAACTTTTACGAACTCTTTTGCTCTTGTTTGCATAAATAAGCTTAAACAGCACCCAGGTTTTCAGCCAATATTATAACTAACCATGTCGACAATAACTCTTAAAAATTATATTAACTCATATCAATGACATAATCAGCTAGCGAGCAATAATAAGATATCTCAAACAGCAACACATTATCAAAACAATCATGATATAATATGACAATAATGGTATCTCGCTAGCCCTTTCTGAGACCGCAAAACATAAATGCAGAGCACCTCCAAAGTTCAAGCAGCGACTAAACATTGTAATTCATGGTAGAAAAGATCCAGTCATGATGCACCCAACATTAGCTACACACAATGCATCAGCATGACAGCAGTGCTCTCAGGTTCTGGCGCTTATTTTAGAAGGTGATGACACAACATAAAAGTAAATAGATAGTCCCTTAGCAGAGGGAAGCAGTGATTTGCAGAGGTGCCAGAGCTCAAGTTTTTAAAACAGAGGTAAATGATATTTTGAGACATGCACCCTTCTCATTTACTTCACGACTATCAGTTATCAATATCTTCCATGCTAAGCAAGCTAGTGGCGGTTCCCAAGCGATAAAGTAAAGGTTATGACTCCATTGGGAGTTTTTGTTTGATTATTTGAGAGATCAACTCTTTTTGCAGTTTGGGACTGGGCATCCCTATTACCGCCCTTTTCTCGTGCGATGGCGAGTGAATAAACACTCGTCCTGAGAATAACCCGCTTAGCATGGAAAATATCGACTACCTCTTGTCATTCCATGAACGATCCAGGAACACAAAAAGGATATTTATTTGAAGTTTTTAGAGATGGTACATGCAAATTTACTTAGGACGGCAGGGTAATACCGCATATAGGTAGGTATGGTGGACTCATCTGGAATAACTTGGGTTCAAGGTTTTTGATGTACAAGCAGAATTCCCACTTAGTACAGGCGAAGGCTAGCAAATAGGTTGAGAAGCGGCCAGCTAGAGAGCAACAACGGTCATGAACATGCATTATGCATTAGTAACATTGGACACTAGCATGAGTAGGATATGAACACCATGAACATAAATATCATCGAGGCTATGTTGGTTTTGATTCAACTACATGCATGAACATGTGCCAAGTCAAACCACCCGAACATTCAGAGGAGGATACCATATCATCATACTACATCACAATCATTTTAACGCAATGTTGATATCCAAGATAAATCATTATCCACTCCTAGCTACTTATGCATGGCATGAGAAACTATAATCTCTAATTGTCATTGCAAACATGTTTGATCATAATAGGCTAAATCATGGATACTAGGTTAAACATATTTACAAAAACAGAACAAGTCGAGTTCATACCCGTTTCTCTCTGTCACGGCCAGTTCATCGAATATCGTCATTATTGCCTTTCACTTGCACGACCGAATGATTTGAAATTAATAATAATGCAAGAGTGTCGTGGACTAAGCTGGAATCTGCAAATATTTTTATTCAAAAGGAGAAGACAAGGTAAATTGGGCTCTTTGTTATATTAATAATAATGCATATGAGAGCCACTCAACATTTTCATCATGGTCCTCTCCTCGGTACTACTTGAAAGAAAAGAAAAAGAAATTCAGAGAAACACACTGAAATATTTTTTTGGAGTTTTTGGTTTTCCGAAGGAAAGCAAATAAAAAGTGAAAAACAAAAACGAGAAAACTATTTACACAGGAAAGCTCCCAACAAGCAAAAGAAGAACAAGGAAATCTTTTTGAGTTTTCTTTTTAGTACTACAACAATTTAAACTAGGAAGAAAAATCAAAAAGAAGCAAGAAATATATTTTTGGATTTTCTCAAAGTTTTTCAAACACACAAGAAGAAAGCGAGAAAATAATTCTAACATGGATAATACAATGAAAAAGTGTGAACACCGACAATTGAAATGTGTGGACATGAATGCAAAGTCGGTGGAAATACGTACTCCCCCAAGCTTAGGCTTTTGTCCTAACTTGGTAATCAGTCAGTAGCCTGCGTAATGGTCGGAGTGGTAGCTCACGGAGGCTCTCGGTGCGGATGCCTCAGCCTGCCGTGCGGCCACAACCGCTGCGTTATGGGCTCGAGCCTCGCTCTCCAGAACAAAATATCTTCCCCTGTTGTGAACATTAAAGAGAGCAGGTGCAGGAAAATATGTGTCCACCACGGAGTCCTTATTAAACAGCAATTTATAAGTGAAATTATGGGGTTCACCTCTAAGGATCTTATGACGTTTCATAGCATCAAAGTCTAGGTACTGCGTGGGTAAAATAGGATCGTAGGGCAAAGGTGAAACACCCAGCTCTCTTGCTAAGCGTGTGGCATAAATTCCACCATAAAAATATCCACTACCAGCGTTGTGTTGCAACCTACGTGCAACAATCGCTCCAAGGTTATAACTTCTGTCACCAGTGAGAGCTGTGCGTATGAGGCTCAAGTCTGGAGCACAAAGTGTACTACAATCTTGTTTGCCTACAATGCATTCTTCATTAAATAATGCGAAGTACTGGATTGCAGGAAAATGAATGCTCTTTATTCTACCTTGCGTCACTCCCCTAGTTTCACCATAGCAAAGACTAGTCAAGAATATCTCAAACTCAGACCTTGGCAGGTCATCGAGCGAACCCCAGAATGGGATTTTGCAGTGGTGAGCAAATCTCTCTAAAGATATGGTAAATGGATTTTCATACAATTTAAATGACACCCTAGACTCACGGGGATGGAATTTAAATCCTTTGACAAATGATTCAGTGAGAGTGAGATGTTGGTTGCACTTATCTGAAATGTAGGGACTGAGATCGGCATTGTGAACATATTGCTCAAATTCCTCCTTAATGCCCACACTCACCATATAATCATTGCATGGCCATAAGCATGTTTTGGTGGTGGCATCTCGTATGGAACTTTCACTCGGTTCAACATAAGACCGACGAGCGGAGCTGCTACTAGAAGATGCCTCCAAGGATCTCCTCCTTGAAGAGCTCCTTCCAAAGAGGTTCATAATATTCGCGTACAATTTTCTGAAAAAATTTGGGTCACAAAAATCTGTTAACAGAACTTCACAAGATTGGTAGCAACTACTCATAGGGATGTATAGAGGCCATAGCAAGCATTCAAACTACTTAGAACTCTAAGAATTCAACATGCAAGCTCATCTACAGCAGCACCAAGAGTAACTAATTATTCAAAATATAAACCACTAAAACAAAAACTAATTGGACAAACGGAGGAGTCATAT
Source organism: Thinopyrum elongatum (assembly GCA_011799875.1). NCBI lineage: Eukaryota > Viridiplantae > Streptophyta > Magnoliopsida > Poales > Poaceae > Thinopyrum > Thinopyrum elongatum. The sequence continues at coordinate 373,672,852 of CM022299.1, read as the reverse complement.
ACCAAGCAACAATCCCCCGAAACAGTTTCGGAAACGGAGCTTCGAGCAAAGAGATAAAAATCCGTGGGTTTGAGAGCAAGAACACGAGAGAGAGAGAGCAATGGTGATTTTTTTCTGGAGGTAGGTGATGATGTGGGATGAAGAGATAAGTGAGGGGGCCCACGTGGGGACCACAGCCCACCAGGGCGCGCTTGGGGGTCCTGGCGCGCCCAGGTGGGTTGTGCCTACCTGGTGCACCTCCCTCTGATATTATTTGCACCAGAAATTCTTAAATATTTAGAAAAAAATCGTATTAAATTTTCAGGGCATTTTGAGAACTTTTATTTTTGGGTCATTTTTTATTGCACGGGAAAAATCAGAAAACAGACAAAACATGGCATCTTATTTTATTTAACTAATAGGAACAGAAAATAAAAGGTAGGGACAGAAGGTAGTGCTCACTAAATTCATCAACTTCATGCCTCTAAAAAATGATCCATTAATAAGGTTGATCAAGTCTTATTAACAACCACTTTCAATTAGCATGAGACCGAAGAACTTTCGTAAATCACTAAGTTACCTCAACGGGGATATGAATGTCCCCAACAATAAGCATTTCATATTTCTTTTTGGTAGTATGTAGAGGTAGTTGAAAACTTCCAATAGTGATTGTCAGAGATTTTTCAATAACATTAATACCATTCACTTGGAATTGTTTCTTCGGAAAGTGCACCGTATGCTCATTACCATTGATATGAAAAGTGACCTTGCTTTTATTGCAATCAATAACAGCCCCTGCAGTATTCAGGAAGGGTCTACCAAGGATAATCGACATGTTGTCGTCCTCGGGCATCTCAAGTATAACAAAGTCAGTCAAAATAGTAACATTAGCAACAACAACGGGCACATCCTCACAAATACCGATAGGTATGGCAGTTGATTTGTCAGCCATTTGCAAAGATATTTCAGTAGGTGTGAGTTTATTCAAATCAAGTCTTTTATATAAAGAGAAAGGCATAACACTAACACCAGCTCCTAAATCACATAAAGCAGTTTTCACATAATTTCTTTTGATGGAGCAAGGTATAGTTGGTATTCCCAGATCTCCAAGTTTTTTAGGTATCCCATCTTTAAAGGTATAATTAGCAAGCATGGTGGAGATTTCAGCTTTCGGTATTTTTCTCTTATTAGTGATGATATCTTTCATGTACTTTGCATAAGGAGGCATTTTCAAGATATCAGTCAAGCAAGTACGCAAAAAGACTGGCCTCAGCATTTCAGCAAAGCGTTCAAATTCTTCATCATCTTTCTTTTTAGTTGACTTGGGTGGAAAAGGCATAGGTTTTTAACCCACGGTTTTCTTTCTTTACCGTGTTTTCTAGCAATAAAGTCTCTTTTATCATATCTTGTATTTTTGGGTTGTGGGTTATCAAGATCAACAGCTGGTTCTATTTCAACATCATTATCTGGTTCTTTTTCATTGTTTGGTTGAGTATCTTCATGAACATCAGCATTATCTTTTTCATTATCACTAGATGAATGCTCATTACCAGATTGAGTTTCAGCATCAGAAATAGAAACATCATTATCATTATCAGGAGGTTTTTCTACTTTAGGTTCACTAGAAGCATGCAAAGTTCTATCATTTTTCTTTTTCTTCTTCTTTTTAGAAGAACTAGGTGCAGTGGTGTTGTTCCTTTATGAATCCTGTTCAATTCTTTTTGGGTATCCCTCAGGATAAAGTGGTTCCTGAGTCATTTTACCTCCTCTAGTTGCAACTCTAACAGCAAAGTCATGTATGTTGTTATTCATTTCATCAAGCAATTCTCTTTGAGATTTAGCAACTTGTTCTAACTGAGTTTGTACCATAGAAGCATGCTTTCCTACACCTCTAACATCATTTGAGATTCTAAATAACAAGTCACTCAAGCGAGCAATCATGTCAGAATTGTATTTTAATTGTTTCATAACATTTGCATTGAAGTGGTCTTGTTTTCTAATGTAGTTTTCAAACTCATAAAGGCATTGGCTAGGGTGCATATTGCAAGGATTATCATTATCATTGAATTTCATTAGAGAATTTACCTCTACCACCTCAGGTGGTGGTGGTGTATCAAGCCCATGTATTTCTTCAATAGGAGGTAAATTTTTAACATCCTCAGCTTTAATACCTTTTTCCTTCATAGATTTCTTTGCCACTTGCATATCTTCGGGACTGAGATATAAAATACCCCTCTTCTTCGGAGTGGGTTTAGATGGTGGTTCAGGAAGAGTCCAATCATCATAGTTTTTCAATATGTTATTCAATAATTCTTCAGCTTGTCCAATAGTTCGTTCCCTGAAAACACAACCAGCACAACTATCTAGGAAGTCCCTAGAAGCATCGGTTAGTCCATTATAGAAGATATCAAGTATTTCATTTTTCTTAAGAGGATGATCAGGCAAAGCATTAAGTAACTAGCAAAGCCTCCCCCAAGCTTGTGGGAGACTCTCTTCTTCAATTTGCACAAAGTTAAATATTTTCTGTAAGACAGCTTGTTTCTTATGGGCAGGAAAATATTTTTCAGAGAAGTAATAAATCATATCCTGGGGACTACAAACACAACCAGGAGAAAGAGTATTGTACCAAGCTTTAGCATCACCCTTTAATGAGAATGGAAATAATTTGAGAATATAGTAATAGCGAGTTTTCTCATCATGAGTAAAAAGGGTGGCTATGTCATTCAACTTAGTAAGATGTGCCACAACAGTTTCAGTTTCATAACCATGGAAAGGATCAGATTCAACCAGAGTAATTAACTCTGGGTCGACAGAGAATTCATAATCCTTATCATCAATAGCAAACTTAGGATCATATTGCATTCTAGCATTCAGAGATTTTTCTTTATACTTGCATAATAATTTCTCTAGATCATCTCTATCCTTACAAGCAAGAATATCTCTAGTTGTCTCCTCATTCATAACATAACCTTCCGGTACCTTAGGCAATTCATATCTAGGAAGGCTAGTTCTAGCAGGTGTTTCAAGATTTCCAGTTTCAAGCTCATCATCAGATTCAACAATATCATGTTGTCTTACTCTAGCAATTTGTTCATCAAGAAATTCACCTAAGGGCACATCATCATCAAGCAAGGTACTAGCATCATCATAAGCATTCATAGTAGAAGTAGCATCATCAATAACTTGCGACATATCAGAATTAATAGCATGTGGTGGTGTTGCAAGTTTACTTATAACAGAAGGTGAATCTAAAGCGGAGCTGGATGGCAGTTCCTTACCTCCTCTCATTTTAGAGGGAAAAATCTTAGTCTTAGCATCCTTCAGATTCTTCATAGTGAATAATTGATAATAATCCCAAGTGACTCAACAAATATAGCTATGCTCCCCGGCAACAGCGCCAGAAAAAGGTCTTGATAACCCACAAGTATAGGGGATCGCAACAGTTTTCGAGGGTAGAGTATTCAACCCAAATTTATAGATTCGACACAAGGGGAGCCAAAGAATATTTGCAAGTATTAGCAGCTGAGTTGTCAATTCAACCACACCTGGAGATTAATTATCTGCAGCAAAGTGATCAGTAGCAAAGTAGTATGATAGTTTTGATAATAGTAGCGGCAGCAATAGTAATGATAACAGTAATAGCAGTGATTTTGTAGCAAGTGCAACAGTAACAGCAGTAGTAACTTAGCAAGATCGATATGTAGGAAAATCGTAGGCATTGGATCGGTAATTTGTTGGATGATATTCATCATGTGACAGTCATAACCTAGGGCAATACGGCACTAGCTCCAGTTCATAAATATAATGTAGGCATGTATTCCGTAAATAGTCATACGTGCTTATGGAAAGAACTTGCATGACATCTTTTGTCCTACCCTCCCGTGGCAGCGGGGTCCATATTGGAAACTAAGGGATATTAAGGCCTCCTTTTAATAGAGAACCGGAACAAAGCATTAACACACGGTGAAGACATGAACTCCTCAAACTACGGTCATCACCGGGAGTGGTCCCGACTATTGTCACTCCAGGGTTGCCGGATCATAACACATAGTAGGTGACTATAACTTGCAAGATCGGATCTAGAACATAGATATAATGGTGATAACATAAACGGTTCAGATCTGAAATCATGGCACCCGGGCCCAAAGTGACAAGCATTAAGCATGGCAAAGTCATAGCAATATCAATCTCAGAACATAATGGATACTAGGGATCAAACCCTAACAAAACTAACTCGATTACATGATGAATCTCATCCAACTCCTCACCGACCAGCGAGCCTACGAAGGAATTACTCACTCCCGGTGGGGAGTATCATGGAATTGGCGATGGAGAAGGGTTGGTGATGACGAAGAACGAAGATCCCCCTCTCCGGAGCCCCAAACGGACTCCAGATCTGGCCTCCCGATGAAGAACAGGAGGTGGCGGCCGCTCTGTCTCACGAAACATGATAATTCTTTCTCTCCTTTTTTTTCTAGAAATATAGGAATTTATAGAGTCGGTTTCAGGGTCAGCGGGGCCACCAGGTGGGGACAACCCACCTGGGCGCGCCTGGGGGGGCAGGCGCGCCCTGGTGGGTTGTGCGCACCCAGGTGCCCCCCTCAGGTGTCTCTTGGCTCCGAAAATTCTCTTATTTTGTATAAAAAATCCTCGCAAAGTTTCGTTCCATTCCGAGAACTTTTATTTCTGCACAAAAATAACACCATGGTAGTTCTGCTGAAAACAGCGTCAGTCCGGGGTTAGTTCCATTCAAATCATGCAAATTAGAGTCCAAAACAAGAGGAAAAGCATTAGGAAAAGTAGATACGTTGGAGACGTATCATGATGGTATCGAGGAATTGGTCTCCGGCTTACCAAATACGCCAGCTCCTCGCAAATGCCGCCACGAGGTGCTTCTAAATCCAACTCTTTCATTTCCAAAGGTGGGTCTCCTTTGTCAAGCACTTAACTCGTCCGATTCAAATTACCAGGGAACTTCACACTCGTCTTCTGGCGACTCAGTTGGCACTCAGTTCCCTACTTTCAAAGTCGCTCATGGGTAAGAACATTTCACTTGCTTAATCAACATCTTATGATAACATGCTTACATTCCTATACTCTCTCTTTATAGTGGTGTGGCCAAGGCCGGCAAGAAATTGAGGACGGGCGGACCATCAGAGGACCCCAAGGTGAACGAGCTGGAGAAACAAGCACCAATAGTCTCAGAGGCTTCAATCCAGAACCCTGAGGATGCTGCTAATGACCCGTCGTCAGAGGCTGATGACACCACTGTGGATCCAATGAACATGGATGCGGACCCGCTCAGCCCTAAGCCGCCAAGCCCTGCCAAGCCTGCTGAAGAAGCTATTCTGGACAAAACTGCTGAAGACGTCCTTATTACCGGCACGGGTTACACAGAGCCAGGCAACCCCACAGTCATGGCCAAGCACAACGCCAAAGAAGAGTCGCCAGCAGGAAGTAAACTAAAACTGGATTTGGAAAATTATGCTGGTCTTGGCGCTGGTGACATCCATGCAGGCTATCTTCATCGCCTTCATACTAGCCGTGAACTGGAAGCTGGCCTAGTGAACCTCATGAGGGAGCGCTATGAGGTATGGCTATTAATCCTTCCTCACATATATTCTTTAGCCGCCAAGTCTAGAGGATATGAACAATGGAAATATGTTGTAGATTTGAAAAATAATGTTCAAACTATAATCCTTCTTATCCATTAAGATCCAATGATGTAGTCCCCAAGGGCTGGCTTAAACTGACAAGTTGAACCGGGACTTCTACTTTAAGAAATCCAAATATGTAGCCCCGAAGGGCCGGCTTAAACTGACAAGTTGAGCCGTGTCATAGAACAAAACTGATTTACATTAGCCCCCAAGTGCCAAGGATACTATTCATAATGTGCTTGGGACTTGTACCATTGATTTGAACAAGATGTGAATCCTGATCTGTGATATCTAACTTCTTCCGCAGGAGGCTTTATCTCTGAAGGATATAGAGCTGGGCGGCTTAACAAAGAGAATTAAACATCAAGAAGCTGAGACTGTGAAAGCAGAGTCAAAACTTCAGCTTGCCATGCAAGAGAATGAGAAGCTTAAGGCCAATTTTGCAACTGAGAGAGCCGCCTTCGAAACAGAGAAGGCAAACTTGACCAAACGTGCCCAAGACGCAGAAGCTCAGCTTAAACCGGTTGCTGACAAGCTAGCCAGTTTAAAGGGACATATTACTCATATGACAGCCGCCATCTTTGGTAAGAATTCATCTCCATTGCCAATTCTACAGTGATAGTACACTAAGCCGCCAAGCACTTATCAATTCTGTTTAGACCAACTTATTCTGCTTTTTGATGAACAGGCCCCAGAAGCGCAAACCTTGGACAAGACATGCTGGTGAAATTGAAGGCCATCTACTCTTTCACAGAACAGCTATACAGCGGCACTCTTCATAGCCTGGTGGCTTTGGGAGGCAACAGAAAGCCACCAAGTCATATCAAAGCCGTGTTAGACCACTTGTCAACTATCCCGAGCCAGATTGAAGATCAAAAATTATCAGCCGCCCGCGCCGGAGCCCTTGTCGCCCTTGGCCATGCTAAAGCATGGGCATCAGAACTCGACCCGGAGGAAATAGCCATCGGGTGCCCTGAGTTCAAGGATGATAAGTCACCGTTTGAGGAAAAAGACTTCAACTATTGCATTCGGGAGATGCGGCCCGTGGCCTGCCAGCTGGTTGAAGAATTGAATCTGAACAACTATACGGCGGCTTATGATGAAAACAACAAGAATCGACCACCGCCGGCTTACAATCCTGTCAATCTCGTTCCTCCTCGGCGTAAGAATACTTTTGCTCCTGACGTTGATCATTCCGTAATTCTCAATGATGAAGCCTATTTCGAAGCATTAACCGGCATCGATTGGACAATGGCTGATCTTCAGATGGGCGAAGAGGAAGAGCCAGAGCGGGCTGACCCAGAATCATCAACCCTCTGCGATGAAGACAACTGATAACGGGCGGCTCTCAAATCAGAGCATAGACCGTCTGCGGTGGAAAAACACTTTGCTTTAATTGCACAGGTCCATGGTGGCCTTGTAATAGGCTAGATGCGAAAATAATGATCAGTCATGCCATCGTGCATGTTAGCCTTTAACTGTTTAAACCGCCAGTTATATTCATGACCCGCCGCTGTGCTTTCTCTCATTACCACCCTTCAGATCAATATTTTCATTTTTCCTGCACACAGGTTAAACAACATATGCCCTGGCGGTTTAAACCAGGGCGGGTAACAAACCCAAATATAATAGCCTTTTGAAAGATTTACAGAGACTAGTCAGAAAGGCCATCTAAGCCAAGTTATTCTGGCGACTTAACGTCTAAAGCCATGGCGGGTTATCAAACCCCAAATATTCATATAATTATTGAAATACATACCTGTAGAATGAAATCATGGTATCATCCTGACAATGAATATCCATAACGGGTATTAACCCGGAGTCATGAAATATCATGCTCGTGATAGCTTCAAGGCAATAATACCCTGGCGACTTAAAGTCCGCTTATCAGGGCGGGTTATCAAACCCCAAAAAATGCTCAGATATGAGTCACATAACCAGGACTTAGCCTGAATCAGAAAAACCGCACTCGAACAAAAAAAATCTTTTTAAAGGACACAAATCCAAGATATTCAGAAGAAAAAGATTCAAGTGCTTTCATAGGCCGCACAACCTTAAAACCCAAGTGCTTTCAATGGCCGCACGAGCCGGTTGGCACTTAAGCCATATTATTGCTTTCAAAAGGCAGCAGCAGCCTATTGGTACTTAGATCATATGATTGCTTTCAAGAGGCAGCAACAGCCTATTGGTCCTTAGACCACATGATTGCTTTCAAGAGGCAGCAACGACCTATTGGTACTTAGACCACATGATTGCTTTCAAGAGGCAGCAACAGCCTTTTGGCACTTAAACCATATGATTGCTTTCAAGAGGCAGCAACAGCCTTTTGGCACTTAAGCCGCATGATTGCTTTCAAGAGGCAGCAACAACCTTTTGGCACTTAAGCCGTATGATTGCTTTCAAGAGGCAGCAACAGCCTTTTGGCACTTAAGCCGTATGATTGCTTTCAAGAGGCAGCAACAGCCTTTTGGCACTTAAGCCATATGATTGCTTTCAAGAGGCAGCAACAGCCTTTTACGATCAATCCATAAAGACTCAGATACTTTAGAAATGAAAAGGCAGAGGCCCCATAATTCAGGGATGCCGGCTTTATTATATTGATCATAAGAAGTATATACATTTTATGAAAGTATGTACAACGGCAAGAGCTGGCGGCTCAAGTATAGTACGGCCGGAGATGTGCAATGTTCCACGGACGGCGGGTCTCCTCCTCTGACATGCGAGAATCCATATACTCATGTATATCAATAAGGTAATATGACCCGTTGTTGAGGTTTTTGCTGACCACAAAAGGCCCTTCCCAAGGTGGGGATAACTGATGCATATCTGTTTGATCTTGGATAAGCCGAAGCACCAAGTCTCCTTCCTGAAACGTCCGGGTCTTAACTCTGCGGCTATGATAGCGATGCAGATCTTGTTGATATATTGTTGAATGAGCCGCCGCCAGGTCTCGTTCCTCATCCAAAGCATCGAGTGTGTTTTGACGTGCTATTTCATTATCAGCTTCAACGTAAGCCGCCACACGGGGCGAATCATGATGGATATCGCTTGGAAGAACCGCCTCAGCTACGGAAACCATGAAGAAAGGCGTATAGCCTGTTGACCTATTGGGGGTGGTGTTTGATACTCCAAAGTACTGAAGGTAACTCATCTACCCAACAACCCGGCGTTCGCTGCAAAAGAACCATAAGCCGGGGTTTGATGCCTTCCAAAATTTCTTGGTTCGCCCTCTCAGCTTGACCATTGGACTACAGATGAGCCACAGAAGAGATGTCGAGACGGATATGCTCTTGTTGACAAAACTCTCTCATAGCACCTTTAGACAGATTAGTGCCATTATCAGTTATGATACTATGAGGGTAACCAAAATGAAAGATTACTTTTTTTATGAATTGAACCGCCGTCGCTACATCACATTTGCTGACCGGCTCTGCCTCAACCCACTTGGTAAATTTGTCAACCGCCACCAAGAGGTGGGTTTTCTTATCCTTAAACCTTTTGAAGGGTCCAACCGTATCAAGCCCCCAGACTGCAAACGGCCAAGTAATTGGAATTATCCTGAACTCTTGAGCCGGCACATGAGCGCGTCGAGAAAATTTCTGGCACCCATCACACTTACTGACGAGATCCTCGGCATCAGCATGAGCCGTCAACCAATAAAATCCATGACGGAAAGCTTTAGCCACTAAGGATTTAGAGCCGGCATGATGACCACAATCGCCCTCATGGATTTCCCTTAAGATCTCACGGCCCTCCTTAGGAGAAACACAGCGCTGGAACACGCCCGTGACACTGCATCGGTGTAACTCGCCGTTAACAATAGTCATAGACTTGGATCGTCGGGTTATCTGCCTGGCTAAGGTTTCATCCTCAGGCAACTCACCCCGGGTCATATAAGCCAAGTAGGGAACTGTCCAATCGGGAATAGCATGGAGAGCCGCCACCAACTGTGTCGCCGGGTCAGGAATAGCAAGATCCTCTTCCGACGGCTACTTGACTGAAGGATTGTGCAAAACATCAAGAAAAATATTAGGGGGTACCAGCTTACGTTGAGACCCAAGCCGGCTCAAAGCATCAGCTGCCTCATTCCTCCTTTGATCAAGATGCTCCACCTGCTAACCTTTGAAGTGACCAGCAATATTGTCAACCGCCCGGCGATAAGCCGCCATGAGCGGGTCTTTGGAATCCCAAGTGCCTGAAACTTGCTGAACCACTAAATCTGAATCGCCAAAGCATCTGACCCGGCTTAAGTTCATCTCTTTGGCCATTCGAAGACCATGGAGCAGAGCCTCATATTCATCTGCATTGTTAGTACAAGGAAACATCAACCTTAAAACATAAAAAAAAATTGTCACCTCGTGGGGAAGTTAAAATAACTCCAGCCCCCGAGCCTTCCAACTGCCTGGAACCATCAAAATGAATAGTCCAATATGTGTTATCAGGCTTCTCCTCGGGTGTCTGCAACTCTGTCCAATCATTGATGAAATCCACGAGAGCCTGAGACTTGATTGCTGTTCTTGGCATGTATTTCAAGCCATGGGGACCAAGCTCTATTGCCCATTTGGCAACCCGGCCTGTAGCCTCTCTGTTCTGAATAATATCCTCCAATGGAGCAGAACTGACCACTGTGATAGGGTGGCCAAGAAAATAATGTTTCAGCTTGTGACTAGCTATGAACACCCCATATACAAGCTTCTGCCAATGTGGGTATCACTGTTTAGACTCAATTAATACTTCATTGACATAATAAACCGGCCTCTGGACTGGGTATTCCTTACCCGTCTCCTTTCGTTCCACCACAATCGCCACACTGACAGCCCTGCTGTTAGCCGCCACGTATAAAAGCAAAGGCTCTTTCTCAATAGGAGCTGCAAGGACGGGCGGCTCAGCTAGCTGCTTCTTAAGTGCTTCAAACGCCTCATTAGCCGCCTCACTCCAAACAAAATGGTTTGTCTTCTTCATCATCTGGTACAAAGGAATAGCCTTCTCTCCCAGGCGGCTTATGAATCGGCTTAAAGCAGCAATACGACCCGGCAGGCACTGAATGTCATTGACACACGCCGGCTTAGCCAGCGAAGTGATAGCCTTGATCTTCTCCGGGTTAGCTTCAATACCCCTCTCGGAGACCAGAAAACCCAAAAGCTTGCCTGCAGGTACACCAAAAACACATTTGGCCGGGTTAAGCATCATCTTGTAGACCCGGAGATTATCAAAGGTTTCTTTTAAATCATCCAACAAAGTCTCCTTTTTCCTGGACTTGACAACAATATCATCCGCATAAGCATGAACATTGCGTCCAATCTGCTTATGGAAACAGTTCTGAACACAACGCTGATAAGTCACCTGGGCACTCTTAAGCCCAAAAGGCATAGACACATAGCAAAAAGCTCCAAAAGGTGTGATGAAAGCTGTCTTCTCTTGGTCTTTAACTGCCATCTTGATCTGATGGTAACCAAAATAAGCATCCAGGAAGCACAAACGCTCGCAACCCGCCGTGGCATCTATGATTTGATCAATGCGGGGAAGAGCAAAGGGATCAGCCGGACAGGCTTTGTTGAGGTCTGTATAATCCACACACATGCGCCAGGTGCCATTTTTCTTAAGTACCAACACCGGGTTAGCCAACCACTCAGGGTGAAAAACTTCTATGATGAACCCGACCGCTAAGAGCTTGGCCACCTCTTCTCCAATAGCCTTACGTCGTTCTTCATTAAATCGGCGAAGGAATTGTTTGACCGGCTTAAACTTAGGATCAATATTGAGAGTGTGCTCAGTGAGTTCTCTCGGTACACCCGGCATATCTGAAGGCTTCCATGCAAAGATGTCTCGATTCTCACGGATGAACTCGATGAGCACGCTTTCCTATTTCGGATCCATGTTAGCACTGATAGTGAACTGCTGAGATGAGTCGCCAGGGACAAAATCAACCTGCTTGGTGTCATCGGCCGACTTAAATTTCGACAAAGGGTCTTGCTTGTAACACCCCCACGTATCAACTACAGTGATCACCTCTTAATCCTGCCTAGTCATCTTCATTTGCAATGCTTAATCACAGTGGCTCAATCTTTCAGTTCAAATTCCTCTTTGAAATCAATTCAAATTCAAAGTGAAAATTGAAGTTGCTCAAAAGTTGCTGGAAAAATGTTCATCATCCAGCAAATATTCCAAAACAAATGTTGTTAAGGAAAACAACATCACTCTCATGCTAAAATGGGCAGTAGCATTTAAACAATGATAATCCCGCAATTTAAATCTGCAAAATCATTTATGAAAAATACAAACCAAACCAACCTGCTCCCAAAATAATTGTGGCACTGTCTAAATTTGTATTGGAATTATTGGGCCTACCCCCATATTTTTCCAACATTATTTGTATGCCCAAATAACTACATCTCTCTCTCTCTCTCTCTGTTATTAAACAAAAGAGAAAATAGAAAATAGAAAGAAGTAAAAGGCCAGAGGCCACTTACCTGTTGCAGGCCCAAGCCGGCCCAGGCAGCCTAGCAGGCCTCCTCCACCTACTTCTCCCTCTGTGTCGTCGTCCCCGTGGACGACCGCGCCTCCGCCGGTCACGGCGCGACACCGCGACGCTACAGCGACCGCTGAGAGGATAAGGGCGACGCCCTCGGCCTCCCCTCCGTCCTCACCCACTCGCCCCCCCCCCCTCTCGCCAGATCCACCTCACATCTCCCCTCTTCTCTCGCTCGATCCCGAGCTCGACCGCTCTAGCTCGTCGCCACAGCTCACCGTCGACGCGGCCACCGGCCCCCACTCACCTCGTCAACGCGCTCACCACCCCCGCCATCGTTCTCAACACCGCCTGCCACCTCGGGTTGGAGCTCGAAGCCCCTGTAGGGGCCGCGGTGACCTCGTCTCCCTCCTCTGTTACGTCGTCATCATCGCCGGCCTCCGCCGCCCTCCGACCACCACCGGCTTCCCCGGGCCTTCCCAGCAACGACAGTGAGCGTCTCCCTCTTTCTCCTCACTCCACGCGCTCGATTGCGAGCTCTGGCGCCCGATTCACCGTCGACCGAGTTGCTCCGCCACACGCGCTCGTCTTCGGCGAGACTCCGATGGGCCATTGGTCCCGTACTTCCTTCCATCCACATCGCTAGCTCGCGTAGGTGCCGCAGGTGACGAACGTCAGCCGTTTTGCCCTCTGCAACGTCGATCCCGAGCTCGGCCGAACTCCGGCGTCTGCTGCGGTCGACGACGCCATTGTTCCCGTCCGTCCTAGCCCCGTCTGAAGCCATGAATGGACGTGCATGAGCCTCCACGTCTCGTAGCTGCTCGCGGCGCTCGATTTGGTCGCATGTGCGACGAACCCGAGCAGCGCCGCCCTCTCTGTCGCTCACCGGAGCAGCGCCGCCACGCGCTGGAGCTCAAACTCCGGTGGGTCCCACGCGTCAGGCCGACTAGACACTAACCGACCGCCTAACAGGCACTGACTGGTGGGCCCATCTACTGTAGCTTTTAAATTAACTGCTAATTAACCACTGTTAACTCTGTCACTAACCTAAAGGGCCCATAGTGCTAATTGACTTAGTTAATTATACTAACACAATATTTAGTCTAGCAGCCACTACCAACTTGGCCCCACTGGACCCAGTTGACCAGTCAATGCTGACTGGGATGGCCTCAGTCAATGACATGTAGTCCCACTGGACCCACTGCCCAGTCAACTGCTGACTATGCAGTTGACTGGCCCCACCTGGCAGCCTCTCTGGTGCATTCTGGTGCACTGCACCGGGTGCACCCAGTATTTTTGTTTACTGTTTTCATTCAAATTAAATAAATCCAGTAAATTCCAAAAAATGTTTTAATCTTTTAAAATCCGTAGAAATTAAACCGTAGCTCGGATCAAAAAACTTTCTATATGAAAGTTGATTAGAAAAACGAGACGAATCCGAATATGCCCTCCTCATACCTGTCACATGCCTCTAGCATGATGAACATGGAACTTTCCCCTCTGTTTCAACCGTCCGATAATCACCCGGAACTGGGAGAACACTCCCGGGTAATTTCCCGCTCCCACTAACTTGCGTAGTACTACATTAGGGCGCCTCTCGAATAACGTGCTGCCATGCCATGCTTCTGTGATTGCATTTGTCTGCCTTTATTTATTTTTCTTCCCCCTCTTCTCTCTCGATAGACCCCGAGACCGATGATGACCCGATGATCGTCTACCTCGTCGAAGACCCGTTGTTGTCTGCAAAGCAACCAGGCAAGCACCCCCCTTTTTGAACATGCTGATATCGCCTATTCTTTCTCTCTTATGCTTGCAATAGAAATTGTTGCTGCTACTGTTTATCCTATTTCTGATGCATAGCCTGTTTTTGTAACTGTTGTTGATACCTACCTGCTTATCCTAAACTACTTAGTATAGGCTGGATAGAGACCCACCAGTGACCCCACTTGTCCCAGTTGCCCCCGCTGGATTATCAGATGACTCGATCAGCATGATCGACAACCAGGCACCGCACATCACCCCCTTAGTTGCACGACACTGCAGCGTTACTAATGAGTGCCGAGGGTGATACCTCGTTTAGCACTTCTGATGCTAACTCTGTAGAGTAGCTATTCGGTCGTGGTCCTCAAGGGTGATTCCTCCTTCACCACTCCCGATAACGACACCGTCGTGCAACACCTCAAGCATGAACCTGGAGGGTGATTCCTCCTAAGTTCACCTTGACGACTGCATCAGGTGGAATCCATCGAGGGTGATTCCTCAGGTTTCCCCCTGGTGTTTGGACACACGGTTACTTTGACTTAACACAGAACCATGATGACATCGGGTCGGCCCTGAGGGGTACCCGCGAGTGATGTGGAGTCGGGTTAACCTGGACGGTACCCGAGAGATAATTACGAGGCATGGCCGGGCATTCTTAGTGCTTGCCGCAAGTCCTCGAGACGGGGCGACGGGGTCACATCGATCGTGAGTCTCTGCTCGTTACCGCACTACCAATACACTAACGATTTGGATATTTGATCCGAGTCGGCCTCTGGCCCGATAGCACTAACCATCACGCGGGAAAGTTATGGGCACTCTGCATCGTATGCATCAGCCGAAAGCTCTGTCAGACAACCAGTTCAGCATGGCGGCCGGGTCGGATCGTGCCGACGGTGCTGGTATCCACCCTGCTCGCAATGACCCGGAGTGCACAGGGCGATGGCCCAAGACCCCTAAGCGCTTAGGATATAGACCGACGGGGACCTCTCTACTGAGCTCTAGGTAGGGTTGTGGTGTGTCGTTTGGCCGAGGCCGGGCATGACCCAGAAAAGTGTGTCCGGCTGGAGTTAAGCGAGCGTGGTGGGTAAGTTGGTGCACCCCTGCAGGGAAGAACTAATCTATGCATAGCCGGATCCTCGGTAACGGACGCTCGGAGTTGTATCCCGATCGATACAACTAGAACTGGATACTTGTGATGAGAAATGGATAGTATGGCTCTGGGATTGCTTTCTCGCAGGGAGTCAAGGAAGGATCTCTGGGCGAGGTTGATAACGGATAGTATGGCTCTGGGATTGCTTTCTCGCAGGGTATCGAGGAAGGATCTCTGGGTGAGGTTGATAACACTACTATTACTTTATATTATGATTTTTTTGTACTCTTCTAAATGCTGCAAGATGCTCGAAGATGCTTGAAGATGCTGAAGATGCTAGTCTTCAATAGGACTAGGCCTTCTCTCTATTCTGGCATTTCTGCAGCCCAGTCCACATATACAGCCTTCCTTTGATAAATGTTGCATATGTAGTGTAGATCCTTGCTTGCTGAGTACTTTGGATGAGTACTCACGGTTGCTTTGCTTCCTCTTTTTCCCCATATCCATTTGATGCAACCAGATGACGGAGCCCCTGAGACAGCTACCCCCGCCGACGACTACTACTACTACACCGAGGATGGATACTTCTACGAGCTGGTGAGACGACCAGGAGTTGGTTTGGAGGGTCCCAGGCAGGAGGCCTGCGCCTTTTTGATCGTAACTTTTGTTTTGCCCCGCCTTCTTAAAGGCTTATATGTCTCTCTTTTATATCTGCACTCAGATATCTGATGCTTCCGCTGACGCTTGTAAGCGAGCTTATGTATTCGAGCCCTCGAGGCCCCTGGCTTGTAATATAAAGCTTGTATGTCTTTATTTATGTTTTAGAGTTGTGCTGTGATATCTTCAAGTGAGTCCTTAGGCTTGATCGTGTGCATTTGCGTGTATGGTTAGTGCACGATTGAGCCGGGGCGTCACAGGTTGGTATCAGAGCCGACTGCCTGTAGGAACCCCCTTCCAACTCCTTGGTCGAAGTTGAGTCTAGTCAATGAAAACTGTTTTACTAACATCGCTGTGTGGCTTACGGGCCCACATCGCCAATTGGGTGGTATTAGGATCTTTTATTCCTCGTCTATACTCTGGGACTCTGATCTCTCTTCTATTCGGGTTAAAGACTTTGCTAACTCCAACACTAGGTTCTCGTAACCGCTTTCTCCTGGAGAGCCCCCCCCCCTCATTCCAGAAGATGGCGTGTCATCATCAGAAGACTCCGAAGATACTCCTCGAAGTTTCCCGAGACCATTATGCCCACTGCTTTTGCAAGTTCCCTACTACCGATGATCACCGTGAACAGCTATACATCGTTTGTATTTTCATTCCCAATTACTCCTTTATGTATGAGATACCCCGTAATACTCCTCGTTAATCTGGGAATCCTTTGAGCCTACTACCGTGCAGCTTCTTTCGCACTGCGGATAATCCCTCACACTTATCAGGGATTCGTTCATCCCTAGTTGATCATGTGCTTCGCAACATTCTTCCCATTGTTAATCGATCTTTCGAAAATCCTCTGCACCATATTGCTCTTGAAATTCTTGCCTGCTTGCATTATGGATAGTTCCATATGACAAGTAATCATTGTTGATATCCCTTGTCACTATCATTCTAGCCTCATTGATTCAACATGTGTGCGAATACTAGCAATCATCAGTTCTTTCCCAGAATTCATCCTACCAGCTCAGGCGTCATTTTGGACATGAGTTGGATCTCGGCCAATCATGTTGCAATTGATTGTCCATCTAGTTCCCTTCAACTTGAACGCCGAATTATTTAGTTGTTTCTATAATCTGATGCCTTTGCATTCTTTCCTTCTTCTGATTGAGTACTGATACTCACATCAGATCCATTGAGGACCACTGAATCCTTTGTTGGATTATTATCCGACAGTGTCCTTCATATTCAAAATTTTGTGCGCTCTTTCCCTGATACATATTGCCTTTGGTAAATTGTATTCTCTGCTTTGTCAACCTTGCTCTGCTCTTGAGCTTGAGTTATTTACTCCTGAAGTTCGTGGTATATGTTCCTAAGATGCCCCAATGGGTTGAACCTATGTTTTCCCTAATCCGTGTGAACTCAAAAGTTATGCGAGTCATACTCTTCTGGTACTTCGCCAGATAAATCTTCCGCACTACAATTTCTTCGAAAACGAGGAGTAAATGAAAGGTTATGCATTGAAGAAGTGGGAGTCGACCTTGAACCTTTGTGTTCATGCCCATGGACCCGATGTAGAACTTATCATGGAAGCTGCTCGTAAAAATAATTATTTCCTTGGTACAAGTTCATCTTGTATCTATGAATTGATCCTTTGCAATCGTGGTTCCGACCATATTTCCTCCTTGATTCCATTTCCCGGATAAGTTAAAATACTTATCCTCTGCAAATCATTTCCCCCGTCCAACCTCTACTCCGATTTACCTTTCGGTATTACCCCTAGTACTTGTTACTGGGAAGTTTAATACCCCATCACATCATTCCTAGCCTGATCGGCTACATCATTATCATGCTAATTTTAATTGTGCTACCTGGTCCTTATGCCCGGAGCAACTCCCGACGATGAGCGAAGCTTACATCGATCTTCCTCATCTTATCATTTCACCTCGAACAACAAGCTTGATTTTGAGCTTGTGTCGTATCTGTGGTTCCAATAACCTTTCGCCTCGGCATTCCTTTTGCTTGATGTCATCGCTGACCGATTAAATCTTCTTGAAACCTCTCAACAAATGTGTCTTGATCATCATCAACATTCAGAGCTCTTTCAGGATATCAATCGAATTCATGAGAGAAATACCATCCTTGCCCTCGATGACTTGTGTTATCATCGACAACACTCTTGTCTCCTTTCCAACACATGTTCGATCATGTCTTGGTTATACTTTGAGCTCCTTGCTTTTCCTGTAATTGTTCCTTTGTATCTCTTGAGATCTTCAGACCCAACCCTTACTTCAAACACTATGTTATTGCTACCTCGAAGCATAATTGTGGTACTCCGAACACCAATAAGAACATTGGAAGCATAACGCTAAATGCTTCTTGCTTTATAATCCAAACACCGTTATATGGATAACATCATGAATTCCCTTGCCCCTTTATCCAAAAGGTGATGTACTGGTTGTTCTGACATGTATATCATGCTCCGCTTTTCCTTGGGAAGGATATACCCTCAATTCTTGTGTGCAAACACATTTTTCTTTCCTTTGGTCTGATTAATCATGATAATCACATTTTCCTTTCCATTGGTTTGTTAATCTTTCTTTTGATCTATATGATATAAGCAGAAATAATCCCCTGCTTATAAAAACACCTCAAGGTACAATTCGGTCAGTACGACCCTGTTATTAATGTTGATGACATTCCGGTAACCACCGATGGACGAGAACTTTGCCTATTGGTCTGCCTCGTTCAACGAGCAGGAAAATGGTTCTCTTCGTCCCTCGCCCCTTGGTACCGACGTTGTTACCGACATAACTGACAGACTATTCTCTGACATACCTTGTTGTCATGACCGGTAAGATGCCACCGTTCTCCCTACTCTTGATCGACCCTCATCACAGTTCCACAGGATTGGAACCTGGCTCTCCAGTATATCCTTGATTCCGAAGTACCCTTTGCTCTTGGCTTTGTGTGTGCTATCACAAGCCACTTTCCGAGAGATGATCTATTCCCGATGCTCTGAACCCCCCTTCTCACACTCTGTTCAGGTATCGATCGTTTGTCCATTCATGTGTCGTCGTCCCCGTGGACGACCGCGCCTCCGCCGGTCACGGCGCGACACCGCGACGCTACAGCGATCGCCGAGAGGATAAGGGCGACGCCCTCGGCCTCCCCTCCGTCCTCACCCACTCGCGCCCCCCCCCCCTCTCTCGCCAGATCCACCTCACCTCTCCCCTCTTCTCTCGCTTGATCCCGAGCTCGGCCGCTCGAGCTCGTCGCCACAGCTCACCGTCGACGCGGCCACCGGCCCCCACTCACCTCGCCGACGCGCTCACCAGCCCCGCCGTTGTTCCCTACGCCGCCTGCCACCTCGGGTTGGAGCTCGGAGCCCCTGCAGGGGCCGCAGCGACCTCGTCTCCCTCCCCTGTTACGTCATCGTCGTCGCCGGACTCCGCCGCCCTCCGACCACCACCGGCTTCCCCGGGCCTTCCCAGCAACGACAGTGAGCATCTCCCTCCTTCCCCTCACTCCACGCATTCGATTGCGAGCTCTGGCGCCCGATTCGCCGTCGGCCGAGTTGCTCCGCCGCACGCGCTCGTCTCCGGCGAGGCTCCGGTGGGCCATTGGTCCCGTACTTCCTTCCATCCACATCGCTAGCTCGCGTAGGTGCCGCAGGTGACGAACGTCAGCCGTTTTGCCCTCTGCAACATCGATCCCGAGCTCGACCAAACTCTGGCGTCCGCTGCGGTCGACGCCGCCGTCGTTCCCGTCCGTCCTAGCCCCGTCTGAAGCCATGAATGGACGCACGCGAGCCTCCGCGTCTCGTAGCTGCTCGCGGCGCTCGATTTGGTCGCCTGTGCGATGAACTCGAGCAGCGCCGCCCTCTCTGTCGCTCGCCGGAGCAGCGCCGCCGCGCGTCGGAGCTCAAACTCCGGTGGGTCCCGCACGTCAGGCTGGCTAGACACTAACCGACCGCCTAACAGGCACTGACTGGTGGGCCCATCTACTGTAGCTTTTAAATTAACTACTAATTAACCACTGTTAACTCTGTCACTGACCTAAAGGACCCACAGTGCTAATTGACTTAGTTAATTATACTAACACAATATTTAGTCTAACAGCCACTGTCAATTGGGCCCCACTGGACCCAGTTGACCAGTCAAGCTGACTGGGATGGCCTCAGTCAATGACATGTAGTCCCACTGGACCCACTGCCCAGTCAACTGCTGACTGTGCAGTTGACTGGCCCCACCTGGCAGCCTCTCTGGTGCATTCTGGTGCACTGCACCGGGTGCACCCAGTATTTTTGTTTACTATTTTCATTCAAATTAAATAAATCCAGTAAATTCCAGAAAATGTTTAAATCTTTTAAAATCCATAGAAATTAAACCGTAGCTCGGATCGAAAAACTTTCTATATGAAAGTTGATCAGAAAAACGAGACGAATCTGAATATGCCCTCCTCATACCTGTCACATGCCTCTAGCATGATGAACATGGAACTTTCCCCTCCGTTTCAACCGTCTGATAATCCCCCGGAACTGGGAGAACACTCCCGGATAATTTCCCGCTCCCACTAACTTGCGTAGTACTGCATTAGGGCACCTCTCGAATAACGTGCTGCCATGCCATGTTTCTGTGATTGCATTTGTCTGCCTTTATTTATTGTTTTTTCCCCTTTTCTCTCTCGATAGACCCCGAGACCGATGATGACCCGATGATCGTCTACCTCATCGAAGACCCGTTGATGTCTGCAAAGAAACCAGGCAAGCACCCCCCTTTTTGAACATGCCGATATCGCCTATTCTTTCTCTCTTATGCTTGCAATAGAAATTGCTGCTGCTACTGTTTATCCTATTTCTGATGCATAGCTTGTTTTTGTAACTGTTGTTGATACCTACCTTCTTATCCTAAACTACTTAGTATAGGCTGGATAGAGACCCACCAGTGACCCCACTTGTCCCAGTTGCCCCCGCTGGATTATCAGATGACTCGATCAGCATGATCGACAACCAGGCCCCGGCACCGCACATCACCCCCTTAGTTGTACGACACTGCAGTGTTACTATCGAGTACCGAGGGTGATACCTCGTTTAGCACTTCTGATGTTAACTCTGTAGAGTAGCTATTCGGTCGTGGTCCTCGAGGGTGATTACTCCTTCACCACTCCCGATGACGACGCCGTCGTGCAACACCTCAAGCGTGAACCTCGAGGGTGATTCCTCCTAAGTTCACCTTGACGACTGCATCAGGTGGAATCCATCGAGGGTGATTCCTCAGGTTTCCCCCTGGTGTTTGGACACACGGTTACTTTGACTTAACACAGAACCATGATGACATCGGGTCGGCCCTGAGGGGTACCCGCGAGTGATGTGGAGTCGGGTTGACCTGGACGGTACCCGAGAGATAATTACGAGGCGTGGCCGGGCATTCATAGCCCTTGCCGCAAGTCCTCGAGACGGGGCGACGGGGTCACATCAAGAGAGAAGAGGGGGAAGAAACAATAAATAAAGGCAGACAAATGCAATCACAGAAGCATGGCATGGCAGCATGTTATTCGAGAGGCGCCCTAATGCAGTACTACGCAAGTTAGTGGGAGCAGAAAATTATCCGGGAGTGTTCTCCTAGTTCCGGGTGATTATCGGATGATTGAAGTGGAGGGGAAAGTTCTATGTTCATCATGCTAGAGGCATGTGACAGGTATGAGGAGGGCATATTCGGATTCATCTCATTTTTCTGATCAACTTTCATATAGAAAGTTTTTCGATCCGAGCTACGGTTTAATTTCTATGGATTTTAAAAGATTTAAACATTTTCTGGAATTTACTGGATTTATTTAATTTGAATGAAAATAGTAAACAAAAATACTGGGTGCACCCTGTGAAGTGCACTAGAATGCACCAGAGAGGCTGCCAGGTGGGGCCAGTCAACTGCACAGTCAGCAGTTGACTGGTCAGCGTTGACTGGGCAGTGGGTCCAGTGGGACCACATGTCATTGACTGAGGCCATCCCAGTCAGCATTGACTGGTCAACTGGGTCCAGTGGGGCCCAGTTGACAGTGGTTGTTAGACTAAATATTGTGTTAGTATAATTAACTAAATCAATTAGCCCTGTGAGCCCTTTAGGTCAGTGACAGAGTTAACAGTGGTTAATTAGCAGTTAATTTAAAAGCTACAGTAGATGGGCCCACCAGTCAGTGCCTGTTAGGCGGTCGGTTAGTGTCTAGTCAGCCTAACACGTGGGACCCACCGGAGTTTGAGCTCCGGCGCGCGGCGGCGCTGCTCCGGCGAGCGACAGAGAGGGCGGCACTGCTCGGGTTCGTCGCACAGGCGACCAAATCAAGCGCCGCGAGCAGCTACGAGACGCGGAGGCTCGCGCGCGTCCATTCATGGCTTCAGACGGGGCTAGGACGAACGGGAATGACGGCGGCGTCGACCGCAGCGGACGCCGGAGTTCGGTCGAGCTCGGGATCGATCTTGTGGAGGGCAAAACGGCTGACGTTCGTCACCTGCGGCACCTACGTGAGCTAGCGATGTGGATGGAAGGAAGTATGGGACCAATGGCCCACCGGAGACGAGCGCGTGCGGCGGAGCAACTCGGCCGACGGCGAATCGGGTGCCAGAGCTCGCAATCGAGCGCGTGGAGTGAGGGGAAGGAGGGAGACGCTCACTGTCATTGCTGGGAAGGCCCGGGGAAGAAGGTGGTGGTCGGAGGGCGGCGGAGTCCGGCGATGACGACGACGTAACAGGGGAGGGAGACAAGGTCGTCGCGGCCGCTGCAGGGGCTCCGAGCTCCAACCCGAGGTGGCAGGCGGCGTAGGGAACGACGGCGGGGCTGGTGAGCGCGTCGGCGAGGACAGTGGGGGCTGGTGGCCGCGTCGACGGTGAGCTGTGGCGACGAGCTCGAGCGGCCGAGCTCGGGATCGAGCGAGAGAAGAGGGGAGAGGTGAGGTGGATCTGGCGAGAGGGCGGGCGAATTGGTGAGGACGGAGGGAAGGCCGAGGGCGTCGCCCTTATCCTCTCAGCGGTCGCTGTAGCGTCGCGGTGTCGCGCCGTGACCCGCGGAGGCGCGGTCGTCCACGGGGACGATGACACGGAGGGAGAAGTAGGTGGAGGAGGCCTGCTAGGCTGCCTGGGCCGGCTTGGGCCTGCAACAGGTAAGTGGCCTCTGGCCTTTTACTTCTTTCTATTTTCTATTTTCTCTTTTGTTTGATAACACAGAGAGAGAGATGTAGTTATTTGGGCATACAAATAGTGTTGGAAAAATATGGGGCTAGGCCCAATAATTCCAATACAAATTTAGACAGTGCCACAATTATTTTGGGAGCAGGTTGGTTTGGTTTGTATTTTTCATAAATGATTTTGCAGATTTAAATTGCTGGATTAGCATTGTTTAAATGCTACTGCCCATTTTAGCATGAGAGTGATGTTGTTTTCCTTAACAACATTTGTTTTGGAATATTTGCTAGATGATGATCATTTTTTCAGCAACTTCAATTTTTACTTTGAATTTGAATTGATTTCAAAGAGGAATTTGAACTGAAAGATTGAGCCACTGTGATTAAGCATTGCAAATGAAGATGACTAGGCAGGATTAAGAGGTAATCACTGTAGTTGATAAATGGTTAGTGCACGATTGAGTCGGGGCGTCACATTGCTCTGTGGTAGGCTTCTTCAAAGGGGTCATATCAGCTGGGTCAACATTGTCCTTATAAAACTTAAGCTCCTCCGTGGCACAAGCAGACTCAGCATAAGCAGCGTCACCTTCTTCACATTCCAAAGCAATTTTTCGATTACCATGGACTGTAATAGTACCCTTATGTCCTGGCATCTTAAGCTGCAAGTAAACATAACAAGGCCGGGCCATAAACTTGGCGTAAGCCGGCCGCCCGAACAAGGCATGATAAGGGCTCTTGATCTTAACCACCTCAAACCATAATGTCTCTGCCCTATAGTCATGATCATCACCAAAAGCCACTTCCAAGGCAGTTTTACCAACCGGGTATGCCGACTTACCAGGGACCACGCCATGGAAAACCGTAGAGGACGGCTTAAGCTCCTTATCAGTTAAGTTCATCCGGCGAAAAGTATCATAATACAAGATATTGATGCTGCTGCCTCCATCCATGAGCACTTTAGTGAATTTATAACCCCCGACCTGAGGGGCTACCACCAATGCCAGCTGACCCGGATTGTCAACCCGGGACGGATGATCCTCTCGACTCCATACAATTGGATGCTCTGACCATCGCAAGTATTGAGGTGTCGCCGGCTCAACCGAATTGACCGCGCGCTTATGAACTTTCTGATCCCTCTTGCAGAGACTTGTGGTGAAAACGTGATACTGGCCACCGTTAAGCTGCTTTGGATTACTCTGATATCCTAACTGCTGCTGTTGGTTACTCTGACTAGACTGTTGGTTATAACCACCCTGATTGCCTTGCCCCTGGTACCCAGAATTTGAGCCGCCACCGCCAAAGCCGGGCCCCTGTGAGCCGGATCCTGACTCGCTGGGCGGGCCATTGTTACCACATGATTCTGATTGAAGCCAGAACTCTTGTATTCTTTCATGATGAAACAATCCTTCCAAGCATGAGTCGAAGGTTGACCAGGCAAACTATGCTTTGGGCAAGGATCATTAAGCAAGGCCTCTAGGTTGAATTTTGGTCCTCCAATCATACCTTTACGGCGCTGGTTTTTATACTGAGTATTGGTGTTAGCTACAAAATCTGACCCGTCGTCGGCTGGTTTGCGCTTACCACCATTGCCCTGATTATGATCGTTATGACCCATCACATTCTGCTGCTGACCTTTACCATTGCCACCTTTCTTCCCCTTATTGGATTTTTCATCATCAGATCCGGGGTCCTTGGTGTTGTAAGAATCGGGATATTTGATGAGGGCTGCCATGAGCTCGCCCATGTCATTGCAGTGACGCTTAAGCCGCCCCAGCTTCTGTTTGAGGGGCGTGAAGCAGCAATTCTTCTCCAAAATCAGAACAGCAGAGCCGGCATTAATGTTATCCGATGAGTGGATAATAGCTGAAACCCGGCGAACACAGTGGTGGGCCGACTAATCCTCTCGCTGTACACAAGCGTCTAGGTCAATGATCGACAGAGGTTGTTTACATGTATCTTTGAAATTCTGAATAAAGCGCGCCTTCAACTCAGCCCATGAGTTGATGGAGTTGGGAGGCAACCCTTTCAACCAGGTTCGAGACGGCCCATCCAACATCATGGTGAAATATTTGGCACACACGGCATCATTCACATCCAACATCTCCATAGCCAGCTCGTAGCTCTCGATCCAAGCCTCTGGTGGAAGATCAGCTGTGTAGTTTGGCACCTTACGAGGACCTTTGAAATCTTTAGGCAGACGCTCATTGCGTAGAGCCGGCGCTAAGCACGGCACTCCAACAGTCCTGGAGGTCATCCCCGCCTCAACAGATAGCGAAGGGTTTAACTGAAACTGTTGGTGAGCCCCCAACTAAGCCGCCAATTCCGCCTCTCGATGGGCTCTTGCCTGATCTACAAGGGTCTGGGCATGGTTATCACCATGGGGCGGGTTATGCCCGCGGGGCGGGTCATCATTGTGAGGTAGATTACGGCGTCGTTCGCTGCTGGAAACCGCCGGCGACTCAATACGCCGGCTATAGCTTCGACTTTGACGCGGTGTTGAATGAATTCGCTCCCGGCTATATGAATAAGCCGCCTGCTGCGCCACAGCTGTCTGAAGAAGTTCCACAGCGTTCTGGGTCTGTCTCGCCACTGGAGACTCGCCCTCGATTGGAATAGCTGCCAACAGGGAAGCTGCGGCAATCATATTATCCAATAGGTTAGAATAGTGACCAGAAGGCGTTGGTACCCGCTGAGGCGGGGTCAAATCCATACGAGGCAGATCCGGCACACGGGGTTGAGCCGCCGCCCCTGTCACAGGAGCCTCAGGGGGCCCGGTTACGCCGGGCGGGTTACTCGGTCCTGCTCCAGGCGTATTAAAAAGATTTCGCCCCTCAAACTGCGGAGGTATGCGGCTCTGGTGCCTCCTCCGAAGGACAGCATTTGATGCATTCTGATCCAGATTTAAACGAAAAGCCTCTGCCCTTATCCGCTACGACTCAGCCTCCAAGGCGGCTCATTCAGAGGCCATCCTGACATTCTCTGCCTCGAGTCCTCCCGGGCTTTAGCCACCTCGTCCCGTAGCTTTGCAACGTCTGCATTGTGCTGCACTTGATTCGCCGGGAATCACCTCCGCGGCTAATAGAGTCGCCAAAGCATCCAAAAGCTCGGACAAGACTTGAGCCGGCGGGCGCGCAGAACCGCTCGCCCCAGCCGTCGCAGCAGCAGTTGATCCGGACGTCATGGCCGCAGCTGTTGAAGAGTTTACCGCCGGCTGCGTGCCAGCCATGAAGATGGCAGCCTGTTCGGTGGCTCATAGGGGTCCGGAATACTGTCACCATCGGAATAGCCCCCAAGCCCGCCATCTTGCAGTTGATAGATTGACTCGGTTTCGCCGGTTCAGGACTCATCACCAGAATAGATGGCCATCTCTCCACCAGCCACAGATCCTTCCTCAAGATCCGCCCCATGAACAAATCCAACAAAAGCGCGCTTCCGGCCAGGTTGAACCCTGGCGGGTCGCACGCGCTGACCCGTCTCGATGATGTCGATGTTGGTATTCAGCTCAGGTTCTGACTCGCCGATCTTGCCGATGAAGACGTGAATTCCGCCAAAGGGGACCCGGTACCGTACTCGATTGAGTCAGCCTCAGGATCCTAGCCAGCATCGTCGATGTAGATCTTGCCGTGGTGACTCTTGGTCATCCGGCCCACGGTGTATCCCTTGATCCCTAAGAAGTTGCCCTTCAAGAACTTGAAACCACCGTTCTCAGGCCCCACGGTGGGCACCAACTGTCGTGGTTTTGTCACGGCAGATGCCCTAGTGAAAGGACTTAGGTGTGGAGCCATCGCAACGTAGGTTAGCTCGAAGAGGTTGAACGGGACAAAGGTCACAAAGCATTTACCCAGGTTCGGCCCCTCTCAACGAGGTAAAAGCCTACTCCTGCTTCTAGTTGTATTGCTTGAGTTTCGATTACAAGGGAGCGAATACGCTTGACCTAGCTCTCGATTAGTTGTTTCTGCGTTAACCCGCCGCCGGGTCTCGCCTTTATATACACAGGTCGAGGTCCAGCGGCTTACAAGAGTCCTGGCCGGATCACACAATGTGACCGGCTCGGTTTCTAACTTGTTCTGCCTTGCGAGGTAAGTCAGCATCTGGCGGCTCTCACACCGAGTCATGGGCCATCATTTAGGCCCACCTGTTGAGTCGCCATCTTCCTGGGCTTCCTTTAATCTTCTTAATATTGAACCGCCAACGGTGTAACCTGGCCCCTGTATGGCGGGTCACACCTCGGAGTTATATTCCCAACACCAATGCATAGTATAAACAGTTTCTTTCAATTTTATTGCATTGGAAACATAGAGAGGTGGAGATGTAGTTCCTCTCTCATAATAATTGCAAGTAGGAGCAGCAAGCACATGCATATTATATCTATCAAAATCATCATGTGTAGTAGTAAAACGCAACCCATCAATGTAATCATTAATAAGCGCAAACTTCTCCGATATAGTGTAGTTGGGAGAGTTCAAAAAGATAATAGGACTATCATGCATGGGTGCAATAGCAACAATTTCATTCTTAACGTAAGGAACTATAGCAAGTTCATCTCCATAAGCATAATTCATATTGGCATCATGGCCACAAGCATAGCAAGCATCAAGTTCATCAAAAAGGGATATTTTAAACGAATCCAAGGGATCATAGCAATCATCATAGCATTCATCCTTCGGTAAGCACGAAGTGAAATTAAACAATGTATGGGATAAAGAGTTACTCTCATTAGAAGGTGGGTACGGGTGATCAATCCGCTCTTCCTCCTTTTGTTCTCCGCTCTCCTCCTCATCTTTTTCATCCAATGAGCTCACAGTGTCATCAATTTCTTCTTCCATAGATTCCTGCAAAATATTAGTCTTCTCTTGGACAGCGGAGGAGTCCTCAATATATGGTTTAACGTAAGCATTAGAAGCATAATTCTCATAGCAATATTTAAGTATGGCAAAATTTTCAGATTTATAAAAGTAGCATCATACTTTTTCAATCAAATAAGCAATTTCATAAGCACCATTAAAAGCAATAAATTCTTCAATTTGTTCAACATCATAGTAATTATAAACACCCTTGGCATAAAAAGATAAGATTCCATTATCACTAAACTCACATTGGTAGGGAAGGTGTTTCTTAGGGTCTTCAGAACAACAAGTAAAATCATATAATTCACATAAATTCCAAGCATAGCATTGGATAGTATTAATTTGATGCATTAAAAGTTTCCCTTTTTGAGATAAGAGGTGTCGCACAAAATAAGCATGCTCATCTAATGGTTTTTCCTCAACTAAGCTAGTTGAGTTTTCAGCACGAGCACAAAGGGATCGAAGATGATCCAAGTAAAAAGCTTCAGGAGTATGATAGATTTTGGGTGGTTCTTCAACCATTGGTTTAGTAGGTACAACTAATTTTTTTGGTATTTTATGTTTCCTACCCATAACTAAAGATAGAAAACAGGAGCACAAAATAAAAACTACTTAGTGATAGAGCAAACAAGCACACACGAGAATATTCACCCCACGCTATTGCTCCCCGTCAACGGCGCCAGAAAAAGGTCTTAATAACCCACAAGTATAGGGTATCAGTTGTAGCCTTTCTCGATAAATAAGAGTGTCGAACTCAACGAGGAGCTAAAGGTAGGATTTGTATTCCCTTCAAGTTCTATCGACCACCGATACAACTCTACGCGCATTTAACGTTCACTTTACCTAGAACAAGTATGAAACTAGAAGTACTTTGTAGGTGTGATAGGATAGGTTTGCAAGATAATAAAGAGCACGTAAATAAAATCTAGGGGCTGTTTAGATAAATAAATAACTAAGTTAGTTTTAATAGAGAGCTTTTTGTCACAAGAAAGTTATTTGTCCCTAGGCAATCGATAACTAGACCGGTAATCATTATTGCAATTTTATATGAGGGAGAGGCATAAGCTAACATACTTTCTCTCCTTGGATCATATGCACTTATGATTGGAACTCTAGCAAACATCCGTAACTACTAAAGATCATTAAGATAAAATCCAACCATAGCATTAAAGTATCAAGTCATCTTTATTCCCATACGCAAACAACCTACTTACTCGGGTCTGTGTTTCTATCACTCACGCCACCCACCATAAGCAAAATCATGAGCATATTGCAAACCCTACAATGGGGATCCCTCACGCTTGCGCGACACGGAGAGCACCATAGGACAGCACCAATAATAAAACATGCAACTCAAACCAATCATGATCATCAATCAACCCATAGGGCAAAACGGATCTACTCAAACATCATAGGATAGCCATACAACATTGGGAAATAATATATAGCGTTGAGCACCATGTTCAAGTAGAGATTACAGTGGGGAGAAGGGGTGTTACACCGCTGCATAGAGGGGGAGAGAGTTGGTGATGACAGCGGCGAAGTTGTTGGTGTAGATCGCCGTCACGATGATGGCCCCGGCGGCGTTCCGGCGCCACCGGGAGAGAGGGGGAGAGAGCCCCCCCTCTTCCTTTTTCCTCCTTGACCTCCCCCTAGATGGGAGGAGGGTTTCCCCTCTGGTCCATGGCCTCCATGGCGGCGGAGGGGCGAGAGCCCTTCCAAGATTGGATCTCTCTCTGTTTCCTTCTGTTTCTGCGCTCCCAGATTCTGGCCTTTCACCGTTTCTTAAATTCCCGGAGATCCTTAACTCCGATTGGGTTGAAATTTTAACACGATTTTTATCTGGATATTAGCTTTCTTGCGGCGAAAGAAGGGTACCAACCGCCTTACGGAGTGGCCACAAGGGCCCAGGGCATGCCCTATCCCCGGGGCGCGCCCCCCTGCCTTGTGGACTCCTCGGGCATCGTCTCGCATTGATTCTTTTTCCCAAAAATCACATATATTCCAAAAAAAATCTCCGTAAGTTTTTATCGTGTTTGGACTTCGTTTGATATGGATTTTCTGCGAAACAAAAAACATGCAACAAACAGGAACTGGCACTGGGCACTGGATCAATATGTTAGTCCAAGAAAATCATATAAATTGTTGCCAAAAGTATGTAAAAGTTGTAGAATATTGGCATGGAACAATCAAAAATTATAGATACGACGGAAACGTATCAGGGAGCAGCTGGAGAGGATGCCCGAGAAGCACCGGGGAGGGATCCCGGGATCGAGGGCGGAGGGGGGCACCCGCGACAGCCGAGTGAGCTCGGGGAGTCAAGCCCAGAGCAGCGGGGAGGGACCGGATCTGGCCGCTCAGCAAAGCCTGGGCGCATCGCAGCCTCGCCGGAGGTGGCAGCCGCCGTCGGGGGGGGGAGGAGGGGGCGCGATGCAGGGTGGGGCGGGGGTGGGAGCGTGGGCGGGAGGGTTGGGGAGCGCGAGAGGCCAGATCCGCCCCGCCGCCACCTTCCTGGGGCCCGGTGCCTCCATCATTCGGGGGGATGGAGAATGGAGAATTGCTAAAACATAAATTAAATGATTATCCATGCCACTTAATCATTTAATTTGTTCATTTATCAGTATTGTCACCTGTGGCAACGCACGTGCATTTAACTAGTTACATTTGAAATAAAGATTTTGTTAAAAAATATATAGTATAGTCAAATTGTACCCTTCAAAATGAATTCAACGTTTCTCGCCCCAATTCTACGAATACCTTTAAAAAGAACTGCATTGTCGAGGCACCATAAGTTGGTCCCCTAATTCCAAGTCAAAATTAACACCTGCACAGAAAATAAGACGTGGCATTTAGGCAGAAAATAAAGCTAAAATTAGCAAGGTGTCCGAACAGTGATAACTTTTACTTATGGGTATCCAGACAGTGATAGTTAAAATTACAAACAAAAAAACAGTGATAACTAACAACGCGGCTTTATCACCTTGGACTGTAAAATGCACTCCGGCCCACAACCATCGGCCTTGTACAATATTAGGTGCTTAGGAAGATGATTAGAAAAATAAATCGCCTATTTTTACAGGAAAAGCACCTAATTAAGCGTCTGCCAAGTAAGCACGGTGCTTAAAAAAAGTCTAATTTATTTCTCCAAGCACCCCTCGTAAGCACCTCAACATTGTACAAAGGCCTCACCGGCCCGCGGTGCCCCCGTCTTCGTCCGCAATGAATAACGGGTGATGCAAGGTCGGATCATCGTGCAACCGCGAGCGGCCGCGTGCTCCGTGGAGGATCGAAATTTCCACATCCAGTCGACGCACCTGTCGCCCCCAGCCTAACACCCTCACTTGACTCTCACGCGCTACGATCGCGCCAGCTTAGTCGGCGCTCCTCCCCCACCTCCGCTTCTTGCTCATCCGCACCGCCGCGATGCCTCCCCTGCTCCTCCTCGCCGTCCTGCTCCTCTTCGCCGCGGCCAACGGCTACCCATCCACCTGCGGCAACGCCACCTGCGGGGACCTGACCATCGCCTACCCGTTCTGGCTCAACTCGTCCTCGGCCTCGAGCTGCGGCTACCTCGGCCTCGGCCTTGCCTGCGAGGACAACACCACTCTGATCCTCCGCGCCCAGTCCCACCACCGTTACAGAGTCTCCGGCATCGACTACGACACGCACTCCGTCTTCCTCGTCGACGACGTCGAGGCCGAAGCCTTCAACACAACCAGCTGCCCGCACCTCCACTTCAACTTCACCATCGACGCCGGCTCCGCGCTACAGCTCACGCGCTCGGACTCCAACATCACCTTTTTCTACAACTGCAAGAAGAACGCGTCGTGGCCCTCTGCCGTCGAACTGACTGGCTGTTCAGACTACAACAGGAGCTCGTACGCGATCGCGGGCGATGGCTACACGGGCGAGGCCTACGAGTACGGGTGCGAGGCGGCGGTGGTGGCGCCGGTGCTGGACTCTCATAAGAAGGGCATGATGGAGGCGCCTCCTGCGTCAAGGTACGTTGAGGTGCTGAAGGGCGGGTTCGAGCTGAACTACAGCCCGCACTCGGAGCAGTGCGGCGCATGCGAGCGCTCCGGCGGGTGGTGCGGCTACCGGCACAACCTGACGCACGGCGGGGTGGGGTTCGTCTGCTACTGCGATGGCGGGCCCACGGCGGATCAGTGCGGTAGCGGTACGTATGACTTTTCTATAGTACTTTTCTTTGAATGAAGGAGTCCCCTGCAGTGGGCTTGTGGACATGAATATTTGATGACTGATTTACAAAATAAATAAATATGTGATGACTGATGATTGAGGTCTTTGCACTTTACGCCACATATCTTTTGGCATTAACAAGTTCTGAGAGAGGGTGCTGCTGAACTGCTGATTTATCGCCTCTCCCGTAATTTAGCGTGAGCCCCACACCGGCCAAGTGCAAGTCCACGCCAGGTCTATATACGGCCACATTCGTCGAAACCAAACGCGTGCATAATCAGAGTTAAAACCAGTCAGATTTGTCAGTCTCCTGACTCTCGTCTCGCCAATGGCTCACCTGCCACCACACTCGCTCTTCCTCCTCTTCCTCGCCGTCCATGTCTTCGTCGCCTCCCATGGCTCCCCTCTTCCGCCATCTAGCACCTACAATGATTCCATGTGCTTGGAGTCGTTCAGGTGCGGCGGCGTTGACATCAAATATCCATTCTATCTGTCAAACGCGACTAAAGCAACCCCTGATTACACATCCTACTTCTCATGCGGCTATACCGATTTGAAGATCTTCTGTCAAGGCGAGGGAAAAATGGAGACCCCAATCCTTCCACTCGGCCAAGACAACTACACCATTCTGAACATCTTCCACGACAGTCGCACCATCATTCTCGGAGACACTGAAGCCCACTAGCGGCGGCAAGTGCCCGACAGTCACCCACAACGTGACATTCGGCAAGGAGTGGCTGAATTACACCGACTCCTTGGCAGCCTCACCTTCTTTTACGGCTGCAGTCCCCAGCCCGACATAAAAGATCACCAGATCGACTGCAAAGGGTTCAATCCGCCTCCAGGCAGTGCAGATGGTGTTTCCTTCGTCTTCACCTCTGAGTATGAGGATGACAACCTTTCTGGAGAGTACGAATTGGCTGAGTACTGCAGGCAGAAGGTCATCGTGCCGGTACTCCAGAAAAATGCTCTGAGAAGTGATCCGCCCGTGTTGTTGCCGAGGGAATACGGTGCCGTCCTTAAGCAGGGGTTCGAGTTGGAATGGAAGCGGAGCAAGGAGCAGCAATGCTACGACTGCGAGAAATCCAAGGGACGCTGCGCCTACGGCGAGAACAAACAGTTTCTTGCTTGCCTGTGCTCCGGCGGGATCTGCAAGAGCAGCGGCGCCGCCGCTGCGTATCCAAACCCTCCATCATCAGGTCAGTCCTTCACAACTGATCCTTAAATTCTATTGCCATCCGAAAACAAACGGCCGATAGCATCCCTCGCTTGCCAATTTTACTGCCATTTCGCCTCGCTCCATCAAGCAAAGTTGTGCAAAACTTATGCTGTCTACAAACACGACGTTTTTTTAGTTGTTAAATTAGCTGTGGTGCGTCAGTACTCAATAACAGGAGGCTAGCAGTGGCTCTTGAGCCTTTGAAGCTGTGCTTCGGCTGGTTTGTTTTGGACATTTTCTGTTTTGAACCTGGGCTCGTTTATGATTTCCGTCGGGGACCCCCTTGTCAGAAAGAAAATAAAAACTGTAAAAAACAATACTTAAAAGCTCATTTGCCATTTGGTCCAACCATCTGGCCACATCCTGCTCCCGGTACTTCTTTTCAAATCTAATTTTAGCATGCTAAGGTTAGTTCAAGTGTGTCGCTTATATGTATGCACTTGGCAATTCCAAAATACGTAGATAATTTTCATTGGGAACGGAAGGAAATGCCGGTCTCAGGAAATTATTATGTGGGTGTAAATCAGTCAAATTAAACACGCACACTAGTCTCAACTCTCAACGGAACAAGCTCGAGAGATAGAGATGGCAGACGACTAACTAGTCTGGCGCCAAGATACCGATGACCGGCAAGATCATGCCCATCCTTCTCCGAAACTTCTACCCAGGACCAAGATCCCTCGCAACATGTAAACGAAGGCATGGGAGTAGGCAGCGAACCACCAGTTTAAAGATCAAGGCAAAGAATGGAACACTGCTGCTGACTTAGCTAGCTAGCCAAGCAGCCATGCCTCTCTTGCCAAGCCACCAGCAGCAGCAGCTGCTGCTGCTTCTCCTCTTGGTTGCCGTCGCCGCCTCCCATGGCGATTCATCTGATGATGGTGCTTACGACCCCTCCATGTGCCTGAATCAAACTTACACCTGCGGAGACGTGAACATCAGCTACCCGTTCTATCTCTCCGAGAAGACAAAAGATCTCAGGGGCAACGCCAACGCGTACTGCGGCTATCCTGGCCTCGGGATCCTCTGCGAGGACGGCAGGCCCATCCTGCAGCTCAACGGCAACGAGAACTACACGGTGAAGAGCATCGACGGCGCGAGCGCAATCGTCTCTCTAGCCGATCCGGAGGTCGTCAACAGCAGCTGTCCAAGAGTCGACCACAACGTAACCATCCCACTGGGCTCGTGGCTGGACTTTCCTCCCAGCACGGTCGACTACCTCTTCTTCTATCTCGGCTGCTACTTTCCTAACAACTCTGGCCTCGTCCAACCGGCCACCATCGGCAATATCACCTGCCAAGGTTTCAACAGCGGTTATTTTGGACGGTCATCGTTCGTGATCCCGGATGATAAAGTGCCCCCTGGGAACTGGTCGCAGGCGTGCGAGCAAATCTTCAAAGTTCCTGTGCTCAAACATAGCCTGGTCGACCCAAATGATGCTGGATGGGTAAACGATGGATACGGCAAGGTTCTCAGCCGGGGCTTCCAGCTGACATGGGACGACAAGAAACCCACGCAGTGTATGCAGTGCGAGCAATCCAACGGACGGTGCGCCTACAACCAAACCGGGGGATTCCAGGGTTGCTTGTGCAGCAGCGGGCGAGTGAACGATGATAAGAACTGCCGCAACTCGAATGCAGGTACGCAATTTCAGGGTAGTACTTCTCCAAACAGCCGAGGGGGTCATTATTTTGCATGCTATCTCGGCCCTTTTTTTTTTTGAAAGGAACAGAAATTGCAAAGTTAGGGCTCCTTTGATTTAAAGGATTTTCATAGGAATTTTAGAGGATTAGAATCCTTAGGATTTTTTTCTATGTTGGTTGTTTGATTCATATGATTTAATCCTATAGGAATTTTTCCTAAAGATTTCTTTGTACTACTTCCCATAGGATTTCTAGCATCTACTCAAACCTCTTTAAAAGAATCCTTTGTTTTCCCTATGATGCAGTCAAACAACCCAAAATCCTGTAGGATTGAGATGATCATGCCATTGAAATCCTATGTTTAGAATCCTACGAATCAAACAGGGCCTTATCGTGAGACATGTGAATCTACAGGATTACTGATCCATACAAATGACTTAAAAAAACATACAAATGAATGTGCCCATATAGATCGACCGAACCAAGCCCTTTTGCATAATTTCTCACCAACTAGAGGCGCAAGTGCAAAGCATGACCATTTCTGGTCGCTGTAAACCAAGCCTGTCAGATCCCCGCATAACTCTGAATCTTCATTTTCCTCACCTTTCCTCAGGTGTGCCAAACTGGCAATGCATGTAACCTAAATATAGCTGTTCAGGTTAGTAGTTAAACTGTATTCGCAAAAAAAAAAAGGTTAAACTGAAGCCCATCTCAAAGCAGAAACCTTGGCTCAGACAACTCAGGTCCGGACTCAATTGGCGCTGTTAACTTGAACCAATTTATTTTTGTGCGAACTACCGCGTAGATGCACTCAGCCAGATTTTTTGCCGGACTACTCAACAGGCAACCAGCTTATGGTCTGGGGCATGACATATCCATATGAATGACGTCTCGAACTGCTTAGCATATTGCCATGTTTAGCTCCGAGGCCTATTCAGAAGTGTGTCGTCAACATCTTGTCCTATGCAACACTAGTTAAGTTGTGTTCGTCACTTGACAATATTCACTTACCCATTGTCATTAAGTTTTCTGACCTGAAGTATCAAGGACACCTGAACAATTACACATCATTCTGATCTCAAAACAAAATTCATCACTACTAATTCTAAAACTGACAAAAGGCTTCGCTATTTGGTTTAGATTTTACCTCTAGGAGGTAAATAAGATCAACTTCAAGTGATGACTTTTCTAGAGAACATAAGAAATGACCGGGGTTTTTTTCCACATATAAACTTATATGTGTCACAGGTTATACATAGAAAACAATGGTCCTGCAGCAGAAATTACTAATGTGCTGGACCAGTAGATGACTAGCAAGTGCTTCTATTTTAATGTGTACGATAAACTAAAGGAATGTTGACCTTGCAGTGCAACTCTTACATTTATGAATAGATAATGCATCTTCCATATACTCATGACCACTTATGTTGAAAATTTTGCAGGGCATGGATACTCAAAGACGAGAATAAAAAAGTGTAAGAAATATCTCTCAACCACATGACAATTCTTTTGCGTCTTCCCATTTCTGTCGATCCTTAACAACTTCTGCTTAAATTGTACTCCCTCTATCAAAATATAAGACGCTTTTTGATACTCCCTTCGTATCAAAAAACGTCTTGTATTTTGATACAGAGGGAGTATGTACTTAGTAGTTGTGTTCAGTTTATCTGAAAAGTGACACGAGTTCTTGACACAGATTAATTATGGCGTTTATAATGTAGATAATATCTAGCCTTTTAGAATACACAATACAGTAGGTTTGCCAACATACAAGGGACTTTAACTCGAGATGCATTATCTCTATTATGTGATACTAACGAATTTCCACACATTCTGTGTGATGCAATCACTAACTAGAAGATCATAGAGTTGCTTCCCCTTTTGATATCTTTTCTCCTCCAAAATTTGTACGCAGATACAATAGCAGGCAGCTCAGGCATACTTATGCTATGTCTGCTTCTCTTTGCATTCTGGTTGGGCTACAAGAAGTACGGATCCAAAGGGAAACCAAAGGAGACAGCAAGGATTGAGT
This sequence comes from Thinopyrum elongatum, assembly GCA_011799875.1. NCBI lineage: Eukaryota > Viridiplantae > Streptophyta > Magnoliopsida > Poales > Poaceae > Thinopyrum > Thinopyrum elongatum. The sequence goes on along the minus strand of CM022299.1, from coordinate 373,636,131 downwards.
CCTTCCTACAGAAGAATGGAACGGTCCATCCGAAAAGATACACTTATGCACAAGTGAAAAGAATGACGAGATCCTTTGCTGAAAAGCTAGGTCAAGGTGGATTTGGTGCTGTTTACAGAGGCGACCTCTCTGATGGCCGTCAGATAGCAGTCAAGATGCTAAAGGACTTCAAGACTGATGGCGAGGATTTCATCAATGAGTTAGCTAGCATTAGTAGAACTTCTCATGTCAACGTCGTTACTCTCTTAGGATTTTGCTTGGAAGGATCCAAAAGGGCACTAATTTATGACTACATGCCTAATGGTTCACTTGAAAGGTATGCTTTCAAAGATAGCTCCGAAGGTGGAAATACTTTAGGTTGGGAGAAATTATTTGATATAGCAGTGGGCATTGCTCGAGGCCTTGAATATCTCCACAGAGGATGCAACACTCGCATAGTGCATTTTGATATCAAGCCCCACAACATTCTGTTGGATCAAAACTTCTGTCCAAAGATCTCTGATTTAGGACTGGCCAAGCTGTGCCTCAATAAAGAGAGTGTCATCTCCATTGGTGGTGCAAGAGGAACAATAGGCTATATTGCCCCGGAGGTTTATTCTAAGCAATTTGGAGCAGTAAGTAGCAAGTCTGATGTGTACAGCTATGGAATGATGGTTCTTGAGATGGTTGGGGCAAGGGACAAGAATATCAGTCCAAATACTGAATCTAGCAGCCAATATTTCCCACAATGGATTTATGAACACTTAGATGAATATTGCATTAGTGCTTCTGAGATTAATGGAGAGATCACCGAGGTTGTGAGGAAGATGATAGTGGTTGGGCTGTGGTGCATTCAGTTAAGTTCTACGGATCGTCCAACGATGACTAGAGTCGTCGAGATGCTTGAAGGGAGCACAACCGGCCTCGAACTGCCACCAAAAGTGCTCTTGAGTTGATAGGGTTTATATTGTTCTCGCACACTTGCTCCAGTATTGCATAATCTGTAAACAGTTTGAATACTTCATATGCCCGCTGCGATTGGGACAAACAGAGCAGCTTCCATATGTCCGCTAGTCTCCTGATTACTCCATGCACAAGAGATAACACGACAACCCTGTCATTTGCAGCATCCCAGTTCTTTATCCTAGAAAATAACCACACCATTCCTTCCACGTATGCTTGCTGGATATACGTCATATATATAAGCACACGCCACCAAAGCCATTCTCCATCTTTTACAATGTCCGGCAAGCCCTGCACTTTCACGATCTTGCTCTTAGCGGCGTCCGCCCTCGCCGCGGCGGCGGCGACGGACTCCGCCAACATCGCCGTCTACTGGGGTCAGAACGCCACCGACGGGACGCTCAGGGACATATGCGGCACCGGGCTCTACGCTTACGTCAACCTCGCGTTCCTCTCCATCTTCGGCGCCGGCCGTGCTCCGGTCCTCAACCTCGCTGACCACTGCGACCCACCCTCGGGGACGTGCGCGTCCCTCGCCGCCGACATCGCGTCCTGCCAGTCCGCCGGCGTCAAGGTGCTGCTCAGCATGGGCGGCGGAGCGCTCGGGTACAACCTTTCCTCGCCCTCCGACGCGCAGGACGTGGCCACCTACCTATGGGACAACTTCCTCGGCGGCACCGGCGCCGGCGGCGCGGTGCTGGACGGCATCGACTTCGACATAGAGGCCCCGTCCTAGCACTACGACGACCTCGCCCGGAGCCTCACCTCGCTGTACAAGGGCGACACGGGCGGCAAGACGTACATGCTCACCGCGGCGCCGCAGTGCCCGTTCCCCGACGCGTCACTCGGGGCCGCGCTCGGCACGGGGCTGTTCGACCGCGTGTGGGTGCAGTTCTACAACAACCCGCCGTGCCAGTTCGCGCACGGGGACGCGGGCACGCTGCAGAGCGCGTGGCGGCAGTGGACGGCGGCTCTGCCGTCGGCGACCGTGTACCTCGGCCTGCCGGCGTCGCTGGATGCTGCGGGCAGCGGGTTCGTCGACGCGGACACGCTCGTGTCGGAGGTGCTGCCGCTGGTGGAAGGCGCGCCCAATTACGGCGGGGTCATGCTGTGGAGCCGCTCCTACGACAAGGACTCCGGCTTTAGCGTCAAGCTGCAGAGCAACTTGCAGAACCGGAACCAAAACGCAGGTATCTTCTGCTTTATCACAGGCTTACACCGACCTGATACCAATTTTTTTTCAATTCAGAATTTGTGTTGCCGTCGTTTATTTCTGATTCTATAGGCTAATGTTTTGTTTGAAAAAATTACAGGGAAGGGCGCATCCTCATATTACAAAAAGAGAATCTGTAAGTGGTTACTCTTTGTCCATTTTGATTATGTTCCCTTAAAATACCCCTTCCGTCCCATAATATAAGACGAACAATATATAAGTACATTGGTTGTAATAACATCTTATATTATGGCATGAAGGGAGTAATACATTTGTATTCTCCAACCAGCTTAAAACTTACTCCAAAGATTGAGAGTATATACACAGCCTAGCTCAAGAATTTGCAAGTTGGTGATTTCCTTGACATTTCTTTGATGCATTTTTTAACCAACTCATTTTTGTCTATACAGATATAATAGTAGGAGTCATTGGTGGCATCTTCCTGCTGCTCCTTCTTCTTACCACTTGTTTCATCTGCCATAAGAAATACCGTGGCTTGTCGCCTCCTGTGGAGAGATCGACCACCCCTCCAAGCAAAGAGCCATCTGAGCCAAAACTGGGAGCTCATCATCCAAAAAGATACACTTATTCCGAAGTGGAAAGGATGACAAAGACCTTTTCTCACAGGATGGGCCAAGGCAGCCATGGCGATGTCTACAGAGGCAACCTCCGCGACGCGCGGCAGATCACAGTGAAGGTGTTGAAGGATTGTAAAGGCGGCGACAAGGACTTCGTGAAGGAGGTCGCGAGCATCGGCGCGATATCTCATGCCAACGTTGCTCCTCTGCTGGGGTTTTGCTTGCAGGGGCCGACGAGAGCTCTGATATACGAGTACATGCCCAATGGCTCCCTTGAAAGCTATGCTCTCGGCAACGATGACTCCGTAGAGGAGAACTACTCGCTATGGCTGTACTGGGAGAAACTGTTCGACATCGCCATCGGCGTGGCGCGAGGTCTCGACTATCTCCACAGCGATATCAGTGCTAACGGCATGAACATCAGCATCAAACCCCGGAACATTCTGCTGGATCAGGAGCTATGCCCAAGGATATCCGATGTAGGTGTAGCAAACCTATGCGAAGCATCTACTCGCGGTGCGAGGGAGAGAGATGGCTACGACGCACCTGAGGTGGTGTCCAGGAGATTCGGACCGGTCACTAGCAAGTCTGATGTGTACAGCTATGGCGTAATGGTCCTGGAGATGGTCAGGGCAAAGAGACACGTCAGGGTTGGTGCTGACACGACCAGCAAGTATTTCGCCCAGTGGCTCTACGAGCACCTGGATGAGTTCTGCAACAGTGTTTCGGACGTCAATGGCGACACAAGAGAGCTTGTGAGGAAGATGATCATAGTCGGGCTGTGGTGCTCACAGACGGCGCCTGCAAGTCGGCCGTCGATGAGCGAGATGCTGGAGAGTAGCAGCGCGGACCTGGAATTGCCAAGAAGAATCACCTGAAGCGTAAAAGACATGGTTGTACTTGTAAATGCTGTTCATGGGACCGCGCCTGCTTTTGAATTTGTGTCGATTTGCATTTCAGAGCGCAACATGAGCACTTCATTTTGTTACTGTCAGAATATGACTGGTTTCAAAGTCACATAACTTAATCTTGCAACCATATGTTGAAAACAAACAAACGATAAGGCACGATCACCACAGGCACATTTGATGGCATGACACACAAAGCACTGCGTATAGCTAACATGTCAGAAATGGAGACGGCCAAGACGAACACAGCATAATAGCACGGCGCTAACACAACCGCGCCGCGCGTGTATTCCTAGCTAGCCTAGCACATAGGAACCCGCACGCGACACGCAGCCGCGACCTCCTTGCTGGTCTGGGAGTTGATGTATTTGCCCAGCTCAGGGTCCCTAGCGTACCTGCACAGGCACCGCCTCTGCTCCCGGAGCCTGGCGCAGCACGCGCTGGACGGGGGCGCGCTCCAGAGGATCACCGGGGCACACGGCCGCAGCGCCCATGGGTCGCACTCCGAGCGCGCTGCCATGGACGCCCCGCGCACCGCGGCGCCGGACGCGGCGAGCACAGCTGCGAGGAACAGCACCGTACAGGGCTTCATGGCTTCTCAGTGAAGGATTACTCTGTCTGGTGGTTTTGGGAGCACAAGAGAGGGTTGGCATACTATTTGTAGCAAGAGAACAGCGCAGCCGGCACCCGTGCCATGCTCTATCTGGAATCGTACCGCTAAAATTTTAGGGCTTTTGAATTGCACGGTTGTGTAAACGGTGGAGCACGGGCATTCCCATGAGTGCTTGGGACTCCGGCACTGCTTCGGAGCTCGGGTAGCGTGAAGCACGCTGCTGCTGCTGCTTAGCAAGACATGTCCAAGGTTTGCTGTGTAGATTACGTTTGTTAATTGAAGTGGGGTGACCGTGGAGCACACCGATAAAAGTGTCTAGTCTATAAACACTCAACCAAGTGTTGATAACACAGGTGTTGAACAGATTTTCCAATGTTGAGCAATGGCGAAATGGCGATAGTTCACATTGATGCGTGTCACGGTCAGAACCCCATTGATCTTGACAGGATATCAAGATGCAGTTCCGGCAAGCTTCTGGCATAAACTACTGGCAAACAGCTAAACTTGCTTTAGTCTAGGCTCTGACGAAGAAAACATCTGGTTGAAGGAAACCCTTGCCCTGCATCCGTTTTATTCCCGTCCCTCAATTGCTCACCCTCCTATAGGCCAAGCTATCCTTTCCTTGTCAACATAGGCTCCCTACCCTTATAGCTCATACTAGCATTTAGGTGCCTTATAAAGATGCAATTTCTGCAACTAAACATATCAGACATAACAAATCAATCAGGTAAACCGCGTGAAGCCGTGCCTCCTCATTTCCCCAGCAATCCTGACCACGGACAACACGTCGCAAGGCCATTCCACAGGCACAAGTCGATCCACCGGATCCTGGGAGGAGGCAAAGGTATGTCGTTCTTGTTCTGTTTCTAGGCAATTACTCTGCATTACCCATAGTTTTCTCTCCAAGTCGATGTACTCCCTCTGTAAAGAAATATAAGAGTGTTTAGATCACTAAAGTAGTGATCTAAACGCAATTATATTTCTTTACGGAGGGAGTAGTTACGAACACCGGTGTTGGGCTTTGATTGCAGCTGCGGACATTCTGCTGTGGAAGAACAGGAACGTGTCTGCTGGGGTTCTCGCTGGGGCCACGTTGACATGGTTCCTGTTCGACGTGGTTGAATACAATGCAGTTCCGCTCCTTTGCCAGATCGCCATCTTCGCTGTGCTTGTCATCTTCATTGTGTCAAATGCTGCGCCGCTCTTTGACAGGCATGGCTTCCTTTCTTTCCATAGAGAGTAGATGTCCCAGTATTTATTTATTGAGTAACTACCCCAGTATTTAGCATTAAAGAATTTCAAAAGGTCGGCTGACCAATTTCAAATCGCAGGGCCCCGCCAAGGATACCACAAGTCGTCGTCTCTGAACACGCCTTCAGAGAAATGGCCTTGACCATTCACCACAAACTGGAATATGCTGCATCTCTTCTTTACGATATCGCATGTGGAAAGGATCTGAAGAAATTTCTCATGGTACGAAATTCTCTTATTTGCTATCTTTGTCAAGAAAAGACAAACCATGTGACAAGTCTTGTTCCAGACCGATATTATGGATTAATACAGAAACACTTAAGAGATCTGAATCAACCAGATTAGACATGACACGACACTCAAAACAACGTTTAGCCAATATAATTCACAACGTTATTTTGCTATTGCTCTTCAACTTAAACTTGTCTCAAATTGTTTCTATTGTTATAAGGTGGTAGGATCCCTGCTGTTATTGTCAGTGATTGGAGGTTCTTGCAGCTTCACAAGTCTACTCTACCTTGGTAAGTAGAACAGAAATAGTAGCGTTCAACAAAACCAAATACAGAAGGAGAACACATAAACTAATGCAGTCTCACAGAAAAATGTAAAACTGAAATTTCCAAATGGTATAACAAGTAGTATGTGTTTCTTACTTTCACAGGATTCTTGTGTGCCCACACTTTGCCAGTGTTGTACCAGCAATACGAGACAGAAGTGGACCATCTCGTTGCAAGGGGTGGCCAAGACATCATCAAGTTCTATGAGAAGGTTGATTCCAATTTGCTCAACAAAATACCAAGAGGCCCTGTCAAGACGAAATTCAGATAAAATAAACTCCATGAAGCTGTCAGGACATAATAATAATTCCTACCAAGATACTGGAGTAGATTTCAAGAAAAATGAACCTGCTACAAGAAAATATGATTGCACGAACCAAGTCCCAGATAAGCGAAGTTGATGAAACACCAGTTGAGTTCAGACCTACAAGCATACTCCATCAGTGAAGCAATCTATATGAGAATATCTCTGATGCTATAATCTCAAAAAAAGTATCCACTGTGACATCGATGAATCTGTACATGTATGACAGATGAAAAGTGTCCAATAACAGCATACCCAAAAAGACAAACAGAAAGATTACATGGCTTTCCAAGAACAAAAAGGGCTATCATCGCCTTCTGACATCTGTAGTACTAATGGAATGTGTTTTTGCGTTTACTAATACAAATATAACAGTTATTATTTGCATGGCAAAACTATGAAATCAAACACTGCCATGACTATTTGCAAAGATTCGCCCAAGAGACAAACATCTTGAATCTGGTGTAGAATAGGACCAAGAGTTCGTGACATCAGAGCCCTTGGCTTTTTCTTAATTCAGTAGATGAAATATCTATGCGGAACTTCTCCTCTGGTATAGAGATAAACATGTCCTTCAACTCTGTTGGAATATTTAAATCTTCAAGGACCTTCAAAACATATAGTGAAGTACGTGAGCAGACAAAGAATTTCAGTGCATGTAAAACAAAACATGAAGGCCATTTCATACCTTGAATACTCCTTCATTCTCTCGACCACCAACCAGAAATGTTGTGCCAGTGCTTTTACATTCAAGAAGAATCTCCAGCATTCTGTTGTAGTCACCTCCATAATACTTAGGCTGCCATGAGTAAACTTCATTTAGTTTGAAAAATAAACCACTCAATTGCCGAACATCCATTCTAAGATAGCATTCAATAACTGAATTGGAGAATTATATGACTCGGCAAAATATATCCTGAATAACAAATCAGTTTATGTTTATAACTTACAATAATGGCATCTAAATCAGCTGCACATGAAATTTCACTTGTTACGATCATACTAAATGCTGCACTGATGCTAGGTGCCTAGCTGAAAAGATTTGCTTGCGCAGGAAAAGGCTTCCTTGGATATATCATTTTTCTAACATGTTTGGTAGGGGTGTGTCCATTCGTAGAAACCAATGCAGAAATGCAATCTGGGCTTAATAGAGCTCAATACTGTAAATGCTGAGTTCAGCAGTTTTTTTCACTTAACCATGTCAGTAGACACTGCGTTTTTCTTTCACATGACTAAATGACATATCACACTTCATATTTAGAAGTAAGCATTCAATTATTAATTATATCTATAAAAAATATGAGGAACCGTCAGGAGCACTGCCTTTTCATTTAGAAGAATGCCACAAAGCATTTCATTATTAATTATATCTAATGAAAAAGGGAACAGTTGTTAAGCTAATCTCAGAAAGCAAACTAACTGCTCTGTAATTTAACGGTCAACTCAAGCAAACTTACATTTACAAGCCTAGCTGCAGTGTCTGCACCAATTATAAAAGCACTGCCTGGGAAAAGTTCTGCTTTCTTATAAAAGTACGGTTGGTTAGATATGATCACATTCTTCCCTGCATCAGAAAGAATCAAAGACTCGCATAATCACTGATTAATTGGATGAGTTTTCCCTTACAGATAAACATAGTTTTATCTTGCCACACAAAGCCAAAGAAACAGAGGTAGTAGATAGTGATTGGTGAAACAGAATAAGGAACATGTCTGGACACATCTGTGTCCCAGAATCACTGTTAAACGATATATCAGCAAAGATGACTACATGAGCTAATACAAAATTATATATCTCTGTAACCTCAAACTAAAGCACAGTTATTAGATTGGCATAGCATTCGAACAAGAGCACTAGGAATATCAAAATAGAGGGCAGGCCACGTGATAAATAGTTCGAAAGAAAATCCAAGTATGACTGTAATATTTTGCACTACAGCAGTTAGTCATATGCATACCTGCTTTTCTGAATTGCTCAACACGGCGCTTAATTTCTGCAATAGACAGGGGGGGTTTGTCGGCATTTATTGCTGATATCTCAAAGCATGGAAACCCATCATCACACATGCTGCAATGAGCGGATTCATGCAAATAAAAGGTCAATTACTGTTTGTGGGCTTCAACAAGCGGAAGGTTTTTTAATAAAACGATGTAGATATTTGCTACAAAACAGCTATATTGAAATGCTATTGCATTATCAGTTTTCCGTTAAGTCACTACTGTAAAAAATATTCCAGTTTAACAGAGTACATTTTACACCACATTACTCCGTACCCAATTTTACATATTTTTACCTTGATAAATTTTAGGATAACAAAATTCAATTGTACAAAAAGTTGATTTCATTATACACCTTCCAATTTAGCAGAGAAAATTTTACACCACAGTACTTTGAATAATTTTAATATATTTTCGCCTTGCTAATTTTTAGAATGACATAATCCAGATGGGCAAATGTTTGATTTGATTACATCTCACCTTGATGCAACTTCTAACAACCTAAGGTGGCCATCATGCAAGGGATTGAATGAACCAGGTAGAATTAGTTTCCTGTCAAAGTTCTTTTCCGTTGGATCTACAAATGACGAATAATAATATGATTAAGAATGAAAATAAAACAATTCTAGTACGAAGAAAGAGAGCAATTTTGAGTTCCAGGGTATACCAGCAAAGTGGTATACTTTCATGCAGACTTGACCATCAATAACTTGCTGGAGCTCTTGGTCTTCATCAAATTGTTCCACACTTTCTTTTGGAAATTCAGGTTCTTGAACGTCTGACTGAATGGTTGCAGAAACTCTGCATGCATCTGCGATTGCCTGGAGCGTAGTAGATTTTTATAAGGGAGAGCTAAGTAGGAATATCGCTTAAGGAAAAGTACTGTCAGTCCTGACACGATGATCACACTCTCAGGATTGGTTGCTCCTATTCGCTAATCTGATGCCCAATCAACTGTTACCAGTGAGAACTAGTATATATACCTTAAGCACAAAACAGCTTGAGACCTTGTCTTCTTCCTCTCTGCTCCGTAAACCCTACATAAAAATGCTATTAAAGTTTTTCTCAAAAAAGTACTGTAAATGCCAGGATGCAAAAATTGCCCGGAAACAGAGCATAATCATGACATTGACTCCCGGAGAAATGCTTTGTTAAGAGTAAAGAGTATTGGTAGTACCTTCGACAATGTTACATGTGATGTCCTGAGGCAATTTTGTGTGCGCGTTGACAAATAAAACCTATTTGAACATGAGTTTCAAATATCATATAGAGCAGAATGACGCAGACTTAACAAACTTAGATGCCCTGCCACCCCAAAAGCTGGGAATTTTGTGTAATACATCATGTATGCAGGCTCCTATGCCATAGAAACTAGAGCAACAAAGCTCTAAATGACATAGGCACATTAAAAAAAACTGTAAGCAAGAAGTTTGTTTGTGTCAATAACAGGTTAGCTTATGTATGATCATATCACATGTTATGTCGACATGCTAGTATAATCACTGCCCTATTTTGATGAGCACTTAATGTTTTAAACTTATACTCAATTAACTAACTAACTCTAATAACTTCTCGCAAAAAAAAAAAAGTAGAACCACTCAAGGGATAAGTGTAAAAGCTTTGGTGGTTTCCTTCTTCCTCAAATTATGGCTACTGTAAAGGGGAGTTAGCGAGGCATACCTGTGGTCACCATGTTTTGGACGTGAGCTAGCGAGTGACCCAGTAAATCCGACACCCATTACTTGTAGACCTGCGAGTATTCTCACCCAATTACTTAAATTCATAGCAAACACAGATTATGTTGTGTGCAAACTGTAATGTCATGTGCAGAACGATCCACAGATCCAGCGTTATGAAGTTAAAGAGACACCCACAGAGGCACAGACCTGGTCCAGAAAGCTTCAGGGCACGGTTGAACGCGGCCAGTGCCATGTCCTCCGCGGCCTGCTTGCTTGTGAATTGCAGGGGCAACTGGAAACCAAAAGCATGGTCAGTCAGTCAGTCAGTCTGATGAGTGCCTAGCGCGTGTCAGCGTGATGCCTCAAAGTCCAAAGGAGTCCGAGTTCCAGGGTATGCGGGTGCGTTTACCTTGCCGAGCAGCTGCGCCATGGAGGCCCTGGAGTAGGGCACGACGACCTCGAGGACGCTGCCAGAAGCGCCGGGCACGGACAGGAGCCAACCGAGCGCCTGCGGCGGTCGAGGTGTCGAACGGTTGGAATCTGGCGAGTACAGATTTACAGTAGAGCTGCCGCGGGGGAGCAGAAGAAGAGGGCGGTACCTGGGAGGCGCCGCCGGCGAGATAGATGACGGCTTGGGCTCGAGACGAGTGGATGGCCTCGACGACGGCGCGGACCCAGGCCTCCATCGCGATTCGGTCGGTCTTGTTCTCTCTGGGGATGGCCGTTGCTACCAAGAGACGACGGGGCAATTCGTCCGGTCAGTGTGGGTCTGTGGCACGGCAGCGAACCGTGTGTTTAGATCAAAGATTGAGGGTGTGTTTAGATCGTGCCTGGCTAGAAAGTACCTGGCGTAGAGCGTGCCTGCAACGTGTCTGGAGTATGTTTGCTTGCTTTTTCTTTTGAGGGGTATAACCAAGTTTTATTGCTCAAAATGCACATGATGTGAGATACAAAATGGATCATGGGGTTGGACCAATCAGACATGTCATCTCTGAGAAGAGAATGCGAAAAGTTGGCTCTATTAGCAGCTCGGCCTTCAAAGGAAAAAATACAATTAAACAATTGAGACCTACTTTTAATCTCCCTGATAATATTCTCATGTGCTCCCTGACTTCCTTTCTCTATGTCCTTGACAATCTGTTTTGAATATGAGGCTACAACAAAATTTTGGAGCATGAGATCTTCTGCTAGAGATAAAGCCTCCCGACATGTAGCTTAGCCTGGTCCAGGTCATTTATTCTGGACGCCCGCGTGCGTAGCTCTTCATTAGTAATATACTATTTGGATGGGATGGTGGGCTCCACACTAGTACAGTTTTTTTGCCATATAAAATTATCTCTAATACTTTACCAGGCAAAGCCACAAACCAAACATTCCTCTCCCAGGCTAGCCTGGCCAGGCACAAAACTCAGATTTTCCAGGCACTGAAATTCTCCAGGCACATTGGCCAGGACACAAACCAAAGTGGCCCTGAGTCCTTAGTAAATATCACCAGGGCTCTTTTTTTAAAAGCATCTCACCAGGTCAGGAATAAATTTTGAATCCAAATATCCAACGAATGTCAGATTTTTAGGCATGTCAAATCGAACATTTCTTCATGACAAATCGAACGTCAGTTTAGTTAGCGAATCCGCCTCAGTTCATTTGTGTGCCAGACTCGCGTCAATGTAAATTGTCATGAAAAACGTTTGATTTGCCATGCCTAAAATCTGACGTCATATTTTTTAGCATTTTCGTAATTTTTTGGATTTTCAAATGGCCTTTTTTTTTAGATCCCCTAGAAAAAACATCCCCAATGTGCGACATGACATATGGATCTAATTTGTCAACGAGATATATCTATCTCACTCAAGACCACGGCGGAGAACCGAGTGCGAGGTGGTTGGAGCGGTGGCTGATACGTCCATTTTGCATCATGTTTTTATGTTAATATTTATTGCACTATGGATTGCTATTTCACATTATGGTACAATAATTACGCCTTTTCTCTCTTGTTTTACAAGATTTACATGAAGAGGGCGAATGACGGCAGCTAGAATTCTGGACCGGAAATGAGCAAATCTGAGATACCTAATCCGCACAACTCCAAATGTCCTGAAACTTTACGGAGAATTGTTTTGGAATATATAAAGAATATTGGGCGAAGAAATAACAGAAGGGGACCCACCAGGTGGCCACAAGCCTGGGGGGCGCGCCCTGCCCCTCAGGGCGCGCCTCCCAAGCTTGTGGGCCCCCTGGCCAGCCCCCGGTGTCCATCTTCTGCTATATGAAAGGTTTTGACATAGAAAAAATCATAAGGAAGCTTTCGGGACGAAGCGCCGCATTCTCGAGGCGGAACCTGGGCAGAAGCAATCTAGGACTCCGGCGGAGCTATTCTGCCGGGGAAACTTCCCTCCGGAAGGGGGAAATCGAAGCCATCGTCATCACCAATGATCCTCTCATCGAGGGAGGGGTAATCATCATCAACATCTTCACCAGCACCATCTCCTCTCAAACCCTAGTTCGTCTCTTGTATTCAATCTTTGTCTCAAAACCTCAGATTGGTACCTGTGGGTTGTTAGTAGTGTTGATTACTCCTTGTAGTTGATGCTAATTGGTTTATTTGGTGAAAGATCATATGTTCAGATCCTTAATGATATTTATTACCCCTCTGATCTTGAACATGAATATGCTTTGTGAGTAGTTACGTTTGTTCCTGAGGACATGGGAGAAGTCTTGGTATAAGTAATCATGTGAATTTGGTATTGTTCGATTTTTTGATGAGATGTATGTTGTCTTTACTCTAGTGGTGTTATGTGGACGTCGACTACATGACACTTCACCTGGGCCTAGGGGAAGGCATCGGGAAGTAATAAGTAGATGATGGGTTGCTAGAGTGACGGAATTTTAAACCCTAGTTTATGCGTTGCTTCGTAAGGGGCTGATTTGGATTCACATGTTTCATGCTATGGTTAGATTTATCTTAATTCTTCTTTCGTAGTTGCGGATGCTTGCGAGAGGGGTTAATCATAAGGGGGAGGCTTGTCTAAGTAAGAACAGCACCCACACACCGGTCCACCCACATATCAAATTATCAAATTAACGAACGCGAATCATATGAGCATGATGAAAACTAACTTGACGATAATTCCCATGTGTCCTCGGGAGCACTTTGCTTTATATAAGAGTTTGTCTAGGCTTATCCTTTGCTACAAAAAAGATTGGGCCACCTTTGCTACACTTGTTACTTGTTACCCGTTACGAATTATCTTACTACCAAACTATCTATTACCGATAATTTCAGTGCGTGCGGAAAAAACCTTGCTGAAAACCGCTTGCCATTTCCTTTTGCTCCTCGTTGGGTTCGACACTCTTACTTATCGAAAGGACTACGATTGATCCCCTATACTTGTGGGTCATCAGTGACAGCGACAACAACTACGATGGCAACGACAATGGCGACGCAGACGACAACAACGATGGTGGTGACGTTGATGGCAGCGGTGGTGGCTTGATGACATGGCGTGGACCCGTGGTGTTGGGTGTTTTTTTGGTGAAGGCTTCAGTGAAGACATATGACGATTGTCAGCGACTGGCGGGATGTCGATCACCTTCTTCCTTTCTTCTTCTCCCTCCCTTCCCTGCTCCCTCCTGGCTCCTACGTCGAATCCTTCTCTATTTTTAGGGATCAACTAGAGTTGACCTTATACTTCCCTAAAAGAATTTTCTAGCATAGAGTCAATAATTTTGCATAAACCCTTTGGGAGCAAGAAGGGTTTTTCCTATACGGCGCCCCTTGCGCCGGTTACAGGCACCCGTGCAAACGGGCGCACCCCCCATCTCTCATCAATGTTGTATGAGCTCACCCTTTTACCTTTTTATGATATTTTTTCAAAAATGGGCGCAGGCGAATTCGAACTCTAGACCTGTTATACCAAGGACATCACTGGTAACCAGAAGGATAGCTACCGCTTTGTGCCTATTTACTTTGTTTCTTTGTTTTATTATTTCTTCAGTTCGCCCGAAGCCCAAGTTCCAGCCGGTTTCTTTTTCCTTTTTTTTGATCTATTTTTCTTTGGACCCGTGTTATTTGTTTTCCTTTCTTTTTCTACTTTCTTTATTTTCTTTCTTTCTTTTTATTTTTTCATTTCCTTTTCTTTTCTCTTTTGTTTTCTCAAAATGCATGAATTTTTTTCAAAAAATGATGATTTGTTTTTCAATTTTGGTGAACTTTTTTCAAGATCGATGATTTTTTTAAAAAAAATTCAATGAATTTTTTCCTAATTCGATGAACTTTTTCAAAATCGATGATTTTTTAAAAAAATGATGTTTTTCCTAGATTTGATGATTTTTTTTCAAATTCGATGCATTTTTTCAAATTGATGAACTTTTTTAAAATTTGATGAACTTATTTTTCAAATTCGTTAACTTTTTGTTCAAATTAGATGAACATTTTTCAAATGCTATGATTTTATTTTTCAAATTCGATGAATTTTTTTGCCATAATTTTTTGTGAATTTTTGTGAGCTCTTATGTAAAAGTCAACAGTCAACAACGACCAACCCCTTTTTTCTAAGAAGAACAGTACATACTGTAGGAACTCGGTGGCTTTTTTCTATGAATTTTTTTAAAATGTTTTTTCTATGAAATTAGTATGTACTAGTAGAACACCCGTGCGTTGCAACGGGCTATATTGACGACTTCTTTTTTTTACGTCAAAGCACTCTCCTTTTCTTCCATTCTTCCTGCCTCCAATTAAAAATGTTTCTCGGAGTGATATGTGAATGGATAAATTTACAACGATACTAAAATATCAAGGGCTAAAACCATATTTATGGAAGAACATTTCTACAACACATTCGACATGAAACTTATAGTGTTTGACAGATTGGATAAAACACGAAGCTGACTTAGCACCAAATCTCATTGATATTTCAGAACTTGGTTGTCGTACCATTGTACCTGAAAGATCTGTCTCCCCCTTCCTCGCTCCCTCTCTAGTAGCCGTCTCATGAGTCGATCGTCATTGTTGCTGTTGGTGGCGATGACAACGATGAGGAGGAACACTGTCGGCGTCCTGGGAACCAGGGTACCCAGACTTACCTGCCTGCGGTCCGCGGCGTGGCTCCATCGACGGCCTGGTACGACCCATCTTCAGCATCAACAAGACAAGACCCTCGCGAGGGGCCAAGCCTCGCGAGGCGGACGACGCCAAGACCTCCGGAGGGAGCGGCCTCCCTAGGCAGGCTCCTGAGGAGCGGAGATTCCTATGCAGAAGCTCACCTCATGAGGGTGAGGTGACGTGAGCCATGACGACCAAGGCCAGGCGGGCGCCAGCAGGCGCAGAGCAGCAGGTTTCCTCTTCGGTTCTAAGGAGGCAAGCGCAGGCGCGGAGTCCCGAGGAATCAGCCAAAGGTTTACATTCCCGTGCTACAAGACCAAGACCGCCAGGACGGTAGGACGGAGGTCATCGCCGAGCCCACCATGGCGTCACGAGCAGAAGCTTTGCAGGCGAAGACCACCTTTCGTCAGGATAGGATGTACTTCGTGTCCCCTTTCGAATTGGCCGTTGTGGGATCCCTTCCCGCCTACATTTTGGGGGAAGAGGACCGAGGCCTCTATATATATAGGTTAGCCACCACCATAGAAGGGGAGACGGAACCGGATCCAATCGAACCCGAACCCTCACTAGCTCACACCAACACAAGAACCGACCTCCTGAGGTTGTTCTTCCTCTGTACTAGTTCATCCTCGGCCCCTCGCGAGGCCAATCCACCCCAAAGCAGGAGTAGGGTCTTACACCGCAATGTGGCCGAACCTGGGTAAACTGTCGTGTCCCTTTCCTTTCTCGTTCATCAAGCTAGGCCGTGAGAGCACCAAGTTGGTAGGCTGGGGAGATTGAGTTCTTCGCACGCACCCCAGAGTTCGAACTTTTCTTGGGTCTGCGGAGCCCTGAATCCGACATTTGGCGCGCCAGGTAGGGGTGCGTCGAAGCCTCTCTCTCGCCGGCCAATTCGCCACTGTTCCACCGCTCTCATGGCGGACGCTCGTCGAGTCCGTGTTGAGCGCCGGGCTGCCCTTGCCGCCCGTGTCGCCCAGACAGCGCCTGCGGGCGACGGCACCCCCGCCGTTCCCCATCGCCTGCGGCTAACGCTGCCACCGGCCCCGCGGCCCACGAGCAGCAGGCTTCGTCGCTGCAGCCTTCTGTGCGGCGTGATGGACGCATCGCCACTCCATCGCTGACTCCGGCCGCTGCTTCGTCTTCCCATGCTCGTCGCGGGCCGGCGAACACGCAGGCTGCGTTGCTCATGGCACGCGAGCTTCTGCGCTATCGCCCGACCGAT
Source organism: Thinopyrum elongatum (assembly GCA_011799875.1). Taxonomy (NCBI): domain Eukaryota; kingdom Viridiplantae; phylum Streptophyta; class Magnoliopsida; order Poales; family Poaceae; genus Thinopyrum; species Thinopyrum elongatum. Next base: position 373,619,766 of record CM022299.1, on the reverse strand, counting down.
GACCTCTACGAGGACTGGCTGGATCGCATCACCGAGCTCGTCAGCGCCGCCGGAGAGGCCCCTGCACCGTCTCGCTCGTTGCCTCCCCCGCCGCCTCTGGCGGGCGACGTGGCCCACGGTACGCCTCCTCCACCTCCCAGGCGAGATGCCGTCCTCGAGCCAAGGCGTGAGGCCCCTCAGCGTGACCTGCCGCGCAAAGCGCCGGTGCACGACGAAGAAAGCTGCAAAGTGGTGCAGCGGCCTCAAGGAGAGGCACGTGCGCTCCCAGCACCGCCACGTCAAGACTGCGTGCTGCCCGAGGCGGCGGCGCGCGAGCGCCAAGACCAGGCTCCCCCTCTGCGGCGGGCTCCCATGAGCGCGGCAGGCTGTCGTGCGATCACCCCGGAGCTGCGCCGCGTCGTCTGGCCAGGGAAGTTCAAGCCGGACCTGCCTCCGCGCTATGACGGCACCCCTGACCCTGCCGAGTTCCTCCAACTCTATGAGCTGAGCAGCGAGGCGGCGAATGGTGACGAGAAGGTCATGGCGAATTGGTTTCCCATGGCCCTCAAGGATGGCGCGCGCTCATGGCTCTTGAACCTCCCTGCGGGATTGATCTCCTCCTGGGATGACATGCGAGAGCGCTTCATCGCCAACTTCCAGGGCACCCGCGACCGCGCTCCTGCTGCGGGCGACCTGCGGCGCATCAAGCAGCTGTAACACCCCTGTGTAATCATCACTGTGATCAACTGCTAATAATGCCAAGTCACTTTCATTTGCAGTGCCTAGCCACATTGGTTAAATATTCAATTCAAAATCTTCTCTGAAAATCAACTCAAATTCAAAAGTGCAAAATAAAGTTGCTCAAATGTAACACCCCCTTGTAATAAGTACTGTGATACTCTGTTAAACTGCCAAGTCATGATCATTTGCAGTGCCAAGTCATAAGGGTTAATGATCCAATTCAAATCCACATCTGAAAATCAACTCAAATTCAAAGGTGAATTATAAAGCTGATCAAACACTGTTGGGAAAATGTTCATTAAATGACAAATAATCCAGGAACATTTCCAAAATCAACATCAAAATATTTGGAGTGGGATAATTGACTCAAACAACTTGAAACAGCACCCAAAACAGATTATTCAATCTATTTAAATTGATATCAAATTCAAATGGAATTCAAATTAGTTCAAACCACTTTTTGGTGGGGGCTAATATTGCACTGCAATATTAGGGTCAACTTCCATATTTTTCAAAAGTGCACAACTATCCCAAACATTTCAGAACAGAAGTGAAATAAAAGAAAATGTGACAGAAGCAGAGAAAGTAATAAACGGGACACTGTGCACTGGGCCTTAGTGCACAGTGCCCCGATTAGAGGTCCAAACGGCCCAGCCCATCTCCCCGTCGTCCTCCTCCGTGCGCTGTCGCGCGCTGACGCCGACACGGCGACCGGCCGCCGCGCTGTCGCCCATCCGCGACGCCCCGGCAAGGATAAGAGCGGCCGAGCCCCTGGCTCAAACCCTAACCCCCACAGACCTCTTCCCCCCCTCGCGCGCCGTTCCCCCTTTACCCCTCCAGATCCGGCGCCCGAACGCCGCCGTCGCCGCGCGTCGGCACCGCCGTGGCCACCGGCATCCTCGAGCTTCTCCGACAAGCCCAAGCGATTCGCAGACGTCCACTCCTTCGTCCCCGCTCACCAGCTGGAGCAGGGAAGGTCGTCCTCACCGTCTTCGGCCACTTCCCCATCTCCGGCCACCGCGTCGAATTCCGGCGTCCTCGACCTCCTCTGCAGCTCCTAAGCATCCACGGGTCTTACGTGACCGCGCGGTGAGCTACTCTCTCCCCTGTTTCTTCCCATGATCCATCTCGCGCGCCATAGCTAGTCGTCCCCGAGGCCGTGCTCTGGTTGCCGCCGGTGAGCTCGGTGCAGCCGACGTGACCCTCGTCATCGCCAACAGAGGTCACTGTTGAGCTCCTGGTGCTCCCAGGAGCCCGGCGAGCTCAAGCCCGAGCCTCCCGTGCCTCCTAACTCCATCTCCCCGATCTCCCGTAGCTCATCTCCGCCGCGGCTTGACGCCAGCGAGATTCCGGCCACCCCCGCCGCTCCGACCATCACGGATGGACGCGGGTTGAAGTGCCCGTTCGAATGAACCAAGGCGCGCGCGAAACGGCTCACCGTAGCGGGATTCCGGCCAACTCCGGCGCGGATCCGCCGCGAGTGTGGTCGCCGGCGTCGCTCCGGCGACGCGGCTGACGTGGCGCTGGTGGGCCCCGCCTCAGAGTCGCTGCCAGTGGGCCCCGGGGGACCCCGTTGACTGGGTTGACCCAGTCAACTTTGCTGACTGGGCAGCCCCAGTCTATGACATGTGGGCCCCCAGTAGATTAAAACTAATTAGAACATTTTAAAAATTAAAAGTTAATTAGATATACTAATTGTCTCACTGACATGTGGGGTCCACCCCCTAATTAACCCTGGTAATTAAATTAATCCACTGATTAGCCTAAACAGAGGCTGACATGTGGGTCCCATTTGACTTAGTCAGCCGACTGTTGACTTGCTAACGTCAGCAGCGCGTCATGCTGACGTCATAATTCATTTTCTGATAAATAAAATAATTCCAGAAATTCAAATAATCTTTAAAAATTAATAACTTTTAAACCGTAGCTCGGATCGAAAAAGTTAAAACATGAAAGTTGCTCAGAACGACGAGACGAGTCTGATCGTGCCGTCTGTTTCTCCATCGGAACCTCCTACGTAGAAGAACTCGTAACTCCGGACCCGAATCCGACAGATGAATAGTGCACACACGTCGGATATTAAATCCCAAAATAATTCTAAAAATAACTAAAATGACTTAGATGCATATTTAGGCAACCCTACACTGCATCATAGCATCACACGCACTGTATTGCATTTGTTTGCATTATGTTTACCTGTTTCTTCCCCCCTCTTCTCTCTCGGTAGACCCCGACGTTGACGTAGCTCCCGAGGCAGACGCCGCACAGGAGTACGACTACGTCCCCGACGACACCCCTGAAGACCTTGCCCTTGCCCCAGAGCAAACAGGCAAGCACCCCCATTTTGAGCATGCCTATATCGCCTACTCTTTTCTCTCTTATGCTTGCATTAGAACTGCTACTGCTACTGTTTTCCTATATCTGCTGCATAGCCTGTTTATTGTAACCTGCCTTGCTACCTTACTGGTTATCCTAGACTGCTTAGTATAGGCTGGGTAGAGACACGACAGAGACCTCCACTTGATCCCGACTGCCCTGCTGGATATCAGAAGACCCGATCATCGGGATTGAAGACCAGACCCTGGCACCGCACATCACTTCCCCTTAGTTGCCGACACTGCTGGGTTACCGTCGAGTGCCGAGGGTGATACCTCGTCAGCACTTCTGATGTTAACCTTGTAGGTTAGTTACTCGGTCGTGGTAAGCGAGGGTGATTCCTTCTACACCACCCCCGATAACGACGTCGTCGCGCAACTCCTCAAGGTGGACCTCGAGGGTGATTCCTCCTTCGTTCACCTTGATGATAACATCGAGCGGGAATTCCATCGAGGGTGATTCCTCAGGGTTCCCTTCGGTGTCAGACACACAGTTACCTTGGATATTATGACTTGCACTAAACTATGATACTAAAGACGGGTCGGCCCTGAGGGGTACCCGCGCGAGCTTAACGCGAAGTGATGTGGAGTCGGGTTGACCTGGATGGTGCCCGCGAGATAACTACGAGGCGTGGCCGGGCATTCTTAGCCCTTGCCGCAAGCCCTCGAGACGGGGCGACGGGGTCACATCGATCGTGAGTCTCTGCTCGTTTCCGCGCGCTCCTAATCCACTACGGTTTGGATATTTGATCCGAGGGGCCTCTGGCCCGATAGCACTAACCATCACGTGGGCATAGTATGGGCGTTCTGCGTCGTACACATCAGCCGAAGCTTGTTTGACGTCAGTAAGGAGCGGCGCACGCCGAGTTGGACTGGTAATGCAACCGCGCTTGTATAAGGGGTTGCTAGGTCTGCTCTCGGTGGCCCCGTAACGTGCAGGAGTTCCCGGGGCGATGGCCCAAGACCCCTGGGGGCATAGGTTAGTCCGGCGTGCTGACCTCTCTTATAAGCCTAGGTCGGGTTGCGGCGTGTTGCTTAGCCGAGGCCGGGCATGACCCAGAAAAGTGTGTCCGGCCGGAGTTAAGCGAGCGTGGTAGGTAAGTTGGTGCACCCCTGCAGGGAAGAAACTTCTATCGATAGCCTGTCCTACGGTAACGGACACTCGGAGTTGTATCCCGATCGGTACAACTAGAACATGTGATGAGAATTGGATAGTACGGCTCTGGGATTGCTTTCTCGCAGGGAGTCGAGAAAGGATCTCAGGTCGAGGTTGATGATATTACTACTACTACTTTACATTATGTTCATCTGCTCTCTCCTGATGCTGCAAGACTGTCGAAGATTGTTGAAGATGCTAGTCTTCGATAGGACTAGGCTTTCCCCCTCTACTCTGGCATTTCTGCAGCCTAGTCCACATATACAGCCATTCCTTTGACAATGATGCATATGTAGTGTAGATCCTTGCTTGCTGAGTACTTCGGATGAGTACTCACGTTTGCTTTATTTTCTTTTTCCCCCATTTTCCATTTGATGCCACCAGACGACGGAGCCCCTGAGCCAGAAGCCCCAGCCGACGACCAGTACTACTACCTGCCTGGCGAGTACTACTACTACGAGGAGCCGTTCGACGACCAGGAGTAGGATCGGAGGGTCCAGGGCAGGAGGCCTACGCCTTTCGATCGTAGTATTTTATTTTACCCCGCCTCTGTGAAGGCCTAATTCTCTCTATGTAATATATCTGTACCCAGATATCTAATGCTTCCGCTGACGCTTGTATGCCATCGAGCTATGTATTCGAGCCCTCGAGGCCCTGGCTTGTAATATTAAGCTTGTATGACTTTATTTTATGTTTTAGAGTTGTGTTGTGATATCTTCAAGTGAGTCCTTAGGCTTGATCGTGCGCATTTGCGTGTATGATTAGTGCACGATTAAGCCGGGGTCGTCACATCAAAACTTGATGGAAAAATGTTCACCTTATAGCAAATAATCTAAAACTATTTGCTGTTAAGGAACACAACATCACCATCAACCACAGAAGGGCCTAAGCATTTAAAACAGAGCCTAAACAGCACTTAAATGCTCTATTCATTTTTGAATAAATTCAAATGGGTTCCAAAAATGCCCAAAATTTTTGTGGCAGTGCTGGATATTGCAATACACTAGTGTGAGCAAGTTTCACCTTTTTGCAAAGTCATTTGAATGCTCAAGATATTCCAAAGTTGTCTCTGTTAAAAGAAAAAACATAAAACATAAAAGAAAAAATAGAAAGAGGCACTGTGCACTGGGCCTAAGTGCACAGTGCCCCCAAATCCAGCCCACCGGCCCATCTCTCCTTCTCTCTCCCTCGCCGTGTCAGCTCGCCAGAGGTCGTGCGCGCGCACGCTGGTCGAACGGCGACACGGCGACGGCCACCGACGCCCGCGGTCTGTCGAGGGGATAAGGCCGAGCCAGTGCCTCTCCCTGGCCTCCCCGTACATTCCCTATCCCTCTCCGACGCTCTCTCCCTCAGATCCACCGACGCCCGAACGCCATCGCCACCGTGCCCCGTCGTCCACGCGGCCACAGCCACCGCTTCGCCTCGCCGTGGTGTCCCTCGTCTTCGCCATCGTCGACCACGTCGTCTGCAACCTCGAACGGGCGCCGTGGAGCACAACAAGCAGTGGATCGAGCAGCCCCTTCCGCTTCGGGCTCCGGCGATCTCCTCCGGCTCCGGCGACGCCTGCTGCTCCTAAGCTGTCGAAGGCCTTCCATGGCTGCTAGGTGAACAGCAGCTCCTCCCCGTTTGCTTCTCCCCGCTCCAAAGTGCCCGTAGGCGTCGATCCACGAAAGCTTGAACCTGCCGCCGTGGAACTTGTCGCCGGCGAGTCCTCGGTGACCATTTGGTCACGGGCGAGTGTCCGTTAGCTCCGCCTCAGCATGTAGAACACGTCTAGCCTCTTCACTCGAACTACTGCATGCCGTAGCGTCGACTCCGTTGAGCTCCCGCACGCGCCGCCGCTGACCTCGTCGTCGTTTCCCTTTCCGGTGACCCTTTTATTCCAGCGCCGCCACCGTTCGACGCGGCTTCGTCCGCTCGTTCGAACGGTACCGCACATGCCACTTGCTGCGCCCTCTAACGCCGAACCCGTCGACGCCCGAACTCCGGCGCCGCCTCCGCCGCTCACCATCGCCGTTTTCGGCCAAGACCGACTGCGCCACCGCCACCGTTCGACGCGGCCCGCTCCGCTCGTTCGAACGCGCTATCGCGCGCGCTAAATGGTCGCCCGTAGATGAATCCCGACGCACGCCCGAGCCCTCCGCCGCGTCTGGAGGTCGCCAGCGTCGAGCCGCCGGCCGCCGCCACGCTGGCTGGCCTGGGGCCACCCCAGAGCCACTGCCAGTGGGTCCCGTGGGCCCCCGTTGACTGGGTTGACCCAGTCAACTGCTGACTGGGCTGCCAAGTGAGGCTGACATGTGGGCCCCCTCGGTTAATTAGCCTAATTAACTATTTAATAAATAAAACTAATTATTTTAGCCTAATTACTCACTGCCATATGGGGCCCACACCCTAATTAGTTTATGTTTAGTCTTAAATAAACTCTGTTTTATAACAGAGGCTGACATGTGGGTCCCACTGGACCCACAGGTCAGGTTTGACCCTGGTCAACCGACCAGTTGACTGCTGATGTCATCAATGCATCATGCTGACATCATAATTGTTTTCTGCTGATTTAAATAAATTCCAGAAATTGTTATATTCTTTTAAAATTCGTAGAAAATGAACCGTAGCTCAGATCGAAAAACTTTCTACATGAAAGTTGATCAGAACGACGAGACGAATCTGACCGTGCCGCCTGTTTCCATGTCGAAACCCTCTACTGAGGAGAACCCGTAATTTTTAGCCTGATTCCGGTATATGAATAGTGCATATTCACCGGTTAATAAAACCCACGTTAATCCTAAATAACTAAAGTGACTTAGACATATCTTTAGGCAACCCTGCACTGCATCCTAGGCATAGCATGCTCAGTGTTGCGTATGTTTGCTATCTATTTATCTGTTTCTTTCCCCCTCTTCTCTCTCGGTAGACCCCGACATCGACATAGCTCCCGAGACAGACGCAGCTCCGGAGTACGACCACGCCCCTGACGACCAGACACTTGCCGCAGAGCTTCCAGGCAAGCACCCCCCTTTTGAGCATACCAATATCGCCTATTCTTCTCTCTCTTATGCTTGCATTAGAATCTGCTGCTGTTACTGTTATCCTATTTCTGCTGCATAGCCTGTTTATTGTAACCTGCTGTTGTTACCTACCTGTTTATCCTAAACTGTTTAGCATAGGCTAGGTAGAGACCCATCAGAGACCCCCCCTTGTTCCGACTGCCCTGCTGCATTATCAGAAGACCCGATCAACGGGATCGAAGACCAGGCTCCGGCACCGCACATCACTTTCCCCTTAGTTGCTCGACACTACTGGGTTACTATCGAGTGCCGAGGGTGATACCTCGTCAGCACTTCTGATGATAACGTTGTAGGGAAGCTAATCAGACATGGTCAGTGAGGGTGATTCCTCCTACACCACCCCCGATAACGATGCTGTCGTGCAACTCCTCAAGTGTGGACCTCGAGGGTGATTCCTCCTTCGTTCACCTTGACGATAACATCAGGTGGAATTCCATCGAGGGTGATTCCTCAGGGTTCCCCCTTGGTGTTCACGGTACTATGGTTACTATGACTTTACACTGAACCATGATACTAAAGACGGGTCGGCCTTGAGGGGTACCCGCGCGAGCACATTTGCGAAGTGATGTGGAGACGGGTTGACCTGGAAGGTGCCCGCGAGATAATTACGAGGCGTGGCCGAGCATTCTTAGCCCTTGCCGCAAGTCCTCGAGACGGGGCAACGGGGTCACATTGTTCGTGAGTCTCTGATCATTACCGCGCGCTCCTAATCCACTAACGGTTTGGATATTTGATCCGAGGGGCCTCTGGCCTGATAGCACTAACCATCACGTGGGCATAGTATGGGCGTTCTGTGTCGTATACATCAGCCGAAGCTTAATTGACGTCAGCGAGGAGTGGCACACGCTGGGTTGGACTGGGAATGCAACCGCACTTGTATTAAGGGGTTGCTAGGTCTGCTCACCGGCGGTGCACGTAACGCACAGGAGTCCCCGGGGCGAAGGCCCAAGACCCCTGGGTGCATAGGTTAGTCCGGTGTGCTGACCTCTCTGTTAAGTGTTCGGTCGGGTTGCAGCGTATTGTTTGGCCGAGGCCGGGCATGACCCAGAAAAGTGTGTCCGGCCGGAGTTAAGCGAGCGTGGTGGGTAAGTTGGTGCACCCCTGCAGGGAAGAATTAATCTATCGATAGCCTGTCCTACGGTAACGGACACTCGGAGTTGTATCCCGATCGATACAACTAGAGCCTGACACTTGAGATGATAACTGGATAGTATGGCTCTGGGATTGCTTTCTCGCAGGGAGTCGAGAAAGAATCTCTGGGCGAGGTTGATGACACTACTACTACTTTACATTATGTTAATCTGCACTCTTCTAATGCTGCAAGACCGCTGAAGATGCTGAAGATGCTAGTCTTCGATAGGACTAGGCTTTTCCCTCTATTCTGGCATTTCTGCAGCCCAGTCCACATATACAACCTTCTTTTGAAAATGTTGCATATGTAGTGTAGATCCTTGCTTGCTGAGTACTTCGGATGAGTACTCACGGTTGCTTTGCTTTCTTTTTCTCCCATATCCGTTTGTCGCAACCAGATGACGGAGCCCCTGAGCCGGCTGCCCCCGCCGACGGCTACTACTACTACCCTCCCGGCGAGTACTACTACGAGGAGCCGTCCGACGACCAGGAGTAGGTTCGGAGGGTCCTAAGCAGGAGGCCTACGCCTTTCGATCGTAGCTTTTATTTTGCCCCGACTCTCTAAAGGCTTATCTGTTTCTCTGTAATATCTGTACTCAGATATCTGATGCTTCCGCTGACGCTTGTATGCCATCGAGCTATGTATTCGAGCCCTCGAGGCCCTGGCTTGTAATATAAAGCTTGTATGACTTTATTTATGTTTTAGAGTTGTGTTGTGATATCTTCAAGTGAGTCCTTAGGCTTGATCATGTGCATTTGCGTGTATGGTTAGTGCACGATTAAGCCGGGGTCGTCACAGGTTGGTATCAGAGCCGACTGCCTCTAGGAATCCCCTTTTCCAACTCCTTGGTCGAAGTTGAGTCCAGTGGTCCAAAACTGTTTTACTAACTTGGCTGTGTGGCTTACGGGCCCACGTCGCCAACTGGGTGGTATTAGGATCTTTTATTCCTCGTCTATACTCTAGGACTCTAATCTCTCTTCCTTTCGGATTAAAATTTTACTAACTCCAACTTTAGGTTCTCGTGATCACATCCACCCGAAGTTCTAAACTTTTCCCCCCTTGCTTCGAGATTGTGGGCCAGGTTCTGCTTACAGGATCCTTTTATCGAGGGCACCCTGTATTGTCACTTGCAGAATCCTCGCTCCATTATTTTTCTCCGACGTTGATGTAGCCTTTGCTATGTCTCGTTGTGTACTTCCTTACCGCGTGCCTGCGCGCCGCCTAGCATGTCTAGCTTTCAAAATTGCGCCGTTATGCTGTCCGATTGTAAACGACTCTGTATGGACCTGTATGTCTTAATTGACTACTGTTAAGCGTCCATTGCATTTCTTAATTATCGTCGTGTTACATCACACTTGTCGCAATACACTCGCAATTGCTTCTGCTAAACTACCCCTGTTGAATTTAGCACGATGGCCGACAATAATCCACCACCGCCAGACTATATGGCTGCGATGATGCAACAGTTTGAATTGCACTGTCAGTTCGTGCAAGGGGTGATCGATCAGTTCCCCCGTCCCAATGCCAACCAGCAGCCACCTTCAATCACACTGCCAAAGTTTGTGCGACTCAACCCATCGATATTCCACAACACAGTTAATCCGCTGGATGCTGATGATTGGCAGCGTGACATCTTCTATGAGATGGAGTCCGTTGATGTTGCCCCTGCCAGCTATGTCACTTTCGTGACATACTTCCTGAAAGGACCCGCAGCACAATGGTGGGCCACCCACAGACAGACTCTGCCTCCGGATACTGTTGTCACCTGGGTGGACTTCAAGGCTGCTTTTCGTGGCCGCTATATTCCTCAAGCAGTCATAGCTCGGAAGAAGGCCGAGTTCCGCAGCCTCGTTCAAGGCAACACGACTGTAGAAGTCTATCAGCAAGAATTCCTTGACTTGTCTCGCTACGCTGAAGAAGACATCCCCACTGATGCTCGTAGGCAGAAGAAGTTCCGTGATGGGCTACACCATGACATACAGCTAGCCCTGCTCGTCCAAGACTATCCCGACTTCGCCACCTTGGTGAACAAGGCTATCATGGTTGAGACTGGTCTGAAGAAGCATAAGGAAGCGACCAGACGCACCCGTGAAGCGGGCTCATCTTTGGGCTTGTCTTCTCAGAAGCGCTGCATATGGATTCCGCAGAGCATGTATCGTCCAACCGCTCCAGTTTACAGGCCTGCTTATGCTGCACCTCATCTTCCTCCTCCACCACCGAGGCAGCCTCTTCAAGCTACACCACCTCAAGCTCCTGCACCCCATCCGACAGTGGACTCTGCTTCAAGTGTGGCCAGCCAGGTCACCGTGCCAGAGACTGTTCTCAGAGTCAGAATCAGCTAGCACTTCCTCCTGCTGGCCGTGGAATTGGTCGTGGAATTAATCAGCCTCGCTACAACAATGCCAGACCTTCTTATGGTCGTGGGCAGAACTACCATGTCAACATGGCTGAAGCTCAAGATCAACCTAAAACTGTGATGGGTACACTTCTCGTTAATTCAGTACCAGCATCTGTTTTATTTGATTCAGGAGCATCGCATTCATTCATGTCAGATAAATTCGCACTCATGCATGAAGTTAAATGTGATGCGCTACCCCGTAAATTACGAGTGAACACTCCCGCGGGTCATTGCCACACTTCGTTATTCAGTCCCGATGTCGTAATTAATATTGAAAGATTGGAATTCCGAGCGTCTCCCATTATTCTCAACTCTTCTGAAGTTGACCTTATTCTCGGAATGGATTGGTTGAAGGCTCACTACGCCTCCATCAATTGTGCCACTAAAGTTGTACACCTCCTGCACCCATCAGATGAGATAGTGAATTATCATGCTCATATCACTCAGAACGCCGAGGCTCAGATTTATGCCTTGAATGTGTTAAACGCTTCTCCGCTTGAGGGGATCGAAAACATTCCAGTCGTTCATGACTTCCAGGATGTTTTTCCAGAAGAACTTCCAGGAATACCCCCTGCTAGAGCTGTCGAGTTCGTCATCGACTTGAAGCCTGGCACTACCCCTATTGCGAAGCGTCCTTACAAGATGCCTCTGCATCACCTTCTCGAGCTTAAGGAAGAAATCGACAAGTCACTTAAGAAGGGTTTCATCCGCCCAAGTTCCTCTGCCTAGGGAGCACCTTCTCTCTTTGTCAAGAAGAAAGATGGTACGAATAGGTTGGTTCAAGATTACCGTCCTATCAACCAGGCAACCATTCAGAATAAATATCCGCTTCCCCGGATCAATGATTTATATGATCAACTTGCTGGATCTTCGGTGTTCTCTAAACTCGACTTGAGGTTGGGCTATCACCAGATCCGTATCCGTGAAGAGGATATTCCGAAGACTGCCTTCGTTACTCGTTATGGCTCCTATGAATACACTGTCATGTCCTTTGGCCTAACGAATGCTCCAGCTACGTTCTCCCGCCTGATGAATTATATCTTCATGGATTACCTCGACAAGTTCATCGTGGTCTATCTGGATGATATCCTGGTATATTTGAAGAATAAGGAGGAACATGCTGAACATCTTCGTCTTGTTCTGGAGAGGCTCCCAGAACACAAGTTGTATGCCAAGTACTCCAAATGTGAATTCTGGCTTTCTGAAGTAACCTACCTTGGACATGTGATTTCCAAGGACGGTATCGCCATTAACCCAAAGCGTGTTCAGGCTATTCTTGACTGGACTACTCCGAAGAATGCCAAGCAAGTGAGAAGTTTTCTCGGCCTTGCAAGTTATAGCCGCCGATTCGTTGAGAACTTTTCCAAGATTGCCAAGCCCCTGACTAATCTGCTTCACAAAGGCGTTAAGTTTGAGTGGACAGACAAATGTCAGGAAAGTTTCCAGACCCTCAAGGACAAGCTGACTTCTGCTCCAGTGCTTGCTCCTCTCGATTCTCGCAAGGACTTTGTGATTTATTGCGACGCCTCTTGTCAGGGATTAGGCTGTGTCCTAATACAAGAACGAAGAGTAATTGCGTATGCTTCGCGTCATTTGCGTCCACATGAAGAAAATTATCCAGTGCATGATCTTGAACTTGCTGCAGTGATCTATGCATTGAAGCTGTGGCGGCATTACCTTCTTGGTAACCGGTGTGAGATATATACTGATCATCAAAGTCTGAAGTATTTGTTTACTCAGCCGGATCTTAACCTCCGTCAACAACGATGGTTGGAAACAATTACGGACTATGACTGTGGTATTTCTTATACCCCTGGCAAGGCTAATGTGATGGCTGATGCTTTGAGCCGCAAGTCCTATTGTAACAACCTCATGGTTAGGCGAGCTCAACCTCAACTTTATGCAGAACTGAGCAAGCTGAACCTTCGTATTGTTCCGCAGGGTTCTCTTAATAACCTTGTGGTACAGCCAGATCTTGAGAAAGCTATTAAGAATGCGCAAGCCAAAGATGCTGAAATTGATTTGATGAAGAAAGAGCTTCACCTTGAGAAGTACAGGTATTTCTCAGTTGCTGAAGATGGAACCTTGTATTTCCGAGACCGCATCGTAGTACCTCGCTTCGAGCTTATGACTGATAAGATCATGAAGGAGGCACATGATACACCGCTGTCTATCCATCCGGGTAGCACCAAGATGTATCGTGATCTTCGTCAAAGGTACTGGTGGTCTAAGATGAAGCAGGATATCGCTCGATATGTTGCTGAATGTGACATTTGCCATCGCGTGAAAGCTGAACATCAGAAGCCTGCTGGAATTCTACAACCGTTACCTATTCCTTTATGGAAGTGGGATAAGGTTCAAATGGATTTCATTACCGGTCTTCCTAAGTCACAGAAGGGTCACGACGCTATTCTTGTCGTCGTCGACCAACTTTCTAAAGTTGCACACTTTCTGCCTGTCAAGGAGACTATCACTGCTAGTCAGTTAGCAGAACTTTATATCTCCAGAATTGTTTCACTCCACGGTATTCCGAAGGAGATCAGTTTGGACCGTGGTGGTCTTTTCACTTCCAAATTCTGGGAAAGTTTCCAAGAAGCCATGGGAACTCATATTACCTGGAGTTCGGCTTATCATCCACAATCCCAAGGCCAAGTCGAGCGAGTTAATCAAGTGCTTGAGGACATGCTTCGAGCTTGTGTTATATCGTTCGGTAAGAAGTGGGAAGAATCTCTCCCGTATGCCGAATTCTCTTATAACAACAGCTATCAAGCCAGCTCGAAAATGGCTCCCTTCGAAGTGCTTTATGGACGTAAGTGCCGAACCCCTCTAAATTGGTCAGAAACTGGGGAACGACCACTTGTGGGTTCAGACATTATCCAACACGCCGAAGAGCAAGTCCGTATCATTCGAGAAAATCTCAAGGTGGCTCAGGACCGCCAGAAGAGCAACTATGATCGCAAACGATGGGGTTTGACCTATCAACCAGGTGATCAAGCTTATCTTCGTGTCACTCCTATGAAGGGCACTCGTCGTTTCGGAATCAAGGGCAAGCTAGCTCCACGCTACATCGGCCCCTTTCGCATTGTTGCTAGACGTGGATAGGTGGCATATAAATTGGAGTTGCCGCCGCAATTCTCGCATATCCACGACGTCTTCCATGTGTCGCAACTTCGTAAATGCTTCAAGGAATCTCCGCACCACGCAGTGGATCACGAGATGCTCGAATTGCAAGATGATCTTTCTTATAAGGAGCATCCGATCCGCATTCTCGATGAAGCTGAACGTCGAACTCGTCAGAAGACGACCAAGTTCCTGAAAGTGCAGTGGTCGAATCACACTGAAGATGAAGCCACTTGGGAACGCGAGGATCATCTTCGGGAAGAATATCCCGACCTCTTTCCTTCTACCTCTTGAATTCTCGGGACGAGAATTTCTTTTAGAGGAGGAGAATTTGTAACACCCCTGTGTAATCATCACTGTGATCAACTGCTAATAATGCCAAGTCACTTTCATTTGCAGTGCCTAGCCACATTGGTTAAATATTCAATTCAAAATTCTCTCTGAAAATCAACTCAAATTCAAAAGTGCAAAATAAAGTTGCTCAAAACTTGATGGAAAAATGTTCACCTTATAACAAATAATCTAAAACTATTTGCTGTTAAGGAACACAACATCACCATCAACCACAGAAGGGCCTAAGCATTTAAAACAGAGCCTAAACAGCACTTAAATGCTCTATTCATTTTTGAATAAATTCAAATGGGTTCCAAAAATGCCCAAAATTTATGTGGCAGTGCTGGATATTGCAATACACTAGTGTGAGCAAGTTTCACCTTTTTGCAAAGTCATTTGAATGCTCAAAATATTCCAAAGCTGTCTCTGTTAAAAGAAAAAGCATAAAACAGAAAAGAAAAAATAGAAAGAGGCACTGTGCACTGGGCCTAAGTGCACAGTGCCCCCGAATCCAGCCCACCGGCCCATCTCTACTTCTCTCTCCCTCGCCGTGTCAGCTCGCCAGAGGTCACACGCGCGCACGCCGGTCAAACGGCGACATGGCGACGGCCACCGACGCCCGTGGTCCGTCGAGGGGATAAGGCTGAGCCAGTGCCTCCCCCCTGGCCTCCCCATCCATTCCCTCTCCCTCTCTGACGCTCTCTCCCTCAGATCCACCGATGCCCGAACGCCATCGCTGTCGTGCCCCGTCGTCCATGCGGCCACAGCCACCGCTTCGCCTCGCCGTGGTGTCCCTCATCTTCGCCATCGTCGACCACGTTGTCTGCAACCTCGAACAGGCGCCGTGGAGCACCACAAGAAGTGGATCGAGCTGCCCCTTCCGCTTCGGGCTTCGGTGATCTCCTCCGGCTCCGGCGATCTCCTCCGGCTCCGGCGACGCCTGCTGCTCCTAAGCTTTCGAAGGCCTTCCATGGCCAATAGGTGAGCAGCAGCTCCACCCCGTTTGCTTCTCCCCGCTCCAAAGTGCCCATAGGCGTCGATCCGCGAAAGCCCGAACCTGCCGCCGTGGAACTCGTCGCCGGCGAGTCCCCGGTGACCATTTGGTCATGGGCGAGTGTCCGTTAGCTCCGCCTCACCATGTAGAACACGTCTAGCCTCTTCACTCAAACTACTGCACGCAGTAGCGTTGACTCCGTTGAGCTCCCGCACACGCCGCCGCTGACCTCGTCGCCGTTTCCCTTTCCAGTGACCCTTTTGGTCCGGCGCCGCCACCGTTCGACGCGGCTTCGTCCGCTCGTTCGAACGGTACCGCACATGCCACTTGCCGCGCCCTCTAACGCCGAACCCGTCGACGCCCGAACTCCGACGCCGCCTCCGCCGCTCGCCATCGCCGTTTCCGGCCAAGACCGGCTGCGCCACCGCCACCGTTCGACGCGGCCCGCTCCGCTCGTTCGAACACGCTATCGCGCGCGCTAAATGGTCGCCCGTAGACGAATCCCGACGCGTGCTCGAGCCCTCCACCGCGTCTGGAGGTCGCCGGTGTCGAGCCACCGGCCGCCGCCACGCTGGCTGGCCTGGGGCCACCCCAGGGCCACTGCCAGTGGGCCCCGCGGGCCCCAGTTGACTGGGTTGACCCAGTCAACTGCTGACTGGGCTGCCAAGTGAGGCTGACATGTGGGCCCCCTCGGTTAATTAGCCTAATTAACGATTTAATAAATAAAACTAATAACTTTAGCCTAATTACTCACTGACATATGGGGCCCACACCCTAATTAGTTTATGTTTAGTCTTAAATTAACTCTGTTTTATAACAGAGGCTGACATGTGGGTCCCATTGGACCCACAGGTCAGGTTTGACCCTGGTCAACTGACTAATTGACTGTTGATGTCATCAATGCATCATGCTGACATCATAATTGTTTTCTGCTGATTTAAATAAATTCTAGAAATTATTATAATCTTTTAAAATTCGTAGAAAATGAACCGTAGCTCAGATCGAAAAACTTTCTACATGAAAGTTGATCAGAACGACGAGACGAATCTGACCGTGCCGTCTGTTTCCATGTCGGAACCCTCTATTGAGGAGAACCCGTAACTTTTAGCCTGATTCCGGTATATGAATAGTGCATATTCACCGGTTAATAAAGCCCACGTTAATCCTAAATAACTAAAGTGACTTAGACATATCTTTAGGCAACCCTGCACTGCATCCTAGGCATAGCATGCTCAGTGTTGCGTATGTTTGCTGTCTATTTATCTGTTTCTTTCCCCCTCTTCTCTCTCGGTAGACCCCGACGTCGACATAGCTCCCGAGACAGACGCAGCTCCGGAGTACGACCACGCCCCTGACGACCAGACACTTGCCACAGAGCTTCCAGGCAAGCACCCCCCTTTTGAGCATACCGATATCGCCTATTCTTCTCTCTCTTATGCTTGCATTAGAATCTGCTGCTGTTACTGTTAACCTATTTCTGCTGCATAGTATGTTTATTGTAACCTGCTGTTGTTACATACCTGTTTATCCTAAACTATTTAGTATAGGCTGGGTAGAGACACATCAGAGACCCCCCCTTGTTCCGACTGCCCCGCTGCATTATCAGAAGACCCGATTAACGGGATCGAAGACCAGGCTCCGGCACCGCACATCACTTTCCCCTTAGTTGCTCGACACTACTGGGTTACTATCGAGTGCCGAGGGTGATACCTCGTCAGCACTTCTGATGATAACCTTGTAGGGAAGTTAATCGCACGTGGTCAGTGAGGGTGATTCCTCCTACACCACCCCCGATAACGACGCTGTCGTGCAACTCCTCAAGTGTGGACCTCGAGGGTGATTCCTCCTTCGTTCACCTTGACGATAACATCAGGTGGAATTCCATCGAGGGTGATTCCTCAGGGTTCCCCCTTGGTGTTAGACACACGGTACTATGGTTACTATGACTTTACACTAAACCATGATACTAAAGACGGGTCGGCCCTGAGGGGTACCCGCGCGAGCACATTTGCGAAGTGATGTGGAGATGGGTTGACCTAGAAGGTGCCCGCAAAATAATTACGAGGCGTGGCCGAGCATTCTTAGCCCTGGCCGCAAGTCCTCGAGACGGGGCGACGGGGTCACATCATTCGTGAGTCTTTGATCGTTACCGCGCGCTCCTAATCCACTAACGGTTTGGATATTTGATCCGAGGGGCCTCTGGCCTGATAGCACTAACCATCACGTGGGCATAGTATGGGCGTTCTGCGTCGTATACATCAGTCGAAGCTTAATTGACGTCAGCGAGGAGCGGCACACGCTGGGTTGGACTGGGAACGCAACCGCACTTGTATTAAGGGGTTGCTAGGTCTGCTCACCGGCGATGC
Source organism: Thinopyrum elongatum (assembly GCA_011799875.1). Taxonomy (NCBI): domain Eukaryota; kingdom Viridiplantae; phylum Streptophyta; class Magnoliopsida; order Poales; family Poaceae; genus Thinopyrum; species Thinopyrum elongatum. The sequence continues at coordinate 373,602,107 of CM022299.1, read as the reverse complement.
ACGTAACGCACAGGAGTCCCCGGGGCGAAGGCCCAAGACCCCTGGGCGCATAGGTTAGTCCGGCGTGCTGACCTCTCTGTTAAGTGTTCGGTCGGGTTGCAGCGTATCGTTTGGCCGAGGCCGGGCATGACCCAGAAAAGTGTGTCCGGCCGGAGTTAAGCGAGCGTGGTGGGTAAGTTGGTGCACCCCTGCAGGGAAGAATTAATCTATCGATAGCCTGTCCTACGGTAACGGACACTCGGAGTTGTATCCCGATCGATACAACTAGAACGTGACACTTGAGATGATAACTGGATAGTATGGCTCTGGGATTGCTTTCTCGCAGGGAGTCGAGAAAGAATCTCTGGGCGAGGTTGATGACACTACTACTACTTTACATTATGTTAATCTGCACTCTTCTAATGCTGCAAGACCGCTGAAGATGCTGAAGATGCTAGTCTTCGATAGGACTAGGCTTTTCCCTCTATTCTGGCATTTCTGCAGCCCAGTCCACATATACAGCCTTCTTTTGAAAATGTTGCATATGTAGTGTAGATCCTTGCTTGCTGAGTACTTCGGATGAGTACTCACGGTTGCTTTGCTTTCTTTTTCTCCCATATCCGTTTAGCGCAACCAGATGACGGAGCCCCTGAGCCGGCTGTCCCCGCCGACGGCTACTGCTACTACCCTCCCGACGAGTACTACTACGAGGAGCCGTCCGACGACCAGGAGTAGGTTCGGAGGGTCCTAGGCAGGAGTCATATGCCTTTCGATCGTAGCTTTTATTTTGCCCCGCCTCTCTAAAGGCTTATCTGTTTCTCTGTAATATCTGTACTCAGATATCTGATGCTTCCGCTGACGCTTGTATGCCATCGAGCTATGTATTCGAGCCCTCGAGGCCCTGGCTTGTAATATAAAGCTTGTATGACTTTATTTATGTTTTAGAGTTGTGTTGTGATATCTTCAAGTGAGTCCTTAGGCTTGATCGTGTGCATTTGTGTGTATGGTTAGTGCACGATTAAGCCGGGGTCGTCATAGCAGCAGCCAGGGGAGACCTTGCACAAATACATCCAGCGCTTCACCAACGTTCGCCTCAAGATCCCCAAGGTGTCGGATGAGGCCATCATTTCGGCATTCACCGATGGCGTCCGGGATGTCAAGATGAAGGAAGAGCTCGCCATTCACGAGGACCTGTGCTCGGCTCTGGAGATGTTCAATATGGCAACCAGATGCGCGAGGGCTGAGGAAGGTCGCCTCTCCCTCCTTGAGCTCTCGGAGGCCGATCCAGAAGATAAGAAGGCCAAGGCCAAGGACGTGAAGCACAAGGGCCCGACTGTGCTCGCGGCCGAACCTGAGATGAAGCGTGGCTGCGACCACCCCGAGTCTTCCAAGGGCAGCCGCCCATTCTGTGTCTTCCACAACGTACACGGCCACAACACCAACAACTGTCAAGAACTCAGGGCCATCTGTTGGGGATATTCCCCACGACCAAGACCCGGCTCATAAAGATAAGCCGCCCTAAGGTTTAAGTCATCTTTGGGTTTAAGTCGTCCTGACGTTAAGTCATCTTAGATCCTGACTCGGCTGGTGAGACCCGGCTGGTGAGACCCGGCAGGTGAGACCCGACAGACAGTCTTTAACCCGGCAGACAGTTATGACCCGGTAGACAGTTATGACCCGGCAGACAGTTATGACTCGGCAGACGCATAGAGTCACGAAGATGAGTCTCAGAGATGAGTCACCAGGAGTTAAGAAGCCCAAGGTGTTAAGAAGCCCACGGAGAGAAGCCCAAGGCGTTAATCCCATGGTGAGAAGTCATAATAGGCTAAGTCCTAATCCTACTAGGACTTTACATGTAACCCGCCCCTTCAACTTATATAAGGAGGGGCAGGGCGCCCCAAGAGGGTTAGGTTTTTCTAGATGTCTCAATAGACGGGTTTTAGACAGACAAATCAATAACTCTCGAGATAGAGGTAGCGAAAGAGCATCCTTGTAACCGAGATCGTCATCATCATCAGTATGAATCAAGCAGGATGTAGGCTTTTACCTCCACCGTGAGGGACCGAACCTGGGTAAAACCTCGTGTCTCTCGTCCCGCTCAACCCCTCTCAAGCTACCCATTAGATGCGTTGGCCTCACGACTAAGTCATTTTCACAAAGATATCTACCGTGACAAAAACCACGACAGTTGGCGCCCACCGTGGAGCGGTGCACGATGGTGATGAGTTCTTGAAGGGATCTCTCGAGGGATCGAGAAAGCTCGCGATCGATTAAATCCAGATTCCAACTAATCCGATCTTCATCAGCAACGACGTGGAGTTAGGGTTATACGGCGTGCGCTACTGCGATCAGAGGGTCCGTGGAAAGCCAGTTTCAAGCCGCCGTCGAAGAGATCACACGTCCGCTTTGCAGCAGTGTGCAATCAAGCCAAGGGAAAGTACGAGCAGGAAAGTTTCAATCAGACCCGGCCGTGGCCAAGTCGCCCCCACGTGTGCCTATAATTGCCTTATCAAATAGGACGTACATACAGATCAAGAGAAGTTTCAAAAGAAAAAAAGGGAGCGGTTCAAAACAACCACGGACGTCTTCGACCACGACCCGGAGGGGGTTTTGTCACCGCCACGGACTCGTATCATCTCCAAGCCGCCCCCGCCGGAGTACGCTCGAGCCGCCGCCTCTGTTGAGCACCGGTCTCCGCCGTGGCTCCCCTCGCCATGGAATCACCGAGTCAATCTCGCCGGCACCGCGTGCAAGCCACCGCTCCACCTTGCCCTCGCCCTCGTCGAACGGCCTCCGTCGAGCTGCCGCACTGACCCGCTCCACCTCGCCTTGCGCCGTCCCCACGGCCTCGCAGCAAGTCACCGCCTGCTGTAGTGACCCGCTTCACTTCTTCACTGGATTCAAAGCCACCAAGGATTCTCCTCCGCTTCAGGCTGCATCAAATCGCCATCAATATGAGCCGCCCGGACGGCTTCAATCGCTTCCAAGGCGTCTCCGAGTCACCGTTGCCGGCCTCCACTATCGTGGCCGTCTGAGCCGCCCTCGCCGGCGTCCTTCAAACTGCGGGTTCACCGCGGCATCGCCGAGCCGCCTCTGGTCGACCTGCTGTTTTCTTCTGCTGCACCCGCGGCCGTCTAAGCCGCCCCGCGACCTTCAAATCATCAAGATTCAAGCCGCCCGGACCGCTCGCTTCGGCCGTGGCCTGCTTCGAGCCGGCCCCGCGCGGACCTCGCGGGCAGCTTCGGCCGCTGCTACGAGTCGCCAAGACCACCGCGGCCCCGTTTCCGCTGGCCTCTGCCGGCTCGCCGACGTCGCCGAGCCGCCCCTGTCGGAGTCTCTGCCGCTGCATTGAACCGCCGGCCGCGCCTCTTGACACTGCCGAGAGTTGCTCCTGCTAAGCCATCGCCGGAGAGACGCCGTCCCACGTTGAGCCGTCGCCGGCGAGCCGCCGTCCTGTGTTGAGCTGCCACCTGCCCTCGGGTCGACTCGCCTCCGCCTCGGGCCGCGTCGCGCTTCGCCGTTTTTGTCTGCGCCTCGCCGGCTTGCTTCCGCCACTGCAGCCGCGCAAGGCACGCCCCGCCTCGCTAGTGTATGGCGTTAGATGGAAGGCTTGGATGTGGATTAGTCAAAGTCGCCACGACCTGGAGGAGAATGGCGTGACCCGCCTCAGTGGCTCGCCGGCGCGACGGCCGACCTCCAAAGCCGCCCGCCTCTGCTGCCGAAGCCCTGCGTCAAGCCGTCGTGGCCTTCGCCGTCCGAATCGCGACCATCGCCAAGCCGCCACCCGCCTCCGCCGCTGACAAGCCGCCCGCCGCTGACAAGCCGCCGGCCGCGCCTCACCTCAGCTATGGCCGTGCTTCATTGAGAGCCGCCGCGTCAACCCGCCGTGGAGCGCCGTGCCTCACCATTGCCGCCTTGGTGTTACTTTGATGTTTACAGGCCACCCAGAGTTCAGTACGCAGCTCCTGGCGATTTTCTTGACTCTCCACTATCGTCCGTCAACGCCGAGAGCAACTCCGGGTCGCCCCCGCTGGAGCGGCCGTTGAGCCACCCTCACCTCCGACGTAACGACCCGCCACTGCAGCCGCGAGCCACCGTTGCCGTAAGCCGCCGTGAGCCGCCGGCCGCCGCCGTCGCATTGCACCTCCTGCCCGGACCTGCCTTGAGCCGCCTGCCGCCGTCTGAGGACCGCCGTTAACTCGCCCCCCTGCGTCGAGCGGTCGCCATGCCTCGCTCCGGCCTTGAGCCGCCTCCGACGGCCGGTCGCTTCTGAGCTACCTCTGCTCCAAGCCGCCGCCTCCGCGGCCTCACCTTCGCTGCAGCTTCCACCACTCCGAGCCACCGTGAGCCGCCACGAGCGGTCGCCTCTGCTTCAAATCGCCCCACCTCCGGGTTGCCTCCGCTGTGACCCATTGCGTTGAGCCGCCCCCGTTCATCTTTGCTCTGGGCGTCGCCGCCTTGTCTAGCCTTTTGCTTTGCGCCGCTGGTTTGTCTTGCCACCGTGGCCCATCTCCGCCAACCCGGCCTCGTTCCGCTTTGAGCCGGCCACACACCAAGCCGCCTCCACTGACCGCCTCTGCCACTGCTTGAGAAGACTCACCGACGGCCTCACCTTTGCCGCTCAGAGCAGGTGGTCTATGTTGTTCTATTTGCTTGCAAGTACGGCAATGGCACCAAGTCAGATGTGGCTAACGCCGGCTGTGTTTATGCCTCAAAATGTTGCTGACCAGTTTGGACGGACCAATTAGCCTTCAGCCGAAGCATTGGAAGGATATCAAGTCACATCGAAGTTAAGAATTTCAGGTTATCAGACGCCAAATAACTTCGTCAGGCCTTAAAATGACGACTCTAGCAAACCCGGACGTCTCCAGTGCTTAATTGTTTTTTGACACGGTCGTGGGTTACTCGTCAGCATCATCCTCCCATGTAGTTGTCCGGGTTTACAGTATCAAGACTTTTGGTGGCATTCCATGGAAGCTCTCTTATGGTCAGGGTCAGACTTATCAGCGAGCTGCCAAGAGTTTGAATTTAAAAGCGACTGACTGGCTACAAAAGTGTAGTTACAAATCACACTGGGTTCACACCTCCAATACATCAAAAAACAAAGTTTATCAGTATTATCCAGCGCCAGGTGTCCGCCCGCATAAGCCGTCCAACGGACAGATGCGCAGGCTACTGCCCCTACAGTACAATCTACCTCAGCACATCGAAGAGAGAACCGGCGATTCAACAGTTGATAGGAAAAGGAAAACAGACATCAACCGAGAGTAGTGCATCATAAACAAAAAGCACGAACCTGGAGGTCTGATTGTTCTGGTTGTCTAAAACCAGTTTACTCCGTCAGCGTTCATCCGACAAAAATACCAGGTGCTATCCGCCTTATTTATTTTGTCAAAGCACTTTAAATTTCTCTGAGAACAATTATTCTGTCATTAATATTTTTATACACAGGACAATTGTTCCATGTTCATAGCAGGCACGGCAAGATTTTCTGTCGTCTAAATACATTCGGACAATTATTCACTCCAAGGTGGTGTTATACCGCGGATATGGAGCACATGACAATATCATTATGCACTGACATTTGTCCTTGCCGTGCCACTCAATAGAAGCACCCAAGTTGCCGCCCTTGCGGATCAATCTACATCAGCATATCAGGGTCACACCCGTTCATGCAAGTTTTCCAATGGACATATGCAAGCCGCCGCCCCGCGGTCTGGTTTACTCCAACAACTCTGAAGCAAGTAATGATATATTATTAGCCTCTGCCTCCACCGGATGGTTCAATGGACAGGCGCACAAGTCACCGCTATTGCGGTTTGGGTAATTTCAACAACCAGCTGGGATGAAACACTGACCGGATTACTGACACAAATCATACGAGATCATTTATAACCCGCCATGGTCGACCTCAACCTTCTGTGGATTCACATCGCGTTATCAACGCTAAGGATATACAATGAGTGTTGCGAAGATCATCAACTCGCCACCTTGCCTCCATCGTCAACATATTACAGTGTTTTGTTGTTCAACTATATGTCGGTTAATATCACGGTCAAGCAAGGAGAATCTCAAGACAACTCCTTGAGTCGTCTTAAGACTCGGGGGCTACAATGACATGACTCAGCAAATCTTGCCAGTTTCAGCTAATTCAAGAACCCCAGGATGTTGGACGGAAAGATAACCCGGTCCTGGAGGCTACTGCCATATTGATGAAAATTTAAAGGCCGTCAGAACATTTCCGGCTTAAGAAGAAGGATTCCGGTTTAAAATCCGGCTCAAAGAAAATCTATCTCTCGCAAAGTTGTGAGCTCTCAATATCCGGCTTAACATCCGGTTCAGGAGGAGGACATCTCTCGCAAGTTTGAGTTCTCAGAAAAATTTAAGGTCACTTGGGGGCTTCCAACCCAATGGGTTTAGCTTTCATACCAACTTAACCTGGCATAAAACGCCGAATTCTGGGTTATCCTGCCTATATGCACGATGCTTCTCCACCAGGTAATCCTGAATGACCCGCCGTACTCTTAACAGTCAAATCTTTTAAATAAGACCCTGAACTCGTTAAGGTTAAAACGGCGGTTTGTCATGTGAGGGCCGGCTTACGGATAGCGAGGATAAACCCAGGCTATTAAGCCACCTTCATTGAAACTTGGTTAAACCTGCCTGTTTGCAAGATGCTACTCCGAACCCCGTGTATTCTTGATAAGTCAAATCTTTTAAATAAGACCCTGAACTTATCCAGGTTAAACGATTGGGTCATGTGGGAGCCGGCTTACGGAAAGCGAGGATACTCCAGTGGCTTTCATGCTAGTTTCATTGAAGTACTCTGTTATCATGCACATACATCATCATACATTGCATCATACATTGCATCATCATTGCATCATCATAGCATGCATCATATATGCATGGATATACTAGTTTATATTGCAGGAACCGGTTTTCAAATCACCGGGTTATCTCAGGAAGATGAGCCGACTTTCTATTTTTTTTCTAAGTCCCAGCCCAGTATTGTCTTACTGAGCCGGCACTTGGGGGCTACACATTGCTCCTCAAGTCTATAATCAGATCTGCAAAAGTCCCTGCTCATTATTGCATAATGACCCGGCCCTTGGGGGCTACACTAGCTGAAGTTTTATAAGCATAAGACTGTTATAAGTCCCTGATTGCTGCAGGCAAGACAACCAGGCACTTGGGGGCTACACATGTGAAGTACAAAATTCAGTTTATGACTGATGACTGAGATGAACAACCCGGATTTCTTCAAGGTTGCAGTATTTATATTGAAGCAAGTCTTAAGCTATCACTTTGTTCTACTCAAGACTTGGGGGCTACAGGTTAAGGAGAACACCTTAAAAAAATTCAGTGTTGAGCAAACTAGGTCTCGTAATTTTTTATGGAGAAATTTACAAAGATTATTTGCTCTAAGCTATTCAGACAACTTAACATCATACGGATTTTTTATCGAAGTCTGAAGTATTGAAAGTTGGTACAACGTCAGACGAATTTTATCAAGTCAAGGCAGTTGAAGATAATAAGGGTTATTTTTTCTCCAAGGAGCCAACGTCAGTTTATTAATATGACAGGTTCAGAATTTTCAGGAGCTGGTCAACTGGTATTTTTTGAGTGAGCCAGTCCCTTTAGAGACTTATTTTTAAAAGTTTAGCATGAATAAATTCAAAGCTAAACTGGGGGCTAATGTTGGGGATATTCCCCACGACCAAGACCCGGCTCATAAAGATAAGCCGCCCTAAGGCTTAAGTCATCTTTGGGTTTAAGTCGTCCTGACGTTAAGTCATCTCAGATCCTGACCCGGCTGGTGAGACCCGGCAGGTGAGACCCGACTGGTGAGACCCGGCAGACAGTCTTTAACCCGGCAGACAGTTATGACCCGGCGGACAGTTATGACCCGGCAGACAGTTATGACCCAGCAGACGCATAGAGTCACGAAGATGAGTCTCAGAGATGAGTCACCAGGAGTTAAGAAGTCCAAGGCATTAAGAAGCCCACGGAGAGAAGCCCAAGGCGTTAATCCCACGGTGAGAAGTCATAATAGGCTAAGTCCTAATCCTACTAGGACTCTACATGTAACCCGCCCCTTCAACTTATATAAGGAGGGGCAGGGCGCCCCAAGAGGGTCAGGTTTTTTCTAGACGTCTCAATAGACGGGTTTTAGACAGACAAATCAATAACTCTCGAGATAGAGGTAGCGAAAGAGCATCCTTGTAACTGAGATCGTCATCATCATCAATATGAATCAAGCAGGATGTAGGCTTTTACCTCCACCGCGAGGGGCCGAACCTGGATAAAACCTCGCGTCTCTCGTCCCGCTCAACCCCTCTCAAGCTACCCGTTAGATGTGTTGGCCTCACGACTAAGTCCTTTTCACGAGGACATCTGCCATGACAAAACCACGACACCATCCGAGACGGGCGCCTTGGCCGCTGCCCCGAGCGCAACGACCACGGCTACGACCGTGGAGGAGGCCGAGGTGGAGGACGCTGGGACAACCGTGACTCCCGCCAGGACTGGCGCGATCAGCCTCGTGAGGATCGCTGGCAGGGCCAGCCTCGCGAGGGCCCCTGTAGGGATCAGCCTCGTGAGGACCGTCCTCAGGGCAACGCTGGCCTCCCCCCACTGCCGCCACCGCCAAGAAGGAATGACGATCACCACCAAGACGATGGGGCCGGGGGCTTCCAAGAGCCTCGTGCCATTGCTTGCATCCTAGGTGGCGCTCAGGCCTCCGCCTCCCATCGCATCTTCAAGCAGTTCGCTCGCGAGGTGAACGCGGCCCTCCCCAAGCTCGAGGTGTCGCGTCCGCTCAGGTGGTCCAAGTACGCTATCACCTTTGACTCTACTGACCAGCTCAAGTGCGCGGCCACTGCCGGCGCTCTCCCGATGCTCTGCTCGCCCACCATCAACAACGTCCTTGTCACCAAGACACTCATCAATGGCGGCGCAGGGCTCAACGTCCTCTCCGTCGAGACGCTCGACACGCTCCAGGTGCCGTACGACCAGCTTCAGCCTACCAAGCCCTTTTCGGGGGTGACTGATGGCTCCACTGTCCCCATAGGGCAGATGCGCCTCCCTGTCACCTTCGGCAAGCGCGACAACTACCACACTGAGCTCATCGACTTTGACGTCGCCCACATTCGCCTCCCGTACAACGCCATCCTTGGATATCCGGCCCTGGCCAAGTTCATGGCCGCAACTCACCACGGCTACAATGTCCTCAAGATGCCAGGAAGCGGTGGCATCATCACGATCGCCTGCGACGAAAAGGATGCAGTGTGCTCCCTCGAGTGCGCCTATCAGGCGGCGGCGGTCGAGAACCCAGATGACGAAGGCGCCACCTACCCCTCAGAGGTCATCCCCAAGAAGAAGAAGCAGCTACTCCGCCGAGGATCTCAGGAGGATGGGGCGTCTGACGATCGTGCCTCAGGCCTCGTGCCCACTGATGGGGCGCCTTCCCCTCTCGCATAGGAAGGCGCGCCCGGCGCCCCTCTTAGGTTGGGCTCGGGGGCTCTCCTCTGGAGGGCCTCAGACCTGGCCAGCGTCACGAGGGAGACGTTCGGGCACCATGTGGAGGCGTGCTTCAACGCGCGCTTCCGCGAGAGGAGCGCAGGGTGCGAGATGCCAGGTGCTCAGGAGTTCATCACCAAGGCGATCGAGGAGCTTCAGGAGGCGAGAGCCATGCGAGGCGAGTGTCACCCCGCACCACCCAGCGCAGCTCCCGCCCCTGACGTGGGTAGCGAGCTGCGCGTCTGCGTCAACATCCCAGGGCTCAATAGAGCCACGTCTCAGGAGCTCTTCTGGCCGTCCCACGTTGGCCGGTGTGAGGGCCCCCCCACAGCTACGTTCACATGCCTTTCGGTCTGCCGAATGCAGCTGCTGCGCACCAGCGCCACATGCGGGCCGTCCTGGAGGCTCACGAGGCCAGGTGCAAGGTGATCCAGACGGAGGAGGCGACGGACCCTCGCGAGCCCCCGGGCCTCCGGAGCCTCACGAGGCTCAGGAGCCGGACGACTCGTGAGGAACGACTTGTGCGGCACGCATCCTCAGCTACTCCAACACTTCTTCGACGATGGTGCCAGGTGACTTTTTGGTTTGTTTAATCGAGGGCGCCCCTCGGGCTGCATTATCCTCAAACTGTCAGGGCCAGTCCCGCAGCCGCACCATTTTGATTCATGTACTCCGAACCAGCATGCATGCCTGTGTTACCATGGTTGTTTGACATTACCCCTGCTGTTTCATCATTTATGGAGTCGCCCCTCGCGGCCTCTGCGTGTTGCTAACCCGCCTCTTGCTCATCCCGCAATGGGGGCTACTGGCACGGCGCCTACGCTCGGGTCCGTCCCTGCAGTGCTGATAAATCTGAGAGACCGAGCTCTGGCTTGCGGCCAGCCCCACGCACGTCACCTCGCCGGGTCCTCAGTGCCTTCGTCTTCTTGCGGAAAGATCACCGGCAGGACAGCAAGCGTGGCTATGTTTTTCTCTCTTCGGCTAACTCGCAGAGACCTCCGGAGCCAGGGTCACGAGCGGCCCCGCCAGCACCTCGAGTCACGACCCCCCGCAAGGCCAGCCACTCCTCTTTCACGCAAATCGCTTGCACGTTAAAGGGGGGCCTGAGCATCGCGCCTCAGGGGCTCCTACTGGCTCTCGGGCTCTCATCCCCTGGCCTTGACCACGGCATCGTGACCTGGCATACCAGCGGCGCCTGAGCCTCGCTCGAGGGCCGGGACCCGAGGACGTAGAGCACCCAGACGAGCGAGGAAGAAGGGGTCGGCATGAATCCTGCCTGGGAGCACCGCCAGGAGAAGGGCACGGCCTGACGTCACACCAAAAGCCGTCCTCACGGTGAAGGGATCACCACAGGATCGCCAAGATAAGTCACCCCATACACTCAGGCGTGAGCCTTATCATCAATGTTTCACCCCTCGCGATCTCGCTCGGGCAAGGATGCTTCCCTTTCAGTCTTTCGGAAGCTGCTTGCGCGCTAAAGGGGACCCCCTGAGCATCGCGCCTCAGGGGCTCTTGCCAGACCTCGGGCCGCTCACCTCCTAGCCTTGATCACGGCATCGCGACCTGGCATACCAGCGACGGCTGAAGCCTGCCTGGGGACTGGGTCCTATCGGTGTAGAGCACTAAGCTACCGCAAGAACGAAAGAGAGCACCGTGCCAAGGCGGGATACACGATCACAACACCAAACCAGGAATAATAGCATTAAAGCAAAAGCATCACAGTTTTTACATACCCCCACGGGGCTCGTCATGGTTTTGTGCAGGGAAAGCAAAAGAAAAGGACCCTGAAGAACCCCGGCCTCGGCGACATCACCGACGGCGCCGAGACGACGCCGCTGCTGCGCTCCGGGCATGGCGGCTCGGCGGCTCGTAGCTGTAGTCATCACTGGATTCCGGAGAGTCGCTGCTGCTATCAGAGGAGCTGCGGGCAAGGCCAAGGGCAAGTTCAACACCCGTGGCCACGCCGCCTTGACCGCTTCTCCCGGGGCAGCATTCCAGGCGCCGACCGTCCTCGCCAAAAACTTTGAAGAAGAGCGTTTAAGCTCCGTCGTATTCGAAGTGGATGGCTAGGGATCCCTCCGAGTAGCAGGCGCAAGCGATCTCGCCCCATCCTCGAGTCATGAAGACGTCGCCGGAGTGGACGACCTCGACTTTCGCTTTAGAAGCTTGGCCGCAGCACCCGGCGTGTTGCAGCCATAACTCAACGGGCCCCCTCGGCGGTATCTCCCCTGCAAAGGACCGCGGGAGCCGGATCCATATGCGCGGCGGCATTGCCGCCCACACCACAAACTCGTGTGTCATGCCTTCGGTGTGGGTCCGCGAACCGGGTGGCCGTGCAGCCACCGCCTGTTCTCCTCCATGACCTTGTCCCTCGCGGTGCTGAGTGCTGCCCCTGTGCGCAGGGCTCTGCACGCGGGCACGCACAGGGATCGGGAAGCCCGGCGGAGGCCGTTCATGCCAAGGTCGCGTCACCTCGGGCTCCTCAACGGGAGTGGCCCGAGTTCCACCCGAGAGGTTTTCCCCTTCTCCGCCGTGGAAAACCTCGTCACCGGTGCCTTGGGTGTTTTGACGAGACGGCGGGACAAGAAGGAAGAAGGAGGAGCAAGCAGCAAGAAGGCGGAGATGAGCAGGGGGCTCCGCCCCCTCCATTTATAGCCAGAGGGAGGCCAACCGCCGGCCTCCCACGATCCCCAGTAATGATGATCTTTTTTGCATGCAGTAGGCTGTTGTCAAGTCGAACGGTTGCCGAGGCAGCGTGGGGAAGTGGAGACGCCCACGTCCCATCAAGCGCCACGCGTCGACCCGGTCCGCAGGCGATTGGGGCCCGCGGCGCTTCACCCTTGCCCTTTGGCTTTGCCTCGAAGCCAAGTCCGAGCGCGCCTTGGGTCCGGGGGTTACTGTCAGCGTCCTGGGAACCAGGGTACCCAGACTTGCCTGCCTGCGGCCCACGGCGTGGCTCCATCGACGGCCTGGTACGGCCCATCTTCAGCATCAACAAAACAAGACCTCCGAAGGCGGACGACGCCAAGACCTCCGGAGGGAGCGGCCTCCCTAGGCAGGCTCCTGAGGAGCGGAGATTCCTATGCAGAAGCTCACCTCATGAGGGTGAGGTGACGTGAGCCATGACGACCAAGGCCAGGCGGGCGCCAGCAGGCGCAGAGCAGCAGGTTTCCTCTTCGGTGCTAAGGAGGCAAGCGCAGGTGCGGAGTCTCAAGGAATCAGCCAAAGGTTTACATTCCCGTGCTACAAGGCCAAGACCGCCAGGACGGCAGGACGGAGGTCATTGCCGAGCCCACCATGGCGTCACGAGCAGAAGCTTTGCAGGCGAAGACCATCTTTCGTCAGGATAGGATGTACTTCTTGTCCCCTTTCGAATTGGCCGTTGTGGGATCCCTTCCCGCCTACATTTTGGGGGAAGAGGACCGAGGCCTCTATATATATATAGGTTAGCCACCACCATAGAAGGGGAGACGGAACCGGATCCGATCGAACCCGAACCCTCACTAGCTCACACCAACACAAGAACCGACCTCCTGAGGTTGTTCTTCCTCTGTACTAGTTCATCCTCGGCCCCTTGCGAGGCCAATCCACCCCAAAGCAGGAGTAGGGTCTTACACCGCAAGGTGGCCTGAACCTGGGTAAACTGTCGTGTCCCTTTCCTGTCCCGTTCATCAAGCTAGGCCGTGAGAGCAACAAGTTGGTAGGCTGGGGAGATTGAGTTCTTCGCACGCACCCCAGAGTTCGAACTTTTCTTGGGTCTGCGGAGCCCTGAATCCGACAAACACCGCAAGAGCTAGATGTTCTTGATCTCTTCCCTATGGTAACTGTCGCCTCTGCATTGGGTGTCGTTCATCAACACCACCGCTGCGCCAGCTACTACTTGTATAGAAAATAAGAAGATACAAACTTTGTGTGTTGTGTGGGCTTGAATTTTAAATTATAGCCTTATAGGAGGAAAACTTATATGAAATATGCTACAAAAATATTATCTTGTGTTTAAAGCCATAGAAACAAGATCTTTAATGAGGCCATGAGAAGACATGTGCAAAGCAACATAGTACAAAAGGTGACTATGCTTTGCCATGGATTCAAGAAAGACATGAAAGTCCTGCTATAGTAATTTGCTCCTACACATTATGTGTAATTTAGACATAGATCTATTCAAGTCCAAAAAGAATAGTGATGAACACTGATTTATCATAATTTTAATCACAACACCTGTTTAAAAGATCCAGGAAGAGAAAGAGATCCATCCAAGGAGCAAACATGTGTCATTGATGACGGCCAAAGTGCAAAAGTAAAAAAGAAAACGACCAGCAACACCATCACAACCCAGTTCTCCTTCTAGCACCGCGTGCAATGAAGAGGGTCTGAGCTTGAAACATCAGCCTCGTTGGGTCTTTTTTGTTGCAGCCGAGATGTAGGGGATTGCGAGCACCCTGCCTAGAGGATGCCAGAATGAAACCTGCAATGTATAAAGGCAAACCAAAAATCATTAAAGGCAATCTTAGAGGTGCAAAATCATCAAGCTATGGATGCCCTCATAGAGAGACTTCTTGTCATCAAAACCGACAAGGTACAACTTGCGTACTCACACATCTCCCACCGTCTAACTTTACTTTTTACCAATCCAAGTTATTTTTAAGGCTTTATTGGTATGCTGCAAAAACACACACATGTATAGAAATTACCATTACAATTTGTGTGGCATTCATAGAAGTTACTCCCTCCGTCCTATAATATAAGAGTGTTTTTTACTCTAGTGTAGTGTCAAAAACGCTCTTATATTTTACGACGAAGGGAGTAGAAAAAAAATGCTAATCCAGTTTAGCTTGATTGGTTACCTTGGTAAACCCACATGTCATTGAACTTAATTATACCTTTTCTAATTTGGGAAGGAATGGGGAAAACATTTGTAGTCTGCACAGTTGTTATATGTAGATGTATTGTCTACCCAACAAAGGCCTTTTTCAGGAGAAAGGTAGGAGCTCTGTCAAATTCATTAAGAGAGGAAAATAAAATACAAAATGGCCCTGTTTATGAGGAAAACAAGGCCGAAAACCACGCGATTTAAAAGGAAAAATTGTGCAAAGCCCCCAAAAAAGAAGAGAAACAAAAAAGAACAACAATTCCGACATCAGCCAACTCGAAACTATACCACCAACTTGCCCACACCCCAGAGATGAGTGGATAAACTCTTCTGAGATGCCTTCAAGAAGGATAACGACGCCCAAGGGCGCCGCCGTCGCGGTCATCGACCCCCGTCGAAGACTTAAGATTTCGCACAGAGTGACCCACAACAGCCGGCAGACCTCAGGAGATGGCCGCCCACACCAACTACCCCCATGGCAACCCTTAAAACCAGCAAGCCACGGTCTAGTGAAGAGGAGGAACTCATCGATGACAACTCCAAAGAGGAGGGAGCTACAACGCCATGGTCGCTGGTATCCTTCAACGCCCATCGAACCAAGACTTTCGCCCCAAGCCCCTCGACCTAACCCAGCTCCAAGGAAGGAACTCAGCCATTGCCGACCGAGAGCAAGCCAAGACCACGCTATACGGGCAGCAGCAAACCATGACCACCAGTTCCGAGAGCCCTTCGATCGAGCCGCACAACCACCATGGAGGCGAGTCAACACCAAAGCACAACACAACACAACCGAGCCTCAGATACACCACGAAAGCCAAAGCTCACGCAGTAAGCACGGCTCGGACGCAGCCCAACCATGCCCATGTCACAGTATCTATTGGGGAACGTAGCATGCAATTTCAAAAAAACTTCCTACGCTCACGCAAGACCTATCTAGGAGATGCATAGCAACAAGAGGGGGAGAGTGTGTCCACGTACCCTCGTAGACCGAAAGCAGAAGCGTTTGACAACGCGGTTGGTGTAGTTGAACTTCTTCTCGTTCCGACCGATCAAGCACCGAACGTACGGCACCTCTGAGTTCTGCACATGTTCAGCTCGGTGACGTCCCTCGCCTTCTTGATCCAGCAAGTTGTCGAGGTAGTAGATGAGTTCCGTCAGCACGGCGGTGTGGTGACGGTGATGGTGATGCGATCCTCGCAGGGCTTCGCCTAAGCACTACAAAAATATGACCGAGGTGGTAAACGGTGGACGGGGGGCGCCGCACACGGCTAAGACAATGTTGTGTCCTTTTGGGGCGCCCTCTCTCCTCTATTTATATATGTGTAGGGGCTTGGAGTAGAAAGAATAGTACCACATGAACAGTAACCATGAATAGTACACACGTGGACTTGGACTCCAAGTCCAATCCTATTCCTACTAGGACTCTTTCCCTTTTTGCCTTCCCTAGCCACATGGGCTTTTGAGGACTTAGTGCGCCTAGCCCAATAAGGCCAGGGCACCTCCAATTAGCCCATGCCAGCCCTTGGGATGTGGTGGACCCACTTGTGGACTTTCGGACCCCTCCGAAATCCTTCGGAACCTTCTGGAAGCTTCCCGGTACAATACCAAAAAAACTGCACTTTTTTCCGGAACCCAAAATATGACTTCCCATATATAAATCTTTACCTCTCGACCATTCCGAGACTCCTCGTGACGTCCGGGATCTCATCCGAGACTCCGAACAACATTCGGTCACCAATTCACATAACTCATATAATATTATATCGTCAACGAACGTTAAGCGTGCGGACCCTACGGGTTCGAGAACTATGTAGACATGACCGAGACACCTCTCTGGTCAATAACCAATAGCGGGACCTGGATGCCCATATTGGCTCCTACATATTCTACGAAGATCTTTATCGGTCGAACCGTTATGACAACATACGTAATTCCCTTTATCCATCGGTATGTTACTTGCCCGAGATTCGATCATCGGTATCTTCATACCTAGTTCAATCTCGTTACCAGCAAGTCTCTTTACTCGTTCCGTAATACATCACATCGTGACTAACTCCTTAGTCATTTGCTTGCAAGCTTATGATGTGTATTACCGAGAGGGCCCAGAGATACCTCTCCGATACTCGGAGTGACAAATCCTAATCTTGATCTATGCCAACCCAACAGACACCTTCGGAGATACCTGTAGAGCATCTTTATAATCATCCAGTTACGTTGTGACGTTTGATAGCACACAAGGCATTCCTCCGGTATCCGGGAGTTGCACAATCTCATAGTCGAAGGAATATGTATTTGACATGAAGAAAGCAATAGCAATAAAACTGAACGATCATTATGCTAAGCTAACGGATGGGTCATGTCCATCACATCATTCTCCTAATGATGTGACCCCGTTATCAAATGACAACTCATGTCCATGGTTAGGAAACCATAACCATCTTTGATCAACGAGCTAGTCAAGTAGAGGCTCACTAGGGACATGGTGTTTGTTTATGTATTCACACATGTATTAAGGTTTCCGATCAATACAATTCTAGCATGAATAATAAACCTTTATCATGAATAAGGAAATATAAAATAACAACTTCATTATTGCCTCTAGGGCATATTTCCTTCAGTCTCCCACTTGCACTAGAGTCAATAATCTAGTTCACATCACCATGTGATTAACACTAATAGTTCACATCGCCATGTGATTAACACCCATAGTTCACATCGCCATGTGACCAACACCCAAAGGGTTTACTAGAGTCAATAATCTAGTTCACATCGCTGTCGGTGTCAAAACCGGCCGATCTGGGGTAGGGGGTCCCGAACTATGCGTCTGAGGATCGAAGGTAACAGGAGACAGGGGACACGATGTTTACCCAGGTTCGGGCTTTCTTAATGGAGGTAAAACCCTATGTCCTGCTTGATTGTATTTGATGAGTATAGGGGTTACAAGAGTTGATCTACCACGAGATCGTAATGGCTAAACCCTAGATGTCTAGCCTATGGGAATTGTGATTGCCTCTACGGACCAACCCTTCCAGTTCATATAGACACCGGAGGGGGCTGAGGTTGTACAAAGTCGGTTTACAGAGAAAGGAAGCTACACGATTAGCCACCAAGCTTGTTATCCACGCCAAGGAGAGTCCCATCCGGACACGGGGGAAAGCCTTCTATCTTGTATCTTCACGGCCCATCAGTCCGGCCCATGTCACATAGCCCGGATGCTCGAGGACCCCCTTATCCAGGACTCCCTCAGTAGCCCCCGAACTCGCCTTCAATGATGATTTAGTATCCGGCTTCATGTCTTCGGCTTTGCAGGGCGGGTTCTCCATTATACTTTGGATTGACGATAGTTCGGCTCCATATCTTGAATGTTATCTTGATTCTTCGCTGCCGTCGCCTCAGCTTCCATGTGTCGAACGAATATGAACGGTCCAAGTATCTTTTACAAATAACCCCTTGACCATGCGGGGATGGAGTCTATTTAAGGAGATTAGATCTCAGATGCCACCCCACACCACGCAGAAATCCTCAGAACCTGCCATAGGAAATCGCCCAAACATGGCCGGCGCTCCTAGCTCTTCCTCACGCCCCCACGGCCTTCAAAAAGGCGACTGGGAAAGCTTCTCCGTATCTCGCGCCCATCTGAATGAACTTCAAGCGCAGGGATATCTACCTCGCGCGGATCTAGTCTCCGTTCGGGCTGGATTAACATCCTACAATGATGAAGCCCTGGCGAAGAATTTCCCCAATCCTTCTAAAGAGGAGCGGGTGTGCTTCGTTTCCTTCCTTCTGAGAGGCGTAGGATTCCCTATCCACCCTTTCCTCAAAGGCCTCCTGGAGTATTATGGTCTCCAACTGCACAATCTGACGCCAGGCTCCATCCTGCATATCGCGGGCTTCGTTGCCCTTTGCGAGCTGTTCCTAGGCTGTGAGGCTCATTTCGAGCTATGGCAGAAATTTTTCTGCCTCGTCCCTCGCTCCCAAAAGGGATCTATATTCGAGGTGGGCGGCGCCAAAGTATGGCGCATAGCCGGAACAGGATACCTGTCCGGCACTCCGAAAAAGGCATCCGAAGAGTGGCCCTCGGAGTGGTTTTATATTGAAGACGTAATTCTTCCGGACCCAATCCGGCGCGGCCTTCCCGAATTCTCCAGTGCTCCTTTAAAGAAGCGTGCCAGCTGGCGTCCCCGAAGCCTCGAGGAAGAAGACAGCGCGGAGGTCGTGGGACTAGCAAACAAGATCAGAGTGCTTGCAAACTCCGGGCTGTCCATAATTGAGGTCATGGCGATTCCCATAACGCGATGCGTCCAACCGCTCCAATCCAGAGATTTTCCCATGTGGCATTACAACGGGGAGGACGATGCCTCCCGTTGTCTACGCAAGGGTTCGGACAATTTTGCCGCCCTGGCCGCCATCTTAGCTGACCTGTACAAAGGAGAGAAGGAAGACTTCGCTTGTTTAACATGTCGGGAAGGATTTTCCATGTACAACCCCATCCCCTGGGTGAGTTTTTCCATTATTGGCTTTACTCAATATTTCCCCAGAGTCTATGTTAGTCGAATTTAATCCGGCTGTTTTTGACAGGAATGGAGAAAGATCGTCAAGGGGATCCACAGCCCCGCTCCGCAGCCAGAGGACCATATTCGGGATTTAGATCCTGGATATGAAGAAGATCCGGACATATATATAGAGCTTAAGGAGGGAGTTTTTTATCAGGCGAGCTATGACGGCACGGAAGTGGCTATTATAGCCGATTACCCCGGCCTTCTTCCCTCCTCCCATGTAAGTATTCAGGAGACATCTCCTCAAAAAGAGTTTTCCCCTTGCGCCTCACCCTCCGCACTATATCGTGCTTCCAAGGGGCGGCGCTCGTCTCATCGAACTGCGGCAAAGGCGTCCTCTTAGAAGACGACGCCTGCGCAGGGCGAACCTTTGAAAAGAAAGGCAAACGATGATGCTGCCGGGCCTTCTCCTTCGTCAAAGAGGTATAATAATTTTGTAACATGCTCTTAGTGGATAGACCGGATTGTAACGCTGCCTGCTATACCATATTGTAGGAGGAGCGTACGCCGGACTGTATCCGGAGACCTAGCCGACCATGCGCAGGCTAATCCAGCCTCAGACCCTTCCGCAAGGACTGGGGTTGAAACGGGTGCTATGCCGGATTGTCATCTCCCAGAGGATTCGGATGACGTATCCGTCACCCACTCCGAAGTGGAGAGCGCACTGAATCATCGGCGGCGGAGAACGGCTATGCGCGACCCGAATTTCACCGAAGAGGCATTTAACGCCTTCAGCTCAGCGGATGCATACATCCGAGCTGCTCGGGATGGGCTTGCTGGAGCCACTCACCAGCTCTCAAAGGATATGCGAGTAAGAACTCTTGAGAAGATTTAATAATCATATGCCAGTAGCCCCCGAGTCTAGAAGCAGTTGGCCCAACTGATTTAAGAGTCATCACGCCATCGGGTACTCACGGAAAAAAATAACACATTATCCAAGGAGCTAGAAGAATGCCGAACTAAGCTAACTGTTGCCACTGCCGAACTAGAAAATTTGAAGAAATCGAAGAAGGCACCTGACGGTAGGTACAACAGTAGCCCGGAAATATGACTCCGTGCCTATGATGATTTTATTCGAATATGCATCGTTTTGTTGGCAGGGTCGACAGATCAGCTGGAGGAGAGGCTAAGGGCTGCTCAAGCAGACAAACAACATGCCGAAGGGCAGGAAGCCGCTGATCAACGTGTATTAACACGGACCATTAATGAGAAAAACAAACTACAGGATGCAAACATCAAGCAAGCCGAGGAGTTGAAGGACGTAAGAGCCCAATTATCGAATGCTTTGAAGGAGAACAGAAAGCTGAAAGGCGGCATATTCAGTATGCTTTTCATCCTGACTTTTGTACGGTCCCCTGATGGAAAGTTTTACAAGTGTGTTTCTGTAGGTGTGCTGACTGGGCGGCCCGAGGAAGAAGTGTCCAAGTTTCAAGGCGACCTGCTACAAGAGCTGTCCAAAGTGCACGAGCGAGCTCGAAAAGCAATGAGGAACATGACTAAGGCACTATGGCCAGCCGATTCTCCTCCAGAAAGTATGGAGGAGCTCGTGAATTTGTTCAAGGGAGCTCGGCGCCGTTTTGGACTATGGAAGGTATCAGCATGCCGAGAAGGTGCACGAGAGGCCTGGGCCATGGTGAAAACGCGGTATACCGGACTTGATCCGAATCATATGGCCCGGGTCGGACTGCGGGGATCAGACGGACAAGAAATTCCAGTCAACCTGGTATATGACCAAGTAAAAATAGCCGCCAAATTTTCACAACAGGACTGTAAACTAGACAGCCTGTTAGATGATTTAGAAGAAGAAGCTTTCGATTCCATGTAACAATGTACTTGTATCGCCAAGCTTATCTCTACCCGAATTGTTAAACGATTGTCATGGCAGACCTTCCGCTTCAACCTCCGAAACCCAAGGGTTGGAGTGTTTCCGAATACTATACCGACAGTAAAGACCAAAGTATGTTCAGAAACCAGGCAGTCCGGTCATAATTGCTTGAACAGACAAGTTGTATTCGGGGAGTTATGTTATATTACATTTGAACGTAAGAAACATCTTCCAGAGAGAATAGTTCCATTAGGGGTTCCTTTCCCTGGGTTAGCATGCGTATTTGTGCATGCCTGAGCTGTGATGCTAAAAAATCACATTACGCTTTATATCTTGGGGGCTTATATTGCAACAAGGGCAGTTCGTCTTTTGTCCGCCGACCAATTATTCCCTTAAGAACACTAGCTTTCGGCTTCACCCGTCTGAGGTACATATCCGGATGACCCGGTTGTAACAATCACAGAGGTGCTCCCTTTATGCCCTAGCCGAACAAGCGAGAACGTAGGGCATAAGCACAGGAGCCAGGCAACCCAGCTTGGCAAAAACTTAAGTCATAGAGGTGCATATAATGGCGAAAAAAGGACATATATGAGCAGACGACACATATATACGGCGAGCTTGATGCCTAATAATAATAAGCTTCTTATGAAAAGAAGCCCCCAGGTATTGTGGGGTATGTACATTTAAGGATGTATACCCTTCAAGTGTGCGGCTGACCCGAACACGAGCTAGAGATCGTATAAAAAGAAAACAAAAAGAAAAAATTTAAAGGGAGAGAAAGGGAACGAACAAATGTATGTGTCCGGACTTAGGCGTAGAATCTTCGGAGCCTGGCTGCGTTCCATGGGTTCGGCTCTAAGCGATTGTCCGATGCATTGCGAAGGCGATAGGCTCCTCCAGTGAGAACTTCATCTATAATGAAGGGACCCTCCCATTTGGGCTTGAGCTTGTCCTTTTTCTTCTCTGGTAGGCATAAAACGAGTTCACCGATGTTATAAGTCTTTGCCCGCACTTCTCTGCTTTGGTATCTTCGAGCTTGTTGTTGGTAGAATGCGGAACGGGCTTTTGCGACATTGCGCTCCTCCTCCAGGCCGTCTAAATCATCCTGCCGATCGAGCTCGGCCTCTCTCTCCTCATACATGCGCACTCGAGGTGAGTCATGAATAATATCGCAGGGTAAGACAGCCTCTGTGCCGTACACCATGAAGAAAGGTGTGTATCCGGTCGTGCGATTGGGCGTGGTCCGCAGCCCCCAGAGTACGGAGTCGAGCTCCTCGACCCAGTGTTTATCCGATTCCTTTAAGGATCGCACTAGTTTGGGTTTGATGCCGCTCATTATCAGGCCATTAGCCCGTTCAACTTGACCATTTGTTTGAGGGTGATACACGGAGGCATAATCGAGCTTAATGCCCAGATTAGCGCACCAAGTTTTCACCTCGTCGGCCGTAAAGTTAGAGCCATTGTCAGTAATAATACTGTGCGGGACACCATAACGGTGAACGACACCGGATATAAAGTCTATCACCGGTCCGGCTTCAGCCGTTTTGACTGGTTTGGCCTCTATCCATTTAGTGAACTTGTCGACCATAACCAGCAAATATTTCTTCTTATGGCTTCCCCCTTTAAGGGGTCCGACCATGTCTAGCCCCCAAACCGCAAAACGAGTAATGGGGATTGTTCGTAGGGCAGTGGGCGGCATATGGCTTTGATTGGCAAAAAGCTGGCATCCAACGCAGCGCTGTATGAGGTCCTGTGCATCTGCTCGGGCCGTGGGCCAAAAGAAACCTGTACGGAAGGCCTTCCCTACAAGGGCCCGAGCTGCGGCGTGATGGCCGCCAAGACCAGCGTGTATTTCGGCCAAGAGTTGCCGTCCCTCTTCTTCGGAGATACATCTTTGAAGGACTCCGGTAGTACTTTTCTTGTACAGTTCTCCTTCATGAATTTTGTAGGCTTTCGAGCGTCGAACAATACGACGGGCCTTAGTCTGATCATCAGGGAGCTCCTTCCTAATAAGGTAGGCCAGGAAAGGTTCAGTCCACGGGGCAATTACAACCATGATTTCGTGGGCCAACGGTGTTATGTCAGTGCCCGAGCCCCCGAGGATATCGGAACTGTGTTCAGAATCTGGGGGAATGACCGGCTCCGGACCAGTGTTGCCGTTCTCGTCCTGCCACACCACGGATGGCTTAAAGAGTCTTTCCACAAAGGTGTTAGGTGGGATGGGGTCGCGTTTAGCGCCTAAGCGCGCAAGGATGTCCGCTGCCTGATTACTCTCTCGGGCCACGTGATGAAACTCAAGCCCCTCAAACCGAGTGGATATTTTGAGTACGGCGTTGCGGTAAGCCGCCATCTTCAGATCTTTTGCATCGAATTCTCCATTTATTTGGGATATTGCAAGGTTTGAATCTCCACGCACCTCGAGGCGTTGTATGCCCATGGAGACGGCCATCCGGAGACCGTGCAATAGAGCCTCGTATTCGGCTGCATTGTTAGAGTCGGTATACAATATCTGTAACACATAACGGACTGTGTCTCCTGTGGGGGATGTCAAAACAACACCAGCCCCCAGTCCGGCTAACATTTTAGAACCGTCAAAGTGCATCACCCAGTTGGAATACGTGTTGTACTCTTTAGGCAGTTCGGCCTCTGTCCATTCGGCAACGAAGTCAGCCAACACCTGAGATTTAATGGCTCGGCGTGGTTTGTATGTTATTTCAAATGGTAAGAGCTCAATGGCCCATTTTGCAATCCGGCCGGTGGCGTCTCGGTTGTTTATAATGTCATTGAGTGGTACATCAGAAGCCACCGTGATCGAACACTCTTGAAAGTAGTGTCGCAATTTCCAGGACGCCATAAAGACCGCATATGCTATCTTTTGATAATGTGAGTATCGGGATTTGCATGGTGTAAGGACCGCCGATACGTAGTACACTGGTTTTTGGAGTGGGAATTTATGTCCCTCTTCCTCTCGCTCGACGATGAGCACCGCACTCACCACCTGGTGAGTTGCCGATATGTAGAGCAACATAGGTTCACCGACGTTTGGTGCGGCAAGGATTGGGTTGCTTGCTAACAAAGTTTTTATTTCTTCCAGTCCGGCTGTTGCCGCGTCCGTCCATGCAAAGTGGTCGGTGCGTCGGAGCAGGCGATAAAGTGGCAATGCCTTTTCTCCCAATCTGGAGATAAAACGGCTCAAAGCTGCCACGCACCCAGCTAGTTTTTGGACCTGCTTGAGGTCTGTTGGTATTGCCAATTGTGACAAGGCTCGTATTTTGGCTGGGTTTGCTTCGATCCCTCTATTGGAAACAATGAACCCAAGCAGTTTTCCGGCGGGAACGCCGAAAACGCACTTTTCTGGATTGAGCCGTATGTCATATGTTCGGAGGTTGTCGAATGTCAGGCGTAAGTCTTCCACCAACGATTCAACATGCTTAGTTTTGATGACTACATCATCTACATATGCCTCAACTGTCTTGCAGATTTGCTTTTCCAGGCATGTTTGAATCATGCGTTGGTAAGTGGCGCCGGCGTTTTTGAGCCTGAAAGGCATAGTGTTGAAGCAGAAAGGCCCATACGGGGTAATAAATGCCGTTGCGGCCTGGTCGGATTCCTTCATTTTAATTTGATGGTATCCGGAGTATGCATCGAGGAAACACAGTGAGTCGTGTCCTGCAGTTGCGTCAATAATCTGGTCAATGCGAGGTAGTGGGAAGGGGTCCTTAGGGCAAGCCTTATTAAGGTCTTTGAAATCGACACATAGGCGCCAGGATTTATCCTTCTTCGGTACCATGACCAGGTTTGCTAGCCAGTCCGAATGTTTGATCTCTCTGATAAACCCGGCTTCGAGTAACTTGGCTAGCTCCTCCCCCATAGCTTGTCGTTTGGGTTCGGAAAATCGCCGCAGCGTTTGCTTGACTGGTTTGTATCCCTTTAGTATATTGAGACTATGTTCGGCCAGTTCGCGTGGGATTCCTAGCATATCTGAAGGGTGCCAGGCAAAGATGTCCCAATTCTCGCGCAGGAACGCGCGTAATGCGGTATCGACCATCGGATCCAGCTGTGCCCCAATGGAAGCTGTCTTTTTGGGGTCCGTCGGGTGAACTTGAAATTTGACTATTTCGTCTGCTGGTTTGAAATAAGTGGATTTTGGCCTTTTGTCGAGAATTATGTCATCTCTATCCACTGTGGAGCGCAGAGCGGTGAGCTCTTCGGCCGCCAGGGCCTCGGATAGTGCCTCGAGGGCCAGGGATGCGGTTTTGTTTTCGGCGCAGAGTGCTATATCCGGATTACTGGCGATAGTGATAACTCCGTTGGGCCCGGGCATTTTGAGCTTCATGTACCCGTAATGAGGTATAGCTTGAAAGCGTGTGAATGCATCTCGCCCCAACAGGGCGTGATATCCACTGTTGAAAGGTGCCACCTGGAAGATTAACTCTTCGGACCTGTAGTTCTCAGGCATGCCGAATACCACATCAAGTTTTATTTTTCCCGAACACCGCGCCTCTCGGCTGGGGATAATGCCTCGAAAGGTTGTACTGCTCTGCTCAATGCGGCTCTTGTCTATTTGCATTTTGTCAAGCGTGTCCTCATAGATGAGGTTCAATCTGCTGCCCCTGTCCATGAGCACTTTAGTAAGCCGAAAGCCATCTACAATTGGGTTTAGAACTAAAGCGGCTGGTGCTCGGACTGATCGGGATCTTGGTTCGTCGTCGGTGTTGAAAGTTATCGCCGTATCGTTCCAAGGATTTATTGCTGCTACTTGGCAGACTTCAGCGAGGTCGCGGAGCGCCCTTTTACGCCGATTATTTGAAGAAAAGGTCTCGAAGACCGTAAATACTTTGAGATCGTCGTCCTCAGAGGGGTACTTCTCTGGGGTAGTGTTGGTGAGGATACCTTCCCCGCTCTTGGCCACTTGCCGGAGTATCCAACATGCTCGAAGGCTGTGTGTTGGTTCAGTATCCGGCGTTGTGTGTATTTGACAGGGCCTGTCAAGCCATTCCTCAAGGACAGTTCTGTGTCCCGTTAAGGGCTTGATTTTATTGTCCATGGGATGATGATTAGGTGCCCCGCAAGGGTGCATCCTTTTTGCCCGTCCGGGAGATGGCTTAAAGGTCTGAGGTTCCCAGCAGGCTGCCTGCGCTTTCAAGGAGCTTTCCATTGCGCAGTACTTCTATATTATGTGTGCCAAATCTGCGAAGTGCAGTATGCGACGGCGGTTGAGGGCATTAAGGATTCCCTCATCCGTACAGTTGTTGTAAAATACTGAAATCGCGTCGTCATCGCAGCAATCTCTGATCTTGTTTTTAACAAGGAGGAATCTGGCACAGAAGTGATGGATTGTTTCCTGAGGCTGCTGCCGTACATACATTAGGTCGCATATATTCGGAGGAACGGAATTGCTTGGGCAATATTGCTTGTGGTGGGTGGGCGGGTTTAAATCCGAACCCTGCCCCACTGTGGAATCCGGAGTTTGAAGAACTTCGGAGGTTACCAGCCCGGGATCCGGAGCATCCTGGGAGTTCTCAGGCTTGATGCCCAATTCTGCGTTCAGAGGACAGGGAGTGTTCTCCTGAAGAGGGGTATCCGGATCGCTGGGTTCGGAAATCCGAACATAGCTTGTTCTCAACGTAGGAGAAGAGTTATAGTCGGCTTGTTCCTCGACGACTGCTACCAAATGGGTGATCGGCGGAGATTTGATTTCTCTCTGATCGGGTTTAACCCCAATCCAATCGTATTCAGTTGCGACCCCAAGGGCAGCGATGCGATCTAGCAGCTCGTTCAAAGACGATAAGTCTGCCGGATCCATCTTGTCGGAGTACTCGGGGCCGATACGAAGATGATTTTTGGTGACTTGGGGGACCACGTCTGGCTTAACGACCGAACGGGCGCCCATGGTGAAGCTGCCAAGCCGGAGGATCTGCCCTGAAACTAGGGCTCCTCCAGAAGTAATACTGTCATTGATGACAAGACGAGCCATCAATCCTTCTATCGACGACACAGAGGAACTCTCAATGAAAGCACCAATGTCGGTGTCAAAACCGGCCGATCTCGGGTAGGGGGTCCCGAACTATGCGTCTGAGGATCGAAGGTAACAGGAGACCGGGGACATGATGTTTACCCAGGTTCGGGCCCTCTTAATGGAGGTAAAACCCTACGTCCTGCTTGATTGTATTTGATGAGTATAGGGGTTACAAGAGTTGATCTACCATGAGATCATAATGGCTAAACCCTAGATGTCTAGCCTATGGGAATTGTGATTGCCTCTATGGACCAACCCCTCCAGTTTATATAGACACCGGAGGGGGCTGAGGTTGTACAAAGTCGGTTTACAGAGAAAGGAAGCTACACGATTAGCCACCAAGCTTGTTATCCACGCCAAGGAGAGTCCCATCCGGACACGGGGGAAAGCCTTCTATCTTGTACCTTCATGGCCCATCAGTCCGGCCCATGTCACATAGCCCGGATGCTCGAGGACCCCCTTATCCAGGACTCCCTCAATCGCCATGTGATTAACACCCAAAGAGTACTAAGGTGTGATCATGTTTTGCTTGTGAGAGGGGTTTAGTCAATGGGTCTGCCACATTCAGATCCGTATGTATTTTGCAATTTTCTATGTCTACAATGCTCTGCATGGAGCTACTCTAGCTAATTGCTCCCACTTTTAATATGTATCCAGTTCGAGACTCAGAGTCATCCAGATTGGTGTCAAAGCTTGCATCGACGTAACTCTTTACGACGAACTCTTTATCACCTCCATAACCGAGAAATATTTCCTTAGTCCTCTAAGGATAATTTTGACCGCTGTCCAGTGATCTACTCCTGGATCACTATTGTACCCCCTTGCCAAACTCATGGCAAGGTACATAATAGGTCTGGTACACAACATGACATACTTTATAGAACCTATGGCTGAGGCATAGGCAATGACTTTCATTCTCTCTCTATCTTATGCCGTGGTCGGGCTTTGAGTCTTACTCAACTTCACACCTTACAATACGATATTTTTTTCAAAACTATCATGTTTTTTATAGCAAATTCAAAAACTATAGCACTCGACGAAAAAAAAACAAAAGTATGACCCCATCGGCCTCGTGGGGGCCGAAAAGGGTCTTTTCGGTCTGTAGTTGGCCGAAAAGGGTATTTCGGCCTGCAGTTGACCGAAGACAGCCGTAGCTGGGCCGAAAAGGCCTTTTTGGTCAGCAGTAGGCCGAAAAGGCCTTTTTGGTCATCAGTAGGCCGAAAAGTACTTTTTGGTCAGAAGTAGGCCGAAAAGTTTTTTTTTTAATTTTGACTTATGAATGCTGTGCAACCATTACCCATCTTAGACATTGAAAAAAATATTTTCGCGCAACCCTTTCCCTCAGTATTTTCCCGCCAACTCTGTGCCGAGATATGTTCCCGCCACCCGTTTCCCGCCAACCCCTTCCTGCCATATGTTCCCGCCAACCCTTTCCCTCCATACCGTAGTCGTTCTTTCCCGTCATTTTCTCCTCTCTACGTATAAATCCCCCTTCACACGGAGGTGGATAAGCAGTCCATTTTAGTGTAGTCGAGATGTCCGATTATCCTTTTGATCGTAGTTTTCACCCTGAGATGAGCAAATGTCTTCTTAGGCTAGCCACCAATTTCAGGATGGATAATAGGATAGTTCCATGGGACGAACTCATCGGTAGTGACACCATACAGAATGAGTTGGCTCACGCATTACGTAGGTCTGGGTGGCCTGAAAGGACCTATGAGGAGGTATGTAAAGAACTTCTTAGGTTGCATGGAAGGTGGAAGAAGGTAGTGCAGATGAAGAGTGAAATTTTTATAAGGACTGCAGCAGAGCATACATATTTATGGACTGCCGACAGCGAAGACGAAGACGATATCTTCATGCCATGTTAGCGGCTACATACAGAGGCCTGTGCAAAGCTTGCTTGTTGAAGTCTAGAAAATCAAGTATTGTTGGATGTCCATTATTGTTGCAGCTCTGGTCATACGAGAGATTCCCTATTGGACAACCCTATGTCTACGTTGATAAACCTTTTGGTTTGGAGGACATAGTTGGGGCTTATGTGCCTACTATCGGTGACTTGCCTACTATGGGATCTGTTTGGGCACGGCGAGAGGTACTTTCATATTAAGTAACAATTCATTCGATTATTTCTTGCCATTCAATAGTATTACTAATGCTTATTTGTTGTCATGCACAGAGACAGTTTGCGCATAGCCAGGTGAGGGGCTGCTACCCGTCCTTCATGGCGCAGTTTGATAGTTTGCACGAGGATCAAGTTATCTGGGAGCCATACTCGCATCAGGCTATATTATCCAGGTGCCCAGTTGGGATTTCTGGATTGTGCACTAGAGATCAGCACTATTGGATGACCAAGGCCAAGTTGGTGTTCGACGTGACGGTTGAGGAGATGGCTCTTCATAGGGTGATGAGACAGTTCGGTCTATGTCAAGAGCCTGACATTCCAGTTATTCCACACTTACCAGAACACGTGCACGCGTAAGTAGTAGTACTATTTTAGTTCTCAGCTCTGCATTCAGAATATACCTAATCATGTACCACGCATGTCAATCTCAGGTATAGTTGCCTAGGAGGAAACAAGTCCATGGCTTATTGGCTTCAGAGCATTACCCCTTACATTGACGAATGGACTACCGCGCCCACTAATATCTGGAATGAGGTTCGGCCCTTTGACTAGGACAAGTTCGGGTTATATCTGCAGCGTTACCGGCATACAACAAGGATCTACTTGGTTCCATCAGCTGCTCCTGATCAGATCAAAGCCCCTCTCACCAGCGATATGTACTCAACTGCCTCTGTTGTGGGAACCAGACACCACGCGGTACGTGCCATGGTTCTCATATGTTAAGTCATTTATTAACCTGGACATATTCAATTGGTTATCTATTCGTGTTGTCTGCCATACAATGAGGATCTAATTGGTTAACTCTTCGTGTACAGGGTGACTTGACAAGCGAGGTGCGAGAGGAGGTTTCCGCTTTAATGCAGCGCTTTCAGAGGGGAGATACTATCCCACCGCTCGAGCAAGTCTCATGGTTGAGGCGTCTTGATGACAAGCTACACGGGATTTACGCAGCTGTTACATGTACCTGATCTTCGGATGTTGCAGTTCCTCGTCCAGCACATCGTCCGCCACGTCCCTCTCTACAGCATTCAGAACGACGACCCTCTGTGCACCATTCAGAACCACGACCCTCTATGCACCATTCAGAACCTGGTCCTTCACAGCCAGGGAGCTCTGCCTGGCATCAGCCACCTCCTTCACAACCAGGGAGCTACTGGCATCAGCAGATGGATCTAGGTAACACTACTTTGTACATTCTTTTCAACATTGTACTTTTGCAAATCAATTTTACATGTTTTACTTTACCGCAATAGGTAGCCAGTCGCAACCGTTCATGCATTCAGTGCAGTCACCGATGTTTAGTGGTGGTGCTTCATCCTTAGAGAGTGACGGCGACGATGATGACCATGCTGCAAACACTTATGACTTCTCGTAGACAGTGTTTCACACTCCACCACCACAACCGACACAGGAGACACAGACTGACACAGACGAGGTTATCTATGGTCGTGGTTATCGTGAGCCTCATCCACAGCGTCAGCGCTTATCGCCTTCCGGTCCTCGCCTGCGGAAGACCCAGATTCGTCGCCCCCCCCCAGTGATATCATTATCTATGTATGAGTCGTTATCTATATTAGTTTCAGACTATTCGCATGTGTTACTATCGCACTTGCTTCTATCTAATCAGGAGACATATATTGTTTTATGTATGCGAGAGACATATTACTATTAATCCGCATTGTTATTCGAGTTACATTTCCAAAGAGAATGCAACCGATAATTAAGATACAAGTACATATGAAATAAACGGTAGGGCTGAACTTAAAAAATACAGCTTACATACTACATGAAGTCATCATCGTCATCCTCCGTCGATGCAACACTCTTGCCCTTCGATGATGCGGTACTCTTGGCCTTGGTGCTCGGCATGAAGATATCGTCTTCGTCTTCGATGTCGGCAGTCCATAAATATGTATGCTCTGCTGCAGTCCTTATAAAAATTTCACTCTTCGTCTGCGCTACCTTCTTCCACCTTCCATGCAACCTAAGAAGTTCTTTACGTACCTCCTCATAGGTCCTTTCAGGCCACCCAGACCTACGTAATGCGTGAGCCAACTCATTCTGTATGGTGTCACTACCGATGAGTTTGTCCCATGGAACTATCCTATTGTCCATCCTGAAATTGGTGGCTAGCCTAAGAAGACATTTGCTCATCTCAGGGTGAAAACTACGATCAAAAGGATAATCGGACATCTCAACTACACTAAAATGGACTGCTTATCCACCTCCGTGTGAAGGGGGTTTTATACGTAGAGAGGAGAAAATGACGGGAAAGAACGACTGCGGTATGGAGGGAAAGGGTTGGCGGGAACATATGGCGGGAAGGGGTTGGCGGGAAACGGGTGGCGGGAACATATCTCGGCACAGAGTTGGCGGGAAAATACTGAGGGAAAGGGTTGCGCGAAAATATATTTTTTCAATGTCTAAGATGGGTAATGGTTGCACAGCATTCATAAGTCAAAATTATTAAAAAAAAAACCTTTTCGGCCTACTGCTGACCAAAAAGTACTTTTCGGCCTACTGCTGACCAAAAAGGCCTTTTCGGCCTACTGCTGACCAAAAAGGCCTTTTCGGCCTACTGCTGACCAAAAAGGCCTTTTCGGCCCAGCTCCGGCTCTCTTCGGTCAACTGCAGGCCGAAATACCCTTTTCGGCCAACTGCAGACCGAAAAGACCCTTTTCGGCCCCCATGAGGCCGATGGGGTCATACTTTTGATTTTGTTTCCGTCAGGTGCTATAGTTTCCGAATTTGCTATAAAAACGTGATATTTTTGAAAAAAAATCTACAATACAGGCAAGAACTCTTTCTTTGACTGATCCATTTTGAACTCCTTCAAAATCTTGTCAAGGTATGTACTCATTGAAAAATCTTATCAAGCGTCTTGATCTATCTTTATAGATCTTGATGCCTAATATATAAGTAGCTTCACCGAGGTCTTTCATTGAAAAATTCTTATTCAAGTATCCTTTTATGCTATCCAGAAATTCTATTTCATTTCCAATCAACAATATGTCATCCACATATAATATCAGAAATGCTACAGAGCTCCCACTCACTTTCTTGTAAATACAGGCTTCACCATAAGTCTGTATAAAACCATATGCTTTGATCACCTTATCAAAGCGTATATTCCAACTCTGAGATGCTTGCACAAGTCCATAGATGGATCGCTGGAGCTTGCACACTTTGTTAGCACCTTTAGGATCGACAAAACCTTCTGGTTGCATCATATACAACTCTTCTTTGAGAAATCCATTAAGGAATGCAGTTTTGACGTCCATTTGCCAGATTTCATAATCATAAAATGCGGCAATTGCTAACATGATTCGGACGGACTTAAGCATCGCTACGGGTGAGAAAGTCTCATCGTAGTCAACTCCTTGAACTTGTCGAAAACCTTTCGCGACAAGTCAAGCTTTGTAGACAGTAACATTACCATCAGCATCAGTCTTCTTCTTGAAGATCCATTTATTCTCTATGGCTCGCCGATCATCGGGCAAGTCAACCAAAGTCCACACTTTGTTCTCATACATGCATCCTATCTCAGATTTCATGGCCTCAAGCCATCTGTTGGAATCTGGGCTCATCATAGCTTCTTCATAGTTCATAG
This sequence comes from Thinopyrum elongatum, assembly GCA_011799875.1. Taxonomy (NCBI): domain Eukaryota; kingdom Viridiplantae; phylum Streptophyta; class Magnoliopsida; order Poales; family Poaceae; genus Thinopyrum; species Thinopyrum elongatum. Next base: position 373,569,601 of record CM022299.1, on the reverse strand, counting down.
GTTCGTCATGGTCTAGTAACATGACTTCTAGGACAGGATTACCGTACCACTCTGGTGCGGAACGTGCTCTGTTCGACCTACGAGGTCCAGTAGTAACTTGATCTGAAGTTTCATGATCATCATCATTAGCTTCCTCTCTAGTTGGTGTAGGCATCACGGGAACGGATTTCACTGATGTGCTACTTTCCAAATTGAGAAAAGGTACAACTACCTCATCAAGTTCTACTTTCCTTCCACTCACTTCTTTCGAGAGAAACTCCTTCTCTAGAAAGGATCCATTCTTAGCAACAAAGATCTTGCCTTTGGATCTGTGGTAGAAGGTGTACCCAACAGTTTCTTTTGGGTATCCTATGAAGGCGCACTCCTCCGATTTGGGTTCGAGCTTATCAAGCTGAAGCTTTTTCACATAAGCATCACAACCCCAAACTTTAAGAAACGACAGCTTAGGTTTCTTGCCAAACCACAGTTCATACGGTGTCATCTCAACGGATTTAGACGGTGCCCTATATAACATGAATGCAGCTGTCTCTAATGCATAACCCCAAAATGATAGTGGTAAATCGGTAAGAGACATCATAGATCGCACCATATCTAATAAAGTACGGTTACGACGTTCGGACACACCATTACGCTGTGGTGTTCCAGGTGGCGTGAGTTGTGAAACTATTCCACATTGTTTTAAATGAAGGCCAAACTCATAACTCAAATATTCGCCTCCGTGATCTGATCGTAGAAACTTTATTTTCTTGTTACGACGATTCTCCACTTCACTCTAAAATTCTTTGAACTTTTCAAATGTTTCAGACTTGTGTTTCATCAAGTAGATATACCCATATCTGCTCAAATCATCTGTGAAGGTCAGAAAATAATGATACCTGCCGCGAGCCTCAACACTCATTGGATCGCATACATCGGTATGTATTATTTCCAATAAGTCAGTGGCTCGCTCCATTGTTCCGGAGAACAGAGTTTTAGTCATCTTGCCCATGAGGCATGGTTCGCAAGCATCAAATGATTCATAATCAAGTGATTCCAAAATCCCATCTGCATGGAGTTTCTTCATGCGCTTTACACCAATATGACCTAAACGGAACTGCCACAAGTATGTTGCACTATCATTATCAACTTTGCATCTTTTGGCATCAATATTATGAATATGTGTATCACTATGATCGAGATTCAATAAACCATTTGCATTGAGTGCATGACCATAGAAGGTTTTATTCATTTAAACAGAACAACAATTATTCTCTGACTTTAAATGAATAACCGTATTGCAATAAACATGATCTAATCATATTCATGCTCAACGCAAACACCAAATAACATTTATTTAGGTTCAACACTAATCCCGAAGGTAGAGGGAGTGTGCGATGGTGATCTTATCAACCTTGGAATCACTTCCAACACACATCGTCACCTCGCCCTAAACTAGTCTCTGTTCATTTTGTAACTCCTATTTCGAGTTACTAATCTTAGCAACTGAACTGGTATCAAATACCCAGGGGTTACTATGAACACTAGTAAAGTACACATCAATAACATGTATATCAAATATACTTTTGTTCACTTTGCCATCCTTCTTATCCACCAAGTATTTGGGGTAGTTCCGCTTCCAGTGACCATTTCCTTTGCAGTAGAAGCACTCAGTTTCAGGCTTGGGTCTAGCTTTGGGCTTCTTTATAGGAGTGGCAACTTGCTTGCCATTCTTCTTGAAGTTCCCTTTCTTTCCCTTGCCCTTTTTCTTGAAACTAGTGGTCTTGTTAACCATCAACACTTGATGCTAATTCTTGATTTCTACCTTCACCGATTTCAGCATCGCGAAGACTTGGGAATCGTTTTCGTCATCCCTTGCATATTATAGTTCATCACGAAGTTCTAGTAACTTGGTGATAGTGACTAGAGAACTCTGTCAATCACTATCTTATCTGGAAGATTAACTCCCACTTGATTCAAGCGATTGTAGTACTCAGACATTCTGAGCACATGCTCACTAGCTGAGCTATTCTCCTCCATCTTGTAGGCAAAGTACTTATCAGAGGTCTCATACCTCTCGACACGGGCATGAGTCTGAAATACCAATTTCATCTCTTGGAACATCTTATATGTTCCACGGTGTTCAAAACGTCTTTGAAGCCCCGATTCTAAGCCGTAAAGCATGGCGCACTAAACTATCAAGTAGTCATCATATTGAGCTTGTCAAACATTCATAACATATGCATCAGCTCCTGCAACAGGTCTGTCACCTAGCGGTGCATCAAGGACATGATTCTTCTGTGCAGCAATGAGGATAAACCTCAGATCACGGACCCAGTCCGCATCATTGCTACTATCATCTTTCAACTTATTTTTCTCTAGGAACATATCAAAAAATAAACGGGGAGCTATATCGCGAGCTATTTGATCTAAGACATAATTTGCAAATACTATCAGGACTAATTTCATGATAAATTAAGTTCAATTAATCATATTACTTAAGAACTCCCACTTAGATTGACATCCCTCAAGTCATCTAAATGATACGTGATCCAAATCAACTAAACCATGTCCGATCATCACGTGAGATGGAGTAGTCATCAATGGTGAACATCTCTATGTTGATCATATCTACTATATGATTCACGTTCGACCTTTCGGTCTCCAGTGTTCCGAGGCCATGTCTGTATATGCTAGGCTCGTCAAGTTTAACCCGAGTATTCCGCATGTGCAAAACTGTCTTTCACCCGTTGTATGTGAACGTAGAGCTTATCACACCCGATCATCACGTGGTGTCTCAGCACGACGAACTGTCGCAACGGTGCATACTCAGGGAGAACACTTATACCTTGAAATTTTAGTAAGGGATCATCTTATAATGCTACCGCCGTACTAAGTAAAATAAGATGCATAAAAGATAAACATCACATGCAATCAAAATATGTGACATGATATGGCCATCATCATCTTGTGCCTTTGATCTCCATCTCCAAAGCACCGTCATGATCTCCATAGTCACCGGCTTGACACCTTGATCTCCATCGTAGCGTCGTGGTCGTCTCGCCAACTATTGCTTCTACAATTATCGCTAACGCATAGTGATAAAGTAAAGCAATTACATGGCGTTTGCATTTCATACAATAAAGCGACAACCATAAGGCTCCTGCCAGTTGCCAATAACTTTTACAAAACATGATCATCTCATACAATAACGTATATCATATCATGTCTTGACCATATCACATCACAACATGCCCTGCAAAAACAAGTTAGACGTCCTCTACTTTGTTGTTGCAAGTTTTACGTGGCTGCTACGGCCTTCTAGCAAGAACCGTTCTTACCTACGTATCAAAACCACAACGGTGATTTATCAAGTTTGCTGTTTTGATTCAACTAAAGTAGGAGAAACAGACACCCGCCAGCCACCTTTATGCAAAACTAGTTGCATGTCTGTCAGTGGAACCGGTCTCATGAACGTGGTCATGTAAGGTTGGTCCAGGCCGCTTCATCCAACAATACCGCCTAATCAAAATAAGATATTGGTGGTAAGCAGTATGACGATCACCGCCCACAACTCTTTGTGTTCTACTCGTGCATATCATCTACGCATAGACCTGGCTCTGATACCACTATTGGGGAACGTAGCATGCAATTTCAAAAAAACTTCCTACGCTCACGCAAGATCTATCTAGGAGATACATAGCAACGAGAGGGGGAGAGTGTGTCCACGTACCCTCGTAGACCGAAAGCGGAAGCGTTTGACAACGCGGTTGATGTAGTTGAACTTCTTCTCGTTCCGACCGATCAAGCACCGAACGTACGGCACCTCCGAGTTCTGCACACATTCAGCTCGGTGACGTCCCTCGCCTTCTTGATCCAGCAAGTTGTCGAGGTAGTAGATGAGTTCCATCAGCATGACGGTGTGGTGACGGTGATGGTGATGCGATCCTCGCAGGGCTTCGCCTAAGCACTACAAAAAAATGACCGAGGTGGTAAACGGTGGACGGGAGGGGGGGGGCGCACACGGCTAAGACAATGTTGTGTCCTTTTGGGGCGCCCCCTCTCCTCTATTTATATATGTGTAGGGGCTTGGAGTAGAAAGAATAGTACCACGTGAACAGTAACCATGAATAGTACACACGTGGACTTGGACTCCAAGTCCAATCCTATTCCTACTAGGACTACTTCCCTTTTTGCCTTCCCTAGCCACATGGGCTTTTGAGGACTTAGTGCGCCTAGCCCAATAAGGCCAGGGCGCCTCCCCTTAGCCCATGCCAGCCCTTGGGACGTGGTGGACCCACTTGTGGACTTCCGGAATCCTCTGGAACCTTCTGGAAGCTTCCCGGTACAATACCGAAAAAACTGCATTTTTTTCCGGAACCCAAAATATGACTTCCCATATATAAATCTTTACCTCTTGACCATTCCGAGACTCCTCGTGACGTCCGGGATCTCATCCGGGATTCCGAACAACATTCGGTCATCAATTCACATAACTCATATAATACTATATCGTCAACGAACGTTAAGCGTGCGGACCCTACGGGTTCGAGAACTATGTAGACATGACCGAGACACCTCTCTGGTCAATAACCAATAGTGGGACCTGGATGCCCATATTGGCTCCTACATATTCTATGAAGATCTTTATCGGTCGAACCGTTATGACAACATACGTAATTCCCTTTGTCCATCGGTATGTTACTTGCTCGAGATTCGATCATCGGTATCTTTATACCTAGTTCAATCTCGTTACCGGCAAGTCTCTTTACTCGTTCCGTAATACATCACCTCATGACTAACTCCTTAGTCATTTGCTTGCAAGCTTATGATGTGTATTACCGAGAGGGCCCAGAGATACCTCTTCGATACTCGGAGTGACAAATCCTAATCTTGATCTATGCCAACCCAACAGACACCTTCGGAGATACCTGTAGAGCATCTTTATAATCACCCAGTTACGTTGTGATGTTTGATAGCACACAAGGCATTCCTCCGGTATCCGGGAGTTGCATAATCTCATAGTCGAAGGAATATGTATTTGACATGAAGAAAGCAATAGCAATAAAGCTGAACGATCATTATGCTAAGCTAATGGATGGGTCATGTCCATCACATCATTCTCCTAATGATGTGATCCCGTTATCAAATGACAACTCATGTCCATGGTTAGGAAACCATAACCATCTTTGATCAACGAGCTAGTCAAGTAGAGGCTCACTAGGGACACGGTGTTTGTTTATGTATTCACACATGTATTAAGGTTTCCGATCAATACAATTCTAGCATGAATAAAAAACCTTTATCATGAATAAGGAAATATAAAATAACAACTTCATTATTGCCTCTAGGGCATATTTCCTTTAGTATCCAATGGCCAGCCCCATGGCCGGAGCGGACAGATCGGGACCGCCACGATCTGAGCCTTCGAGCCCGCTCCCGGGCAGCCGCCCCAGCAACCGAGTCACCCACGCCTCCTAGGCCACCCACCTCACCACATCCGCCGACGCAAGAGGCACCCGCCCCATGAGCTCCCCAACTCATGGAGGACGCAACCGCGGAGAAAAGGAACCATCGCCACCGCCGCCCACTCGACGACGGTGAGGGGAGGAGGAGGGTGGGTGTCGCCGGGCCCTCGGGGTTGGGGTCACCTCCCGTGTCGCCCCTGGGGATGGAGCGACATGGGGCTGGTCGGCGTTTCGCTGTCTAGTTGTTTTATCATTTCCAATAAAGGCCTTTCATGCAATATAATTGGGCTATTAAGTTCTAGTATCGATCATACTGTGAGAACAACACAAAAGAGCATATTGTATACAACGCCACAATAATGATATCATAGACATACATAAAAGTACATGTTAGTACCTTGAGCATTTTAATCCCTTCCTTGTACGTTAGCTTCAATGTTTTCTCTAGCTACTGTATATAAATTAGAAGAAGTTGAGACAATAACTTAAGCAAAAGCACACATATAACAACACAAAACAGTAAGGAGTAATGTTTTACCTTTAGAGGTTCAAATGGATACTGCCTATTTATTGTCTCGAGTTCCTTCTGGCAATTTTCATTTAGGTGTTTGAATATTGCTATAATTAGCAATCTATGATATCACAAACCTGCAAACAAAAATCAGTACTTGGTCAGCATCGCTTCAATAGACAAACTAAAGAATTATTTTCTCCAAATCTTCCTTACCTCAAAGTAGTGCTCCTTAATCTCCATTTCTGCATCCAACCCAATAAACTCACACAGATGCCTGTGAGTGTTTGATTTTTTTGATCTAAATACCGGACTAGCCTCAAACACGCGCCCAAAGCCACCACAGATGCTCATTTGCTTGTATGATTGTGGCGCCAAACAAGCAGGCTGGTAATTGTACTCCAGCTTGAATACAGATGCACCACGTTCACTTGATCCACCAATCAACTTTGGACTGTGGATCCCAACTCCGAGAACAAAAACTCGCTGAAAGTCTGCATGTGTATCCAGCAATCATGACATGTAATCCCTATGTAAAGAAATATAAGAGCGTTTAGATCACTTCTTCTAAAGACTCTTATATTTCTTTGAGGAGGGATTATGAACCAAAATAAGAAAATAAACATTGCATGCTACAGAAATGGATAATAAAATCTATCTGCATGAGATGCCACATGAATGTCACAAACATAAGCATAGTTTTGATGCACGCTATCTCATGTTGCATGTTAAATATAGGTTTGTGCACGTTGCCTTTTGCTGGTAGATGGAGATACTAAGATGAAAGAATGAACAGTGATGAGATATTCTTTTATTTAATAATAACAACCAACGTGGTGCTAGCCATAACAGAACCTGCCATTTGTTACAGCAGCATGCCTTTCTGCATGAATGGTAATAGTCGGTCGGTACAAACAAGACAAATGCTACAAACATTCTCAACATGGCATTGCATGCAGAAGATTGCTTGATTCCGCGATCGATAGTTCGATAGTTCAATCGTGTGTCCTGGATGAAACACCCCCTTGTAATAAGCCCTGTGACACTCTGTTAATCTTGCCAAGTCATGACCATTTGCAGTGCCAAGTCACATGGGTTAAGGATCCAATTCAAATTCAATTCTGAAAATTAACTCAAATTCAAAAGTGCAAAATAAATTTGCTCAAACACTGTTGGGAAAATGTTCATTGAATGGCGAATAATTCAAGGACATTTGTAAAACCATCATTAAAATAATTGGAGTTAGATGGATGGCTCAAACAACTTGAAACAGCACCAAAACAAAATATCTAATCCATTTAAAAAAATCACTTCTAATTCAAATGGAATCCAAATTAGTCCAAACCAATTTTTGGTGAAGGGTAATATTGCATTACATTATTTGGGCCAAGTCCCACAATTTACAAAAAATGCATAAAGCCCTAACTATTTCCAAAACAGCAAAGAAAAAAAAAGAAGCAGGTAAGAGAAAATAAAGAAAAGGGGAAGATCAGCCGCACTGGACTGGGCTTAATTGCACAGTGCACAGCCCAGCCCAGCCGGCCCCTCTCTCTCTCCCCTTCTTCTCCCTCCTCCCCGTGTCGATGCCGCCGTGGACGAGCGCGTCCGCACCGGTCGATGATCGACAGCGCGACGCCTCGGCGCTCTGCGAGGGGATAAGGGCGAGCCTGAGCATTCCCCCTGGCCATCCCCTTCCACTCCCCCTCGTTTCCCTCGCTCTCCCCTGCTAGGTTCCGTCGGCGCCTGACGCGGTCGCCGCCGTGCATCGCCTGTCCTCGCGGCTACCGGCGTCGTCCAACCCTTCCACGCTGCCCAAGGGCTTCGCCGACTCCCGCCTCTTCGTTCGGCGGTGCTTGCTAGAGCTGACGAGCCCTAGAACACCGGATCCCCTCTTCTTCCTCCTCGGATCGCCGGAACGCCGCCGCCGTCGATTCGGCCCCCTCTGCGCTCCCGTTCCTCGAAGGGCCCTCTTGCGCCCGCGCGGTGAGCTCCACCCCTCCTCTCTCCTCTCTTTTGCTCTCTAACGCACCCGAGACGGCCGGATCCACCATGGCCGAGCTCGGCTCCGCCGATGAGCTCGTCGGCGTCGCCTTTAGCACTGTCACGGCCAACCAAGCACGCCCGCGTGCTCGGGGTAACCTTCTGGTGCCCCTCGTGGCTTTAGCTCGCGCGCAAACACACCGCAACGCCGGATCCCCGTAGTCCCGCATTCCGGCGCCGCCTGCCGTCGGCGCCGAGCTCAACTCCGACCACCGCAGGCCGCGAGACTACCCGCGTTGGACGCGCCGCTCTTTGCTCGTTCGAACGCACATGAGGACGCCCATTTTGGTGCTTTATAGAGCAAACCCGAGCCTCGCCGTGGTTCGGCCGGCGTGCGCGAGCTCGCCGGAGCCGTTCCGGCTGGCGTCCAACGTGGCGAGGTGCGGGCCCCGCCTACACTCACTGACCAGTGGGCCTAGGACCCCACTTTGACTTCGTTGACCAGGTCAACGCGCGGCACTGTTCATCCCCTGTCACTGACCAGTGGGCCCCGTGCGTTAATTAAACTAATTAAGTTTTAAAAATTAATCTGTTAATTAACATAGACACTGACATGTGGGGCCCACACCCTTAATTAGCTGCTGAAAGTTTAATTGATTCTCAAATAAGCCCTGAGTCACTGACCAGTGGGTCCCACTGGACCCACAGGTCAGGTTTGACCAGTCAACGCCTCCTGTTGACTGCTGACGTCATCCTCACGCAATGCTGACATCATAATTCCTTTTCTGCTGATTTAAAATAATTCCAGAAATTAATATAATCTTTGGAAATTCATAACTTTTAAACCATAGCTCAGATCGAAAAACTTAAAACATGAAACTTGCTCAGAACGACGAGACGAATCCGATTACGCTGTCCGTTCGTCTGCCACACGTCCCTAACTATCCGAACATGGAACCGATCCCCTCCGGTCATCTGTCTGACAAATGTCCGGAATCGGGAAAACGTTCCCGGATGGATTCCTCCTTCCTCGGTGATGTGCCACCATACGTTAGGACACACCCGGCACTGTATATTGCCATGTCATACATTGTATAGCACTTGTTTGCTCTGCATTTACTGTTGTCTCCCCCTCTTCTTTCTCGTTAGATCTCGGTACCGACGTAGCCTCCGAGATCGACGCAGCCCCGGTGATTGGCTACAGTTCCGACGTCCTTGCCCTTGCCGCCGAGCAACCAGGCAAGCCCCCCCTTTGATCATCCCGATATCGCCTATTCTAATTCTCCTGCTTGCATTAGAATTTTGCTACTGTTACTGCTTTTCCTATTTCTGCTGCATAGCCTGTTTATTGTAGCCTACTGTTGATAATTGCCTACTATCCTAAACTGTTTAGTATAGACTGGTTAGAGCCCCATTAGTGACCCCCACTTTATCCCGACTGCCCCGCTGGAGTTTCAGAAGACCCGATCAACGGGATCGAAGACCAGGACCCGGCACCGCACCTCACTTCCCCTTAGTTGCTCGACACTACTGGGTTACTATCGAGTGTCGAGGGTGATACCTCGATAACACTTCTGATGATAACCTTGTAGGTTAGTTACTCGATCATGGTAAGCGAGGGTGATTCCTCCTACACCACCCCCGACACCGACGCCGTCGTGCAACACCTCAAGTGTGGACCTCGAGGGTGATTCCTCCTTCGTTCACCTTGACGACAACATCGAGCGGGAATTCCATCGAGGGTGATTCCTCAGGATTCCCCTTGATATGGTAGCCTCACGGATGCCTTACATAACGGATGATAATGATACTTGAGAAGGCGGGTCGACCCTGAGGGGTACCCGCGAGTGATGAATAGTTACCCGTGAGATATTCCATGAGGCGCGGCCGGGCATTCTTAGCCCTTGCAGCAAGTCCTCGAGACGGGGCGACGGGGTCACATCTTTCGTGAGTCTCTGCTCGTTACCGCAAGCCACTAGGACACTACGATTTGGATATATGATCCGAGCAGGCCACTGGCCTGATAGCACTAACCATCACGTGGGCATAGTATGGGCGTTCTGCATCGTAACATCAGCCGAAAGCTCTGTCAGACGTCTAGTTCAGCATTGTGGCACGGTCGGATCGTACCGGCCTTCCAAGGCGGTGCTGGTATCCACCCTGCACACAACGACCCGGAGGGCGAGGGGCGATGGCCCAAGACCCCCTTGCGCTTAGGAGGTAGACCGGCGGGGACCTCTCTGCTGAGCTGTAGGTAGGGTTGCGGTGTGTCGTTTGGCCGAGGCCGGGCATGACCCAGGAAAGTGTGTCCGACCGGAGTTAAGCGAGCGTGGTGGGTAAGTTGGTGCACCCCTGCAGGGAAGAACACATCTATCGATAGCCGGTCCTACGGTAAAGGACATTCGGAGTTGTATCCCGATCGGTACAGCTAGAACTTGGATGATACCTGGATATGTGGCTCCGGGATCGCTTTCTCGCAGGGAGTCGAGGAAGGATCTCTGGGCGAGACTGTTACTTGACACTACTGCTACTTTACATTATGCTATTGTGTACTCCTCTTATGCTGCAAGACAGATGAAGATGCTGAAGATGCTAGTCTTCGATAGGACTAGGCCTTCTCTCTATTCTGGCAGTTCTGCAGCCCAGTCCACATATACAGCCTTCCCTTGATAATGTTGCATATGTAGTGTAGATCCTTGCTTGCTGAGTACTTCGCAGTACTCACGGTTGCTTTGCTTTCTTTTTCTCCCCATATCAGTTTGTCGTGACCAGATGACGGAGCCCCTGAGATAGCTGTTCCGCCGCCGACTATTTCAACCACCCTGAGGACGGCTACTACTTCAACGAGAGAGAGGGGAGTGCATCTACATACCCTTGTAGATCGCGCGCGGAAGCGTTCAAGAGAACGGGGTTGATGGAGTCGTACTCGTCGTGATCCAAATCACCGATGATCCTAGCGCCGAACGGACGGCACCTCCGCGTTCAACACACGTACGGTTGGGAGAGACGTCTCCTCCTTCTTGATCCAGCAAGGGGGGGAGAAGTTGATGGAGATCCAGCAGCACGACGGCGTGGTGGTGGAAGTAGCGGGATTTCAACAGGGCTTCGCCAAGCGCTACTTGAGGAGGAAGAGGTGTCACGGGAGGGAGAGGGAGGCGCCAGGGCTTCTTGGGTGCGGCTGCCCTCCCTCCCCTCCACTATATATAGGGGCTAGGGGGGGCGCCGGCCCCTCTAGATCCCATCTAGATGGGGGGGGGGGCGGCGGCCAAGGGGTGGCTTGGCCCCCAAGCCTAGTGGAGGCGCCCCCACCCCCAGGGTTTCCCAACCCTAGGCGCAGGGGAGGCCCATGGGGGGGCGCACCAGCCCACCAGGGGATGGTTCCCTTCCCACTTCAGCCCATGGGGCCCTCCGGGATAGGTGGCCCCACCCCGTGGACCCCCGGGACCCTTCCAGTGGTCCCGGTACAATACCGATTACCCCCGAAACCTTCCCGGTGGCCGAAACTGGACTTCCTATATACAATTCTTTACCTCCGGACCATTCCGGAACTCCTCGTGACGTCCGGGATCTCATCCGGGACTCCGAACAACTTTCGGGTTACCGCATACTAATATCTCTACAACCCTAGCGTCACCGAACCTTAAGTGTGTAGACCCTACGGGTTCGGGAGACACGTAGACATGACCGAGACGACTCTCCGGTCAATAACCAACAGCGGGATCTGGATACCCATGTTGGCTCCCACATGCTCCTCGATGATCTCATCGGATGAACCACGATGTCGAGGATTCAATCAATCCCGTACGCAATTCCCTTTGTCTATCGGTACGATACTTGCCCGAGATTCGATCGTCGGTATCTCGATACCTTGTTCAATCTCGTTACCGGCAAGTCTCTTTACTCGTTTCCGTAACACATCATCCCGTGAACAACTCCTTGATCACATTGAGCTCATTATGATGATGTCCTACCGAGTGGGCCCAGAGGTACCTCTCCGTTACATGGAGTGACAAATCCCAGTCTCGATAGTGCCAACCCAACAGATACTTTCGGAGATACCCGTAGTGCACCTTTATAGCCACCCAGTTACGTTGTGACGTTTGGTGCACCCAAAGCACTCCTACGGTATCCGGGAGTTGCACAATCTCATGGTCTAAGGAAAAGTTACTTGACATTGGAAAAGCTTTAGCAAACGAACTACACGATCTAGTGCTAGGCTTAGGATTGGGTCTTGTCCATCACATCATTCTCCTAATGATATGATCCCGTTATCAATGACATCCAATGTCCATGGTCAGGAAACCATAACCATCTATTGATCAACGAGCTAGTCAACTAGAGGCTTACTAGGGACATGTTGTGGTCTATGTATTCACACATGTATTACGATTTCCGGATAACACAATTATAGCATGAATAACAGACAATTATCATGAACAAGGAAATATAATAATAACCATTTTATTATTGCCTCTAGGGCATATTTCCAACAGTCTCCCACTTGCACTAGAGTCAATAATCTAGTTACATTGTGATGAATCGAACACCCATAGAGTTCTGGTGTTGATCATGTTTTGCTCGTGGAAGAGGTTTAGTCAATGGATCTGCTACATTCAAATCCGTGTGCACTTTACAAATATCTATGTCTCCATCTTGAACATGTTCACGTATGGAGTTGAAGCGACGCTTGATATGCCTGGTCTTCTTGTGAAACCTGGGCTCCTTGGCAAGGGCAATAGCTCCAGTGTTGTCACAGAAGAGAGCCATTGGACCCGACGCATTTGGAATGACTCCTAGGTCGGTGATGAACTCCTTCATCCATACTGCTTCGTGTGCTGCCTCCGAGGCTGCTATGTACTCCGCTTCGCATGTAGAACCCGCCACGACGCTTTGCTTGCAACTGCACCAGCTTACCGCTCCACCATTCAAAATATACACGTATCCGGTTTGTGACTTGGAGTCATCCGGATCTGTGTCGAAGCTAGCGTCGACGTAACCCTTTACGACGAGCTCTTCGTCACCTCCATATACGAGAAACATATCCTTAGTCCTTTTCAGGTACTTCAGGATGTTCTTGACCGCTGTCCAGTGTGCCTTGCCAGGATTACTTTGGTACCTACCTACCAAACTTACTGCAAGGTTTACATCAGGTCTGGTACACAGCATGGCATACATAATAGACCCTATGGCTGAGGCATAGGGGATGACACTCATCTCTTCTATATCTTCTGCCGTGGTCGGGCATTGAGCCGAGCTCAATCTCACACCTTGCAATACAGGCAAGAACCCCTTCTTGGACTGATCCATATTGAACTTCTTCAATATCTTATCAAGGTATGTGCTTTGCGAAAGACCTATGAGGCGTCTCGATCTATCCCTATAGATCTTGATGCCTAATATATAAGCAGCTTCTCCAAGGTCCTTCATTGAAAAACACTTATTCAAGTAGGCCTTTATACTTTCCAAGAATTCTATATCATTTCCCATTAGCAGTATGTCATCCACATATAATATGAGAAATGCTACAGAGCTCCCACACTCTTTCTTGTAAACACAGGCTTCTCCATAAGTCTGTGTGAACCCAAACGCTTTGATCATCTCATCAAAGCGAATGTTCCAACTCCGAGATGCTTGCACCAGCCCATAGATTGAGCGCTGGAGCTTGCATACCTTGTCAGCATTCTCAGGGTCGACAAAACCTTCCGGTTGCATCATATACAACTCTTCCTTAAGAAAACCATTAAGGAATGCCGTTTTGATGTCCATTTGCCATATCTCATAATCATAGTATGCGGCAATTGCTAACATGATTCTGACGGATTTCAGCTTCGCTACGGGTGAGAAAGTCTCATCGTAGTCAACCCCTTGAACTTGTCGATAACCCTTAGCGACAAGCCGAGCCTTATAGATGGTCACATTACCATCCGCGTCAGTCTTCTTCTTAAAGATCCATTTATTTTCTATGGCTTGCCGATCATCGGGCAAGTCAGTCAAAGTCCATACTTCGTTTTCATACATGGATCCTATCTCGGATTTCATGGCTTCAAGCCATTTGTCGGAATCCGGGCCCGCCATCGCTTCTTCATAGTTCGAAGGTTCACTGTTGTCTAACAACATGATTTCCAGGACAGGATTGCCGTACCACTCTGGTGCGGAACGTGTCCTAGTGGACCTTCGAAGTTCAGTGATAGCTTGATCATGATCATTATCATTAACTTCCTCTCTAGCCGGTGCAGGCTCCACAGAAACATTTTCTTGTGCTGCGCTACTCTCCGGTTCGAGGGTCATCTCATCAAGCTCCACTTTCCTCCCACTTACTTCTTTCGAGAGAAACTCTTTCTCTAGAAAGGATCCATTCCTGGCAACAAAGATCTTGCCCTCGGATCTTAGGTAGAAGGTATACCCAATAGTTTCCTTAGGGTATCCTATGAACACGCATTTTTCCGACTTGGGTTCGAGCTTCTCTGGTTGAAGTTTCTTCACATAAGCATCGCATCCCCAAACTTTCAGAAACGACAGCTTAGGTTTCTTCCCAAACCATAATTCATACGGTGTCGTCTCAACGGATTTTGACGGTGCCCTATTTATAGTGAATGCGGCAGTCTCTAAAGCATAACCCCAAAAAGATAGCGGTAAATCGGTAAGAGACATCATAGATCGCACCATATCCAATAGAGTGCGATTACGACGTTCGGACACACCGTTACGCTGAGGTGTTCCAGGCGGCGTGAGTTGTGAAACAATTCCACATTTCCTTAAGTGCGTGCCAAATTCATGACTCAAATATTCTCCTCCACGATCTGATCGTAGGAACTTTATTTTCTTGTCACGTTGATTTTCAACCTCATTCTGAAATTCCTTGAACTTTTCAAAGGTCTCAGACTTGTGCTTCATCAAGTAGACATACCCATATCTACTCAAATCATCGGTGAGGGTGAGAACATAACGATAACCACTGCGAGCCTCAACACTCATTGGACCACACACATCAGTATGTATGATTTCCAATACGTTGGTTGCTCGCTCCATTGTTCCGGAGAACGAAGTCTTGGTCATCTTGACCAAGAGGCATGGTTCGCATCTGTCAAATGATTCATAATCAAGAGACTCCAAAAGTCCATCTGCATGGAGTTTCTTCATGCGTTTAACACCGATATGACCAAGGCGGCAGTGCCACAAGTATGTGGGACTATCGTTATCAACCTTGCATTTCTTGGCATTCACATTATAAACATGTGTAACATCACGTTCGAGATTCAATAAAAATAAACCATTGACTAGCGGGGCATGACCATAAAACATATCTCTCATATAAATAGAACAACCATTATTCTCGGATTTAAATGAGTAGCCATCTAGCATTAAGCGAGATCCAGATACAATGTTCATGCTCAAAGCTGGCACTAAATAACAATTTTTGAGGTTTAAAACTAATCCCGAAGGTAGATGTAGAGGTAGCGTGCCGACGGCGATCACATCGACCTTGGAACCATTCCCGACGCGCATCGTTACCTCGTCCTTCGCCAGTCTCCGCTTATTCCGCAGCTCCTGTTTTGAGTTACAAATATGAGCAACCGCACCGGTATCAAATACCCAGGAGCTACTACGAGCGCTGGTAAGGTACACATCAATAACATGTATATCACATATACCTTTGGTATTGCCGGCCTTCTTATCCGCTAAGTACTTGGGGCAGTTCCGCTTCCAGTGACCGTTTCCCTTGCAATAAAAGCACTCAGTCTCAGGCTTGGGTCCATTCTTTGACTTCTTCCCGGCAGCTTGCTTACCGGGCGCGGCAACTCCCTTGCCGTCCTTCTTGAAGTTCTTTTTACCCTTGCCTTTCTTGAACTTAGTGGTTTTATTCACCATCAACACTTGATGTTCCTTTTTGATCTCCACCTCCGCTAATTTCAGCATTGAATATACCTCAGGAATGGTTTTCTCCATCCCCTGCATATTGAAGTTCATCACGAAGCTCTTGTAGCTAGGTGGAAGCGACTGAAGGATTCTGTCAACGACCGCGTCATCCGGGAGATTAACTCCCAGCTGAGACAAGCGGTTGTGCAACCCAGACATCTTGAGTATGTGCTCGCTGACTGAACTATTCTCCTCCATCTTACAACTGTAGAACTTGTCGGAGACTTCATATCTCTCGACTCGGGCATGAGCTTGGAAAACCATTTTCAGCTCTTGGAACATCTCATATGCTCCGTGTTGCTCAAAACGCTTTTGGAGCCCCGATTCTAAGCTGTAAAGCATGCCGCACTGAACCAGGGAGTAATCATCACTACGCGACTGCCAGACGTTCATAACATCTTGAGTTGCTGGGAAAACAGGTGCGTCACCTAGCGGTGCTTCAAGGACATATGCTTTCTTGGCAGCTATGAGAATAATCCTCAGGTTACGGACCCAGTCCGTATAGTTGCTACCATCGTCTTTCAGCTTGGTTTTCTCTAGGAACGCGTTGAAGTTGAGGGCAACATTAGCGTGGGCCATTTGATCTACAAGACATATTGTAAAGATTTTAGACTAAGTTCATGACAATTAAGTTCATCTAATCAAATTATATATAATGAACTCCCACTCAGATAGACATCCCTCTCGTCATCTAAGTGATACATGATCCGAATCGACTAGGCCGTGTCCGATCATCACGTGAGACGGACTAGTCATCAACGGTGAACATCTCCATGTTGATCGTATCTTCTATACGACTCATGCTCGACCTTTCGGTCTCTTGTGTTCCGAGGCCATGTCTGTACATGCTAGGCTCGTCAAGTCAACCTAAGTGTATTGCTGTGTAAATCTGGCTTACACCCGTTGTATTTGAACGTTAGAATCTATCACACCCGATCAACACGTAGTGCTTCGAAACAACGAACCTTCGCAACGGTGCACAGTTAGGGGGAACACTTTCTTGAAATTTTAGTGAGGAATCATCTTATTTATGCTACCGTCGTTCTAAGCAAATAAGATGTAAAAACATGATAAACATCACATGCATTCAAATAGTGACATGATATGGCCAATATCATTTTGCTCCTTTGATCTCCATCTTCGGGGCGCCATGATCATTATCGTCACCGGCATGACACCATGATCTCCATCATCATGATCTCCATCATCGTGTCTTCATGAAGTTGTCTCGCCAACTATTACTTCTACTACTATGGCTAACGGTTAGCAATAAAGTAAAGTAATTACATGGTGTTTTCATTGACACGCAGGTCATACAATAAATTAAGACAACTCCTATGGCTCCTGCCGGTTGTCATACTCATCGACATGCAAGTCGTGATTCCTATTACAAGAACATGATCAATCTCATTCATCACATCCTTTTGGCCATATCACATCACACGGCATAAGCTGCAAGAACAAGTTAGACGTCCTCTAATTGTTGTTGCAAATTTTTTACGTGGCTGCTATAGGTTTCTAGTAAGAACGTTTCTTACCTACGCCAAAACCACAATGTGATATGCCAATTTCTATTTACCCTTCATAAGGACCCTTTTCATCGAATCCGATCCGACTAAAGTGGGAGAGACAGACACCCGCTAGCCACCTTATGCAACTAGTGCATGTCAGTCGGTGGAACCAGTCTCACGTAAGCGTACGTGTAAGGTCGGTCCGGGCCGCTTCATCCCACGATGCCGCCGAATCAAGATAAGACTAGTAATGGCAAGAAGATTGACAAATCGACGCCCACAACTACTTTGTGTTCTACTCGTGCAAGATACTACGCATAAACCTGGCTCTGATACCACTATTGGGATCGTAGCAGAAATTTAAAATTTTCTACGCATCACCAAGATCAATCTATGGAGTCATCTAGCAACGAGAGAGAGGGGAGTGCATCTACATACCCTTGTAGATCGCGCGCGGAAGCGTTCAAGAGAACGGGGTTGATGGAGTCGCACTCGTCGTGATCCAAATCACCGATGATCCTAGCGCCGAACGGACGGCACCTCCGCGTTCAACACACGTACGGTTGGGAGAGACGTCTCCTCCTTCTTGATCCAGCAAGGGGGGGGGGGAGAAGTTGATGGAGATCCAGCAGCACGACGGCGTGGTGGTGGAAGTAGCGGGATTTCAGCAGGGCTTCGCCAAGCGCTACTGGAGGAGGAAGAGGTGTCACGGGAGGGAGAGGGAGGCTCCAGGGCTTCTTGGGTGCGGCTGCCCTCCCTCCCCTCCACTATATATAGGGGCTAGGGGGGGCGCCGGCCCCTCTAGATCCCACCTAGATGGGGGGCGGCAGCCAAGGGGTGGCTTGGCCCCCAAGCCTAGTGGAGGCGCCCCCACCCCCAGGGTTTCCCAACCCTAGGCGTAGGGGAGGCCCATAGGGGGGCGCACCAGCCCACCAGGGGCTGGTTCCCTTCCCACTTCAGCCCATGGGGCCCTCCGGGATAGGTGGCCCCACCCGGTGGACCCCCGGGACCCTTCCGGTGGTCCCGGTACAATACCGATTACCCCCGAAACCTTCCCGGTGGCCGAAACTGGACTTCCTATATACAATTCTTTACCTCCGGACCATTCCGGAACTCCTCGTGACGTCCGGGATCTCATCCAGGACTCCGAACAACTTTTGGGTTACCGCATACTAATATCTCTACAACCCTAGCGTCACCGAACCTTAAGTGTGTAGACCCTACGGGTTCGGGAGACACGTAGACATGACCGAGACGACTCTCCGGTCAATAACCAACAGCGGGATCTGGATACCCATGTTGGCTCCCACATGCTCCTCGATGATCTCATCGGATGAACCACGATGTCGAGGATTCAATCAATCCCGTACGCAATTCCCTTTGTCTATCGGTATGATACTTGCCCGAGATTCGATCGTCGGTATCTCGATACCTTGTTCAATCTCGTTACCGGCAAGTCTCTTTACTCGTTTCCGTAACACATCATCCCGTGAACAACTCCTTGATCACATTGAGCTCATTATGATGATGTCCTACCGAGTGGGCCCAGCGGTACCTCTCCGTCACACGGAGTGACAAATCCCAGTCTCGATTCGTGCCAACCCAACAGACACTTTTGGAGATACCCATAGTGCCCTAGAACACCGGATCCCCTCTTCTTCCTCCTCGGATCGCCGGAACGCCGCCGCCGTCGATTCGGCCCCCTCTGCGCTCCCGTTCCTCGAAGGGCCCTCTTGCGCCCGCGCGGTGAGCTCCACCCCTCCTCCCTCCTCTCTTTTGCTCTCTAACGCACCCGAGACGGCCGGATCCACCATGGCCGAGCTCGGCTCCGCCGATGAGCTCGTCGCCGTCGCCTTTAGCACTGTCACGGCCAACCAAGCACGCCCGCGTGCTCGGGGTAACCTTCTGGTGCCCCTCGTGGCTTTAGCTCGCGCGCAAACACACCGCAACGCCGGATCCCCGTAGTCCCGCATTCCGGCGCCGCCTGCCGTCGGCGCCGAGCTCAACTCCGACCACCGCAGGCCGCGAGACTACCCGCGTTGGACGCGCCGCTCTTTGCTCGTTCGAACGCACACGAGGACGCCCATTTTGGTGCTTTATAGAGCAAACCCGAGCCTCGCCGTGGTTCGGCCGGCGTGCGCGAGCTCGCCGGAGCCGTTCCGGCTGGCGTCCAACGTGGCGAGGTGCGGGCCCCGCCTACACTCACTGACCAGTGGGCCTAGGACCCCACTTTGACTTCGTTGACCAGGTCAACGCGCGGCACTGTTCATCCCCTGTCACTGACCAGTGGGCCCCGTGCGTTAATTAAACTAATTAAGTTTTAAAAATTAATCTGTTAATTAACATAGACACTGACATGTGGGGCCCACACCCTTAATTAGCTGCTGAAAGTTTAATTGATTCTCAAATAAGCCCTGAGTCACTGACCAGTGGGTCCCACTAGACCCACAGGTCAGGTTTGACCAGTCAACGCCTCCTGTTGACTGCTGACATCATCCTCACGCAATGCTGACATCATAATTCCTTTTCTGCTGATTTAAAATAATTCCAGAAATTAATATAATCTTTGGAAATTCATAACTTTTAAACCATAGCTCAGATCGAAAAACTTAAAACATGAAACTTGCTCAGAACGACGAGACGAATCTGAATACGCGGTCCGTTCGTCTGCCACACGTCCCTAACTATCCGAACATGGAACCGATCCCCTCCGGTCATCTGTCTGACAAATGTCCGGAACCGGGAAAACGTTCCCGGATGGATTCCTCCTTCCTCGGTGATGTGCCACCATACGTTAGGACACACCCGGCACTGCGTATTGCCATGTCATACATTGTATAGCACTTGTTTGCTCTGCATTTACTGTTGTCTCCCCCTCTTCTTTCTCGTTAGATCTCGATACCGACGTAGCCTCCGAGATCGACGCAGCCCCGGTGATTGGCTACAGTTCCGACGTCCTTGCCCTTGCCGCCGAGCAACCAGGCAAGCCCCCCCTTTGATCATCCCGATATCGCCTATTCTAATTCTCCTGCTTGCATTAGAATTTTGCTACTGTTACTGCTTTTCCTATTTCTGCTGCATAGCCTGTTTATTGTAGCCTACTGTTGATAATTGCCTACTATCCTAAACTGTTTAGTATAGACTGGTTAGAGCCCCATTAGTGACCCCCACTTTATCCCGACTGCCCCGCTGGAGTTTCAGAAGACCCGATCAACGGGATCGAAGACCAGGACCCGGCACCGCACCTCACTTCCCCTTAGTTGCTCGACACTACTGGGTTACTATCGAGTGTCGAGGGTGATACCTCGATAACACTTCTGATGATAACCTTGTAGGTTAGTTACTCGATCGTGGTAAGCGAGGGTGATTCCTCCTACACCACCCCCGACACCGACGCCGTCGTGCAACACCTCAAGTGTGGACCTCGAGGGTGATTCCTCCTTCGTTCACCTTGACGACAACATCGAGCGGGAATTCCATCGAGGGTGATTCCTCAGGATTCCCCTTGATATGGTAGCCTCACGGATGCCTTACATAACGGATGATAATGATACTTGAGAAGGCGGGTCGACCCTGAGGGGTACCCGCGAGTGATGAATAGTTACCCGTGAGATATTCCATGAGGCGCGGCCGGGCATTCTTAGCCCTTGCAGCAAGTCCTCGAGACGGGGCGACGGGGTCACATCTTTCGTGAGTCTCTGCTCGTTACCGCAAGCCACTAGGACACTACGATTTGGATATATGATCCGAGCAGGCCACTGGCCTGATAGCACTAACCATCACGTGGGCATAGTATGGGCGTTCTGCATCGTAACATCAGCCGAAAGCTCTGTCAGACGTCTAGTTCAGCATTGTGGCACGGTCGGATCGTACCGGCCTTCCGAGGCGGTGCTGGTATCCACCCTGCACACAACGACCCGGAGGGCGAGGGGCGATGGCCCAAGACCCCCTTGCGCTTAGGAGGTAGACCGGCGGGGACCTCTCTGCTGAGCTGTAGGTAGGGTTGCGGTGTGTCGTTTGGCCGAGGCCGGGCATGACCCAGGAAAGTGTGTCCGACCGGAGTTAAGCGAGCGTGGTGGGTAAGTTGGTGCACCCCTGCAGGGAAGAACACATCTATCGATAGCCGGTCCTACGGTAAAGGACATTCGGAGTTGTATCCCGATCGGTACAGCTAGAACTTGGATGATACCTGGATATGTGGCTCCGGGATCGCTTTCTCGCAGGGAGTCGAGGAAGGATCTCTGGGCGAGACTGTTACTTGACACTACTGCTACTTTACATTATGCTATTGTGTACTCCTCTTATGCTGCAAGACAGATGAAGATGCTGAAGATGCTAGTCTTCGATAGGACTAGGCCTTCTCTCTATTCTGGCAGTTCTGCAGCCCAGTCCACATATACAGCCTTCCCTTGATAATGTTGCATATGTAGTGTAGATCCTTGCTTGCTGAGTACTTCGCAGTACTCACGGTTGCTTTGCTTTCTTTTTCTCCCCATATCAGTTTGTCGTGACCAGATGACGGAGCCCCTGAGATAGCTGTTCCGCCGACGACTATTTCAACCACCCCGAGGACGGCTACTACTTCAAGATGGCTATCGACCAGGAGTAGGTTCGGAGGGTCCCAGGCAGGAGGCCTGCGCCTTTCGATCGTAGAGTTTTGTTTTGTTCCGCCTTTCTAAGGGCCTTTCTGTTTTCTTTTATATCTGTACTCAGATATCTAATGCTTCCGCTGACGCTTGTATGCCATCGAGCTATGTATTCGAGCCCTCGAGGCCCTGGCTTGTAATATTAAGCTTGTATGATTTTATTTATATTTTAGAGTTGTGTTGTGATATCTTCAAGTGAGTCCTTAGGCTTGATCGTGTGCATTTGCGTGCATGGTTAGTGCACGATTAAGCCGGGGGCGTCACACTGGAGAACACGTACCGGCTTCTCCCCAGCCTGTAACCATGGCAAGAATAAGAACCATAGATGATTAACCGCAAAAAAGAAGAAGAATAAGAACCATAGAACAACAACTAAGCGCTTCCTACAAAGAGAAAGGAGGCAAATGAAATAATTTGCAACGGACGTACTGGTTCAGCCTTCTCGAATTGTGCTTCACTACGGGCTGCATCGTCCAGGTTAATTGGAAGTGTGGGGATCGCCGTATTGATGCGGTAGACCTTCCTAATCTAAATCTCGATCTGCAAGTAAAAACGAACGCACAAGCAATTGATCAGCTAGGCACAGTATAACACCCAAGCAAACCGATGCACTTCAAGTTCAAAATCAGACAACAATAATTTTGAAACAAATAAGAAGAAACCAGAATCTAACATGGGCGTGAGGGCTGAGATGACTAACCTGTTTGTGTGGTGGACTTGAGGGGCTCCTTGGGAAGGGTGACGATGCCCTCGACATCGATGGTGCTCTCCTTGTTGAGGGAGGTGGAAAAGCGCACCATCAGCTTGCTGAAGCCGGCGTCGGCTCTGCCAGCGAGCACGCACTGCACGGTGCTCATGCTCTAGTGTATCACAACGAAGGCCATCTTCTTCCTGACCAGGTGCAACGTCTGCTCGGACGCGCAGATGAGCACGGAGCGGCCCGTGGCATCGTCGAGGTCGCCAATGTCGGTAGGACCTGCCCGAGATGACCTTGGACTGGATCTCCTCGGCAGGGACATCGTCGTAGTTCTGCACCCCCTTCCGGACGACACGAAGGACAGAGTCAATGAGCTCAGCTCCGACGACATAGTGCCCCTTTCCCCAGTGAAGCCCCGTGCATTGGCCGTCCTAGTCACGTCCGTCTCTTTGAAGGTGTTAACTACGGCCAAAAATTCAAGTCTAAACCTTCGTACTACTATTCATGATCAGATATCACTGTATGTCTGTATCTGCATTTGATGCGCCGTGTAATTAAGCTGGCACGCATTGCATAGCATAATGCATCTGTTCATCTAGTGTCGATGTTCTTCTTCTCAGTCGAGAGAATGATGCCGCTGAAAGAATGAAAAATGGGAGACATGGCTGCTCATCTTTGTACGCACAGGGCACAAACCTGCTGCAGGAGGCCTCATTGTGGTAGATGTTGACGCGCTCGAGCTGGCGGTCGGAGGTGTCGCCATACTGGCAGGTGGGGTCGATGTCGTGCTTGTCGCAGAGACGCAGACCATCTCCCAAAATTTGGAGCCGATCTGGATACCGTACTGGCCGCCCTGGATATGAAGGATTGTAACCCGTCCTACGGCGATAACCCTGCATCTGGAGACTCCCGACTTCCCAGAGGCATGCCTTGTGGCGGCAGCCGTTGGTCCACGCCGCCATGCGCGACTACCCCAACGCACGGAGTAGGGGATCGAGAGCAACTGCTGCAGATTTGGTACGTGTGTTGCCTGGATTAGGAGGAGGTGGGATGGATCGGGTGAGTTTGATAGAGATATGGGCGGTGGTGACGGCGGGGTCCGAGCCGGCCTCCCCCGACGCGAGTAGATCGTGGCAAGCGGGTGAGATGGTGGAGTCGACGAGGCGGCGACGGCGGCAGGTGAGGCTAGGGATCCGGGGGTGGACTTGAAAAACCAATGGGAGGGGGTGATGGGGGAGACGAAAAAAAAAACCGTGCGAAAGTGGGAGACAAAAAAACCATGCAAAAATTAACCGTGAAGGCTATTCTAGCAACTGAGACATTATGAGTAGAGATACTGCAGCAATTTTTTGAGAGGAGAAAAAAAACAAATGATCGGGTCAGCCATCAAGCGGGAGTCAGCGATCGAGCGGCCGCTAGCGAGCGAGCGTGCGGTAGCCAGCGAAGCATTGCTGGGCCAGGCCCATGCAAGCGAGAAGCACGCCATGGAGTACGTCGGTATTGCATTTTTCTTTTGTAGAAACGTATGTCGGTATTGCTTGGGCTACAATTTGATAAGAATTTCCTTTCCAGATGCAACCAAAGCTTGGGCCAGGCCATCTAAAAAAAAAAGCTTGGGCCAGGCCCACAACGTCTCTTATATTTGTCCAAGCCCCGTAGCACATCCCGTAGGTGTACCCGCCCCCGACTTTCTCCGTCTTCCTCGACTCGACTCGATTCGTCCGTGCACCGACCTCTACCGCCTCCTTGCTCCCAGCCATGGCCGGCGGCGATGGTGAGGCGGCAACCCTAAATCCCACCAGTATCCTCCTCTATCTCACTCTCCGTGATACCCTTCCCCTCTCTCCCCTGCAGGTGACCGCGCCCGTGCGCCGAAGCGGTACAAGTCCTCGGCGCCATCGAAGGCGGCTCTGGTGGACGAGACCGCCGAGATGAACTACGCCGACGACTTCGATGACGATGCCCGCGACGGTACCGCGCGCATGATTCCCCCCAAATCCACCAATCTTTCGCGAATCGGTGTGATTCCTGCCATTTAATTGATTGGGGATTTTGGGGGTGGAACTTTGATTCGTTCCAGGGGATAACGAGGTGAAGAAGAGGGACTTTACCAAGCTCGAGCTCAAGCCAGATCACGTGAACCGGCCGCTGTGGGCGTGCGCAGACGGCCGCATCTTCCTCGAGACCTTCTCGCCTCTTTACAAGCAGGCGTACGATTTCCTCATCGCCATCGCCGAACCTGTATGCAGGTCCATTCAATCACCCATTCACCCCTACCTCAAAATCCCAGCCAACCGCATATCTTGTTTTGTACTAGCCATGGTTGTATCCAACGAGTGGAACCTTACCCAACTTTTACCAGTTTTCCCAGACAGTTAGCATGGAGTGGTAGTAGGAAGATCATATTCTGGTAGGCCGAGTTAGCCTTAATTTCGCCATGCTTAGTAAGGTTATATGCAGTGTATAGGTCTGGTGCGGCACTGCATCATTCATTTGGTCTGATTCAAAAGGATTCTTTAATGGGACCTGCATTTTGGGGATCTTGCTACTGCCTTGTGAATTTAATGGCTATATATGCTAGTGTTGGAGAAGACTCGGTTTGATCTCCTGTGATTCATGGAAAGAATTTTGTAGGAATAGGTTGGTTTGGATCCTGTTCTTTTGGTTTGGGAAACTAATGCCACTTAATGTAATTAACCATGAATTTCTTGCAGTAGTATCATTTCAAGGGATTTAATGCCCCACATGGTTATCTAGAAAGGAGAATAACTTGACTTGCATAACATGCTGAGTATGAGTTCAAAAGATATGAAGTATAATGCTTGTCCTAGTTGCCTTGGAAAACAATTAGGCCTCCTTTGGTTTGTAGGAATTTTGTAGGAACTCTATAGGATAGGATTTGCAAAGGAAAAATTCCTTTGAAGCCCTTTGGTTTATAGGAATGAATTCCTATTCCTATGTAGGATAGGAATCAATCCTTCATATTTTGGAGGAAAAAAATTAGCCTAGACTCAATGGAAAAATTCCTATCCTATGCACCAAATAACATCTCTTTCTCTATAGGAATTGAGATGCATGTCATCTCACTTCCTATGATTTTCCTATTCCTATAAAATTCCTATCCTATGAACCAAAGGAGGCCTTATAGGATTGGGTCTGGAGTCGGGATGTTTGGATCGTGCATGCTGTGTTAAAGAGATAATAGACTATTACTTCCTGACTCCTGAGTGTTGCTTAGTGCACGGAACAGCAATGGATTTAAGTTAATATGCAATTGAACCTGACCTAAAAGGATGCCGGTACTTCATAATGGAAGATGTAGTCAAATGGGTCAACTTCCCCCCCTAAACATACAAACTCTACTCCGGTTAATGTCTGGAATATATGCATTGTGCAAAACGTGTGGGATATTTGAAACTTAAATCTCACTTTGGTGGTGCAGGCCAGAATCTATGCATGAATACAATCTAACGCCACACTCGTTGTATGCCGCGGTCTCAGTTGGACTTGAGACAACCACTATCATTAGTGTCTTGAGTAAGCTCTCCAAGACTAAGTTGCCCCATGAGATAATTGATTTCATCCATGGGTCAACTGCGAATTATGGCAAAGTAAAGCTTGTTCTGAAGAAGAATCAATATTTTGTGGAGTCGCCGTTCCCTGAGGTTGTATCATTCTTCCTGCAGCTAAATAATTTTGATTACTCTGTCACTCGTTATGTACTTATTTATTGGAGCTGTGATGCCTGTGTCCAGGTTTTGAAGACCCTCCTGAACGATGACGTAATTTCGAAAGCACGAAAAGCTCCCGAGGTTAATTTTTTGTTCTCTTCACTTTCATACAATTTGCGTGGAACACAGTTAGTGTCTGTTAGAACAGAACTTTGTATCATATGGAGGTGCTTATCCATACCATCCATGTGCATTATCTCCTTCCCTAATAATTATTTCATATGACTGGCATAAATATCACCTCCATTATTTTTCTCAACTGCTGGTATAGGTCTTCATACCGGCCATTTTGAACTAGTTGTTTGCTATGCCTCATTATCCGAATCCATTTATATGTCTCTTCAGGACTGCCTCGCTGTTAGCAAAACAGCTGGGGAAATAGCTAGTGGACATGATTTGTTAGATGAAATGCAATTGGCTGCTGCAACTGAAGACAAGGAAACACATTCTTTCGAAATTGATTCCTCTCAGGTATTATGTCGCTTCAAGCAGAAGCTTTGGCAGCTTCAGTTGTGGAGACTGGTGTTTAATACTTTGATCCATCATATTCAGGTTGAGAACGTAAAGCAACGGTGCTTACCAAATGCACTGAACTTTCCCATGCTAGAGGAGTATGATTTTAGAAATGACACAGTAAGTACTTTCCACATGAAGAAACAACTATATTTATCAGATCTAGGATGGTGGTTTGACCAAGAAAAACTTTGATCCTTGATGCATCAGCTGGACTGAGATTTTTTTCATGCATTTAAACCGTGTTAAATAAGATAAAACCAGATTGAGCTGGCCAGTTTTGCTGTGAGATGGTCATGTTGAAACGAACCGACCCAAAATGGCCTTGTGCTGGAAGCAATTTCTTACCTTGTGGTTCATTGAGTTCAAAACAACTACGTTTGTATACAAGTAGGGCCTACCAGCTGAATTGGTTAGCTACTTTGCTAGTCATTTGCTACATTAAATGCAGACTTCATAAGAAAGAACCAGTGTGACGGTAATAACAGAGCTTAGGTATTGCACAATATCATCTCAGAACATTGTAGTATGTAATGTGTCATACTGACATAACTGATTCAGATATGCATGTGTAAATCAGAAGTGTTAAGTTTATATTGATACATCTCATAGTTTGATTTTTCTTACTACCTCCAATCCAAAAAGTGCCGTGGCTTTAGTTCAAACTCTTTTTTTTGGATTGGAGGGAGTAACATTTAGTTAAGCTGTTGACCCAAGCCCTCACTGTATTGATGATCGGGCAGCAACTGCCAACTGGTGCATGTTGCTACTTATTTGATCCTCATTGTATACATCTGAAAGTTAAAACCATTCAATGATGTAAAGTTGATACAGGGTGCTCTTTTGGTATCTGCACATTGAAGGCCCAACACAACTGAGTAGCACACGTACCATGGGAAATAAACTTAAGCCCTTCCATTCAGTCATGATCTTTTGGTACATTAAGAACACTGTCATAATACATAAACCCCCAATTGTTTAAATTCATGAAGAAGACAGGCGCTTTATATGTCCATCTATCAAGTGTTATCTCTAGCTGAACAAACCATGTCAACAATTCTTTGCTATTTCCTGTTGAGATTTGAGACCAATAGTATTCTCAACCCATTTTACTTGTCACAGGAATATGCAATTTATAATTTTTTTTTACCTTTGCAGTTGCTTTCTAGCATGACATATGATGAAGCATTCACTACAAGATTTAGAATTGAGACATTTAATTTTACTGTAGGTAAACCCAGATTTGGATATGGAATTAAAACCTCAAGCACGGCCAAGGCCATATCAAGAAAAGAGCCTCAGTAAGATGTTTGGGAATGGTAAGTTCATGATGCAAATATACAGGAATAACTGCATATTAAACCCAGTAAACGGCTTGAGTGTCATGATATGGTACCTTAACAGATGCATGCAATACTCGTTCATAGTTTGCTATCCTTAGCCTATTAGTGATATTGAGATTTTGAGAGTTTGAGCTGAAATCAGGATCTCATCTCTATTAGTTGGTTTGGTTGTACTGGATTGTTAGAAAGAGTTTTGGGTCCCAATGATAAATTCAAGTCAATCCTGCAAGTTACTATGCTGTTGTGACTTATGAGATCTAATTGGACTCCATCTCCTTCGTGCAAGAGTTATAATGGCCTTTAGAAGTTTAGGCATGATAGCTTAAGTAACTGGGTCTTCAAATCAAGCATATTGTTGCCGGTCTTACCAGATGATGTTTTTGCTGATTGGCCACCAGATTCGAGAACAGATATATATATAAGTTGCTTAATGTCACATGGCCTGCTCGACTCGATCTGATTTTAATAATGAGAAGATGCATTTTAAGCATAGGAACTAGTAAAGTTCGGGATACCTTACTAAGAAGACAGGAAACTAGGAATGTTAGGGGGCAGTCTCACTGCTCTCGGCGTTAGCTAGAAAATTTACTCCCTAGCTTCATTTGTTAATTGTTAGCTTTGGAACTCAATAATCTGCTGAGTATGTGCTGCGTGTGCTTCTTCTCCTTTGCTGAACAAAATTTCCCATCATTTTGCAGGCAGAGCAAGGTCAGGCATTATTGTGCTACCTTGTGGTGCTGGAAAATCCTTGGTCGGTGTATCCGCAGCATGTCGTATTAAGAAGAGCTGTCTATGCTTGGCCACAAATGCTGTATCTGTTGATCAATGGGCATTCCAGTTCAAGCTTTGGTCAACTATAAGAGATGAACATATCAGCCGGTTTACGTCTGATAACAAAGAGAAATTTCGAGGGATGGCTGGTGTTGTTGTGACTACATATAACATGGTGGCATTTGGGGGCAAACGGTCTGAAGATTCAGAGAAGATTATTGAAGAAATCCGGAATAGGGAGTGGGGTTTGCTGCTTATGGATGAGGTGAGATCTCCATTCTTTGATAAGTTAGGCTTGCGAATTTCATTAGCACATGAAAGATCATAATAGTGTACATGCCCATTTTCTTATTTGTGTTTGCAGGTTCACGTTGTCCCTGCACATATGTTCAGAAAGGTTATCAGCATTACCAAGTCTCACTGCAAGCTTGGTCTTACTGGTCCGTTTTCATCATATAATAGTCTTGTGTTATTTTGACTGCTCGCTTATCATAATATTATAAATTATTTCAATTCTTACAATTGCAGCTACACTTGTGAGAGAGGATGAACGTATCACAGATCTAAATTTTCTAATTGGACCAAAGCTGTATGAAGCAAATTGGTTGGATTTAGTGAAAGGTGGATTTATTGCAAATGTGCAATGTGCAGAAGTGTGGTGTCCCATGACCAAAGAGTTCTTTGCTGAGTATTTGAAAAAGGAAAATTCAAAAAAGAAGCAGGTGAATCTTCATTGAAGTTTCTCATCTGTCCGTGCAGATTTTCTTATTCAACTTCGGAACCTTTTTGAAACACAAATGTTCGAGCTTCCGTTATTGCTACCTTATTTTTTTACATTTATGCAATGATCACTTTGATCTGTTAACGTGTTGACTTTTTGTTAAGTTATGTCATCTTAATTCCTGACAAGAAAGTATTCTTCTTCGCCCTTAGGGGGCATGTGATAAAATTGGAATGATACACTTCTTGACTTAAGTCATATATAAACTTATGAATATTTTATTGGCATGCTTGTCTCTGAACTCCATTTGCATTCCTCAGATTTGTTCATTCATATTGATGTTTGCATTATATTGGCTCGTGTCTACCAGGTACTCTATGTGATGAATCCAAACAAGTTCAGGGCTTGTGAGTTTCTAATTCGATTCCATGAGCAACAACGCGGGGATAAGATCATTGTATTTGCTGATAATTTATTTGCACTAACTGCATACGCAATGAAGCTCCGTAAACCAATGATTTATGGTGCCACAAGGTAACCTCTCATCTTAGACGATTCTACTTATGCGCCATAAGTTATATACTTATGTTGGCTTCGCATCTCGCAGCCATGCGGAGAGGACAAGAATTTTGTATCAATTCAAAAACAGCCCAGAAGTCAACACCGTTTTCCTCTCTAAGGTGTGCTTATTTTAATTTCGCAATCCTGTTTATTTGTTCCAAAACCGCCCTCATAGGTAATCTTAACATCATCTCTGCTATTAATGCATAGGTGGGTGATAACTCCATTGATATCCCAGAGGCAAATGTAATCATACAAATATCGTCTCATGCTGGTTCCCGGCGTCAAGAAGCTCAACGGCTGGGACGTATTCTCAGGGCAAAGGTAACGTAGATTGAAGCTTGCGGTTGCTGCATGCAGTGTAATAAACAAACCAGTTGCAATTGCTGTGTTGCTTCTCTTGATATTAAAAATTTAGCGTGGATTTCTTTATGTTTCGGATACATTGATAATTTGCATGTATATTCTGAAATTGAGTTTCCATTAAAAAAGACCGAAAATGAGTTGGTATAAAGAACAAAAATCTTGAATCAAAATTGATTATGCAAAAGGAAACAACTTTATTTTCTATATAGCTTGCTTTTCAAACTTCCCAGGATGGTTTATTTGAATCTGTGACGTCTGTATGTGGTAATTTGTTTCTAGATATTTTTAGTGTAAGTAAATTATCATTACTCCAACTCTGGCTTTTGAGGCGGTCATGCAAGGGATTTCAATAATCTGGATGTGAGTTATGCCAGTGATGTGGCCAATCAGATGGGCAGAAGTGATCTATAATTGTTAGTGATACAATGTTCTCTATGGCATTGCCACTGAATCTGTTTTAACTACTGTGGCTGCAGGGTAAGCATCAAGATAGGATGGCAGGTGGAAAAGAAGAATACAATGCCTTTTTCTATTCTCTTGTATCAACTGACACACAGGTGTGTCTCACTAATGTTTACTGCATTAGTTTTTCATTTGACTTATTCCATTTCTTGATATTCTTGAAATGGCGAATGCCGAAACCGTGCATGTGGAATTTAGATCAACTTTAGCATGACATGTTTTTTGATGCAGGAAATGTACTACTCAACCAAAAGGCAACAATTCCTTATCGATCAGGGATATAGTTTCAAGGTTTATTCCCAAGCATTTCTCTAGATATTGCGAATCTTTTTGACACTTCGGGTTTAGTGATAAAAAAAAAATATTTCCAGGTGATCACTAGCTTGCCGCCACCTGAAGAAGGACCTAACCTGAGTTTTCACACGCTCGATGAACAGCTTGACCTTTTAGGCAAAGTGAGTGTTTTCTATACCCATTGTTCGTCAGTTTCTTGCTGTTTGTACCTGACTGCAATTTCTTTCTGCTCTACTTGTAAAACAGGTGTTGAGCGCAGGGGATGACATGATTGGTGTTGAGCACTTGGAAGAGGATTCTGATGGCAAGGCTCTCCTGAAGGCTCGGCGCTCTGCTGGATTGATGAGCGCATTTTCTGGAGCGGGTGGAATGGTGTACATGGAGTACAAGTGCTGCCTCTCTCCACTTCCATTTTACTTTCGTCTCTATGCTGTGATTCCATTGTAGTAGTTCGTTTGCTGAATGCTTACATGCGAGTCTTACCTTCTCATCCAGCACTGGAAAGGGCAAGGGAGCCAAGAAGAAGGACCCGGCTAAGAGGCATACGCTGTTTAAGAAACGCTATACATAGAGTTCTGCTGCATGTCATTTGCAACGAAGCCAGGAACCTATAGGGCGTGATTTGCTTTGCTGGGACATGGTATGGTTCAATGGGCCCTTTTCATTGGACATAATGCGCTAATCACTCGTCGTTAGTGAATTCTACCAGGAAGGGAGCAATTTTGGTCTCTGCTGCTTCGTTCTGATTATCTCCAGTTTCGTATCAGAAGGGTCAATTTTGGAGCTTATGAGAAGGAGAACGAGGACATTTGTCTTTCATGGAAATGTAAATATTTGTGCAAGTACCTGTATAACCAAAATCCACATTGCAAAGCATGCACAACAATATAACGAGGACATATTGTTTCATTGTATACAATTGTGACACACGGTTGCTCTACCAGTTAAACAATCTGGAAAAGTACCAATGCTTCCTCCATTTTAAGGAAATTTTAGGATCCATTATTTGATACTCCCTCCGTCCCACAATATAAGATCGTTTTTCATGCTATGTTAGTTTGAAAAATGATCATATATGGAGGGAGTGTGTTAGCGAGACAAACTACCAACGGGTTGGCTCAATTCGTTGTTGCTGCAACAATGTTTGCAATTTCCTTATCTTTTGGTCATTATAAACTTAATTTATATGATGGTCAAGTCGACAAATACACTCTCTTTCATTTGAGTTGAGAAATGTGGCTACCAGGCTTGCATTTTGTTGTAGAAATGACGATATAAAAGCAGCCATGATGATCCATCTCAAGCATGGTACTACGTAGAGTAGTGATCTTTAGAATTCTCTTGGCAGGATTTGTGTATTAACAGTTGGAAAACGTTAGGTGTTTGTCCAAAATATACTCCCTCAGTATACACTAATGTAGTGTCAAAAACTATTATCAAAAACGCTTGGGACGGAGGGAGTATAATGGTGAGGAAGCTATCCTAATCTAAGAGTAAATTACAATAATGAACGTTATTGTCGAAGTGCGACATTTCATCAAGCACTTCGAGGGGTGTAGCAGCAGATGATGCGACGGAAGGACCCAGACGGGGTGAGGAGCTGACGACGAGGTTTCGGATGGCGACAGTAACAACCACAATGCAGTGCCGAAGCAAAATGGTCTTGCGGTGACGGTGAGACATTGTGAGTGGGCGGCAATGGACAGTAGGAGTTGAAAGAGTTACATGGGGTGTTTGGTTTTACCTCATGCTCACCCCACCAAATTGTGGGTACGCTAGAAAATTGGCGGCCGATATCCCCGCCGGCGTTTCACCACGAATTGACGTCAAATAGATGAAAACATTGAGGTGGGGTGGGCACTGTGAAAAGTTGAAGCCCATCCACACAACTACCTAAATCTTAGTCAACACCAATATATTGGCAGGGTGCATAATGACTTCGATCCAAACAACCTCATAGAGAAAGGATTGGATGTCTTTTCACTCATTGTATTTTTTCAACCCTTCTAGAAGTTATAAGATTTTAGAAGAACACTAAACACCCACGAAAGGTCATGGATCGAAATGATGTTGTGGCTTCGCCAATATTCACATGCCATGCGCATGCTTGTGGATGTGTGAGTATGTAGCACTGAGGGGGTTGCACAAACCACTAATTGTTAGGGTTGATTTTGTGTAGAACACTCACTCATTTGCTGCACAAAACATAATCTATTGGTGTAACTCATTATAGCTAGCTCTAATCCATAGTTTGGCTCGGTTGACATGATTCCTGATTGGTTGTTCCTGCTTCACACGTGGCAAAAAAAATATTCATGACATGATTCTTGGATGACCCAGCTAAAAAAACTCAAGGCCTCTTTGATTCGTAGGATTCTGAAAAAATAGGAATAGAAAAAGTATAAGATTGAAGTGACATATCCATTTTTTTTGCGAGAAAACTTTCGATCTATTCATCTTCAATCATGGCAGTACAACGAACACCAGAAATAATAAAAATTACATCCAGATCCGTAGACCACCTGGCGACGACTACAAGCACTGAAGCGAGCCGAAGACGCGCCGCCGTCATCACCCCTCCCACGCCGGAGTCAGGCACAACTTGTTGTAGTAGACAGTCGGGAAGTCGTCGTGCTAAGGCCTCGTAGGACCAGCGCACCAGAACAACAACCGTCGCCGATGAAGAATAACGTAGATCGAAAGGATCCAACCTGAAAACACACGAACATAGATGAACCACAACTAGATCCGAGCAAATCCACCGAGGATAGATCCGTCAGAGACACACCTCCACACGCCCACCAATGATACTAGATTAGCAAGGAGTGTTTGATGTCACTGGATAAACAAAGAAAATATAAAAGAAGGTTGGAGAGGATGTTAGATTTTCTATAAGATGTAGTACAAAAGATTCTATAGGAAAAATTCCTATGAAATCCAATGTTATGAGTCAAAGGACTAACATAAGAAAAATTCCTAAAAAATTACGATCCTCAAAAAATTATATAGAATTCCTTTGAATCAAAGGAGCCGTATGAATAAAATGTCATGCCTCATCTCAATCCTACATGATTTTGGGTTGTTTGATTGCACCATAGAAAAAACAAAGGAATCTTATGGAAAATAGTAAAAAAGACATTAAGAAAAATCTTATATGATTCAATCTTATGAATCAAACAAACCAACATAGGAAAAATTCCTAAAGATTATATTCCTCCAAATTTTCTATGAAGATCCTTTGAATCAAAGGAGCCCTAAATATCTTCCAAACCTTGTCAAGCAACCTTGGTATCCCCTGTGCATTTACAAAGCAGGACCCATCCGTTAGAAGACATGTCAACGGAGCCAACAATAGATTAGAGCTATCTGCAACGAATTACATCGACGTTGGTGTTTCGTGCAACAGTTTCTCAACAGTCGGTATTTTCTAGTAGAATTTTATTGTGTAGTGCTTGCTTTTTGCTCGTATTGTCTTGATGTTTTGTATCCCCTTCGATTTATATTAGTTGTCGCTCAAACAACAGATGTATCTAGCACCAAAGGAAGGGAGTAGTAAGATTTATTTATTAAATCCGATGTCACAAAGAGAAACCCAACCAAATTTATAAACTCCAAATATACAAACACACGCGCATATTTGGGAGTTTATAAATTTCGCCGCACCAACCAATCTGAGCCGCACGTCCAAGGGCTGCAGACCCCGTCTGTCTGTCTCGTGCTTGCGAGGCTGTGACCTGCGAGGCAGCCCAGAGCCCGGCGCAAATCGCAACCTTATTTTTCCTCTCCCCTCCCTCTCGCCTCGCCCCCCCAGCAGCGATCGAGGAGGCGAAACTAATATCCGCACCAGGAATCAAGAGGGGATCGACCTCCCCCCAATCCGCGCTTCCGCCCTGAATCCCCTGCCGCCGGTTCGCCGCCGCCGCCGCTCCCCGAGCCCCCGATGGATTTGGATCTGTGGATCTCCAAGGTCAAGGAGGGCCAGCACCTCGCCGAGCACGAGCTCCAGACCCTCTGCGAATACGTGAGCCTCAGCCCCCTGTATATTTATTGCTTCCGCTAGGGTTTTGTTCGCGCGGCGTTGTGGCGCGCGTGTGCGCTGCGGCGTGGCCGTGTTAGGGTTCGTACCAGCAGTAGCAGGTAGATGGACAAAATTAGTTGCTTTTGCTGCTCGCTGAGAGACTTGAGTGAACCGTGTATGTATTCGTGGGTGTGTCTGTATGCCTAGTGTGTAACCGAGGTGTATTTCGCTGATCATCCAGGTCAAGGAGATTCTCATCGAGGAGTCGAACGTGCAGCCAGTCAACAGCCCGGTCACAGTGTGCGGCGACATCCATGGGCAGTTCCATGACCTTATGAAGCTCTTTGCCACCGGAGGACATGTGCCTGAGACCAACTATATTTTCATGGTCTGGCTTCCCCAGCCCTTCTGTTGTTTACCGTGACTGGTTTAGATAGCCTCTGATGTTCTTGTGTTGCTGAATTGAGCTGTGATTGACTCGTAGGGTGATTTTGTGGACCGTGGCTTCAACAGTCTGGAGGTTTTCACCATCCTTTTGCTACTGAAAGCAAGGTATTTGGTTAGTTTTCTCTTCGCAGATAATGGATCGTCCTTTTGTTTGTTCCAAAGCTTTGAACTTTATAGCGCGTAGCTGCGCATGCAGCTTCTTCACTGTTTCGTGAGTATAAACTTCATTATCATATCACCGTACCTTTTTTTTAACAATAATAGTACATGATAGTGATACACGAATAACCAGATCATGAGTAGATCACCCCAAAAAAGCAAAAAAGGATTGTCAATAGGCATTCCTTAGATGGAATTAAGCTGTTGAATGGTAATGTCTTATTGCTGCTTGATAGTATGTCAAATCCTGTTGTCTCTTCATAACTGACTTTTCCCCTTGTATTTGCTGGATAATACCACGAGTAACGTATGGGGTCGATGGGGTTGATTTAGCTTATTGTTTTTCATGAAACTAGAAGTGTGTAATCTTTGATGGTTCTTGTACAATCATACAAAGAACAGGAGTTGAGCCGAGTAAGACTGGGATGACCTTGTACTGCACAATCCAACTATGGATTGAACTGCAATTTGGAAGCTGCCAGCTGAAATTTGAAGTTGAAACTCGTCTATATTTTTACTATTTGAACATAGGGCTGTCAACGACTGAGTTTGACCGAATACACCCACGCTTTCCTCGAGCTCGATTTGCATCACAAGCCATTTGGTGAGCGGGAGCTTCCATTTGGATTAGAAAATTGTCAGCCAAGAGAAGGAAGAGGGGCAGGTCTAGGATGATGCTCGGGTCCTGTAGTTATTTTCTTCGAAAATGAGCTAGGTTGTGTTGCTCTACCAAGCTTTAGCGAACTGTTCGATCTGGAGCTTGTTTGGCTCACGCGCTTGAGACTGGGCTTGTGCTTGTCTTACTTAGCTCTCGAGTGGAGCTTTATTCAAGCCCGAACAGTTTGAACAGCCTTACTTAAACTGCAAGATTGAAAATAAAGATTGCCTCTCACCATTTTTTGTGATGAACTGCTAAAAAGCACGGATACAACGACACGGACACGGCGACACGCATACGGGGACACGAGATACAGCATTTTCCAAAAACAACCCATGCAAGTATATATAAAAATAAATAAAAATATGCCATGTAATATAGAGCTAAAGACAAAAGAATGAGAAAGAGATAATGCCCCATTTGTTGTCTCCTGTTTCAAGTGCTTGATTGATCATCCAGAGTTTCAGACCAGATCCATGTCATTGCAACTTGCAAAACACATCAAACAATAGTCTAGTAACAACAACAACAACAACAACAAAGCCTTTAGTCCCAAACAAGTTGGGGTAGGCTAGAGGTGAAACCCATAAGATCTCACGACCAACTCTGGGCTCTGGCACATGGATAGCAAGCTTCCATGCACCCTGTCCATAGCTAGTTCTTTGGTGATCTTTTGGGTTTCATCTCCACAAGAGTGGCTGAGCTTTTACGTTGGCTCGCCAAGCCTATCACAACCCTCCTCCTTTACCTGGGCTTGGGACCGGCTATGTTGAGACAACATAGGCGGAGTTAAAACAATAGTCTAGTATTAGTGTCATAATAATCTGAAGTGGTACTGGTACTTGACAAACAGCAAAGAAGTTTGCTTACCCAATCTGCAATGCTAGCTCCCAATAGCATTATGGTTTGGCAATCCCTAACATGAAGCACCAAGCATTCAATCAACAGTTCAAGCAGCAGCAGCAATAAGCAAGCAGCAGCAGTAAGCAAGCAGCAGCAGCACTAATAAGCAAGCAGCAGCAGCACTAATAAGCAAGCAGCAGCAGCACATGAACAGCTTAGGGAAGCTACCGGCGAGCAGCAACAGCAAGGGCATGGCGGACAGGGGCAGTAAGCAGCAGCAGCTCAACAACAAATCGATTCGAATAGATGAAAAAGGGCGAGGTTACCTGCTCCAGCTTGGTTGCCGTTGGGAGGAGAGGCTGCTACACTTGGGGGCGGTGGCGGTCGAGTCCAGGCAGCGGCGGCAACTCCATACGGCGGCGGCGGCGAGTCCAGGAGGTGGGAAACCCTATTTTGTGGCATCGACTGGCCCAGGAGCTTTCCCAGCTCACCCTTTTGTGGCGCCTGTGGATGCGACCTGCAAAAAAAAGGGTGGGCCGAGGCATAGTAGTTGAGCCTCCCGAGTCCCACACGTGTCCCCAATGTGTCCCAGCCGTGTCCTTCTTTCCTTTTTTTTTAATTCGTGTTACAGGAAATACGGCGGGATAAGCGTGTCCGGCCGTGTCTTAGCGTGTCCCCGTGTCCAGACGTATCAGCACGGCGATTCGGCAAGTTTGGCCGTGTCCGTGCTTTATAGATGAACTGTATCAGTCTTAATTAGTGAAACAATGACCACACCTGTTAGTGTTGGTTGCTTCTTTTCAGTAAGAATTCTTACTGTATTACATTTTTCCTGAAGTGTCATCATATATGGCTAACTCTTGTCAATGTAATTTCCTACTACCAGGTATCCTGCCCACATAACCCTTCTGCGTGGGAACCATGAAAGTAGGCAGCTGACACAGGTATGTCCTGATATGGAGAATGGTATCTGTTATCCAGTTGAACATTTGGGATTTGAGATATTTCTGCTTCAATTAACTTTGTTGTAGTTCAATCTATATTCGCTCATGATTTTCATATTGTACTATCTCCCGTTGCCAAAAGATCTTGTAGTTAGTGAAGTTACATTTGTTGCTTTTGCATTAAAATGCATCCTGCACTGAAAAGCAGTAGATGTTGATTGATTCTGGACGAAATGATATCACTTCCATTAAAGTTAAAACAATCCAGCTACTAAGCGATGATTTTACCTATGGTTCCATTTTCTCCATTTAAACCTTTATGATTCATACATACGTTATACGATATATGAAAACCTACATTTCATGCTAATGATTCTGTTTGGCAAGTTGAACAGTCTCTTTCACATGGCATGTTAGGACTGTATAGTAATTGTGTACATAATTGCCTGGGCCCCTTGGAGGCATCGGAATCGTTGTTTTTCGATGTTGCTGCCCCAATGTGGCTGCTGCCTTGTTGCTTGCCGAAGAGGAGGCACAGCTTTGGGGAATGGCTGGGACTTGAGAGCTTTCCCTTGTGAGCGCCCTAGCGCCCAGGGCTTTGGTTATCTGTAGTCCTTTGTTTTTTTTCAGGCACGGGTGAGTATTGTAACCTATAAAACATATGGAATGTGTGTGTGTGTGTGTACTCAGGGTTTCTACCCTTTCGTCTTCTCTAATATAATGGCACATATCTCCTGCGTATTCGAGAAAAAACAATAATTACAGCTTGAACGCGTTGTACGGTACCACAAACAGGTCAATACGTTCATTCAGTACTTCTTTTATCATGCAGGCAAACTAATATAATGTTACTGATCTGTAGGTATATGGCTTCTATGATGAGTGCCAGAGGAAGTATGGGAATGCCAATGCATGGCGGTATTGCACCGATGTTTTTGATTACCTTACTCTTTCAGCAATCATTAATGGCACGGTAAGTTCCTCGTATTTGATAATTTCTAGATTATGAATTCATACTTTGTGCTCAGTCGTACTAAATGATGTAGTGAAAATTCAGGTCCTTTGTGTTCACGGTGGCCTGTCTCCTGATGTACGTACTGTTGACCAGGTTAGTTGGACTTCTTTTCTTCCGTAATTTTTTCTTAACATCATTCAGCCAATTTGTTACTTATGGAACTTTGTTTGAATGAGATTTTTGACCCATCTTACTGTCTGTTTTACCTAACGAATATAGAAATATGTTGTGCTTGATTTACATAATAATTTAGGTTTCCTGATTCATATAGACGTACCACACCTGGTTTATACAACTATTTAATGGCCTGGTTCCAATTCTAAAGAAGTTCACACTGTTAGCTCTGTATATCTTTAATTTGATAAGCAGATAATCTTGATGTTTACCTTGCCGCTAGCCAGGGGCAGATCAGTGGCTGGTGCGTAAAAGCCCATTAGGTGGGTCTAGGCGGGTAATACTCCCTCCGTCCCAAAATAACTGTCTAAACTCTGTACTAACTTTAGTACTAAGTTGTACTAAGCTTGAGACACTTATTTTGGGACGGAGGGAGTAGGACAAAAGGGTGCCGCTGAATGCCTATGTAGCTACTTTCAGAACACGGAATATTCTGTAGAAGTTTTCAAGGAGCTAGTAAACAATTAGCATCCTTGAACATTTCAGGAAAATGTTGGACCCTTATCATCTGTCTTTTCAATAATTGTTTTATTACTGCGTTTTTTTCAATTGATTCTGTTATACTTCTCTTTATTAGTTGATCCTTAGCATTTGCAGAGTTAGGCTCATGATCTTAAGGATGCATGATTCTGAGGTTGATTTGTTCTTATGTGTTTACTGGTGTTCTCATATAAGATATGAATGGTGTTGCTAGGCAATACAATGGAAGCAATAATCTGATTAAATATCACTTTGTCACCAGATACGGACAATTGATCGGAATTGTGAAATTCCCCACGAAGGTCCTTTCTGTGATCTTATGTGGAGTGACCCTGAAGAGATAGAGACATGGGCTGTTAGTCCGCGTGGAGCAGGTTGGCTTTTTGGATCACGAGTGACAACAGAGGTGGGCATGGAATCTTTTCATTGAGGATCACCTTTTCATCATCTCTTAACAAATGTTGTTGGTTTATTCTCTATGCAGTTCAACCATGTGAACAATCTTGACCTAGTTTGCCGGGCTCACCAGCTGGTCCAGGAAGGCTTAAAGTACATGTTTCAGGACAAGGGTCTTGTAACTGTGAGTGTCTGTTCACATGTTGCTAATTAGTCCAGATAACCATAGCATCTTTTTCTTAAATTACATACTTGTTCAATAAAACCATGCTAATGATGCTCATATGCCTTGCACATTTCATTTTGCAGGTGTGGTCTGCACCTAATTATTGCTACAGATGTGGCAATGTTGCTTCTATACTAAGCTTCGACGAGAACATGGTATGTTAGCGCATCCGTGGAGTGAGAACATGGGATAATGCACTGTTGATAATCATTTCAAATAAATCTTTATTAAGTCTTTACTAATTAGTGTGCACTTATTCTTTGTCAGGACCGCGACGTCAAGTTCTTCACGGAGACAGAGGAGAACAACCAGATGCGTGGCCCAAGGACTGCCGTCCCGTATTTTCTCTGACTTCAGTTGTACAATTTTAGAAGTCGCTGTTTTAAGCTGTAAGGGTTAAAAGACGAACCGGAGGTGGTTATTGTTGTAGGGTTCAGATGATAGTCCAATCTGATGTGTTTTATTTCTCGCTCTTCTTTTAACCACATGTACAATAGATCCTTGGGAGCATCATTGCTCCTGTATTCCTTCTATGACAGTGTCCAATTTTGTTTATTTTTATTTTTATTATATTA
This sequence comes from Thinopyrum elongatum, assembly GCA_011799875.1. Classification (NCBI taxonomy): domain Eukaryota; kingdom Viridiplantae; phylum Streptophyta; class Magnoliopsida; order Poales; family Poaceae; genus Thinopyrum; species Thinopyrum elongatum. Next base: position 373,528,198 of record CM022299.1, on the reverse strand, counting down.
TTGTTATTATACATGTTGTATGGGTGCTATTTATATGTCACATATGTGCATTTGGCAACATACAAGTTTTGGTACGTGGCTTCGGAGTTTGTTTATGGATTTCACGGTAAGATTCTTGTGTGTGGAACACGTGCCCTGAAGAGGTGCACACGAGTTAAGGTATTTCTTTACTTGTGATAGATTTTTTTAAATCCAAATTTGGATGCACAAACAATTTTGAATACATGGCAAATATTTTAAAATAAAACATTTTATGAAATTTGTGAACAATTTTTTAAGATGGGAACATTTTTTAAAATCCCCGGCATTTTCTGCAAATTTGTTAAAAAAAATCGAACAAGAACATATCGAATAATTTTTGGAAAACAAGAAAAAATTTCAAAACACGGCCATTTTTTGGAAATTTGAACATTTTTTAAAAGCACCAATATTTTTAAAAAATTCAAACAATTTTTTAAACATGAACTTTAAAAAAAAAGGGAAAATAAACTTGAAATAGAAAAGAAACGAAAAAAGAAACAGAAAAGGAAAAGAAAAGAGAGAAGAAAAATGAAAAAAGGAAAAAAAAAGTGAAATCCCCAAAAGAAACAGGAAAACCGGTAAAAGGAAATAAAAAACAGTTTCCAAAACCAGGAAAAAACGGCTAGAAAACTCTATAAGGTTCCCAAAACCAGAAACGCTGCAACACGTTAATGGGGCTGCCCAGATCACCGCTCGATCGCCAGCTCTGTGCGAAAGTTCGACAGCTCGATGCAGAATGCGTCAAATAGGATATTCCTAGCTGAACAACACCCGTGTGATTGAATTTGTGGCAGACTCTAAAATCCTAGCACGGGTGATCGTACTTGGTCTTTCTTTTTAAAACAATCATCTAAAATAGTACCCCTACGAGAATCTAAAAAGGTGTGTAAATATCATCGGGTAGATTCTTTCATGTTTTCGCAGAAGGAAGTCGGCCGAGACGGGACTGGCTGTAACAAGGGCACGAGCATTGCAAGTTTGTGACGACGAGCTCTTGCCACAACTCGCGGAGGTGAGGCATCAGGACGCCACAGACCGGGATGAAGATGTTGGGCACCACTATCTTGCAAGATATTCCTATGGTTGGCTGTCCACCATCGCATCTGGACATCGGATTGGAGATTGAGACATGGGTTACAAGATGAGGTTTCGGCTTGTTATCTTTGTGACCAAGAGGAGGACTCGGTTGATCACATCTTGCAACGATGCGGCTAGTCTCGGTTGGTTTGACACTTGAGCTTCTCCAAGACTAGGAGTGATGCACTGTTGGTGCCCGCAATGGATGATCGTCCTGAAACTTGGTGGAGTGCATCTCAAAAATGCATTCCCAGGGAGCATCGCAAAGGCTTCGACTCACTAGTTCTGCTGGAACCTTTGGAGGCAACGGAATGGTCATGTCAGCTGGGGTCGCGTATTACACAAGAGCTCGGGACTTGGGGCATTGACAGGTGGGAGATGAGTGACTCGTCTTTTGTGAGAATAGTCTGGTCGTGTGGGATTAGGAGTGGAGTATAGCTCTCAACCGGACATCTTCACGCGGACTCTGCAATGTGTGTTCAGTCGACAATTGCCGACGGCGAAGTCGGAGTCGTTTGCTCAGGATTTAGGGATGGCGATGACGCCTCTAGGGGAGGAGTGATGACGATGACACCTGTGTGTTGTCTCGATGAGGCCCTCCTTGGAGTGGTGTGCGTGGGGTATCTTGTGTGTGACGCTCAGCGGTTGTGATGGTTTTCGCCTGGTTTTCCATGATCAACTGGGCAATCTGGTTTTCGCTCGGTTTTCTCTAATTAACTGAGCAATCTTTTCTTCTTAATGAATGCAGGATAACTACCATTTCGGAAAAAAAATGTAATTAACTCTCTTTCTTCTATAAAGCTAAGGTACATAATTTACTCTTAAAAAATAGATGTGACAACTGATAGATAGAGAGCATGTTTAACAATCAAAGGATGGAACTTAATTGTACCAAGAATCGGGATTGCGCGTGAGCTAGGTTTTTGTGGTTAGTAATCTCTCGGGTTTTCCCGCAAAAAAATTTAATAATCTCTCCGGTTGATGTGTCGTTTTTCAGTATTGCAAAAGCGATTTCACTGGAATGATTCGCGGTTAGTATTTTTCCCCCGAGCAGATCTTTTCCAGCGTGTAATCTACACGTTTCAGTAACTGGTGTTAGGTCCCTATTTTGCTTTGCTTTTTTTTTTATGGTTGTTACTTGTCACACGTCAGGATATCTGGGAGCGGGTTGGTTTTTTACTTTGTATGAATCCTAAATAATCCTGTAATCCCTGGTGTTGAGTGTGTGTGTGTGGATCCAGGGGTCTCTGTCTTTCCGGGAGAAAGAAAACAATATCGAAGTATCAGTATCAGATAACGTTGTCGCGTGGACAGAGCACTTGCCGCGGCGGACGCCAAAACCATCGGCACCCCATGGCCTCGCGTAGTTGTACACGACCATGCCGACCGAGCAGAACTTAAGTGGTGGGTGCTGCTGCTTGGAGTTGGCCACTCCATTCTTATCATGGTTATCAATCGTGTCTTAACTCGTAAGCGTAAATGGTTGCTTGGCGTACCAAATCATGGAGGATTTTGAAGTTTCCTTTTTTCTTCGCGAGAAACTTCCAATCTATTCATTTTCAATCATGGCAGTATTTTTCTTGATCATAGTGATGTTGTCAGGGACCTTCCCTAGCCCATAGATGTACTTGGGCTGGCCCTTGGATATCACATGGGCCGGGCCTGGCCGTGCACCATGGGCTGCTACGAGCTACAAATACCTGGAGTGGAAGCAACGACGAATCCATCCAGTGGATCACGAACCCGGCACGAACGGCGGCGGCTTCCCTTCTCCTCCTACCTCTGGCTTCTTCCTCCTTGTTCTTATGCAATTCCTCTTGTATCGGTTCTTGTAACTTGAATTGGTGTTCTTGAGGAGTGAATCCATATCAGGCTCCTTACATCTGGTATCAGAGTCAGGCACCACCCTTCCCCCCTCAAATTTCCACACAAAAAATTCCCCCGTCCCACCACCCACCACCTGTTTGCTCAAATGCCTACCCAACAAGCAGTCTCCGATCAAGTCGTCAGCCGCGCCATTTACCCAATAACCAATGGCTTGTTACATGAGATCTTTGCTTCCTACGGTGTGGATCAGTTGATGATTTATCCTCCAATAGTATCAGAGGATGGAGACCCGTGCGTGGCAGCAGATGTCAGGTTCCGTTCATGGCAAGCGGCGGCGCAAGCTTTTGCAGATTGGGACGGCCGCTGCATCTACTACATGTGTTGCTGCTTGCGCATGTGGTGCGCTTCGGCGGATGTGTTGCCGGCCCTACCGTTGGCTGGAGTCACTCTTGCCACTCCTCTCGCATCGGTGCACTCCACCCGCTTGGACCCTTCCGTAAACATCTGCGTGTCGTCTGCTTCACCGGTTGTCTTCAACGAGGTGCACGAGTCCGTGGTTGACCTCAACTATAGCGAGGTCGAGCAACTCACACCCACCGCAGTGGTGTGCTCCATCAAGGACAGGTACGTCTTGGAGGAGACCACTTCCGAAGTGACCACCAGCACGCTGACTTGTGTACCCAATCCACCACTGTCGAACACTTCGCCAGAGAGCACGACCGACGCGTCAGCGCCCGTCCCCGACGTCTCCTGCTCCACCACCAAGGCCCAGGTGATCCTCACAGCAGTCCCTGATGCAGCACTGGTGTGCATCGCGATGGTGCCCATCATCTGTTCGACGGAGTGCTTGACCCATGTCGACACCATCGATAGCGTCGACGAGGTCCATGACGCCGCCACAGCCGTCCACCTCGAGGCCATGGTCGACCACATCCACCAAGCAGTCGAGCAGCTCGCTCTGGTGCAGGCAACGGCCTCCATCGGCACCAACACTCCCTCTAGTGCCGAGGTCGTTTCTCCAGTGAAGACCACCACCGACGTCGACCCCAAGGCTGGCGTGCAGGAGCTCGGTGCCCTCTCCATCAACATCTCCACCCTTCTGACAAACGAGGTGAGACACAGGGTCGTCCTCAACATCTCCAGCGACCTTCCTGCACCCGCGCTGACCACATGTCCGATGAAATGCTCTCGTCGTGCAGCTCAACCATTACGGTATGTGCTTTATCCAGCTGTAACATCGTCATTGCCAGCCCTGTTGTGCACCAACATCGAGGACATCCTTGCACATGTGTTATCCGAAGAAGAATTGCAACTTGATGATCTACAACAGCACCCTTGGCCACCACCTACTCCAGTGCAGCTCACAGATAATGATGTTGTTCTGCTCCATGAAATAGCTCACAGTGGTGTCACTCGCGACTCTGGCAATGTGTGGTGGCCTCCTGACCATCACCCAAAGAGGAGGAAAATGCGAGGACAAATTCTTCATACCCAGTTGCAGACTCTGATTATCAATTTAGTGGCGTTACAACCATGCTGGGCAACCTACTTTCTGGGTTTCCACTGAACCAAGCAAGTGTCGTGAGGCTGGGTCACAGAGAGTGGAATTCAACAGTCCGTCTGTTTTCTCTAAATGCTCTGAACAATACCAATGGAAAGTTGCATGGACACTCAATTCCCATAGGAAAGCAACTGCTAGTAGACCCTGTCTTATGCATAATTTTCAGTTTCATTTCAGGAAAATCCGGCCACGGTCTTCCAATAGAATCTGGAGCTGGACATTATCTCTGCTCGAAAGTGTGGAAACATCCACTATTCAGCAACACGTCGCTCGCAACATGTGAAAGATCGAGGATGTCGCCTAGAGGGGGTGAATAGGCGCTTTAAAATAATTACGGTTTAGGCTTGAACAAATGCGGAATAAACCTAGCGGTTAATTTGTCAAGCACAAAACCTACAATAACTAGGCTCACCTATATGCACCAACAACTTAAGCTAAGCACGATAAACAACTAGGTGATAGCAAGATATATGACATGAAACAATATGGCTATCACAAAGTAAAGTGCATAAGTAAAGGGCTCGGGTAAGAGATAACCGAGGCACGCGGAGACGACGATGTATCCCGAAGTTCACATCCTTGCGGATGCTAATCTCCGTTTGGAGCGGTGTGGAGGCACAATGCTCCCCAAGAAGCCACTAGGTCCACCATAATCTCCTCACGCCCTCGCACAATGCAAGATGCCGTGATTCCACTAAGGGACCCTTAAGGGCGGTCACCGAACCCGTACAAATGGCAACCCTTGGGGGCGGTCACCGAACCCGTACACTTTGGCAACCCTTGGGGGCGGTCACCGGTACCCGTTAAATTGCTCGGGGCGATCTCCACAACCTAATTAGAGACCCCGACGCTTGCCCGGAGCTTTACACCATAATGATTGAGCTCCGAACACCATCAACCGTCTAGGGCGCCCAAGCACCCAAGAGGAACAAGCTCAAGGGTACCAAGCACCCAAGAGTAATAAGCTACTCAACTTCACTTCCACGTATCACCGTGGAGAACTCAAACCAATGCACCAAATGCAATGGCAAGGGCACACGGAGTGCCCAAGTCCTTCTCTCTCAAATCCCATCAAAGAAACTAATGCTAGGGAGGAAAATGAGAGGAAGAACAAGAAGGAGAAGACCAAGAACTCCAAGATCTAGATCCTAGGGGTTCCCTTCACATAGAGGAGAAAGTGATTGGTGAAAATGTGGATCTAGAACTCCTCTCTCTTTTCCCCAAAAAACTAGTAAGAATCCATGGAGGGATTGAGAGATAGGAAGCTCAAAGAAGGTCAACAATGGGGAAAGAACACGAGCTCAAAGGATAAGGCTCAATGGGGAAGAAGACCCCCTTTTACAGGAGGGGAAAATCCAACCGTTATCCCCTCTCTCAGCCCGTGCAACGCGGTACTACCGCACACAGCCACGGTACTACCGCATAGGGCTGCGGTACTACTGCTGCAGGTTGCGGTGCTACCGCTTGCGCGACAGAGGTCAGATGAGGGCCTGTTGCACAGGGCAACGAGCGGTAGAACCGCCGGAGCGGTACTACCGCGCGCCCCTACGGTACTACCGTAAGGCAGGCGTCAACTGGACCGGAAAACGCTACTTCCGTGACAACTTCCGCTGAGGTTGGAGTTGTGCGAAAGTCCGGCACGGTAGTACCGGACAGGAGTCGCGGTACTACCGTATGAGGGCGGATGTAAAAAATTACATCCGCGCCTACTTCCGCATGCGTCAGCGTCAGGGCTGGGGGGAGCGGTACTACCGCTGGCCCCTGCGGTACTACCGCTCCCTTGAGCAGTACTACCGCACGCCATAGAGGCTTTAGCACTTGGCTGCCTTCATATCGCAGTTAAGGACAACAGAAGGATACAATAAAACCAGAACTGCCATAACTTCTCCATATGAGCTCCAAACTGAGCAAACTCAAGCTTGTTGGATAGATGACGACGAGTAGCATCCAACATCGACTGGTTATAGTAAGAAGAGGCAGGGGAGGTATGCCTAAGATATAGAGGAGTGAACCCTACATCAGAGAAGAACCGGCATAACCTTCAACATCAAAAACATCATAGAAGATGCATGTGAACTCCGTTTTCGATGAACTCGAGCTTGTCAAAAAGATGACCATAAGCTCCAAATCTCACAAGGAGAAAAACCAAACAAGAACCAAGAAAGAAGATGTAAGCATGCAATGGTTTGAGCTCTCTACGAACGATACGATCAAGCTACTCACTTGAGAGCCCCCCCTTGATAGTACGGCAATCGATCCTATAACCCGGTCTCCAAACTACCGCCATGAGACCGGTAAAATAGAAAACCTATCAAGGGCAAACCTTTGCCTTGCACAAAGTCCACTTGAGCTAGATGATGACGATCTTGACCTCCTCAAGTTGGACCACCTTTCTTGATTGCGTTGGCTCGATGAAGACTAGTAAATTGCTCCCCCATACTTCACTATGGGTGAGCCACTCTTCGGCACATCTTCACAAGTCCATTGACACCACAGTGGACGGCAAGCTTCAAGCACTTGATCTCTTCGTGATGCTCCACTTGAACTTGCACACTGCAATCTTGATGACGATCACCACTTGATGTCATCCTTCATGGGTTGTATAATATCTTCCTCTTGACGCAAGCCCATGGAAATATACCTAACCCCACATAGAACTCTCACGTAGACCATGGGTTAGTACACAAAGCGTAATGAACAATGCTTACCATACCATGGGATCACTTGATCCCTCTCGGTACATCTTCTACACTTTGTGTGTTGATCAACTTGATTCACTCTTTGACTTAGTCTTGATCAACCTCTCACATGACCAATCTTTAGGTAATTCCTTGAATAGCATCTTGGTTATCACAAACTCTCCTTGGAACCAACAAATGAACTCCAAGAAAAGCCTATGGACAAACCCTTCAAATATAACTCAAGGCAACCATTAGTCCATAGAAATTGTCATCAATTACCAAAACCAAACATGGGGGCACCGCATGTTCTTTCAACATGGTTTTTCTTCAGCTACATCAGTTTGGGTGGTTGGCCCTGCTTCTTATTGGTGGAATTCCTCTCTGCTCGTACCAATATACTGTAACAGGAGATTTTCTGTACAAATCATGGCAGCGGCAGTACAATTTCAGTGGACACTTCGGAGGGATACTCACCTACCAGTTCTTGCGCTTGTGGTTTTTGAAACAGGACAGTGATGATTCATGTTTCAGTAAACAACTCTTGTGCGAAGGTAAACAGTGGCTTTTGGAAATCTGTACATGTTCTATTGCTATTGCTCCTGAACATCATCATTCCTATTTTGTCTGCGGTTGTCGAGCAGTATGTGTGCAGTCAGAACTACCCAAAACTGAGCTCCCTAGTGTTAACAATTTGTGTTGGCCTGCAACTGTTGTGTTCTACGGTAGGGTGCGTCGACTGCAAATTAAAATTTTCCTACGCGTAGAACAACCAGGAACATGCTACGGGAGATGGATCACAGATCGTTACCACTAGACGCGCAGTGCCGTGCAGCGGAAGAAGAGTTGGGGCAGCGCGTCCGCGTGGATCGTCTCCTCCTCGTCCGATCTTCCTCGAACAGCCGATCGTCGGATCCCACGTACAGGTTCGCCGGAGCGGCGCAAGTGCACCGCCTCTAACGGTATCCGTACGTGCAGGAGGAACACCGTGCGGCGGACTGCTAGGTCTGATCACACAGTCGGCGGCGAGTGGAGGTGGCTATTCGCAACACATGCAAACCCTAGTGACAGCGCCGAAGCGATCAATCGAATGAGTGTGCCGCACCTCCACTTTATATAGGCATCCGTCACGGGCTCAACTCTTGGGCCTCACACGGACCCTAAAGCCCAAAATCTGTTCGGCCGAGATCCGAGTCCGAGTAGGATCACATCTTACTCGTGGAGTCCGATCCGGCCTCACAGGTTCCTTCCCTTAAGCGCGCGACCCCTTAGGTTCAAGTCGGCTTGGTCGCAGGTCGGATCACCTCCGACCTGCTCGGCTGGTAGCGGTCTCTAGCAAGGCATGCCAACCACCAAGTAGATAATGAAGCCGGTTGCCGAACCTGTACATCACACTTCTATTCCTTTTGCCACACGATATATGTTGTCGGGCTCAAGGCGAGTCTGTCATCCTTGTGCTAGCCCGACCTCTTTTCTCGTTTCAGTGATGCCGACCACAAATCGGATTATCTCATAATCCTTGTCGCATGGCCATGCTTATCCTGGTCGGATCACACGAGGGGCCCAGAGTATATCTCTCCTAATCGGAGGGGCAAATCCCATCTTGCTCGATCATGTCTCGCAGCATAGGTCTGGACAAGCCCGTAACCTACCTTTGTAACTACCCAGTCACGGAGTAGCGTTTGGTTGGCCCAAAGCAGGTATGTCACCATCCCGAGTACATGCGCCAGCTCAGGTCGTAGGACATAGAACGTATGTTGTACTAGAGACCCACAGATGACATATCGCTGCGTCTCATGGTTGGGTCTGTCCGACTCGGACCTTATCTCGACTCGGATCCGACTATGTCGAATCCGACCAGATCCTTCCGGGTCCATATTATCCGGTTAGCATCCAATGCTTCATGGCTAGTGAGACCAAGCCATCGACCGTGTCATATGCTAGTCTAGTCGGCTACGTGTCCACACAGCCCTTTCGACTAGGAACCTTTTAGGACAGTCATCATACAATGCATAGTCCCACAAACAAGTCACGTACTTGCTGATACACATCATTGATAATGTCCAAGGACTATCTTTATTCATAAACACATAGGAAATATCATCATGCATGATTACCTCTAGGGCATATCTCCAACAGCAACTACATCTGCCCTTGATCTAGGTTCAATGGAATATTTGGAGGATCTGTTTCTAGTTATCGATGAGCAGTCCAGGAAGTGGGATACTACTAGGAACCATGCGTGCAAAACCCACGAGCATTGGAACTTGTCCGAGCATCACATACTGGAGCATGCTACTGTATCTAGTATTCCTACGGGTGACAAATTGCAAAGGAAAATTCAGCTAATGAACTTACCAATGCACCGAAAACTTTTGGTTCAATGGAAATTTACACGGAGTGGCCATACTGTCAGCGAAAGTAGACAGATAACACGGATCGTGTATTCCTACGAGTTTCAGAGCAACTCAGTGGTGTTTGCAACTGCTTGTTCAGCTACAAGATTGGCATCTCTCCAGATTGATACTTGGCCTGACTACCTGCTATCATCAAGTGTTGCTATTCCTATATTCTGTGCAATCTTCTCTAGACATAAAACAGTGATGCTCTATAGCTGGGTTGCGACCTTGGTGCAACAACACATCAGCAAGATTTTCTATGGCTTGTCTAGTTCCATCAGGAGTTTGAAAAGTGAGCTAGTACGTGATGTGTGTGGAGCTATTTACCACGAGCTTGTGATATACATAAATCATCAGTTGGACATCACCAACTCAGCGATTGCTCAACATATTGGCTGGTGCTCCCTATTTGATCTCCATTCAGACTATCTGCTCAAGTATTCTATTGATCTGATGGTGTCCGACATGAGCATCAACCAGCTGGACACGTCTTGGGATCCTGGAGAGCTTGCATTGTTGGTGTTACTGCAACTCACTCTACGAGCGATCCCTCGGGGAGGGAGGGGCGGCATCAATGTAGCTGCTGTCTTCGCACAAGGCTATGCAGACCACGAGTACTACCTCGATTTTGACCGCGGTTGTACTGACAATGGCTATGTCCTCGACACCTTCTTCGACTGGGTTTCCATCTTCCACAACAATTACTTCTACCTCGTTGAAGCCTACCCCGACTCCGACCTATGCCAGGAACATCGAGTGCAATGGGATCCGGGTGGTTCTCCGTGGCGTCGGCTTGGGGTCAAGCCGCATTTCAATGAGGGAGGGATGTCAGGGACCTTCCCTAGCCCATAGATGTACTTGGGTTGGCCGTTGGATATCACATGGGCCGGGCCTAGCCGTGCACCATGGGCTGCTACGAGCTACAAATACCTGGAGTGGAAGCAACGACGAATCCATCTAGTGGATCACAAACCGGGCACGAACGGCGGCGGCTTCCCTTCTCCTCCTACCTCTGGCTTCTTCCTCCTTGTTCGTATGCAATTCCTTTTGTATCGGTTCTTATAACTTGAATTGGTGTTCCGAGGGGTGAATCCATATCAGGCTCCTTACAGATGCCCGCCGGGCAATTAGACTTTTCGTGTCGTGCAGTACTTTGGCCATCCATTCATTGCCAATGCTGCCGTCGCCGAAGCAGTGAGGATAGCAGGGCTCTTGCTTTGGTTGCAGCTGAGGAGAAGCAAAAGGTAGGGCCCTGACCCTGATCTTAAGGTACTCGGTGACAATGACACTGACCAAATAAAAAGCGAGCGCCGGCCACCACCAGTCGAGCAATGTCGACAGAGACGCCGGTGGCTGGGCGAGCAGCCTCGTGCCGGGCACCGCGGGCCACACCCTACTCCCGTCTCGTGCGCTGCCCGGCGCCGCACGGCTACGTCCTCCAGTCCCACAATAATCGATCATTAATCTGTACACCTAGACGGATTAGAGCGTTTTGACCAAGTTTCTTAGTGGCTGACTGATTAGCACGCCCTACCAGACAAAATATCCCTGGCACTACCACCATCCGATCACACCGTCAGTTTCGCTGGATCAAGAAAGGAGATCTTCCTAGTGTGATGCTTTGCCAACAGCTGTCCTGTCCCCCTTAACCATCTTTCGGTTCGCAAATTAAAATAGAAAAGACCCAGACCCGTAACAACACTTTAATCAATCTCTTAAGATTATAAGATCCTAATCGATGAAATGACTCCAGGTCGGCTCAGTGGCTACCCTAGCTTAGCTTCCTTTTGATTTATTTATGTATCTCCAACAGCGATGGCGAAAAGAGAGAGGAAACCACACGAGACGCTTTCGTGAGCACCGCAATTTAAATCCGAGGTAGCAAGACAGGTTTCTTGAGAGAGAGGGAGAGATTTCCTCCCTCCCACGACCCGCCCGTGCCCCCCACGACCACCACCCCACGCCTCCCGTTCGAATCTCTCACACGAAACCCACAAGCCAAGGACAAACGGAATGGCCGCCGCCGAGCAGGAGACGGACGCCGGCGGGCCGCGCAAGAAGCCGGCCGCCGGCGCCGGGAAGCGGTGGGACGGCGAGGACGCGCGGGGGCGCGACGCCTCGCCGGCGGCGCCCCGCGAGGACGCCGGGAAGGACGGGGCGCTGGCGGAGTGCGCCGTCTCGTGCTGCGTCTTCTGCGCGTGCCTGCCAGTGGCCGTGCTCTGCTGCGTGGCGCGCGCGCCCGTCCGCGCCGCGCGCCGGTGCTGGCGGCTGAGGCGGCGGCGGCGCCCGGCGCGGCGCCTCGCGCCGGGCGGGTCGTCGTCCTTCTCCGACGCGGAGCTCGGGGACCTCCGGCAGGGGCGGGTGCGGACAATGGCGGACGAGGACAACGGCCGGGCCGGATCGCCGGCGTCCCCGCGGCAACTGCCCCCGCGGGAGGATCGGAGGAGGTAGCGAGTTAGTAGTTAGTTAGGCTGATTGATTTTTCTCCAGTTTTGCTGATGCGCCGTTTCGATCTGCCCGGCCTCTCTTTCTCCTTTTCTTTCCTTTTGATGATTCTCGCCGTCGGTTCGTGGTTAGCTCACGACGATGATTAGCCAGAAATTTCGGCAAAGAAGCAAAGGTTGCTGCCCAGTGCACATTCGGCGCCACATTACCTTGTCCAGATTTTTCTGCCTGTAGTAGATTGTAGGAGTCTAGATGGTTTATTGGTTTGATGATGGTTGCGCCAAAAATAAAGCCGCATTACTCTATTCTTACCTCTCCCATCACTGTCAGCCCTAAAAACACCGGAGGATTTATCTCATGGAAAGCTGATAAAAACTGCGAGTGGGCACGAACTGCTGCTACCAGGACTGTTGAGGAAAAATGACCCGTTGCAGTTCGTCAGTTAAGAGTCAAACATGCGAGCCATTATTAAACAACGTCTTAATTCTCTCTTTCAGTGAGAGGCCACTGTAATTACTAGTATTAAACAACCAAGGGGGTGTCTGACACGGCGAGCAGGTAACAAATTTACTTTGTGCTGCCATCCCCACCTGGACGACCAGGAGGTCAGTGTTAAAGAAACCAACAGCTGCCGAAAGGTACCCCCCTCCGAATCCAATCCTAGTTTTGGAGCATTAGAGAATCAACAGCCGCACTTAACAAATTCGGCCCTCTAAACGACACGCCCAGTTAGTATCAGGGCGTGTCCGTTTTACCATACTGTTAACTTTATTCTTTTATTCCGGTCACTTGTATGCGATCGGTGAAGATGAAGTGAAAGAAAAATGAGAAAAGATGGTCTGGAGTGGGCCACCTCGTACGTGGCGGATTTACTGGGGCGTCTGCGAGCCCTCGTATCCTTCCTACATTTGATCTTAATACGAGGATTCGCTGACAGTTTAGATGTATAGTGAAGATATAAGAAGTCCGATTAGGTCGTTTTTTTTCTTCGCTCTGTTGTCCGGTCACTGACAGGGCAATGTTTGAGGAGGCTGGCTGTAGATGCTCTGGCCTACCTACCTAGAAAAAACTTCGGAGCATGGCGTACCACGAGTTGTCTTGATACGCGGGCACGCCGCGACATGGCATGCATCGTGCACAGAGTGCACTCTTTATTTACCCCTTTTTTCTTTCCTAGAAACACTCTTTATTTACTTGAGCGGGACGAGACGAGCATCATCACTTCATCAGCGCCTCACCCCGGTCCAGTCCAGGTCATGCCGGTTCCGACGATGAGTCGATGATCCGAGGCCGCGAGCAGGAGGCGCCGTCCCGTCCAGACGCGCAAAAGGAGTGAGTGGAGAGAGCCTCCGCCGGGCGGGCAGCGAACCGAGGGTAAATAATTGCGGAAGGCGGACACGCAGACGCCGTCGCTGTCGACTCGGGTTTGAGCGTATCTTGTGCCGGGTGGCGCCGTGGCGGTGACGCGGCCCGGGGTGCCGACCCCGCGACAGCCTAAGCTAGCTCGCCGCGTCCGTGCGCGCGTGCAAGCTGCGCCCGAGATTCTTTGGCTATCGGTTGGGTGGGCGACTGTTTTCGGCCGCGGGGAGGCATATACCTTCTCCCCGCCCACCACGGTTGCAAAAAGGAGACGCGTCGCCTTCTTGGTGCGATGCCACGGGGTGACCGTGACCCCCGTGCGCGCGCCGTCGGACGCAAATCTCTTCGGTGTCGCCGGCCGATGGCGGAACCAAGCCCCGCGTTCATTATCTTCCGAGTATCCGGATAAGCCAACGACCATCCCTGATTGCAGATAAAAAAGGACGGAACGCCTGTGTGAATAAAGAGTGATCATCGTCCACATGTTCAACAGAACATATACCTCTTCTCATCTTTAAAAAAAGAACATATGCTGCCTTTCTAAGTGCAAGTAAAGAGTGGTCCATCGTACAGATGCTCGACACAACATGTTCCTGTATTTCTTCGTAATATGTTCGTGATTTAAAATATTGTTCCCATTTTGATTGTTTTCCACAAATTTAAAAAATGTTAGTATTCCAAAAAAAGTTCAGAAAATTTAAATTTATTCGGAAATTTTAGAAAATTATTCGGGTTTCTAAGAAAAAGTTCTTAAGTTCAAAAAATAACTTAATTTTGAAATATTGTTTGGGATTTTTTAAATAGTGTTATGTCTGCTACAACTAAGTGTTGCGATGCATATCTGTCATCAGATCTTTCCGTGGTAGTAGCTAGCAGCGAGGACGCTTGAGTATGCAGTCGCAGGTTTGAATCCCAGCTACCGCACGCTACCTTTTTGCGATTTGTCACCATCACATTCACGGTGCACCGTAATGGGCCGGCCCAGTTGGGCGCATCCTGTGCGTTGGGGCGTATATTTGCCGCATTCTGCGGCAATTAGGAGTTCCCGTTCAGCCATGCCATGTTTTAGCCCATACCCCTAGAGCCATGCCAGGAGCCAGGTCTAGCCCATCCGGCGGAAATTGACACTGCTCTAGTATTCTCATGTTCCACAAATACATCATTCCATGAGTAGGGGTATCTATATTTATACCAATATAAAAAGACCCAAAGGGGCAGATCCAACTGATCTTGGCCATCAATCTAAGTCAATCCAACGATCTAGATTGCTCCAATGGCGAGCGTTCAACGTGTTTAACGTGCAATTAATATCATCCCAAATATTGCATCAATCATAGAATTAGCACACAAATAATAGAATACCTAATATCCACGTGCAATTAATATATTACCTAATCACAGAATTAACACACAAATAATAGCATACCTAATATTCGCGTGCAATTAATATATTGCTTAAATATTAACGTGTGTTGCACGCGCGTATTTACTAGTTTCTCTAAGAAAAAGTTACACAAGAACTACTCCATCCTATCCATATTAATTATCGCTGATTTAGGACATGATAGAGACTACAATTTCAGTAACAGGGTTACTCGGCGGAGACTCCGTGACACTGAAATTACCGGGGGATAAATCATGCTATCAGCGTGTTATCCCACTGAATACATTATTCCACTGCAATCTCTATATTGAACACAATTACATCTGAACACACTGACAATGCCTCACATTTTCCTCTCTTTATTCAACATGCACACCTCTAAGCAGTGCACACCTCTAAGCAGAGCTTAAATACTTTTCACATAGTGCAGTATCACCGACGAAAGAGCACGCGATCATCGCAATTAGCTAGAACCAGCAGGTGCAGCCAGTTTAGCCAGAAATCCCTTGTAGTGCTCCATGATCTTTCCCGCTTCGTGCATCACCTCCTCCACGGCGTCCACGGCCATGAACCGCTCGGCCCAAGCCGCCAGGCCCGGGACCCTGGCCTCGTCCAGCAGGTTGGTGCCGCCCAATTCGTCCACCGCCCGGATCCACACCACGAAGCTTCCGAGCGCGAGGTCGACGATCCCGACGGCGTCGCCGCCGAAGAAGGCCTTGCCCTTGGAGCACTCCGTGAACGCCCGCTCCAGCGTCTCCACCTGAGGAAGGACGTTCTCGAACGCCTCCGCTCTCTGCTCCGCCGTCGTTGACCTGAACAGCGGCCTCCACGACGGGAAGAACTGCAAGCGGATCACACAGATTCAGCAAGTCGTAAAACCAACCGATGTCAGTCAGCTGTTTATACCGTGTCGTTGACGTAGGTGGCCCAGAAGCGGGCGACGGCGCGGTCGTAGGGGTCGGCGGGGAGGAGGGGCGTCCCGGACCAGGCCCAGGCCTCGTCGACGTACTCGAGGACGACGAGTGACTCGCACACCGGCCGGCCGTCGTGGATCAGCACGGGGACCTTCTTGTGCACCGGGTTGGAGCTGAGCAGGAGGTCGCTCTTGTGCTGTAGGTCCTCCTCGATGTACTCGTAGCTGAGGCCCTTCATCCGCAGCGCCACCTTCACGCGGATCACCCAGGGGCTCATCCACGCGCCCAGCAGCTGCAGCTCGCCTCCTTCTCCTCCTCCTGCCATTGCAGAGTGCAGAGGGAGACTTCAGAGTTCAGACTTGTGTAGTGGTTTCTTGTTCGATTTTGTGCTCGGCCGCTCAGGTGATATAATTCGGTTTCTTAGTTTGACTAGTGGATTGATTTTGGCTGGTTAACTTGGAAGTGGAGAGTCGTGGATCCTTCGGTGTCGTCGTTTCATTGTTCGAGAGAGTTGCATCACTCGTCAGCGCTGTCGTGTGCTCAGGAAAGGAAGAGGTGGCAGGTACTCAGAGCAACTCCATCGCGCCGACACAGGCTGTCCACGCATATCCGTTTGGATTAAAATGACATAAACTTCGGTCAAACGCGCTGACCCAAACAGACGAGCGTCCGTTTTTCGTCCGCGCGTGATTCATTTCAGGCCTAAATTTGGGTTGAGTTTGCGTCGGCACGGACACGCGGCGGACGAGCGCGACGCCCAGCCTTGTCCTTCCCCTGGCCCGTCAGTCGGTGGCACATTGGTCATTCCCCCTTCCTCCCATCGACAACCAGCACACCCGGCCGCCCCACCCGTCGCTGCTGCCGCTCAGTTCCGGTGCCGAGGCCGCTCGCCCGCACCCACACCCCCAAGCAACACCCCCCGACGGCCCCCTACTCCGGCATTTGGTGGACCGTTTTCGCCGTCGTTGTAGTACCCCTATGTCGACGCCTCCACGCCCTCGCCTCCCCTGCCGGCAGCACGCAAGCGCGACTACCTTGCTCGCCGGACGCCGCCACGTTCGCCTCCAGGCCAGCTACCTAGTCTCGTAAACATGCGAGGCTCTTCACCGACCGACTTATTCCACGACGCTCGCAAGGTGTTCGACGGTTTGCCCGCAAGGTACACATGGACTCCAGCGATGAGTAAATTTTCCACAATTTCATCTGTGATTCGGATGATTCTTCATCCGATGATGAGGAGATTGTGGCTGCTGCTTTGGTCGTCCATGACCACCTTAGTAGGCAGCTGCCGATGTTCAGGGGCTCGATCCCGCGGCATACTCCGGCGTTGAATCGCAACCGAGAGAGCGGCCATTGCCTACTCTGGCAGGACTACTTTGAGACCCCTAAACTGCTCTTCAAACACCACCTATTCCGGCGCCGTTTTCGGATGGCTAGACATGTGTTCAACCGTACCGGGGGGGGGGGGGGCTGCATACGATAACCATTTCGAGTGCAAGGAGGATGCCCTAGGAAAGATTGGCTTCTCCTCTTATCAGAAATGCACTGCAGCTCTTTGGATGCTTGCATACAGAGCACCCGGCGATCTCATTGATGAGTATGTCCGAATGAGCGAGTCCACGTGGCTAGAGTCCATGTATAAGTTCTGCAAGACTGTGGTAGCAGTGTTTGGCCTAGAGTACTTGAGAGAGCCAACTGTTGCTGATACAACCCGGTTGTACGCGATCAATGCCGGTAGAGGCTTCCCGGGGATGCTTGGTAGCATAGATTGTATGCACTGGAAGTGGAAGAACCGCCCTTCTACTTGGCAGGGGCAGTATAGGGGCCATGTCAAAGCTTGCATTGTCATACTTGAGGCCGTGGCTTCACAAGATCTCTGGATTTTGCACTCTTTCTTCGGCATGGCCGGACCTCACAACGACATCAATGTGCTTCAGCTTTCTCTGGTGTTTGCAAGGCTTGCAGAAGACAACTGCCTAGAGGTCAATGTTGAGATGAATGGCCACCACTACAAAAAAAGATACTACCTAGTTGACGGTATCTATCCTCAGTGGACTACTCTTGTGAAGAAAATCCCAACCCCGCAGGAGAGAAGAGGAAGAGATTCGCCCAAGCACAAGAGAGTGCTAGGAAGGATGTGGAGCATGCCTTCGATGTTCTTCAATCTCGTCGGGGTATCGTTTCGTATCCTGCTAGAACTTGGAGCACCAAGAGGTTGTGGGAGGTGATGACTGCTTGTGTGATCATGCACAACATGATCGTAAAGGATGAGCGTTCAGATGAAATGTATGATCAAGGGTTTCAGTTTCAGGGTGACAATGTTGTGCCCGAGCATGGAGGAGCGGCAACGTTTGCACAGTTCACTGCATTTCATTATCAAATGCGAAATTGGGAAACTCACATCCAACTACAAGATGATTTGGTTGAGCATATATGGGCTCACGTTGGCAACCAATAGATGTGTCAGCTATCTTTTCTTTCAAATGTATTTCAGACAATTTAATTTTCATTTGGCTTGTAAAATGAGATATTTATTTGGTTGTCAAACTATGAGATATTTGTATTTTGTTTGAATTATGTTAACTTGGGCCAAA
The DNA here is from genome assembly GCA_011799875.1 of Thinopyrum elongatum. NCBI lineage: Eukaryota > Viridiplantae > Streptophyta > Magnoliopsida > Poales > Poaceae > Thinopyrum > Thinopyrum elongatum. Next base: position 373,509,939 of record CM022299.1, on the reverse strand, counting down.
TTCTATTGATATGTCGCAAGAAGAGCAAAAACAAATGGCCGCCAACCAGCCACGAGGATGAAAATGGGTCCGCGTGTTGGGCGCACGACTAACCCAAACACAGAAGGGGGCGGACGAGCCAACCCAAACAAACAAAAAGTGGACAAAAACGCGCGTCCATTTGGGTCTGCGTGTTGGAGTTGCTCTGAGGTCACGTGGTGCTTCATGAGGAGTAGTTGGCTTGTGTCGCTAGCTCATGTTTGAAGGAAATATGCCCTAGAGGCAATAATAAAGTTGTTATTTTATATTTCCTTATTCATGATAAAGGTTTATTATTCATGCTAGAATTGTATTGATCGGAAACTTAAATACATGTGTGAATACATAAACAAATACCGTGTCCCTAGTAAGCCTCTACTAGACTAGCTCGTTGATCAAAGATGGTTAAGGTTTCCTAACCATGGACATGTGTTGTCATTTGATAACGGGATCACATCATTAGGAGAATGATGTGATGGACAAGACCCACCCGTTAGCTTAGCATAATGATCATTCCGTTTATTGCTATTGCTTTCTTCATGTCAAATACTTATTCCTTCGACTATGAGATTATGCAACTCTCGGATACCGGAGGAATACCTTGTGTGCTATCAAACGTCACAACGTAGCTGGGTGATCATAAATATGCTCTACAGGTATCTCCAAAGGTGTTTGTTGAGTTGGCATAGATCAAGATTAGGATTTGTCACTCCAAGTTTCGGAGAGGTATCTCTGGGCCCTCTCGGTAATACACATCATAAGCTTGCAAGCAAATGACTAAGGAGTTAGTTACAAAGGTGATGTATTACGGAACGAATAAAGAGACTTGCCGGTAACGAGATTGAACTAGGTATAGAGATACCGACAATCGAATCTCGGGCAAGTAACATACCGATGGACAAAGGGAATTACGTGTGTTGTCATAACGGTTCGACCGATAAAGATCTTCGTAGAATATGTAGGAGCCAATATGGGCATCCAGGTTCCGCTATTGGTTATTGACCGGAGAGGTGTCTTGGTCATGTCTACATAGTTCTCGAACCCGTAGGTTCCGCACGCTTAACGTTCGTTAACGATATAGTGTTATATGAGTTATATGTTTTGGTGACCGCATGTTGTTCGGAGTCCCGGATGAGATCACAGACATGATGAGGAGTCTTGAAATGGTCGAGAGGTAAAGATTGATATATAGGACGATGGTATTTGGACACCGAAAGTGTTTCGGGACGTACCGGGAAGGAATCGGGTCACCGAAAGGGGTTCCGGGCACCCCCCGGCAAGTTATGGGCCTTATGGGCCAAAGGATGGGACAGACCAGCCCACAAGGGGGCTGGTGCGCCTCCTCCCTTGTTTGGCCAGCCCTAGGGAAGGAAAAGGGGGAGGGCTAGCCCCTCCCGCCTTTCCCTCTCATGGGAGAAAGGAAAGGGGGTGGGGGGGGGGGGGGCGCCACCCTCCCCTGCCTTTCCCCGTGCTCCAAATAAGGAAGGGGGGCGCGGCTTGGAAGGGACTCCAAGTAGGATTCCTCCTACTTGGGCGCCTCCTTTGGCTGCTCCTACCTCCCTCCCACCTATATATATGTGGGAGGGGGGCGCCTAGCACACAGCAGATCAATTGTTAGCCGTGTGCAGCGCCCCCCTCCACCGTTTACACCCCCGGTCATATTTTCGTAGTGCTTAGGCGAAGCCCTGCGGAGATCACTTCACCATCACCGTCACCACACCGTCGTGCTGACGGAAATCATCTACTACCTTGCCGTCTTGCTGGATCAAGAAGGTGAAGGACGTCATCGAGCTGAATGTGTGCTGAACGCGGAGGTGCTGTACATTCGGTACTAGATCTGTTGGATCACGAAGAAAGTTCGACTACATCGACCGCGTTGTGAAACACTTCCGCTTACGGTCTACGAGGGTACGTAGACACACTCTCCCCTCTCGTTGCTATGCATCTCCTTGATAGATCTGGCGTGTGCGTAGAATTTTTTTTGTTTTCCATGCAACGTTTCCCAACAGTGGCATCATGAGCCAGGTCTATGCGTAGATGATATGCACGAGTAGAACACAAAGAGTTGTGGGCGGTGACAGTCATACTTCTTACCACCAACGTCTTATTTTGATTCGGCGGTATTGTGGGATGAAGCGGCCCGGACCAACCTTACATGTCCACGCACATGAGACCGGTTCCACCGACAGACATACAACTAATTTTGCATAAAGATGGCTGGCGGGTGTCTGTTTCTCCTATTTTAGTTGAATCAAATTTTACTGTGGCAGGTCCTTGAAGAAGGTTAAAACAACAAACTTGATGAATCACCGTTGTGGTTTTTGCCGTAGGTAAGAACGGTTCTTGCTAGAAGCCCGTAGCAGCCACGTAAAACTTGCAACAACAAAGTAGAGGACGTCTAACTTGTTTTTGCAGGGCATGTTGTGATGTGATATGGTCAAGACATGATGTGATATACGTTATTATATGAGATGATCATGTTTTGTAAGTTATCGGCAATCGGCAGGAGCCTTATGGTTGTCTCTTTATTGTATGAAATGCAAACGCCATGTAATTGCTTTACTTTATCACTATGCGTTAGCGATAGTTGTAGAAGCAATAGTTGGCGAGACGACCACGACGCAACGATGGAGATCAAGGTGTCGAGCCGGTGACGTTGGAGATCATGACGATGCTTTGAAGATGGAGATAAAAAAAGCACAAGATGATGATGGCCATATCATGTCACATATTTTGATTGCATGTGACGTTTATCCTTTATGCATCTTATTTTGCTTAGAACGGCGGTAGCATTATAAGATGATTCCTTCACTAAATTTCAAGATAAAAGTGTTCTCCCCGAGTATGCACCGTTGCCAAAGTTCATCGTTTCGAGACACCACGTGATGATCGGGTGTGATAGACTCTACGTTCACATACAACGGGTGTAAGACAGTTTTGCACATGCAGAATACTTGGGTTAAACTTGACGAGCCTAGCATGTACAGACATGGTCTCGGAACACTGGAGACCGAAAGGTCGAACATGAGTCATATAATAGATATGATCAACATGAAGATGTTCACCATTGAAGACTACTCCATGTCACGTGATGATCGGACTTAGTTTAGTTGATATGGATCATGTATCACTTAGACAACTTGAGGGATGTTGATTTAAGTGCGAGTTCATTAGTAATTTGATTAATTGAACTTAATTTATCATGAACTTAGTCTTGATAGTTTTTGCATATCTATGTTGTAGATCAATAGCTCGCGTATAGCTCCCCTGCTTTATTTTGATATGTTCCTAGAGAAAACTAAGTTGAAAGATGATAGTAGCAATGATGTGGACTGGGTCCGTGATCTGAGGATTATCCTCATTGCTGCACAGAAGAATTATGTCCTTGATGCACCACTAGGTGATAGACCTATTGCAGGAGCAGATACAGATGTTATGAACGTTTGGCAAGCTCGATATGATGACTACTTAATAGTTTAGTGCGCCATGATTTACGGCTTAGAACCGGGACTTCAAAAACGTTTTGAACACCACGGAGCATATGAGATGTTCCAAGAGCTGAAATTGGTATTTCAGACTCATGCCCGTGTCGAGAGGTATGAGACCTCTGACAAGTACTTTGCCTACAAGATGGAGGAGAATAGCTCAACCAGTGAGCATGTGCTCAGAATGTCTGGGTACTACAATCGCTTAAATCAAGTGGGAGTTAATCTTCCAGATAAGATAGTGATTGACAAAGTTCTCTAGTCACTATCACCAAGCTACTAGAACTTCATGATGAACTATAATATGCAAGGGATGACGAAAATGATTCTCGAGCTGTTCGCGATGCTGAAATCGGCGATGGTAGAAATCAAGAAAGAGCATCAAGTGTTGATGGTTAACAAGACCACTAGTTTCAAGAAAAATGGCAAGGGAAAGAAAGGGAACTTCAAGAAAAATGGCAAGCAAGTTGCCGCTCCCATGAAGAAGCCCAAAGCTGGACCCAAGCCTGAAACTGAGTGCCTCTACTGCAAAGGAAATGGTCACTGGAAGCGGAACTGCCCCAAATACTTGGCGGATAAGAAGGATGGCAAAGTGAACAAAGGTATATTTGATATACATGTTATTGATGTGTTCCTTACTAGTATTCATAGTAGCCCCTGGGTATTTGATACCGGTTCAGTTGCTAAGATTAGTAACTCAAATCAGGAGTTGCAGAATAAATAGAGACTAGTTAAGGGCGAGGTGACGATGTGTGTTGGAAGTGATTCCAAGGTTGATACATCACCATCGCACACTCCCTCTACCTTCAGGATTAGTGTTGAACCTAAATAAATGTTATTTGGTGTTTGCGTTAAGCATGAATATGATTTGATCATGTTTATTGCAATACGGTTATTCATTTAAGTCAGAAAATAATTGTTGTTCTGTTTACATGAATAAAACCTTCTATGGTCATACACCCAATGTGAATGGTTTATTGAATCTCGATCGTAGTGATACACATATTCATAATATTGATGCCAAAAGATGCAAAGTTGATAATGATAGTGCAACATACTTGTGGCACTGCCGTTTAGGTCATATTGGTGTAAAGCGCATGAAGAAACTCCATGCAGATGGGTTTTTGGAATCACTTGATTATGAATCATTTGATACTTGCGAACCATGCCTCATGGGCAAGATGACTAAAACTCCGTCCTCCGGAACAATGGAGCGAGCTGATGACTTATTGGAAATAATACATACCGATGTATGCGGTCCGATGAGTATTGAAGCACGCGGCGGGTATCATTATTTTCTTACCTTCACAGATGATTTAAGTAGATATGGGTATGTCTACTTAATGAAACACAAGTCTGAAACATTTGAAAAGTTCAAAGAATTTCAGAGTGAAGTGGAGAATCATCGTAACAAGAAAATAAAGTTTCTACGATCTGATCGCGGAGGCGAATATTTGAGTTACGAGTTTAGCCTTCATTTAAAACAATGTGGAATAGTTTCACAACTCACGCCACCTGGAACACCACAGCGTAATGGTGTGTCCGAACGTCGTAACCATACTTTATTAGATATGGTGCGTTCTATGATGTCTCTTACCGATTTACCACTATCGTTTTGGGGTTATGCATTAGAGACAGCTGTATTCACGTTAAATAGGGCACCGTCTAAATCCATTGAGACGACACCGTATGAACTGTGGTTTGGCAAGAAACCTAAGTTGTCGTTTCTTAAAGTTTGGGGTTGCGACACTTATGTCAAAAGGCTTCAGCCTGATAAGCTCAAACCCAAATCGGAGAAGTGCGTCTTCATAGGATACCCTAAGGAAACAATTGGGTACACCTTCTATCATAGATCCGAAGGCAAGATCTTTGTTGCTAAGAATGGATCCTTTCTAGAGAAGGAGTTTCTCTCGAAAGAAGTGAGTGGGAGTAAAGTAGAACTTGATGAGGTAATTGTACCTTCTCTCGAATTGGAGAGTAGCACTTCACAGAAAACTATTCCAGTGATGCCTACACCAACTAGAGAGGAAGCAAATGATATTGATCATGAAACTTCAGATCAAGTTACTACTAAACCTCGTAGGTCAACCAGAGCATGATCCGCACTAGAGTGGTACGGTAATCCTGTTCTGGAAGTCATGTTACTAGACCAAGGCGAACCTACGAATTATGAAGAAGCTATGATGAGCCCAGATTCCGATAAATGGCTTGAGGCCATGAAATCCGAGATAGGATCCATGTATGAGAACAAAGTGCGGACTTTGGTGGACTTGCCCGATGATCGGCAAGCCATAGAGAATAAATGGATCTTCAAGAAGAAGACTAACGCTGATGGTAATGTTACTGTCTATGAATCTCGACTTGTCGTGAAAGGTTTTCGACAAGTTCAAGGAGTTGACTACGATGAGACTTTCTCACCCGTAGTGATGCTTAAGTCCGTCCGAATCATGTTAGCCATTGCCGCATTTTATAATTATGAAATCTGGCAAATGGATGTCAAAACTGCATTCCTTAATGGATATCTTAAAGAAGAGTTGTATATGATGCAACCAGAAGGTTTTGTCGATCCTCAAAATGCTGACAAAGTGTGCAAGCTCCAGCGATCCATCTATGGACTGGTGCAAGCATCTCAGAGTTGGAATATACGCTTTGATGAGGTGATCAAATCATATAGTTTTATACAGACTTACGGTGAAGCCTGTATTTACAAGAAAGTGAGTGGGAGCTCTGTAGCATTTCTTATATTATATGTGGATGACATATTGTTGATTGGAAATGATATAGAATTTCTGGATAGCATAAAAGGATACTTGAATAAGAATTTTTCAATGAGAGACCTCGGTGAAGCTACTTACGTATTGAGCATCAAGATCTATAGGGATAGATCGAGACGTTTAATAGGACTTTCACAAAGCACATACCTTGGCAAAGGTTTTGAAGAAGTTCAAAATAGACCAGTCAAAGAAAGGGTTCTTGCCTGTGTTGCAAGGTGTGAAGTTGAGTAAGACTCAAAACCCAACCACGGCAGAAGATAGAGAAAGAATGGAAGTCATTCCCTATGCCTCAGCCATAGGTTCTATAAAGTATGCCATGCTGTGTACTAGACCTATTGTGTACCTTGCCATAAGTTTTGCAAGGGGGTACAATAGTGATCCAGGAGTAGATCACTGGACATCGGTCAAAATTATCCTTAGGTACCTAAGAGATCTAAGGAAATGTTTCTTTGTTATGGAGGTGATAAAGAGTTCGTCGTAAAGGGTTACGTCGATACAAGCTTTAACACCAATCCGGATGACTCTGAATCTCAATCTGGATACATATAGAAAGTAGGAGCAATCGGCTAGAGTAGCTCCATGCAGAGCATTGTAGACATAGAAATTTGCAAAATACATACGGATCTGAATGTGGCAGACCCGTTGACTAAACTTCTCACACAAGCAAAACATGATCACACCTTAGTACTCTTTGGGTATTAATCGCACGGCGATGTGAACTAAATTATTGACTCTAGTAAACTCTTTGGGTATTGGTCACATGACGATGTGAACTATGGATGTTAATCACATGGCGATGTGAACTAGTAAGGAAATATGCCCTAGAGGCAATAATAAAGTTGTTATTTTATATTTCCTTATTCATGATAAAGGTTTATTATTCATGCTAGAATTGTATTGATCGAAAACTTAAATACATGTGTGAATACATAAACGAACACCGTGTCCCTAGTAAGCCTCTACTAGACTAGCTCATTGATCAAAGATGGTTAAGGTTTCCTAACCATGGACATGTGTTGTCATTTGATAACGGGATCACATCATTAGGAGAATGATGTGATGGACAAGACCCACCCGTTAGCTTAGCATAATGATCGTTCAGTTTATTGCTATTGCTTTCTTCATGTCAAATACTTATTCCTTCGACTATGAGATTATGCAACTCACGGATATCGGAGGAATACCTTGTGTGCTATCAAACATCACAACATAACTGGGTGATCATAAATATGCTCTACAGGTATCTCCGAAGGTGTTTGTTGAGTTGGCATAGATCAAGATTAGGATTTGTCACTCCGAGTTTCGGAGAGGTATCTCTGGGCCCTCTCGGTAATACACATCATAAGCTTGCAAGCAAATGACTAAGGAGTTAGTTACAAAGGTGATGTATTACGGAACGAATAAAGAGACGAGCCGGTAACGAGATTGAACTAGGTATAGAGATACCGACAATCGAATCTCGGGCAAGTAACATACCGATGGACAAAGGGAATTACGTGTGTTGTCATAACGGTTCGACCGATAAAGATCTTCGTAGAATATGTAGGAGCCAATATGGGCATCTAGGTTCCGCTATTGGTTATTGACCGGAGAGGTGTCTTGGTCATGTCTACATAGTTCTCGAACCCGTAGGTTCCGCACGCTTAACGTTCGTTAACGATATAGTGTTATATGAGTTATATGTTTTGGTGACCGCATGTTGTTCGGAGTCCCGGATGAGATCACGGACATGACAAGGAGTCTTGAAATGGTCGAGAGGTAAAGATTGATATATAGGACGATGGTATTTGGACACCGAAAGTGTTTCGGGACGTACCGGGAAGGAATCGGGTCATCGAAAGGGGTTCCGGGCACCCCCCGGCAAGTTATGGGCCTTATGGGACAAAGGATGGGACAGACCAGCCCACAAGGGGGCTGGTGCGCCTCCTCCCTTGTTTGGCCAGCCCTAGGGAAGGAAAAGGGGGAGGGCTAGCCCCTCCCGCCTTTCCCTCTCATGGGAGAAAGGAAAGGGGGTGGGGGGCGCCACCCTCCCCTGCCTTTCCCCGCGCTCCAAATAAGGAAGGGGGGCGCGGCTTGGGAGGGACTCCAAGTAGGATTCCTCCTACTTGGGCACCTCCTTTGGCTGCTCCTACCTCCCTCCCACCTATATATATGTGGGAGGGGGGCGCCTAGCACACAGCTGATCAATTGTTAGCCGTGTGCAGCGCCCCCCTCCACCGTTTACACCCCCGGTCATATTTTTGTAGTGCTTAGGCGAAGCCCTGCGGAGATCACTTCACCATCACCGTCACCACACCGTCGTGCTGACGGAAATCATCTACTACCTTGCCGTCTTGCTGGATCAAGAAGGTGAAGGACGTCACCGAGCTGAACGTGTGCTGAACGCGGAGGTGCTGTACATTCGGTACTAGATCTGTTGGATCACGAAGAAAGTTCGACTACATCAACCGCGTTGTGAAACACTTCCGCTTATGGTCTATGAGGGTACGTAGACACACTCTCCCCTCTCGTTGCTATGCATCTCCTTGATAGATCTGGCGTGTGCGTAGAATTTTTTTTGTTTTCCATGCAACGTTTTCCAACAATGTTGTGTCACTCATCTCCAACACTCACCGCAAATTTGCTCCCGCGGACGTGAGTGTGGGAGCCGGCCATCCAAAGCTATCCTTTTAAAAAAATAAGTCTGCACAGTCAAATAGACACATGTATTGTCTAAACTAGTTTATATGTTCAAATGCAGTGGTAGTTCTAATTTAAAATGTTTAAATATTAGACTTAAATATTGCTGTCTGCCTTAACCGTCTAGAGATGCTCATTTAAATCTTCCTTCACTTGCTCGTGAGTTGCTCGATGCCGAATTTGTTGATGCATTTTAACAAACTCTTCAAATGTGGCTGGATTTTGGTTAAAAAATTTGATAGGATCACCCATGTTCTTAAATTCAAGATCTGCGGCAGCATTCTCACCCTTATCCTCCACGATCATGTTGTGGATGATCACACAACATGTCATCACCTCCCACAAGGTATCCAAATCCCATTATTTAGCAGGTCCACGAACAACTGCAAAACGTGCCTACAGAACTCCAAAATCCCTCTTAATATCCTTTCTAGCTGCTTCTTGTCTTTGGGAAAAGTGAGACTTTTTCTGACCAAGTGGGTTAGAGATGATGTTCACAAAGGCAGCCCAAGGAGGATAAATACCATTAACCAGATAGTAGCCCATGTTGTACTCATGCCCATTAACAATATAGTGGCAAGGAGGAGCTTTTTCCTTTAGTTAGCCTAGCAAACAATGGTGATCGCTGCAGCACATTGATGTATTGTGAGACCCGGGCATGCCAAATCCAAAGATCCTTTGATGCAACTGCTTCAAAATGATGGTGGGCTTCTTAACATGACCCTGATATTGCCCTTGCAAAGCTTTTGGGCAGTTCTTCCATTTCCAATGCATGCAGTTAAGTGATCTGAGCAAACCTAGCCACCCTCTTGCTTCCAAGATTGCCAGGAGCCTCTCGCTGTCTGCCACAATTGGTTCTCTCAGGTACTGAGGTCCAAATGCCGAGACCACGGCAGTTGCACCCCTTACCATGGCATCTCCACATGTGCTCTCAGACATCCACAGATACTCGTCCCACAAATCAGCGGTCATACCATATGCAAGCATCCACAGTGCGGCTGTGTACTTCTGGTAACTAGAGAAACGAATCCTTCCCACAGCGTCCTCTTCAAGATGGAGTACCCTTCAAATGGGCGGATGCCAAGGCAGAGACAATCAAAGAAACTTTTGCGCATCTGAAAGCACCGGCAAAAATTGTCAGCAAAGAGGGCATGAGGGGCAAAGTAGTCATCGATTAGCGTCGAATGGCAGCAGCCACGAAGCACTACGACACCCGCAGTCGGTGGTTTGTCACGAAAAGTATGTCTGGACTGCTCAGTGGACCGATACAGGCTCGCGTTGGATAGCACAACAGGTCTGAACCGCACAGTCCGTACGGTTGCGGGCGGTTTGATGGTCCGCTTTGAAGATGCCCTTAGGGCATGGCTGCTACTTGTGAGTTGCGTTAGGATTTCCTCAAAGAGGAGAGGATGATGCAATACAGTAGAGATAAGTATTTTCCTCAGTTAAGAACCAAGATTATAATTCCAGTAGGAGAACCACGCAACACCTCGTTAGCAGTACCTACACACAAATAACAAATACTTGAACCAAACGCGAACAAGGGGTTGTCAATCCCTTGGCGGTTAATTGCAAGGATCAAATCTCGTAGTGATAGATAGATAGAACAAAAACACAAAATAAAATAAAGTAAATAAAATTGCAACAAGGTATTTTTGGATTTTAATATATGATAAAATAGACCCGGGGGCCATAGTTTTCACTAGAGGCTTCTCTCTTGAAGATAGCATACGTTGGGTAAACAATTTACTGTTGGGAAATTGATAGAAAAGCGAATAATCATGACAATATCCAAGGCAATGATCATGTATATAGGGATCACTCCCGACAAGCTCTTTACTTATAGCCATTAAGATAGGCATGAGATTTTAAAGATGCTCACTTGAAAAATAATAATTGAAACACAAAGAGAGCATCATATAGCATTTAACAAACACATTTAAGTCTAACATACTTCCTATGCATAGGCATTTCATAAGCAAACAAATTATCAAGACAAGAAATATTAAGCATATGCAAGTGAGAGGAATAAAAGATTGATAATCTCAACATAAAGAGAGGTAATTTAGTAACATGAAAGTTTCTACAACCATACTTTCCTCTCTCATAATAATTACATGTAGGATCATAATCAAATTCAACAATATAGCTATCATATAAAATATTCTCTACACGATCCACATGCATAAAACTCTTATAATCTTCCAAGATAGTGGGAAAGTCATGACCTCTCCCAACCCACATTTATCAAAAAATTCATAAGATTGAACATTCTCCAAATATGTGGGATTCTTTTTACCTAAAGTTGACACTCTTCCAAACCCACTTTCAATATTATTGCAAACATTATTATCAATAAAATATTCATCATGAGGCTTAAATAAAATTTCAAGATCATAAGAAGCATTATCACCCCAATCATGATCATTGCAATAAGTAGTGGACGTAACAAAATTATCATCCCCAAGCTTGTAGCTTTGCATATCATTAGCACAATTGACATTAATAGAATTTATACCAACATCATTGCAATCATGCTTTTTATTCAAGGAACTATCATGAATCATTTTATAAATTTCTTTTTCTAACACTTCATCTCAATTTTTAGATTCATGATTTTCAAGCAAAACTTCATAGAGATAATCAAGTGCACTCAATTCACTAGCAACTGGTTTATCATAATTGGATCTTTTGAAAGGATTAGCAAGTGGATGAGGATCCATATGTCTTTACTTTTCCTTTCCTTTTCTGTTTTTGTGTGTTGACATGAAGGCAAAAAGCAAGCAAATGAGCAAACAAAATATTTTTGTGTTTTGTGAAAACATTTTAGAAATGGGGGAGATGAAAATGAGAGGCGAATGGAAAATAAAAGTAAATGCAAGGATATGAAAGTTTATGCGATGGTACTTGATAGATGTTGACGATGTCTCCCCGACAACGGCGCGAGAAATTCTTCCTGCTACTTGTGAGCTGTGTTGGGATTTCCTCGAAGAGGAGAGGAGGATGCAGTATAGTAGAGATAAGTATTTTCCTCAGTTAAGGACCAAGGTTATCAATCCAGTAGGAGAACCATGCAACACCTCGTTAGAAGTACCTACACACAAAATAACAAATACTTGCACCCAACACGAACAAGGGGTTGACAATCCCTCGGCGGTTAATTGCAAGGATAAAATCTCATAGTGATAGATAGATAGAATGTTAGGACTGAGAGTATATCAACCAGAGGGGGTGAATGGGAGATTCAAAAATTCTTGCGAATGTTTTGAACTGATACCAAACACAGCAGCGGAAATAAGGTTCGATAGAAAAGAAATTAACCAAGCATGCTATTGAGGAACATATCTATCGAGGTAGAAAGCAATAATGGTTCGAGCATAGGATATCATAGGTTTGACAATAATGATGGTAATGCAATATGCGAACAGATGCAGTAGCATGAGAGAAAACAAGATATGAACTACTAGGGAAAAGCATGAGAAAGATCAATGACGAGGTGAATGAAAACGACACAGGAGAATGCGCCAGTCTTGATAAACTAAGTGCAACAAGAAATATGCAACTGGGGCAACTAAACTGAAAGATGAGAATGCAAAATGATGAGCAATGAACTTAAACAGATAGGATCGACAGAGATGACATAAACGAATGAAATGCAATAGACAAAGATTGATCAGATAAACTATCGTCATAGAGCATGAAAGTAAACTGCTGAAGGTAATGCAGTAAAGTAAATTTGAACCAGTGGTGCTCGATGGCGACAGAAGGATTTGGTAGACCAGTTCGCCCTTCTGCCAAAGGACTACGTCTGGTTGGAGGGGTTGTGATTTAACATAGAAGATAAACTCTCTTCGCCCTATTCTCCTTCAACTAGGAGCTGATCAGACTCCAGTTGATTTCACTCATGGTAGATACTTGTCGGCGATCTCCAAACCTTCGACAGACCTCTTCGCGAACCACAATGACTCTTGGTTGCTGAAGATCTTGCTCGGTGAAGCTAATAACTCTTCGACACTCGAGCCGACACCTATCCGTCTAGAGAGTGCGCAGCTCTCAAGAGTAATAGGTACAAGAACTCTAAACTCGGAACTACTCTGATGCTCTACCACTGTCTAAGTTTTGGCTCTTGATTTTTCTCTCGGTGGATCTTAAACTCAAATCACTCGGAGAGGGGATGCTCAGTCAATCTTCTCAGAAATCTTAAGTGGAGCAGCCCACGGGCAACGTTGGAGCGGGGCGGCTATTTATAGTCGCAGCCTTCCCTGAAGGGAAAAGACCAAATTGGACATGTGGAGCAGCCAATGGCCGAACGACACGAGTCCAATGGTTGGAAATGGAGCACAACGGTAACATTCCTTGTGGAGCAAGTAATGCTAACTCCTCAGTTCAAAAGATATCTCCTGCAGCACGAAGAACAACGTCTACTGCTGGTAGGTAATCATTCGAAACAAAAAAAGATTTCTCTCAGTCTTGCATAGGTTTTGGGCTAAGCATCACAACGGATCTAAGCTTCGAGAACCTATACCCCTCTTAATAGTACGGAGGTCCAATGACTCAATTGAATGAAAGAATAACAACGAAATGAATACTACGTCTTTACTTAGTCTTCGACTTCCATTCGCTGCAGCCAATTTTCTTCGGACAGAAACTCCGAACCAATTGCTTCACATCAGCGATAAATTTTCGAGGGGTTAGCTCCTTCACATCAATCTTCTCGCCTACATGTTTTCAACAGATGTAGCTCATTCTTCTCTGCAACGCAGATATTCTTCGTTGAAGTTCCTCGAACTTGGCACCGGAGACAGCATTCTCTTCGGTTCTGCATGGACTATTTCTCTTTGTGTGCACTAGCAAACAAATCAGTCCATGCCTGTTTCTGTCAACAATCTCCAAAACACAAGAGGGCAAATATTGCACCAACAATCTCCCCCATTTTGGATGATTGTTGACAAAACAGAACACATCGAAAGATAGATAACGGAATGAAACGGAATGCAAAGGATAACGAAAGACGAGAGATAATTACGAAGATAAAACACGCTCCCCCTGAAGATATGCATAGGAGATCAATTGGAGGATAGCGACATGAATCTATGTATGAGTGATATTGACATATAATCTTCGTATGATCTCTTTCAATGCACTTGACAGTGTCTGAAATGTTTCCTGTCACACACAATCTTTGAAAAAGATTTGTTAGATAGAGTGAATACTTTGAAATGATTTGTGACGAAGAATAATCCATGAGGCTTTACTCAGAACATGGTTTGAATCCACACGAGATAAAAGTTCCTTGCAAATTACTCTAGGAGAATCAGAGCAAGGGAATCACTGGTATATTGCTCGGAGTAGATATGCTTCAGACGAGGTTTTCCTGCAACAAAGATGATACGAAGGAGATATGCGAGGAAAAACAGCTTATGAGACAGATAGAGAGATTTCGCTTTCGAATCTCAAGACATTTAATTTGAAGCTAACTTTCTTCTCCGGCATGGTTAGATAGTGAAAGATAATCAATATTGAATATCTAACCATAAGACACACATATAGTTTCAAGGAATAAAATATCTCTTCTAGAGAAGCATGATTTCCAAACCTCCTTGAAATGCTTTTACTTTCCTTGCATGATAGATAAGTATCGAGGATAATCATTGCAAGGAAGGAAGCATTCGATAGCACCTGCAAATAGATAATTGGAAGAAAATAGCATTTCAAGGGGGGTTATTAACGGTACATGATGACCAAGTATTTCAACACCACAGGCGGTGCACCAAGTTGCAGAAGCAAATAGTTCAATGAAACCAAATAGTTCGGCAGAAAAGCAAATGGCGAATGGAAATACCCTGCAACCCGCTTATCTATCACTCGATGTTCTTCTCCCCCTTTTTGTCAACAAGTGTCAAGAAGTAAAGAGAATGCATGCGAAGAACTACTCGTCCGAAGAATCCTCAGAATCAGAACTTGAACTGTTCGAAGAAGCAGAGCAAGCGATGGTTGAGGCCGAAGCAGGAGTTGGAGATGCAGCATGGGCTTAGGGAGTAGCAGCGCGAGGTGCATCTGGCTTGTAGATAATTGTGCCTGCTGTGTCTTCAAGATCATCATCTGGTTCAACAAACAGCAGGTCGGTGGAGGTGGAACACTGAGGAAGCACTGGAGTTTGCCTTCGGATGCGAGGAACTTCAAACAACTCCAGATGATCGTATTCTTTCTCGATACCCTTGGTAGATAGTTGTTTGCGGGAATAATTCTTGTGCAGAAGGGTCCAGGAGCGCTTTGTTCCTTCTCATACAGGAGAGCTTGGCGAGAATAATTGTGAAGCAGATTTATCTCAGTCATCATTTCCAGCTTCACTTTCCGGTCGAGCTTGATATGACTTTCCAGGGCTTGCTGAGTGCGAAGACAAATCTCGTACTGTGAAGGATTTTCTTCACGAGGGATTTCAACTTTTGCCTTCTTGACCTTCGGAGCTCTAGCAAAGGCAGCCATTGGAACAGAGACAGTAGCATCAACCGACATCTTCCCTTTGCCAATGTCCTTCACAATCTGAAGTGTGTCGCGGACTGGTGGCATATAAACTTTTAGGACATATGGGTAGAAAAACTTTTCCCCAATAAGCTGCTCAATGGCAAACATGACCCAAGGAGCATATGGCTTCAAAGCTTGAGGGCTATCAGCCGCGTAGGCCAAGTTGCGAATGAAAAGATCCGGAATGTCAAACCGAATACCCTGAGCAGTGGCTAGAAGAGCATTTCCCATGATGCCATTGGTGGTTTCTGGTTTGTTTGTTGGCATGAGGGAGTTGCAGATGATATAGAACAACACTTTGTTCTCATAAGCCAGATTCTTCGGATTTGCTTCTATACATTCATCACCAACTAGTTTGGGGTCCATCAGCAAATTAAGTTGAGCTTAGGATACTTCCCAGTAGTGCAGTCTATGTTTACGAGCAGCATCAAATTCGCACCGAGGAAGATTCAACAATGCTAAGAACTGGTCAGCCGAACATTTGATCTTTTCCTCTCCTGTCATCCATTCGAGGATCCAAGTGCTGCTATCTGTAAGGTCTCCTAAGACATAAAGAGTGGCATAGAACTGAAGAATCACTTCACAATTCCAGCCATGATTGAAACGAAGGAAGCTCTTCAGGAAGACCAGTTCAATCTGCTCGATGGTGTGATGGAAGCAGGGTAAACTTTTGAGCTCTGCGAAATCCAGAATCTTGTGCTTGAAGATGCGATTCTTTTCATACAGAATACGAGCATAATATACGACATGTTCCTTTGTCCAAAATCTTGTGATAAGGAAGTTCTTTCTCCATCATATGGGCTGGTTCCAAAGATGCAAGTTTCGAAAGGTGAAACTGCTCGTTAAAGGCAGGACCATTTGGGCCATCTTCGACGGGGAACAAAGGAAAGGTTTCCAATGGGTTTCTCAGATGTTCCTCTTCAACCAAATTTTGGGTCCGAATGTCATCAGGTGCAGGCACACCTTCCTCAATAAGCTTGAGAGGAGCACGAGGCTTCCTGGATTTCTCTTGTGCAGATTGCTTTGAGGAACTTGACTGTTTATCATTTTTGCTCGCTGGAACTCCTTCAGCTGCTTTCTGACTTTCGGGCACTGGGGCCTTTTCTTTCACTGTATTTCCTTCGGCTGGTGGCACAACAGCTTCTTTCTCAGACTCTTGGGTCACAACTGGTGGAGCAATTCCTTCTTGAGCCATCGGCTCATCAGATTTCTTTTCTTCCTCTTCCAACTTTGGTGCAGTGGAAAGAGGAGCAGGATCAACATCCATCTGGGTAGGGGCACCAGATGATTCGACCGGGGTGGATTTGTCTCGGGAAGCATTTAGCTCCCCCTCAATCTTGTCAACCTCCTCCTTATTTGATTCGGAGGGCTCAGCTTGCATTGTTTTCGGAGGCGATGGATCTGCCTTGTCAAGTTCAATTTCCTCATCAACTGGGGCTTGCTGCTTAGGCGAAGCATTTTCTTCATCGGACTTGTTCAGGAAGATATCAACAGCATCAAGTTGTTCTTGGGCAACTGGAGTAGGAATGATAACCTCCACATGGTCAGCTTGCTGCATGGGTTCATCCTCGTGAAGTGGAAATGGTGGAATTTGCTGCAAGGGAGTACTGGAGTCAATTGGAGCATCAACAACAGTCTGAAGGCGACGATCTTTATTTCCTTTTGGTTTGCTAGCTCTTGCTTTAGCCTTCTGACGTTAGTCTTCTTTGATTCTTCTTCGAGCGAGATCTGCCTTGCGAACAATCTCCTCGTTTCTTCTGCCACACAATTGAGATACTTCCATGTGCAACCGCGAGTGCCAATCAATCTTCTCATTCCGCATGAGACTGAGAGCTTTGGTGATTTCAACAATCTCTTTGTCCAGATTCTTTCTTTCAGATTCAGAGTTGGCATCTCTCCTCATTTGCTCATCGGTTTGGTTGTCCTTGACAGCTTGATTCAGCTTCTTGGAGATTTTCCTCGACTCAACCGGATGTTTTGTTACCAATCTGGTAACATCATCAGGTAGTCCCAGATTGCTTCCATCAACAAATTTTGCATCATATGCAGCACTGTCAATCACATCAATCATGAGATTGAAATCATATTTATGTTCCTCTGTGGAAGCAGGAACACTAGGTCTGGCCTTCTTAGAAGAAGCATCAACTTTTCCTTCAGATTGCAGCTTTCTCTTTGCTGTTGGAGCAGCAGAACCCGAAGGTTTGTCAGTGATGGAAATGGGTGCATGTCTTGGTGATTTCCTTGGAGAGGGTGAAACTTTCATCGGTGAGGGGCTCGTGTATGGCTTGTTGAGAATGGCACGCTGGTCATACATTGGAATTTCATCGGGAGTATCTTCGCTGCATGACTCATCAGACGAGTTAGAAGCGGCCTTCTTTGATTTCTTGGCAACGGATTTCTTTCGGGGAGCACGAGGGGAAACCGATTTCCTGGACTTGCTTCCCTTGGAGGCAGAAGCACGATCCTTCTTCTTCTGGATGTCTTGCTGTGTCAGCACGGCGTTTTCAGCTTCAACTTGATTTTTCTTCGCTTCCCTAGCATCACGCTTGGCTTTGGCCTTTGCCCTCTTAGCCACTTCATTAGGAAAATCAGCGATGGTTTTGAGGGAGTCAGGATGAGCATTCGAAGGTTGTGGTGGTCTGAATTTTTCATCGTTGGGGCCAATGCAGTTTTCAGCAATGCAGTCATTCCACGGTGGTGTGAAGGCAAAATGAATCTGATACGTCTCGCGAACATTTTCATACTTGTACCATTTCTTTGCCCAGTGTTGGCGAATCCTTTGAAGCCTATTGTTGCATTCAGTCGTTGATTCAACCCCAGGTGGAGTTTTGTAACCCTCTGGATCAGACATTTCAGCCGCAGTATTCTTTTCTCTGCCATGACCACCCTTTTTAGGATTACCATCCGAGAACATGGTTAGGGCGTCTGTGACCAATTCATCTTTGGGCTGACTATGAGCAGAGGGAATTTCTTCATCATCATCTTCGGATTCAGACTCAGATTTCTTCTTCGGTGCTTTGGGAGGCTTTGAAGATTTTCCTCCTCCTGTCAATCTCAGTCGGCCAGACCTTGGTGGAAGTCGAGGCAATTCTCCTTCAGAGTCTGAATACTCTTCTGAACTTTGTGCCATGACCAACCGGTGAAAAGAGTAGATACGAGGGAAAAAGGGGTAGGGTCATACACATGCACAGAAGATATTTTTGAACAAAAAAATGTTTTCGGAGGCAACACAGGAATTCATGGGTACTTAGAGAAGACATCCTCGATAGATTTTAAACTAGCCATAGAAAGTTCAAAATACTACCTAATTTTTCGGATAAGTGCACATGAACCCTAGGTCAAGGAGAATAAGTACGAGGAAAATCTACAAACCGTACCAGTCAAAACCTAGTGAATCCTAAAGATCTACCGCAGAGAAATAAATCAATGAAAATAGCCTCGGTAAGAACTTCCCTAAGAACAGAGGTATGGACAGGAGCAGTTCCAGATCCAAGCACCCTAACTTGGCGACTTGGATCAGCTACGACAATGTGGGAGGGAGGATTATCGCACCAGCATGATCAACCACAACGAGATTTCACCGGAGTTGCACGGTGAAGCTCCTCGCCGGAGTTGCTTCGAGCACGGGCTCGGGTGGATGTGGATGAGGGTTTGAGGAATAAAGAAGAAGAAGACAGGGTGAGGGGTATATATATAGCTGGCGAGCTGAACCACCTCTCCGAAATCTATGGCACATGGATGCGGGACGTTCCGCATTCAACGGACACGATCACGATCGTGGGGATCGTGGGTACGTGGTAACCATTTTCTGTGAGAAACTCGAGAAGAGAGCGGGAGACCGAAAGGTTCGAAGAAGGGCAAACGCAAAAATAGATTAAAGTTCGAAGTTGATTTCTTTCGCGACCAAGGACATCGGACATAAATTTTCTTCAGATCAAATTGCATGCTTATGACGGACAACATAGATTGGATGAGAAAGAATAGAGGGATAAAAGGGTTCGAAACAAAACACTCAGCCAGAAGAGAGGAAACACACAAATACGGAGCTATGAGTGAGTTGTTCATCGGACGAAACACAAGCACAGTGAAACGAAGTCAATCACACGAACGAGAGCAAATAAACACAAAGAACAAGCACAAACAATATAGATCTCAAGGCTAAGAATAAAGGAGTAGAATCCCTGAGAGAGTTCCTGCAAGAAGGGTTAGTTCTTTTTCGCAACCCACACTTGCGTGGGCGGCGAGCATCTCATTTGTTTTGTCTGAGCAGGGACATTCGTTCGATGATTTCTGTAGTTCGCCTATGTATTTTGAGAGTAATCATATGAATATGCATTGAATATGTTTCCAGAGACATGAGCATAAAGATACAAGGAGGTACGCATGTACTCCTTCTGTCGAAGATTTGACCGATATCCATTCAAGGAAGTTTCAACGTCTATCTGCGAATGATAATCATTTCCTCGAAGAGAATCACTCTGCATATTCAAGTTAGCAGTGACAGATAAATTTTCAATGATGCACTTCTTCATCCAGATTTGGTTCTTGCGTGAACCAGACCTGTAGTTAATCCCAACATACCGAGCGAAAACCTTACCATTCTGTTGTTTGAAGAATTTGTAGTTTGAGTCATCAGACTCGTCAGAAACGACAGAATTGGGAGTGTCATATCCAGACAGAATTGCAGATTCGAGAGTTTTACTTTTAGCAAGAACCCAACTCATTCGAGGATATTGCTCGGGAGTTCAATAGGTTCCATCAACGTTGAGTTTTCTTTTGAAATCCAATCCTTCCTTTTGGGTTTTTTTGTGCAGTATTGACTTCTTGAGCACATCACAGATAGTTTGATGCCTTTTGAGGCTCTTTAGCATTCCTGTCTCAAGCAAGTTCTTTAACCTGCAATTTTCGTCAGAGATAGCAACAAATTCCTCGGAAGAGGGGTTAGAGGTACCATTCGTAGTTGTTGCAATATTCTCGATGACATCATTAAATGTTTCAGCATTTGAATCATCATTGCTACGTTCTAGGCCTTTTGAGCAAGGAGGCACAAAATCACCAGGAAGTCGTTTAGATTGCTCAGCGAAGAGAGAAGCTTTTTCTTTCGCTAGCACGTTATGAGACGCTTTCAGTGACTCGAGTTCTTGATTCCTATTAAGGAGTTCATCTGATAACTCTCATAGTCGACTGTAAGGGAATCATATCGGTTGGAAAGATCATCAAGGGTTGAAGAAAAAGCATCATGCTCTTCGATCAACTTTTGATTCTTCTCCATCTCTTCGACCACTAATCCTTCGGTTTTCCTAAGATTATTCTCAAGTATTTCAAGCTCATCTTGTTGAGATTTTGCAATCTTAACTAGTTTAGCATAGGCAATGTATTCAGGAGAATATTCAGTTATAGATTTTTGGCTTTTTGCTGGTACTTGATCCCTTGAGGTCTTTGCCATGAGACAGAATGCGATTGGTTCATCATCACTTGAAGCATTGTCATCAGTGTCTGATTCGAGTGATTTCTCAGATGATCCATAAGCAATGAAAGCATTGCTTCTTCCTATCCTTCTGTAAAGCTCTTCATCTTCTGATTCTGATTCGGATGTCTCATCTTCTGATTCCAAATTCATATCAACACATGCTCTATTCAGCTATGATATTCTCTTGATATTTGATTCGATGGTTGCTCTGGCTTTCACGTCAGTGACTGGTCTTGTCGAAGAGGATGAGGAAGATTCATTTTTCTTCGAGAGCTTAGTGTGACGATCCATTCGAGTGAATCCATTGCGTGAAGATACATTCATCTGTTGCTAGGTTTTCTACCCCAGCAAGGACAGTCTGCTATGAGGTGACAGAATTGTTTGCACTTGATGCACTTCATTTCTTTTGGAGTTAACTTTCTTGAAGATTCAGGCAAGTCAAATTCGTCCTCATTTGTGAGACACAAATTTTGTCTTCTGAGATCACTTAGCCTTTCTGTGAGCATTTCTAGTTCCCTTGTGATAGTGTGTTGATTCTCGACATCTTGTTCGTGTGAACTGCCATAGTGTGAAAGAATCTCCCCTTCACTTTCCAAAGACGATTCTTGATCTCCATTTTCAAGTTCCATCTTTTCTTCATGAATAGACAGCAGCGTCATGACCTCGACGTAGTGAAGTTCTTCATAGTCTGGTCTTTGCTTGGTTTCAGCTATGATTGGATCGTAGGTTGCATCAAGAGCACTCAGTAGCTTGTTGACCACATCTCTATCGGTGATATCTGTTACTCCTCGTTGATGAAGTCTTACAACAATATTGGTCAACCGATTAGTGAGTTCCATGGCACTTTCCTTATGAAGACTTCTGAAACCAGTAAACATGGCACGAAGCATTTCAGTGTGAGAATCTGTTCTGGTAATGAATTCTTCATGAGCATTTTTGATGGCATCCCAGAGTTGCTTTGCAGTGTCAAGCTTTCGGAACCGAATGAAAATGTCTTTCGAGATACTTTCACAGATGATATCTTTTGCTTGTGCATTCAACCACAGTATAGCTTTGTCATCAGAATTTGGAGCATCAGTGTGCTGAATGGTGTATCCATTTTCTACAATCTGCCTGAGTTCTATGTTGATGGCTTGAAGTCTGATTCTCATTCTCTCTTTCCAGTAGATATAGTCATTTCCATCGAAGATAGGAAACCTATCAGAGTGCGAGGATCTACCTGCATATGACATACTCAAAACTCCAAGGTTGTTAGACCTTTAATAAACAGAGACAGGGAGTACCTGCTCTGATACCAATTGTTAGGACCGAGAGTATATTGACCAGAGGGGGGGTGAATGGGAGATTCAAAAATTATTGTGAATGTTTTGAACTGATCCCAAACACAGTAGTGAAAATAAGGTTCGGTAGAAAATAAATTAATCAAGCATGCTATTGAGGAACATATCTATCAAGGTAGAAAGCAATAATGGTTCGAGCATAGGATATCACAGGTTTGACAATAATGATGGTAATGCAATATGCGAACAGATGCAGTAGCATGAGAGAAAACAAGATATGAACTACTAGGGAAAAGCACGAGAAAGATCAATGATGAGGTGAATGAAAACAACACAGGAGAATGCGCCATTCTTGATAAACTAAGTGCGATGAGAAATATGCAACTGGGACAACTAAACTGAAAGATGAGAATGCAAAATGATGAGCAATGAACTTAAACATATGGGAACAACAGAGATGACAGAAATGCAATAGACAAAGATTGATCATATAAACTATCGTCACAGAGCACAAAAGTAAAATGCCGAAGGTAATGCAGTAAAGTAAATTTGAACCAGTGGTGCTCGATGGCGACAAAAGGATTTGGTAGACCAGTTTGCCCTTCCGCCAAAGGACTACGTCTGGTTGGAGGGGTTGTGATTTAACACAGAAGATAAACTCTCTTCGCCCTATTCTCCTTCAACTAGGAGCTGATCAGACTCCAGTTGATTTCACTCGTGGTAGATACTTGTCGGCGATCTCCAAACCTTCGAGAGACCTCTTCGCGAACCACAATGACTCTTGGTTGCTGAAGATCTTGCTCGGTGAAGACAATAACTCTTCGACACTCGAGCCGACACCTATCCGTCTGGAGAGTGCGCAGCTCTCAAGAGTAATAGGTACAAGAACTCTAAACTAAGAACTACTGTGATGCTCTACCACTGTCTAAGTTTTCGCTCTTGATTTTTCTCTCGGTGGATCTTAAACTCAAATCACTCGGTGAGGGGATGCTCAATCAATATTCTCAGAAATCTTAAGTGGAGCAGCCCATGGGCAACGTTGGAGCGGGGTGGGTATTTATAGCCGTAGCCTTCTGATGTTGGCTTGAACTACGTCGGTATTTCCCCAAAGAGGAAGGGATGATGCAGCACAGCAACGTTAGGTATTTCCCTCAGTGATGAGACCAAGGTAATCGAACCAGTAGGAGAACCAAGCAACACTACGTAAACAACACGTGCACACAAAGAACAAATACTTGCAACCCGACGTGTTAAAGGGGTTATCAATCCCTTTCGGGTAACGGCGCCAGAAATTGGCAAACAGACAAGAGATAAATTGTAGTAGATTGATAAATAGATCGCGAATAAAATAAAGTGAAGCAAAATATTTTTGGTTTTTGGAAATATAGATCTGAAAATAAAAGTGGCAAATAAATAAAAAGGCAAATAGCAAAATAGATCTGAAAATATATGATGAGAAAATAGACCCGGGGGCCGTAGATTTCACTAGTGGCTTCTCTCGAGAAAAATAGCATACGGTGGGTAAACAAATTACTGTTGGGCAATTGATAGAACTTCAAATAATTATGACGATATCCAGGCAATGATCATTATATAGGCATCACGTCCAAGATTAGTAAACCGACTCCTGCCTGCATCTACTACTATTACTCCACACATCGACCGCTATCCAGCATGCATCTAGTGTATTAAGTTCATGGAGAAACGGAGTAATGCAATAAGAACGATGACATGATGTAGACAAGATCTATTTATGTAGAAATAGACCCCATCTTGTTATCCTTAATAGCAACGATACATACGTGTCGGTTCCCCTTCTGTCACTGGGATCAAGCACCGTAAGATCGAACCCATCACAAAGCACCTCTTCCCATGGCAAGAAAAATCGATCTAGTTGGCCGAACTAAACCAAAGATTCGAAGAAGAAATACGAGGCTATAAGTAATCATACATATAAGAGATCAAAAGACTCAAATAACTTTCATGGATAAAAACATAGATCTGATCATAAACTCAAAGTTCATCGGATCCCAACAAACACACCGCAAAAAAGAGTTACATCAAATAGATCTCCAAGAGACCATTGTATTGTGAATCAAAACAGAGAGAGGAAGCCATCTAGCTATTGCCTACGGACCCATAGGTCTACAATGAACTACTCACGCATCATCAGAGAGGCACCAATGAGGATGATGAACCCCTCCGTGATGGTGTCTGGATTGGATCTGTGGTTTCTGGAACTTGCGGCGGCTGGAATTGATTTTCGTCGACTCCCCCAGGGTTTTTGGACGTCTAGGGTATTTATAGAGCAAAGAGGCAGTCAGGAGGCGGACGAGGTGGACACAACCCACCTGGGCGCGCCTGGGCCCCCAGGCGTGCCCTGGTGGGTTGTGCTCCCCTCGGGGCTCTGGTACTTCTTTGGCCCAACAGGTGTCTTCTGGTCCAGAAAAAATCACCAAAATGTTTTGCTGCGTTTGGACTCCGTTTGGTATTGATTTCCTGCGAAGTAAAAAACAAGCAAAAAATAGCAACTGGCACTGGGCACTATGTCAACAGGTTAGTCCCAAAAAATGATATAAAGTTGCTATAAAATGATTGTAAAACATCCAAGAATGATAATATAACAGCATGGAACAATAAAAAATTATAGATACATTGGAGACATATCAGCATCCCCAAGCTTAATTCCTGTTCGTCCTCGAGTAGGTAAATGATAAAAATAGAATTTTTGATGTGGAATGCTGCCTAACATGTTCATCACATATTCTTTTCTTTGTAGCATGGACATTTGGACTTTTATATGATTCAAAGCAATAGTCTAGTTTTGACATGAAGATTTCAATACTCAAGCATATCAACAAGCAACCATGTCTTTCAAAATATCAACACTAAAGCAAGTTATCCCTAGCCCATTATGCTCAATCATTGATCCATTCATGAAACACACTCGCATATTAGCTACACCCAATGCTCAAGTACGATCATAATGCCCCTTAGTTGGTGCTTTATAAGAGAAGATGGAGACTCAAAATAAAATAAAGATTACATAAAGTAAAAGAAAGGCCCTTCGCAGAGGGAAGTAGGGATTTGTAGAGGTGCCAGAGCTCAAAGCGGAAAAAGTAGAGATAAAACATTTTGGGTGGCATGCTTTTCCTGTCAATGAAAACGATCGAGTAGTTTCCAATACTTTCCATGCTAGATATATCATAGGCGGTTCCCAAACAGAAAATAAAATTTATTCCTTTTTCCACCATACTTTCACTTTCCATGGCTAGCCGTATCCACGGGTGCCCTCCATACCAACACTTTCCAAGGAATTTATTATTTGACAACATAAAGTAAATTCATTTTTCGTTTCGGGACTGGGCATCCCTAATACCTTTGCCGTACTCTCATGCAATGACAAGTGAATAAACACTCATCTTGAGAATAACACATCTAGCATGGAAATATATCAGCCACCCCCTACCGTTTCATGAGCGGTACGAGCACACAAAAGAGAAATTTATTTTAAAGTTAGAGATGGCACATACTAATTTGCTTAGAACGGCATGAAAATACCGCATATAGGTAGGTATAGTGGACTCATATGGCAAAACTGGTTTACGGATTTTGGATGCACAAGTAGTGATCATACTTAGTGCAAATGAATGCTAGCAAAAGATTGAGAAGCATCCAACCAAGAAATGAAAAATCTCATAAGCGAGCATTAAGCATAACTAACACCGAATAATGCACCACAAGTAGGATGTAATTTCATTGCATAACTATTGACTTTCGTGCTTGCATAGGGAATCACAAACCTTAACACCAATATTCTTACTAAAGCATAATTACTCATCAACATGACTAACATATTATATCAATATATCGCAAAACTATTACAAGGAATCAAGTTTATTTTGTCCAATGATCTTCATGAAAGTTTTTATTATATCCCTCTTGAATATCTATCACTCTGGGACTAGTTTAATGTGTTGCTTTTGATAGCTCAAACAAATCTAAGTGAAGAACATGAGCATAAAAAATTTCTTCTCTCAAAATAATTTAAGTGAAGCAAGAGAGAATTTCTAAAAAAATTTACTAACTTTCAAATAAATCTAAGTGAAGCATGAGAGCATTTCTTCAAAAATACTAAAGCACACCGTGCTCAAAAAGATATAAGTGAAGTACTAGAGCAATTCCATAGCTCATAAAGATTTAAGTGAAGCATAGAGAGCAATTCTAACAAGTCATAGCATAATTTTGGCTCCCTCAAATAGGTATGTCCAGCAAGGATTCATGACTTAAAACAAAAAGCAAAACAAGCAAAGATTCATATCATACAAGATGCTCCAAACAAAACTCATGATATGTGACGAATAAAAATATAGCTCCAAGTAAAATACCGATGGTCGTTAGAAGAAAGAGGGGATGCCACTCGGGCATCCCCAAGCTTAGTTGCTTGCTTCTCTTTGGATAATGGCTTGGGGTGCCATGGGGCATCCCCAAGCTTAGGCTTTTCTTACTCCTTATTCCTTCATCCATCGTAATCTCACCCAAAACTTGAAAACTTCAATCACACTAAACTTAACAAAACCTTAGTGAGATCCGTTAGTATAAGAAAACCAATCTTTACTTTAAGTACTGTAGAAAACCCATTCAAATTTTGTTCTTGAATTATATCTACTGTATTCTAACTTTACCATGGCTTATAACCTCCAATACAAACCATAGATTCATCAAAATAAGCACACAATGCAAAGAAAACAGAATCTGTCAAAAACAGAACAGTCTGTAAAGATGCAAATTGTTCTCATACTTCTGTAACTCCAAAAATTCTGAAAAATTAGGAAAACAGAGGAAATTTGTATATCAATCTTGTGTAAAAACTTCAAAAAAATTCGTCGCTACTGTGAATTTTCAAAATTGTTTTACTCGACGCAAAAGTTTCTGTTTTCCAACAAGATCAAATCAACTATCACCAAAGCTATCCCAAAGGCTTTGCTTGGCACAAACACTAATTAAACACAAAAAACACAATCATAACAGTAGCATAATTGTGCAAACACTCAAGAACAGAAATAAAAAGACAAAAATAAATTTTAGTCATTGGGTTGCCTCCCAACAAGCGCAATCGTTTTACGCCCTTAGCTAGGCATAAGGCAAAGATCTAAGTATTGTTATCTTTAACTTCCAACTCTTCAATCACACAATCAGATTTCTTTGAAGATTTAGCAAGTAAAATAGCAAAGTTTCTAGGCATAAAATTGAGGAAATCGTTCTTATTAGTAGTGTCTCTTATAACTTCGACAAAATCCGGGTGAATACTAATCATTTTAAGACCTTCTTTACTACTAGAACTAGCACCCTTGTTCTTAGTGGTTTGAGTACTCTTACTAATTTTAACGGGGTTTTTTTTCAATAGTTTTAGCAGAAGCAAAAGCCATGCTTAAATTACTAAAAAATTCTTCCAACTTATCGATCCGAGAAGGGCTTTCTTCAATTCTTTCATGAATTACGGTACCCTTTTCTTTTAACAGCTTAAAAACTTCTCGCGTTTTTAACCCAAATTTAGTAGCAAAATTATGCCTCTTTTTATCAAAGTTTTCAATGTGTTCTTCGGTAAGCATTTTCTTTTCAATAGCATCTAGCCTTTCCATAACATGCTCAAGAGTTAAAGTTGTTTCATTAACCATAAGAGGTGGTGATCCCACTAAGTTTCCCATAGCATTAAAAGCATCTAGAGAAGGACACATCAAGAAATTCCCACCGGTAATCGTATCAAAGACGAATCTATACAAAGTAGTGATGCCCACATAAAAACAACGAAGAAGAACAATGGTAGATTGCTTACGAATAGATCTATTATGAGCATTGCAGATCCTATACCAAGCATCTTTTAAATTCTCCCCTCCCCTTTGTTTAAAGTTAAGAACTTCGTTCTCGGGAGTGCACGCAATAGAGGAAGAACTATCCACAACAACAAAAAGTGAAACAAAATTGCACACGAAAAACAGATCTGACGAGAGAACGACGAACAAAAAAGAGGGCGAATAAAATGGCAATTTTTTGTGAAGCGGGGGAGAGGAAAACGAGAGGCAAATGGCAAATAATGTAAATCGCAAGGAGATGAGATTTGTGATTAGGAACCTGGTAGATGTTAATGATGTCTCCCCGGCAACGGCGCCAGAAATTCCTTTTGATGTTGGCTTGAACTACGTCGGTATTTCCCCAAAGAGGAAGGGATGATGCAGCATAGCAACGGTAGGTATTTCCCTCAGTGATGAGACCAAGGTTATCGAACCAGTAGGAGAACCAAGCAACACTACGTAAACAGCACATGCACACAAAGAACAAATACTTGCAACCCGACGTGTTAAAGGGGTTGTCAATCCCTTTCGGGTAACGGTGCCAGAAATTGGCAAACGGATGTGAGATAAATTGCAGTAGATTGATAAATAGATCGCGAATAAAATAAAGTGAAGCAAAATATTTTTGGGTTTTTGAAAATATAGATCTGAAAATAAAAGTGGCAAATAAATAAAAAGGCAAATAGCAAAATAGATCTGAAAATATATGATGAGAAAATAGACCCGGGGGCCGTAGATTTCACTAGTGTCTTCTCTCGAGAAAAATAACATATGGTGGGTAAACAAATTACTGTTGGGCAATTGATAGAACTTCAAATAATTATGACGATATCCAGGCAATGATCATTATATAGGCATCACATCCAAGATTAGTAAACCGACTCCTGCCTGCATCTACTACTATTACTCCACACATCGGCCGCTATCCAGCATGCATCTAGTGTATTAAGTTCATGGAGAAACGGAGTAATGCAATAAGAACGATGAAATGATGTAGACAAGATCTATTTATGTAGAAATAGCCCCATCTTGTTATCCTTAATAGCAATGATACATACGTGTCGGTTCCCCTTCTGTCACTGGGATCAAGCACCGTAAGATCGAACCCATCACAAAGCACCTCTTCCCATGGCAAGAAAAATCGATCTAGTTGGCCGAACTAAACCAAAGATTCGAAGAAGAAATACGAGGCTATAAGTAATCATGCATATAAGAGATCAAAAGACTCAAATAACTTTCATGGATAAAAGCATAGATCTGATCATAAACTCAAAGTTCATCGGATCCCAACAAACACACCGCAAAAAAGAGTTACATCAAATAGATCTCCAAGAGACCATTGTATTGTGAATCAAAACAAAGAGAGGAAGCCATCTAGCTATTGCCTACGGACCCGTAGGTCTACAATGAACTACTCACGCATCATCGGTGAGGCACCAATGAGGATGATGAACCCCTCCGTGATGGTGTCTAGATTGGATCTGTGGTTTCTGGAACTTGCGGCGGCTGGAATTGATTTTCGTCGACTCCCCCAGGGTTTTTGGACGTCCAGGGTATTTATAGAGCAAAGAGGCAGTGCGGGAGGCAGCCGAGGTGGGCACAACCCACCTGGGCACGTCTGGGCCCCCAGGCGCACCCTGGTGGGTTGTGCTCCCCTCGGAGCCCCCCTCTGGTACTTCTTTGGCCCAACAGGTGTCTTCTGGTCCAGAAAAAATCACCAAAAAGTTTCGCTGCGTTTGGACTCCGTTTAGTATTGATTTCCTGCGAAGTAAAAAACAAGCAAAAACAGCAACTGGCACTGGGCACTAAGTCAATAGGTTAGTCCCAAAAAATGATATAAAGTTGCTATAAAATGATTGTAAAACATCCAAGAATGATAATATAACAGCATGGAACAATCAAAAGTTATAGATACGTTGGAGACGTATCACCTTCCCTAAAGGGAAAAGTCCAATTGGACATATGGAGCAGCCAATGGCCGAACGACACGAGTCCAATGGTCGGAAATTGAGCACAACGGTAACATTCCTTGCGGAGCAAGTAATGCTAACTCCTCAGTTCGAAAGATATCTCTTGCAGCACAAAGAACAACGTCTACTGCTGGCAGGTAATCATTCGAAACAAAAAAAAGATTTCTCTCACTCTCGCATAGGTTTTGGGCTAAGCATCACAGCGGATCTAAGCTTCAAGAACCTATACCCCTCTTAATAGTACGGAGGTCCTATGATCCAATTGAATGAAAGAAGAACAACGAAATGAATACTATGTCTTCACTTAGTCTTTGACTTCCATTCGCTGCAGCCAATTTTCTTCGGACAAAAACTCCGAACCAATTTCTTCACATCAGCAATAAATTTTTGAGGGCTTAGCTCCTTCACATCAATCTTCTCGCCAACATGTTTTCAACAGATGTAGCTCATTCTTCTCTGCAACGCAGATATTCTTCGGTGAAGTTCCTCGAACTTGGCACCGAAGACAGCATTCTCTTCGGTTCTGCATGGACTATTTCTCTCTGTGTGCACTAGCAAACAAATCAGTCCATGCCTGTTTCTGTCAACAATCTCCAAAACACAAGAGGGCAAATATTGCACCAATGTAGAACAAAAACACAAAATAAAATAAAGTAAATAAAATTGCAGCAAGGTATTTTTGGATTTTAATATATGATAAAAATAGACCTGGGGGACATAGTTTTCACTAGAGACTTCTCTCTTGAAGATAGCATACGGTGGGTAAACAAATTACTATTGGGCAATTGATAGAAAAGCAAATGATCATGACAATATCCAAGGCTATGATCATGTATATAGGCATCACGTCTGAGACAAGTAGACTAACTCATTCCTGCATCTACTACTATTACTCCACACATCGACCGCTATCTAGCATGCATCTAGAGTATTAAGTTCATAAAGAACGGAGTAACGCCTTAAGCAAGATGACATGATGTAGGCAAAGTAAACTCAATCATATTAATAAACCCCATCGTTTTATCCTTAATGGCAACAATACAAATACATGTCTTGTCCCCTTCTGTCACTGGGATATAGATCACTGCAAGATTGAACCCATCACAAAGCACCTCTCCCATTGCAAGAAAAATCAATCTAGTTGGCCAAACCAAATCAATAATCGGAGAAAAATACAAAGCTGTAATAATCATGCATAAAAGAGTTTAGAGAAGACTCAAATAATATTCATAGATAATCTGATCATAAACTCAAAATTCATCGGATCTCAACAAACACACCGCAAAATAGGATTACATCGAATAGATCTCCAAGAACATCGAGGAGACCATTGTATTGAGGATCAAAGAGAGAGAAGAAGCCATCTAGTTACTAGCTATGGACCCGTAGGTATGTGGTAAACTACTCACACATCATTGGAAGGGCAGCAAGGTTGATGTAGAGCCCCTCAATGGTCGATCCCCCCTCCGGCGGAGTGCTGGGGATGGCCTCCAGATGGGATCTCACGAGAACAGAAACTTGCGATGGCGGAAAAAGTATCTCGGGTGGCTCTCTAATGTCAGGGGAATATTTGAGAATTTATAGAGGCAGAATTAGGTCAAGAGGTGACACGAGGGCCCCACAAGCCTGGCCGCCCTGGGGCGCGCCTCCCGAGCTTGTCGCTCTCTCGTGGCATGTCATGTCTTCTCCCGAACCTTCTAGGGTCTCTTCTGGTCCAGAAAAAATTAATCCAAAGTTTTTCCTTCGTGTGGACTCTGTTTGATAGTGATTTCCTGAAAAGCCAAAAACAAGCAAAAAATAGCAACTAGCACTGGGCACTAGGTTAATAGGTTAGTCCCAAAAAATGATATATAATTGCATATAAAACATCCAAGATTAATACTATAATAGCAAGGAACAATCAAAAATTATAGATACGTTGGAGACGTATCAATGACCGATGCTCCACCATGGAGTGATGCCCTAGCTATCCACGTAGGTTCTTGCAAAAGAACCAGACTCCTCGCCGAGAAAGGTGTGAAAGAAATGGAAAAAGCAAGCCAGTGAGATGCATCTTCCCCTTCTAGGAAACAAAACAGTGAAAACGCGGATGAGACAGTGGAAAAAGAGCTCACCAATGATGGCAGCTTGGGGTCATGGGTTGGGCACCTACTAGATGAAGCCATCATCCTCGCCGTTTCATGCACATGTGGAGCATGGGGCAACACCTAGGTGCTTCCTCCATTGTACATGCTGCTACTTGTGATCTGCGTTGGGATTTCCCCGAAGAGGAGAGGATGATGCAGTACAGTAGAGATAAGTATTTCTCTTAGTTATGAAACCATGGTTATCAATCCAGTAGGAGAACCAACCAATGACTCGTTGGTAGCACCTGCACACAAACAACAAATCCTTGCAACCCAACGCGAACAAGGGGCTGTCAATCCCTTGACGGCTACGAGCAAGATTAAATTGTATAGTTTTTGATAGATAGATCGAGTAAAAATACAAAATAAAATAAATAAAATAAAAATGCAGCAAGGTATTTTTGGTTTTAATATATGATAGAAGATAGACCCGGGGGCCATAGTTTTCACTAGAGGCTTCTCTCTTGAAAATAGTGTACGGTGGGTAACCAAATTACTGTTGGGCAATTGATAGAAAAGCAAATAATTATGACGATATCCAAGGCAATGATCATATATAGGCATCACGTCTGAGACAAGTAGACCGAAATGATTCTGCATCTACTACTATTATTCCACACATCGACCGCTATCCAGCATGCATCTAGTGTATTAAGTTCATGGAAAAACGGAGTAACGCCTTAAGCAAGATGACATGATGTAGACAAGATAAACTCACGTATGAATAAACCCCATCTTTTTACCCTTAATAGCAATGATACATACGTGTCATGTGCCCTTCTGTCACTGGGATTGAGCATCGTAAGATCGAACCCATTACATAGCACCTCTTCCCATGGCAAGATAAATCAATCTAGTTGGCCAAACCAAACCAATAAATCAGAGAATAAATACAAGGATATAGTAATCATGCATAAAAGAGTTTAGAGAAAACTCAAATAATATTCATGGATAGATCTGATCATAAACTCACAATTCATCGGATCCCAACAAACACACCACAAAAAGTCATTACATCGAATAGATCTCCAAAAACATCGAGGAGAACATTGTATTAAAGATCAAATAGAGAGAAGAAGCCATCTAGCTACTAACTATGGACTCGTAGGTCTGTGGTAAACTAATCACGCATCATCGGTGGCCAGCAAGGACTTTGTAGAGTCCCCTCCGTGATCGATTCCCCCTCCGGCAGAGTATCGGAGAAGGCCTCCAGATGGGATCTCATGGTTCTGGTATTTGCGGCGGCGGAAAAAGTATTTCGGGTGTCTCTCTGATGCCAGGGGAATATTTGAGTATTTATAGAGGTGGAATTAGGGTTGGATGTGCCCCGAGAGGCCCACAAGCCTCGGGAGTGCGCCCCTAGGGCTTATCGCTCCCTCGTGGCTCTTCTGTCCTGCTCCCGAACCTTCTAGGGTCTCTTCTGGTCCAGAAAAAATTAATCCAAAGTTTTTTCTCCGTTTGGACTTCGTTTGATATTGATTTTCTGAAAAGCCAAAAACATGCAAAAAAAAACAGCAAGTGGCATTGGACACTAAGTTAATAGGTTAGTCCCAAAAATTGATATATAATTATATATAATGACATATAAAACATCCAAAATTGATAATATAATAGCATAAAACAATAAAAAATTATAGATACATTGGAGACGTATCAAGCATCCCCAAGCTTAATTCCTGCTCGTCCTCGAGTAGGTAAATGATAAAAACAGAATTTTTGATGTGGAATTCTACCTATCACATTCATCATGTAATCTTTTCTTTTGTATCATAGATATTTAGACTTGAGTGATTCAAAGCAATAGTCTATAATTTGAAATGAAAACATCAATACTCAAGTATACTAACAAGCGACCATGTCTTTCAAAATATCAACACTAAAGAAAGTTATCCCTAGCCCATTATGCTCAGTCATTGATCCATTCATGAAACATACTCAACATTAGCTACATCCAATGCATAAGTATGACAATAGTGTTCTCTAGTTGGTGCTTTATAAGAGAAGATGGAGACTCAAATATTTTTTTTGCATAAAAGTAAATAGAAAGACCCTTCACCGAGGGAAGCAGAGATTTGCAGAGGTGCCAGAGCTCAAGACTTAAATTAGAGATAAAAATTTATTTTGAGAGACATGCTTTTCCTGTCAACGAAAACGACCAAGAATTCCCAATATCTTCCATGCTAGACAAATTATAGGCGGTTCCCAAACAAAAAGTAAAGTTTATTTCATTTCCACCATTCTTTCACAATCCATGGCTAGCCGTATCCACGGGTGCCTTCCATACCAACACTTTCCAAGGAATTTATTATTATTATAATTATTATTATTATTTTCATTTCGGGACTGGGCATCCTTATTACCTGCCACACTCTTGTGCAATGACAAGTAAATAAACACTCATCGTGAGAATAACATACCTAGTATGGAAAATATTGGCCACCCTCTGCCGCTTCATGAGCGGTACGGGCACACAAAACGGAAATTCATTTTGAAAAATTAGAGTTGACACATGCAAATTTACTTGGAACGGCATGTAAATACCGTATATAGGTAGGTATGGTGGACTCATTTGGCACAACTTTAGGTTTAAGGAATTGGATGCACAAGCAGTATTTCCACTTAGTACAAGTGGAGGCTAGCAAATAGATTGAGAAGCGACCAACCAAAAAACAAAAACGGTCATAAACATTCATTGAACATAACTAACACTGAATAATGCACCATAAGTAGGATGTAATTTCGTTGCATAACTATTGACTTTACGTGCATGCATAGGGAATCACAAACCTTAACACCAATATTCTTATTAAAGCACTATTACTCACTAGCATAACTCACATATTATCATCTTCATATCGCAAAACTATTGCAAGGAATCAAGCTTATCACATCTACTGATCTATATGAAAGTTTTTATTATATCCCTCTTGGATATTCATCATATTGGGACCAAACTCATATCTTGTGCAAATTACCGTTGCTATTATAAACTCTCAAAAATATATAGGTGAAGCATGAGAGTGCAAACATTTCTTCAAAATTTAATCTTATCAACTCTCAAAATAATATAAGTGAAGCACGAGAGTGTATTTCTTTAAAATTTAATATTAACAACTCTCAAAATAATATAAGTGAAGCATGAAAGTGTATTTCTTTAAAATATAACCATCGCCGTGCTCAAAAAGATATAAGTGAAGCACTAGAGCAACTGCCCAGCTCAAAAGATTTAAGTGAAGAACATAGAGAATTCTAGCAAATCATGATAAGCGTGTGGCTCTCTCAAACAAGTGTGTTCAGCAAGGATGATTCTGACAAACTAAAAAGCAAACAAAGCAAAGGCTCATATAAAACACGACGCTCCAAGCAAAACTCATGATATGTGACGAATAAAAATATAGCTCCAAGTAAAATTACCGATAGTTGGTAGAAGAAAGAGGGGATGCCTTCCGGGGCATCCCCAAGGTTAGTCTCTTGGGAGTCCTTGAATATTACCTTGGGGTGCCTCGAGCATCCCCAAGCTTAGGCTCTTGCCACTCCTTATTCCTTCATCCATCGTGATCTCACCCAAAACTTGAAAACTTCAATCACACAAAACTCAACAAAACCTCGTGAGATCCATTAGTATAATAAAGCAAATCACTACTTTAAGTACTGTTGCAAACCCATTCATATTTTATTTTTTCATTATAGTTACTGTATTCTAACTTCTCCATGGCTTATACCCCCCCCCCCCGATACAATCCATAGTTTCATCAAAACAAGCGAAACAATGCATCAAAAACAGAATCTGTCAAAAACATAATAGTTTGTAGCAATCTGAACATTGACCATACTTCTGTAACTCCAAAAATTCTGAAACATTTGGAAAACATGGGCAATTTGTATATCAATCATGTGTAAAAAATTCAGAATTTTATCACACTTCAGCAAATTTTAACAATTCTGCTACTGGGCGCAAAAGTTTATGTTAATGCACAGAATCAATGCAACTATCACCCAAATCATCCCAAAGGCTTTGCTTGGCACAAACACTAATTTAGACACTAAAACACAATCATAACAGTAGCATAATTGTGTGCACACAAGAAAACAGAAAAAATAACTATTGGGTTGTCTCCCAACAAGTTCTTTCTTTATATCCATTAAGATAGGCTTTGATAATTTTAATGATACTAGCATGAAAGAAAAGAATTGAAGCACAAAGGGAGCATCATATAGCATGTGAAAATTACATTTAAGTCTAACATACTTCCTATGCATTTTATAAGCAAAGAAATTATCAAAACAAGCAAAAACTAGCATATGCAAGGAAGCAGAATAAAACATTGACAATCTCAACATGAAGAGAGGTAATTTAGTAACATGAAAATTTCTACAACCATATTTCCCTCTCTCATAATAATTACATGTGGGATCATATTCAAATTCAACAATATAACTATCACACAACATATTCTCTACATGATCCACATGCATGTAAAGTTGACACTCTTCCAAAATAGTGGGATTATCATCAAATAAAGTCATGACCTCTCCAAGCCCACTTTTATCAAAAATTTCATAAGATTGATCATTCTCCAAAGTAGTGGGATAATTATTACCTATAGTTGGAACTCTTCCAAACCCACTTTCAATATTATTGCAAACACTATTATCAATATCATATTCATCATGAGGCTTAAATAAATTTTCAAGATCATAAGAAGAATCACTCCAATCATGATCATTGCAATAAGTAGTGGACATAACAAAATTAGTGTCCCCAAGCTTGGGGTTTTGCATATTATTAGCATAATTGAAATTAATAGAATTTATAATAACATCATTGCAATCATGCTTCTCACTCAAGGAGCTATCGTGAATCACTTTATAAATTTCTTCTTTTAACACTTCATCACAATTTCCAGATTCACAAATCTCAAGCAAATCTTCATAAAGATAATCTAGTGAACTCAATCCACTAGCAATTGGTTTATCATAATTGGATCTTTTAAAAAGATTAGCAAGTGGATGAGGATCCATTAGTTTTCGTTTTATAATTTCCAATAAGCACACAATTATGGCAAACAAATAAGCAAAGCAACAAAGTAAAACATTTTTGTGTTTTTTTTTGATAAAACATTTCAGAAGTTGGGGAGATAAAAACGAGAGGCAAATGGCAAATAATGTATATGCAAGGAGATGAAAGTTTATGCAAAGGTACTTGATAGTTGTTGATGATGTCTCCCCGGTAACGGCGCGAGAAATTCTTCCTGCTACTTGTGATCTGCGTTGGGATTTCCCCGAAGAGGAGAGGATGATGCAGTACAGTAGAGATAAGTATTTCCCTCAGTTATGAAACCAATGTTACCAATATAGTAGGAGAACCAAGCAACGACTCATTAGCAGCACCTGCACACAAACAACAAATACTTGCAACCCAACGCGAACAAGTGGTTGTCAATCCCTTAACAGTTACGAGCAAGATTAAATTGTATAGTTTTTGATAGATTGATTGAATAAAAATACAAAATAAAATAAATAAAAGAAAAACTCACCAAGGTATTTTTGGTTTTAATATATGATAGAAGATAGACCCGGGGGCCATAGTTTTCACTAGAGGTTTCTCTCTTGAAAATTGCATACGGTGGGTAAACAAATTATTGTTGGGCAATTGATAGAAAAGCAAATAATTATGATGATATCCAAGGCAATGATCATATATAGGCATCACATCCGAGACAAGTAGACCGAAACGATTCTACATCTACTGCTATTACTCCACATCGACCGCTATCCAGCATGCATCTAGTGTATTAAGTTCATGGAAAAACGGAGTAACGCCTTAAGCAAGATGACATGATGTAGACAAGATAAACTCACGTATGAATAAACCCCATCTTTTTACCCTTAATAGCAACGATACATACGTGTCATGTGCCCTTCTGTCACTGGGATTGAGCACCATAAGATCGAACCCATTACAAAGCACCTCTTCCCATGGTAAGATAAATCACTCTAGTTGGCCAAACCAAACCAATAAATCGGAGAAGAAATACAAGGCTATAGTAATCATGCATAAAAGAGTTCAGAGAAAACTCAAATAATATTCATGGATAGATCTGATCATAAACTCACAATTCATCGGATCCCAACAAACACACCACAAAAAGTCATTACATCGAATAGATGTCCAAGAACATCGAGGAGAACACTGTATTGAAGATCAAATAGGGAGAAGAAGCCATCTAGCTATTAACTATGGACTCGTAGGTCTGTGATAAACTAATCACGCATCATCGGAGGGTAGCAAGGATGATGTAGAGCCCCCTTCATGATCGATTCCCCCTCCGACAGAGTACCAAAGAAGACCTCCAGATGGGATCTCGTGGTTCTGGAACTTGCGGCGGCGAAAAAAGTATTTTGGGTGTCTCTCTGATGTCACGGGAATATTTGAGTATTTATAGAGGTGGAATTAGGGTTGGATGTGCCACGAGGGGCCCACAAGCCTGGGGGGCGCGCCCCTAGGACTTGTCGCTCCCTCGTGGCTCTTCTGGCCTCCTCCCAAACCTTCTAGGGACTCTTCTGGTCCAGAAGAAATTAATCCAAAGTTTTTCTCCATTTGGACTTCGTTTGATATTGATTTCCTGAAAAGCCAAAAACATGCAAAAAACAACAACTAGCACTGGGCACTAAGTTAATAGCTTAGTCCCCAAAAATAATATAATTGTATATAATGACATATAAAACATCCAAAATTGATACTATAATAGCATGGAACAATAAAAAATTATAGATACGTTGGAGTCGTATCACATGCCCTTACTAGAGGTGAAATGCACGTTGTTGGCATATCATCAAGTTGGATATCCTGCAAGCTTTAAACCAACTGCACTCACTGAACGGAGATCTCTGGCACCTGGTCAATTCGGCTAACATTGCGTTGATCTCGAAGAAGGATGGGTCCTGTGACACGAGAGATTTCCAGCCTATCAGCCTCATGCACAGTGTGGCTAGACTTCTATGTAAGTTGTTGGCCGGTCGTCTTCCTCCTGAGATGAATGAGCTTGTTTCTCACAGCCAGAGTGCTTTCCTCAAAAAACAATGCATACAAGACAATTTCCTTTATGTTCAAAATGTGATCAAAGAAGCTCACTCCAAAAAGAGGCCAATGATTTTCCTCATGCTGGACATTGCAAAGGCGTTTGACTTTGTCACTTGCTCGATATTCTTAAGGCTTTCGGTTCCGGTCAGCACTGAAGGGACCTAATGACCATCATTGTCAGATCGTCATCATCTTGATGGGGCGCCCCTGCTCCACCAATGATGCCTGCGCCAAGGAGACCTGATTTCCCTCTTTTGTTCTTTCTTGCTATGGAGCCTCTCGAGCGCCTCTTGGAACTGGCTACTCAACAAAATATCATCTCTCCGCTGCCTGCAAGAGTCGCACGCTTACACACGAGTCTTTATGCTGATGACGATGCTCTCTTTGTCAACCCAACCTCAAGTGACATTGTTCTTGTTAAGGTTATCCTTCACCGTTTTGGAAATGCTTCAGGTCTGAATGTGAGCTCGGACAAATGCATTGCTTACCCCATTCAGTGTGAGGGGATGAATATCGAGGACAACATGGCTAATTTCGGGGGATCGGTCGGCTCTCTCCCTTGCCGCTGCCTTGGCCTCCCTCTGCACTTTAGGAAGCCGAGAGATGTGGAAACATAGCCTATCATTGACAAGACGGCCAGAAAGCTCAAGGGCTGGGTTGGAAAATGTAACACCCCGAAAATTAGAGCTTTTTTATTTTTGTGTTGTTACTGACTTTTGACTCTCTTCCAAACTTTATCTTCTAAAGTTTGTAATAAAATTTCACCTCACTCTAGTTATACCTGGATCAGAACACAACCAATACCAAACTAGCTCAAATACTAGTCAGCTGGAAATTGAAACCCTAGCTCTGACTGCCACAAAGTAACTTCACTTTCTTTGTTGAGCTAGATCATCCCAATATTCGAAGAGACCCTCAACTCCATATGGATCCATGGGGTGACACAATATTGCTAAGATTAATGCAATATTTCTCTTCCAGAAACAACTCCAGTTTCTGCCACTTTGAGGAAATAATTCCAAGGAATACTTAGGCACATCAGCATTTGATGAAATTAATTAGAGATGGTCTTTATGCCTATAGTAATCTCTGGTAAAAATATTGGCTCAATTAGGTCAAGGCAAGGTCTGGTTTTAATTGATGAAGCCAGTATGCCCTAGATTGTTGTTGTGAAGGAACTACCATTTTGGGAGCTATGCAAATTATCAAATATTTTTGGCAGCATCTACTGGTCACAAATGACCAGAATACATCACAAGTTTTGGCCATTCACAGCCACAAAATCACAAGACAAGGTTGAAGTTTCTGCCTTAATTTGCAAATTGTGAAGGAAGTGCAAGCTAGGAGCATGAGAAGGAGCTGAAATTTTGTGGAGAGATGCACCCTTGGATGAGAACAACACGAGACATGGATTCACAGCTTGCCTCGCAACACAATGCATTGTATCAAGCCCGCAAGCTTGATGTCAGAATGGAAAAAAGTGATGAATATCACCATTCATTAATCCTGGGTTAGATGCACACACACACACACACCCACCCACCCACCCACACACACACACTAATTGACCATCAACACCCACCCTAGACATAGTTTGGCAGGCTGGAGGCCACTGGCACTGGCAATGCCAGTGGTGACCACCCCTAGTTCATGCCAAACACACACTCTCGCGAGCGCCCTTGACCCCCTCCCGCCATCCACCCCCCTAGTTGCAACCAACGTGTCCCCCGCGCAGCACCACCCCTAACCCTCTA
Source organism: Thinopyrum elongatum (assembly GCA_011799875.1). NCBI lineage: Eukaryota > Viridiplantae > Streptophyta > Magnoliopsida > Poales > Poaceae > Thinopyrum > Thinopyrum elongatum. The sequence goes on along the minus strand of CM022299.1, from coordinate 373,468,922 downwards.
GATGGCCACACTGCTACTTCTTGAGCTTGCGTTGGTTTTTCCCTTGAAGAGGAAAGGGTGATGCAGCAAAGTAGAGATAAGTATTTCCCTCAGTTAGAGAACCAAGGTATCAATCTAGTAGGAGACAACGCACAAATCACCTAGCACCTGCACAAACAATCAAACAACTTGCACCCAACGCGATAAAGGGGTTGTCAATCCCTTCACGATTACTTGCAAAAGTGAGATTTGATAGAGATAGATGAAACTAAACAAACGACAAAGTAAATATTTTTGGTATTTTTGGTTTATAGATCTGAAAATAAAAGATTGCAAAATAGTAGATCGAAAAGTAATATGATGGAAAATAGACCCGGGGGCCATAGGTTTCACTAGAGGCTTCTGTCAAGATAGCAAATAATATGGTGGGTGAACAAATTACTGTCGAGCAATTGATGGAGGCGCAAAGTTATGACGATATCCAAGGCAATGATTATGAAATATAGGCATCACGTCCATGTCAAGTAGACCGAAACGATTCTGCATCTACTACTATTACTCCACACATCGATCGACTCCTGCCGGCATCTAGTATTAAGTTCATGAAGAACAGAGTAACGCATTAAGTAAGATGACATGATGTAGAGGAATAAACTCAAGCAATATGATGTAAACCCCATACTTTTATCCTCGATGGCAACAATACAATACGTGCCTTGCTGCCCCTACTGTCACTGGGAAAGGACACCGCAAGATTGAACCCAAAGCTAAGCACTTCTCCCATTGCAAGAAAAACCAATCTAGTTGGCCAAACCAAACTGATAATTCGAAGAGAATTACAAAGATATCAAATCATGCATATAAGAATTCAGAGAAGATTCAAATAATATTCATAGATAAGCTGATTATAAATCCACAATTCATCAGATCTCGACAAACACACCGCAAAAGAATATTACATCGGATAGATCTCCAAGAACATCAAAGAGAACATGGTATTGAGAATCAAAGAGAGAGAAGAAGCCATCTAGCTACTAGCTATGGACCCGTAGGTCTGAGGTAAACTACTCACGCTTCATCGGAAGGGCAATAGGGTTGATGTAGAAGCCCTCCGTGATCGAATCCCCCTCCGGCAGGGTGCCGGAAAAGGTCCCTAGATGGGATCTCATGGGTACAGAAGGTTGCGGCGGTGGAAAAGTCTTTTCGTGGATGCCTCTGGTGGTTTGGGAACATATGTGAATATATAGGCGAAAGAATTAGGTCAGGGGTGTCATAGTGGGCCCACAAGGCAGGGGGGCGTGCCCTACCCCCTGGGCGTGCCCTCCACCCTTGTGGCTGCCTCGTGGCTCCTTCGACTTCATCTCCAAGTCTCCTGGAGTCTTCTGGTCCAAGAAAAATCATCGCGAAGGTTTTATTCCGTTTGGACTCCGTTTGGTATTCCTTTCCCACGAAGCTAAAAAACAAGGAAAAAACAGAAATTGGCACTGGGCTCTAGGTTAATAGATTAGTCCCAAAAATAATATAAAATAGCATATTAATGCATATAAAACATCCAAAGCAGATAATATAATAGCATGGAACAATAAAAAATTATAGATACGTTGGAGACGTATCAAGCATCCCCAAGCTTAATTCCTGCTCGTCCTCGAGTAGGTAAATGATAAAAGAAGAATTTTTGATGTGGAATGCTACGTAACATATTTATCCATGTAATTTTTCTTTATTGTGGCATGAATGTTCAAATCCATAAGATTCAAAACAAACGTTTAATATTGACATAAAAACAATAATACTTCAAGCATACTAACAAGGCAATTATGTCTTCTCAAAATAACATGGCCAAAGAAAGCTTATCCCTACAAAATCATATAGTCTGGCTATGCTCCATCTTCATCACACAAAATATTTAAATCATGCACAACACCGATGACAAGCCAAGCAATTGTTTCATACTTTTGATGTTCTCAAACTTTTTCAACTTTCACGCAATACATGAGCGTGAGCCATGGACATAGCACTATAGGTGGAATAGAATATGGTGGTTGTGTAGAAGACAAAAAGAAGGAGATAGTCTCACATCAACTAGGCGTATTAATGGGCTATGGAGATGCTCATCAATAGATATCAATGTGAGTGAGTAGGGATTGCCATGCAACGGATGCACTAGAGCTATAAGTGTATGACAGCTCAAAAGAAAACTAAGTGGGCGTGCATCCAACTTGCTTGCTCATGAAGACCTAGGGCAATTTGAGGAAGCCCATCGTTGGAATATACAAGCCAAGTTCTATAATGAAAAATTCCCACTAGCATATGAAAATGACAACATAGGAGACTCTCTATCATGAAGATCATGGTGCTACTTTGAAGCACAAGTGTGGAAAAAGGATAGTAACATTGCCCCTTCTCTCTTTTCTTTTTTCTTGGTTTGGCTTCTTTGGCCTTTTTTTTATTTCCTCACATGGGACAATGCTCTAATAATGAAGATCATCACACTTTTATTTACTTACAACTCGATACTTATAACAAAATATGACTCTATATGAATGCCTCCGGCGGTGTACCGGGATGTGCAATGAAACAAGAGTGACATGTATGAAAGAATTATGAAAGGCGGCTTTGCCACAAATACGATGTCAACAACATGATCATGCAAAGCAATATGACAATGATGAAGCGTGTCATAATAAACGGAATGGCAGAAAGTTGCATGGCAATATATCTCGGAATGGCTGTGGAAATGCCATAATAGGTAGGTATGGTGGCTGTTTTGAGGAAGGTATATGGTGGGTGTATGGTACGAGCGAAAGTTGTGCGGCACTAGAGAGGCTAGCAATGGTGGAAGGGTGAGAGTGCGTATAATCCATGGACTCAACATTAGTCATAAAGAACTCACATACTTATTGCAAAAATCTATTAGTCATTGAAACAAAGTACTACGCGCATGCTCCTAGGGGGATAGATTGGTAGGAAAAGACCATCGCTCGTCCCCGACCGCCACTCATAAGGAAGACAATCAAAAAATATCTCATGCTCCAACTTCGTTACATAACGGTTCACCATACGTGCATGCTACGGGACTCACAAACCTTAACACAAGTATTTCTCCAATTCACAATTACTCACTAGCATGACTCTAATATCACCACCTTTATATCTCAAAACAATCATAAGGAATCAAACTTCTCATAGTATTCAATGCACTTTATATGAAAGTTTTTATTATATCCTCTTGGATGTCTATCATATTAGGACTAAATTTATAACCAAAGAAAATTACCATGCTGTTTAGAGACTCTCAAAATAATATAAGTGAAGCATGAGAGTTCAATAATTTCTACAAAATAGAGCCACCGCCTTGCTCTAAAAAGATATAAGTGAAGCACTAGAGCAAAATTGCCTAGCTCAAAAGATATAAGTGAAGCACATAGAGTATTCTAATAAATCACGATTCATGCGTGTCCCTCTCAAAAGGTGTGTACAGCAAGGATGATTGTGGCAAACTAAAAAGCAAAGACTCAAATCATACAAGACGCTCCAAGCAAAACACATATCATGTGGTGAATAAAAATATAGCCTCAAGTAAAGTTACCGATAGACGAAGACGAAAGAGGGGATGCCTTCCGAGGCATCCCCAAGTTTAGGCTCTTGGTTGTCCTTGAATATTACCTTGGGGTGCCTTGGTCATCCCCAAGCTTAGGCTCTTGCCACTCCTTATTCCATAGTTCATCAAATCCTTACCCAAAACTTAAAAACTTCACAACACAAAACTCAACAGAAAATCTCATAAGCTCCGTTAGTATAAGAAAATAAATCACCACTTTTGGTACTATTGTGAACTAATTATTTATTTATATTGGTGTAATATCTACTGTATTCCAACTTCTCCATGGTTCATACCCCCCGATACTACCCAAAGATTCATCAAAATAAGCAAACAACACAAAGAAAACAGAATCTGTCAAAATCAGAACAGTCTGCGAAGATCCGAATTGTTCTAATACTTATGTAACTCCAAAATTTCTGAAAAATTAGGAAAACATAGGGAAATTGTATATAAATCTCGTGTAAAAAATTCAGGGTTTTTCAAAGCTCCAGTGAATTATTAAAATTCTGAGACTGGACGCAAAAGTTTCTATTTTTCAGCAAGATCAAAGCAACTATCACCGTAAGCCATCCTAAAGGTCTTACTTGGCACAAACACTAATTAAAACACCAAAACACATCTAACCAGAGGCTAGATGAAAAATTCATTGAAAAACAACAAGGAAAAATATTGGGTTGTCTCCCAACAAGCGCTTTTCTTTAAAGCCTTTTAGCTAGGCATTGATAATTTTGATGATGCTCATATGAAAGAAAAGAATTGAGGCACAAAGAGAGCATCATAAAACATGTAAAAAACACATCTAAGTCTAACATACTTCCTATGCATAGGCATTTTATAGGAAAACAAATTAGCAAGACAAGCAAGATTCAAAACAAAAGTTTAATATTGACATAAAAACAATAATACTTCAAGCATACTAACAAGGCAATTATGTCTTCTCAAAATAACATGGCCAATGAAAGCTTATCCCTACAAAATCATATAGTCTGGCTATGCTCCATCTTCATCACACAAAATATTCAAATCATGCACAACCCCGATGACAAGCCAAGCAATTGTTTCATACTTTTGATGCTCTCAAACCTTTTCAACTTCACGCAATACATGAGCGTGAGCCATGGACATAGCACTATGGGTGGAATAGAAGGTGGTTGTGGAGAAGACAAAAAAAAGGGAGATAGTCTCACATCAACTAGGCGTATCAATGGGCTATGGAGATGCCCATCAATAGATATCAGTGTGAGTGAGTAGGGATTGCCATGCAACGGATGCACTAGAGCTATAAATTTATGAAATCTCAAAAAGAAGCTAAGTGGGTGTGCATCCAACTCGCTTGCTCACGAAGACCTAGGGAAATTTGAGGAAGCCCATCATTGGAATATACAAGCCAAGTTCTATAATGAAAAATTCCCACTAGTAAATGAAAGTGACAACATAGGAGACTCTCTATCATGAAGATCACGGTGCTACTTTGAAGCACAAGGTGGTAAAAGGATAGTAACATTGCCCCTTCTCTCTTTTCTCTCATTTTTTTTATTTGGGCCTTCTCTCCTTTTTTTTGGCCTCTTTTCTTTTTCGTCCGGAGTCTCATCCCGACTTGTGGGGGAATCATAGTCTCCATCATCCTTTCTTCACATGGGACAATGCTCTAATAATGAAGATCATCACACTTTTATTTACTTACAACTCAAGAATTAAAACTCGATTCTTAGAACAAAGTATGACTCTATATGAATGCCTCCGGCGGTGTACCGGGACGTGCAATGAATCAAGAGTGACATGTATGAAAGAATTATGAACGGTGGCTTTGCCACAAATACGATGTCAACTACATGATCATGCAAAGCAATATGACAATGATGAACCGTGTCATAATAAAACGGAACGGTGGAAAGTTGCATGGCAATATATCTTAGAATGGCTGTGGAAATGCCATAATAGGTAGGTATGGTGGCTGTTTTGAGGAAGGTATATGGTGGGTGTAAGGTACCGGCGAAAGTTGCGCGGCACTAGAGAGGCTAGCAATGGTGGAAGGATGAGAGTGCGTATAATCCATGGACTCAACATTAGTCATAAAGAACTCACATACTTATTGCAAAAATCTATTAGTTATCGAAACAAAGTACTACGCACATGCTTCTAGGGGGATAGATTGGTAGGAAAATACCATCGCTCGTCCACGACCGCCACTCATAAGGAACACAATCAATAAATAAATCATGCTCCGACTTCATCACATAACGGTTCACCATATGTGCATGCTACGGGACTCACAAACCTTAACACAAGTATTTCTAAAATTCACAATTATTCACTAGCATGACTCTAATATCACCATCATTATTTCTCAAAACAATTATAAGGAATCAAACTTCTCAAAGTATTCAATGCACTTTATATGAAAGTTTTTATTATATCCCTCTTGGATGCCTATCATATTAGGACTAAATTTTTAACCAAAGCAAATTACCATGCTGTTTAAAGACTCTCAAAATAATATAAGTGAATCATGATAGTTCAATAATTTCCACAAAATAGAGCCACCGCCGTGCTTTAAAAAGATATAAGTGAAGCACTAGAGCAAAATTGCCTAGCTCAAAAGATATAAGTGAAGCACATAGAGTATTCTAATAAATCACGATTCATGCGTGTCCCTCTCAAAAGGTGTGTACAACAAGGATGATTGTGGCAAACTAAAAATCAAAGACTCAAATTATACAAGACGCTCCAAACAAAACACATATCATGTGGTGAATAAAAATATAGCCTTAAGTAAAGTTACCGATAGACGAAGACGAAAGAGGGGATGCCTTCCGGGGCATACCCAAGCTTAGTCTCGTGGTTGTCCTTGAATATTACCTTCGGGTGCCTTGGGAATCCCCAAGCTTAGGCTCTTGCCACTCCTTATTCCATAGTCCATCAAATCCTTACCCAAAAACTTGAAAACTTCACAACACAAAACTCAACAGAAAATCTCATAAGCTCCGTTAGTATAAGAAAATAAATCACCACTTTAGTACCATTGTGAACTCACTCTTTATTTATATTGCTGTAATATCTACTGTATTCCAACTTTTCCATGGTTCATACCCCCCGATACTACCCATAGATTCATCAAAATAAGCAAACAACACAAAGAAAATAGAATCTGTCAAAAACAGAACAGTCTGCGAAAATCCGAATTGTTCTAATACTTCTGTAACTCCAAAATTTCTTAAAAATAAGGACAACAGAGAAAATTTGTACATAAATCTCGTATAAAAAAATCATGGTTTTTCTATGGTCCAGTGAATTATTAAAATTCTGAGACTGGACACAAAAGTTTCTGTTTTTCAGCAAGATCAAATCAACTATCACCGTAAGCCATCCCATAGGTCTTACTTCGCACAAACACTAATTAAAATATAAAACCACATCTAACCAAAGGCTAGATGAATTATTTATTTAAAAACAGAACCAATAAAGCAAAAACAAAAATAAAATTGGGTTGCCTCCCAACAAGCGCTATTGTTTAACGCCCTTAGCTAGGCATAAAAACACGAATAGATCTAGGTATTGTCATCTTTGGTATGCAATCCATAAGTAACTCTCATAATAGATTCATATAGCAATTTAATTTTCTTTCTAGGAAAGTGCTCCATGCCCTTCCTTAATGGAAATTGAAATCTAATGTTTCCTTCTTTCATATCAATAATTGCACCAATCGTTCTAAGGAAAGGTCTACCAAGAATAATAGGACATGTAGGATTGCAATCTATATCAAGAACAATGAAATCTACGGGCACATAATTCCTATTTGCAACAATAAGAACATCATTAATCCTTCCCATAGGTTTCTTAATAGTGGAATCCGTGAGATGCAAATTTAAAGAACAATCATCAAATTCACGAAAACCGAACACATCACATAAAGTTTTTGGAATCGTGGAAACACTAGCACCCAAATCACACAAAGCATAACACTCATAATCTTTAATATTAATTTTAATAGTAGGTTCCCACTCATCATAAAGTTTTCTAGGGATAGAAACTTCCAATTCAAGTTTTTCTTCAAAAGATTGCATCATAGCATCAATGATATGTTTAGTAAAAGCTTTGTTTTGATTATAAGCATGAGGAGAATTCAACATGGATTGCAACAAGGAAATACAATCTATTAAAGAACAATTATCATAATTAAATTCCTTGAAATCCAAAAGAGCGGGTTCATTGCTACTTAAAGTTTTGACCTCTCCAATCCCACTTTTATCAATTTTTGCATCAAGATCTAAAAACTCCGAATTATTGGGACGCCTTTTAACTAAAGTTGACTCATCTCCAGTCCCATCTTTATCAAGATTTATATTGGAAAACAAAGATTCAATAGGAGTCACATCAATCACTTTAAGATTCTCATCATTATTTAAAGCCTCCAGTTTAGCGGCCATCTTATTTACTAAGGTAGCTTGTTTATCAGAAATTTGGCCTACTAAATTTTCAAGATGAGCAAATTGAGATTTCAAACCATAAAATTCCTTAGACATATCATCGAGCTCTTTATTCATGTACTCCATAAAACTTTTCTGCTCTTTAAGCTCATTTCTAAAGAAACTATTATGCTCAAATTGTAAAGACATGAAGCTCCTAACATTATTTTCAATTTCTTCCAACCGCCTAAGGTGAGGATCAACGTTCTTTGGTTGGGACATAAAAGCGAGTCGAATCACTCGGGTACACAAAAAGCAGACGAAGAAGACGAACGGAAGAGGGGCGAAGAAAAGGCAAAGAGAGGGGCGAAGAAAAAGGCAAATCTTTTTGAAAATCGTTTTAGAAGTGGGGGAGAGGAAAACGAGAGGCAAATGGCGAATAATGTAATGCAAGAGATGAGAGTTTATGATGGGTACTTGGTATGTCTTGACTTGGCATAGATCTCCCCGGAAACGGCGCCAGAAATTCTTCCTGCTACTTCTTGAGCTTGCATTGGTTTTTCCCTTGAAGAGGAAAGGGTGATGCAGGAAAGTAGAGATAAGTATTTCCCTCAGTTTGAGAACCAAGGTATCAATCCAGTAGGAGACAACGCACAAATCACCGAATACCTGCACAAACAATCAAACAACTTGCACCCAACGCGATAAAGGGGTTGTCAATCCTTTCACGGTTATTTGCAAAAGTGAGATCTGATAGAGATAGATAAACGATAAAGTAAATATTTTTGGTATTTTTGTTTTATAGATCGGAAAGTAAAAGATTGCAAAATAGTAGATCGGAAACTTGTATGATGAAAAGTAGAAGATTATATGATGGAAAATTGACCCGGGGGCCATAGGTTTCACTAGAGGCTTCTCTCAAGATAGAAAATAATACGGTGGGTGAACAAATTACTGCCGAGCAATTGATAGAAAAGCGCAAAGTTATGACGATATCTAAGGCAATGATCATGAATATAGGCATCATGTTCGTGTCAAGTAGACCGAAACGATTTTGCATCTACTACTATTACTCCACACATCGACCGCTATCCAGCATGCATCTAGAGTATTAAGTTCATAAAGAACGGAGTAATGCATTAAGTAAGATGACATGATGTAGAGGAATTAACTCAAGCAATATGATGAAAACCCCATCTTTTTATCCTCGATGGCAACAATACAATACGTGCCTTGCTGCCCCTACTGTCACTGGGAAAGGACACCGCAAGATTGAACCCAAAGCTAAGCACTTCTCCCATTGCAAGAAAAACCAATCTAGTTGACCAAACCAAACCTATAGTTCGAAGAGAATTACAAAGATATCAAATCATGCATATAAGAATTCAGAGAAGATTCAAATAATATTCATAGATAAGCTGATCATAAATACACAATTCATCGGATCTCGGCAAACACACCGCAAAAAAGTATTACATCGAATAGATCTCCAAGAACATCGAGGAGAACATGGTATTGAGAATCAAAGAGAGAGAGAGAAGAAGCCATCTAGCTACTAGCTATGGACCCATAGGTCTGTGGTAAACTACTCACGCTTCATCGGAAGGGCAATGGTGTGTATGTAGAAGCCCTCCGTGATCGAATCCCCCTCTGGCAGGGTGCCGAAAAAGGTCCCTAGATGGGATCTCACGGGTACAGAAGGTTGCGGCGGTGGAAAAGACTTTTCGTGGATGCCTCTGTTGGTTTGGGGATATTTGGGAATATATAGGCGAAAGAATTAGGTCAGGAAGTGCACGAGGGGCCCACAAGGGTGGGGGGACGCGTCCTACCCCCCTGGGCGCGCCCTCCGTCCTTGTGGCCGCCTCGTGGCTCCTCTGACTTCATCTCCAAGTCTCCTGGTTTCCTTCTGGTCCAAGAAAAATCATCGCCAAAGTTTTATTCCGTTTGGACTCCGTTTGGTATTCCTTTTCTGCGAAACTCAAAAACAAGGAAAAAACAGAAACTGGCACTAGGCTCTAGGTTAAAAGGTTAGTCCCAAAAATAATATAAAATAGCATATTAATGCATATAAAACATCCAAAACAAATAATATAATAGCATGGAACAATAAAAAAATTTAGATACGTTGGAGACGTATCAGCAACGGCGCCAGAAATTCTTCCTGCTACTTCTTGAGCTTGCGTTGGTTTTTCCCTTGAAGAGGAAAGGGTGATGCAGCAAAGTAGAGATTAGTATTTCCCTCAGTTAGAGAACCAAGGTATCAATCCAGTAGGAGACAACGCACAAATCACCTAGCACCTGCACAAACAATCAAACAACTTGCACCCAACGCGATAAAGGGGTTGTCAATCCCTTCGCGGTTACTTGCAAAAGTGAGATCTGATAGAGATAGATGAAACTAAACAAACGATAAAGTAAATATTTTTGGTATTTTTGGTTTATAGATCTGAAAATAAAAGATTGCAAAATAGTAGGTCGGAAAGTAATATGATGGAAAATAGACCCGGGGGCCATAGGTTTCACTAGAGGCTTCTCTCAAGATAGCAAATAATACGGTGGGTGACCAAATTACTTTCGAGCAATTGATAGAAAAGCGCAAAGTTATGACGATATCCAAGGCAATGATTATGAAATATAGGCATCACGTCCGTGTCAAGTAGATCGAAACGATTCTGCATCTACTACTATTACTCCACACATCGACCGACTCCTGCCTGCATCTAGAGTATTAAGTTCATGAAGAACAGAGTAACGCATTAAGTAAGATGACATGATGTAGAGGAATAAACTCAAGCAATATGATGTAAACCCCATATTTTTATCCTCGATGGCAACAATACAATACGTGCCTTGCTGCCCCTACTGTCACCGGGAAAGGACACCGCAAGATTGAACCCAAAGCTAAGCACTTCTCCCATTGCAAGAAAAACCAATCTAGTTGGCCAAACCAAACCGATAATTCAAAGAGAATTACAAAGATATCAAATCATGCATATAAGAATTCAGAGAAGATTCAACTAATATTCATAGATAAGCTGATCATAAATCCACAATTCATCGGATCTCGACAAACACACCGCAAAAGAATATTACATTGGATAGATCTCCAAGAACATCAAAGAGAACATGGTATTGAGAATCAAAGAGAGAGAAGAAGCCATCTAGCTACTAGCTATGGACCCGTAGGTCTGAGGTAAACTACTCACGCTTCATCGGAAGGCAATAGGGTTGATGTAGAAGCCCTCCGTGATCGAACCCCCCTCCAGCAGGGTGCCGAAAAAGGTCCCTAGATGGGATCTCACGGGCACAGAAGGTTGCGGCGGTGGAAAAGTCTTTTCGTGGATGCCTCTGGTGGTTTGGGAACATATGTGAATATATAGGCGAAAGAATTAGGTCAGGGGAGTCACGAGGGGCCCACAAGGCAGGGGGCGCGCGCTACCCCCCTGGGCGCGCCCTCCACCCTTGTGGCCGCCTCGTGGCTCCTCCGACTTCATCTCCAAGTCTCCTGGGTGTCTTATGGTCCAAGAAAAATCATCGCAAAGGTTTTATTCTGTTCGGACTCCGTTTGGTATTCCTTTCCCACGAAGCTAAAAAACAAGGAAAAAACAGAAACTGGCACTGGGCTCTAGGTTAATAGGTTAGTCCCAAAAATAATATAAAATAGCATATTAATGCATATAAAACATCCAAAACAGATAATATAATAGCATGGAACAATAAAAAATTATAAGTACGTTGGAGACGTATCACACACCATGCCAAGCGCCGCCCCAGCTCTCCCCAGCATCACCGCACGGGCCTCGACCTCTTGGTTGGATGTTTGCGCCGTCCAGCCAGGTTCCTTCCCCCCTCGGCACGTAGACGAGCCGGACCCCTCCCCCTATGCTAGACGACGCCCTGTCTTGAGCTAGCCAGGACGCGCGCGGGCCCTGGCCACGACGTGGCGTTGCCGCCATGGAGGCTAAGCCCTCGCCCCCTATAAATAGGACCCCTCGATGCGTTAGAACTCACCCCTCACCCACCCCCTCCCTCTAGACCCTGCGCAAGCCCCAGGCTCGAGCAATCGCGCCTCCTAGTGACAGAATTCCCGATGAGCTCTGCCCACCGCCCCGCCCCTAATCCACGAGCACGGCCAACCCCCGTCCCAACCGAGCCATCCACTAGAAGCCCCACACTCCGTAGAACCCGCCTGCACCCTCGCCCGGCCGATTCCCCCACCCGAGCCCCTCCATTTTTTGGATCCCCCGCCCACGGCCTCCACCCACAGCCATACACCAGACCACCCTGCCAATTGTAGAGCTAACCACCGGATGCACTACACGATAGCTAGCTCGCCCGCGCCCCCGCCCGGCCGAATCCATCACCGGAGCACCGCCAAGCAGCCAGAGCTGAAGCCACAGCTGTGGGCGATGGGAGGAAGAAGAAGTTGGGGAAGAGAGAAGGAAACCTTACAGGTGGGCCCTAGGACCCACCTGTCAGCGAGGGAGGTAGTTGCCCAGCTGGATAAGTGAAGGCGTAGTTTGGACATTTACGTCTTTGAAGCAGGAAGGCGTATTTTCGGAGAAGGCGTGACCAATCGCACTGCCTAGGGACCCAGTTGGAATTATTGTTTTTTGTAGATTAGTCCTTGGCAGTAAAACCCTTATTATTTTTTGCTCGTAGCTCTAATTGAGGTGATTCCAATGCTCACTATTTTTGGGTCATTTTGTTAGTACTAGTTTCATGCTTAGTTGTGCCCATAGTTTTGGCACTTTTTACTTAACTTATTTAGGCCGTTACTAAGAACCCGGTTAACGATGCACTTCACCTCGAGGATCAAAGCACCCCTTCACGGAGATTCGTCAACCCGGAGGCAATCCAGCTCCTTATCATGAGCATCCAACAACTTGTGACTTTGCTTAAGTTTGTTTGAGTGTTTCTCCTTGTTTATCTATTAACCATTTTGGTTTGTCAAGTATTACTTTCAGTAGTAGTTTTACTTTGCCGTCTTACTACTAGTAGAAGCATTACCTAGTTGTTTTACAATCTTTAGTAGATACGCGTAGTTTATTTTACCTTCAGTTAGTCATAGTCATGTTTTGTTCAGCAGTCAAGTGGGATGGCACTATTATCGACGGAGGAAAAATTATTGTAGTCTCACACACTAATAGTGTTCCAGATTAGGGGGTGCACATCATGATGGCCCATCACCCATGGGCCGTGCCGAGGACCCACCAGTGGTCGAATGGGTCCTAGCTAGGTTGATATCCTCACCGTCCTCCAAATGAAGATCTACGAAGACTTGGCGTACACTTCATGATGTAACTAAAGGATTGGCATGCTTATCCCAAGATCATAACCAATGATTTGTAAACCCTAGATACCCCCGGTGCCTATATAAGCCATGGGGTTTAGTCTGTAGAGGCACACATATGTTGTTTAGAGCTTAGAACATCTTTATACGATTTCGAGGTAGATCATCTTGTACCTTGTACCCCATCACAATCAATATATGAGAAGCATGACGTAGGGTTTTACCTCATCAAGAGGGCCCGAACCTGCGTAAAACATTGTGTACCTACTTCTCCTATTACCATCTAGCTCAGATCACCAAGATTGGGACCCCCTACCCGAGATATGCCAGTCGTAGCACCGACATTGGTGGCACATGCAAGTCCCGCCAGTTGATCGCAAAAGCTCGATGGCGGGTCTTCGGATCGATGACAACTTCGGTTGCGGGGACATCTTCGTCCCCGGACAGCTTCTTGCCTTTAGCAGCATCATATGGCGTGCCGATTCAACTAGCCACTTCTGTCAGATAGAGGATCTTACCTCAGAGCAAGCCCTTCGGTTTGGCGATCTGGAAAATGCCATGGATTCATGCGGTGAGCTCACTTCTTTGGGCAAGATGTCACATCGCCTAGGAATACCACCGCCCGCGCACCAGACTTGATCTCGGAGCGGGCCCTTAATATGATTTGTCTCCTGTACCCAGCTCCGAGCTCGGATCCGAGCTTGGCTTCGCTGGATCAAGTGCCAAGCCTCTCCGGGAAAAACCCCAAGGTAGCATTCTACAACACCTTGGCTCGATCTCAGTCTGCCACTGCGTACTGTCAAAGGACAGACGAGGCCAGCCTCTCCACTCTTAACGAGATATTGTACCGAATTCGAAATCTCGAGGTCTCAGACGAGCATACCTCGGCTGGTAACCAGACCGAACTTAGGTCTGGAGGTGCCGAAATTTTTGTCCCACCCACCACCCACCTAGTCGCCACGATCGAGGATTTAACCGATGTGCTGGACTATGCCTCTGAGGAGGCTATTGACATGGAGGAAGATGTGGACGACATGTCATACATAGAATCACCTCTGGTGCCTGGTTATACCGGGAATCGGGCGGCTACCTCCACCCATGACGTCTACATGGTAGACACTCCCAAAGAGGACGAGGGAGATAAGGAGCCACCCAAGCGCCGACGCCGGAGACGTCATAATAAAGGCGCAAGGAACGTCAGAGCTAGCCAAGAAGCTACTGGTAACGGTGATGCCACCGATTTTGATGACACTCCAGACGGTGCCAGTGAGCAATACGCAGGCGATAACATCAGAAATGGTCTGACGGAGGGCACCACCACCAACGGGGATGATGACGACCCCGAAGACAACAATTACTATCCAGAGTCCAAGGAAGACTTAAGCCTCGGAACTGATGAATTTGATATCCCTGAGGAGCCACTAGACGATCCTCGGTTACAGGAGTTCCACCAGAGGCTACTTAGTACTACCAAGAGCATGAAACTAAAGTCCCAAAAGCTTCGAGCCAAACATGACAGGCTGACTGATAAGTGGACCAAAGTTCTCAATGCCGAGCAAGAGCTCGAAGGAAAATTCACGGGAAATATGCAGCACTATCCGCGGAAGATCCTGCTCCCTGAGTTCGACGAGGAAGTCCTTGGCACCCCGCTGTCAAAACAGGACTGGGCCCAAGACCGACCTCCTCGGGGCCAAGACAAGCCATCTGGAGGATATCCCGATTCTCCCGAGGTACCTCACCGTCATGGCAAGGGTCTACTTCCACCTTGGAAATCATATGACCTACGAAATAAATTGACACCGACCGCCCCATCTCGATCCATTTATGTATTGAGGGAGGCCCACCTGCCGAGCATGCGAGACGGCCAGCTTTGTCAACAAAATATGGTAGTATGCGTCACAATGAATATGATCGCACATTGGCAACGCCAGATGCCTGACATGTTACAACACGGGTCCGAGGAGCAGCTCACCCATGTGTTTTACCGGTGAGGTGATGCAACACCAGTTTCCCGAGGGATTTAAACCCATCAATATCGACCAGTACGATGGAACAACGGATCCCGCGAAATGGATAGAGGACTTCCTCATGCACATCCACATGGCTCGAGGCGTTGATCTTCAGGCCATCAAGTTTTTACCCCTGAAGCTAAAGGGTCGGCCTGGCACTGGCTTAATAGCCTTCTTGAAAACTCGATCGGCAAGTGGGAGGACTTGGAGGATGCTTTTCGAGCAAACTTCCAAGGAACCTATGTCCGGCCTCAGGATGCCGACGACCCAAGACGAAGCCGGCGAAGCATCAAGTTTGTCGAACTCGCCTACGAAGTCGACGACCCAAGACGAAGCCACTCCGAGGTGTTCGATGTCCTCGGCTTGAAGACCAGTTCATCTGCTACTGACCGTGTCCTAGATTAGGGGGTGCTAACCATGTTGGCTCCTTAATAATGGGCTAGTCCAAGTACCCCTGGATCATCAACAAGTGGGCCAAGACTGACATATGCCCTTCGACGTGTTCAAGATGTAATCTTTCGAAGACTTGGCGCATACTCCAAGATACATTTGAATTATTGGCATGTTTATACCTAGAGTTAACCGACCTCATGTAAACCATAGGTACCCCCGGTCCCTATACAAACCGTGGGGTTTTAGCTTGTAGGGTAGAGAATCATACATTCACATACGATCTTGATACGTCTCCCACGTATCTATAATTTTTTATTGTTTCATGCTATTATATTATCAATCTTGAATGATTTATATGCTTCATTATGCTACTTTATATCATTTTTGGAGACCAACATATTAACTCAGTGCCTAGTGCGAGTTGCTGTTTTATGCTTGTTTTTAGTTTTCCAGAAAATTTGTACCAAACGGAGTCGAAACGCTACAAAACTTTTTGATGATTTTTTTCTGGACAAAAGAGACCTTAGAAGCTTCGGGAGGAGACCAGATGCGAAGCGAGGAGACGGTAAAGCAACAGGGCGCGCCCTGTTACCTTGTGGGCCCATGTGGCTTCGTCTGACCTAATTTCACTTCTATAAATTCTCAAATATTGGGAAACCCCCAGAGCCACCCAAAACAATGTTTCCGCCGCCGCAAGTCTCTGTTTTTCCGCGATCCCATCTGGAGGCCTTTTCCGGTACTCTGCCGGAGGGGAAATCAATCACGGAGGGCTGCTATGTCAACCTTGCTGCCCTACCGATGATGTGTGAGTAGTTCACCATAGACCTACGGGTCCATAGCTAGTAACTAGATGGCTTCTTCTCTCTCTTTGACCTTCAATACAATGTTCTCCTCGATCTTCTTGGAGTTCTATCCGATGTAATCTTCTTTTGTGGTGTGTTTGTTGGGGTCCAATGAATTGTGGGTTCATGATCAGATTATTCATTGAAAGTAATCGAGTCTTTTCTGAACTTTATTATGCATGATTATTATAGCTTTGTATTTCTCTCCAATCTATCCATTTGGTTTGGCCAACTAGATTGATTTATCTTCAGTGAGAGAGGTGCTTTGTAGTGGGTTCAATCTTGCGGTGTCCTCACCCAGTGACAGAAAGGGTAGCGACGCACGTATTTGTATTGTTGCCATTAAGAGTAAAATGACGGGGTTTAATCATATTGCTTGGTTTTATTCTGTCCACATCATGTCATCTTGCTAGAAGCGTTACTCTGTTTGTCATGAACTTAATACCATAGATGCATGCTGGATAGCAGTCGATTGGTGGAGTAGTAGTAGTAGATGCAGGAAGGAGTCAGTCTACTTGTCACGGACGTGATGCCTATATATGTGATCATTGCCATGAATAACACCATAATTATGCGCTTTTCTATCAATTGCCCAACAATAATTTGTTTACCCACCGTATGTTATTGTTTCGAGGGAGAAGCCTCTAGTGAAAACTATGGCCCCCGGGGCTATCTTAATCATATTACTAAAACCAAAAATACCTTGCTGCAATTTATTTTCTTTTCTTTTATCTATCTGCCACTACCAGATTTAATCCTTGCAAGTAACGAGTTCAAGGGGATTGACGACCCTCTTGCCCATGTTGGGTGCAAGTATTTGCTCTTGTGTGTGCACGTACTGTGCAGTAGGATTTGCGTGGTTCTTCTATTGGTTTGTGACCTTGGTTCTCACTGAGGGAAATACTTATCAGCTACTATTGCTTCACCCTTCCTCTTCAGGGAAAATCCCAATGCAGCTCATAAGTAGCAGATCTCGAGGTAGATCATCCTATACTTTGTACTCCAACACATTGGCGAGGGCATTGACCGTCTTGGTAATTCAAAAGACCGGTGTAGGTGACTTCTTCAATAAATTTAAAATTCAGCAAAATAGTTTTTTCACTAATCAAGTCTGCTAGAGGGTATCATTACCAGTAGTGACTTTGGGTCCACCCACATTAACTATGTATATTGTCTATAATGTTGTCCCTGGCAGACCACATGAATCAAGAATAATGGTCAAGGTATTTGTCATATTAGAAGGGACCAATATGGCTTGACACATGAAAGGATCGATGTTGTCGACTAGATGGGGTGGGGTGAATAGAATACTACAAATTTTAATCTTAATTACCAATTTTAGGGATTTACGAATAAAGTAGATTCTCTAGATATGCAACTAGATGAACACAACCTATATGGCAAGAAAGCTCAAAGCAAAGTATGTTGGGCAACAACCTAATTAGCAAGCCAACAAGCGTGCAAAGCAATGTAAAGGTGTGGGAAAGGATTAACCACAAGTGAGTCGATGACTTGGTTTTTTCCCAAAGTTCACACTTCCCTGGGGAAGTGCTACTCTCCGTTGGAGCGGTGCCGAAGACAAGGCTCTGAAACACCACCGAAGGCTCGCCGTATTCTCCCCAAGTCACACCCAACGGATGATGATGAATCACTCGGGGTTGGTCTTGAAGGCGACCACCACACCTTTACAAACTTCTCCGGTGCACACCACAAGCAAGGAAGCTTCTGGAGGAACCTCTAACCACCTAGGAGCCCAAGCTCCAAGAGTAACGGATCTTCAACGAAATCAAAAGGGAACTCAAATAGCTTTGGTGGAAGTGTAGATCGAGTGATCCTCTCTCTTGTCCCTCATATGAGTGAAGTGGTTGAGTGAATATGGAGCTTTTGAGATTTAAAAAAAATGAAGTAGAAGAGAGAAAGAGCTCATCCCAAGTTGGGTGCTGAAGATACCCCTTGGGGAAGAAGAAGTGGGCCTTATAGCTCGCTAAAAAATCTGCTCGTTGGGGGTGTCCAGAACACCTTTCGGAGGTAGCCCCGGAACTTCCGTAGTGACATCCCGGACAACCTAGATTCCAACACTACTTTCGGAGTAACCTCTAGAGAAAAACTGAGAGCCAAACAACCCTTGATCAACTCAGGAACATACTCCGAAGTAGGTGTCGGATTCCGAACGCTCCGGAGGTTCTGGAGGGAACCTGCGGAAGGTGTAAAGAAGCCAGGAAATGGATTTTTGACATGGTTAAGACATTGGCTTCAAGGGGTGTATGGTGAATATAGGAAATATTTAGAATGGGTATCTTGGTGGCATAGGATGTGTATAGGAATGTACCAAGATGAGTTCCACCATAGATCCAAGGAGAGACCCCTGTTAATAGTGTGACTTTCTTGTGCGCAAGTCTCACTAGCAGCTTTGGACTTGCCTTTGCCATTGGTCTTACCCTCTTTCTTGAAGTTGGTTGTTTTATTCACCATCATCATATGATTGGTGTTCTTCCTGATTCGACTCTGAGCAGTTTCGAGTATAGTGAACACTTCCCCCATACTCCTTTCTGATATCTCAAATCTTCTGATCATCTCACAATCTAGTGAAGTTTGTATATATCTCATATCTTCCAGCTTCTGCTTGCTTCTGAAATGAAAAAAATCAACTCCTTGATCATGTCATAGGCTTTGGATCATGTTGCCTAGGCCCTTAAATTGAATGACACACATTACACACACAACATATAATCAATCATAGAACTAGTTTCACAAATAACGACTAGAATAGGAACAAATGAATCTCACCAATCCCCGACTTCTCCCACGCCTACGAGGGATTACTTACACACGAGAGAAGAATAACCATCAAACACAAATATCAAATAGGGAAAAATATTGCTTATATTGCAAATTACCGCACTAAGATAAATGATCAATCTGATCTCAATCTCCATAAAGTATGAATAGAGCTACAAACCCTAGACCTACAAGTTGGAACTGCTCTCTCTATGGTGATGACGTAGATGAATGAAGGGGTGTGATGTGGAGAAAGTCGAAATTAATAGATCTAAATGAAGTTCTCCGCTCCCGGATCTCTTCTCCGATGTTGTGATGGCGATTGCGACGTCTTCTTCTCTTCTTATCTTCTGCCTCTCTTTAAAAAAGTTGTTTGTACAGATAAGAGGGAGGCGGCGGCGACAGGTACAAGCGCTGGTACGAGCGCATCTTCTCTCCTGATGCAGTTTCTCTTAAAATGGAAAATATTCCCCATTGTCCAAAGTACTCAGATATTGATTCATTTCCTTCCAAAAGTGTTTGGACCCGCACAACCAGTAAGGAATTAGGGTTTCTTCATTCTCGAAGTGTTATCGTTAGTAAAAAAGCGAGAATCGGTAGAAGCCCTTTGAAAAACTGATCAGAAAAGAAAAAAATCTACATAGGGACACACGCAAGCACACACTCCACACGCACGGGCACACACGCGCAGTCACACACACACACACAAAGAAAAAGAAAACTAAATACAAGAAGAAGAAAAGTTGATTTGCACAAACACACCTGGAAATACTACCTCAAGGAAGGGCTGTGGGCAGCAGAACTCGGAGCAAAACACAGTAAAGCAGAGAAGGTCAGAGCCTGGGTAGCACAGTACCTGTAATTTAACTCTTTAGCTTTGATGCTTTATGAAATGAAAATACCGTAGAACATGGGCTCAAAAAATATATATAGGCAACTTAAAAATAGCAAAAGTGAATTCTTGATAAGAAAATGCTAAACCTATGAAGAGCGTGCGTAAGCTTACGAAACATGCCAAACTAATCATCCCCCCCCCCCCCCCCCCCCTCCCTTGATTTTCAGGGGTGGCCCCATCCTCCCCTAAAAACCAATCTTATTCTTCCACATTGGTTACTACGTAAACATAAGTAGTTTCCTTACGTAAGTCTAGCATTGCCCTTCTTGATATCATGGTATTGTAGAAGCCGGATGACGGATGTAATTGATACTATGTCATTGATATTAGTTATATTGATATATTTTCTTAATCGAAAAAAAAAAGACTACCTTCGAAATACAGCCGTTGTCCCATCGACACAGTGCAACACGAGCCACTTGCAATTTATGTGGCCAAAAGGCATCGCGAGAAATCCCATTCTGTTTTACTCCAAAGCCCCAGAGAAGTATTCTAGTGCTACAAGCGAAAAGGCGAATTAAATTGAATGGCAGCTGTCAGCTACTAACTGCTAGAGACAATTAGCAAAACGTGATGGGAGAGGCAGGGACAGGAACGAGGTGGATAAAACGGGATCAGCTGTGTTGTGTGGTAGTGAGCTCCTCCGAGTCCTGCCAAGAAGGATAGAGCTGACGCTGAAACACTTGTCCTCGTTTAGCAGCACATAAACTCCCGTCTTTCCTGTGCCTCTCCTTCCCCTTCCAACCAAATATGCATTCCCAATAAATTTCCAATGGTCTGTGTCGCTATGAACCTACAAATTTGTCTGGTGAGGATATACACTTCTTGTTAGGTTGCGTCATTTGGAGCGCAATGGAGGCTGCCATGGACGGTGGATCAGTGAGAGCCACAATGAGCATCTTTGGCGAGAGCATCGGTGGAAGAAAGGCAGACAAGAACAGAGCTCAAGAGGTACTCTTTCAATTCCGAAATTCATGGACGACTTGACATATCTTCCCTGTTTCTCGCCAGCCCATCAAGTAGTCACTGGTAATGTTTGATTGTAGGTTCATATCTACCTTGTTGTATGCAGAACCTGTCCTCTGAAATGAAACAACGAGCGAAATCCGACATGGACAAGCTGAACGAGCGGAAGGCGTCTGTGGATAACGAGCGAGCCGGCGCCGAGTCGGAGCTATCGAGAGCACGAGCCATGGCCAAGGAGCTGGAGCGCCAAATCGACCAGACGAAGGCCAAGGCGACGTCCCACAGGTCAGGGCTGCAAGCAACGTGGACACGGAAGAATGAGGGCGAGGAGGCATCGGACGCCCAGTACGCGGAGGTGTCGCAAGAGCTGGACCGCGTCAAGAGGGAGCTCCGCAAGCTGAAGCTGGAGGTGAAGTCCGCGGCGGAGGCCAAGGCCAAGGCCGAGAGCGACGTCGTGGCGACGGTCTGCAAGATCCAGTCCAACCTGCAGGCCGCCGACGAGATGAAGCGGCGCGTGGACGAGGCGAACGAGGAGCACGTCCTGGTGGAGCTCGCGCGCATCGAGGCCGAGCGGGAGCGCCGCGAGCTGGAGGCCCAGCACGTCGCCGAGACAGAGCGGTTCGCCAGGGAGATCGAGGCCGCGAGGGCCAAGGTGAAGGAGGCGCGCAGGGAGGTGAGCCGCGCGAGGGAGCTGGAGGCGAAGCTGGAAGCCACGAACGCCGACGTGGAGGTCCTGCAGGGCGAGATGGAGCTGGTGCGCGCCATGGAGAAGAACCACGTCCCCAACGATGGGGCGGCGGAGGATACCACGAGACAGAAGAAAGAAGAGGCGCAGGACAGGGCGTTGCTGCAGGCCGCGAAGGCCGAGCTGTCCGTGGCGAAGAACGAGCTGGAGAGCATCAAGGCGGGAGCGTTCCAGTTCATGACCTCCATGGACCGCACCCGGACCGAGATCATGGGAGTCGTCCAGGAGATCGACCGGCTCAAGGCGCAGGAGAAGAACGCGGACGCGCAGGTGCAGCAGCTGAACGCGAAGCTCCTCAAGGCGAGGGCCCAGATGGAGGCCGTCACGGCCGCCGACGAGAGGTCCAAGGCCATCGTGTCGAACCTCACGGCGGCGATGCAGCAGCTGCATGCCGAGACCGAGGCGGCGAGCAAGGAGGAAGAGCTGACCATGCTGGAGAAGCGGTGCGTGCTAGCAGAGGCCGACAACGTCGCCGCGGAGATGGCCACGGCCGAGGAGCGGATCAGGCAGTCGGTGAAGGAGCTGGAGGCGGCGAAGGCGTCCGAGGCGTCGGCAATGAAGAAGCTCAAGGCCGCCGTGGAGACCACAATGCAGGCCAGGGCGTCGGCGGCGCCACGGCGGCAGGGGACCATAACCGTCTCGCGGTTCGAGTATGAGTACCTGAGCGGGCGCGCGGCGCTGGTCCGGGTCGTGGCCGACAAGAAGGTGGCCGCGGCGCAGGCGTGGGTGCAGGCGCTCAAGGCCAGCGAGAAGGAGGTGGCGATGCGGGCCGAGGAGGCGGAGCGGGAGATGAGGGAGATGGGCCCCAGGGAGGCGCAGGCGGCGTCGGAGGCGGAGAAGACGGCGGGCGAGCAGAAGGCGCTGGAGCAGGAGCTGTACGACCTGAACGCGACGGCGGAGAGTGTGGGCCTGCAGTGCGCGTACCCGCGGCGGAGGTCGAGCAGGGTGTCGGCGACGTCGAAGAGGTCGAAGGGTCGGCGGTCGTCCGTGTCCGCGGCGAACTGGAACCCGAAGTCGCCGTCGTTCACCATCAAGAGGAAGAAGAAGATGATGCCCAGCCTCCTGAAGCTCATCAAGGAGAAGAGAGGCGGCAGCGACAAGAGCACCAACTGAAGAGCTGCTTCGCGTGCGGCTGCTCTGCTTCGAGAGCAGGGTGCATGCATGGCTTTGAATCCGTTTCCTGCGGTGTCGGCCCGTGATATGCCGCGCGGTCTGGTCCTCTTTTGATCCACCGTTCTATATGTCTCTTTTTAGTTCCCATTTTAGGTTTGTCTTACATAAAAAAATTCAAAGTTTGATCAAGTTTATAGAAAAAACATCAACATTCACAATGCCAAATCAATAGGTTTACCAAGTACACGTGCTATCATGTATCGTCTCCGTGAAAAGCAAAGACTTTATTTGTTTCCCTGCACTATTAGTTGTGTGCACGCTAGTCTAGTTTGACAATAATATTATTTTTAAATTAACTGTAATTAATGTTAATTCCGAGACTAATTGTGTTTAATGCAATTAATTTTGTTTCCAAATTACGATCAATGTAATTAACATGTTTCTAATTTTCTTTTTCTTTTTTTTTGAACTGAATATGTTTCTAATTTATTAATGTTGTGATGGCAACATCATTGAAGCAGCATGAGACATTGGATATAGTGGTTGAATAGCTCAGATCATTTGGATTCACCAAACTCCTGTTGTTATAAGTAACTAGCACGACGACCGTGGGTTGTCACGGAGTCATTGGCTTAGGAGGTGGTAAAAAAACGTTAGTTTCCTTGTAGCCGTTGGGTGATTTACGATTAGAAAAGATAGCAATAATGTGATGAGAGACATGCAGCGTCAAAATGACCATTGTAGGTTGGGAAGAGAAACTAAGACCAAGATCGATTTTGAGTTGAAGTCGTATTATTGTGTTTGTTGTTTGTGCCTTTTATACAACAAAAATGGTCTCACATGAAAGTAGTGTATTTGTTTTTTCATGATAAATCCCACATATGAATACCGTACGTTATATGTCTGTTGAAAGGCTGCTAGTTCCACAAGTGAGGATGCGAGTATTTATTTATTTATTAAAAATGATGTTGGATCTATATGTGAACTCACCATCAATTGTAATCTTTATAAGTAGATAAGATAATAGTATAGTAGATGATTATATTGTGCCCCTTTTTTGTTGGGGAAATCTACGTATCGTATGCATGTAAGTCTTTTCGTTCTATCACTTTCATGAGATTTTTCTCCTTATAGAAAGAGCACATACATACTTACAAGATCTCGATCTTATGTTGACATCATCGTATTAATTGCTAATTTTTAAAAATTGAGATACATTATCTCACAACTGTTAATTCGATTAATGATGTGTCTTCACCGGTGAGTTCGTCCCAACGAGGGCTCAAAACAAGATTTCATGTTGTCATATTTTGATCAATTTATTCGTCGCCACTAGTTGCTAGATTTTGTCAACATAATTGTCATGTTAGTCATGAAAAATTGCCACCATAATTGTGTCTAGTTATCAATAATAGGTTTGCATGTTTTTAGATGTCGCGATGTTACGGATAGCTAAAGAGTGGTCATTCATGGTTAACAACAAGTAATGAGCAACATCAACTCGTACAAGTACAATGAACATATGTGTACTTTTTAACTGACTAAAATGTGCAAAAGCCCCACATCTTTTATTGCAAAAGGAGAAATTGCAAGTCCCGAAAAGTTTGCAAAGCTACAACAAAAGGCAAAGAAATGGAGGGGATCTAAATATATACAAACCTTACCTAAAAACTATTTTTTATGTATCGATCCAACCGAGAAGCTTGGGCTTTACAGAAGCCTTAACCCTATGGAAGAGAAGAGAGATATCATGTACAAATTCACATTTCCAAGAAATGAAGGATGGCCTCTCTCGACAAAAAAAACTTCTATTTCTGATGAGCCAGATGTTCCAAGGAGCAGAAATGACCACTTCAAAGAAGAAGGGATGACGTAACCTGCTGGGATGGTCAGGTTCTTTGTGATGGAACTTGCCCACTTGGGTTCAAGTCTTAGACTTGGCATGGGTGTTGTACTTTTCTGGGTTTATTTCAGGATTTAATGAATTTATTTCTTCAGTGGAAAGTAACGTGCTCGTCGACAGCGAGGCGCCTCGGCTCGGTCTCTCAAATGTGCTCATAGAGGTAGGATGTGTGTGCATGTGTTCATAGATGCGAGTGTATGTGTGTGAGAGCGTATGTGTCTATGATGTGTTTCGCAAAAAGAATGGATGGGTGACCAAAATCACTCTTAGTTGCAACAGTGCACTTCCTAATGGACGTACCAATTCCCTAGCTAATCTTCAAATAGTTACATATCCCGGTGGTATGGTTGCATGAGAAGAAAAGATAATCCCTATTAACGAAGATTCCGACAGATCTCCGGTAGAGGGTCCCGAGTTAGTAGCCTTGATACGATGGTGAGAGACACTAGGTTTTAGCCCAGGTTCGGGATCTCCGGGGAGATAAAACCCTACGTCGTGCTTGTGTTGTATTGATTTGGGATGTAGTATAAGTACAAGTTGATCTCCAACGAGATAGATGATGTCGTCTACGAGTCCCATCCCCTTATTTATATAGGTATGGGGGGTACAATAAGGTCGGCTAAGTATAAGGTAATTTGTGTTGTAGAGGATATCCAAGCCTTGGAGTATGTGTCAAATACACAGATCTTTGAAAATGTTCTCTCTATGTGCCATGAGCCGTCTTGACGTGGCCCGTCGGTGAACCGACATGGGGTCCTCAGCCCAGGCCACATGGCCGAGAGACAACATGATGAGTGACCCCCAATTCGGGACCCCATCAGTAGCCCCTGCAGTTTTCAAGTTGTGCATACTTGTCGTGTCAATGAATTTGTGCTTCGCAACTTCATTGTCCTGATCAAACAAGCTGATCTTTCATGTTTTAGTGCTTATTTGGGACTGCTTTGCTCCCTAAAATTCAGCTCCACTCTAAGAAATGCAAGCCAAACGAGGTACCTCCATGATATGTCGCCCTCCAAAAAAATCTGGAATATAACTCTCTTGTGAAGCTCTTCAGGGGTGTTCCAAAGGAAATTTTCCTATGCAAATCTTATCCTATAGAAATCCTATGAGATTCCTACAAACCAAAGGAGGCCTAGAAGTTGGATTTGGGGGGAATTACCCACAACTGCCACCAGTAAGTGGATACCCCTTCTTTTTATCCCACATCATCCAATTATAGAAATCCTTTTCACTATGTTTCTCATTCTTGAAGCTCGAGCTAAATGAAAGCCAAACATGATAAACTGCTCTTTGGCAGAGATGCAATCCGTGTGTGAAATTTCTGTGGAAAAACTTATGTTGAAACTGCTTCAAAGTGAATTTGACGAAGTGAAGCTGGTTTTAATGGAGCAGCTCCAACAGAATAGTGTTCATTTTCGCTTCTGCCAAAATACACTGAGAAACAAATGTGACAACTGATAAGTGTTCAGTTCTGGCCGTTCTCAGCCAAATTTCGTGTTTTGATCCTTTTGTCTAAGTTTAGCTGGATCTGACCCCGTTTTGGAAAATTTTCGGGATCTGACCCTTTTTCCTACCGCCATAGTGCTTAGCGGTAGGGTATAACTGCCTACCATGACGGGTCTTGGCGGTAGGACTTAACTGCGCCGTTACGACCGTTTGACGTGAAAAATACCCTACCGTCAGGGTCTTTGACGGTAGGTCGTGTAACCCTACCGCCATGATGTTCGGCGGTAGATGTATCGGCTGTTGCAAAAATGCATGCGAGCACTGGTTTGTTTCGCGCCCTGCTCCACCTCCTAATATAGACCATAGATACATTCTAGTCTAGTTTCATGTCCTGTCAAACTTTACAATGGGCAAAGTTCGTCTCACGCCCTGCTTCAAGTCTGTCTCCACTTAAACAATTGTTAGACTACATGCAAGCTCATACTGTACTCAGGAGCTCTAGCACTAGAGTACCAGGACCAGGCCTAGGTGAACTGTAGCTAGTCTGACAATTTACCGTTGCATGTTTCCAGGATGAGCTAGAATATATACGATAAAGTGGCCTAATCAATGAACTCGCAATGCAATGCATGCCTGCATGTGGTGCTGCCCAGCGAAGCTCATAGGCCTACCGCCAAATGCCCTGCTGGTAGGGTATTTTTCACGTCAAACGGTCGTAATGGCGTAGTTAATTTTTACCGTCACTGACTTTGGCGGTAGGCAGTGTTACCTTATTACCAACGACTACGATGGTAGGAAAATGGTCAGATTCCGAATTTTTTTCAAATCGGGGTCAGATCCGGCTAAAATATCGCAAAAGGGTTAAAACACGAAATTTTGCCCCTAGCAGCAACGCCACCCATCGTGTCAAACGCAGCGTGGCCGCGGGGATTGACCGGCGCAACATGGAACCACCGCTGCCCACACATACCGGTCGGTCGGTCGGTCGGTCTCGGACCGGGTGGTAAAAACCAAATCGGAGACGAAGCAAAGAGAAGACGCCAGAAACAAAGCGAGGACTCCGACCGCCCAACGCCATGCCGCTCCTCCACGGCGCCAGCCTCCGGGCCCTCCTCGCCGGCGCCGCCGTCGCTCACCTCTCTTCCTCTCCCATCGTGCGCGCCTCCCCGTGCGCTCCTCCCCAGCCGCTGCGGCTCCGCGCCTTCGCCTCCCACAGCGCCTCGGAACCTCCGCGGCCGCCCCCCTCCTCGCCCTCGCCCTCCACCTCGCGTGTCCTCGCCTCTGCGGCAGCGGCGTGCGACTGCGAGGAGGGGGCGAAGCCCGCGATCTGCACGGCGGACGAGCTGCACTACGCGCCCGTGCCAGGCACCGAGTGGCGGCTCGCGCTTTGGAGGTACCGCCCGCCGCCTGAGGTGTGTGCTTGATCCTGCGGCTGGGCGGTGGGCGCGGCTTCCTTACGCTTGCCTTCGTTTGATTGTTGATCTCGTGCTCGCTTGGTTCGTGCAGGCGCCCAAGAGGAACCACCCACTGATGCTGCTGTCCGGAGTGGCCACCAATGCGGTGGGATTCGACCTGTCCCCTGGGGTGAGTTGATCTATAACTACGCTACTGCTATCGATAAATCGCGCTGCAAACAGTACATTTTGTTTTTTTGTGAAGAAGCCCATATGATGTTTGATTAATCTCTGTAAATTGCTTGTATAATGATGTTGCAAATGCAAACTGGTAGCCATCTTTTAGCTTGGACTCATGTATCATGAGGATTCGGCCTGTCCATCTAAACCCCCATCCTCAAGCTCTAGTTTCTTTTGTGTCTTTTGTGTTTGTTTTTGGTTTTCACTCGGGTTTCCTTTTTTAAACCGAGTGTTGTATGATTTTCGGATCCGGTTTCCCTCATTAAGTGGATCAACTCTATTCTTAATGAAATTGCGGGAGCTCCGGCCGTCCTTTTTTTGTGGTACTTTGGTTGATTTTACTCTGTTTATCCTGTACTTTAATTCAGTTTTAATTTTGATGTATTCTGTAATGTAAATACAATGAAATTAATTGTAGTAAGCCCACCCCAAGATGAGTGCTCTCTCCTCCGACTTCCCTAGAGCCTCCGGTATCACAGCAGAGACAGCGACGGGTTCTCCACCCATACGTGGATGGAGCGACAGAAGTATGGAAGTAGGATAAGCAAAAATTTAGAAAGGAAAGTTCAGTAAGCATATCATGGAGTAAACCGAGTGTTCTGAACAAACAAACACAAAATCCACTCTTCAAGAGAAGTTTGTATTATATTTATTGGCATCTTTATTGTTTTACTATAATTGCTATTTCATTAAAATGCATCCTAGCACACCTCCAGGGATAGAGCAATCAGCAGACCTAGAAGTACCAAAATTTGGAACTGCTTACATGTACTCCCTCCGTCCCAAAATATAGTATAACTATCATAGTGTCAAAAATGGTCTTACATTTTGGGACGGGGGAGTAGTTGTTATGAAATTTGGTGTGAACAAAACATAGTGTTTAATTATACTGCGGATAGTTATGAGTTCATATTTTGCTAATATGAAATTTATTAGAGCCGCAATTGGTGTTTACTTGCATAACTGGGATGCAGCTAGACGGCAATGAAGTACCTTATCTTGCACAAATATGGAAACAACACATATTTAACGGAAAACAGAAGTCATATTTTCAGTTTTACAGTAACTGTTGCAGGACTGTTTGCCTAAGTTGTTGGCTTATTGTACACGGTTTGCGAAGGAGAATCTGTAGAACTTATGAAGCTTGCAGTTAAGACTATGCTTGTGCACTCTTCAAGAGTCAAATGAAAGGTGTAATTGCTGGTGTGCTTGTATCACAGGACTCAACTATTTCAAAAACGTTTCCTGCCTCTGAATTTTATAGTTGATCCATTGTTACCTGTCTTTTTTTGTATTATATATTAATATATGTTACACTCAAGAAAGAAACAGTTATACATCTACTGTCTTCCTTGTTATTGTTGTCATGTTTGTAGGCATTTCTTTTATGGCTTCCCCTTTACCCTGGACTTCCATTGATACAAATGAAATGATGACAGGCTTCCTTTGCCCGTCATATGTCTATGCAAGGGTTTGATACATGGATTGTTGAGTTGCGTGGTGCAGGCCTCAGCACACGTGGATCAGAATTAGCTGCAGCTAGCACCAAGTCTGACATGTCCTCTAATTCAGGTGTGGATAAAGTTTTGACACAGAAAGTAAATGTTGTTCCTCCTGCCAAGGATATGTCAACTAATGAACCTCAAAGTTCTGAAGTTCCAGTACTAACAGACACGAATGTGCTAGAAACAAACACATCAGAAGAACCACAACTGGTGACAAAGTTAGCAAATGCTTTGGCACAATTGAGTGTAACATTTTCAGGCTATGTAAGAGATAGCCAACTGAGAAACATCACTGACAGTTTTTTTGATCGAGTGACAGAACTTGTCCCTGATGCCTCATTAACTAGTAGTCTTGAGGAGGTTGCAGATAAATTTCTAGGGTTGATGGAATTGCCACAGACATCAGCAATATATGATCAAATTAGCCAATTAAGTCAGCGCCTTGTGAAGATTCTTGGGGAAGGTCAACAAAATGTTTCCCCTCGGTTATTTGGCTGGCAAGAACGCCTCTCCGCAACCATAGAAGATCTCCAGAAGCAGTTGGAGCTGATTATTAGCTATGATTGGGACTTTGACCATTACCTGGAGGAGGATGTACCTGCAGCGGTTTGTAGACATACTCTTTACTGTTGAGAGATTAATTGAAGGTACCTTGAACTGCTTAGTAAGAAGTATGGTGATTTTTTGTTTGTGCAGATAGATTATATAAAACAGCAGAGTGTACCCAAGGATGGAAAATTGCTTGCTATTGGTCATTCTATGGGAGGAATCTTGTTGTATGCAATGGTTTCAAAGTGTGGTATGTTTCATTAACCTGTGCCTTTTTGGGTTTTCTTTTAATCTTTCTTAGAGCAAGGCAAACAACTTTTTTCGTTTTAGCAAATTGAATATTTCACATCTTCAACTAGTAGTGAGGCTAGGATAGCTGAAGTATAACACACCAATATTACACTTCTATTTTTAACTGTAATTATTTGCACAAGCATCCATGGATGCCTTTGAATTTTATTTGTTTGATATGGGGTTCTGGAAGCCTCTCAGGAACTGTCCCTTGGACCATAGCTTTTGGCCATTGCGTATTAAAGCAAAGGCAAAGTTCTAAGTCATGAACACACTCCACTATAGTATTAAGAAATCACGGCAACCTTCCGTGTCTGCTTTATCTAGTCCTTGGTGGGTTTTTCCTGCTAGCGTTTCCTTTAAATAGAGCTTGCTGGATATTTGGTAAAATTGAATGGACTGCCATCATCCAGACATTGGTCAAATCTTGTCAAGGTTGGGAAGATTTTTCGATAAAGGGAATTTTATAGATGGTCTCATCAAGGTGATACAACCGTGTGAATTCACTTCTGGCCTCTACATAACGAGATGCACACATCCCTTGCAGGCAACAAGCATAGTCTCAAATGAAAGCGGCATAGGTTAACACAAAAGGAAGCTATCCATAGACTAAACTGCCATCCGTGCT
Source organism: Thinopyrum elongatum (assembly GCA_011799875.1). NCBI lineage: Eukaryota > Viridiplantae > Streptophyta > Magnoliopsida > Poales > Poaceae > Thinopyrum > Thinopyrum elongatum. Next base: position 373,437,943 of record CM022299.1, on the reverse strand, counting down.
GGCCTGCTGGGTAAAAGCCTCCTTATGGTTAGCGGGATGGTGGGTCCATGGATGATGGCTGCGATCAGTAGTACCAGCAACCCTGGTTTTGCACTCTTGCTTGTCTCATGGTAGATTTGGAAAGAGAACGGTTTCAGGATTGTCCAAAACTTGAGCAACTTCCAACTGTGCAACATTAGGGATGAGGCTAGTAATTGGCACACTACCAGTGTTAGGGTTATACCATTATAGGCGCTCTTACGTGGGAATATAGGCTTTTGTTTTTCTTCCTTTTTATTTTGTGATAAATTCCTGTTTATATTCAATGATAATATTGCCTTTGTTTAAAATTAAAGAGTTATAACTTCGCCATATAACATTAGGTTTGTTGCAGCCAATAATTTTCACATCTCGTCTCCTTGAAAGCTATCCCAGTTATTTGTTTTAGTTTCTTCTCCATTTCAGGACATGCTTCCAGTAGTTCATTTACATTATTTCCTACCAGCTGATTTACAAGTTCTACATAGAGTATTTTATTATATGTTCTTCCATTACAGATGCCCTTGTGATTTTTACTACTATGGTCTTAATTTTTTGTTCTTCTAAGCTTGCTTTTGTATCAGAAGATCAGATTTTATTACCAATACATGGCACTAAGTACCATCTCTCCTTATTTTCTCTGCTTCACAAGGATTCGAAGGGGCTGATCCAGAGCTGGCAGCGATTGTTACTCTGGCCTCATCAGTTGACTACACAACATCCAACTCCTCGTTGAAGTTATTTGTGCCTCTTGTAAGTTGACCATCAAGCAGGTTGACATATTCAATACATGGACAGGAACCTAATCTTCATTGTTCTTTATTAGGCAGATCCAGCTGAGATGTTGCGTGTTCCTGCTGTCCCACTAGGAACATTACTATCAACCACTTATCCTATATCATCTCGTGCACCATACATATTGTCACTGCTGCGCTCTCAAATTTCAGCCAAGGATATGATGGATCCTGAACTGCTTTCAAAGCTCATCTTGAATAACTTCTGTAAGTCGAGACCTATATTTGTCATCTCTATGGAAGCCGCCAACTTGCCATACATACAAGTATAGTATGAACGTATGATATGGGCTGGATAACACAAGAAGTTGCATTGTTTACACACATGAGTGTAGTTGTTATCTTGTGTTACCTGCATTTAGTGAGGTTGTTATCTCCTAAACAGTTTCATCTTAGTGCAAGGTGATGGATTCAAGGTGTTAGATGCTACCCATATGTTGTGCACTAAACTTGTCAAGTTTGACTGTTATAATCATCTTTTAAAGAAGATAATAGGGCAGCTGCAGACTTGAAGCGAGTCTTACCAAGCGCCACAGCAAAATTGACCATGATAATTCATCTTTGTATAGTTAGTTTTACTACAAAAGCTCTCATATTTCTTGTGACAACTTGATGTAATATTCAGGCACAGTACCAGCAAAGGTGTTATTACAGTTGGCGACCTCATTCCGTGACGGTGGGCTGCGAAACAGGGCTGGTACTTTTTTCTTCAAAGAACATTTGCAGAAAATCAAAGTTCCGGTGCTTGCCCTTGCTGGAGACGAGGATCTGATTTGCCCCCCAGAAGCTGTTTACGGTATGGCAACAAGTTCCATTTTAACGTGTTGTTTTGCAATGAGAGCGCATTTGTCACCTAGTACTTAACGTGTTAGGACCAGTGACAATTTTTTGGGCTGGGACTGGGATTAAGATCACAAGCCAGGAGCCTAGGGTCACCAAGGCCCACGGTGTGTTCAGAATATACCACCTTGCGCAAGTGGGTGGTGGTCTTACACAATATACATAGACTATCTGTCACGTGCTTAAGGTAGGCACCAGTCCTAACTCCTAAGACAGATGAATGTGACAAGGTGGGATACTGCTCGAGGAGAGAGGGTTGGCCAGCCATGGTGCTGGGGATGAGGAGAGATCATCCATATGGGGTTGTACCCCCTTGTAGGGAAGAGTCTAACTTGGTATCTAAGAATACAATCCTAACTTCCTTAACAAACAGTATCCTTATCTTCCTATTCACCCAGCACTTGCCTAGCCAAAAAAAGATATCCTTTATTAACTATTTAACCTGCTATACTGTCTCCTCAAATGCTTGGTCACTGTACTGTTCACGGGGTACTTATCAGGTGAATAGTAATTCCTGGGGACGAACCCTAGCTTAGTGCCGTGCCATTGGGCCTTGACCTAATGTCCATAACACTGTCATTGTTTGATTATGAGTTGCTTCTGAATTTCGTTTGGAAATCTACTTTTAACAGTTGACTTTTCGTTGTATTTGCAGAAACTGTGAAAGTAATTCCTCAGCATCTGGTCACCTATAAGGTTTTTGGCAAACCTGAAGGCCCTCACTATGCACATTATGACCTGGTTGGAGGGCGGAAGGTATGTGTGCATATGTGTGTACTTAAGGGGCCAAGTTCAGTCTTTGATTCTTACATTGCTCTGTGCTATCGTGTAGGCTGTCCATGAAGTGTACCCTTGCATAATAGAGTTCCTCTCTCAACATGATGATGTGTCTTCTTAAACTCTTACTGCCCGTATACATCAGAACTGCCACACGCCATTGCACGATGGTCATCCTACATTGCGACTGGATGATACTGTAATCACCAAAATGTCAGTGAAGTGGTGAGTAACAGTAGTGTTTTTTTCTGTCTCCTTTGCGCAGACCAAGCTTCTAGTTTGTTTCTTCACAACCGTTGATCGTTTTTTTAGTGTAGTGTGTCGCCTGTAAATGCTATGTACATTACCAAAAGGAGGGATTGAAGATGATTCAACTAAAATTGCTTCGCGCCTACCCTGGTATTGATAATTGTTAGCAAAATTAAATAAAAGTTGTACGTTGTCGATCATGTTTGTATTGATGAAAGCACTTCAAATTGTATGATGTTTTGGCCGGACATGTAGACTGTAAAATACTGGTATGATTGATACTATCTGTTGCATTTCTTACGGCTTTGACATGTCTGTGGGGTAGGCGATTGAAACATCGTGGTTTACTTTTCTATATCTCTTCAGGACACTTTCACGTGTGACCCTCTTTACTTAGTGCGCACGATTTATTTATTTTGGCAATGGTGCGATGATATGACGGAGTCTGTAAGGCAGGAATCGGATGGCAAATTGGCTTCCACTTTCGTGGCATCCTTTAATTTCCACGAGATACTCACGTTTCTGCATAAGAGCATACGTGCTTTGTGTAAATGTCAGTCTTTTGCCATAAGCTGGAACTTAGTACAGCCTGACCCCTCACTTGGTCCCTAAACCCCGCACCGTCTGCCCGGTCAAAAAAAAGTTGACCCAACCGGACCCCTCACTTAGTCCCTAAACATCCGGACTGATCTGTACCCCTCAAATCAAGACGATATGTGGGCGACCGGGCACCCTGCTCCAGGTTATAGCGGTCTCACCTGCAGCCATCCAAAGCTCCTAGCTCCAGGTCATAGTGGTCTCACCTGCAGCCACCCGAAGCTCCTTCCTCATCTCTACACATCGATGCAACGGAGTTGTGAGCTCTGGCGTGCTTCTGCTCCGACGGTGGTGTTCATCGAGTGTCAAGTTCATCTCGTTCATACACGTTGGCAGCCCTACTACAATGAAAGAGATTTAAAAGAATTTCATATACGTTGATAGCACGGTCGACACATTGTGATTCAAAAAAGCCGTGCAAACATCAATGCTCTGTTTGTGAAGGAGATAGACCATGACTATTAATCTTCTCTGTGATAAGTAGAGAAGATTATTGGTAACAATTTATCTTTTTAACTAAGGATGACGATGACTGAAGCGTGATAAGCAGAGAAGATTATTGGTAACAATTTATCTTTTTAACTAAGGATGATGATGACTGAAGCTTATCGCTTCTGGACGACTCAGCTATTTAATCCGGTCGACTAGCTCCTCATGTGATGAGGTGGGACTAAACATATGACCCAATAAGGATGTGAAAATCTTAAGTACGAACTATTTATTTGGTGTTTATTAACAGTCCCGCCAGCCCAACATGGACTACACATCCTATGATCGATGTGCATGTATTTGCATGTAGATGTTTTGGATGTAGGGTTTATGGTTGCAAGTGGCCAAATTTGAGGGCCGTTTTGGATGTAGGGTTATGGTTACAAATGGCCAAATTTGAGGCCCATCCGGTCCGCGGACGTTTGAGGGTCCAAATTTGTAGGTTGCCGGTGTAGATGCTCTTACATCCACATGGCTTGCTGACACCCACATTCATGCAAGAGAGGAAATAATATTTCGCTATTGCTTGTAGATAGCCCATAAAGTTTGATGAAATTCAGTGGATTAGCAACCAGTTGTCTATTTTCAGTGTTTGCTTGATCCGCTTTGTCTGCTTTTGTGACTAATTTTTCACTACAAATTATAAGATAAGCACTACAGCACAATTCAGCAACCTGAGCCTAAGTCAGTTCTGCAAGCTTGGACATCACATCACCATCTTAAAAGAGCGCATCAGAACCCATATGTTTGATAAAAGATCGCCGCAATATGGCTTTTCTATCTGGAAATGCAAAAGAATGGATGATGTGTTTAGACAATAATAATACATGTAACGGACTGTACAAGACGCAACAAAGCGAAACTTTTCATTTCAGGTCCACCCAGGTACACAATAGTTGTAGCCTGGAGTCGGGACTTGTTCAAGTCTTGGTGACAGCAGTCTTGCAAACCGGGCAAACGTTCTTCTGAGAAAGCCACTGCTTGATGCAGTAAACATGGTAGCTGTGGCCGCAGCCCAGCCTCCCCATCTCGTCATTTGCTTCAAACTCTTCCTGCAACATCCACCAGAATAGACAGACCTGGTTTAAACTCTCGCGATTGATATATTGAGAAGCGGGGGGGTAACTATCGAGCAAGGAGGGAAAGGGCATACTTGACAAATACTGCATTTCTTCTCCACTTCCGTCGGAAACCGGAATGATGAATCAGGCTTGACCTTCCTAAGGTTGCGAACTATCTCATCCTCGCGTAACCCTGTGTTGACATGCCCTATTCTTTCCCCAAGCTCAAGCAACTCCTGTAAGACAAAGTGGGTTCATCACGATGATGATGCCCAGTGCTGTTACGCGAGAGGGAGGGAGGAATACAGACCTCATAAGTCATGTTGTCGACATCGAGGCGCCAATCCTGGTACCGATCATACATATTCATTCCTCCCAACAACACTCTTGTCTGAAACATCATGATCTGCCATATATGAAAAAGGTAAGTATTTGAAACTGACATAGCCTGCTTGCATTTCATTAGACAGAAATCACTGCACACCCATGACCTTAGATGATGGGCATGCTTCCATTAAAAATGTTCACTTTATAGTAACAAGCATGAAAGAATAAAGAAGTGAGCATTATCAACATGATATGGCTTATACAAATTGGCACTTTCAGGTCCATGGATAACATGCTGATTATTTCCTACTTTTATCTGTAATAATTGTGTAGTTTTCTACGATTTTCTTTCCAGACTACATACAACAGGTTATAACGTAATACTTCAGGTGGGTGGCTCATTTTGCATCACCCTTGGACCCATGGGTCAAGGGCAAGACCATGAAATAAGCTTCCTCCAACCAACCAATTAGGACTACAACTTGAGATGTTAAATTGCCCCACCCACCTTCTGCATATCTCTGATAGTTGCCTACTACAGGGACAAGAAAACGCTCGTGGAACTTCACATCCAGCAATAAGATAAGAGCCCTCACCAGCTAGGTGATCACGAAATACACAAGGAACGACCACAACATGAGATCTGATTATGACTGAAGCAACAGGCAAATCATAAGGGTCCCCGGTCCCCCTGAGCAGCAAAAGAGCAGTCGAGTCAGGCAGAAGAGCTGGGCACCGAGGCAACGTCTGAAAGCCATCATTCACCCACCAGAATGCCCATCCCCATTCCCCACCTACTGTACGATCCGCTAGAACAGCATGCCGAAAAGAGAATGAATGAAATAAATAAAGTCGCATTATGGGTTGTCATGCTCAGGTGTTCCACATCTACCACCTCTTCCCCAGCTCCGAAACAGCATAGTTTGAACGCCATTTGACTGGCCATTCCATCAGCGGCGCCCTGGCTGCCCAGCTCAGCGCAAGTGTTGGCAGTCTGCATCTGCATGCCATGGTTGACAGGTCTCTCTCCATGGCCACACAGCGGAGCGGAGCTCCGTGGCCGGAGCCACTTAATTATGGGTTAGTTAACCAACGAGAAGGCCACGATCTCACGTCACGTTTAGCGCACGAAAGAAGCAAGTCAACCACCTCCAACGCCCAGGGGTTACAGCACGAACATTGTCAGATCACACACAACCCTGGCTAGACCCCTACTATTATTATCATACGCACGGGAATCTTATGGCAACGTAATCGCGCACCCACCGCTGGACGCCGAGGTGGGGAAGGCATAGATGCGGCTCAAGTGTGCAAGCAAACGCAAGGCGATACTGGTATGATGCAGTGTATTTAATACTGGTACTGAGACTGTATCGTATACCTCTTCTTCGAGGCCGCCGGGGGAGGGGCGGTAGCCGCGCATCCGGCGGAGGCGCGCGGAGGGGAGCAGGTCGGCGCCGAAGAAGGGGCCGTCCAGGTGCGGCAGCGGCGGCGGCGGCGACTCCATGAAGGACGAGGACATCTGCTCCTGCATGCTCGCCCTCCGGGACAGGCAGGGCCGCTGTGGATGGATGTCACATGAGAAACGCAGTGTCAGCTGAAAGGCTCGTCATCATCGATTCGGCTTGGCTGGCAGAACATGGCAAAAGATTCATTCATCCCACTTGCATACGGAGAATTCGGTGTTGCCTTGCCCACAAGAGATGGCATCAAACGTGGTAGTGGAGAGCACTGTTTCAGATGCTTAAACAGAACATTGCATTCAAAGCCGCTCTAATTGGTTGTCAGGGCTCAGTGTGAAATATACCACCAGCGAAGCGAAAATGTGAAATTGAAATGAAAGATTTCGGAGCAGAACAGCCACCAGAAAATCTGAATACTTGGAGAAGAACACACGCTTTCTTTTCAACAACAGACAAACAAACGAGTTTGAAAAAGCACAAAACGGAAACACATGAGAAATGAGAAAACCGATGAGAATAACCACCCACCAAGAACAGCAAGCAATCCTACGAAATGGACAAGCCGTGAGCACGAGCAGATCCAAACAAGCCAGGAAGCATCTACCACTCACCTCTCTGTGCGGCCTCTCGGCGTCGCCGCCGCGCCCCCTCCCCAGCATCTGGTGGCGCGCCACCACGCAGTCCACGGACGACGCCTCCGCGGCGAACGGTATCCCCGGGGCGCACCACACGTCGCCGCCGATCCCTCCGCCCACAAGACCGCCTCCACCTCCTGCTCTTTCTTTCCGCCTGTCCTTCCCTTTCTTCCTCCGCCCGTGCCAGTCGGCCGAGGACCGCACGGCCGCCGCAGCCGCGGAGCCCGCCCCTGGCGCGTACGCCTGCGAGGCCGCGGCCGATGTGCACCCCAGCCCGCGCAGCGCCGCGGAGGCGAAGCCCTTCCTCCGCCCCACCTCGGCCGCGGCCGGGGGAGGCAGCGGCGCCGAGGAGGAGGAGGAAGAGGCCTCCCCTCGTGGCAGCAGGAGGCGCCGGATCCCCCGCCGGCGCTCTGCCGTGGGCGAGCCGCCGCGGCGGTCACCGGCCATGATGAGGAATCCGGTGCCCCTGGCGTGCTCGGGCCCGGAGAGACGGGTGGGGCAGTAATGGCACTGCCGGGCAGCGCCTGTGAGCGGGCGGGCGGGCGCAGGCAGAGGCGTTTGTTGTCTAGCGTGTGGAAGGCTAGAGAAGCGTAGTATACTTGACGGGCCGAGCGAGCGAGCGAGCGAGCACGAGGAGGAAAGGAAATGCGATGCGAGGTGGTAAATTCTTGTCCCGGAATCGGCGTGGCCCTGGATTCAAGGGGACGGATGTTCTTGACTTGTTGGTGGTTTGGTGAGTTCCGAGCTCCGGAGCGGTCAAATAAAACCACCACACATGGTGTAGGGCTGCTTAAACAAATGTGGCATAAACACATGTTTCCCTTGTAACACGAAACATGGCGCCAAACGTCACAACGGAAAAGGTGTCGACTAGAAACGTGAAATGAGTTGCTCTTGTTGGGTGTGTTTGGTTCTGCTGTCATTTTGGCCTCTTTGCATCGGTGGTCGGTAGAGCCTGGTTGAGGTAATGCATGCCACAAAACATGTGCTTACACTCGTTTGATCCATATGGCGTTTGGTTGACAACTGTCGTAGGTTATGTATGACGGTGAAGGTGCAAAATATGTTACTACCTCTGTAACTAAATATAAGGCGTTTTTTTAATTCAATCTGATGCTTTCGGCCTAATGTTGTGGTCACCTCGTCTCACTAGTATAACCTTACAACAGAGTAACATCATTTCAGTCATAACCGCTAAAAGGATGGCAGTTCTTGAGAGCCTTGCATTACCTCTGTTACCATGACTGTAGTCAACAACATCGTCAATCGTCACATCACCCTCATATGGCACAAACTCGTCGTAACCCCATTCCAAGATCCAGTTATGAATAACGCAACATGTAGATAAGCTTAACTTGGGTGGGGAAAGGGGTGGAATGTTTTCTGGTCCAGGATTTTTAATCTATTCTGCAAAACACCAAATGCCATCAATTGTAACTCTAAGTCTAGAGTGTCCGAGATTGAAAAATTGGACAACAGTCATGGATAGTTCCTAGAAGATAACTCGTTGAGATGATACCTGATTTTCCTGAAGGGTGGAAGAACACCTAGACGACATGCATATCCAGCATCTCTGGGTAGAACTTACCATGAGGGATATTGACCGAGACATGTTATCGGCAAGAATGTTAGCATCATCGGTTGATCCTTCCTAACCAGCTAACGCATATCTGAACTTGAGATCGAAATCAACAACAACAGGAAGAAGAAGCACATTTTGGTTTGTGTAGTGCATTCTACTCTTGTATGATGCAACATGTAACCACAACACTCTAGAAGTGACATGAGCATCATCTATTGCGCCAATAGAATCATGTGATGGCATGAAAAACTGTTATGGCTCACTCACAACAATACAAGCATGTTATGGCATGAACTAAGAGTACTACTCAACTAGAAATATGGGTACCATCTAGGGCTCATGGGAATCTTCGAAGGAGTTTGCACATTTGGTGCCTTGATCATCTCTCCTTTGAGCTCCCTATCGCATACAAGACTTACTTGAAATATCGAGAAATTGTCTTATTGGATCTCCTGAACATTGTGAATCACTCTGAACCTTAGTCATGACCTCCAACATGAAGGAACATTGCTACTTACTCTTCCACATAGGTGAGTATGCTACCTTGTAGCAACCCCTTCTCCCTAAACGTGTCCACAAACTTGGCAAAACGTGCTCTTTGCATTCAGAGCATGTTCACAACCTCTACATTGTTACTGATGTGGATGTAGTTCAGATTCAACATCCTCCCGCTATCTGGTGGTAACAATGGATCATAACGGATCCCAAACTTCGAATTGTGATGAACCGCTCTCTTGTGGACCAATATGACACAACCCTGAATCCCATCTATGAGTGTTGATGCTTAAACTACCAGCTTCATCCGTTTGCCTTAAGGAAATTGATGTTGTGTAAGTAATGGCCAAATCGACCATACACCTTACCTGACGACCTAAAAGTGGAAGGTGGTTGTATGCTGCTTATCGCAATTGGAGCCGTTAACTGCCCATGCCGGAGACGGAGACAGTGAAGAAGTGGACAAGCAGCCCATGGAGAGGGAGAGTAGGTCCTGGTGCTGGAGAATTAAATCGCCACCGCGACTGCCGGTTCCACAGATCAAGGTAAGGTCGCTGCCGTCGTCGTCCCCATAACTGAGATTGGAGTTGTCATACCATTAGAGATGAGCGAGTAAGGGAGGTGAGACTAGATTTCGTGTCACCGTGCGTCAGCATATTTTGTTTCCCGCCACCTCCATGCATGCACGGCCGCGTACGCCATTCCTCATTGGCTCTCGCCTCAGCCTAGCTCACTAGAAAAGGTCAATTCAAGCATTCCTGATGAGCCGAGCTATGGACTGCTTTAAGTTTAATCTGTGTGCGGACCAGCACGCAACCAGAAGGTATTTTTTTGCATCTAGTGGGCATGTTTGGGGTGCTGCAGGCGACGGAACATGTCCTTGGTGTTTTAGAGGAATTTCTTTGAACACAGTACAACTGCAGATGGTCACATACACTCACACATACGAACGCACACACACACCCAACCTCTATGAGCACCTATGAGGTACTAATCTGGCACAACATGTTAAGATTGACGAAGTTATCAGATGCGCCTCATAGTCGACGTAAACATCTCCTCTCAGCGAACGAATATCATCGAAAAGTCAAAAATAGATCTAAAAAAAAAATACAAGCACCAGGGGCAAATCTAGAACTTGAAACATGGCAGGATGGTTCCACTTCCACTTCCACTTCCACCACAAGGAATCCAGGAAAATGAGGGGGCTGGTGTTTTAGAGGGGTTGATGCTAAAGCAATTTACGTTGCTCCAAACCGGACGTGCGGCGGAGCTGTGTAATAAGGCCCGTACATCTGTGTTATAATTGCAGCCGTACTACAAGGTGTACAGCGCGTTATTACTACTGTGCATGGGGTATGGCCACATTACGGATTTTATATAGGACTATGATGTGGTCATGTGCATGCATTAGGTCGTGCCGTGTTTGGTTGGCTGGTGGGACGAAGGGAGGTGAATGCTGGCACATCGACGCGTTCCAGCGTCCAAAAGGAGGAGGAAAAATGGAATGAAAATGAAATAGTCCGTGGTCCGGTGATCTCCGCAGATTCTCGCTTGGCCGTAGCACTGAGTGCAGGATCGCACATCCACACTGCACGTACCTGGAGCAGCATCGCATTGGTTGCGCCACGAGTACCACGAAAGCAATTGCTCACACTTTGGCCGGTGAAAACCATTTCCACGAGTAAAGTTTATCCATGACGGGTCTCCCTGGAGTACACGGTCCAAAGTGCCAAGGTGCATCGTCCGCCGCAGCGCGGGATGCGACGCATGACCGTCCCATAAGGTGCTGGAGCTTTGGGAGTCGTTTTTGACTTGGAAAAATCTGAAACTGAAACAAACAATTATTTTAGAACAGTTGTGGAACCACAACTCAAAACTGTTTCGGACTATTTTCAGTGTAACAGCCCAAAGCACGTCTCGAGGTACTTCACAGCCAAAACTGTTTTCCTAGCCCCTTTGCTTTTGGCGTTTGGTTGTAATTATGTCATAAATATCGCCGCAGGCACGACGTATCTCTCCCTTCGCCCCTCCTCCTGAAACATAGCGTTTTCACCAGCCCACAGTCGTTTTCACAGCTACGTTGCTAAACAGCTAATCTTTACTGCAGCTGTTTCCTCAGCACAGCAGTTTTGCCAGCACAATAAATTCACAGCTGAATTTGTTGAAACTAAAGCCCAAACAAACACAGCCGTTGTCTTGTCGCTGCCGACGAAACTCTGCAGTCCGGACTAGTAAACCACCGCCCGAGTCAAAGTCCTTGTGCTCTCCTGCTCGAGCTGCCGCCCATTCTTTCTGGGTCCCTTAATCACTCTGCCAGCAGGAGTTTAGGGCCCCTTAATCGCGGGGATCTGCACGGTTCGAAATCAACCAAAGCACCCTCCATCCATCAGAGACAGATTTCGTCCGCTTCAGGAGCAAAGTCGCCTCGAAACTGTTGTGGCATGGCCAGCTGCCACAGGATCAAAAGTCCACTCGAGTCCAAGCCAGCGCCCCTCTCCAGGAGAAATATTCCTTGCCTTTTGCTCACGACTGGCTATAGTAGTGGACGGACGCACAAATCGAACGAGCCAACAACAGAGCTCTCCCTCTGCCGCTTGCTTTTTGACGGTGTGGTGGGCCTGAGACGGACGGGGAGCCAGCCCTGGGCCAGAACGGAGGAAGGAACGAACGGAGGTAAAGCATCATTCCTGTTCGCCCCGGCTTTCTTTCTCCCAGACCCAGGATAGATGCTGGTGTTACAAAAACCTCTGCCTGGTGCACTGTAATCCGCTCCTGATTCTTCTCTGTTACGCCTGCCCTTACCCTCGATAATGCAGCCATTAGACCGTCCAAAAGCTGAAGCTGGAGAGAAGAAGGTAGTATTACCAGTGGATGGTGAGTTGTGACCAGCAAGATAACCTAAAAGCATGACCACACGTCCTTCTCCTCTCCTGCTGAGCCCGATGTTTTTCTTATCTTTCTTGGTGTTCTTATGCTTTTGACGACTTGTCCCAGAAGGTCTTCATGCCTTAACTAGATTTTTTCTTCTTCTAAGCACACGCATGACATGAGAACGACGTGTCTTCTTACCGAGAAGCCCAACTGCCCATGACACAGGAGAGGACGCGCTGTTACATATGCATAGAGGAAACTGAAGCACAAAAACGCTTAGAGACCTCAATCAAATGCTTAAGATACAGTCGACACGAGCAGACCACATCCGACGTGCTCGTCCATGGTAGTTTATTTATCGTGGACAAGGAAGGAGATTAGATGAGGTAAGAGGTAGCTAGGGTTGAGCTTTCCGTCTCGCATCTCTCTCTGTCGCTCTCTCCATTTCGATGGTCGACCAACCGAAAGGCACGAGATGCCGGACGTTGCAAGACGGCATAATCCACTTATTAGTAAATGGGCTCCATTAGCGGCAGCAGCATCTCTCTCTCTCTCTCTCTCTGAGGTGAGGGGAATCTCATCCTGCATGAGTGACCGGGGGAGAAAGCAGCGTTGTTCTACTCTAATCGGGACGTCACGATGTTGTCTACCTTATAGTATTTCAACAAGATTTGAACTTGCTTTAAATCTTGGAAAGATTTGGTAGTAGGGCACGACCACTGCACAAACACGCATCGGCAGCGGATACTGCCACAGTGATCGCGCGAGCAGTTTGAATTGAAGAATTGAAGCGTCGGAAGAAAGGAACCGGCCGCAGGTGTTTTTGAACCAAGGTAGACTGACTGACTGGATAGACACAGGTAAAGAAAGCCGAGAAGGGGAGTCAAACGCGCAGCAACGAGGCACACACGGAGACGGAGGTGCTTTTCTCCAACGGCCGAGCAAGGAGTGCTTTGCTATAAAAATAAATAAGTAAATGTTTTGCCTACTTTTTCCACCTGACGAGACATGACTTGGAAAAGCAAGCAAGTCCTTACGCAAACAAGGATTGGGAACAGGAATATACAAAGTGAGTAGTAGTACAGTCTAGTAGATGATCTTGACTCTTGAGGAGGGGTGTCTGTGCTGTGCAGCGGCACAGGTTGTTGATGCACAGCACAGGTGCGGCTGTCTGCGCCCTTGCCCAGATGATGGAACATAATTATGTGTTTTTTGTTTTTCGAATTGGAACATAATTATGTGTTTTTTTGTTTTGCGATTTGGAACATAATTACTACTATGTGTTAGATGTCCTGCTGCTTCTTATTCCATTCATTCATGTCCAGACATTCTGAGAACGTCCGGGCTCAATGATGGCTGACAGATTTCAGACATAATATATTTCCCTGGTGTGTATTGCAGTTCGGGTTTCTTCAAATTATTGGTTCCTTCTTAGTTAGTTATGAGTAGTGGATAGACTCATATGTGTTGTCCAAGATTTTACTCTGCTGCCGCTTAATGCAGGTACTATCATCAGTAATTCAATAGTAGTAGCTACTACGTTCCTGTTGGCACCGATGGAGACCCAACATTCCTCCACGGTAAAAAGAGTTGCTGTTGCAGTTGCAGGCGGCCTATGGTCGAGCAGTAGCACAAATCCTTGCCAATTGCCAAAGTATGCATGCGATCTGAAAAGGCTAGGCAGGGCGTTTTGTCTGCATATATGCGTGGCCAGACGTAAACCGGAAGGCAGGCGCCCGTACCCGCCGTGGGGAGCGCCTATATGGCGACCTACGCGCCAGGAAGCATGCATCGGATGTTTCTTGTAGTTTGGCACGATAGGGAAAAGTAACGCGTAGATGCTAGTTCGAATTTGAACAAGTATCTTTGTTGATGTTTTCCGTTAAAAAAATGTTTTTTTTCTGTATGTTCCTATGTTGGAACGGAAAAATGTATTGAACAAAGTTTGTAGAAAAAAAATTCATAAGGAATGCAAAAAAGAGTTTGATGTCAGGGACTCTTTTTGGTACTGAATTTTCTAAACATGTCATACAAACAAAATTGATCAGGAAGAAAATGTCATACAAGGGATAAAAAATAACGTCTTTATCTATTTGTGTGGATTCTCTTGACTGCCGCAGTTCTTGTTGGAATTGTCTTATAGTAGTTGTTGTACCTATTTTATTAAGCAGAGGAAAAAAAGAACTGCTGGTCAGTATATTGTAGCATCCACAAAAATCATAATGAGGAAAAAAATAACAGTTTTAAATTGCTAGAAAAAATGTAAAAAAAATGATCTCAATGTGCTAATAATTTTCCTTGACCTTAGAATGCTACTCCATATAGAATTGGACACTTTACATATTAATTTAGAGTGAAACATCCCCGTGTTGATTGTAATTGTAAAAAATAAATTTCACTCATTATGAAAAAGAATTTTATTATGTGGAAGCATTCCAAAAAGCAATTTACTGAAGGTGATTGAATATGGATGGTAGTGAAAAACGAATTATATTGTAATGAAACAAAGCACAAATGTATGACATATTTTTAGGAACGAAGTTAGCCAAGAGTTACTATAGTTGCTTGACAGATTACTATTTGATTGAACACTTAATCTCTGGGCTATCTGCGGAGTTATTTGTAGTTCGACTGTTTCGACAATTAGGTTGACACTACAATAATTGCTACATATGAATCTCAAAGCTAGATAGTGCATTTTGAACTTTTTTCATGGGAATAAAAAATTGAGCAAAAAGAAAAAAGTTGTTTTTTCATATTGACCAGAAGCATGAAACTGTAAAAATGAAAAACTTTATGCAAGGAATTATTTAAAAGTGAAGGGAAATGTTTCAAACATTTTGCAGATCTTCAGTTGTGGCCTCGGTAGTTGTTTATTTGAATGATTGAAACCCCTGTGGAATAACAGATTTAGAAAAGAGGTAAGAAACATTTAGACAAAAGAGTAAGCAACTTTCATAACATGTATTATATAGATGTGAAAGAAGAATGGCAAGTACAGAGATAACCAACAGGGGGAGGATGATAAAAAAAGGATCTAGAACTTGCATGGTTTTGTAGGAAGTTCCTCACTATAGGTAATTGAACTTCACTGTTGGGGTATGTTGATATCTCGTACAAGAAAATTTCACGCAGAGCTTGCAAATCAGCCTGGAAGAAAATTTCTTCTCTTTCAGTTTTACAATAAAAATATGAAGAGAAATTGGTCTGGAAATGATAGGATCATACAGTTGAGAATCCTGGAACTCCCATTCCGCGGTAGTTTTTTAAAATTTGCAACAGGAAAAGTCCTATATCATACCTGGGATAGAGGAGATTGTAAAAACTGAACTTAGTTTACGAATATATGAAAACTGCAAATTAACTAAGCTAATTCAAATGAAAATGCTGAAGGGAAAAAAAGAGAAGCTATTAACCTGAAACGAGTTCTAGGTACTGCAACAAATCTGTAGTCGAAGTCCTTTATGTTGAATGCAGTGCAGTTCGGGTACGTCAAGGCAAACAGTGTTTTGAAATTGTAGGCAACAGTGCTAATGATAGTGGTGAATTTATCTTGTCCAGAGCCATCAGGATTCATAATATCGAAGTACCTCCCGGATTCTAGGTTTGCAGAAATTAATATCTACTGCTTATCATTGAAGCAAGGCAAGTGCACCTAAAAATAGAAGCCATATAAGTTTGGTTTTGTAGTGTGAAGAAAGTACTGCATTGTTCATGCAAACATAGTGGTTAAACAGAAATGCTCATATATGTTTTGTTACTCAAGTTAGAGAACTAACGAAATTCGCTCTATCCAGACTGAAGCCAACTGTTCCTTCACTTAAAATATCTCTACAAATAGGATCTGAATGATCCAATAGAGGCCGCATTAATAATTCCTGCATTGTCGTTTGTGAGAAATATCAATAATACTAAATGAGTGTTGCTTGTATCTTTTTTGGTGGAATTCTGTCACTAAAATGAAAAAGTACTTAGTAAAAAAATGAAGCGAGCACTACCATGTCTTCTCTTTGCACAATGTGTGTAATCACATCAGTGTTTGGGATGAGTCCTTGCCTCCCGCGGAATAGTTGGTTTGTACTAAGAATTTTCGAGTAACAATCTAAAGAATGGGGACTCATCCAAGAGCCAGGTCTCAATGAAATAGTCAAAGTCTTCTGATCAACCCAGACTTCATTGACTTGGAAAATTCTTTGGCTGATTTTTTTTTGATGAATGTAAACAAGAAAGGTTGTTAGAAGAACTAGTACCAGAACATGAGGAAGATACAAAGAAAGAGGAAACATATATTATGAAACTACTGGCTTCAAGTAGTTGCGAGTATCCGAAAACAGAAAAATACCTTGAGTCCAAATGTGGTAGAGCTGCGTTCATAGTCTTGAAGAACTCAGACTGAACCGGGCTTGAGAAAATAACTTGTTGGTACTGCATGCTTTTGTTCTGGTAAACAACTACTGCTGAAGAGAATTTCTGAAACAATTTCTTCTTTCCTTCTGCGATTTCTTTCCTTTTGCATTCAGATTCGAAGTCTTCTAGAAGTTTATATAAACCTGGATCATCAAGTGGAGTTCCAAATCTGTTTTCTGGTTGTCCAGAGTTGATGTTGAAAGGCCTCAGAGGGCTATTGCTATATACAAACGGAGTTTTGTGATTGGATAACAGTGGATAGTTGCCAGTAGAATTAACATTATAGGTGGGAGCAGTAGGCAGTGAAAGACTTGTGTTATTGCAACCAGTCATTTGATGTGGAAGTGTATCATGTAGACCAGCAGTTATAGCATTGAAAGAGGGAATATCATGTTCAACATTGTTTCCTATTGAACAAGTATATCCCGCTTGGGTATTAGTTGTAACAGCCTTGTTCCTCTGATGTTCTGCTTGTTCATACGTATGGCTAGGTACAACTGTAGGAACTAGCGGGTCAGGTGGTACTTCTGCTTGATCTTCTGAGCAATATAATGAATTAGCTGTTGAAAGATGGCACAATAATAAGTTTAAGCTACTATGTTCGAGTAGTACGGAAAGAAGAAATGTTAGTTGTTTTGATGAACAAACAAAACAGTAATATTACCTTTGTTAGATGAGATAAATTTCCACTGACTTATGCTGAATTTTTCTTGTCTGCATTGTAGAAGATCTTTTCCAATCATTTCCCTCACTGAGTGATCAGTCTTCATTGTATCAAGAATCACTATGTATTCAGATTGGAGAAAGAATGGTACATAGTTGAATTAGTAAAAAGTGATTTAGTTGTTGTTGGTATAAGCATAAAATAGTTACAAAGATGGGTTAAAAAAAGGGTAGACCATGAGAAGAACGATAAAACAAATGCTGGAGAAATGATTACCTTGGAAAGTAGTAGTACCACCTAGGTCAGCTTGTGTTTGTTCATCCATTTTGATAACCTCTGTAGTTGTTGATGCACCAGGCAATAGTAGGTCAAAATTTATCTGCTTGTCAATATGGAGAGATTCAGAAATGCTTTGGATAAGATATTCAACTGATACTTTGTTGTTTTCTTCATCAAAAGTGGCTGGATAAATGTGAGGCCCAGGGAAATCAATGAAATCTATTGAAGAGAAGAATGATTCCAGGACAGGATGATTTTGAGTTTCCAACTTGTATGAACAAGGATGACTTGTAGTATTGCTGGACTTCATATTTGGAAAAGAATGAAATTTGGTGAGTTCATCACTCTTGTTCTATTTGGAAGGAAATTTTAGGCCAAAACCACTGTGTGCCTCATCAATGTAAGAATGTATTGTTGATAGAATTTGATACAAATGTTTGCCAGAATTTCCGAGTACTACGTTCAACTCTTGCCTTTTCCTGATTCAAAAAGCAAAAAAGTTTAGAAAAATAATAATAAATTAGATGGAAAAACATATGAGAGTGCTGTTTTATTTTCTCTGCATTAACTAACCTCTGCATCGTGAATAGAAGGGAACTTGCTATTGATGTAGTGTAGAACTGATTCAGGTAGTTCTAGTTCTATTTCGTTCAGTTCATCATTGAATGGGGTCGAAGATATGTGCTTCATTTGGTTATGTTTGTCAAACCAAAAAAAATGGCAATGCAATAATTAAGTTAAGTTTATTACTTCCAAAAAATAATTACAACACAATAACTAAAAGAAGAAGCAGCTTTGCTGCTAGTAGGGACTGTCATTCTGCAGTTCAGAAGAAAAAAGGAGAATGAAAGTGGTTAATTCTTACTGGTAGCCTCCCAAACTGTTTATTCTCTCCAGGCATTGTATCAAGAGCTAAAAAAGCATTCAGCATAGTTGATGACCACATTGGAAGCCTTGGGAAAGTGTTGGAGGGGATCTTGTATTCAGATGTGATCAAGAATTCAAAGTGCATGACCTTAAAAATGTTGCACGAAAGAATGGGCAGCAGAAATAGTCAAATTAGTGAACATTCAATGAAGAAAAAATATATTATGAACAAGTAAATCAAATTAGTGTAATTCAGAAAGAGTTAAAAAAGAAAATTCTTACCACCAATATTAGTTTGCATCCCCCTGGCATGGCTGAGGGGTTGATCCTTATGTCTGATTTTCTAATTTGATGAACCAAGAAAGACAGGGCAAAAAGGCACCAATTGTATTTGGGAACAGAATCTATGTCCACCAAGGCACTGAAGAATTTTTTGCTGGGTAGTCCCTTTGAGTTAGGTGCCATGAGGATAGAAAGAGCCAATAGCAAGAATATCCTAGAGAAAGCTTCTTCAGTGATGGTAGGAGTAATCATTGAGAATAGTTGCTCTGGAGTTGCATTAGCTGATTGCAAAAATGTATTCATGAATTCAAATGTTTCTTTGGTAGGGGTTGTCTGAATTGGTAATCCTCCACATGGAATGCCCAGTATTTTGTGCACAACATGGTCTGTGAATTTGAATTTAAACCCATTCTTAAGTGCAATGCTGCATGTACTTGTGTTAAACTGGATGGCTAACCAGTGGAATAAATCATCCACATTGGAGTTGCATGAAATTTGAAGAATAGAACCGAACCCTAGTTTTCGTACTATCATCTTTTGATCGTCAGTAAGATTTGATAGGAAAACCAGGAACATATTAAGATGGTCCAGAATAACTGCCTGAAGTAATTTAATAAAATGTTCAGAATATTTAAAAATGCACAGAGATACGATTTTGCTTGTAGAGATGGAGTTACTTCAAAATCACTGAAAGTATAAAAAAATGTAAACAGATTGCTCTTACTTTCTTCTTTTTATGTGTTTTGTCATCACTTAATTTTGCCATATGTAGTTCTTGGATGTTCCTCTTCTTTAGAAGTGATTCATTTGATGTAGACATCTGCAGAAAATGAATAAAGTTTAGTACAAAAGTATTGATGGAGGAAAAAGATTTACTTAATACTAAAGAAGTAGTTGAAACAAACTGAACTTAGTGTTGAATTATTCCAATTTTTGTAAAAATAAGTACTTAAAGAAGATACTACAAATTTTATGCCAATCACTTGTGCTTACGACATTTAGTAGGAGAATCAATTTAGTTATGTGTAGCTAGCAAGTGTTTCCCATTTCTATACTAAGCAGAAATCATGCAGAAAAAAGAGAAGATGCTGACTCTCATTCTGGATTAAAAGTTGGGACTAATCCTCTTCTATGACAAAATGTTGTGATTCTCCATTCAAGAGAACTAGTTTCATTACTACTATAGGAAAAAATAACAAGTAGAGCAAGATAATGGATGCTTTTTAAGAAAGAAAGTTGAACCTTATTTCTGTTGGCAACTTTCCATAGAACATTATTGTCGACTGTTTCTTGGTTATCAAGTTATTGGCCTTGTCTTGCCTTAATATTTTCATCTCCCATCTGCAAAAATTTGAAAAGAAAAATTAGTTGCAATGTTGGGGGCAGAAAATGATTGGTGCACTGACAGTAAAATGACTAGTCCAACAGTTGTTTGCCTTGATTGTGCATTTAACCATTTACTGATTTTTGTCGAACAGCAAGCGTGGAATAAATAGTGTGCTCTGGTTGTACATCTTCCTATAACTACTCGAGGATGAACTCAAGGTGCTCTGGTTGTACATCTTCGTATAACTAGTTGGGGATGAACTCAAGAAAAGGGTGCTCTGGTGGTAAGATGTTCCTAGCTTTAACTACTTGGTGATGAACCCAAAATCAAGCAGCATATTGTACCTAAAAACATGAATTGATCTCTGAAATTCCAACCAGAAAAATTGGGCACACCAAGATCTGAGCATTTGCAGAGCAGGAAAAAATTGAGACGTAAAGAGGAGGAGTATTTAAGAAATTGACCTGATGGATCTTAGGAAAATTGTTCTTCAAGTTGATGCCGATGGTATGGAGGTGGGCGACGGTGTTGTCCAGAGAAAATGGGGAAGAGCAAGAGAGGGGAAAGTGCGGACACAAGTACCAGGCTCCGTCTATTGCGGGGTGGACCCCAGCTGTCGGTTGGACAGGTTAGTATTATTTGGATAGATATAAACAGGTAATCCTAGAAAAGAAAAAAAAGGAAAGCAAAAACGTCCTCATCCTCTCTCTGCGAGGCGCGGCAGGCCGTGCTGGCGGCGCGCACAAGGCGCGCGCGTGTGGCCGCCGACTAGGTTTGAGGCAGGCAAGCGGCAGAGAAGGGGGGTTGTGGCTACGGCCGGCGAGGATTGAAGGTAGACAATCGTCGCTGAGGAAGAAGAGCATCTCCACCGTGGTACGAACACCTACTAGGTAAATAAAATCTGAAGTGCAATAGAATTTCTTCAAGATAGTAGTCAAAATAGATATTCTTCTAGTTTATTTTGTTCGTGGTCCAAATAAATGTGCTCATGTCTGTTTTTGTCAAAACTTTGGCTATCCAACAGTTCAATCAACCATGAATCAGAATGAACTATCACCTAGTTTAGTCAGCAAACAGGGGAAGAAGAGGGAAAAAAAGTGGAGATGGTCTTGAATGTAAGGTAAGATGGTGAAAAATCTTGTTGGATTCTTTGTCTTGTTGATACTAGTGTCACCATCTTACAGATTGAAAAGTATAGACAAGAACTCATTCTCTGAGACCGGCTAATGGAATGCCCAAGAAAATTTGCAGAGCTTGATATCGCTTCCGTAGTCCGTAGTAGAACTAGCACATGACATGTTTGACTGTGTTCATTTTAATTTGAAACAACGGACAGTGCTTGTAGCAAAACGATTAGTATCATAAAACATAGTCTAAATTTAGTAATAATTAAACATTTGTGTTGTTCTCTATGATTTGTCAGAATTAAACGTGAAACGATTTGTACCGAAAATGTTTAAATGATACTGTTTGCTTATCAGTACATGTTGTGTTGTTCTCTAGCATATGTCACAGAAAAAATCATTAAAACATTTTTAATGATTTTCAAATGATGAAGCGAAAAAATGGTAATATTTTTCTGGTACTTGCATGAGAAATCTTCTTGCTATGACAAAGTAGTGAACAGTAGATATTTTCAAATTGAAGCCTGTGTGTGAATTAAACACAATCATTGGAAGGTTTTGAGCAAAAAACTTTATCTCTTGTTTCAGGTTGATAGTGTCATATCTGGAGAAGCCAAACCTGGGAAACCAGCAAAAAGAAGTACTAGGAAGAAAAATGTCGTTGTATCCAATACTCTAGTTTCTGAAGTTTCAAAGGTTTAAAAATTCATTGTAGCTATTAGTACCTTCAGAAAGAACTTATTCTGATGGATGAAAAACAAATTTGCAGGAAACATAGGATGTTTTCATGGATGAATTTGATCAGTACGTATTGCACCAGTCGATGAGAAAAGAAGCTGAGGTCAGTTTAACAAGTTCTTTGGGATTACCAAACGCATTTTCCATTTTCGTGTACCATTGACCTTTGATTGATAAATATGATGGTCTTTAAAAAAACAGGTTATCATAAGCAGTCAGGAAGGTGTAAGCAAAAGTTATGGTGGTTCTTATTGTGGCAGCCAGGAAGAAATTACTGATAACCGTGATTTGATTGGAGCAGAAGACATGAGTGATAGCATTCCTGTAATGGT
Source organism: Thinopyrum elongatum (assembly GCA_011799875.1). Lineage (NCBI taxonomy): Eukaryota > Viridiplantae > Streptophyta > Magnoliopsida > Poales > Poaceae > Thinopyrum > Thinopyrum elongatum. Next base: position 373,415,722 of record CM022299.1, on the reverse strand, counting down.
GGAAGAACTTTGTATTCATGGGTCTGTGAAAGTAAGTTTTATACTCCAGCTAGGAAATTGATAGTGTTATTTACTGTTTGTTTGATTGTAACTAATTAAAAATGTCCAGATTCATAGTTGTTAAATTAACAAAGAAAATGTAAAAATCGTAGGAAGTTGCTACTGATATTGAACTAGCTGGTGCGAATGAAAGACAGCAGGCAGAGACCGTTGACAAGGTAAATCATGCCTTTATTGTAATCCTGTATCATAAATTGGACCTATTTCGAGGAATAAATGCACATTATGTCTGAAGGAAAGTGTTCATTTGATGCAGGCTAGTGTTTTTGATAATGGATTCAGTGCAATAGTTTCTACAACACATACGTCAGAAGAGTTTTGCGAACAGGTATAGCACACTGTTTGTAGAAAATGTAGAACCAAAGAATAGTATATTTTTTTCTTGATCTGGTTGGTGCACAGAAAAAGTAAGAAAGTTAGCATGATAGAAAATCTGACATAGAATTCAATGATTGTGTTGAATTTTTTCTTGCAGTTAGTTGATCTTGTTGGGAATTCAAATGTTGAGCATCTATCTGAAAATGAAGATTCTGATGATGAAACTGGAGCATGCAATGGCAAGGAAGAATATGTATTCCCTACGCCAGATGAATTGGAGAAGTCAAGTACACCCGCTGTTGGCATGGTTTTCTCTATGCTAGACGAGGCAGTCAGATTTGTGAATGTATATGCGCAGATGAATGGTTTTGCAATGAAAAAAGGAAGAAACTACAAGCAGAGGAAGATCACTATACAGTGCTTCAAGAGTAGGAAGACACGTGAAACCAACTCAGGTATTAGGAAAAGGAAGAGGAGTGTAATCGAGAGAACAAACTGCCCTATGAATGTGACAGTGAAGCTAAGGGAAGGGAAATGGTTTATTCTGTCTGTTTGTCTGGAACATAACCATAGCTTTGTGAGCTCGCCTTCACTCACCAAATTCTTCCTCAGCCATAAACACATGAATGAAGCAGAAATACTCCTGTCTAAGTTGCTGCAAGAAAATAGGGTGAAACCACGAAGAATTATGAGCATATTTAGGAGGCTGCGTGGTGGGGACTTTGGTAATTTGACATTTGACGTCAAAAATCTTGATAACCTGAAACAGGATGAGCGGATAAAGAAGATGAAGAACATAGATATTGAGTGGACTAGGCAGTGTATCGAGAAGCTGCAACTTCAGAACCCTGGTTTCATCTATAAGATGCAAATAGATGTTGATGACACTGTGCGAAGCATTTTCTGGACGGATGCTCGGTCAAGATTGGACTACAAGTTCTATGGAGAGATCATATCCTTTGACACAACCTATAGCACTAACAAGTACAACATGTCGTTTGCACCGATTGTTGGAATCAATGGACATGGGCGAACAATAGTGTTTGGTTGGGCGCTGTTGCAAAATGAGAAAGCAGATACTTTCACATGGTTGTTTGAGATTTTTGTAGAATTCATGCAAGGGCAGAAACCAGGGATAATCTTGACTGATCAAGATTCAGCAATGAAAGTGGCTGTTCCTCGAGTATTCGGAGATTCTCTCCATAGGTTCTGCATATGGCATGTGCTGAAGAATATGAAGGATAACATGGGTGCATACATGGCTTTGAGGGAAGGAATGGAAGAAGAAATGAAAATTGTATTGATGCAATCTGCCACTGTTGATGAGTTTGTTGCAAATTGGCAAGAGTTTTGTGCGAAGTATGACTGTGCAAAGCAAGATCATATTAAAAGAATGTGGGAAATCCATGCCCATTTTGTTCCGGCTTACTTCAGAGGCATGTTTTGTCCATTCATTCGATCAACAAGCCGTATCGAAAGTTTCAACTCCAACTTCAAGGACTACATAAGAAGGAAAGACACGATAGAAGCATTCATGAAGCAGTATGAGCTATTTCAAGAAAATGTCATCAATATTGAGAATCAGGACAGATTTGTGTCTAATGAGAAAACTCCTATATTATGGAGCCGCTGTCCTTTAGAAAGGCATGCTGCAAGAATTTTCACCCGTGGCATATATTTGAAGATGCTAACAGAATTTGTGAATGCAACAGCTTTTGGTGTGATTGAAATAGAGAAAGACAAGTTGTATGACTTGAAGAGGAATTTCAATTATGAACATCCAGAATTCAGTAGGAAGTTGTTCCAAGTTGCTGTTGATAGGGAGGCAGCAACGTTTGAATGTTTCTGTGGGAAGTTTGAAAGAGATGGAATCCTGTGTTGTCATATCTTAAGATTGTCCACTCAATTTGATATTGTTGAGTTTCCGGAGCGTTACATTCTGAACAGATGGACTATTGCATTTAGAGAGAATGAGTTGAAGAAATTCAAGAACGATCTCATTGAAGTGACAGGAACAGACCCTTCTCAGAATGCTGTTCGATATGCTATCGTAATGAGTAAGGTTGCTAATGCATGCTCAGACCTCAGTAAAGATTCTGAGTTTAGTAAGGAATTGCTAGAGGCAGTGGAGAAGGTGCATGCAAAATATTTGGAGCGCAATAAGGCTGTTGAAATAGTTGAGTGTGATAGTTCGGGCGCTTTGAATGATCCTGCTATAATACCAACACAAACTGTGAACACTGCAGAGATGTTGAGAACACAATCTGAATGCTCAAGTACTTTGAAAGATCCTCCTGTGATACCTTCGAAATCTGTCAACAAAGGTCAGAGGTTGAAATCACAATCTGAAAAGAACTCAGCCAAGAAAATAGCTGCAAAGAAAAGAAGCAACAACAAGGACAAAATGGTTCAGCATAAGAAATGAATGGTATTGGATTAGTAACTAAGCTGTACATTCTAATTTGACTTTGGGAAATCATATTCTAATTTTGGCTTTTTTGTCTGTACAGTTGTGACAGTTGAATAAGCTCTATGAAAACCTATTTTCGTGGTCACTTTCGGTCCTGGAGTGGTACATTGGCGTCAAGGAAATTTTGGAGTGCCTCCCATGATATTGCTGCAATTTTTTTTCTACAAATTGTTGGATATTTTGATGAGGAGTTGTTGCAGAGTGAAAAAACTATTTATTGTTTGGACAACTATTGAAAGTTTAGACAAATTATTTGGAGCATGTGTATTGTGAAAAAAATAATTGTTAGCACATGCTTTGGTGGGTTGCATTCAAAAGCAGTTACGAATTAAACAAAAAATTATTTGGAGAATGTGTATTTTGATTGAATCCTTTTTTAATAATGTTTACCAATTGATAGATAATGTGTATTTATTTGGTAAGAATTGAATTTGTACTAACCCCTCGAGTTTAAAAAAAAATGTTGAAAAGTTAAGAAAAGTGTAGACAAGTTTATGTTGAAAAGTTCACGGGATGAAAAAAAAGTTGTTTCATTTATATAGAAAAAAAGGTTGTAACAAAAAAAATTCACGGGTTTAAGTAAAGTGTTAACTTCTTATTTACAATTTGTAACAAAAAAATGTTGACAAGTTTAGGAGAACTTGTTCAAGAATTAAGAAAAAAATGTTGACAAGATATTGAAAAAATGTTAATGTTCGGATTTACGAGTTGAAAGAAAAAATGTTTACAAGTTTAGGACAAGTTTTTGACAAATTAATAAAAAAATGGTGTAAAAGTTCAGAAACAAGAAAAATGTTCATAAGTTTAGAATAGTTGTCCTCTGGTTGTCAAGTTGACAAATTTGTGGCCTGAGGTTAGAAAAAAATGTTGACAAACTTAGAAAATATGTGAACAACTTTTCTAAGAAAGTTGTTTGCACAAAAATTACAAAATTGTTAACAAAAAAAGAAAAAAAATGTTAACAAAAATGTTAATGAATTAACAGTCTTGTGCACTATTTAAAAAAAAATGTAGATAAGCTTAAATATAGGAATCTGAAGATTAAACAATTTGTTAAACAATGAAACACTTTTCAAGATTATTAAAAAAATCTGTTCATAAAATTTAAAAGTTATTCACACCTTTGAAGAAGAAGAAAATGTTGACAAAAATTGTGGAAAATATGTTAACAAAAAGTTGAAAGCAATTGTTAACATGTGTTCACGATTTTATTATAAAAATGTAGACAAGCTTACGAAAGTTATTCACAACTTATTTTTTTAAAATGTTCACAAAAAGTTCAAGGGTTTAAGAACAGTGTTAACATTCGTATTAAAAAGTTGTAACAAAAAAATGTTGACAAGGTTAGGAAAAGTTGTTCAAAAATTAAGAAAAAAAATGTTGACAAGATATTGAAAAATAGTTGATTTTTGGATTTACGAGTTGGAAGAAAAAATGTTGACAAATTTAGGAGAAGTTGTTGACATATTAAGAAAAAAAATGGTCTAAAAGTTAAGAAACAAGAAAAATGTTCATAAGTTTAGAATAGTTTTCCTTTGCCTGACAAGTTGACTAATTTGTGGCCCGAGGTTAGGAAAAAATGTTGACAAATTTAGAAAATATGTGAACAACTTTTAGAAAACAAATGTTAACACTCTGTTCACTATTTTATAAAAAAATGTAGATAAACTTAAAAATGTTATTGACAACTTATTTTAAAAAAATGTTGACAAATTTTAAAAAGTTGTTCATACCTTTGAAGAAGAAGAAAAATGTTGACAAAAATTTGTAAAATATGTTGACAAAATTGTGGAAAATATGTTAACATTCGTATTTTCGAGTTGTAACACAAAATACAAAAATGTTAACAAAAATTTGAAAGAAAATGTTAACAATCTGTTCATGATTTTATTTAAAAAAAGTAGACAAGCTTACGAAAGTTATTCACAACTTATTCTTAAAAAAATGTTAAAAAAAATCAAATTGTTGTTCACACCTTAGAAGAAAAAAAATGTTGTCAAAAATTTGGAAAATATGTAAACGTTCATATTTTCAAGTTGTAAACAAAAAATACAAAAATGTTAACAAAAAATTGAAAGAAATTGTTAACAATCTATTCATGATTTTATTAAAAAATGTAGACAAGCTTACAAACGTTATTCACAACTTTTTTAAAAAAATGTTCACAAAAAAGTTCGGGTTTAAGAACAGTGTTAACATTTGTATTAAAAAGTTGTAACAAAAAAATGTTGACAAGTTTAGGAGAAGTTGTTCAAAAATTTAGAAAAAAATGTTTACAAGATATTGAAAAATAGTTAATCTTTGGATTTACGAGTTGGAAGAAAAAATGTTTACAAGTTTAGGACAAGTTTTTGACAAATTAATTAAAAAAAATGTCTAAAAGTTAAGAAACAAGAAAAATGTTCATAAGTTTAGAATAGTTTTCCTTTGCTTGACAAGTTGACTAATTTGTGGCCCGAGGTTAGAAGAAAATGTTGACAAATTACGAAAATATGAGAACAACTTTTATAAAAAAAATGTTAACAGTCTGTTCACTATTTTATAAAAAAATGTAGATAAACTTAGAAATGTTATTGACAACTTATTTTAAAAAAATGTTGACAAATTTTAAAAAGTTGTTCACACCTTTGAAGAAGAAAAAAATGTTGACAAAAATTTGTAAAATATGTTGACAAAATTGTGGAAAATATGTTAACGTTTGTATTTTCGAGTTGTAACACAAAATACAAAAATGTTATCAAAAAATTGAAAGAAAATATTAACAATCTGTTCACGATTTTATTTAAAAAAATGTAGACAAGCTTACGAAAGTTATTCACAACTTATTTAAAAAAAATGTTAAAAAATTTAAATTGTTGTTCACACCTTAGAAGAAAAAAAATGTTGTCAAAAATTTGGAAAATATGTTAACATTCGTATTTTCAAGTTGTAAACAAAAAATACAAAAATGTTAACAAAAAATTGAAAGAAATTGTTTACAATCTATTCATGATTTTATTAAAAAAATGTAGACAAGCTTACGAAAGTTATTCACAACTTATTTTAAAAAAATGTTCACAAAAAAGTTCACGGGTTTAAGAACAATGTTAACATTTGTATTAAAAAGTTGTAACAAAAAACTGTTGACAAGTTTAGGAGAAGTTGTTCAAAAATTAATAAAAAAATGTTAATAAGATATTGAAAAATAGTTAATCTTTGGATTTACGAGTTGGAAGAAAAATGTTGATAAGTTTGAGAAGTTGTTGACAAATTAAGAAAAAAATGGTTTAAAAGTTCAAAATAAAGAAAAATGTTCATAAGTTCAGAATAGTTTTCCGTTACTTGACAAGTTGACAAATTTGTGGCCCGAGGTTAGAAAAAAATGTTGACAAATTTAGAAAATTGTGACAACTTTTATAAAAAAAAATGTTAACGGTCTGTTCACTATTTTATAAAAAATGTAGATAAACTTAGAAATGTTATTGACAACTTATTTTAAAAAAATGTTGACAAATTTTAAATAGTTGTTCACAGCTTTGAAGAAGAAGAAAAAAATTGACAAAAAATTGTAAAATATGTTGACAAAATTGTGAAAAATGTTAACGTTCATATTTTCGAGTTGTAACACAAAATACAAAAATGTTAACAAAAAATTGAAAGAAAATATTAACAATCTATTCATGATTTTATTTTTAAAAAAATGTAGACAAGCTTACGGAAGTTATTCACAACTTAGTTTAAAAAAAATGTTCACAAAATGTAAATTGTTGTTCACACCTTAGAAGAAAAAAAAATGTTGACAAAATTTTGGATAATATGTTAACGTTTGTATTTTGAAGTTGTAACACGAAATAACTAAATGTTAACAAAAAAATGATAGAAATTGTTAACAATTTGTTCATGATTTAATTATAAAAAATGTAGACAAGCTTACGAAAGTTATTCACAACTTATTTTTAAAAAATGTTCACAAAAAAGTTCACGGGTTTAAGAACAGTGTTAACATTCGTGTTAAAAAGTTGTAACAAAAAAATGTTGACAAGTTTAGGAGAACTCGTTCAAAAATTAAGAAAAAAAAATGTTGACAAGATATTGAAAAATAGTTAATCTTTGGATTTACGAGTTGGAAGAAAAAATGTTGACAAGTTTAGGAGAAGTTGTTGACAAATTAAGAAAAAAATGGTTTAAAAGTTCAAAAATAAGAAAAATGTTCATAAGTTCAGAATAGTTTTCCGTTACTTGACAAGTTGACAAATTTGTGGCCCGAGGTTAGAAAAAAATGTTGACAAATTTAGAAAATATGTGAACAACTTTTATAAAAAAAATGTTAACGGTCTGTTCACTATTTTATAAAAAATGTAGATAAACTTAGAAATGTTATTGACAACTTATTTAAAAAAAATGTTGACAATTTTTAAAAAGTTGATCACACGTTTGAAGAAGAAGATAATGTTGACAAAATTGTGAAAAATGTTGACAAAATATGTTGTTGGTCCTTCTCTCTATCTGCTCTTATTATTATTTAAAAAATGTTGACAAAAATTTGGAACATATGTTGACAAAAATTTGAAAATTTTGTGCCTCGAGTTTAGATAGACTGTTGACAAGGTTAGAAATGTTGTCAACAACATTTTTAAAAAAGTGGTTTGCAAGAAAAAATAAATTAACCAAAATTCAGAAAAAATTGTTAACAATCTGTTCACGATTTTATAAAGAAAATGTAAAAAAACTTAGAAAAGTTATTTCACAACTTATTTTAAATTTAAAATGGTGACAAATTTTAAAAAGTTGTTCGCACCTTTGATGAAAAAAATTGTTGACAAAAATTTGGAAAATATGTTAACGTTCGTATTTTCGAGCTGTAACAAAAAATACAAAAGTGTTAACAAAAAATTGAAATAAATTGTTAACATCCGTTCACGATTTTATTAAAAAAATGTAGACAAACTTACGAAAGTTATTCACAACTTATTTTAAAAAAATGTTCAAAAATTTAAATCATTGTTCACACTTTAGAAGAAAAAATGTAGACAAGCTTACGAAAGTTATTCACAACTTATTTTAAATAAATGTTCACAAAAAAGTTCACGGGTTTTAGAACAGTTTTAACATTCGTATTAAAAATTTTGTTAACAAAATGTGTTAAGAAAAATGTTGACCTAAATTTGGAAATAAATGTTTTTCACAACTTCTAAGAAATAAAATAGGATAGTTGTTCACAATTTTTTTTTAAAAAAATGTTGACAATTTTTAAAAAGATATTCATACCTTTGAAGAAAAAAATGTAGACAAGTATAGTAAAAAAGTTGTACAAGTTCCTGTAAACAGTTTTGTAAAAAAATGTTCTACTTGCAATTTTTTTGAACAGTTACTTGCTTGGAATGAACTAACATGTTTTGTATAGAAAAAATATACATGTTTGAAAGAAATGAACAATTTTTTTTGCCGATACTGGGTCTGTTTCCAGAGAACAATATGGCTGATTTAACTACTGTATATTGTTTGAACAAACATTTCGTAATTATAGCTTACATGGAGAACCATTGCATACATGGAAAACCATAGGTACTGTTTTTTGTCGATGCTAGTTTCTCAAAATTTTGAGAGTGAAACACAACCATGTTCATCATTGTATACATAGCACTGTAATTCCCATCGGAAACCTAACGGCGAACACGAAACACGAAAAAAGAAACAAGTTCATCTTAGTTCATTTCATACTAGTTTGACTACGAAAATTAACGGCGGGTTCTCCTCTTGTTCGTGACATCAGCATTCATCTTCTCGAACTGAAACTTGTTCTGATTGAAGTTTCCTATCTTGTATGCAATGAGCTTATGGAATTGGGGAACGATTTCCTGAAAAGAAAATTGCATGCTTTTTTTAGTTCGAAAAGCATTACAAAAACATTAACATAACTGAAAGAATGCAGTCTATGTGTGCAAAAAAGAAAGACTTGCAAAAAATTAACATAACAGTAAAACAGAAGTACAAAAGCATGATGACATTTGAGACCAAAAAAAATTAACAGAACATGGAAGAAGTATATCATGAAATAACTCTCTCTGGAACAGTGATTGTATTGCACACAAAAGATTATGGATAATTTTAAAACAAAAAGGTAGCTGGTTACAGAGAGAGATGTAGTGGGTGTAGTATTTACTTGTTCAAACTCCTTCATGTCTTTTTCGTTCTAACAATCCATGTACAGCGTGCCATAGATAGCGCAGTCATGCCTGTCCATGTTTGCACAAAAAAACAGATGAATAAACAGAAAATGTAAATTTGAAAAGATGTAGAAAAGGGTCAAAAAGATAATCTCACAAGTTAGGTTGTTTGGGATAGTTTTCAGGAGAAAACTTTACGAATTCTTCTGTATTTTTTAAACTGCAGTTGGATGCCTTGAATAGAGTGCTGAGGTTGGTAATCTATAATATAAAACATGAAGATAACTGCAAAGTTAGGTAGACCAAAAAAAGTAAATATATACTTATTACAAACAGAGTTACTTCATGGCCAGTGCGTTAAAAAATACAAAATTCTTGAACAAATAATTTATACTTATAGTAAAACTAACCAGGTTTGTTGTGAGGATGTTGAGTTCATCAGCATGGACGCTATTTGCTGAATCAAAGAAGTTGATTGTTTCGAAGAGGTTGTTGACGCAAAAGAAAGACCAATGGAATGAATTTATAGTGAGAAAAAGCTGCACAGGAAAAAAAAGTAACCATCACAAAACAGAGGTGAAATAAAATGAAGGGATTAACAATCATGAAAACATATCTAATACCAAGTCACATTTGTGCAGGTTGTTTCCTGTGTTGATTCTCTTGAATTCTCGAAGGCAAGACCTGGTGCTAAATTTTGCAGGCTCCACAAGCAATTTAGTCTGTAGAAAAGATAGAGCAAAATTGCATTATCACATATGGAGTAAAAAAAATGAAACCCCTGGGTAGTCATGAATGACTGACATCACATATGGGGAGAAAAAAAGTTAAAATGAAAGAAAAAGTTGAAGAGAATTACTGTAAAGTGTGTTGAGAATGAAAATTTCGAAGGCTTCTTTGATTTTGGATCAGGATTCACATTCTCATGGTTGAAAACTGCAACATAGGCATCCATGACTTCATCATTGACTTTGCCAATTGGTTTTAGAGCGTTGTAGAACTTTTCATATGACACCGTTTGGTCATTGAAATCTAGAACAGTGGGACTGCAAGGACCAAATGGTAAAAATGGAGATAGATTATTTGCATCAGTACCAAAAGTCGTGAAATGCACGAAACGAAGAACTTGATTAGTTACGAATGTGTACAAACTTACTTGTCTTTGAAGAACTTGTAGTTTAGGTACTTCTGGTAGAAGTTGTCAACAGCTGGTTCTAGATTCAGTGTTGATAATGGAGATGGAGGGGACAACATTTTTGCTTTTCTTTTCTTCCTGTTTTTTCTCTCGATGGTACTACGACCAGATAGAACATTTGGAGTACTTGTCTCATTAACATCAGAGGGCGTCGATCCTGCATCTAGAAAAACAAAAAAGGAAACATGGAGAATTGGTATGAGTGTTTGCCTTAAAAAGTAAATAGAGGAGACATGGTTCGTGTAGCAGGAAGGGGAAAAGGTGTTGAAATGGAGAAGATACCGTTTCCCGAAGTAGTACCATCAGCATAGCTCATAGCAAGGGTTATGCCGTGCTGAATATTAGGAACCACTCTCGTAGAAGAACAAACTTTGTATGGAAGTCCAAGTTCTGATTGTTCTATGGATTTGCCAACATCACTGTCATCTTCAAAAAGAGTTGGACTTGTATGGAACATAATGTTGTTCTTGTTAACTTGTTGATCATGACTGACAGCAGCCGTTGCCTGGTATCGCACAAGAGCACTGTCGTTGTTGTGGGTATTGCTACTGCGAGTAACAGGAGTTTTTGCTTTATCATTACACTGGGAGGACACATTTTGTGCACAAGGAGTCGCACTTTTGCTCATATCTGCCAACACTTTAGATACGTGTTCTTCATGTACTTTCTTCAACAAATCATCGTGTTTGGTAACCACCATTGATAACATTACCTAGTTTTGGTGGTAGAAAAAAGGAAAAAAAATCCTGTTAGGTATATATCAAGGGAAAAAAAGTAAGGAGGAACAAAAACAGTTAAGAACTATTGCGACCACCTGATTGTTATTGGCCACTATTGACTGAGTTGCTATTGTCCCTTGGTATTGGCTGATAATAACAGGAGGGGCGGGAGTATTTGCCATCATAGGATTGGTGCTTTGAATGATAGAAGACACATTGCTTGCCAACTCTGCACGCATTCGAGACATGTGTTCCTCATGAGATTTTCTCCACAGCTCATCATGCTTGGCGACTACCTCTGATATAACTTGCACTACCTATATTTGTTATTGACCAAAAAACATAAGTTTATGAGCAAAATATCTTGCAAAAAAAGAATAAAAATGAACAAATAAAACAGATTCAAACATACTTCAGGTTGGTTGGATGATTTCAACCCATCATCTTCCGGTGGTCCCGTGGGCAATGTTCCTTGTTGGGCATTGAAACCTGTATCCTCAACCAATGCTAGTGGACAAGCTCCATATGGTGTGGTGGAAATGTCCCGAAGCTATTTAAAAGAATTGCATCAAAACTAAAATCGTATCATACGAAGCAAATACTATTCATTGACATATGTGAAACAAAGTAAACAACAAATAAAAATCAAAGATGTGTTCCTTCTGAGAAAAGGAAAGAAAAAACCATTTTATGAAAACTTAAGCTGACTTCGTTCTATTTAAAATTCTTGAGTTGTTGTTGGTCACCAACATCATGATGTATTTTATAAAACGCTATGAGCTTCATATCATCATGGTCTTGTTCTTACAAAAATGTAACCGGGATCCTGCTAGTTGTTAACATCACCTTTTGAGTTTTATTTATTCCATCACCTTTTGTTCTTAAAGTTCTTTCAGTACAAGACTGAAAAAATCATCTACCATATGCTATTTTGAGTTTTATTTATTCCTTTAACAAATTATGATCACACTTAAAAGATGAAAATAGATTGCAGAATGACACGGGCTCAAACAATCCAAAACATCCACTTTTAGAAATTAAAAAATATACTTCACCAAATGCAGAGCAAAAAAATGATTTGTGTATGCCTTTTTCTGTAAGAGCTAAATAAAATTGAGCATGAAGTGCAAAATTTGAACATGAGTGACCAGAATAACTCCATATAGCAAGCTGAGAATAAGCATAACATGACAGGCCACTACTTCAGAGGTAGAAACCCTAGCATAGAAAAAGTGGCTCACTACTTGACGAAGAAGCTTTAACCACATAAACTGGGCAGTTAACTAATAGGAGCACTAATATTTTCACAAAAAACAGTGCTAAACAATGATAAAATTTATTTTTTGTAACAACACTAAAATGACGAATCTGTTCATGGAAAGCTGTTCACAAAATCATGAAAAAAAAGAAATACTCTAACATATATGTGGATCCACACTTACAGGCAGTGCTCCATAGGCTACTGGTTTGTTAGTTGTTCTTTTGAAATCAACATTAGCTGCATGAAGTAAATCAGCATTCTGCAGATGAACCATTCTGGGGACATTGTAGTTAATGCTCCTAAATGGCCTTGCAGAATTAAGATCCAGAAAATCCATATATATGATCTGCATAACCGGAAAAATGTGATCAAAACAAAAATGAATGAAAAATACAATGGTGGAGAAAACAAACAAAAATGATACAAAAAAACAAATAGAAAAAATAACTTACAGCAAGCATGGGCAGACAGCCGCCAACCCAGATAGGATCGTTCAAATCAATTGATACTCTGTTAAAAAGATTTTCGTGGAAGCTTTCGATCTCTTCACTCAGGTGATTGATGCAATAAGTTGCCAAATCATTCTTATGCAACTCTGAAATGTCATGCAGACCATACAGAAGCTTCTAGTTCGTGTAGTTGCCAGTGATTGGACAAAGAACTATTGAGATGAACAGAAACAGGAAACTGCAAATAAAACCTTCCTCAGTTTCATCATTCTTCATCATGTTGACAATGTTTTCTATTGGAATGTTCCTACTTCCAGATTTATCTTTATCACTGAGTGCCTTAACTTTTGCTACTACAGTAGGATCATTGCTCTCGGTAGGAAAAGGTTCAGAACCAGATTGAATTCCAAAAACCTGATTGACCATTTCCCTTCGGATATGAATAACTTTGTTCTTGTACTTGAATACAGCATTTGAGCGAGTATGGTCGGCAAGCCATTGCATGAAACCGATGGGCACAATGAGATGCTTATTGATGTGCAACAGATTATCCAGATCATGTTTCGAAACATATCCTTTTTGCTTATCAGCTAAATTTGAAATGGCTTTGCTCCATCTGAGGGTCGAGAACCTATGCTTTATAGTCCCACGGTGTTTCAGAGTTTCAGACATGGTTACTAGACAGGGAGCTCTGTGGAACAAACCAAGAAACGGATAATAAGATTAAAAATGATGAACCGAAAAACTAACTGAGATAAAAAATTACTTAGGTTGTTCCATTGTGAGGGGAGGGTGGGGGGACATGCAATATTTTCATGTAAAAAAGCATATCATAAATCATGATATAAACTGCTGTTTTTGCGTGTGAGGACAAGATGGATATGAAAAGCATTAACACGTGGTGCTGCTCATAGCACTACTATTGTTAACAAAAAAAGGATGACACAGCAACCGATTGTAAAAAATTAATGAAGTTGATTCAGACTGCAAACTATTCAGTGCTTTCATACCTAAAATGCAGTGCAAATAAGAAACATAACAACTTAAAAATAGGTTTAACAAATAATGAGATAAACACTAACAACCGCATAAAAGGCCAGCAATGTGCTAAACCCTACTTAATTCCAAACAAACCACATCAGGACGCCATGAAAAAATGGACAAACCTAATGAAAAAATGTACACTCCTTATCAGGGGGGAACCTATCTAAACAAAAATCTATGCCCAAACCCTAGGTAATTCCAAGCAAACCACATCAGGACGCCATGAAAAAATGGACAAACCCAATAAAAATCTATGAAGAAACCCTAGCTAAAATCAGAGCAAACAACACCAGCACTCCATGAAACAAAAATTGAAACCCTAGCTATGAATCTAGGGCAGAACCCTGGCGAAATCTAGACGCGGAGACCTTTTTGGAAATTATACAATCTTTCAAAGTAATGTCCAAAAAGGCAAAGAAAGTTCAGACTTCTCAGCCTTTCGGTCAGTACATGCTATAAAATCCACCTTCTGTCATACGGAATTTCTAGGAATAAAAAGGAACTATTATTAGCCTATTGGATAGCATTTTTTTTGTTTATCAATATAGCTGAGTATATCCTACAAAAGCTATGAAATTGTGCTTTCTTAACATCTAGGGACCGGGGGAGGATTGGAACTGAAAGATGGTGTTGATGCATCTGGAAGGCCAGCCAAGGTTAGTTTTCAGCTGAAGAAATGTGTTTTCTTAGTAATAAGTATTGTTATTCATCACTTAATATTGCACATTTTTATCAGGGGAAGGGCGTCTACCAGTTTGCCAGCAAGTATGGAGCAAATGTTGATGGGTACAGGTAGAACATTCACCCCAATAAAAAAAATAAAAGCAGGTTGTACTGTTTAGAAATTGGATGATAAAAAGGTTCAAGAAGCTGCCCAGCTACAGCACTGGCATGATTAAACTGTGAAAAATAATAGCATTCAGAATTCATCTACTGCCCTCAGTTTTCCTTGCATTTCTGATATTTGTGATGTCTTTATTGTAGCCCAATATATAACCCAGAAGAATGGTCTCCAAGTGGTGACTACCATGCGGGAGGTAAGCACACAAACAACTATCCGAAAACAATGATCTTAAAGCTCTCCCATTGCCCTAGGTAATTCCAAGCAAACCACATCAGGACGCCATGAAAAAATGGACAAACCTAATAAAAATCTATGAAGAAACCCTAGCTAAAATCGGAGCAAACAACACCAGCACTCCATGAAAAAAAATTGAAACCCTAGCTATGAATCTAGGGCGGAACCCTGGCAAAATCGAAGCAAACTACACAAGCACGCCAAGAATTAGAAACCCTAGCACAAGACTATGGTGAAACCCTAGCGAAAGTCCATGGCGGAATCCTAACTAAACGAGGCAAACGACATCAGCAGGCCATGATCTACAAAAAATCCTACCACAAGATTATGGCGAAACCCTAGAAAATCCAATCGCGTCTCTACACAAATCCTTGCCCGGCGGAGGGAACAACGCACATCCGAGAAGAAGAAAAAGAGAGACAGAGACGGGGATGGCGGACAAGGTTGATTCTCAAACCTCAGGGAAGAACACCGGGCGGAGGGAGGAACTCCGTCCGCTGTCGATCTAGAAACTGCCGCGCCGAACGAGAAGGAGAAAGAACAAGGCGATGAAGACGGGGAAAAGAAGAAACAGATACGGGGAAAAGAAGGCGAAGAAGAAGAAATGGAGAAGGAGGGGAAAAAGAAGTGGGCCGGCCCGATAAGTGAACGACAGACGCGGGGGGTACGCGCCACGGCGCTACGCGGCGACCTACGCGCCGTATAGGAACCCCGCCCACCGTGTACCTGACGCCTGACGGCGCGTACGGCTTTTGGTGGCTCGCAGGCCCGCTCACGCTTCGGCGTGGGCGTTGTCATCGTCTCAATTTCAACCGCGCGGCCCCCCGTGCCCAGGAGGCTAATTCTCTGGGAGCTCCTATTTTGACAGGCGGCACATAGCACGTCTGTAGGGAGAAGGTTTTGGACCGGCCCAGTACCCAGGGCTCGTATGCTGACGTCATGTTACTTCACAATTTTGCATTCTGGCCCAGTACCCAGGGCTCGTATGCTCCTATTTTGTTTTTCCTACGTCTTTTATTCACAATTTTGTTTTCTTCTTTTACTTTATTTTTTATATCTGGAAATATCCTATATATATATCACAAAAAATAATTTACGTATTTTTTAAATTGTTAATTTTGCATTTGATTTTTTTAACACGTATAGGAAAATGTTATTGATGTATATGAAAAATGTACAAATGTAAATCCAAAAGAATAGAAAATTTTAATCATGTGCATGAAAAATGTTAATCACATGTACGAAAAATGTTTAAACACTGTAAAAAATATGTTCATGTAATTAAAAAAATCACCCATACACTAAAATATACACGTTACATTTAAAAAATGTTGACAAGTTTCAAAAATGTGTCCGGGACAATTTCAGAAAAATATTTGTGCAATGTGAAAACAAAGTTTTCTTAGTTCATGAAAAAAATGTTTTTATCATTAAAAAAGTGTTCCAACGTGTGTTTAAAAACGTTTAACATGTATTGAAAAAATGTTCAAAACATGTTTTTGCATAAATGTATTTGAAAATGTGGGAATTTATAAAAAATGTGTTTACTGTATTCAAATTTTTTACAACGTGTATGAAAAAAGGAGACATCAAACCATATATTAGAAAAAATGTTAACCATTTATTTGAAAAATAAATATGTCTTAAATTGTTTCTGATGTATATGAAAAAATGTAGACATGTGTTGAATTAAAATAAAAGGGGGGGGGACCGACGAAAGACAGGAAAAAAGGTGAAAACCGATGTAAGAACAAAGAAAACCAAAAGGAAAAAAAGACAAAGAAAAAAACAAAAGTAAGATATGAAGGAAAACCGAAGAAAGTGAATAAAAATCATGAAAGAAACAAAAATATAACCAAAGAAAAAGAACAAAAGGAAACCGAAAAAAAAACCAACGACCGGGCGAAGCGAATGTAGCTAGTGATAGCATGAGATCCGAGAAACGTTCGAACACACGAAAATGGGGCGGCCCGATACTGTAACACATGTAAGTGTGGCCTATTATAACTAAGTACAGGCGATACACATCGAAAGTCCTCTTTTGATCCCGAGCTCATATGCTCCCGGATGAACAGTAAAATCGAAAAAAATAGTAAAAAATTTCAAAAAAATCTGAATTTTTTTCTGATGAACATTGATGAATGTTCTAAGTGCGTGCAAAAATTCAGAATGAAATGACATTCGTGGAAGTTTGGGCAAAAATAACAAAATCGATGCTCCAAAATGCTTCTAACAATAGTCTTTTTGGACCATTGATTTTATTTTTTTCGCCCAGACCTCCACGAATGTCATTTCGAACTGAAATTTTGCACGCAGCTAGAAAATTTGTCAATGTTCATCAGAAAAAAAATTCAGATTTTTTTGAGTTTTTTTACTATTTTTTTCGATTTTACTGTTCATGCGGGAGCATATGAGCTCGGGATCAAATACTCCATGTCCCGATACACATCATTTATACTGCATGGTGCTAATAATTGCGTCAAGTAGTGCTCGATCGCCTGGGCCGGCCAGTGGCGAGGAAACTGCAAAATCACTAATTAATGAATGAGTACTTTTTTCAAAGATCACTCCCATCTCCTCATGTTGCGACAAGTGGCGCAATGCGCGTCACTTGTCGTAACCCGTGAGTTTTCCCCTTTTACGTACATCTATTTATTTAAAATGTTTTATCTCTTAAATCGTGCGTTCAAATCTCGGACCGTTTTCACCATTGGATTTCTCGCGGCGAGATATTCAAAACTAGATCCCATGTTTATAGGTTTTGACGATTTTTTCATGAAAAAGACCGGACAAAAAAACCGAATCAGGAGCACTTTTTTGCCCTTTTCAAAAGAGGCGCTACCGTGCCTCTCGCAAAAGTACAACCGTGCCTCTCGTAGAAGCAAAACATCGTTTTATTTTTTCCGTTTCCGAGAGGCACGGCCATGCCTCTCGTAGAAGGAAAAAAAATACAGAAAACGTGTTTTTTTTTGTTTTTGAGAGACATTGTCGTGCCTCTCGTGGAAGCAAAACCGTGCCTCTCGCAGAAGAAAAAAACCAGAAAATGCGTTTTTTTTTCTTTTTCCGAGAGGCACGGAGAAAGGAAAACCGTGCCTCTCGCGGAAGCAAAAAACAGAAAACTCGTTTTTTTCGTTTCCGAGAGGCATGGTTGTGCCTCTCACAAAAGCAAAACCGTGCCTCTCGCGGAAGAAAAAAAAGGAAACGCGTTCTTTAGCGCAAAAAAAAAATTCGAATCTTTTTTTGTCCAAAAGCTAGGAAGACCGGTTGAAAGCCAAAAAGTCAAAAGAAAAATGTTCAACATGAAAGTTGTTCGTCTCGTCGAATCTAGTAAATATGTTTTTGGGCGCATTTTCATCGGAGGTCATTTACTGCCTAAAAAGTGACCCGCAAGATGCAGTCAGGTTACAAACCGAACAATTTTGGAAAGTTCGGATTCCGAGTTGGACCCAAACTAGGGTTTTGAATGTGAATTCTAATATTTTCTTGCACGGAAAGTCCAGCCGCCTCTTATTTACATTAGGGGTGACGGCCGATTGAAAAAACAACACACAATCGCAAAACCCATCTACAAACTTTCATCTCCTACCCTAGTTTTCTGCTTCTCGTTCATTGGTGTTCTTCGCTTCAGAGAGCTTTGATCTACGAAGTCCTAGGGGCGGGTGAACCGACCTAGGGCAGCCCATCGCCGCCGTGCGTTCAGACGGGGTCTCTCCCGACCGCGTGGGGTTTCGGGTCTTCAAAAGCGCTCGCCGGATTGTCTTGTGTATCGCGCTTCTGGTGAGCCTCCTTCGGCGACGTGTCTTGCGTATCGCGCTCGACACCGTGGGTACACGATGACGTGTTCGTGTGCGAACACACTTTTTGTTGACTCTATTGGGGACTGATATGTCTTCATCGTATCTACTTTTTCGAACTCTTTTGCCCTTGTTTTGAACTCTAATTTGCATGATTTGAATGGAACTAACCCGGACTGACACTGTTTTCAGCAGAATTGCGATGGTGTTATTTTTGTGCAGAAATAAAAGTTCTCGGATTGATCTGAAAATTTACGGAGAATATTTTTGGAATATATAAAAAATATTGATGCAAGAATTAACCAGAGGGGGTCCACCTAGAGGCCACAAGCCTGGGGGGCGCCCCCCTGGGGCGCGCATAGAGGGCTTGTGGGCCCCCTGGATCTCCTCCGACCTCAACTCCAACTCTATATAACCCTATTCGGGGAGAAAAAAAAATCAAAGAGAAGGATTCATCGCGTTTTACGATACAGAGCCGCCGCCACCTCCTGTTCTTCATCGGGAGGGCTGATCTGGAGTCCGTTCGGGACTCCGGAGAGGGGGATTCGTCGCCATCATCATCATCAACCTTCCTCCATCGCCAATTCCATGATGCTCACCGCCGGGAGTGAGTAATTCCTTCGTAGGCTTGCTAGACGGTGATGGGTTGGATGAGATTTATCATGTAATTGAGTTAGTTTTGTTAGGGTTTGATCCCTAGTATCCATTATGTTCTGAGATTGATGTTGCTATGACTTTGCTATGCTTAATGCTTGTCACTAGGGCCCGAGTGCCATGATTTCAGATCTGAACCTATTATGTTTTCATGAATATATGTGTGTTCTTGATCCTATCTTGCAAGTTGTAGACACCTATTACGAGTTATGATCCGCATACCCCTAGGTGACAATAATTGGGATTCTTTCCGGTGATTACCGTAGTTTGAGGAGTTCATGTATTCACTACGTGCTAATGCTTTGGTCCGGTTCTCTATTAAAAGGAGGCCTTAATATCCCTTAGTTTCCATTAGGACCCCGCTACCACGGGAGGGTAGGACAAAAGATGTCATGCAAGTTCTTTTTCATAAGCACGTATGACTATATACGGAATACATGCCTACATTATATTGATGAATTGGAGCTAGTTCTGTGTCACCCTAGGTTATAACTGCTACATGATGAATATTATCCCGCACAATTATCATTACCGATCCAATGCCTACGAGCTTTTCACATATTGATCTTTGCTAAGTCACTTTCGTTGATACTGCTGTTACAATCACTACAAAACTGCTACTGTTACTTTTACCACTGTTACCGTTACTTCCATACTACTTTGCTACTAAATACTTTGCTGCAGATATTAAGTCTTTCAGGTGTGGTTGAATTGACAACTCAGCTGCTAATACTCGTGAAATTTTTTTGGCTCCCCTTGTGTCGAATCAATAAATTTGGGTTGAATACTCTATCCTCGAAAACTGTTGCGATCCCCTATACTTGTGGGTTATCAAGACCTTTTTCTGGCGCCATTGCCTGGGAGCATAGCTCTATTCTCTGAGTCACTTGGGATTTATATCTGTTGATCACTATGAAGAATTTGAAAGATACCAATACCAAGATTTGTCCCTCTACTACGAGGGGAGGTAAGGAACTGCCATCTAGCTCTGCACTTGATTCACCTTCTGTTTTGAGTAAGCTTGCGACACCTGCACCTGCTATTCATTCTGATATGTCGCAAGTAATAGATGAGGCTACTTCTACTATGCATGATGCTTATGATACTAGTGCTTTGCTTGATAAGACTATGCCACTGGGAGAATTTCTTGATGAACAACTTGCTAGAGTTAATGCTGAAACTGATGATATTTCTGAAATTGATGAAATTATTGAAACTGATGAGTATGATTCTCCTCCTAGATATGAATTGCCTGAAATACCTGAGGGTTATGTTATGAGGAGACAACTAGGGACTTTCTTGCTTGTAAGGATAGAGATGATCTTAAGAAATTGCTAGCCAAGTTGAAAGAAACATCTCTGAATGCTAGAATGAAATATGATCCTAAATTTGCTACTTCACCTATCTTTGTTACTGATAAGGATTATGAATTCTCTGTCGATCCTGAGTTAATTACTTTGGTTGAATCTGATCCTTTTCATGGTTATGAATCTGAAACTGTTTTGGCACATCTTACTAAATTGAATGATATAGCCACCCTATTTGCTCATGAGGAAAGAATTCGCTATTACTATATTCTTAAGTTGTTTCCTTTCTCACTAAAGGGTGATGCTAAGATATGGTTTAATTCTCTTGCTCCTGGTTGTGTGCGTAGTCCCCAGGATATGATCTATTACTTCTCTGAAAAATATTTTCCTGCTCATAAGAAACAAGCTGCTTTACAGGAAATATTTAACTTTGTGCAAACTGAAGAAGAGAGTCTCCCACAAGCTTGGGGGAGGATTCTCCAATTACTTAATGCTTTGCCTGATCATCCTCTCAAGAAAAATAAAATACTTGATATCTTTTATAATGGACTAACCGATGCTTCTAGGGACCACCTAGATAGTTGTGCTGGTTGTGTTTTCAGGGAACGAACTGTTGAACAAGCTGAAGTATTATTGAATAACATATTGAGTAATGATAATGATTGGACTCTTCCCGAACCACCTCCTAAGCCAACTCCGAAGAAAAGAGGTATTCTATTTCTCAGTCCTGAAGATATGCAAGAGGCAAAGAAATACATGAAAGAAAAAAGTATTTAAAGCTGAAGATGTTAAGAATTTACCACCTATTGAAGAAATACATGGTCTTAATACTCCGACACAGGTAGTAGAGGTAAATTCTCTCTATAGATTTGATAAAGGTGATATTCCTTATAATAAGTCTGCTAGTCAATGCTTGGATGAATTTGATAACTTTATTGTTAAACAAGAAAACTTCAATGCATATGTTAGTAGACAATTGAAACGTAATGCTTATATGCTTGACTACTTGGGGGAATATATGTGTAGAACTATTAGTGATCTCAAGATTATTAGTAAACACGCTTCCATGGTAAAAACTCAAGTAGAACAAGTTCTCAAGGCACAAAATGATTTTCTTAATGAGATGAATAATAAGAATAATGATCATGCTGTTAGAGTTATGACTAGAGGTGGTAAGATGACTCAGGAACCTTTGTATCCTGAAGGCCATGCTAAGAGAGTTGAGCAAGGCTCTCAGAGAATTAATACGGATGCACCTAGTCCTCTTAGAAATAATGATGGTAGGACTTTGCATGCTTCTAGTGAACCTGTTATAGACACACCCGAGAATCCTAATGATATTTCTATTTCTGATGCTGAGACACAATCTGGTGATGAACATGAACCTAGTGATAATGTTAATGATGATGTTCATGTTGATGCTCAACCTAGTAATGATAATGATGTGGAGATAGAACCTGCTGTTGATCTTGATAACCCACAACTTAAGAATAAAAGATATGATAAAAGAGACTTCATTGCTAGGAAACATGGTAAAGAAAGAGAACCATGGGTTCAGAAACCCATGCCCTTTCCTCCTAAGCCATCCAAGAATAAGGATGATGAGGATTTTGATCGCTTTGTTGAAATGCTTAGACCTGTCTTTTTGTATATGCGTTTGACTGATATTCTGAAAATGTCTCCTTATGCCAAGTATATGAAAAATATTGTTACAAATAAAAGAAAGATACCAGAAGCTGAAATTTCCACCATGCTTGCTAATTATACATTTAAGGGTGGAATACCAAAGAAGCTAGAGATCATGGAATACCAACTATACCATGCTCCACTAAAAGAAACTATGTTAAAACTGCTTTATGTGATCTTGGAGCCGGTGTTAGTGTTATGCCCTTCTTTTTATATCGTAGACTTGATTTGAATAAGTTGACACCAAATAAAATCTCTTTGCAAATGGCCGATAAATTAACTGCTATACCCATCGGTGTTTGTGAAGATGTACCTGTCGTAGTTGCAAACGTTACTATCTTAACGGACTTTGTTATTCGTGATATACCCGAGGACGACAGTATGTCGATCCTCCTTGGTAGACCCTTTTTGAATACTGCAGGGGCTGTTATTGATTGCAATAAAGGCAATGTCACTTTTCATGTTAATGGTAACGAGCATACGGTACACTTTCCGAAGAAACAACCTCAAGTGAATAGTATCAACTCTATTGGAGAAATTCCAACAATTGCTATTGGAGGTTTTAAATTCCCTATTCCTACTATCAAAAAGAAATATGATATTGTTATTGTTGGGGACATGCATATCCCCGTTGAGGTAACCTAGTGTTATACGAAGATTCTCCGGTTTCATGTCATTTGGAAGAAGTTTGTTAATAAGACTTGATCAACCTTGTTAATGGATTCCTTTTGACGGGCATGAGATGGATGAATTTAGTAAACACAACTCTCTGAACCCACTCTCTACTTTCTGTTATTTAGAGTAAATAAAGCAAAAATATTATTATTTTTCTATTTTCTGAATTATCCGTGCAATAAAAAATGACCAGAAAATAAAAGTTCTCCAAATGCCCTGAAAATTTAGTATGATTTTTTCTAGAATATATAAGAATTTTTGTCACTGAAAACACCTCAGGGAGGTGCACCAGTGGGCCACAAGCCCACAGGGTGCGCCAACCCCCCTGGGCGTGCCTACAGGGCTTGTGGGTCCCACGTGGGTCCCCATCACTTATTCCAGCACCCATCCACTTCGTCTTCCTCCAGAAAAAATCCCACCATTGCTCAAACTCGTGTTCTTGCTCATTTTGCTGCCATTTTCGATCTCCTTGCTCGGAACTCCATTTCCAAAACTGTTTTGGGGGATTGTTCTTCGGTATGTGACTCCTCCAATGGTCCAATTAGTTTTTGTTCTAGTGCTTTATATATTGCAAATTTTTGCTGCTGTGGTGACCATGTTCTTGAGCTTGCATGTCAAATTTATATGGTCCAAAGTAGTTTTGTTGCATGATATAGCCTCTAGGCACTTGAGGGAGTAGTTGCTATCAATCTTGTTGAGTTTTGTTCACCTTTAATTTGAGCCACTAAGAATTTCAGAATTTTTTTTCAGAGGGAGAAAAATGTTTAGGAAAATATACCAAGGTGGTTCCTCGAGGAAGAAATCCCCAAGGCTCGCGATACGTGAGCCAGACTTCGAACCACCGAGGGAAGCTCTAGTGCGGCCTTGTGAATGGCCGTTGGATCATTTCATGAATCATGTCGGTTTTAAGGAGGAATTTGATGCGTGAAACGAAGATACTTCATAACCAGAGAAGAGGCGGATGAGTATGAAAGAGCAGGGGGGCCGTTCGCCTCCATGAGGCAGCCCTCCAAGCGGTAGCTGCCGTAGATCAGTACAACCCCAACTACAACTTTGGATATCCGCCAGGCTAGCCGTGGCCCTAAGACCAACTTAGGCCTAAAGCCTAAGCTTGGGGGAGTACATATTTCTCACCGACAATACATTCATGTTCACACACTCATTTCAGTTGTCGGTGTTCATACTTTTTCATTGTATTATCCATGTTAGTTTATTTTTCTTGCTTTCTTCTTGTGTGTTTGAAAAACTTTGAGAAAATAAAAAAATTAGCTCTCGCTTCTTTTTAGTTTTTCTTTCTAGTTTGATTAGTTGTAGCATTAAAAGAAAACCCAAAAAGATTTCTCGTTCTTCTTTTGCTTGTTGGGAGCTTTCCCGTGTAAATAATTTTTCTCGTTTTCATTTTACTTTCTTCAGAAAAACAAAAACTCCAAAAATATTTCAGTGCGTTTCTTTGAAATTCTTTTCTTTGGGTCGTGAGGAGAAGACCATGATGAAAATGTTGAGTGGCTCTCATATGCATTATTGTTGATCTAACAAAGAGCCCATATTACCTTGTCTTCTCCTTTGAATAAATGTTTGCAGATTCCAGCTTAGTCCAATGCACATGCACTCTTATTATTATTCACACCGTTCGGTCGTGCAAGTGAAAGGCAATAATGACAATATATGATGGAATGATTGAGATGAAGAAAAGCTAGTATGAACTCGACCTATTTTGTTTTTGTAAATACGATTAGCTCATTGTTCCCGATTTAGCCTATTATGAATGAAACATGTTTGCAATGACAATTAGAGATTATAGTTACTCATGCCATGCTTAATCAGCTAGGAGTGGATAATGATTTGTCTTGTGTGCCAACATATATTTTAAAATGGTTATGATGTAGTATGATAGGATGGTATCCTCCTTTGAATGATTCAAGTGGCTTGACTTGGCACATGTTCACGCATGTAGTTGAATCAAAATCAACATAGCCTCCATGGTATTTATGTTCATGGTGATTTATATCCTACTCATGCTTGCATTCAATGTTGGTTAATCTCAATGCATGTTTATGACAGTTGTCGCTCTCTAGTTGGTCACTCCACAATCTTTTGCTAGCCTTCACTTGTACTAAGCAGGAATACTGCTTGTGCATCCACTTCCTTAAACCCAAAGTTCTTCTATATGAGTCCACCATACCTACCTATACGCGTTATTTACCTGCCGTTCCAAGTAAATTTGCATGCGCCAAACTCTAAACCTTGAAATGATAATCTGTCTTGTATGCCCGAATCGCTAATGTAGCGACTGGGGGCTGTCAGTATCTTCCATGCTAGGTGGGTTATTCTCACGATGAGTGTTTATTCACTTGTCATTCACGAGAAAGTGGCTGGTAATCGAGATGCCCAGTTCCATGTTCGAAATCAAATCAAAATACAATAATGAAACAAAACTCCCCCAGGACTGTTGTTGGTATGGACGGCACCCGTGGATTCGGCTAGCCGTGGAGTGTGATTGTTGGTGGAGGGGGAGTAAAAACTTTACCATTAAGTTTGGGAACCACCTATAATGTATCTAGCATGGAAGATAGTGAGATCTCTTGGTTGTTATGTTGACAATGAAAGCATACCGCTCGAAATTATATTCATCTCTGTTTTAAAAGCTCCGAGCTCTGGCATCTCTGCAAATCCCTACTTCCCTCTGTGAAGGGCCTATCTATTTACTTTTATTGTTGAGTCATCATTCTCTTATAAAAAGCACCAGTTATAGAGCACTACTGTCATTTATATGCTTTGTTATTAATTGATGTTGAGTATGACTGTGACTAGATCTCTTTTGCCATGAATTACAATGTCTAGTCAGTCCTTGGTCTTCAGAGGTGCTCTACATTTATGTTTTGCAGTCTCAGAAAGGGCTAGCGAGATACCATTATGTCATATTATATCATGATTATTTTGAACAAGTGTTGTCATCTGAGATATCTTATTATTGCTCGCTAGTTGATTATGCCATTGATATGAGTAAATGTGAGACCTAAATGTTATTGTGAATATGGTTAGTTCATAATCTTTGTTGAAAACCTGAACATCAGTTTGACATATTTACAACAACAAGATCAAACAAAGTTTGTAAAAGTTTTTCTTTTCACTTTCAGTTTGTCAACTGAATTGCTTGAGGACAAGCAATGGGTTAAGCTTGGGGGAGTTGATACGTCTTCATCGTATCTACTTTTCCAAACTCTTTTGGCCTTGTTTTGGACTCTAATTTGCATGATTTGAATGGAACTAACCCGGACTAATGTTGTTTTCAGCAGAATTGCCATGTTGTTATTTTTGTGCAGAAATAAAAGTTCTCAGATTGACCTAAAAATTTACGGAGAATATTTTTGGAATAAAAAAAATACTGGCACAAGAATTAACCAGAGGGGGTTCACCCAGAGGCCACAAGCCTGGGGGGCAACCCCCTGGGGCGCGCCTAGAGGGCTTGTGGGCCCCCTGGACCTCCTTCGACCTCAACTCCAACTCTATATAACCCTATTCGGGGAGAAAAAAATCAGAGAGAAGGATTCATTGCGTTTTACGATACGAAGCCACCGCCACCTCCTGTTCTTCATCGGGAGGGCTAATCTGGAGTCCGTTCGGGGCACCGGAGAGGGGGATTCATCGCCATCATCATCATCAACCTTCCTCCAGCGCCAATTCCATGATGCTCACCGCCGGGAGTGAGTAATTCTTTCGTAGGCTTGCTGGATGGTGATGGGTTGGATGAGATTTATCATGTAATCGAGTTAGTTTTGTTAGGGTTTGATCCCTAGTATCCATTATGTTCTGAGATTGATGTTGCTATGACTTTGCTATGCTTAATGCTTGTCACTAGGGCCCGAGTGCCATGATTTCAGATCTGAACCTATTATGTTTTCATGAATATATGTGTGTTCTTGATCCTATCTTGCAAGTTGTAGACACCTATTACGAGTTATGATCCGCATACCCCAAGGTGACAATAATTGGGATTCTTTCCGGTGATTACCGTAGTTTGAGGAGTTCATGTATTCACTAAGTGCTAATACTTTGGTCTGGTTCTCTATTAAAAGGAGGCCTTAATATCCCTTAGTTTCCATTAGGACCCCGCTGCCACGAGAGGGTAGGACAAAAGATGTCATGCAAGTTCTTTTCCATAAGCACGTATGACTATATACGGAATACATGCCTAAATTATATTGATGAATTGGAGCTAGTTCTGTGTCACCCTAGGTTATAACTGCTACATGATGAATATTATCCTGCACAATTATCATTACCGATCCAATGCCTACGAGCTTTTCACATATTGATCTTTGCTAAGTCACTTTCGTTGATACCGCTGTTACAATCACTACAAAACTGCTACTGTTACTTTTGCCACTGTTACCGTTACTTCCATACTACTTTGCTACTAAATACTTTGCTGCAGATATTAAGTCTTTCAGGTGTGGTTGAATTGACAACTCAGCTGCAAATACTCGTGAATATTCTTTGGCTCCCCTTGTGTCGAATCAATAAATTTGGGTTGAATACTCTACCCTCGAAAACTGTTGCGATCCCCTATACCTGTGGGTTATCAGGGACCAAAGAGCAATCATCATCATCCATCATGGTCGATCTTCCCAAGCCATCTAAAGTGGATGCCGGTAACATCATCAAGCCCAATTTTGCGGAATTATCAGCAGAACATCGCCAAGCTTATGAGGAGTACAAGAAGGCGCGTGGAGAGAAGGAGATGCAGGAGTTCCTTGCTAAGTTCAAAAAGGATCGCCAAGGCAACATCACTTCAATTGAAGAAATCAAGTTTCTTCCTCTTCACAATGAGCAGGTAGAGCCGGCTGTAAGCAAAATCTTCTCTCCTGAACAATCGGCTGAAATTACTACTCTTATTTCTCAGAATAATGATCTTATTTACCAAGCTATCATGGACAATAATACTGCTCAAAAAAATACTCCTCAATCATGTAATGGTAGTGGTAGTATGTCTGTTGGTGTGGAAAACTTTAGTCCAACTTTACCTATTTCATCGACGCCGCTCGTGCCGTTGAATTCTTATCCCAGTCAGACAAACCAACTTGTTGCTCCAGCCTTTAATCTTGCCATGAACATACCAAGTTCAGTGATTCCAATTGTATTGCTAGGTTACGGTTTGGCAAGTCCAAGTGGATTGCTGCCGAACTATGGTATAACATACATACCACCATCTCTTTCGACTAGCACTATACCAACTATTAGAAATCATATTCACCATGCGCCACAACCACACGCAACGCCACTCAATACGAGTGATATTTTGGCTAATGTCAGAGAGGAGATGTCTAGGGTGTTCCGAGAGCAATGTGGGATTGAACTACCTAAACCACGAATTTCCAGGAAACCATATCTAGAAATTTTTGATGTTGTGCCATGTCCTCCCGGATATAAAGTTCTAGATTTTGTTAAATTTAGCAGAGAGGGAACAAAGACTACATGGGAGCATGTTAGTCAGTACTTGGCAAAATTAGGTGAGGCAAGTTCACGAGACGAGTGGAAAGTACATTATTTTCCTTTATCTTTAACCGGTACTGCTTTCTCGTGGTTTTCTGCGTTACCACCCGGTTCTATTACTACATGGTTTCACTTG
Organism: Thinopyrum elongatum; assembly: GCA_011799875.1. Lineage (NCBI taxonomy): Eukaryota > Viridiplantae > Streptophyta > Magnoliopsida > Poales > Poaceae > Thinopyrum > Thinopyrum elongatum. The sequence continues at coordinate 373,387,237 of CM022299.1, read as the reverse complement.
GAGCAAAAGTTTCATGACCACTTCTACAGTGGTGACAATGAGCTTAAACTATCCCATCTTACACCGGTTAAGCAAAATCATGATGAATCGATCTCCGATTATGTCAAAAGATTTAGAGATACAAAAAACCGGTGCTCTAGTTTGGTGATAACTGAGAGAGACCTGGCTGATCTTGTGCTTAGTGGTTTGAGAACTCACATTAGAGAAAAGTTGGAAGGCTATGAGTTTTCAAGTATCAACCAAGTCTTACAAAGGGCTTTGGCTCAAGAAAGCCAAAGCAAATATTTTAAAAAGGTGCATAGGTATAAAACTAATCGTCCTAAGATGAATATGGTTGAGTATGATAGTGAGCACTCGGACGATGAGGGTGATATTTATGCTACTGAATTTGTTTAGCCATCTAAGGCCAAACCATTTACTTGCAATGATTTAAAGCCGATTCATAAGAATCATGATTAAGAGATGAAATTTACTTTCAACATTGCTAAGTGTGATAGAATATTTGATGTTTTGTTGCAAGCGAAGATTATTAGAATATCTCATACTTTACTGCTGTTTGAAGAGCTAAAACGGCGTGCTTATTGCAAGTATCATAATTCTTTTTCTCATGCCACTAACGATTGTAATGTTTTTCAACGACAGACACAATCGGCCATTAATGAAGGACGATTGAATTTTTCTGAGATGCAAGTTGATAAGCAGCCCTTTCCAATGAACACCATGGATTTGGAGGTGAAGAAGATGTTAATTCGGCCCAGCATAGCCGAATCACCTAATAAAAATAACGTTGTCATTGGTGAGCCGAGGAAAAGCAAGGAAGGTGACAAGGTCTTGGGGAGACAAGTTGTGCTTGACAAGCAACCCGGTGGCAAGGAGATAATTAAGATCACCATCAAGAATCCTACACTCGGGGGGGGGGGGGGCAACTACAAGTGCAAGAGAACACTCATGCCAAATTTGTTAAACCCAAGAATCCAGAGGTTGGCAAGTGGAAGACGAATGAAGCTAAAGTACAACACAAGAGAATCAAGCCAACTTTTGATATGTTGCTATCCAAATATGCCAATCAAGCGGTCGGTTCTAGCTCTAACCGGTCATCAAATTTGAAGCGCTCAAGGTCACCTCCTCGACAAGAATTTCAGCATCATGCAAGGCCATATGGGTCGTGGGCACTAGGACCATGGATGGTGCCACCCCCCTATGCGCCATACTACATGGGAGACTTCAATGGAGGATGGGGGCAACCCCCAATGGCCCCTTATGCTTTTCATTCGGGTTGGGCAGAACCAAGGAGGCCTGTTTGTGAGAGGATTTCTTACCCTATACAAGGCCGTTTGAACAATGGTGTTAATTGGACAATGCAGGATAATAAAAAAAGGGTCAACAATCAAATGTGGCGTGCTAAATCACCAAGTGCTGAAATTTCAGAGGCTAGCAAGCAAAAGGAGAAGAGTACTAGTGCTGAAACTATTATGGTAGGCACTAAAGAATTAATAATCAAAGAGCCGATTATTGTTGATAATCTGGCTAATTCTAATAAGGATGTGGCTGCTGTCCAGCAAGGCCCCATGGCTAATGATCATGAAGCTAGCACAAGCAAGGCCAAGCTGAGGGATCCACAATATACTCAGCCTAAGTGGTGTCCCTACGGTCTGACCAAGGCACAAAAAAGGAGGTTGCAGCGCATGAGGAGCCACGAGAAGGAGGAACAAGAAGCGGAGAGGCAAAGGGATAAACTATTCAATGAAACCTGTCCCATGATGCCCGCAAAACAAGTGTGGAGGCCTAAGAAAAAGGAAAACATAGCAGCTTCTGCATTGGTCATAGCAGCACCTACACCACCAACGGAGGACGATGCGGCCGCTATTACATCGTCCACTTCACCTATTACTTCCTCTTCACTTGGAGATATTTCGGATTCGGTGGACATGCTTGAGGATGGAGATGATATTCTGGATTATGAGTCTACACTGGTTCATGAAGGTATGGATATTAATATGGTGTATTACTTACCCGCTGAATTTCGTGCTATAGATGAAGAAGGGGAAGTAGCTTAGTTGAATTTTGGTCCTAAAAATTCTATATTCGAGAAGCCAAAAGAACTGGTGACGCACTTGAAGCCATTGTTCCTTAAAGGTCATATTAATGGATCGCCGGTTGCTAGAATGCTTGTTGATGGTGGTGCTGTGGTGAATCTTATGCCATATTTGGTCTTCAAAAAATTGGGGCTGTGTGATGAAGAGTTGATAAAGACCAACATGGTGCTCAATGGATTCGAAGGCAAAGAGAAAACAGAAGCCAAATTTGTGATGTATGTGGAGCTTACGATGGGAAGCAAAACTTTGGCTACCGCATTCTTTCTGCCGAGGTGCAAGGTAACTACAATGTGATATTAGGCCGCGATTGGGTTCATGCAAACCAATGTGTGCCATCTACTATGCACCAGTTTTTAATTCAATGGGTTGATGATGAAGTAGAAGTCATTCATGTGGATAATTCGGCTTGTGTTGCTTTGGCTGATGCATCGATGGATTGGCAACATCCCAATGCTACTTGCTTGACGGGGCACGACTTATCAGAATTTGATTTTCTTAGCGCTACAAAAAGTGGTTTCGTGCCCGTTTCTTTAAAGCCGGTTGGCGATAATCGGCTCCAAGGTATGATGTATTTAAATGGATCCTAACTCAGGGTGGTTACAAAAGCGTCTTGTAGAATATCGGTCCAATGAGAACGATATGTATGAGTCCATAGAAGAGTTAGATGAGATGGATAAATTAGGACAAGGTTTTACATCGGCCGATCCATTAGAAGAGATAGATATAGGAGATGGTTCAATTCCTAGGCCGACTGATATGTCTTCAACGTATCTATAATTTTTTTATTGTTCCATGCTATTATATTATCCATCTTGGATGTTTTATATGCATTATGGTGCTATTTTATATCATTTTTTGGGACTAACCTATTAACCTAGTGCCAAGTGCCAGTTGCTGTTTTTTCCTTGTTTTTGTCTTTTATAGAAAATCAATACCAAACGGAACGAAACGTTTTGACGATTTTTCTTGGACAAGAAGACACCCAGGAAGCTTCGGGAGGAGGCCAGAAGAGCCACGAGAGGGCCACAAGCCCTGGAGGCGCGCCCTAGGGGGGGCGCCCCCAGGCTTGTGAGCCCCTCGGGACTCTCATAACCCTAATTCCAGCTCTATAAATACCCAAATATTCCCCATATACTAGAGGACACACAAAAAATACTTTTCCGCCGCCGCAGGCCTCTGTTCTCGTGAGATCCCATCTTGGGGCCTTTTCTGGCACTCTGCCGGAGGGGGATTCGATCAAGGAGGGCCTCTACACCAACCTTGCTGCCCTTCCGATGATGTGTGAGTAGTATACCATAGACCTACAGGTCCATAGCTAGTAGCTAGATGGCTTCTTCTCTCTCTTTGATCTTCAATACAATGTTCTCCTCGATGTTCTTGGAGTTCTATATGATGTAATCTTCTTTTGCGATGCATTTGTGAGATCCTATGAATTGTTGATTTATGATCAGATTATCTATGAATATTATTTGAGTCTTCTCTGAACTCTTTTATGCATGATTAAGATAGCTTTGTATTTCTCTTTGATCTATTGAATTGGTTTGGCCAACTAGATTGATTTATCTGGCAATGGGAGAGGTTCTTTGTAATGGGTTCAATCTTGCGGTGTCCTCACCCAGTGACAGTAGGGGCAGCGAGGCACATATTTGTATTGTTGCCATTAAGGATAAAAAGATGGGTTTTTTACCATATTGCTTGGATCTATCCCTCTACATCATGTCATCTTGCTTAAGGCGTTACTCCGTTCTTGTTAACTTAATACACTAGATGCATGCTGGATAGCGGTCGATGTGTGGAGTAATAATAGTAGATGCAGGCAGGAGTTGGTCTACTTGTCACAGACGTGATGCCTATATTCATGATCATTGCCATGGATATCGTCATAACTATGTTCTTTTCTATCAGTTGCTCAACAGTAATTTGTTTACCCACCGTATGTTTCTTTCAAGAGAGAAGCCTCTAGTGAAACCTATGGTCCCCGGGTCTATTTTCTATCATATTATTTTCAGATCTGTAAAACCAAAAAACCCAAAAATACCTTGCTGCAATTTATTTAGCTTTACTTTATTTTTCAATTTTACTTATCTTTTATACCTATCTCTATTAGATCTCACTCTTGCTAGTGATCGTGAAGGGATTGACAACCCCTTTTTCGCATTGTGTGCAAGTGTTTGTTAGTTTGTGCAGGTGCATCTATTGGGGACTTGTGTGTTCTTCCTACTGGATTGATACCTTGGTTCTTAACTGAGGGAAATACTTATCTCTACTTTGTTGCATCACCCTTTCCTCTTCAAGGGAAAAATCAACGCAAGCTCAAGAAGTAGCTGGAAGAATTTCTGGCACTGTTGCCGGGGAGGATATACATCAAGCCTATCAAGTACCTATCATAAACTCTCATCTCTTGCACTTACATTATTTGCCATTTGCCTCTTGTTTTCATCTCCCCCACTTCTAAAACGTTTTCAGAAAAACACAAAAAATATTTGCCTTTTTATTCGCCTTCTTTCCGTTCGCTTTTGTGTGTGCTTTTTGTTTGCTTGTGTGCTAGATTGCTTTCCTGTCATCATGTCTCAACTTAAAAATGTTGATCCTTACTATAGAAAGTTGGAAGAAATTGAAAATAATGCAAAAAGCTTCATGTCTTTACAATTTGAGCATAATATTTTCTTTAGGAACGAACTTAAAGAACAAAATACCATGATTGAGTATATCAATAAAGAGCTTGATGATGTTAATAAGGAGGTTGTTGGTCTTAAATCTCAACTTGTTCATATTGAAAATTTAGTAGGCCAAATCTCTGATAAACAAACTACGTTAATAAATAGGATGGCCGCTAAACCTGAATCTTTGAATAGTAATGATGAAGATCTTAAAGTGATTAGTGTGACTCCTATTGAATCTTTGTTTGCTAATATAAAACTTGATCAAGATGGGACTGGAGATGAGTCAACTTTAGCTAGAAGGCGTCCCAATAATTTGGAGGGTGATGATCTTAATGAAAATATTAATAAAAGTGGGATTGGAGAGGTCAAAACGTTAGGTAGTGATGAACCCACTCTTTTGGATTTCAAGGACTTTAATTATGATAATTGTTCTTTGATTGATTGTATTTCCTTGTTGCAATCCATGCTTAATTCACCTCATGCTTATAATCAAAACAAGGCTTTTACTAAACATATTGTTGATGCTATGATGAAATCTTTTGAAGAAAAACTTGAGTTGGAAGTTTCAACCCATACAAAGCTTTGTGATGAACAGGAACCTACTATTAAGATTAAAATTAAAGATTATGAGTGTTATGCTTTATGTGATTTGGGTGCTAGCGTTTCAACTATTCCAAAAACTTTATGTGATGTGCTAGGTTTCCATAAACTTGATGACTGTTCTTTGAATTTGCATCTAGCGGATTCCTGTATTAAGAAACCTATGGGAAGGATTAATGATGTTCTTATTGTTGCAAATAGGAATTATGTGCCCATAGATTTTATTGTGCTTGATATAGATTGCAATCCTACATGCCCTATTATTCTTGGTAGACCTTTCCTTAGAACGATTGGTGCAATTTTTGATATGAAAGAAGAAAACATTAGATTTCAATTTCCATTAAGGAAGGGCATGGATCACTTTTCAAGAAATAATATTAAGTTGCTATATGAATCTATTATGAGGGCTACTTATGGATTGAATACCAAAGTTGACAATACCTAGATCTATGCAATATGCCTAGCTAGGGGCGTTAAACAATAGCGCTTGTTGGGAGGCAACCCAATTTTATTTTGTGTTTTTTGTTTTTGCTTCTGTTATTGAATAAATATGCAATATTACTTCTGTAATAATTGTGTTTTAGTGTTTTAATTAGTATTTGTTCCAAGAAAGACCTTTGGGATGATCTATGGTGATAGTTGATTTGATTTTGCTAAAAAATAGAAACTTTTGCGTCCAGTAGCAGAATTGTTAAAATTCACATGAACGTGGTTTGGTTCTGATTTTTTTACACAAGATTTATATACAAATTTCCTACGTTGTCCTAATTATTCAGAATTGTTAGAGTTACATAAGTATGAGTAATATTCAGGTCTTCATAGACTGTTCTGTTTTTTACAGATTCTGTTTTCTATGTGTTGTTTGCTTATTTTGATGAATCTATGAGTAGTATCGGGGGGTATGAACCATGGAGAAGTTAGAATACAGTAGATATAACACCAATATAAATTTAGAATGAGTTCACAACAGTACCTAAGTGGTGATTTGCTTTTATTATACTAACGAAGCTCATGAGTTTTCTGTTGAGTTTTGTGTTGTGAAGTTTTCATGTTTTGAGTAAAGTTTTGATGGACTAAGGAATAAGGAGTGGCAAGAGCCTAAGCTTGGGGATGCCCAAGGCACCCCAAGGAAATATTCAAGGACACCCAATCATCTAAGCTTGGGTATGCCCCGGATGGCATCCCCTCTTTTGTTTACAATCCATCGGTAAAATTACTTGAGGCTATATTTTTATTCACTACATGATATGTGTTTTGCTTGGAGTGTCTTGTGATATATGAGTCTTTGATTTATTTGATTTTTAGTTTTACACAATCATCCTTGTTGTACACACCTTTTGAGAGGGACACACATTCATCATGAATTTATTAGAATACTCTATGTGCTTCACTTATATCTTTTGAGCTAGGCAGTTGCTCTAGTGCTTCACTTATATCTTTTTAGAGCACGGCGGTGGTTTTATTTTGAAGAAATTGATGAACTCTCATGCTTCACTTATATTATTTTGAGAGTCTTAAAATAGTATGGCAATTTGCTTAGGTTATGAATTTGGTCCTAATATGATGGGTATTCAAGAGGGATATAATAAGAACTTTCATGAAGATCATTGAATATATGAGAAGTTTGATTCCTTGCAATTGTTTTGAGATATAAAGATGGTGATATTAGAGTCATGCTAGTTGGTAATTGTGGTATAGTAAGAATACTTGTGTTAAGGTTTGTGATCCCCGAAGCATGCACGTATGGTCTCTCGTTATGCGATGAATTGGAGCATGATTTATTATTGATTGTCTTCCTTATGAGTGGCGGTCGGGGATGAGCGATGGTCTTTTCCTACCAATCTATCCCCCTAGAAGCATGCGTATTAGTACTTTGTTTAGAGGGCTAATAAACTTTTGCAATAAGTATGTGAGTTCTTTATGACTAATGTTGAGTCCATGGATTATACGCACTCTCACCCTTCCACCTTTGTTAACGACTCTAGTACCGTGCAATTTTCGTCGGTGCATTAAACCACTTTATACCTTTCCTCAAAATAGCCACCATACCTAACTATTATGGCATTTCCATAGCCATTCCGAGATATATTGCCATGCAACTTCCACCGTTCCATTTATTATGACACATACCATCATTGTCATATTGCTTTGCATGATCATATAATTGACATAGTATTTGTGGCTTGGCCACCGTTCATATTTTTCATACATGTCACGCTAGATCATTGCACATCCTGGTACACCGCCGGAGGCATTCATATAGAGTCATATACTTTTTCTAGTATCGAGTTGTAATTCTTGAGTTGTAAGTAAATAAAAGTGTGATGATCATCATTATTAGAGTATTGTCCCATGTGAGGAAGGGATGATGGAGACTATGATTCCCCCACAAGTCGGGATGAGACTCCATACTTAAAATAAAAAGAAGCCAAAGAGCCCAAAATAAAAAAAGAGGCCAAAGAGCCCAAACAGAAAAAAAGAAAAAAAGAAAAAAAAATAAGAAAATGAGAGAAAAAGAGAGAAGGGAAAATGTTACTATCCTTTTTCCACACTTGTGATTCAAAGTAGCACCATGTTCTTCATGATAGAGAGTCTCCTATGTTGTCACTTTCATATATCACTAGTGGGATTTTTTTCATTATAGAACTTGGCTTGTATATTCCAATGATGGGCTTCCTCAAAATTGCCCTAGGTATTCTTGAGCAAGCAAGTTGAATGCACACCCACTTAGTTTTCTTTTGAGCTTTCATACACCTATAGCTCTAGTGCATCCATTGCATGGCAATCCCTACTCACTTACACCGATATCAATTGATGGGCATCTCCATAGCCTATTAATTTGCCTAGTTGGTGTGAGAATTTCTTTCTCCTTTTTGTCTACTACCACCTTCTATTCCACCCATAGTGCTATATCCATGGCTCACACTCATGTATTGTGTGAAGGTTGAAAAAGCTTTAGAACGTTAAAAGTATGAAACAATTGCTTGTCTTGTCATCGGGGTTGTGCATGATAAATTCTTTGTGTGATGAAGATGGAGCATTACAAGACTATATGATTTTGTAGGGATAACTTTCTTTAGCCATGACATTTTGAAAAAACATGATTACTTTATTAGTATGCTTGAAGTATTACTGTTTTTCTGTCAATATTAAACTTTTGTTTTGAATCTTATGGATCTGAATATTCATGCCACATAAAAGAAAGATTACTTGATAAACATGTTAGGTAGCATTCCACATCAAAAATTCTGTTTTTATCATTTACCTACTCGAGGACGAGCAGGAATTAAGCTTGGGGATGCTTGATACGTCTCCAACGTATCTATATTTTTTGATTGTTCCATGCTATTATATTATCCATCTTGGATGTTTTATATGCATTATGGTGCTATTTTATATTATTTTTTGGGACTAACCTATTAACCTAGTGCCAAGTGCCAATTGCTATTTTTCCTTGTTTTTGTCTTTTACAGAAAATATACCAAACGGAGTCCAAATAGAACGAAACTTTTTGACAATTTTTCTTGGGAAAGAGGACACCCAGGAAGCTTCGGGAGGAGGCCAGAAGAGCCATGAGAGGGCCACAAGCCATGGAGGCACGCCCTAGGGGGGCGCCCCCCAGGCTTGTGGGCCCCTCGGGACTCTCCTAACCCTAATTCCAGCTCTATAAATACCCAAATATTCCCCGTATACCAGAGGACACACAAAAAATACTTTTTCGCCGCCGCAAGCCTCAGTTCTTGTGAGATCCCATCTTGGGGCCTTTTCTAGCACTCTGCCTATTGGGGATATAACCCCATGATATAACCCGCCCTGAAAGGGCCGGGTTAGGCCGCTGGCGACTTAACACGACGGACTTCTAACGGGCCCGAGAGATCAAGGTACAAGGCTAAAGGGGCGGCTCACAAGATGGGCCGACTTAGGGCCTGGATCCAGAAGTTGGCCCAGAGGTGTAAGCCGCCATGTGGCGACTTGTCTTACAAGGCAAGGTGATTTAGAATATGACTCGGTCGCGGGTCGTAACCCGACCCAGACTCTTGTAAGCCGGCGGCCTTGACCTGTATATAAAGGCGAGTCCCCGGCATAGAATAGACAGGTTATAATCGATCGATAGCTAGGTCAAGCGAATCCGCTCCCTTGTAATCGATACTCAAGCAATAAGCAACAAGAGCAGGAGTAGGCTTTTACCTCCACCGTGAGGGGCCGAACCTGGGTAAACTGTGTCTCTCGACCCGCTCAACCCCGACAAGCTAATCACCATTGCGATGGCTTCACGCTTTGGTCCTTTCACTAGGACATCTGCCGTGACAAAACCACGACAGTTGGCGCCCACCGTGGGGCCAGTGTACAGTGGTTTCGAGTTCTTGAAGGGCTTGTTCCCAGGGATCGAGGGATACGCCGTTAGCAGGATGACCAAGAGTCACCGCGGCAAGCTCTACATCGACGACACCGGCTGGGGCCCCGAGGCCGACTCAATCGAGTACGGGTACCGGGTCCCCTTTGGTGGAATCCATGTCTTCATCGGCAAGATCGGCAGATCAGAACCTGAGCCAGACACCTACACCGAGATCGTCGAGCCAGCTCGGCGCACGCAACCCGCCCGGGTCCAAGCTGGGCGGAGGCATGTTTTCGTGGGCTGCACGCAAGGAGTGGAACTTGCGGAGGATTCCGCATCCAGAGGAGAGACTCTCATCTATTCAGGTGATGAGTCCTTGACCGGAGAGATGGAGTCAATCTATCAGCTTCAAGACGGCGGGCTTGGGGGCTGTTTCGATGGCAACAATATTCCAGACCCTTACGAGCCGCCATCTTCATGGCAGGCATGACACCAGCTCTCACCAACACAATGGTCGGGGCAGCAGCAGCTACTAACCCCTCAGGATCCGGCTCAGTCAGGCCGCCGGCTCAAGTTTTATCAGATTTGATGAATGAGTTAACAACTTTAATGGGGACCGAGGTTGTAACACCCCCTGTCATTAGCTACAGTAATCACTTTTGATAATGACATGTCAGCAAGATTAACAGTGCATAATCATCATTAACATCATATTGCATTTCAACTCCTAAGTCAAATTCAAATTTAAATGAAAGTGAAATATAAAAGTTGTCCAACATAAAAACTGAAATGTTCGATAAATAACAAATATTGCAGAGGCTAGTCTAAAATTGAAACTAACAAATAATAAAATAATTAGGTGGCTCTAACATAATTAAAACAGCTAGGATTAATGCATATTAATTATTATAAAAACTGTGTGAACTCCAATTGCCTCCAAACCAATTTTTGGTAGTGTTAGGTAATGCCTAGTATTTGTTGGAGCAACTCCTATGTTTTGCAAAATACAATATGTGGCCTAACTATTTACTAAACAGGAGAAAAGAAAATAAAGAAAAAGAAAAAGATAAAAGAAAACAAAACAGAAAAGAAAAAGAGAAAAGCCCCCCCCCGGCCCAACTGGGCCAAGGCCAAGCTGGCCTGACCGGTCCACCCCCACTCCCCTTATCCCCTTGTCGGTGGAACCCTATCCACCCCATCCACCACTCCACTCCCCACTTCCCCTCCCCCCCCACGTCGCCCCCTCCCCGATCCCGATCTGGATCGGGGCATCACCGTCGCCGCCGCCCGAGGTCCTCGCCGGAGAACACTCCGCCGGACGCCCTCACCGGTCTCCCTCCCCCCTACGCACGTCATCGCCGTCGTCCTCCCCAAGCACCACTGCCCCGTTCCCTGCATCCTCCCATGAGCACGCGCCCCTCCCTCCTCTCTCTCCCTCGCCCCGACGTGCTCCTCCGCGCGCACCCGTGCGTCGCCCCGGCCGCCACCGCGCGCGCGCCGCGCGCCGGCTTCGCTGGCCTCGCTCGTTGTCGCCACCGCGCCGCTCGGCCCTCCGCTTCGCCTGCTCCACGCCGGCCGCTCCGTGCTCACCGCGCCTGCCCGCAACGAAACGCGCGCGTGCTCGCGCGCCCACACCTACGCCGGCCGCGCCCACCACCGCTCGTGCGCGCCCTGCGCCTCGCCTCCGCGCACGCCCGCAACCTTCCTCCGTGCGCCGCCTAGCATCGCCGTTGCTCGCCGACCCGCCGCTCACCGCAGTCGCAAGCTGCGTCTGCTGCTGCTCCTCCTCCACTATTGCCCTGCTCCGGCCCTTCTCCTCTGTCCGCCGTTAGCCGCTGCTCGCCGTGCGGCGTCGCCAGCCACTGCCCGCGCTCGGATCCGCCCTAGTCTGGGCCCGCGCCCGCAGCGCCCTCTCGGGCAGTGCCCGAACCACGCCTGGCACCCTCGCGCCGCTCCTGGCGCCCGCGCCCAAACCCGCTAGGCCCCTCTGGGCCAATGACAAATGGGGCCCACGCCCTTAGAACGATTTAAAAAAAAAGAGTAATGAAAATGAAAATGAATTAATAACAATTATTAATTAATTAATTAATTAGTAAATTAATTAAGTTAATTAAATCCTGATTAGGTTAATCTAATTAACTACAGTAATTAATTAGTTAACCCTAATTAACTAAATCAGTCTATGACAGGTGGGACCCACCCTGTCAGGACGCCCGCTCACGTCAGCATGATGTCATGCTGATGTCATCGCAGCACTGTTTCGGATAATGTTGATTTAAATAATTAAATAAATTACAGAAATTAATAAAAACTTTAGAAAATCATATTAAATAAACCGTAACTCCGATGAAAATACTTTATACATGAAACTTGCTCAGAATTCCGATACGAACCCGGATACGCCCTCCGTATTCCCGTCAAACGCTCGCAGCTATAAGAACTTTGAACTTTTAGACCGTTTTCAGTAAATGAATAGTGCCCAACTTTAATTAAATAAATCCAAATAAATTCCTAAATTAACTAAATCATTTAGTTAGGCAGTAGAACACCCCGGCATATCATTTAGGCATGTCATACATGTTGTTTGCATTATTGCTGTGAATTTATTGTTTCTCTCTCCCTCCTTCTCTCTCTCGATAGACGCTGAGACCGACGACGCTGCACCAGGATACGACTACTCTACCGACGAGCAGCCCGTTGACGACCCCTCTCTCTTGCCAGAGCAACCAGGCAAGCCCCCCCTTGAGCATTCCAGATATCGCCCATTCTATTCTCCTGCTTGCATTAGATTTTGCTACTGTTAATGTATGCTCCTATTCTGATGCATAGCCTGCTGTTGTAACCTATTCATTGCTACCTTACCTGCCTATGATAAACTGTTTAGTTTAGGTTGGAATGAACCATCAGTGACCCCACCACTTTTCCCTTGTTGCCCCTGCTTGATCATCGACGACTCGATCGACGTGATCGTCGACCAGAGACCGACACCTCACTTCACACCCCCTTAGTTGTACGACTCTGCGTAGTAACTATCGAGTGCCGAGGGTGATACCTCGTAACGCACTCCCGATGAATACTCTGCAGTGTAGCTGTTCGGTCGTGGTCATCGAGGGTGATTCCTCCTTCTCCACTTCCGATACGACTCTGTCGTGCAACCCTCGGTGTGAACCTCGAGGGTGATACCTCATACATTCGCCCTGATGATTTCGTCGAGTGGAATCCGTCGAGGGTGATTCCTCGGGTTTCCCCCTTGATGTTATGACCACACGATTACTTGACCTCTGTTACAGGCGGGTCCACCCTGGTGGGTACCCGCTGGGGATCTATGATTTTGGGTGTGCCGGAAGGGCACTCGAGTGTGACATTGTGGCGGAGCATCAGAGACTCTGATTGTCTCCGCGTGATACTAATTGAGCCTATTGTATTTGGGTGTGTGATCTGAGTGGGTCGACGTGCCCTATACGCACTACCACCACGCGGGATAATGGTTATGGGACCCTCTGCGAAGTACGTTTCTTCGAAAGCTCGTCTGACGTCATGATTCATCGTGCGGGCTGATTGTCGGGATTGGGCTGGATACTTCACTGACGAGTTCAGTGTCACGCCTGCACCCTGGCCAGTCTCGCAACGCGCAGGGTGCCTAGGGCGATGGCCCGAGACCTCTGGGTGCATAGGTTAGTTCGGCGTGCTGACCTCTCTGCCGAGCCTAGGTAGAGCGCTGCTTTGTGTTGATCTTCCGAGGACGGGCATTACCCAGCAAGTGTGTCCAGCCAGAGTTGATCGAGCGTGTTGGGTAACAGTAGTGCACCCCTGCAGGGATGAATCTTCTATCGATAGCCGGTCCTACGGTAAAGGACGCTCAGTTTGTGTATCCCAATCTACTACTTAAACTGGATACTTGTTACTTAATTGAAGCTTCGGGATTGCTTTCTCGCTTGGGAGTCGAGGAAGGATCTTTAAGCTGTACTTCAACATGTTTGCTAAATAAAATGCCATTCTACTCTCTTCTACTGCTGCAAGATGATGGCCTTGTGAAGATGTTTGAAGATGCTAGTCTTCGATAGGACTAGGCCTTCTCTCTATTCTGGCATTTCTGCAGCCCAGTCCACATATACAGCCTTTCTCCATTGATAATGTTGCATATGTAGTATAGATCCTTGCTTGCTGAGTACTTCGGATGAGTACTCACAGTTGCTTTACTTTCTCTTTCCCCATATACCCCACCTTGATGATACATCAAACGATGGAGTCCAGGAGCCAGATGCCACCACCGGAGCCTACTACCAGGAGGGTCCAGAGGGTACTTACTACTGGATCGAGCCAGATGGCCAGGAGTAGGATCGGAGGCTCCCAGGCAGGAGGCCAACGCCTTTCGATCTAGTGTCGCTGTTTGTGCTAGCCTTCTTAAGGCAAAACTTGTCTAACTATGTCTGTACTCAGATAATATTTGTATGACTGACTTATGTATTCGGATCTTCGGATCCCTGGTCTGTAATATTGTGGACCTCCGTTTAAATTGTGTTAGAGTTGTGTTGTGATATCTTCCCGTGAGTCCCTGTGCTTGATCGTACACGTTTGCGTGTATGATTAGTGTACGATTGAGTCGGGGGCGCCACAGAGGTCACGGCGGAAAACCAAGCAGAGCGCAACACAGAGATTGCGAAGCTTAGGGAGCATATGACCAAGGCCCAAGAGGATATCAACGCGGAGAATACCCGGATGGCAGCGGTGTAGGCTCAGATTGATGCTGAGTCGGAGCGCTTAAAAGCAGAAGCTTGGCGTTTAAGTCTGGATCAGAACGCCTCCAACGCAGTCCTTTGGAGGAGGCACCAGACCCGCTTGCCTTTGCATTATGAACCAATGAATCTATTCAATACACCGGGGGCAGGACCAAGTACTCCACCAATTATACCCCAGACTGCAGAGGCACCTGGGAACAGGGCGGCGGCTCATCCTCGTCAGTCAGACCCGCCCCATAGGGGTCAGACCCCGCCTCAGCATTTTTCAACACCGCCGGGTCATTTTTGTAACCTGGTGGATAATATGTTAGCAGCGGCTACCCGGCTCAATGCGCTCCCTTTTACAGGTGAGTCGCCCTTGCAATAGAAGCACGAAACGCCATTGAGCTTCTTCAGACAACGGTGGCACATCAGGAAAAGTATTCATACAGTCGTGTTCGGGTGCATTCAACTCCCCTCCAAGCCATAGTTACAGTCGGCATGTTGAGTCGCCCGCAGTCTCCAGCGGTGATGTGTCCTCAGTGGCTCATCCACAGTCTAATGGTCAAGCAGAGCGTGTTAACCAGGAAATTTTGCGAGGGATCAAGCCCCGGCTTATGGTTCCTTTGGAACGAACGCCAGGTTGTTGGGTTGAGGAGCTTCCTTCAGTTCTTTGGAGTATCAGGACCACCCCCAACAGTTCAACAGGCTACACGCCTTTCTTCATGGTTTACGGTGTAGAGGCGGTTCTCCCAAGTGATATTCATCATGACTCGCCCAGGGTGGCGGCTTACATTGAAACAGACAACGAGATAGCGCGTCAAAACGCTCTTGATGCTTCGGATAAAGAATGTGACCTCACAGTAGCTCGCTCGGCGATTTATCAACAAGACCTGCGTCGCTATCACAGCCGCAGAGTTCGAAGCCGGACGTTCCAGAAGGGCGACTTAGTCCTCTGTTTGATTCAAGATTAGACAGGCATGCATAAGTTATCGCCGCCTTGGGAAGGGCCCTTTGTGGTTAGCAAAAACCTTAACAGTGGGTCTTATTATCTCATTGACATACGTGAACATGATAAGTCACACACTTCTGAGGAGGAGACCAACAGGCCTTGGAACATTGCTCATCTTCGGCCTTACTACACTTGAGCCACCGGCTCTCATCATTGTACATAAATCTATCAATGTATATATCTTTTTATGATCAATGTAATAAAACCGGCACCCCCAAAATTCAGGGCCTCTGTCGTTTCATCTCATATTTTCTGTGCATGAGTCTTTATTAATTGATCATAAGGTCACTTGGGGGCTTCCAACTCACCGAGTTTAGCTTTAATACCCTCTTGACCGGTAAATAAATGCCATTATATGGGTTAAACCTGCCTGTATGCAATATGCTACTCCAATAAGTGACCCGCTGCACTCTTGACAGTCAATCTTTTATGACCCTGAACTTGTCAAGGTTAAAACGGCGGCTTATATCACGTGAGAGCCGGCTTACAAAAAGCGAGGATAAACTCACCTGTGTGCTTGTTGCTACTCCAATATGTGACACACCATACTCTTAATAGTCAATCTTTATGACCCTGAACTAGTTAAGGTTAAAATGGTGGATTATGTCACGCGAGAGCCGGCTCACGGGAAGAAAGGCTATTAAGCCATGCTTCATGAAAGCTAGATTTGAGCCTTGAAAGGCCAATCTTTTTTGGCTGCGCCTTAAAGGCCGACTTATCAACATTAAGATTTACATGATTATTTTCTCTATTTCTGTCCTTACAGGAATTTTATATTCTTACTCATATTAATATGCAGGCTATAAGTCCTTGGATCAAAGAAGATCCGGGTTAAGCATTGCTCAGAATTCGAGCTTAATATAGCTATGAGCCGCCAAATGATCCTTTCAAAATTTTTTTTGACCATAAGTCATTGGGTTCTAACCCGCCCTGGCTTTTGACTATAAGTTGCCAGTACAAGAATTGATGGACTTCTTATAGTTTATATGGCACAATATGAAGTTAGCACCTGAATTCAAAGATGGTGCACAATAAGGATGCATATCTGATTTGATCAAGGCATATCTGATCACATAACTGTTTGATCATCAATTCAAAAACATGCACGAAGGCATGACAAGGCAACCAACTATTTCATGCTAAGGCTATTACAAGGCTATAGTTGAGCCCAAAAGTTTTTCAAACAAGTTTTTTCGGAGTTAGATTACTCCTTTAAGCCGACCTCTGTGCCATTCGGGTTGTGCTCTGCCGGGTTAATGTCATCATGACGTCTTGCAGTAGAAGCTTCCGGGTTATCCTGTGCCGGCTCTTCGTTGCTTGCAATCTGAAGATTGTTCGACGTCCAATCAATACCAGTTAACACTTCAAAGGTTGCTTCATCATTCATGACAAGAGAAGGGTCAATGTTAGAGGCAAAAATATGCTTACGCCTTTGAGGAGTTAAATCGACAACGTTGAAGGAGGGCGCCTTGATGCGAGTGTTGTTGCTGCCATAAGCCGGCTGGTACTTCATCAGATCCAGCTCTTGTGCAAGTTGACACGCCAAAGGCCGCATCTCTTTGACACATATGGCAAAATCTGCTTCGTTGAAGACAGATCCGTCATCGTTATATTCTGGACACCAGCCAGCCATCTCTATTGGATCCAACTCTGATTGGTAAGCTTTTGCCTGGCTTAGTGCGGTGATGGCTCCTGAACGGGCGGCTGACAATTTTAGCTCTTCAACTTGCTTCGGCACTATGGACAAGTGATCCAGCACATCTTTTATGAGCGCTGGCGGCTTCTTGCCATTTGATACAGCTACAAGCGTCCGGAGGCTGCCAGCATATAACTTTTCTGTTAAAGAGTATATGGCTTTCAGCTTTGTCACCATATTTTGTCCAAGGCTGGCACTTCTGGCACGTATTATGCATTCAAAACAAAGAGTCGCTAGGCGAGTTAGTATCATATTTCTTAAATCGCCAGACGAGTTATTGCAACTACTTACAAATCTTACTTACCAAAGATGGCGGCAGTCATTTGAGAGACATGATGTTTTAAGCCGGCCAACTCTGCAGCCACCGGCTTAAGTTGGTTCTCAGCATCTTCTGCATGCTTCAATAAGGCGGCCTTTTCAGATTACATAGCAGATCTATCAGGAGCAAATTTGGCCTTCATTTTTTCTAAGTGCTCCAAAGAAGACTTCAAGCTTGACTCAGCTTTGGCGCGTTCTGCTTGTTCAGACTTTAAGTTCTTTCTTAAGCCGGCCAAATCTATTTCGCCCAGACTTAATGCTTCCTGCAAGGTTAAACAAAGGGTTATCATTTAAAGAAGACATTAAGTGTGTTGGTTTGATTACGATAGCTTTTGACACAGATGTTAGGGCAAGGTTATTCAAGTCTCAAGCACATTGCAAGCAATATCCTTAACACTTGGGGGCTAATGTATGTCGTTTCCTTTCAAATTGAAGAAGACCTGGCTCACCTTATGAAGCTAAGCCGGCCCTTGGGGGCTACAGCCGATTTCTTCTAAGGGGTTGTGATCAAAGACCCGGCTCACTTATAAAGCTGAGCCGGCCCTTGGGGTCTACATGATGTTATCTTTTTCAAACAAGGTTTAAGAACCGGCTTATCACTGACATGATAACCCGGCACTTGGGGACTACAATTTGGAGTCTATAGATTTTTCTTAAGTCTTCACCATACTCTAAAATTTTCCTATGGTCAAGACTTGGGGGCTACATACAGGGACATAATAGGAGAAAAATTGAGCATACCTCATACTTCTGCTTCATTATATTTACCAAGCTGGCTTCCATGTCCCGGCTTGTGTTCAAGCGGCTCAGATAGCCTGCATATACCTCTTCAGCGCTAAGTGCCTTGCAATTTGGCAGTTCAAGCTTTGTTTTGCCCTTTTCCAACAAGGTCGACTCTTCTTTTGCTGAGTGCTTAGCTAGCATGGTGGAGGTCTTGGGTGTTTTCTGACTCGCCCCAATAATGGCAACATCATCAGTATTTTCCTCAAGAGGGGCCTCTTCAGTGGTATTAACAGGAGTTGATGAAGGAACTGGACTTGGCGGGTCATGATTATCCACCGGGTTAGCTTCTATGTCCATGGCCTCAGAGGCCGTCGCGTTAGCTTGTGGAGGCGGGTCATCTTGCTTGTTATGATGCTCTTCAGGCTGTTCAATATTGGCTTCAGAGGTTACCAACACCTATTCCTCCGATTCAGGGGCTTGAGGTGCCTTGGAAGAATTGCCAACCTTTCTTTTCTTCTCCTTAGCTTTGGCCCTGTGATCACATTAGAGTGTTAAGACATATATGACAATAAGTTGTAAGCTATAAATACAAAGTACTCACCCTCGGTTTACAATGAAGGCAGGCAACTGGGTTTGAGATGAGCCGCCTGAAGATGGTGGTGACTCCTGGTAATTGGAGTCAGAAGGGTTAAGAGGATGTCTTATAAGGCCGGCTTTGGGTAAAGAAGGAGTTGGATTATGTGGCACCTCAGCAGGCCGCTTACGGGCAGAGGGTTCATGAGTTAACCCGACCATTAAATCACCTGAGACGCCACTTCGAGTCTGGCGTCTTAGGTCATGCTGAGTTTTCTTCAAAATAAAGTGTGGATCTAAGTGAGCATCTGGATGAGAAAACTTTACTTTTCGGACAACCCGCCGTATTTTCTCTGAAGATGCGGGATCTGAGCCGGATGAGACAGGAATTACCTCAGTGTCATCAGCCCGGCTTGTGGCAACCTCATCCTGAGAATAAGAGGTGTCAGCTAATTCAATAAAGAGTTGGCCAAGAGAGTCGAGTTCTACCTCTGATTGATTGTCAATATTAGTTGACTCGCCCACAGCAACCGGCTCAGCTGCGGCAGCTGCCTTGTTCTTTTTTAACTTTGGGCTAGTCCTGGTCTTGGCCACGGCAGTCTTGATCTTTTTCTTCCAAAAAGCAGAGTCGGGCTATGTAATAAGAAAGGATTGACAAGTAAGACACAGAATAAATTCAAGGATATTTAAGCCGGACATAGAATAATACTTACAGCTAGGGCCGGGTTAAGTTTGAAGAATGGAGGTAGTCCTGTCTTATTGCAATTTTCTTGAGACTCCCCGAGTAAAGAATTCACAACATGAAAGATCTCCTCGGCAGTAAAGTTATCAGAGCTGTACCGCTGAGGGTCATCCGACTCGCCTGAATATTCACACATTAAACTAGGCCGGTGACTTAAAGGAAGAATTTTCCACGAGACCAGCAACGGGCTAAGTCAATTCCAGTCAACCCATTAGCTAACAAAGATGTTACTTTGGGATAATATCGAAGGGCCTCCGTGAAAGCACAAGCGCTCCCTGGGTGATTTTGGTAATTAATGTCAACATATCTCTTGTGTCGGGGTACACAAATAGAGGTTATTGATTCCCCTGACTTGTGCACGGATGAAGAGCCTCCGCCCCGGTAGCCAAGGCTTGACGATGAGATGGCTACCTCAACACCAACATACAAAGCAAGGACGTGCCAGAGAAGCCACTCTTCGTGAGATCAAGGAGCGGATCAAGAAGACCAAGCCAACATACAAGACAGAAGAATACCACCTTGGGAGGGCCTCCCTTGCCGGGCAGGAGAGCCTGGCTAGGTCGAGGCCACCCCAAGGGCAAGTCCAAGATTTCCCCGGCAGGCTTGCCGGGTCCACCAAGCACAAGGACTCCCGCCAAGGCACCACCGCTCCACCGCACAGCAACGCAAATCACTTATCAATGCGGTGTCGAGCCTCCAGGCGATTAAGTGGCTTCCACTAAACACGTGGTAGCCCAGCAGAAGATAGATTACCCTCATATGACACCCGTCCAGAGGCATGTCAAGCAGATAAGCAGAAGATGATTAAGCGGCGCGGCAGGCTTGCCGGGCTTCACCCTCAGCATGACACCTAGCAGTGCATTTAATGCACCTTGTCCTAACTGCCAGAATTAGGTATGATAGCACTGTTGGCTATCTAATCACAGGATAATGACTTTTTTGCCACTGTGGTTACCCCTTGAACTATAAAAGGAGGTCCAAGGCTACCTAGCAAAGGATTCGGACCCTTGCATACTTGTACGCGCATAGCCACTCTACCCGAGGCCACCTTGCCGGGCTTGAGTGCTGCGTGTTCATCGTGTTCCTCCATCCAATCCACCAAAGTTGGAGTAGGGTTTTATGCTTCACAGCGGCCCGAACCTGGGTAAAAACCACTAGTGTCACCACCATCGCACTGTGTCATGGCCTCCGCTCTTTGTGCAACGTGATCTTCCCCCTTGCCGAACCACAAAGGGGCCGATGGCCCCATAGGTGATCGTGTTCTCCCATGACATCTTTGGCATGCCAGGTAGGGGGAATCTCTTGCGCGAACCCGAGTTTACGAATAGCGCGTTGAGCTTCATCGTCAATCTTCATCATCGCCTTCTTCGTCAAATGGCTTCGAAGAAGAGGAATAGAGCTGCACACCAGCCTTGTCCCTCCCAGCCCCCATCGCTTATCTCCGCCGCTGTGGCGGTGATGGTCAGGGCAAGGGATGGCGGTGATGCGGTTGCCATGGTCGGCGCAGACAGCGTGGCCACCGCGCCTCCCATGACCAGAAGAAGGATCGAGGCATGCGGCATCATCACTCTCCTTACGGTCTCCTTTCAGTGCATATCCTACCCTGCAAGGTGTCGCTTAGACAGGAAGACAAGAAAATGGTTTGTAATTGGCCTCCCACCCTCCCTTCCTCTTCACTCATTAATGATTTGGGGTGCGTTGTTGTGAGGCCGCCAGCCTCGATAAGCCCGCGTGGAGCTCGGTCCTGCATTTATCCCGCCAAGGGTAAATCCTGAGTTGAGCGCTGGTGTGAATCCGTTGGTTGGCACCCCCGGTGAGCAAGCCCCGGCAAGGCCTTTTACGCCAGCGCGTCCCTCGCGCCAGCCACCAAGAGATCATTAGAAATAAGGAGAAGAGGAGGGGGGACCAATTCTTTTCCTTTTCCACCGTATGTCAATAGTTGCAAACATTTTAAGTTGGCTCCTCCAGCTCATGCTGGGGATGAGTGCGTAACTAATGGACTGCCTAGTCCCTCCCTTTTTGCTCCTCTCCATTTTTCATCCTTGTAGAAAGAAAAAATGGATATGCAAGCACGATCTCCTAGAAGACACGCATAGGAGGGGGCATCCACGGGAAAAAAGGAAAAAAATATATTATGCACAGTCAAATGTACTCCCCGGCAGGAGTGGAATACACACAAAAAGATAAGTTGGCGTGCTCGTCTAACTCTTCTTTGGAGTTCGTACTTGCAAATCCCTCAGACACCCAAGGTTTCGTACAATAAGCCCTTCGTACGATGGAACCTTACTGTATTTGTCTGCGCCCTTGCTTTGTTTTCGAGCCTGCTCAACAAAGTGGGTGGCTACGTCAAGGACTGTTAAGGAAAAGCTCATCGGCAGTGTATCCTTGCCAGCTGAATGCTAAGGACCCGTTTCTCAGAGCAATCGCGGTAGTATGCTGTTGGCGGGCAACCAAAGTACGCGCCGGAAACTAACCGTACGAATTTCGATGGATAAACACAAGAGGGATAGCATGCATTAGCATATTAAACATCAGTTCGACAAACATTAAAGCAAGAACAATATGGAACCTAAAAACAAGATACATGTTGTGTCTTATTACAGGGCACCACAGCAACAAGAATAAGTTCAAGGCTGAGCTTGGCGACCTCCGAGAACCCTTGGAACTAAGTGAACTTTGTCGGCGAGGGGACCGGCCTTTGCCTCGGTAGCAGAAACGTCGGTACCTGGAGGCAGCCTCTTGAAGCCATCGGCAAGGTTGAGGTCCGGATGGTGGAAAGCAAGATTGCTCAAGACCAGGAAGAGGGCGTCGCGGGCAAGCTTCCGGGACTCATTGGCGAAGCAAGCAACCCGATCGTCCTCATACATCTTCAGCCCTTCGATCAAGCCTTCGAAGAAGAGCGCCAACTTGATGCTTGGAACTTCATGCTCGCTGATGGAGAAGGCCCAGCTTTTCATATCCATGCTGGCAATCTGGGCAGTGAGGCGCTCGGCGATGTCGACCAAGTTCTTGACCCAGAGGTCACGCTGCTGGATTTGGTTCTCAAGCTTCTCCTCCGCATCCTTCTGGAGAGTCCTAGCATTGTTCAAGTCTGTCATCAACAACTTCTCGCGGACACCGGCAGACTCAATTTCTTTCTCCAAGGAGCTGAGCCTGGCCTTCATGTCGGTAATGGCGCCGTTGGCGGTATCAAGATCCTGGTGTTGGAAATATGCCCTAGAGGCAATAATAAATTGGTTATTACCATATTTCCCTGTTCATGATAAACGTCTATTATCCATGGTAGAATTGTATTGATCGGAAAGTCAGATACATGTGTGGATACATAGGCAACACCGTGTCCCTAGTGAGCCTCTACTAGACTAGCTTGTTGATCAAAAGATGGTTAAGGTTTCCTAACCATAGACATGTGTTGTCACTTGATAACGGGATCACATCATTAGGAGAATGATGTGATGGACAAGACCCATCCGTTAGCATAGCATTTTGATTGTTCAGTTTATTGCTACTGCTTTCTTAATGTCAAATACATATCCCTTCGACCATGAGATCATGCAACTCCCGGATATCGGAGGAATACCTTGTGTGCTATCAAATGTCACAATGTAACTGGGTGATCATAAAGATGCTCTACAGGTATCTCCGAAGGTGTCTGTTGAGTTGGCGTGAATCGATATTGGGATTTTTCACTCCGTATGACGGAGAGGTATCTCTGGGTCCTCTCGGTAATACACATCACAAGAAGCTTGCAAGCAAAGTGACTAAGGAGTTAGTTGCAAGATGATGTATTACGGAACGAGTAAAGAGACTTGCCGGTAACGAGATTGAACTAGGTATAGAGATACCGACGATCGAATCTCGGGCAAGTAACATACCGACAGACAAAGGGAATTATGTATGTTGTCATAAAGGTTCAACCGATAAAATTTCTTCGAGGAATATGTAGGAATCAATATGGGCATCCAGGTCCCGCCACTACTACAGGATGGTCCAAACGCGACAGTCGAATCAGAGACCCTTCGACGAAACTGTGTGCGATGCATCAATCACAAACGGTGATGTAATAAAACCATAAAAAAGATGCAAAACATTTGCGATGGCAGCGACATCAAACACGGTTCATACTAGAGTTGTGTGTGCGATGAGTGGCAAACGGTTAATCCAGAAGAACTATTTGCGATGATGCAGAACAACTGAAATGGGCAGCTAGATGAGGGTGTGTGCGATATACGACATACAGTTCACTAGGATGAACTGTGTGTGATTAGGCAACACAATGGAAATGGTTCAACTGAACAAGATGTGTGTGATACGTGGCAAACAGGTCCGTAATTAGAAATGTGTGCGAAGACCAATAATAACACAGACGATTGCTGCTAATAAGCCGTGTGATTTGCTCTATCTACAGAAGAATAACATGTATATATATAACTGAAATAAACATCCAATTATATAAGTGACTATACAGATCATTCACACAAACCTCAATAAACAATTGCATGCATTCTAAACTAGGAGAAACGATCGTCTAGTCATCTACTTCTTGTGACGCTCCCGCCACTACTCTGTGGCTCGATCCCTCATCTGGGGCAGGAAGAAGACACTCCCTCATGTCAACGATCCGCATGTATATCTCGTAGCTTGTGTACGTGTCCTTGGCCGCGTACTTGACGTGTTGTTCATCCAGTCTCTCATGCCAGACACTGTGCCAGGCGTTCTTGTCCTTCTTGCTATCATCCTTCATCTTCATGTAGTAGGGGTCGATGATGGCCGAGGCGAGGTCAACCAGGGAGTTCTGTTTTTTGTTGTCGCTGCCCCAGACCTTGTAGTGGTCCTGGATGTTGACAAGATTCTGGCATTTCAAGCCCGAAACCTTAAGCACTTTTAGATCGTTGGTGGTGTCCACCGTAGCGAAACTGTAGTCGGAGCTGTTGATAAACCTGGAGAAACGCTCGCAAGGCCTTGTGGCCAGGTGGTAGTGGTAGACGAGGACGTCATGTCGCACACACAACTGGGCGACGGCAACCTTCTGATCGTGCCCGGCACGACCGATGGTGTACTCGAGGTCGAAGCCGACCACTTGGTACTTGTCCTCGGCAAGCAACTGCTCCATAGTTTGGATGGAGCTCTCCACCGAGACCGGATCGTTCGTGTACACCAACGAGAGGGCATTCCCCCTCATGTGGGTGTCCACTATGTGATGCGTGGTGAACTGCTCGCCGTTGTCGTCGTCGGCCGCTGGGAGCGCCATTGGAGCCACGGGGAGCGCCATTGGAACCGCTGGATGTCCTCTCTGTATGTGTCGTCGTGGATGTGCTTATTGTGTTGTGTGGCGCGAGAGATGAAGGTAAATGGCCACAAGAATAAATGGGGGCTGGGTGGCCTGGATTCTCGGCGCGTCCGCATGGCAGTTTTTGCAGCGGGAAACTGCATCGTCGCGCCGCGCTCGGCGCAACCGCATGCACACGAACATGCGTGATCGTGCGCCGGCCCCAAACACTGGCAGCGCGCATGGAGGGACGAGGGCAGAGCGCCCGGAGGGACGCGAGCAGAGCGCGCCGCGGCCGCCTCAACCGCAAGCAACCACACACATAGAGCAGTTGAACACGCAGGAAATGGTCGCCTACAAGCCGGCAGACAGTTGCGTCGCTGCGTAGAGAGCGGCCGTGTGCTACTACCCCCATCTTGGTCTATTAGTCCCCATTATATTCTGTGCCATACTTTGCCCTTAAATTTAACCAACAAAATGTTAATGCATGTTATAAAAATTATATAATTGGAAACTATGTTCAAATACGAATCCAATTATATAATCTTTGGCGACATGCATTCGTATTTTATTAGTTAAATCCTACTTATAAACCAGGACGGGGGTATAGTAGGTAATTAAATCGCAAACATTTTTTTATTAACCGTATGTGTGCGTGGCCTTTCGTCCTCCTCTCGCACGTCTTGTCACCCCGCTGCCACAGACGGCTTACAGCGCAAGCTTGCACAACGCGGGGGGCGTTCTTTGGCCAAACGGTGGCTCGAAGTGGCGCCAATGAATCGTCGGTGAGCCCGTTCCCGCGCAACCTCACAGGTTCCCGCACAAGCTTCCCGCCCGACTCGGTGAAATCCCCCAAAATCCCAATGCTTACCGGCCTGATATATAAACCCTCACAACCGGCGAGTCCTGCGTCGCATTTTCCCCTCCCTCCCTATAGCTTATCTCGTTTGCTTCTCCCACAATCGCCAATGGCACCAGTCCGTCGTCGTCGCTCAGCCACTCCGCCGTCATCAGAGGACAGCTCCAGCTGGGAGGCTACACCGCGGTGGCGGCGCAGTCCCCGACGTAGTGTAGTGCGTGTGGCGTCCCTGTTGGGTGTGCGCGGAACACCCACCACACGCTCCGCCGCCGCTGCCCATCGACAGCTGTTGCCGGCCATCGTTGCCGCCACACCACCGTCGAAAGCCAGGGCCATCGCCTGCTCCGCCGCCGCGACCCGAAGGCGGGAGGTGGCCATCGTGGCCGCCAGCCCACTGCCGGCCACCGTGGCCATCACCCGCTCCGCCACTGCGGCCCGAAGGCGGGAGGTGGTGGTCGTGGCCGCCACCCCATCATCGGCCGCCATGGCCGCCAGCCCACCGTCGACCGCCGGGGTCATCACCCGCTCCGCCACCGCCGCCTGAAGGCGGGAGGCGGAGGTGGAGGCCCGCACGTGCGTCAGCAACCTTGCGCGCTACACCGAGTTCCTATGGGAGGAGGAGGAGCGCCTCGTCGAGCACGCAAAGAGCCTTACCGCTGCCGTGGCTGTGGCACACGTCGCCTCAGAGGCGAGGAATCAGGAGATCTACGAGGAGAACCACCGCTTCGAGAGGGGTCGTCTGGAGTGGCAGAGGGCGTTCGAGGTGAACATCGCTGAAGGTGCAGCAGCGGCAGGCACCGTATTGCAGTTGTCCAGCTCGTCGGTAGGCTCCTCCTCCTCTGCCTCTTACTGAGCGCGCTCGGCAGAGGAGAGGCTGCCGGAAGTAGTACAAAGCCCCTCCATAGTAGTAGTATTTAGGGGCTATTTTGTTTAGTTCATCTGACTATAGATGTGGTGGAACTGTTGTCGGAGTAAATGACCACGGGTAGCCTCATCAGCTCCCCTGGGTATTTCAAGATATCGGGGCAGGCTACGCCCCTCGACACCAAAGACAAAGGACCGCCTTCTTGGGGCCGGCTGGTCCAAGCGGCCGGTTGCCAGGAGGCGGCGGAATCCAGAAGACGGCCATGAAGTGGGCCAACTCCTAGCAGGCAGCTTCCTGGGAAGCCGGATCCTAACAGGCGGCCCCTCGCGCCCTCAAAGTTAGCACCCACATAAACACGACGAGACGGGGCGTGGCTACAGTACAAGCCTGCCACCCCTGAATACAGGGGAGAGCGTGGCCACAGTGCAGCGTACCAAGCGGACATCCCACGCCCGGCGCGGCACTGTTGCCATGCTGCTCATGACATCACCCATGGCAGAAGACGCCATGCTCCCACGACGGGCTGTCGGTACGGCCTGCAGGCAGCGGGCCCTACCTGTCCGTGAAGAGGCCAGAAGGCGGCGAGCCCTGACCCGTCGGCTCAGGGGGAGGCCGGCTCCTAGCAGGCGGCCCTCCCCTTTCCTTGAAGTTTCTGCGCCATTAACCAGAAGAGACGGGGAGTGGCTACAGTGAAACGTCCGCCAGGCGGCGGGACTGTAGCCACGCTCTCCCCGACCAAGCATGCATCATCGGTGGCACGGCTACAGTGCTACGCAGCCGACAGGACCCACAAGCGGCGGGCCCGGCTTGACGGCCGAGTACAAGACAGCCGAGGGGACCCACCAGGCGGCGGGCCCCTGCAGTCGGCAGAGAGGCCGGCGACCAGAGACACTGACGGCTGGGTCCTACGCCCGGCTGGATTACCGTTGTACCCCTGGGGGGTAGGCCTATATAAACCCCCTAGGTCACCCCATGCAAGGGGTTGGGACCTTGGTAGAGAAGATAGAGCCTTCTTCAACACACACACATAGAGAGTGGAGTAGAGCTAGCCTTGCCCTCCTTCCTCCTCTAGTAGAACAGCTCAAGGAGCAAGCTTGTAGCTACTTGTTGAGGTAGTGATCATGCGGAGACCCCGTAGAGCAGGACTAGGGGTGTTATCTCCTAGGAGAGCCCCGAACCTGGGTAAGATTCGCAGGCGTACGCGGTCTCGCTCACTCCCGCTTCTAGAGCCCGGCGACGTACTTTTGTTCCCATCCATGATAAGCCACCCTCTGGCATATGTGGCACGATATCCCCGACATTTGGCGCCCACCGTGGGGCTAGGTGCACCGTCGTCCGGAAACACGGTCTGGACGGGAACCCTCTTCCTTCCTGGCGAGCGCAGCCAGCCTGGCACGCCTGACGGCGTTTGTGCTGACACGCTGCGCGGCATGGAAGTTGCTTGCGCCGCAAGCAGCTTCACTGATCTCATCGGCGGGATCCGCCTCTCCGACGAGCCCGCACTCGTCGCGGGCGTAGCCAGCTCCGAGAGCTGCCTCGTCGATTCCCTCGGCAAGCTTCGCATCGCCGACGAGCCGGTCTTCGACCTGGAGTCCGTTGGCTCCACCGACCCGTCCGTCGACATGGTCATCGACGCCGATGTCGCGCTTTCTGATGCCTTCCTAGGTGACGTGGTGATCTTCGACGACCCGCTCCCTGCTGCAGACAGCAGTGCCAGCACCAGCACCGTCACCGGGGTGCTGGTCATCAGCCACGACGGAGCATCCGACCAGGCCGGCCGGGACCCATTGTAGGCGGCAATGAGGGACCTGTCCGCACCCGTAACGCCTGGTACGAACGGTGAAACGCTGGAAGCGTGCCGTATCGCGCTCCTCGATAGCGCCAACAAGTTGGCGGCCATGAGACGCCTCACCGAGGCCTACCACCACGAGATCGACCATGTCGTCTGCGGCACGTCGGCTACTGGCGAACCCAGCCGCGCGGGCACGGTCTGGCAGCGCGGTGCAGCCATCGCCAGCATGTTGGGGGCCGACCGCCCAGTCTACGCTACGCCAATGGAGAACTTACGCGCTGCCCAGGCGGCGGCGGACGAGCTGGACCGCCTGGAGGGCGACGAGCGTCTCTGCATGACGGAGCGTGTCCAGCAGCTCATCGACGTGGCCGCTGCGCAGCAAGAAGCTGGCCGTCGCGTGGTGGAACCCGGCTTACAGGCCGGGAACCTTCCCCCTCGCCGAGAGCACGGCGCGACCTCCCGGACGCCGACAGGCGGCGCCCGCGACCGAGGAGACCAAGAACCGGTTGTTAGCCGCAGCCGCACCCGCGTATCCATCGAGCGCGACCAAGACGGCCGCCCACGAGCAGTGGAACGACGGGACGGTCGTCCGCCTCACCCGCGCAGGGATAGGCGCGCCTCCCCGCCGCCTGTTGAGCATCCGACTCTCGGAGGCCGGCTGGGCCCCCGTGAAGGAGTCGGAGAGAACGACGCCCGCCACCGGATCGACCACTTGGCTCGATCCCTGGCGTTAGAAGAAGAAGATGCGATCGGCCCGCCTTGTTTCGGCCCCCGCATTCGCGATGAGCCCTTCCCCAAAGGGTTCTCGCTCCCTCGGGACACCCCCAAGTACAACGGCTCTGTGAAGCCGGAGGATTGGCTGGTGGACTACTCCACGGCCGTCAGCATAGCGAACGGCAACAAGCGCGTTGCCGTAAAGTACGTTCCGCTCATGCTCCACGGCACGA
Organism: Thinopyrum elongatum; assembly: GCA_011799875.1. Classification (NCBI taxonomy): domain Eukaryota; kingdom Viridiplantae; phylum Streptophyta; class Magnoliopsida; order Poales; family Poaceae; genus Thinopyrum; species Thinopyrum elongatum. Next base: position 373,358,028 of record CM022299.1, on the reverse strand, counting down.
CCCGGACATGGCTAAACAGTCTCAAGCCCTACAGCGTCAACAGCTGGCTAGACTTCACCGAAGTTTTCATCCGCAACTTCACCAGCACCTACAAGCGGCCGCCCAAACCTCGCCAGCTCTCTCTATGCGTCCAAGGCCCGACTGAGTCTACCCGTGACTACTTGACGCGGTTGGCTGAACTGCGCAACTCCTGCGAAGGGGTGCATGAGGTGCAAGCCATAGAATACTTCCCTGCCGGGTGCCGAGAGGGCACCCTACTCAAGCACCGACTCCTCTACGACGAGCCGGCCACCCTCGACGAGCTGCTAATCATAGCGGACAAGTACGCCACCGCCGACTCCTCCATGAAGTTGGAGCTCCGAGTGGACGCGTCAGGAAAGATGCTCCCTCCGGCCCCTCAGATGCCGGCTGGTGATTCCAGTCGGCGCCAACAGTCGAACGACAACAACCACAAGGCTCAGCAGCAGGCTACCACCAGCCGGCAGGTGGCAACAGTCGAAGATCAGCAGCCAGAAGAGCAACCCGGCCCCAAGCGCCAGAAGGGCGGCAAGCCTGCCTAGCTGCCCGCCTTCTCATTTGAGCAAACCCTTGACACTCCCTGCAAGTTCCACAACGGCGCGAAGCCATCCAACCACACCACCCGGAAGTGCCACTGGCTCGCCCGCATCGCCAAGGGCGAAGGACTGCCTCCCCCGCCTGCTGGCCCGCCGCCTCCACCTCCCCAGCAGCCGGCGGTTCGGCCAGTCGGCGCGATCCAAGATGAGTTTCCTGAAGAGCACGGAGCTTACGTCGTCTTCACCAGCGTGACTGACGACAGGCACAGCCGGCGTCAGCAGCAACGGGAGGTGAATGTTGTCGCCTCTGAAGCTCCAGAGTTCATGCACTGGTCTGAGAAGCCGATCAGTTGGAGCCGAGCTGACCACCCAGAGGTGATGCCTTCTCCGGGTTCCTATGCCCTGGTGTTGGATGCCACCTTTGCGACAGAGAGGCGAGCTGCTCATTTCTCCCGGATTCTGATAGACGGCGGTAGCAACATCAACATCCTCTACCGCGACACCATGGAGAAGTTGTGCATCAAAGAGAAACAGCTCCAGCCCAGCCGGACTGTCTTCCATGGCATCGTGCCTGGCCTTTCCTGCTCACCAATCGGCAAGATCAAGATAGATGTCCTCTTCGGATACAAGAATCACTTCCGCCGAGAGCCAATCTGGTTCGAGGTGGTTGACCTTGAGAGCCCCTACCATGCGTTGCTTGGCCGGCCTACCCTGGCCAAGTTCATGGCGGTTCTCCACTACGCCTACCTCAAGATAAAGATGCTGGGTACCAAGGGCATTATCACTGTAGCCGGTGACTACCAGAAGTCTGCCGAGTGTGCCGCAGCCAGCAGTCGGCTGGCCGAGTCCCTTGTGATTGCTGCCGAGAAGCGGCTCCTTGACTGGGTTGTGGCCATGGCCGGCAAGCAGCCGGACCTGTCGCCAGATCCCAAGGAGTCAGAAGTTCAGGGCTCTTTCCAGCCGGCCAAAGAAACCAAGAAGATACCCTTGGACCCGGAGTACCCGGAGAAGTTTGCTGTCATAGGAGCTCTCCTTGATAGCAAATAGGGAAGTGAGCTTGTCGATTTCCTCCGTGAGAATCGGGACATCTTCGCATGGTCTCCAAAGGACATGCCGGGTGTTCCGACGAATTTCGCCGAGCACAAGCTGCATGTCAGAGCAGATGCAAAACCAGTCAAGCAACCCCTCCGCCGCCTGTCGGAGGAGAAGAGAAGAATTGTTGGTGAACAGATAGCTCGGCTTCTAGCAGCCGACTTCATTATGGAAGTGTTCTTTCCAGAATGGCTTGCCAACCCAGTCCTTGTACTGAAGAAGAACAACAAATGGCGCATGTGTATTGACTATACCAGCCTCAACAAAGCTTGCCCCAAAGATCCGTTTACCTTGCCTTGGATTGACCAAGTGATAGACTCCACAGCCGGATGCGAGCTGCTGAGTTTTTTGGATGCCTACTCAGGGTACCACCAGATCAAGTTGAGCCCGGCCGACCGCCTGAAGACCGCCGTCATCACACCATTCGGAGCCTTCTGCTACCTGACCATGACATTCGGCTTGAGAAATGCCGGTGCCACGTTCCAGTGTTGCATGCAGAAGTGCCTCCTCAAGCAACTCGGCAGAAATGCCCACGTCTATGTAGACGATATTGTGGTGAAGACGGAGAAGCGCGGTACCCTCCTGGAAGATCTCAAGGAAACTTTTGATAATTTGCGCCGTTTTCAAATCAAGCTCAACCCAGAGAAGTGTGTCTTTGGAGTACCAGCGGGCCAGCTCCTCGGTTTCCTTGTCTCGGAGCGCGGCATAGAGTGCAACCCTGTCAAGATCAAGGCCATCAAGAGGATGGAGAGGCCCACCCGACTGCGAGACATTCAGAAGTTCACCGGCTGCTTGGCATCCATCAGCCGCTTCATCAGTCGGCTGGGCGAGAAGGCTCTTCCCCTGTACCAGTTGATGAAGAAAACCACTCATTTCGAGTGGAACGACAAGGCGGACGAGGCTTTCCTCCAGCTCAAGAAGATGTTGACCACACCGCCCGTTCTGGCCGCTCCGGCTGCCAAGGAGCCCATGCTTCTCTACATCACTGCCACCAGTCGGGTGGTCAGCATAGTCATGGTGGTAGAGCGCCAAGAAGACGGCAAGGCACAGCCGGTCCAGAGGCCCGTGTACTACTTGAGTGAGGTGCTGTCAGCCTCCAGGCAGAACTACCCCCACTACCAAAAGATGTGCTACGGCGTGCACTTTGCCGCCAAGAAGCTCAAGCCATACTTTCAAGAGCACCCCATCATGGTTGTCTGCACCGCCCCGCTTGCGGAGATCATAGGCAGCAGAGACGCGTCGGGCCGGGTGGCCAAGTGGGCCATCGAGCTGGCCCCCTACACCATCTTCTACCAGCCTCGCACCGCCATCAAGACCCAAGCACTGGCCGACTTCCTCGTCGACTGGGCCGAGACCCAGTACCTGCCGCCAGCTCCAGACTCCACTCATTGGCGGATGCACTTTGATGGCTCGAAGATGCGCACCGGTTTGGGAGCCGGCATCGTCCTCACCTCTCCCAAAGGCGACAAGCTCAGATACATGTTGCAAATCCATTTTGCCGCCTCCAACAACGTGGCCGAGTATGAGGCACTAGTACACGGACTCCGGCTGGCCAAGGAGATTGGCATCCGTCGGATTCTGTGCTACGGTGACTCGGACTTGGTGGTCCAACAGTCGTCTGGCGACTGGGACGCCAAGGATGCAAACATGGCGAGCTACCGCTCCCTCGTCCAGTAGATCAGTGGATATTTTGACGGGTGCGAGTTCCTTCACGTGCCACGGGCCGACAACAAGCAAGCAGATGCCCTGGCGCGGATCGGCTCCACCCGGCAAGTCATACCAGCCGGCGTGTCCCTTCAGTGCCTCCGCAAACCGTCTATCAAGCCTTCCCCAGAATCAGAATCCATCTTCGTGCCGGCTGCCCCCGAAGCAGTCGGATCCGACTCGTGGGCTCCAGCAGCCGGCCTGGGGACTTCGACAGGCGGCACGGGGACTGCAGCAGTCGCACCCGGCCCGGGGACTTCGCAACCCGGCCCGGGGGCTGCAGCAGCCGTCCTGGGGACTTCATCAAGCGGCTCGGGGACTGCGGCAGTCGCACCCGGCCCGGGGACTCCACAACCCGGCCCGGTGGCTGCAGCAGTCAGCCCGGGGACTTCAACAACACAGCAAGACGCGGCCGACTCCACCCCGCCACCTCCCAACCCAACTGCCCTAGTTTCAGTGGCCGTAATGACAGTGGATGAAGTCGAAGCACCATCATGGGCGCAGCCCATCCTCAACTTTCTGGTGAGCGGAGAGCTGCCAGCTGATGAGATCTCGGCCCGGCAGGTGCAACGCCGGGCAGGAGCTTACACGATAGTAAACAGAGAGCTTGTCAGGCGCAGCGTGACCGATGTCTTCCAACGCTGCGTCGAACCAGAGAAAGGCACGGCAATCCTCAGTGACATACACCAAGGCGAGTGCGGCCACCACGCGGCCTCCAGATCCCTTGTCGCCAAAGCTTTTCGCCATGGTTTCTTCTGGCCAGCTGCTTTGGAGGACGCCAAGGATCTGGTCAAGAAATGCAAGGGGTGCCAGAAATTCAGCTCCAAGCAACATCTGCCGGATTCTGCACTCAAGACCATCCCCCTTACCTGGCCTTTTGCCGTCTGGGGGCTGGACATGGTGGGCCCATTCAAGACAGCACACGGCGGCATGACCCATCTGCTCGTCGCCATCGACAAATTCACCAAGTGGATTGAAGCAAAGCCAATCAAGAAACTGAATGGTCCGACTGGTGTGACCTTCATCGCAGATATCACCGTCCGGTACGGTGTACCACACAGCATCATCACCCACAATGGCACTAACATTGCCAAAGGCGCCTTGGCCTGTTTCTGCGCGACGCAGGGCATCCGACTGGACTTAGCGTCCGTTGCCCATCCACAGTCAAACGGCCAAGTCGAGCAAGCAAATGGCCTCATCTTATCCGGAATCAAGCCCCGACTGGTCGAGCCACTGGAGCGCTCGGCCGGCTGCTGGATCGATGAGCTGCCGGCCGTCCTATGGAGTCTCCACACCACCCCGAACAAATCAACCAGCTTCACTCCCTTCTTCCTCGTGTACGGGGCCGAGGCCATCATCCCAACTGACATCGAGTTCGACTCACCTCGCGTCACCATGTACACGGAGGCCGAGGCGAAGGAAGCACGTGAAGACGGCGTCGATCTGCTAGAAGAAGGCCGGCTGTTAGCACTCAGCCGGTCCGCCATCTACCAGCAGAGCCTGCGCCGCTACCATAGTCGGAAGGTCAAGCCACGATCCTTTCAAGAGGGAGACCATGTGCTCCGGCTGATCCAGCGAACAGCCGGCCAGCACAAGCTCTCGGCCCCTTGGGAAGGCCCCTTCATCATCAGCAAAGCCTTGGGCAATGACTCCTATTACCTGATCGACGCGCAGAAGCCCAGGGCGCGCAAGAGGGACGATTCCGGCAAGGAAACAGAGCGCCCGTGGAACGCAAATCTCCTCCGAAGATTTTACAGTTAATGCAGTATGTACCACGCTACCTTTTGTATTAAGCGCAAAGACACCAGGTCCCTCGAGGAGCACTCGGGGGCTACCTTTCTTATCTATATGATAAGTTTCATGCCTGTGAGTGAGTTATTTCATTCCTCCGCCCGGCACCGGGTCCGACCAGTTGGCCCGGGGGCTTGCCGCCTTGTACTATGTCAGCGCTACCTGCAGTCGGACAAGTAGTGTGCCGGCAGCTAAGCCCTCTCTTGCCATAAGCCACAGCTCGCAGAGCGACTGCCTGGCTGGCAAGAGTCAAAGGCAGGAAATGATGCCCACATGAAAAATGGCTAAGGATGAAAGCACTCACATAGGCCAAGCCGGCTCCTCGCCTAGCCGTCCGGTTGCTGAGCAGCCGGCCGGCCGGCTTCTCACTTAACTTGCTACGTTCTAAGCGGCCAAAGTACTTGCCTTCCCAAAATGGCCAAGTACCTGACCCAGCCAACAGACCGAAGAGCGGCTGTCTGGCCGACAAGGTGGCAGCCAAGGGAAGGCGGCAAAGGAAAAAGCCAAAAGAACAGAAAGCAAGACAAGTCGGAGCTTGGCAAACCACAACTTGTGCGAAAATTAAAATACATAGCAAGAGGCCCTCGGCCAGCATTCAACAAAGTTTGAATACACCCCCAGTGGGTGGAACTGTGCAAATTTAACAAGTTCGTTCTAGAGACCACAAAAGCAGGAAAAGATAAGATGAAGTTGGCAGCCTAGGCCAGAGGAGCAGTAGGCGGGTCCGGCAGGTTGGTGTAGTCGGCGGCGCCGGCTGGTGGAGTGGCTGTCTGGCGAGTCTCGGCTTGGTCGCCATCAGCAGCAGTCGGTGCACTCGCACACGGCTCGTTGCTCGAGGCCCGATCGAGCTGAGGCTGGCCGTCCGCTCCGCCCTCCGGTGCGTCGTCTTCACCATCCTCGTCTTCCTCGTCCTCGCCTTCGTCACTAGAGGCGATTTCTTCCGCCGAGTCCTCGCCGTCATCCGGGTTCAGCCCGAACCAGTTCGGCGGGACCTCGGCACCCTTCTCGTCCAGCTCGGGGAGGAAGACACCGGTCTCGGTGTACTCGGCGATCGCCGCCGCACGTCGAGTGAGCGCAGGCCCCACCGCCACCAACTCTTCCCTGGCCTCCTGCCGGAACGTGGCCAACTGGGCTAGGTTCAGCCCAGGATACCATGCCTTGACAAACTCCAAGGCCCTTCGGGCGCCTGCCCGAGCGGAGGAGCCCTTCCAAGCCTCGAAGCGGCCGATCGCCACCTCTAACCAGTCGGCGGTCCGACTGGGGGTGCGTGGAGCTTGGACGCCTGGCCAGAGGGCAGAAACCAGCTGGGACCCGGCGCGCTGAAGGCGGCGGAGCAGACGGTGAATCGGCTGCAGGCGCGTCCTAACGGCCAGGAACTACTCGTTCATGTTTCGAGGCGCGTCGGGCGGGATCTCCACTCCTTCCCTCCTACGCTGGTCACGCCGCGCCTCGATGGCCTGGCTGACGGCGACGGCGTGTCCAGGAAAGAAGTCTACGCAAAGAAAAAACAAAGACCAGAAGTCGAAAGCCGACTCTCGATGCAGTCGGCAGCCATTCCAAAGAAAGAAGTTTACCATCGATCATATCCTCAATCTCGCCGTAGCCAGCGGCGAGGATCACCTCCTTCTCGACCCACTTCGAGCGCTCAGTCTCAAACTCGGCCTGGAGGGCGCCTTCCGCCTCCTTGAGTTTCTGGAGCTCCGCCTTGTGCTGGTCCGCCAACTTCTTGGCCAGACTATCGCGCTCCTGGGCCGCCTTGCTGCGCTCCTCCTCCTTGGCGTGCAGCTCGGTCTGAACTTCGCCCAGGCGCTGCTGCAGTGTGGCGTTGGCTCCTGCAAAATTGAGAAAGAGAAGACAATCAACAAAGTTGACCAAAAAGAAAAGTGGCTACCGGAAGATCCGGCCCGACTGCTCAGCAGTCGGCCCGAATCTCGGGGGCTACACCCAGCGGGTGCGCTGACGCGCCCCCGCGAGGAAGAAGACGGAATGCTTACTCCGGCTCTCGGTCAGGTCGGCGGTCCGCTTAGCCAGCTCCTGGACCTGGGAGTTGAAGGCAGTTGCGCGGATGTTGTGGTAGTCCTACAACGAAGACAAAAGAAGAGAAAACAAGTTAGCACTCGGAACTTACCTTAAAGTTCTGAGCCGCCTGCTCAGCAGCCGGCCCGGAACTCGGGGGTTACACCCAGTGGGTGCGCTGGCACGCCCCCACGGAAGATTGCAAGAATAAAAAAAACAAAGCAAAGAAGTGTACCCGGACGGCCGTTCGCGTCGCCAAGAATGTCTTCGTATACTGCTGGAGGGCGGTGCCTTGGGCCTGGAGCTGGGCCTGAACGTCCTGCGCGGCCTTGTTCAGCACGCCCGTCCCGCACCCAGGCGTCCATTCCAGTGGGGCGGCACTAGTGGCCTCTGCATCTGGGGCCGATGAGCTTGCGGCCCCGATCTCCTGCGCCCGTGGCACCGAGGCCGCCTTCGCCGCACGCCGGTGCCCCGGAGGACGGACCACAGGGGTCGACCCCACCACCAGCTCGCCTCTGACCGGTGGCGCTGGTGGCACGTCAGACCGACTGCCTCGGGCCTCGGCAGTCGGCGCTTGCGGGGGCACCTCCGCCCTCGGGACGCTGGCGTCGCCTCCTCTCCTGTCCATGACCGGCTGATCGTTGTCGGCTCCTCCAATTGGCGCCGGTTTCTCTGGCGCTGGTGGCACTGCGCGCAGCAAGATGACGAGTTGCGGAGTCCGGCCGCGTGCGGCCTCTTCCGCTTGCACCTTGGCAGCCGCGTCCGCCTGGGCCTTGGGTCTGGCGTCCGCCCGGGCCTGGGCTGCGGCGTCCATCTGGACCTTGGTCGCAGTGTTGGCTTGGGCCTTGGCCGTCGCCTCCGGCTGCGCCGCCTCGGCCGCCTCCGCCTTCTGCCGCTCCACCTCCTCCCGCTCCTCGCGCGCCTCCCGCGCGTTCCTCTCTGTCGCCTCCTGGAGGTCGGCGAGCGGGTCCACGCGGCGGGTGTTGGCGGAGCCTTCCGCCGCCCCGATCACTGAAGCGGCGGTGGACCGCTCAAGAGAGAGCGGGGCCTTGTTCAAGGAAGACAAGAGGAAACTCAGAAAGAGTTTGCAAGAAAGAAGAAAAGAAAACGCAAGAGAAACCAAGCACTTACGCGGGCACCATCGGGGGCAGCTTCGGGGTCTTCTGGAACTGGGCCGCCTTCGCGGCGGCCTCCTACCGCTTGGTCGCGGCGGCCGTGTTCTTGGGCTTCTTCGGCCGGCTGCCGAAAAGCAACGAGCCGGCTCGGCGCTTTGGTGCGCCGCCTGGTGCAGTCGGCGCGGCTGAAGAACTAGCGCCCACCTTGTCGGAGCCGTGCGTGCGGCGCGGCTCGTTCTCCTCCTCGTCGTCATCCGGCCAGGCCTTGAGGCCCCCTCCTCCTCCGGAGCCGCCTGCTCTGCCGTCGCCACCTGTGGCGTCGTCCTCCTCCATGGCGGCCGCCCCCAAGTTGGGGTCCTCCACGTCGCTCCTTGTTCGGTCCGGCATGTACCGCTGCCCTGGATCCAAAGTGTCGGCGGCCGACTGGGCCGCGAGGACCTGCACCATGACCGACTGGTCAGACGGCAAAACAAGAGCTCGGACCAGCAAAAGATAAAAAGAACTGCAAGACTCACCGCAGGCGGCAGATGTGCGCGGTCGTACGGCCACTTGCCGAACCGCCAATCCGTTTCCGATAGCTTGCAGTTGGAGAAGTAGTTGACCAGCTGGGCCACCTCCACGTCCGGCAGCTCCCATGTGCACATCCGGCATGGGTCCTGGTGCTCGCTCATGCAGCTGATGATGTGAGGCCGGGCTTGGAGGGGAAGCACTCGGCGCGTCACAAAGGCGGCCAGCAGGTCCGAGCCCTTCAGGCCCTCCGACTCTGTCATCGCCTAAAGTCGGGCGAGGGCGGCAGAGGAGGCGGCCGATAGGGAGCTCGGCTTGTACTGCCAGTTGGCGCGCGGCTCGGCTGGCGGGCCATCCACGTAGGTCGGCAAGTTGATGTAGTCGCTCGTCGGATGGATGTTCTTGACGTAGAAATAGGATTTCTGCCACAGCTTGGCCGACTGCAGCAGGGAGATGGGCGGGAAGCGGTTCTCGGTGCCCGGACGCCGCACCGCCATGCAGGCTCCGCATTGAGCCGCCTGGCCCTTGGTGGCGGTGCCGAGTTTGAGATAAAAGCACTCCCCCCAGAGCTCAAGGGTGGGGAGAGTGCCGAGGTATCCTTCGCACATGGTGACGAAGGCGGCCAGCAGCACCACCGTGTTTGGTGTGAGGTGGTGCGGCTGGACTCGGTAGAAATCAAGGAAGGAGCGGAGGAAGCCGCTCGCCGGAAGGCCGAAGCCGCGAAGAAAATGGGACCGGAAGACGATGCGTTCATCGCCCTCCGGCACCTGCGAGATTTCTACCTCGGGGGGGACACGTACCCGCACGTTTGTCTCCCGGGGCAGCTGCCGTGTTTAATGAAGGAAGGAGAGGTGATCCTCATGGACGTTGGAATCGTCCCAGTCGCCGGCCTGTGAGCGCGCCATGGGCGAAGGAGCTCGTTGTAGGCGCGGCATGGTGGTGAGCGGGCGAAGCTGCGGCGGAGCGAGGAAGCGCTTCGGCGAGAAGAAGCTCGATGATGGTGGGCTGCGGCAGCGTTTCGGCAAGAGGAAGAGGCGCTGTGGCGGTGGGGAGGAAGAAGAATGGCGAGGGGAGAGGAGGGCGCGCGTGCGTCTGCCACCCCCCTCCTCTCCCTACTTATAGCCCCAGGCGGCGGAGCCGAGGGGGCGAGAGCGTGGGGGATCGTGGGATTAACTGCGCCCACTCCCCCACGATCCCACGACCGCGGCGCCAGTAAAGGCGTGTATTGATTACCGCAGAAGCCCAACCGTCTACCTCGGCCGCAGTGGATCCGCGCGCGTGCCGAGGCACTGTAGTGGTGGGCCTCGGCCTGCGGCGACGTCCCGTCGCGCGCGGAGGCTGGCAGGCCGGCTTGGCCTGCTGATGCCGCATGGCTGGAGGGCATGGGCGGCGAGCCTGACGTCTGGTGTAACACCCCCAGTGGTTAACTACAGTAATCACCCTTTTGATTATGCCATGTCATCATGATCAACAGTGCTTGATCATCATTAGTATCATATTGCATTTCAACTCCCAAGTCAAAATTCAAATTTAAATGAAAGTGGAAAATAAAAGTTGCTCAAATCAGAAACTAAATTGTTCATATTATGGCAAATAATTCAGAGGCATTACTAAAATTGAAACCAACATTATTGAAAATGGATAAGTGGCTTGAACATCCTCAAACAGTGGCTGAAAATAATATTTAATGACCTTTTAATTTATTTAAAACAAATATGAAATGATGTTTTGCCCAAACCAATTTTTGGTGGTAGGGAATAATGTGCTTTGATTTTTGGGCCAGCTCTCATATTTTACAAAACTCGTTTGGATGCCTAACTTTTTGCGAAACAGAAAATAAGAATAAATAAAAAGAAAAGACAAAAAGAAAAAGAAAAACAAAACAAAACAAAAAGAAAAGAAAAGGAAAAGACCCCCCTGGGCCGCTTGGCCCAAATGGCCGAGGCAGGCCACCAGGTCCAGCCGGCCCACCCCGAGCACCTGGCCTATTTGGCCCCCTCGTTCACCCGAACCCTCACCCATTCCCCCCCCCCACTCCTCCTCATCTCTCCCTCTCGCGCCGACGCCGCCGCCCGCTGCCGTCGCCGGACCCCGCCACCCCGACGCCGCGCGCGCCCGGCGCCGCCCGCACCGTCACCGCCTCCTCCTCGCCTCACCTGTCGCCTCCGCGCCCCTCCTTCGCCCTCGCGCGTCGCCGCCCGAGGCCTCTGCCTCGACAACGCCGTCACCTCGCCGCATCGTCGCCGTCCCGTCATCGACCACCACCGCCCCAAGCTCCGGCGCCTCCCCAAGCTCGCTATTGCACCACTACAGGGCCCCGTGAGCCCTCTCCTCCTTTTCCCCTTCTCTCCGCCCCGCTCCCGCGCTGGTCGCCGTCGCCGCTGCTCGCTCGCTGCACGCTCCACAGCCGTCGCCCGCTCGCCTGCCGCCGCGCCTGGTGGCTCCATCCGCGTGCTGGCCACGCCCAGCGCCTCGCCCCGCTACGGCCTCTCCGCCTCGCCCGCGCGCGCCTCGCTGCCGCGCCCGCCAGCCACCGCCCCTGCCCGCTCGCGCGCTCCCGTGGCGCATCCCCTGGCCGCGCCCACCGCCTCCGCCCGCGCCTGCCGCTGCTCCACCGGAGCTCCTCGCCGTCCGCCGCCCTCGCGCTGCTGCCGCTGCAGCTCTGCTCCGCCGCTCGCCCCTACCGTTGCCTGCGCGCGCGTGCCTGACACGCCCCGCGCCCGCAGCGCTCGCGCACACGCACCACCCCGGTGGCCACGTGCCACTGACCAATGGGCCCAATGCCCCTGTATCAATGACAGACGGGGCCCACGGCCCAGAACGTTTTAGAAATATAAAAGAAAATAAAAAAAATGTAAATAATAAAATTAGTAATTAATTAATTAATTAAGTTAATTAATCCTGATTAGGTTAATACTAATTTAGTTAATTAGTTTAATTAAACAGTAATTAGTTAATTAATCATTAATTAACCTAACAGAGAATGACAGGTGGGACCCACATGTCAGGATGCCTGCTGACGTCATGATGACGTCAGCATAACACTGTTTCGGATAATGTTGATTTAAATAATATTATTAAATTCCAGAAAATTAATAAAAACTTTAGAAAATCATATAAAATAATCCGTAACTCAGATCGAAAAACTTTGTACATGAAAGTTGTTCAGAACGACGAGACGAATCCGAATACGAGATCCGTTCGTCCGCCACATGTCTCTAACTATCAAAACATGCAACCGTTCCCCTCCGGTCATCTGTCTAACAAATGTCCGGAACCGGGAAAACATTCCCGGATGGATTCCTCCTTCCTCGGTGACGTGCAACCATACGTTAGGACACACCCGGCACTGCATATTGTCATGCCGTACTTTGCGTTGCTCATGTTTGCTCTATATTTATACTGTTTCCTCCCCCTCTTCTCTCTCGATAGATCCCGACGCAGCTCCGGAGACCGAAGACAGCATTGACAACCTTGCCCTTGCCGCCGAGCAACCAGGCAAGCCCCCCCTTTTGATCATCCCAATATCGCCCATTCTGTTTCCCATGCTTGCATTAGAATTGCTGCTACTACTGCTTTACCTATTCTGATGCATAGCCTGTTCATTGTAACCTGCTGTTGATAATTACCTACATATCCTAAACTGTTTAGTCTAGGCTGGGTAGAGACCTATCAGTGACCCCACTTATCCCGACTGCCGCGCTGGATCGTCAGAAGACCCGATCAACGGGATTGAAGACCAGGCCCCGACACCGCACATCACCCCCCCTTAGTTGTAACGACACTGCAGCGTTACTATCAAGTGCCGAGGGTGAAACCTCATGTAGCACTTCTGATGTTAACTCTGTAGAGTAGCTATTCGATCGTGGTCATCGAGGGTGACTCCTCCTTCTCCACTTCCGATACGACGCTGTCGTACAACACATCAAGTGTGAACTCATCGAGGGTGATTCCTCCTAAGTTCGACTTGACGGTTACATCGAGTGGGCATCCGTCGAGGGTGATACCTCGGATTTCCTTGATGTTATGGACACACGGTTACTGTGACTTTACTGCTGAACCTTGATAGAGACGGGTCGGCCCCGAAGGGGGACCCGAGGAAGCTACTTTTACTACAGGACTGAAGGGACAGGCGGTACCACCCAGTAGAGGTGGACCTGAGTTCCCGACAGTCTTTTAAGAGACGGGTTGACCTGGATGGTGCCCGAGTGTTGAATACGAGGCGTGGCCGGGCATTCATGGCCCTTGCCGCAAGTCCTCGAGACGGGGCGACGGGGTCACATCTTTCGTGAGTCTCTGCTCGTTACCGCAAGCCCCTAGTCCTAACGATTTGGATATTTGATCCGAGTAGGCCTCTGGTCTGATAGCACTAACCATCACGTGGGCATAGTATGGGCGTTCTGCATCGTAGCATCAGCCGAAAGCTCTGTCAGACGTCCAGTTCAGCATGGCGGCACGGACGGACCGGCGCCCTCCTGGTGCCAGGCTTCTCCCTGCGCGCAACGACTCGGAGTGCACAGGGCGATGGCCCAAGACCTCTGAGCGCTTAGGATGTAGACCGACGGGGACCTCTCTGCTGAGCTGTAGGTCGGGTTGCGGTGTGTTGTTTGGCCGAGGCCGGGCATGACCCAGGAAAGTGTGTCCGGCCGGAGTTAAGCGAGCGTGATGGGTAAGTTGGTGCACCCCTGCAGGGAAGAACACTTCTATCGATAGCCGGTCCTACGGTAAAGGACACTCGGAGTTGTATCCTGATTGATACAATTTAGAACTGGATACGTGTGATGAGACCTGTATATATGGCTCTGGGATTGCTTCTCGCAGGGAGTCGAGAAGGGATCTCAGGACGAGGTTTGATGACTTTATGGCTCTGGGATTGCTTTCTCGCAGGGAGTCGAGAAAGGATCTCTGGGTGAGGTTGATATTATTACTGCTACATTATATGGTATTGTTCTACTCTCTTCTACTGCTGCAAGACCGCTGAAGATGCTAGTCTTCGATAGGACTAGGCCTTCTCTCTATTCTGGCATTTCTGCAGCCCAGTCCACATATACAGCCTCCCCTTGAAAATGTTGCATATGTAGTGTAGATCCTTGCTTGCTGAGTACTTCTGAGTACTCACGGTTGCTTTGTTTTCCTTTTTCTCCCCATATCAGTTTGACGTGACCAGAGGACGGAGCCCCCTGAGACAGATGCCCCGACGATCGCTACTACTACTACCCAGAGGATGGATACTACTACGAGTTGACTGACGACCAGGAGTAGGATCGGAGGGTCCCAGGCAGGAGGCCTGCGCCTTTCGGTCGTAGTGTTTTATTTTTGCCCCGCCTTTCTAAAGGCCTTTCTGTTTCTCTTTTATATCTGTACTCAGATATCTAATGCTTCCGCTGACGCTTGTATGCCATCGAGCTATGTATTCGAGCCCTCGAGGCCCTGGCTTGTAATATAAAGCTTGTATGACTTTATTTATGTTTTAGAGTTGTGTTGTGATATCTTCCCGTGAGTCCTTAGGCTTGATCGTGTGCATTTGCGTGTATGATTAGTGCACGATCGGGCCGGGGGCGTCACAAGTTGGTATCAGAGCCGACTGCCTGTAGGAGCCCCCCTTTCCAACTCCTTGGCCGAAGTTGAGTCTAGAAACCGAAAAACTATTTTACTAACTTGGCTGTGTGGCTTACGGGCCCACGTCGCCAATTGGGAGGTATTAGTATCTTTTATTCCTCATCTTTACTCTGGGACTCTGACCTCTCTTCCTTTCGGGTTAACTAAAGTTTACTAACGCCGACACTTAGGATCTCGTAATTCTCGTCCACCCGGAGAGCTGGATATCTGTGCGATTTCCCTGACATTGATCTGATTAGTCTGATAATCATTTTCCTTTCCATTGTTTTGTCTAACCTTTCTCTCCGAGATCGGTTATACTTCTCCTTGTCTTTTGACAATCATGAGTTCCCTCTTTTTCAGATGGATCGTTTGTTTCCACCACACCCTGCGACGCAGCTACCAGCTGTTCGAGCAGGGATACATCCAGAGTACATTCTTTATCCACTGGGGCAGATGTCAATCCGTTACAATACCCCAGTACTATCTCCTCCAGATACCCGCAAAGACTTTGTGATCTATTGTGACGCATCCCGTGAAGGATTAGGCTGTGTCCTAATGCAAGAGCGTAAAGTGATTGCTTATGGCTCTCGTCAATTGCGCCCACATGAAGAGAATTATCCGGTACATGATCTAGAACTAGCTGCTGTCATCTATGCATTGCAGTTATGGCGACATTACCTTCTCGGTAATCGTTGCGAGATATACACGGATCATAAAAGTCTGAAGTACTTGTTCACTCAACCTTCTCTAAACCTCCGTCAGCAAAGATGGATGGAGGCCATTGCGGACTATGATTTGGGTATTTCCTATACCCCTGGCAAGGCTAACGTGATGGCTGATGCCTTAAGCCGCAAGTCCTATTGCGACAACCTCATGGTTAGGCGAGCTCAACCTCGTCTTTTTGAACAACTGTGCAAGCTAAATCTGCGTATTGTTCCACAGGGTTCTCTTAATAACCTTGTGATACAACCAGATCTTGAGAAAGCTGTTAAGAATGCGCAAGCTCAAGATGCTGAAGTTGATCTGATGAAGAAGAGTCTTCACCTTGAAAAGTACAGGGATTTCTCGCTGTCTGAAGATGGAACCTTGTATTTCAGAAACCGCATTGTCGTACCTCGCTTCGAACTTATGACTGACAAAGTCATGAAGGAGGCACATGACACCCCATTGTCTATTCATCCGGGTAGCACCAAGATGTATCGTGATCTCCGTCAAAGGTACTGGTGGTCTAGAATGAAGCAGGACATTGCTCGATATGTTGCTGAATGTGATGTTTGTCGTCGCGTTAAAGCAGAACATCAGAAGCCTGCTGGAGTTCTGCAACCACTTCCTATTCCTTTATGGAAATGGGACAAGGTTCAGATGGATTTCATTACAGGACTTCCCAGGTCACAGAAGGGTCACGATGCTATTCTTGTCGTCGTCGACCAACTCTCCAAAGTTGCACACTTCCTGCCTGTCAAGGAGACGATCACTGCTAGTCAGTTAGCAGAATTATATATCTCCAGAATTGTTTCACTACACGGTATTCCGAAAGAGATCAGTTCAGACCGTGGCAGCATATTCACCGGTCATTTCTGGGAAAGTTTCCAAAAGGCTATGGGAACTCATATTACCTGGAGTTCAGCTTATCATCCTCAGTCCCAAGGCCAAGTCGAGCGAGTCAACCAAGTGCTTGAAGACATGCTACGAGCTTGTGTTGTTTCTTTCGGCAAGAAGTGGGAAGAATCTCTTCCATATGCCGAGTTCTCTTATAACAACAGCTATCAAGCTAGTCTGAAAATGGCCCCCTTTGAAGTTCTCTATGGACGTAGATGTCGAACCCCTCTGAATTGGTCAGAAATTGGGGAACGACCGCTCGTGGGTCCAGATATTATTCAACACGCCGAAGAACAAGTCCGTATCGTCCGTGAAAATCTCAAGGCGGCTCAGGACCGTCAGAAGAGCAACTATGATCGCAAACGATGGGGTTTGACTTATCAACCTGGTGATCACGCTTATCTACGTGTCACTCCTATGAAGGGCACTCACCGTTTCGGAATCAAGGGCAAGCTAGCTCCACGCTACATTGGTCCTTTCCGCATTATTGCTAGACGTGGTCAAGTGGCATATAAATTGGAATTGCCGCCGCAATTCTCTCATATCCACGACGTCTTCCATGTGTCGCAACTTCGTAAATGCTTCAAGGAATCTCCGCACCGAGCTGTGGATCACGAGATGCTCGAATTGCAAGATGATCTATCTTATAAGGAGCATCCGATCCGCATTCTCGATGAAGCTGAACGTCGAACCCGTCAGAAGGTTACCAAGTTCCTCAAAGTACAGTGGTTAAATCATACTGAAGATGAAGCCACTTGGGAACGCGAGGATAATCTTCGAGCGGAATACCCCGTACTTTTTCCTTCTACCTCTTAATTCTCGGGACGAGAATTCTTGTTAGTGGAGGAGATTTGTAACACCCCCAGTGGTTAACTACAGTAATCACCCTTTTGATTATGCCATGTCATCATGATCAACAGTGCTTGATCATCATTAGTATCATATTGCATTTCAACTCCCAAGTCAAAATTCAAATTTAAATGAAAGTGGAAAATAAAAGTTGCTCAAATCAGAAACTAAATTGTTCATATTATGGCAAATAATTCAGAGGCATTACTAAAATTGAAACCAACATTATTGAAAATGGATAAGTGGCTTGAACATCCTCAAACAGTGGCTGAAAATAATATTTAATGACCTTTTAATTTATTTAAAACAAATATGAAATGATGTTTTGCCCAAACCAATTTTTGGTGGTAGGGAATAATGTGCTTTGATTTTTGGGCCAGCTCTCATATTTTACAAAACTCGTTTGGATGCCTAACTTTTTGCGAAACAGAAAATAAGAATAAATAAAAAGAAAAGACAAAAAGAAAAATAAAAACAAAACAAAACAAAAAGAAAAGAAAAGGAAAAGACCCCCCTGGGCCGCTTGGCCCAAATGGCCGAGGCAGGCCACCAGGTCCAGCCGGCCCACCCCGAGCACCTGGCCTATTTGGCCCCCTCGTTCACCCGAACCCTAACCCATTCCCCTCCCCCCACTCCTCCTCATCTCTCCCTCTCGCGCCGACGCCGCCGCCCGCTGCCGTCGCCGGACCCCGCCACCCCGACGCCGCGCGCGCCCGGCGCCGCCCGCACCGTCACCGCCTCCTCCTCGCCTCACCTGTCGCCTCCGCGCCCCTCCTTCGCCCTCGCGCGTCGCCGCCCGAGGCCTCTGCCTCGACAACGCCGTCACCTCGCCGCATCGTCGCCGTCCCGTCATCGACCACCACCGCCCCGAGCTCCGGCGCCTCCCCAAGCTCGCTATTGCACCACTACAGGGCCCCGTGAGCCCTCTCCTCCTTTTCCCCTTCTCTCCGCCCCGCTCCCGCGCTGGTCGCCGTCGCCGCTGCTCGCTCGCTGCACGCTCCACAGCCGTCGCCCGCTCGCCTGCCGCCGCGCCTGGTGGCTCCATCCGCGTGCTGGCCACGCCCAGCGCCTCGCCCCGCTGCGGCCTCTCCGCCTCGCCCGCGCGCGCCTCGCTGCCGCGCCCGCCAGCCACTGCCCCTGCCCGCTCGCGCGCTCCCGTGGCGCATCCCCTGGCCGCGCCCACCGCCTCCGCCCGCGCCTGCCGCTGCTCCACCGGAGCTCCTCGCCATCCGCCGCCCTCGCGCTGCTGCCGCTGCAGCTCTGCTCCGCCGCTCGCCCCTACCGTTGCCTGCGCGCGCGTGCCTGACACGCCCCGCGCCCGCCGCGCCGCGCCCGCAGCGCTCGCGCGCACGCACCACCCCGGTGGCCACGTGCCACTGACCAATGGGCCCAATGCCCCTGTGTCAATGACAGACGGGGCCCACGGCCCAGAACGTTTTAGAAATATAAAAGAAAATAAAAAAAAATGTAAATAATAAAATTAGTAATTAATTAATTAATTAAGTTAATTAATCCTGATTAGGTTAATACTAATTTAGTTAATTAGTTTAATTAAACAGTAATTAGTTAATTAATCATTAATTAACCTAACAGAGAATGACAGGTGGGACCCACATGTCAGGATGCCTGCTGACGTCATGATGACGTCAGCATAACACTGTTTCGGATAATGTTGATTTAAATAATATTATTAAATTCCAGAAAATTAATAAAAACTTTAGAAAATCATATAAAATAATCCGTAACTCAGATCGAAAAACTTTGTACATGAAAGTTGTTCAGAACGACGAGACGAATCCGAATACGCGATCCGTTCGTCCGCCACATGTCTCTAACTATCAAAACATGCAACCATTCCCCTCCGGTCATCTGTCTAACAAATGTCCGGAACCGGGAAAACATTCCCGGATGGATTCCTCCTTCCTCGGTGACGTGCAACCATACGTTAGGACACACCCGGCACTGCATATTGTCATGCCGTACTTTGCGTTGCTCATGTTTGCTCTATATTTATACTGTTTCCTCCCCCTCTTCTCTCTCGATAGATCCCGACGCAGCTCCGGAGACCGAAGACAGCATTGACGACCTTGCCCTTGCCGCCGAGCAACCAGGCAAGCCCCCCCTTTTGATCATCCCGATATCGCCCATTCTGTTTCCCATGCTTGCATTAGAATTGCTGCTACTACTGCTTTACCTATTCTGATGCATAGCCTGTTCATTGTAACCTGCTGTTGATAATTACCTACATATCCTAAACTGTTTAGTCTAGGCTGGGTAGAGACCTATCAGTGACCCCACTTATCCCGACTGCCGCGCTGGATCGTCAGAAGACCCGATCAACGGGATTGAAGACCAGGCCCCGACACCGCACATCACCCCCCCTTAGTTGTAACGACACTGCAGCGTTACTATCAAGTGCCGAGGGTGAAACCTCATGTAGCACTTCTGATGTTAACTCTGTAGAGTAGCTATTCGATCGTGGTCATCGAGGGTGACTCCTCCTTCTCCACTTCCGATACGCCGCTGTCGTACAACACATCAAGTGTGAACTCATCGAGGGTGATTCCTCCTAAGTTTGACTTGACGGTTACATCGAGTGGGCATCCGTCGAGGGTGATACCTCGGATTTCCTTGATGTTATGGACACACGGTTACTGTGACTTTACTGCTGAACCTTGATAGAGACGGGTCGGCCCCGAAGGGGGACCCGAGGAAGCTACTTTTACTACAGGACTGAAGGGACAGGCGGTACCACCCAGTAGAGGTGGACCTGAGTTCCCGACAGTCTTTTAAGAGACGGGTTGACCTGGATGGTGCCCGAGTGTTGAATACGAGGCGTGGCCGGGCATTCATGGCCCTTGCCGCAAGTCCTCGAGACGGGGCGACGGGGTCACATCTTTCGTGAGTCTCTGCTCGTTACCGCAAGCCCCTAGTCCTAACGATTTGGATATTTGATCCGAGCAGGCCTCTGGTCTGATAGCACTAACCATCACGTGGGCATAGTATGGGCGTTCTGCATCGTAGCATCAGCCGAAAGCTCTGTCAGACGTCCAGTTCAGCATGGCGGCACGGACGGACTGGCGCCCTCCTGGTGCCAGGCTTCTCCCTGCGCGCAACGACTCGGAGTGCACAGGGCGATGGCCCAAGACCTCTGAGCGCTTAGGATGTAGACCGATGGGGACCTCTCTGCTGAGCTGTAGGTCGGGTTGCGGTGTGTTGTTTGGCCGAGGCCGGGCATGACCCAGGAAAGTGTGTCCGGCCGGAGTTAAGCGAGCGTGATGGGTAAGTTGGTGCACCCCTGCAGGGAAGAACACTTCTATCGATAGCCGGTCCTACGGTAAAGGACACTCGAAGTTGTATCCTGATTGATACAATTTAGAACTGGATACCTGTGATGAGACCTGTATATATGGCTCTGGGATTGCTTCTCGCAGGGAGTCGAGAAGGGATCTCAGGACGAGGTTTGATGACTTTATGGCTCTGGGATTGCTTTCTCGCAGGGAGTCGAGAAAGGATCTCTGGGTGAGGTTGATATTATTACTGCTACATTATATGGTATTGTTCTACTCTCTTCTACTGCTGCAAGACCGCTGAAGATGCTAGTCTTCGATAGGACTAGGCCTTCTCTCTATTCTGGCATTTCTGCAGCCCAGTCCACATATACAGCCTCCCCTTGAAAATGTTGCATATGTAGTGTAGATCCTTGCTTGCTGAGTACTTCTGAGTACTCACGGTTGCTTTGTTTTCCTTTTTCTCCCCATATCAGTTTGACGTGACCAGAGGACGGAGCCCCCTGAGACAGATGCCCCGACGATCGCTACTACTACTACCCAGAGGATGGATACTACTACGAGTTGACTGACGACCAGGAGTAGGATCGGAGGGTCCCAGGCAAAGAGGCCTGCGCCTTTCGATCGTAGTGTTTTATTTTTGCCCCGCCTTTCTAAAGGCCTTTTTGTTTCTCTTTTATATCTGTACTCAGATATCTGATGCTTCCGCTGACGCTTGTATGCCATCGAGCTATGTATTCGAGCCCTCGAGGCCCTGGCTTGTAATATAAAGCTTGTATGACTTTATTTATGTTTTAGAGTTGTGTTGTGATATCTTCCCGTGAGTCCTTAGGCTTGATCGTGTGCATTTGCGTGTATGATTAGTGCACGATCGGGCCGGGGGCGTCACATCTGGCTAGCATGCCACCTGGCCCCCACCGCGGCATTTTGAAATCGCCAGGCGGCCTGCCTGGTCACGGCCGACTCCTACCAGTCGGCACTTCGGAAGACGGACGAAGCAGAACGCCAGACAAACCGGAGAAGGAAGCTGCTGGGGCTTCTCGCCCCTTCAGCCGCAGCGCCCCACAAGCTTCGGGGACTACTATCGGAGTAAATGACCACGGGTAGCCTCATCAGCTCCCCTGGGTATTTCAAGACATCAGGGCAGGCTGCGCCCCTCGACACCAAAGACAAAGGACCGCCTTCTTGGGGCCGGCTGGTCCAAGCGGCCGGTTGCCAGGAGGCGGCGGAATCCAGAAGACGGCCATGAAGTGGGCCGACTCCTAGCAGGCGGCTTCCTGGGAAGCCGGATCCTAGCAGGCGTTCCCTCGCGCCCTCAAAGTTAGCACCCACATAAACACGACGAGACGGGGCGTGGCTACATTACAAGCCTGCCACCCCCGAATCCAGGGGAGAGCGTGGCCACAGTGCAGCGCACCAAGCGGACATCCCACGCCCGGCGCGGCACTGTTGCCATGCTGCTCATGACATCACCCATGGCAGAAGAAGCCATGCTCCCACGACGGGCTGTCGGTACGGCTCGCAGGCGGCGGGCCCTACCTGTCCGTGAAGAGGCCAGAAGGTGGCGAGCCCTGACCAGTTGGCTCAAGGGGAGGCCGGCTCCTAGCAGGCGGCCCTCCATTTTCCTTGAAATTTGTGCGCCATTAACCAGAAGAGACGGGGAGTGGCTACAGTGAAATGCCCGCCAGGCGGCGGGACTGTAGCCACGCTCTCCTCGACCAAGCATGCATCATCGGTGGCACGGCTACAGTGCTACGCAGCCGACATGACCCACAAGCGGCGGACCCGGCTTGTCGGCCGAGTACAAGACAGCCGAGGGGACCCACGAGGTGGCGGGCCCCTGCAGTCGGCGGAGAGGCTGGCGACCAGAGACACTGACGGCCGGGTCCTACGCCCGGCTGGATTACCATTGTACCCCTGGGGGGTAGGCCTATATAAACCCCCCAGGTCACCCCATGCAAGGGGTTGGGACCTTGGTAGAGAAGATAGAGCCTTCTTCAACACACACACATAGAGAGTGGAGTAGAGCTAGCCTTGCCCTCCTTCCTCCTCTAGCAGAACAGCTCAAGGAGCAAGCTTGTAGCTACTTGTTGAGGTAGTGATCATGCGGAGACCCCGTAGAGCAGGACTAGGGGTGTTATCTCCTAGGAGAGCCCCGAACCTGGGGAAGATTCCCAGGCTTACGCGGTCTTTGTCACTCCCGCTTCTAGAGCCCGGCGACGTACTTTTGTCCCCATCCATGATAAGCCACCCCCTGGCATATGTCGCACGATATCCCCGACATTTGGCGCCCACCGTGGGGCTAGGTGCACCGTCGTCCGAAAACACGTTCTGGATGGGAACCCTCTTCCTTCATGGCGAGCGTAGCCAGCCCGGCACGCCTGACGGCGTTTGTGCTGACATGTTGCGCGGCATGGAAGTTGCTTGCGCTGCAAGCAGCTTCGCTGATCTCATCGGCTGGATCTGGCGCAGCCAGCTCCGAGAGCTGCCTCGTCGATTCCCTCGGCAAGCTTCACATCACCGACGAGCCAGTCTCCGACATGGAGTCCGTTGGCTGCACCGACTCATCCGTCGACATGGTCATCGACGCGGACGTCGCACTTTCTGATGCCTTCCCCGGTGACGTGGTGATCTTCGACGACCCGCTCCCTGCTGCAGACAGCAGCGCCAGCACCAGCACCATCACCGGGGTGCTGGTCATCAGCCACGATGGAGCATTCGACCAGGCCGGCCGGGACCCGTTGCAGGCGGCAATGCGGGACCTGTCCGCACCCGTAACGCCTGGTGCGAACGGCGAAACGCTGGAAGCGTGCCATATCGCGCTCCTCGACAGCGCCAACAAGTTGGCGGCCATGAGACGCCTCACCGAGGCCTACCACCACGAGATCGACCGTGTCGTCTGCGGCACGCCGGCTGCAGGCGAACCCAGCCACGCGGGCACGGTTCGGCAGCGCGGCGCAGCCATCGCCAGCATGTTGGGGGCCGACCGCCCAGTCTACGCTACTCCAATGGAGAACTTACGCGCCGCCCAAGCGGCGGCGGACAAGCTGGACCGCCTGGAGGGCGACGAGCGTCTCTGCATGACGGAGCGTGTCCAGCAGCTCATCGACGCGGCCGCCGCGCAGCAAGAAGCTGGCCGCCGCGTGGTGGAACCCGGCTTACAGGCCGGGAACCTTCCCCCTCGCCGAGAGCACGGCGCGACCTCCCGGACGCCGACAGGCGGCGCCCGCGACCGAGGAGACCAAGAACAGGTTGTTAGCCACATCCGCACCCGCGTCTCGATCGAGCGTGACCAAGACGGCCGCCCACGAGCAGTGGAATGGCGGGACGGTCGTCCGCCTCCCCCGCGCAGGGATAGGCGTGCCTCCCCGCCGCCTGTTGAGCATCCGACTCTCGAAGGCCGGCTGGGCCCCCGTGAAGGAGTCGGAGAGAACGACGCCCGCCACCGGATCGACCGCTTGGCTCGATTCCTGGCGTTAGAAGAAGAAGATGCGATCGGCCCGCCTTGTTTCGGCCCCCGCATTCGCGATGAGCCCTTACCCAAAGGGTTCTCGCTCCCTCAAGACACCCCCAAGTACAACGGCTTTGTGAAGCCGGAGGACTGGCTGGTGGACTACTCCACGGCCGTCAGCATAGCGAACGGCAACAAGCGCGTTGCCATAAAGTACGTTCCGCTCATGCTCCAGGGCACGGCCCGGACATGGCTGAACAGTCTCAAGCCCTACAGCGTCAACAGCTGGCTAGACTTCACCGAAGTTTTCATCCGCAACTTCACCAACACCTACAAGTGGCCGCCCAAACCTCGCCAGCTCTCTCTGTGCGTCCAAGGCCCGACTGAGTCTACCCGCGACTACTTGATGTGGTGGGCTGAACTGCGCAACTCCTGCAAAGGGGTGCATGAGGTGCAAGCCATAGAATACTTCACTGCCGGGTGCCGAGAGGGCACCCTACTCAAGCACCGACTCCTCTGCGATGAGCCGGCCACCCTCAACGAGCTGCTAATCATAGCGGACAAGTACGCCACCGCCGACTCCTCCATGAAGTCGGAGCTCCGAGTGGACGCGTCATGAAAGATGCTCCCTCCGGCCCCTCAGACGCCGGCTGGTGATTCCAGTCGGCGCCAACAGTCGAACGACAACAAGCGCAAGGCCCAGCAGCCGGCTACCACCAACCGGCAGGTGGCGATAGTCGAAGACTAGTAGCCAGAAGAGCAACCCGGCCCCAAGCGCCAGAAGGGCGACAAGCCTGCCTGGCTGCCCGCCTTCTCGTTTGAGCAAACCCTTGACGCTCCCTGCAAGTTCCACAGCGGCGCGAAGCCATCCAACCACACCACCCGGAAGTGCCATTGGCTCGCCCGCATCGCTAAGGGTGAAGGACTGCCTCCCCCGCCTACTAGCCCGCCGCCTCCACCTCCCCAGCAGCCGGCGGTTCGGCCAGTCAGCGCGATCCAAGATGAGTTTCCTGAAGAGCACGAAGCTTACGTCGTCTTCACCAGCGTGACTGACAACAGGCACAGCCGGCGTCAGCAGCAACGGGAGGTGAATGCTGTCGCCTCTGAAGCCCCAGAGTTCATGCACTGGTCCGAGAAGCCGATCAGTTGGAGCCAAGCTGACCACCCAGAGGTGATGCCATCTCCGGGTTCCTATGCCCTGGTGTTGGATGCCACCTTTGTGACAGAGAGGCGAGCTGCTCATTTCTCCCGGATTCTGATAGACGGCGGTAGCAACATCAACATCCTCTACCGCGACACCATGGAGAAGTTGTGCATCAAAGAGAAACTGCTCCAGCCCAGCCGGACTGTCTTCCATGGCATCATGCCTGGCCTTTCCTGCTCACCAATCGGCAAGATCAAGATAGACATCCTCTTCGGATACAAGAATCACTTCCGCCGAGAGCCAATCTGGTTCGAGGTGGTTGACCTTGAGAGCCCCTACCAAGCATTGCTTGGCCGGCCTGCCCTGGCCAAGTTCATGGCGGTTCCCCACTACACCTACCTCAAGAAAAAGATGCCAGGTACCAAGGGCATTATCACTGTAGCCGGCGACTACCAGAAGTCTGCCAAGTGTGCCGCAGCCAGCAGTCGGCTGGCCGAGTCCCTTGTGATTGCTGCCGAGAAGCGGCTCCTTGACCGGGTTGTGGCCATGGCCGGCAAGCAGCCAGACCTGTCGCCAGATCCCAAGGAGTTAGAAGCTCAGGGCTCTTTCCAGCCGGCCAAAGAAACCAAGAAGATACCCTTGGACCCGGAGTACCCGGAGAAGTTCACTGTCATAGGAGCTCACCTTGACAGCAAATAGGAAAGCGAGCTCGTCGATTTCCTCCGTGAGAATCGGGACATCTTCGCATGGTCTCCAAAGGACATGCCGGGTGTTCCGACGGATTTCGCCGAGCACAAGCTGCATGTCAGAGCAGATGCAAAAGCAGTCAAGCAACCCCTCCGCCGCCTGTCAGAGGAGAAGAGAAGAATTGTTGGTGAACAGATAGCCCGGCTTCTAGCAGCCGGCTTCATTATGGAAGTGTTCTTTCCAGAATGGCTTGCCAACCCACTCCTTGTACTGAAGAACAACAAATGGCGCATGTGTATTGACTATACCAGCCTCAACAAAGCTTGCCCCAAAGATCCGTTTGCCTTGCCTCGGATTGACCAAGTGATAGACTCCATAGCCGGATGCGAGCTACTGAGTTTTTTGGATGCCTACTCAGGGTACCACCAGATCAAGTTGAGCCCGGCCGACCGCCTGAAGACCGCCTTCATCACACCATTCGGAGCCTTCTGCTACCTGACCATGACATTCGGCTTGAGAAATGCCGGTGCCACGTTCCAGTGTTGCATGCAGAAGTGCCTCCTCAAGCAACTCGGCAGAAATGCCCACGTCTATGTAGATGATATTGTGGTGAAGACGGAGAAGTGCGGTACCCTCCTGGAAGATCTCAAGGAAACTTTTGATAATCTGCGCCGTTTTCAAATCAAGATCAACCCAGAGAAGTGTGTCTTTGGAGTACCAGCGGGCTAGCTCCTCGGTTTCCTTGTCTCGGAGCGCGGCATAGAGTGCAACCCTGTCAAGATCAAGGCCATCGAGAGGATGGAGAGGCCCACCCGACTGCGAGACATTCAGAAGTTCACCGGCTGCTTGGCATCCATCAGCCGCTTCATCAGTCGGCTGGGCGAGAAGGCTCTTCCCCTGTACCAGTTGATGAAGAAAACCACTCATTTCGAGTGGAACGACAAGGCGGACGAGGCTTTCCTCCAGCTCAAGAAGATGTTGACCACACCGCCCGTTCTGGCCGCTCCAGCTGCCAAGGAGCCCATGCTTCTCTACATCGCTGCCACCAGCCGGGTGGTCAGCATAGTCATGGTGGTAGAGCGCCAAGAAGACGGCAAGGCACAGCCGGTCCAGAGGCCCGTGTACTACTTGAGTGAGGTGCTGTCAGCCTCCAAGCAGAACTACCCCCACTACCAAAAGATGTGCTACGGCGTGCACTTTGCCGCCAAGAAGCTCAAGCCATACTTTCAAGATCACCCCATCACGGTTGTCTGCACCGCCCCGCTTGCGGAGATCATAGGCAGCAGAGACGCGTCGGGCCGGGTGGCCAAGTGGGCCATCGAGCTGGCCCCCTACACCATCTTCTACCAGCCTCACACCGCCATCAAGACCCAAGCACTGGCCAACTTCCTCGTCGACTGGGCCGAGACCCAGTACCTGCCGCCAGCTCCAGACTCCACTCATTGGCGGATGCACTTTGATGGCTCGAAGATGCGCACCGGTTTGGGAGCCGGCATCGTCCTCACCTCTCCCAAAGGCGACAAGCTCAGATACATGTTTCAAATCCATTTTGCCGCCTCCAACAACGTGGCCGAGTACGACGCACTAGTACACGGACTCCGGCTGGCCAAGGAGATTGGCATCCGCCGGATTCTGTGCTACGGCGACTCGGACTTGGTGGTCCAACAGTCGTCTGGCGACTGGGACGCCAAGGATGCAAACATGGCAAGCTACCGCTCCCCCGTCCAGCAGATCAGTGGATATTTTGACGGGTGCGAGTTCCTTCATGTGCCACGGGCCGACAACGAGCAAGCAGATGCCCTGGCGCGGATCGGCTCCACCCGGCAAGTCATACCAGCCGGCGTGTCCTTTCAGTGCCTCCGCAAACCGTCTATCAAGCCTTCCCCGGAATCAGAATTCATCTTTGTGCCGGCTGCCCCCGAAGCAGTCGGATCCGACTCGGGGGCTGCAGCAGCCGGCCCGGGGACTTCGGCAGGCGGCACGGGGACTACAGCAGTCGCACCCGACCCGGGGGCTGCAGCAGCCGTCCCGGGGACTTCACCAAGCGGCTCGGGGACTGCGGCAGTCGCACCCGGCCCGGGGACTCCACAACCCGGCCCGGTGGCTGCAGCAGTCGGCCCGGGGACTTCAACAACGCAGCAAGACATGGCCGACTCCACCCCGCCACCTCCCAACCCAACTGCCCTAGTTTCAGTGGCCGTAATGACAGTGGATGAAGTCGAAGCTCCATCATGGGCGCAGCCCATCCTCAACTTTCTGGTGAGCGGAGAGCTGCCAGCTGATGAGATCTCGGCCCGGCAGGTGCAACGCCGGGCAGGAGCTTACACGATAGTAAACAGAGAGCTTGTCAGGCGCAGCGTGACCGATGTCTTCCAACGCTGCATCGAACCAGAGAAAGGCACGGCAATCCTCAGAGACATACACCAAGGCGAGTGCGGCCACCACGCGGCCTCCAGATCCCTTGTCGCCAAAGCTTTCCGCCATGGTTTCTTCTGGCCGACTGCTTTGGAGGATGCCAAGGATCTGGTCAAGAAATGCAAGGGGTGCCAGAAATTCAGCTCCAAGCAACATCTGCCGGCTTCTGCACTCAAGACCATCCCCCTTACCTGGCCTTTTGCCGTCTGGGGGCTGGACATGGTGGGCCCATTCAAGACAGCACGCGGCGGCATGACCCATCTGCTCGTCGCCATCGACAAATTCACCAAGTGGATTGAAGCAAAGCCAATCAAGAAACTGAATGGTCCGACTGCTGTGACCTTCATCGCAGATATCATCGTCCGGTACGGTGTACCACACAGCATCATCACCGACAATGGCACTAACTTTGCCAAAGGCGCCTTGGCCCATTTCTGCGCGACGTAGGGCATCCGACTAGACTTAGCGTCCGTTGCCCATCCGCAGTCAAACGGCCTCATCTTATCCGGCATCAAGCCCCGACTGGTTGAGCCACTGGAGCGCTCGGCCGGCTGCTGGATCGACGAGCTGTCGGCCGTCCTCTGGAGCCTCCGCACCACCCCGAACAAATCAATCGGCTTCACTCCCTTCTTCCTCGTGTACGGGGCCGAGGCCGTCATCCCAACTGACATCGAGTTCGACTCACCTCGCGTCACCATGTACACGGAGGCCGAGGCGAAGGAAGCACGTGAAGACGGCGTCAATCTGCTAGAAGAAGGCCGGCTGTTAGCACTTAGCCGGTCCGCCATCTACCAGCAGAGCCTGCGCCTCTATCACAGTCGGAAGGTCAAGCCACGATCCTTCCAAGAGGGAGACCTTGTGCTCCGGCTGATCCAGCGAATAGCCGGCCAACACAAGCTCTCAGCCCCTTGGGAAGGCCCCTTCATCATCAGCAAAGCCTTGGGCAACGACTCCTATTACCTGATCGACGCGCAGGAGCCCAGGGCTCGCAAGAGGGACGATTTCGGCAAGGAAACAGAGCGCCCGTGGAACGCAAATCTCCTCCGAAGATTTTACAGTTAATGCAGTATGTACCACGCTACCTTTTGTATTAAGCGCAAAGACACCAGGTCCCTCGAGGAGCACTCGGGGGCTACCTTTCTTATCTATATGATAAGTTTCATGCCTGTGAGTGAGTTGTTTCATTCCTCCGCCCGGCACCGGGTCCGACCAGTTGGCCCGGGGGCTTGCCGCCTTGTACTATGTCAGCGCTACCTGCAGTCGGACAAGTAGTGTGCCGGCAGCTAAGCCCTCTCTTGCCATAAGCCGTAGCTCGCAGAGCGACTGCCTGGCTGGCAAGAGTCAAAGGGGGGAAATGATGCCCACATGAAAAATGGCTAAGGATGAAAGCACTCACATAGGCCAAGCCGGCTCCTCGCCTAGCCGTCTGGTTGCTGAGCAGCCTACCGGCCGGCTTCTCACTTAACTTGCTACGTTCTAAGCGGCCAAAGTACTTGCCTTCCCAAAATGGCCAAGTACCTGACCCAGCCAACAGACCGAAGAGCGGCTATCTGGCCGGCAAGCTGGCAGCCAAGGGAAGGCGGCAAAGGAAAAAGCCAAAAGAACAGAAAGCAAGACAAGTCGGAGCTTGGCAAACCACAACTTGTGCGAAAATTAAAATACATAGCAAGAGGCCCTCGGCCAGCATTCAACAAAGTTTGAATACACCCCAGGGGGTGGAACTGCGCAAATTTAACAAGTTCATTCTAGAGACCACAAAAGCAGGAAAAGATAAGATGAAGTTGGCAGCCTAGGCCAGAGGAGCAGCAGGCGGGTCCGGCAGGTTGGTGTAGTCGGCGGCGCCAGCTGGTGGAGTGGCTGTCTGGTGAGTCTCGGCTTGGTCGCCATTAGCAGTAGTCGGTGCACTCGCACACGGCTCGTTGCTCGAGGCCCGATCGAGCTGAGGCTAGCCGTCCGCTCCGCCCTCCGGTGCGTTGTCTTCACCATCCTCGTCTTCCTCGTCCTCGCCTTCGTCACTAGAGGCGATTTCTTCCGCCGAGTCCTCGCCGTCATCCGGGTTCAGCTCGAACCAGTTCGGCGGGACCTCGGCACCCTTCTCATCCAGCTCGGGGAGGAAGACACCGGTCTCGGTGTACTCGGCGATCGCCACCGCACGTCGAGTGAGCGCAGGCCCCACCGCCACCAACTCTTCCCTGGCCTCCTGCCGGAACATGGCCAACTGGGCTAGGTTCAGCCCAGGATACCACGCCTTGACAAACTCCAAGGCCCTTCGGGCGCCTACCCGAGCGGAGGAGCCCTTCCAAGCCTCGAAGCGGCTGATCGCCACCTCTAACCAGTCGGCGGTCCGACTGGGGGTGCGTGGAGCTTGGACGCCTGGAGGGTGGAAACCAGCTGGGACCCGGCGCGCTGAAGGCGGCGGAGCAGACGGTGAATCAGCTGCAGGCGCGTCCTGACGGCCAGGAACTGCTCGTTCATGTTTCGAGGCGCGTCGGGCGGGATCTCCACTCCTTCCCTCCTACGCTGGTCACGCCGCGCCTCGATGGCCTGGCTGACGGCGACGGCGTGTCCAGGAAAGAAGTCTACACAAAGAAAAAACAAAGACCAGAAGTCGGAAGCCGACTCTCGATGCAGTCGGCAGCCATTCCAAAGAAAGAAGTTTACCATCGATTATATCCTCAATCTCGCCGTAGCCAGCGGCGAGGATCGCATCCTTCTCGACCCACTTCGAGCGCTCAATCTCAAACTCGGCCTGGAGGGCGCCTTCCGCCTGCTTGAGTTTCTGGAGCTCCGCCTTGTGCTGGTCCGCCTGGTCCGCCAACTTCTTGGCCAGACTATCGCGCTCCTGGGCCGCCTTGCTGCGCTCCTCCTCCTTGGCGTGCAGCTCGGTCTGAACTTCGCCCAGGCGCTGCTGCAGTGTGGCGTTGGCTCCTACAAAATTGAGAAAGAGAAGACAATCAACAAAGTTGACCAAAAAGAAAAGTGGCTACCTGAAGATCCGGCTCGACTGCTCAGCAGTCGGCCCGAATCTCGGGGGCTACACCCAGCGGGTGCACTGACGCGCCCCCGCGAGGAAGAAGACGGAATGCTTACTCCGGCTCTCGGTCAGGTCGGCGGTCCGCTTAGCCAGCTCCTGGACCTGGGAGTTGAAGGCGGCTGCGCGGATGTTGTGGTAGTCCTGCAACGAAGACAAAAGAAGAGAAAACAAGTTAGCACTCGGAACTTACCTTAGAGTTCTGAGCCGCCTGCTCAGCAGCCGGCCCGGAACTCGGGGGTTACACCCAGTGGGTGCGCTGGCGCGCCCCCATGGAAGATTGCAAGAATAAAAAAACAAAGCAAAGAAGTGTACCCGGACGACCATTCGCGTCGCCAAGAATGTCTTCGTATACTGCTGGAGGGCGGTGCCTTGGGCCTGGAGCTGGGCCTGAACGTCCTGCGCGGCCTTGTTCAGCACGCCCGTCCCGCCCCCAGGCGTCCACTCTGGTGGGGCGGCACTGGTGGCCTCTGCATCTGGGGCCGACGAGCATGCGGCCCCGATCTCCTGCGCCCGTGGCACCGAGGCCGCCTTCGCCGCACGCCGGTGCCCCGGTGGACGGACCACAGGGGTCGCCCCCACCACCAGCTCGCCTCTGACCGGCGATGCTGGTGGCACGTCAGACCGACTGCCTCGGGCCTCGGCAGTCGGCGCTTGCGGGGGCACCTCCGCCCTCGGGACGCTGGCGTCGCCTCCTCTCCTGTCCACGACCGGCTGATCGTTGCCGGCTCCTCCAGTCGGCGCCGGGTTCTCTGGCGCTGGTGGCACTGCGCGCAGCGAGATGACGAGTTGCGGAGTCTGGCCGCGTGCGGCCTCTTCCGCTTGCACCTTGGCGGCCGCGTCCGCCTAGGCCTTGGCTCTGGCGTCCGCCCGGGCCTGGGCTGCGGCGTCCACCTGGACCTTGGTTGCAGTGTCGGCTTGGGCCTTGGCCGCCGCCTCCGCGTCCGGCTGCGCCGCCTCGGCCGCCTCCGCCTTCTACCGCTCCACCTCCTCGCGCTCCTCGCGCGCCTCCCGCGCGTTCCTCTCCGTCGCCTCCTGGAGGTCGGCGAGCGGGTCCACGCGACGGGTGTTGGCGGAGCCTTCCGCCGCCCCGATCACTGAAGCGGCGGTGGACCGCTCAAGAGAGAGCGGGGCCCTGTTCAAGCAAGACAAGAGGAAACTCAGAAAGAGTTTGCAAGAAAGAAGAAAAGAAAACGCAAGAGAAACCAAGCACTTACGCGGGCACCATCGGGGGCTGCTTCGGGGTCTTCTGGAACTGGGCCGCCTTCGCGGCGGCCTCCTGCCGCTTGGTCGCGGCGGTCGTGTTCTTGGACTTCTTCGGCCGGCTACCGAAAAGCAACGAGCCGGCTTGGCGCTTTGGTGTGCCGCCTGGTGCAGTCGGCGCTGCTAAAGAACTCGCACCCACCTTGTCGGAGCCGTGCGTGCGGCGCGGCTCGTTCTCCTCCTCGTCGTCATCCGGCCAGGACTTGAGGCCCCCTCCTCCTCCGGAGCCGCCTGCTCCGCCGTCGCCACCTGTGGCGTCGTCCTCCTCCATGGTGGCCGCCCCCAAGTCGGGGTCCTCCACGTCGCTCCTTGTTCGGTCCGGCATGTACCGCTGCCCTGGATCCAGAGTGCCGGCGGCTGACTGGGCCGGGAGGACCTGCACCATGACCGACTGGTCAGACGGCAAAACAAGAGCTCGGACCAGCAAAAGAGAAAAAGAACTGCAAGACTCACCGCAGGCAGCGGATGTGCGCGGTCGTACGACCGCTTGCCGAACCGCCAATCCATTTCCGATAGCTTGCAGTTGGAGAAGTAGTTGACCAGCCGGGCCACCTCCATGTCCGGCAGCTGCCATGTGCACATCCGGCACGGGTCCCGGTGCCCGCTCATGCAGCTGATGATGTGAGGCCAGGCTTGGAGGGGAAGCACTCGGCGCGTCACGAAGGCGGCCAGCAGGTTCGAGCCCTTCAGGCCCTCTGACTCCGTCATCGCCTGAAGTCGGGCGAGGGCGGCAGAGGAGGCGGCCGATAGGGAGCTCGGCTTGTACTGCCAGTTGGCGCGCGGCTCGGTTGGCGGGCCGGCCACGTAGGCAGGCAAGTTGATGTAGTCGCTCGTCGGGTGGATGTTCTTGACGTAGAAATAGAATTTCTGCCACAGATTGGCCGACTATAGCAGGGAGATGGGCGGGAAGCGGTTCCCGGTGCCCGAACGCCGCACCGCCACGCAGGCTCCGCATTGAGCCGCCTGGCCCTTGGTGGCGGTGCCGAGTTTGAGATAAAAGCACTCCCCCCAGAGCTCAAGGGTGGGGAGAGTGCCGAGGTATCCTTCGCACATGGTGACGAAGGCGGCCAGCAGCACCACCGTGTTTGGCATGAGGTGGTGCAGCTGGACTCGGTAGAAATCAAGGAAGGAGTGGAGGAAGCCGCTTGCCGGAAGGCCGAAGCCGCGAAGAAAATGGGACCGGAAGACGACGCGTTCATCGCCCTCCGGCACCGGCGAGATTTCTGCCTCGGGGGGGACACATACCCGCATGTTCGTCTCCCGGGGCAGCTGCCGTGTTTGACGAAGGAAGGAGAGGTGATCCTCATGGACGTTGGAACTGTCCCAGTCGCCGGCCCGTGAGCTCGCCATGGGTGAAGGAGCTCGTCGTAGGCACGACGCGGTGGCGAGCGGGCGAAGCCGCGGCGGAGCGAGGAAGCGCTTCGGCGAGAAGAAGCTCGACTATGGTGGGCTGCGGCAGCGTTTCGGCAAGAGGAAGAGGCGCTGCGGCGGCGGAGAGGAAGAAGAATGGCGAGGGGAGAGGAGGGCGCGCGTGCGTCTGCCACCCCCCTCCTCCCCCTACTTATAGCCCCAGGCGGCGGAGCGAGGGGGCGAGAGCGTGGGGGATCGTGGGATTAACTGCGCCCACTCCCCCACAATCCCACGATCGCGGCGCCAATAAAGGCGTGTATTGATTACCGCAGAAGCCCAACCGTCTACATCGGCCGCAGCGGATCCGCGCACGTGCCGAGGCACTGTAGTGGCGGGCCCCGGCCTGCGGTGACGTCCCGTCGCGCGCGTGGGCTGGCAGGCCGGCTTGGCCTGCTAACGCCGCGTGGCTGGCGGGCACGGGCGGCGAGCCTGACGTCTGGCTAGCATGCCACCTGGCCCCCACCGCGGTGTTTCGAAATCGCCAGGCGGCCTGCCTAGTCACGGCCAACTCCTACCAGTCGGCACTTCAGAAGACGGACAGAGCAGAACGCCAAACAACCCGGAGAAGGAAGCTGCTGGGGCTTCTCGCCCCTTCAGCTGCAGCGCCCCACCAGCTTCGGGGACTACTGTCGGAGTAAATGACCACGGGTAGCCTCATCAGCTCCCCTGGGTATTTCAAGACACCGGGGCAGGCTGCGCCCCTCGACACCAAAGACAAAGGACCGCCTTCTTGGGGCCGGCTGGTCCAAGCGGCCGGTTGCCAGGAGGCGGCGGAATGCAGAAGACGGCCATGAAGTGGGCCGACTCCTAGCAGGCGGCTTCCTGGGAAGCCGGATCCTAGCAGGCGGCCCCTCGCGCCCTCAAAGTTAGCACCCACATAAACACGATGAGACGGGGCGTGGCTAAAGTACAAGCCTGCCACCCCCGAATCCAGGGGAGAGCGTGGCCACAGTGCAGCGCACCAAGCGGACATCCCACGCCCGGCGCGGAACTATTGCCATGCTGCTCATGACATCACCCATGGCAGAAGAAGCCATGCTCCCACGACGGGCTGTCGGTACGGCCTGCAGGCGGCGGGCCCTACCTCTCCGTGAAGAGGCCAGAAGGCGGCGAGCCCTGACCAGTTGGCTCAGGGGGAGGCCAGCTCCTAGCAGGCGGCCCTCCCCTTTCCTTGAAGTTTGTGCGCCATTAACCAGAAGAGACGGGGAGTGGCTACAGTGAAACGCCCGCCAGGCGGCGGGACTGTAGCCACGCTCTCCCCAACCAAGCATGCATCATCGGTGGCATGGCTACAGTGCTACGCAGCCGACAGGACCCACAAGCGGCAGGCCCGGCTTGTCGGCCGAGTACAAGACAGCCGAGGGGACCCACCAGTCGGCGGAGAGGCCGACGACCAGAGACACTGACGGCCGGGTCCTACGCCCGGCTGGATTACCATTGTACCCCTGGGGGGTAGGCATATATAAACCCCCCAGGTCACCCCATGCAAGGGGTTGGGACCTTGGTAGAGAAGATAGAGCCTTCTTCAACACACACACATAGAGAGTGGAGTAGAGCTAGCCTTGCCCTCCTTCCTCCTCTAGCAGAACAGCTCAAGGAGCAAGCTTGTAGCTACTTGTTGAGGTAGTGATCATGCGGAGACCCCGCAGAGTAGGACTAGGGGTGTTATCTCCTAGGAGAGCCCCGAACCTGGGTTAAGATTCACAGGCGTACGTGGTCTCGCTCACTCCCACTTCTAGAGCCCGGCGACGTACTTTTGTCCCCATCCATGATAAGCCACCCCCTGGCATATGTCGCACGATATCCCCGACAACTATACAACGTACTTAAAATTAGCTAGTATATATAGTTGAACTAGCTATTTCAGTACGTGGTTGGCAACAATTGGGGAAAAGTTTGGTCGGTTCAGCTGTCGAGTTGAACTGTTTGTATAAAGAACGACTGCTTAATCTATGAATGAAATCTATGCTTAATTACTGAATTTTAGTTGCAAAAATTAGATAGTGCTAGTGATTTTTCGCTGCATATTTTGACAAATCGCAGTGTTACAAGGTTGACAAATGGCAATGTTACTAGATCAACAAATGTCAATCTTTCCAGTTTGACAAATGGCAATATACCCAATATGATAGATGCAAATATTACCAAATTGTCTGTATGTGGTTGCACACGGGTCATCCAAAACAACCGTTTGCGTTGAAGGGATGTACAAATCCTGCTCGGTACATTTTCTCTTGGCTTAGCGCCGAAGTCTGGCCTTGCATACCATATTCAATCTGAACCGTTTGCGTTGAAGAGATGCACAAATCCTGCGCTGCGAATTTTTCCTTGACTTAAGGGGGAAGACCATAGCTCTCACTTTGCATACGGGTGTTCTATCTAAAACGTTTGCGATCAAGAGCTGCACAAATATTGCTCGGCACATTTTTCCTTGGCTTCCTGGGGAAGCTGTCGGTTTGCATATGGGTGTTCTAACTAAAACGTTTGCGATGAGGGTTTTATATTTAAAAACCATTGACATTTTTTTCAAAAGAAAATCATTTGATAAGTCTGTACATTAAGAGAGAGAAACGCAAGTTCGTTAAAACGATATCTTTCATTCAGTCACACTGTGAATTTATATTCATATGATCGAGATACAGTATTAAACCCCAAAAAAAACTATTTCCAGTGGCGGCGGAGGCGGCGTGCCGCGCTGTCGTTGTCGTCCTCCGGGACGCCGTTGTTGAAGTCTTCAAGGAAGCACAGAATGTTCTTCACTTGGAAATCAAACATCATGTCGTCGCGTGATCGACGGGCGGGGCGCGGGAGGACGGCAACTGGCGGCGCTGAGATGTAGCGGTCGACGACGGCGTCCCATGCCGCTGAGAGGGGCGCGCACACGGCACGGGTGTGGCTGGCATGTACACGATCTCGCGGGGGTCCGCGGAGACCTCGCTGACGCCCGCGGCTTCCAGCTCTGCGATAGTGCTCGGCGACCAGCCCGTCAATGCTATGGGGATGGTCGCTGGCGCGGGCGCGGGGATGGGAGCTGGGACGGGAGCGGGGGCAGCCACCGCCACGGCCAGCTCGTTCTGGGCCATGTCCATGAGGCCCCATTCCTCCTTATTTTCTATCTCCTCCGGCTCGGAGTCGACTTCACCAAACTTGAAGACTAGTGGCAGATGATCCTTCTCCACCATGGCGTTGGTGGAGGTCTGCGAGAGGGAGGGGAATGGGAGGCGAACAGTAAGGCCGCCTGTATTAAACAGCGGCTCGAGCGCCATTAATGGAGAGGATGCGAGCAAGGTGGGCGGCCATGGAAGTCAAAGGGCTCGCTTCCCAGTGAGCCTGCGCATTGGAGGACAGCTTGCACGCCTCTCGGTCAGCCTGCGCACTGGACTGCACTCGCACGCCTCCCGTTCAGTCAAGCAGCTGTCCGCACGACACCTCCTATAGCCATTAAAACCAAGACACATGGCGTCACGTGAATGGTTAACAGAACACACACGATTTGAATTATACAAACGTTTGAGATATTAAAGTGGCAGCTATTTTTTCAAACTGCCTTTGTTGGCTGTTATTCGAGTGCGCCTTCTCTCAAAATGGACACGAAAAATACCACAACATGTCGGGTGCCATTCCATAATAGCATGCCAAGTTTCATGAATTTTAGACGAGTTTTGGATTTACTAGAATTTAAAAACAAAGTATCTCAACATTTTGCCGGCAATCAACAGTGCCCTGGTGTTTGAAATTCATTCCCATTTCTTGCATGGGACCTAAGCATGCACCCAAGGACACACATTTCATATGTCAACCCATTTTTCTGCACTGGAGCATGTGCATGTAGTTCAAATTTGAATTATGCACATAAAATGCCTAGAAAACCCAGTTAATGTATAAAAATGTCCAAGCGAACCCCGAAAAATCCCAAAAATTGACACAACACTCCTGTCGTTCTATGTTGACACTAGAAAAAATTTGAAAGCAAGAAGAGGAAACGGATATCGTTTCGTCCCCAAGGGTGGCACGTTCCCTCCCGAAATCATCAGGCTTTTGTGAGAAGCTCTGGTTTGCGAGAACCTTATACCCAAACCTGCCCCAAATGGGACAATTTTTTTACCACAGCATGTTGATGCCGCTCCATGATAGCATGCCAAGTTTCATGAACTTCAGACGAGTTTTGGATTTACTAGAATTTAAAAACCATGTATCTCAATGTTTGCGGCCGAGCGACGGTGGCAAGGTGTTTGACATTCATTCCCATTTCTTGCATGGGACCTAAGCATGCAGCCAAGGACGCAGATTTGATTTTTCAAACAATTTACATGCACTGGAGCATGTGCCTGTAGTTCAAATTTGAATTATGCACATAAATGCATAGAAAACTCAGTTAATGTATAAAAATGTCCAAACGAACCCCGAAAAATTCCTAAAATTAACACAACACTCATGTTGTTCTATGTTGACACTAGAAAAAAAATTGAAATCAAGAAGAGACAACGGATATCGTTTCGTCTAGAAAGGTGAAACATTCCCTACTGTAACCATGAGGCTTGTTGTAAGAAGCTCTGGTTTGTGAGAAGCTTATATACCCCAACCTGCCCCAAATGGGACAATATTTTTACCACTACATGTTGATACTGTTCCATGCTAGCATGTCAAGTTTCATAAATTTCAGACGCGTTTTTGATTTACTAGAATTTAAAAACCATGTATCTCAATGTTAGCGGCCGAGCGACAGTGGCAAGGTGTTTGACATTCATTCTCATTTCTTGCATGGGACTTAAGCATGTAACCAAGGACACACATTCCAATTTTGAACCCATTTATATGCACTGGAGCATGTGCATGTAGTTCAAATTTGAATTATGCACATGAATGCATAGAAAACTCAGTTAATGTATAAAAATGTCCAAGCGAACCCCAAAAAATCCCAAAAATTGATGAAACACTCCTGTTGTTCTATGTTGACACGAGAAAATTTTTGAAAGTAAGAAGAGGCAACAAATATCGTTTCGTCCCCCAAGGTGGCACGTTCCCTACCGAAACCATCAGTCTTGTTGTGAGAGAAGCTCTGGTTTGCGAGAAGGTTATACCCAAACCTGCCCCAAATGGGACAATATTTTTACCACGGCATGTCAATGCCGTTCCATGATATCATGTCAAGTTTCATGAATTTCAGACGATTTTTCGATTTACTAGAATTTTAAAACCATGTATCTCAATGTTAGCGGCCGAGTGACAGTGTCAAGGTGTTTGACATTCATTCTCATTTCTTGCATGTGACCTAAGCTTGCAACCAAGGACAAACATTTGATTTTGCAACCCATTTTTATGGACTGGAGCATGTGCATGTAGTTCAATTTTGAATTATGCACATAAATGCCTAGAAAACTCAGTTAACGTATACAAATGTCCAAACGATCCCCGAAAAAATCCAAAATTTAACACGACACTCCTATTGTTCTATGTTGACACCAGGAAAAAAATTGAAAGGAAGAAGAGGCGACGAATATCGTTTTATCCACAAAGGTGACACGTTTCCCTAACGAAACCATGAGGCTTCTTGTGAGACGCTCTGGTTTGTGAGAAGCTTATACCATAACCTGCCCCAAATGGGACAATATTTTTTACCCCAGCATGTTGATGCCATTCCATGATAGCATGCCAAGGTTCATGAATTTCAGACGGGTTTTGGATTTACTAGAATTACAAAAGCAAGTACTTCAACGTTTGTCGGAGAGCCACGGTGCCGTGGTGTTCAAAATTCATCCCCATTTCTTGCATGGGACATAAGCATAAACCCATGGACACATATATGATTTTACAACCCATGTTGGTGCACCGGAGCATGTGCATGTAGTTTAATTTTGAATTGTGCACCTGAAATAGCTAGAAAACCAATTTAATGTATAAAATATCCAAACGAACCCTGAATAATTCCAATTTTTTTACGACACACATATAGTTGCTTGTTCACTGCAGATAAAAGTTCTAGCAATTCAAACGCCCTCCATTGCCGCTGTGACCCCATTATGTAATTCAAATCTAGATGAAAAATCAAGTAGATCCCATACAGTTTATTATCACCAACCTTGTGAGATGCAGTACAAAATATCTTGGAGCACCGTCGGTGTATAGTACGCCTATGGCTTACACGAGAAGGTGCGTCAGCTACAGTCCATAGCCGGCGTGTCAAGCACACTAGCTCGCTCCCCAAATATCATTGCACTGTTCAATCGTCGCCAGTG
This sequence comes from Thinopyrum elongatum, assembly GCA_011799875.1. NCBI lineage: Eukaryota > Viridiplantae > Streptophyta > Magnoliopsida > Poales > Poaceae > Thinopyrum > Thinopyrum elongatum. The sequence goes on along the minus strand of CM022299.1, from coordinate 373,318,273 downwards.
AAAGATGGGGACGTGGACCCGTGTCGTGAGGGCAACTTCGGCGACCCACTCCAGCGAGAGTGCGGCCGCAGCCGCCATGCGCATGCTAACAAGGTTCATGAGCGCGGCCGCAATCTGCGACCGGGCGGCCAAGGCAGCCCAAACGGCCACTGTTGCTTCTCAGGTGGCGGCAGCAACATCTGCCTCGGGGATAGCATCTGGCGAGAGTGGCACAACAGCTATCCGTTCTGCAGCGGCGGCCTTAGCCCTGATGGAGGCCGCCCACGACCATGTCGAGGCCGCCCACGCCTAGCTCGTGGCGGTCACCGCACAAATTGAACGAAGCTTCTCCGACAATGGTCGGCAACCCACTGCCGAAGAGTTGATAATCGCCGAGAGCGTTTGAGCAGCCGTCCGTTCCTCCACCGCATACCTTGCCACGACGGAGCCCGTCCAAGCCCAGATCGCGGCCGCCCATGCCTAGCTCGTGGCGGCCTTTTCCAAAGAGATGGCGGACGCGGATGGCGAGATGCTTGTCGAGTATGGTGCGATGGATGCCATGGAGCCCCTTCCCCAGGAGACCGTCGGGCGCAAGCTGGACATGGAGGAGGCGGCGGAGATCGACGAGCACCAGCCATAGTAGTACTCTTTGTTTTATTTAATTAAGAGCGCCGGTCTTTAATTTGTTAGAGTAATGTTTAGGTCAGCTAGCTCTGTTTAATTGCTAAACTTGCTCGATTAAGAAGTGTGGGTGTGCTGTAGTCTCCTTTGTGTACCCAAATTATGGAATGACGTGGATGACCACTGTAACCAGGGAAATTCAAACCAAAATTTTTGACGTTCAAACTCATCACACATGGGTTAAGCTATCTGAATCGTTTGTGATGTTCACATATTGTACACAGTTCTGAATAAGGGACTGTGTCTGATGACACTTTGCGCGCCAGTTTTTTCGCTGAACCGATTCAAAATTTTCGGCTTCCGAGGAAATATCTACCTCCCCGCCTCCTCCCCCTTACCAAAAGCCACATTTCCCCTGTTTCTGCCTTCCTTTCCAAGTTGAAACCTTCACTCCTTGCTTGCAGCGCCGCGTCCTCGCCGGCGACCCTCCTTCACACTGCTCGGCCTCATCTATCCAGGCAGGTAATCCACACCCGACCCCCATCCTCCTCCTCCTTCCACATCCCACATGCCCCGACCGCCGACGTGACACCTTCCACCCAAATCACTGACCCCTCCACCAAATAAGCGCCGCCCTAAGCCATGGTGCACGCAGTATAGCCAGGAGCTCAAGGAGCATTTGGCAGCGGAGAAGCAAATCACTGCCGCACGCGCGGATGAGATCGCGATGGCTGCCATTCATGCCGACCCCTAGATCTTGGAGGAGCACCTTGCCGTTTGCTAGCTACGCCGGTTAAGCATGCTCGGTTTACCTGTTGCGTGTGCTGCTCCTGCCTTTCCTTAACAAATTCTAGTGAATTATGCTATCTAATTTTACCATGCAATCTGTTGCTCTAGTGTATATGTTCTATATGTCGTGCAGTGTGGTGCTCACTCATTAACTGTTTGGTTAATTAGTTGTCGTCTTCAGTTAACTGTTTGGTTTAATTCTGCAAATGTGATGTTCAATTATTCAGGCTGCCATTTTGTATTGTCTTCTATGTGAGAAATAAATCAAATTTATCTTTACAAAATACATGAGAAACAAATACAATTGCTATATTTCCAAGTTGTCAAGCATGCTTGGTTTGGTTAACTGTCTGATCTTCTAGTATGTTATACATTATGCAATGTGGTGCTCAGTTAACGTTTGGTTCATTTGTTGTGGTGTTTAGTTAACTGTTTGGTTCAATTCTACAATGCGATGTTCAATAGTTGTGGGTGCATTCTGTTATTGTATACCAAGTGAGAAGTAAATCGAATTTGGTTGTACTAAATACATGAGAAACAAATACAATTGCTATATTTCCAAGTTGTTAAGCATGCTTGGTTTGGTTAACTGTCTGATCTTCTATTAGGAGTATGTTATATTGTGCAATGTGGTGCTCAGTTAACGTTTGGTTCATTTGTTGTGGTGTTTAGTTAACTGTTTGGTTCAATTCTGCAATGCGATGTTTAATTATTGTGGGTGCATTCTGTTATTGTATACCATGTGAGGAATAAATTGAATTTGGCTGTAGTAAATACATGAGAAACAAATACAATTGCTATATTTCCAAGTTGTTAAGCATGCTTGGTTTGGTTAACTGTCTGATCTTCTATTAGGAGTATGTTATATTGTGCAATGTGGTGCTCAGTTAATGTTTGGTTCATTTGTTGTGGTGTTTAGTTAACTGCTTGGTTCAATTCTGCAATGCGATGTCCAATTGTCGTGGGTAGAATTTTGTATTGTTGTGCATGTGAGGAATAAATTAAATTTGGCTGCACTTAATACATGAGAAACATATACAAGTGCTATATTTCATAGTTCTTAATCATGCTTGGTTTGGATAAATGGGTTTTCCATGTGGCTTGAATTAATCTGATGAATCTACAATGTGCTTATTTTTCATCAACATATTTTACTGATAGCATGCGAACCCTCACTTAACCTGATGACTAACTACCTTATATGTGTTGCAGGGAAACAATGGGAAGCACTGAGGTTTACAATTGAGGTTAGCATGTGCATGGTCCGTTTTCTAATAGCACATTATTGTGCAATTGCAGGAACCATTCTAATATTTAGGTTTTTAACAATTTGGTCTTGCATATTTAGGTCCTGCTGTCAGAGGTTTTGACCCACTGTTCGACCCTTTTTGCATATGGGGAATGAGTTGTCCATGAATATCAATCAAGTCAAGAAACTCAGAAAGATTGTTAGGATAAAGAAATTGGCGACAAAAAACAACAAGATCTTTGTCTGCACAATGAAGAAGACATCAGTTCACTACAAGATGGTACTAACTATTATACCTTGCCTTTTTTTATTCCTTTGCCCCATTTCCAATATAGAGAAGATATTTATGCACATCCTTGTTTTCAGGCCTTTCCAAAGCAGTTCACTGATGATTACCTCTCAAACCACCTCTATAGTCAGGAGGCGAGGAAGGTTTTCATACAACACCCACGGTTCAATCTTGAAGTGTTCCTGAAGAGGACGAAGGATGGACAATCAATCATCTACAGGCACTGGCCTAAAGTTGCAAAGACCTTCAACATCAATGAAGGCTCAATATTCGCCTTCCGCTTCAGCAATTTTCCAGATGAGATGCATCTGTCTATGTACTGTCTATGATGCTAATTTCGAAAGGTTCTAAATGTTGCATGTGAAACTTGGTGCTGGTGCAGTTGTGTAATGGGGTAGCTGAGTGCTGAATCTATATGATGTTGTACTCTGATGTATTTCAATTATGAAATCCTGCTTCCTTAATATGGAAATGAAATATATTATGTGCTTAATATGAATGCCAATTAGATTAATAAATGGATTATTAATAATAGGGTAATTAGCCTGCTAATTGGGTTTTTCTATTGCAAACGGTTATTGAGAAAACACCATGGGCGATGACCTCAGGCAACGCACACAGTTTCTAGGAATAAACCGTGTTGGATCAGTGAACAATCACACACGACATCCTCTTGAAAACTGTTTGCGTTAGGCCACCTTGCGCAAACATTTATCACATAAAAACTGTGTGTGATGGACAGCCTTTGCCACACAGTTTCTTCTACGCACCGTGTGTGATGCATTCAATAACGCAAACGATAAAATTGTTAATATCGTGTGCAATGGCAACGCTATCACAAATGATTTAATGGGGAAAATTGTGTGTGATGTAACTGCGAACGGAAACGTTTTCCTTGGAGCGACTGTGTGGGATGTATATATGAACGGAAACGTTTAGCGGGGACTAACTGCGTGGGATGTACTTACGACCAGAAACGATTTTGCCTGTATAATTGTATTTTTTTAGCACTACTGTATGTATAATTGTATTTGATCGCTCGCCGGTCGCACACGACCTCATTTTGCCGAGCGTGTGTGCCAGGAGGGCATATCCCCGACGGTTTCTGGGTCGTGTGGGAAGGATCCCCCTATCGCAGTCACTCACTAGGTGACGGTTCAGAACGCCGTCGCGGAAAGGGGTTAAAAACCATTTGTATAGCACCTCGCTGTACCAGTACGCTATTGGTTATTGACCGGAGAGGTGTCTCGGTCATGACTACATAATTCCCGAACCCGCAGGGTCGCACGCTTAACGTTCGTTGACACTAGAGTAGTATTGGGATATTTGATGAGTGGTAACCAAATATTGTTCGGGGTCCCGGATGAGATCCCAAACGTCACGAGGAGTCTCGGAATGGTTGAGAGGTAAAGATTTATATATGGGAAGTCATATTTTGGGTTCCGAAAAAATGTGCAGTTTTTTCGGTATTGTACCGGGAAGCTTCCAGAAGGTTCCGGAGGATTCTGGAGGGGTCTAGAAGTCCCCAAGTGGGTCCACCATGACCCAACGGCTAGCATGGGCTGCGGGGAGTTGCCCTGGCCTTATTGGGCTAGGCGCACCAAGTCCTCAAAAGCCCATGTGGCTAGGGAAGGCAAAAAAGGAAGGAGTCCTAGTAGGAATAGGATTGGACTTGGAGTCCAAGTCCTCTCCCCCATAGCTGTGCCCTAGGGATTGGAGGGGCTGTTTCCCACACCCCTACACCTATATATAGAGGGGAGGGGACGCCCCAAGAGGACACACCAAGCCCTTGGCGCCCCTCTCTCTCCCGTTACTCCGTAGTTCCACCGCCTCGTCCCCGCAACGCTTAGCGAAGCGCTGTCGGTGCTCCACCACCACCATCACCGCCACGCCATCGTGTTGCTTGTGATCCCATCTACTTCTCCTCTCCTGCTTGGTGGATCAAGAAGGAGGAGACATCATCGAGCCGCACGTGTGCTAAACTCGGAGGTGTCGTCCGTTCGGCACTAGATCGGTTGGATCGTGATCGGATCGCGAAGAGTACGACTACATCAACCGCGTGATAAACGCTTCCGCTTAGCGATCTACAAGGGTATGTAGATGCTCTCCCCCTCTCTTAGCTATGCATCTCCATGGATAGATGTCGCGCGTGCGTAGAAATTTTTTGTTTTCCATGCAACGTTCCCCAACAGTGGCATCATAAGCCAGGTCTATGCGTAGATGATGTGCACGAGTAGAACACAAAAGAGTTGTGGGTGGTGATGTTCATACTGCTTACCACCAACGTCTTATTTTGATTCGGCGGCATTGTGGGATGAAGTGGCCTGGACCAATCTTACATGTCCATGTACATGAGACCGGTTCCACCGACTGACATGCAACTTGTTTTGCATAAAGGTGGCTGGCGGGTGTCTGTTTCTCCTACTTTAGTTGAATCGAATTAGACTACGGACGGTCCTTAAAGAAGGTTAAAATAGAAAACTTGATAAATCACCGTTGTGGTTTTTGTGTAGGTAAGAACGGTTCTTGCTAGAAGCCCATAGCAGCCATGTAAAACTTGCAACAACAAAGTAGAGGACATCTAACTTGTTTTTGCAGGGCATGTTGTGATGTGATATGGTCAAGACGTGATATGATATATGTTGTTGTATGAGATGATCATGTTTTGTAATATCGACAACCGGCAGGAGCCTTAGGGTTGTCTCTTAATTATTGTATGAAATGCAATCGCCATGTAATTGATTTACTTTATCTTTATGCGTTAGCAATAGTTGTAGAAGCAATAGTTGGCGAGACGACCTCGACGCAACGACGGAGATCAAGGTGTCGAGCCGGTGACGATGGAGATGATGATGATGCTTTGGAGATGGAGATCAAAAGCACAAGAGGATGATGGCCATATCATGTCACATATTTTGATTGCATGTGATGTTTATCCTTTATGCATCTTATTTTGCTTAGAACGACGGTAGCATTATATGATGATCCCTTCACTAAATTTCAAGATAAAATTGTTGTCCCCGAGTATGCACCGTTGCTAAAGTTCGTCATTTTTGAAGCACCTCGTGATGATCGGGTGTGATAGACTCTACGTTCACATACAACGGGTGTAAGCCAGATTTACACACGCATAATACTTGGGTTAAACTTGATGAGCCTAGCATGTACAGACATGGTCTCGGAACACTGGAGACCGAAAGGTCGAACATGAGTCATATAGTAGATATGATCAACATAGAGATGTTCACCATTGATGACTACCCCATCTCACGTGATGATCGGACATGGGTTAGTTGATTTGGATCATGTATCATTTAGATAACTTGAGGGATGTTAATTTAAGTGGGAGTTCATTAGTAATTTGATTAATTAAACTTAATTTATCATGAACTTAGTCTTAATATTTTTTGCATATCTATGTTGTAGGTCAATAGCTCGCGATATAGCTCCCCTATTTTTTGATATGTTCCAAGAGAAAACTAAGTTGAAAGATGATGATAGCAATAATGCAGACTGGGTCCGTGATCTGAGGATTATCCTCATTGCTGCACAGAAGAATTATGTCCTTGATGCACCACTAGGTGACAGATCTGCTTGCAGGAGCTGATGCAGACATTATGAACTTTTGGCAAGCTCAAGCTGATGACTACTTGATAGTTTATTGCGCCATGCTTTATGGCTTAGAATCGGGGCTCCAAAGACGTTTTGAACGCCATGGAACATATGAGATGTTCCAAGAGCTAAAATTGGTATTTCAGGCTCATGCCCGTGTTGAGAGGTATGAGACCTCTGACAAGTACTTTGCCTACAAGATGGAGGAGAATAGCTCAGCCAGTGAGCATGTGCTTAGAAGGTCCGGGGTACTACAATCGCTTGAATCAAGTGGGAGTTAATCTTCCAGATAAGATAGTGATTGACTGATTTCTCTAGTCACTATCACCAAGCTACTAGAGCTTCGTGATGAACTATAATATGCAAGGGATGACGAAAACGATTCCCAAGCTCTTCGCGATGCTGAAATTGGCGGAGGTAGAAATCAAGAAAGACCATCAAGTGTTGATGGTTAACAAGACCACCAGTTTTAAGAAAAAGGGCAAAGGAAAGAAAGGGAAATTCAAGAAGAACAACAAGCAAATGGCCTCTCCCATGAAGAAGCCCAAAGCTGGACCCAAGCCTGAAACTGAGTGCTTCTACTACAAAGGAAATTGTCACTGAAAGCAGAACTGCCCCAAATACTTGCTTGCGTAGGTAAGAACGGTCCACCGCCTCGTCCCCGCGACGCTTAGCGAAGCGCTGTCGGTGCTCCACCACCACCATAACCACCACGCCATCGTGTTGGTTGTGATCCCATCTACTTCTCCTCTCCCGCTTGCTGGATCAAGAAGGAGGAGACGTCATCGAGCCGCACGTGTGGTAAACTCGGAGGTGCCGTCCGTTCGGCACTAGATCGGTTGGATCGTGATCGGATCGCGAAGAGTACGACTACATCAACCGCATGATAAATGTTTCCGCTTAGCGATCTACAAGGGTATGTAGATGCTCTCCCCCTCTCGTAGCTATGCATCTCCATGGATAGATCTTGCGCGTGCATAGATTTTTTTTGTTTTCCATGCAACGTTCCCCAACACCTGGTTCTTGGAGGAAAGTTGCGATTGTGCCTCCCTCAGGGTGGTCTTTGCTTTCTGCGCTTCCTCTTTGAGAGCCGCAATCTCCTTATCGCTCCTGGCAAGGTCTTCCGTCAACTTGCTCACTTGCTTTTCAAGATCAACCTTGGCGGCGGATGCGGCAGCCAGCTCGTCAGAAACCTTCTTCAGCTGGCCAGAGGATTCAAGGGTGAACGCGTCAAGTGTGGCTTTGTGCTTGTCCTCCAAGTCCTTGGCACACTGCTGGATGAGAGCCTCTAGCTCCTCATCCTTGCCGCGGAGGGTGGCTTCGAGGTTCCCTTCCCGGGCAGAGATATCCTTCTCTTTGGTGTTTAGAAGGGCTTCGCGCTCCGCCAAGCGGACCTCCCGGGTAGCGATATCCTCCATGGCCATGGTCAGCACCTCCTCTTGCCGCATGATGGAGTGGGATTGCTTCTTGTACCATTCCCGTAGTTCATTACCCTTGTCCGCCAGCTTCTTATCCATGAGAATGGCTGAGTCACGCTGCTCCTTGACTGCCTGCCACTTGAGATCATACCTGTGTTGTGCATCTTTGAGCCCTACCACCACGGATTCCAGAAAAGAAAGGTCCTTGGCACTCTCAGCAGGATCACCAGCCTCTTGAACTCTCTGAGACAACGGTGCTAGTATGCGTCTGATTTCTTCATCAAAATCCACAACCGCTGAAGCAGATGAACCTAGAGTGGCTGGCCCAGGATGTGCAAGGGTCAGTGCTAGCTTGCCCGAGGGTGGCTAAGGGACTGCGGCCTATGCGCGTTGTGGAGGAAGGGGCCCCATAGTTTGCAGAGGAGTTTTCTCCTCCACAACTGTTTCTGAGCCAGATATGCTGCCAGGGATCTTCCCAGCCTCCCTTGAGGAATCTTGGATATCCCCGGTAGTGTGCTCGTGGCCTTCTGCGGCAGCAATCTTGATTGCTTCCTCGGCAGCACTTTTTCCGATGTTGGCCACTTCCTCCAAAAGCTCAGGTTCCTCAGTCGATGAGCCTGTGGATGAAATCAAGTCAGATGGAGTGGTGAGAAGTCAGACACTGCTAGATCAAAACCCGGAAGATAATTCATGCAAGGCAAATAGGAGCAAAGGCAAACGGAATACCCGGTGGCGGCTGCCACGAAGAGATATCTTCTCGCCCGGCAACATAGGTTGCCGGCGCGCGGTCCACATCCGCCCCTTCGGTGGTTGTGGCCTCGATGCGGGTAGACTCCCCAGAGGAGGCCCTTGCCGATGGTGCTTCTATTTGGGCCTTGGACAGCGGAGACCCTTGGAGAGTCGGACCCTCTTGGAGGGCCCCGCCATGCTGGCTCTCACCCAACCCCTTGCCAGGGGATGGCGGGCGCTGTGACGCCCCTGGCTTAATTGTGCACTAACCATACAAGCAAATGCACACGATCAAGCCTAAGGACTCACTTGAAGATATCACAACACAACTCTAAAACACAAATTAAAATAATACAAGCTTTATATTACAAGCCAGGGGCCTCGAGGGCTCGAATACATAAGCTCGCTTACAAGCGTCAGCGGAAGCATCAGATATCTGAGTATAGATATAAAAGAAAGACAGATAGGCCTTAAAAGGCGGGGCAAAACAAAAGCTACGATCGAAAAGGCGTAGGCCTCCTGCCTGGGACCCTCCGATCCTACTCCTGGTCGTCAGCCAACTCGTAGAAGTAGCCATCCTCGGGGTAGTAGTAGTGATCGTCGATAGGGGCAGCTGGCTCTGGGGCTCCGTCATCTGGTCGCATCAAACTGATATGGGGAAAAAGAGGAAGCAAAGCAACCGTGAGTACTCATCCAAAGTACTCAGCAAACAAGGATCTACACTACATATGCAACATTATCAAAGGAAGGTTGTATAGGTGGACTGGGCTGCAGCAATGCCAGAATAGAGAGAAGGCCTAGTCCTATCGAAGACTAGCATCTTCAAGCATCTTGTAGCATTTAGAAGAGTACAGAACAACATAATATAAAGTAGTAGTAGTGTTATCAACCTCGCCCAGAGATCCTTCCTCGACTCCCTGCGAGAAAGCAATCCCAGAGCCATACTATCCATTTCTCATCACAAGTATCCAGTTCTAGTTGTGTCGATCGGGATACAACTCTGAGCGTCCGTTACCGAGGATCCGACTATGCATAGATTAGTTCTTCCCTGCAGGGGTGCACCAACTTACCCACCACGCTTGATTAACTCCGGCCGGACACACTTTTCTGGGTCATGCCCGGCCTCGGCCAAATGACACACCGCAACCCTACCTAGAGCTCAGCAGAGAGGTCCCCGTCGGTCTATATCCTAAGCGTTCAGGGGTCTTGGGCCATCACCCTGTGCACTCCGGGTCGTTGATCCCAGAGCCCTAATATCCAAGTATGAACCTCGGCCAGAGATCCTTCCTCAACTCCCTACGAGAAAGCAATCCCAGAGCCATACTATCCATTTCTCATCACAAGTATCTAGTTCTAGTTGTGTCGATCGGGATACAACTCCGAGCGTCCTTTACCGAGGATCTGGCTATGCATAGATTAGTTCTTCCCTGCAGGGGTGCGCCATCTTACCCACCACGCTTGATTAACTCTGGCCGGACACACTTTTCTGGGTCATGCCCGGCCTCAGCCAAACGACACACCGCAACCCTACCTAGAGCTCAGCAGTGAGGTCCCTGTCGGTCTATATCCTAAGCGCTTAGGGGTCTTGGGCCATCGCCCTGTGCACTCCGGGTCGTTGCGTGCAGGGGGAAGCCAGGCACCAGGAGGGCGCCGGTCCGTCCCGGCCGCGATGCTGAACTGGACGTCTGACAGAGCTTTCGGCTGATGCCACGATGTAGAGTGCCCATAACTTTTCCCGCGTGATGGTTAGTGCTATCGGGCCAAAGGCCCACTCAGATCAAATATCCAAATCGTTAGTGCATTGGTAGCGTGCGGTAACAAGCAGAGACTCACGATCGATGTGACCCCGTCGCCCCATCTCGAGGACTTGCGGCAAGGGCCAAGAATGCCCGACCACGCCTCGTAATTATCTCTCGGGTACCCTCCAGGTCAACCCGACTTCCCATCACTCGCGGGTACCCCTCAGGGCCGACCCGATGTCATCATGGTTCGGTGTTAAGTCAAAGTAACCGTGTGTCCAAACACCAGGGGGAAACCTGAGGAATCACCCTCGATGGATTCCACCTAATGTAGTCGTCAAGGTGAACTTAGGAGGAATCACCCTCGAGGTTCACACTTGAGGTGTTGCACGACGGCGTCGTTATCGGGAGTGCTGAAGGAGGAATCACCCTCGAGGACCACGACCGAATAGCTACTCTACAGAGTTAACATCAGAAGTGCTAAATGAGGTATCACCCTTGGCACTCGATAGTAACGCTGCAGTGTCGTACAACTAAGGGGGTGATGTGCGGTGCCGAGGTCTGGTTGTCGATCACGTTGATCGAGTCATCTGATAATCCAGCGGGGGCAACTGGGTCAAAGTGGGGTCTCTGGTGGGTCTCTAACCAGCCTATACTAAGCAGTTTAGGATAAGCAGGTAGGTATCAACAGCAGTTACAAAAACAGGCTATGCATCAGAAATAGGATAAATAGCAGCAGCAACAATTTCTAATGCAAGCATAAGAGAGAAAGAATAGGCGATATCGGCATGTTCAAGGGGGGGTGCTTGCCTGGAAGCTCTGCGGCAAGAGAAGGGTCGTCAACAGTGTAGTCGAACTCCGGAGCTGCGTTGGTCTCGGGGACTACGTCGGTACTGGGATCTACCGAGAGAGAAGAGGGGGAAGAAATAGATAAATACACAGCAAACTTATGCAACACGATGCATGCTATGCTAACGTGCAGTGCAGGGTTGCCTAAAAGCATGTCTAAACCATTTTAGTTATTTTAGGATTTAAATTGGAATTATTAACCGGTATATATGCACTATTCATCTACCGGAAACAGGCTAAAAGTTGCGGGTTTACCTTCGTAGAGGGTCCCGACACGGAAACAGATGGCACGATCGGATTTTTCTCGTCTTTCTGAGCAACTTTCATATATAAAGTTTTTTGATCCGAGCTATGGTTTAATTTCTACATATTTTAAAAGATTTAAACATTTTCTGGATTTATTCAAATTAACAGAAATGATATATGATGTCAGCATTGCATCAGCATGACATCAGCAGTCAGCTGACCTGTTTGACTGGTCAAACTGACCAGTGGGTCCCACCTGTCATAGTCAGAGGGCTAATAGTGGTTTATTTTGAACTAATATGAGGTTAATTAGCTATTGGGCCCCACCTGTCAGTGTCTTAGTTAACTAACTAATTAATTTTAATTATAAAAATGTTTTAGTTAAACTAATTATGCGGTGGGGCCCGCATGTCAGTGACTCTGGGCTGCCCAGTCAACACATTGACTGGGTCAACCCAGTCAATGGGGCCCCCAGGGCCCACTAGGAGCAAGCCAGGGGTGGTGCCCGCCCAGCCACATCGGCGGCGGCCATCGGAGTTGCTCCGGCGACCTCCTCGCGTGGCGGCGCGTTCGAGACAGCGACGGGATTTGGCTACAGGCCACCGTTTCACGCGCGAGAGGGCGTGTTCGAACGAGCGGAGCTAGCCGCGTCGAATGGTGGCGGTACGTGGCCGGAGGTGGCCGAAAACAAGGCCGGCGACGAGCTACGGCAGCGGTGCGTACGGGACCTCGACGGAAATGGCGCTACGGAGCTCGGTGGAGTGCGTGCGCGTGCTCATTGTGCTCCTGGGAGCACCAGGAGCACGGTGTTGTGCTCAGGCAAGTGTGACAGCAGCTATGGCGACGGCCACGAGCTCGTCGGCGGCGGACAGAATACGGGTGCGGCGACAAGCTAGCTACGGTGCGTGAAGGAGCAAACGAAGAGGAGCAGGAGGTGGAGGAGCTCACCGCGCGGCTAAGGAAAGCCTGTGAGAGCTTAGTAGCAGCAGCAGGTCGCCGGAGACGTCAGAGTTCGCCGGTGGCAGAAGCAAAAGGGGGTGGAGGAGTTCGGCCTTAGCAGGGCCTCCCCGCTCCTACTCGTGGTCGGAGACGAAGGAACCGAGGGCGGCAGAGCTCGTGGACGCCCTGGCGGAGCTTGGGGTCGAGGGTGGCCGCGGCTACGGCACGACCTTGGCGACAGTGGTGCTCGGCGGTGGATCTGGAGGAGGAAGGGAAGGGAGAGAGCGAGCGAGCAAGGGAGAAGTGAGCGAGGAGGAGCCAGGGGGAGTGAACGAGGGGATCCTTATCCTCTTGCCTGTCGGTGGGCGTCGTCGTGTCGACGAACGGCCGGAGCGGCGGGCTGTGGCCACGACGCGGCTGACACGCGAGGGAGAGAGAAGAGAGGAGGGAGAAAAAGGGCCGGCTGGGCTGGGCTGAGTGCACTGTGCACTTAGGCCCAGCCAGTTTAGGCCTTTTCCATTTTTATTTCTGTTTTCTTTTTACAACTGCCTTTTGCATTTAAAATAGTCATCAAATGACTTAGCAAAAATGTGGGGCTGGCAAAAACAAATACTAGGGAATATTGTGCACTGCCACAAAAAGTTTGGGGCCATCAGGAGTTGTCCAAGCATTTTTAGAAAATGAAAAGGCCATCTTAAATACTGCTGGACTAGATAATAAATTCCCAGGGGCAATTTGGGAATTCCAAAAATGTTGGTTTCAGCATGACAAATATCTAGGGATTATTTGCCATAGGATGAACTATTTTATTTGCATGACAGAAGAAACAAATATTTGACATGCAATTTGAATTAGAATTTGAAGCAGATTTTGGACAAGTGGCATTTTGGCATGATGATCATGATGACATGACCTTCATTAGGGGGAGATTACTGTAGTGTGATTCTGGGGGTGTTACAGGCGCTCTCCTGCGTCTCCGCGCGCTGGCGAACCATGTCCTGCACCTTCGCGCCGAGGGCTGGGCTGGGGGCTAGGCATGGGATCCCCTGCCTTATCCCCCGCCAGACTTGCGGCTGATGAATGGCCGGGCGCCTCCATGTGCTTGACTCACTTGGCCCGCTGGGACAGAGGTTCCTCATCTCTGCCAGAATAGCAAGACAAGAATGAATCAGTAACCAAACACAGAGTGCTTCAACAAGGAGTTTAATCATGCTACTTACTCTGGATCCACGAGCATGGAACCTAGCGCATATCCAGCAGGTGGCAGGGTCGCCCTGCCCCTTTTCAGAGTTGGAGGAGCGGAACTCCTCGGCAGCTTCGAACTCGTTGGTGGGGCTGAGCTCTCTGGTGGGATCAAGCTGTGCGAAGAAGCCAGACTCGACTAGGGGCTGGGATCAACCCCCGTGACCGTGTGACGCTTGGCGGGTGGGGTGTTGGCCTCAGAGAGGCGAACGGATTGGCGGCGCACCACCTCCAGATTTTTGCCATTGGTGGCAATCTTCTTCACCCTCCTGGTGGCTGGCGGGGGAGCGTGGGCCGCCGATCCCCGGCTGGCCCGCTTGCGAAGGCGCCGACCTAGCTCTGGCTCTGGAGCTTGAGGTCCCTTTGCGAGCCACTCCTCTTCCGCCTCGAGCTGCTCCGCCTCCTCGGCCTCGACCCATTCTAGGGCCTCGGCTGCCATGGCATGAAGAATGCCAGCCCCGGCAGGATCAAGCCCGACAGCCTCCTCCGTGGCGTGCTCCTCACTCCCCTCATCTGAAGAGCCCTCGCCTTCAACATCCTCCTCCTCCTCCTCTTCGGGCCTCGCCCGTCCGGCAGCCCGGAGCGCTCTGTCCTCCGCGATCTGCTTCCTGATAAATTCTGCCTCTACCTTGGAGGTATGCTTGACCATGTCACTCTCCGCCCTGGAAGCCCTTTCTTCCAAGCTGGAGACCCAGTGTGTCTCCGCATCCAGTTCGGGCAGCTGCCAATCCTCCTCAACACCGTAAGCATTGCAATCAGGCATCCACTTTAGAATTTGGTCCCGAGCGGAGTTGATATGCAGAGGGACAATCCCTGCTGACAAATGAAATGGCCCAAGGCTGCCGAATAACTGTTCACACAGCCAGCCATGGCCATATATCGACAGATTGTTGACAAGGCCTGGGTACAGATGCATCCTGTCGGCGACATCCCCGAACTCCCAGGCAAATCTATCCCTTTTCTGCAGCGGTGCGATGCTGTGCCGAAGGAAATCAGCTCCCACATGCCCGACGGTTAGCCCGACAGCCTTGAGACGGGCAATCCTATTCTACGCCGGGCGAAGCCTGTCCTCGGTGAGGCCTAGCTTACTCTAGTCACTGCTGCGTACGACGCATTCAGTCCGCGCCGCGCAGAACTCTGGCGCATCCTTATCCTGAATCCAGCACCAATCTGCCCTCCATTCTTCCCATCTGCTGCGCTGCTGACCGGAGAGATAAGTCGATTCATCCTTCTTGCCCCGGGGGATCCAGCTTATGTTTCTCGAGCGGTGAGACTTGTCTTCTACCCGCGGGATGAAAAAGTGCCTGAACAAATCCACATTGGGGGCAACTCCGATGAAGTTCTCGCACAGATGGGAGAAGATTGCCATACACGCCACAACATTAGGCGTGAAATCCAGAAGATGGAACCCATACACTGTCATCATAGCGCAGAAGAAATCAGCGAAAGGGGAGGTGAGGCCGCAGAGGAAGTACGCGCAAAAGAAGCGGTACGAGTTCGACGGAATCTTGGCCCCCTCCGGCAAGACCACGGGCGCGCCATGCCCCTTCGGAACATCCCTCCCCCACACATATGCATACTTCACGATCAGGGTGTTCCCATACAAGCTCGATGGGAAGAAAACCAAATCTTCCTATCGCTTCCTGTCCAGCTCCTCCGCCCTCTTCTTCCTCGCCTCCGCCACGGTGCTTTTTGCGGCGGCTGGCCGCTTCCCCCTCGCGGCGGCTGTCTTTCGCCCCATCCCTCAGACTTACATGGTGGGCAAGGGATCTGGCAAAGCTATGGGGAGTGGATGATGGCAGTGGGAGGCAGTTGCTTGGCTTGGGGAAGAAGATGAAGGAAGGAGAAACAGACGCGAATGAGCAGCGCCCCTTCGCGTTGCCTCTTTATTGAGAACAGGCGTGGGGGCTGGCTCTTCGCTCTCAGGAAGTTACCGTTTTTGCAGGTGCATTACCTATTGACTGCTACTGTTCCACGACCCCACGACCTGCGGTAATTACGCGGAGTGGACGTTGGATTGACTGGTCATCATAACAACTGCCGCATAGGCAGCGTTTCTTCAACATGTGTCCATGCACTGTTTGGGGCCTAACCCAACATGCCCAGCGACACGTATGGCTCAGGCCCGGGGGCTTCTGTCGGGGTACACAAACAGGGGTGTTTGCTTCCCCTGACTTGTGCACGGACGAAGAGGCTCCGCCCCGGCATCCAAGGCTTGACGATGAGATGGCTACCTCAGCACCAACATACAAAGCAAGGACGTGCCAGAGAAGCCGCTCTTCGTGAGATCAAGCAGTGGATCAAGAAGACCGAGCCAACATACAAGATAGAAGAATACCACATTGGGAGGGCCTCCCTTGCCGGGCAGGACAGCTTGGCCAGGTCGAGGCCACCCCAAGGGCAACTCCAAGATTTCCTCGGCAGGCTTGCCGGGTCCGCCAAGCACAAGGAATCCCGCCAAGGCACAAACGCTCCACCGCACATCAATGCAAATCACTTATCAATGCGGTGTCAAGCCTCCAGGCGATTAAGTGGCTTCCACTAAACACATGGCAGCCCAGCAGAAGACAGATTATCCTCATATGACACCCGTCCAGAGGCGTGTCAAGCAGATAAGCAGAAGATGATTAAGCGGCGCGGCAGGCTTGCCGGGCTTCACCCTCAGCACGACACCTAGCAGTGCATTTAATGCACCTTGTCCTAATTGCCAGAGTTAGGTATGATAGCACTGTTGGCTATCTAATCAGAGGATAATGACTGTTTTGCCACTGTGGTTACCCCTTGAACTATAAAAGGAGGTCCAAGGCTACCTAGCAAAGGATTCGGACCCATGCATACTTGTACGCGTGTAGTCACTCTCCCCGAGGCCACCTTGCCGAGCTTGAGCGCTGCGCGTTCATCGTGTTCCTCCATCCAATCCAACAAAGCGAGAGTAGGGTTTTACGCTTCACAGCGGCCCGAACCTGGGTAAAAACCACCAGTGTCACCACCGTCGCGCTGTGTCATGGCCTCTGCTCTTTGTGCAACATGATCTTCCCCCTTGCTGAACCACAAAGGGGGCGATGGCCCCATAGGCGATCGTGTTCTCCCACAACATCTTGTTGGACTAATGCTTTTATCTAGTGTATTTCAGACAAGTTCAACAATGTCATGGAAAGGACAAGAGGATGTGGAACCCCTTCAAGGTGTCAAGGACATGCACTGGCTAAAGCTCAAGACTCTTCATTTTACTTTTTAGTGATCCAAGATCACATTGAGTCCATAGGAAAGCAAATACTATTAAAAGGGGATGAGGTGTTGCTTCATGGCTTGCTTGCTCAAATGCTTAGTGATATTGCTCTAAATCCCTCAACCACTTTCTCATTCCAAAATATTTTAAAATCCCAAACTCCAACTCGGCCCCACCGATTCATCCTATCCGGAGCCACCGAGTTTATATGACATAGCCACTGCCAGAAACCCTAACAGCTCGGTCACACCGATACGGATCTCGGTCTCACCGAGATGGCCTTGCCAACTCTCTGTTGCCTGTTGCAATTATTTCGGTCTCACCGAAATAGCGATCGGTCTCACCGAGATGGCTTGACCAACTCTCTATTGCCCTATTGCTTCACTTCGGTCTCACCAAGTTGATGCAATCGGCACCACCGAGATGAGGTTTGCCCTTAGCCCTAGCACATCGGTCCCACTGAGTTGTTCCAGTCGGTCCCACCGAGATTCCTAACGTTCACATTTTGAACTAAATCGGTCTCACCGAGTTCATATATTCGGTCTGACCGAGTTGTGTCAAATGTGTGTAACGGTTGGATTTTGTTTGGAGTCTATATATACCCCTCCACCCCCTCTCCATTCGAGAGAGAGCAATCAGAACGTGCCTACACTTCGAGCATACATTTTCTGAGAGAGAACCACCTACTCATGTGTTGAAATCAAGATATACCAATCCTACCACAAGAATCTTGATTTCTAGCCTTCCCCAAGTTGCTTTCCACTCAAATCATCTTTCCACCATATCCAAATCTGTGAGAGAGAGTTGAGTGTTGAGGAGACTATCATTTGAAGCACAAGAGCAAGGAGTTCATTATCAACACAACATCTATTACCTTTTGGAGAGTGGTGTCTCCTAGATTGGTTAGGTGTCGCTTGGGAGCCTCCGTCAAGTTGTGGAGTTGAACCAAGTAGTTTGTAAGGGCAAGGAGATCACCTACTTCGTGAAGATCTACCCGAGTGAGGCAAGTCCTTCGTGGGCGATGGCCATGGTGGGATAGACAAGGTTGCTTCTTCGTGAACCCTTCGTGGGTGGAGCCCTCCGTGGACTCGCGCAACCGTTACCCTTTGTGGGTTGAAGTCTTCATCAATGTGGATGTACGATAGCACCACCTATCAGAACCACGCCAAAAATCTCCGTGTCTTCATTGCGTTTGCACACTCCAATCCCATCCCTTTACTTTCTTGCAATTAGCATGCTTTACTCTTTCCGTTGCATATACTCTTGCCATGCTTGCTTGAAATGTATTGTGAATGCTTAAACTTGTGCTAAAACTCCACCTTAACTTGAACAACTTAAAAATTGCCACTTTTACTTGTTGAGGGTCTAATCACCCCCCCTCTAGACCCCTCTTCTCGATCCTTTCACTCTGTATGTTCATTTGGAAGAAGTTTGCTTGGCGGGTCAAAATTGATAGGGAGGCGATCAACCCAATAACCCGACAGAGGGTTCCCATTGGCTGGAGCAGTATTCTTGCAATAGAACCATGTTTTTATCCATCCTTTGGGATGGCTCAGTAAGGTGGCTGCAGGAAAGCCGCTGTCTCTGCGTCTCTGGATTGAGACTTCGCCTAGTTCTTGATTCAGACCATTGCGCACTCAGTCTGGCGGTTTAGATAGAAGAATTCCTTAAAGAGAGCAACAATAGGTTCTACTTGCAGATAAGCTTCACAGAAGATTTGAAAGTGGCAAATGTTTGTTACTGAATTTGGGCCTATATCTTGAGGATGAAGGTTGAAATAGTGCAAGATGTCTCGAAAGAATTTTGACCTGGGCGGTGTGATGCCTCTAAGGATATGATCAGTAAAGACTATCACTTCTCCTTCGCCAGGATTGGGGACATTCTCTCTTTGGCTGATACGCCAGCCAATTTCTTCCTGAGTCGCTAAGAGACCTTGGTCCACATAATCTTTAAGGATTACGTCAGTAACTAGGGAAGGAACCCAATTGCAGAGGGTGGTTTTTGTCATGTTGAGCAGCCTAAAGGACGATGGAGGCTGCATAACCAGAATATAGCGGGTTATTTGATGGGTATGAGGATAAGCCGCCCTAAGTGATGGCGAGTCAATTAAAAGAAACAACTTCTGAAATATTGGCGAGTTACAACTACAATTTGTAAGCCGCCCAAATTGCACGACGAGTTATCTAAAAAATTGGGATTATTGAAAATTCTGCTAAGTATGGAGTAAACAAGTTTCACAATCAACAGCTATATTTATGGATCTACGAGCAGTCCAGAAAAGAAAAATAATTTCTAAACCTAAAGGGTGGTGACAGATGAACTAGCAGGCTACCCATTGATTCTAGAGAGAATACAAGTTGTCCAAGGTACAAGATGGTGTCAAAACTGCTACCACAATACTTCTATGATGTTTCGGATAAAAAACATGATCTACTTCCAGATATGACGAACTAAGAAAGGGATGAACACCGACAATCTCCACGAACTTAGGCGAACTAATGTAGATCTGAGAAAGAAGGGAAGTGGTACCTGATGGTGATGGAGAAAAGCGGAGGTGTGCTGTTGAGTCCCGACGACGATGAGGTGGTGTCGCGACCTAGACTGAAGAAAGCTGGCATGGCTCGACGGGCGTGGCGGAGCTCCGGTTGCGAAGGGACTCGCGAGGAAGAAGAAGAGGCAAAGAGGACAAGGTAAAAAGTAAAAGGAGGGGCCCTTGTGCCTATTTATAAGGAAAAGGGGGAACCGTAAATGGCCGGTGCGAAGATCGAGGAGGCACAATAAATTTTAGAACAAGAAGGGTGCCTCGATTTCCGGAATGATAGATTTATACAAATATTCGTTATGACGTCATGAAGGTTTTCCCGAAATCACGAAGGTGACATCATCTTTTCTCATGGCGGGTTATGAAGATATTCAAGACTGAGATTAAATAAAAAGAAGACTCGCCAGACGAAAGGATTGGAGATTGACATGAACAAGTTTAAATCAATCTGGGGCCTAATGTTGGGGATATAACCCCGTGATATAACCCGCCCTGAAAGGGCCGGGTTAGGCTGCTGGCGACTTAACACGACGGACTTCTGACAGGCCCGAGAGATCAAGGTACAAGGCTAAAGGGGCGGCTCACAAGATGGGCCGGCTTAGGGCCTGGATCCAAAAGTTGGCCCAGAGGTGTAAGCCGCCATGTGGCGACTTGTCTTACAAGGCAAGGTGATTTAGAATATGACTCGGTCACGGGTCGTAAGCCGACCCGGACTCTTGTAAGCCGGCGGCCTCGACCTGTATATAAAGGCGAGTCCCCGGCATAGAATAGACAGATTACAATCGATCGATAGCTAGGTCAAGCGAATCTCCTCCCTTGTAATCGATACTCAAGCAATAAGCAACAAGAGCAGGAGTAGGCTTTTACCTCCACCGTGATGGGCCGAACCTGGGTAAACTGTGTCTCTCGACCCGCTCAACCCCGACAAGCCAATCACGGTTGCGATGACTTCACGCTTAGGTCCTTTCACTAGGACATCTGCCGTGACAAAACCAAGACACTGCCGGAGGGGGATTCGATCACGGAGGGCCTCTACACCAACCTTGCTGCCCTTCCGATGATGTGTGAGTAGTTTACCACAGACCTACGGGTCCATAGCTAGTAGCTAGATAGCTTCTTCTCTCTCTTTGATCTTCAATACAATGTTCTCCTCGATGTTCTTGGAGTTCTATATGATGTAATCTTCTTTTGCGGTGCGTTTGTTGAGATCCGATGAATTGTGGATTTATGACCAGATTATCTATGAATATTATTTGAGTCTTCTCTGAACTCTTTTATGCATGATTAAGATAGCTTTGTATTTCTCTTCGATCTATTGATTTGGTTTGGCCAACTAGATTGATTTATCTTGCAATGGGAGAGCTGCTTTGTAATGGGTTCAATCTTGCGGTGTCCTCACCCAGTGACAGTAGGGGTAGCAAGGCACGTATCTGTATCGTTTCCATTAAGGATAAAAAGTTTTTTTTACCATATTGTTTGGATCTATCCCTCTACATCATGTTATCTTGCTTAAGGCGCTACTCCGTTCTTGTTAACTTAATACACTAGATGCATGCTGGATAGCGGTCGATGTGTGGAGTAATAGTAGTAGATGTAGGGAGGAGTCGGTCTACTTGTCACGGACGTGATGCCTATATTCATGATCATTGCCTTGGATATCGTCATAACTATGCACTTTTCTATCAATTGTTCAACAGTAATTTGTTTATCCACCGTATGCTTCTTTCAAGAGAGAAGCCTCTAGTGAAACCTATTGCCCCCGGGTCTATTTTCTATCATATTATTTTTAGATCTATAAACCAAAAACCCAAAAATACCTTGCTGCAATTTATTTACCTTTACTTTATTTGGCATTTTTACTTATCTTTTATACCTATCTCTATTAGATCTCACTCTTGCTAGTGACCATGAAGGGATTGACAATCCCTTTTTTGTGTTGTGTGCAAGTGTTTGTTAGTTTGTGCAGGTGCATCTATTGGGGACTTGTGTGTTCCTCCTACTGAATTGATACCTTGGTTCTTAACTGAGGGAAATACTTATCTCTACTTTGCTGCATCACCCTTTCCTCTTCAAGGGAAAAATCAACGCAAACTCAAGAAGTAGCTCCGACATTTGTAAACAAAATTTAAGCGCCGATCATAAAGTTAAGTTGATTGAGCTGTTGAAAGAATATGTTTGTTGCTTTGCATGGGAATACATGAGATGCCAGGTTTAAGCCGAGAGCTAGTGGAGCATCGCTTACCTATAAAGGCTGGTTTAGACCGTACAAGCAATCGGCCAGAAAGTTTAATCCAAAAACATATGACCGGATCAAGGAAGAGATCGGCCGTTTGCTTAAAGCTAATTTTATTAGACCTTGCAGGTATGTCGAGTTGATTTCTAACATTGTACCAGTGGAGAAGAAAGGCTCCGACAAGTTGAGCGTGTGTATTGATTTTAGAGATTTGAATAGAGCTACACCCAAAGATGAGTATCCCATGCCCATAGCCGATATGCTTATTAATGATGCCTCTAGTCATAAGGGCATTAGCTTTCTTGATGGTAATGCGGGGTATAATCAAATTTTTATGGCCGAAGAGGACATGTCCAAAACGGCTTTTCGATGTCCCGGTTTCCTTGGTTTATTTGAGTGAACGGTGATGACCTTTGGATTAAAAAATGCCAGTGCCACATATCAAAGGGCTATGAATTTAATTTTTTATGATTTGCTTGGTGTTATACTTGAGGTTTATATTGATGATATTGTTGTCAAATCGGATGCTTTTGAATCTCATCTAGCCGATTTGCGCTTAGCTTTTGAGAGAATGAAAAAATATGGACTAAAGATGAATCCATTGAAGTGTGCTTTGGGTGTATCGGCTGGAAAGTTTTTGGGTTTCATTATTCATCAAGATGGCATAGAAATTGATCCCAAAAAGGTAGAGGCTATACGAAAGGTGGGGGCTCCAACATGCAAGAGACATATGCAAAAATTCCTTGGCAAAGTCAATTATTTGAGGAGATTCATAGCCAATTTGTCAGGGAAGGTTGATGCATTCACTCCCATCCTTCGGTTAAAGAATGATGCCAATTTTACTTGGGGGTCAAAACAGCAAGAAGCGTTCGATATGATAAAAAATTATTTGTGCACTCCTCCGGTGTTGAAAGCCCCCAAGCATAGAGAGCCCTTTAGGCTTTATATTGTGGCGGACGAAGGTGTTATTGGTGTTGTTTTGACTCAAGAGACCAAAGGAAAGGAGCATGCTATTACTTATTTGAGCCGACGCTTATTGGATGCCGAGACAAGGAGAAAATCAGGACTGGAGGAAACCCATTATTGATTATTTGCGTGATTCTAGTAAAAGGGTGGACAGGACCGTTTGGCGTATGGCTTTCAAGTATACAATGAGAGATGATGATCTTTATCGCCGAACGGTTGATGATGTTCTTTTAAAATGCTTGGACGAGGACCAAGCAAGAGTTGTTATGGGAGAGGTTCATGAGGGAATTTGTGGCACTCATCAATCGGCCCCCAAGATGAAATGGTTATTGAGACGTGCTGGGTTTTATTGGCCGACGATGATTAATGATTGCTTCCGGTATTATAAAGGATGTGAAGCTTGTCAAAAGTTTGGTGATATTTAGTTGGCTCCCACTGCTATGTTACATCCTATTATCAAGCCGTGGCCTTTTAGAGGTTGGGGATTAGACTTTATTGGAGAGATTCATCTTTCTTCTTTAAAGGGGCATCGGTTCGTGTTGGTAGCAACTGATTATTTCACTAAATGGACTGAAGCAATAGCGCTAAAAAATATGACGCATACAGAGGTAATTCAATTCATAACTGAGCACATTATTCATAGATTCGGCATTCCTCAAACATTAACTACGGAACAAGGTTCATCCTTTATATCACATCAAGTTAGAGAATTTGCCGAATCATATAAGATAAAGTTGCTCAATTCCTCTCCGTATTATGCCCAAGCCAATGGACAAGTTGAGTCTAGTAATAAGATATTAATCAAGCTCATCAAGAAGAAGATTGAGGATAATCCAAGGAGATGGCATGAGCTATTGTCCGAAGCTTTGTGGGCGCACAGAATCTCAAGGCAAGGTGCTACAAAGGTAACTCCATATGAGCTTGTATCTGGTCAAGAGGCCGTTTTACCAGCGGAAGTGAATTTGAATGCTTTGAGAATAGCCAAATAAAATGATTTATCGGCGGTGGACTTTTATAACTTGATGATGGACAATATTGATGAAGTCGCCGATAAACGTTTGGCTGCTTTGAAGGCCATATAGAGAGATAAGTTGAGAGTGGCAAGAGCTTAAAATAAGAAGGTGAAGTTGAAGAGTTTTCAAGTTGGTGATCTTTTGTGGAAGGTGATTCTACCAATTGGTTCAAAAGACAAAAAATTCAGGAAGTGGTCTCCAAGTTGGGAAGGTCCTTTTAAGATTACAAGAGCAGTTCCCGGAAACTCATATTTAGTGGAATCCGTACAAGGGACATTGTTACCTCGAGCTCTCAATGACAAATATTTAAAGAAGTACCACCCAAGTGTGTGGCAAGAAGTCTAGATAGGCAATGACCGATATATAACTATCGCCCTTAGCATAAACATGGCTGATACATGATTATCGCCCTGAGAAAAATAAATGGCCAATGAAGTGTTGACATCGTCCTTAGAACAAATGCGGTGCAAATTATTTTTCGGCATCCAAGCTTTGCCAAAAAACAGGGGGCAAGTGTTGACACCAGATTTTGGCATGGTCAAGAATTTAATTAAGATGGCCTCAAATGGAGAAGTCATATACATAAAAAAGTTCCGTATTGTCGACATGAACATCTTTGAAGTTTAAGCCATCGCCATCCGATCTCATCTCAGGGCCGAAATTGTGCTCGAAGTACTAGGATTTGTGCACTCAGAGTACTGTTTGGCCAATTACGCCTTCAAAACGGCCTCATATGTAAAAACTTTCTACACGAATTGTCTTTGTATCGTAGAAACGGTCGATTTTGATATAAAAATTGTCTCAATCTGAGTTCGTATGCAAAAGATAGAGCCATCGGAGTGCAGCCCTACCAGGAGGCAAAAACCTGTCTGATGGGTTGGGCCACAAATCGGCTGTTTTGCGTGAGAGATTCGGTCCTTAAGATGGCTTTGAATTGAAAAATGTTCAACATAAAAGTTGTCCGTCTCGTCGAATCGAGGAAATATGCTTTTGGGCGCATTTTTATCAGAGGTCGTTTACTGCCTCAAAAGTGACCCGCAAGATGCAGCCAGGTTATAAACCGAACAGTTTTGGAAAGTCCGGATTCCGAGTTGGACCCAAAATAGGGTTTTGAACGTGAATTCTAATATTTTCTTGCACCGAAAGTCCAGCCGCCTCTTATATACATGAGGGGTGACAGCCGATTGAAAAAACAACACACAATCGCAAAACACATCTACAAACTTTCATCTCCTACCCTAGTTTTCTGCTTCTCGTTCATTGGTGTTCTTTACTTCGGAGAGCTTTGATCTAGTAAGTCTTAGGGGCGGGCGAACCGACCTAGGGCAGCCCATCACCGCCGTGCGTCCAGACGGGTTCTCTCCCGGCCACGTGGGGTTTCGGGTCATCAAAAGCGCTCACCGGATTGTCTTGCATATCGCGCTTCTGGTGAGCCTCCTTTGGCGATGTGTCTTGTGTATCGCGCTCGACGCCGAGGGTACAGGATGACGTGTTCGTGTGCGAGCACAATAATAGCTCTTGCCGGTTTCAAGTGGTTACACTGATATCATGCATATTCTCTTCTATTAAAGGGGAATCGAAGGTCGTTTTGGTTTGACCTCGATTGACCTCCCCCTCTACGATCCTGCACAGAACTAAATCGTAGGAAAGAAAATCCCTCCTCGTTCAAAACTGAACAATATATTAAAGGGGAATGGAACGTTGTTTTGGTTCGACCTCGATTGACCTCCCCCTCTACGATCCTGCACAGGACTAAATCGTAGGAAAGAAAATACCTCCTCGTTCAAAACTGAAAAAAAAAACAAAAACCACGTTCCATGCCCCACTTCAATCGCGCGAAAGAAAAGGAAGAAAACAACCGCCGGTCCGCCACCCACGCACCCACACATCCCACGCCCATCTCCCCGGAACCGGCTCCTCAACCGTGCTGAAGGCACGATAGGGGGCTGCAGTAACCTGCCGTGCCTTCTGTGATTTTACACTGCGTGGGGTGCTCTGCTACAGGAACTCTCGAAACAGTGCTGGTGCTACTAGGAATATGCTACAGTATAGATTGCTACAGGGGGTCTCGCTACAGTCATATTGCTACAGGACCCTGCAGTGCCTTCTGCTATTCCCACTGCACGGCTACTGTAGCATATTCCCTGTTTCCTTGGCGCGGCTACAGTCATTAGCTTTCTTGATGGTAATGCGGGGTATAATCAAATTTTTATGGCCGAAGAGGACATGTCCAAAACGGCTTTTCGATGTCCCGGTTTCCTTGGTTTATTTGAGTGGACGGTGATGACCTTTGGATTAAAAAATGCTGGTGCCACATATCAAAGGGCTATGAATTTAATTTTTTATGATTTGCTTGGTGTTATACTTGAGGTTTATATTGATGATATTATTGTCAAATCGGATGCTTTTGAATCTCATCTAGCCGATTTGCGCTTAGCTTTTGAGAGAATGAAAAAATATGGACTAAAGATGAATCCATTGAAGTGTGCTTTTGGTGTATCGGCTGGAAAGTTTTTGGGTTTCATTATTCATCAAGATGGCATAGAAATTGATCCCAAAAAGGTAGAGGCTATACGAAAGGTGGGGGCTCCAACATGCAAGAGAGATATGCAAAAATTCCTTGGCAAAGTCAATTATTTGAGGAGATTCATAGCCAATTTGTCAGGGAAGGTTGATGCATTCACTCCCATCCTTCGGTTAAAGAATGATGCCAATTTTACTTGGGGGTCAAAACAGCAAGAAGCGTTCGATATGATAAAAAAATATTTGTGCACCCCTCCGGTGTTGAAAGCCCCCAAGCATAGAGAGCCCTTTAGGCTTTATATTGCAGCGGACGAAGGTGTTATTGGTGCTGTTTTGACTCAAGAGACCGAAGGAAAGGAGCATGCTATTACTTATTTGAGCCGATGCTTATTGGACGCCGAGACAAGGAGAAAATCAGGACTGGAGGAAACCCATTATTGATTATTTGCGTGATTCTAGTAAAAGGGTGGACAGGACCGTTCGGTCTATGGCTTTCAAGTATACAATGAGAGATGATGATCTTTATCGCCGAACGGTTGATGATGTTCTTTTAAAATGCTTGGACGAGGACCAAGCAAGAGTTGTTATGGGAGAGGTTCATGAGGGAATTTGTGGCACTCATCAGTCGGCCCCCAAGATGAAATGGTTATTGAGACGTGCTGGGTTTTATTGACCGACGATGATTAATGATTGCTTCCGGTATTATAAAGGATGTGAAGCTTGTCAAAAGTTTGGTGATATTTAGTTAGCTCCCACTGCTATGTTACATCCTATTATCAAGCCGTGGCCTTTTAGAGGTTGAGGATTAGACTTTATTGGAGAGATTCATCTTTCTTCTTCAAAGGGGCATCGGTTCGTGTTGGTAGCAACTGATTATTTCACTAAATGGTCTGAAGCAAT
Source organism: Thinopyrum elongatum (assembly GCA_011799875.1). Lineage (NCBI taxonomy): Eukaryota > Viridiplantae > Streptophyta > Magnoliopsida > Poales > Poaceae > Thinopyrum > Thinopyrum elongatum. Next base: position 373,291,166 of record CM022299.1, on the reverse strand, counting down.
AGCGCTAAAAAACATGACGCATATAGAGGTAATTCAATTCATAACTGAGCACATTATTCATAGATTCGGCATTCCTCAGACATTAACTACGGAACAAGGTTCATCCTTTATATCACATCAAGTTAGAGAATTTGCCGAATCATATAAGATAAAGTTGCTCAATTCCTCTCCGTATTATGCCCAAGCCAATGGACAAGTTGAGTCTAGTAATAACATATTAATCAAGCTCATCAAGAAGAAGATTGAGGATAATCCAAGGAGATGACATGAGCTATTATCCGAAGCTTTGTGGGTGCACATAATCTCAAGGCAAGGTGCTACAAAGGTAACTCCATATGAGCTCGTATATGGTCAAGAGGCCATTTTACCAGCGGAAGTGAATTTGAATGCTTTGAGAATAGCCAAACAAAATGATTTATCGGCGGTGGACTTTTATAACTTGATGATGGACAATATTAATGAAGTCACCGATAAACGTTTGGCTGCTTTGAAGGCCATATAGAGAGATAAGTTGAGAGTGGCAAGAGCTTACAATAAGAAGGTGAAGTTGAAGAGTTTTCAAGTTGGTGATCTTTTGTGGAAGGTGATTCTACCAATTGGTTCAAAAGACAAAAAATTCAGGAAGTGGTCTCCAAGTTGGGAAGGTTCTTTTAAGATTACAAGAGCAGTTCCCGGAAACTCATATTTAGTGGAATCCGTACAAGGGACATTGTTACCTCGAGCTCTCAATGGCAAATATTTAAAGAAGTACCACCCAAGTGTGTGGCAAGAAGTCTAGATAGGCAACGACCGATATATAACTATCGCCCTTAGCATAAACATGGCCGATACATGATTATCGCCCTGAGAAAAATAAATGGCCGATGAAGTGTTGACATCGTCCTTAGAACAAATGCGGTCCAAATTATTTTTCGGCATCCAAGCTTTGCCGAAAAACAGGGGGGCATGTGTTGACACCAGATTTTGGCACGGTCAAGAATTTAATTAAGATGGCCTCAAATGGAGAAGTCATATACATAAAAAATTTCCGTATTGTCGACATGAACATCTTTGAAGTTTAAGCCATCGCCATCCGATCTCATCTCAGGGCCGAAATTATGCTCGAAGTACTAGGATTTGGGTACTCAGAGTACTGTTCGGACATTGTCTTCGTCTCGTAGAAATGGTCGATTTTGATATAAAAATCGTGTCAATCCGAGTTCGTGTGCAAAAGATAGAGCCATCGGAGTGCAGCCCTACCAGGAGGCAAAAACCTGTCTGATGGGTTGGGCCACAAATCGACTGTTTTGCGTGAGAGATTCGGTCCTCAAGATGGCTTTCAATCGAAAAATGTTCAACATAAAAGTTGTCCGTCTCGTCGAATTGAGGAAATATGCTTTTGGGCGCATTTTCATCGGAGGTCGTTTACTGCCTCAAAAGTGACCCGCAAGATGCAGCCAGGTTATAAACCGAACAGTTTTGGAAAGTTCGGATTCCGAGTTGGACCCAAAATATGGTTTTGAACGTGAATTCTAGTATTTTCTTGCACCGAAAGTCCAGCCGCCTCTTATATACATGAGGGGTGACAGCCGATTGAAAAAACAACACACAATCGCAAAACCCATCTACAAACTTTCATCTCCTACCCTAGTTTTCTGCTTCTCGTTCATCGGTGTTCTTTACTTCGGAGAGCTTTGATCTACTAAGTCTTAGGGGCGGGCGAACCGACCTAGGGCAGCCCATCATCGCCGTGCGTCCGGACAGGTTCTCTCCCGGCCACGTGGGGTTTCGGGTCTTCAAAAGCGCTCACCAGATTGTCTTGCATATCGCGCTTCTGGTGAGCCTCCTTCGGCGATGTGTCTTGCGTATCGCGCTCGACGCCGAGGGTACACGATGACGTGTTCGTGTGCGAACACAATAATAGCTCTTGCCGGTTTCAAGTGGTTACACTGATATCATGCATATTCTCTTCTATTAAAGGGGAATCGAAGGTCGTTTTGGTTTGACCTCGATTGACCTCCCCCTCTACGATCCTGCACAGAACTAAATCGTAGGAAAGAAAATCCCTCCTCGTTCAAAACTGAAAAATATATTAAAGGGGAATCGAGCGTTGTTTTGGTTCGACCTCGATTGACCTCCCCCTCTACGATCCTGCACAGGACTAAATCGTAGAAAAGAAAATCCCTCCTCGTTCAAAACTGAAAAAAACAAAAACTGCGTTCCACGCCCCACTTCAATCGCACGAAAGAAAAGGAAGAAAACAACCGCCGGTCCGCCACCCACGCACCCACACATCCCACGCCCATCTCCCCGGAACCGGCTCCTCTACCGTGCTGAAGGCACGGCAGGGGGCTACAGTAACCTGCAGTGCGTTCTGTGATTTCCCACTGCGTGGGTGCTCTGCTACAGGAACTCTCGAAACAGTGCTGGTGCTACTGCCCATATTGCTACAGGACCCTGCAGTGCCTTCTGCTATTCCCACTGCGCGGCTACTGTAGCTCCCTGCCGTGCCTTCAGCACGGCAGAGGAAACGGTTCCCATCTCCCCCTCGCGGCCTCGCCCCACTTCCGTCTCACCGCTGAGAAAAATCGCCGCGCCCCGCTGCACGCGCCTCTGCCAGAACGACTCGACGAGCCGCCCTTCTCGGCCTCTGTCCGTGGCTCGTCTCTGTTGCCGCCTTGTGTAGGCGGAGTAGCAACCCCGCGGCAACCGTAGAAGCAGGCTCCATCGGGGAACGCGACGGCGAACTAGCCACCGGAGACGCTTTTCCTGGCGGAGAACACGGTGGTGCACGCGCGGCAACAGCGATCCGGACGTAGGCATCGCGTGCGAGCTGGCCTAGCAACGGGAAATCCTCCCGGCCATCAGCGAGACTGGCACCGACAGCACTCCCTCCTCAGGGGCTCGCACGAGAACAATAGGAAAGGGTGGCACAGACTGTGCCTGCTGCACCGGTGAGCTCGCAATCGCCGTGCACTTAGACAGTGGCGGAGGCGACACTGCCGTAGGCTGCGGCAACTCTGGATCTCGGTAGCAGGCTGGTGAGTACTGCCGTCTCAAAATTCAAAAAAAGTACTGCCGTCTCCGTCTCAGGACGCCTTCAAGGACCCCAGCTTGTTTAGTAATCTGCTTATTGCTCATCCGAGTTACTCTGATGCGGCATGGCGTGCACGCTAGATGTTTGCTCATTTGCTTCTATTGTCTATGGTAGGTTCTGCCCATTGATATTATTTTTTTACCCCTGCGACTCTGCTCCCCCGGGACAATCCCCACGAGCGCCGCCGCCTCCTCTCCCTGCGCTGCTGCCTCATCTCAGGCTTCGCATGTAGGCGGTGGATGCACCACTCATCGAGCACCGACGATGCTTGCTAAAATTCCACATGTTGTGGTGGCGGCGACAAACTCGCCTACATGTGCACGAGAGACACCTTCTGTCGAAACAGGCTTTCGCCCCGCTTTATAGATAAAGCATCAACCGAACAAGTACACGACAGAACGATACAAGATTGTGAGGTAACCCTCTTACAAAGCCGATCCTGAGATAATCAGCACACGCAGAACGCACGCGACCACTACCAACAAAGAACACCGGGAGAATTAGACACACCCCACACTACGACCTAGCAAACCTAAGCTCCACGACAACGCCCTCAAGAGGGAAAACGGCGCAGAGCGTCGCTGGTACCGAGTCCACACCAGACAAAGGTCTTCACCCGGAGCCCTGACAAGGAGAGAAGAACCACGACGACGTCTTCAAGAAGAGCACGACACCCACGGGCGCCGCCGTTGTCGGCGCCAAGGCACAGAGCTTTCGCTCTGCAACTCCCCCGTGTCACCACGAGGTCGTCAGGCGTAATGCGGAAGTGCTAGAGTCCCATATCCGGATCGGGACGCCGCCCCTCCGAGCGAGAGGGCACATCCGAGCTACCAGCCGCTGCACCTCCCGTTGCCCACACAACCCCGGAGGAGAGCCACCACCATCGCAATGATGCCCGCCGGAGAGCAACCAGCCATCCGGAGCCGCCGCCCCGGCATCCCTGTCGCCAGATAGCATATGCCGCGCACATCACGGCGCACTCAACCACGGTAGGAAGAGCGACGACAGTCCGCCAACTCCTAGCCCAGCATCAGTCTCATAGTCTGGGTAGGCGCATCCACCATAGGAGGCACCCACACATGTGTCCCTAGCCAATCCCGGTGGACAGGGAGGGACACGACTCCAAGACCGCCGCCGGCCGCCGATGAGTCAGCTCCAAGCCCTTGGCCAAGCGACTCACACGACGCCATGTCCATGGTCACCGACGCCGATCCGCGCATCGACACAACACTACCACGACCACCACCGAGCACCATACCCACGGGGAAGCCCGCGAGCACATCCCGTGCCAAGCCCGACCTCTCCTACCCGAAGCAAAGGCTCCGATCCGCCCCGGGCCCTAGTCAGGCCCGCCCGGGCACGAACCCTAGATCTGAGCCAGCCGCCGACACACATCCAGGAGAAGGAGGTCGCCACCGCCGCCCCGCGCCGCCTGCGAAACCACCGCTGCCACACCACCGTAGCACACCAGGCCTGCACCGCCCCCCTACCCAGCCGAGGCCCGCACACCGAGGCCGGGCAGGGCCCACCAACGGGCTAGCCACCACGCCCGCAAGGCGGAGCCGTAGCAACCAGCCGAGGCCACCTAGGCCCGCGCCGCCTGCCAGCCAAGCCGGCCGCTGTGGCCAGGCGCGCTCCACCCGCCCCGCCGTCCTCGGCCCTCGCCGCGAGCAGCAGTAGCCAGCGCAGATCCAACCCCGCCGCCACCACTGACCTCGCGCGCCCCGCCACCATCCACGCCGCCCGAAACCCAGCAGGAGCGCCGGCGACCAGCGAGGTGCCCGCGCGCTGCCGCATCGCGACGCCCGGTGTCTGCGCCACGCCCAGGATGGGGGGGCCACGCCGCGCCAGCCCCAACCACCGAGGGAACGAGAGGTCCCCGCCGCCGCCGGCTCCAGTCGGGCTTTGCCCGGCCGAGCCTTGGGGCGGCGGCGGAGGAGGCAGGAGGAGGTGAGGAGGGAGGCGGCGGCGCCGGAATTAGGGATCCCCCCGGTCGCCGCGCGGGGGCGCCGCGGGAGGGGAGAGGGGCTCAGCTTTAAGCCATGGAACCCACTTCTCTAACGAATTGCATTAGTCTTGTCTACTCACTGCGAGAGAGAGACACCTTCTAGCCCCTTGTCAAGGCAAGTCACAACCTAAGGCTTGATATTCGATCTTGGACTGGTGTTTGATCTGTAGCTAATTGTTTATATGATGGATAATGTACAGGACAAGGAGCAGATTGATTTTTCTGTACAACCTGGTTTCTTCTGGAATGGGTTTGCATTCAGTTTATGGCTGGTCGTTCGGGTGCTGGATGATGCGCAGGCACAAGTGACCGATGCTTTCTATGATCCATGGATCGGTAATGACTATCTAATTCACAATGGATGGATTTTGAATTGTTAGAATATAATAATCCAGTAATGTATCCAAAAGTTTGCAAGATAATCAGTGGAGATTCTTTTCTGAATCACTTATCCGTGAGCAGCCTATGTCAAGCATGCATTGGTTGAATATTAATTTTAACAAATAATTTGTAGCATATTTTATTCAAAATATCCAAACAAATTCCGAATGTTACATGGTTCGTTGAGGCATCTGTCATTAATACTGAATTGTCAATGAGAGCTACCTCGAGGTGTAGTATTTTTAACCAAGATATCTGTTTTGTTCCATTACCAACTGAGCATAGGTTCATATATTGTTAGGAAACAAAGATGCAGCTAGAAAAAAGGAAACATAGATGGGTTCAGATATCGTGAGACATATATTGTGATGTTTTGAATATTGATTAGTGATAGAAACTCTAATATCACCTAGGCTAGATTAGTTCGGTAGCTAGCTCTATTCTTGATCTGTCTATGCATCTGTGAAGGAGGGCAGAGAGATGGGGAGGATGAGGAGTACCTTCTCCTTGGCTCGATGAGCCCGTGGTGCCGGACATGTGGGGGGCGACGGTGACGGCAGGGAGTGGTCGAGGTGGCGACGGCGGAGCTTCCCGTCACTACTGCGCAGACCTAGATCGGTAGGGTGTACGGCACGCGATGAACCTCGTGTTGCGTGCCGCTGCCCCCCACCTCTTTATATTGCGCAAGTGACAGGTAGGGATGGCAATGGATACCCATTATCCGTGTACCTTGCGGGTAAGAACCCTATTAAGGTGAGGATATGGGACAAAAATTTATCCATGGTATTTAAATGGAAAAATATCATATCCATCGAGTAGAGAGGGTATGGGTATGGAATCGTATTACCCATGTCCGCGTACCCATGTATCCATCTAAAATGTTGACAAGTGAGTTTCCTTTAATATCCTAACGTATTAACTTCCCCCTCCTAATCGCGTTAGGTAAAAACTCTAATATGTAGTCAAATTATCTCTATAATTTATCATGACTTTGTGAAATTAAAGTGTATGGCTATATGTTTTTATTTATGATTATGTGTTGTTGTTTACTCCCTCCCTCCCAATATCTAAGGCGTTTTAACCTTTCTAGAAAATCCCATAATCTAAGGCGTGTTAACTCCCCTCCTCCCGCATGCAACTCTCTGTCTCTCTCTCTCCACGCCCTCTCTATGGTGCAGTTAGCAGCTAACTGACTGCCACGATTTTCTCCTCCTGTATTTTCTCTCACACGTACGGTTAGCCAGCTAATTAATTGCATGCGCGCGCAAGAGGTAATTTAGGCTGGAGCTTAAATAGGATTGATCAACCAGGTAGTTAGAGGAGATCGTGGAGGAGGGATCACGGCGCGCTAATTTTCGTGCAAAAAACTTAGGCGCCCAACATATTGGGGAGGAGGGAGTACCATTTTTATGTGTTTGCTTTATAGGCAAGTTTTTTTTGTTTATGAGAATGTGTTGTTGTACATTGTTGTTTAACATGTGTTGCCATTAATAATTTATGATTATTCGTTGCTTTTTGCAACTATTTTCTGCTTAATTTGATGTGTTGTAAACACGGGTATTTTTACCCGTGGGTACCCATATACCCTGTCGGGTGATGTGTATGGGAAAAAGTTGTACCCTTGACGGGTATGGGTATGGGTGATAGGTAAGTTCAAAGTGGACGGGTAAGGGTATGGGGTGGCTCTATCCGTACCCATACCCTGCGGGTGCCATCCCTAGTGACAGGGGCCCGTCAACCATAGTGGGTTGGGCGCCCCCGATCAGGGCGCGGATCTAAGGGCCCGGTGGGCCGTTGGGCCCACACGGGAGGAGATCAACCTAACATTCTCCCCCTTGATCTCAACCTTTTCTTTTAACCATATACTTTTTACTTTACTCATTTCATCACAGATCAATACATAGAACATGTTTCATCGTCACAGCTCAATTGCCGATAGAATCAGACAGCTACAACATACCTCTCTGTTTTGAAACAAATTCTGTTCCTTTTGGGCCTCTCATGATCCAGGAATCATAGGCTCTCCCTTAAACCCATGCCGGCTAAGTGTTCCTTGAACACATTGGGTGGTAAGCCTTTCGTAAGCGGATCTGCAAGCATATCCTTTGTCCCTATATGCTCAAGACTTATAGTGTGATCCTGAATTTTATCTTTCACAGCATAATACTTTATCTCTATTGTTTTGGCAGCATTACTCGACTTGTTGTTGTGAGCATAGAATACTGCGGGCTGGTTGTCACAGTACATCTTTAGTGGTTTGTCAACACAATCTACCACTTTCAAGTCGGGTATAAATTTCTTTAACCATATCGCCTGCCCCATGGCCTCATAACATGCTATAAATTCTGCATACATCGTGGACGATGCAACTATTGACTGTTTGGAGCTTCTCCACGAAATAGCCCCTCCAGCGAGAGTGAACACGTATCCTGACGTGGATTTTCTATCATCTCTGTCTCCCGCAAAATCTGCGTCTGAATACTCTCTTATATCTAGGGAATCAGATCTCCTGTATGTTAGCATGTGGTCCTTCGTGCCTTGCGCATAACGCAATGCTTTCTTTACCATCTTCCAGTGCTCTGTGCCTGGATTCTCTTGATACCTACCGAGTACCCCGGTGATAAAAGCTAAGTCAGGGCGATTGCACACTTGTGCATATTGTAAACTTCCAACAGTCGAAGCATATGGTACTGCTTTCATTTGATCGATCTCGTACTGGTTCTTGGGACATTGGAATTTCCCAAAACTATCGCCCTTGACAGTAGAAGCAGGTGTGGCTTTACTCGCATGCATATTATACTTTTTAAGAACCTTTTCTAAACATGCCTTCTACGATAGTCCTAAAACTCCATTTTTCCTATCTCGGTGAATTTCTATGCCCAAAACATATGATGCTTCACCAAGATCTGTTATATCAAAATTTGAGGACAAGAACTTCTTTGTTTCTTATAGCAGACTAACATTACTGCTAGCAAGCAAGATATCATCCACATACAAGATTAGGAAAATATATTTCCCATTTTTAAACTTTGCATAAATGCAGTTATCCTCAACATTTTCTTTAAATCTTAATCTTTTAATTGTCTCATTAAACTTTAGATACCACTGTCTAGAGGCTTGCCTTGATCCATAAATAGATTTCTTCAGGCGACATCCCATATCTTCCTTGCCTTCCATGATAAAACCCTTGGGTTGTTTCATGTAAACTTTTTCTTTTAAATCCCCGTTCAGAAATGTCGTCTTTACATCCATTTGATGTAACTCTAAATCAAAATGTGCAACTAATGCTATTATGATTCTGAAGGAATCCTTATATGAGACTGGGGAAAATGTCTCATTGTAATCTATCCCTTCTCTTTGTGTAAATCCTTTTGCCACAAGTCGTGCTTTATACTTTTCTACATTCCCATTAGAGTCATACTTAGTTTTGTAGACCCATTTACAGCCTACTGTTTTGGCTCCTTTAGGAATATTCTCTAAGTCCCAAACATCTTTGAAACTCATCGATTTCATCTCGTCTTCCATTGTCTCCAGCCACTTTGATGAGTGAGAGCTTCTCATGGCTTCTTCATATGAAGTGGGATCACTTTCCACATGAACTATTTTTGTGTTATAAACTTTATAATCAGTAGAAATAGCTGACTTTTTGGGTCTTGTAGACCTTCTAAGGGCCTCACTCCTAGGCTCATTCTGTGCCTCAACTTTCGGCACATCTTCTAAAAGTGGCTGCTGCACCTCCCTCTCATGCTCAACAATGGGTTCAGTCGGCTCCTGAAGGATAGGTTCCGGATCTTCTCCCATAGTTGTCATGGGTGGAGTTACAACAGGTGCTTGCACCGCAACCTCAGGGATTGTCGGTGCAGGTACAACAGGTAGTGAGAAAAATGGCTCCTGAATCATCGGATTAGGTGCATGCACCCTCTTCTCCTCAAGATCAATTTTTCGAGCTACCATGCTCCCCCTCATCATATAGTCCTCTAAGAAGACTGCATGCCTTGTTTCTACAAACTTTGTGTATCTCTCTGGACAGTAGAAACGAAAACCTTTTGATCTATCAGGATAGCCAATGAAGTGGCAACTGACTGTCTTGGGATCTAACTTTGCAATATTTGGATTAAACACTTTGGCCTCAGCTGGGCTCTCCCACACCCTTAAGTGTTGTAGGGAGGGCACTCTTCGTGTCCACAACTCGTATGGTGTTTTGTGCACCGACTTGCTTGGTACTCTATTGAGAACGTGAATGGCGGTTTTAAGCGCCTCCATCCATAATCCCAATGGCAAGGTGGAGTAACTCATCATGCTGCGCACCATATCCATAAGTGTACGGTTATGCCTTTCAGCTACTCCATTTTGCTGAGGCTCGCCCGGCATTGAATACTGGGCCACTATGCCAGTCTCCTGTAAGAACTTTGCAAAAGGTCCAGGGACTTGGCCATATGGAGTGTGCCGACTGTATTACTCCCCCCACGGACAGATCTTACTATCTTTATTCTTTTATCATGCCGATTTTCAACTTCAGCTTTGAATATCTTAAATTTATACAACGCTTCAGATCTTTCTTTGATTGGATAAATATAAGCATATCGGGAGTAATCATCTGTGAATGTTATGAACGAGTCATAGCCATCCACACTTTTCATAGAAAATGGTCCACAAATGTCAGTGTGAATGATTTCTAGTGTTCCTGTGCTACGGTTTGCACCCTTTTTGATTTGTTTTACATACTTTCCTTTAATGCAATCTATGCATTGTTCTAAGTCTGAGAACTCTAACGGAGGAAGAATTTCATTTTTAACTAGTCTTTCTATTCTCCCCTTCGAAATATGGCCGAAGCGACAGTGCCATAATTTCGACGAGTCACGAGTTCTCTTTCTTTTCTTTTGTTCTTTAAAACATGCTCATTCACTTTACACACAGAATACACTTTTTCACGTAGTGATAATAAATAAAGCTCATTGTGAAGGAAAGCAACACCCACATGAGTATTATTAAACCATATGGCACACTTGCCATGTCCAAAATGACATTCATAATGATCTTTATCCAAACATGAAACACTAATCAAGTTTCTATGTAATGAAGGAACATATAAAACATGTGTAAGCAGAAGCTTGAATCCATCAGCTAACTCCAGGGACATGTCGCCGACAGCTTCAACTTCTGCTCTAACTCCATTTGCAACTTCAATGCATCTTTCGCTTCTTTGCGTAGTCCGTGTCGAATGGAATCCCTGTAATGAATTTGCAACATGAACAGTTGCTCCTGAGTCAATTCACCAAGTAGATTTTGAAAACTGTGTATACAAGGATTCATTTACAAAGGAAACAGTGTTGTTACCTCACTTTGCCATTATCGACTTTAGCCAAACAGGGCAATCTTTCTTGTAGTGCCCAGTCTGCTTACAATGGAGACATGTATCTTTGTCCACTGGAAGAGACTTTTGCTGATGCTGATAGTGCGTGTGAGCTTTTCCATGTGACTTTGAAGGGGAAACTTTGCCACTTTGATTGTAGTTCTTTTTCTTATTATCCTTCACATAGTTCAGAGAACCACCATGTGAGGTTCTAAGTCTTTCCTCTTGTTGCACACACATGGCTATAGTCTTTTCAATGTCCCACTTTTTAGGCGACATGTTGTAGTTGACAACAAAAGTGTCAAAATCTTTTGGCAGTGAAGCCATAACCAGGTGAACAAGGAGTGCAGGCTTGAGCTCCAAATCCGAATCCATGGGTTTAAGCTTAGCTGCCATGTTGCTCATCCTGAGGATGTGCTCTCTTATGCCATGTCCACCGCCTGTGTACTTTTCTGTCACCAACTACTTTAGCAACAGGGTAGTATATATCTTTGAAGAACCAGTGAACTAGCTCTTTATCTTTTCAAGAAACTCCCCTACGGAAGTACACTCTGCAATTGAGCCCACAATAGCATTCTCAATTGTGTTCTTTATGAAAGCCATGCACTTTTTATTGGCGGTGAGCCACTTTTGGTTTTCGAGGGTATATGACATCTCCACTGGAGCATGTTCCCTCTTCTTTTTCTCCCAAGCAGCATCATCATCTTTTGCACCTCTGACTGGCTCTGTTGGTTTGACCGGCTGTGGAGTGTCCACAACCCAGTCCACCTTAGCACAAACAAAAGCCAAGTCTACTTTCTTTCTCCATTCAGTGTAGTTGTCACCTCTGAGGGTTGGAACATCCTTGATGCAGCTCATCAAGTAGTACCCTCCTGAAAACCACAATGAAGTGAGATCATAACAACAATTGCATGCATTAATCCAACGTTGGTCAAAATTAAAATATACAACTGTTTGTGCAATTGAAACTATATCAACGTTGGGCAAAAAATAGAAACAAATGCACATATAAGAACAATCAATCACGATTATGTTATTAACAACGTTGGTCATAAAATAACAGAATCATAATTGTTTCAATAATCACTTTAACATGCTCTTAAAATTTAATTTTACTTTAGTTCTATTTACCTTTTAAAAGAGCACTTTTATTTATTTGCAGCGGAAAACATGAATAAAATTCATGAACATTATACTTTTCAGAAGCATTTCTCTTACTTTTCTATTTTCTAAACCGAATTTTTGTTGGATAATTTTGAATAGAAAAGAAAAACTGTATGAAATTTGCCCAAAAACTGGACAAATAAAAAAACAAATAAAACGGTAGCTCAGCCGGCCTCGGCCCAGCGCGCGCGGCTGCGTGGCCCGCAACCTGTGGAACCCGACGCAGACGCGGCCCACGGCATGTTTGCGCGCCGCGGCTGCCGGCCTCGTCCCTCTTTCGTCCCAAAGGCCCGCTGTGCCGAGCGCCGCTTCATCGTGGCCATCGGATTCCATCCGACGGTCCAGTGCGCTCTTCGCTGGGTCAAAACCAGCCCCCCGGTCGATCCTCATTTGGACGCTTGAAAACATTATTAGCATGAGGGGTCCCTCAAGCTCAGTCAGGGACGTCGGACGTCCGAAGATCCTGCTCATGGATGGATAGTGTATTTGGTGGGAGAGGTGCCAATGCATGCATGGTGAACTTGTACAACTGCTGCATCGGTCAGCCATGAGTATTGATAAGGCACCAGTGACATTACACCTCATGTTTAATTCATGTTGAAAATATTCATAAGCATCAATCTTCAACCATGCCGCGAATAGTTGAAGATGGCATACAACAACTAAAGTCCGTGCTTCAAATGAACTCAATTTCATATAATTTCTTTGTTGAAACTTGATAAAACTTAGTTTTATATCAAAAAATTGGGTTCACAGCAAAATCCCAATAAAACTTAGTTTTGTATGCCACTAACGAATATATGTTAGCCATGTCACCGGTGCACTGGGTGCACATATCCAGCCGGTGCACCGGATTTTTCTTCCGTGACCAGAGAGGTCTTTTTGGTGGGGTGACCAGAGTGGGTGTTCGCCCAAGGTGCGGGCATGCATGTCAGTGCGAGAGCTAACCGGACGCAAAGCATGCCAAGTCGGTTGTAATAAGTGATCCTCAATTTCCAACATCACCGCGGCAGGCTTCAATAGAAAGGCATGCACAGATCCACCTCCACCTCCATGGGATAATCATTACGGAGACACGCATTGCACTGAACCTCATGTTTTATTCATGTTGAAAATATTAATAAGCATCAATCTTCAACCATGCTGCGAATAGTTGAAGATAGCATACAACAACTAAAGTCCGTGCTTCAAATGAACTCAATTTCATATATTTCTTTGTTGAAACTTGATAAAACTTAGTTTTGTATCCAAAAATTGGGTTCACAGCAAAATCCCAATAAAACTTAGTTTTGTATGCCAGTAATGAATATATGTTAGCCATGTCATCGGTGCACTGGGTGCACATATCCATCCGGTGCACCGGATTTTTCTTCTGTGACTAGAGATGTTTTTTTTTGGTGGGGTGACCAGAGAGGGTGTTCGCCCAAGGTGCGAGCATGCATGTCGGTGCGAGAGCTAACCGGATGCAAAGCATGCCAAGTTGGTTGTAATAAGAGATCCTCAATTCCAACATCACCGCGGCAGGCTGCAATAGAAAGGCGTGCACAGATCCACCTCCACCTTCACCTCCATGGGATAATCATGAGTGAGAAATGCATTGCATTGAACCTCGTCTTTTATTCATGTTGAAAATATTCATAAGCATCAATCTTCAACCATGCCGCGAATAGTTCAAGATGGCATACAACAACTCAAGTCCGTGCTTCAAATGAACTCAATTTCACATAATTTCTTTGTTGAAACTTGATAAAACTTAGTTCTGTATCCAAAAATTGGGTTCATAGCAAAATCTCAATAAAACTTAGTTTTGTATGCCAGTAACGAATATATGTTAGCCATGTCACCGATACACTGGGTGCACATATCCAGCCGGTGCACCGGATTTTTCTTCCGTGACCAGAGAGGTTTTTTTTTGGTGGGGTTGACCAGAGAGGGTGTTCACCCAAGGTGCGGGCATGCATGTCGGTGCGAGACCTAACCGGACGCAAAGCACACCAAGTCGGTTGTAATAAGACATCCTCAATTTCCAACATCACCGCGGCAGGCTGCAATGGAAAGGCACGCACAGATCCACCTCCAAAACCACCTCCATGGGATAATCATTACGGAGTTGCATTGAACCTCATGTTTATTCATGTTGAAAATATTCTTAAGCATCAATCTTCAACCATACCCCGAATAGTTGATGATGGCATACAACAACTAAAGTCCGTGCTTTAAATGAACTCAATATCATACAGTTTCTTTGTTGAAACTTGATAAAACTTGGTTTTGTATACAAAAATTGGGTTCACAGCAAAATCCCAATAAAACTTAGTTTTGTATGCCAGTAAAGAATATATGTTAGCCATGTCACTGGTGAACTGGGTGCACATATCTAGCCAATGCACCGGATTTTTCTTTCGTGACCAGAGAGGTTTTTTTTTTCATGGGGTGACCAGAGAGGGTGTTCACCCAAGGTGCGGGCATGCATGTCCGCGTGAGAGCTAACCAGACGCAAATCATGCCAAGTCGGTTGTAATAAGAGATCCTCAATTTCCAACATCACCGCAGCAAGCTGCAATAGAAAGGCATGCACAGATCCACCTCCACCTCCACCTCTATGGGATAATCATTACGGAGACACGCATTGCATTGAACCTCATGTTTTATTCATGTTGAAAATATTCATAAGCATCAATCTTCAACCATGCCGCGAATAGTTGAAGATGGAATACAATAACTAAAGTCCGTGCTTCAAATGAACTCAATTTCATATAATTTCTTTGGTAAAACTTGATAAAACTTAGTTTTGTATCCAAAAATTGGGTTCACAGCAAAATCCCAATAAAACTTAGTTTTGTATGCCAGTAACGAATATATGTTAGCCATGTCACCGGTGCACTGGGTGCACATATCCATCCGGGGCACCGGATTTTTCTTCCGTGACCAGAGAGGTTTTTTTGGTGGGGTGACCAGAGAGGGTATTCGCTCAAAGTGCGGGCATGCATGTCGGTGCGAGAGCTAACCGGATGCAAAGCATGCCAAGTCGGTTGTAATAAGAGATCCTCAATTTCCAACATCACCGCGGCAGGTTGCAATAGAAAGGCATGCATAGATCCACCTCCATCTCCACCTCCATGGGATAATCATTACAGATACACACATAGCATTGAACCTCATGTTTTATTCATGTTGAAAATATTCATAAGCATCAATCTTCGACCATGCCGCAAATAGTTGAAGATGGCGTACAACAACTAAACTCCGTGCTTCAAATGAACTCAATTTCATATAGTTTCTTTGTTGAAACTTGATAAAACTTAGTTTTGTATCAAAAAATTGGGTTCACAGCAAAATCCCAATAAAACTTAGTTTTGTATGCCAGTAACAAATATATGTTAGCCATGTCACAGGTGCACTAGGTGCACATATCCAGCCGGTGCATCGGATTTTTCTTCCGTGACCAAAGAGGTTTTTTTTGTGGGATGACCAGAGAGGGTGTTCGCTCAAGGTGCAGGCATGCATGTCGGTGCGAGAGCTAACCGGACGCAAAGCATGCCAAGTCGGTTGTAATAAGGGATCCTCAATTTCCAACATCACCGCGGCAGGCTGGTATAGAAAGGCATGCACAGATCCACAACCATCTCCACCTCCATGGGATAATCATTACAGAGACACGCATTGCATTGAACCTCATGTTTTATTCATGTTGAAAATATTCATTAGCATCAATCTTCAACCATGCCGCGAATAGTTGAAGATGGCATACAACAACTAAAGTCCGTGCTTGAAATGAACTCAATTTCATATAATTTCTTGTTGAAACTTGATAAAACTTAGTTTTGTATCAAAAAATTGGGTTAACAGCAAAATCCAAATAAAACTTAGTTTTGTATGCCAGTAACGAATATATGTTAGCCATGTCACCGGTGCACTGGGTGCACATATCCATCCAGTGCACCGGATTTTTCTTCCGTGACCAGAGAGGGTGTTCGCCCAAGGTGCGGGCATGCATTTCGGTGTGAGAGCTAACCGGATGCAAAGCATGCCAAGTCGGTTGTAATAAGAGATCCTCGATTTCCAACATCACCGGGGCAGGCTGCAATAGAAAGGCATGCACAGAGCCACCTCCACCTCCACCTCCATGGGATAATCATTACGGAGACACACATTGCATTGAACCTCATGTTTTATTCATGTTGAAAATATTCATAAGCATCAATCTTCAACCATGCCGTGATTAGTTGAAGATGGCATACAACAACTAAAGTCCGTGCTTCAAATGAACTCAATTTCATATAATTTCTTTATTGAAACTTCATAAAACTTAATTTTGTATTCAAAAACTGGGTTCACAGCAAAATCCCAATAAAACTTAGTTTTGTATGCCAGTAACGCATATATGTTAGCCATTTCACCGGTGCACTGGGTGCACATATCCATCCGGTGCACCGGATTTTTCTTCCGTGACCAGAGAGGTTTTTTTTGTGGGGTGACCAGAGAGGGTGTTCGCCCAAGGTGTGGGTATGCATGTCGGTGCGAGAGTTAACCGGATGCAAAGCATGCCAAGTCGGTTGTAATAAGAGATCCTCAATTTCCAACATCAGCGCGGCAGGCTGCAATAGAAAGGCATGCACAGATCCACCTCCACCTCCACCTCCATGGGATAATCATTACGGAGACACGCATTGCACTGAACCTCATGTTTTATTCATGTTGAAAATATTCATAAGCATCCATCTTCGACCATGCCATGAATAGTTGAAGATGGCGTACAACAGCTAAAGTCCGTGCTTCAAATGAACTCAATTTCATATAATTTCTTTGTTGAAACTTGATAAAACTTAGTTTTTTATCAAAAAAATGGGTACATAGCAAAATCCCAATAAAACTTAGTTTTGTATGCCAGTGACGAATATATGTTAGCCATGTCACCGGTGCACTGGGTGCACATATCTAGCCGGTGCACTGGATTTTTCTTCCGTGACCAGAGAGGTTTTTTTTTCGTGGGGTGACCAGAGAGCTTGTTCGCCCAAGGTGCGGGCATGTATGTCGGTGCGAGAGCTAACCGGACGCAAAGCATGCCAAGTCGGTTGTAATAAGAGATCCTCAATTTCCAACATCACCGCGGAAGGCTGCAATTGAAAGGCATGCACAGATCCACTTCCACCTCCACCTCCATGGGATAATTATTACGGAGACACGCATTGTATTGAACCTCATGTTTAATTCATGTTGAAAATATTCATTAGCATCAATCTTCAACCATGCCGCGAATAGTTGAAGATGGCATACACCAACTAAAGTTCGTGCTTCAAATGAACTCAATTTCATATAATTTCTTGTTGAAACTTGATAAAACTTAGTTTTGTATCCAAAAATTGGGTTCACAGCAAAATCCAAATAAAACTTAGTTTTGTATGCCAGTAACGAATATATGTTAGCCATGTCACCGGTGCACTGGGTGCACATATCTATCCGGTGCACCGGATCTTTCTTCCGTGACCAGAGAAGTTTTTTTTGGTGGGGTGACCAGAGAGGGTGTTCGCCCAAGGTGCGGGCATGCATGTCGGTGTGAGAGCTAACCGGAGGCAAAGCATGCCAAGTCGGTTGTAATAAGAGATCCTTAATTTCCAACATCACCGGGGCAGGCTGCAATAGAAAGGCATGCACAGATCCACCTCCACCTCCATGGGATAATCATTACGGAGACACACATTGCATTGAACCTCATGTTTTATTCATCTTGAAAATATTCATAAGCATCAATCTTCAACCATGCCACGATTAGTTGAAGATGGCATACAATAACTA
The DNA here is from genome assembly GCA_011799875.1 of Thinopyrum elongatum. Taxonomy (NCBI): domain Eukaryota; kingdom Viridiplantae; phylum Streptophyta; class Magnoliopsida; order Poales; family Poaceae; genus Thinopyrum; species Thinopyrum elongatum. The sequence continues at coordinate 373,273,388 of CM022299.1, read as the reverse complement.
AAGTCCGTGCTTCAAATGAACTCAATTTCATATAATTTCTTGTTGAAACCTGATAAAACTTAGTTTTGTATCCAAAAATTGGGTTCACAGCAAAATCCCAATAAAAGTTAGTTTTGTATGCCAGTAACGAATATATGTTAGCCATGTCACCGGTGCACTGGGTGCACATATCCATCCGGTGCACCGGATTTTTCTTCCGTGACCAGAGAGGGTGATCGCCCAAGGTGCGGGCATGCATGTCGGTGTGAGAGCTAACCGGATGCAAAGCATGCCAAGTCGGTTGTAATAAGAGATCCTCGATTTCCAACATCACCGGGGCAGGCTGCAATAGAAAGGCATGCACAGAGCCACCTCCACCTCCACCTCCATGGGATAATCATTACGGAGACACACATTGCATTGAACCTCATGTTTTATTCATGTTGAAAATATTCATAAGCATCAATCTTTAACCATGCCGCGATTAGTTGAAGATGGCATACAACAACTAAAGTCCGTGCTTCAAATGAATTCAATTTCATATACTTTCTTTGTTGAAACTTGATAAAACTTAATTTTGTATCCAAAAATTGGGTTCACAGCAAAATCCCAATAAAACTTAGTTTTGTATGCCAGTAACGAATATATGTTAGCCATGTCACCGGTGCACTAGGTGCACATATCCATCCGGTGCACCGGATTTTTCTTCCGTGACCAGAGAGGTTTTTTTGGTGGGGTGACCAGAGAGGGTGTTCGCCCAAGGTGTGGGCATGCATGTCGGTGCGAGAGCTAACCGGATGTAAACCATGCCAAGTCGGTTGTAATAAGAGATCCTCAATTTCCAACATCAGCGCGGCAGGCTGCAATAGAAAGGCATGCACAGATCCACCTCCACCTCCACCTCCATGGGATAATTATTACGGACACACGCATTGCACTGAACCTCATGTTTTATTCATGTTGAAAATATTCATAAGCATCAATCTTCGACCATGCCGCGTATAGTTGAAGATGGCATACAACAACTAAAGTCCGTGCTTCAAATGAACTCAATTTCATATAATTTCTTTGTTGAAACTTGATAAAACTTAGTTTTGTATCAAAAAATTGGGTTCACAGCAAAATCCCAATAAAACTTAGTTTTGTATGCCAGTAACGAATATATGTTAGCCATGTCACCGGTGCACTGGGTGCACATATCCATCCGGTGCACCGGATCTTTCTTCCATGACCAGAGAAGTGTTTTTTTGGTGGGGTGACCAGGGAGGGTGTTCGCCCAAGGTGCGGGCATGCATGTCGGTGTGAGAGCTAACCGGATGCAAAGCATGACAAGTCGGTTGTAATAAGAGATCCTCAATTTCCAACTTCACCGGGGCAGGCTGCAATAGAAAGGCATGCACATATCCACCTCCACCTTCACCTCCATGGGATAATCATTACGGAGACACACATTGCATTGAACCTCATGTTTTATTCATGTTGAAAATATTCATTAGCATCAATCTTCAACCATGCCGCGAATGGTTGAAGATGGCATACAACAACTAAAGTCTGTGCTTCAAATGAACTCAATTTCATATAATTTCTTGTTGAAACTTGATAAAACTTAGTTTTGTATCCAAAAATTGGGTTCACAGCAAAATCCCAATAAAACTTAGTTTTGTATGCCAGTAACGAATATATGTTAGCCATGTCACCGGTGCACTGGGTGCACATATCCATTCGGTGCACCGGATCTTTCTTCCGTGACCAGAGAAGTTTTTTTTGTGGGGTGACCAGAGAGGGTGTTCGCCCAAGGTGCGGGCATGCATGTCGGTGTGAGAGCTAACCGGATGCAAAGCATGCCAAGTCGGTTGTAATAAGAGATCCTCAATTTCCAACATCACCGGGGCAGGCTGCAATAGAAAGGCATGCACAGATCCACCTCCACCTCCATCTCCATGGGATAATCATTACGGAGACACACATTGCATTGAACCTCATGTTTTATTCATGTTGAAAATATTCATTAGCATCAATCTTCAACCATGCCGCGAATGGTTGAAGATGGCATACAACAACTAAAGTCTGTGCTTCAAATGAACTCAATTTCATATAATTTCTTGTTGAAACTTGATAAAACTTAGTTTTGTATCCAAAAATTGGGTTCACAGCAAAATCCCAATAAAACTTAGTTTTGTGTGCCAGTAACGAATACATGTTAGTCATGTCACCGGTGCACTGGGTGCACATATCCATCCGGTGCACCGGATTTTTCTTCCGTGACCAGAGAGGTTTTTTTTTGGTGGGGTGACCAGAGAGGGTGTTCGCCCAAGGTGCGGGCATGCATGTCGGTGCGAGAACTAACCGGACGCAAAGCACGCCAAGTCGGTTGTAATAAGAAATCCTCAACCATCTACTACTCACGTGCGTCTTTTCCAGGACGGTCTGGAGTGTGATATGCGAGGCCCTGGGGCGGCCGGACTGGGTGCCGGCACAACAGGACAACCTTGCACCTTGGTTAAGCAGCAAACGAGGACTGAACAACATGAGCATGAAGGATCTGCGTACCATCCTAGGACTAACAATGTGGGAACTATGGAAGCACAGGAATGCCATTGTCTTTGACGCCGCCCAACCTTCGTGTGAGGTGTTGCTATGTAAAATTAGTCTAGAGGGCTTAGTGTGGTTGTCGGCAGGCCTGCTAAAAGGGGATCTAAACCCCTTCTTTAGTCGGGTAGCGAGGTGGGATAGGCGTGAGGAGTAGAGTGACTTAAATCGCTTGCAACTATGGTGGAGGCTTTCTTTTGCCCTTCTTCTTTAATATATGATATGCACACTCATGCATATTCGAGAAAAAAAGAGATCCTCAATTTCCAACATCACTGCGGCAGGCGGCAACAGAAAGGCAGGCACAGATCCACTTCTACCTTCACCTCCACGGGATAATCATTACGGAGACACATATTTCATTGCACCTCATGTTTTATTCATGTTGAAAATATTCATAAGCATCTATCTTCAACCATGCCGCGAATAGTTGAAGATGGCATACAACAACTAAAGTCCGCGCTTCAAATGAGCTCAATTTCATATCATTTCTTTGTTGAAACTTGATAAAACCTAGTTTTGTATCAAAAAATTAGGTTCAGAGCAAAATCCCAATAAGACGGAGTGCATGTTATTTTTTTTCTTTAATAAAAACACAAGACATTATTATTATTATTATTTGTGAGGGGAAAACACAAGATATTATGATAAATATGCCAGTAACAAATCTATGTTAGCCGTGTCACCGGTGCAGTGGATGCACACATCCATCCGATGCAACCGATTTTTGTTCGTTGACCAGAGAGGGTGTTCGCCAAAGGTGCGGGCATGCATGTTGGTGCAAGAGTTAACCGGACACGAAGCATGACAAGTCGGTTGTAATAAAAGATCCTTAATTTTCAACATCACGGCGGCAGCGGCAACAGAAAGGCAGGCACAAATCCACCTCCACGGGATAATCACGCATTGCATTGCGGCCAGCCAGTGGGGTCGACTGAACCAACATCCGGGACACGAGGAAAGAAGTCTAGCCATTCTTCACTGACACCCGGGGCCAAGGCCCCGTCTGACCCAGTTGCCATCTCACAGTCACGACGGCCCTCCCGTCCGTGAACGAAGGGCTCCGCGGAGGAGAGATAAATTGAACATGCCTTTTTGTTAGACAAGAGGGAGATCGGAGTAATTAAAAGTGGGATAGATAAGCGAGAGAAATGGTCGGGAAGACAATCGTATCTTGCATGTCCAAAAGATTCTCGCGTGGTTGTTAGAATCAACCACCTCGCCTCACCATCGCCAGGTTTTTCGACTGCCATGGAGCATAAAGCCAGCCCGCCATAAACCCCTCGCCGCCCGGTCACCACCACACAGAGTAGCGGCGGCGAGCGCTTGGTCGTGTTGGGTCGGGGGCTGTGAGAATGGACGCGCAGGCCGCCGTGACCCGTGACTCCGTCGGCCTCGACGACCCGCTCGTCGCCCTCACCCTCGGATCCATCTACGCCGCCGCTCCGACCCCGCCGCCCAAGCCGCGGCGCCCCTCTCCCCCGACCCCTCCGCCTTCCCAGCCGGCGTCCGCCACCCGCCGCCGCCTCAACGACTCCGCCCCCGGCCAGCGCCGCCGCGCGAGCAACGAGCCGCCGTCCGACGACGACGCCGCCGCCGCGGACGGGCCGCCGGCGCCGTTCCCGTGGGCCACGGAGCGGCCCGCGCGGCACGACACCCTGGACAGTCTGCTGCGCCGGGGCGTCACGTCCGTCGAGGGCGAGGCCCGGTGCAGGCGCTGCAACCGCACGGCGACCGTGGCGTACGAGCTGGCGCCCAAGTTCCGGGAGGTGCGCGAGTTCGTCGTCGCCAACCGGCACTCGTTCGACGACCGCGCCCCGGACGCGTGGATGAACCCGGTGCTGCCCGACTGCGCGGCGTGCGGGGAGAAGCGCTGCGTGTGGCCGGTGATCGCCGCCGAGAAGGGCGAGATCAACTGGCTGTTCCTCCTGCTGGGCCAGATGCTGGGCTGCTGCACGCTCGAGCAGCTCAAGTACTTCTGCAAGAACACCGGCCGCCACCGGACCGGCGCCAAGAACCGGGTCCTGTACTACGCCTTCCTGGAGATGTGCAGGCAGCTTGAGCCGCGCGGGCCGTTCGATGACACCGTCGCCGACGGCAACGGGTTCCTGCAGTCCTGATGTACCGGCCCGTGCGCGCAGATGGATTTTTATGTCATGTGGTGTCGTGTTGTGTGTCGATCTGGTAATTTCTAGGGATGACGAGGAAAGAACAACTTCTCTAGATCTAATCTAGTTATATATTATTGGATCGTTATGATTATTATTTATCATGAGTTTTGCTGAAAATGATTAATCATGTTCTTGCACTCAACATGTAATACATTACAAACAAAAATGTAATACGTTACTACATTATCTGTACTGTAGTGTCTTCTTGCAAGTGACTATTGCCGACATATTTTTCTCGCACCATTTATTTATTTACAATATTATATTATTTACCGATTAATTTGGCTCTTGTATTGGAGAAGGAAACTCACTTGGCATTCTTGGCTAGGATTGGCAGTGTTTTAGCAAGGAGATCAATTAATTTGGATATTGTAAGATTCTGCTCCATTACTAAGGCACACTGGAATGCTAGACCCACAAGCGTGCTACTAAAGCCTACAAAACTTTCCATCCCTAATTAAGACCCGTTCGGTGTCACTTCGCTCCATGCTCCGGGAGCGGACGGAGTTGTAGTTCAAAATCTTGGAGCGAGAAAACAGCCACTCCACCGATTCTAGGAGCTGGTGGATTCTCGAACGGGTCCTTAGAGCATGTCTAACAGAGCCCTCAAACTGGTCAAACCCTCAAAATAACTGTCAGTTTGAGGGTTGAGCAGAAAAAAAGGCGCAGATCAGCACCCTCAAATCCCTAAACCCTCAAAAAAAATTCCAGGCCGAACCCTCAACTTCGAGTCCAATCTGCACTAGTGAGGGTTTGGGCCAATTTTCCAGGCCGAACCCTCACTCGATCAACCACGCGCGCGGGAGGGAAATTTCCCAACTTCTCTCCCCGCCGCCCCGCGCCTTCCGCGCCGCCGCCGCCTGTGCTCGTCCCCGCCGCCGGCCATGGAGCCCGGCCAGGCCCCGGCGACCCCCTCCGCCGCACCCGTGCCCGCCCCCGCCCCCGGCCCCGCAGCGCCCGTGCCCGCCTGCGCCCGCGCCCGCTCCCCCGCCCCGCGCCTCCCGCCACCGGCCACCTCGACCGACGCCGCCGTGGCGGAGATGGTGGCGGCCACCCACGTCGGCCAAAAACGGAGGCGGGCGGGCACCCACCTCGTGCCGAGCAAGCCGCCCGTGCCCGCCCCCGCAGCGAAGGCGGCAAAACCGGCGGGGAAGGCGGCGAAACCGGCGAAACCGGCGAAGCCCGGCAAGCCGGCAACCTCCACCGCGGCTTCTACCAAGCGCAAGGAGAAGCAGCTCGCAAGCCGCAAGAGGGGGGCAGAGCAAGCGGTACCGCCACCGCCACCGCCACCGACGAGCACGGCCGCTCCAACGCCGCCGCCCGCCACCGCCACCGACGTGTTCGATGAAATGTCCGCACCAACCGTGTCATATAGGGCATTGCTCGCCGACGCGGAGGTGAACATTGGGTCTCGTCCACTTGCTTCCTTCGACTTCCATGTTGAGGAGCCGACGGGTGAGGAGGAGGAGGCGGGTGAGGAGGAGGAAGAAGATGAAGATGTCACCGAGATCGGAGAGGAAGTGTTTGAAGCGGGAGGTGGTGCTCGAAGGCCAATTCGCACGGCGAACTACACGGAGGTTGAAGATGTCCTCTTGGTCAAGGCTTGGTCGCAAGTGGGGTTGGATGCGGTCACCTGCACCGATCAAACCGGGAAACGTTATTGGCAACGCATTGAGGACAGGTATTGCAAGCTGAAACCCAAGACTGCCACATTGAGAGCTCGTTCTTACAGATCGCTTCAAGGCCGGTGGGAGTTGATGAAACCCGCTTGTGCTCGTTGGAGTGCGGCTATGGATCAAGTGAGGGATGAACCCCCAAGTGGCTGCGTTGAGAGTGATTATGTGAGTACAAATATCATGCTTATTACTTGTTGGTTCATGATTTATTTACTTGTTGGTTATGCTTGGTTGTGATTTTGATATGCTTCCAATGATGATATGTTTTAGGAGAAATATGCCGACTTGAGGTACAAGGACATGGCCGGTTCCAAGGGCAAATCCTTCCCATTCAAGCATTGTTGGGCATTGCTCCAACATCTTGACAAATGGAAATTGAGGGATCAAGAGAGTGCACCGAAGAAATCGGATATGCTCAAAATGGATGATAGTGATGAAGAAGGAAGAAACCATGACAAGCCCGATGGAACCAAGAAGGGAAAAGAAAGAATGAAGATGGAAGCGGAGGCATCAAGCTTGAGGGAAAAGATTGATCAAATGATCAAGTCAAAGGAGACATTGACAATGAAGGCATTGGAGACAAAGCTTATTATCACCGAGAGAAAGAAAGAGGTGAAACTTGCACAATTGGAAGCAAGGCGAGAAGATGCCAAGCGCAAGGCCGACATGGAGGAGAGGATGATCAAGCTCAAGGAAGCAAAAGCATGGAAGGAGCTCATGGCCGAGGAGAAGGAGCACATGATGATGTCTAGAAAGGACATGGATGAAGAGCAATTGGCGTGGTGGAAGGAGTACAAGGAGAACATCGCGGACAGGAAGAGGCTACTGCATGGTGCTGGTGGTGGTGCGTCGTCTACTCTCAGAGGTGAGTCTCCGATGAGTGGTGGAGGCGATGGAGGTGTGGACAACTTCACTGGTGCTTGAAGTTGTTCGTACGTTTTATGTTTTGCAAATGTGTCTCCGATGACTATGTGATGATGATCATTTGCACGTTGTATGTTTTGCTATGATGTCCATGGGATTTACTATGTGATGATGATGATTTGCAAGTTTGTTTCATGTATGTGATCATGATCATTTGCAAATTTGAGAGTGATTTATGTTGCTGTCCTGTTTTGAAGGTTTGAAGGCCGGGGCGCAGATCAGTGCCCTCAAACCAACCCTCAAAACAGAGATTTTCGGCCTTCAAAACGACATTTTCTCAGCCCTCAAACTGGTTTTGAAGGTTGAGTTTTTGAGGGCTCTGTTAGACATGCTCTAATCTCCCCCAACCCCTTGAATTTCACTGGGTGGGGCCTGTCTTTTTTTCAAACAAAACTTTCCACGTTAGCTCACCCGCACATAAAAAGATTTACGTAGATGTAACATTGCTAATTGTAGGAGCATGGATGGCGTCATAAATGTAAGGGCATGTAGTGTTGATAAGACTGGCATTTTTTCTCACGTATGAAGTTCACGTCATCCAGAGAAGACAATTAAACATGTTATACACCAGGTGATTAAAACTAAAACTAGAGAACAGGAGAATAAGACAAGACATCTTGTTCAATGGAGAAAATTTTATTATCTTCCTTCATAAGAGATTAAAGTGATCGGACCCTTTCCGAGATCGTGTGCAAGAGGGAGGTACGTGCACCAGACTGTCTTTTTTTCTTCATAAGAGATCATCTCTTACCTAGGATAAAATGAGACTATTCTCTCTCTCTCTCTCTCTCTGTCCCTCTCTTCCTCTTCTACCTCTCTCCCTCCCTCTCTTCCTCTTCTACCTCACCAATTATCCTACGTGGCATCGCTAAGATAACATCATTGTACACACTCTAAAATGGGATTTTTTTAAAATGATTTGGGGTGCTCCATATCAGTATTGGGTTTTGGGACACGTCACCCAACCAACAATATTCATGCCTTTACAACTTGGTGAGGGTAAAGATATATCTTATGGATTTCAATAGGCTGAACATTGTGTTTCATCGGTTTCTCATGGACCCAAATTTAACCCCATGTAACAACTTATGCAATCATCTTGGGAATATCCAGTTCCAAGAAGAACATAATAGCGTTAGATGAATTTTGCATCGAGATGATTAGTACTGTGTCAACATCAAGAATTGAAGCCCTAATTTAGCCTTTAGTAGATCGATCTAAGACACCCCGTCTAGTTCGATCACCTCTAAAACTAGAAAACTCGTACTGAAGTCACTGAAGCCCCGATTGTACTCGATGATATATTGTTCGTCAATATAATTCCATATAAGCAAGATTAAGATTGTTACTTGCATTGTAAGGGCCTAGACATGGGTAAACCCTGGGCCCCGTGTGCGTCAGTAACCTAAGGCTACGTCCCACTCTCACACAAATCCATGTGCGTTACTGTATCTCTATGTCATTGTTGGGTACTTTGAAAAATACTATCGACAACTGTATGCACTAGGGTCCAAAGGCGTAGGCAGGCTCCGGGCTGCCTGGGTCATGGCACCGGATTCCTTAATTGAGTGTAGCAACTTCAACAATGTAGCACATGTTTGGCCTGGGGCTTGTCTTGGCTCGACTCGATCCTGCCTATGCCATTGCTAGAGCCCAACTATGGTCACCTTCCTCACCGTATTTGTGGCATCATTATTAATAATTTTGTAGACGGTTCCACAAAACTCATCCAAGTTATAATATATACACCGAGGAATTTTTTTGGGTGCTACTTTTTGTACTAATACTAATTTTCTTTCTTGGTCCCACTCAAGAACCATCATCATGTAATGGTACATGTTAGACTTGCTACTCAACACTCCATACTACTCCCCCTTTCTCAAAATGCAAGGCACATTTGACATTTTACAGTCTTCATTGTCTAAGTTTCACTATAGTTTTCTCTTATAATACGCCTATACAATTTAAGGAGGTAGCAACCTCTCGGGGTGTACCCAATAATTCTTCCTGCTCCACCAACAGAAATCACACTTCACTTTTTCTAGCAAAAATTAGATATGCTGGGTTGAAGTCTCCATCCAGCATAATGTTTTCTCGCTTGAGATCCAAATGTTTTATGCGAGTGTTACACCAACAATGAAGGTACTCAAGCCCACAAGCAATGCCGATAAGCAATGTCAAAGAGTCTATCCCAGCTTAGGCTGCTTGAACTCACCATGTTGGAGGTGGGCCACCAGCAGCTCGATGACCGATCAAGGGCATCTCTCGATAGTCGGAGAGATGAGCTTAGTGATGCGCTCAACTCTTCAGTTGCGCCCAGTGTGTAGCTTGCTCAGATTGGTGAGTTTGAGCAAGGCCTTTTGCACCAACATTTTGTGCCTATTCCTTTCCGGGGCCAGCAAGAAAACATGATGGGGGATGCTAGTCTACTCATCTATGCGACATTGTCATTGTAATCACCACAGCGAGTTCAGACACCTCTCTTGCCCAACATCTTTAGGGGCTAGGATGACTCTGGGATTGCTGATGCTGGTTGTATATCTGGGTCATGCATGCCACCTCTCTTCTACAGAGCAGCCTCTAATACTTCAGCACTGCCCCCTCTGCCACCCTCTATGTAGCATGACATAATGCAACCTTGGGAGATGTTGTCTTTGTTTCATGGACTTGGCCACTGGTCGCTTGCTTTTAAGTTATGGGCTTTTGAGATGCCTCTTCCAGCATGACATGCCTCGCTAGGGCCCGAGATTGTTTACGAGCATGGGGCTCTCCCATCCCCAATCCTATGGGCCCGAGGTTCGTTCTCTTGATGCTCCTTATAGGTCTGGGTCTGGATTGTGTAGCCAGTCCAAACCATTTTGCTCCATCAAGGAACATATCGCACGACATGCGTTGGCTACTGCTAACCTATCAGGGGTGATGTTGATCGAGGCTATCACAACAAGAGTTGCAACATTGCAGTTAGAAGACCAGAAAGCTTTCGTTGCAAAGGGTGCGGCGTTGATGTCCTCTCCGGTTTTGGGAACGCCCACTATTGCTAAAGCCCGCACCCCGCGAAAGAAGAGGCTGCTTAGTGCATTAAAAGGGGGAAGGTAGAGCGCCCATCTTCTAAAGATGCAGTACAAATTCTCATCCTTGAGACGCTCCTAGGCGCAAATCTGCACCGAGTTGGGGATAATCGAGCATGAGGAGGATTTCAATGAGGATTCATTGGTGACCTAGATCTAGTTATTGAAGGATCTGAGGGCAATGACTAATGTAGAAAAGCTAGCTGAGGTTGCAGGACTAGCATCTCCTTCGTAGCGCTGCTTGCCTAGTGCCCAATTGCAAGCAATCCTGGAGGAGCTTTTGACCATGAGCTCCTAGGCGTCGTGATCCGCGCCTCGTCGCCCATCTAGTTTTAATGATTAGTTCCTAAAAGATCATGTATGCCATTAGTCGCCAATCAGGCGACCGCTCTCTGTATCCCAGTCTGAAATCATGTTCTGCCGCTGGGACGGCTGCATTGTATATGTTTGCTTACAGACATGTTCTAGCTGCTATTGTGGCCTTTGTAGTCTTGTGGATTGCCTAGTTTCCAACGAATAGTCGCTTGTCCATTATCAACTGGAATTCCCGTGGGTTGAATGACGTTGCACGACAAGGTTCAATCAGAGAGCTCCCGATTAGATCTCGCTCCTTACACTACAAAAAAAAGACACATCCCTGACATTTTGGCCCGAACGAATTTTTTTTCTGTCATGCTTATGGCACTTCTATGACGATAATTGTGACAAAAGCATGTATCATCATAGATGTGGTGGGCTCCTACTTCTATGACAAAAAATCATGACAGAAAATGGGCTTTTCATCCTGGGCGGGCCGGGGACGCACCTGCATGACATTCTTTGGGCCGTCCATGACGGAAAAAATCGTGGTAGAAGCGAGGGCGAGGAAAATTTCGAGGAGTTCCCTTTTACGGTGGGTGGTCGGGGCCGAGCGATGCACGGAGGTTTACGCGTTTCTCTCGTAGACGTACGCGCGAGTGTGCGGGTGATACATCTTCAACGTATCTATAATTTATGAAGTATTCATGCTGTTATACTATCATTCTTGGATGTTTTACAATCATTTTATAGCAACTTTATATTATTTTTTGGGACTAACCTATTGACATAGTGCCCAGTGCCAGTTGCTGTTTTTTGCTTGTTTTTTACATCGCAGGAAATCAATACCAAACGAAGTCCAAACGCAATGAAACTTTTTGGAGATTTTTTTGGACCAGAAGACACCCGGTGGGCCAAAGAAGTACCAGAGGGGAGCTTCGAGGGGAGCACAACCCACCAGGGCGCGCCTGGGGGCCCAGGCGCGCCCAGGTGGGTTGTGCCCACCTTGGTGGCCTCCCGCACCGCCTCTTAGTCCTATAAATTCTCAAATATTCCAAAAACCCTCGGGGTAACCCTAGATCAGAAGTTCCGCCGCCGCAAGCCTCTGTAGCCACGAAAAACCAATCTAGACCCTGTTCCGGCACCATGCCAGAGGGGGAAATCATCACCGGTGGCCATCTTCATCATCCCGGCGGCCACCATGATGAGGAGGGAGTAGTCCACCCTCGGGGCTGAGGGTTTGTACCAGTAGCTATGTGTTTAATCTCTCTCTCTCTCTCTCTCGTGTTCTTGAGGTGTCACAATCTTGATGTATCGCGGGCTTTGTTAATATAGTTGGATCATATGGTGTTTTCCCCTCTATCTTGTTGTGAATTGAGTTTTCCCTTTGAGATTTCGTTTTATTGGATTGAATACTTTTATGGATTTGAGAACACTTGATGTATGTCTTGCATATGAATACCCGTGGTGACAATGGGGTATTATATTGATTCACTTGAGATATGTTTTGGTACTCAACTTGCGGATTCCCGAGGTGACATTGGGGTAATTTATGCATAGGGGTTGATGCTCATTCTCGTCTTTTGTTTCTCTGGTAGAAATCTTGGGGCACTCTTTGAGGTTCTTTGTGTTGGATTGAGTATTATGAATCTGAATTTGCTTTGGTGTTATTTTAGTACGAACTCTTAATAGATCGATCGGAAATAATAACTTAGTGTTATTTTAGTACGAACTCTTGATAGATCGATCGGGAAGAATAACTTAGTGTTATTTTAGTACGAACTCTTGGATAGATCGATCGGAAAGAATAGCTACAAACAATTTCTTCTTATGTTCTCCGCTAGATAAGAACTTTGGAGTGATTCTTTATCGCACGTTGAGGGATGGTTATATGATCCAATTAGATTAGCATTGTTGAGAGATTGCACTAGCGAAAGTACGGACCCTAGGCCTCATTTTCAAGCACTGCAATACCGTTTGTGCTCTATTCTATCAATTGCGACCTTGCTGTTTTTTATTGTTCCTATTACAAAAACCAATATCTAGTATCATTACTACGCTTTTATTACCATCTCTTCGCCGAACTAGTGCACCTATACAAACTACCATTGTATTTGGTGTGTTGGGGACACAAGAGACTCTTTGTTATTTGGTTGCAGGGTTGTTTGAGAGAGACCATCTTCATCCTACGCCTCCCGCGGATTGATAAACCTTAGGTCATCCACTTGAGGGAAAATTGCTACTGTCCTACAAAATTCTGCGCTTGGAGGCCCAACACGAGTCTACAAGAATAAAGTTGTGTAGTACACATCAAGCTCTTTTCTGGCGCCGTTGCCGGGGAGGTGAGTGCTTGAAGGTATATCTTTAGATCTTGCAATTGAATATTTTAGTTTCTTCTTTTATCACTAGTTTGGTTTATAAAAAGAAAACTACAAAAAAAATTGGAATTGAGGTTGCATCATATTATTCATCTCTATAATGTCTTTCGTGAAAATGATGGAAAGAAAAATTGTGCTCAATTGATAGAAGAAGAATTCTATAAAATGTTTGACAAAAAATCTTTGAATGATGAGCATGATTGCAATGTTGTTGGTATGAATTCTTTGAATATCCATGATGCTAATGATATGCAAAGCAACAAGCTTGGGGATGCTATGTTTGATGAAGATGATATTTTTAGTCCCCCAAGTTTTGATGTGCAAATTTGTTATAATGGTAGCATGCCTCCTATTTATGACGATTATATTGATGAAAATGGGTTTAGAAGAGTGTCAACTCTAGGTACTAATGATCCCACTATTTTGGAGGGTGTTGAATCGTATTGTGATAATTATGAAAGTGGATTTGGAGAGGTCATGACTTTATTTAGTGATGAATCCACTATTTTGGAAGAGGTTTCAATTGATTATGACAACAAAGTTGCTATCTATGATGATTATGGTGATGACATGTGTGCTATAAATAATAATGATAACCATGAAACTTGTCATCATAATTTTAATGTTCAATTTGATTATGCCAATCAAGATTCCCATGATAGTTATTTTGTTGAGTTTGCTCCCACTACTATTCATGAGAATAAATTTGCTTATGTGGAGAGTAATAAATTTTCTATGCTTGTGGATCATGAAAAGAATGCTTTATGTGATAGCTATATTGTTGAATTCATTCATGATGCTACTGAAAATTATTATGAGAGGGGAACATATGCTTTTACATATAGCAATAATATCAAGTTTCCTCTCTTTTTGTTGAAAGTTTTGAAGTTGCACTTGTTTTGCCTTGCTATGCTAGTTGATTCTTGTTCCCATAAGTTGTTTTCTCACAAAATCCCTATGCATAGGAAGTGGGTTAGACTTAATTGTGCTAGTCATATGCTTCATGATGCTCTCCTTGTGTTTAGATTCTTATCTTTTATGCGAGTATCATTGAAATCATCATGCCTAGCTAAAAGGCATTAAAGAAAAGCGCTTGTTGGGAGACAACCCAACACTTTTATCTACTGTTTTATAGCTTTTGTTTCAATAAAGTGCCAAGTAAAGCCTTTGGGATAGTGTGGATGATAGTTGACTTGATTATGTGCAAAAACATAAACTTTTGCGTCCAGTGCAGAAATTCCTGTGTTTTACTGGAACGTGTAAAAATTCTGAATTTTTTACAGTTGATGGGTATAAATTTTTTCTACGTTTTCCTAACTTTTAAGAATTTTTGGAGTTAGATAAGTATGACCTTAATTCAGATCTTTATGTACTGTTCTGTTGTTGACAGATTCTGTTTTCAATGCATAATTTGCTTGTTTTCTAGTTTCTATGGCTTATATTGCTTAATATAAATTGTGAAAATGATGAGGTACAGTAGGCATTGTGTGAGAACAATTATGAATCTTATCTTGACAGTACCAAAGTGAATGATTTGTCTTTATCATACTAACCCATCTCACGAAGTTCCGTTAAGTTTTGTGTGATTGAAGTTTTCAAGCTTTGGGTGAGATATCGATATGAGGAGAATAAGGAGTGACAAGACCCTAAGCTTGGGGATTCCCAAGGCACCCCAAGGTAATATTCAAGGAATATCCAAGCAAATAAGCTTGGCGATGCCCCGGAAGACATCCCCTCTTTCGTCTCCAACATTATCGGTAACCTCACTTGGAGCTACATTTTCATTCGTCACATGATATGTGTTTTTCTTGGAGCATCATTTTATTTTATTAGGATTTGCTTGATGTTATTTATAATAATGTTTTGCATCTCTTACTTTAATAAAAGTGGCAAGGATAGCCTTCACCATGCTTATTTTGCAAATATATGAGTTGCTGTTTCAAAACAGAAAAATTATTGCTGTTGCAATAACTCTCCAGAAAAGTAAGAATGCGATAAAATGTTGAAACTTTTTGCACAATAAGCTCTGATAAAATTTCTACATTTTGGTAAATTTTCAGATTTTTGGAGTTAGGGAAGTATCAGTACAATTGCACTCTTTACAGACTGTCCTGTTTTGACAGATAGCTGTTATGTTCGCATTGTTTGCATATGTTTGCTTGTTTAATGATTCTATTTGAGGATAGGAGTATTAAATATGCAGAGGCATTTAGTATGTAATGTTTAATAATAATTTTAGTGATTTTCTACAGTAGATAATTATAAGGTTTTTGCATTGATTTATACTAACTTATCTCACGAGTTCTTATTGAGTTTTGTGTGGATGAAGTTTTTAAGATTTAGGGAAACCGTGATATAAAAGGAATTAAGTAGACACAAAAGCTCAAGCTTGGGGATGCCCAAGGCATCCCAAGTTAATAATCCAATAAGTATCAAGCATCTAAGCTTGGGGATGCCCCGGTAGGCATCCCGCCTTTCTTCATGAACAACTATCGGTTAGTATCGGTTGAGCCTAAGTTTTTGCTTCTTCACATGAGTTGTGCTTTTCTTAGAATGTCATTTTATTTTGTTTTTCTTGCTGTTTTAATAAAATACTTAGATCTGAAAGTTTTTAAATAAAAGAGAGTCCTCAAATAGCTACCCATTTACATAACTACTCGCATGATCTTCACTTATATCTTTGGAGTAGTTTTTCATTTACTCTTGTGCTTCACTTATATCCTATGAGTAAATTGTTGAATGAATTGAATATCATGAAGTTGAAATTATATGTTCATATTATTCCTAGTAGTAACTTCACATTGGGTTTAGAAAGTGAAATCTTTTGAAGCTTGACAATCACAATATTGGTCATACAAGCAATTCATGAATGATTAGTAGAAGGAAGAGAACTTTCACATGCAAATATATTATCTTGGACATCTTCTATGATTGTGAATACCCATTAATTATTTTCAAACTTGAGCAAATTAGTTGAAGTTGGACAAGGAAGACAACGTAATGAGTTATGGTTGTGTATATTTGCATAGAAGTTATATTGTCATGGATCCTCCAACATGTGGTGTTTGCCTAGGATCTTTTGCTAGCCAAAAATTCGTACTAAGTAGAGATACTACTTGTGCATCTAAAAACCCTTAAACCCAGTTTCTTGCCATGAGTGTCCACCATACCTACCTATGGATTGAATAAGATCCTTCAAGTAAGTTGTCATCGGTGCATAAAGCAATAAAAATTGCTCCTAAATATGTTTGATCTTTTATTGTAAGGGAAAATTGAGCGTTGTACGAACTTGTGATGGCAAAGTAATAAAAGCGACAGACTGCATAATAAAGGTTGCTATCATAAGGGGCAATATAACATTGACGTTCCTTTGCATTAAGAGCTTGGGCATCCAAAAATAAAAAGCGCATGACAACCTCTGCTTCCCTCTGCGAAGGGCCTATCTTTTAATTTTCAGCATTTACTTTTATGCAAGAGTCAATAGTATGCATTCTCATTTCAACCTCAACTATTCTCTAGTTGGCAATCATCATGTGGTGGGGAAAGATCTAGGCACATATGACCAGTCAAATATATTTGATCATGATTTATTATTGTTGACAATTATCTCTATGATAAATGAGTTGGGAGGCAAAACATTAAGCCCCTATCTTTCTCTGTGTTAGATGGATGCCATTTGTTCTAAGAATATGCTTTGAGTACTAGCAATCATGGAAGACTATATGATGATTGAATATGTGGAGCTCTTACTTAGACTCTGTTGAATAAGTTGAATTGCAATTGTTTGGTGACTAAGAATATAGGTTGTTGAGTTTCAAGAGAATTCACTGTTTGAACGTCAACATGTGAATTGGTTGCTACTTTAACATGAGAAGTTTTATGAGAAAGAATTCCTGTTATGATGCTAGGAAAAGGGATTGAAATTATCATTGATCAAACTTATGCACTTTTCTAGCATTCACACTTCATAAATTATTTCTTTTATCATTTACCTACTCGAGGACGAGTAGGAATTAAGCTTGGGGATGCTGATACGTCTCCAACGTATCTATAATTTATGAAGTATTCATGCTGTTATACTATCATTCTTGGATGTTTTACAATCATTTTATAGCAACTTTATATCATTTTTTGGGACTAACCTATTGACATAGTGCCCAGTGCCACTTGCTGTTTTTTGCTTGTTTTTTACATCGCAGGAAATCAATACCAAACAGAGTCCAAACGCAACGAAACTTTTTGGAGATTTTTTCTGGACCAGAAGACACCCGGTGGGCCAAAGAAGTACCAGAGGGGACCTCCGAGGGGAGCACAACCCACCAGGGCGCGCTTGGGGCCCAGGCGCGCCCAGGTGGGTTGTGCCCACCTCGGTGGCCTCCCGCACCGTCTCTTCGTCCTCTAAATTCCCAAATATTCCAAAAACCCTCGGGGTAACCCTAGATCAGAAGTTCCGCCGCCGCAAGCCTCTGTAGCCATGAAAAACCAATCTAGACCCCATTCCGACACCCTGTCGGAGGGGGAAATCATCACCGGTGGCCATCTTCATCATCCCGGCGGCCACCATGATGAGGAGGGAGTAGTCCACCCTAGGGGCTGAGGGTTTGTACCAGTAGCTATGTGTTTAATCTCTCTCTCTCTCTTGTGTTCTTGAAATGTCACGACCCTCGGGGCTGAGGGTTTGTACCAGTAGCTATGTGTTTAATCTCTCTCTCTCTCTCTCTCCCTCTCTCGTGTTCTTGAGATGTCATGATCTTGATGTATCGCGGGCTTTGTTAATATAGTTGGACCATATGGTGTTTTCCCCTCTCTATCTTGTTGTGAATTGAGTTTCCCCTTTGAGATTTCGTTTTATCGGATTGAATATTTTTATGGATTTGAGAACACTTGATGTATGTCTTGCATATGAATACCCGTGGTGACAATGGGGTATTATATTGATTCACTTGAGATATGTTTTGGTACTCAACTCACGGATTCCCGAGGTGACATTGGGGTAATCTATGCATAGGGGTTGATGCACGTTCTCGTCTTTTGTTTCTCCGGTAGAAATCTTGGGGCACTCTTTGAGGTTCTTTGTGTTGGATTGAGTATTATGAATCTGAATTTGCTTTGGTGTTATTTTAGTACGAACTCTTTATAGGTCGATCGGAAAGAATAACTTAGTGTTATTTTAGTATGAACTCTTGATAGATCGATCGGAAATAATAACTTGGTGTTATTTTAGTACGAACTCTTGGATAGATCGATCTGAAAGAATAGCTACAAACAATTTCTTCTTATGTTCTCCGCTAGATAAGAACTTTGGAGTGATTCTTCATCGCACGTTGAGGGATGGTTATATGATCCAATTAGATTAGCATTGTTGAGAGATTGCACTAGTGAAAGTACGGACCCTAGGCCTCATTTTCAAGCACTGCAATACCGTTTGTGCTCTATTCTATCAATTGCTACCTTGCTGTTTTTTATTGTTCCTATTACAAAAACCAATATATACTATCATTACTACGCTTTTATTACCATCTCTTCGCCGAACTAGTGCACCTATACAAATTACCATTGTATTTGGTGTGTTGGGGACACAAGAGACTCTTTGTTATTTGGTTGCAGGGTTGTTTGAGAGAGACCATCTTCATCCTACGCCTCCCACGGATTGATAAACCTTAGGTCATCCACTTGAGGGAAAATTGCTACTGTCCTACAAAACTCTGCGCTTGGAGGCCCAACACGAGTCTACAAGAATAAAGTTGCGTAGTAGACATCAGCGAGGCGTTGGCTAACTGAACCCGAGCGATCGCACGTTACTGAACCCGAGCGATCGATCCCTTGGCTATTCACTGAACCCGAGTGATTCATTCGCTGCTGACTGAACCCGAGCGATTCCTTCCTTGCTGCTGCTAACTGAACCCGAGCGATCGATCACTGCTGCTGCTTACTGAAGCCGATCGAGCCCCCGTGCGAGACGTAGCCAGCCGGTGTTGGGTTGCCTCTCGATGAACAGTGACCGTTGCTACCGTGCGCGCGGTACGTAGAACGAGTCGAGACGTGGTGAGTCGATCCGGTTGGTTGGCTGTGGATGAATAGTTCCTGATGGGGGTTGGATGAACAGGACCCCGTGGTAGTAGGTCGTTGCCGCTGGATGAATAGGACCCCGAGGAGGCCGCCGCACCCCAGCCGGTTGGGGGTGGATGAACAGGACCCCATGGAGGCTCTATGAACAGTAGCCGGTGGAGGCTGGATGAACAGTAGCCCATGGATGAACAGTAGCTTGTGGAGGTGGAGGAAGTCGACGGTGGATGAACAGTAACCCGTGGAGGCTGGAGCGAGGCAGTAGACGGTGGATGAACAGGACCCCGTTTCGACCGTAGGCGCTCCAACAAAAGTCCGTTTCCTCTGTTTTGCGGTATGCCACACCCCTCCCGATTAACAGCACCCCGTTTCGACCGTAGGCACTCGAACAGAAGTCCGTTTTCTCCGTTTTGTGGTACACCAGACCCTTCCCGATGAACAGGACCCCGTTTCGACCATACGCTGTCGAACAGAAGGCCGTTTCCTCCGTTCTGCGGTACGCCAGACCTCGTTTCGGCTGTTCCGTCCAAGCTGGTTGGCTCCCGATGAACACGACGCATTCCGTTCCCTCCCGATGGACACGACACAGTTTCTCCGTTCCGACCCAGCCGGTTGGCTGCCGATGAACAGGGCGCAGTCGCTGTACGCGTTCGAGACCCTGCCCGTATGTACGTACGTAGCCGTATTTACTTTCTTGCAGTGTGGCTGTATGTACATGTACATAATTTATACAGGACTGCCTCAACTGCTACGTCACACGTGACGCTCCTTGCTCGGCCATGGTTCATCCTTGCAGAGAGACCCATCGACCAGTATGTACGTACATGTTCGCTACCAGAGAGACAACCCTATGTACGGTTCGACCCGGTGGGTCCCAGCTGTCAGGGAGGATAAGGAGACACTTCCTTGCGTGCGAAGATATAGCTGATGGGTCCCAGCTGTCAGGGGGAGGAATCATTTTTTTGCCCGTAATAAGGAGGCACTTCCTTACGTGCGAAGATGTAGCTGGTGGATCCCAGCTGTCACGGGGAGAAAACATTGTTTTTCAGGGTAAAAAGGATGCAGTTGCATGCATGTGTCCATGGGCGTGGTGCGTCCCCACTGTCAGCCTCTCCACGTACAGTCATCTTCCGATGACTCTCGTTTGTTGACCACGTTGACCAGGCTGTGCCGAGTGCACCAAGGCCGGTGGACGACGGCGAGGCCCCAGACTTGAACGACCCGGAGATGAGGAAGACGCGGCAGTGGAGTCGCGGACGGAGAGGAGTGGGAAACTTGACTGGTTCGGGTGCGGGGTGGGCCTACACTCGGCAGAGAATAACAGGAGATGCGGAGGAGTGGAGGGATGGCCTGGCCGTCGGTGGGGTAGCGTTTCGCTGTGAGGCGCGCGAAACAGCGCTGCTGGATGCCGGAGGCTGGAGCAGGCGGTCCCGGCAGCGCTGGAGGAAGAAGACGAGAGATTGAAGAAGAATGTCGGCCGTTGGATGTAAATCGAACGCCTTGCTTAGGCTTCGACCTTTGTATTTTTTTTGCGAAAGTGCTTAGGCTTCTATCTACTGGCCCACATGTCAGCCAGTCCATTTGTTTTTTAGTCCATTTGGTGGGCTGAGTGAAACAATGATGTAGAGTCTATGCAGCCCGTTTATATATTATGTTAGAATTTAAAGCCCATTTGCATTTTTTTCGAAATCCACGGACTTGCTGGGCTAGGTGAAAATATCATGTTGGGATGAACGGAGAAATGTTATAAAAACATAAACACATGATTGCACGTCTATTACTGATTGGTCAGTAAAATCTTTGCAAGCTTACGTACGCAATCACCAGGAGTTAACTTGCCAAGTTATATATAAACAATTATTATTATTATTTTGTAAGAACTTTTGATTTACAAAATAAAATACCATTTTAATTTGATGAGTTAATAGGACGTGGGGCATTATTATTTTTTAAGCTAGACGTGGGACATTTGAGTTGGTTCTAGGAAAAACTACTGGGAGAAAACTCAGATTACATCGAAAAAGAACGTGGGAGAAAATTCAGATATAAGATTAATAAAAACAAAAAATAAAGGAAGTGAGAAGGTCTATACAATGGTTGGACGAACGACAGGTTTAACGGAACCTTATGATGTTTCTATTATATATATGTAATAAAATAAGATATAAATATAAGTATATATATACTATTATAGAAGGGAAAACATAGGTTCAGTTTTGCATCCTTATAGAAAAATAGAACTGAGCTGTGCGTTGTCTTGAAAAAACAAACATAACTTGGGCTGCTGATGTTATAGACAAGCTAGGCTGGGAGGCCCAGAGGCCGCTGGATACTTGTTGGACCCTAAAAAAAGTTGAAACCCGCTGGATCAACTGTGTCTGCATGTCGTGGGCTGCGCGTGTTAAACAACAAAACCTAGGTCATGGACCTGGTGGGCCCGGACTGTCAGGCTCTCAACGAACAGTCGTCTCCCGATTCCTCTCGTTTTGTTGACCATGTTGGGAACGACAGATGGTGGTGCCGCGGCGAGAGCACCAAGGCGGAGGACGACGTCGAGACCTCGGACCGGAATGAACCGGAGCCGGGGAAGACACAGGCGGAGGGGAGTACGAGGGTTGACTTGTTCGGGTGCAGGGTGGGCCGGTGGAGCTGCCGCCGCCAGAGAATGTGTGGGAGTAGAGGGATGGCCTGGCCAGTGCCATAGGCTAGGATGGGTCACCGAGGCGTGCGCGGCAGCGCCGCCAGCCGCTGTAGGAAGAGGACGAAAGATTGAACAAAATAAAGAAATACAAATGGATAGGTGGTTGGTCCCAGATGTCTGTGTACGAGACCTGCTGGGTCCACCTGAGAAGGGGAATATGTTGGGAGGAAGGAGATTCAAAGCACAGCAGCCCAGTGAACTAGTTACACACATAAGCAAATAGCTACTCAAAAAAATAGCAAACAGGTTAATGGGTTTTTAGATGAAATATTTAGGACAAAACAGATAATTACGACACATAGGCTAATGCATGAAACACCCAGATGATAAAGGTGCTTAAATAGAAAAGTACATCATCTAGACCTTCCTGGCACGCTTGATCATGATGCTGCGGCTGTCCGTGTACTCGTCGGTTACGGGAAGCAGACACACCCTCATGTCCAAGATCTGCCTGTACATGTCGTAGCATGCGTATGCGTCCTTGGCCGCGTAGGTTATGTAGGCTAGATTCAGAGGTACCTCCCACGTGTTCAGGTCCTTGGTATCGACGTCTTCTTTCATGTTGGCATAGCAGGGGTCGATGATGGTCGCGGCGAGGTCAACCACGGAGTCCTTCTTCCGCCCGTTGCCGATGATCTTGTATTGCTTCTGGATGTCAACAAGCTTGTTGCACCAGATGGCCGAATCGTAAAGCACAGTCGTGTTATTCCTGCTCTCCATCGTAGTGAAGGTGCAGTCGGCGGTGTCGATGAAACGGGCGAATGCTCCAGAACCTCTGATGGCCCTACAACAGTGGTAGACGAGAACCTCGTCCCGCATGCATACCTGGGCGACGACGATCCGCTGGTCCCTGTCAGGAGATGAATGAATGGGCACAAGGTCTAGTCCTGCGACCTTGTGCTTTCTCCTCCTGTAGGTACTGCTTGAACTTGGCAAGGCAGAGCTTCACCGAGTCCGGATCATTGGTGTACATCACATTCAACTTGGTGCTGCCATGGGTCTGAATGGCGAACTCAAAGGTGAACTCCTTGCTGAAGTCCATATCCAGTAGGCTCACCCCTCGGATCGCCATTGGAGTCTCTTCTCACGCAGACTTGATGTGGCAGTTCTCATTTTGTGGGGATTGGGGGCAGGGGGAGATGAAGATGATCGGTGTGTACTGGGGTACTAGGGGGCGGCACCGCGGCAGTAGCAGTTTGTTTTTCCAATCTTGGGGAACTGCAATCGATGATGAACGAGTGGGTAGGCAGCGGCAGCAGTTCGTTTTTCAGCTCTTGGGGAACTGCATCCAACAGTAAACTGATTGTGTACAGGTGATAGTAGTTACTACCCCTCCCTCGCTCGCTGCACGCCCGGCAGAACATGCCCCCTCGGGTTCACGAGCGGGTTTGTATTGGTACTGTAATAGCAAGTGTTAGTGGTCACTTTACTTAAATTTTATTAGCTTTAATTAAAATTTATTCTTAAAACAAGCAAAGCATTGGCTCGTTCTATCAGTGCCACAGGATCAACATGCACAGCAATTAGAATTATTATTCTTAGGACACAAATGATCGGCTCATTTGCCGCACTTTCACAGACAATACTACCAAGTTTGGACAGCTAGTTATGGTTGCTGTCCTCTGCATCATCATGCCGTGTTTCCCAGCTTGCAAGATTCAGAATCAACCAATAAGATTGAAATAATAAGTAAAACAAAGATGCCTACACATCACAATGATTCCCAGCTTGCAAGATTCAGAACCAACCCATTAGATTCAAATAATAAGTACAACAAAGATGCCTACACATCTCAATGATTCATAGACCACTAGCTGGATGCAGAGTCAAAATCAACCAAGAAGGAACATACCCGGTCATGGGAACCATAACTGAGAGAGGGGCCCTATGCCGCCACGACTCGATGTGGTGAACCTGCAGATCCACTCGGATGATTCAATTCAGGCGACCTTTTTCTGCAGTTCACTTGAAATGAAGCAAAGATTGTATCATGCAACTAGCAAGAAGTACTTGCTCTCATGAGCTGGCAGTTCTTCTTTAGTAGTTGCACTAAAATTGAGCAACATTAAGGTTGGCTGTCCTGCTCATGCAAGGTGCAACTATAATTTGCTTATCCTTTTGTGCAGTTCCACTAAAATAAAGTGCCATTGTGGTGACAGTGACGGCTCATCTTGCAAAGGCTAATAAAATATTGCACGAGATTACCAACAGAGTTTGACAGAGATGTTGGAAACTCCAATCAACCTTTGTGCAGTTCAACCAAAATTGAGAGACATTGCCCACGTGACATTTTAGTTGAACTGCACAAGACACTCATTCCCAAAAAAAGTGTTTTGTGCAGTTCACCAAATGGTCACAATAGCAACGAGGTGAAATGGATATCCCTATCCGCACAAAAAGATAGAAAGAAAACAGTTACTGGTCAATAACAAGATATGAAACATACACAAAATGAAAAGAAGCATCTTGATTATGTTCATGGCAATCACGCAAGAACAATAGAAATTTTAAAACAATGACATTGCTTCATGTTACCAGAAGCATTACGATCAACAATGTCATTCGTCAAATATGGGATTACTTTAATGGTGGCATTTCTTGTTTACCAAATACAGTAGATCAACAGTAGCTAAAGAGTTGGTTTAAGGGCATGGGACAGTGGGGACACCAGGACACCCAACAGCATAAAGAAGCAACTTACTTATCATACTGGGAAAAATAGCAGGAGTACCATTTGTAACACAATTTAATTGCATCGTATTACTGGAGGCATTAGATTAACAATAACATTGGTTAGACATGTCCTTACGGTAACAGTGTGATTGCTTCATTTTACATGCGCCCTTATATTAACAACTGCAAAAAGTTGGTATAAGGACATGCGACAGTGGACGCATCAGCACAATGTACCTACAAGGAGGCATAAAGTGGTGATGCCGAGTTTGTTCATACTCTGTGAGGGCAGCAAATCTAATCCTGGATACCTTTTACTATGTGAGGGCAGCAAATCTAATCCTGGACATACTCTGTTGACTTGTCCACCAGCCACCACTTTGTATCCTTTCTTCAACCAATAATAGATTTGTTCCTTATCCAGTTTGTACTGCCTTTTTCCTTTATTTCCCTTTTCAACCAAGAGACCGGTTGGGTATCCAGTATCTACTACTTTTCCCCTGTTATTTCCTCTTTGAATCAAGTCCTAGATTCATGCTACAACTTTCCCCCCTTCGCTGTTTGAACCAAGTCCTAGATTCGACTGCATGAAGTAACTTTACCTCTAATAATACTAAAAATTTAGGTGGCTTTGGAAGAGCTGATGAAAGTAGAAAAAGATCCACATGTAGACACGTGGGGAGCTGGGGCAGTAGAGCAGGGCCGCTTTCAAAGGAACTTATACCTGAGGATCGTCGGGATGTGGCTAGGAGGCCGGCGGCGGGTCGGATCTGCCCATAATACGGCAGGGAGGAAGAAGGGGTCGGAGGACCTCCCGAGCCGGCGCTGTGTCAGAGAGAACGACACGGGCAGAGGATCGGGACCCGCCGGCAGCTATGGGTTTCCTCCGTCTCCGTCGATGACCGCGTGAACCATGCACCTAGTCCCCTACACACACCGGCCGAAGGGATCCGACCGGATCTGTGACCAGCGGTGAGCAGAGAGAAAATGTCGCTACCGCTCTCTTGTTTAGATCTGGAGAGGATGAGAGAATGAAGAGAGCAACCCTAGTAAAGCAAGCGCTCAGGCCCCTGCCTATATATATAGTGAAGTGATTATCTTTTTGTCTCCACAACAAGTGTTTCAATTTATGTACGTGGCATTAAAGAAAAGAAACTCTCTATTTAACGTGACTGACTGCAATTTGCACTTTGTTCACTTGTGCTCCCCGGCCCTCCATTCATTGAACAACCCCACAGGTGAATAAACATATAGTACTACTTATATAGAATGAACAAGCTCGAACTATTTTGGCTTTGAGATATCGATGGTACAGTTTGACCACATTGCATCAATGGACTCAGTACTTTGAAGAAACCTATACGTATAAACACATGCACGGTTTACATTCCGAATGTCTAGCTAGAGCTTGAACTGTATTTGTTTACATGTACCACCTTTTTCTTTTGGTTTTCTGCTCCATGGCGCAATTCATCGATACAAAATTATAATATGAGTATTTAAAAGTTGAGGGCGGGGCTTTTCCCGTGCAGTACACGCGGCATTTTTCACGTAGCCGATTTGACAGAGAGGCGAGGAGGGTGAGGGAGTAGCAGATTCAACTTACTGCTGGAAAGGTAGGGTTGTGCGATTTGACGGCTCGTTACTGCTGGAAAGATGGGGTCTTGTGATATGACTACTCACTATAGTCATTATTACTCCGGCGCTACGACCGGGGTGATGCCCTCCTTCCGTTCCCCACTCTAAATATGGTGCATGACACGTCGACCCGGATGCTGGCTCTCCCACATGTCAGCGAAGTAAGAAGGAGCAAAGAAACATGTGGTATATATAGTACTACGTAGTACGTATATACTACTACTCACGTCGGAGGAGTGCGAAACACGGCAGCCTAGTGAACCAGCAGGCGATAGGCCATAGAAAACAATATGGTGATATGGCCATAAAAAACAATGTACTACAGTCCAGTCTCTAGCACGTACAGTACTCCACCTCTTCCTCCGCCTCTCGGTTCATCGCCATCATACTTTCCCCATTCTTGTGTTTTCAATATCTTGCGAATCAAAGAGGCCCTTAGACTGGTTTAGGTCCAGTCGTTTTTTATAAATGTGTTATGTCCAAAATTTAATGAACGTGCTCTGGTTTCTATGAAAATAATCCGGTTTGCATGTAGTAATTCATTTATTTATTTATTCTTATGCTGGGGGTTTGCATGTAATTCGTCAGGTCTGAAATGTAAAGTACGCCGGCATGGTTGCATATGCTCCGAGTCGTGCATGCACTACGACCCAGATGCTCTATGTCCCACGTGTCGGCGAAAGGAAGCACGTAGAAATAGCCTAGGAGTACATATAGGAGGAAAAATGCGTGAAAAATATGTACTATGAAGCGTAGCTGCGGTTCAAAAAGGAGACCTAAAGTGATGACAGGTATAGGTCGCACGCGCCCACCTAGTGGTACTCAGTACTAGACGTACGAGTACTCAGTACTCTTATTCTATCAACATGAGTCCCATCTGACAACAGCGTCCGTGCTACAGCTAGCTCTTCTCCCTCGTTTCCCTCTTCTAATTCTAACTCAGCCAACGCGCGGTGGGAGGGGTGGGGATTTGCCGATAGTCGGTTTGCTCAACTGCGGCCCCACCTGACAGTGAAAATGCTAAGACAACAAGCGTTCCCTTGCTTGAGCGGCGTGCCGGACAGACCGTCTGGGGGTGCGACACGAACGCGATAGTCTTTACCTTTATAACTTGTACATAGAAAATGCCAAGCCAATGCGCGATGAGCGGTGGGCTGGAACGACAGTGTGGGGTGCGACGCGAACGGCACAGGCGTGCTGTAGTACTTGTTCCACTTTCTCGTTTTGAACTCGTGACATGTAGTAACGCTCAGTTTTGAATATATAAGTTTGGTTGTCACGCCAATATATATACTCCCTCCATGTAGGTTGGGTCGCCGAAGTCAAAATTTGACACAAAACACGATGGTGACCAGTCTACCTCCGTCCTGGTTTATTGCTCCCCATCGTAATCTGTGCCAAAATTTGACCATAAATTTGACTAACAAAAGGTTCATGCATGTCACCAAAATTATATCATTGAAAACTATGTTCAAATACAAATCAAACAATATATTTTTTGTTGACATGCACTAACATTTTGTCAGTTAAATCTTTGGTCAAAATTTATTACAAAAGGGACTAATAAACCAGGACCTAGGTAGTACACCAGGACAAAGACAGTGATACTACATATAATTAACGCCAAATAAGAGCAAGGGATCACACATGTCATTTACAAATGGAATAAAAATGCCATACACTAATAAAACATCAAGGCCATGAGGCGATGCAGTGTTGGTTACAGGAGGCGAGAAGAAAGATGCATCCATCGACAACCTCCTCCTCCTCGACTCAGGGCGCCGGCCCACCGAACAATGGCTAAGTAGCAGCGGCTTTCGTGGCCAAGTCAATGTACTTCTCAACAATGGCGTCCAAAGATTCCAGCCGGTGGAAGAAGGCCAATGTCTTTCTGTCCTCCCTTGCCTTGTAGTGGCCTATGTATACGATTTCCTCATAGACGTGGATGTGCAGGTCGACGGTTTCTTGCATGGCGAGGCGCTGCGCGGCGAGCGCGGCCTCGAGATGCACATTCTTCGTCGCGACCTCCGGCAGCTGCAGGGCCACCAGTGCTTCAAAGAGTTCATCACCATGGAGGTCGATGTGGGTGGCAGGCAACAAGGACCCTGGGCGTGTGGGCTGGAGCAGTACGTCAAGGTCGTCCGTGCGCTTCTTGACGGCGGTGAACTTGCGGATGGAGCGGACCATCATGTCGTCCATGCGAGATGCGAAGCCAGCGTCGGCGAGGGCTGCGCGGTGCGGGGCCACAGGCCGGCGTGTTGGATGATCTGGCACAGCCGACTGCCGCTCGCGTCCATCGCCTCCATAGGTGCTTGTGGCTTCTGGTCACTTGGTCTTGGATTGGAGCGAGCAGTGTTGCACAGAGACTAGATGGATTGGAGTGGTGGGGCGCCTTTATATGAGAGTCCAAACTGCGTTGCATTACATCGTGCTGGCTCCATGCTACTTCTCCAATTAATTCCCTCTGCATGCTAATTGAGGATGCATCATTGACCGTTCAATGTCTCGGGAACCGCTACCCTCTCCCTCCTTGGCATTCAAGTCGTATCAATGTAAATGCGGGTCAAGAAGAGACTAGTCATTACTCCCTCCGTTTTTACTTACTCCGCATATTAGAGTTGACTGAAGTCAAACTTCCTAAAGTTTGACCAAGTTTATAGAAAAGAATATAAATATTTACAATAACAAATCTATATGATGTGGAACTACATTTGATAATGAATCTAATGGTGTTGATTTGTTATTATATATGTTAATATTTTTGCCTATAAGCTTTGTCAAAGTTTACAAAGTTTGACTTTGACCAAAGCTAATATGCGGAGTAAATAAGAACGGAGGGAGTAGGAGTACTACATTGTGCACCACGACCAAGGCGGAGGGGAAAATGAGAGAGCTTAATAATTTTACTGTAGTACCACCATTGCATGCAATGAACTGACCGCAGCATGCCGTGCTAGTTAGTCTCAAGGCATTAAAAACATACATGGCCCACGTCTCTTATTGGTTGTTTCCATTATTCATGTCAAGAAACAAGAAATGAGGTCGAGTTAATCCACCGCGCCTAAGTGTTTTGGGATTATAAAGGTTTTCGTAAGCGATAGACACAATAACCGTAAGATCTGCATCCGACTGTGGCACTTATTTGACGCAAACAGTAATAGAAAAGAAATGACACAAAACTGCGACACCACGCCCCCTCCCCTACACATAAGACTGGCACGCAAGCATACGCAACTCCCACGTTCGGGTTGCGCTTGGATCTTCGCCTCTTCGAGAAGTCGAACAATGATGTCATTTACGACTGGAACAAAAATGCCATACACTAATAAAACATTAAGGCCACGAGGCGATGCAGTGCTGGTTACAGGAGGCAAGAAGAAAGATGCATCCATCGATGACCTCCTCCTCCTCGACTCAGGGCGCCGGCCCACCGAACGGCGGCTAAGTAGCAGCGGCTTTCGTGGCCAAGTCAACATGCTTCCGAACAACGGCGTCCAAAGATTCCAGCCGGTGGAAGAAGGCCAACGTCTTTCTGTCCTCGCTGGCCTTGTAGTGGCCTATGTAGACGATTTCCTCGTAGACGTGGATGTGCAAGTCGATGGTTTCTTGCATGGCGAGGCGCTGCGCGGCGAGCGCGGCCTCGAGGTGCACATTCTTCGTTGCGACCTCCAGCAGCTACAGGGCCACCAGTGCTTCAAAGAGTTCGTCACCTTGGAGGCTGGTGAGGGTGGCAGGCAACGAGGAGCCTGGACGTGCGGGTTGGAGGAGTACGGCAAGGTCATCCTCGCGCGTCTTCATGGCGGTGAACTTGCGGATGGAGCCGACCATCATCTCGCACATGCAAGAGGCGAAGCCAGCGTCGACGAGGGCTATGACGCCGGCGGTCGCCAGCACAGTCTGGAAACGCTGCACAGTGCAGGGCTACAGGCCGGCGTCTTGGACGATCTGGCACAGCCGACTGCTGCTTGCGTCCATCGACGCCATGGGTGCTTGTGGCTTCTGGTCACTTGGTCTTGGTCTTGGATTGGAATGGGCAGTGTTGCACAGAGACTAGGAGTAGATGGATTGGAGTGGTAGGGCGCCTTTATATGAGAGTCCAAACTGCGTTGCATTCACATCATGCTGGCTCCATTCTACTTCTCCAATTACTTCCCTCTACATGCTAATTGAATGAGGAGGCATCATTGACCGTTCAACATCTCGGGAACCGCTACCCTATCCCTCGTTGGCATTCAAGCCGTATCAACCTAAATGCGTGTCAAAAAGAGAAGTTGAACGGTCAAACTAGCCCTCATGTGTGGATACTTTAGAGCAAGTATAATAAGGTGACATAGGCGGGCTGTAAGACTTAAAATAATATATTATTGCTGAGTTGGCAGAGAGAGAGGAGGAGAGAGAAGAGAAGCGGGATACTCCCTCCGTCCGGGTTTATTGGGCCCATGAGCCACCAGAAGCTGTACGCATTTCTTAGGCCGTTGGACTAATTGATCTCCTCGATTTCTTCCTTCCCGCATCGATAGATGGAAGCCAACTCGCACGCCTCGCTGATTGGGTATGCATGCATGCTGCATGAACGAGGTAGCCAATGGATGCGGGCGGTTAGTTAATTAGGCTGATTAATTGGGGCGATTAAGGAGTAAATATAGGGTATTTATTTCCCGAATCCTGCTTTTCCTTGGTCACTGTGATGCGGCTTTTGGGCCCAATAAACCCGGACGGAGGGAGTACTAACTAACAACCGGCTGTAGCACGTGCTCCTAGACAATTTGTGAGAGCGGGAGATGGGCTATGTATCAATGAAGTAGTACTTATTTGTATCTCACTATTATACTTGCCGGCTATAAGCTTGGCTATAGATGATGTGGCAACATCTTATAGCTAGCGACCGGCTATACTATTAACCATGATCTTAGGGCTATTTGAGCCCAAACTAGCTCAAACTAACTCTAACCCCTGGATCCAAACAGGGCCAAAGAAGAGAGAGAGGGTGAGAGAAACAGAGTTGGTAGATACCATATCATGTTAAATGCTATGCTACTTTGTGTCATGCATGGCAATAAATACTCTATGATAGTACTATGCACTATGGAGATAGTATCATACACTAGTATCATATGCATGATACTACTAATATATGATACTCCCCACTCTGAGTAGCCTTAATATTTACTCCCTCCATTCCTAAATATTTACGGTGTAGATTCACTCATTTTGCTCCGTATGTACTCATTACGGTGTAGTCACTTGTTGAAATCTCCAGAAAGACAAATATTTAGGAACGGAGGAAGTATTTGCTAACTACTACCTCCTTTCCGGTTTATAGGGCAAAATTCAAAAATCTCACCAACCAAGGTAGATGATGAGTGGTGGAATACTTTTTGTAGTTTGTAAAAGTACTCAATTAATGCGCTCATTTTCCTTAAAGAAGCGTGTTTACCAATGCATTAATTGCAATGCATGCGTGCATGAAGTACATGCATTGGTCAATTTTCTCTTAGTCCTTGCATGCAATGAATTAATGCACCTTAAAATCTAAACATGTGATGTGGAACAATCGAATTGAGACTTATAAAATGGGGAACCTAAAATTTTGAGATAAGCCCTATAAACCAGAAAGGAGGGAGTAATACCATTGCATGGAACTGACCGCTGCATGCCGTGCTAGGTACTAGTACTAGTACTTCTCAAGGCATTAAAAACATACACGGCCCACGTCTCTCATTGGTTGATTCCTATTCATGTCTAGAAACAAGAAATGTGGTCGGGTTTGTTTTGGGATTATTTGATTTTCGTAAGATGACTATAACTAGCAATTGCCACAATAACCATAGGATTTGCATCCGACGGTGGCACCTATTGGACGCAAACAACAATAGAAAAGAATTGCCACAAAACTGCCACACCACGCCCCACCCCTACACATAAGACTGCCACGCGAGCGTTCGCAACTGCCACGTTTGGGTTGCGCTTAGCTCTTCGCCTCTTCGAGAAGTCGAACAATGATGTTACTACTTCTACAGTATCGAATCAACTACTGCATGTCCCGTCCACCGCGTGGGCGAGGGAGAGCTTGTTGTAGGAGTAGTAAAAGCAAAAGGCTCTCCTCGTCTGCGAGCCACCGCGTGCATGGGCGAGAGAGAGGGTGTACTACTAGTAATCAAGCTTCTCCTTGTTGTACGAGTTGACGCGACATATCATAGAACGGGCCCCACATGCTTGCCTCTAAACTCGGCTAAAAGACACACATTGTACAATATTTGCTGTAACCTCTAACATTTACCCCACCACAAATTAAAATATATAGTATTCCTCTCTTGACCAGATCAGCGTGCAAACTACAATGACCAGGATGATAGGTAGGGCCAGAAGATTATTTTAATCAAAAAATGCTTCGAGACGGCCTCATAGCATGGAGTTGACTCCAACGATTTTAAGCTTAGAGGCATGGTACACGCTATCCTAGACTATGTTACTATACTACCTCCCCTACACTTGAAACTGCCACACGAGCGTTCGGGTTGCGCTTGGCTCTTCGCCTCTTCGGGAATTCGAACAATGATGGTACTACTATAGTGGAGTACTACTAGTATGCTTCTGGCCATCTGACACCGAATGAACTGCTGCATGTCCACCGCGTGCGGGAGGGAGGGCATGTAGCAAAAGCTTCTCCTAGTCCTGCGAGCCACCATGCTCATGGGCGAGGGAGAGGGCGCTGTAATCAAACTTCTCCTTGTTGTACGAGTTGACGCGACACATCAAAGCAGTGCACTCGATATATTTCAATAATTTGCATTTACCGATGCATTAATTACAACGCATGCATGCATGCCGTGACTTTCCTTTTGATACTTGCATGTGTTGATTTAATGCACCTTGAAGTAGTATGAATATGTGATGGTAAAACTTTCTAATGCCCCAGCCCTAAAGCGAGAGATGGTGGTGCACGAGGAGGGCGAGATCATGCCGACAGAACAGGACCCGACGATGGAGCTCTCTATGGTCTCTATGGACCTCACCTTGCTCCACTACCCCTTGAAGCCTCCGCCCCTTGAAGCCTCCAGTGTACGAGGTTTGAATACACCTCGTCCGTTCGGCTGATCAAGCAAGGTGTAGGTTTCTTGATTGATGTGTTGTTCGATTGATTTGTGCAGTGCAAGGAAGGGCACCTGGCCTGCGCGGACTGCCGTGGCGAGTGATGTTTGCTAGAACTATGTCGGTTTTTCCCCAGAGAGGGAGAGATGATGCAGCACAGCGACGGTAGGTATTTCCCTCAGTGATGAGACCAAGGTTATCGAACCAGTAGGAGAACCACGCAACACCACGTAAACAGCTCATGCACACAAAGAACAAATACTTGCAACCCGACGTGTTAAAGGGGTTGTCAATCCCTTTCGGGTAACGAGATAGATAAAATTGTAGTAGATTGAAAGATGCAAATAAAAGCAAATAAAATTCAGCGAGGTATTTTTGGGTTTTTGGATTAATAGATCTGAAAATAAAAGTTGCAAACAAATAAAAGAGCGAATAGCATAATAGATCTTGAAGGCAAATATATTAAAGAAGAGACCCGGGGGCCATAGTTTTCACTAGTGGCTTCTCTCGAGAAAAATAGCAAACGGTGGAAACAAATTACTGTTGGGCAATTGATAGAACTTCAAATACTCATGACGATATCCAGGCAATGATCATTATATAGGCATCACGTCCAAGATTAGTAGACCGACTCCTGCCTGCATCTACTACTATTACTCCACACATCGACTGCTATCCAGCATGCATCTAGTGTATTAAGTTCTTGGAGAAACAGAGTAATGCAATAAGAATGATGACATGATGTAGACAAGATCTATTTATGTAGAAATAGACCCCATCTTGTTATCCTTAATGGCAACGATACATACGTGTCGTTTCCCTTTCTGTCACTGGGATCAAGCACCGTAAGATCAAACCCATCACAAAGCACCTCTTCCCATTGCAAGATAAATAGATCAAGTTGGCCAAACAAAACCCAAATATCAGAGAAGAAATACGAGGCTATAAGCAATCATGCATATAAGAGATCAAAGAAAACTCAAATAACTTTCATGGATAAAAACATAGATCTGATCATAAACTCAAAGTTCATCGGATCCCAACAAACACACCGTAAAAAAGAGTTACATCATATGGATCTCCAAGAGACCATTGTATTGAGAATCAAACGGGAGAGAGAAATCCATCTAGCTACTAACTACGGACCCGAAGGTCTACAATGAACTACTCACGCATCATCGGAGAGGCACCAATGAGGATGATGAACCCCTCTGTGATGGTGTCTAGATTGGATCTGGTGGTTCTGGAACTTGCAGTGGCTGGAATTGATTTTCGTCGACTCCCCTAGGGTTTCTGGAATATTGGGGTATTTATAGAGCAAAGAGGCGGTGCGGGAGGCCCCCGAGGTTGGCACAACCCACCTGGGCGCGCCTGGGCCTCCAAGCGCGCCCTGGTGGGTTGTGCTCCCCTCGGAGCACCCCCCAGGTGCTTCTCCGGCCCACTGGATGTCTTTTGGTCCAAAAAAAATCCAGAAAAAGTTTCGCTGTGTTTGGACTCCATTTGGTATTGATTTCCTGTGATGTAAAAAACATGCAGAAAACAGCAACTGGCACTGGGCACTATGTCAATAGGTTAGTACCAAAAAATGATATAAAATGATTATAAAATGATTGTAAAACATCCAAGAATGATAATATAACAGCATGGAACAGTATGTCAATAGGTTGGAGACGTATCAGCATCCCCAAGCTTAATTCCTGCTCGTCCTCGAGTAGGCAAATGATACAAACAGAATTTTTGATGTGGAATGTTGCCTAACATGTTCATCACATATTCTTTTCTTAATAGCATGGACATTTGGACTTTTATATGGTTCAAAGCAATCGTCTAGTTTTGACATCATAACTTAAATACTCAAGCATATCAACAAGCAACCATGTCTTTCAAAATATCAACGCTAAAGCAAGTTATCCCTAGCCCATCATGCTCAATCATTGATCTATTCGTGAAACACACTCGAATATTAGCTACACCCAATGCTCAAGTACGATCATAGTGCCCCTTAGTTGGTGCTTTATAAGAGAAGATGGAGACTCAAATTAAAAATAAAAATTGCATAAAGTAAAAGAAAGGCCCTTCATGGAGGGAAGTAGGGATTTGTAGAGGTGCCAGAGCTCAAAGCTTAAATTGAGAGATAAAAACATTTTGATAGGCATACTTTCCCACCAACGAAAACGACTTAGAGCTCCCAACACTTTCCATGCTAGATATATCATAGGCGGTTCCCAAACAGAAAATAAAGTTTATTCCTTTTTCCACCATTTCTTTCACTTTTCATGGCTAGCCGTATCGTGAGAATAACACATCTAGCATGGAAAATATCGGCCACCCCTCACCGCCTCGCGAGCGGTACGAGCACACAAAAGAGAAATTTATTTTGAAAATTAGAGATGGCACATACAAATTTGCTTAGAACGGCACGGAAATACCACATATAGGTAGGTATAGTGGACTCATATGGCAAAACTGGTTTAAAGGGTTTTGGATGCACAAGTACTGATCATACTTAGTGCAAATGAAGGCTAGCAAAAAGATTGAGAAGTGCCCAATCAAGAAACGAATAATCTCGTAAGCAAGCATTAAGCATAAGTAACACCGAATAATGCACCATAAGTAAGATATAATTTCATTGCATAACTATTGACTTTTGTACTTGCATAGGGAATCACAAACCTTAACACCAAAATTCTTACTAAAGCACAATTACTCATCAACATGGCTCACATATTATATCGTCATATCTCAAAACTATTACAAAGAATCAAGTTTATTTTGCCCAATTATCTTCATGAAAGTTTTTATTATATCCTTCTTGGGTATCTATCACTTTGGGACTAGTTTCATATGTTTCTTTTAATAAGCTCAAACAAATATAAGTGAAGAACATGAGCATAATATTTCTTTCTCTCAAATTAATCTAAGTGAAGCAAGAGAGAATTTCTTCAAAATTTTACTAACCCAAATAAATCTAAGTGAAGCATGAGAGCATTTCTTCAAAAATAACAAAGCACACCGTGCTCAAAAAAGATATAAGTGAAGCACTAGAGCAATTCCAAGGCTCTAAAAATTTAAGTGAAGCATAGGAGCAAGCATAGCATAGTTTTTGGCTCTCTCAAAAAGGTGTGTCCAGCAAGGATTCAAGACTTAAAATAAAAATCAAAACAAGCAAAGACTCAAATCATACAAGACGCTCCAAGCAAAACTCATAATATGTGACGAATAAAAATATAGCTCCAAGTAAAATACCGATGGTCGTTAGAAGAAAGAGGGGATGCCACTCGGGGGCATCCCCAAGCTTAGTTGCTTGATACTTCTTGAATATTATCTTGGGGTGCCTCGGGCATCCCCAAGCTTAGCCTTTTGCTAATCCTTATTCCTTCATCCATCGTAATATCACCCAAAACTTGAAAACTTCAATCACACAAAACTCAAAAAACCTTCGTGAGATCCGTTAGTATAAGAAAACAAATCACTACTTTAAGTACTGTTGAGAACCCATTCATATTTTTTTTTGCATTATATATACTGTATTCCAACTTTTCTATGGCAAAAACTCTTCAAAGAAAACCATAGAATCATCAAAACAAGCACACAACGCAAAGAAAATAGAATCTGTCAAAAACAGAAAAGTCTGTAGCAATCTGGATATTTCGAATACTTCTGTAACTCCAAAAATTCTAACAAATTAGGACAACGTAAGAAATTTGTTTATTAATATTCTTCAAAAAGAATCAACCCAAAAGAACTCTTCTGTAAAAAATAAAAAATATTTTCGTGAGCACAAAAGTTTATGTTTTTCAGCAAGATCAAATCAACTATCACTCAAATCACCCCAAAGGCTTTGCTTGTCACAAACACTAATTTAAACCACAAAAACACATCTAACCATAGGCATAATTGGTATTTTATTGAAAACAGCAAGAAAAGCAAAAAGCAAAAATATACAAGTTGGGTTGCCTCCCAACGAGCGCTATCGTTTTACGCCCCTAGCTAGGCATAAGATTTAAATGATGCTCACAAGAAAGATAATAATTGAAACACAAAGAAAGCATCATAGGACATGTGACAAACACATTTAAGTCTAACATACTTCCTATGCATAGGAATTTTATAGGAAAACAAATTAGCAAGACAAGCAAGATCTAGCATATGCAAGGAGGAAGAAAGAAACAATAGCAATCTCAACATGAAGAGAGGTAATTTAGTAATATGAAAATTTCCACAACCATAATTTTCTTTATCATAATAATTACATGTGGGATCATATTGAAATTCAACAATATAGCTATCATATAAAATTTTCTCTTCATGATCCACATGCATGCAAAGTTGACACTCTTCCAATATAGTGGGATTAACATCAACTAAAGTCATGACCTCTCCGAACCCAGTTTTATCAAAATTCTCATAAGATTGAACACTCTCCGAGTATGTGGGATTCTTTTTACCTAAAGTTGACACTCTTCCAAACCCACTTTTAATATTATCGCAAGCATATTCATCATGAGGTTTAAATAAATTTTCAAGATCATAAGAAGAATCACCCCAATCATGATCATTGCAATAAGTAGTGGACATATCAAAATTAGCATCCCCAAGCTTAGGGTTTTGCATATTATTAGCACAATTGACATTAATAGAATTTATAATAACATCATTGCAATCATGCCTTTCATTCAAGGAGCTATCATGAACCACTTTATAAATTCCTTCGTTTAACACTTCATCACAATTTTTAGATTCATAAATCTCAAGCAAAACTTCATAAAGATAATCTAGTGAACTCAATTCACTAGCAATTGGTTCATCATAATTGGATCTTTTGAAAAGATTAGCAAGTGGATGAGAATCCATAACAATAGCTTTTTAGCAAGCGAAGATGCAAGCAAATATAAGGCACATGGCAACACAAGCAAACATGAGATCTGACGAGAAAAAGGCGAACGAAAAAGAGGGCGAATAAAATGGCAAATTTTTGTGAAATGGGGGAGAGGAAAATGAGAGGAAAATGGCAAATAATGTAAATTGCAAGGAGATGAAATTTGTGATTAGGAACCTGGTTGATGTTGATGATGTCTCCCCGGCAACGGCGCCAGAAACTCCTCTTGATGTCTGCTAGAACAACGTCGGTTTTTCCCCAGAGAGGGAGGGATGATGCAGCACAGCGACGGTAGGTATTTCCCTCAGTGATGAGACCAAGGTTATCGAACCAGTAGGAGAACCACGCAACACCACGTAAACAGCTCCTGCACACAAAGAACAAATACTTGCAACCCGACGTGTTAAAGGGGTTGTCAATCCCTTTCGGGTAACGAGATAGATAAAATTGTAGTAGATTGAAAGATGCAAATAAAAGCAAATAAAATTCAGCGAGGTATTTTTGGGTTTTTGGATTAATATATCTGAAAATAAAAGTTGCAAACAAATAAAAGAGCGAATAGCATAATAGATCTTGAAGGTAAATATATTAAAGAAGAGACCCGGGGGCCGTAGTTTTCACTAGTGGCTTCTGTCGAGAAAAATAGCAAATGGTGGAAACAAATTACAGTTGGGCAATTGATAGAACTTCAAATACTCATGACGATATCCAGGCAATGATCATTATATAGGCATCACATCCAAGATTAGTAGACCGACTCCTGCCTGCATCTACTACTATTACTCCACACATCGACTGCTATCCAGCATGCATCTAGTCTATTAAGTTCATGGATAAACGGAGTAATGCAATAAGAACAATGACATGATGTAGACAAGATCTATTTATGTAGAAATAGACCCCATCTTGTTATCCTTAATGGCAACGATACATACATTTCGTTTCCCTTTCTGTCACTGGGATCAAGCACCGTAAGATCGAACCCATCACAAAGCACCTCTTCCCATTGCAAGATAAATAGATCAAGTTGGCCAAACAAAACCCAAATATCGGAGAAGAAATACAAGGCTATAAGCAATCATGCATATAAGAGATCAAAGAAAACTCAAATAACTTTCATGGATAAAAAGATAGATCTGATCATAAACTCAAAGTTCATCGGATCCCAACAAACACACCACAAAAAAGAGTTACATCATATGGATCTTCAAGAGACCATTATATTGAGAATCAAACGAGAGAGAGAAAGTCATCTAGCTACTAACTATGGACCCGAAGGTCTACAATGAACTACTCACGCATCATCGGAGAGGCACCAATGAGGATGATGAACCCCTCCGTGATGGTGTCTAGATTGGATCTGGTGGTTCTGGAACTTGCGGCGGCTGGAATTGATTTTCGTCGACTGCCCTAGGGTTTCTGGAATATTGGGGTATTTATAGAGCAAAGAGGCGGTGCGGGAGGCCCCCGAGGTGGGCACAACTCACCTAGGCGCGCCTGGGCCTCAAGGCGCGCCCTGGTGGGTTGTGCTCCCCTCGAAGCACCCCCCCAGGTGCTTCTCCGGCCCACTGGATGTCTTCTGGTCCAAAAAAATCCACAAAAAGTTTCGGTGCGTTTGGATTCCGTTTGGTATTGATTTCCTGTTATGTAAAAAACATGCAGAAAACAACAATTGGCACTGGGCACTATGTCAATAGGTTAGTACCAAAAAATGATATAAAATGATTGTAAAACATCCAAGAATGATAATATAATAGCATGGAACAATAAAATATTATAGATACGTTGGAGACGTATCAGCGAGCACCCCTGGAACCAGCGGTAGTACCAAAAGTGCGAGCGCGTCGGCGGCTTCGACGTGCGGAACACGGCGATGGACGTCGTCCTCTCCTCGGTGAGGGTGGAGTGCCCGCACGAAGGCTGTGGGCTCTACGTCACTTACCACAAGCTCGCCGATCACTAGAGCGTGTGTCCGCTCACGCCCTGCAAATGCCCCGTGCCCGTCTGCGGCTACGAAGGCCCGCCGCTGGCGCTCCCCCACCACATCAGCACCGTGCATCCCATGCCCGTGCACAGGATCCAGTACGGCAAGGTGTTCCAGCTGCAAGTGCCAGTGTCGGAGCCGCAGCTCTTGCTATTCGCGGAGGAGGACGGTCGCGTGTTTTTCGTGGTCGGCGGTGTGCTTGACATTGGCGCGCCTATCGCCGTGTCGGTCATCTGCATCAGAGCGGGGGCGTCCCCACCGCCGCACTACGCGGCCAAGCTATGGGTGAACGGCCCCCCGGGGGAGCCCAAAGGTAGGACCGAAGCCGTCAAGGTGGAAATCGAGGTGACAAGCAGCAAGGATCCTGGCGCCGTCGCCGTGCAGGAGCTGACCTTCTTCACAGTTCCGCCCAAGCTGCTGGCCGGGGCTGGGTTGTCGAGGACGGTGTCCCTCCACATTCAGATTGACAAGCTCACCTCCTAAATGATTCTACAGTGCCTTCTGTTTATCTTATTAATATGCTAATATAGGGGTTAGCTCAGTCTACTTTAGCTTAAGAGATGGTGGATTTTGGTGGCGATGCAACAATTACTTCGACATCAGATCAACAGATAAAGTAATTTCCAACAGCCGAATAGATATTTTGTGTCTGTTGGATATAAAGATCCTTTGGGTAAGGAGTATAAGCTGCTTATATGCTTGTTTGTTGAGGAAGTGTTGCATACTTCTGCGAGTTGACGCGACACATCAAAGTAGTGCTACTACTAGTAGTACTCACCCGACTGCGCACCATGCAGACGAAGCTTGTGTTGTGTTGGTGCCGTGTGCGGCCCACACATTAACCAAAACCTCGCGCCTCCAGCTTAGCCTCCGCGTTTTAAACTTCTCAACATTAAGGCCAAGGAGCAACGGGAACCTATGATAGAGCCAATCGGATGGTTGAGAACACTACAATTCGTAGCTAAAGATGCGCATGTGAGAGAGGACGAGTCCGTGTGTGCACCTCTTCTCTTCGTGTATAACGTACTAAACTCAGAGTACAACTGTATGTGGGTGGAATCGACCTAGAGAGCTAGAGATGGTGCGTGCGAGAAGTCCCGAGAGACTAGGTGTGTGCGTGGGAAAGAGGGAGAGAGATGATATGTGTTGATGTAATGCGTGTGAAAAAAAGACTAGTCTATAGCTCGCCACGAGGCTATTCCTGGCGAACGCCCCAA
The DNA here is from genome assembly GCA_011799875.1 of Thinopyrum elongatum. NCBI lineage: Eukaryota > Viridiplantae > Streptophyta > Magnoliopsida > Poales > Poaceae > Thinopyrum > Thinopyrum elongatum. The sequence goes on along the minus strand of CM022299.1, from coordinate 373,232,056 downwards.
TAACCGTAAGATATGTATCCGATGGTGCCAGTTATTGCATGTACACAGCAGTCGAAAAAGAAGTACCGTGGCATATTACAAAACTGCTACACCACGGCCGAGAACACGTGTCCACATTACACCATCCGGGAATAGTGCCGCACTTCGAAACTAGAACCGTCAATAAATTTTGAGCTTGTGTCTCGTCACATTCCAAATTAATACCACGCTATATTTAATTGCAAACCTGTTCACACCGATCAAAACCTAAACAGTTTCCCACTTAGGAGCGTATTAGTACTCGGTTATAAATACTCTACTCCAAGATGACTACACATTCCTCCTCAACTCCTCATCCACAAAAACAAACATGTTCTGGGTCGAGAGATTACTACCAGGGAGAGGCGAGCATGGAAGCAGAAGCACGAGAGATGTCCCGCTTCGCCACGAAAGCAGCCGACATATCCCGCCGCGCCGCCGTAGCAGCACAGAGGTCCCGCCGCACCACCGAAGTAGCACAGATGTCTCGCCGTGCCGTCAATGCAGCAGAATGGTCCGGCCGCGCCGCGGAAGCAGTAGAGATGTGCCGCCGTGCCGCGAATGCAGCAGGGAGGTCCTCCCGCACCACGGCAGCCTGGGAAAATGTCTCGCGGGCAGGCGAGGACTCTCACAGGCGCATGCGCGCTATGCTCGATGGCCTGATGGGTTGGATCTCCGGCTGGATGAAGCTGCAGGACGAGATGAATGCCTCCTTTGAAAATGCTACCGGCGTCATCCGGCGACTAGGGGAGGACAAGGTGAAGCTCCGCACCGATCGCGACCTGCTGAGGGCGAAGATCGCCGGAAGGGCGAAGCAGGCAGAGGAGACCGCTGCCTTGTTGAAGAGGACGGGCGTCATCGTCAAGAAACTTATGGACGAGAATGCCATGCTTCGCATCGAGTGTGAAAGGCTGGTGGAGGAATCCATGGATGCTGCCAAGCAGCGTATTGAGGACATGAAACTGATGAAAGATATCATCACCGTTCGCCGCAAGAACTAGTCTCCGTGACCTGCAGCGCATCAAGAAAGTAGAGATCAGCGAGCCAGATCATTGTATGCGTCTTCCTTCTTCTTTTGCCCTTGTGTATTTCGGGCGTAGCCGCATGTGGCTTTTTTAATTATCTTCTTAAATATGTAAGACCATTACTATCCACTGTCATCGTCCTTATATATTCATCAGTCTTGCTATAAGTCGAAGTAGATGCTATATAGGTTCGTCGGATCTTACATCAAGATCTGTGCAAAATTTTCTTTTCAGATTTTCTTTTCTCTCTCTTAAATCTTAGTCGAGTGAGACATAGCCACGCCATTAAACAGGGGCTCGGGCGCCATTAATGGAGACATTGGGAGAGAGGTGGGCGTCAGATGGAGGTCAAAGGGCTCTCCTCCCGATAAGCATGTGCAGGGGTCTGATCGCACACCTCCCGTACTCAAATAGCTACCCCGCACGGCGCCTCCTAGCCAATAAAAAAAGGGGACGCGAGGCAGCACGTATATGGTAAGTAGAACGCCCACGGTTTCAATAATACTTCTGTTTCCGATTGTAACGTGACAGCACTTGTTCCAAAATGACTTTGTTGATTGTTAATGTGTGCGCCTTCGCAAATCGGAGAGCAAAATTACCATAGCATGTTGGTGCCATGTGATGACACCGAGCCAAGTTTCATGGTTTTCATGCGTGTTTTGGATTTACAGGAATTAGAAACCCAAGTTTCTCAATGTTTCTGGCCGAGCCACAATGCCCAGGTGTTTGAATTTCAGTCTCATTTCTTGCATGAGACCTAGAAATTCACCCGAGGACACACATATGATTTTTCAACCAACTTTGGTGCACTGGAGCATGTGCTTGTAGTTCAAATTTGAATTATGCACATTAAATGACCAGAAACTCAATTAATGTATAAAAAAGGCAGAACAAACCCGGAATAATTCCAAAATTTAACACGGCACTCATATAGTTCTATGTTGCCTCTGTAAAGAAAATTAGGGGGGAGGTAGCGTATATCATTTTGCACACAAAGGTGACACGTTCCCTCTTAGAACCACGAGCCTTCTTGAGAGAAGCTCCGGTTTGCAAGAAGCTTATACCAAAACTTGTTCCAATTTGGCCAATTTTTTTACCACAGCATGTTAGTGCCATGACATAGCACCATGCCAAGTTTCATGATTTTCAGGCGAGTTTTGGATTTACAGGAATTTAAAAACAAAGTTTCTCAATGTTCTCGGCCGAGCCACGATGCCCAGATGTTTGAATTTCATTCCCGTTTCTTGCATGGGACCTAGAAATTCACCCGAGGACAGACATGTGATTTTTCAACCAACTTTGGTGCACTGGAGCATGTGCTTGCAGTTCAAATTTGAATTATGCACATTAAATGATCAGAAACTCAATTAATGTATAAAAAAGGCCAACCGAACCCGAAATAATTCCCAAATTTAACAAGGCACTCATATAGTTCTATGTTGCCTCAGTAAAGAAAATCAGGGGGGAGGCAGCGTATATCATTTCGCACACAAAGGTGACACGTTCCCTCTCGGAACCATGAGGCTTCTTGAGAGAAGCTCCGGTTTGCAAGAAGCTTATACCAAAACTTGTTCCAATTCGGCCAAAAAATTTACCACAACATGTTAGTGCCATGACATAAGACCATGCCAAGTTTCATGATTTTTAGGCGAGTTTTGGATTTACAGGAATTTAAAAACCAAGTTTCTCAATGTTCTCGGCCGAGCCACGACGCCTAGATGTTTGAATTTCATTCCCATTTCTTGCATGGGACCTAGAAATTCACCCAAGGACACACATGTGATTGTTCAACCTACTTTGGTGCACTGGAGCATGTGCCTATAGTTCAAATTTGAATTATGCACATTAAATGACTAGAAACTCAATTAATGTATAAAAAAGGCCAAACGAACCTGGAATAATTCCAAAATTTAACACGACACTCATATAGTTCTATGTTGCCTCTGTAAAGAAAATCAGGGGGGAGGCAGCGTATATGGTTTCACACACAATGGTGACATGTTCCCTCTCGGAACCATGAGGCTTCTTGAGAGAAGCTCCGGTTTGCAAGAAGCTTATACCAAAACTTGTCCCAATTCGGCCAAATTTTATACATATGAAAAAGGGTTTAGATTATCCCGAACATCTCGCTACCTAGACCAATGTACTGTGATTTGAATTCAACATAAAATGGATACAAATATTTGAATTGGAGATCGTATGGTACATGTAGTTCATATTTAAATATGATTACTACTATATGCATGTTTTCTGTTATCAAGATAATATTTAAATGATGGTATAACTTGACAACAATCATATTCAAATAAGGAAAATGATTCAAATTTAGTCCATATGGTAGACGACAATATATATATTCATAGGGTGGAGTAAAATGTTCATATAAGATGGAAGATCAAATTGTAGGACTACATCCATTGTAAACCGCAAGGGGTCTGATCCCACACCACCCATACTCAAATAGCTACTCCGCACGGCGCCTCCTAGCCAATAAAAAAAGGGGACGCATGATGGCACGTAAATGGTAAGTAGAATGCCCATGGTTTCAATAATACTTGTGTTTCCGATTGTAACGTGACATCACTTGTTCAAAAATGACTTTGTTGATTGTTAATGTGTGCGCCTTCGCAAATCGGACAGCAAAATTACCACAGCATGTTTGTGCCATGTGATGACACCAAGCCAAGTTTCATGATTTTCATGCGTGTTTTGGATTTACAGGAATTAGAAAACCAAGTTTCTCAATGTTTTCGGCCGAGCCACGATGCCCAGGTGTTTGAATTTCAGTCCCATTTCTTGCATGAGACCTAGAAATTCACCCGAGGACACACATGTGATTTTTCAACCAACTTTGGTGCACTGGAGCATGTGCTTCTAGTTCAAATTTGAATTATGCACATTAAATGACCAGAAACTCAATTAATGTATAAAACAGGCCAAACGAACCTGGAATAATTCCAAAATTTAACACGGCACTCATATAGTTCTATGTTGCCTCTGTAAAGAAAATCAGGGGGAAGGTAGCGTATATCGTTTCGCACACAAAGGTGACACGTTCCCTCTCAGAACCACGAGCCTTCTTGAGAGAAGCTCCGGTTTGCAAGAAGCTTATACCAAAACTTGTTCCAATTCGGCCAATTTTTTTACCACAGCATGTTAGTGCCATGACATAACACCATGCCAAGTTTCATGACTTTCAGGCGAGTTTTGGATTTATAGGAATTTAAAAACCAAGTTTCTCAATGTTCTCGGCCGAGCCACGATGCCCAGATGTTTGAATTTCATTCCCATTTCTTGCATGGGACCTAGAAATTCACCTGAGGGCACACATGTGATTTTTCAACCAACTTTGGTGCACTGGAGCATGTTCTTGCAGTTCAAATTTGAATTATGCACATTAAATGACCAGAAACTCAATTAATGTATAAAAAAGGCCAACCGAACCCAATATAATTGCAAAATTTAACAAGGCACTCATATAGTTCTATGTTGCCTCTATAAAGAAAATCAGGGGCAGGCAGCGTATATCGTTTCGAACACAAAGGTGACATGTTCCCTGTCGGAACCATGAGGCTACTTGAGAGAAACTCCGGTTTACAAGAAGCTTATACCAAAACTTGTTCCAATTTGGCCAAATTTTTTACCACAGCATGTTAGTGCCATGACATAAGACCATGCCAAGTTTCATGATTTTCAGGCGAGTTTTGGATTTACAGGAATTTAAAAACCAAGTTTCTCAATGTTCTCGGCCGAGCCACGACGCCCAGATGTTTGAATTTCATTCCCATTTCTTGCATGGGACCTAGAAATTCACCCAAGGACACACATGTGATTTTTCAACCTACTTTGGTGCACTGGAGCATGTGCCTACAGTTCAAATTTGAATTATGCACATTAAATGACTAGAAACTCAATTAATGTATAAAAAAGGCCAAACGAACCCAGAATAATTCCAAAATTTAACACAACACTCATATAGTTCTATGTTTCCTCTGTAAAGAAAATCAGGGGGGAGGTAGCGTATATGGTTTCGCACGCAAAGGTGACATGTTCGCTCTCGGAACCACGAGGCTTCTTGAGAGAAGCTCCGGTTTGCAAGAAGCTTATACCAAAACTTGTCCCAATTCGGCCAAATTTTATACATATGAAAAAGGGTATAGATTATCCCAAACATCTCGCTACCTAGACCAATGTACTGTGATTTGAATTCAACATAAAATGGATACAAATATTTGAATTGGAGATCGTATGGTACATGTAGTTCATATTTAAATATGATTACTACTATATGCATGTTTTCTGTTATCAAGATAATGTTTAAATGATGGTATAACTTGACAACAATCGTATTCAAATAAGAAAAATTGATTCAAATTTAGTCCATATGGTAGACGACAATATATATATTCATAGGGTGGAGTAAAATGTTCATATAAGATGGAAGATCAAATTGTAGGACTGCATCCATTGTAAACCGCAAGATCACCTAACAATATATTCGAATTCAACATAACGTTGATTCAAAAATCGAAATTCGAGATCCTAGCATTTGTAATCATGTAAAAAGGGACATGACTCTTTCTTGTGGTGGGAATTGATTTGTTTTCTGTTGTTGTTGAGGGAAGTGCGAATTGATTTGGTACTGTATATGCTAATCTTGTTCTCCCAATTTTTTTTACATTTTTCTTGTGGTTTTTAATGGAATTTATAGCAATATAGTAAAAGGGGACATGACTCTCTTGTGTCTTGTATGAATTGTCTTTTTTTTGTACACGTTAAGTTTGTTCTGCCGAATATGGAATCCGCGCCTTGTTATCCCGAAAGTTTCAAGATCGAGTATTTTTTGTCTCTTTTGCTGTGAAACTCCCGCTTCTTCAACCCGCGCCGCGTTATCCCAAAATTTCGACGCGCGCGAAAACTCCTTCCTCATCCGAAATCGGTCCCGAAGCCCAGACACGTGAAATCCCCCTTCTACCCCTCAGCCGGAAGTGCCGCCTCGACGTCGCATGGTCAAAATCGATGGGGGTACGTTCGTAACTTACCCCACATTTCGGACAAGCGCGTCCCTAAGCCATGGCTCCCCTTACCTTCCCCTTCGTACCCCCCATTCATACACCTAGGCTGCCAAAACCCGTGAAACCCCACGCTCCTCCGTCGGCCTCCCGACCGCCGCCTAGCCAGAGCCTCTTTCCCGACGACGTCGTCCACCGCAACAACTCGATGTCTCTCATCCACCACACCGGATGAGGATCGGTCATCAATCTCGTCGTCCCGCCGGATTAGCCGCCCCGTCCTCCACCTCCAAGGAGCTGCCCCGACGTTTGCCTCGTCTATCGCACCATCTCCATCCTCACAGCGCCGTCTTAACCTGCCCCACCGGAACTGTAGCACCCTCACCAATTCCTCCGATGAAGCCGAGGCCTACTCGGCGCCACGAAGGAGGTTCTGCACTCACCACTGCATTTTATCTTTTATTCGATCTCACGGGGCTGCCAGTGCTCGATATTGAGCAGCCATGGTGGGTCTCCATCGACGGCGCCGTCGCCGGCCACTTCCTCCACGGCGTCTCTCCCCCATGTCGTTGCTTCCTCGCCTGTGACTTCCACACCAGCACTAGCTGCTGCTGCTTCGGCTCTCGCTCGCGCTGCGGCTCTGCTCTTGCTGTCGGTCGTGCTGCTGCACTGCTCTTGCTTTCGTTCACGCTGCTGCTCTGCTCTGCTCTTGCTGTCGGTCGTGCTGCTGCTTCGCTCTTGCTCTCGTTCGTGCTGCTGCTCCGCTCTTGCTCTCATTCGTGCTGCTGCTCCACTCTTGCTCTCATTCCTGCTGCTGCTCTGCTCTGCTCTTGCTCTCACTCGCGCTGCTGCTGCACGACCTGCGGCAGCTACAGGAGTTGCTGCTGTAGCACTCGCTCGCGGTGCTGCTGCATGAGCTGCTCTCTGCTAGTGCGTTCCCTGCTCGAGCGGCTGCTGATTCAGATCACTGCTTCTCTGCTACCAGTGCTCAAATGCCCTAAACTTCTATTGCAGTGCTCTGCTACTAGTTCAATCAGTTTTGTCAGTAAAATTCAGTTTCGACAGTAAAATTCAGTTTCGACTATAATGTTCAGTTTCTTCAGTTAAGTTCAGAGTCACCAGTATTTACAGCATCTGTCGGAGCAGCCGCGGCACGGCTGATGCATTTTACATCTAGCACTTTTTGGTGATGTATTTCACATCATCTATTGCACATGCTATTAGACTCCCACTTCAGCTTAACGTTGTCTGTCTTGTCCTGCTTCAGCCTCGCTGTCGTACACCTCACCGGAGCTGCTCCAATGACGGAACCGTCCATCACAGCGGAGCAGTGCCCTCGGCGCCGTCTACAGAGGCCTTATATCTTCTTCCCCACTTCCGACAGTCACACCACCATCCTCCACATCCAACCCAATGATGTTGAGGTCGACAAGGCTATGCCAAAGAGGTTGTACACTTGTCGCATCACTTTGTTACTCTACACTCATGTCGATCTCTCAGGGATCCTTTGGTTCAAAGCAGTTGCAAATCTAGAAAGAAATGAATCGTGGTCACAAAGTTAACAGGAAGAAAACTAAATGCTCTTTTGAACCACAATTTGAATCGGTTTAGCAAGATAGCCATTATATGATATTCATGTGGACCAAATCTAAGCTCACAAAATATTTCGAGGGCAGGCTTCAGCCTGTTGCAGACTGCCTACTAGAATCGCCACTGGTTCAAAGAAAAAGTGAAGGAAAACATAGGAATTGGAAACTTTACTATGGTACTACTATTCATGCATTTGGTTAGAAGGAATGGAGCAAAGCAAAACTGGAGGATTTTTTTTCCTTTGGTGTCTATTTCAAAGAAAAAACGTAGGAATTTTAATATCCACTTGGACGTCCTTTTCAAATTAATATGCATGAAGAACAGGACTAAGTGCATTACCGGCATAATAAGATTCTTATTTTACATTTTTCATGTGGTTTGACTTTAATTTGACCATGTTTCTCCATTCCTGTGTTCTTCCAATTCATGTGAACCAAACACCCAGGTTGACAGAAATCCTATGTTTGCAAATGCTCTATTTTGCACGTGCATTCCTATCCTATTCCTGTGTTTTTCCTGTCCCTGCGTTTTTAGAATCCTCCAATTCTAAGGAGCCCTTACAGATTTACTTCATTTTCAGATAGGTGTCAAAGAAAACTCTGTGTGTTTTGTCCCGCTCCTGCCGTGCCGTCATCCACCCCACCCGAGGTGCACCATCGACGAAAGCGTTCACGGCAGTAGAGATTCCCCCTACATACCTTCTTTCGCCGCCTCAGATCATCTTCCCCGTTGCCGGCAGCCACGCCAACTGCATTACCATCATCGACTGAGCAGATGAACCAGAGGACTACACAGTTCCACAAGAGAGGTCGCACTCTTTCGTGTCTGCTTACATTATACATCGGTTATTATTACCTGCTACTTTATCGTCCTGTTCACCTCTTAGACTCCGAGTCAGGTCCAAACTAATGTTCCAACTTGATTTTTAAAATGCCCGTTGGGCACATATCAAGGCAGCAACGAATAGTATCTGTCTACTATCTGGTTCATCTGGGGTCTTCTATGTGGTTCATGTTCGGTGGGCAACAAACAGTAGATGAGCCATCATCTATCTTTTTAAACTGAAGCTATCATCTGCCTGCTATCATTAGTTTTGCATCTATCCACTCGTTTGCTACCATCAGTCTTGATTTCTGCATGCACCCCTTATGCCTTACATAATCTAACTATGTTTTTTTATTATGTATGTCAGTTATTGTACACAATTGTACTGAACATGTAGAGAAAAAGAGAAGACCGTTACGTGGGAATATAATGTCATGCAGACGCCGCTCCATGGTGGGCAAAGTGGGGGCCCCTTCCCCCCCATTCCAGATTGTATTCCAGAGGAAGATAACTGTTCAGAGGGGGATTCAGAGGAAGCCAACCACTCCTATTTATCCACTAAGGTGTTTGCTCTAACCTGGCATGCTGATGTTGGTCATATCATGCATATGGCGCCTCGCATTGCTTACTTTATACATCTTATATGTCATCAGCTTAGTTTAGATTTGCTTTGTGTGAATGCCACCTATTTGGTTTCTATATCATACTCCCTTTGTTCCTAAATATTCGTCTTTTTAGAGATTTCAACAAGTGACTACATATGGAGCAAAATGAGTGAATCTACACTCTAAAATATGTCTATATACATCCGTATGTGGTAGTCCATTTGAAATCTCTAAAAAGACAAATATTTAGGAACAGAGGGAGTATATGTGAAATATGCAATGCCATCTTCTGTAGCCAGGCATCATATATGTGAATCATGCAATGCCATCGTATTTAGCTAGTCATCATATATGTGAATTGTATCGTGCCATACTATTTTTTTTTCATAATGTATTCCATTTGTCAAGAATGTTTGTACATTCATCTACTTTTCCTGTGCATCAGCCATTTGAGTCGGTGATGGGAAAATCTGGAGTGAAAACAAGGTCTTCTGAGCAGTCAGTGCTACCTATCGATGCTGATTTCTTGCTGGTTACAGATAGCTCCTCAGTGGAGGATTCAGAGATAGATGACTAGTCGTATTCCCCCCCGAGGTGTATGCTCTAACTTGGCAGTGTTATATTGCTCATATCATGCATATGGTGTCTTGCATTGCCATGCCATCTGCTTAGAATAGACATGCTTTGTGTGAATGCCTCCTGTTTGCTTTCTATATCAGATATGTGAATTATGCAATGCCATGTTTTTTAGCCAGTTATCATATATGTGAATTATGCACCATCATCCTGTGTAGCCAGGCATCATATATGTGAATTATCTCATGCCATCCTTTTTTTTCATTACGTATTCCATTTGTCGACAATCTGTGTATATTGAACTACTCTTCATGTGTATTAGCTATTTGAGCCGGTTATGAAAAAATCTGGAGTGAAAACAAGGTCTTCAGAGTAGGCAATTGTACGTGTTGAAGCATATATCTCGATGGTTACATATAGCTCCTCAGAGGAGGATTCAGAGACAAATGACCAGTCCTATATCCCACCTGAGGTGTATGCTCTAACTTGCAATGTTTATATTTCTCATATCATGCATATGGTGTCTTGCATTGCTTAGTTTAGACATCATATACACAATATTCAATGCCATCTGCTTAGTTTAGAGATCATACATGCGAGTGCCAGCTGCTTAGTATATGAATCTTGTATACTTAGACAACATGTATGTGAATTATTTCATCCCAACCTATTTTAGAAAGACATCATATTGTTTTGTCATGTCATCCTGTTTAGATACTCATCATATGTGGAATTATGCCATTATATCCTGTTAAGTTATCCATCATATATCTGAAACTGTGTCATGCTATCCTGTTTAGTTAGCCATCATATATGTGAAATTGTGTCATGCTGTCCTGTTTGGTTAGACAACATATATGTGAATTACCACATCTGTCTATCAATACAATGTCTGTACATTCAATTTCTTTTCTTGTTTATCAGCCATTTGAATTGGAGGGGGTGATGGCAGTATCTAAGGGAGTAAAAATCCGTTCTTCACAAAAGACGGTGCTACCCGTCGATGCAGATAGAACCATGGTTGTACTGGCCCACGAACTAGCCCCACCACACATAATCTAGACTCTTCCAGATTGTACACTTACACCGTTGGACAGAGAACCAGCTACACCCCATCTAACCTCAACCCCAGCAGATAGTAACCCACTTCTAGTTGACACAACACCATGTCCACCACAGAGTACCCCCACATGAGCAGTTTGTAACGCAACTACAGTGCCCAAAGCACGAAGACCATCACAACGAACCCAAACTCCATGTTTAAAGCAGAAGAGCAACTGTTCTCAGGTCAGATTCCATAGCTATGGTCCATACTCCTTTGCTCTTGCATCACTGTATTTACTCATACCAACTAATTTCGAATTTGAAGGATCCAATTGAAACTCCAATGGCGCAACAGGTATGTTTTAAACCTATTTCTTTAACTGGATTGCTGTTCTAACTTCTTGCTCTATGTTGATTTCAGTTTCAGTTGTATAAACAGTTGTTCTCATGTCATTCACATTACAAGTGTTGCCAGTGCTGTGTTGTTTCCCACACTTATATTCTGTCTATGCTGCCGTGTCTTAAAAAGACATGACTTGAATTGTGTCTCTATCTTGATTTGGCAACATAAACTAGAATGATATAGACAATACAGTGACCATAGTACATAGATATATGTTTGTTTCATGCTGTTATTCTGTCCACCTTACTAATGAACCGGTTTACCAAAATGAGTTTCATATACTACATGCTAAACCTGTGATGTGTCTGCTTATTTCTCTTGTAGAATGCGAACAGAATATTGGAGAAGAGCACCCCATTATGCAATGGTAGAGAAAGTAATGCAGATAAGGCTCAAGATAGTGAGACAACCCTGTTGGTCTCCAAGAAAGGTGATAAAAACTATCTTGTAGACAGTGAGACAACCCCAAAGTCTTGCGTTGATGTAATGTTTGAGTTACTGGCCACTACCGCTGGCAGAAGCTCTTCGAACTCATTGCCTGAATCACTTCGGCTTCTTCAGTCTCAGCTACAAACTGAAAGGCATCAGTCAGCTGTGCTGCGGCAAGAAGTCGAAGGACTGAGGAAGTCCCTGCAGAATTCAGATGCATACTTTCTGGTGCAACAGCAAGCGCAGGATGATTTTAGCGCCAAACAAGAGAAAACTAATAAGCTTGCTAAGCTTCTTGCCAGCATGGTGGGTATCCAGGATATCGTTTCTTGAGCTCTTCTGAAGTGGTTTCAGTTCTGGACTTGTTTTGCTGCCGTGTTTATTTTCACTGGTGACCAATTTAGACGCCCAATGTATGTAATATGCTGCTTTGTTCACTATATTTGCACTGATGGCGAACTTTGATGCCTAGTGGATGTAATATTTGTAATAGCCGTAATAGCCTAGCATAAGTTGCTTGCTTATTTATTTCCTTATTGTCTTGTTTATTTTTTTACTTCTAGTCGCTGCAGTTCTTTTTCCGCGGTAACCTATTTATTTAGAACTAGGCCACAATAACCATGGGCAACATACGGACCGTTGTAACCATGGTCCTCCTGCCTGCTGTAGTGGACCTCCTAAGGTCCGTATGATCCATGGGCCTTCTACGGGCCGTAGATTCAATGGGACATCTATGGGCCGTATGATCGATTGGCCAAACATCGGCCATACTGATACGTCTCCAACGTATCTATAATTTTTGATTGTTCCATGCTGTTATATTATCATTCTTGGATGTTTTACAATCATTTTATAGCAACTTTATATCATTGTTAGGGACTAACCTATTGACATAGTGCCCAGTGCCAGTTGCTGTTTTTTGCTTGTTTTTTACTTCGCAGGAAATCAATACCAAACGGAGTCCAAATGCAGCGAAACTTTTTGGTGATTTTTCTGGACCAGAGGACACAAGTTGGGCCAAGAAAGTACCTGAGGGGTGCTCCAAGGGGAGCACAACCCATCAGGGCACGCCTGGGGGCCCAGGCGCGCCCAGGTGGGTTGTGCCCACCTCGGCCGCCTCCCGCACCGCCTCTTTGCTCTATAAATACCCCAATATTCTAGAAACCCTAGGGGAGTCGACGAAAATTAATTCCAGCCGCCGCAAGTTCCAGAAACCACAGATCCAATCTAGAAACCATCACAGAGGGGTTCATCATCCTCATTGGTGCCTCTCCGATGATGCATGAGTAGTTCATTGTAGACCTACAGGTCTGTAGGTAGTAGCTAGATGGCTTCCTCTCTCTCTTTTGATTCTCAATACAATGGTCTCTTGGAGATCTATTTGATGTAATTCTTTTTGTGGTGTGTTTGTTGGGATCCGATGAACTTTGAGTTTATGATCAGATCTATGTTTTTATCCATGAAAGTTATTTGAGTCTTTTGATCTCTTATATGCATGATTACTTATAGTCTCGTATTTCTTCTTCGAATCTTTGGTTTAGTTAGGCCAACTAGATCGATTTTTCTTGCCATGGGAAGAGGTGCTTTGTGATGGGTTCGATCTTACGGTGCTTGATCCCAGTGACAGAAGGGGAACCGACACGTATGTATCGTTGCTATTAAGGATATCAAGATGGGGTCTATTTCTACATAAATAGATCTTGTCTACATCATGTCATCATTCTTATTGCATTACTCCGTTTCTCCATGAACTTAATACACTAGATGCATGTTGGATAGCGGTCGATGTGTGGAGTAATAGTAGTAGATGCAGGCAGGAGTCGGTCTACTAATCTTGGACATGATGCCTATATAATGATCATTGCCTGGATATTGTCATAATTATTTGAAGTTCTATCAATTGCCCAACAGTAATTTGTTTACCCACCGTATGCTATTTTTCTCGAGAGAAGCCACTAGTGAAATCTACGGCCCCCGGGTCTATTTTCTCATCATATATTTTCAGATCTATTTTGCTATTTGACTTTTTATTTATTTGCCACTTTTATTTTCAGATCTATATTTCTAAAAACCCAAAAATATTTTGCTGCACTTTATTTTATTCACTATCTATTTATCCAATCTACTACAATTTATCTCCCGTCAACTTTCCAATTTCTGGCACCGTTACCCGAAAGGGATTGACAACCCCTTTAACACGTCGGGTTCCAAGTATTTGTTCTTTGTGTGCAGGTGCTGTTTACATAGTGTTGCTTGGTTCTCCTACTGGTTTGATGACCTTGGTCTCATCACTGAGGGAAATACCTACCGTTGATGTGCTGCATCATCCCTTCCTCTTTGGGGAAATACCGACGTAGTTCAAGCAAACATCACGTACCTTCGTGGACAATTAACGGACCGCAATATGGGCCGTAAACGGGCTATAGTGGGAATCCTCTGTTTATGGGCCGACCATAACGGGCCATTAATAGGCCCATGTGTACAACGGGCTTAATTCTACCGGCAGGCATAACGGGTCGTTAATGGGCCTATTTGATGATGCTATGAAAACAACCCAACGGATTGAAGGGCCACAGACGGGCCGACTTTAACCACGGGCTGAATATGGCCCACAAGCGGAATAGGCCAGTAACGGACCATAAGTAATCGAATGCCGGAAATGAGCCCAATAATAAATGGGCCCTTAGAAGGCCGAAAGATATCACGAGCTGAAACGGCCGAATAGAATAATGGGTCGTTAATGGGTATAAAGTGATATACTATTCATTATGGGCCAGTTTCACCACGGGCCATTTATGGGCCAAGATTTACAAAGGGCCTCATATGGGCCGAAAGACATCATGGGCCATACATGGGCCAGAAGTTACAATGGGCTGAAATCATATTGGACGGCCCATATGGCGCTACTGGGCCTAATTCGGATAGGCTATAACGGGCCGTGAGTTAGCGGGCTGTAAATGGGCTATATGCGAGCAGGCCGTTAACAGGCCTTCCGTGGGCCAGCCCGCTACCTTTTGACTAAGTCAAACGGGCCGGCCTTTTGACCTGAATGGGCCACTGTTGGGCCGAGCCACGTGTCAACGTATCATAGGCACGTCCCCTCCATTCGCTGGATGACATCTGTCCTAGCACTGAGCTGACACGTGGATACTCCGGCGAATGAGAATTTTACACGTGGAAAATCCCCATTGGTCGGGGCTATTAACGGGTTATCGGATCCAAACCGGAACTCGGTAGCTTAACGGCGACCCGTTACAGTGGATGCCACGTGTCGGTTACCCTTGACAAAAATACTTCCATGACGCGCGATTTATCGTCATGGAAGTGGACACTTCCGTGATGATAATTTTGGTATTGTCATGGAACACTTCTATGACAGCACAGGTATGACTATCTTGATTCTGTCATAAAATCGTCATGGATGTACATGCACGATAGAAAACATGACCTACTGTGACAAACACGTATCATCACGGAAGTGTTTTTTTCTGTAGTGTTAATTGCTTTCATTGTGGAATTGAAGTTGGCCTCCTTCGCGCCGGCTATGAGAATTGAGGTGGTTGGGCATGGCTTTTACCTACACATCATACTTGATGCGGATGGTATAGGGGGTGGTATTTTGCTCCTATGGAACACCGATAACTTTCAAGTTGATCAGATTGATGTTTGACTTTTCGTTATCACGATGAGATTCACTCTGATGGGTGGCGGCACACACATGGACGCTGACGACGGTATATGGTCCTCATGACAAGACTCAAAACACAAGCTTTCTGAATGAGCTAATGGACTTACACAACTATATTGTGGGGCCTTGGGTGGTAACCGGGGTTTACTGGCAATTCATTGAGGGGTTCCAGGAACTGGTGTCCACCGCTTGGAACTATGGCACTGAAACCGGTGTCCTATAGCTGTCGTGATAAAGCCTATTATTAGGTCATATGGTTTTTAAATAAAGATAGCTGTCATATGCTGTGGTGTAATTCTCTAGTGGTGATCAAATAACAAGAATGAATGAAAATGGTTATGAACTTAACAACTATATCATATTCTAACTGTCCTCAAGAACAATTTAGTCCACATAATAAACCCAACTAGCTTATTCGTAGCTCAATTAAGGGTTGTGCACTTGTTGCACTCTTTTACTTTCACCACTCTTTCAATTCTTGCGACCATTCAATCAAACAAGCGAACAATTGTCGCTTCTTCTAGTAATTCCTGGCTAGATTTCTACGCACTAACTCCTTGTGCTTCTCGTTGGGATCGACACTCTTATTTATCGAAAAGATCTAAAATTTAGCACCTACACTAGTGGGTCGTCAACAAGCAAGAATGAAAAATATGCTAATAGAACATGAACATATAGGTCTTATAATGTGAGAGAAATGGTATACGTAAAACCGCAAGCATATAAACTAGCAACATTTGGCATTCACAATGTTCTTAAACTCACAACCAAGTTCCATGGCCCTTTCAAATTATACAAAAAGTGGAAAGTACAACACACAAGCTTCTGTTGTGAGATGGTGTACACATAGATAATGTCATTCATATTAGCCGCCTAAAGAAACATCTCGGTCCAAATGCAGTACCAACCCATGGGCTTCCTCTTGTTGATCCAAATGAGAAGATCAGAATGGCTCATATTCTGGTACTGAACATTCAAGCAGTACCACACCATGGGAAGACACTAGCTAACTTCACCAACTTCATGTTTTATGAATTCTTCAACCAAACCAGCCACTCTTGGTTTCCATTATAGGTCCTTGAGGAGGAGGATCCTCTTCACGTTGAGGCAATTGTCAGAACCCCTGAACTATCGGATGCATGAAGACTCTGGCACCTTCTCTAAAGACATCACAAAGAGATACACAGAGGTGGGCACTTGCGATGACTTCGCATAAGTGGGGATCAAAGGTCTAGATCGAAAGAGGATCCACCATTTTCCATCATGTCGTTTGTTACCTTTTCAAATTGAATTGTACTTAAATTCAATTAACTGAGTTCATTAATTGTCATTGTAACTCCCTTTCGCTTATAAGTATCTCCTCCAAAACATGGATCTAGCTATTGCCTTGTTCACCAAGTTGGTGTAGCCTATAACTAGATAGTAGCAAGGTGCTTGGTAGAACTAAATCTGATAGAAAAACTTTGTATTAGAATTATGAATCATGTATGGGAAATTGATACGTCCATTTTGCATCATGTTTTCCTACTGTTATTTATAGTGTTTTTTATGTTTTATAACACTTTGTGGAGTAATTCTAATGCATTTTCTCTCATAATATGCAAGGTTTACACAAAGAGGGAGAATACCGGCGGCTGGAATTCTGGACCTGAAAAAGCTATGTCAGAGATACCTATTCCGCACATCTCCAAATGAGCTGAAGTTTTACGAAGAATTATTTAGGAATATATAATAAATATTGGAGAGAAGAACTACCAGAGGGGGGCTGCCAGGTGGCCACAAGGCACCAGGACACGCCAGACCCCCTGGCGCGCCCTGGTGGGTAGTGGGCACCCAGGCCCACCTCCGGTGCCCATCTTCTAGTATATAAGGTCTTTTAACCTAAAAAAATAAAGAGAGGACTTTCGGGATGGAGCGCCACCGTCTCGAGGCAGAACTTGGGCAGGAGCACTTTTGCCCTCCGGCAGAGCGACTCTGCTGGGGGAACTTCCCTCCCAGAGGGGGAAATCAAAGCCATCGTCATCACCAACAACCCTCTCATATTTGGGAGGCCAATCTTCATCAACATCTTCAACAACACCACCTTATCTCAAAACCCTAGTTCATCTCTTGTGTTCAATCTTTGTACCGAAACCTCAGATTGGTACCTGCGGGTGACTAGTAGTGTTGATTACATCTTGTAGTTGATGCTAGATGGTTTATTTGGTGGAAGATTATATGTTCAGATCCATTATGCTATTTAATATCCCTCTGATCTTGACCATGAACATTATTTGTGAGTACTTGCCCTTGTTCTTGAGGCCATGGGAGAAGTCATGTTGCAAGTAATCATGTGAAGTTGATGTTTGTTTGATATTTTGCTGATATGTATGTTATGATTCCCTTAGTGGTGTTATGTGAACGTCGACTACATGACACTTCACCATCTTTGGGCCTAAGGGAATGCATTGTGGAGTAGTTATTAGATGATGGGTTGCTAGAGTGACAGAAGCTTAAACCCTAGTTTATGCGCCATTTCGTAAGGGATTGATTTGGATCCATATGTTTAATGCTATGGTTAGATTGTTATCTTAATTCTTCTTTCGTAGTTGCGGATGCTTGCGAGGGGGTTAATCATAAGTGGGAGGCTTTTTCAAGTAAGAACAGAACCCAAGCACCGGTCCACCCACATATCAAATTATCAAAGTAGCGAACGTGAATTAAACCAACATGATGAAATTGACTAGATGAAATTCCCGTGTGTCCTCAAGAACGCTTTGCTTATTATAAGAGATCGTTTTGTCCTGTCCTTTGCCACAAAAGGATTGGGCTACCTTGCTGCACTTTTGTTACCGTACTATTGCTTGCTCGTTACAAATTATCTTGCTATCAAACTACCTCTTACCGACAATTTCAGTGCTTGCAGAAATTACCTTGCTGAAAACCGCTTGTCATTTCCTTCTGCTCCTCGTTGGGTTCGACACTCGTACTTATCGAAAGGACAACGATTGATCCCCTATACTTGTGGGTCATCGATACTCTTTTCTGGCGCCGTTGCCGGGGAGTGAAGTGCTCTTGGTAAGTGGAAATTGGTAAGGAAAATTTTATATTTTGTGCTGAAATTTATTGTCACTTGTTACTATGGAAAACAATCCTTTGTGGGGCTTGTTCGGGGTATGTTCACCTCGACCAGAAACACAAAGAGTTGCCCTTCAACCTATTGCACCTACTGAAAATATTAGTTATGAAATTCCTTCGGGTATGATAGAGCAACTGCTAGCTAATCCTTATGCAGGAGACAGAACGAAGCATCCCGATATGCATTTGATACATGTGGATGAAATTTGTGGATTATTTAAGCTTCCAGGTTTACCAGGAGATGAAGTTAAGAAGAAGGTTTTCCCTTTATCTTTGGGGGGAAAGGCATTGACATGGTATAGGCTATTCGATGATATTGGATCATGGAACTGGAATCGATTGAAATTGGAATTTCACCAAAAGTTTTATCCTATGCATCTAGTTCATCGTGACTGGAATTATATATATAATTTTTGGCCTCGTGAACGACAAAGTATCGCTCTATCTTGGGGGAGGCTTAAATCAATGTTATACTCATGCCCCAATCATGAGCTCTCAAGAGAAATTATTATTCAGAATTTTTATGCTCGGCTTTCTCGTGATGATCAATCCATGCTCGATACTTCTTGTACTGGTTCTTTTATGAAGGATACTATTGAATTCAAGTGGGATCTTTTGGAAAGAATTAAACACAACTCTGAAGATTGGGAACTCGATGAAGGTAAAGATTCAGGTATAAAGCCTGAGTTTGATTGTGTTAAATCTTTTATGAATACCGATGCTTTTCATAAGTTTAGCACTAAATATGGACTTGACTCTGAGATAGTAGCCTCTTTTTGTGAATCATTTGCTACTCATGTTGATCTCCCTAAGGATAAGTGGTTTAAATATCATCCCCCTATTAAAGAAGAAGTCAAAGAACCGGTTATACCTAAAGATGAAACTATCATTTATAATGTTGATCCAGTAGTTCCTATTGCTTATATTGAAAAACCACCTTTCCCTGTTAGGATGAAGGAACATGCTAAGGTATCAACAGTGGTTCACAAAAGTAATATTAAAGCACCTAAACCCTATGAACAAATTAAAGTAGAACCTAGTGTTGCTATGTTTAAAGATCTCTTGGTTGAAAATGTTGATGGGCTTGTTATCTACTTCTGTGATGAAGCTGCTAGGATTGCCAAACCCGATACTAAAGATAAGAACAAGCCTGTTGTTGGCATGCCTGTTGTCTCAGTTAAAATAGAAGATCATTGTTATCATGGTCTATGTGATTTGGGTGCTAGTGTGAGTGCTATTCCTTTTACCTTATACCAAGAAATTATGAATGATATAGCACCCGCTGAAATAGAAGACATAGATGTTACTATTAAACTTGCTAATAGAGATACCATCACACCACTTGGGATAGTTAGAGGTTTTGAAGACTTATGTGGAAAAATAAAATAGCCTACTAATTTTCCAGTTCTTGGTTACCCACAAGATGACTTTTGTCCCATAATGTTTGGTAGACCCTTCTTGAACACTGTCAATGCTAAGATAGATTGTGAAAAAGAAACTGTCAGTGTTAGTTTTGGTGATGTGTCTCATGAGTTTAATTTCTCTAAGTTTCGTAGACAACCTCATGATAAAGAATAACCTAGTAAAGATGAAATAATTGGTCTTGCTTCTATTGCCATGCCTCCTACTGATCCACTAGAACAATACTTGCTAGACCATGAGAATGATATGCACTTGCATGAAAGAAATGAAATAGATAAAATATTCTTTGAACAACAACCTCTCCTTAAACATAATTTGAATATTGAAACTCTAGGAGGTCCTCCTCCACCTAAAGGTGATCCTGTGTTTGAATTAAAGCAACTGCCCGATACTCTTAAATATGCTTATCTTGATGAAAAGAAGATATATCCTATTATTATTAGTGCTAACCTTTCAGAACATGAAGAAGAGAGAGTATTAAAAATTCTAAGGAAGCACCGTGCTGCTATTGGATATACTCTCAATGATCTTAAGGGCATTAGTCCCACTCTCTATCAGCACAAGATTAATATGGAACCTGATGCTAAACCCGTTGTTGATCACCAACAACGATTGAATCCTAAGATGAAAGTAGTGGTAAGAACTGAAATACTAAAGCTTCTGGAAGCAGGTATAATCTATCCCATAGCTGATAGTAGATGGGTAAGTTCTGTTCATTGTGTCCCTAAGAAAGGAGGTATTACTGTTGTTCCTAATGATAAAAATGAAGTTATCCCACAAAATATTGTTACTCGGTATAGAATGGTAATTGATTTCAGGAAATTAAACAAAGCTACTAGAAAATATCATTACCCTTTACCTTTTATTGATCAAATGCTAGAAAGACTATCTAAGCACACACACTTTTGTTTTATTGATGGATATTCTGGTTTCTCTCAAATACCTATATCACAACCTGATCAAGAGAAAACCACCTTTACTTGTCCTTTTGGAACTTATGCTTATAGACGTATGCCCTTTGGTTTATGTAATGCACCTGCTACCTTTCAAAGATGTATGGCTGCTATATTCTCATATTTTTTGTGGAAAGATTGTTGAGGTTTTCATGGATGGTTTTTCCATTTACGGAACTTCTTTTGATGATTGCTTAAGCAACCTTGATCAAGTTTTGCAGAGATGTGAACAAACTAACATTGTCTTGAATTGGGAGAAGTGTCACTTTATGGTTAATGAAGGAACTGTCTTGGGGCATAAAATTTCTGAACGAGGTATTGAGGTGGATAAAGCTAAAGTTGATGCAATTGAGAAAATGCCATGTCCTAAAGACATTAAAGGTATTCGTAGTTTCCTCGGTCATGCTGGTTTCTATAGGAGGTTCATTAAAGACTTCTCTAAAATTTCTAGGCCTCTTACTAATCTTTTACAAAAGGATGTTCCATTTGTTTTTGATGATGATTGTGTTGAAGCCTTTGAAACACTTAAGAAAGCCTTAACTTTTGCACCAATTGTTCAACTACCTGATGGGAACTTGCCTTTTGAAATTATGTGTGATGCTAGTGATTATGTTGTTGGTGCTGTTCTAGGACAAAGAGTTGATAAGAAATTAAATGTTATCAATTATGCTAACAAAACTCTAGACAGTGCCCAAAAAATTATGCTACTACTGAGAAAGAATTTTTAGCAGTTGTGTTTGCTTGTGAATAATTCAGATCTTACATTGTTGATTCCAAAGTAATTGTTCACACTGATCATGCTGCTATACAATATCTTATGGAAAGGAAAGATGCTAAACCTAGACTCATTAGGTGGGTTCTCTTGCTACAAGAATTTGACTTACATATTACTGATAGGAAAGGAGCTGAGAATCCTGTAGCTGATAACTTGTCTAGGTTAGAAAATATTCTTGATGACCCACTACCTATTGATGATAGTTTTCCTGATGAACAACTAGCTGTAATAAATTCTTCTCATAACACTCCTTGGTATGCTGACTATGCTAATTATATCATCGCTAAATTTATACCACCTAGTTTCACTTACCAACAAAAAAAAATTCTCCTATGACTTAAGACATTACTTTTGGGATGACCCACATCTTTATAAAGAGGGAGTAGATGGTATTATTAGACGTTGTATACCTGAGCATGAACAGGAAAAAATTCTACGGAAGTGTCACTCCGAAGATTATGGAGGGCATCATGCGGGAGATAGAACTGCGCACAAGGTATTACAATCTGGTTTTTATTGGCCTGCTCTTTTCAAGGATGCCCGTAAGTTTGTCTTTGTCTTGTGATGAATGTCAAAGAATTGGTAATATTGGTAAGCGTCAGGAAATGCCTATGAATTATTCACTTGTTGTTGAACCATTTGATGTTTGGGGCTTTGATTATATGGGACCCTTTCCTTCCTCTAATGGCTATACACATATTTTGGTTGCTGTTGATTATGTTACTAAATGGGTAGAAGCTATTCCAACTAGCGGTGCTAATCATAACACCTCCATTAAAATGCTTAAAGAAATTATCTTCCCGAGATTTGGAGTCCCTAGATATTTAATGACTGATGGTGGTTCACACTTTATTCATGGTGCTTTTCGTAAAATGCTTGGTAAATATGATGTTAACCATAGAATTGCATCGCCCTATCATCCTCAATCTAGTGGTCAAGTCGAACTTAGCAATAGAGAAATAAAATTAATATTACAAAAAAATGTCAATAGGTCCCGAAATAATTGGTCTAAGAAACTGGATGATGCACTTTGGGCCTATAGAACAGCTTATAAAAATCCTATGGATATGTCTCCATACAAAATGGTTTCTAGAAAAGCTTGTCATTTGCCTCTTGAGTTAGAACATAAAGCATATTGGGCAATTAAAGAACTCAATTATGACTTCAAACTTGCCGGTGAAAAGAGGCTATTTGATATTAGCTCACTAGATGAGTGGAGAACCCAAGGTTATGAAAATACCAAACTATTCAAAGAAAAAGTTAAAAGATGGCATGTCAAAAGAATCCAAAAGGGGGAATTCAAAGTAGGTGAACATGTTCTATTGTACAATTCTCGTTTCAGATTTTTTGCAGGTAAACTTCTCTCCAAATGGGAAGGGCCATATATCATCGAAGAAGTTTATCATACTGGAGCTATTAAGATCAATAATGCTGAAGGCACTAATTCAAAGGTGGTTAATGGGCAAAGAATTAAGCACTATATCTCAGGTACGCCTATTAATGTTGAAACTAACATTATCCAAACCATGACACCGGAGGAGCACATAAAAGAAATCTTCAAGAACACTCCGGAACCCTGAAAAGGAAGAGGTACGTGATACGGTAGGTAAACGGACTCCGAAAAATCCGCAAAATATTTTCTGTCAGTTTTGGAATATTAGAAAGAATAGAAAAATAAGAAACAACCGGGAAGGCAAACCAGGTGCCCACAAAGCACCAGGGCGCACCTGCCCCACCAGGCGCGCCCTGGGGGGTAGTGGGCCCCTCGGTCACCTTCCCGACTCCGTTTTCCTTCTGTATACTTGTTTCCCAAGATAAAAATGTTTATATATACTCCCGGACGATTTGACCACCGTATCGCGAAGAAATCCTCTGTTCTTGTTTCATGCTGTTTTCCTGTCAGTTCTGGATCGCCATGGTTCACCCAAGCTCCTCCAAGGACAAGTTCTTTGAGAAGGTCATCAACCCATACTTATCGGAGGTGATGAAGCACCCTCAAGCCATTGAGATGCATGAGGGGGTGCTCCACATCCGGGATGTTCAGGGGCCCAAGAGGACGGGAAGCGTGGAGGCCAGGCTCAAGGCGGTGGAACAAGACATATTCAAGTGCCAAGGGATGGTGGAGCGTGGACTCAGCGCCAATCACTCCATGATTACGGAATTCACCCGTGATCACATGGTGGATGGCCGGTCTATGAAGGACATTGTCTTCACCTTCAACGAGCAAATTAATTTTCTGCAAAGCCAAATCTATGATCTTCAAAATAAACTTTTTGAGTATGAAGCAAGATTTAAAGGTATGAGTTTAGCTGCCAGTTGTAGGACTCAGGAGACTCGTGCATCCTCTTATGATGGTGAGCCCCTGCCCTGGAAGCCGGAGGACAAACTTACTACCTCATCACCACCATCATCATCATCATCACCAAAGAAGGAGACTTGAGTACACGGGTATGGGCACTCCCCTTGGCTTGTGCCAGGCTTGGGGGAGATGCCCTGGTATCATATCACCATCAGTTTTATTGTCTTTACCTATCTTAGTTCGATCCTTAGCTATTTCGAGTGCTAGTTTCGTGATCTATCTATCTATGTAATCGAGTGAGAGTTATATAATAAAGTTTAGCTTGAGTTTTTGCTTCTTTACTTTCTTGTTCCAATCAAAATAAAGGAAATTAATGAAAAAGATCATATACTGATCTTATGGTAAGTAATGACACCACATAAGGAAAAGTATAAGTGGTAAAATTTATTGGAAGTTGACAAACATAGCATTGATCAATAATGCAACTCATGAAAGAATTAATAAGAGAAGAGAAGATTCACGTGCAAATATACTATCTTGGACATCTTTTATGATTGTGAGCCCCTGTTAAATATTTTATGCCAAAATTGTTGACGTTGGACAAGGAAAACAACATAATGATTTATGTTTGTTCATATTCACATAGAAGTTATATTGTCATAGATCCTTCAACATGTGGTGCTTGCTCAATATCTTTGCTAGCCAAAAATCCGCACTAAGTAGATATACTACTTGTGCATCCAAAACCCTTAAACCGAAATACATGTTTTGAGAGTCCACCATACCTACCTATGGATTGAGTAAGATCCTTCAAGTAAGTTGTCATCGGTGCAAAAAGGCAATAAAAATTGCTCTTAAATGTGTTTGATCTTTTAGTGTAAGGGAAAATAAGCGTTGTACGAACTTGTGATGGCATAGTAATAAAAGCGACGGACTGCATAATAAAGGTTGCTATCATAAGGGGCAATATAACGTGACATTTTTTGCATTAAGGGATTGTGCATACAAAACCAAAAAGCGCATGACAACCTCTGCTTCCCTCTGTGAAGGGCCTATCTTTTACTTTTATGTATTTACTTTTTATGAAAGAGTCAAAGTATTCTTCTCCATTCCTTTTTATTTTCTCCTTTTGCAAGCATAATGTGGTGGGGAAAGATCTAGGCACATATACCCAGTTGGATATGAGTGAGCATGAGTTATTATTGTTGACATCACCCTTGAGGTGAATAAGTTGGGAGGCGAAACTATAAGCCCCTATCTTCCTATGTGTTCGGTTGAAACTTTTTGCTCATATGTATGCTGTGAGTGTTAGCAATCATAGAAGATTAAATGATGGTTGAGTATGTGGACTTGCCAAAAGGCTCCGATACGAGACCCTTCCCGAAAACATGATGAATTGTAGTTGCAAAGTTGACTGAGGACGTAGTTTGTTGGTTTTCAATAAAGTTTATGCTTTTTACTTCGATGTTGTGATGAATTGTTACTTGTCCATGAGAAGTTATATGATAAAGTTTTGTGATAAAGTTTGTTGCTGTTATAATAATAAGCATGATGCTACTATGTCCGTATTTTGTTTTTATCGACACCTCTCTCTCTCTCTAAACATGTGGTCATGATTTTCGATATCGGCTTTCGCTTGAGGACAAGCGAGGTCTAAGCTTGGGGGAGTTGATTGATACGTATCCAATGTATCTATAATCTTTTATTGTTCCATGCTGTTATATTATCATTCTTGGATGTTTTACAATCATTTTATAGCATATTTATATCATTTTTTGGGACTAACCTATTGACATAGTGCCCAGTGACAGTTGTTGTTTTTTACTTCACAGAATATCAGTACCAAACAGAGTCGAAACACAGCGAAACTTTTTTGAGATTTTTTCTGGACCAGAAGACACCTTGTGGGCCAAGAAAGTACTAGTGGGGAGGTCCGTGGTGAGCACAACCCACCAGGGCGCACCCCAGAGCCCAGGCACGCCCAGAGGGGTTGTGCCCCCCACGGAGCCCCCCTGCACCGCCTCTTCGCCCTATAAATTCCCAAATATTCCAGAAATCCTAGGGGAGAGTCGAAACACAATTCCAGCCGCCGCAAGTTCCAGAACCACGAGATCCAATCTACACCATCACGGAGGGGTTCATCATCCTCATTGGTGCCTCTCCGATGATGCGTGAGTAGTCCACCATAGTCCACCAGAACCACGAGATCCAATCTACACCATCACGTAGGAAGTAGCTAGATGGCTTTCTCTCTCTCTTTTGATTCTCAATACAATGGTCTCTTGGAGATCTATTTGATGTAATGACTTTTTGCGGCGTGTTTGTTGGGATCCGATGAAGTTTGAGTTTATGATCAGATCTATATCCATGAAAGTTATTTGAGTTCT
Source organism: Thinopyrum elongatum (assembly GCA_011799875.1). Lineage (NCBI taxonomy): Eukaryota > Viridiplantae > Streptophyta > Magnoliopsida > Poales > Poaceae > Thinopyrum > Thinopyrum elongatum. The sequence goes on along the minus strand of CM022299.1, from coordinate 373,205,888 downwards.
TCGATCTATTTTATGCGTGATTACTTATAGCCTCGTATTTCTTCTTCAAATCTTTGGTTTAGTTAGGTCAACTAAATACATAAAAAGTGTCATCAACAACTATGCACAAGCTACTAGTCAGCTCATCAATCCCCAGAAGTGTTCTATCCAATTTGGTGATGCTTGTCCAGTGGAGGTGCAACATGAAATCAAGCAGGAATTGCAAGTTGTAAATTCAGAATTTGAAGGGAAGTATCTTGGGTTACCCACACCCGATGGCCGTATGCAAAGGGAAAATTTCATATGCTACAAGCAAGCCTGGCAAAGAGGATCATGGCTTGGGGAGATAGCCTCTCCCAAGCCGGGGTGGAGGCTATGATAAAAGCTGTGGCACAAGCTATTCCAACATACATCATGGGGGTGTTTAAGCTCCCCTTCTCGGTGTGCGATGACCTAACAAGACTTGTTCGTAACTTCTGGTGGGGGTCTAAAAATTGGAAAAGAAAAACCCATTGGAAGGCTTGGGAGAAAATTCTTGAGCCAAAAGGAAGAGGCGGCCTTGGGTTCCATGATTTCCGCATTTTTAACCAAGCTCTACTTGCACGTCAGGCATGGCGCTTGATCACGAAGACGGACTCATTGTGCACCACTGTCATGAAAGCAAGGTATTACCCTAATGGATCTTTGGTTGACACAGTTTTTTCAGGCAATGTATCGCCTACCTGGCACGCTATCCAATATGGCTTGGACCTACTAAAGAAGGGGCTTCTCTGGCGTGTCGGCAACGGCGAGCAGGTGCGTATCTGGCGGGATCCATGGCTCCCAAGGCCACCATCCTACCATCCCATCTCCTCCCGAGGTGTCTGTCAACTTCACCGCGTCAGCGAGCTGCTGGATGATGGTGGTCGCTGGAGAACGGCGCTAGTACAACAACACCTCCACCCCATCGATGCTGAATGTATCCTCAAGATCAAGCCATCGCCACGATGCCAGGAGGACATCCTGGCATGGGCGCCGGACCCGAGAGGGAACTTCTCTGTACGCTCTGCGTATTGTCTCGGCATCGACACAATTACAAGCACCAACATGTGTGCAGCGAGCAGGGCACCGGACGGCACTTGTGCCGTCTGGAAGGCAGTGTGGGGGTGCCCTGATCCCCCTAAGATACACATCTTTGTGTGGCGATTGATTACAAATTCTCTGGGAACTATGGAAAACAAAGCGAAAAGGCATATGGAAGTCACTAATGTTTGTATTTTATGTGGCATGGAAACCGAGGACACGTTCCATGCGATGTGCAGATGCCCATTAGCAAGGATGTTGTGGGAGGAGATGGAAAAATCTGTAGCTATGCCCCAGCTGGAGGAAGTCACCAACTCGTGCTTTGAATGGGCGCTCCATTTGTTGAATAGCTGTTCAGAGGAACAGCGGATACCGGTAATCATGATGCTCTGGCGGAGTTGGCACGTCCGTAATGAAGTGGTTCATCATAAACCAGCCCCTACCATTGAGAGTTCTCACCGGTTCCTTTGCAGCTACATCAAAAGTCTGCTTTGCATCCAGCAGCACCCATATGAGGACTTGGCTAAAGGCAAGATGGTGATTACGCATGCACCACACACGCGCCACGAGAAGGCGATGGTCACCCCGGCTACATGCCCACGGCCACCGGAGTGATGGTCCAAGCCACCCCATGGCTGGGCTAAACTGAATGTAGATGGATCTTGGCGCGAGGAGGATGGAACAGGAGGAGCAGGGATGATTCTCAGAGATAACAGCGGCGAGATCATCTTTGCATCATGTCGCTTATTGACATCATGCTCAAGTGCACTTGAAACGGAGATGCATGCATGCATGGAAGGGATTGACGTGGCCTTGGAGTGGAGTAACTTGCCGTTCATCATAGAGACTGGCAGTCTCGTAGTAGCAAACATGTTGAAGGAAGAAGGGCAAAACAGATCGCCTGTTGCTGCACTAGTAGGTGAGGCAAAACGACTTCTAGCTCTAGGGCGTGAGCATGTCATATCTCATGTACGTAGAAGTCAAAACGTTGTTAGTCATACCCTAGCCCAATTGGGACGTTCTACACCTAAAACGGCAATTTGGCTGCGCCATGGACCAGTTAAGATTGGCACACTTTGCCAACTGGATTGTAGTAATCCTCCTTGATTAATATACATTCCTTTTATTCACAAAAAAACTAGATCAATTTTTCTTGCCATGGGAAGAGGTTCTTTGTGATGGATTCAATCTTGTGGTGTCCTCTCCTAGTGACAGAAGGGGCAGCAAGGCACACATGTATCATTGCTATTAAGGATAACAAGATGGGGTCTATTCCTACATGAATAGATCTTGTCTACATCATGTCATCGTTCTTATTGCATTACTCCATTTCTCCATGAACTTAATACACTAGATGCATGCTTGATAGCGGTCGATGTGTGGAGTAATAATAGTAGATGCAGAATCATTTCAGTCTACTAATCTTGGACGTGATGCCTATATAATGACCATTGCCTGGATATCGTCATAATTATTTGATCTTCTATCAATTGCCCAATAGTAATTTGTTTACCCACCGTATGCTATTTTCTCAAAAGAAGCCACTAGTGAAATCTACGGCCCCCGGGTCTATCTTTCATCATTTTGCTTTCCGATCTACTTTTTATTCGCTTTTGTTTTCAGAAATATTAATCCAAAAACGCAAAAATACCTTACTGCAATTTTTCTTTATTTATTTATTTTGTGTTATGCGAGATCTATTTATCCAAACTCATACTATTTAATCTATCTTTTTACCGCGAAGGGATTGACAACCCCTCTTACGTGTTGGGTTGCGAGGTTTTGTTCTTTATGTGCAGGTACCGTTTACATAATGTTGCTTGGTTCTCCTACTGGTTCGATAACCTTGGTTTCATAACTGAGGGAAATACCTACCATAACTGCGCTGCATCATCCCTTCCATTTCGGGAAAATACTGACGCGGCTACAAGCAATCAGAAGGAATTTCTGGCGCCGTTGCCGGGGAGACATCATCAACATCTATCAGGTTCCTAATCACAAATCTCACCTCCTTGCAATTTACATTATTTGCCATTTGCCTCTCGTTTTCACCTCCCCCACTTCACAAAAAATTGCCTTTTTATTCGCCTTCTTTTAATTTCGCCTTTTTCTCGTCAGATCTCTTTTTGTTTGCGTAGTCACGATGTCTCAAGAAAATACCAAATTGTGTGATTTTTGCAATACCAATAAAAATGATTTTATTAGCACTCCGATCGCTCCTCCCGCCACTAGTGCGGAGTCTTGTGAGATTAATGCCGCTTTGTTGAATCTCGTTATGAAAGATTAATTTTCCGGTAATCCTAATGAGGATGCCGCGTCCCATCTAAACACTTTTGTAGAATTTTGTGATATGCAAAAGAAAAAATATGTGAACAATGATATTGTGAAGTTGAAATTATTTCCATTATCTTTGAGGGGTCTTGCAAAAATTTGGTTTTCTTCTTTGCCTCACAATAGTATCGATTCTTGGGATAAGTGCAAAGATGCGTTTATTACTAAGTATTTTCCGCCCGCGAAAATTATTTCCCTTAGGACTCAAATCATGAATTTTAAGCAACTTGAGCATGAACATGTTGCACAATCTTGGGAAAGAATGAAATTGATACTAAGAAATTGTCCTACTCATGGTTTAAATCTTTGGATGATTATACAAAAAAATTATGCGGGATTGAATTTTGTTTCTAGAAATCATTTAGATTCCGCCGCGGGTGGTACTTTTATGGAAATTACTTTGGGTGAAGCTACTAAATTGCTAGATAATATCATGGCAAATTATTCACAATGGCATACCGAAAGAGCACCTACTAGTAAAAAAGTTAATTTGGTTGAAGAAATTAATTCTTTGAGTGAAAAAGTTGATGCTCTTATGACATTGGTTGCTAATAAAAATGCTCCTATTGATCTTAATGATGTGCCTTTGTCTACTTTGATTGAGAAAAATAGTGATCCCGTAGATGTGAATTTTATCTCGCGAAATAATTTCAATAACAATGCTTATAGATGTAATTTTAATCCTAGGCCTTTTCCTGGAAATTCCTCTAATAATTATAGTAATTCCTATGGTAGATCTTTTATAATAATAATAATAGGAACCCCTCTTATCTTGAGAATAATATTAAAGAATTTATCAATGTGCAAAAAGTTTTCAGTACTATGATAGAAGAAAAATTGAATAAGATTGATGATATGTTTAGAAGTATTGATAGAATTTCTCATGATGTAGAAAATCTCAAGTTGAAAGCTTTTTCACCCAGGGTTGAGGAATCAATTAAAGCTTTATATGTCTCTATGGATGAAAGTAAGAAAAGAGCCGCTATGCTTAGAGCTAAAAGAGAATTTTTAGAAAGAGCGTTTTCTAGTGATTGCTTTCATAAAGATGATGAAGATCTTAAAGTAATTGGTGTTTCTTCTTTTGATTCATTGTTTAGTAAGATTAAAATTGATGATAAAGGGACTGGAGAAGAGTCAACTTTAGCTAGAGGGCGTCCCAATGATTTGGAGGGTAAAAATCTTGATGAAAAAATTGATAAAAGTGGGTTTGGAGAGGTCAAAAATTTAACTAGCGATGTGCCCACTCTTTTGGATTACAAAGACTTTAATTATGATAGTTGCTCTTTGAATGAGTGTATTTCTTTGTTGCAATCCATGATAAATTCACCCCATGCTTATGAACAAAATAAAGCTTTTACTAAACATATTGTTGATGCCATGATGAAAGATTTTGAAGAAAAGTTGGAATTATAGATTTCAATTCCTAGAAAATTACATGATGAATGGGAACCTACCATTAAATTCAAGATTAAAAATTATGAGAGTTTTGCTTTATGTGATTTGGGTGCTAGTGTTTCCACAATTCCGAAATCTTTATGTGATGTGCTTCGTCTTACCAATATTGAAGAGTGTTCTTTAAATCTACACTTGGCGGATTCTACTATTAAAAAATCTTTGGGAAGAATTAATGATGTTCTTATTCTTACAAATAGTAATTATGTGCCCATAGATTTTATTGTTCTTGATATTGATTGTAATCCTTCTTGTCCAATTATACTTGGTAGACCGTTTTTACGCACTATATGTGTCGTGATTGATATGAAAGAAGGCAATATTGAATTTCAATTTCCACTAAGAAAGGGTATTGAACATTTCCCTAGAACCAGGATTAGGCCACCATATGAATCAATCATGAGGGCAACCTATGGATCAAAAACTAAAAATGACAATACTTGAATCTATGCATTATGCCTAGCTAAGGGCATAAAACGATAACGCTTGTTGGGAGGCAACCCAATGAATAAAATTTATCTTTGCCTTTTTCTTTTTGTTCTTGAGTGTTTGCACAATTATGCTACTGTTATGATTGTGTTTTTTATGTTTTAATTAGTTTTTGTGCCAAGTAAAGCCTTTGGGATCATGTTGGGTGATAGTTGATTTGATCTTGTTGGAAAACAAAAACTTTTGCATCAAGTAGCAGAATTTTGAAAATTCACAAAAGAGGCAAAAATTCTGAACTTTTTCCACAATATTGATTTGCCTACGTTGTCCTAATTTTTTTGAATTTTTGGAGTTACAGAAGTATGAGATCAATTCGCGTCTTTACAGACTATTCTGTTTTTGACAGATTCTGTTTTCGTTGCATTGTGTGCTTATTTTTATGAATCTATGGATTGTATCGGGGGTTATAAGCCATTGTAAAGTTATAATACATTAAGTATAATGCAATAATAAAATATGAATGGGTTTGTAATAGTACTTAAAGTGAAGATTGGTTTGCTTATACTAACGGATCTCATGAAGGTTTTGTTAAGTTTTGTGTGATTGAAGTTTTCATGTTTTGGGTGAGATCATGATGGATGAAGGTATAAGGAGTGAAAAGAGCCTAAGCTTGGGGATTCCCCATGGCACCCCAAGATAATATTCAAGGAGAACCCAGCAACTAAGCTTGGGGATGCCCCAGAAGGCATCCCCTCTTTCTTCTAACGACCATCGGTAATTTTACTTGGAGCTATATTTTTATTCATCACATATCATGAGTTATGTGTGGAGCATCTTGTATTATATGAGTCTTTGCTTGTTTTGCTTTTTAGTTTGTCACAAGTATCCTTGATGGACACACCTATTTGGGAGCTAAATTATGATACGATTTCTTAGAATTGCTCTATATGCTTCACTTAAATTTTTTGAGCTATGGAATTGCTCTAGTGCTTCACTTTTATCTTTTTGAGCACGGTGTGCTTTAATATTTTTGGATAAATACTCTCATGCTTCACTTAGATTTATTTGAGAGTTAGAAATTTTGAAGAAATTCTCTCATGCTTCACTTATATTATTTTGAGAGATGAAATTTTTTATGCTTATGTTCTTCACTTAAATTTATTTGAGCTTGTCAAAGCAATGGCAATATATGAAACTAGTCCCAAAGTGATAGATATTCAAGAGGGATATAATAAAAACTTTCATGAAGATCATTGGATAAAATAAACTTGATTCATTGTAATAGTTTTGAGATATGATGATAGTAATATGTGAGTCATGTTGGTGAGTAATTATGCTTTAGTAAGAATATTGGTGTTATGGTTCGTGATTCCCTATGCAAGCACGAAAGTCAATAGTTATGCAATGAAATTACATCCTACTTGTGGTGCATTATTCGGTGTTAGTTATGCTTAATGCTCGTTTATGAGAATTTTTGTTTCTTGGTTGGTTGCTTCTCAATCTTTTTGCTAGCCTCCACTTGTACTAAGTAGAAATACTACTTGTGCATCCAAAAACCTTAAACCCAGTTTTGCCATATGAGTCCACCATACCTACCTATATGCGGTATTTCCGTGCCATTCTAAGCAAATTTGTATGTGCCAACTCTAATTTTCAAAATAATTTCCTTTTTGTGTGCCCGCACCGCTCATGTAGCGGCAGGGGGTGGCCAATATTTTTCCATGCTAGATGTGTTATTCTCAAGATGAGTGTTTATTCACTTGTCATTGCACAAGAGTACAGCGGTAATAGGGATGCCTAGTCCCGAAATGAAAAAGAAATTTACTTTATGTTGTCAAATAATAAATTCCTTGGAAAGTGTTGGTATGGACGGTACCCGTGGATATGGCTAGCCGTGGAGTGTGAAAGAATGGTGGAAAAGGAATAAACTTTATTTTCTATTTGGGAACCGCCTATGATATATCTAGTATGGAAAGTATTGGGAACTACTCAGTCGTGTTCGTTGATAGGAAAAGCATGCCTCTCAAAATGTTTTTATCTCTCTTTTTTTTGCCTTGAGCTCTGGCACCTCTACAAATCCCTACTTCCCTCTGCGAAGGGACTATCTATTTACTTTATGAATTTTTTTTTTATTTGAGTCTCCATCTTCTCTTATAAAGCACCAACTAATGGCACTATGATCGTACTTGAGCATTGGATGCAGCTAATATTCGAGTGTGCTTCGTGAATGGATCAATGATTGAGCATGATGGGCTAGGGATAGCTTTCTTTAGTGTTGATATTTGGAAAGACATGGTTGCTTGTTGATATGCTTGAGTATTGAAGTCTTCATGTCAAAACTAGACTATTGCTTTGAACCATCTAAAAGTCCAAATGCCCATGCTACAAAAGAAAAAAGAATATGTGATGAACATGTTAGGCAACATTCCACATCAAAAATTCTGTTTTTATCACTTACCAACTCGAGGACGAGCAGGAATTAAGCTTGGGGATGCTGATACGTATCCAACGTATCTATAATTTTTTATTGTTCCATGCTGTTATATTATCATTCTTGGATGTTTTACAATCATTTTATAGCAACTTTATATCATTTTTTGGGACTAACCTATTGACATAGTGCCCAGTTCCAATTGCAGTTTTTTGCTTGTTTTTTACTTCGTAGAATATCAGTACCAAACGGAGTCCAAACGCAACGAAATTTTTTGGAGATTTTTTCTGGACCAGAAGACACCTTGTGGGCCAAGAAAGTACCAGAGGGGAGGCCCGTGGTGAGCACACCCCACTAGGGCGCGCCCAGGAGCCCAGGCTCACCCAGGGGGGTAGTGCCCCCCACGGAGCCACCCTGCACCGCCTCTTCACGCTATAAATTCCCAAATATTCCAAAAACCCTAGGGGAGACGTCGAAACACAATTCCAGCCGCCGCAAGTTCCAGAACCACGAGATCCAATCTACACTATCACGGAGGGGTTCATCATCCTCATTGGTGCCTCTCCGATGATGCGTGAGTAGTCCACCATAGACGTACGGGTCCGAAGGAAGTAGCTAGATGGCTTTCCCTCTCTCTTTTGATTCTCAATACAATGGTCTCTTGGAGATCTATTTGATGTAATGAATTTTTGCGGTGTGTTTATTGGGATCTGATGAAGTTTGAGTTTATGATCAGATCTATATCCATGAAAGTTATTTGAGTTATTTGCTCTCTTTTATGCATGATTAATTATAGCCTCATATTTCTTCTTCGAATCTTTCTTGCCATGGGAAGAGGTGCCCTTGAAGGCGACAACCGGACCTTTACAAACGAGGTTGGGGCTCTCTCCACAACCAAATTGGAGGCTCCCAATGAAACCACGGAGCTTCACCACAATGGAATGTGGCTCCGAGGTGACACCAACCGTCTAGAGTGCTCAAACACCCAAGAGTAACAAAATCCACACAAGAAAGTATGGGGGAATCAAATTTCCTATGGTGGAAGTGTAGATCTAGGTCTCCTCCTTCAATCCCTAGCAAATCAATGAGTTTGAGTGGCTAGAGAGAGAGATCGGGCAAGAAAGCTTGAAGGGCATTAATGTAGGAGAGAGAGAGGCAAGAGGTAAGGAGGTAGGTGGAAGAAGCCCCCTTTATATAGGCATCCCCAAGTTCCAACCGTTACAGCAGTTATTACACTGCAGCGGTACAACCGCTCCTCACCCCGGTACAACCAGGATTCACGGGTATGCTGTAGAAACCCTAACAAGTGGTACAACCAGCCGCTCGAGCGGTACTACCGGTTAAAAGGAATAACCGGACCAACCGCTCGCCTACCGCTCAACAACCGCCTTGAAATAGAAGGGAGTCACCCCTGTGGGCGGTGGTCGAGCGGTAGTTGCACCGGAACTACCGCTAGACCCTGGAACCGGAGGTGGCTAAGTCCCGAGCGGTAGAACCGCTCCGGACACCGGTAGTACCGGTTTGCAAAGCACAACCGGGACAACCGGGCCACCACCGCCCCACCACAGAAACAAATCCGGTGGTTGGCCGGTACCCGACCGGTACAACCGCCCATGAAGCCACCCCTGGGTTTTCCCAGCGTAGAGGCAGTACCACCGCCCAACCACTGGGCATGTACTTTGGAGGTGCAACCCCAGGGGAATCACCCCTGGGGTGGTGGTTGAGCTGGTATGACAGGGCTAGCGGTACAACCGCCCTCGAGGGCGGTATAATCGCTTATGAGGAGAAAGCACTGTAACAGAATGGAACAAAGGGACCTCTCTCATTACATAGAACGGAAGGGAAATGTGGGTGGAGAGAAGTGTGTACGTGCATTGATTCACCCACTACCTTCCGATTCGGATTCCCTCTTAATAGTACGGGTTTCCTACGACCAAAGAGATAAACACGTAGAAAACGCCGTCTTCGATCTTTTCCGTCCAGAGGGAATGTCTAACTGACTTGTACCTAAGCATAGAGTACCTGAAGAACTTGGCACACGATTAGATCAGAAGGAGAGTTGTCATCATCACCCAAAACACAAATATGGGAAATGCTTAACAATCTCCCCCTTTTTGGTGGATGATGACAACTACAAGATTCGTATAGAGGGTCTATACAATGTAGGCGGGCTCCCCCTAAATGTGTGCACTCTTCGGATTTGCTTTTGGAATGCACCGTCACATATTAGGGACAAAGCTCCCCCTAGATTTTATAGACCAACCATTATGAAAGAGCAAACATGATAGACAATAAGCATAAATAGGACGCATGTCTCACACCATGCAAAAGTCACACACCACAAGGTCCACAAACTAAAAGAAAGCAAATGAAAGATAGACCAAGTTCAACTCTCAACACGAGGCAAGTAAGCAACCCATGCAAATCCCGAGACCTAGTAGATCACTCTCCCCCTTTGGCATCAAGACACCAAAAAGGAAAAGAGCGATGCTAATGCCCTAGGGCTCAGTAGATCTCGTCTGACCCCTCGGTCTCATCTAAATCACGATCTTCAGACTCCTCATCTTCCTCCATGGCATCATCAACAGCAGGCGAAGTGGAGGTAGCAGGATGGCCAGATGCCTCAGCCTCATCATCAGTCCAGGTGCTGTACGTAGAGATCCACTTGTCCTCTGGAGTGATGCTCTTCTCAGATCCACTCTTCACAGGCATATTGAGGTGCTTCATCATGGCAATCTGACGGCACCGAGCAAGCTTCTCATTAATGGCGCCGAGCGAGCATCATCCTCACCAAAGTGAACGGTTGCATAAAATTGATGGACAAGCTGAACATCAAAGTCACAGTTGATAGACATGAGCTTTAACAAATCAAACTTCTCATAGAGAGCCAAAGCCTCTCCAAAGTACTCCATGTTGCTCCTCCAATGATCAAGGTTAATGGTCCACTGCTTGGTGTACCGATTCTTGTTATGCTCGAAAAGCTCATGAACAATCCTCACTTGCATCTCGTTCCAGAACTGAACAGTAGTCCATCGAGGCTCAATGGGAACCGTGTATGGATTCCTTTTTCGGAAGGCTTCCCACTCCTTGTCTTTCCACTTGTGCATAGGCATGACCAGATGTTGCTTGGCAGCGGCAGACTTTGCACGGCGGGTTGGCTTGGTGGGAATCACAACCTCCTCCTCCCCATCAGACTCAGCAGGGCGCTTGCATCTTCGAGCTCGCTTCTTGGTCTTGGTACGAGGAGCAGAACGAGAACCAGAGCCACCTGCACACACACATGGGAAGCACACAAGAGACCCAGCAAAGACGAGAGGATTGCACACAAGAGCAAAAGAATATATTGCTTGTGAATCAGAGAATGTAAAACAGTGCCACTTGGTTCAGGAACCCCGGTTGTACCAGTTCTATAACCGCTAGAACCGCTCAAGTGGTTGTTCCGCCCATAGGGGCGGTAGAACCGCTGGAAGCGAGCAGTACCACCAAATTGAGATTAACTACCTACGGGATTTGAATCAACCTAGCAATATTCTAAGTTCTAAGAATACACAAACAATAGAGGAGCATATATAGATCTCTTCCACCCAATAGTTTGGACAATAAACGTGGGATATCAAGCAATGCCCTAAGAAGAAGGAATCAAGGAATGAAACCCTAGAAAGAGGAAATGGGGCATTACCGATATCCATGGGAAGAGATCGGGAGGGAGGGGGCCTCCACGAAGCAGATTCAAGGAGGGCCCACAGATTCGGAGCGTCGAAGAGCACTCCAGGGCACAGGCGATGGCGACTGGCGGCTAGGGCAGGCAAGGGGAACGGGCACGAAGGGAGGAAGAAGAAACCCCTTCGGCCCGACCCCTATATATATACCCGTAGACCGCGAAACGGTTGTACCGCTCCTAAGAGCGGTTGTACCGCTCCCTGGGACATACCAGCGGTTGCGGGCGGTACTTCCGACGCGTGGGAAGCAGCGGTAGTACCGCCTGAAACCGAGCGGTAGTACCAGCCAGGAGCACATCTTGGGAGCCAGCGGTGGAACCGCATAGACTACCATGGTGGTACCCCTGGGACGATACAACCGAATGTCCTAGCGGTTGAACCGCCATGGACCCCGGTTGTACCGCCCAGTCAACATCACCCACACCATGACCAACTTGTGTGCAATTGGAAGAGATGGTTAGGAGATAGAGAAAGGCTTGGGATTGAAACAAGTCACTGGAATAGGGTGTGGTGACCTCCACGAGTGCAAGAAGCAACCAAGGAAAACCACTACTTGGAGATCACAACACCTAGGACCTAAAAGACCTAGCAAGAGCGAATAAGATCCAAATAAACCAACCCTTTTAAGGAGACAAAGGGGCGGTGGCCGAGGCCACCTATGTTTGAGTTCAAAGGTATGGCACCGCGAAGATTTTAACCTTGGGCCCATGACCAAAACTCATCTTTGAAGCACAGGTACCATAAAAAATGGCTAATGTGAAAGACTTGATCAATTTATGCATAATCGGGGGAGGGAGAGTTCATTGAGAGAACAACACTCCCCCTATGTCCATGCCTACATCTAGAGCAAGATATAATGATGAGTGCGGTGGGGTGTGCCTAGATTCAAGCCACATTGCTCAAATCAATGATATTTAGCTCATGCCTTAACTCGCGAAATCTTGCTTCATCTAGAGGCTTGGTGAAAATATCCGCTAGTTGCTCTTGAGTGTTGATGTAGATGATATCAATATCTCCCCGCTTGATGTGATCCCAAATAAAATGATGATGAATCTCAATATGCTTCGTCTTGCTATGTTGCACCGGATTGTGAGAGATCTTGATAGCACTTTCATTGTCACATAGAAGAGGCACTTTGTCACAAGTGACACCGTAATCCTTTAAAGTTTGCCTCATCCATAGCAATTGTGCACAACAACTTACGGTGGCTAGATATTCGGCCTCGGTGGACGAGAGAGACACACAATTTTGCTTCTTCGAAGACCAACTTACCAAAGAGCGACCAAGGAATTGGCACCCTCCGGAAGTTGACTTCCTCTCCACACAATCTCCCGCCCAATCTGAGTCCGAGTAACCCATGAGATCGAAGCTTGCTCCTTTGGGGTACCATAAGCCAAAGTTTGGGGTATGAGCCAAATATCGAAAGATTCACTTGACGACCACATAGTGACTTTCCTTAGGTGCGGCTTGAAACCGTGCACAAATTCCCACACTCAACATGATATCCGGTCTAGATGCACAAAGGTAAAGCAAGGATCCAATCATGGAATGATATACCTTTTGATCCACCGCTTTACCATTGGGATCACTATCAAGCTTGCATTTGGTGGGCATTGGAAACTTAACCGGCTTGACATCATCTAGCTTGAATCTCTTGAGCATGTCTTGGGTATACTTGGCTTGGTTGATGAACGTTCCTTCTCTTCTTTGCTTGACTTCGAACCCAAGAAAGAACTTCAACTCTCCCATCATAGACATCTCAAACTTCTCAGTCATTAGTGCAGCAAACTCATCATTGAAAGATTTGTTAGGAGAACCAAAAATAATATCATCAACATATAGTTGGCATATGAACAAATCCCCTTTGACCCTCTTAGTAAAAAGAGTGGGATCGATTTTCCCAATTTCAAACCCACAATCTTGCAACAACTTGGTAAGGTGCTAATACCACGCACGTGGGGCTTGTTTAAGGCCATAGAGCGCCTTTTTGAGTTTGTATACATGAGTGGGGAGCTTGGGATCCTCGAATCTCGGAGGTTGTTTGACATACACCAACTCATTCAAAGGACCATTAAGAAATGCACTTTTCACATCCATTTTTTGCAATTTGAAATCATGATGAGATGCATTTGCAAGCAACATCGAATAGATTCAAGGTGAGCAATGGGGGCAAAGGTTTCACCGTAGTCGATACCCTCAACTTGGGAGTAGCCTTGTGCCACCAATCTTGCCTTGTTTCGAACAACCACACCGTTCGCATCTTGCTTGTTCTTGAAAATCCATTTGGTCCCGATGACATTATGTTCCTCCGTTGGCCTTGGCACTAATTCCCAAACTTGATTGCGCTCAAAGTTGGTGCTTTCATCATGCATGGCTTCAAGCCAATCCTCATCATCGAGCGCCTCATGTACCTTTAGGGTTTCAACACACGAAACAAATGTGTGATGCTCACAAAAGTTTGACAATTGTTTACGAGTAGTTACCCCTTTTCTCAAACTTCCAAGCACATTCTCCATGACATGTTGTTGACGCTCTAGCTTGGAAGCCACCTTGGCGGCACGGCGCTCCAAAAGTTCCTCGATGGGCATTTGAGGATCATCTTGATTATCTTGAGCACCATCTTGAGTTTGCTCTTGATCTTGAGTTTGCTCTTGATGTTGAGCACCGTCTTGAGCTTGCTCTTGATCTAGATTGAGCTCGGAGGCATGAACTTGATCTTGGGCATCATTTGGTGCATCACCATCTCCATGGGGTCGATCTTGCCCTTGATCTTGCTCATTGGGTTGAGGGTCTTCACTTTGTTCTTCGGAAGCGTGTGGGTCTAATGTAGGTGATGGCTCCACTTGAGTAGAGAATTGTCCTTCTCCTTCGGCCACAAGTGGTTCCTCAATGGGGAGTATTTGACCAATCCCCATTCTTCTTATGGCTTGGGGAGGAATTTCATCACCTACATCACAAAGACCACTTTGCTCCACTTGGGAGCCGTTATTTTCATCAAACTCCACATTAGACATCTCCTCAATGAGTTCGGTGGACTTGTTGAGGACATGGTAAGCATGAGAGTTTGTAGCATAACCAACAAATATGCCCTCTTGAGCTCTAGGTTCAAATTTAGACAAACGAACACCTTTCTTGAGAATGAAACACTTACAACCGAACACCCGAAAGTACTTGAGGTTGGGCTTGTTGCCAGTAAGTATCTCATATGGAGTCTTATTCAAGCCTTTGCGGAGGTAGAGCCTATTGGATGCATGACATGCGGTGTTGATGGCTTCGGCCCAAAAGTTCTACGGAGATTTGAACTCCGCCATCATGGTCCTTGTCGCGTCCATCAACATCTGGTTCTTCCTCTTCGCGACGCCATTTTGTTGAGGGGTATAGGGTGCGGCATATTGGTGCTTGATCCCCTCATCTAAGAAACTCATCCAAGGTGTAGTTCTTGAACTCGGTGCCGTTGTTACTTCTAATCATCAAAATCTTTGCTTCATGTTGACATTGAGCTTCATTTGCAAAGTTGATGACGGTTTGTTGAGTCTCACTCTTCCTCTTGAAGAAGTATACCCATGTATATATTGAGAAGTCATCCATAATCACCAAGCAATACTTTCTTCCACCAAGACTATCAAAGGATGCAGGACCGAAGAGATCCATGTGTAGGAGCTCCAAGGGCCTCTTCGAGTAGATGATAGTCGAGGTTCGGTGAGCCGTTTCATGAAGCTTTCCTTCGATACAAGCAATGCAAGCACGGTCTTTGGCAAAGCTCACATTTGTTAGTCCACGGACGTGATCCCCTTTGAGGAGACTTTTCAAAGATCTCATATTGACATGGGCTAGTCGGCGATGCCAAAGCCAACCCACATCAACTTTAGCCATTAGGCAAGTCGCAGTCTTAGTGGGTCGCTCCGAAAAGTTCACCACATAGAGACCGTTCTCGACATGTCCAACGAAGGCTACTTTATGAGTCTTGCTCCACAAAAGGGCCACGGTATCAAGAGCAAAGAATGTAGCAAAGCCCATAAGTGCAAGTTGACAAACGAAAAGTAAATTGTATGCAAAGGACTCAACAAGCATGACCTTCTCAATAGATAAATCTTGAGAGATGACCACCTTGCCAAGTCCCAATACCTTAGAAGTTGAGGCATCACCAAATTGGAGATGGGTGGGCATAGATGGAATTGGATGCACATCCACCACCAAGTCCTTGCTCCCGGTCATATGATTTGTTGCTCCACTATCGACCAACCATGACACTCCACCAGAAGCAAACTCCTACAAGAGATCAATGCTTGGATTTAGGTACCCATTCTTGAATGGGTCCTTTGAGGTTAGTAACAAGGGTCTTAGGAACCCAAATATACCATTCAATGTACTCGTAGTAAGAACCAACAAATTTAGCATAAACATGCCCATCACTAGCACGGCATAAAACATAGGAAGGGTTAAAGTCGCCGGCTTTGTTGTTAGGGGCAGTTTTGCCCTTCTTGGCATTACCACCCACTTCCTTGTTCTTCTTATTCTCATGAGTACCCTCACTCGCCTTGACAAAGGTTTCCTTGAGTGGGAGAGGTTGCTTGGTCTTGTTCTTCTTCTTTATCTTTGACTTGGGTGCAAACCCAAGTCCTTCCTTTCCTACAACTTCCTTTTGGTTCGTCAAAAGGTCATTGAGGTTCTTTTCACCTTGTATGCATGTCACAAGACCCTTCTCAAGTTGCTCTTTCAACTTGGAATTTTCCTCCACAAGATGCACATGCTCACAACAAGGGTTAGTAGCATGGGCATTATCAATTAGAACGAAAGGAGGGCAAGTGGAAATCTCCTTGGTTAACTTCACTTGGAGTTGATCATGAGACTCTTTGAGAGAAGCATGAGCACCCCTCAAGACCTTGTGAGCCTTGTCAAGTGTATCAAATTCTTCCTTGAGTCTATCATGGCCAACCCCAAGTGCGGCTTTCTCAGATTTAAGCACACGAGTAAGAACAATAGCATGATCAAGATCTTTTTGCAATTTAGCATGATCAACAATATGTGACTCCTCAAGAGTCAAATGAAGATCTCGCTCTTCCTCTAGAGCAATGGAAAGATCCGCAATCTCATCAGCATAGTCACGACTATGCCCCTCCAACTTGGAGATAGTATCCTCATGCGACTCAATGATATCATTGGCCTCACCAAATTGTTCCAAGAGAGCAACAAAGTGCTTCTTGGACTCACCCTTGAGCTTGCTCACAAACTTGGTGAACTCATTCTCAACAACTTTCTCCACATCACTATCATCAACACAATCTAACAATGAAGGAGTAGTAATGATGGTGGCTTTGATGTTAGGAGTTACCTTGTTGATACCTTTGGCCATGAGACACTTGGCAATGGTGTTTTCGTTGGGGGCGCCGAAGAAAGACACTTTGGAGGGGGAAGATGTAGCAATGGCAATGGTTGCCGTTGCCATTCCTTCTCCACTTGTATCTTCCTCGTCATCATCGGAGGTGTCCTCTTCACATGCCACCAACACTACAGGAATCAGGGAATTTGCCGTCTGCTAGTTCTTTGCCGTCCGCTAGCGGATGGCAAAGATGGTCTGTGCCGTCTGCTTCCAAAAAACAGACGGCAAAGAACAAGCAGATGGCAAAGATACAGTTTGCCATCTGTCAGTTCTTTGCCGTCAGCCAGTGGACGGCAACGGGCCCAAAGGCAGGCGGCAAAGAGACTAGCTGGGCCCCACTAGGGCGTGGAGCTGGCTAGGTCAAATCTTTGCCGTCCGCTTTCCTATCTTTGCCGTCGGCTAGTGGACGACAAAGAATTTGCCTAACTAACGGCTGTGCCCCCCCCGGCCCCAGCCCCTCTCTCTCTATGTTCCTCTCCCTCTCCCCCCATGACCTCACCCGCCGCCGTCCCTCAACCGATGATCTCACCCGCCGCCGCCCCTCCCCCGACGATCTCACCCGCCGCCCCGCTCCCTGGACCCTGCGCCCTCCCCTCCCTCGATGACCTCGTAGCCGCTTCGGCCTCCCCGCGGAACGCCTCACTCCTGGAGCATGCCTCGATATGCCGCCCCTCCCCCGATGACCTCACCTGGCACCCCTCCCCGATAACCTCACTCGCCGCCCCGCTCCTCGGACCCTGCGCCCTCCCCTCCCCGACGACCTCGGAGCAGCGGTGCCTCCCCGCGGCCCCCACCGCTGGAGCAGGCCGCGGCGCCGCCCCCCTCCCCGCGGCCTTCCTCCCCCTGCGCCGGCCCTCCTCCACCGGCCCTCAAGGTGAGTTTTTGTTTCTTTTTTTCTGTTTTTTACTGTTTAGGTTTAGGTTAATTAGTGTTTGGTTTAGGTTAGAGCTAGCTAGGTTTAGGTTTAGATAATTAGAAGAATAAGAAGAAGAAAGATGAAAAAAAAGAAGTAGAAAAACTAGAAAAAGCAAGAAAAGAAGGAAAAGAAGGTCGAAGGTCGAGGGGTCGAGTGGTGAGGGGTCGAGGATCTTCCGGTCAGAGTGCTGACCGACTGGTGTTGTAGCTTAAGATGCGGACGTCCCCGAGCTGAAGGTCATGAGCGTGGGTGAACTGCTTTGATTCGTGCGCGAAGAACGGATGGAAGCAGTTCGCCCGCGCTGATGACCTTCAGCTCGGGCACGTCCGCATCTTAAGCTACGACAACAGCCGCACCATGCTCACAGTGAAGGTGTTCGACAGGACCGCTGAGGGGTCGAGGGTCGAGGGTCGAGGATTGCCGAGGGGTCGAGGGTCGAGGGGTCGACGGTCGCCGAGGGGTCGAGGGGCGAGGGGTCGAGGGGTCGATGGTCGAGGATCTTCCGGTCCGAGTGCTGACCGACTGGTGTTGTAGCTTAAGATGCGGACGTCCCCGAGCTGAAGGTCATGAGCGCGGGTGAACTGCTTCCATCCGTGCGCGAAGAACGGAAGGAAGCAGTCGCTCGCGCTGATGACGTTCAGCTCGGGCACGTCCGCATCTTAAGCTACGACAACAGCCGCACCATGCTCACAGTGAAGGTGTTCGACAGGACCGCCGAGAGGTCGAGGGTCGAGGGCCGAGGATTGCCGAGGGGTCAAGGGTCGAGGGGTCAATGGTCACCGAGGGGTCAAGGGTCACCGAGGGGTCGAGGGGTCGAGGGGCGAGGGGTCGATGGTCGAGAATCTTCCGGTCTGAGTGCTGACCGACTGGTGTCGTAGCTTAAGATGCGGACGTCCCCGAGCAGAAGGTCATGAGCGCGGGTGAACTGCTTCCATCCGTGAACGAAGAACAGATGGAAGTAGTTCGCCCGCGCTGATGACCTTCAGCTCGGGCACGTCCGCATCTTAAGTTACGACAACAGCCTCACCATGCTCATAGTGAAGGTGTTCGACAGGACCGCCGAGGGGTCGAGGGTCGAGGATTGCCGAGGGGTCGAGGATTGCCGAGGGGTTGAGGGTCGAGGGGTCGATGGTCACCGAGGGGTCAAGGATCGCCAAGGGGTCGAGGGTCGCCGAGGGGTCGAGGGATCGAGGGGTCGAGGACCTCCGAGGGGCCGAGCGTCAAGGGTCACCGAGGGGTCGAGGGTCGCCAAGGGGCCGAGGGTCGCCGAGGGGTCGAGGGTCGCCGAGGGGTCGAGGGTCGTCGAGGGGTCAAGGATCGAGGGGTCGATGGTCGAGGATCGCCGAGGGGTCGAGTTCATGTTAGGTATTCAATTTTTTTATGTTGTACTTGATGATGATACACTTAAGTTATATGCATATTATTATTCATGTCAGTATTAAATTTTTTTATGTTGTACTAATTTCATTTACTCTATGTCATGGCAGGTGTTGAAAGATGGTGGGCGCGGGTAAGGAGCGCTCCGAGGCTCCTTCTTCATCGGCGCGTGGTGGGAGGGGTACTTCCATTCCACCCCAGACTCTCCGGAGAGCGTTGGTCGACATTATGAAGACACCGGTGGGCGCTTCTTCATCGGCGTCGTTGCCCACTGGGGGAGGAGGTCGGGGAGGGAAGAAGAGAGGAGTTCAGGGAGTACGTGGCCGTGGGAGAGCTAGGCAGGCTCCTACGCCTTCCTTGCCGCCACCCCTAGCTGATTCACCCGAGCACAGGACTGTTAGGGTGCACACATCTGAGGAGGAGGCTACGCGGACTCCGGTCCATGAGCCTCGGGTCGATGGGCCTTCGGCCCACAAGACTCTGGACCAGGGTACGTCCCAGGAGACATCCGGATGCGGTACTTGGCCGGATCCGCCTGAGGGGCCGAGTGGCCATGTTGCTGGTGGCGGGGATTATCAGTGTACTAAGTATTGGGACTTTAGTACCCCATACTTGTGGACGGGTAGTCGTAGCCAAGCCCGCGGCAAGGCTTGTCGGGAGAGTAATTGGAGATTAGTGCAAGATTTTCAAGGGGACACTCGGACCGAGAATCAAAGGATCAGGAGTTAATAAGATCTGAAGACCGAAGACCAGGCCCCCGTCAAGATCTTGCCGGGGTGGCTCATGAAACCCGGCAAGATTTGGGCCCGGCAAGATTCTATCACTGTTCCGCCGCTTCAGCACAGCAACCAGCCTGGCATCCTGGGCCCATTCCTGGATGTGTGGCAGGGGAC
Source organism: Thinopyrum elongatum (assembly GCA_011799875.1). NCBI lineage: Eukaryota > Viridiplantae > Streptophyta > Magnoliopsida > Poales > Poaceae > Thinopyrum > Thinopyrum elongatum. Next base: position 373,185,919 of record CM022299.1, on the reverse strand, counting down.
CAGTGGAGGAGAGCTTAAGCGGTGCTGATGGGATGGCCCCTTTTTCCATCCCCAAGAAAGTGAGGACACCTAAACGGACACCTCACGGTGCATTAAATGCGTTCGTCCTAATCCGTCAGGGGTTAGGTATGATGACCCTGTAGCTACTTTACACCTCAATGTATGTACATTTTGCCACTGTGGTGACCCCTTTGAGCGTATAAAAGGAGGCCCAAGGCAACTGCTACAGGGAGGAGGATCTTCTGGCCCATTCTGCATGCATAGCCGCTCTTTGAACATACTGTTCATTACAAGCGCTCCTGGAGCCTGGGCTCAATAACACTCATAATAAAACAAGGCAGGAGTAATATTTTACGCTAATCAGCGGCCCGAACCTGGGTAAAATCGCCCCGCGTCGATCGTTGGTTCTGCTCTTTGTGCATATCTCTCTCCCTGCCGAACCGTAAAGGGGTCCTTTAGGATCCCATAGGTGTCGTACGCCGACATCTTTGGCGCGCCAGGTAGGGGGATCGAGGTTGTGCGAACCTGATCCAGTGGTCGGCGCCTTAGTTTCTTCATCATCTTCATCATCATGCCACCCAAGAAGAAGAGCGCCGCAACAGCGCAACCATCCATGTCCGTTTTGCCTGTGCCCTCGCGTACGGGCAATGGCGCGGATGCAGAAGGAACAGGTTTAGAGCCTCCACGATGTTCCGGTGGTCCAAGCCAGGCGAGTGGCGTCATTCGCAGCGGCGGCGGCAACCCACACGCTGCTGGATCCATAGATGGAGCTGTGTTGCCTACGGGCGGCACAACGAACTCCAGAGATCGGAGGACACCTTCTGGGGCTCCCGTGCCGGCGCAAGCGTCACGGCCTTCCCAGGTCGTGTACGATGAGCAACGTCATGGCGCTGGTGGTTCAGGGCATCCCCATGAAAAGACTTCTGCGCATCGATCCCAAGGTGCGCAGGCCCAGCATGCATGCCAAACTGCCGACAGAAGTGGCGCGCGGTCGCGCGATCGTGACGGTGCTCCTTCTAACATTGTTAGGAGTCAGAGCACCTCACGTACCTCTCACCTGTCGCTGCCGCCTGCGCCAGCGGAAGCTTTGGCACATGCGCAGCTGCTCCTCGATTTCCCTCCTGCTCCGGAGAAGATGGAGGAGTGGCGAGCTACTATCCAGAGCCTCATTGGCTTCGCCAACAAAGATGGGCCACAGGAGGCAGGACCCTCACAGCGTCGGCCCATCGATCCAGCGCGAGCCGATGTGGAGAAAACCGGAGGTGGTGCAACCACGGTGCACTCCCCTCGACGACACCAGCGGCAGTCGACAACCCGGCGGACTGATGGCCATGATGATGATTCCACGGCATCGTCCGATCCACGGATGCACCGCGACCAGCGTCAAGTTCTCCAAGAACGAAGCAAAGAGGACGCTCGAACCACCATCGAGCAGCGACGGGAAGCACGCTATCAATCTGATAAGCACGCAGGGCCCGCTGTCGAAGAGCCTGTGCCAGGGGACGCAGGTGACTTGCCTTACGAGGTAGGTACTCCAGCGTTTACCCGTGAGCTACGGCAAGTCCAGTGGCCCAATTCCCGAACCTTCAAGCCAGAGGTCCCGGAGAAATATGACGGCAAGACTCATCCCTCGGAGTTCCTGAGCATCTACACCATTGCGGTGCAGGCTGCCGGGGCTGAGACAACAATATACTTGCCAACTACTTCCCGTTGGTGCTCAAACCCAATGCCAGGTCGTGGTTGATGCATCTGCCGGAGAATTCTATTTCTTCTTGGTCAGATCTGTGCCATCAGTTTGTTGGCGCCTTTGTTGGAGGCCACCAAGCTCCTGGCCAAGAGAGTGATTTGCATATCATCCCTCAGAAGGAGGGCGAATCCCTGCGCAAGTTTATCCAGAGATTTAGCCGGGTGCAGTACAATATTCCTGACGTTCACCATGGCGCTGTTGTTAGCGCGTTTCATCAGAACGTGCATAACTGCAAAATGCTGGAAGAGCTGGTAATGAACAAAGTCAGGAGTATTGCCGAGCTTTACGCTTTGGCCGACAAGTGTGCTCATGCTGAAGAGGGGAGGAAACTCCCTAGCGAGGCAGTTGGCGTGGGGGGCGAATCAGAAGATGAAGACACTGCAACCCCGTCAAGGAAAGGCTGGCGGCGGAACAAGAAGCGCAGAGGCAAGGCCGTGCTTGCTGTCGAGGAATCCGGCAACCCCGGCGCCGCCAAGAAGGCCAAGGTTGACGACCCCGGCAAGGAACTTGCCGGGTGCACCTCCTGCCAGGCCTTGGCGGCTGCCGACAGGTCGGAAAGCTCCGGCAAGCAGTATTGCAAGATCCATCGCACCAAGGGCCACGATCTCCAGAACTGCCGGCAAGTTGAGCAGCTTGTCAAGAAGCAGAGAGCTGAGTATGAAAAGCGGGACAAGGAGAAGGCCCAAGACAGTGCTGGGGGGGGGGTCCGTCAAGAAGCGCGGTGGCCGAGGGGGTCGCCGCGGCAAGGCCAAGCAACAGAGGGAGAGGCCCGCTCGTGGCCGTGATAAAGTAGAGGGAGATGATGATGATGGAGAAGATGATGGGTCCAGTGAGCAAGAATTTCAGAAAGCTACAGAGGCCATGTGTATCGATGGAGGCGCCTCGTTGCATTCTTCCCACTGTCGACTTAAATAGTGGGTGCGAGAAGTTAATGCAACAGAGCCATCGTTCGATGCATGTAAGCCCCTGAAGTGGTCCAACACGCCTATCATTTTCGACGCCGAGGATCACCCTGATCGCACAACTGTGGTCGGGTGCTTGCCATTGTTGGTCTCACCAACAATCCGCAACCTCAAGGTGACAAAAATGCTAGTTGACGGTGGGGCCGGACTGAACCTAATCTCGCTAGGTGTGCTCAAGAGGCTCCAAATTCCTGATGAAGATCTCGAGGAAACGGGCACGTTTCAAGGGGTCAATCCAGGAAGGACCCAGCCGAAAGGCAAGATTACGCTACCGGTGACATTTGGTAGCGAGCTCAACTACAGGACAGAGAAGGTGGTGTTTGATGTCGCCAAGATTCCTATGTCGTACAATGGGATCCTTGGCCGCCCCGCACTGGCTAAGTTTATGGCGGCATCACACTATGCGTATAATGTGTTGAAGATGCCCGGGCCGTTGAGTGTCATTACTATCCATTCCGATAAGAAGGATGCGCTCATCTGTGTCAACCAACTCTACCAGGAAGCAGTTGCAGCACCTGCCATCAAGGCACCTGCTCCTGCCGCTGGAACTCCCGGGGGGAAGAAGAAGACCGGCAAGAATATTGACGCGAACTCCGGCAAGCGCACCTCCTTGGAGTATTGCGCTTCCATTGAGGACACACCAGAGAGTTCCGCCGGCAAGAACAAGAAATCCAAGGCTGCTCCACCAGAGACCAAGAAGGTGCCCGTCAGGGAGGACGGAACAGGAGGAACTTTCATGATAAGTTCCTCCCTAGATGACAAATAGGAAAGCGCGCTCATTGCCTTCCTGCGGGCGAATGCCGACGTGTTTGCATGGCAACCGTCTGACATCCCCGGTGTTCCCAGGGAGGTAATTGAGCACCACCTTGCTGTCTACCCTCACACGCGGCGCGTCAAGCAGAGGGTCAGGAAGCAAGCCTTGGAGCGGCAAGAATTCATTGCCGAAGAAATCAGGAAGCTGGAAGCGGCAGGATTGGTCAGAGGAGTGCTTCACCCAACCTGGTTGGCCAATCCGGTTGTAGTGCGCAAGGCGAATGGGAAATGGAGGCTGTGTATTGATTATACAGATATCAATAAAGCCAGTCCAAAAGATCATTTTCCCTTGCCGCGCATCGATCAGATTGTGGACTCCACTTCTGGTTGTGATCTACTGTCCTTCCTTGATGCCTACTCAGGGTATCATCAGATCTTCATGGCAAAAGAAGATGAAGAAAAGACCGCATTTATCACCCCATGTGGTACGTATTGTTTTATACGAATGCATTTCGGGTTGAAAAGTGCTGGTTCTACATTTGCGAGAGCGGTCCAAATTGGTTTTGAGCCTCAGCTCCATAGAAATATGGAGGCATATATGGATGACATAGTGGTCAAAACCAAGGACAAGGCGACGCTCATACAAGATCGAGAAGAAACATTTGCAAATCTGCGCAAAATCAACTTAAAGCTCAATCCTGAGAAGTGCGTCTTTGGTGTTCCTTCCGGCAAGCTTCTCGGATTCTTTGTATCTCAACAGGGGATCGAAGCGAATCCCGACAAGATCAAAGCTATTGAGCAGATTGAAGCGCCAAGACGCGTCAAGGATGTCGGTCGTCTTGCCGGCTGTGTTGCTGCTCTAAGCAGGTTTATTTCCAAATCTGCTGAGCGCGCCCTGCCCTTTTTCAAAATTTTGAAGAAGGCAGGTCCAATGAAATGGACTTCGGAAGCGGAGGCTGCGCTGCAAGATTTGAAGAAATACCTTTCTTCTCCGCCGACACTAGTCGCGCCTAAACCACGAGAGCCATTGCTGCTATATCTAGCAGCGACAAATCAAGTGGTTAGTGCTGCATTAGTGGCGCAGAGAGAAGCTGATGAGGAAGCAACACCAGTGGCAGGACTGCCAGGCGATGCGGCAAGATCTTTCCCGGCAAGGGTTGATCCCGGCAAGACAGGTCTGTGCAGTCAGAAGAACCAGTGCAGAAGAAAAAGGTGGTGCAGCACCCAGTTTATTTTGTTAGCTCTCTTTTGCAAGGAGCTAGGTCAAGGTATTCTGGCGTGCAGAAGTTGCTCTTCGGCCTCCTTATGGCCTCGAGGAAGCTGCGCCATAATTTTCAAGCACATGAAATCACCGTCGTCACTCGCTTTCCGTTGCAACGGATTTTGCGAAATCCAGAAGCAACTGGCAGGATTGTGGAGTGGGCATTGGAGTTGTCGAGCTTTGGTCTCAAGTTTGAAAGCACTTCGACAATTCAGAGCAGGGCCTTGGCAGAGTTCATTGCGGAATGGACCCCAACGCCAGACGAAGAGGTTCGAGAAACAACTCTCCCCGGCAAGGAAATTGATCAAGAATGGGTGATGTACTTTGACGGGGCTTTTTTGCTGCAAGGCGCCGGTGCTGGCGTGCTGCTTGTCGCACCCATCGGAGAGCACCTCAAGTATGTAGTCCAGATGCATTTTCCCCGAGAGAGTTCGACAAACAACACCACGGAGTATGAGGGCCTGCTTGCCGTCTCAGGATCGCGGCAGACCTTGGTATCAAGAAGCTCGTCATCAGAGGCGATTTGCAGCTTGTCATTATGCAAGTTAACAAGAATTATCAGATTCCATTGATACAAGCTTACGTGGATGATGTGAGAAAAATGGAAGAGCGCTTTGACGGTCTGCAAATGAAGCACATTCCCCGTGCCGAAAACAGTATTGCTGACGACCTGTCAAAGCGCGCTGCCCTCAAGTTGCCCGTGGAACCAGGAACTTTTGTGCTCCATTTGACTCAACCATCCGTGGCGCCATCAATGCGGCAAGAAAAGAGAAGAAAGTTGAATTCTAGACAGTACTTTCCGGCAGAGCTCCCTGGAGCCGCCGGCAAGGAACTTGCCGGGATCAACGACAAGCCTGCCGGGGAACGACAGGCTCTGGCGGAATCTCATGCTTTCGCTGTCGAGACAAATGTTCCCCTGGCGGAGGAGATGCCTTTAGTCCTAGCTGTCGAGCCCCAGGCTCCAGCATGGGTGCAACACATTGTCCATTTCCTTCAGACAGGAGAACTCCCTGAGGAACAGGAAGAGGCGGAAAAAATAGCCCGTCGGTCTGTTATGTACAAGTTCGTCGATGACGTCCTGTACAAAAAGAGACCAAACGGTGTGAAATTGAAGTGTATTCCTCGGGAGGATGGACTAGAGCTGTTGGCAGAGATACATGGAGGCGTATGTGGCTCTCACATAGGATCAAGAGCACTTGTCGGGAAAGCATTCCGGCAAGGTTTCTTTTGGCCCACCGCTCTCCAGGATGCAACTGCACTAGTAACCAAGTGTGAAGCATGCCAGTTTCATTCGAAGAAATCACATCAACCAGCTCAAGCTCTTCAGACGATCCCTCTCTCCTGGCCATTTTCGGTCTGGGGGCTCGATATACTGGGCCCTTTCCCCCGTGCTACCGGGGGCTTTGAGTACTTGTACGTTGCAATCGACAAGTTCACAAAGTGGCCGGAGGTGGAAGCAGTGAGGAAGGTGACAACACAATCAGCCGTCAAGTTCTTTAAAGGGATAGTTTGCCGTTTCGGTGTGCCCAACAGGATCATCACCGACAACGACACGCAATTCACAAGTCGCACCTTCATGCAGTACGTCCAAGACCTTGGCGGCAAAATTTGTTTTGCCTCTGTTGCTCACCCGAGAAGCAACGGCCAAGCGGAGAGGGCTAATGCTAAAGTGCTGCGCGGTCTCAGGACCAGAACTTTTGACAAGCTGGAAAAGTGCGGAAGACGCTGGATTGATGAGTTGCTGGCGGTTCTTTGGTCAATCAGAATGACACCAAATCAAGCCACCGGCCAGACACCCTTCGCTCTGGTCTACGGAGCGGAAGCAGTTCTCCCCACGGAACTCATATACGGATCGCCTCGAGTGCTCGCTTATGATGAGCTTGAGCAAGAGCAACTGCGGCAAGATGACGCTGTGCTCCTTGAGGAGAATCGTCTTCAGGCTGCTGTGTGAGCTGCACGCTACCAGCAAGCTTTGCGCCGCTACCATAGCCGCAAAGTTCATGCCCAAAGCCTTGAGGAAGGCGACCTTGTTCTTCGACGGATTCAGTCCGCCAAGAATTCAAACAAGTTGACGCCGAAGTGGGAAGGCCCTTATCGGGTAGTACGAGTCACCAGGCCCGGCGCTGTCCGCCTGGAGACCGAAGATGGCGTTCCAGTGAGAAACTCCTGGAATATCGAACATCTTCACAAGTTCTACCCATAAGGCGCGGTTGCCGGGGGCCCCCGGCAACCACCTTTTTGTACAAGTCTTGCCGGCAAGGCATGTAATCCTTTGTACAAAGCCAGGCGCAGACCCTGAGCCCAGATGAATAAGTGTAAGTGTTATGCATTTCCTTATTGATTTCCATGATCGCATATATATATATATATATATATATATATATATATATATATATATGCATGTTTGTCTAAGATGTTGTATGACACTTGCTCCCGGTGAGTTCTAACGAACCGCCTAGGTTCCATATCTTTATTTTCTCTTCTTTCTTTTTCTCAAAAGACAGAAGGATTCCTCGCGTGCACGTTTGCCGGGGGAGAAGGAAGATATGAGTACCAGTTGGCGGCGTTCAGAATTGGCACTTTACCGGAGGAAGAACAGCGACAGAAAGCTAAGTTCTAAAACTTAGAGCAAGTTTCCTTTATTGTGGAGTTATTTTCCTTAGACGATTTCGACTTTTGTATGGAAAACCTGCACGCGAAGGAACCCTTGTCGTAATCGGTTGCACCCTTATTTTGTTTCGAGTCCGCTCAACGATTTAAGTGGCTGCACTGAGAACGCCAAGGAGTCTTGCCGGCCGCTGCACCTCCAGCAGGCTGCTGAAGTCCCGCACCCAGCGCTCGCGACAGGTTGCGCGCCGGCAAGTTTTTCAGTAAGCGTAGGGTGAACTCCATACATAAAGGAATCAGACAAGGGAAATAGCATGCATATACCCAAACATAAGCAAGTTATATTACAATAATAAGTTGCCGCAGTTCTAACTTAAGACTTAATTGTCTTTGGCATGGAATGGCGACGGCAAGAAGAGGTGGAGCAGCTAATCTCTGCGTTGGCCTTCGACCCTTTTGATTGAATCCACCTTCTCAAGGATAGGCGCGACAAGCTCCTCAAGTGCCTTGAGATTTGCGTTCTTTGGCAGGCGGCCGAGCACGTTGGTGAGGTCGATGCTGGGATTATTATGCACCACCTTGATGAGTACCTTGCGGAGGACGGCCCGGCAAAGCTGGCGGGATTCGTTGGCCAGTTGGGTCGCCCGGTTAGACTGAAGCAGCTTCAGAGCATCAATGATGCTTTCGAAGAACATGGTTAACCTGGCGCTCGAAGATATCCTTTCTTCGGAGGAATACCTGAAGTTTGGCAGGCCCATGGTTGACAGTTGTGCCGTGAGCTTCTCTGCAGCGTCGACGAGGTGTTCAGTCTAGATTTCCACCCCCTTTTCGTACTCAACTTGGGCAGCGGCGGCGCTCTTGAGCAGGTTCTTCTCCTCTTGGAGATCATTGCTCAGGGCCTTCTCGCGAGCCCTGCTGTCCTCAAGTGACTTCTCCAGCGTGGTCAATTTCAGCCTCAGATCGGCAATAGCATCATTTGCTGAAGAGAGCTGCTCGGTCTTGTCAGACATGGCAACTTGCATCTCCGCCAGGGTGTGGAGGGTTTTTTCCCTGTCACCTTTGAGCGTCGAGAGCTCCTTGCCGTGTTCTTCAAGATCCACTTCCAGTTTCTTGACTTTGTCGCTCAGCTCATTCTTGGCGGCCTCTGCAGCCTCGGCAGCATCGACGGCCTCCTTGAGCTTGCCGGTGTGATCTACAGTTAGAGCTTCGAGCGCCTCCTTGTGCTTCTGCTCCAGCTCCTGGGTCCGCCGCGCAACAAGCTTCTCGATTTCTTCATCTTTGCTGCGAAGCTTGGCGGCGAGCGCCTGCTCACGTGTGGCAAGGTCTTCCTCGTGAGCATCGAGCGCAATGCGACGCTCCGTCAGGAGGGCATCTTCAGCAGCAATTCTTTGCGTAGCTTCCTCTTGCGTCTTCTCCATGTCAGATTGCTTCAAGAGGAGCTCCGTCTAGCTTTGGCTCACTTGTTCCCGATTGGCAGTCAGCTCTTGATAGGCCTCGGCGTACCAGATTTGCGTTTGCTCAATGCGCTTTTGGAAATCTGTTTTAGCCGCTTCAACAACTGCAGCTCTGGAATCTACCTTCTCTTTTTGGGCACGGTGGAGTGCTTGGAGCTTGCGGAAGTTATCGCCCATGGCCTGAAGGAGTTGATCTTCCTCAGATTTGCTGCTGCTGACACTTGGTTCATTGACAATCTCGAGCCCAGCAGCAGTGATGATCTCTTCATCAAAAGTTTCCCCTTCGGTCGGTGCCCTAATGCTTGCCGTCCCCGGCAAGTTGACAAACAGGTTCTCGCCAACTTTGAGATATTTGCTTGATGAGGGGACTTCGGATGTTGATGGTTGATCCTCAGCAACCGCCTCACCAGTAGCTGGGGGCTCCGTGGCCGGCGTAGCGCCTGGCGCTCCTGCGGTAGGAATCCCATCAGTACGGTCACCAGCCTCCTTGCCGTCCTCTTCAGCAGATTCCTTGGCGGGTTCCTCCTGTGCAGTCTTGGCGGCCTCATCGGCAAAGGCACCGCCGGCTTCGACGGTGGCATCCATGGCGGCCTCGCTGGCAGCGATTTTGTTGGCTTCGGCGGCAACATCCCTGGCGGTCTCCTCGATGACAGCGTCGATGTCCATGTGTTCCATCTCAGGGAATTCTAAAGGACAAAGGAGAGAAACATAATGAGATCAAGATTGAAGTTCAAGTAGACAAAAGAAAGAGAGATAAAGGAAAGAATAGCAAGCGCTCTGAGGCAATTGGTTACCTGCATCGAGCTGTTGAGAGGTGGCCTCGCCCCTCCCGGCAACCTCGGTTGCCGGGGGTAGGATGCCAGTACCCATGGTTGCCGGCTCCTCCTCAACCAAGACAAGCTCGTCGGTGTGATCTCTTGCCGGGGATGCGCTTGTGGGCGGCGCGGTTGATGGAGGTGGCACGACGGCGGTATCTCCTGATAACTCCCCTTGTTGCCGTCCTTCTCCTGCAAGCCCAAAGATATCAGCAGCAAGGATAGGAACCTCAGCATTCGCCAACGGAAAAAGAGTAATGAACTCACGATGGGGGCTGCAGTGGGGGCTGCGTCGAGGGCTAAGCTCTGGGCTGATGGTAATAGTTTCCGGCGCGCTCGTGAAGCCTGCCTGGGGCTTGTCGCTCGTGGAAGTCTTTGCCCTCTTCGCCACCCTTTTCGCCAAGGTTTCTGCATCACTGCAGAGACAAAACAAGCAAGTCAATAAGATTGATCCAGAATTTGGAAGATAAAGGCTGTGACAAGATACTTACACTTCCTCTTCTCGCTCCAGACTGAAGCCGGAGATGTCGAAATCGACCTCCGTTGCAGTGTTTGTGTGGGGAGGCGGAGGAGGGGTCCTAGGTCGCTTGGCTGTAGCAGGCGCAGGGGGTTGGCATGTTTCCGCCACCTCAGCCTCCGGTGCGGTAGTGCGAGATGCCCCTGCCGCCTCAGCAGTTGCCGCTGGTGCGGGTCTCGCACGCCGCGCAGGTTGCTGTCGAACTCCTTGCCGCGGCGCAGTCTTGCCAGCCGCCTTCTTGCCGGGAGCCTCGCTGCTCGAAGAAGGTTGGCTTGCCGGGATGCCAGATGCAGCCTTTCGAAGAACACGCTTTGTCTTCTTCGGGGCTGGGAGCTCTTCTTGCGGTTCTTCTTTAGCCGCGTCTTCGTCGGACGAGCTCTCAGCGGCTGTGCTGCTCTGTTCCCCGGCAGCCTTGTCCTTCCCGGCAGGATTTTCTTCCACCACTACCTCTGCGTCACTGGTTTCCCATTCTGTGAAGCCGGCGCTACCAGCCTCCGCGGCATGATTCGCCTCCTCTGCCCTAGTGGCGATGTATGCCACTTCTTCGTCGGTGGTGGCTTGGATGAGGTCTGCTTCTTCCCGGACGGCTCTCTCCGTCAAGTTATCAAAGAACTTTTGTGCCTCTTCCTCGGATGGCTCGACCCAAGTCGCGTCAAGACCGTGGGCGTTGAACAGTGGCATGGTGGCGATAATTGACCCTAGGGCAGAGTTGTTGCACAGAGGGACAATTCTTGCCGGCAACCGATGCTTGTTGTCACGCTGGAATAGCTTTTAACGGAGAGCGCCAAGCTGCATAGCAGTCAAATTGTTGTTCAATCCGGGGCGCAGTCTCATGATGTCTGGTGCGTTCCGGTATTCCCAAGATGATCTCCCTTTATTTTGCAAGGGGGCAATGCGGCGGCGGAGGAAATCGAAGCCAATCATCTCCATTGTGAGCCCGGCAGCTTTCAGGCGAAGGATCCTGGTGGTGGCAATCGTGAGCTTTTCATCTTCAGCAGCGAAATCGCTCCAGTCACTGCCGCAGACCGCCTTCTGCTATCGAGGCAAACAGAATGGATGGGGATCTGCTTCCTTGATCCAGCACCACTCAGACCGCCATTCGTCCCACTTCTCGCGGTAAACCCCTTCTGGGTATATTTCCTTATTCCAAGCCCTTGGAATCCAGGCGATAGAACCAGAGAGGGCCTTTTTGGACACAGGGAAAAAAGTAATGGTGGAAGAGGGCAGTATTGGGAACCACTCCGGCAAAATTTTCACAAAGATGAGCAAAGATGGACATACACAGTACAACATTCGGCGTGAAATCAAGAAGATGGAAGCCGTATGTGTACATAATGTCGTTGAAGAAGTCAGAGAATGGAGGACAGAGCCCTCAATAGAAATAAGCAACGAAGAATGGATATCTGTCTGATCCGCTTTTGGAACAAGAACCTGGAATCACGCGAGTGGCGGGGTGAGCCTGCGTCTCCCTCGCCCACATACACGGGTACCGGCTCTTCAGAGCTTTCGCATCAAGCGACGGGGCGAAGACGACGTACTTCTTCCGCATCTTCACCAACTCGCTCTCCGGGACATCGGCTTTCGTCTCCTTGCCCTTGCCTTTGCTGGTCTTGGGCGGCATGGCGACTGCGGGGGCGGAAGCCAGGGATGGAGCGGGCATGGAGGCGACGAGCGGATAAGGGAAAGCTTTGCTCTGAGCTTGAGAGAAGTAAGGCAATGGCGGATTTCAGATTGAGAAGAAGAAAGAGGGGGTAAATAGGCAGCGCCTCTGCAGTTTCGTTTTTATGGGGAAGGAGTGAGGCCGCCTCTTTTACTGCCCAATGAGAATACGCTTCTACAAGCGCGCTGCGGCCGCGGCAGTTCCGCGCACGCGCCCCACGTCGCGCATTCAATGCGCGTAGTGGGAGGATGCAGTAAGCGAAATCATCACAAGCAGTTAATCCCCTGCCACGCATGCCCGTGCACTTTTTGGGCCTAGCCCATCAACGCCTCGAATTCGTGTATGGCCTAGGCCCGGGGCCTCCTGTCGGTGTAGTAAGTATTGGGACTTTAGTACCCCATACTTGTGCATGGGCAGTCGTAGCCAAGCCCGCGGCAAGGCTTGCCGGGGGAGTAATTGGAGATTAGTGCAAGATTGTCAAGGGGACACTCGGACCGAGAATCAAAGGATCAGGAGTTAATAAGATCTGAAGACAGAAGACCAGGCCCCCGGCAAGATCTTGCCGGGGTGGCTCACGAAACCCGGCAAGATTTGGGCCCGGCAAGATTCTATCACTGTTCCGCCGCTTCAGCACAGCAACCAGCCTGGCATCCTGGGCCCATTCCTGGATGCGTGGCAGGGGACCAGTGGAGGAGAGCTTAAGCGGTGCTGATGGGATGGCCCCTTTTTCCATCCCCAAGAAAGTGAGGACACCTAAACGGACACCTCACGGTGCATTAAATGCGTTCGTCCTAGTCCGTCAGGGGTTAGGTATGATGACCCTGTAGCTACTTTACACCTCAATGTATGTACATTTTGCCACTGTGGTGACCCCTTTGAGCGTATAAAAGGAGGCCCAAGGCAACTGCTACAGGGAGGAGGATCTTCTGGCCTATTCTGCATGCGTAGCCACTCTTTGAACGTACTGTTCATTGCAAGCGCTCCTGGAGCCTGGGCTCAAGAACACTCATAATAAAACAAGGCAGGAGTAGGGTTTTACGCTGATCAGCGGCATGAAATGGGTAAAATCGCCCCGCGTCGATCGTTGGTTCTGCTCTTTCTGCATATCTCTCTCCCTGCCGAACCGTAAAGGGGTCCTTTAGGATCCCATAGGTGTCGTACGCCGACAGGGATCCGACTGATAGCGAGGGCGAGGTGGTTGAGGGGGCCACCATCTACCAGCGTGGTTGTACATGGCTCCCTCCCGTGCCAGCGACCCGCGAGCAGAGGTGGTTAATTTTCCCTGATGGGGAGAGGTAAGTGCATTTACTCTTTTTGTGCCATTTGCCTTCACGTTTCTTCAAATATCTAATGCATTGGCCTTGTCATACTGCAGGGGTTGGCACCACGCTAATGTTGTGCGCAGGCCCAACACCGTCCTTGGTGTGCTTTGCCGGCAAAACTTCCCGGGGTTTGTCATGTTGCCCGGTGAGGGTCAGGTTCCAGAGCTAGGATTGAGCTGGGAGCACTACTTGGCTGCCCCGGCCCCATCGGAGGAGATGATCGACGGTGTCTTGTGCCACACGAGGGCAGAAATGGTGATCAGAAAGTTTTGGGTAATTTCTCCTTTACACAATTAAAAATCTTCAAATAGCTAGTTATTGTACTAATCAATGTTGTCTTGTTTGATTCCAGACCTTCTACAGGTGTGAGGAGGGATACGAGGAGGCCGCAGCAAAGGTTATCGATGCCGAGTGCAGGCGCCTACTACAAAACTTACGGCACGAGGCTCGGGTGCAGGCTGTTCGAGACTAGTACGCCTCAGGTGGTATTAAGAAGCCCAAGCCGGCGTGCCACGATAAGTTTCTAAAGAAGGAGAAGTACATGACGGTAATTACCTATTCTTAAGGCCTTGTACGTAGTTTCCTTGATTTGATTCATAGGCGTAGCGCTCAAGTACGTTTCTATTTACTAACTTAGGTGCCCCCGAGATGGTGTGCGGATCAGATGGATTGTTGGGAGGTGTTGGTCGATGAGTGGTGCTCAAACGAATGGCGTGCCCAACACAACAATGCCAAGGACAGGTGTGCCCAAATGGAAGGTGTGCCACACCATCAAGGAAGCGCCAACTTATTTCAGTTCGGGCGGAACTGGGTATGTGCTTTGCTTCATGATTCATGCCATTCATTCTTCATGCTAGCTTGAGACCTTTAATTACTAATTTACTCTATTCCTCCCTTTCAGGCAAAACACAATAAGGCGAAGGTGCCAGAGGTGTACGACCTCTATGCCATGGCCCATATTGGCTCGTACAAGAAGGTCAAGGCATTCGAGCCATCTGACCTTGATAATCCAAAGAACTTCACCAACATCTCCTCCCACAACAAACTCGTGAGGTACAGAGATGCGGGGAAGGCGAGGAAAGGGGAGGACTTTAACCCGAGCCAGCAGTTTGATCCAGAGCTGGTGATGATATCTAGTGGCGGGAGGTCCCATGGCTCGATAGCCATTGGAGATGGACTTATCCATTGTCCTCGCACTCTCCCGGAGATCAAGGAGCGCTAGTCGAGCTTCGCTCCTGAGATGAGGCCTCGGCAACGGCCAATCGAGCTCGCCTTCGAGGTATCTTTCCTCCATTACATTGTGTGTGCGGCCATCGATGATTACAATGCTAACGAGGAGTGGTGTTGCAGGTTGCTCTTAAGAGTGAGAGAGATAGAACCCAGGCGCTTATGGCGGCGAGGGACCGGCAGGCGGAGGAGAAGCAACGGGAGTTGGAGGAGAAGACGACAAGGATGTTGGAGGAGGAGAGGGCACGGAATGACATGCAGAACTGGGCCATGTATGACCTCCTCGTGGTAAGTTCCTTCTGCATATTAGCCAAATCACGTAATGTTCGTTTCATTACTAACTAGTATGACTGACCCGTCAAAACCAAATGTGCAGTCTGTGTGCCAGAAGGCCGGTCAGACCCCTTCGCCGATGCCAGAGATTGCTCCGGGGACCACGGTGAGTTTAATTTGAATGGTCATTAGTTACTAGTCTTAACATTTGAGTGTCATCATGCTAACGAGACATTGCAAATGATCTTTGGTGCAGCGTACCTCCAGACAAGCATCACACGATCCTTCTCCAGGTGGTACTGGCACGAGCCACGCCGGTGCTTCACCTCCATGATGACGGTAAGTTTTCTCTAGTGTTTTGCTTAAGAAATGCATAATGGCCTAGACTTAGCTTTATTTCCTCCAATATGCTTACCATAATGACCTAGACTTAGCTTATTTTCCTCCAAAATGACATAATAAGCTTACTTAGCTCCAAAATGATCCATTTTACCTTAGTTAGCTCTAAAACGATCTATAGTTAGCTTTGTTTCCTCCAAAATGACCTAAGTTAGCTCTAATATGCTAAGTTATCTCTAATATGCTTAGTTACCTAGGTTTGCTCAATAATGACATACACTTAGCTTACTTATGTCAAAAATGGCATAATTAGCTTACTTAGGTTTGAAATGGCATAACAACCTTGGTAACCTCATATATGTCATATACTTAGCTTATTTTCCTCGAAAATGACATAATAAGCTTAATTAGCTCCAAAATGATCAATTTTACCTAAGTTAGCTCCAAAATGACCTAAGTTAGCTCTAATATGCTAAGTTAGCTCTAATATGCATAGTTACCTAGGTTAGCTCAATAAATACCTATACTTAGCTTACTAATGTCAAAAATGGCATAATATGCTTAGTTAACTCAAAAATAGCATAATTACCTAGGTTAGCTCAATAATGATCCATTTTACCTAAGTTAGCTCCAAAATGATCCATTTTACCTAGGTTAGCTCCAAAATGATTCATTTTACCTAGGTTAGCTCCAAAATGATCCATTTTACCTAGGTTAGTTCCAAAATGATCCATTTTAGCTAGGTTAGCTCCAAAATGATCCATTTTATCTAGGTTAGCTCATAAATGATCCATTTTACTTAGGTTAGCTCATAAATGTCATTTTTACCTAGGTTATCTCCAAAATGACCCATTTTAGCTAAGTTAGCTCCAAAATGATCCATTTTGCCTAAGTTAGCTCATAAATGTCATATACTTCTTCTTCTTCTTCTTCTTCTAAGTTTTTTGTTTCCCATTTTGCAGATTTCATTAACTTCACGGAAGCTTTGCATTGATGGAGGGCTTGTTTTCCCTTTCTGTTTTCATTTTCGAACAATGTGGAACTTGGGTTGTGGAACTTGTAATATGTATGGATGAACTATGTATGTTGAACTTGCTATGTATTTGGATATGTCATATGTATGTGGAACTTGCTATCTATGTGTTCAATATCTCATATGTTTGGTGTGAAATATATATATGTTTGCTGTGAAATATCATATATTTGCTGTGAAAATGGTTGGATATAAGAAAAAACAGAACAAAAAGAGGCAATGCAGCTCTTTGCCGTCTGCCACCGACGGTAAAGGGGCCTTTGCCGTCCACCACAGACGGCAAAGAGGCCACGTGGCAGCAATCTGTGCAACCTGGGAGCTGACCCATTTGGTCACTTTGCCGTCCGTGGCAGACAACAAAGGCTGGAGAGGTTTGCCGTCTATGACAAACGGCAAAGAGCTGGGTCTGCTGACGCGTCTGCTGACGTCACAAGGCAGACGACAAAGGGGAGGGCATGTTTGCCATCTGCTGGCAGACGGCAAAGCCTCCCGTTAGCCACCTAACGTGGCTAACGCCTATTATTTACCGTCCACATTCTTTATCGTCTGCCACCGACGGCAAAGGGTCTTTAACCTATTTACTGTAGCTTTCTTTGCTGGGCACCTTTGTCGTCAGTGGCAGACGGCAAAGAGGTTTGCCGTCCGCTTTCCGCTCCTTTGCCGTCTGCCATGGCAAACGGCAAAGAAGCTGATTCCTGTAGTGTGCAACCCCTTTGGAGGAGACTTCTTGGTGAAGTTGTTATTGCTAGGGAAAGACTTGGCTTTGTCTTTGCGAATGAGTTTGCCACCATTGTCTTCCCTCTTCTCATAGGGGCACTCCGCCACAAAGTGACTCACATTGCCGCAATTGTAGCAAGTCCTTACTCGTTGCTTGTTCTTTGACCCACTTGACTTGTTCTTGGTGAAGTTGGGCCTTGAGTTCCTCTTGTTGCTCCAAAATTGCCTTGACGCAAGAGCCATGTGCTCATGGTAGGCATATTTGGTGTCCTCGGGGCAACACTCCTCTTCTTCTTCCTCTTCTTCTTCCGGAATGGCCTTGGCCTTCAAAGCAAGGGTGGGAGTGCTTTTCTTTGACCGGACACGAGCAAGAGCATTGTCGGCGGTCTTGTTCATGATGTTCATGGCAATAAACTCATCCAACACTTCACTTGATGTTAAGGTGTGAAAATCCGGCCTTTGACGAATCACGGAGGGCATGGCCTTGTTGAATGGCATGATGGCCTTGAGAAAGTTGCGCTTGATCCAGGTGTCATCCGTATCCTTGCCCCCATGGTCTTGGAGAGCAACCGCAAGAGTAGTCACCCTCCGGTAGAGATCATGTGGATCCTCATCTTCTAGCATCATGAATTCATCAGCCTCATCAAGCACCACTTCAAAGTTGGACCATTGGATGCTTGAGCTCCCCTTGCACATAGAAACAATGTGCTCCCAACAATCCTTTGCACGAGTGAAAGGACGTAAGTGAGATAGATCTTCGGGAGGGACCGCATCTTGAAGGATGAACAAAGCAGAGTGATTGTATTGATTGTCCACTTCTTCTCTTGGGGTGAAGTTGTTTGGATCATGCGGGTAGAAGCCTTGCTCAATGATTCTCCAAAGGTTAGTTGAGCAGTGATTCAAATGAGACTTAATGTGAAAGACCCAATTAGCAAAATCACCCTTAACAAGCTTGGGAGGAGGACCATGAATATTAATGCGAGGTGTAGGAACCGGTCCTCCATAGACCGGGGGAGGGGGAACCGAGGCAAAGGTTCCCGTCCCATTCTTGTCATGAGGGGAAGGAACATGAGTACCTGTAGCCGCTTCCTTGGCGGAATTGGCCTCCGACTCTGATGCCGTGGGATTAACCACAAGCAAGGGATCGGAAGTGGATTTCATCCCCTCAAGCAATTCTTTAAGCATAGACTTGACTTCGGTCATCATAGATGTCTTAAGTGAAGCCATAGCCTCATTTAAGTCATCTCGCATGATCGAAGTCAACTCCACGGCCTCGGGCACTTCCTCCCCGGTGTCAACCATACTCTTCGGGTGGTGAAACCCTTAATAAAGAGACGAGGCTCTGATACCAATTGAAAGGATCGATATGGTTGACTAGAGGGGGGTGAATAGGCAACTACCAATTTTTAACTTTTCTTCACAAATTAGGTTTAGCAACAAGTAGGTTGTCTAGATGTGCAACTAGGTGAGCAACCTATATGATGCTAACAACAACAACAACAACAACAAGTACAAGCAAGAGATACAATATAACAAAAGCTTGCACAAAGTAAGGTAAGAGATAACCACAAGTGGAGTCGGAGAAGACGAGGATGTGTTACCGAAGTTCCTTCCCTTTGAGGGGAAGTACGTCTCTGTTGGAGCGGTATGGAGGCACAATGCTCCCCAAGAAGCCACTAGGGCCACCGTATTCTCCTCACACCCTCACACAATGCGAGATGTCATGATTCCACTAGTGGTGCCCTTGAAGGCGGCAACCGGACCTTTACAAACGAGGTTGGGGCTCTCTCCACAACCAAATTGGAGGCTCCCAACGAAACCACGGAGCTTCACCACAATGGAATGTGGCTCCGAGGTGACCTCAACCGTCTAGAGTGCTCAAACACCCAAGAGTAACAAAATCCACACAAGAAAGTATGGGGGAATCAAATTTCCTTTGGTGGAAGTGTAGATCTTGGTCTCCTCCTTCAGTCCCTAGCAAATCAATGAGTTTGAGTGGCTAGAGAGAGAGATCAGGCAAGAAAGCTTGAAGGGCATTAATGGAGGAGAGAGAGAGAGGCAAGAGGTAAGGAGGTAGGTGGAAGAAGCCCCCTTTATATAGGCATCCCCAAGTTTCAACCGTTACAGCAGTTATTACACTGCAGCGGTACAACCGCTCCTCACCCCGATACAACCGGGATTCACGGGTATGCTGCAGAAACCCTAACAAGCGGTACAACTAGTTGCTCGAGCAGTACTACCGGTTAAAAGGAATAACCGTACCAACCGCTCGCCTACCGCTCAACAGCCGCCTTGAAACAGAAGGGAGTCACCCCTATGGGCGGTGGTCGAGCAGTAGTTGCACCGGAACTACCGCCAGACCCTGGAACCGGAGGTGGCTAAGTCCCGAGCGGTCGAATTGCTCCGGACACCGGTAGTACCGGTTTTCAAAGCACAACCGGGACAACCGGGCCACCACTGCCCAAGCACTTCCCCACCACAGAAACAAATCCGGTGGTTGGCCGGCACCCGGCCGGTACAACCGCCCATGAAGCTACCCCTGGGTTTTCCCAGCGTAGAGGCCGTACCACCGCCCGAGGGCAGCGGTACAACCGTTGGGCATGTACTTGGGAGGTGCAACCCCAGGGAATCACCCATGGGGTGGTGGTTGAGCCGGTATAACAGGGCTAGCGGTACAACCGCCCTCGAGGGCGGTACAAACGTTTATGAGGAGAAAGCACTGTAACAGAATGGAACAAAGGGACCTCCCTCATTACATAGAACGGAAGGGAAACGTGGGTGGAGAGAAGTGTGTACGTGCATTGATTCACCCACTACCTTCCGATGTGGATTCCCTCTTAATAGTACGGGTTTCCTACGACCAAAGAGATAAACACGTAGAAAACGCCGTCTTTGATCTTTTCCGTCCAGAGGGAATGTCTAACCGACTTGTACCTAAGCATAGAGTACCTGAAGAACTTGGCACATGATTAGATCACAATGAGAGTTGTCATCATCACCCAAAACACAAATATGGGAAATGCCCTAACACAAGTAATCATGTGAATTTGATGTTCGTTCGATATTTTGATGATATGTATGTTGTGATTCCCTTAGTGGTGTTATGTGAACGTCGACTACCTGACACTTCACCATCTTTGGGCCTAAGGGAATGCATTGTGGAGTAGTTATTAGATGATGGGTTGCTAGAGTGACAGAAGCTTAAACCCTAGTTTATGCGCTATTTTTGTAAGGGATTGATTTGGATCCATAAGTTTAATGCTACGGTTAGATTGTTATCTTAATTCTTCTTTCATAGTTGCGGATGCTTGCGAGGGGGTTAATCATAGGTGGGAGGCTTGTTCAAGTAAGAACAACACTCAAGCACCGGTCCACCCACATATCAAATTATCAAAGTAGCGAACGTGAATCAAACCAACATGATGAAAGTGACTACACAAAATTCCCGTGTGCCCTCAAGAACGCTTTGCTTATTATAAGAGATCGTTTTGGCCTGTCCTTTGCCACAAAAGGATTGGGCTACCTTGTTGAACTTTTGTTACCGTACTATTGCTTGCTCGTTACAAATTATCTTGCTATCAAACTACTCCCTCTGTAAACTAATATAAGAGCGTTTAGATCACTAAAATAGTGATCTAAACGCTCTTATATTTGTTTACGGAGGGAGTACCTGTTACCGACAATTTCAGTGCTTGCAGAAATTACCTTGCTGAAAACCGCTTGTCATTTCCTTCTGCTCCTCGTTGGGTTCGACACTCTTACTTATCGAAAGAACTATGATTGATCCCCTATCCTCTCTTGGCATGATGACTACCACCACCATGCCTTCCTCCTTTGTGTATCTGTAACAATAACCACCTCATCCGCTTCATTGCAGATGGGAAAATTAATCTCCATCGCCTATACTCCGTGCCATCACCACCTCCACCTCCACGCCCATGTTGCCAAGGTGAAAGGGGAGAGAAAATCACTAGATTTTTCTTTGACATGGAAAATCATTGGTTTAGGATTTTGGGAGCTCGTATGTGTGGGGTTGTACAAGGGAGGTGCATGTGAAGGGCAAGGGATTTTCTACGATACAGAGACAAAAGTGCTCATCCTCCACCAAGTTAGTACTCCTGCCTCCCTTCATAATTTTTTTTCTTCTGGCCGCCTTCTTTTGTACCAACCATGTGTTTTTCTTTTTCAAAAATCCACTCTAGAGCTTAGGCTCCATGAAGCTCGATGTTTTAACAATTCAAAATTCATATATGTATGTTTTAATGAGTAAAATACACCACAAGTCCTAAAACTATTTGAGGGGTGTCAAGTTAGCCCTAATACTATGAAAATGCAGATCTGAGTCCTAAAAGTTTGCTAAGTTTGTCACACGCAGTGCTATCTGTGATGCATCAGCTTTGACTTGCATAGATGGCAGGTTGACCACTGCCATGTATCAAATTTTTCCACAAAACCCACCAAAAGGTCATCTCTTCTAATTTTATGGCCCTCCTCTTTGCACGAAACCTATGCGGACATCGTCTATCTGTCAATCTAATCAATCTATCCATCCCATTCCCCCGATTCCCTCGCACGGTCCAGTCGCCACCATTCCGCATCTACATTAGCGCCGGTCTCGCTCTCCCACATGATGGCCTCGGCCACCTCCCCACGTGGCGACGACTACCTTCACTAAAGGGTGTGGCGCGGACAACACATGACTGAGTGCAGTTGCAGCTGCAAACAGTAGGTAGGGTCCAGCCTCATTCCGCCACCTTCTACCTCGATGTAGAAGTCTGGATGGCTTCATCATCACTTCCTTCCTAGCATAGACGATCCATCCTGTGTGGCAAATGTAGAAGTGTCAGAGTAGTTCATGTGTGTGTCACAGGATCTCATCGCATTCATGACGTTTGGGCGCCCAGGTGGATTGTGGCCGTCAGAGGTGGAGGGGAAGGCAAGGGAGAGGATATGTGCAAGGAGGAGCACTAGTGCAGAAAAGCCTAGCTATGGCGTGCCAAAAAGTGCCTTGCTGGCGTAGGAGCCCGACGCCACCAATATGGCACCAGTGTTAAAATATAGCGGTGGCGTTGGTTCCTACGCCAGTAGAGTTTATGGTATATATGGCGTTGGATAAAGTGGCACGACGGTAATGTCAAATATACCTACGACGTAGGTGCATCTCCACACGCCATAAATATGGAGAAACATTAGAGGCGTTGCATATACTTCCGACGCCATTACTTAGTTTGAAAGCATAATAGGAAAAACGCTACCACGTCAGCCGAAAAACGGTGCCGTGGCAGCGTTTTTTAAGATAAAAAATATTTCTAGCTAGGTAACATTAATTAAAATACATCCATGATAATTATGTGTAGCACTTAAAATTAAGATAGCTAGGCAAAGTTTTGAAGATCATCAATGTATTTTTCATCGGATCCGCAAGAGACACCGGTCCATCAGCATCGCGGCACTGCTTATTAAGACGGGTTTTTATCTCCTCCGAGCTGGCAGGTGCGCCGCCGTTGAAAACGCCGGCATGGTGGATGACATCCTTGTTGAGGATGGTAGCAAACTTGACCTGGACGCGTCTGAACTCATCTCTAGTATCTCCTGGGCTAATTTCCTCCATTTTCATCCCCCATGCGATGATGTCAGAGTTCTTTTTAAGGTGTTGTCCCTATCGTCTGTAGTCGTCCATGTGGTGGACGACGTACTAGCCATCTGTATCAATGTTTTCCGGCTGCTGCATGCAACAAAAGTCAGTTTTGTGGGCGAAGCGTACCGCTTTAAATTTGTTGAACTTGCAATACCCCTCTCTGATCACTCCTTCCCGGCTAGTATAATCGACCAGTACTTTATCGAGAACCTTCTTGATGCCTCTGTAGTCTTTCTTCACTTTCCTCGTTGAATCCAAGAAATAAGTTTCGGCGAACTTCCGGGAAATAACGATGAGGACACAATGTTCTCTGCGTAAAAAGTAGAGAAAAACCAATTATGCTCGAGTATATAATGTTTTGACATGGAAGCAGAATGAGATTGTACGAAAGAATAGTGTGTACCAAGTACCGAATGACTTACTTCGGATAGTAGGGCACTAGAAGGCAATCGTTTTCCATGTTGGCAAGCATGAAGTCTGTTAGGTAGTTCCTCATAGCTTGACGGCGATCAAGGAGGTTGACGTTGCTCTCATGCATGAGGTAGGGATCCGCTACCGCGACAACCTTGTTCAGCTCACATATGGCAGTGTAGGCGGTATTGATTGCCCATAGGCGTATTACGGAAGGACCAAGCTTGTATAGGTGGAATAGGTTGAAGATGTCTTCGGATGGCACATAGAACCTCTCCGCGGGTGTGGTTACTTAATGTCTTTGATCGCATATCCTTCCCCCATGTCGACTGGCTCTGCACCACAGGGTTCTGCGTATTTTGCATCTTGAAAATGTTCCAGTCATCTGCACTAATGGTAGGCCACTTCTCCTTGATCACGGAGTAATCTTCGTGAACCTCTTTTCTTGCGGTTGATTTCCAAGAACTCAAATTCTTTGAGAACTTATGGATTGCATGGTTGTTGACCTAATTCTTTGGGTACGATAGGTTGTCGTACTCATCAGAAAACTTAAATCTAGCGTGCACCCTTCTTATGAGGAGTTCTCGTAGATTTTGTTTGCCTGAATCCCTTATATTGGACTCATTGATGGAGCAGACTTCTCGAAGGATGACACCTAGGGCGTTGCCGTAGTGAGACGCGGCCTTCCGTGGACTAACGGGCTCACCAGTGGAGTTGACTCGAGTGACCACAATCATGTCGGTACCGATAGCATTTAGGCTCCTAGGTTTCCGCTGCTTCTTGGTTTTTGGAGCATCCTCCTCCTCATCCTCAGCACAATACTCATCTGTATCATCTTCATCAGTAGCAGCGTCCTTATCAGGATTACTATCCTCACCAGGAGCATCTTTGTAGCCACTGCCTTTGATGTAGCACTCATCTGGATTTATATCCCCCGGCCCCTGAAGATCTTCTTCATAGTCATCATCGTTTCCCTGCGCATCCGTAAATACGTCTTTGCTGTTGGCCGAATGTGTCGAAGAAGAGCCCTCGTCAGACATCTACAAACAAATACGACATATACTTAATTCGTATACAAAATTCAAAATTTCGGCATGGCCTTTGCTAAAAATATGACATATTGGTTGTCAGAAATTTGACGAAACGGAATTTAATCAATGTTTCGACAAAACATTGGCAACCCTATACAGTCCCTGCAAACAAATCAGCACCTACAATACATGATTTCAACCACATTTCCTAAAAAATTTGACTAATCCATGTCCATGAACAATTAAATCTTTGTGATTTCAGCCACATTTCCTCAAATCCATGTCCAATACAACTCACAATATTACAAATACAACTAATTTACGCTAAAATATAGATGTGTACCAATTGTAACAAATATGTCCATGAACTTCAAGAAAATGGAGAGATCTCACTTACCAGCGGAATCGCGGTCTCCACGCTTGGGCAGAGCAACACCAGACGCTTTGCAACCCGAGATGACGGAGGCGAGGTCGAGGTGGATACTGCCGGCCAGGGAGGGGCGGGGGGCGAGTGAGCGATGGGGGAGGGGGCGGGCGCCGAGTGAGCGGTGGGGGAGGGGGCGAGGACTTGGTGGGGGAGGGGGGTGAGGGCGCGGCGAGGTCAACGGGGGCGTCGACGGCAGATGATGCGGCGGCAGGCGACGACGAGGGTGGCGGCGGAGGCCCGAGATAACTGGAGTGTGGGTTTAGCGCGAAACGAAACCTGCCCCAAATCGGCTAAGGGAATGGTGAAAAATAGCTATGGCGTTGGCTACGTCACCAACGCCATAGATATTTAGCTATGGCGTTGGCTACGTCGCCAACACCATAGCTATGTTCCACCATTCCCTTAGCCGTTTTGGAGCAAATCTTCACCCGCCAAATTCCATTTAGTGCTATTTTGCACGTAGCTCTTTTGCATCCAAAAAATACGTGATAATATTTATTTTATTAAGATTGAAATACATACAGTCGATACACACTACAGTGTTGCTTAATAATAAAAGATATATATAAAATTAAGTGCAGCGTCGTTTCTGAATTCTCTCGACAGAACTTTCTACACCCAACAACGTGTTTCGGCTTCTTTTCGTACACTTTGTTTTGAGCTGGACTTCACTTTCTTCTTGATAGACGCCAGATTGTTTATTATCAGCATGCTCATCTAGACCTTCCTTCTTGGACAAGTCTTTATCGCTCTGTTCTCTCTGTCTTTTGTACAAAAGACTTCTCACTTCCTGAACCTCTGCACGGAGTTCGTGTCCGTTCGGCTGATTTTCATGTCCGGCCTCTTTCTTCATGCCTTCTTCTGGCTTATCATCATGTACTGTCGCCCCTTCTTCGACTCCGGTATCCTCCTCGTCCTCACCATGACTTGTCCATCGTGTGTAACCAGGCATGAAACTATGTTTCAACAAGTGCATCTTCACACGACCAGTGGAAGGGTCAATCAAAACTCCGTTTTCGCACTTCTTACATGGACATAATATCTCATTTTTGCCTCTGCGATTCATATCTTCCAACGCCACCTTGAAGAGCTCATTTATAGTTCGATCCATATAAATATATATATGTAAGAATCTTTTCATACCATTTCCTACAAAAAAAGTCTTTCAACACAACAATATATATATATACCTTTTGCTAAAAAGTGAAAAATGGAAAATTGAGCATATTACCTAGATTAGATCGATATAGTCGTCGATAGATGATATCGGTCCAGGGCAGCAGACGGCCGGGTGTATTACTTAGGATCTGCAGAGAGAAACAAGCAGGATAAAGTTCACACAGTATGAGCTAGATACGCACAGCAATCAATCTATATATAGAGAGCTGCATATACCTATGGCGTGCTACCAGCTGCGACGCCAGCACAATATCTGCTAACTGATATTGGGCCCCACTTAAGCACTAATAGCATTGCCACAACGTCCTATGACACAAGTATTAGACACAGTGCTGGCGTAGGTGTTTTCCCCACGGCAGCAGTACTCCACGGAAGGGGAGGATGATCGGGCCCACATACTAATGGCGTACACTTGAATTCCTACGCCAGCGCTATGCACCTACTAATGACGTATCAAATAAGACGACGCCGCCACTATTTGAAAAAAGTAGTGCTAGCTTTGGCTGGAAATGGCGCGCCACCAATGAGAGTTGTGGCTAGCACTTTTTCCACTAGTGGAGGGGGCCACAAAATTAGAAGAGATGGCCATGGGGGGTGTGCATAAAATTACCACATGGCAGTAGTCAACCTGCCACCCGTGCAAGTCAAAAGTTGATCCAACGCATATAGGACTGTGGTTGACACACTTAGAGAAATTTTAGGACCCATATGTGCATTTTCATAGTACCAGGACTAACTTTTTTCTGAAAAGTGGAATGAGGGTATCCCGGACTAAGGCGTCCTCGGGCTGTCGGCCTATCTCTCATGGGCTGGACTGGTGGGCTACTCTTAATTTATCAAAGGAAGGCCGGAGTACAGGCGACCCCTGCTCTGGAAGGAAGACTCCACAAAACTTGGCGTACAAGACGATGACTCTTCTAAATCCTAGGCCTCCGGTGCATTATATAAACCGAGGTCAGGCTAGTCAATAGATGATATAGAAGAAGAACCATCATCCTACTCACCTAGGGTTTAGTTCATCTGATCTCGTGGTAGATCGACTCTGTAATAATCCTACACAGTTCAATATAATCAAGCAGGACGTAGGGTTTTACCTCTTCGAGAGGGCCCGAACCTGGGTAAACATCGTCTCCTTCGTCCCTTGTTACCAATCGATCCAAGATCCATAGCTCGGGACCCCCTAGCCGAGATCCGCCGATTTTGACACCGACAATGGTGCTTTCATTGACAGTTTCGCTGTGGGATCACCAAAGGATCAATGGCTCGCTTGCAGATCAACTATGACATCGACATCTTCGTCGCCGGCTCGACTAGTCACCTTGGCTCGATCGAGGACAAAGTTCCACCTTAGATCGTCATGTTCGGACGAGGGCCTTCATCAACGTCAACTTCAAACTCAATCAAGATCATAGAGGAATCATCCATGGAGCTCGGGGCTCAACGTCAACATTGCCCTCGAGCGACTGTGCTGTTTTTCTGGACAGGGAACTTGTATTCGCCGCCACCACCTCCTCGAGCATCACTTTGATGATTGCTTTGGTGGAATTATGCGTAAGTGAGTCTACAACAACTCTATAAAATTTCATCACGTTCCGATGGAGGAATCTCTGGCAATCTCCGATATACCAGAGCCATGTCAAATCTGGACGAGAATCTGGTTGAGTTTAGGGCGAGGAGTCCAACGTCCAGCTCAGATATCTTTTGGATGATCCTACCGTTCATCGGCTGCGGAATTCCTATATCAACCACCCCTCAAAATTTCAGCTCTATCCGACCTGAGTGGATCAATTCTCGGATCTGTTTTCTGCGCAAATACGAATCCGACCCGAGTTCATCTTTCTTCATGAACGGGATATTGGACAAACTTTTTGGAGGAATTTCTTTATAGGGTATTGTGTGTTGCTCTCAAACACGTGCTCATGAATTTTGAGCCTTTTCCAAGGCAATCTTCACCATCGCGTGATACGTCTCCAACGTATCTATAATTTTTGATTGTTCCATGCTGTTATATTATCATTCTTGGATGTTTTATATTCATTTTATAGCAACGTTATATCATTTTTTTCGACTCACCTATTGACATAGTGCCTAGTGCAAGTTGCTGTTTTTTGCTTGTTTTTTGCTTTGCAGAATATCAGTACCAAAGGAAGTCCTAATGCCACAAAACTTTTTGGAGATTTTTTCTGCCCAGAAGACAACTTGGGAGCCAAGGAAGTACCGGAGGGGAGGCTCATGGGGCCACAAGGCACCAGGGCGCACCAGAGGCCCCTGGCGCGCCCTGGTGGGTAGTGGGGCCCACAGGCCCCCTCTCCAAGAATGATAATATAACAGCATGGAACAATCAAATATTATAGATACGTTGGAGACGTATCAGCATCCCCAAGCTTAATTCCTGCTCGTCCTCGAATAGGTAAATACTAAAAAAAAGAATTTTTGATGTGGAATGCTGCCTAACATGTTCATCACATATTCTTTCTTATTGTAGCATGGACATTTGGACTTTTAGATGATTCAAAGCAATAGTCTATATTTGACATGAAGATTTCAATAATCAAGCATATCAACAAGCAACCATGTCTTTCAAAATATCAACACTAAAGAAAGCTAACCCTAGCCCATTATGCTCAATCATTGATCCATTCATGAAACACACTCGAATATTAGTTACATTCAATGCACAAGTATGATCATAGTGCTCCCTTGTTGGTGCTTTATAAGAGAAGATGGAGACTCAAATAAAAATAAAAATTGCATAAAGTAAATAGATAGGCCCTTCATAGATGGAAGCAGAGATTTGTAGAGGTGCCAGAGCTCAAAGCTTAAATTGAGAGATAAAATATTTTGAGAGGCATACTTTTCCCGTCAATGAAAACAACCAAGAATTCCTAATACTTTCCATGCTAGATACATCATAGGCGGTTCCCAAACATAAAATAAAGTTTATTTCTTTTACCATCATTCTTTCACAATCCATGGCTAGTCGTATCCACGGGTGCCTTCCATACCAACACTTTCCAAGGAATTTATTATTTGACAACATAAAGTAAATTTTCTTTTTCATTTCAGGACTGAGCATTCCTATTACCGCCACACTCTCGTGCAATGACAAGTGAATAAACACTCATCTTGAGAATAACACATCTAGCATGGAAAAATATTGGCCACCCCTTGCCGCTTCGTGAGCAGTACAGGCACACAAAAAGGAAATTTATTTTGAAAATTAGAGTTGGCACATACAAATTTACTTGGAACGGCATGGAAATACCGCATATAGGTAGGTATGGTGGACTCATATGGCACAACTTGGTTTAAGGATTTTGGATGCACAAGTAGTATTCCTACTTAGTACAAGGAAAGGCTAGCAAATAGATTGAGAAGCAACCAACCAAGAAACGAAAATTCTCATAAACGAGCATTGAGCATAACTAACACCGAAATAATGCACCATAAATAGGATGTAATTTCATTGCATAACTATTGACTTTCGTGCTTTCATAGGGAATCACAAACCTTAACACCAATATTCTTACTAAAGCATAATTACTCACCAACATGGCTCACATATTACTATCATCATATCTCAAAACTATTGCAAGGAATCAAGTTTATAATATCCAATGATCTTCATGAAAGTTTTTATTATTTCCCTCTTGGATATCTATCACTTTGAGACTAATTTCATATATTACCATTGCTTATAACAAGATCTCAAATAAATTTAAGTGAAGAACATGAGCATAAATAATTTTCATCTCTCAAACTAATATAAGTGAAGCATGAGAGGATT
This sequence comes from Thinopyrum elongatum, assembly GCA_011799875.1. Classification (NCBI taxonomy): domain Eukaryota; kingdom Viridiplantae; phylum Streptophyta; class Magnoliopsida; order Poales; family Poaceae; genus Thinopyrum; species Thinopyrum elongatum. The sequence goes on along the minus strand of CM022299.1, from coordinate 373,156,759 downwards.
TCTTCAAAAAATTACTAACTCTCAAAATAGTATAAGTGAAGCATGAGAGTATTTCTTCAAAAATTAAAGCACCACCGTGTTCAAAAAGATATAAGTGAAGCACTAGAGCAATTCCATAGCTCAATTTTTTTTAGTGAAGCACATAGAGCAATTCTAACAAATCATAGCATCATTATGGCTTTCTCAATTAGGTGTGTCTAGCAAGGATGATTGTGACAAACTAAAAATCAAATGAAGAAAATACTCATATAATACAAGACACTCCAAGCAAAACTCATGATATGTGACGAATTAAAATATAGCTCCAAGTAAAATTACCGATGGTTGTTAGAAGAAAGAGGGGATGCCTTCCGGGGCATCCACAAGCTTAGTTGCCTGGTTCTCCTTGAATATTTCCTTGGGGTGCCATGGGCATCCCCAAGCTTAGGCTCTTTTCACTCCTTATTCCTTCATCCATCGTGATCTCACCCAAAACTTGAAAACTTCAATCACAAAAAACTCAACAAAAACCTTCGTGAGATCCGTTAGTATAATAAAGCAAATCATCACTTTAAGTATTGTTGCAAACCCATTCATATTTTATTATTGCATTATACCTACTGTATTCTAAATTTACCATGGCTAATACCCCCCGATATAGTCCATAGATTCATCAAAATAAGCACACAATGCAACGAAAATAGAATCTGTCAAAAACAGAACAGTCTGTAGTAATCTGGACTTTGACCATACTTCTGTAACTCCAACAATTCTGACAAATTAGACAACATAGGAAATTTGTATATCAATCTTGTGTAAAAAATTCAGAATTTTATCACGCTTCTGTGATTTTTAACAATTTTGCTACTAGGCGCAAAAGTTTCTGTTTTTCAACAAGATCAAATCAACTATCACCCAACATGATCCTAACGGCTTTACTTGGCACAAACACTAACTAAAACATAAAAACACAATCATAACAGTAGCATAATTGTGTGAACACACAAAAACAGAAAGAAAAAGAGAAAAACATATTCATTGGGTTGCCTCCCAACAAGCGCTATCGTTTTATGCCCCTAGCTAGGCATAATGCATAGATTCAAGTATTGTCATCTTTAGTTTTTGCCACCTTTGTGAGGGCTTTCTCAAACCCGGGAGGCTCTTTACGCTTCCCAATATTCTCAGGAAAAGAGACCATCTTGAGATCTAAAATATCCAACCGCTTATTACAAAGAGTAATCAAAGTATTCATGCGAACGAGGTTTCCACTAATATGTTTGAGGGGTTCATTATATTTTTGCAACTCAACCAAATTTTTCTGTAGATCACCCAATTTGTCTAATATTCGAATCCCTTCTTGTGTAAAGTAAACCCCTTGTTTGGTGGTGGAACTCCCAATATTCCCTCTATTATTTCATCAGAAGCATTAGCATCAATCTCAATAAAATTCCCTTTAGCGGCAAAATCCAAGAGTTGTCTATGATGCATAGTTAAACCTATATAAAAGTTACGTAGCAAAATCTTTGCATCTCCCTTTATGTTAAAAATGCTATAGGATTCCACTATCCTATACCAAGCATCTTTCAAATTTTCTCCTTGCTTCTGTTTGAAGTATAGAACTTCAAAATCTGGTGACAAAGGAGGGGTAGTCATGCTAGTCATAGAAAAAAGGTGGGCAAGCAAGATCACAAGCAAACGAAAGATCAAGCGAGAAAAAGGCAAACGAAAAGAAGGCAAATAAAAAAATGCAAATATTTTTGTGCTTTTTGAAAAAACATTTTAGAAGTGGGGGAGATGAAAACGAGAGGCAAATGGCAAATAAGGTAAATTGCAAGGAGATGAGATTTGTGAGTGGGTACCTGATAGATGTTGATGATGTCTCCCTGACAACGGCGCCAGAAATTGGCAAGTATATGGGAGACTATCTTGACTTGATCCTCCCCGGCAACGGCGCCAGAAATTCTTCCTGATTGCTTGTATATGCATTGGTATTTCCCCGAAGAGGAGAGGATGATGCAGCACAGCAATGGTAAGTATTTCCCTCAGTTATGAAACCAAGGTTATCAATCCAGTAGGAGAACCAAGCAACACTATGTAAACAGCACCTGCACACAAATAACAAATACTTGCAACCCAACACATGAGAGGGGTTGTCAATCCCTTCTCGGTATTGAGATAAATTAAATTGTATGAGATTTGATAAATCGATCTGACAAAAACACAAAATAAAATAAATAAAGAAAAAGTGTAGCAAGGTATTTTTGGGTTTTTGGAATAATAGATCTAAAAACAATATGATAGGAAATAGAAATATGATAGGAAATAGATCTGAGGGCCGTAGATTCTTGTGGCTTATCTCGAGAAAATAGCATACGGTGGGTAAACAAATTACTGTTGGGCAATTGATAGAAGAGCAAATAATTATGACGATATCCAAGGCAATGATCATGTATATAGGCATCATGTCCAAGATTAGTAGACCGACTCCTGCCTGCATCTACTACTATTACTCCACACATCGACCGTTATCCAGCATACATCTAGTGTATTAAGTTCATGGAGAAACGGAGTAATGCAATAAGAACGATGACATGATGTAGACAAGATCTATTCATGAATAGACCCCATCTTTTTATCCTTAATAGCAACGATACATGGGTGCCTCGCTACCCCTTCTGTCACTGGGTGAGAACACCACAAGATCGAACCCATCACAAAGCACCTCTTCCCATTGCAAGAAAAATCAATCTAGTTAGCCAGACCAAACCAAAGTTTTGGAGAAGAAATACGAGGCTTTAATAATCATGCATGTAAGAGATCAAAGAAGACTCAAATAATATTCATGGATAGATCTGATCATAAACTCACAATTCATCAGATCCCAACAAACACACCGCAAAAAGTCATTAGATCAAATATATCTCAAAGAACATCGATGAGAACATTGTATTGAGAATCAAAAAGAGAGAAGAAGCCATCTAACTACTTCCTACGGACCCGTAGGTCTGTGGTAGACTACTCACGCATCATCGGAGGAGCACCAATGAGGATGATGAACCCCTCCGAGATCGTGTTCCCCTCCGGTAAGGTACCAGAATAGGGCTCTAGATTGGATCTCGTGGTTCTGGAACTTGTGGCGGCTGGAATTGTTTTTCGTCAACTCCCCTAGGGTTTCTGGAATATTTTGGTATTTATAGAGCTGAGAGGCGGTGGAGAAGGGGCCAGTGGGCCCCACTACCCACCCGGGCGCGCTAGGGACCTCTGACACGCCCTGGTGCCTTGTGGGCCCCACGAGCCTCCCCTCTGGTACTTCCTTGGCTCCCAAGTTGTCTTCTGGGCAGAAAATAATCTCCAAAAAGTTTCGTGGCATTTGGACTTCGTTTGGTACTAATATTCTGCGAAGCAAAAAACAAGCAAAAAAACAACAACTGGCACTAGGCACTATGTCAATAGGTTAGTCCCAAAAAATGATATAAAGTTGCTATAAAATGAATATAAAACATCCAAGAATGATAATATAACAGCATGGAACAATAAAAAATTATAGATACGTTGGAGACATATAAAGTAGCGAGGCACACATGTATCGTTGGTATTAAGGATAAAAAGATGGGGTCTATTCCTACATTAATAGATCTTGTCTACATCATGTCATCGTTCTTATTGCATTTCTCCGTTTCTCCATGAACTTAAAACACTAGATGCATGCTGGATAGCGGTCGATGTGTGGAGTAATAGTAGTGGATGCAGGCATGAGTCGGTCTACTAATCTTGGACGTGATGCCTATATACATGATTATTGCCTTGGATATCATCATAATTATTTCCCTTCTATCAATTGCCCAATAGTAATTTGTTTACCCACCATATGCTATTTTCTCGAGAGAAGCCACTAGTGAAATCTACGACCCCCGGGTCTATTTCCTATCATATTGTTTTCAGATATATTATTCCAAAAACCCAAAAATACCTTGCTGCACTTTTTATTTATTTTATTTTATTTTGTGTTTTTGTCAGGTCTATTTATCAAATCTCATACAATTTAATCTATCTCAATACCAGAAGGGATTGACAACCCCTCTTTTGCAAGTATTTGTTATTTGTGTGCAGGTGTTGTTTACATAGTGTTGCTTGGTTCTCCTACTGGATTGATAACCTTGGTTTCATAATTGAGGGAAATATTTACCGTTGTTGTGCTGCATCATCCTCTCCTCTTCGGGGAAATACCAACACTGATACAAGCAATCGTCGCGCCGGTGTCAAACCAGTCCGACAACATTGCTCCACGGCTGCCGACCTGCGCTAGATAGGTCGTCCCTACATCGAGCCGAGGTCAACCTCATCAGATTATCACCCCGGCGAGCCGACCAAGAGTTCGGCATCGCAAAGGCTAAATCATCACCAACATCGTCGCCCCACGGATTACACGGAGCAGGCACACCGTCATCGCCGCACGGTCACTTCATCAAGCCGGTATCGACCGCGTCACAAGATCTGACCTGCGTCGGCATCGCCACACCATTGTTTCTTCAAGCCAATGAACACCACGCCGACCTGCTTCGACACCTCGGCTGGCATGGCGGCTGCAACGTCCACTTACCGACCTGCTCTGTCACCTCAGCTGGACCCGGGGATTCACCATCTCTTCATGAACCTACTCCAGGGACTTTGGCGTCACCAGCCGACCAGCTTTGTCACGTTAGCTGGACCGGGGGCTTCGCCTCGCCGCATCGACCATGCTATGTCGCCACTTCGGCAAGCCGAGCTCCTCATTTGGTCACCTCGGGACGGGCTTGGCGGCTGGGACCTCGGCCGGGCCAAGGACTACGTACGTATTCGTCTCGCCATAATCCCGGTCCGCGTCATCAACGCCGAGCACTTCAACCAGCTAAGTCACTTTCATGCTTGAATTTTTTTTTGGTCCGACCAAGCATTATATTTGTGTTAGATAAAACTCTGTTTGTTAAAAACGCTATTTGTTAAAAACAATTTCCTTAAACAAGGTTAACTGGGGGCTCTTAAATTTATATGAGCTATTTTATAATAAATGTTTTCTTCTAAGTCATTGCAAAGTCTTTTTCTACCACTCCTTTCTTGACTCGAGTGTGTTGTCAATGGCCGGATAGCCTGGTTTCTCTCTAAAGCCGCTCGAGTTTAGTTCGCTAAACTGGCCTGAGGAGCACTCCAGCTTCGGGAAAGGAGGTTGAAGCTGAAGGCTGACCCACTTGAAGTATGGAGATCGGATGTATCATGTTAAAGCATGACAGAAGGACAAACTAATTTTAAGACCAAGTTTTGGTTTGACACCAAAAAACTTGATTTACTTCGGATGTAAAGTTTTCGCATAAGTTTTTTTGGTTTTTCGAGCATAGAACACCTTTAACCTATTTTATGTTTTCTTTTCAGGAGGCGGGACATCCTCTTGATCGAGGTGTTCTGTGTGATGGTTTTGCTCAAGAAATCTTCTCCGACCCGTAGTTCGGCATCTTTCCTGCCGAGCTAAGAATCGATCCTCAGGCCGATTTCGCGAATCGACTTGAGTCCCAAGGGCTACTGGGATCAGCGGTTTTATTTCATCCGTCAGGTGCATCTCGGATTTTAGGCGGACATACACCTTGAGCACTACTGGCTATATACCTCAGCAGAGAATAAATTGCACCAATAAAAAAAAGTCCACAAAAAATAAGCCCACGGCCGAGGTGGTGCACCACCTCGGAAGTAGTCCGGCATAAAGCTCGGATGCAAGTGGCTGGCTCCATAGAGGGCATTTCCGGCATTAAGCTCGGCCGAACTCCTTCAACTTTTTCAAACTATGGTAATCTATGACACCTCGGATGCAGACCTACGTTGGAGGCCGGCTGCAAAAAAACACCTCGGATGTAGTCCGGTGTTGTAGATCGGACGCAAGAGGACACCGCTGCATGGGAAAAACTTCAAACCTGAGGTGTGGCGTAAAAATAACAAGGCATTGGTAGAGGCCGATAACATAAAGGGGCTCCTCGATGCCCGACGTGTGAACTCTTCGGATTCACCTCAGCGATCCTCAAGATCGAAGATGGGAAGATTTGTTGAACCAGTTTTCAAGACCGACGACCGAAGACGAAAAATAGTTCGAAAGAACCGAGGAGCGTCCCCAACTTGAAGACCAGTTTAGGGGGCTACTAAGGGTGTCCAGGACTAAGGGGTCCTCAGGCTGCCAGCCTATCTCTCATCGGCCGGACTGGTGGGCTGCTCTTAATTTATCAAAGGAAGGCCGGACTACAAGTGACCCCTGCTCTGGAAGGAAGACTCCACAAGACTTGGCGTATAAGACAAGGACTCTTCTAAATCCTAGGACTCCGGTGCATCATATAAACCAAGGCCAGGCTCGTCAATAGATGATATAGAAGAAGAACCATCATCCTACTCACCTAGGGTTTAGTTCATCTGATCTTGTGGTAGGTCGACTCTGTAATCATCCTATACACTTCAATATAATCAAGCAGAACGTAGGGTTTTACCTCTTTGAGAGGGCCCGAACCTGGGTAAACATCGTCTCCTTCGTCCCGTGTTACCCATCGATCCAAGATCCACAGCTCGGGACCCCCTACCCGAGATCCGCCGGTTTTGACACCGACAGGGAGTACCCCAGCCTCTACATCACACGATGCACACAACCATACTATTCAACATGAAATAAGTTCAAGTCACGAGTGGTCCAAAGTAAAATAAATAAACATAAAACACGACCATAAGCGGTCGAACCCGAGATTACATAGCTCATCCATCAAATCTACGAGTGGCTCACCAGCCAAACTTGTTGAACAAACCCTGCACATCTGTTTCTAGTCGGTTGCACCTAGAGGACATAATCGCTCGTGCATCCACACGCTGCAGTGATAACCACATACGAATTGAAGCTATAGCTCTATACATAACATGCAAGAAATTTGGAGAAGATGATCTATTAAAGACAAAATCATTTCGGGAATTCCATATTGCTCAAAGAATGGCACAAACTCACACATGGATTTTGTTGGAAATATGCCCTAGAGGCAATAATAAAATGGTTATTATCATATTTCCCATTCATGATAAATGTTTATTGTTCATGCTAGAATTGTATTGACCAGAAACTTAAATACATGTGTGAATACATAAACTACACTATGTCCCTAGTATGCCTCTACTAGACTAGCTCGTTGATCAAAGATGGTTAAGGTTTCCTAACCATAGACATGAGTTGTCATTTAATAACGGGATCACATCATTGGGAGAATGATGTGATGGACAAGACCCAACCGTAAGCTTAGCATCAGATCGTTTAGTTTATTTGCTATAGCTTTCTTCATGTCAAGTATCTGTTCCTTAAACCATGAGATCGTGTAACTCCCTGACACCGGAGGAATACTTAGTGTGTATCCAAACGTCACTTCGTAACTGGGTCATCATAAAGGTGCTCTCCAGGTATCTTCGAAGGTATCTTTTGGGTTGGCATGGATCAAGACTGGGATTTGTCACTCCGTATGACGGAGAGATATCTCTGGGCCCTCTCGGTAATACAACATCTTAAAGAGCTTGCAAGCAATGTGACTAATGAGTTAGTCACGGGATCTTGTATTACGGAACGATTAAAGAGACTTGCTAGTAACGTGATTGAACTAGGTATGGAGATACCGACGATCGAATCTCGGGCAAGTAACATATCGCCGGACAAAGGGAATTGCATACGGGATTAACCGAATCCTTGACATCGTGGTTCAGCCAATAAAAGATCTTCGTGAAATATGTAGGAATCAATATGCGCACGGCATCCAGGTCCCGCTATTGGTTATTGACCGGAGAGGTGTCTCGGTCATGACTACATGATTCCCGAACCCGCAGGGTCGCATGCTTAACATTCGTTGACGCTAGAGTAGTATTGGGATATTTGATGATTGGTAACCGAATGTTGTTCGGAGTCCCTGATGAGATCCCGGACATCACGAGGAGTCTCGGAATGATCGAAAGGTAAAGATTTATATATGGAAAGTCATATTTTGGGTTCCGGAAAAAGATGCAGTTTTTTCGGTATTGTATCATGAAGCTTCTAGAAGGTTCCGTAGGATTCCGGAGGGGTCCGAAAGTCCACAAGTGGGTCCACCACGACCCAAGGGCTGGCATGGGCTGAGGGGAGGTCCCCTGACCTTATTGGGCTAGGCGCACCAAGTCCTCAAAAGCCCATGTGGCAAGGGAAGGAAAAAAAGGAGTCCTAGTAGGAATAGCATTGGACTTGGAGTCCAAGTCCTCTCCCCCTTGGCTGCACCCTAGGGCTTGGAGGGGCTGTTCCCCATGCCTCTCCACCTATATATAGAGGGGAGGGGCGCCCCAAGAGCACACACCAAGCCCTTGGCGAAGCCCTGCTGAACTAGCTCCACCACCATCACCACTAAGCCGTCGTGCTGGTTGTGATCCCATCTACTTCTCCGCCTTCTCTTACTGGATCAAGGAGGAGGATACGTCATCGAGCCGCACGTGTGCTAAACTCGGAGGTGTCGTCCGTTCGGCACTAGATTGGTTGGATCGTGATCGGATCGCGAAGAGTACAACTACATCAACCGTGTTATATACGCTTCCGCGTTCGTTCTACGAGGGTACGTAGACACACTCTCCCCTCTTGTTGCTATGCTTCTCCTAGATAGATCTTGGGTGTTCGTAGGAATTTTTTTGATTTTCATGCTTCGTTCCTCATCAGATTTGGCCCTTCAACTTATGATGAATGCCACCTAACAAGTTTCCAAACATATTTTAAATACTCGTTGGTGGTGCTAAATTGTATGTAACATGAACCGTGCACCAGATTAATATAGTAAACAGACATGACAGAAATAAATGATGATTTGTCTCCTTCTGATCGCAAACATAACATTTTTTGCTGCCATGCCAGTTATGCTTAGCAAGGTTATCTTTGGTAAGAACTACCTCCCTCTGCAAAAACCACATGAAAACTTTGGTCTTGGAAGGAACCTTTGTTTTCCAAATATGTTTCCTGCGAAAAATTGGTGCAGAATCCATAAGATCCTCATACATAGACTTCACAGTGAAGACACCATTAGTGGTTAACCTCCACTAAAATTAATTTGGCATCCAAGATAGATTAATTGACATTAATCTAGAAACCAAATGGATTTGCTTAGTCCATTTGTCACCCTGCGAAATTGGATGATCAAAAGGTTATCCCCAAGAACAGAAGCCACTGAATCCTCTTTTCTGAACACAATATTATACATGGTTGGGTATTGTAGAGCTAATGGAGTGTCACCCAACCAGGCATCTTCCCAAAAACTTGTCAATTGGCCGTCACCAATCTTAAAGGAACCTCTCTTAAAAAAGGATGCCTTGACATTCATCAAGCCCCTCCAAAACGATGAATCGGTAGGCTTAGCATCTACTTGGGATAACGTTTTGGAGTTCAGGTATTTGTTATGCAGCAACACTTGCCAAACACCTTCCTCATTAAGTAGCTTATACAACCATTTGTTGAGTCTCGGTGCTAAATCAGGCATATCTCGAGGTAGGGGTCCAAAGCTAGGCATCTTGGAGCGATGGTAACATGGACACAGGATTTTACCCAGGTTCAGGCTCTCTCAAAGAGATAATACCCTACGTCCTACTCTTGATTGTATTGATATGGGGGATAGTACATAGTACATGTATCTACCACGAGATTGTTGTGTATGATTCTAATGATCTAGAATATCCTCTATCGACTAACCTGGCCTCGGCTTATATAATTTATCGAAGGCCTAGGATAACAAGAGTCCTAGTCGGATACGTAGGTGGAGAGGAGTCCTTTTCTTGATCACCAAGTCTTGTGGAATCTTCCTCATATATGTCATGGGCTGCCCAAAGTGGCCCATTAGTGAACCACCATGGGGGTCCTCGGCCCGGCCCACCAGGTCGGGAGATGACGTGGTGAGTACTCCCTAGTCCAGGACACCATCAGTAGCCCCCTGAACCAGTCTTCAAGTTGGCGACGCTCCTTAGTTCTTCCTAACTGTTCTTCATCTTCGGTCGTCGGCCTTGAAAACTGGCTCAACAAATCTTCCCATCTCTGATCTTGAGGATCGCCGAGGTATATCCGAAGAGTTCACACGTAGGGCCTCCGAGGAACCCCTTTAAATTCTCGGCCTTAATCAATGCCTTGTTATTTTTATGCCATACTTTGGGGTTGAAGTTTTTTCCGAGCGGCGGTGTCCTCTTGCAGCCGAGTTCCAATGAGGGACTACATCCGAGGTGTCTTTTTGAAGCTGAGCTCCAACACCGATCTGCATTCGAGGTGTCATAGATCACCTAGGTTTTGAAAAAGTTGAAGGAGTTCAGCCGAGCTTGATGCCGGAAATGCCCTCTATGGAGACAACCACTTGCATCTGAGCTTTACACCGGACTGCTTCTGAGGTGGTGCACCACCTCGTCCGTGGGCTGACTTTTTGCAGAAATTATTTCCGATCGGTGCAGTTTATTTGTTGACGAGATGTATAGCTAGTAGCCCTCAAGGTGTGTGTCGGCCTAAAATCCGGGATGCACCTGAAGGATAAAACAAAACCACTGATCCCAGTAGCCCCTAAGACTTAGGTCGATTCACGAAATTGTCTTGAGGATCAAGTCCTTGCTCTGAAGCATACTTTAGGAACATAAACACGGTGCACAATAGCTCCGGAGACACAGGTTGGGTGCGGCCGACCAACCTGAGGATCGTAATCTCCTCGGAAACAATTTTGCACATTAACTTTTCTGCATTGAATCAACAATGCAGTAGCCCCCGAGACTTGGATTGGGCACATGGCCGACCCTTGGATTGTATCTCCTCAGGAACTTGTTTGGTCGTCATTTGAGTGTCGCCATCATCGAGGTGTACGTCGATAGGAAAGATGCCGAGTTGCAGGTCAGAAAATATTTCCCGAGCTGAATTATTACGCAGGGCACCTCAGTCAAGAGGATGTCCCTCCTCCTCAAAGAGAAACATAAAATAGGTTAAAGGTGTCATAAGTTCGAATAACCAAAAAAACTTATGTAAAAACTATACGTCTGAATTAAATCAAGTTTTTTGGTGCCAATCCAAAATTAGTCTTAAAATTAATTTGTGCTTCTGTCGTGCTTTAACATGCTACATCCGATATGTAGACTTCAAGTGGGTCAGCCTTCGGCTTCAACCTCCTTTCCCGAAGGCGGAGTGCTTCTCATTAGGCCAATTTAGCGAACTAAACTCGAGCGGCTTTAGAGAGGAACCACACTATCCGGTTATTGACCACACACTCGAGTCGGAAAAAGGAGTAGTAGAAAAAGACTTTGCAACGACTAAGAAGAAAACACATTTATTATAAAACGGCTCGTATAAATTTATGAGCCCCCAGTTAACTTGGGTAGAGGAGGCATTTTTAACATACTAAGTTTTTAACAAACAACTTTTTTGTTTAACACAAATATAATGTTTGGTTGAACCGAACAACAATTAAATTTTTTAAAAAGTTTGAGCATGAAAGCGACTTAGCTGGTTAATGTGCTCGGTGTTGATGACGCAGTCCGGGCTTGTGGCGGGACGAGGACGCCGAACGAACTTTGACAGATCCGACATGATGCATAGTCTTTGACTTGACCGAGGTTCCGGCCCCCAAGCCCGAGGTGACCGAGTGAGGAGTTCGGCTTGACGAAGTGGCAACACAGCACAGTCGATGTGGTGAAGCGAAGCCCCCGATCTAGCTAACGTGATGAAGCTGGTCGGCTGGTGACGCCGAAGTCCCCGGAGTAGGTTGATGAAGAGATGGTGAAGCCTCCGGTCTAGCCAAGGTGAGGGAGCAGGTCGACGGTGAGACGCTGGAGCCATCATGTCAGCTGATGTGTCGAAGTAGGTTGGCGTGTTGGATGTCGACTTGAAGAAGAGGCGGCACGGCGCTGCCGACGTAGGTCAAAATTTGTGCCGTGGTCGATGTCGCCTTGATGAAGTGACCGCGCGGCGATGCCGGCGCGCCTGACCCGTGCAATCTGTGGGGCAACGATGTTGTCTTTGAAATTATTTGGACTTCGAGATGCCGAACTCTTGGTCGGCTCGCCGGGCGATGATCCGATGTGGTTGACGTCGGCTCGGCGAAGTGATGACCCGTCTAGCGCAGGTTGGCATCCGTGGAGCAACGAGGTTGGGTGGTTTAACACTGGCACGACAGTGAAGAGCACCTCGGAAAAGGCTCACAACTGTTGGCACGTGTTTGAGATCAAAACACAATACCCTAAAAAAATTCCTTCAAAAAGGATGTTCGATATCCCGTTCATGAAATAGATGAATTCAGGTCGGATTCGTTTCGCGCAGAAAACATATCCAAAAATTAATGCACGCATCAAACGTTTCCCGGAGTTTCAACGGTCAGATCAAGCTAAAGTTTTGAGGGTTGATCGATACGGGAATTCCGCAGCAGATCAACGGTTGGATCTTCCAAAGGATATCCGAGCTAACTGCTGGACTCCTCGCCCTAAACTCGTCCAAATTCGACAAGGCTCCGGTATATCGAAGATTGCTGGAGATTCCTCCATCGGAACGTGATGAAAATTTACAGGCTTGTTCTAGACTCAATTCCACTAAAGCAATCGTCAAAGCGACGTTCGAGGAGATGGGGACGGCGAATGCAAATCCGCTGTCCAGAAGAATCTGCACGGTCGCCCGAGGGCAATGTTGACGTCGAGCCCCCGAGCTTCATGAATGATTCCTCCATGATCTTGATAGAGATCGGAGTTGAAGTTGATGAGGGCGCTCGTCCGATCCTGACAATCTAACATGATGCGCAATCCTCGATCAAGCTGAGGTGACCAGTCAAGCCGGCGACGAAGATGCCGACGTCGATGATGAAGCTTGGTTCCGACGCGTAGATCACACCGGAGCCGATCTGAATTCCCATCGCACCGCGGCGACTGCCAGTGGGGACTTGCATGGGCAACCAATGTCGGTGCTAAATCTGGCATATCTCGAGGTAGGGGTCCAAAGCTAGGCGTCTTGGAGCGATGGTAACATGAACACAGAATTTTACCCAGGTTCGGGCTCTCTCAAAGAGATAATACCCTACGTCCTATTGTTGATCGCATTGATATAGGAGATAGTACATAGTACATGTATCTACCACGAGATTGTTGTGTATGATTCTAATGATCTGGAATATCCTCTATCGACTTGCCTGACCTCGGCTTATATAATTTACCGGAGGCCTAGGATAACAAGAGTCTATTCGGATACGTTGGTGGAGAGGAGTCCTTGTCTTGATCACCAAGTCTTGTGGAATCTTCCTCGTATATGTCATGGGCTACTCGAAGTGGCCCATTAGTGAACCGCCATGGGGTCCTCGGCCCGGCCCACCAAGTCGGGAGACGACGTGGTGAGTACTCCCTAGTCCATGACATCGTCATTGAGTAAGCACTTGTTTTTTATTTCGAGATTCTCAATGCCCAACCCACCTTGATCCTTAGGCCTACCACAAAATGTCCCATTTAGCAAGTCTATACTTCTGCTTCTTCTCCTCGCATTGCTGAAAGAACCTGGACCGATATAAGTCTAGCCTTTTGAAGACCCCTTTAGGTATCTCAAAAAAGGGTAGCATGAACATCGCTATACTAGTTAGGACAACATTGATGAGGGTAAATCGTCCCCGATATGACAAGAGCTTGCCCTTCCAACTGTAGCTTCTTTTCGAAGCCGTTTTCAATAATTTTCCATTCCTTGTTGGTGAGCTTATGGTGACGAGTGAGAATCCCAAGAAACGTAAACGGAAGGGATCCCACCTCACAACCAAATATTTGCGTGTACCGACTCTCCTCCTCTTTGGCCTTACCAAAACGGAAGAGCTCACTTTCGTGGAAATTATTTTTGAGGCCCAAACGTTGTTCGAAGAGACACATAATCAACTTCATATTAATCACTTTCTGAAGGTCATGTTCCATAAAAAGAATTGTGTCATCCGCATACTGAAGGATAGACACACCTCCATCCTCCAGATGCGGGATAGCCCCCCCCCCCAACCCGACCATCATCCTTAGCTCTTGCTATGAGAATAGCCAACATATCCGCCACAATATGAAATAAGATTGGTGACATGGGATCACCTTGCCTCAGCCCCTTCTGGGTTTGGAAATAATGTCTGATGTCATCGTTGACCTTAACCCCAACACTCCCGCCTTGAACATAGGAAGCCACTTGTTTCCTTCACTAGTAAGTGTGCACGTGCAACGCACGTATCATAGAATTATGGAAGAGAGAAAAAATTGGATCGTGGGAAGGGGAGCGGCGACATAAGTGTCGAGGGAGGAGGATTGATTATTGCGGCAGCCACACGAAGAAGATGCCCCATGCCTTTTTTTTAGATCGAGGATGCCCGTGCGGCCATGCCTGCAGGTTTCCTTGATATTTCCCAGCTACTTTGAGTGACTCCTTTGATTATGTTGGACTATTGTAGAAGAGATTATTGGGAACTTTTTTTGTGTACAATCAGTAATCAATAATTGGAAAACATGTTTGTGCTGGATGGAAGAGGCAAAAGAAATTTTCAAGGTAAGACCTGAAGCTTCCTTGAACTGAAAGTTGATTATGCAAGCAGTTGAAGTTAGGATCTAGCGTATCAGTCATGCACTCTGAAGAATGTAAATCCTTTGAACTTGTCTATCAAGTCAAGGATACACGATCCAACTATTGACCTACTTTATAAAATCTATTAGAACACTATTTATACTAAATATAGCGAAAACAAGCACATGTAAGCACAATGTCTGAAAATGTCAAATTGTGTACAAGTCAATTTTGACACTAAAAGTACAGATAGATTTTATGCACTGTAAATGACAGAATCTGGCAACAGAGCTTCAAACCACGGACTGGCAATATATATTTGTGAACCAAATATGACAGAAACTAGCAATATAACTTCATGCCACAGTTTGGAAATAAAATATGACGGTACATAACATTAGCATTAAAAGTGATGTTAAAGAAATTTCAAGCCATTTGACAAAAAGAAAATATCACATTAACCTTAGGCAACAGGCTACCCTGTTTTTCACTCTAATTTAAGGGAACTAAACATGTTTTTGACATGACATGGAAGACAAATGACACATGCTCCTTTTCAGCGGCAAAACAATTTCACTCCTGAAGATAAGTGTTGGAAACATGCACATCCTCTTATTTGACACCTGAACAAGCGACTGGATTAGTTCCAGTATTACAGAGACCAAAGCTCATGAAACATCAGTGTGAATCTAGCAATTTGGGTTTTCCCTTTCATATAAATTATTTACAACATAAATTATTTTTGGAATATAAATTGATTAATATCAGTAGCAAGTTAGGAAAGTCATGTCTGCATAAGCAATAGGTAACTACTTCATAATTCACAACATGAAACCATTTCAGAATTCTAAACACATTTAGAAATCGAAAGCCATCTAAAAATATTTCAGAATTCACAGCATGCCCATATGTATTTAAATAAAATGATGATTCAAATAAAAAAATAAAAAAGCTAACAAAGTATGGTTGACTACAAAATAGCGTGAATAAAAATAAATCAAAGAAGAATGAACCTACATCATCCAGGTCTGGCCGGTCCTGTGGTAGCTGTCCGGGCATCAGCTCTGTTGTTATCTCCTCCCAGTACGGGTTACATGTCATCGTGATAAAGTAATCTGGTTTACCCCATCGCTGCACTATGGCCATTGCATCTAGGAACCTTCTCTGCATATCTCTATCACCACCAGGAAATGTCCTTAGAAGCACAATCCTTTTACCAATTCGATCACCACATGACTCACCAGCAGCGATCGTGTCTACAAGACCCTACATAGAGGATACATAATGCAGACATTAAGAATACTGAACTATATAGTAAAAGTGAGATCGATAATGTCATAAAAAAACAACTTCCAGCACGCACACTCCGAAACCTTTAATAATCAGTACATCACATTCCGAAAGATCTAATGATCAGTAAAAAATGAGGGAGCTAACTACAACAGTGACAATTTGAGTTGAATTGATTTGGTCAATACACGCACCTCTGAATTCTGTTGATCGATCCCAGTGAATTTGATCCCCGACTGCATATCAGACGTAACACGTCCGCTTGTTCGCTCGCTCGTCGACGTAGCCGCTCAGGGCTGTTGAAACACCTGGCAAAACATCAATATAAAAAATATGTTGGATTCAGAACGCTAAACCAATTCACAGAGCAGCGGCAGCACACGTACGCAAAGCTAGCCTCAAACAAGCAGAGAGGTAGGTTAATTGATTTCTTGTCTAGCTAGAGGTACGTGCACTTGTAACCATAGATGTACGGATCGTACGTGAAGCCCGTCCACGTCGCTGTTAATTCTCTCGTGATCATTCAATTCATATCCGTGTGAACTTGAAGTTGAAATCAGAACACGCACCTTAGTAATCAAGGCAGCAGCGGGTATGGATTCCTAGGGCCGATGGTGATGTCTACACGCGTATGTGGATGTGGATGTGGTGATGAGACTTGGTCGATGACATAGTGAGAGCACAACCACAAAGCGAGGACGGCGAGGGGTTGGAACAAGGTCTGGACGGCGCGAGGAGGGCTGCCTGCGAAATCCGGATCGAGAGGTTTGAGCGAGGCCTGGACGACGCGAGGTGGAGGTCCCCAGGTTGGAGCGAGATCGTGGTAATTATTGCTTAATTATGATGACGGAGATCGTGGTAATTATTGCTAATTGATTATGATTAAAATAGACCTCGACGATGCGAGGTGGAGGTCTCTATGTTGGAGCGAAATCTGGGTAATTATTGCTTAATTATGATGACGGAGATCATGTTAATTATTGCTAATTGATTATGATTAAAATAAAATCAATTATAGTAAATGATGTGAATTAGATGTGATACAACATTGAGGCAATCCGATCCATTGAGAGATGGCGGGTGTGTGGCTGAGATGTAATGTTTCTGCCACAACTCGATTGTTTAATAGTAGTGGAGATTCAGCCGCAAAACCTTTCATGCCACGGGCTTGTTGAAGAAAATGCCACTTAACTTTGTCATATGCATTTTCAAAGTCCACCTTAAATAAAACTCCATCAAGTTTCTTTGCGTGGAGCTCATGGATCGTCTCATGAAAGACAACCACTTCCTCAAGAATATTGCGACTTGGCATAAAGACACGGTGCGTTGGGCGCACGACCGTATGAGAAATAATAAACAATCTATTAGTCCCCATCTTTTTTAAGATTTTAAAACTGACGTTCAACAGGAGATGGGTCTAAATTGCTCAATCCGAACATCATCCAAAGCGTGATAATTTAGGACTAACTTGACACCCCTTCAATAGATTTAGAACTTGTGGTGTACTTTACTCTTTTAAAATACAGTGAAAAAAAATCATATATACATGAGAATGTCATGTACATGTACACGTGAGTAAATTTTGACGATGAACACGATTAGAATGAGGGCTACAAAAGAATCAAACAAATTTGTAGCTTTTAGCACATTAACTATTCACTCTCAAAATCAACGAATTTGTTCCGGCAAATCCATAGTACTAGAGCATCTCCAATAGAAGATGTAGATAAAAAAATAATTAACTTTTGCATCTCCGAAGCCAAAATCCCTCTCTAACAGATGGTGTAGATGCAAAGAAAAAAAAATTACATCTCCATCTCTCGGAAATGTAAAATACAACACCTCGTGATGCAAATATACATCTCCGCCTACAGGAGATGTAAAAACGTCAGTCGCACGCCAACCGCCCAACTGCCTTCATTTCACTTCCGCCCGTCTGCTTCCGTCGCCGACGATTTCTGCCCGGAAACGCCGCCGCCGCCTCCTGTCTGTCCATCCCCGACCCCGCCGCCCATCCCTGCCGCCAGCCGCGCCGCCGTAGTTGCCGACGACCCACCAATTTGAGTCCGCCCAGCCGACAACCGCCCGCCTCCGCCGCTGGTGATTTGTGCCCGAAAATGCCGCCGTCGTCGCCCGTCCGTCCACAAAAAGGAAAAAACAGAAGACATCACAATTACTGGATGACTCGCCCAATAAACATCTTCCGTTTCCCAATATAAATCACCAAGCACCAGAATCCTCCCCCACCAGGCCCCTCTGCGCAGCCCCAGAATACAAATCGTGGACGCCCATCGCACGCGGTTCTCTGGTCCATGCAAATACAGCGCCCCCCTTCGCTCCCTGGCACATCCACTCTCGGCCCACACGGCCCTTCCCCTCACTACCCAGCAGGCCCCGGGCACTTAGGACCCATACGAGTATGGAGGCGGCTGCGCAAAACTGCGGAGAGAGCGCGGCTGAAAGCGATAAGCGGAAATTCCGGGGCACTGCGCGTAATCCCGCGGGTGCGGGGGCCCAGCAGGAGGGGGGCGTCTGGCCCAGTGATTGTACCGTCTCGGTAATTGATGTTGCAGGGCGGAAGTGCCCCCCCCCACCCACACAAGAGTCGTTTGTGCGAGTAACCACGGGGCCGCAGGACGGCAGGGGGGTCGCGTAGTTTCCGTGGTGGCTCTGCATAGTGTCGCGTGACCCCCCCCTGACGTCTACCTGAAGGTATGACCAAGGGAAGCGAGTGTGACCGTTCCGTCGTGAAAATGAGACATCGGGGGTCCCCGACCCCGCCGCTACCCCGCGTCTTATCCCCCCCTCCAGCTTGCTCCTATCCGCCTATGGTTTCTGCCCGGAAACGCCGTCGCCGCCTCCCGCCCGTCCATCCCCGACCCCGCGGCCCATCCCTACCGCCAGCCGCGCTGCCGTAGCTGTCGACGACCCACCGATTTGAGTCTGCCCCGCCGACGACCTCCCACCTCCGCTGCCGGTGATTTGTGCCCAGAAATGCCTCCGCCGTCGTCCGTCCGTCCATGCTCGACCCCACCGCGACCCCGCGACTTATCCACCACGCCAGTCGTGCCGCCCTAGCCGCTGACGACCCGTCGATTTTATTCCGCCCCGCCAATGACCGCGCGACGGATTTGGAGGTTCGTCGGCCGTAATGGGCGTAGCAACTCACGGCCGCCTTCCCTAGTAGCCGCTGCCTGCAGCCGAAGCTAGTAGGGTAGCCGCACGACCACCGCAACCTGCCAAGCCGGCGGTTTCTCGGCCGTTACCGCCGTCGTTGTGTCGTCGCGAGTGTAGTCCTTCGGCAGCCGCGCGGCCGTCTAGAGGCTGTTGAAGCAGCCGCTGCCCACCCAAGACCCTTTGTGCTGCCCATCAACGCTTCGACCCGCCGCCGGCCGTTTCTTCCACCTCGCACGCAACGTGTTCGATAAAATTATTTGTTGGAGTAGGAGATTTACATCACCGAATATACATCATCTATTTGAGTTGCTCTTTAACATTGCCAATATACAACATTTGTTGGAGTTCCTCTTTTTTAGAGATGTAAAAAACACTTTTTGAAGATGTAAATTTTACATCTTCTGTTTTACATCTCCAAATTTGCGTCTTCTATTGGAGATGCTCTTGCATCATGAAATTTTAACACACATATATTACATCCTTATGTACACATGTATATTGTTTATCTAGATTTTTAAACTGAAAAGATTTATTTTTGTTTTTTCTTAAAATAACAGTGTTTTTTGCCTTCTTTTGTGAACGGAGGGAGTAGGATGCGGATCTCTAAACGGACGCCGAACCGAGCTCTCCGCCTATGGCCTAGTTCTTTTGGCCGATTCTCCCAGAATATTGAGAATCGACCCTCCACCCAGCTTCTCCCAGAATCTTGAATTCATATTTTTTTTTTTACAATCCTAGTTGTTCACATCTCTCGAGATTACGGGAGAATCGGCCAAAAAAAACTCGGCCTATACCGGTCAAGTTCCAACTGCCGCCCGCCGGCACCCCCGAAATTTCGCCAGTCTTTGATCAGCGCCTGCCCCCTGGCGGGCTCCTCGTCCTCCTCCCCTGCGCGCCCACGTTTATCGTTGGTCACGAAATTCGGCAATGGAAAACATCGAGATGGCCAGCCAACGACGAATTCCCGGAGACTCTTTCGCCCGTGCGCTTGCGCGGACGGGTTCTTCTTCCGTCCGCCGCATCGCCTGATGTCAACCACCACAAGAAGAGGGAAACGAACCTGGAAAGATCGTGGGGTCGCAGGTTAGTTATACACTCCTCCACATTTTGCGCAATGGCATGACTACCTGTGGATGGTGGTTGATTCGCCTTCTTATTTTCTGACAGCCGTGCCAAGGGGAGGGGAGGAGGCGATCAGGCAAATCGCTGCTTCTTTTTTTAGGAGCTAGCTTTGCTACAGGTTTGATCTTATCCCGGAATCTGATGTGTATGCACGTTCCTCGCGTGAACTTGCGTCGACTAATTTCGCACCATAAAGGCCAAGGCCTCGGTGGCGGGGGGCGGCAAATAGTCGAGCGCCTTGTGCGCACTGTGTTTGTGCCACCAATGGAAACCACCATGCCCTGATTGCACTAGGCAGGGTTGCGAATAACGCGAAGGAGTTCCTGTTCCTCCTTTATTCTTGCAACTATACTGAACCTGCAACAATTTTGCAACATAACTGCACGGCATTCCCCTTGTGTTGTGTGCCATGGCGCAGTGTCATGCATATCTTTACTGCAGCCCATGTTATCACTTACACTGTTTAATCAAAAGAAATGTGATGTCTGGTGAATTGTTTATTATGGCATCACCATATTTAGTTAGTTTGTTTTATTATTAGTTAGATTGTTCTAGTTTTGCCTCGTCCTATTTTGTTATGTTTGTGTTAACATCCAGGCATCCAGCAATCGGCATCATAGGTTCATTACCTTAACCTTACAATCACGTGAATGTTCTAGGACACTATATCTCTCTTGAACATCTACAGCACACAGGGCGCATGTTCTGTGAGTAAGAGTAACACAAATGAATCAGTTTAGATTTTCATCACCTAACAAGATTCTTACTCAAACTGTGTATTTTCCCAATAGTCAAATTCATAACTTAGCTGATGCTAAAGAACCCTTGTTCCTGGGTTGCTAGTCTACAACATAGAAACAGGTGCAAGTATTGCCTTAACCATCTCTTCCATGCTCAAGGTTCTTGAATGTGGTGATTGAAAGTTTATTGTTTCTTTGACAAATAGGCATGCTTGCCATAATTTATTTAGTGGTTTCTTAAATCTATTCGGTGGATGGATTGACAGATCAAAACTCGGGAAGCGATGCCATCTCCATCAGCAACTATTCATGTGGCAGTTCCACCACCCTATGTAACATCGCATGGAGCTAAAATTGCAAGGCTGCATATGTATGACTGGATTGTGTTGGTTATTCTAGTTGTGCTGGATGGAGTACTAAATAAAATAGAACCATTCCATCGATTTGTTGGATCGGACATGCTCACGGATCTCCGATATCCCATGAAAGACAACACGGTGCCATTTTGGACGGTGCCGGTATACTCCCTCTGTCTCAAAATAACTGTCTCAAGCTTAGTACAATTTTGTACTAGAGCTAGTACAAAGTTGAGACACTTATTTTGGGACGGAGGAATATATTTTTAACTCTTAGTTCTACCCTGTTTATTTTCATGAACCTCCTAAGGACATTGTGTTGAATTATCGTGATTATGCAGATATATGGTATCATTGGACCTATGATTATCATGATCAGTATATACATCAAGAGGAGGAATGTCTATGATTTGCATCATGCCATACTAGGTTCATTCATATTCTTCCGTGCAAGTATGTGATATCTTATTCTTATGCAATTAATCTGAAATCTAGCTTGTCCTACCAGGTCTCCTCTTTTCAGTGGCTATAACTGCAGTTTTAACTGATGCGATTAAGGATGGTGTTGGTCGGCCACGTCCAGATTTCTTTTGGCGCTGTTTTCCTGACGGAGTACCTGTAATGTGCTCACCTTCGGTTGATCTTTCATTGATTGTTTGAGTGGAGCCCTTCGCACGATTTCATCTGACCTTTCTATGCAACTTATGGCTTTGCTTGATGTTCAGGCCTATGACAATTTTACTACGGGCGTCCTGTGTCATGGTAAAGCGAGTGATATCAAAGAAGGTCACAAGAGTTTCCCTAGTGGTCATACTTCTTGTAAGTGAAAGCATGTTGGTCAGTTCCCTTTTACCTCAGTAATGCAAAAACTATAATTGCTGATACTCTAAACTGCAAGAGCTTTACATGCTTCCTGTTCTTGAGGTGAACGACTCACAAATTTTCTGTTTCTCAGTGTCTTTTGCTGGCCTCGGGTTCCTGTCATGGTATCTAGCTGGTAAAATCAAAGCTTTTGATCGAAGAGGCCATGTTGCAAAACTCTGCATTATTCTTCTCCCTCTGCTTGGTGCAGCCTTAGTGGCTGTTTCTCGAGTAGACGACTACCGGCATCATTGGCAAGATGTGTGCACTGGTGGAGTTCTGGGTAGGTCTGACATGGTTATCTATTAAAGATTACGTTGCAAAACAAATAAAGATAGAATTTAAAAGTGTTGTACACGTAATTCTTGATAATCTAATGTGTTAACTAAAATTCTGCAGGACTGGTGGTTGCTTCTTTGTGCTACCTGCAATTTTTTCCACTGCCGTCTGACGAAAATGGTATGCTTCATACTTCTTTTCGGGTAACTCCAAGACCCCACAGAGTTAGGGAATAGTTCTTAGAAATCACTGGTGTCAATTGGAAAGTGCTTTGCAATAGTGAAAATTGGCATCAAGGTCTAGCCTTCAGGCATTATAACCACATACTCATTTGTACAAAATCATCAGAGCAAAGGTTTTCATTGTGTGTTCTGTAATATACTTGGGTTGTTATGCGCCACTGATGATACAGTAGCATGTATGAAAACAGATACGTGGAGGTTTTGTGTCCAATTTCCAGTTCATCGCATAATTTGGTAACAAACTCTTCAACAATATCCCTTGAAGTGCTCAAACTAATATTTATCTTTTGTCACCACAATTGACAACGGGTGCCCTTCACACCAAACAATTTTTATTAATCATGTGCTATGCACATGGCGAGAAATGCTTATATTGATGTATTTTTTATTGTGGGGGAATATAGTATAAACTACTAGGTAATTCAAGACCGGAGTTTGATGTAGCAGGGCTATCTCATACTCTACTGTAATTTGCTCTGTTCGAAAGCTAAGATCATTATCTTCTTTTATCTTTGTCAAGATTATTGATGATTTTACATTCTTCAATGACAGGTCTATGGCCTCACGCGTACATCCGGCACATTCATAACCCGGAAGGGGGACACACAAGTGCAACCCACAGCGATGGATCGCCAAAACTCGGTGCGGAACGGTTCGTTTGAAGGTCCTGATGGACTAGAGACGAGGGCTAGGTTCCATGGAGGTTGGTCGTAGACAGCAATAACGGATTACTAACATGAATAGGATGGTTGCTAAATATCTGATGTGTTTTCAATAGAACCTGAAAACCTGAGGTACTATGTAGACCTTTCAGGTCCCACTTAATATATTCCTCGCAATATAGGAAGTAGATATCATATATTAGGCTATCAAGATAATTCTCAGGATGATTGTCCAGATATTGCTTTTAACATGGGGTAGAACATTGATAGTATGATGTTAAGTTCTGGATGATCTGTGACCCCTGTTCTTTGTAACTGCACCTTTTATCCTGGAGGTTGTAGCAAGTAGGTAGAGTGATTTTGAACATCATTGTGTTGAAATAATAGATGGGCTTTAGGCCCATATGAACAATGATTCCTGGTTAATCTTGAGGCCCATGTAGGATATGGCAGGTGGTGGAAAGTTTAGTACCACCTTGCTAGTTGAGGAGAGTTGAGACCCCTTTATAAGGGCTGCTCTACCACTTGCCATTGGGAGCTTGGGAAGAGGAGTGGTACACGCGCGCTCCTCCGCCGCCCACCTCGCCTCGGCACGACGCGCGCGCTCCGCGGGAATGAGCCGAAGCTTATTTTTGCCGGTCAGGAACGAATTAATTAATCCGGGATTAATTAACGAGTCGCTAACAGGTGCGCCACTGTCCGAGACGTTAGACGTGGACTGGTTGCGTTCCCGGGATTCGTCGACTCCGTTCGCGGGTGTTCGACCCTTCTCCGGGAACGACGACTCCCTTCCCGGGAGTGTGTCGACTCGGTCGTGGGCCTCCGCCCAGGCCCACGACTTTCTACCCGACGACCTATATAAGAAGGCTCTGGCCAGTGGAGTGACCTAGTTCAGTTCACTCACTCCCTCTCGCGTAACCCTAGCTGTCATCTACTGTTCCTCACTCTGAGCTGCCTCCGGCGATCCCATCCCGACGACCGCGTGCACGGTTGGTCGGGAGAGCAGGTGCCTCCGGAACACTGTCGTTCGAGATCCTGCCCGGGAGAACGGCAATAAGGTTTTTGGGGAGCATCTCGACGCGACTGCTCCCGATCCGTCCCCATCTTCGCCCGCCTCTGCTTCGACTACTTCCCCTGCATCGAGACCATGGTCGACTACGCCGCCGCCAAGAAGGCCACGGACGACGCCGAGGCTGCTGCTGCCGCCGCCGCGCTGGCCTGGCCAACCGGAGGGTATGATCCGTTCATCCCTCGTTTACTCGTACTTGTGCTAGATGTATATGTACTGCTCATAGATGGTTCGCTTCTATGTTCTGTACATGCTAGTATGCTTAGATATTGGTATAAGATGAATACCGTTTTTGCCATGCTTACTGTCTACTCGTGGATTAGTCTAATCGGAAAAGTGCTAATATTTCCAATTTCCAGTTCATCGCATAATTTGGTAACAAACTCTTCAACAATATCCCTTGAAGTGCTCAAACTAATCTTTATCTTTTGTCACCACAATTGACAACGGGTGCCCTTCACACCAAACAATTTTTATTAATCATGTGCTATGCACATGGCGAGAAATGCTTATATTGATGTATTTTTTATTGTGGGGGAATATAGTATAAACTACTAGGTAATTCAAGACCGGAGTTTGATGTAGCAGGGCTATCTCATACTCTACTGTAATTTGCTCTGTTCGAAAGCTAAGATCATTATCTTCTTTTATCTTTGTCAAGATTATTGATGATTTTACATTCTTCAATGACAGGTCTATGGCCTCACGCGTACATCCGGCACATTCATAACCCGGAAGGGGGACACACAAGTGCAACCCACAACGATGGATCGCCAAAACTCGGTGCGGAACGGTTCGTTTGAAGGTCCTGATGGACTAGAGACGAGGGCTAGGTTCCATGGAGGTTGGTCGTAGACAGCAATAACGGATTACTAACATGAATAGGATGGTTGCTAAATATCTGATGTGTTTTCAATAGAACCTGAAAACCTGAGGTACTATGTAGACCTTTCAGGTCCCACTTAATATATTCCTCGCAATATAGGAAGTAGATATCATATATTAGGCTATCAAGATAATTCTCAGGATGATTGTCCAGATATTGCTTTTAACATGGGGTAGAACATTGATAGTATGATGTTAAGTTCTGGATGATCTGTGACCCCTGTTCTTTGTAACTGCACCTTTTATCCTGGAGGTTGTAGCAAGTAGGTAGAGTGATTTTGAACATCATTGTGTTGAAATAATAGATGGGCTTTAGGCCCATATGAACAATGATTCCTGGTTAATCTTGAGGCCCATGTAGGATATGGCAGGTGGTGGAAAGTTTAGTACCACCTTGCTAGTTGAGGAGAGTTGAGACCCCTTTATAAGGGCTGCTCTACCACTTGCCATTGGGAGCTTGGGAAGAGGAGTGGTACACACGCGCTCCTCCGCCGCCCGCCTCGCCTCGGCACGACGCGCGCGCTCCGCGGGAATGAGCCGAAGCTTATTTTTGCCGGTCAGGAATGAATTAATTAATCCGGGATTAATTAACGAGTCGCTAACAGGTGTGCCACTGTCCGAGACGTTGGACGTGGACTGGTTGCGTTCCCGGGATTTGTCGACTCCGTTCGCGGGTGTTTGACCCTTCTCCGGGAACGACGACTCCCTTCCCGGGAGTGTGTCGACTCGGTCGTGGGCCTCCGCCCAGGCCCACGACTTTCTACCCGACGACCTATATAAGAAGGCTCTGGCCAGTGGAGTGACCTAGTTCAGTTCACTCACTCCCTCTCGTGTAACCCTAGCTGTCATCTACTGTTTCTCACTCTGAGCTGCCTCCGGCGATCCCATCCCGACGACCGCGTGCACGGTTGGTCGGGAGAGCAGGTGCCTCCGGAACACTGTCGTTCGAGATCCTGCCCGGGAGAACGGCAATAAGGTTTTTGGGGAGCATCTCGACGCGACTGCTCCCGATCCGTCCCCATCTTCGCCCGCCTCTGCTTCGATTACTTCCCCTGCATCGACACCATGGTCGACTACGCCGTCGCCAAGAAGGCCACGGACGACGCCGAGGCTGCTGCTGCCGCCGCCGCGCTGGCCTGGCCAACCGGAGGGTATGATCCGTTCATCCCTCGTTTACTCGTACTTGTGCTAGATGTATATGTACTGCTCATAGATGGTTCGCTTCTATGTTCTGTACATGCTAGTATGCTTAGATATTGGTATGAGATGAATACCGTTTTTGCCATGCTTACTGTCTACTCGTGGATTAGTCTAATCGGAAAAGTGCTAATATTTCCAACACATTGTAGTCTTACCCTTGAAGTTAAGGACGCGTCTAGGGAGCAGCCGGCCGCTCCCTAGCGTTCCCCGGTGGCCTCCCCGAACAGGAAAGTTCCTGTCCCCCCATCGAACAGAAAGGCAAGTCTCCCAGGCAGCCCGCGACCCCCCGCGATCACCTGGTCCCTGACTCACGTGATCGTCCCATCCCCACCTTCCCTCCCCCCTCACGTGATCCTCCCATCCCACTTTCCCCCACCCCCACCCCCTCCCCTCCTATTCCAAGCGCCAGCCGCCAAAGCATGGACCCCATCTTCTTCTCCCCCAAGAAAGAGGCAAGGTTCATCCTCCTCAGATCACAAAAGCTTCACGCCTTGCAATGCCGCCATCCATGAAACTGTTGATCTAAAAACAGCTAGAAAAAGCAGAGGAAGTAGGAGAAGCAGCAGAAGTAGGGGAGTTCAGAGGTAAAACTAGTAGATCTGCTCACCTTCCCCCAGCCCCAACCCTCCCCCAGCATGTTCTGTAGAAAATTGGATCTTCTTGATCCAATATGTGTTGATTTGCTGCATGTGTGTTACATCCTGTTGCATATGAAGCACGTTGTAAAGACCTGCTGCACGTGTTTTTAACCCTGTGTTGAATCATCTACTAGTTCTGGCAAAAAACACATCTTGTTTGAGCAAAAATAGTGTAAGCATGGGGCAAGTAGCAAAAAACTACACATGGATCTTTTGTGCCATAAAAAAGGGATGAACAATGTGCTCAGTAGTAACTTGACTTCATTGTAGTAACTTGCGTTCTAACATTATGCAAAACATCATGGCTGATGGAAAGCAACTTGGATGAAGAGGCTAGGCAAAAAATTATATTGTCTAAAGCAACTTGCATTGTAACACTAGGCAAAAGAATTGCTTACATTAGCAACTTGCATTTGTAACAGTAGGCAAAATTACTGTGAAAAAGCAACTCATGGATGATGGAAAGCAACTTGGATGAAGAGGCTAGGCAAAAAACTACTGTGAAAAAGCAACTCATGTAGAAGCTAAAAACTACTCCTACTGGGCAGTTGTTTCCTTTGTACTTTTGTTCAGCAGTGGCGAAAAAGTGAGGTTTAGTTTACCTTTGCATTAAGGACTAGGTTGCATTAAATCCTTCAGCATGATCCCAAGATGTATTCCCGCTGTTGTTGTGTTCTCGCGATTGGCGGGGAAAAATGGGGTGTATGCAAAAATATTGGTATTTTGATCCTGCAAAAAGGAAATGGCAAAGAAATTTCCTATACAACAACCATAAAATGCATCACCTTGCAGGACAAAAAAAGAAAACTCATGACCTGGACAAACAGATTACTTGAAACTGACTACACGAAGACAGTGATAACCAAGGTTGCTGCTAGTACAAACTATAGGAGAAACAAAAGTACTGAACATAAAAGGACAATATATGTTGCCCATAACTACTGTTATTCTTAAGTTTTTTCTAACACAAAACATGCTGCTGCTCTCTCTGTTTTTTGGTGTGAAATCCATGTTGAAAACACTCCGGATAACTGCTATTCTTTGGCATCTGGCTTGCTTCCGCCATGAAATCCTTGAAAACCATGCAGACATAGGAGTTGCCTGCATTTTAAAACGATAAAAGAAAGTAAAAAAAAAGTATGATACAAGCAAAAGCAAGCCTATGTTGTATGTTCAAGTGTTTCGTACAACAAAAAGGATGCTATCTTATCATTCTGGTGTGATTGCCTGAATTTATTTCTTACTTGCTTGTCTCATCAAGCTAACTAGCTTTAGTTTTCTGGTTTAAAAATGCACAGGCTGAAAAGATGATTGACCTAAATGAGGAACCAGATGAAAATATTTTTGATGGTATGGATATTGATGATCCAGTGTACTCTACACAACAGGGTGCTCAAAATCCTGAGTTTGTGGCTGAATCTCCTAATCCTCCTATAACGCAAAATGCCACTGCTGCTGCGGCGAAACAATGGAGACAGATGAATAAGCACCTGCAGCACAAGAAACTGAGATTGATGGTCATACCCTTGATGGCACGGGTGCCGCGGGTGATACAAGTGTGACTGTTGGTAATGGTTTGACAGACTTCGGTGCTGAAAATGATGATGAAGCTTGGTCACAGCCCAAGGAGCCTTATGTGGGCATGAGGTTTGACACTTTGGAAGGCGCCAAAGAGCACTAGAATGCATATTCCTTGCAGATTGGTTTTTCAACCAAAATGAATACTTCAAGGAAGGCTGTGAAAACTGGAGTGTTGATAAAACAACAGTTTGCTTGCAACAAGTTTCGAAAGCCTGAAGCCGATGACGGAGGGGCAGAAAAGATTCCTGTGCTAGATGATATTGTTGAGCAAACAAAAGATGATGATGAAGACGAGGATATTGTCTTTGTTGATGATGATAGTAAAACCAAAAAGAGGAGCAAGAAATGAAAGAGAGACAAAATATTGCAAACTGGTTGCAAAGCTAAGATGGTTGTGAAACTAATAGATGGCAGATGGGAAGTGATATATTTTGTTGGCGAGCACAACCATCCATTAGTTGACAAACCATGTTTGACTAAGTACTTGAGATCACACAAAGGGATCCCAGCAGAAGAAAGGGCCTTCCTTACCCACCTTCATAACTGCAATTTGACAACAGGTCTATAACCATATTTCCCCCCTCCCCTCCAACTTTAACAGCCTAGACTTGCCTAAGTATTGTATCTTTGTTGCTTGCAACATATGTGTGGTTTGCCAGACTAAGTACACAAACATGCTTGGTTGACAAAAAAAAGTCTGCTCCCCCCTAAAACTTGCCTTATTTTTAAGTAGTAGTTGCCTGCTTTGTACAGAAAACAAGCAAGGTAGTGCCTGTGTTGTCTTGTCTTTGTTATGAAATATGATAGCTGGACTTGCCTAGTATTCATCTGTTTGTTGCTCAATGTATATTTACTACTTGCCTATCTGCCTTTTGCCTATTGTTGAATTTTTTATTGCTCAAATGCATATTAGTACTTCCTTAGTTGGTTTTATGCAGCTTGTTCTGGTATTTTTACCCACTGCTGAATTGCCTGTGTGTTTGTGCGTTAGTTGCTTGTACAAGAGGATGAATTGCCTAAACTCTCCATTTGAGTTGCCTGGTGAAAGAAATAAAACTGTTTTTGGTACTATTCTTGGGTAAAAAGGATTAACCACCATTCTGACTTCATTGACTGCAGGGCGTATGATGCACATCATGTCAGATTTCTATGGGACAGAGCTAATTGTGCCTTATGGAACTAAGCACATTACGAACCTCAAGACGGTTTTGAACAAGGATGCTACAAGAGAAGGCGATATGATAGAGACAGTTGCATACTTCAAAGATCAGCAAAAAGAGGATCCAGATTTATTTTACAAGATAAAGTGTGATGAGGAAGACAGAGTGGAGAATATTTTCTGGGTCGATGGTGCGGCAAGGAAGGCATACGCGAAAGCTTATCATGATTGCATCTCCTTTGACACGACATACAGGACTAACATGTACAACATGCCCTTTGCGCCATTTATTGGAATTAATCTACATGGGCAGTCATTTATATTGGGTTGTGGTTTTGTTAGGCAAGAGTTGGCATCTAGTTTCGATTGGCTATTCTAGACCTTCCTTGAAGCAATGCATGGAGTAGCACCAACCAACATCATAACCGACCAAGACATCGCAATGGCACAATCCATTAAAAGGGTCTTCCCTACAAGTGTGCACCGCTGTTGCCGTTGGCATATTATGAAAAAAGCACAAGAGAAGCTGGGATCATTGTTGGGGCGAAACCCTGGTTTGTCGCAAGATTTCAACAAATGTGTTGACTTTAGCTTGACACCAGAGGAGTTTGAGGCGCGATGGACTGAGTTGTTGTTGAAGTATGAGGCTATGACTGACTCCCACTTTGAGACTCTATACAAGTACCGAGAAACATGGGTTCCTTGTTATTTCAAGCACCAATTCTTCCCCTTCTTGCAGTCAACTCAATGCAGCGAGGGGTTCAATGCTGTCCTTAAGCGATATGTGAACCCACACAAGTCCATCTTGAACTTCGTGAAGCAATATCAGAAAATCCAAACACACATACTAGTTCGAGAGGGTGCGAAAGATTACAGGACGGGACATTTGCAGAGTGAAATGTGGTCATCTTACCCCATTGAAAAGCAAGCCTATGATTCGTACACTAGAGACTTGTACAAGAAGTTCCGCGACGAGTTTCAGTTGACTACGAGGTACAACGTGCGGCCCCACGGTGAACACTTGTATGAGCTTTACCCCAATCAAGAATGGGTTGCTAAATATGGTTCTAGGAGCTATTTTGTGACTATTGAAGCTAGTGTTGGAGACTACAGATGTGAGTGTTGCAAGTTTGATAGGGACGGTATGCTTTGCTGCCATATATTGAAGGTTTTCAACCATCTTGGGGTCGATGAAATCCCAACGCAGTACATCATTAGAAGATGGACACCTCTGGCAATCCCCGATGCACCCCCTGCTGTCGAGGATCAGCCTGACGAGATGCCGACACAATCGAAGAAAGAACTCCGGCATGCACATTTGATGATGGATTTTGGTAGTCTTGCTAGGGTTGCTAGTGCATCAGATGCTGCGACAGATATTGTAAAGAAGCATATGCGTGGAGCACGTCACGAAATAAAGAATCTCAGCATGTCAAGGAAGAAGAAAACAACAGCACCTCCCAGTGGGCCCACTGGTGGTCCTCCGCCATCAGCTGGTGGTCCTATGCCACCAATGAGAAATGCTTCGGCGAGTAGTGGCAACGCACCGCCACCTGCTGCGCAAGCCCCTGCTAGTTCTAGGCAGCGTCAAACTATTTCTGCCCCACAGCCAAAAAATGCAGCATCACTAACTATAAACTCTATGGGACCGGGTGTGCATCCACAGGCAGCAGTTAGGGGTGCGCCACTTCACATGGGGTCTGCAGTGCCAAGCTCATGCGCTGCACAGCAATCATCGGGATATGTCCCTCAAAGTAGGGGGGCTGCACCACAACCCATGGGGTCTGCGCTGCAACTGTTGGGGACTCCAACACTAAGCAGTGGGCCTGCGCAAACACTGAGGGGGGCTCCGCAACAACTGTTGGGAGCTGCAACACTAACCAGAGCGCCTGGACCAACAATGATGAGGGCTCCTCAACCAAGCTGGTGGCCTGGACCACCACGTAGGGGAAATGTACCACCATCCACGGGTACTACAGCAGCAGACATGAGCTGTGTGACGAATGTTGGCCTTGCACCATTGCTTAGAGATCGTGCAACAGTTGCTAGTGGTTCTGGGCTGCGTCCCACTTCTACTACTGTACAAGAAAGATGTGTAGCCCCACTTTCATCTTCTTTGGCGCAACCTCCTGGTGGACATGCGCACTAGCCACTCAACATAGCATCCCTACATGCAGCTGTTGCAGTTGCGCAAGGTGCTTCTAGCACACCTGACCCTCCAATTCCTAGAGACCCCCCAAAATCGACTACAAAAGGGAGAGCGAAGTCGAAAAGGTTGCAATCAGCACTTGAGCTGCATCCGAATAGGAAAAACAAGTGTAGCTATTGTGGGTCTGTGAACCACAATATTGCACTGTGCACCACAAGATTGGCATGATGAACACCACAGAATGGAAATAGATGGAGTTCCAATTATCAAGAGAAAATGAGTGAGAACTAGATGCCCGAAGATATGTTAGGAACGTCATTTGCTATTTTCTGTATGCACCTGTTTACTATCATTTGCATTACCGTTTCAGGCAAAGGACAAGTTGCTTTTTAAGGCTGTAAGGTTCAAAAAAGCTCTAGATAACTCTATCGGTATTTTGGACTGCATGATTATGTAGTTTGGATTGCCTGATACTACAGTTTGAATTGCCTAGTGGCAACAAATGTTGTAGTTAAATCTGGGTATTTCATGTCTGCATTTTCGCATACTATGTAGGCAATTTCTGTTTGGTATTGTTCAAAGTTAGAGAATGGATTCAGTCAACTCCTTGTTTGTTCAAAAAATTACAGGCGACTTCTGAAAAATGTTGATGATGCAAATAATCTTCATGTAAAAAAGATGTTGGCAACTTCAATTTTTACGCGACCAAAAAAAGTTAGTAAAAACATGAATGAACAAAAACCTGACCTAAGCTAACTTCAGTACAGCTTCCCATGGAGCCTTGTTGCGCTTGGTGTTAACCCACGTGTCTGTCAGTTGCTTCCTGATATTTGGAACATCCTCTGTTGTGAATCTTGGAACATTCCTTGCCTCCCAACCATTTGCAATTGAGGGAGCAAAAATGCCACAGACGAATCTAAACAATAATAGAGCATGTTTCAGATCAGCTATACTGTTGTATGGGAAACAAGTATGAATTTGTTTTGGAGATTGTCTGGGAATTGATGCTTACTTATTAGTTTGTTTTGGCACATCAATGTTGATAAGTGGGAAATCATCCATTGAGACGTGAGACTTCGCATAGTGCTCTTCCCATAGAGCCCGAAAACTAGCAACCATAATCCTTGCGCAGTCATCTAGACTCTTGTCCTGAAGTGTCCTCCATGAATCAAGCACCTCGAACCTTTGATCCCTTATATTCACGTTGAAGACCCAATAATGGTTGCCTATAACTGGCTTTGACTTGTCAATATTCTCTAACACAGGGAACATTATCTGTGGAAAAAAGGCAGAAAAAAAGTTGGGGTAAGAACATAGTATGTAGGCAACTTGAACAGATATAAAAAGCATGCAAAGTTTCCTCATACTATGCGAAAAAGCTGGGTGTTACAGAAACTTATATATTATGATTCTGCACTCTGGCAACTTGGTACATGCACTGAAACTTGTACTCTGCTATTTCCATGAGGGTGGGAAAAAGAATAGGAAAAGAAAAATGCTACAGTGGAAATTTGAGAAACATTGACTTACCATATCTTTTTGGTCCAAGCGATTTGATTTGTTGAATCGGGAAATAAGCTCTTTGTTGTTCATATCATTAGAGGGGAAAGTCATTTGTTGCAACCTTGTCTGTAAACAAAAAAAGGTGGTTAAAAATGACCAAGTAGCAACCAAGAACAAAAAATGGAAAACCTGAAGTAGTAATGGCTCCTCCTTTTTCTTACCGAGAACCTCAGGGGCATCACAACCTTCTTAGAGTCTGCTGGCAAATTCATCATTATGGACTGTATGCCAATTTCCATTACATGGGTCAAGACATATCCTTCTTTTTTTATAGAGTTTGCAAGCTCCCTCACCGTGACATGGTATCTGTTGTAGTCATTTACCTTCGGGCTGCGATCAAAAAGAAAACCCAAAGGAGACAACCGTGAAAATAGTAACCAAGTTGCCTGCTGCTGTACTTTTGATTGCCTAGAAATAGATTCTGTTTTGCCTAAAGAAAAAAACTGGGGGTTGAGACAATTTGCATGAAAAAGATTTGTTACTGCCTGAAAGTGCATTCTGGTTAGCATATATTTGGCATGGGGAATTATGTTACTGCTGTACTGGGCTATTTTGCCTGCTTTTTTTACTTTGGATTGCCTATGAATACAGTCTGGATTGCCTGAAAAGTGCATTTTAATTGCCTAGAAAACATGTAAAAAAATGCCTCGGAAAAATGTCATACCTAGTATCTTCATCTGGTGATGCTTCTTCATTCAACCTCCCATGCAAAATAACCGATGAATATAGCATGTTTGCTTCAGGTTTGCACGTGTACACTTTCCTCTCGTTATAGTCCATGAATGGTGATCTCTTGCAAGGACGTGGCTTGATAATCCTTCTCTCAAATTGATGTGGGACCATCTCTCCTGAGCTACTGCTGCTATAAATATTGCTGCCTGATCCCAGTACTCCTTGGTTGTAGGAAACTTTTTCAGGTGTTTGGAAAATGTTCCCAACTATGCCCTCAAGATCCACAACATGATCGTTGTCAACTATTTCAATGACTGGCTGCTTGGTTACTTGATATTGCAAGGACTCATGCTCACACTTCATAGCTTGTTCTTCTGCATGTGCACACACTTCATCTATGCCTTCAAGATCCACAAGATAATCGTCTTCAATTATTTCAATGACTGGTTGCTTGGTTACTTGATATTGCAAGGACTCATGCTCAGCCAAATCGTTTGCCTTGGCATCTCGATGTGCTCCGTCATCTACATGTGCTGTAGGAAAATCATATTTGAAGATATCAAAACTTGGGGCTGGGCATTATTCACTCTAGAAAACATCTGAGCTTTCACTTCTGCTATGATGAAAATGTTGTCCATCCATCTCTGTTGGAATATGATTTGCTGACTTGCTTTGCAGATGGTTGCAAGATGGAGGACCACACCTTGCTAAGAGCTCACTGACATCTAGAAAATTTATTTCCAGTGGAGACAGTCCTCCTTGCCTTGTGGGCCCGCTAAAACGCATTGGCGGACTCTCCTCCTTGTTCACATTAGACAATTTGATGTCCTTCCACTGGGGAGGGGGGATGCTTGGGCAATTGTAGGTGTTTTAGCAGGCAACTTGCCCTGAGCTATTAGCAACTTTACATCTGAACTTTGTTTCATGTTGCCGCCGATGACATCTTCCATCCCTCTAACCTCCGTGATCGACACTGGAGGTATGTTCTCCTGACCTGCATCTAATGGTACAGCCTGTTGTGATGGTTTGAAATCTTGCATTTTGCCCATCTGGGTGTCATTGGCTGATTGCATTCCATTCCCTCAAGCAAGATATTGTGCTTGGCCATTTAGATTACTTAGCGGTTGCCTCCCACTAGGGTTTGCACTAGGGGTTGCTCTGCTTACTCCCAGTGATGGACCCTATTTCATTTGAGCTGTTCCTCCTACTGTAGGTTGAACTGATGCATGTGCAATACTTGCCTGAAAAACAGATGAACTTGCTTCCTCCCTGGAATGACTTGGTAGAATATGTGAGGTACTTGCCTGGCATTTGGCATAAGAATTTCCATCCTGTTTTGAAACTGCCCCTGGTGAAACTGCAACATTTGCATCTTTGCCGCAGGGTAGTGCATCAAGTCCTGCTATTGTGCTTGATGCTATATTGGTTTGAAGCTGGTTCTTGTGTGTGCTAGAACTTGCCTCTTTTGTATGATGTATTGCCTGCTGTTGCAACTGAAAATGCCCAGAATTCTTCATGGCTGACTTTGTTTCCTTTCCATCTTGCACTTGTTCAGCATTTAGGGCACACATAGCTCGTAGTTCCTCTGTTGTTTCTGTCACCACCGTTGGCTCTGATATGAAACTGACACTCTTTTTCTTCTTTGGTGGTGGAAGTGGTGGTAGACCAACTTTCTTTGCTTCGCCCAATACATTTAGAGCCCCTATTTCCCTCATGATTTACTGGTGAATCCACTTGGGGCATAACTCCTCAAAGTTGAATGTCATCCCTAGTTCCATATCTTTTGCTCTCAACAGCTCTTCAAACATATTCCTCGCTACCACTGCGATAGGCTGCTCGTCGAGATCCAACATTTCTTTCACTTCACACCTGCGGATTCGTGGCATTTTGCAGTAACTTTCCTGATCCATCATAACAACATCTCTCACAGAGATGCTAACTGCCTCGTCAAGCCCCTTTGGCTTCATATCCTTCTTCTTTTCAATTAAATATTGCAGTGTGCATTCTTCGTCATCACTCTCTGCTTCCTCACCTGCAGCATCCTCGTTCCCGCCATTGTTGCCACCATTACCACTGTTGCCACCTGCATTGTTGTCATCCTCGTCATCCTCATCACCCTGCACATCATCATCTCCCTTGTCTTTGTCATTGTCTTCGCTTTCTTCTTCACCATCATCTTCCTTTTCTTCATCCTCATCTTTTTTTCTTCATCCTCTTCGTCCTCCTTGCTTTCATCCATTACTGTTCCCTCTCCTGAAAAGTTGCTTCTCCCTCCTCGTTGTCGTTGCATCCAGTATTTTCAACTACAAAGTCGTCACCGTCATCATCGCCTGAGTGGCCATCGCTGTCGCTCTCATCATCCCCTCTATCCTCGTCAGATTCGTCACTGTCGCTTCCATCTTCCTCACTATCAGTTTTAAATGACTCTTCTTCACTCGATAAGCTGTCTCTGACAACTAGAACTTGTTTAGGTCTCCTAATAGGCTGTTGCCTGCTCCTTTCCACATGAACAGGCTCTGGCCTGCTTGTCCCCTCTTCCACATCATCTATCCTCCCAATGCCAGTAACAAGCTTTCCAACTGCATGTGAAATAGTGGAACACATTTCGTGCACCATACCTGTCAGCTTCTTTTCTTTCTGCAAAAACAGGAAAGTAGAAAAAAGGGATGAACATGATAAGTCTTAAAAATCTGTTAGATTTGGGAGTGAAAATGGAAAAACTAGTGAGGATAGCAGCCACTAGATAACTTACAATTTTGTCATATGACTCGGGTAATCTTGCGGCGACAAATTTTGTGACGTGGTTCATGCTCCCAAACAAGCTATCATTCGCACACCGCGAGAACTCAGTCTTCAGTTGTTTGTTGTGTTGGCAAAAAGACGA
This sequence comes from Thinopyrum elongatum, assembly GCA_011799875.1. Lineage (NCBI taxonomy): Eukaryota > Viridiplantae > Streptophyta > Magnoliopsida > Poales > Poaceae > Thinopyrum > Thinopyrum elongatum. The sequence goes on along the minus strand of CM022299.1, from coordinate 373,119,691 downwards.
ACAATAAATGAGTGAATTATGGCACTTGCTTGACAACAGAAAAAAGAACCGTAAAATGCTCATGATGATGATTTAATTTCACTGCATTTTTTAGTCAGAAAACTAACCTAAGAAGTAAGCTGATAGTTTACAGAAAAACATGTATGCTTTGAACCAAATTGGGGGACATCATTGTTGCCTATTTTTCCTATCATGTGCAGTTAGGGTTTTCAGCATGTAGCTTCGCCTAGTTTTCAGTATATAACTTGGCAGGGGTACACCAGGTCTAGGAAACTACAAAGTTGCCATAAAATACTTTGAACTTGCTAATGTCCAGTGTACAAGTTGCTATGGTCAAAGTGCTGGACTTGCCTACTTTTTCAAAAAATGTTATACATCAGCTGCTATAACTGCCCCAGCAAAAATCGTACCTATCATGTTGGGGGCAGTTGGCAGGGGTAAACCAGGACTAAGAAACTACAAAGTTGCCCATAAAATACTTTGAACTTGCTACTGTTTAGTATACAAGTTGCTACGGTCAAAATGCTGGACTTGCCTACTTTTTCAAAAAATGTTATACATCAGCTAAAAAAAATGACCAGAAAATACTTTGAACTTGCTTGGACCTTGTAATTCAATTGCCTCCTCTATAAGAAGATAGATTGGCCTAACCTTATGTCTTTCCTATGTCTTTTAAAGCAAAAAATGGCATTATTGAATAAAGTAGTAATGAAAAAATGAGCTTACCCGCAGGTTCCCGTATTCCCTGGGGGCTTTCCTGTCCTTTTTGATAACTTTAGCAATCAAATCTGAATTCCAAACTGAAACCCTTGGTATCAAACTGGGAATTGGTTCGTCAACATCCAATGAGTCTAGATACATCAGCTGTGTTTCAGATAAGAAAAACACAAAGTTTGAGTTCCCTGCTGATTTTGAAGAAAACATAAGAACAGAGAGAAACCATACAGATCATAGTTAGGTGAACTTACTACAAGGTGAAAAACACAGCAACAAACAGCCTTCTCGCCACGACCCGTTTTCAATGCTAGCTTTAGTTGATCAACAACAAACTGGCATATGTTGGTTTCAGTTATTCCATTTACATCCATGACTGCAGGAAAGCTTTTTCGTGAAATGCTTAAACTTGTAGATGGAGCAAGGAAGGAGGAAAAAACAAAACACAACCAGGCGCGGAGGAAATCATCATCATGAGCTCCTGCCATGTCTTTGATCATCTTGCACCATGCTGTGAGAGTTGGTGAATTCTTTGAAGTGATAATGTAAACGTTGTACATTGCCTTTGTGATCTCAGGGCGGTTTTCATAGCACACCTTCCTCCCCCTATTTGGCAGACCCCATATCCTCCGAACACTCGCGGCATCTACTGGAATCTTCCCCCTATCTGGAATAACTATCTGTGACATCTCTGGATCATAATGCTTCATTATCCATTGGCTAAGATCACCAGGCATGCTGTTCGCTGCAAGGTCCAACAGGCCGCCAAACTCTTTTGCAATAATAACACCTTTTTTACCAGAAACCAACTCTTTGTTCAATTTGAACAGCCTTGCAGGTGATGCCCTGTTCCTACGGCCCTATGGGAAAACAGTTTGCAAAAAAGAAGAATCAAAAATCGCAAATGGTATTTGCCAGGCAATTTAGACACCACTACTAGGCAATTGTTTCAACGAGGTGAAGCGATTGTACCTCGTTTCCTCCGGTCTTCTGCCGCTTTGGATTTGGTGGTTGATCCACACCACCACTTTTGCCGCTCACGTTTTCAGCGTCTCCAGGAAGACTCTCATTGCTCACGATATCATCGGGGCGCTTTGCTCGAGAGATAATTGCCTTACTCCTCCGGCGCTTGTACCCAACTAGCGGTTCACTGCTTTGTGGCTGAATGAAGATAAACACATAAATCACAATCCACAAAAAAACATGAATTTAGGAAAAAAGAAACCAAGAACGAAAAGAGGGAAAAAAGTAGCATGTTTCGAAAATGATTCAAAAAAAATTGCGCACCTCCGTCCTATGTGCTTCAGTTGCATGAGATGGGCCATCATCAGGATTGTATGCAAGGGAGGCATCCTGAACGCCCTTTTTGCTTGTCCCAGACATGTTTTCATGCTGCGCATAAAAAGAGAAAGAACATCATCATACATGAAAAAAAATGCCTAAAAAGAAACTGCATATTTTAGTCCTTCAGCCTAATCATGTAAAAAAGAATCTCACACAAAATGTTGGAATACAAAAGGTGTCAGGCGAACTCATACACCATATTAGGCAAAATACATAGCATATTGAGGCAAACCAGGTAGGCATATCAGGCAATTAAAACTGTCAAAAGGTGTCAGGCGAACTCATACACCATATTAGGCAAAAATACATAGCATACTGAGGCAAACCGGGTAGGCATATCAGGCGCCTAAAACTGTCGAAAAGTGTCAAGCGAACTTATACACCATATTAGGCAAAAATACATAGCATACTGAGGCAAACCAGGTAGGCATATCAGGCAACTAAAAACTGCCAAAAAGTGTCAGGCGAACTCATACACCATATTAGGCAAAATACATAGCATACTGAGGCAAACCAGGTAGGCATATCAGGCACCTAAAACTGTCAAAAGTAAATTGCACAAAAACTGAAACTGAATTTATCTATGTTGCTATATAGAGTAGGACTAAAGTGTACAAAAAATCTGAAGCGTATCAGGCACACTATTTTCAGATCAGACAACTCGCACTATTGTCGATTAAAAAATCAAGTCAGGAAATTAGTTCCCTCTATTTTCCATCAGGCAATTATTTCCTCTAGAAAAACATTGTTCACACATATAATCCCGAATCTAAAACCACATCATCCAATTCAGGGCTTGATTTGCAGGCAACATACTACAACGTTGCTTAATCCCAACATACAGGGTTTGCCTGATGCCCACATACTACAGCGTTTGTGTGTGGGCAACTTCTGACAACATATAGGGCAAGTCACTCACAACGCTAGAGCAACAAAACAAAAACGTGAAAATCTGAACTACCCCTGTAGTGAGCATCCTAACCCAAAACACTTCCACATCATCACATTCTCAACACCACAGCAGCCCCAACTGCCTTCAAACCCTACATCCAACAGTTGCCAAATCGCCTTCGCATAGATGCCAACAAACCAATGCCGTCCACTATCTACTTGTCGATTTCAACACACGGCAAAAAACGGAAAACGAAAACGAGGCCAGATGTCCTTACCAACAGATTGCGAGGGAGGAAGGTGATCGCCCTATGCACGACTCTGACCTCTGCGCGAACAGCACGGCGCTCGTAGCGGCCGTTCCTCCCCTGTCGCGCCTCAGCTACTTGGACGACTACTGCTTCCCTTCCGACGACCTGCTCCACGCCGTGGGCGGCGCCGCAGCCCATGCTAACCCCCCACTTCTCCTCTTCCGGAACCGGGAAACGCCGCCCGCACCTGGTGGTCGCGCGCCACTGGCCACCTCCCCCTCGCGGTGAATCGCTCCACCTCCGGCGGGACAAACGGCCGCGGATTTGCCGAATAAGTCGATGCCCGCGGGATTCAACCTTGCCTGATTTGGGGTTGGGAGACTGGGGGATTTGGGGGTTGAGAGAAACGGGCGAGGAGAGCGTTGCAGTTTCGAAAGGAACGAGAGTAGTGGGAGGGGGGTGGACGCGAGAGGAGGGGAAGTGGTGGGACCCGGATCCGCCGCTCCCACCCAACGGGCAACGGGCCGACCAGGTGGCACCTCGCGAGCGACGAGAAAAGACAACGGGACACCTGGTGGACGCGATTAAGATCCGACGGCGCGGAGACGTGTGTGCTCGAGAGCGCTAACGAGCACAGCTGCACTTTTTAGGATTTGGGTGAAGTTAAACGGGATAAATCCTCAACAAAGCCTAGCTTTGCATGCTAGCCAGCGACAGTTTGCCCTTAGCAGATTATGGTAGGTATATACAGTTTTTCTTTTTTGGTTAATTATCACTATATCCATCTAACTGATCCCGAATAGGCTTTCAAATTCCAAAATGTTTTTGGAGCGAGCCAATATATAGCCCCTCCATGCTCCATCCCAAAAGATTCAGCCAAACCCACGAGCGTCAAAATGCCTCCAAGTCCCACGTTTCCCAGTGGGAACGAATATTCACGCCCTAGCGCCTGCCCTCTAGCCGCCCGGCACCATGCTCCGGCCACCGTGCTACTGAGAATTGAGTCTGAAGCCTCCCCCGTGAGCCCCACACCGGTTCCCCAGCTGCCACGACTTCGACGACCGTGGAAAAGGTGGCGAGGGGCTATGGTCAAGCGCCACCAGCTTGTTGCATGCTTATGCTCACGGGAGAGGATTTGTGGCACTTCGCACAGGCTTTTTTTTTTGTCTTTTGATTTTAATTTTTTTATATCTTTTGAATATAAAGTCCAAATTAAGTTCTGTTTTCATATTTGTGTTTCTCGTGACGAGGACTTTCAAATAAGATCCATTTTGAATACATTTTCATGAATTTTAAAAATAAACGTTAAGTTTTAACTCTTAAAACTTAGTACGCGCAAACGATAAAATCATGATTTTTGTGCCTATGACCGACAAGAAAATATCTTAAATTTTATCTATGAAACTTGGTAAAACAGAACGAGAAAATCGCAAGTTTCAAATAAAAAATCATAAGTTTCAACGACAGAAACTTAAAAACCTTATTGTGCCCTCGTGCGGGATCGAACTACTTCACGAATCGCGAGGCAATAGAGCGGCCGGATAGGGCTTGGCAGGTACGTGCCCCTGTGAATTTCCCTTCTGCCCACCGTTCCTAAAAGATTCTATCAACATAAAGAAACTCATAGACGAGCAAGACTCAATTCGACAGAAAAAATAATAGAGGGGCATCATAAGATCCAACTCCATTAACAAAACTCATGATACAAAGATCGGAAATTCTCACGCAGCAGCCTCCTCCCTCAAGTAAAGCTTAGGGTTCCTCTGCCTTCCGTCGGCGCCGCCGCCGGTCCGCCTCGTCTCCGGTGGCCTTAGGGCCATGGCGGCGCGGTGGATCCCGGCCCTTGCCGGCGGGAGGGCTATGTTTTTAGATGTTCCTTTGAGTTTTTTTAGGGTTTATGTCCTGCTCAGGAAGACGAGACGATGGCGGCTCCCTGAAGATGGAATAAGATTCTCCCCGCCTAGCCCCCGTCCCAGTGATGTGTCTACCATCGTCGGTGGGCATGTGGAGGTGTGTCTCTGGCGGATCTGTCCTTGGTGGATTTGCTCGGATCTGGTCGTAGTTCGTCTACGTTTGTGTTTTTTCAGGTTGGATCATTTCGATCTAGGCTACTCTTCATCGGCAGTGGTTGTTGTTCTGCTGCACTGGACCTATGGGGCCTTAGCACGACGACTTCCCGACTGTCTACTACAACAAGTTTTGCCCGGCTCCGGCGAGGGAGGGGTGATGATGGCGGCGCGCCTCTGGCTCGCTTTAGTGCTTGTAATCGTCGCTAGATGGTCTACAGATCTGGATGTAATTTTTGTTATTTTTGGGGTTCATTGTACTACCATGATTGAAGATGAATAGATCGGAAGTTTTCTCGCAAAAAAAAAGTTCAGAAACTTTCAATAACATTGGAGAGAGATTGAACACATAACTAGTAGTACATATCCTCAGCATCAAGCATGAACTACTCACACATCACCATGAGAAGGGAGAAAGAGTTGTTGGTGATAGTGATGGATATGGCGGAGATGTCCCCGGCGGCGTCCCGGCGCCACCGGAGGACAGGGAGAAGGCCCCCCTATTAGAAATATGCCTTAGAGGCAATAATATTATATTATTATATTTATATGTTCATAATTAAGAGTTTATATTCTATGCTATAACTGCTATGACCCTGGAATATGCGATTCAGTGGAAAAATCATATGCACGTGTGAAATGATAAACAGTAAAATAAGATTTCTAGTCTCGCCTCTAAGACTAGCTCAAGTATTGTTGGTGATCATGTTTTCCGGATCTTAGGATATTGTGAAGTGTAATGATAGTCCTAAAACAGCATTGAGAGTATGATGTTAGAAGAACAATCATATTGAATCGACCCAAACTTGTTTGTTATACTTTGAGACAATATCGTCTAAAGTCAATTGTTAAAACACAGAGTGTTAACGTGTGTTTTAGTTCTTTAGACCATGAGAGTATCGTAGTCTCTTCCTACCGTATGATGAACTTTGGGATTTCTCAAACATCATTTGTAACATGGTGATCATAACTACAACTTACAGGTTCATCGAAAAGTTTGACAAGGGACTAGATAGGTCGATAGTGCAATTTGGTCCACCTACGATGGACAGATATTTTTAGGGCCCTCTAGGTGTGACGGCATCCCTCATCATCTGGCCAGACACATGTGACTGGGTCACGGGGATGCCGGAACATGTCAACGAGAAAGAAGAACAAAAAAGGTAACGAGGAGACCGATATAGTGAGCATGTGTATGAATCAAGAGGATACCGATATATCTCACCTCTGGTTTGGTAAAGTATCACGAAGCAAAGAGAATAGCACATGATAACAAAAGGTACACTCGAATTTCATTCGTGTACTCATAGGGATCGATATGGATGTCCACGGTTCCGCTATCAGTCATTGAAAGAAATGGGTTTTGTTCATGTCTATGTTTTACCGAACCTACAGGGTCACAAGTTTAAGATAATCATGATCTGCTGAGTGTTAATATGACAGGAGTAATGAGAAAATATTTGTGAAATTGTTTCACTAATATTCAAAATAGTTTCGAGAGGAACCGGAAGCGTTTCAGGGTCACCGGAAGGGTTATGGGGTTTATTGGGCAATACCGGGTATTACCGATAAATAATATATAGGTGGAAAATATTTCCGGAGATATTAAATTAATAATAAAAGGCTCTAATAATGGTTAGGAGGCTTTTATATTTGATTGAATATCAATGTGCCTTAAAAGACCAAGTGGTGGAAGGCTACTTGGGCCACTTGGGCCCAAAAGGGGTGGCGCCCCCCTTTTCCATGGAAAGGAGAAAGGGGATGCTGAATTGGGGAGGGACCCCCCTTCCCATGGCCGGCGCAAGGGGGGAGACTTTCCCCCTTGTGTGGTGCCCCCTCTCCCCTCTCCAATCTATATATACTAGAGGTTTTGGGCATTTTTGGATACACAGCTTTTGGAGCCTCCTCTAGTTCTAGTTCTAGTTCTAGTTCTAGTTGGGCCTAGTTAATCTAATTAGAGCTAGACCTAGATCCTCTAATCATTATAATTATAAGCCCATTGTAGTTCTAATCTCCTCTATCTAATTCTCCGACGACGATTAGCTCTAGATGGCGAAGCGCTGCTGGATCGTGAATACCGTACGCTTGCAATCTATAGAGAGGTCGTGCTTTCGGTCTTTCGTTCGAGGGATCGTTCATCGATGGTTCAAGGGACTCCAAGTATGATCTACATTGGCTCGCCTTCTTCCACTGCAACTCGGAGTTGGCAACGATACAATCCAAACCATTATTGCATCTTCATAGTGTTCCTGGTTGATCGTAGGGCGATTTTTTTTTGTTTTCTACTACGTTTCCCAACACCCCCTCCTTCTTCCTTGGCCTTCGGAGGGAAAGAGGGATCTTGGAATTTTCTGTCTCCTTTTTTTTGGTACTTTTCTGATGGAGATCACTGTCTCTTAAATAGCCGGAGATCCGTAACTCCGATTGGGCGGAATTTTTTATGAGATTTTTATCATTTTAGGATCTTTCTTCTGGCCAAAGGATAGCATCAACTGAATTAGGGACACTCCATGCGGCCCCAACACGCGCCAGGGGGCGTGGACCTATCGCGTGGGCGCCTGGTGGATCCCCTGGCCTCCATCTTCTGGCTACCGGAGTCTTTTGGTCTAAAAGATTTTTAGTTTTTTTTTCAGATTTTTTGACTTTGTATTTATTTTCTCCTAAAAATCCAAAAACAATAGAAAATAGGAACTGGCCTCTAGCACTGGATTAATACGTTGGTACAAATAAAAATAATATAAAATTGCGCCAAAGTATATGTAAATGATGTGAATATAGCATGAATACTTTAAAAATCATAGATATGTTTGAGACGTATCGCATACCTATGCACATCTTTAAATAAGGTGGGCCAGTAGAATCCCGATTGAACAACTTTAGCGGCAGTGCTATCACCAGTGTTATGCCCTCCATACTAACTATTGCCACAAGCCATAGGATGGCATCCATCTCGTGTTCGGTAGCACACCTTACCTCGTTGTCGGGTCCATGCCGGTAGAGATACATATCATCTCAGAAGTTGTGTTTCAGGTCATTGAAGAACTTCTTCCTTTGGCGATGCGTCATTTTGGGCAGAAAATAGTTACCTACAAGGCAATTAACATAATATGATAAATAAGGCATTTCTTCCTTGATGACAATGAGACTTTATCCTAGGAAAGAACCATTAATGGGGAGGATCAGTGTAAACCAAAATCTTCAAGCAATAAGACCCACCAGACCAAGCGAGCTTTGTTTCTTAGTAAGAAGATACTTGAAAGCCTGGTGATCCATGTGAACAATCACTTTATAATTGACAATGTAGGTTCTAGACTTACCACATGCAAAGAAAGCAAGTAACTAATACGTCTCCATCGTATCTACTTTTCCTAACGCTTTTGCTCTTGTTTTGGACTCTAATTTGCATGATTTGAATGAAACTAACCCAGACTGACGCTGTTTTCAGCAGAACTACCATGGTGTTATTTTTGTGCAGAAATAAAAGTTCTCGGATTTGGACAAAACTTTTTAGAGAATTATTTTGGAATAAATGAGGAATATTGGAACCAAGACCCACTGGAGGGGGGCCCTGGCTGCACACAAGACACTAGGGCGCGCCACCCCCCCCCCCCCCCTCTGGCGTGCCCTGGTGGGTGGTGGGGCCATCGAGGCCCCCTGCCCTAATTCCAACGCTATAAAATCCTATTTTTCCAGAAAAAATAGGAGAGGAAGTTTCATCGCATTTTACGATATAGAGCCGCCGCCACCTCTTGTTCTTCATCGGGGGGCCAGATCTGGAGCCCGTTCGGGCTCCGGAGAGGGGAATCTTCGGTCTTCGTCATCACCAACCATCCTCCATCACCAATTTCATGATGCTCCCCATCGGGAGTGAGTAATTCCTTCGTAGGCTCGCTGGTTGGTGAGGAGTTGGATGAGATTCATCATGTAATTGAGTTAGTTTTATTAGTGCTTGATCCCTAGTATCCACTATGTTCTGAGATTGATGTTGCTATGACTTTGCTATGCTTAATGCTTGTCACTAGGGCCCGAGTGCCATGATTTCAGATCTGAACCGTTTATGTTTTCATCATTATATCTATATTCTAGATCCAATCTTGCAATTCATATGCACCTATTACGTGTTATGATCCGTAAACCCCAGGGTGACAGTAATTGGGATACTTTCCGGTGATGACCGTAGTTTGAGGAGTTCATGTATTCACTATGTGTTAATGCTTTGTTCCGGTTCTCTATTAAAAGGAGGCCTTAATATCCCTTAGTTTCCTTATGGACCCCGCTGCCACGGGAGGGTAGGACAAAAGATGCCATGCAAGTTCTTTTCCATAAGCACGTATGACTATTTACGGAATACATGCATACATTATATTTATGAACTGGAGCTAGTTCTGTGTCGCCCTAGATTATGACTGATATATGATGAATATCATCCAACGAATTCACTGATCCAATGCCTACGAGTTTTTCACATATTGTTCTTGCTAAGTTACTATTGCTATTGCTCAATGTTGGGGATATCGCTTATCGGGAACTTATCGGTCGACCCATGATAAGGGGTAAATCGGCCAGTTTATCGGCATATCGGCCGATTTATCACCATATCGGCTGATTTATCGGCCGATTTATCTTATCGGTCAGATAGCGATAAGCGATAAATCGGCCGATTTATCGGAATATCGGAAGGTATCTTGAACAGTGCTATTGCTACCGTCACAACTGCTACAAAATTATTGCTATCACTGTTACCGCTACTGTTACTACTACCACTGCTATAACTATCATATTACTGTGCTACTGATCACTTTGCTGTAGATATTTAATCTCCAGGTGTGGTTGAATTGACAACCCAACTGCTAATACTTACAAATATTCTTTGGCTCCCCTTGTGTCGAATCTATAAATTTGGGTTGAATACTCTTCCCTCGAAAACTGTTGCGATCCCTTATACTTGTGGGTTATCAAGAACTTTTTCTAGCGCCGTTGCCGGGGAGCATAGCTATATTTGTTGAGTCACTTGGGATTATTATCTATTTATCACTATGAAGAATCCGAAAGATACAAGAACCAAGATTGTTCCCTCTAAGACGACGGGAGGTAAGGAACTGCCATCTAGCTCTACACTTGATTCACCTTCTGTTTTGAATAGACTTGCAACACTACCACATGCTATTAATCCTGATATGTGGCAAGTTATTGATGATGCTACTTCTTCTATGCATGATGCTTATGATGATGCTAGTACCTTGCTTGATGATGCCACTAGGTGAATTTCTTGATGAACAAATTACTAGAGCTAAAGATATTGAGAATGCTGAAACTGATGAAATTACTGAAACCGATGAAGTCTTTGAAACTGAAAACTATGAAACACCCATTAGACCTAACTCTCCTAGATTTGAATTACCTAAGATACCGAGGGTTATGTTATGGATGAGGAGGTAGCTAGAGACTTTCTTGCCTGTAAGGATAGATATGTTCTTAAGAAGTTATTATGCAAGCTGAAAGAAAAATCTTTGAATGCTAGAATGAAATGTGATCCTAAGTTTGTTACTTCACCTATCTTTATTACTGATAAGGATTATGAATTCTCTGTCGACCCAGAGTTAATTACTTTGGTTGAATTTGATCCTTTCCATGGTTATGAAACTGAAACTCTTGTGGCACATCTTACTAAACTAAATGATATAGCCACCCTATTTGCTCATGATGAGAAAATTTGCTACTACTATATTCTCAAGTTATTTCTGTTCTCATTGAAGGGTGATGCTAAGATATGGTACAATACTCTTGCTCCTGGTTGTGTGTGTAGTCCCCAGGATATGATTTATTACTTCTCTGAAAATTATTTTCCTGCTCATAAGAAACAAGCTGCCTTACAGGAAATATTTAACTTTGTGCAAATTAAAGAAGAGAGTCTCCCACAAGCTTGGGGGAGGCTTCTCCAATTGCTTAATGCTTTGCCTGATCATCCTCTTAAGAAAAATGAAATACTTGATATCTTCTATAATGGACTAACCGATGCTTCTAGGGACTTCCTATATATTTGTGCTGATTGTGTTTTCAGGGAACGAACTATTGAACAAGCTGAGAAATTATTGAAGAATTATGATGATTGGACTCTTCCTGAACCACCGCCTAAACCCACTCCGAAGAAGAGGATTATCTTATTTCTCAGTCCTGAAGATATGCAAGAGGCAAAGAAATATATGAAGGAAAAAGGTATTAAAGCTGAAGATGTTAAGAATTTACCACCTATTGAAGAAATATACGGACTTGACACACCACCACCACAAGTGGTAGAGGTAAATTCTTTATTAAAGTTTGATGAAGGTGACATCCCTTACAATAAACATCCTAGTCAATGCCTATATGAATTTGATAACTACATTAGAAAACAAGATCACTTCAATGCAAATATTATGAAACAATTGAAAAAAAAATTCTGATATGATTGCTCGCTTGAGTGACTTGTTATTTAGAATCACTAATGATGTTAGAGGTGTAGGAAAACATGCCTCTATGGTTTAAACTCAGTTAGAACAAGTTGCTAAATCCCAAAGAGAATTGCTTAGTGAAATGAACAATAATATGAATGATTATGCTGTTAGAGTAGCAACTAGAGGAGGTAAAATGACTCAGCAACCACTTTATCCTGAGGGATACCCTAAAAGAATTGAACAAGACTCTCAAAGAATTAATACTGATGCATGATACGTCTCCAACGTATCTATAATTTATGAAGTATTCATGCCATGTTTACAACAATTTTATATGGTTTTGGTATGATTTGGATGGAACTAACCTAGACTGACGCTGTTTTCAGCAGAACTACTGTGGTGTTGTTTTTTTGGCAGAAATAAAAGTTCTCCAAATGCAAGAAACTTTTTGACATTTTTTTTGGAACAATAGAGGCACTAGAAGCTTCGTGGGAGGGCCAGAAGACCCACAAGGTGGGCACAACCCACTAGGACGCGCCAGAGGGGCCTGGCTTGCCCCCAGAAATAACCCTAGCTCAGAAGTTCCGCCACCGCAAGCCTCAGTAGCCACGAAAAACCAATCTAGACCCCGTTCCGGCACCCTGCCGGAGGGGGAAATCATCACCGGTGGCCATCTTCATCATCCCGGCGGCCACCATGATGAGGAGGGAGTAGTCCACCCTCGGGGCTGAGGGTTTGTACCAGTAGCTATGTGTTTAATCTCTCTCTCTCTCTTGTGTTCTTGAGATGGCACAATCTTGATGTATCGCAGGCTTTGTTAATATAGTTGGATCATATGGTGTTTCTCCCTCTCTATCTTGTTGTGATGAATTGAGTTTTCCCTTTGAGATTTCATTCTTATCGGATTGAATATTTTTATGGATTTGAGAGCACTTGATATATGTCTTGCATATGAATACCCGGGGTGACAATGGGGTATTATATTGATTCACTTGATATATGTTTTGGCACTCAACTTGCAGATTCCCGAGGTGACATTGGGGTAATCTATGCATAGGGGTTGATGCACGTTTTCATCCTACTTTCTCCGGTAGAAATCTTGGGGCACTCTTTGAGGTTCTTTGTGTTGGATTGAGTATTATGAATCTGAATTTGCGTTGGTGTTATTCTAGTACGAACTCTTGATAGATCGATCGGAAAGAATAACTTGGTATTATTTTAGTACAATCTCTTGATAGATCGATCAGAAAGAATAACTTGGTGTTATTTTAGTATGAACTCTTGGATAGATCAATCGGAAAGAATAGCTACAAACAATTTCTTCTTATGTTCTCCGCTAGATAAGAACTTTGGAGTGATTCTTCATTGTACTTTGATGGATGGTTATATGATCCAATTAGATTATCATTGTTGAGAGATTGCACTAGTGAAAGTACAGGACCCTAGGCCTTGTTTTCAAGCATTGTAATACCGTTTAAGCTCACTTTTATCGTTCGCTATCTTGCTGTTTTTATTTATTCAGATTATAAAAATATATTTCTACCATCCATATTACACTTTTATCACCACCTCTTCACCGAACTAGTGCACCTATACAATTTGCCATTGTATTGGGTGTGTTGGGGACACAAGAGATTTCTTGTATTTGGTTGCAGGGTTGTTTGAGAGAGACCATCTTCATCCTATGCCTCCCACGGATTGATAAACCTTAGGTCATCCACTTGAGGGAAAATTGTTACTGTCCTACAAAACTCTTCGCTTGGAGGCCCAACACAAGTCTACAAGAATAAAGTTGCGTAGTAGACATCAATGCTCCTGGTCCTTCTAAAAAGAAAAATGATAGGACTTTGCACACCTCTAGTGAACCTGAAATGGAAAACCTCCTGAAAATAATAATGATGTCTCTATCTCAGATGCTGAAACTCAATCTGGTAATGAACATTCATCTAGTGATCATGAACATGATAATGATGATGTTCATGTAGATGCTCAACCAGACAATGATAAAGAACCAGATACGTATGTTGAGATAGAACCTGTTGTTGATCTTGATAACCCACAACCTAAAAATAAATGTTATGATAAAAGAGTGTGGCTAGACAACATGATAAAGAAAGAGAGCCATGGGTTCAGAAACCCATGCCCTTTCCACCTAAATCATCTAAGAAAAAGGATGATGAAGAATTTGAACGCTTTGCTGAAATGCTTAGGCCAGTCTTTTTGCGCACTTGTTTGACTAATATTTTAAAGATGGCCCCTTATGCAAAATACATGAAACAAATTGCCACTAATAAAAGAAAAATATGTGAAGCTGAAATCTCCACCATGCTTGCTAATTATTCTTTTAAGGATGGAGTACCTAAAAAACTTGGAGATCCAGGAATACCAATAATACCTTGCTCTATTAAAAGAAATTATGTTAAAACTGCTTTATGTGATTTAGGAGCTGGTGTTAGTGTTATGCCTTTCTCTTTATATAAAAGACTTGATTTGAATAAACTCACACCTACTGAAATATCATTGCAAATGGCTGACAAATCAACTGCCATACCTATCGGTATTTATGAGGATGTGCATGTTGTTGTTGCAAATGTTACTATCTTAGCAGACTTTGTTATACTTGAGATGCCCGAGGACGACAATATGTCGATTATCCTTGGTAGACCCTTTTTGAATACTGCAGGGGCTGTTATTGATTGCAATAAAAGCAAAGTCACTTTTCATATCATGGGTAATGAGCATACGGTGCACTTTCCGAAGAAACAATTCCAAGTGAATGGTATTAATGTTATTGAAAAATCTCCGACAATTAATATTGGAAGTTTTCAACTCCCTTTACCTACTACCAAAAAGAAATATGAAATACTTATTGTTGGGGATATGCATATCCCCGTTGAGGTAACTTAGTGTGTTAAGAAAATTCTTCGGGTCCATGTTAATCGAAAGTGATTGTTAATAATACTTGATCAACCTTATTAATGGATTGTTTTCGAGAGGCATGTGGTCGATGAATTTAGTAAGCACAACCTTCTGTCCCTACTTTTTGTGTTCTGTTTTTCTTAGTTAAATAAAATAAAATGCCATGTTTATCCTGTTTTCTGAATTTTCCATGCAATAAAAAAGTGGTAAAAAATAAAAGTGCTCAGAATGACCTGAAATTTTAACACGAATTTTTTCTGATTATTTAATAATTTCTTAAACAAATAACATCACGAGGGGGTGCCCCTGGTGCCCACAAGACACCAGGGCGGTGGTGGGCCCCATGTGGGTCCCCTCACTTATCTCTTTAGCCCATGTCATCTCCTGCCTCCAGAAAAAAATCACTCTTGCTCTCTCTCTCTCATGTTCTTGCTCTCAAACCCGCGGATTTCGATCTCTTTGCTCGAAGCTCCATTTTCGAAACTGTTTTGGGGGATTGCTACTTGGTATGTGACTCCTCCATTACTCCAATTAGTTTTTGTTCTAGTGGTTTATATTTTGAGTATTTAGCTACTATTGGTGCTGCTGTAGATGAGATTGCATGTTTAATTCTTAGAGTTCTAAGTAGTTTGAATGCTTAATATAGCCTCTAAGCACCCACATGAGTAGTTGCTATCAATCTTGTGAAGTTTTGTTGACAAAAATTTTGTGGCCAAAAGTTTCAGAATTTTATTCATAGGAAAAGATGAGTATCTTCCAGAAGTTTTCCTCCAAAAAGAATGCCAAGGGAGTCATTGGGGAATCATCGGACAATGACCTCAACACTCCGAGAACGGTAGAGGTGCGGCCGTGCGAATGGCCACATAATGCCTTCATGGACGAGGCTGGGTTCCATCAAGAGTTTGCCCAATTTATTGCAAATGCCGGGCTGACTAACTTCCTCGCAGATGAGTGTGACCAACATCACCTCCTCACAAATTCCTTTGTGCAAAACTTCTATTTCTTAAATAGGAACAATCCTCCTGAGGTGCGGTTTAATTTATACTCTGAAACCCATCAGATACGGCTCACTGACTTTTGTGACATATGTTTGATTCCCTCTGACAGGGAATTAAGAGAGCCTAGACCGGTAGAGTTTGAGGACTTCCTCCTCACTTTGACAGTGGGTGAGGAAAGAGGTGTGTTAAAAGCCACCGTTACTAGTTTACAGTTTCCTTCTGTGCATTACTTTGCTTTATTCAACGCGAAGTGTTTAATTGCTAGAGAGAAAGCCGGTGCACTCAGTGCTCCCGACCTCGCCATTTTATGCCGTGCACTTCACAATGATCACACCTTTAGCCTAGGGGCTATTATTGCACGTCGTCTGCACCTCAACAGAACTAAGGGCAAAATTCATGGTGGTATTTTTGCCACTCGCTTAACGAGTCACTTTAATGTTCAGATACACCAACATGATTATCCTTTGCCCCGAGTTTATCTAGATCACCAGGCGATGGTGGCTCACCAGTTTACTGATACTGCTGATTCTTTTAACCACATTCGTTATAACTTAGTATTCAGCGAGGATACCCATCATATTATCCCGTTGCCTGCACCTGCTTTGTTTGATTTTACTGCCAGGAACAGATATAGGGTCATGCCAGCGGACATTATTGCCTACCGTAACAACCAAGCAGCGGCAGAGGAGGAGCCCCAGGAGTGGGATGCTCAGGTGCCTCCGCCACAGCACTTTCACATGGGTCCGGATGGCTACTACGGGTGATGATTACCAAGCTAGGCCAAAAGCCTAAGCTTGGGGGAGTACGTATTTCCACCGACATTATATTCATGTTCGCACATTTCATTCCAGTTGTCGGTGTCCACACTTTTTCATTGTATTCTCCATGTTAGATTTATTTTCTCGTTTTCTTCTTGTGTGTTCGAAAAACTTTGAGAAAATCCAAAAATATTTCTTGCTTCTTTTCGGTTTTTCTTTCTAGTTTAATTTAGTTGTAGTATTAGAAGAAAACCCAAAAAGATTTTCCATTTCTTCTTTTGTTTGTTGGGAGCTTTCCCGTGTAAATAGTTTTTCTCGTTCTTGTTTTTCTTTCTTTAATTTTCTTTCTTCAAGAAAAACTAAAAACTACAAAAATATTTCAGTGTGTTTCTCTGAAGTTCTTCTCCTTTTCTTTTGTTAAGTCGTACCGAGGGAAAGACCACTATGAAAAATGTTGAGTGGCTCTCGTATGCATTATTGTTGATCTAACAAAGAGCCTATATTATTTTGTCTTTCCCTCTGAATAAAATGTTGCAGATTCTAGCTTAGTCCACGGCACTCTTGCACTATTATTATTTTCACATCATTCGGTCGTGCAAGTGAAAGGCAATAATGACGATATTTGATGAAGTGACTATGGCAGGGAAAAGCGGGTATGAACTCCACTTGTTCTTGTTTTTGTAAATATTTTTAACTCAGTATCCATGATTCAGCATATTATGATTAAACTTGTTTGCAATGACAATTAGAGATTATAGTTGCGCATGCCATGCTTAAGTAGCTAGGAGTAGATAATGATTTATCTTAGGTGTCAACATGCATTAAAATGATTGTGATGTAGTATCATGATATGGTATCCTCCTCTGAATGTTTCAAGTGGCTTGACTTGGCACATGTTCACGCATGCAGTTGAATCAAAACCAACATAGCCTCCACGATATTTATGTTCATGGTGCCTATATCCTACTCATGCTAGTATTCAATGTTGATTATTCATAATGCATGTTCATGACCGTTTTCGCTCTCTAGCTGGCCGCTTCTCAACCTATTTGCTAGCCTTCGCCTGTACTAAGCAGGAATACTGCATGTGCATCAAAATCCTTTAACCAAATTTATCCCAAATGAGTCCACTATATCTATCTACATGCGGTATTAACCTGCCATTCAAAGTAAATTTGCATGTGCCACCTCTAAAATTTCAAATGAACATCTGTTTTGTGTGCCTCGACCGCTCATGGAGCAACAGGGGATGGTCAGTATCTTCGATGCTAAGTGGGTTATTCTCATGATGAGTGTTTATTCACTCGTCCTTGCACGAGAGGGCCTGGTAATAGGGATACCCAGTCCCGAAATCGAAAATTGCAAATAATTAACAAAACTCCCCCGGGAGTGTTGTTCGTATGGAATGCACCCATGTATTCGGCTAGCCATGGCTTGTGTTTGTTGGTGGAGGGGGAGTAAACTTTACTTTTATCGCTTGGGAACTGCCACTAATTTGTTTAGCATGGAAGATATTGAAAACTCTTAGTCGTAACGTTGACAGGAAGGATGCACCTCCCAAAATTATATTTATCTCTGATTTAAGCTTTGGGCTCTGGCACCTCTGCAAATCCCTGCTTCCCTCTGTGAAGGGCCTATCTATTTACTTTTATGTTATTTTACTTTTATGTTGAGTCATTACCTTCTCAAACAAGCGCCAGACCTAAGAGCACTATTGTCATCCTCATGCATTGTGTTTAGTTAATTTTGAATGCATCATGACTGGATCTCTTCTACCATGAATTACAATATTTAGTCGCTGCTTGAACTTTGGAGGTGCTCTGCATTTATGTTTTGCGGTCTCAAAAAGGGCTAGCGAGACAATAATGTTGTCATATTAAATCATGATTGTTTTGACAAAGTGTTGGCATTTGAGATATCTTATTATTGCTCGCTAGTTGATTATGCCATTGATATGAGTTAATATAATTTCTAAGAGTTATTGTTGGCATGGTTAGTCATGATCTTTGCTGAAAACATGGGTGCTATTTAAGCATATATATATATATATATATATATATATATATATGTGTGTGTGTGTGTGTGTGTGTGTGTGTGTGTGTGTGTGTGTGTGTGTGTGTGTGTGTGTGTGTGTGTGTAAACAAGAACAAAAGAGTTCGTAAACGTTTTTCCTTATCACTTTCAAGTTTGTCAACTGAATTTCTTGAGGACAAGCAATGGGTTAAGCTTGGGGGAGTTGATACGTCTCCATCATATCTACTTTTCCTAACGCTTTTGCCCTTGTTTTGGACTCTAATTTATATGATTTGAATGAAACTAATCCGGACTGACGCTGTTTTCAGCAGAACTACCATGGTGTTGTTTTTGTGCAGAAATAAAAGTTCTCAGATTTGCATGAAACTTTTTGGAGAATTATTTTGGAATAAATGAGGAATATTGGAACCAAGACTCACTGGAGGGGGCCTGGCTGCCCACAAGACACCAGGGCACGCCGCCCCCCTCTGGCGTGCCCTGGTGGGTGGTGGGGCCATCGAGGCCCCCCTGACCCTAATTCTGACACTATAAAATCCTATTTTTCCAGAAAAATAGGAGAGGAAGTTTCATCGCATTTACGATACGAAGCCGCCGCCACCTCCTGTTCTTCATCGGGAGGCCAGATCTGGAGCCCGTTCGGGGCTCCGGAGAGGGGAATCTTCGGTCTTCGTCATCACCAACCATCCTCCATCACCAATTTCATGATGCTCCCCATCGGGAGTGAGTAATTCCTTTGTATGCTCGCTGGCCGGTGAGGAGTTGGATGAGATTCATCATGTAATCGAGTTAGTTTTGTTAGGGCTTGATCCCTAGTATCCACTATGTTCTGAGATTGATGTTGCTATGCTTAATGCTTGTCACTAGGGCCTGAGTGCCATGATTTCAGATTTGAACCGTTTATGTTTTCACCATTATATCTATATTCTAGATCCGATCTTGCAAGTCATATGCACCTATTACGTGTTATGATCCGTAAACCCCAGGGTGACAGTAATTGGGATACTTTTCGGTGATGACCGTAGTTTGAGGAGTTCATGTATTCACTATGTGTTAATGCTTTGTTTCCGTTCTCTATTAAAAGGAGGCCCTAATATGCCTTAGTTTCCTTATGGACCCCGCTGCCACGGGAGGGTAGGACAAAAGATGTCATGCAAGTTCTTTTCCATAAGCACGTATGACTATTTACGGAATGCATGCCTACATTATATTTATGAACTGGAGCTAGTTCTGTGTCGCCCTAGGTTATGACTAATATATGATGAATATTTTCCAATGAATTCACCGATCAAATGCCTACGAGTTTTTTCACATATTGTTCTTGCTAAGTTACTATTACTATTGCTACCATCACAACTGCTACAAAATGATTGCTATCACTGTTACCGCTACTGTTACTACCACTTCTATCAAATTATCATATTATTGTGCTACTGATCACTTTGTTGCAGATATTTACTCTCCAGGTGTGGTTGAATTGACAACTCAACTGCTAATACTTACAAATATTCTTTGGCTCCCCTTCTGTCGAATCTATAAATTTGGGTTGAATACTCTACCCTCGAAAACTGTTGCGATCCCCTATACTTGTGGGTTATTGGTAACTCTTGTTCTGTGGTGGCATAATTTTTTCGGGCATCATCAAGAGCATGACTAGCATAATGAATAACATTAAGTGTCTTACCATTGCTTTGTCCTAGAACGGCACCTACGATGTATAAGGTGATCACCACACCTTTACAAACGTCTCTAGCGCACACCACAAGCAACGAAGCTTCGAGAGGAACCCTAACCGCCTAGGAGCCCAAACTCCATGAGTAACAAATTGTTGGTGAAGAAATCTTGTGGGGAACACAAATCGGTTTGGCCAAGTTATAGATCGGGCCTTGCTCCCTCAATCCCCAAAGTATCACCAAGTTTGGGTTGAGGGATTGAGATAAATGATCAATATGGGGTGTTCAAAATGGTGGCTGCTCTCAAGGCAAAAGGATTAGGATTGGAGGAGGAAGAAGGAGCCTTTATATAATGTTCCTCACCATGTGGCCGTTTCAAGCCATTGAACCACGTGCACACGGGCCAAGTTGACCCTCGGCACACGGGGTGTCCAGACACTAAGCCACCACCCTGTGGGAACGAGGGTCAAAGACTCCGTGTGCAGGGGTTGTCCAGAGAGTTATGCGCTACCCCATGCGCATAGGGGTCCAGGACCCCGTGCACACGGGGTGTCCACAGAGTTGTCACCAGTCCATGCACACGGGGTCAGAGAGCCTGCGTGCACAGGGTGTCCAGAAACCTTGGCCACACCCTTATGGCACAGTGAGGATAAGAATATGAACAATGGAATGATCATTTTTAGTGGTAGGTGTAGGAAGGCAAGTGTATAAATTTTGGGTGTTCCCACGCCGTTAATGTACCACCTTGACCGCTCTTGATAGTGTGGTTGTTATACTACTGAAATAAAACCGAAACAAAAGCTCTAAGTCATTAGAAAACCATGTCTTTGATTTTGTTTGAAGTAGGGGGGTTAACCATCTCCACAATAAATATCCAAGGAACTCAATGACCTGAGATAAATCTTAGCAACAGCCATTACTTCTACTAACCACATTATCATCACAACAAAATACCATTTAGAGATAAATACAATTTCAGCTTGTAACAATGACCAAATGAGAGCTTCCCGACAATGAAACAAGAAAATAGCTTAATGTCCTACAAGTGCACATAATTTAGTTGTAGTTGTTTTCAGTGTAAGAGTGTCGATCCCACAAAGGGCCAAGGAACTGGTCTTTTGCCCCTTATAGAGATTTATCTGAGTGTGTCTGCAAGTTATTTTCGATCCCAAATAAACGCGGTGTGAAGAAGGAAATGTTGCAAGAGTCTGTGTGCAAGAGCAAGCATTAAAGTGCCGAAGAATAATAATTAAGAACAAGAGAGTAATGGAAAATATGAAAACTGCATCAAGGCTAAAGGCGTTCTCAGGGAGTTCGGATTCACCACTTGTATTTATGATACTTGATTGTGTAGAAACACAATCTTTGATTGACATATGTAATCCCTGTTATATGTGTATTGTGTGGGCTACGTGCATACTACTGCAACTCCGCATCACGGATGCCAACACTATCCCTCCAATACCTACCGACAGATTACGATGACCAATAAGGGTCTCCCTGTGGACGCCACATAAAACACATGGGTCACCATTATTTACATAGCAATGATCCTCTAAGAAGATGGGTAGCCTTTGTCACCATTGTATCTCTAACCCCACATCAGAAAGATAATAATATCCTTCAAATCCCAATCAGCTAAATATTGTGTAAACGACATACACACAATGTCAAGAAGAATATTACCACAATTGTATTACGAAGATCATATATCTTATCGGCATTCAAATCGTATAAATGGTAGGGTTCCTCCGTGTCCATGAGAACTAGGGAATTAATCAGACATAGAGACACCAGACATCATCGATGTGTTCATGTCAATAGAATATCAACGATTAATGTGATATGCGTATAAATTCACACTAGGCTTGGGATTAAAACGATATGAATGAAGGAGTTGATGTCTAGGATGTGGATGATGTTGACGATGGTTGATGACGTGAACTCCATGATCGAAGGTATGGCGAGGTGGTGCCCTTCTGCCAATTCCCTCTCTGGATGTCTTCTGGAGGTGAGGTTTTCTACTTTTGTTTCACGGGCTGGAGTCTCTCCATTCATCACATCTGAGATCCGAATGATACGACCGTCGTTGTATGAGCAGTCGCACTCGTACGACATGTCTTCTACTCTTCTTGAGAGGAGAATGCAACCTGGTTTCTTCCCATGTGCTTATCTCTTTGTATGGTAGGCTTTTATGACGTCCAATTAGCATATTTTACACCAAACATAGATGTTTCCCATTCAATGCTCCAAATCTCCTGCTTCCTTGTAGTCCTGGCGAAAGCTGGCAAAAAGGTATGCGAGAACGTGGTAAAATACAAAACATCATGCGTCTATGATGCCAAAAAAAAAAGCTAAGAAAAACATGACACACAATGCACTCATGATATAAATGATGTTTTAGATATATTTTTTTTGCTCATTTATGCGGTATAACAGCAATAATTTGCTAATATATTATCTATAAATCAAGACATAGTTGAAGTCGAGGGGTATTATAGGCTTTGCAAAGCTTAACATAGACAAAACCCAAATGTTCATAAGTTGAAAGAATAGGAAAAGTAGTTTCACAAGGTTTCCTCTTACCGATGCTTATTTCCACCATTTTCCATAAGCGTGTTTCTGAAGAAAAAAAGCATAAGGTCAAAAGAGGTGACCCTTAAAACATGTTTGGTAACTTTTGCAAAGGGGTAGAGGAATTAGAGGAGGGAGCTATATGAAGAGATTAGACGTGGGAAGTGCCATTTTATTCTAAATCCCCTGTTTGGTGCCGATTGAGTATTACACGTGAAAATTTGAGAGATGTCTTTATTCCATGTTTGGTTAGTGGGAATTCATGAATATTAGCCGAGAGATGGCAACATAACTTAATTCCCTCCCAATTCCCACCCACCCATTCTAATAAATTGTTTTGTTCCTAGGCATCTAGTTTTCATCCTAGATCATTGTTGATGATCCATTGCCTATTTGGTTTCGGTGTATATGACCTTCACATATTGTAGCAGAGATTGAAGTACTCATGCCTTGATTACTTACATGAACAAGGATCCAACACACATCTAACAAAATTAATATCAAATAAAGTAACTATATCTAAAGATATTGATATTTCAATAACCATCAAGACACAATATCATCATTACACGAAAATATATCACAATCATATTGGGCAGCTCATGCGAGCATTCAAAAGAGAGCGAATGTTGCATATCCACCACTCACAAGCCTGCATCGTCTTGGGAGAAAGGCTAGTGAAGATGGTAGGAATAGAACCTCTCCTATATGTTGGATTTGAAATATGGTTGGTTTCTGATGGGTTCACCATTTTCAAGATAGATCGTTTAGTATGGTTAGTAGGTAGCATATTAGCACTCCCTCCGATCCATATTAATTGTCGCTCAAACATATGTATTTAGATGTATTTCAGTGCTACTACATCCGTTTGAGCGACAATTAATATGGGCTGGAGGGAGTATGATTTTTCAAGAATCCTATAGGGTTGAAGAGAGTGAGGTCTTAGTATGTGATATGTGCATGTCTTGGCCGTGAGACTTCAGGGAAGAGTGAAAGGGGGTGATGCAAGAGGTGCTGAAGTATGTCTTTGTTGACTCCATGGATGTGCTTGAGCCCTTCTTGACATTGTTCCACTGCGTTCGTTTCGAGACTTCTAAAACTACGCACATGTATCTATGGTCCATTAGGTTAAAGTCATTCTCTTAAAACCCTGGAAAGATGATGTTCATTAGTGTTATTTTACTCTATTTTATTTATGTTAATCTTTGAAGTGCAATAATCTTGTCTTAACCTGGAAAGATGTGTAATTCAGTTGTTCTTAATATGTGAAATGTGTGTTGTAATGGGGAAGAGGAGTTGGAGCACTCGGGTGCTCCACCCCCTATATGAGTATTAAATTCATAAAACAAACCAGGGAAATTCAAAAGAAAAATAGAATTTTGGGATATCAAACCTAGATGTCCAATCTACTCCCATGTGAAGTTTCGTGAAAAATACCATAAAATGTATTCTCGATCAAAAAGACAAAAAGAATCCAACATATAGAACAAAAACTGTTTGAATGGATCGTAGACTGGACATCATTTTCTTCGACACGGATACATTTCCTGATGTCTTTTCAGGAAACTTCACATGTGAGTAGATTGGACACTCAGGTTTGATATCCCAAAATTCTAAGATTTTTTTGAGTTTCCTTGGTTTTTTAATTTAATATTCATATGAAGGTGTGGTGCACCCAGGAGCTCCTATGTATTTTCCGTTGTAATGAAGACTGTTCATATGTATCAAACATAGTTTGCCTGGTCGGCAGGGCGTCGCTAACAGAAAAAAAACGAGTAGAAAGAGAATGGAATTCCATGCACGCAAGCGACATCACCAAGAAAATTCCACGCCCGTCCATCCATTGATGCGGCGATCAATGTTTGGTCCCACATAAAAGCTGAGCTGGTGCATGCATGCTTGCTTGCTTGCTTGCATGCGCGCAGGAAGCGGGAGAAAAATCTGACCAGCAGTGCAACCGAAGCTGACTTGAGAGGGTTTTTCCACGCTTACTTCAAGCCTGATCAACACCCGGTGCACCGGCATGTGCACCAGCACCGGCATTCCATGCTTCCATTAGTGATCACTGACTCATCTGTAGCTAGCTTACACGAGATCGGAACATGCGTACAAAGTACACGTACTACATCGCTCTCGAGATCTGCCGAACTTGCTTGTACTGCGTAGCTAGACTGAGTAGAGCGATCATGGCCTCGTGGAAAGTTGGACACGTCTGCTGTGGCTTGCTGGCTATATAAAGACGTGCACTGCACCAGCTTCTGGCGCGCACACACCACTACACGAGCAGTGTGACACACCACTACACTGCACCAGCTTCTGGCACCAGCTTGCTGGCTAGTAACTAAAGATGAGAGGAGTTGTGGTGATGGCCATGCTGGCCGCGGCCTTCGCCGTGTCTGCGCACGCCGAGCAGTGCGGCTCGCAGGCCGGCGGGGCGACGTGCCCCAACTGCCTCTGCTGCAGTAAGTTCGGCTTCTGCGGCTCCAGTTCCGACTACTGCGGCAACGGCTGCCAGAGCCAGTGCAACGGCTGCAGCGGCGGCGGCGGCACCCCGGTACCGGTACCGACCCCCACCGGTGGCGGCGTGTCCTCCATTATCTCGCAGTCGCTCTTCGACCAGATGCTGCTGCACCGCAACGATGCGGCGTGCCAGGCCAAGGGGTTCTACAACTACGGCGCCTTCGTCGCGGCCGCCAACTCGTTCTCGGGCTTCGCGACCACGGGTGGCACCGACGTCAGGAAGCGCGAGGTGGCAGCGTTCCTCGCTCAGACCTCCCACGAGACCACCGGCGGGTGGCCCACGGCGCCCGACGGCCCCTACTCCTGGGGCTACTGCTTCAACCAGGAGCGCGGCGCCGCCTCCGACTACTGCTCGCCGAGCTCGCAGTGGCCGTGCGCGCCGGGTAAGAAGTACTTTGGGCGCGGGCCCATCCAGATCTCATACAACTACAACTACGGGCCGGCGGGGCGGGCCATTGACACCGACCTGCTCAACAACCCGGACCTCGTGGCGACGGACGCGACCGTGTCCTTCAAGACGGCGCTGTGGTTCTGGATGACGCCGCAGTCACCCAAACCTTCGAGCCACGACGTGATCACGGGCCGGTGGAGCCCCTCGAGCGCCGACCAGGCGGCGGGGAGGGTGCCGGGGTACGGTGTGATCACCAACATCATCAACGGTGGGCTCGAGTGCGGGCGCGGGCAGGATGGCCGCGTCGCCGACCGGATCGGATTCTACAAGCGCTACTGCGACCTCCTTGGCGTCAGCTACGGCGACAACCTGGACTGCTATAGCCAGAGGCCGTTCGCATAGTCAATCGGCTATATGGTGCGAGAAGACACGAAATAAAGGCTCTCTAAATATTGTAAACAATGGCGTTGCGATAGACCTCGCCTAGTACAAGTGAATAATGGTGCGATCCATCGCAAGATGCGTGTGTAGTCGATTATAATGCAATAAATGGTGTGTTCCTATCCAAGTTTTTTCAAATGAAATGCATTTAACCCGACTTCAAATTAATGAAACCATCAACCGGATAGGATACAAAGTGCAAATTATTACAATGGCTGCGCATGAGAAAAAAAAAAGACTGAAAAATTACACACATAAATCGCCCAAGGCCAAAACTATAGAAGCCGGCCAAAGAGCAAAACTGTCAACACAAGGGGAAACAAAACCATGTTGTCGGAGAGCACAACACTGAACAGAACAACGGGAACAGAGGAGTCCGTGGACCGCCAACGAGTAGTGAAGAGGAGGATCAAGCCTTGCAGAGAGAAACCATTAGCTCTGCCACAACCCAGTCGTGCCAATGCCGGAGGGGAGACCATCTCCCCTACATCCAGCACGAGGATGCCGCTCATAGGCCGGCAAGCACGAACACAGCAAGGCAGCCGCCGCCGAAGGGTAACAAGGCACACATCACCCCCTCCCCCCGCCTCCACCATCGCCGGATATCCGAGGACGCATTGCACCGCAACCACCACCAACCCACAGATAACAGCACCCCAACCCCAAGTCTACCCCAAGCCGGTGCTTCCAAGGAGGACCACAACGCCAGTGCGCCGCCACTGTCGGTGTCAAAACCGGCGGATCTCGGGTAGGGGGTCCCTAGCTATGGATCTAGGATCAATGGGGAACAAGTGACGATCAACACGGTATTTACCCAGGTTCGGGCCCTCTCGAAGAGGTAAAACCCTACGTCCTACTTGATTGTATTTGATGTATGGTATGGTTACAGAGTAGATCTACCTCGAGATCAAGTGAGCTAAACCCTAAGGTAAGAGGTGATGAATGTAGCTCTAGCCCTAAGGCCCCTAAACCCTCTGGTTTATATAGACACCGGTAGGGTTAGGGTTACAAGCCATCGGTTTACAACGAAGGAAAGATCACGCTAACCCTAACTTGGAGGGCACACCACGACTCCGAAGATGTCTTGTCCGGTCACGGGTCCGTACTCCAGCTTGGCCCCATAGTGGCCCATTAGTCCGGCCCATATCAAAGGGTCGGTGGCCCGAGGACCCCTTAGTCCAGGACTTCCTCAGTAGCCCCCGAACTAGCCTCCAACGCCGGGGATTATCATCTGACGAGCTCCAAATCTTCGGCTTGTGAGGTGAGTTCTTCGTCTTGACTTGTATGGTTCGGAGAAGTGCTTCATGGCCGATCACTATCCAGACCGACATCAGAGGTAATATAGTTCGGATCAAAATCGCATTCGTGCCCGACCAGTTCGACAACCCGGATTCTTAGGTTCCCCCCAAAACATAGTGGGCCCCTAGGAGCTTAACGCCTCCCTTGGGGCGAGGGTCAACTTTGATCATCGCGCACCTTTTTAGAAGGCACGCGACCTGATGCCGCCTTTTGTAAATCAGTCCTTTCAGCTTCAAAGCGAAACGCTTATTTATAGATCCAAAGTTACAAGGGGGCGGTTAACCCATCCCCTTCGCAAAAAACAGCGTCAAAGCAATCCTCAAACACAATGGCCGAAATCCCCAGTTCATCCTCGCGTCCCCATGGCCCTCTTCCCGATAATTGGACGAGCTATTCAGTTTCGCGCCTCCAGCTGAGTTGTCTGCAGACGTAGGGCTATCTCCCCGCGGCGGATCTCATCCGCGTTCGTGCTGGATTGATCTCCGTTGACGGTCAAGCACTCACCGAGAGCTCGCCTGCTCCAAGCAAGGGAGAGAGGGTATGCTTCGTGCCCTTCCTCCTAAGAGGTTTTGGTTTTCCCATTCACCCCTTCCTTCGGGGCTCGTTAGAGTTCTATGGGATCCAGCTCCACAACCTTACCCCAGGGTCTATACTGCATATCTCTGGTTTCGTGGCCCTCTGCGAGATTTTCCTAAGCTGCGAAGCCCATTTTGATTTGTGGCGGAAATACTTCTACCTCGTCCCTCGTACCCACAAGGGGTCGATCTTTGAAGTGGGAGGAGCCGAGGTGTGGCGGATAGCCGGGACGGGTTACCCTATCGGGACCCCACGAAAGGGCCCTGAAGGATGGACCTCGGAATGGTTTTATATTGAAGACGTTCTCCTCTCAGACCCAGTTCGGAGAGGGTTGCCCGAATACTCAAGCGCCCCGCTAAAGAAGCAGCTCAACTGGCGACCCAAAAGTCCCTCCCAACCAGACAGTGCAGAAGTGCACTGCCTGGCCACCAAAGTTCGACTGCTGGGCCATAGCAAACTGACCATGATTGAGGTGATGGCCGTCGCCATATCCCGGTGTGTGCAACCCCTTCAGCAGAGGGGGCATCCTTTATGGTGCTACAACGGGACCAGCGACGCGACCCGCTATAAGCGACAAAGGCCGGACAATAAAGCATCCATGGCCAAGATTTTAGCCGACCTCTTTAAGGGAGAGGAGGAAGACTTTGCTCAATTGAGTATCTGGGAGGGTTACTCCGGTTACAACCCGGCAGATTGGGTAAGTTTCAATTCCTTGCTCATAATTCAGCCATCACGTCCGAACACCTGTTGATTGTACTTTGTTCCTGCACAGAGTTGGAGGCGCGAGGTCGAGTCCATCCACTATCCTTCCCCTCAACCGGAGAATCATTCCCGCGACGACGACCCGGGCTACCACGACGATCCGGAGACGTTGATTGATTTCGAAGACGGGGTCTTTTACCAAGAAAACCTTGACGGCACTAAAGTTGACGTGATGGCTGATCATCCAGGGGCCCTTCCTTCCTCTACTGTAAGTGAACGGGGGACCTATGCCCGAACTAAGCGACCATCTCGTGTCATCCCGCACACTCTAACTTCTACTCCCAAGGGCCGTCGAACTACATGGCGAACAACTGTGGGAGGAGAACGGCTTATGCCGACCCCGGCCCCTAACGAGGCGCTCAAGAGGAAGGCCTCTGCTGGAGCGGAAGCAACCGCCCCCTCGGCTCAGAGGTAACATGCTTTGGGATGACAAGAGGGGCTATCTTTAATATCTTTTGTCTGACGTTTGTTTAACTTCACAGTAGAAGCATTCCGGCGCGCTAGTCCGAGGACTGCCCGAGCACGCCGAGGCGCGGTTCCAACCTTGGGCCCTCAGCACAAGCTAGGGACCCTGCTGAACACACAGCCGCTGGCGCCCACCCAGAGGACCCCGATGATGTTTCGGTGACCAACTCCGAGGTCGAGAGTGTAATGAATCACCGCCGCCGGAGAGAATCCTTGCGCCACGCTGCTTTTTCCGACCAAGAGTTTAACGCCTTTAATTCGGTGGACGCATACCTTGGAGCGGCCCGAACCGGGCTTGAAGGGATCGCCGGTCTTCTTTCTTCCAGAATGCAGGTGCGAGATAGCTTAAAAGCGTTTTATAGTTCCTACCCTAGCAGCTCCCAAGCCTTAATTTGGGTGGGACGGCCGAGTTAAGGATTCTTATATTGTCTTGAGTATGCAGACCATGAGGGAGCAGAACAGCAAGTTGTCCGAAGGCCTCGAGCTGAGCCGGACATAGTTAGCCGACGTTAAAGCCGAATTGGAAGCGGCTAAAAGAGAAACCAGCGAAAATGCTGGTAAGTGGAAAGGTTTTTAGAGTGTTAAAAATTGCATGACGTTTCCAGTATACTGATGCCGCGCTGTCCCCATAGCCGCCGAAGCGATGAGTCAAATGCGGAGGGAACTAGAGGTTGGCAAGCGAGTACTGACACGAAGTCGGGAAGAGAAGAATGAGCTCAAGGCAGAAAGTCAATGAAAAATCAAAGAAATCGAGAATTTAAAATCTCAGTTGGCGCAAGCCTTGGAAGAGAACCAGAAGCTGAAAGGTGGCATATTCGGTAAGGCACGAATTCGATATTACCTTTGTTACGGATGAACAAATTATTTTAAAACATGCCACCCCTGTTTTCTAGGTCTCCTAACGGGACGACCGGAAGAGGAGGTCGATTCCTTTAGTGGGAATATATTGAAGGAACTGACCAAGGCGCATGAGAGAGCCCGGAAGGCCATGAAAAGCATGGTTAAGGCCTTATGGCCACTAGAAGTGCCAGCAGAGAGCATGGCTGAGCTGGCTAACCGCTTTAAAGGGGCGAAGCGACGCTTTGAATTGTGGAAAATATCTGCCTGCCGGGAAGGAGCGCGCGAGGTCTGGGCAATGGTGAAGACCCGGTTTACCAAACTCGATCCCGAACATATGGCCCGGGTGGGGCCCATGGGGCCGGATGGGCAAGAAATACCGCTTAGCTTAGTGTATGACCAAGTAATGCCCGCAGCTCGGTACTCCCAGAAGGATTGTGCCTTGGACAGTTTGATAGATGGCATTGATAAGGAGTAGAGTGCGTGATTCTATGTATCCATGTACTTTACATCGCGCAATTCTCAAACCGTGGAAAAAACGTTGTCATAACCGGCCATCGGCTTCCGCCTCCCGGACCAGTGATCGGGGAGTGTTCCGTATTATTTGCCCTGATGAACAGGGGATAATTCTGGTAACCAGGCAATCCGGCCATTTGGTACGAACAGACAAAACATGCACGGCGAGTAATGTTATATTACAGTGTAACGTAAGAAACATCTTCCGAAGAAAATAGTTCCTCCAAGGGTTCCTTTCTTTGGGTAAGGTATGTTGACCATAAACCGTGAGTTCGGAAGCCGGGGACACATGGATGTTCGTGGTTTTTAGGAACCAGAAACAGTTAGATGGCGGCTAGCGCCTGTTTATTTTCACTTCCCCAGAGGCCGACCCATTATTTTCTGTAAGAACGCTAGCTTTCGGCTTCACCCGTCTGAGGTACGTATCCGGATTACCCGGGCGTAGCAATCGCAGAGGTGCTCCCTTTACTCCCTAGCCGAACAATCGGGAACGTAGGGGTAAACACAGGAGCCAGGCAACCCAGCATAGCAAAGGACTAAGTCAAATAGGTGCATATAATGGCTTGAAAAATATGGGAAGGAGACCAATTCAAACAACAACAAAAAACAAGGTTGTAAGAAGTATATTATAATTGTCTGCCTTTAAGAGGAGCCCCCAGGTAAAGCTGGGTAGGACATCCGAAGATGTATACAATGGTGACCTGCCATGTTACGGTTTATCCGAACTCTCGGTCGGGGGAGCTAAGGTCCCAAAAAGTTTAAAGAGAAGGGAAAAAGGGACGCAGGCGGAGCGGGGGAGTGTTGTCGGTGAAGCCGGGTTATGCGTAGAAACACCGAAGTCGAGCGGCGTTCCATGGGTTCGGTTCGAGGCCCTGATCCGATGGTCGGCGAAGGCGATATGCCCCCCCTGCAAGTACTTCATCTATAATGAAAGGCCCCTCCCACTTGGGTGCAAGCTTGTGCTTCTGCTTCTCTGGGAGGCGCAGGGCGAGCACTCCCACATTGTATGTCTTCACCCGAACTTCTCGATTTTGGTAACGCCGTGCTTGTTGCTGATAGAATGCAGAACGTGCCCGAGCGACGTCCCGCTCTCCTTCTAGTGCGTCGAGGTCGTCTTGCCGATCTACCTCGGCCTCCTTCTCTTCGTACATATGTACCCTGGGTGCGTCATGGATCAAATCGCATGGGAGGACTGCTTCGGCGCCGTGCACCATAAAGAACGAGGTGTATCCGGTCGATCGATTAGGAGTAGTGCGCAACCCCCATAGTACAGAGTCTAGCTCCTCCACCCAGTGGCAATCTGATTCCTCCAGTGAGCGGATTAAGCGAGGTTTTATGCCGCTCATGATTAATCCGTTTGTTCGTTCCACCTACCCGTTAGTTTGTGGGTGGTATACCGAAGCGTAATCGAGCTTTATGCCCATCATAGCACACCAGTCCTTAACCTCTTGGGCGGTAAAATTAGACCCATTATCGGTGATTATGCTGTGGGGAACACCATAATGGTGGACAACACTGGATATGAATTCCACAACAGGTCCGGATTCTGCGGAGGTTACCGGCCGCGCTTCTATCCATTTAGTAAATTTATCTACCATGACTAATAGGTATTTCTTTTTCTTGGTCCCTCCTTTAAGTGGTCCGACCATATCAAGCCCCCAGACAGCGAATGGCCATGTTATGGGTATGGTCCGAAGAGCTGTGGGGAGCATGTGGCTTTGATTTGCAAATAGCTGGCACCCAATGCAATGTTGGACCAGGGTACATGCGTCTTCGCGGGCTGTGGGCCAGAAGAAACCTGCTCGGAATGCTTTGCTGACCAGGGACCGAGCTGCTGTGTGGTGGCCATTGTATTTCAGCGAGGAGCTACTGCCCCTCCTCTTCAGAGATGCACCTTTGAAGGACTCCCGTAGTGCTTCGTTTATAAAGCTCGCCCTCGTGGATCTTGTACACTTTAGAGCGTCGTACTATGTGTCGCACCTCCGTCTGATCGTCAGGGAGTTCTTATCACAAAAGGTAGGCGAGCAGTGGTTCGGTCCAAGGGGCGATTATAGCCATAATCTCATGGGATCGAGGGTGTTTCTTCGAGTGTGGAGCCTCCGATGATATGATCATCTGGTTCGATTTCTGGTGGGGCGATCTGGGCATGCTCATTTGTTAAGGTGTTGTTGTCTCCGTCCTGCCATACTACGGATAGCTTGAATAGCCTTTCCAGGAAGGTATTTTTAGGTACTGGGTCTCGCTTGGCGCCCATGCGGGCAAGAACATCCGCAGCCTGGTTGCTGTCTCTAGCGACATGGTGGAATTCTAGACCCTCAAATTGGGCTGACATCCCGTGGACGGCGTTTCTATATGCCGCCATTTTTGGATCTTTGGCGTGAAATTCGCCGTTGACCTGTGAGATGGCAAGGTTCGAATCCCCTCGCACCTCCAGCCGCCGAACACCCATCGATGTTGCCATCCGAAGACCATGCAACAGTGCCTCGTATTCGGCTGGGTTATTGGAGTCCGTGTACATGATCTGTAAAATGTACCGGATACTATCGCCTGTGGGGGATATTAGGATTACCCCAGCCCCCAGTCCGGCCAGCATCTTGGAGCCGTCGAAGTACATTGTCCAGTGCGCGTATGTGCTATAGTCCTTGGGGAGTTCGGCTTCTGTCCATTCGGATAAAAAATCGGCTAACACCTGAGATTTAATGGCTCGGCGTGGTTTGTAGACGATCTCGAAGGGAAGGAGCTCTATAACCCATTTTGCAATGCGGCCCGTGGCGTCCCTATTGTTGATTATATCGTTGAGGGGTACTTCGGATACTACTGTCACCGAACACTCTTGAAAGTAGTGTCGCAGTTTGCGGGATGCCATGAAGACCGCGTATGCTATCTTTTGATAGAGAGGATATCGGGACTTGCATGGTGTGAGGACTTCTGACACGTAGTAGACTGGCTTTTGGACCTGGAATTTGTGTCCTTCTGATTCCCATTCTACGACGAGCGCCGCACTAACCACCTGGTTGGTAGCTGAGATGTACAGCAACATAGGTTCGCCGACACCTGGTGCGGCCAGCATGGGGTTGCTTGCCAGGAGTGTTTTGATTTCTCCTAGTGTGGCGGTCGCTTCGTCAGGCCACTCAAAGTTTTTTGTTTTCTTAAGTAGCCTGTATAGAGGCAATGCCTTCTCGCCGAGGCGAGAAATGAAACGACTTAGGGCTGCCAGGCAGCCTGCCAGCTTCTGGACATGTTTGAGCTCCGTTGGTATTGTGAGCTGGGACAAGGCCCTGATTTTAGTCGGATTGGCCTCTATTCCCCGATGGGAGACGATGAATCCGAGAAACTTGCCGATGGGGACTCCAAACACACATTTGTTCGGGTTGAGCCGGATGTCGTAGGTCCATAAAATTTCAAAGGTCAAGCGGAGGTCATCCACGAGTTGGTCGACTTTCTTGGTTTTAATGACCACATCGTCCACGTATGCCTCGACCGTTTTGCCAATTTGGTTTCCCAGGATGTTTGAATCATGCATTGGTATGTGGCCCCTGTGTTCTTTAGCCCGA
This sequence comes from Thinopyrum elongatum, assembly GCA_011799875.1. Classification (NCBI taxonomy): domain Eukaryota; kingdom Viridiplantae; phylum Streptophyta; class Magnoliopsida; order Poales; family Poaceae; genus Thinopyrum; species Thinopyrum elongatum. The sequence goes on along the minus strand of CM022299.1, from coordinate 373,085,677 downwards.
AAGGCATTGTGTTGAAGCAGAATGGCCTGTGGGGGGTGATGAACGTTGTTGCCGCTTGGTCGGAATCTTTCATCTTCATCTGGTGATATCTGGAGTATGCATTGAGAAAGCATAGCGAGTCATGTCCGGCGGTGGCGTCGATGATCTGGTCTATGCGAGGTAGGGGGAAGGGATCCTTCGGGCAGGCCTTGTTTAGGTCCTTGAAGTCGACGCAGAGCCGCCATGACTTGTCCTTCTTGGGTACCATGACCAGATTTGCCAGCCACTCTGGATGCTTTATTTCACGGATGAATCCGGCCTCTAGAAGTTTTGCCAGCTCTTCACCCATAGCCTGTCGTTTGGGTTCGGAGAATCAGCGTAGTGTCTGTTTGACTGGCTTGAAGCCTTTGATGATATTTAGGTTGTGCTCCGCCAGCCTCCGTGGGATGCCTGGCATATCGGAAGGGTGCCAAGAGAATATGTCCTAGTTTTCACGTAAAAACACGCGCAGCGCTTTATCAACTACGGGATCCAGCTACGCTCTGATGGACGCTGTTTTATTCGGGTCTGTCGGGTGTACTTGGAATTTTACTATCTCGTCAGCTGGTTTGAATGACGTGGATTTTGGCCTTTTATTGAGGACCATGTCGTTCCTGTCGACTGTAGCACGGAGCATTGTCAATTCTTCAGTTGCTAGAGCTTCAGATAGTGCCGCGAGGGCGAGCGATGCGGTCTTATTTTCTGCTCGCATGGTGGTGTTCGGATCGCTGGTGAGCGAGATCACGCCATTGGACCCCGGCATCTTGAGCTTCATGTATCCATAGTGTGGTACGGCTTGAAATCGTGTGAATGCCTCACGTCCTAAGAGGGCGTGGTATCCGCTGCAGAAAGGAACGACGTGAAACAACAAGGGTTCGAATCTGTAGTTATCGGGAGTACCGAATACTACATCCAATGTTATATGTCCGGAACAACGCGCCTCCTTGCCGGGTCTGATTCCTCGGAATGTGGTATGGCTATGCACGATGCGGGACCTGTTGAGCTGCATTTTGTCGAGCGTGTCTTCGTAGATGAGATTTAGGCCACTGCCCCTGTCCATTAGCACTTTATTTAGCCTGAAACCGTCGATTATGGGGTCGAGAACCAGTGTTGCGGGTGTGTTGGCGGGGCGGGATATTGGCTCGTCCTTCTGATCGAAGGTGATAGGTACGTCCACCCATGGTTGTGTGGTCGTCACCTGGTAGATTTGGCCGAGCTCTCGAAGAGACTTTTTGTTGGGGAACGAAGCATGCAATTTCAAAAAATTTCCTACGATCACGCAAGATCTATCTAGGAGAAGCATACCAACGAGAGGGGAGAGTGTGTCTATGTACCCTCGTAGACCGTAAGCGGAAGCGTTTATCAACGCGGTTGATGTAGTCGTACACCTTCACGATCCGTCCCGATCAAGTACCGAACATACGACACCTCCGCGTTCAGCACACGTTCAGCTCGATGACGTCCTCGCCTTCTTGATCCAGCAAGACGGGCGAAGTAGTAGATGAGTTCCGGCAGCACGATGGCGTGGTGACGGTGTTGGTGAAGAACAATTTCCGCAGGGCTTCGCCTAAGCACTACGGAAACTATGACGGAGGATAAACTAGAGGGGACGGGATTGCCGGCACACGGCTTGGTGATTCTTGATGTGTCTTTGGTGCTAGCCCTGCCCCTCTATTTATATGTTGAGCCCTGGGGTCGAAACTTGGAGCAAAAGCCTCCTCAAAGTCGGTTTTGCCCGAAAGGCAAAAGTCCCACTCGGACTCCAGGACCAAACGCCACAATCCTTGGCGTCTGGCCCAGACGCCAAGCGCCTCGGCGTCTGGCCCAGGGCCAGACGCCAAGGTCTCCGGCGTTTGGCCCCCTGGCCTCCGCAAAACTCCTTTTGCACCGACTTATCGCCCCGTGGGCCTGACCCCTTGGCCTAACCATATCATCCAATATATGAATCTTTACCTCCGGACCATTCCGGAGCTCCTCGTCATGTCCGTGATCTCATCCGGGACTCCGAAAAACATTCGGTCACCAACATATATAACTCATATAGTAGTATATCGTCAACGAACGTTAAGCGTGCGGACCCTACGGGTTCGAGAACTATGTAGACATGACCGAGACACCTCTCCTGTCAATAACCAATAGCGGAACCTAGATGCCCATATTGGCTCCTACATATTCTACAAAGATCTTTATCGGTCGAACCTTATGACAACATACGTTATTCCCTTTGTCTATCGGTATGTTACTTGCCCGAGATTTGATCGTCGGTATCTCTATACCTAGTTCAACCTCGTTACCGGCAAGTCTCTTTACTCATTCCGTAGTGCATCATCCCGTAACTAACTCATTAGTCACATTGCTTGCAAAGCTTCATACGATGTGCATTACCGAGAGGGCCCAGAGATACCTCTCCGATACTCGGAGTGACAAATCCTAATCTCGATCTATTCCAACCCAACAAACACCTTCGGAGATACCTGTAGAGCATCTTTATAATCACCCAGTTACGTTGTGACGTTTGATAGCACACAAGGCATTCCTCCGGTGTCCGGGAGTTGCATAATCTCATAGTCGGAGGAATATATATTTGACATGAAGAAAGCAGTAGTAATAAAACTGAACGATCATTATGCTAAGCTAACGGATGGGTCTTGTCCATCACATCATTCTCCTAATGATGTGATCCTGTTCATCAAATGACAACTCATGTCTATGGTCAGGAAACTTAACCATCTTTGATTAACGAGCTAGTCAAGTAGAGGCATACTAGGGACACTTTGTTTTGTCTATGTATTTACACATGTATCAAGTTTCCGGTTAATACAATTCTAGCATGAATAATAAACATTTATCATGATATAAGGAAATATAAAATAACAACTTTATTATTGCCTCTAGGGCATATTTCCTTCACTTTTTCCTTTGATTGTTGGAAGAGAAAGTCTCGTAGGCTGTCAGGACGTCGTTGTGAGGTGGTGTCGTTGATTGCTTATCGGGGGTGTGAGGCCGAGGATGTGTTCGCCACTTTTGGCTACCTGCCTTACCATCCAGCAAGCTCGAAGCCTATGAGCCGGGTTTGCGTTGAGCAGGGCCGAGTGAATAGGGCATGGTTTGTCCAGCAATTCAACCAGAACCGTTCTGGGTTTATTTCTTTTTTGGACGGGATTGTGTTCGGGCGAAACTAGCGTATGCACGCATTTTGCTTGGGCCTTGATGGTCTTCGAGCCAGGGATTGATTCCCTGCACATCTGCTGTAGCTTCCATGTGCTTTCCATGATGTAGTACTTATGTATCATGACTGATAGCTCGCCGAAATCTTGCACGCGGCGGCGGGCGAGGGCGTTTAGGATGCCTTCGTCCCGGCAGTTGAGTCGGAAGGCTTCAATTATTTCTTCTTCGCGGCAGTTGAATATCTTGTTTTTTACCAGGAGGAATCTGGCCCAGTAATGATGGACTATTTCTCCGGGCTGCTGCTTGACGTACATTAGGTCCCATACGTCCGGTGTTTCAGCATCCGGACTGTATTCGGCATGGGAGGTGGGTGGGAAATTTTTGGTTGCACCCGTCTTTTTTGAGTCCGGGGCGTCGGTGGCGGCGAGCCGCGCCCGTGTCGTGTTCGGATCTAATAGTCCGGTGTCCGGACGAATGTCTGCATGTGGTTGGGCCGGCTCGAGGTCGGATCCTGTGCTGCAGGCCGAGTCCGGACTCGTATCTTGATGGGTGTCCGCACCCGGGCTAGAGACCCGAGTGTACACTGTCATAAGCCTCGGAGATCGCGATCCCTCCGCCCCTTCTTCGATGGTAGCGATGAGGTGAGTAAAGCGCGGGGTATGGATCTCTCTGTTGTCGGGTTTAAGCCCGATCTGGTCGTAGGTCGTAGGCCTAATGATGGAGATTCCCATGGCAAGGAATCGATCCATAAGATCGTCAACCGGCGAGGTTCCCGCTAGGGGCATGCCTCTTGAGTGTTTGGCGGGACGTTCTTCGGATATTTCTATGGGGTCTGGCTTTAAGGCCAGATCCTGGCCGCGTTAGTCGCTGAATCCGAGGTCAAGGCATCGGGTTCAGCGGGCTTTTCGAAAACGGGGCTTTGCCGAGGGCCTACCCCGAAATCTAAGTTCCGGTGGCTAGCCTCGCGATCGGCGATAGGGTTTTCAATCGGGCTCAAGCGACCGGTGGGGTCAGCGCGGAAAGTGATGCTGCCAAACATGAAGATCTAGCCGGGGACAAAGATGTCCTCGGCACTGGAGTGGTTTCCAACGAGCAGTTGGGCCATCGATCCTTTGGCGATCCGCAGCGGAACTCTCAATGAAAGCACCAATGTCGGTGTCAAAACCGGCGGATCTCGGGTAGGGGGTCCCGAGCTGTGGATCTAGGATCAATGGGGAACAAGGGACGATGAACACGGTATTTACCCATGTTCGGCCCTCTCGAAGAGGTAAATCCCTACGTCCTGCTTGATTGTATTTGATGTATGGTATGGTTACAGAGTAGATCTACCTCGAGATCAAGTGAGCTAAACCCTAAGGTAAGAGGTGATGAATGTAGCTCTAGCCCTAAGGCCCCTAAACCCTCTGGTTTATATAGACACCGGTAGGGTTAGGGTTACAAGCCATCGGTTTACAATGAAGGGAAGATCACGCTAACCCTAACTTGGAGGGCACACCATGACTCCGAAGATGTCTTGTCCGGTCACGGTTCCGTACTCCAGCTTGGCCCCATAGTGGCCCATTAGTCCGGCCCATATCAAAGGGTCGGCGGCCCGAGGACCCCTTAGTCCAGGACTCCCTCAGCCACCGCCAGCCAAAGGCCTAGGTTTTCACCCACGGACTAAAGGAGGGGAGGGGGAAGGAAGAGGAAACCTAACACGCCCTCAGGAGGGGAGTAGCGAAGCCAGAGCGTCGCCGTCGTCGTCGAGGTCGATGCGGAGTCGACCATGGATTCCCCCGTTCTAGGCTTCCGTCGCCACACCCTCTGGGGACTGATCTGGCAGCCTGAAAGGGTCGGATCCAGATCGGCGAGGGGGGAAAGCCGCATCGGGGAAGGAGGCCGGAGATCCGAGCAGCGAGGCGCCTCCGCCGCCCAACCGCTGCTCGCGCGACCAGAGGGGCGACCTGCATGCACCTGCAGCACCACCCACCGGAGAGGTCGACATCGCCCGTCAGATCCAAGGTTGTCGCCACGGCGCCCAAAGGTCCCTGCAGCGAAGCAGGGTAGCAGAGCCTCGCCACCACCTTCACCGGATGCCGCACGGCGACCGACGACGTCCTCAGGTGGCGACAGGGAGGGAGGGAGAGGATGAGTGGGTGGCTAGGGCGCTAGGGTTTTGTCGCCCGCACGGGGCGGCGTGAGAGCCGCGAGGCGTTTTTTCTTCCTATCCAAGATTCACATCTTATGTTCGTCACATCGTATATCTTTACGCTCTATTTCTATAAAAATTACAGTTGGTGATGATGGTGTGTCTACCATCCAGCATTTTTGACCGTTCGATCTACATGTACCGTATGTGAGGCTAGTTGTGGCACGTCTAAAAAAAAACGTCTGCCACTCCACTCCATGATTTTGCAGAAATCCTCCTCGTTTCTCCGGTGTCCCGAGATCTGGTGCCGCCGCCGTCCACCCCCAACTCCTCGCATGCCTCCACTGCTGCGGCAGCCTACCGCCTACCACCACCACGCCCCCTCCTCCGCGCCATCTCCTTCGCTCCCTTCCCAGCTTCCTCTGACGTCGACCTCCACAAATACGCCATCGACGCCGTCAGTTCATCTCCCGCCACATCCTTTCTCCTAGATGTGCCACCACCAACCATCACCACCATGCCCCCTCCTCCTCACCGGTTTCTTCACCACTTCCCCATCTCCTGTCAGCGCTCACGCCCATGATGAGGCCAAGGAGGGCGAACTGCGCGTCTAGCGTCTGATCGGACATCAGGCAGCAGGAGAAATCCACGTGCCACCTCAGACTCACGTCCACCATGAGCCCGCATTCGCTAGCTACGACCTACAGCCATGACCACTGTTGGCCACAACTTCTTAGACGAGGACTGACACCTTGCAGAAGACAATAGGTTATGCGACATTTCACTCCTAAGAGCATGGTTAATAGTATAGCCGTTGATGGCTATATGGAGTTGACATGTCATCTATAGTCATCTACTATACTCATTCATATAGTAAGGCGGGCTATAAGATTAGTACTTTTTCTAAGCATCTCACTTTTTCTTTCTTTGCATTTATTGTATTTGCCTAGAAGTTAGCGTATAGCTAGGCTCTTGCACGAGAGCCCGCTCTTCTTATTTTTTGATGTCTCTCTTCTTCACACATAGGCAAAAAATGTCATGTAAGCGGGTTATAAGCCATTATTGTAATTACTCTAACCATAGTGGGCTCTCGAGATCCTCGCCCCTCCAGGTAAAAATTGCTCTGCTTCACCTCTGCTTGTCGCAGCATGCACGCTAGATGCTCGACAAAATGTCAGAGTATGTATACCGTCTTATTCGTCCTTAGTATCAACCATTCAGTTGGTAGATGCATTTTCATGTTTTTGTTTTAAAATTACTCTCTGCGTCATGGATAAGTAGCTAACTTTGAAGATCTAAACATGGGAAAATGTCACAACTGACAAGTACTATTTATATTCGTGCTCACGCTGTGTGAGGCGACATACAAATGATGCTCTTAAAAATTATGATCTTGTCAAGTTATTATATTTTTTGTTTCCAAGAAAAACATTGTCATGTATATGCACACATGCATGATAAAAAAAATTATCTGGTAGTTATTGACAATGACATCTTTCATAGTTGTTACATCTCTAATCAATTCTTATGCTGGCAAGAGCCATGGCTGTATAATATGTATTATGCCATTCATAGGGAGGAGATGAAATAAGGTTGAATTTTCAACACTATAATGTTAACTCTATGTTCTGAAGGAAAGCTGAACCACATGGGATATCCAATTTATTCTAATTTATTGATGGTGACAAAGATGGTATTTGCCTTGAAGTGGACTCGCTACTGAGATTTTGTTAAAACTACTAATATCAGCTATCCTGCTTGTATTGTAATTTCTCCAAAATATTGTTTTTTCATTGTAATGAACTCTCCTGCTACTAATTTTTTGTTAAATAAGTTGACATCAAAACTGGAAGATGCAGGTCATTGCGTTAGATGTTGATGGACTATCTTCGTTTTTGAATGCTATAGGTTGTTGGGCACTCCAAATGAGGATATCTGGAGAGGAATAGGCAAGCTTCTCATCTCACGAGTACCCTCAACGGAAGGTCTCAAAGCTGTCTACTGTAATTCTCACTCTCCTCGCTAATGATCTTGATCTGCTTGAGGTTAGTAATCAAACATGTGCATTTATCTTCTATATTGTTAGTTTCATGGATTTAGATAACATATAGTAGTTATAGTATATGTTAAATTCGTTTATTTTGTATATGTTTCTTCTGAAGTGAAGTGATTTTTTGTGGATGCCAGATTAAAACAATTTATCGGCCTGTAATTTTAGAATCATTCTTCATGAAGAAGATTCTATGGTATCAGTGTTACAATCAAATCGGAGTCAAGCTCAGATATTATGGGGTCATATTACATTTGATAATCCATTAACTGGTGGCAAACTGACAATGCCTTGCAATCAAAGATTAGGCCATAAGTTTTGGTAATCCCATGGGATGCAGTGTTAACTAGGTGCTCCAGCCTTTGTACTTCTAATATACAGAATTTCAAAGGGCATCAGTAATTAAATCCAAGAAGTTTACCCATACACTTCTATTAATCCAGGAAATCTGAACCATTTGTGTACCTATTGATTGGGCTGAGAACATGTTGGAGAGTGTGGTCCAAATAGCGTGCGATTTTTCAATTGAAGCCACTTGAACGAAAACCTCCTTGGGTAGGCTGTGAAGGAGACAAGCTACAATCTGTTGGTCTTGGACGAGCGAGGGAGCATAGGCAGGGTTTGGGACGACCTGATCCTTGCCCTCTGTTGTCTCAGAGATGATGGTTTTTGATGGTTCAGTCGTGGTCTGATCTATGTAACCATGCGGAATTGTGCTAAGAATATATTTTATGGTAAATCTAACTATGGTGTTCTTTGTACCAGTACAATTATATAGCTGGTGAAGCAAAATACAATATCATAAATTTGAAGATGCAAAATACAATATCATGATTTCTGTGAGATCCGATCATGAAAGGTCAATTATCATAATCTAGTTTTCATGTGTACTCAGTGGTACTCAAGGTATGGTGTCACTGTGATAGCTCTTGTGCAGAACGAATATTGCACTTCTTATCAATCTTCTGGGTGTGAGTTTTGAAACCAACTTTTGGACACTGAAACTTGCGAAATGTAAAATCTACCGAAGAAAGTGGAAACAAAACGGCAATAAATGATAGAAGAAAGAGGTATGTACCGGAATCAAAATAGATGGCACGTATCCAACCTTGTCAACCAGTACACCCCAGTGCCTTTTGGTCGTCCCTGACAACAAATATTTGTCCTCGCTTTATAGGCTATCTTCCCTTCGTTTTCCAAAAGTTGTTGTAAGGAGAAGTCGTGACTGCACTGCTCCTGCTAGGACCGTTGCCGCTCCATGCTCTTCTTCGTAACAAGATGATACAGAAAATATACCACATTGATTATTTTTGCCCAAAGCAGTTCCCATAATATATCAATGTCATCAACACTGTTATAGACATGAAGGTCTTAAACTACTACTTTTAGATCTACTGGAGCAAGAAAATTTTGAATAAGATACTTTATTCAGCTTCAACGGATTTGTGGCAGCAGAAAAGGTCAATGAACAAAAGCTACAACATGTATTTCCCTCCTTTTAAGGGTTACCGGATAACAACATGCAAATGTCACTGTCCTTTACAAAGCAAGCATGCCTTTTTCTGATGAAACGGGTCTATATAAATCGCTTAAGAAACTGCAGCAACAGGTATATATGTGAAACATTGCATAACTCAATAAAAGATGATGTTTCATGGAAGCCACCCGGTGAATCCCAAAACTATAAAGCTCTCAGCCTTGGGTAGAAGTTTTTCATCTTCACAATAATATTGACATCTTGCACAACCCCTTCTGAAGCACACATAAAACAAAATTATGTGCCAAGCACCATAGCTAAGTCTTTCTACAAGAGATTTTTTGTACAATTCAATGCAGATTCTGCTACCAACAAGCCTATAAAGATGTTCCTAACTATTGCATCTCTCAACACAATGTCTAGAAAATGAAGCTTTAATAAACATGCACTTACTTTGCGGTCATTCGTCACTACAGTTGTAGGTCTGAAACGTCTCCAACGTATCTATAATTTTTTATTGTTTCACGCTATTATATTATCAATTTTGTACATTTTATATGCATCTTTATGCTATTTTATATCATTTTTGGGAACTAAACTATTAACCCAGTGCCTACTGCCAGTTGCTGTTTTCTGCTTGTTTTTGGTTTTCGAGAAAATCATACCAAACATAGTCCAAACGCTACGAAAGTTTTTGACGATTTTTTCTGGACATAAGAGACCCTAGAAGCTTCAGGAGGAGACCAGACGCGAAGCGAGGAGACGGTAATGCAACAGGGCGCGCCTAGGGGGGTAGGGTGCGCCATGTTACCTTGTGGGCCCCACGTGGCTCCGTCTGACCTAATTCCACTTCTATAAATTCTCAAATATTGGGAAACCCCCAGAGAGCCACCCGAAACATTTTTTCTGCCGCCGCAAGCTTCTGTTCTTCCGTGATCCCATCTGGAAGCCTTTTTTGGTACTCTACCGGAGGGGGAATCGATCATGGAGGGCTTCTATATCATCCTTGCTGCCTTCCGATGATGCGTGAGTAGTTCACCACAGACCTACGGGTCCATAGCTAGTAGATAGATGACTTATTCTCTCTCTTTGATCTTCAATACAATGTTTTTCTCACTCTTCTTGGAGTTTTATTCGATGTAATCTTCTTTTGCGGTGTGTTTGTCGGGATCCAATGAATTGTGGGTTTATGATCGAATTATTCATTCAAAGTAATTGAGTCTTTTCTGAACTTTATTTTGCATGATTATGATATCTTTGTATTTCTCTCCGATCTATCTGTTTGGTTTAGACAACTAGATTGATTTATCTTCAGTGGGAGAGGTGCTTTGTAGTGAGTTCAATCTTGCGGTGTCCTCACCTCGTGACAGAAGGGGTAACGAGACATGTATTGTATTGTTGCTACTAAGGATAAAACGGTGGGGTTTATTCATATTTATTGGGTTTACTTTGTCTACATCATGTCATCTTGCTTAAGACGTTACTCTATTTGTCGTGAACTTAATACCATAGATGCATGCTGGATAGCGGTCGATTGGTGGAGTAATAGTAATAGATGCAGGCAGGAGTCAGTCTACTTGTCACAGACATGATGCCTATATGTGTGATCATTGCCATGAATAACGTTATAACTATGTGCTTTTCTATCAATTGCGTAATTTGTTTACCCACTGTATGCTATGTGTTCGAGAGAGAATCCTCTAGTGAAAACTATGGCCCACGGGTCTACTTTTATCATATTATAAAAACCAAAAATACCTTGCTGCGATTTATTTACTTTTATTTTGTTTTTCAATTTATCTATCTACCTATACAAGATTTGATCCTTACAAGTAACGGGTTCAAGAGGATTGATAACCCTCTTGCCCGCGTTGGGTGCAAGTATTTGCTTTTGTGTGTGCAGGTGTTGTTCACGAGGGTTTGCGTTATTCTTCTATTGGTTCAATAAACCTTGGTTCTTACTGAGGTAAATACTTATCTCTACCGTACTGCTTCACCCCTCCTCTTCGAGGAAAAACCCAACGCAGTTTACAAGTAGCAAGGTCTTCTTTGGTACTTCCTGTACTTTAATCCAAGAAACTCCTCCGTTTGAGGTTTTGTTGATTACCTTTCCGTTGTGTTGCTATGCTCCTGAGGGAATAGATTAACAGTTGGAACTGGATTAATCCAAAAAAATCCCCCAAAAGAATAACAAATGTTAAAAGAGAACATAACAAAGGGAAGATTAACAGCTGAGGTAATGGATTAACATTGTTTTGGAAGCAATGTAATATGGAGAACCATCACCTCAAACTCAGATACCAGGATTCAAAAGTAAGCAAGAAACGATCACCTTGTATTCATATACACGGATTCAGAAGTAAGAAAGTATATTAACAAAGGCCAATAGCATAACAACAGGGATTTTGCTTACACGTTTACAAAACCTAAGGTGAGATTATCGGTGTCCTCGTGATCAACTCCTTGATCACTATACCTGTTATCCTTGTTACCGGTTTTGTTCTCTTTACCCATGTCCGTGTTTCGGCATCCCATGATCATCATCACAAGTGTCTAGCCAGACGATGATGATATTGTAACACCGAGTGGGCCTACAGAGTATCTCTCTATCGTGATCACCTCAAATTCGGAGAATGTCAGATGATGACACATGTGTGCTCTGTCCAACTCTTGTTCATGAGGACATTGTGCATCGCTTCTTCACCTGCAATTTTAGCCGTAGGGTCTGGAATTATCTTAGCATTCATTGGGTGTCCCTACCAACTATGACCACATATCAGATGGCCGTTGCCACTAGAAGGGACTTTGGAAGGCCTTTCTTCACAGAGGTTGTGTTCATGGCTGCTTCAAACATTTGGATCATCATAAATGCAAAGGTGTTCAGAAATGAAACACCATTGTTCAAGACCTGGAGGCACAACTTTCTGCATGACATAACACTCCTCACACATAGGATTAATTGTAAATACAAGGATATTTTCCTTACTTGGATTTCCTCTTTACCATAATTACGTAGGTGGTAGCACTACAAAAAAATACACTTCTGTGATGATATGTCTTTGTCACAGTAGGTCACGTTTTCTGTCATGCATGTACATCCATGACGATTTTATGACAAAATCAAGATAGTCATACTTGTGCTGTCGTAGAAGTGTTTCATGATAATACCAAAATTATCATCACGGAAGTGTCCACTTCCATGACGATAAATGACGCATCATGGAAGTGCTTTCGTCAAGGGTAACCGACACGTGGCATCCACCGTAACGGGTCGCCGTTAAGCTATCAGGTCCGATTTTGGATCCGATAACCCGTTAGCAGCCCGGACCAATGGCGATTTTCCACGTGTAAAATTCTCATTCGCCGACGATCCACGTGTCATCTCAGTGTTGGGACAGATGTCAACCGTCCATTGGACAGGAGTCGCCAATGAAACGTCGACACATGGGACGGCCCAACAGAGGCCCATATAGGTTAAAAAGGCTGGCCCAGTCAATGGCCCGTAGTATTTACTCAGGTACTAGTGGGCAGCCCACTAACGACCTGCTTAAACATGGCCCATTTATGGCCCAAAGCCAGATCTGGCACGTTATTTGTTCGCCGAGTATTTGGGCCCAATTACGGCCTAGTGACATTTCGGCCTGTTAGAGGCCCGATGTAGACATGGGCCCATTTTAGCCCGGTGTGTCTTTCGGCCTGGGAATGGCCCGTGCTGCCAATGGGCCATATATGGTTCGACGCGACATCTGGCCCACTAACGGCCCGTGATCAAGGTGGCAACAGTTCAGCCCAACGTGACTTTGGGCCTGTTAAAGGCCAGTCGTTTAATTCTGCCCGTTGATGCCTCTACTAAACTTTCGTCCTCTTAAAGGCCCATGATATCAGTGGGCCAACTAAGGCTCGAGATATGTTTCGGCCTGGTAATGGCCCGTCGTATAACTGGGCCAATAATGGTCCGGCATACATTTCAGCCTGCTAAACGCCCGTGGACGACTATTGAAAATTGAGGCCCAACATGTATTTCACCCTGCTAAAGGCCCATGGTATCTTCTGGGCCGTAACAGGCCAGCAGAATATTCGGCCTGTTAATGGCCCGAAGCTACATGGGCCCAACTAAGCGTTGGGTCCACTAAAGGCCCAACTAAACTTTGGGCTGAATGGAGGCCCGTGTAAGTTGTGGGCCTGGCGCAAAGTGTGAAGGCCCCAATGGCCTTTCAGGCCCAAGAAAGTTGCAGGCCGGCCAAATTGTGGCCCGCTAAAATGCAGGCCCGTTAGAGGCGAATGTTTCGGCCCGGTCGCCTACATCAGATTTTCGCCTTTTTTTCAGATAGCGAATGATGGCATGTACGGTAACTAGTAGGAATTAAGAACAAACCTACTCTATACAATAAAGAAATTATGGCATAGTAACTTAGAATAAACCTACAATATACAATAAAGGATTTATGGTATATTACATCCACTGGGCATCGAAGTTCGCCATCAGGGATCATAAAGCGCAATGAAGAAGCAGATTACAAAAACTAGGCGCCATTGCAGCGTATCAAAATAATACTGAACCAAGACCACTTCCAGGACAGTTCAAGAAAGGTTAGCCTTGCGCGGGAGCTGTTGCGCAAGCTACTAAGCAAGGCTGTGAGACTGGCCTAGCATGTCGGTCATAGCTTCCAGCTGTAGCTGTTTAGCAATGAGGTTCTCATTGGTGTTCTTCGCGATCTTCCTTAGAGATAGGACTTCAAGTCGAAGTTGAGTTGCAGAATGCCTTTCTGCTTGAACTTGGGACTGAAGAAGTCGAACTGATTCAGACAGTGAATTCTGTGAGCTTGTCTGACTGCTAGTCTCAAGTAACTTGAACACTGCATCAAGACATGACTTTGGGGTTGTCTCGCTATCTTCAAGATGTTTTGCCTTCTTTGTTGCAATACATGTTGGGTTTGTCTCACAGCCTTCAGCAGACTTGTGCATGCCATCAGGCATATCACCCTGAAACAAGCAGAGAGATGACAGGTTTTGCACGTGTATAAACAAAGATGGTAACTGTGCTGTCAATTTCATCCAATTTCAAATTAGAAAATAAAAAGTCAGTTCAAAATATCAATAGCATAATTTGGCATTGTTCATAATGCAGGCAGCTTCACCACACTACTGGATTACCATGTCAACAAAACAAGCATAGATGAAGGGCAAAGACAATCATTGTATCTATTTTGGTTAATGTGCATGGCATGTTGTTCATATCATCAGCCACATCAGTAAGATAAAACAGAAGATGACAAGGTGCAAACGTGGGCGGCTTCACCACACACTGGATTATAGATCCACAAAAACAAGCATACATATAGGGAGTATTGAGTAATATGCATGGTATGAATAAGGAATTTGGTTTTACTACTAAAACTTGGAACTTACAGTTGTTGCGAACATGCATTTTGATAGAAATAAAAAAACTGAACAGCAGTTGACGATAGGGAGTATGAGCAAATTAAACAGCAGTTGAGAATAAAGGCTTTAGAAGGACTGACTATATTAACAGTTAACACCGGCTCTATAATGCCCTTCTCCATGTCAAGGGAAGGATAACTCAAGAATTTTAGCACAGAAACTTCTTCATAAGAATTGCCTGTACTCTGCATTTTGTAGAGAGTAATTATAGATATGATAATACTGGAAGGGATAGAGGATAATGAAGATAAGATGCAGATTGATGCTACATAATCAACTACCAATCCCTGTAAGTACAAGCGTTACAGGACCAAATGTACTGACAAGAGCAATGGGCTACACTTCTGCACTGGCATTGTCTGTGTATTCAACTTTTTGTTAAGATTAAATATAGATCTAATATTTTTTTAGTAAATGGTGAGCGAGGGAGATAAGATGCAGAATGCTACACAATGAACCAATCCCTCCTTCCTATAATATAAGAGTGTTTTGTACACTGGTGTACTGTAAAAAACGCTCTTATATTATGGGACGGAGGGAGTAGCTGTTAATGTAAGTACAGTGATAGACGACGTTCAGTCCTTACAAGAGGACTGCAGAGCTAAACCTCTTCAAAAGCATTGGGTTGATTCTAAATTTATGTAAAAGTCGATACGGATCTTATAATGTCCACCAAATGGAGGATAACGAGGCTAACATGTGCAGTGATGCTACATAATCAACAAGCTATGAAAGTAAGTATGGTCATACAGGGCAAGAGGTACTCACAAGAGCAATGCAGTGTGCAGTATAGTTGTGAGATTCTGTGGTCCCTTGAGAATGAATGTTCTTCTGCAAACAGTTTTCGTACAAGTGAGACGGTAAGGCACATGCAGAAATGTAGTTCAAATTGTGATGTGATATCATAGACAGTACCTTACGCTATAGACGAGACCAATGTGTAACAAGATTATTCCAGTCACTGTCTGATAAATGTAACACCGGATACTTTACAGAAATTTCATTTAGAGGCTTGCCATCGAAGTGAGCTTGCCTCAGGTAGGAACGATACTTCATCAACGAGTGCCTGAAAAGCGCAACCAACCCTTGCTCGTGTTGACTATCCAGTTTGGTCCTCGCGTATTTAAAAGAATGAAATCTTGTGTCTTCTGTTAGCAGAAACATATGCACTAATTACCATGAATAACATTAGTACATTACTTACACGTAAGTTGCGGAGGAAGATTGGAAATTGTTCTGTGTCTGTGGTATAATCTTTCCATGAAGGAAAGATGCGCACAAAGTTCCTGACAACAATATAAGCTTCATCTTCTAAACTGGGAAGAAGTGGAACAGGGGTCCTATTTGCTGCAATTGGGGCTCGCTCTCATTCGAAAAGGGATTTGGCAACTAGATTTGGTGTACTCTTTGCTGGAATGGGTGTTTTGCGTCGTAGAGCTGGTGCTATGTCAACTGGCATCATCATACTGTTTGCTGCAGTTGGGATCTGCTGAGTTGGGGCATCAAAGATGATCAGTGTAGTAGGGCTAGAGTCTGCTAGAGTTGGGGCCATGTTTTGTGGGTCTGGTGATATTGCAACTACACCTAATGGGCTATTTGATTTATCAGGTGTCACTACCTTTTCCAAATACTTTGTTCGTGCTCCTCCGCGATCAGCAATCGCCCTCTTCCTTTTGAACGTCTAATACATAAGAACAGCATTTGAATGGATAAATATGGTATGATGACAGATGGAATATGTACTGAAAATAGATAGGCAAGGCGTATTCACATACACGATGTGTAAACTAAGCTAATGGCAGTGCAACAAAGTAGAAGCAATGCAAAGCATCAGTTGCAAGATATGTGCGACCAATATAACCTTAGAAAGTTAGAGCAAGCACCTTGATGGGTGAATAAGATAGGGCATCTGCCTCTGACTCCTCTACTAGGGAGCTACATTGACTTAGGTCTTCCTCTTGCTCAGAATCATTGTTAGGATCATATTCTGAGCATGAACCTGTAGGTGGAGAGCGTTTGCATTGCATTGCATCCAGACTTGATTTCAGTCCCTTAATGCCAAGTTTGACAGCCATGGCATTGTTCTGCTTTATTCTTTTCATGCGTGCAAGCTCATAATCGTTAGGATGTTGTTTAGTATCTGAGATTCATGAAAACATAAAAAGTAGTCAGATTATCTATGGAATGCATTGCGGATTCAACTCGGAGAGTGTCTCCCTACAAACCCCTGCGTATACAAAGTTCATCCCCCAACCGTGTGGACCAGACCACACACAAAAATACAAACATCTTATGTCTCTATAATAGGCGCACACACATTTCAAAACTGAAGTAGGAACATTAGAATCATATCAAATTCATATTTGAACAAATAAACTAAGGAATTATGAGTGGCATAATGTTTTGCTTCAAGGGTGGAGTGCTGGTAGTGCGACAAAAAGCAAGTAGGCAGATTGTATTCCATGTAAAAGATCGTAGTCTATGTAGAAGGTGGATATGACACTTTCTTTCTATACAATGCAGTGTTCATTGCCCACACATGATGGAAGAGATCACACAGAGAAATACTATACACTCATGTTTGCGGTTCCAGTATTTTGAAACAGGGTGGTATACCCTAAAAGAATATTGACAACAAATATGACAAAGCAAGCATAGAGGTAGTGAATCAATCAATACTTGTGAGCTTACTAGGGCAAGTATGCAGAATTGTAACTGTAGTAAGAGACCGTCCAAAATCTGAATCAAGAAGTTGGTCTAGCACTTATTGTTTGCAACTAATCAACGTGAAAAATTGGATATCATATTGAATGAGTAAGAAAGACAAGTAAAATTGTCAACAAACCTGGCCTGCAGTAGTAATCTGGGTCAATGTCACTATGACCAACAATCCAACATGACTAGTGTGTGTTCCTAGGGCTGGAATTTTGAAACCCTATGAACTTTACAGGTACTAAAGATTACTGAAATATCTGAACCATTAAGTGTAGGTAGCACTCAGTACACAACAAACCCTAATGACAGTCCTGCCTAATGAGTAATGAATCAATTAGAAAATGGGTGATGAGGAGTGGCTGCTGAGTGTTGAGGACGTATCTCAGGATAAATCGGGTTGGCTTAGTGGGTGCTGCACGCCTAAGCCCTGAACGGACTGGGAAGGTAGGCACGGCGGCGCTCTCGGGCAGCGGTGACGTTGTTGGGTGAGCGGCTCCTGACCTTCTGTTAGTCATGCGTCTCCTCCTAGAGTCATGCCGTCCGGGGACGGCGAGGCAGGCGGCTGGGGGCGAGTAGAGATCGGAAGCGCAGCAGAACAGAGGGGAATCGGGGTCTGGGCCGACCCAAAATCCCAGGGTGGGCCGCGGCCCACCGTGGGCACCCTGTAGATCCACACCCCAGCGGCGTACATGCATTTCCGAAACTAAATTAGGAACATTTAGCTGACCAATTAAACGACTCTGTTTTAATAATATCAGATTCGTATTTGAACAACTAAGCTTGTTTAGCTTGATGGGTGGAGCAGTGCTATTATGACACGAAGCATGTAGGCTGATCGTATAGTGATCATAAAAGGGGGAAACCCCTAAGCATGATCAATTAAACCCTATTATGACTGTGCCATGGCAGATTTGAAGCTGCAAACCACAGAAATGCTATTTAGCAACCATTGTTTGCTTCGAACTAAGAACTAAATTTTAAGAGCTGAAAAGAAAGTACAGTAACCAAGTTATGATCTATTTTCTAGTTGAGATCAAAAAGTTGAGCAGATATGAAGTAGTACCGCCTCTCTTGCGGCAGCGTGTAGGCATTGGGGATGCGATGGATGTCGGTGGCATTGAAGCAGATCTGCGATGGTAGACGGGTGCATCGGGGGATAAGTCCCGTTGCGGTGGACGAGAAGGTCGTGGGAGCGGCCCCGGCAAGGAGGACGATGGCGCCGATGAAGCGAGAGGATGCGATGCAAGGCTCCTAGTCCATCGCCATGGATGAGAAACGTCCATCTCTAGCAGTGGACGACGCAGTCTTGGTAGGCGCTCCGGCATGGTGGAGGACGGTGGCGATGGATGGGGTGGAGGACGGCGGCGATGGGTGGGGTGGCGGACGGAGGAGGCTGGTGTGGGGATGGTGTTCTAGCGCGGACGTTGTATGAATGGGAAAATGGAGGGAGTGGTACGGGGAACCATGTTTTTGGGACGCGCCTATCTGAAATATGGGAAAGCTACGAACTTAGCCCCCGTTTAAAATTTGGACGTCTCGTCGGTTGGGGATAGGACGGTAATCTCGCATCTCCCCCAATATTTGCCCAGAGCGATTTCGGGCGAGGAGAGGGTTTTTGGCGCCCACGGTTGGCGCCCACGGTGTATGAACAGGGCTGACAGGTAGGGCGGTTCTGTCACGTCTGAGTGAAGTTACAAACCTGCCCCTATTAAAAATATTTGCCTACATCGATTTCAGCCGAGTCGAGTTTGTTTTGCCGCCCACCGTGTATGAATGGGGAAATGGAGGGAGAGACAGAGGTCTTTCGGACGAGCTTGAATCAAATGTGTTTTGCCGCCCACGTTTGGCGCCCACCGTGTCTGAATGGGCTCAGAGGCGGTCGGGTCACGTCTAATTAAAGTTACTAACCTACCCCTATTGAGAGCAGTAATCGGGCCGATGGATTGTCCGTGTAAGGGGTAGACAGTAATTTCCATCTCGCAAACACTGGCTTCGGGCAGCCGACGTGGGAGTGGATATTTTGCCGCTTCTTTCAAATTTTGGGACAATAAGCATTCACGTTTACCCTGGCAACTAAATTCGAATCCATTTTGTATTCTTATTCGAATCTTTATAAATCATTCTATGTTTTTTATATATCTTCAAAAGAACAACAAAGATGTATTCCACTATCATATATGAATATGATTTACAAATGTCGATACTCGAATTCAGAAGGTAGAATCCAGTTTAAGATGAATTCGAATATTTGAAATCACTTTATGTCCAACTCAAGTGTAACATGTATGACACACGCAGCATATAGTGTACTCCCATTTAGATGTATACACAAGCGATGTCTCAAGATTCAAAATACTGAGTCAATCAACCAATAATGTACAAAACTAACAGACATATAAACACTTCTAGAGTATATGGATCAATAATATCAACTAACATACATAAGCCATGCCGTTGTACTTTTTTTGCTAGAAGAGCATCATTTTTTTAGCAAAGCTAGTACATCATCTTGGCCCTTTCAGATCCGTGCCACTTAAGGACCATCTATACTACTATTATTGTTGAATGCACATTCAGCCCGATTGGCATATTTGTAGGTCTGACATAGCAATCAAAATGAAATGTCTCAGAGTCTTATCAATTAATACAGACTCGTGCTAAAAAAATTACAAACCAAAAAACAAAAAACAATTATTACATGATCTCTAGAACAAATGGTTTGATCGATTACATGAACAAACAACACAAAGGTTATTCAACGATGGAAAAAAACATTTCATCTATGATTTACCAAGTGGGAATTTAATTTCCTTTTTTCCTTCAGGACCTTAACAATGCGGTCAGTCTCAGCTTGCTTCGTTTTGAAATCCACCAAATATTTAATGGTTGTCTTGAGTACTGCTTGTGATTGTGCTTTTTGCTTCCTCAACATGTCAACTTCATCTCTAAGTGCAGAAGCAGAATCTCTTTCTACCAATAGTTTAGCCTCTAGAGCATCAGCAGTTGGCAATTTATGATGCACGATTGGGCCAGTGCCACTGCTGTGGGATGATACAATGTCCATGGGGCTAACCTGTTTTGCCATTAAAGTTCCAATTGGATTCCGAAAAGTTGAAGTTAGCAAAACATCTCAACTGGGAGTTAGAACAGCAAACCAGTTAAACAAACAAGGAATTAAAGAGTTTCGATTGGATGCTGAAAAGTAGTTATTAACATCATTGTAACCGGTTGCAGCAGCAAAGCAGTTAAACAAACAAGTTTTGCAAAAGGTACCTATTGTGGCACTGGAGTTTCTCTTGGATCCTGAAAAGTTGAGTAGCCAGTAACGTGATTAGAGCAACCGATTGCAGCGGCAAAGCAGTTAAACAAACAAGTTTTGCAAAAGGAACCTGTTGTGGCATTGGAGTTTCTCTTGGATCCTGAAAAGTTAAGTAGTCAGTAACTTGATTAGAGCAACAAGTTACAGCAGCAAACCTATTACACAAATATATTTTTGAAAATGTACCTGCTGTGCAATTGGACTTCCAATTGGATCCTGAAAACTTGAAGTTGGTAAGATGATTACAGCAACAAGTTACAACAGCAAACCAAGTAACGAAGGAAGTTTTTGAAAACATACCTCTTGTGCCAACGGAGTTTCAGTTGGATCCTGCAAACTTGAATGTTAGCAATCATAAATAAAGTGTTGCAAGAGCCATAAGAAACTAACATCAAACTAGTAAAACTAACCAGTTTTGGCAACATATTTAATTACACATGAACTAGTAAAACTAAGAAGTTCTTGGCAACGTATTAAAGTAACAAGTCGGTACCGTTTACCAGCAACACAGACATCTGTAAATATCTTTGATGTAAGCAAAATGATTCCGACACATATATATATAAGTTAAAAAGACGTTGTCCCTCATATAAACCTGACAGTTGTCTGTCTATGAACATGCAAACATTACTAGTGCTACAAGTGATAACAGCAAACCATTTAAACAAACAGGGTATCAGAACGTAAATTACACATGAATTTTGCTGCACCCTAGAAGTACATATGACCAGCTATCTACGTGCTTAAGTAGCTATTTAAGTTCAGGCAAACAGGTAATTCTTAACAGTAAGTATCAAACACATAGATAGGCGTAGTCTATAATAGGATTAACAGGCTATGGCATTATGTAATCAGTAGCAAACTAAACTAAGCCAAGCAACGTAATTGAACAATTTTGCAATCAGTGGCTAACTAAAATTCCGAGAAGAAGGTAACTGAACTTACGCTAGCTCTTTATACATGCACACTGCAACTTGTTTTTCGCTTACATGGTTCTACGAAGGAGTCCATTGCATCAATTTCCTGGATACACAGTCCCAATACTTCTTTGTTCCCACACTGCATTGGTAAGTCGAATGGTTAATCTGATAAGATGGTGCGTCCTTGATATGTTATATGAGGACGGGTTGTCAGCTAGTTGTAGCAACACACATCACACTGGCTTTTACTGTATATTTCATGCGATTACATTTAGCATATCGAGATCTAAGCAATCTACAATAGGATGAAAAGACTGGCATCCTTCACATTATTGGCAAACCCAGTTCATAGAAACAAGCAATTCAACCATTCTGTGGGTAAATCAAAAGCGCCACTGGAATATTTTTCACTACCCCAATCATACACGCAAAAAGGGGCGACGCCACCGTAGGGGCTGGTATGGGCGGCCGCCTCAGGTGGCTGGAAAGTGTGCACCTAGTTTGAGTCGTCCAGGTTGGCCCAAGATAGTTTTCTTCATCCCAGCGCACGAGCAGGCAATGTAAAAAATGAAGAAAATTGTTTCAATTTGGATGGGCCAATAACGTAAGTGCAAGGCAGGCCCTATAGCAGGCTCGCGTCCCAAATGAGTGCCTCCCATATCGATCGACAGCAGAAAAAATCCCCAATTCGTTCGCTCCAGCCTCCAGTCTGGTTCACTCCTAACCTAGCCACCGCTGGACAGACCGACAAGCACTTCCTCGCGCCCTCGTTGGATGCCGGTCGCCGGGCTTCAAGCGAATGGAAGATCCAACCCTGGGTGTAGCCTGCGTGGGAGGCAGCGGCAGCAGCACGGGCATGGCATCGAGCTTGCGCAAACGGACAGTCGCAGCTTGCAAGAGAAGCATGCGCAACGAGCAGGTACATCACATCCCGGATTATATCTAATTCAACTGTTCAATTTCTGGCCAATAGTTAAACCTGACGGTGTTGTAAAACTGCTTGTATGTAGGAAATTTATAAGAAAATGAAACCAATTTCTGCTTATTTTATAACTCCCCCAATCAATACTGAACTGACTGAACCTGATGTGTCTAATCAAGTTTCCGGTGCAAACATACAAGCTCATGTTGTTCTTGAGCCTGAAGTGTCTAATGAACAGACTGCTAATGAAGGATTTGATGCAAACATTTTACATGCTCATGGTGATGAACATAGTGTCTAATGAGGGATCTAATGCAAGCATTTTGCAAGCTCCCATTCAAGGATTTAGTGTCTAATGATGATCTGCTATGTTGAGAGAGAGAGAGAGATTTGCAGGAATTGATGACAAGCAAATTATAGTACATTTTCATGGCTTGAGGAAACATCGAGGCCATCTACCAGAAAGTCCTCGTATCATGACAACCTAGCATAAATACTTTTCTAATCTGTTGTTTGAAACTATTGGCACACTTGTGCAGGATAGATATATTGAAATGCAGTTTGCGCACTGATTATAGGTGCAATTACACTTGGATATTTTCGGCCAGAGAACGAATAATTCAAGCAGGTACAGTCCATGTTAGTAGTCCTTGTACACCATGTTGCATTTTGTGTTTTTTGGTGCTTACATCATTTAGTGTTTTATAATCTGGAACTACTTTGGATCATTAGCTGGTTTTCAAAGTGCATGTAGCTTCACATTTCTCAAGTTATGTTGATTTCCGGAGTGCAAGTGCCTTCGTATTTTTTAAGTTAAATTTTCGCCCCTGGTAACTTGAATTCGTTGATCCGCCACTGCATACAAATCATACACGCAGGCCAGTATGAATTAAATGAAATGCAGGGACTTACGCTAGCTCGTTGTATAGGCTCACTGCAGCTCTGCTTGCGCTTGGGATGTTTCATGTACAAGTCCATGTTACAACTTGCTTGGATGTGCAGGCCTTGTGCTCCTTGCATCCCCCTCTGCATTTTTGACACGGCGAATGGTTGATCAAATGAGAGGAATCGACCTTGCTGTTGTACCGAAGGACAGGTACTTACAAGGTTATACAGGCGTGCAGGATGTGTACCAGATCCCGTAGCGCCGTCATGCTTCGCTAAAAAATCGTTTTGCTTGTTTCAGATGATATCTCCAGAAGGAATAAGAGTTAAAGTCAGAGTTGCATAGGCGTGTAAGCTAAGAGATCAGTAAAAGGATATCCAAACATCGTCGGAACAGTGCACAAAGGAGTGATATGTGGATACCTAGTTCGGGCCGGCGTTTGGGCATGCTCGCCTAGCTAGAGTGCGGATCACTTCAGAGCCGTTAAGGGTGATGCGCTGGCGTTGGCTGGCCGTGTACGGATGCAGATCTCGAGTGGCAACGGAGCGCTATGATGCGGTGGACGAGGCCGTTGGTGAAGCACCAACGCTATCGGGGGTTGGAGGTGCGACGATGTTCTCGGTGAAGTGGCCCCGGTGAGGTGGGAGACAGCGTCGGTGAAGCGCACCTGATGCGGTGGAAGTCGGTGTCTGAGGCACATCGGCTGCGGCGGCCGATGTTGTGGGTGGACCACCTGGTGCGGTGGACGAGTGGGTAGATGAGGTAGCTCCGATGCAGTGGTGAAGCGCGACCGTCGTCTTCGTCGTCGTCGTCCGGCACAGAGGTGGGGAAATAGACGAGACGAAGGGCGATTCGAATTTTGCTTGGGTTGGCGGCGAATTAGGGATTTGAGAGCTCTGGGCGTGGAAGGGGGCGGCAGAGAAGGGAGATTTTGCAGAGCTGGAATTGGGGCCGCCAGAATCCGAAACGTGGAAGCGCGAAATTTTTTTGTCGTCGTTCTTTTTTGAGAATGACACACGCGACCACCACGACACGACTCTGGTCTGCCTAGTGCGCCTACATTTGAGAATGCAAACGAATCTTCTTTCATTGGCAAACGAATCTTGTACTATGTATTATCATGCCCGTGTTTTCTTTGCAAATAATTAGTCCTTCGAAACAAGATACTATGAATTAATTAATGAGGAGTTCTTTGAATTAGAGTGTGTTTGTCACATAGCGACCTCCAATTCAAATTTGGATTTCGCATTTCAGGGTATCCACGCTACTTTTTTAATACAAAATCATATATGTATAAGATGAACACCATGGTAGTGAGAAAACTTTGGATGGATTCAAGCATATGACCACACACATACAAAATACCACAACAATCGAGTCAATATCAACCTTTCCAAACCTAGTATGGCACGAATTCGAAATAAATACGGAAGCCATATGCATGGTCCTCAATTCAAATCTTACAATGTACACTAAATTAAAACGTCAATATTAAGTCTAGTACTATCTACATTCAAATGTTGTCTTGGCACACACGCTACATACTTCCTCTATTGATCAATCTTCCTCTCCTAACCACCTTACAAAGCTATTGGTTTCCGCACGTTCATTCTTTCCCTGCATGTTTCGATCTCTAACTCTCACACACCCGCCATTGCACTCCATGCCGAGCTCTCTCTCTCTCTCTCTCTCTCTCTCTCCCCATCCCACCCTCTCTTGGTAGATACGTGCATTGCCTACCTAGACCCCCTCCCTCCCTCTTGTGCGCACGCACATTGTATATCTAGGTCACTCTCGAGAGACCGTCTCACTCTTTCTTCCGCACAGCGGCCCACACTTGCTTAATCTCTCTCTCTTTATCTAAGTCTCGATTAACCTCGCTTTCTCTCACACACAAACGATATATCTCCCTGTTCGGGCCTCGATCGACACACTCTATACTCTCTCACGCAGATTGTCTATCTAGATCAGTTTCTCCAAGCCGTTCCACTCATTCGACCTCATGGCGGCCCACGCTCGCTCAGTCCCTCTCTCTCTCTCTATGCATGTCTCGATTGACCTCGCTCTTTCTCACACACAAACGATATATCTCCATGTTTGGGCCTAATTCGACATATTCATAGTGTATACTCTCACACGCACATTGTCTGTCTAGGTCACTCTCTCCAACCTGTCTCACTCTTTCGATCGCATGACGACCCACACTCGCTCAATCTCTCTCTCTTTATCTATGTATCGATTGACCTTGCTTCCTCCCACGCACAAACGATATGTGTACCTATCTGTGACTGGATCATCTCTCAAGCTCTCTCTTACAGCCCTCACCCTTCCCAAAATCTCAATCGGACAATATCTATCCACAACATATATATCTTTTCAACGAATGTCGGGGCACACTCACTTTGTCTCTCTATCTATGTCTCGATTGACCTCGCTTTCTCACGCCGTCTCTTCCACACATTGAAGCTACCTCTCCATCCCTCGCAGAGCCGGAGCTATTTACATTGCGAGGGGGACTCCAACCTTCGATGAATTTGTGAAGGCATTTATTCCGATGGGTTTAGATTATATTTTTGTAGCATTCGTCCCACAACTACTACAAACACCGTTGCAACCCCCGCCCCTCCCCCAATTGTTCTCCCTCTGGATTGGTCACTGCTCTCTTGCACGCCCTTTCTAACCTTCCACGTCGCACCATGGTATTTTTGCAAAAAAAAACTCTGGTGTTCTCTTTAATTATTACAAATAAGCTACAAACTACACACCCGGAGTCCACCTGTAATGGAACAACTTTCGACCCATAAATTAAAGCGCTACAAACTACACACCGGGGGGCCCAACTGTCATGGAGCAAATTTGGAACCATATCTACACCCCTATATAGTGTGCGAATAACTTTGAAAGATGGTCGTTGGATGAAGCCAATCCGACGGTGCAGAGATGGCAAATCCGAGCACCACTGGCCGTTGGATATCTTCTACATTCCACCACATTCTGCCACATGTACAATCTAGAAGACTGCATGGTTGAACTTAAGCATAATGCACAAACCTCAAAACACAAGCACTTCTCCTTTGCTCGGACGGCACCTGCCGATGAGAATCGGGACTCGTGGCGGCACGTAAGTCTAACGCCCACGGTTTGAATAGTGAAACCGTTCGCGTTAACGTGACATGTCTTTGTTCCAAAATATCTTGGCTCTTCATTTGTGCAACTTTTCATAAGCAGCTTGTCTCTTGAACAAAAAAAATACGACAAACTATTTGTGCCATATCACATGACCATGCTCAGTTTCATGAATTTTGGGTCAGTTTTGGATTTTCTGGAATTTAAAATCCAGGATTCGAAACAATATCATAACCTGCATCATGAAATAAATTTTCAAGCCATACATCTTTACTGTTGTAGATGTTAATATTTCTTAAGAAAGGATTTGGTCAAACATTTTGCTTAGTTAGACTTCAGACAAGTTATATATGCAGAGTAAAAAGATAATCCCTCTGTACCAGTGCATTGCGTGATATAGTGACTCTAGTAGGCACGAACAATGCACGAACAAAATCAACAAACAGAGCTCCATTTTGTGCTCATCCTGGTGTAGTACTATTAGTTATAGGCAATGGAGTTGACGGGTGACCTTGGATAGCGGCGACCAAGGGAATTGAACCGTGCTCGGCACGGTAGGTAACGTGGGCTAGTTACTAAAGCATCCCTCCATTGTTCATCAGTTGTCATTATGGACCGGGGACATGAGGGGGATTTCCTAGGGCTGGAATTCTGGCCGCCAGATATTTTGACTAGAAACGCGGAGGCTCGAGTGGAGGCGCGAAGTTTAATATCACGGTTCTTTTGGTTGGGGTTGGCTAATGTGCGTACCACGCACGCCACCACCAGGACACGAGCCTGAGTCTGGCTGGTACGCCGTCGGGTGCTACCATTCGAGAATGCGAAAGCAATCTTTTTTTTAATTGCCGAACGAATCTATATGTATTACAATGCCCGTATTTTCCTTGCAAATAACTGGTCATTCTAAAAGGCACGGTAATTGATTTATGACGAGTTCTTGAATTAGAGTGAGTTTGTGATATAGTGATCTCAACGTGGATGTATGACCATGCATGTATGATACGAATTAAAAACTAAAATGTAAGACATGCATGGTCCTCAATTCAATATTTAAAATGCACAACAAATTGAAACATGAATATTAAGTCTAGTACTATGTACATGCAAATGTTGTGTTTAGGTCTCTCCATCGACACCCCCCCAACCACCACACATACTTCATGTATCGATCGATCTTCATTTCTTTGTTAATAGAGCTATTGGTATCCGACACACACCCGCTCATTATTTCACTTCACATTTCGATCTCCATTTATGTCACACCCGCCCACACACTCTCAACAAATGTATTTCTCACACACAACCTCGTCGTGCCTTCCATGACAAACCCTCCCTCTCTCTCTCAAGACACGTGTGTTGCCTTTGTAAAACACCTTCACCGTGCGCGCACACACAAAGTCTATCTAGGCCACTCTCGGTAACTATCTCCCTCCAGCCCTCACTGCAGCTTCACCGCATGATATCTCGGTGTATCGTCTTTAACATTCGAGTGTACGCTATGCCACACTCACTCGATCTCTCCCTCTAGAAATGACTCGATTGACCTCGCTTTCTCGCGTCGTCTCTCTCACACCTAGACGCTCCCACTACACCTCTTGCATAGGCGGAGCTATGTAGATTGCCGGGGGGTAACCCCTCGCCCTTAGATAAAATTGTGAAGCTATGTTTAGGATTGTTTGGATTATATTTTTTGAACATTATATTTGTCCCCACCCTCCCAAACACCGATGGTTTGCACCCCCCCCCCCCCCCCTGAGAGAATATCATGTGCCCCCACACCTTAGATGCTATATGGTGATACGAGTTCCTTGGAGCGTGTAGATCTGAGATATAGCGGCTCATAGATGTCTTAATATTTTTACAAGAAACCTTAATGAGTTTGGGAATTGCACACAATTAGTACCAAAACTACTCAGATGCCCTTGGATCCCATATCCAACGGCGTCGAAGCTCGTATCATCGTAGCATCTAAGATGAGGGAAGACCTCATATTATCTTGTGTTTAAGAATATCACGTGCTACCACAGCTTAGATGTTGTGGTGATACAAGCTCCTCAGAGCCGTTGGGTCTGAGATCCAACGACTCCTTGGTGGTTCAAATGTTTTTACAGAAAAGCCCCCAAAGAGTTTGGGCGCAGCCCACAAGCACAAAGACTACTCAGATGCCATTGGATCTCAGATCGAACGACCTCGAAGCTTGTATCACCGTAGCATCCAAGCTGCGAGAGCACCTGATGTTTTCTCGCACGGGGGAATATGAGGTGCTCCCACACCGTAGATTCTATGGTGATACGAGTTCCCGAGAGATCTAACGGCTCGAAGTAGGAGATTTGAATGTTTTTGCAATATAGGCCTCAAAGAGTTTGGGAATTGCGCAGAAAGTACAAATACTACGGACATGGCATTGGATCTTAGATCCAACGACCTAGATGCTCATATCACCGTAGCGGCTAATTAAGCCGCGGGGAGCACCTAATATGAGCTACTGGGAGCCGTTGGATCCAAGATCCAGCGGCTCACATGAGGCCTGAATGGTTTTTTGCAAAAAAAAACCTTGGAGAGTTTGGAAATTGCGCATAATTACAAAGACTACTCCCAAGCCATTGGATCTCAGATCCAACGACGTAAAATCTCGTATCACCATAGCATCTAAGCTGCGGGGAGCATGTGATATTCTATGCTGCTGTCATTTTTGTTCCTAAACTTGCAAAATACGTGTAACTGGTGCCGTAACTTGTCTAATCGCGCAAAGTGTTTGTGAAAAAAACCATCCTACACTGAAATATCGGAACAACACACGGGAGGCCCACTTGTCATTGATCAAATTTGGACCTAAAACTAACAAATCTAAAGGACGAGATTCGAACTAGCAACCTGGAGTACAAAGCGTACGTCGATAGCCTAAAACCGCAACGGTTGTTGGCTTTGTTGCATAACTTGATTTTCTACAGTATTACATTGAGTAGAGTAGAGGGAGTGGCTCGTCAACAGGTGCATTAACGTTGACTGACTTACTGGTGGGTCCCATGTCTGCCATCTCTCTCTCTCCTCTCCATCTAGTAGTACAACCTTTAGACGCACGGGCACACACGAAGAGCGGCGTGAGCTTGCTGTGGTGTTATTATAACTAAAAAAATGCTAGGAAAATAGATGAATCGCCTAGAACAAGAGACGTTGTGGCTAGTCGAGACAGAGCTAACCACACCTATCCTCCGTGCCAAGTTAGCATGATGAAGCTTTGTGGCTAGTGGGGTGTTTTCGACCGACTGGCTGGGTCCCGAGGTGGAACCATAGGTAGTTTGATACAGTTTATTTTAACACGCACATTTTCCATCCGTGCCGAGACGTGGCACACCCTACAGCGCGGTTTCTGGGTCCTCCCGGGTGGTGTACGCATATTTTCTTCCTTGCCGAGACATGGGACGCCCTACCGCGCGTTTTTTGGGTCCTCCTCGGTCGTAGCGCCGAAGCAAGTAAATGAGTCGTCAAATCACAAAAGCCCACCTTTCCTGCCGAGTACATCAGTGAAGCACGGTGGCTAGCTAGTTGGGCTAGTGCGACCGAGTAGCTAGGCCGCCGACACTGGTTTTTTCACCCCTTTTTTTCTCTCCTTGCCGGTAGGTAAATTTAAATATCCACCGTTGCGTTGCATTGGTCTTTGGGTTCGGCAGGATTTTTGTTTTTTTGATTGACGGGAGAAGGCGCGACAGCAATTAGTCATGATGACTCCGCCTGTAAAACCCACTGCTCCGTGAAGTGAAAAGTCATCGACTGGTGTTTTCCCATGGTGAAAACCAAAAGATTCACCCCGCTCCTCGGCTGGCTCCCTCCGTCTTCCCGTAGATTGCATTGCCTTTCAGCCGTTTCGCCCCCTTTGCTTCCTCTCCCCATTGCTTCTACCTGGTTCCATGGTGGCGCACCAGATGACAGACTCTGAGGTGAGGCGCCTGACACAGGAGCTCCATGCCAAGGATGTGGAGCTTAGGGCCAAGGACGTGGAGCACCGTGAGCTCAAGGAGGAGAGGAGTGCCATGCTCCTCCTTTATGTGCGGGAGTTCACGGAACTTCAAAAGCGGCAGGCGTCCACCACAAAGATGCTCGAGGCGTCGGCGGCGTTGCTGCAGAAAGCGGGAGATACGATAGGCTGGAGCGCGAGCAGGCCGATCGTGACGAGGTCCAGGATTGTCTCAACCACTTGGTGGACCATGTTGCCACGCACGTGTTGCGGCTGCGCGATGCCTACCGTCGTGCCAGCGCGACCTTGCCGGCCGTCGGGCTAAACCCGTTCGACCACCCCATCGACTTCAACGAGCTGCGGCTTCCTGGCCTGGTCTCCTTCTTCACATATATCTCCGAGGAGCTGAGCTGCCTCCACGCGATGGTGGGGGCGGAGCTGGACAAGGAGGGGTTGCGGGCAACCGTCGCTGTTGCCGGGCGAATCCTCTCAGGGCTTCATTACCGAAATCCATTCGTGCCATTGGACGCCATCTTTGATGAGCTGGCTCCCGTCAATCGGGAGCGGGCTCTGCGGGCGGTGGTGATAACCCACAAGTATAGGGGATCGCAACAGTTTTCGAGGGTAGAGTATTCAACCCAAATTTATTGATTCGACACAAGGGGAGCCAAAGAATATTCTCAAGTATTAGCAGCTGAGTTGTCAATTCAACCACACCTGAAAAACTTAATATCTGCAGCAAAGTATTTAGTAGCAAAGTAGTATGGAAGTAACGGTAACGGCGGCAGAAGTAACAGTAACAGTTTTGTAGCAATCGTAACAGTGGCAATGGAAAATTAACGAAGCAAAGATCAATATGTGAAAAGCTTGTAGGCAATGGATCAATGATGGATAATTATGTCGGATGGCATTCATCATGCAATAGTTATAACCTAGAGTGACACAGAACTAGCTCCAATTCATCAATATAATGTAGGCATGTATTCCAAATATAGTCATACGTGCTTATGGAAAAGAACTTGCATGACATCTTTTGTCCTACCCTCCCGTGGCAGCGGGGTCCTAATGGAAACTAAGGGATATTAAGGTCTCCTTTTAATAGAGAACCGGACCAAAGCATTAGCACTTAATGAATACATGAACTCCTCAAACTATGGTCATCACCGGGAAGTGTCCCGATTATTATCACTCCGGGGTTGCCGGATCATAACACGTAGTAGGTGACTATAACTTGCAAGATAGGATCAAGAACACAAATATATTCATGAAAACATAATAGGTTCAGATCTGAAATCATGGCACTCGGGCCCTAGTGACAAGCATTAGGCATAGCAAAGTCATAGCAACATCAATCTTAGAACATAGTGGACACTAGGGATCAAACCCTAACAAAACTAAGGGATAATTGATTTTATGCCCCTAGTTGGGTCACACTCGACAGGTTTACCCCTAGTTTCTGAAAACACTTGTTACTGCCCAAACCACTTTGCTCCTCTTATGCTTTTGCCCTTTGACCATTTGACCATCACTTTGAAAACTTCATAAAAAATTCATACTAACTCACAAAAATTCAAATAAGATATCAAAATGTTTAGAAAAGCATCACCTATATGTGCATGTCATTTGCATTCATGAAAAAAGTGTTGGCCAGTCCCCATCTTAGTTTTAGCTCATATGATCTTAGCATGAACAGTAAAAAAACAAAATTTTGGAGCATTGATTTTTTTGCCATGACTTCCACGAATGCCATTCCCTTATGAAACTTGGCAAGCACTCAAAACATTGGTCAAAGTTTGTCACCAAAACTTTTTAGAATTTTTTGATTTTTTTTAGATTTTACTGTTCATGCTAAGATCATATGAGCTAAAACTAAGATGGGGACTGGCCAACACTTTTTTCATGAATGCAAATGACATGCACATATAGGTGATGCTTTTCTGAACATGTTGATATCTTATTTGAATTTTTCTGAGTTAGTATGAATTTTTTATGAAGTTTTCAAAGTGATGGTCAAACGGTCAAAAGGCAAAAACATAAGAGGAGCAAAGTGGTTTGGGCAGGAACAAGTGTTTTCGGAAACTAGGGGTAAACCTGCCGAGTGGGACACAACTAAGGGCACCAAATTAATTATCCCCAAAACTAACTCAATTACATGATAAATCTCATCCAACCCATCACCGTCGAGCAAGCCTATGATACGTCTCCAACGTATCTATAATTTTTGATTGTTCCATGCTGTTATATTATCATTCTTGGATGTTTTACAATCATTTTATAGCATTTTTTGGTACTAACCTATTGACATAGTGCCCAGTGCCAGTTGTTGTTTTCTGCATGTTTTTTACATCGCAGGAAATCAATACCAAACAGAGTCCAAACGCAGCGAAACTTTTTGTGGATTTTTTTGGACCAGAAGACATCCAGTGGGCCGAAGAAGCACCTGGAGGGTGCTCCGAGGGGAGCACAACCCACCAGGGCGCGCCTGGAGGCCCAGGCACGCCCAGGTGGGTTGTGCCCACCTCGGGGGCCTCTCGCACCGCCTCTTTACTCTATAAATACCCCAATATTCTAGAAACCCTAGGGGAGTCGACGAAAATCAATTCCAGCCGCTGCAAGTTCCAGAACCACCAGATCCAATCTAGACACCATCACGGAGGGGTTCATCATCCTCATTGGTACCTCTCCGATGATGCGTGAGTAGTTCATTGTAAACGTTCGGGTCCGTAGTTAGTAGCTAGATGGCTTTCTCTCTCTTGTTTGATTCTCAATACAATGGTCTCTTGGAGATCCATATGATGTAACTCTTTTTTGCAGTGTGTTTGTTGGGATCCGATGAACTTTGAGTTTATGATCAGATCTATCTTTTTATCCATGAAAGTTATTTGAGTCTTCTTTGATCTCTTATATGCATGATTGCTTATAGCCTCGTATTTCTTCTCCGATATTTGGATTTTTTTTTGGCCAACTTGATCTATTTATCTTGCAATGGGAAGAGGTGCTTTGTGATGGGTTCGATCTTACAGTGCTTGATCCCAGTGACAGAAAGGGAAACGACACGTATGTATCGTTGCCATTAAGGATAACAAGGTGGGGTATATTTCTACATAAATAGATCTTGTCTACATCATGTCATCGTTCTTATTGCATTACTCCGTTTCTCCATGAACTTAATACACTAGATGCATGCTGGATAGCGGTCGATGTGTGGAGTAATAGTAGTAGATGCAGGAAGGAGTCGGTCTACTAATCTTGGACGTGATGCCTATATAATGATCATTGCCTGGATATTGTCATGAGTATTTGAAGTTCTATCAATTGCCCAACAGTAATTTGTTTCCACCGTTTGCTATTTTTCTCGAGAGAAGCCACTAGTGAAAACTACGGCCCCCGGGTCTCTTCTTTAATATATTTGCCTTCAAGATCTATTTTGCTATTCGCTCTTTTATTTGTTTGCAACTTTTATTTTTAGATCTATTTATCCAAAAACCCAAAAATACCTCGCTGAATTTTATTTGCTTTTATTTGCATCTTTCAATCTACTACAATTTTATCTATCTCGTTACCCGAAAGGGATTGACAACCCCTTTAACACGTCGGGTTGCAAGTATTTGTTCTTTGTGTGCAGGAGCTGTTTACGTGGTGTTGCGTGGTTCTCCTACTGGTTCGATAACCTTGGTCTCATCACTGAGGGAAATACCTACCGTCGCTGTGCTGCATCATCACTCCCTCTCTGGGGAAAAACCGACGTAGTTCTAGCAGACATCAAGAGGAGTTTCTGGCGTCGTTGCCGGGGAGACATCATCAACATCAACCAGGTTCCTAATCACAAATCTCATCTCCTTGCAATTTACATTATTTGCCATTTGCCTCTTGTTTTCCTCTCCCCCACTTCACAAAAAATTGTCGTTTTATTCGCCCCCTTTTTCGTTCGCCGTTTTCTCGTCAGATCTATTTTTGAGTGCAATCTTGTTTGCGTAGTCATGCTGCCTCAAAGAAAATATTATGATGTTCCCTACCCAAATTTTTTGCTTGAAATTGATAAAAGTACTAAGGAATATATGACTACACAATTTGAGCATAATAAGTATTTCACCGAAGAACTTAAGGAACACTCCGTTGTGCTAGATGGTATAACAAAACAACTTGATGATATTAGTAATGAAGTTTGCAATCTCCAATCTAAGTATGCTTTTGCTAAAAGTTTGCTAGGTAAAATATCCGATGCATAAGCTACCCTAGTAAATCAAATGGCCGCTAAACCAATCTCGTTAAAGGATAAAAGTGATGAAGATCTTAAAATGATTGGTGTTTCTTCTATTGATTCCTTGTTTAGTAAAATTAAGATTGATGATAAAGGGACTGGAGAAGAGTCAACTTTAGCTAGAAGGCGTCCCGATAATTTGGAGGGTGAAAATCTTGTTGAAAATTTTGATAAAAGCGGGTTTGAAGAGGTCAAGACTTTAACTAGTGACGTGCCCACTATTTTGGATTACAAAGACTTTAATTATGATAGTTGCTCTTTGGTTGATTGTATTTCTTTGTTGCAATCCATGATAAATTCACCCCATGCCTATGAACAAAATAAAGCTTTTACTAAACATATTGTTGATGCTATGATGAAAGCTTTTGAAGAAAAGTTGGAATTAGAAGTTTCAATTCCTAGAAAACTACATGATGAATGGGAACCTACTATCAAATTCAAGATTAAAAATTATGAGTGTTTTGCTTTATGTGACTTGGGTGCTAATGTTTCTACAATTCCTAAATCTTTGTGTGATGTGCTTGGTCTTACCGATATTGAAGAATGCTCTTTAAATTTGCACTTGGCGGATTCTACTATTAAAAAGCCTATGGGAAGAATTAATGACGTTCTTATTCTTGCAAATAGGAATTATGTGCCCATAGATTTTATTGTTCTTGATATTGATTGCAATCCGTCTTGCCCAATTATTCTTGGTAGACTGTTTTTATGTACTATTGGTGCCGTGATTGATATGAAAGAAGGCAATATTAAATTTCAATTTCCACTAAGGAAGGGTATGGAGCACTTCCCTAGGACAAGAATTAGGCCACCTTATGAATTATTCATGAGGGCATCTTATGGATCTCGAAACAAAGTTGACAACACGTAGATCTTTTGCGGTATGCCTAGCTAGGGGCGTAAAACGATAGCGCTCGTTGGGAGGCAACCCAACTTGTATCTTTTTGCTTTTTGGTTTTCTTGCTGTTTTAAATAAAATACCCAATTATACCTCTGATTAGATGTGTTTTTGTGGTTTAAATTAGTGTTTGTGCCAAGCAAAGCCTTTGGGTTGATTTGGGTGATAGTCGATTTGGTCTTGCTGAAAAACAGAAACTTTTGCGCTCAGGAAAACAATTCTTATTTTTAACAGAAGAGTTCTTTTGATTTTATTATTTTTGCATAATATTAATAAACAAATTTCTCACGTTGTCCTAATTTTTCAGAATTTTCGGAGTTACATAAGTATTCGAAGTTTTCAGATTGCTACAGACTGTTCTGTTTTTGACAGATTCTGTTTTCTTTGCGTTGTGTGCTTGTTTTGATGATTCTATGGTTTTCTTTGAAGAGTTTTTGCCATAGAAAATTTGGAATACAGTATATATAATGCAAAAATAAAATATGAATGGGTTTGCAACAGTACTTAAAGTAGTGATTTGTTTTCTTATACTAACGGATCTCACGAAGGTTTTGTTGAGTTTTGTGTGATTGAAGTTTTCAAGTTTTGGGTGATATTACGATGGATGAAGGAATAAGGATTAGCAAAAGGCTAAGCTTGGGGATGCCCGAGGCAACCCAAGATAATATTCAAGAAGTATCAAGCAACTAAGCTTGGGGATGCCCCCGAGTGGCATCCCCTCTTTCTTCTAACGACCATCGGTATTTTACTTGGAGCTATATTTTTATTCATCACATATCATGAGTTTTGCTTGGAGAGTCTTGTATGATTTGAGTCTTTTATTTTTATTTTTTTATGTCTTGAATCCTTGCTGGACACACATTTTTGAGAGAGCCAAAAACTATGCTATGCTTGCTCCTATGCTTCACTTAAATTTTTAGAGCCTTGGAATTGCTCTAGTGCTTCACTTATATTTTTTTTAGCACGGTGTGCTTTGTTATTTTTGAAGAAATTCTCTCTTGCTTCACTTAGATTAATTTGAGAGAAAGAAATATTATGCTCATGTTCTTCACTTATATTTATTTGAGCTTATTAAAAGCAACATATGAAACTAGTCCCAAAGTGATAGATATCCAAGAAGGATATAATAAAAACTTTCATGAAGATCATTGGACAAAATAAACTTGGTTCTTTGTAATAGTTTTGAGATATGACGATATAATATGTGACCCATGTTGATGAGTAATTGTGCTTTAGTAAGAATATTGGTGTTAAGGTTTGTGATTCCCTATGCAAGTATGAAAGTCAATAGTTATGCAATGAAATTATATCTTACTTATGATGCATTATTCGGTGTTACTTATGCTTAATGCTTGCTTACGAGATTATTCGTTTCTTGGTTGGGCGCTTCTCAATCTTTTTGCTAGCCTTCATTTGCACCAAGTATGATCACTACTTGTGCATCCAAAACCCTTTAAACCAGTTTTGCCATATGAGTCCACTATACCTACCTATATGCGGTATTTCCGTGCCGTTCTAAGCAAATTTGTATGTGCCATCTCTAATTTTCAAAATAAATTTCTCTTTTGTGTGCTCGCACCGCTCGCGAGGCGGTGAGGGGTGGCCGGTATTTTCCATGCTAGATGTGTTATTCTCACGATGAGTGTTTATCCACTTGTCATTGCACGAGAGTACGGCAAAGGTATTAGGGATGCCCAATCCCGAAATGAAAAATAAATTTACTTTATGTTGTCAAATAATAAATTCCTTGGAAAGTGTTGGTATGGAGGGCACCCGTGGATACGGCTAGCCATGGAAAGTGAAAGAAATGGTGGAAAAAGGAATAAACTTTATTTTCTGTTTGGGAACCGCCTATGATATATATAGCATGGAAAGTGTTGGGAGCTCTAAGTCGTTTTCGTTGGTGGGAAAAGTATGCCTCTCAAAATGTTTTTATCTCTCAATTTAAGCTTTGAGCTCTGGCACCTCTACAAATCCCTACTTCCCTCCGCGAAGGGCCTTTCTTTTACTTTATGCAATTTTTAATTTGAGTCTCCATCTTCTCTTACAAAGCACCAACTAAGGGGCACTATGATCGTACTTGAGCATTGGGTGTACCTAATATTCGAGTGTGTTTCATGAATAGATCAATGATCAAGCATGACGGGCCAGGGATAACTTGCTTTAGCGTTGATATTTTGAAAGACATGGTTGCTTGTTGATATGCTTGAGTATTTAAGTTATCATGTCGAAACTAGACTATTGCTTTGAACCATATAAAAGTCCAAATGTCCATGCTATTAAGAAAAGAATATGTGATGAACATGTTAGGCAGCATTCCACATCAAAAATTCTGTTTTTATCATTTACCTACTCGAGGACGAGTAGGAATTAAGCTTGGGGATGCTGATATGTCTCCAACGTATCTATAATTTTTTATTGTTCCATGTTGTTATATTATCATTCTTGGATGTTTTACAATAATTTTATATCATTTTTTGGTACTAACCTATTGACATAGTGCCCAGTGCCAGTTGCTGTTTTCTGCATGTTTTTTACATCGCAGGAAATCAATACCAAACGGAGTCCAAACGCAGCAAAACTTTTTGTGGATTTTTTTGGACCAGAAGACATCCAGTGGGCCGGAGAAGCACCTGGGGGGTGCTCCGAGGTGAGCACAACCCACCAGGGCGCGCCTGGAGGCCCAGGCGTGCCCAGGTGGGTTGTGCCCACCTCGGGGGCCTCCTGCACCGCCTCTTTGCTCTATAAATACCCCAATATTCCAGAAACCCTAGGGGAGTCGACGAAAATCAATTCCAGCCACCGCAAGTTCTAGAACCACTAGATCCAATCTAGACACCATCACGGAGGGGTTCATCATCCTCATTGGTGCCTCTCCGATGATGCGTGAGTAGTTCATTGTAGACCTTCGGGTCCGTAGTTAGTAGCTAGATGGCTTTCTCTCTCTCGTTTGATTCTCAATACAATGGTCTCTTGAAGATCCATATGATGTAACTCTTTTTTGCGGTGTGTTTGTTGGGATCCGATGAACTTTGAGTTTATGATCAGATCTATCTTTTTATCCATGAAAGTTATTTGAGTCTTCTTTGATCTCTTATATGCATGATTGCTTATAGCCTCGTATTTCTTCTCTGATATTTGGGTTTTGTTTGGCCAACTTGATCTATTTATCTTGCAATGGGAAGAGGTGCTTTGTGATGGGTTCGATCTTACGGTGCTTGATCCCAGTGACAGAAAGGGAAACAACACGTATGTATCGT
Organism: Thinopyrum elongatum; assembly: GCA_011799875.1. Lineage (NCBI taxonomy): Eukaryota > Viridiplantae > Streptophyta > Magnoliopsida > Poales > Poaceae > Thinopyrum > Thinopyrum elongatum. The sequence goes on along the minus strand of CM022299.1, from coordinate 373,047,132 downwards.
TGCCATTAAGGATAACAAGATGGGGTCTATTTCTACATAAATAGATCTTGTCTACATCATGTCATCATTCTTATTGCATTACTCCGTTTCTCCATGAACTTAATACACTAGATGCATGCTGGATAGCGGTCGATGTGTGGAGTAATAGTAGTAGATGCAGGCAGGAGTCGGTCTACTAATCTTGGACGTGATGCCTATATAATGATCATTGCCTGGATATCGTCATGAGTATTTGAAGTTCTATCAATTGCCCAACAGTAATTTGTTTCCACCGTTTGCTATTTTTCTCGAGAGAAGCCACTAGTGAAAACTACGGCCCCCGGGTCTCTTCTTTAATATATTTGCCTTCAAGATCTATTTTGCTATTCGCTCTTTTATTTGTTTGCAACTTTTATTTTCAGATCTATTTATCCAAAAACCCAAATATACCTCGCTGAATTTTATTTGATTTTATTTGCATCTTTCAATCTACTACAATTTTATCTATCTCGTTACCCGAAAGGGATTGACAACCCCTTTAACACGTCGGGTTGCAAGTATTTGTTCTTTGTGTGCAGGAGCTGTTTATGTGGTGTTGCGTGGTTCTCCTACTGGTTCGATAACCTTGGTCTCATCACTGAGGGAAATACCTACCGTCGCTGTGCTGCATCATCCCTCCCTCTTTGGGGAAAAACCGACGTGGTTCGAGCAGACATCAGCCTACGTTGGAATTACTCACGCACGGCGGTGAGCATCATGAAATTGGTGATGGAGGATGGTTAATGATGATGATGGCGATGATTTCCCCTCTCCGGAGCCCCGAACGGACTCCGGATCTGGCCTCCTGAGGAAGAACAGGAGGTGGCAGCGGCTCCGTATCGTAAAACGCGATGAATCCTTCTTTCTGATTTTTTTTCTCCCCGGACGTGAATATATGGAGTTGGAGTTGAGGTCGGTGGTGCTTCGTGGGACCCACAAGCCAGGGGGCGCGCCCAGGGGGTAGGGCATGCCCCCCACCCTTGTGGACAGGTGGTGGGTCCCCCTCGGTTGATTCTTTTGCCAATATTTTTTTTTATTCCAAAAATATTCTCTGTGAAGTTTCAGGTCATTCCGAGAACTTTTATTTCTGCACAAAAATAACACCATGGCAATTCTGCTGAAAACAGTGTCAGTCCAGGTTAGTTCCATTCTAATAATGCAAATTAGAGTTCAAAACAAGGGCAAAAGAGTTTGGAAAAGTAGATACGATGGAGACGTATCAACTCCCCCAAGCTTAACCCATTGCTTGTCCTCAAGCAATTAAGTTGACAAACTGAAAGTGATAAAGAAACACTTTTACAAACTCTATTTGATCTTGTTGTTGCAAATATGTATAGTCAGCATTCAGGTTTTTAGCAAAGATTATCAACTAACCACATTCATAATAACCTTTAGGTCTCACATTTACTCATATCAATGGCACAATCAACTAGCGAGTAATAATAATAAATCTCGGATGACAACAATTTTTCAAAACAATCATGATATGATATAACAAAATGGTATCTCGCTAGCCCTTTCTGAGACCGCAAAACATAAATGCAGAGCACCCCTGAAGATCAAGGACTGACTAGACATTGTAATTCATGGTAAAAGAGATCCAGTCACAGTCATACTCAATATCAATTAATAACAACGCATACAAATGACAGTGGTGCTCTCTAACTGGTGCTTTTTATAAGAGGATGATGACTCAGCATAAAAGTAAATAGATAGGCCCTTCGTAGAGGGAAGCAGGGATTTGCAGAGGTGCCAGAGCTCGAGCTTTTTGAAACAGAGATGAATATAATTTTGAGCAGTATGCTTTCATTGTCAACATAACGACCAAGAGATCTCGATATCTTCCATGCTACATACATTATAGGCGGTTCCCAAATAGAATGGTAATTTTTTTTACTCCCCCTCAACCAACAAGCACACTCCATGGCTGGTCCGAAACAACGGGTACCGTCCATACAAGCAACAATCCTGGGGGAGTTTTGTTTTAAATTATTTTGATTTGATTTGAGCATGGGACTGGGCATCCCGATTACCAGCCATTTTCTCGTGAATGATGAGCGGAGTCCTCTCATCGTGAGAATAACCCACCTAGCATGGAATATACTGAGAGCCCCCAGTCGCCACATGAGCAATTCGGGCATACAAAACAGATTATCATTTAAAGGTTTAGAGTTTGGCACATGCAAATTTACTTGGAACGGCAGGTAAATACCGCATATAGGAAGGTATGGTGGACTCATATGGAATAACTTTGGGTTTATGGAAGTGGATGCACAAGCAGTATTCCCGCTTAGTACAAGTGAAGGCTAGCAAAAGACTGGGAAGCGACCAACTAGAGAGCGACAACAGTCATAAACATGCATTGAGAGTAACCAACATTGAGTGCAAGCATGAGTAGGATATAAATCACCATGAACATAAATATCATGGAGGCTATGTTGATTTTGTTTCAACTACATGTGTGAACATGTGCCAAGTCAAGCCACTCGAATCATTCAAAGGAGGATACCATCCTATCATACTACATCACAACCATTTTAAAAGCATGTTGGCACGCAAGGTAAACCATTATAAACTCCTAGCTAATTAAGCATGGCATGACTAACTATAATCTCTAATTATCATTGCAAACATGTTTCATTCATAATAGGCTGAATCAGGAATGATGAACTAATCATATTTACAAAAACAAGATAGGTCGAGTTCATACCAGCTTTTCCTCATCCCAATCATTTCATCATATATCGTCATTATTGCCTTTCACTTGCACGACCGAACGGTGTGAATAATAATAATAGTGCACGTGCATTGGACTAAGCTGGAATCTGCAAACATTTATTCAAAGGAGAAGACAAGGTAATATGGGATCTTTGTTAGATCAACAATAATGCATATGAGAGCCACTCATCATTTTCATCGTGGTCTTCCCCTCTCGACCCCCAAAGAAAAGAAAAGAATTTCAAAGAAACACACTGAAATGTTTTTGGAGTTTTTGTTTTTCTGAAGAAAGTAAAACAGGAACGAGAAAAACTATTTACACGGGAAATCTCCCAACAAGCAAAAGAAGAACGAGAAATCTTTTGGGTTTTTCTATAATACTACTACTAAGCATGGTAGGGAAATAAGCTATAACTAATTTTTTTTTGTTTTGTTTTTCTCAAAGTTTTTCAAACACACAAGAAGAAAGCGGGAAAAAGAAAGTAAACTAACATGGATAATACAATGAAAAAGTATGAACACCGACAACTGAAATGAGTGTGTGAACATGAATGTAATGTCGGTGAGAAATACGTACTCCCCCAAGCTTAGGCTTTTGGCCTAAGTTGGTTTAGGGCCACGACTGGCCCGGATTGTATCCGAAATCATAGTTGGGGTTGTACTATGCTGCGTCAGCTACCGCTTGGCGAGCTGCTTCTTGAAGGCGAGCGGCCTCCGCTGCTCTCTCATACTCGTTCGCCTCCTCTCTAGTTATAAAATATCTCCCATTTACCTGAAAGTTAAAGAAGGCAGGAGTAGGAAGGGTAATATGGACAGCACGCCGTCTGTCAAAGATTAGTCGGTAATGGAGGGACTGCTCGTTCCTCTCAAGAAACTGGTAGCGTACCATAGCATCATAATCTAGAAAAGCAGGTGGCAACTCAATATCATTCCCTCTTATGGGTACACCAAGATAATTAGCTAAACGAGTTGCATAAATCCCACCAAATAAATCTCCATCTTTAGCATTAAGATGTAACCTCCTCGCAATAATAGCCCCCAAGTTATAACGCCTATCACCTAACACCGCACACTTAAGGACACTAAGATCTGGAACGCAAAGGTGGCTATGATCATGTTTACCATTAATGCATCTACCTATAAAGAGAGCAAAATAATGTATGGCAAGAAAGTGAATGCTCCCTATGGTAGCTTGTGTGATATTTCTAGTTTCTCCCACAGTGATGCTAGCAAGGAAATCATTGTATTCAGCTTTGTGAGGCTCACTAAGAAGGCCCCATTGTGGGATTTTGCAAGCAGTATTAAAATCCTCAAGGTCCATGGTATATGATTCATCATAAAGATCAAATAAAACAGTATGGGTATTGCGCTTAGATGAAAATTCAAACCTCCGCACAAAGGAATCGGTGAGGTAGTAGTATTGTCGGCACTTATCTGACACGAAGTCCTCAAGGCCGGCATTTTGTACGTATGCATCAAACTCATCCTTGAAACCTGCATGAACCATGAATTCATCCGGCGGCCATTCACACGGCCGAACTTCCGCGGTGCGAGCAAGGTTGTACTTGGGCTTCTTCTTCTCTCCATTTTCCTTTTCTTTAGAACCCCGACCTGAAGAGCCTCTTAACAATCTCCTCATCATTTTCTCTGAAAATTTCTGAAATTTTTAGTGACTTAAAAATAAAAGTGAACCAAACTCAACAAAACTAATAGCAACTACTCCTACAAGTGTCTAGAGGCTATATCATGCATCAAAACTACTTTCGACCATATAAATTTGATATGCTAGCTCAAGAACAAGGTCACCACAGCAGCAAAAATTTGCAATAAATAAAGCACTAGAACAAAAACTAATTAGACCATTGGAGGAGTCACATACCGAAGAACAATCCCCCAAAATAGTTTTGCAAATGGAGCTTTGAGCAAGGAGATCGAAAATGGCAGCAAAATGAGCAAGAACACGGGTTTGAGCAATGGGATGATTTTTTCTGGAGGAAGACAAAGTGGATGGGTGCTGGAATAAGTGAGGGGGACCTACATGGGACCCACAAGGCAGGGGGGGCGCCCAGGGGGGTAGGGCGCGCCCTCCACCCTTGTGGTCCACTGGTGCAGCCCCCGGTGCATTCTTAGTGCCAGAAATTCTCAAATATTCTTTAAAAAATCATACTAAATTTTCAGGGCATTTGGAGAACTTTTGTTTTTGGGATATTTTTATTGCACGGATAATTCAGAAAATAGAAAAATAACACTATTTTTCTTTATTTATTCTAAATAACAGAAGGTAAAAAGTGAGTATAGAAGGTTGTGCTTTCTAAATTGATCCATCTCATGCTCATCAAAACGAATCCGTTAACAAGGTTGATCAAGTCTCATTAACAACTTCTTTCGAATAACATGAAACCAGAGAATTTTCGAATAACACTAAGTTACCTCAACGGGGATATGCATATCCCCAACAATAAGAATATCATATTTCTTTTTGTCAGTAGGGAGAGGGAATTCAAAACCTCCGATAGTAATAGTTGAAATTTTTCCAATAGAATTGATACTATGAACTTGAGGTTGTTTCTTCGGAAAGTGTATCATATGCTCATTACCATTGACATGAAAAGTGACATTGCCTTTATTGCAATCAATAACAGCCCCTGCAGTGTTCAAAAAGGGTTTACCAAGGATGATCGACATACTGTCGTCCTCAGGAATATCAAGAATAACAAAGTCCGTTAAGATAGTAACATTTGCAACCACAACAGGCACATCCTCACAAATACCGATGGGTATAGCAGTTGATTTATCAGCCATTTGCAAAGAGATTTCAGTAGGTATCAACTTATTCAATTCAAGTCTACGATATAAAGAGAAAGGCATAACACTAACACCAGCTCCAAGATCACATAAAGCAGTTTTAACATAGTTTCTTTTAATGGAGCATGGTATAGTTGGTACTCCTGGATCTCCAAGTTTCTTTGGTATTCCACCCTTAAAAGTGTAATTAGCAAGCATGGTGGAAATTTCAGATTCAGGTATCTTTCTTTTATTTGTAACAATATATTTCATATACTTAGCATAAGGAGGCATTTTAAGCATATCAGTTAAACGCATACACAAAAAGATAGGTCTAATCATTTCAGCAAAGCGCTCAAAATCCTCATCATCCTTTTTCTTGGATGGCTTAGGAGGAAAGGGCATGGGTTTCTGAACCCATGGTTCTCTTTCTTTACCATGTTTCCTAGCAACGAAGTCTCTCTTATCATAACGTTTATTCTTTGATTGTGGGTTATCAAGATCAACAGCAGGTTCAATCTCTACATCATTATCATTACTAGGTTGAGCATCAACATGAACATCATCATTAATATTATCACTAGGTTCATGTTCATCACCAGATTGTGTCTCAGCATCAGAAATAGAAATATCATTTGGATTCTCAGGTGTGTCTATAACAGGTTCACTAGAAACATGCAAAGTCCTATCAGTTTTCTTTTTCTTTTTATTACTAGGACTAGGTGCATCAGTATTAATTCTCTGAGAGTCTTGCTCAACTATCTTAGGATGACCCTCAGGATACAAAGGTTCCTGGGTCATTTTACCACCTCTAGTCATAACCCTAACAGCATTATCATTGTTCTTACTATTCAACTCATTAAGCAAATCATCATGTGCCTTAAGTACTTGTTCTACTTGGGTTCTAACCATGGAAGCATGTTTACTAATAAGCTCAAGATCATTAACAGTTCTACTCATATAATCGCCCAAGTGGTCAAGCATGTGAGCATTACATTTCAATTGTCTACTAACATAAGCATTGAAATTTTCCTGTTTAACAATAAAATTATCAAACTCATCCAAGCATTGACTAGCAAACTTATTATGAGGGATATCACCTTCATCAATTCTAAAAAGAGAGTTTACCTCTACTACCTGTGTCGGGTTATCAAGACCATGTATTTCTTCAATAGGCGGTAAATTCTTAACATCTTCAGCTTTAATACCTTTTTCTTTCATAGATTTCTTTGCCTCTTGCATATCTTCAGGACTGAGGAATAGAATACCTCTTTTCTTCGTAGTTGGCTTAGGAGTTGGTTCAGGAAGAGTCCAATCATTATCATTACTCAATATATTATTCAATAGCAATTCAGCTTGCTCAACAGTTCGTTCCCTGAAAACACAACCAGCACAACTATCTAGGTGGTCCCTAGAAGCATCGGTTAGTCCATTATAAAAGATATCAAGTGTTTCATTTTTCTTGAGAGGATGATCAGGCAAAGCATTAAGTAATTGGAGAAGCCTCCCCCAAGCTTGTGGGAGACTCTCTTCTTCAATTTCCACAAAGTTAAATATTTCCTTTAAAAGCAGCTTGTTTCTTATGAGCAGGGAAATATTTTTCAGAGAAGTAATATATCATATCCTGGGGACTATGCACACAACCAGGAGCAAGAGAATTAAACCATAACTTAGCATCACCCTTTAACGAGAAAGGAAACAATTTAAGAATATAGTAATAGCGGATTTTCTCCTCATGAGCGAATAGGGTGGCTATATCATTCAATTTAGTAAGATGTGCCACAACAGTTTCAGATTCATAACCATAGAAAGGATCAGATTCAACCAAAGTAATTAACTCAGGATTGACAGAGATTTCATAATCCTTATCAGTAACAAAGATAGGTGAAGTAGCAAACTTAGGATCATATTGCATTCTAGCATTCAAAGACTTTTCCTTCAGCTTAGCTAACAGTTTCTTAAGATCCTCTCTATCATTGCAAGCAAGCAAGTCTCTAGCAGTTTCTTCATCCATAATATAACCCTCAGGTACAACATGCAATTCATATCTAGGGGGAGAATCATAATCTTCAGTTTCAATAATATCATTAGTTTCAGTAATTTCATTTTCTCTAACCCTAGCAAGTTGTTCATCAAGAAATTCACCTAGTGGCACAGTATTATCAAGCAAAGCAGTAGTATCATCATAAGCATCATGCATAGCAGAAGTGGCATCATCAATTACTTGCGACATATCAGAATTACTAGCAGGTGTAGGTGTCACAAGCTTACTCAAAACAGAAGGTGAATCAAGTGCAGAGCTGGATGGCAGTTCCTTACCTCCCCTCGTAGTAGAGGGAAAAATCTTGGTTCTAGTATCTTTAAAATTCCTCATAGTGATCAACAGATATAAATCCCAAGTGACTCAGAGAATAGAGCTATGCTCCCTGGCAACGGCGCCAGAAAAAGGTCTTGATAACCCACAAGTATAGGGGATCGCAACAGTTTTCGAGGGTAGAGTATTCAACACAAATTTATTTATTCGACACAAGGGAAGCCAAAGAATATTCTCAAGTATTAGCAGTTGAGTTGTCAATTCAACCACACCTGAAAGACTTAATATCTGTAGCAAAGTATTTAGTAGCAAAGTAGTATGGAAGTAACGGTAACGGTGGTAGAAGTAACAGTAACAGTTTTGTAGCAATAGTAACAGTGGCAACGGAAAAGTAACAAAGCAAAGATCAATATGTGAAAAGCTCATAGGCAATGGATCAATGATGGATAATTATGTCGGATGGCATTCATCATGCAATAGTTATAACCTAGAGTGACACAGAACTAGCTCCAATTCATCAATATAATGTAGGCATGTATTCCAAATATAGTCATACGTGCTTATGGAAAAGAACTTGCATGACATCTTTTGTCCTACCCTCCCGTGGCAGCGGGGTCCTAATGGAAACTAAGGGATATTAAGGTCTCCTTTTAATAGAGAACCGGACCAAAGCATTAGTACTTAATGAATACATGAACTCCTCAAACTACGGTCATCACCGGGAAGTGTCCCGACTATTGTCACTCCGGGGTTGCCGGATCATAACACGTAGTAGGTGACTATGACTTGCAAGATAGGATCAAGAACACAAATATATTCATGAAAACATAATAGTTTCAGATCTGAAATCATGGCACTCGGGCCCTGGTGACAAGCATTAGGCATAGCAAAGTTTAGCAACATCAATCTTAGAACATAGTGGATACTAGGGATCAAACCCTAACAAAACTAACTCGATTACATGATAAATCTCGTCCAACCCATCATCGTCCAGCAAGCCTACGATGGAATTACTCACGCACGGCGGTGAGCATCATGAAATTGGTGATGGAGGATGGTTAATGATGATGATGGCGACGATTTCCCCTCTCCGGAGCCCCGAACGGACTCCAGATCTGGCCTCCCGAGGAAGAACAGGAGGTGGCGGCGGCTCCGTATCGTAAAACGCGATGAATCCTTCTTTCTGATTTTTTTTCTCCCCGGACGTGAATATATGGAGTTGGAGTTGAGGTCGGTGGAGCTTTGTGGGACCCACAAGCCAGGGGGGGCGCCCCCCACCCTTGTGGACAGGTGGTGGGCCCCCCTCGGTTGATTCTTTCGCCAATATTTTTTATTTATTGCAAAAATATTCTCCGTGAAGTTTCAGGCCATTCCGAGAACTTTTATTTCTGCACAAAAATAACACCCTGGCAATTCTGCTGAAAACAGCGTCAGTCCGGGTTAGTTCCATTCAAATCATGCAAATTAGAGTCCAAAACAAGGGCAAAAGAGTTTGGAAAAGTAGATACAATGGAGACGTATCAGGTGCCACCCTGCATCACCAATGTCGTGCGCCTCGAGAAGCAGAGGGACTTCGGTGGTGTTTAGGCATCCTCTGCATGGGCATGTCCATGTCTCGGCGCAACATGACCGTTGGATCAAACTCAGACGGTGCAGATCAGTCATTGTACCACAAAGCGTGTGGGTGTGTTTGGTTGCATTCTCATCTTAATATAGTTGTTCCCTCTTCGTGCATGCTCATCTCAGCACCCCTCTTCATGCATGCTCCTAGTGTATTTGTGTTAACCTACTACTGTGGACTCATGCACCCTTCATGCACTCTGCCAAACACCCAGAAGTGGGTCGAGAAGGGAACTTTTGCTCCCATGCACCCTTCATACACCCTGCCTAACACTGATTCGTGCTTCATATGGTTCATGTTCCGTGGAGTACTATAGCACCATACTCTCCGTGAGCTGTAGGCCTAGTTCTGTTAACATTGATCTCACCGTTCATTCTCGACCGGACAGTCAAAAAAGGGGTATGTTACATTACTGTTCATATAGTTGACATGCGCACAACATCATTTGTTATCGTCATATCTTACTACACTAGCAACAAGATTATATAGTACTGACGTATGAACCACTGCACATGGCTAGTAGTAGGAGTACTGTGTAAGTTCAAGTGGCTGCCGTGTTTCGCCCTCCTCCGTCGTAAGAGTGGAAACGCTTGTTGTAATCATTTTTTTTTGTTCAGAAACAGTGGACACACTCTATCGTGTGGATCCTCCTCGACGGTCGTCGGGAACCTTGCTACTCACTTTCGCCGACGTGTGGGACAGCCAGCATTGGGGTCCACTTGCCATGCACTAAATTACTCGGTACTAGAGTGCACAACTACACGGTAGACTACACCGGTCGAAGCGCCGCAGTAATGCCCAATGAGCCGTCAAATCACAAAACCCCCACCTTTCCAGCAGTAAGTTGGACGAATGAAGCAACCATCATTTCACTCTTCTCCCTCATCTTCCTCTCTTGAAGAAAACCCCAACTCGCTTCTCCCTCATCTTATTCCTCATTTCTTCAAGAAAACCAGGACACGCTTCTGCCATTGTTCTTCTCTCCCAAAGAAGGAAAGGTGAGCGCATCAATGGTGTTGCTTCTGGCCAAGGCCCAGTCTTGCAACCCCGAGACTGATCCTATAACTCCCTCTCTGTTCTTCTTTTGGGTTTTTGATTATGGTTTCTTTTCTTTTATTTCTATTTGACAGTTTCTTGATGGACCCTCGAGCACCGACCGAAGTGATGTCTATGGCTCTGGCCAAAACCGTCGAGGCTCAGGGTACGTAGAAGCACAAGCACCCCGCCGAGACTACCGTAGACAAGCTCAAGGCCATCGCCCTGTCCAAGCCCCCCTCTCCGGGATCCCTCATTAAGCAAGTCCAGGTAATATCTCTTCTTGACGATCTTTTTGGCGATCTTGATCATGTTTTTTCATCTAACACGCAGTACTAGTACTAGTAGTACAACTTTCTGGGTGATCTTGCATGTGATTTTTGTGTGGCAAATGACGGTTCTAAATTGCTCTTTTGACCAAAACATGCGAGAGGTTGACATACATATGATTATTGCACATAACACTGATTTCTAATAGATCACTTTCAACTACTTTATGAACATCAATGCTAGCTGTAGGAAATGCAAGATTTTAGCTCTCATGCCTTTCAAGAGAGTATAGTAGCCTCAGTAACTTGTGTTATGGATATTGCAAGTAATCCCTCTGCTCTCATGCCTTTGAAGACATGTTCTAGTGTCTTTGATCACTCATTTCTGTGCGTATATGTAGTCTTATATGGAGTAAAATATCAAAAATCATCTTATATTTCTGAACGGGGGTAGTAATAAAATATTTGGTTTCTGTTTTAATTAGAACCAGGTCTGTGGTGGAGATGAAGTTCTCAAAGTCATGCCGTGTGAACTGGAAGACCTGAGGATGAGTTCTACTACTAAACTATCCAGCTGTTGTGTGCTTGTCTCCACGTGTCGTGAACATGTGTTTTCCGGTAGCATTGTTGTCAGGCGTGTTCTCAAGGGTGTACTTCACCACAACAATTTTCTAGTTGTGCCTTCGATTACGAAGGGTGTGGTTCTTGTAAAGCTTCCCGACAAATCTGATGCGGACTACTTCATCGTCATGTTTATGAGTGGAAAGACCACTCTGTTAGGTTCTCCAAGGTTGACGAGATGTCGATGGTGCCAGTAGACATCTCTCACGAAGTCCATGGCCTAGTCAGTTATGTGGGGTACATCCCGTAGGTCGGTGGCAAGAAATAGTCTGCGGAGTTTAATTAGTGCAACTTTGCTTGTCTGTAGTAAGTACTATTGTTCAGTACTTGATTTGTGTGTGTGAACCCTGTATTGTTTAGTACTGCCGCTTTTGTTGTGTGGTGAGTCCTGAGAACAATCTATGTTAATGTCTGTCCACTCAATTCAGTCTGTATATTTTGAAGTATCCAGATCATCTTTTTTGTGAGGACGGTTTATCAATTATGGTTACACTCCAAAATCTGTATGCATTGCAGGGTTTATCGCACCCACTAGGATTTCCAGTCCCATGGATGTTCGGTCCATACGATTTGTCATGACCTTTGGACTGTCCTGCTTGTGGGAGTAAGCGAGGGCCTTGCATGCGACCCCTAATTCGACGATCAACCTTCAATTTAGAACTTGAACATAGTGATTTCCTGGTAAGGATTCACTCGTGTCACATCAAGTAAATCTTATTGATTTACTGTCATGTTTTCTTACTTTTGCTGTAATTTTACGATACAGGTTTTGCCATGTGACATTCGTTACAGAATAAACCATTTGGTTTGCTCTATGATAGTTATTTTTGCAGGTTTCACTTCTTATGCCGTGTCAGTAACGAAGGCACTATCCATCACTTATATTACTGGACACAATTGGATCAGTCTGTTGTCTGAGTACAATCTGAAGCCCTATGATGAACTGCAGTTTGGTTTAACAAACACGCCACAATTAGTTCTTATCATGTTTAAAAGAAGTGAAGAAAAAGACTGGATCAAGGTCACGGAGCCTAGTGAAGTTAGAAAGCTGAAGTATGAAATCATAGCAGACCAAAGACGATCGTTGTTGTCTCGCACATCGGTACCACCTTCAGCATCGGATCGAGCACCGGCACCTTCTCCGATGGCACTGACTCTAGCACTGACAGCAGCAGCAGCTCAGTCTGATCCACCAGAGGATTGGGCATCGACCGCGTCAGCGGATCAGGCTGATCTACCGGAGGATCGGGCACCGACACGGGCACCTGCTCCGACACCGGCACCAGCTCCACAAGGAGCACCATCTCCGGCAGCAGCTGCGGCACTACAAGTCGCACCGGCCCGGGCACCAGCAATGGCTCCGGCACCTGCACCAACACTTGAAGTTGCAGTTGCATCTGCTCCAGCCCGTGCAGCGGCAACGAAACCAGCACTTGCACCGGCAATAGAATGGGCTGCAGTTCGCACTGCATATACCAAAGTCCTTACAAAAACTGACATCTCCACCTTCTTGGTAAGAATTGGCAGCCCAAGTGCTTCGTTCTTTTTTCTTTCCATGTTGTTTCACATGATTCACTGTGTTGATCTAACTGTTTGTGTATGTCTTCTTGTTTGCAAACAAAGAACTCCTAGAGCAACGAGGGAGTCGTTCAATAATCCGGGCGACCGTGGCCAAGTTTCTCTTACCATGCGCAGCCTTGGTGTGAATGAACTTGCTCAATATACCGTAAGTACAAAGGATGGTCGCATGATGATTGATGCTAAAGGATGGTCAAGGTTCAAAACTCTATCAAATCTTGCGGTAGGGGATGATTTCAAAATCAAACTTTCTCGGCAAGGAGAGCTGGTCCCAATCAACTTTGAAATTCTTCAGTAGCAGCACGCAACTGCCGAACTGATCTATCCTCCGAAAGCTTTTGATGTAATAATATGGCATGGTGAAACAAGTGTCCTATGTGTATAAGTAGTACGACAGTATTATTTATCATGTAGGATATCGTGAAAGAATTGCAACTCTGATTGATGGTTAGGAACTGTCATTCGATTTCATTCTAACAGCTGTCATGCTTTATTTAATTTTCTGTATTCGCCTTGCGACAGCATCTAAAACCAGCGACGTACCAATCGCTTGCAATATGAAATGCACTGAGTTAGAACACATGGGCCCCCAAACATGCAGGCCCACCGGCCTATGGCCCAAAGTCCAGAACCGTCAGCCTATCTGAGTATTATATTCTCATCTGAACCCCCATATTATGTTATATATATTCCCCTTGATTTTTCTTATGTATAAAGTTATGTGATACTAGTTACTCCTGCCTTTATACTTCCTTTCGCTGATATGTGGGGAATCCAGTTACTCTTGCGGTAGGGGATATAAAAGATTTTTATATTTCTTTACAAAGGGAGTATCTCTTTATCAAAAATATATTTATGTGTAACTAGTTACTCCTGCCTTTCTACTTCCTTTCGCTGATATGTGGGGCATCCGGCAACGGGGTCCACATGCCATGCACCAAATTAGAGTGCCCAACTGCACGGTAGACTCACCCCGGTCGTAGCGCCGCAGTAATGCCCAATCAGCCGTCAAATCACAAAAAACCCCACCTTTCCAGCAGTAGCAGTAAGCTGGATGGACGAAGCAGCAATATTTCACTGGGCCTGAGTCCCCTTCTCCATTGTCTGCTTGTTCAGAGAAAACTTCCTCTCGGCTATTGCGTAGGGTTTTCTCATGGAGAACCAGGTATGAATTCTTCATCCATCCCCGATAAATCCTAGTCCCTTGGTCACGGGTAATCCTAGGATGGCAGCCGCCGCTGTTGATGCATTTTTCTTCCTACTGAATCTAGTGTGTTTCATTTGCAGTGCCCGAAGTGCGAGGACCCTACAGGTTTCTGCGCCCTCGGCGAGACGCCACACTTGTTCCTTCTCATCCTAACACAGGATTTTAAAACGCGCACAGTATGTTCCTAGAATCCTCTTTTCTATCCGGAAGGGTGCGGGTTTTTGAACATGCTGTCGACTAATTTGGAAATTTGGATTGCTATATTTGGATAAAAGGTACTAGTACCATGGTCAACACTGACGTGAAATAGGAAATTATTTCTAGATTTGGATAGCGAATACATTGTGTTCTCATATTATTTTTCCTGCAGTGCATTCCTTGCTCTGCCAGAACACATGTACTCAAGATGATCGGCCTTGCCATAACTGAATACACCAGTTTAATGGTCACATTGAAGACAAGCCATGGATATAAGTTCCGAGTTGGGTTCATGAACCAAGAAGATCGCTGCTTTTTTATGGCCGAACTTGGATAAACTTTCTCAAGTGTTACGGACTGAAAGTTGGCGCACGAATGTTGATGGAAATAGCAGAACCTGGTCTCATCTTCACTGTGATCTTCCACCCCGACGCCGTTCCAGTAGCTCATCCATGTTAGTTTTGTATCTGGTTCTTGCATGTTGCCTTGATTACTTCTTAATCCACCTATTCTGTCTAACTAATCACAATTTGACTTTAGAAGTAGCAACAATTTGTGATTCCCTTCTCTCACGAAGATGCTACTTCTAACTAATATTTCTTATAATTGGCGGCACATGTAGGTTATTTCAAAGTTAAGCACACTACTCGTTTGTTATTCTATAAGAACTCGACTGTTACTGATGGCACTGAAGTTGACTGGGACGACATCCACCAGTTCCTACACTTTATTGATTGTCTTGAGGTCCTTGTGGGGCGTTTCAATGGTGGAAGGCCACATGGGATATGTGTGCCGCTGGTGCACACTTTGAACAGATCCAACTGTGTCAAGAAACTTATGGTATGAGCTGTTTTCTGTTATATATGTTGTTCATAAACTCTTGCTTATACACAGTTTTACAGCTATGATCTTCTTGAAACAGAAACTGCCCAGTTCTATTGTTCCTATACAGATGCCTGACCATGGTCGGGTCAGACTTGCGCTTGGTCACAACATGATGTTTATGTCGACCTACTCCATTTCCCTTGGAGGTGAAAAGATACTTATTCATGGGTGGTCTCAAATAATGAAGGCCCGTCCATCTTGGAGAATAGGACAGAAGGTTATGCTCATGCTTTTCCATGGCTCTAAAGCGAATATCCTATTTATTGACCGCATTGCGAGATGAAGCCGCTTTCAGAAGGTTGTGGATGTGCGGGGTGGCGCCTGGGCCTTGTCCTGGGGCTTGGTGGCCTCACCCTTGGTTAACTGTAGCCAAAGTAGCACTGTTCGAGGCGTGCTTTGTACGGTTGAACCTGTATAAGTACTCATACTGCTTTCAGCTATGGTTGTTAAGTGCCCCTGCTGGTTTCAGTTAAGGTTGTTAAGTACTCCTGCTGCTTTTACAGTCTGTCGTGTTTCTTCAGTCTCGTCTTCCTCAGGCCGCCAAAACCAAACCAGCGCCGGCGGGGCCGCCTGCTTCCGCCTCCCACAGCTGGCTGCGCCTCAGCGCATGCATCGCTGCCCCACCGTCTCCTAAATCGTTAACGCCGACGTCCGAGGCCTCGCCGTCGTCCTCCGCGCACTTTGGTGCGCTCGCCGCGACACCGCCCTCTCGCACTACTTGGGAAAAGCCTAGCAGTAGCGCTGGTTTTTTGCCTATCAGTAGCGCGGGGTGCCACGCTACTGATAAGGCGCTACAGCTAACATGTAGCAGTAGCGCGTGTTGTCCCACGCTACTGCTATACATGTCTAGCAACAGCGAGCTTTAGTGAAACGTGCTACTGCTAATAGCTGCAGCGCTTTTAACTAGGACGCGCTACTGGTAAGAGCGCGCTGCTGCTAACTTTATTCCCCTCGCTACTGCTAGTTTTATTAGTTTCTGTTTTTTTTCTGCAAATTTGTTTTGTATTTGAACAGGCTTTATACAATAATCTTTAGCATATCATACACATACAAATGTAATCATAGCATATACATACAAATAGTCTCATCAAATCATGTCATCATCATAATCATCATCCAACACAAAGTGGTCTCTCGTCATCATCTCGAAAATAGCGATACAAGTCTCGATTACTTGCAACTACATTGTCATCCATCTAAACAATGATATACGCGAGAAGAGCTATCACTATGAGTGAGAGTGGAACTATGCAGTACATGAGTTTGTATCCCTCTCTCGCATTAGCGTGAACCTAAACTAACTACTGGCTGTCGCTCGGAAACCGGAAACCGGTACACCTGGGCCTGACACTCCGGCCACTCGTCGTATACTCCTGGCATAGCACTTCTTTGCCATCGATGATCTATGCACCTGCATCGTCACATGAGTCGATGATATGCAACATATATAGTTGAGCAATAGAAAGAGACAGACTTGGCAAAAATAGAAGCAACATATCATAAGCATAAATAACAAAGTTCATCGTACCCAAAATGCCCTAACTAGAGTGATCTTCGCTAATTGAGGAGGACGGTTTAATTACATCACAAATAAAGTTTCGTCGTGCATAACTCAAAGTTTTGTCATACAGAAAGTATGGACTAAACGGACACATTGTCATATATCGTCAATCACTCCAACATGTCGTGCCATCCATCCAAGTCAGGGAGATAGTCCCCAAGCTTAGTGAAAGGCTTCAGGTCGAGACGCTGAGCGGCTACGCGTGTTCGGACGTCTTCCCGTGACATTTACCCTTCCTCGTAGAACATCCCTATTTTTTCGAGGACCTCCTTCATGATGATTTGGGTAAGTTCACGCTGGATGTGATAGAACTCAGCTCGAAGTCGATGATCCGGGATATCTCCTAGGTTCTTTGCCCATTGCAGAATATGGGCATCACCGGATGTAGGTGACATGCGAAGGTTCTGCTGATCCCGTCTGTACTCTAGCATGTGGTGGAGGACATAGAATCCATCACTAAGAGTACCACTCGGTTGCTGGATGCAGCAGAAGTCGGTCTTCTGGCCAAAGCAGGGCCTGCGGTCCCTTGTCTTCTTGGTCTTGATCTCTCCACCCCGTGCGCCGTAGATAAGGATAGCACTGTCGAGAACAGACTTGATGTGGGTGTAATCCTTTTTCTTCATGTTCTTCGACGAGTCCAAGTAAAGAGCGTGGGAGAATCGGGGGGTAAAGGATGATGAGGACAGCGCGCCCGTCGCTGCGCAAAATAAGTACACCTCAAATTAGCCTCCACCGTGCAAATGAATGATTGAAATCGAAGGAAGGATATCCGCGTGGATGACTTACATGGGATGATAAGGCACGAGAATCGTCTCCTTGTCCTTATTGGCGACCATGAAATTGGCGATGTAGTCCCTCGCATATTCACGGTGCTCTGGGCAGACTGCCAAGAAGGCCTCGTGCATGAAGTACGGGTCAGCGACACAGATATAAGGTATGTGCTCAATCCTGATGATGTAGTTCATGTGCAAGGCAAAAAGGCGGACAAACGTAAAATCCAGCTTTTTCAAGTGAAACATGTCGAAGATGTAATCGAATTGAAGGAAGAACTTCTCCGCGGGGAATGTGTCGACGTAAAACCTTTGCCACGGCACGTTAACCACTAAGAGTGGGTATCCTGGATTTTCCGAGGCGATTAGGCTTTTCTCTCTCTGCAGCACATCGTCATGAAGTCTCCTTCGATCGCCGTATATGGCCTCTAACGCTGCCTTAGGTAGGATCGGATGACCGGGGATATGGTGTTTTGCCGCACCGGGGATAGGTATACGGTCTTGAACCCGAGGCTGCGGAGGCGGCTGGATCATAGAAGCAGCTTTGTTGCCTTTCCTCGCTCTCTTCCTATGCTTCTTTGGTACTGGAGGGTCGTCTATAATACGTTCAGCCTCCGGAGGCGGCAATTCAGGCACCGACTCATGACGCTCAAACCCTGAGTACTCATACTGCTGAGCCATCAATCCTCCGTCGTCATAGGCGCCAGTATTGATAAACTGTAGAGTGTCATCATCATCCTCATCCTCATCCATGGCATCGATATCATGCATTGCTTCTTCGACGGAGGCGACGTCATCAGCGACTAATGGAGCCTCTTCCTCACCCCGTCTGCTATCACCCATCACGACAGGCGACGCTAATTGGGTAGGTGGGGTGTTGATGTTCATACCTTGCTGAGGCTGCGTGGTCGTGGGTGTGCTCCCGGCCGCCTCCAGACGAAGCAGACTCTTTGGCCACAACAGGACCCACCTCTTGCAATCGCCAAGCCGCTGCGGGGTCTCTTTGTCATCTCCCCTGGTACCGGAGGAGCCAAATTCTCGTGGCCCGGTTTGACACTGGCCACGGAAACCTTGTAGACATCAGAGGGGATCGGCCGGCTGTGGAACAATGGTTCCTTCGGCTTCACTATCGTCGCCTTCCCCACGTCCACCTTCTGGCCGTTGATAGTGTACAGTATGGTGCACGGGGTTTCGTCGGCCTGCAAAGACATGTCTGCGACATGAGACATCCGAAAGGCAACGAAAACGGGAGATTATACATTTATTGAAGAGGGCCGGTGTGACAGGTACCATGAGGGCGTCGAGCTCAGCCAAAGACGAAGCACCGCCGAGCACGTCCGAGACAGAGAACGGGCTGCTATGAGAAGGTGCGGGAGCCGGTGCAGGAGCTGGTGCGGGAGCAGGTGCTGGTGCAACGCTAGTCGAGCTGCTCCCGAAGAAGTTGGCAAGGGGAGCTACATCTTTATTTGGATTTTCCCTGCTCCAAGCGACGATAGCCGGAAGCAACACACCATACGAAGCTGCCATTTCCTCTTTTGCGACAGCTACCACTGCTTTGACTATCTCGATTGATTTCTTATCAACCGCAATCGCAACCTTCTTGTCGATGTTTTCTTCAGTTAACCTCCGTCTTTCCTTTCTCTCCTCCGTGGTCTCATGGTAGTACTTCTTCCACGTGGCGCCGTCTCCGACGCCGTGCACGCGTCCATACGACGGCCGAGTGTCCACCGGGAGTCCTTTCAATATGTTCAAGGCCCAGTTGAATGGGGTGTCCCACTTGGGCCTCGCCAACGCCTCAGACAGCGAGTCCCTTTCGGCCGCGATCCTGTGCTGCTCTCTCTGCAAAAGG
This sequence comes from Thinopyrum elongatum, assembly GCA_011799875.1. Classification (NCBI taxonomy): domain Eukaryota; kingdom Viridiplantae; phylum Streptophyta; class Magnoliopsida; order Poales; family Poaceae; genus Thinopyrum; species Thinopyrum elongatum. Next base: position 373,027,704 of record CM022299.1, on the reverse strand, counting down.
AACAAGGATGTTTACAAATATGACTAAACGTGCAGTCGAATTGATCAGAAGCTAAAATTAGGGGGTAATTAAAAATTACCAGCAGTCTCATGAACTCCGTCGTGACCGGGTCCGTCTCGAATACCTTCTTGACTGGGTCCCAATGGTACCGGGCCCTGAGGACGTCACTCTCCTGCGGGACGGTGAACTCCGCCAAGGGGTCTGGGATGCCCAGACTTTCGCGTTCCGCGTCCTCCTTGGCCCATATGGACCTCTTCCCCGCATAACCACGGCTTCCGAGGTGGTGGCACCCCATGTTCCTCTCTTGAAGCCCCTTCATGTACTCCGACTTTTCTTTGGCGGCTTCGGCAACGCAAGCCGCCTTGAATATTTCAAACTGCTCTTCCGTAATTGTCGGATTATCCTTTACAATCTCGGAGTAGGGCTCCTTTTTGTCGATGATCCTTGCTTTCACCCTTACTTTCCAGGCGGACAACACGCCGCTAAACTTGCCCATGGCGCGTCTGTTTATCTTCTTCATTGCCGGGTCTTTATCTGGATTTTTATATTTGCTTTCATCCCGGCCCGGGAACAAGAACACCTGGTGCAGCTTCATTAGGAGGGACTGCTTCATATCTGGTATCTTCTGTAGTTTCACATCGTTGATGGTGGCGCAAGCCCGTAGTATGCAGCCTATTTGATTGTCGTAGCACGCGCGCGCTTCCGCGGGCTCTTTTGGCTCAAAATTGCCGTCGTCCACCTCCGTGACCACCACTCTAGTAGTGATGAGCTGGTTTGGGCGTCGTTGCCTCTTTGGTTTCGGTTCTATACCGGCTCCGCCAGTCTCGGTGCCGGTCTCGGCGCCGGTCTCAGTCTCAGTGCCGGTCTCGATGTAGGTCTCAGTCTTTGATGTGACAGGTGGGCCCTGCAACAACCGTTGCTCATCGAGAAGGTTCAAATAGGCGTCTACCGCCTCGTAGACGTTGAAATCACCAGAACCCTGTCCTTCATCGTTGCTAGCCATGTTTCCTACGATTAAATCTAGTCAATTAATTCTAGACCTAATAAAATGGATAATGACATAAAAAAGGCCTATGTTTTGCTAGAACGTTGATTCATTCTCGGTGCGGCAAATTCCGGGCACTCGATATGTCCTAGTTTGTAGCACAAGTCATGCCGAAATTCACGGAAAATTTCGGCATGACCTTTGCTAAAAAGTGGACAAATCAAGCACCTGAAATTTGCCGGAACGGAAATGAATCAACATTCTGGCAAAACATAGGCCACTCGGAATCATTCCCTGCAAACAACAAAAGGCCACTTGGGCACAATCGAACCACTTCAATGTTGCATATAATAGGACCACTTAAGAACATGTACATGAGCAACTACAACAGTAGATAAACATGAGCAAACACAATTGAGGAATTTGCATATATCATGACCACTTCAATGTTTGACACTTCAAGAAAATCTACACAAATTTCAAATTATGAACCCTAGAACTCAATTCAAATTATGTCCTAAATTTCTGTCATAATAAAAAATCAGTAAAAATTAGGAACCTAGTACACTTGCAGCACTGATAGAAATTTATATTTTTATACTGAATTTTTTCTCTAAAATAAACCCTACTGCCCTAATTAACATCTAGTTAAACCCTACTGCCCTAGTACTTAAGCATCTACAAGTACTAACTAATTAGATGAACCCTAGCTAGCTACTTAAGCATCTACAACTACTTAAGCACCCATTGATGAACCCTAGGAATTATACAACTACTTAAGCATACATTGGGTGCAGAACAACTATATAAGTACTTAAGCAACTATATATACAACCCTATAATATATTTAGTTAACTACTTAAGCATATACAAGTTTGTCCTAAAAATAATATTTAGTTAAGTACTTAAGCATATACAAATTTGTCCTAAAAATTCAATTAACTACTAATTTCATTCATTTAGGTCATTCATTTAACTTCACCTAATTAACCTAGTAAAACCCTACTTCCCTAACTAAAAAATATCTAATTAACATCTGCTAGTACCACTACTGCCCTAACCTAATTAACCTAAGTTAATTCCTAGGGTCCTATTATATGCTGCTGCTCTACTGCCCTAACCTAATTAACCTAAGTTAATCTAATTAACATCTACTAGTACCACTACTGCTAATTCCTAGGGTTCATAACTAAATTCACCTAAGTTAATTAACCTAGAGAGGACGGGTGGGGCTTACAGAGAGGAGGGCGTTGAGGGTGGCTCGAGGGAACGGTTACGGGGAGGCAGGGGCCTCGAGGGAGGCAGGGCGGCGAGGAGCGGACGAGCTGGCTCCGGTGGCGGCGATGGCGCGCGGCTCCGGTGACGGTGACGGATGCAGGGCGACGAGGGAGCAGGGGTGGCGAGGAGCAGACGAGGGTGTGGCTCCGAGGGCGCGCGGCTCGGGCGCAGGGGCGATCGACGGCGGCGACAGATCGACGGCGGGCGAGGGTGGGGGGAGAAGGGGAGAGGGGGAAAAGGACTTAGCAAAATTTTGAGCCCGCGCGTGTGGTTAAGTCAAACAAGCAGTAGCGCTGGCAAGGAAAACGCGCTATAGCTAAGGTAGCTATAGCGCTTTCCACTAAAACGCGCTACTGCTACTGGAAGCAGCTATTTATTTTCCTTTTTCTTTTCCTTTTATCTAAGGAACTTAGCTATAGCGCGTGACCAGAAAAGCGCTACTGCTAAAGTAGCTATAGCGCTTTGTGAGAACAAGCGCTATTGCTATGCATTTCTCCTCTATTTTTCTTTTCCATTTCTTTTTCTTTTTTTCATTTCTCCTTTTTCTATTTCTTTCATTTTCATTTATTTTTCTATTAATTTTTCTACTTACTTTCTTTTTTTAGCTGTAGCGTTCTACCATAGAAACGCGCTGCTACAACGCACTTAGCAATACCGTGTTTCACACAGGCTCGCTACTACTATTCCTAGCCTACCGGCAACAGTGTGGGAATTATAGTAGTAGCGCGTTTTTGCGCAGAGGCGCTACTGCTATAACTATAGTTGTAGCGTGCTTTTGTGACGAGCGCTACTACTAAGTAGCAGTAGCGCTTAGTTTTGACCAGCGCTGCTGCTATACCTCTGTGTATAAGGTTTTCCCTAGTAGTGTCATGTTGTCAACATGGTCAACAAATAAGAGGAATCGGGAGAGGACTGTACATCGAGAGGATGACAGTAGGGACCCACCATGTCCATGGCCGTACGCAAGTAAGCTCCTCACTTTTTGTTATATACTCCATTGTCAGCGTATAGAAAAAGAAAATGCTTTCACCTAGTGGTTTGCTGACATATGGGACCCACGACATTGTCAGCGTATAGTCAATAGACAAGAGAACAGCACAGGATCGGCTGAGACCTGGGACGTAGCTGCTCGGGCAGTAATTTTTTTGTTATTGTTGAGACGGAGCAGGGTTTCAACTGGGCTGTGGCCTGTCTACGCCAGACTTCTATTTTTCGTTCACCACATGACCAGCCCAGCTATTTTTTTCTTTGTGAAAATGGCTAGCCCAGTTTATTTTTTCTGAAGAATACCCAATCCAGGCCTACTTATTTTTCTTTGCTCTGCTGGGCTGCAACTCTTTCAAGACGGCTGTAAATCTTAAAAGTAATATGAAATGGACTGTAAATATAAAAAACACACGATAAATTGGCAATTATTTTCAAATTTCTGAATTTTTTCACATTTTCAGATTCCAATTTCACTGGGCTTTAACCTAATTTAAATATATCTTCAAAGTACTTTAAATCTGGTTCGACATTTCGGTATTAAAAATAGTTTGGACCCCACCAAAATATGCAAAATTTAGTTTAAATTTTTAACCCTGGCCCTGGCCAACAAAAAAAATAGACTGCAATAAATTACATAAGAAGTTGCAATGAGCTGTAAATTATTAAAAAAATAGGGAATGGTCTGACTTGTGGGCCTATTAAGTTGACGCGTACGCAAGATTTTTTTACTTATTATATACGTCAACAAATGATTCTAGCAGGCATGCCCGTTGGATGTCAATCCAACGGCCATCGTGCTTCTTCAATCTCTGATCTTCTTGCTCCAGCCGCCAAATCCAGCGTCGGCGGGACCGCCTGCTCCCGCCTCCCGTGGCCGGCTGTGCTGCCGCGCAGGCCTCACCGCCCCCTACTACTCCCACCGCTGGCCAGGCCATCCCTCTACTCATCCACATCCCTCCACTGTTGTGGCTTCGCCGCCTCCGGGTCATTCCCTTCCTGGGTCTCGCCGTCGTCCATCGCGTTGGTGTTCTCGGCATGGCGCGGTCAATGTTGTCAACAAACAACAACATTGGAAGAGGGATGTACATGGAGAGGCTGACAGTTGGGACCCACATGGTCCATGGTCGCACGCAAGCAAGTACCTCCTTATTGCGCCAAAAAGAATGAATCCTCCCCATGACAGCTGGGACCCACCAGCTATATCTTGGCATGGAAGGAAGTGCCTCCTTATTAAGCGAAAAATAACGAGTGCTCCCCATGACAGCTGGGGCCCACCAGATTTGGAGGCTGACTTGTGGCCCTACTAAGTTGACGCGTACGCAGGGCTTTGTCAACTTAGTCAACAAACGATTCTATCACCAGTGACCGTTGGATTGTGAACATCCAACGATCGTCCTGCTTCTTCAACCTCTCATTTTCTTGCTCCAGCCGTCCAAACCACCGCGTGCTCCTGCCTCCCGTGGCCGGCTATGTCGCTGCGCAGGCCTCACCGCCCCCTACTACTCCCCAGTACTGCTACTTCCACCGCTGGCCAGGCCATCCCTCTACTCACCCACACCCCCTGTTATTCTGCGGCGACGGCAGCCTCACATCGCAGCCGAACCAGTCAACCCTCGTACTACCCTCCGCGTGTTCCCCGGCTCCAGGTCGTTCCCTTCCTAGGTCGCGTCGTCGTCCACCACCTTGGTGTTCTCGGACGGTACGGCGTCGTCAACGCGGTCAACGAACGACAACCATCGGAAGAGGACTGTACGTGGAGAGGCTGACAACTGGGTCCATGGCCGCACGCAAGGAAGTGCCTCCTTATTACGCGCAAAATAATGATTCCTCCACCTGACAGCTCGAACCCACCGAAAGGACCTCTGTATTTCATGAAAATAACGTCCCCCCCTGACAGCTGGGACCCACCGGCTTTATCTTCGCACGGAAGGAAGTGCCTTTTACCCCCTGACAGCTGGGACCCACCAGGTTGAAGCGAAGGTAGCGTTATTTGTCTGGCCGCGAACGTGTACGTACACAGCGGTCGATCTGTCTCTCTGCAGCGACGTACCGTGCTGAGTAAGCAGCGGCACGTGTTGAAGTAGAGGCGCCGACGTAGCATGTCACGTAGTCCCGTCTATATCGTGTGCACGTACGTACAACCATGTTGTAAGATAGTAAATACGGCTACATACGTACATACGGGCGGGGTCTCTAACGCGTACAGCGATGTCGTCCTGTTCATCGGCAGCCAACCGGCTGGGTCGGAACGGAGTAAACAGCGTCGCGTGTTCATCGGGAGCCAACCGGCTTGGACAGAACAGCCGAAACGAGGTCTGGCGTATCGCAGAATGGAGGAAACGGCCTTCTGTTCGACCGCGTACGGTCGATACGGGGTCCTGTTCATCTGGAAGGGTCTGGCATACCGCAAAATGGAGGAAACAGACTTCTACTCGAGCGCCTATGGTCAAAACGGGGTGTTGTTGATCGGGAGGGGTGTGGCGTACCGCAAAACGGAGGAAACGGACTTGTGTTGGAGCGCCTACGGTCGAAACGGGGTCATGTTCATCGGGAGGGGTGTGGCGTACTGCAAAACGGGACTCCACGGGCTACTGTTCATCCACCGTCGACTTCCTCCAGCCTCCACCTACTACTGTTCATCCACCGTCGACTTCCTCCTGCCTCCACCAGCTATTGTTCATCCACGGGGTCCTGTTCATCTAGCCTCCACCGGCTACTGTTCAACCAGTCCTCCACGGGGTCCTGTTCAACTAGCCCTCCACGGGGTCCCTCAACCGGCTACTGTTCATCCACCCCCACCTCCTCGATCAAGGTCCTGTTCATCCAGTGGCAACGGCCTCTACTACCACGGGATCCTGTTCTTCCAACCCCCACCGGGAACTGTTCATCCAACCCCCACCGGGGACTGTTCATCAAGAGGCAGCTTCGATCGGCTTCAGTTAGCAGCAGTAGCGAAGGAATCACTCGGGTTCAGTTAACAGCCAAGGGATCGATCGGGGTTCAGTAACGTAGCTAGTGTAATCGCTCGGGTTCAGTTAGAGCCCAACGCCTCGCACACACGTGCGTACGTGTACGAGAGAAATGTGCAAACCTTCGTGCATCGCTCGGCCCCGACCACCCACCGTAACTGGGAACTCTCCGAAATTTTCCTCGCCCTCACTTCTACCACAATTTTTCCCGTCATGGACGACCCAAAGAATGTCGTGCAGGTGCGTCTCCGGCCCGCCCAAGATGAAAAGCCCATTTTCTGTCATGATTTTTTGTCGTAGAAGTAGGAGCCCACCACATCTATGATGATACCGGGTTTTGTCACAATTATCGTCATAGAAGTGTCATAAGCATGACAGAAAGAAAATTCGTTCGGCCCAAAATGTCACGGATGTGTCTTTTTTTGTAGTGTAGGTAGTTTAACACTGTAAGTTATCTTTCTTCTGTTCCCTTTGTACAATTGTAACTACTTGTATTCTCTGTATTATGTTTTAATAAAGAGACTTGTAGTAGATAGTCAAAAAAATTGACCTAGGCCTGCCATAGGCCTATGGCGCCCCATGTGGGCCCTATGGGGCCCACTAGGGGTGGTCATCTCGTGACGTCCTTTCACAACTTTCTTCCACAAATAAAATCTCAGATTTTTCGGATGACTCCGGAACCCATTCTGAGACCCCCGAAAACTTTCCATATAACTGGAATCATGCTATACCCTTCCGGAATTCCCGGAACCCTTCTGGAACCATCCAAAACACTCTCGGAACTATCCAATACTCTATCAGCACTCTTTTAACTCATTTCTCATTTTTCCGGTAAGCAGGACTAGAACCTGTTAAGCGTGTGATCCTACAAGTTTAAAAATAAACGGACATGACCTAGAACACTTTTCGGTCAATAGTTAATAGCGGGATCTGGACACCCTTATTAACTCCCGCATATTCACGAAGTTCTTGAGCAAACCTTTGTTTACGAATACCATTACCTTTGCTTCGCGATACATTTACAAAACTCGAGGTGAGGTTATCGGTGTCCTCGTGATCAACTCCTTGATCACTATACTTGTTATCCTCGTTACCTTTTTGTTCTCTTCAGTCTTGTCCGTGTTTTGGTATCCCCTGATCATCATCACAAGTGTCTGGCCAGACAATAATGACAAAGTAACATTGAGTGAGCCCAGAGAGTATCTTTCTATCGTGAGATGAGCAAATACCAATCTTGAACTATCGATACCGAGACATACGTTTCCGGTATACCCGTAAGTCACCTTTATTCACATCCAGTTACAGAGTGACGTTCGGTAACCCCAAAGTAACCATATGGTATGTTGACATACGATATTCTCATGGTCCAAGGAACTAAGCAAACGTTAACACATCATATGAAAACAATGATAACATCTCTCAGTATTTAATAACTTGGGTCTATCCAAAACCATTGTTTTGGTAACAACGTGTTCTCGTTACTGATAGCATCCTTGATCTAATAACAATGATCATGATCAGGAAACTAAGATCATCATTAATACATGAGCTAGTCTTAGAGGCGTGACTAAGGATCATATTGGTGTTCACTAGACCATGATGGCGCATGTTGCTGCGCCCGTTTATTTTTACAATATAATGGTAGGAATTCTTTACCTATATGGATACATTTAACATGAAATTTAAATTTGTATGACCTATCCCCTATGTTAATCATAGTCAAAAGGTAGTTGATCAGTATACAATGTACAGGCGATTATCAAAGGGGTAGTTTAGTCTATTTGCAATGAAGTAGAGCGGCTAAAATGACTTTTTTACTTGGGTCTTGAAGTTATATCGATCTTTAGCTTAAGGTTCATTGAGTCTTCAAAAAGGCCGGTTGATGGTAAAAATATGTGTGCCGGGAGCCTGGAAATTCCATAATATTTTTTGAATAAAAGAGGGGGTGCCCCGTTCGATTTCCATTAAAGAAAGAATAAAGTCTACAACCTTCATATATACGGAAAGATTGAAGAGGTAGAGAAATACAATATACAAGCAAAAAAAGATTATTATACAAGAAAACATAAGATTAATATTTTTCTGAGGTGCTTGATTAGCTAAGATCATCCACGCTACTCTGTATTAGCTTGAAGATATGTTCCTAAATTGTAAAGCTAGAAAATACAACACACTAAAAGCTTCATAGACATTTGAAAAAAGTGCAATATGTAATTCATCATTTTGCAATAATCGGCACAGAAGCATGTAAGTGCATCTAGTGCCACCCTAGTTGGTTTTGGAGTATTGACGACAAACATGGTTGAAGGACTAATGTGTTTGTGAGAATTACAGGATAACACAGGTAGAAGTCCCTCATTGATTCGGTTTACCTATGAGAGATGACCCCTAAAAATGTATGAAGACATTGAAGATAATGGTGGTTCGTGAAGACATTCACGTTGAAGATAATGACGTGTGAAGACATTCACTTGAAGACAATGGAGTGCGAAGACATAGTTTCTTTCGTAGTTTCATTTTCTTCCTTCTTGAGTCATAGGAACCACCGAACTGTTAAGTGGGGGCCAGGTGAACAAAGTCAGAAAACTGACGTGATGCTCAACCAAAATCCTATGTCTTCGAGTGAAGACAATGAGAGCAAATCTTATCCAGAGTTGGATGAGTCAGCTTTGCTTGTAGCCCAAGTCAAGCTACCGCGTGTGTTTGAAATCCGACCGTTGGACACGTGCGGTTCCTTAGTGACCCAGGGTCATTTCGAACATATCATGTCGGGTTACCTCCTGGCTATAAATAGCCCACCCCCTCCACCATAAATCGATGGCTGCTCAGAGTTAGTGCATGGCTTTTGTCGTTTAAGAGCAACCCACCTCCGAAGCCCTTGAGAGAGAATCCTTGCGAGGACAAAATCCAAAAACACCCAAAGCCCAAAGAGTGTTGGCATCACTGAAGTCTTTCTGTCCGCGTGATCTGAAGACTTATTACACTTGAGGACTGTGTATCCTCCAGCCGGTTAGGCGTCACATTCTGAGGATCCAAGAGTCATTGTGGATCGCCGGTGAACGGAGTCTGTGAAGGTTTGGAAGTCTACCTTGAAGACTTACCTGAGTGATTGCGTGAGGACTAAGTGTCATTAGCTCAAGGGGAATAAGGTGAAGACGTGGTCTTCTGAATTCAATCTCAGCCTCCCTAACCAGACGTACAGTTGTCACAGCAACTAGAACTGGTCTACCAAATCCTTGTCTTTTCATCAAGCAACTGGTTCTATCCCCTACCTCCTTTACATTTCAGTTTGTCTTCATGAAGTCATTGCTTGCTTGCCTGATCTATTTGACTTCATTGTGAAGACTTTCACGTGTTTGGCTTCGTACCGTCTTCCTATTTCGATCTGCTCTACCTAGCTGCGATTAGTCTTCGTTCTTTCATTGTACTATTAACTTGACTATGGCCTGTCTAGCGTAGCCTATCTTTCGTTGCATATCATATAGGTATTGTTTGGTTGTCTGTCTTTAAAGATCTTGCATCTTTTGAAGACTTTCATAAAGATCGCCTATTCACCCTCCTCCCCCCCTCTAGTCAATAACTAGCACTTTCAACGCAACTCATACATAAAAATGAGAGAATATAGGTAATGTTCTGGCGCGGAAGGGGAGGGGGGCATTGCAGTGCCGAACATGATAGCCTAGGAAAGTACTAGAAAGAAGATTATAGAACATGTTGAGACCAGAGAAAGCAATTGTAGCAGTGCGCTTACTGTAGAGCAACCAAATGGTGTGAAATTTGAATCATCGGCAGACAAATGTGTGTGTGTTGGGGGGGGGGGGTCATCGCCGTGCCAAACATGATTTCCTAGGAAAGTACTTGAAAGAAGAGAACATGGTGAGGCCGGAGAATACCATTGTAGCAGTGCGCTTACTCTAGAGCAGCCAGATGGTGTGAAATTTGAATCATGGGCAGTTACAATCAACAAGTTTGTTTACAGATAACAATGTCATATGTGCATCTGCTTCATAAGGAGCAACAATATAATCTTCAATACCTGCATTGCATATTGCATGTTCTATACAACATACATAATCAAACCAAACAAATGCTCTCTATTCTCCCAAAATTACTTTATAATGGCGGTAATCCGTTGGTAACATTTTCATAGAATTTGCATGTGTACATAGGTTAGTTCAGAAGCTATTTTAGTGGATAAATATTCAGAACTCCTTACAACAACACGTGAATTCCCAATTGCTTCATGTTCATTGGCACACTCAAGATTTTCCTTTTGTAACCTAAATGATTGCATGATTTGGATCCAGTAACAACATGGAACAAAAATAAATGCATCGGAATAGCAATAGGTTGCTCCTGTGCACCTCAAACGATACACCTGTTGTTAGCATATCTAAATAGCCTCGATTAGTATTAACCTAGAGATTTAATTTGAAAGCATTAGAGAGGAAGGTGTAAGTTGGCAGTTATAGGCACGAGTTGCATGAGACGGATCTATTAAAGTACTAACCTGGATGATGCCAATTCGACATGGATGGATCTGCACGAGAGGGAGGATGAAATAATGTTCGGGTCGGACCTGCTGCAAATTGGCGATAAGGGTGGTGGAGAAGATCCTCGCGCGGGAGCCGCCGCCGCCGTGGTCGCCTCTCCTCATCTCCAGCGGGCAAGTCACCGCTGCCGTTGCGGCCTCATGCCCACCATGGTCGCTGCCTCTCCACAGGTCCATCAGGGAAGATGAGCTTGGATCCATCACAACTAATAGCATCTGCATGCATTCAGGGAGTAGAAAAATAGAATCAATAAAGATGAGTTTCAGATTTGAGGGAGAAAGAACTGGGAGAGTAGGGAGAGGAAGGAGCGGAGAAGATGAAGTTGAGGCATGCCGAATTGATGAAAGGGCATGCAATTACCCACCACACCATTAATGTCTCGCAACATTAATTTTCTTCCTCGATCTCCGGCTACTGGAATTCAATCGATAGCGATGATTCGCTGCACTCTGGCGTCGCATCTATAGCCGGTGAAGGGTGCGTTTTTTATCCTTGTTTTTTTAGAAATGTTTTTTTATCCTTATGAAGCCATGGAAAAGAAATTGGATCATACTGGCCAAGCAGGCCCAAACAACAACGGACCGCTAATTTTGTTACCGGATCATCGGCCAGTCCGTGTAGCGCTCCCAGCGGCCCTGAGGGTGCATCCAACGCCCAAGAGCGTCCAGAATAGCAGATCCGACGGCTGAAAACGATGATGGCCAGAGATCGCTAGATTAGTGCTCAGTTTTAATGTCTCTATAAATGTTTCCACACATGCATCGGGTTTTCCTCCGAATATCATATTCGACAACCAATACAACTGTAGCACCGAAACATAAACTTAATTGTGAACATGGAAATAACATAATAACATTTTATTACTATCTCTAGGACATATTTTCAACATCTCATTCGTATAATAAGGATAAAAGATGCAAGCCTCGTAGACACCGATCTGACAAAACTGAAAAGATAGCAGAACGATAGCCTTTGCATAAAGGAGCACCAGCCAAGAAAGAAAATTACAATCAAGACCGAAGAATCCCCTGAGCTTGACTCCAACGCCCGTTGATTGCCTCTGGCACCACCACAACAGTCATCAAAGAAAATGTGAAGGGTCACCTCTTCACCCGAGTTTGACGCTGCTCCATTATTGATACAACTTTTCAGACCTTCAAAGTAGCTTACTAAAGGCGAAACCATTGACGTTGAAAGAATCTAGACGGAGAACCACCCTGGACATGCCATTAATCTCCAGATCTGGCACCCCTGCTCAACTGAAGCATCGGAGGAGGAAACCATACCTGTCAGCCACCAACCACAAAACCCAACACATGATCAACCGCATTCTAGATGCCGCCGACACAGACAACTATCTGCATCTGCTTCTGGACTACCTCCCAAGCTCCGGCCAGTGCTGGAGCAAACACTGTCGCAACGACGAAACCCTAGGACACAAGTCCACCACAAAAATGTCGCCGCCCCCACGCCATCCCCGTTTGAACAAACTAATTCCCAAATCCTTCACCGACCATAGAGCAGAAAGCCTCATCGAGGGCGATCTGGAGCTTCTTTATTCGACGCCTTTATCGGCGTTGCCAAAGGCAAAACGTTGAACAATCCAAAAACTTGAGCTACTAGGGCACTAAAATCAATAGCTACACGATCCGTGCGCGGGGATCCGACGACTCTCATCACTGACAATAGTAAGATTGTCGGCGGAGGAGAGCCGACAAAGGACGGCACCAGAAGTCTAACCTCTCCTCGCAAGATCGTCCTTTTTTTCCTCGGAAAGAAGGAAAACGAGCTACTAGATGACACGCTACTAAACACGAAGCATCACTGGTGGCCCCTCATCACTGAGGTAGTGTGCCTCGAGTCGGATTGTGCCACGTGGTATCTAGCCGTGTTTATCACTTTGTGAAATCACCGACTAAGGCCCAGTTCTTTTGCCAGAATCCGCCCCCTACCCAGCTTCTAACAGAATCTTTGAGCCCCATTTATTTGTTTTACAATCAGATGATTGTAAAACAAATAAATGGGGCTCAAAGATTCTGTTAGAAGCTGGGTAGGGATATGATTGTAAAACAAATGGGGCTCAAAGATTCTGTTAGAAGCTGGGTAGGGGGCTTAGATAGGATTGTAAAACAAATGGGGCTCAAAGATTCTGGTAGAAGCTGGGTAAGGGGCGGATTCTGGGAGAATCCCCAGATTCTGGCAGATAGGATTGTAAAATAAATGGGGCTCAAAGATTCTGATAGAAGCTAGGTAGAGGACGGATTCCTAGATTCCGGCAAAAGAACTGTGCTTAAATTGCGCGCACCGGACAAGTTACCGTGAACGAATTTTACTCGTTTTTGTTGTTGCGAAAACCAATACGTACCTTTTGGCGTCGTGACATTTCCACGCGGCGTCGCCTGCGGAGTCCCGAAGCTTCTCGACCCGCCGGCCCTACCTCTCTGCCCCGCAGGTACTTCAGCCGAAAACCTCGGAACATTTATCCATCTTGATTGATTGATTTCTTCGATCGCCACCTGCCAGTTGAGTTCTCCGTCAGTTTCTCCCGTCTCCGCCGCGCTTGCCCCCCGCCCGAATCTGTCGGCAACTTTTCCCGTCGTTCTACAGGTGGTGGCAAGGTTTCTCGCGACTAGAAATTCGCGGTTCGTCCTCCTTCCACCTCTGATTTGTGCCGCAAGCACGGGATAAATCTATCCCTTTTGCGAATCGCGATGCGGGGCTGATTGTATCCATCGTTTCTGTCCTGAAGCTCGTCTCATCTACGCCATAGAGCGTTACAGATACCGTGAAATCTTATTCTCGAGCAGAGAAAACTTTGGTAGTGCGTTCCAAGATTGGACAATTTTTCCTCCTACTGATGACCATTGAGATTGGTTTTGGCCTTTTGGGTATCATGCTCATGTGAGATTTGGTTTAGGTTTTAATAAGGTGTTCTGTGCAACTGTCCAGAGTCTGTTGAACAATTCTGAAGTTTTTACTAGCACTAATTCCTGTAGTGAAAAGATAGACGATGGAAGCTAAGGTCGCAGTCTAATTCTGATAGTTGTATTAGCTATTCTGTAGTTAAAAAAAAAGGGCAGCCTGGTGCATGTAGCTCCCGCTTGCGCAGGGTCCGGGGAATGGTCCGACCATTTTGGGTCTATTGTACGCATATAATCTTGTGGACATAATTGTATTAGCTATTTTGTAGTTAAATCGACAAAATCTGCTAGACATATAATCTTGTGGACATACAAGAGTATGAAATTTGCTTTCTACTTTCTTTCCTGTCAATTACTTCAGCGGCAATTTTATTTTCTTTACTGCTATACCAGTTTGTGCTTCTAATGTTTATCTGCGCCATTCTAGCTAGCAGTATGTTTTGCATAAAAGAACATCCACATATTCATATATAGGCTGTATGACCTTTTATTTTATTTTCTTTAACTGCAGAAACAATGGGCAGACGCAACAGCTGCACCATTTATGTAGGCAATCTCCCTGGGGACATTCGTGAGAGGGAGGTTGAGGATCTCTTTTACAAGGTATAAATATTCAATTTTTTATGATTCTTACACTAGCTTTTCTTGTGGCTTTGGCAATTATGTAAAGATAATTGGCTATAGCACAAACTGATGAAGTTCTTGACCATTTTTCAGTTTAAGTAGTACATAGTAAGGAAACTAGTATGCTATAGGTTGCAGCTCATGTACATCGCATTGTAAGGAATTAAAACGGATTTATTCATGCCTTAATTTTATTTATCATTGTGCAGTATGGCCGTATTGTCGATATTGACTTGAAGATTCCTCCGAGGCCTCCTGGTTACGCTTTTGTTGAGGTCAGCATTCTGTCATGGTCATGTTGAATATTTCACTGTCCTATGAGGCTTATACTCAGAATTTGTGATAGAAGTCTTATTGTTCTTATTTTGGCATTAAACATAGTCTCTTAACTAAGTTTTTCATTTTTTATATAACTAATTATTGGATGTTAACAAAGAATGATCTTGTTTAGTTTGAGGATCCCCGTGATGCCGATGATGCAATTTACGGCCGTGATGGGTATGACTTTGATGGCTACAGGCTGCGGGTATGCATGTACTGCATGTTGCCTTTTTTGGTTCAAAGCAAAGACTGCTTTCTCGTGCCTGTTGTTTGAAAAGTTCATCTGTCAGGTGGAATTAGCTCATGGTGGCAGAGCTCAATCTTACTCGTATGATCGCCCAAGCAGCTTTAGCAATGGACGCCGTGGAGGTGTTTCTAGGCGCTCTGAGTTCCGAGGTTTGTACTTCTGTCTTGTTAATGAGTTGATTGATATGTCCGGATGGGAATTCTCATTTTTCTTTTCTTGTTTTGAGCCACACAGTTATGGTTGATGGTTTACCTTCGTCAGCGTCATGGCAAGATCTCAAGGTACAGGAATTGTGCACGACTTCTGTTTATACATTTTGAGTTTGATGTCCATTGAGTTTGGTTGGCGATGTCTGTTCTTCTTTATTTATTTACATTGCTTAATTTTACTTATTCAGGACCATATGCGACGGGCTGGCGATGTCTGTTTTTCTGATGTATACCGCGAGGGCGGAGGTTAGTGACAATGCTTCCAATTATATCGACATTATAGCAGTGTGCGCACTAGAAATTTGAGGAGCTAATTGCTCCGCTCAGCTGCCTGAATTGTAACTGCACTGTCTTTTGGAAATCAGAATCACGGTTTAGCATGATGCACTCCCTATTGATGACAATTGTATTTTGTTTGTGTTGCAGCAACCGTTGGAGTTGTGGATTATACAAACTACGATGACATGAAATATGCGGTAGGTTGTCATATCATCTCTACACTCCGCTTATTTTTAGTGATAAAGTTCTTGTGAAACTATTCTCTATCATCGATTGCTGTTGGAGAGGATCTGCTAAGAGGGCATCTTGGCGATGTGTGGTTTATTCCTGTTTTAGTTGGTATATACCTCTCTTATCACTGCAATTTTGCAGATTAGGAAGCTCGATGATACAGAGTTCAGAAATGCATTTTCAAGGGCATATATCAGGGTATGGGTTTACTTCTTTTTCACTGATAGTTTAACAGTAGTTAAGATGGCATCTGCATGTCCATTTGATTTTACACTAGCATGAATCTGTTGTTGTTATTTTATTATAGGTGAGGGAGTATGATGCTAGATCAAGAAGCAGGAGCCGTAGCCTCTCTTACTCAAGAAGTCGCAGCTATAGCAGGTATCTTAAATTTCTTTCTTTCGGATTTACGCCAAGTTTCATGACGAGTACTGATATTTGAGTGCATTGTTCCTTAGATCTGTCTCTCGATCACCCTTACCTGTGGATGAAAGGTTTGTCATTCTGTATATATAAATAGCTGCTAGTTTTTCTGTTAGTAGTACCAGTGATTTCGCTTTTGGAAGAAATAGGAACAAATTGATCTTGATATACAATGTGATACACCTGAAAGGATCGAATTACTTGAACTCCGTTTTTTGCATGCATGTCATTTCTTTGGTTACAAAAACAGAAATAGGTCTTCGAATGGTTGTTTTGATGTACTACCTCTGTTTCTAAATATAAGATTTTTTGGCTGTTTAAATTGAAATGCCAAAACGACTTATATTTAGGAACAGAGAGGGTATCTCTGATTCTCCTCAAGATTATATAGCTAGTTTGTTTAAATCTTGTAGAGAATCTATCTCTTTTTACTGTTAGCTCGGACTCCATCGTTTTTCTATGTTGCAATACATGATGAAACATGCAGTGCTGGCTAGTTAACCTTGCGGTATTTAAGGTTTTCTTTTGTTTTTCCTAGATCTGGCCATGCGGCGATCTGGGGACTGCTTCCATAGAAAATTGGATGCGTTGAGTTCAACATGATGGTTTGGAACTATGGATAGTAGAGCTGGATTATCAGCATGTATGGCCAGTGAGCAACAAGTCCTAGGAGCAAGATGGTCCTGATAGTAAGGATATGTGGAGTGGGTCTTGTGGTATTCTTTAAATGATATTGATTCTTGGCTTAAATTTCATATAATCACTAAAAGGCCCTCGTTTTCATTAAACTTTAAGTTTTGAGTTAATTAATCTTGCATTCTACTGTAGAGAAGATGAATGGGAAATGTTGTTTGTTAATCATTTTCTGGGGAAAGTTTGATAAGAGGTTGGCAATTTTTTTTTTTTTTTTTTTTTTGCGGGAGCTAAGAGGTTGGCATTAACAACGGATAGAGAAGGATGAAGGGCAAATGGTTTTATGGGGCAACTGTACATGCAAAGAGGTTGGCATGACAAATGCGGATGTATGTCTTAGTTACTCTCTATGTTCAGTTTCATATTCAGTAGTCACATCTGATGGTAGGTATAAAGAGCCAAATGCATAAATATGCACTGTGATATCGCTCTCGTAAAATCTACTTAGGCTGTTATATTCCATAGAGGATGGGTATGGTTGTCAGGTTGGTTTTGGTGTTAATTTTGGATTACGCAACACTTCTGAGTAATGAACTTGGTTTCTGAAACATTTTGCAGGTCACCGTCAAGATCTCGGTCTCCTGTTTCTTCGGTAAGTCTCGACAATCAGTTGGCAGAATCTTTACTCGAGCCACTTGTTCGAAGCAGCTAATGGAACTCTTTTGCAGGTCTCTGGAAAATCCGTGAGCAGAAGCCCTCGGAGCAGGAGCTTATCCCGCTCTGCATCTCCTGTAATACAGAGCACTCTGTCGCCTCTTTCCGAGAAATCGCTTATGATTAGCTTCTGCTAACATGGTGTCTGTTCTGGCAGGTGAGGTCGTATTGATCTTGGGCGCACCTGGAAGCAGTGAGTGACTACTTGAGGATCGCAGTTTGCGTCATATGCTTTATCATGTTCTGCACAGCGTTATGTTTGCGAGACTGAAGCGTTGCGCTTAGCCTGATTCCTCTCTGTCTACTTGTTATGTGCTCTGTTGTCAGATTTAGAGTTGTTTTCAGAGGAGACCCGTACCCTTTTCTTTTGAATGGCTTGGAGATTGACCTGTACTTCGTGGTAACTTGTATTCAGAGGAGACCTGTGCTTTGTGATAATGTGTTATGTTGTCACATTATGTTTTTATGTAACTCTATGTTTGTACTGTCTTCGTTCCTAAATATTTGTCTTTTTAGAGATTTCAACAAGTGACTACATACATACGGAGTAAAATGAGTGAATCTACACTCTAAAATATGTTTATATACATATGTATGTGGTAGTTCATTTGAAATCTCTAAAAAGACAAATATTTAGCAACAGAGGGAGTAATAAGCATGGCTGGCATAGCCACATTATGTTTTTCAACCCCTGGTGGCGGTCGTGGACGCCGGTGTCCGATCTCGAGCGCGTGGCCGCATCAATGCCACTTGTGTCCGGGGTGCTCTGATGGCTATGGTCGCCAACCCTGGCCGCGAGTGCCCACATAGGCGATGGACGTTGTCTCTTGGTGCGATCCTCGGTGGGATGGGTTCTTCTTGGTGCGTTGTTTTTGACTGACCAACTCCCTGTGAACCGACAGACTGATATGCCTCGTATTTCAGCTATCAAATTAGTTGGAAACAGTTCCTGAGCCATGGCCATACAAAGCAAGCAAGTGCCAAGGTGAAAGATAGCCTATGTCCCTATTATTACATCGTTGACATTGCTATGTTCTCAACTTGTACTACATTTCCTGCACGGGTTGTTGTCTTGTTCCATTTCTTCTGTGAGTTTGCTCAGCATCAGCATCAATTTCTTTCCACGCGGGCTGGGATTGGAGAAGCGGTTGAATGACAAGACAGACTGCACCACCCCGCCAAGGGGTTTTCACCGTAAAATAACGCTGATCGGAAGAAATTTTAAAACAACTGCAGATGTTTTAGCAGAACCGAAAATTAATGTTATCACCGCGTCTAACAAGAACACGCGGATGTGCTTGCAGTTGCAGGGTGTACGTTTCTGCTCTAGCCCTCTAGTCTAGCTCTATGACTAGTGCATGCATCCGTCGGTAGTATAGTTTATGGGCCTGTCTATATAACATCTAGATGTGAGATATCACATCTAAGTTGTGACATCAGCAGATCTCTTATTTATTTTCTTTGCCGAGTGGAGCGCCATAAAAAAACAAAACTGATGCATTGCGCTGCATAGGAATTGAACCCAGGAACTCACACTACCGAACTACAGCTCCTACCACTACAACAAATAGCTACTGTTTGCATTTGCGAAACGGGAAACAATAAGGACATAGCACAGCGTCCAGATTAGAAAGTATGTTTGAATTTTTCTGAAATCTTTTTATAGATTGTGATTTTTTTGAAATGTCGAATATTTTTTAAACAAAAATAGTTTTAAATTTTCAAAAAGTATTTTTCAAATGTGAATAAACTTTATAACTCTGTTTTTCATTAAAAAGGTAAGAACAAAATTTGGTATTCCTAACAATTTCTTCTCGAACAATATTATGTAACCATCGACAATTTTTGGAAATCCCCGAACAATTTTTAGACTGGACACTTTTGAAAATTCCAAGCATTTTTTGAAAAACACGAATAAATTTATTCCTTTTTATTTTAGTAAAAAATACAATAATTTCTTTGCACCATTTAAAAAATCTTCAAACATTTCAAAAGAAACTTTGTGGTTTTTTAATGTATTATACAATGGGAAACAATCATAACATTCAAAGATATGTTCGTGACAATTTTGTAAAAGAAACTTCACGCATTTCAAAAACATCACGACATTTTCTAGAAATTATTTTATGCAATGTAAAGAAAGTGTTCGCATAATTTGTTTAAAAAGTTTCATACAATTTAGGAAAATGATCAGTAGGAATTTAAAAAATGTTTACGATGCATTCTAAAACATGAACGGGCTATATTTGAAAAAAATATCCATCATGTATTTTTTAAAAATGTTCAACGTGTGTTAAAAAATGTTTCCGTGTATTCAGAAAAATATACAGTCGTACTACAAAAGTGGACATGTATTTGCAAAAAAAATACAACTATATAGGGGTACTGGGTTGGGAACGAGTTGCATGCCGAGAGTGGACATACAACTATGTTGGGTATGAGTTGCATTTTTGGCTTGGACATGCCACTGGGTTGGGTGGGTTTACATGTTGGGGTTGGACATGGAACTAGATAGGGGCCGAGGCAAGTTGCGTGTTGGAAAACAAAGCACAAGCCTAGTTGCGAGTCAAAGTGTAGGCTTGCAACTGAGAGGACTACGAGCTAAGTTGCGAGTTGAGGATGGACTTACAGCCGGGACAACTACAAACTATGAGACCAATTTTGAGTCAAGGTTCGACTTGCAACTGGGATAAAACAAACTACGGTTCCAATTGTGAGTCAAGGATGGACATGCACATAGGATGAAAGACAAAAATATAGGCCCAGCTGCGAGTGAAGGGCGGATTCCAACTGGGATAAAACAAACTATGTGCCTAGTGCGATTCGAGAGTGGACTTGTAACTGAGACAAGTATATAAAACAATGATACGGGTTGTGAGTTGAGGGTGGACTTGCAGCTGAGATGAAAAACAAAACACATCCCGGTTACGAGTCGAGGGTGGACTTGCAACTAGGACAACAACAAACTATGTGCCAAAGTTGCGAGCCGAGGGTCGACTTGTAACTGGGACAATAACAAACTATGATACCACTTGCGAGTCGAGGATGGACTTGTAATTAAGACAATCATGAAATAATGAGCCCAGTTGCGAGTCAACAAGCGACTTCCAACTCAGATGAAACAAACTACAACCCCAGTTGCGAGTCAAGGGTGGACTTGCAACTGGGATGAAAAACAAAACACATGCCTAGTTGCGAGTTGAGGGTGGGCATGCAACTGGGAGAACTACGAGCTGAGTTGTGAGTTGTGAATGGACTTACAACTGGGACGACTACAAACTATGAGGCCAGTTGCAAGTCTAGGGTTGACTTGCAACTGGGATAAAACAAACTACGATTCCAGTTGCGAGTCAAGGTTGGACTCGCAACTAGGATGAAAAGACAAAAACACATGCCCAGTTGCGACTCAAGGGTGGGCTTGCACTGGGATAAAACAAACTACGTGCCTAGTTGCGAGTCGAGGGTAGACTTGTAACTGAGACAAGTATACAAAACAATGATACAAGTTGTGAATTGAGGGCGAACATGCAACTAAGATGAATAACAAAATAATTCCCACTTGCGAGTCGAGGGTGGACTTCAACTGGGACAACAACAAACTATGGGCCCAGTTGCAAGTTGAGTGTGGACTTGCAACTGGGACAACAAAAAATTATGATCCCAGTTGCGAGTCGATGATGGACTTGCAATCAAGACAACTACGAACCAATGATCCCAGTTGCGAGTCAAGGCTCGACTTGCAACTTGGATGAAACAAACTACGGTCTCAGTTGCGAGTCAAGGGTGGACTTGCAACTGGATGAAAAAACAAAACACATACCTAGTTGCGAGTCGAGGGTGGGCTTGAAACTGGGAGAACTATGAGCCCAATTGCAAGTCGAAGGTGGACTTGCAACTAGGACAACTACGAAACTACGAGCCCAGTTGCGAGTCAACGGTCGACTTGCAACTGGGATAAAATAAATTACAGTACCAGTTGCGAGTCAATGGTGGACTGGTAACTAAGATGAAAGACAAAACACAGGCCCAGTTACGAGTCAAGAGTGAGCTTGCAACTGGGATAAAACAAATTACGGGCCTAGTTGCGAGTCGAGGAAGGACTTGTAACTGAGAGAACTATATAAAACTATGATACAAGTTGCAAGTTGAGGGTGGACTTGCAACTGGGACAACTACAAATTATGAGCCCAGTTGCGAGTCAATGGTGGACTTGCAACTAGGATGAAATACAAACCACAGCCCAGTTATGAGTCAGAGACGAGCTTGCAATTGGGATGAAAGAAAGTACGAACCCAGTTGTGAGTCGAATGATGAGCCAAAGGCCTTCTAATTTTCCTATCTCTCTCGAAGTCCTAACTCACTGTCCTCCCCAACAAAAAATGTAAAATCAAATCAAATGACAAAAATTGATGAAACAAGAAAATTAAAGTGAGTGAGAAACTAATTAATTAGAGATAAGAAAAAAAGGCAGAGACGAAGAGAGAATGTAGAATCATTAAAACTCACAAATCACATGTCTCTCTATCGCTACTATCTCCCTCTCATTTGTGTCCACCAACTTCGTGAAAAAACAAACACAAAAATGAAAATGACAGTTCACACAACATATAGAATGCAACCCACACATTCCATCCACGGACCAGATAGAAAGGGACAACAACCCAGACACTATGGAGGGTGGGGGTGTTGGCCTCATGCGACGCGTAACATGGCACACCACTAAAAGACACAAAAACTGATCGAAAAAACACAAATATTGGCGTCTGAATTGTACAGTTAGGGAATTAGCCGAGAATTAACTATTTTACAACTAATAAAAATTTGTAAATCCGATGTTCAAAATTCACTGCGGTCTATACACCTTATTTTTGGTGTAGAAAAATTACACAAACATAAGAGAAAAAGTTACCAGAGAAAACAAAATTAAAAAGGACAAACAGTTCACATCGAAAAAGAATACTAAGCTGAACTACGATGCATTTTTCTGTAACTAGTGCGCTGCCTTGAAATGAGCACAACATGCAAAAGAAAGCCTCCGTACAAAAATATACAGTGAAAAAGAAATGAAAAAATAAATAAAGGGCCAAATAATGGATGGGCACGCTACAAAAGCTACTCCAGGCGCAGAAAAGAAAAAGAGCCGCGAAACCACACATGTACGCTCCTACCAGCTGATTAAAGAAAAAAGAAACCCACAATCCCTTGGATGGGCCGCTCCGCACAATGAACAACAACGAACGGCTCACGTAACAGCTCACGTTTGTCTCAAAAAACAAAAACGTAGTCAGCTCACGTAAAAGCATCCGAATCTTGATACGTTTAATCAGACGGTTACAAATTTAGATGTGAGATAGCTATTTCACATCTAGATGTGAAATAGCAAATCTGATAGTTTATTCTATCTTGATAGTAGCTTTTAAGTGCCAAGTTGGTTGATGTGCATTGTAGGCTTTGTAGTTGTATATGCTCGTCGGGTTCACAAGGCCCGTTGGATGTTAGGCTTGGAGTACCACTTGTGTTAGCTAAACAAAGCGTGGGTTGCAAAACAAAGTTATCGCTGACAAAAACGAGCGCGGCAGAGATCGCTTTAAAAGAGAGACTACTGCACATGAGTGGCAAGCCGAAAGCACTGAGCCAATCTGGCCAACTTCGTCCCCCGCCCAGACATGACGAGCCTACATTGCTTGCACTGCACTGTGATCAAAAGCACGGGGCACTAATAGGCCGCAGGAACACTACACAACTAGACAAGAGACGCAGTACAAACTGTGACGGTGCGGTGCGACAACGTACACGTAGGCCCTATACGGCTGGCTGGCTCACTGGTCGGCCTTAACTCCCTTCACGAGGAAAATATGACGCCCAGCCCAGCTAGGAGAAGAGATCAAGAGAACCCTGCGCCATGCCTGTGACGGGTTCCAATCATTCCACTGTGGAGTGTGGACCGTACCTCAGCTCGGATTATTAAGGTTGTCACGTACGTACTTTACGCTGTTGCTCTCCCCATCTTACCATGATCGGTCGCTGATACACTGTTGGAGATCACTGATGGCGTAGTACTAGCAGTACTAGCAGTACGCATACTGTAACGTAATAGGTGAGCGATGGTACACATGTCCATGTTGCTTCCGGTGAGCTGCATCTGGCAGGCAGAGTATAGGCTCCCAAAGTCTACGCTTAATACTGTATGTACATGTAGCTGTCCAGTGCTTGAATGTTGAATCTCGTCGTCCCAGAATTGAGCTTATGACGATGGACGATGGTTAGAAGGCAAGTCACAACATGCGTGCTGCAGCCAACAAGACGACTTTGACAGACCGGCCGGGAAACCAGCCCAGCTCTGGTCAGAATACAGGGGAAACCGCGACGCATTGTTTAGGAAGTTCTATGACACAAGTGATTCGCGAACCGATCCACGCACAAAGCAGAGCAGAAAAGGCGCCTGGCTTCCCGTTAACTAGACCTAGTGGCTGCTGCCTGCTGCCTGCTGATACCAGCGCGGGCAGATTTATAAGACTTCATTAGCCTGTCCGTGCGTGGTGTTCACACCTGTGGAAAACAATCTTCACATGCGTGGAGGTAGAGATGAGATGATACAACAACAACAACAAAATGGCGCAGCAGAGCAGGGGGTTCCTCCTCCAACTCCAACCACCCCCACCCCTGGTCAAAGGGCCTTCCTGTCCTAAACAAACAAACCATTTGAATCGCGGGCAGGCTAAATATGCGCCTAATGATACCGTCTACCGACGATGACGGAAAGAGCCCACGTTTTCTATCTCCTCCTTCCGGCCGGCCAGCCTTCACATGCTTTGATCGCCCAAACACTTTAGCTTACATATTGTATTTGTCCTGCACGCTAACCACCGCCAGGTCAGCCGGATAGGCTCGCCCCTGCCTGCAGCAGGACCGATTTGTTACCAAGCAAAACGCTCACGTTAGCTGATCGATCGCGTGGATGTAAATGTGATGTGAAACCGAAGCTTACAAAGTATGAGCAGCATCCTGCCGCATGTGTTTATCGAGCATGCATGCGATGCGAGCACCGGGCCGAGCGAAAGCTAGCCACACACACACATAGCTAGATTAGTTAACTGAAGATTACAAAAAGATGTGTTAGGAAATATCGCGTGCCTTTTGTTTTTTGCTGAGGGCGTGCAGTGCACATGAGGAATTGAGGAGTACATACGCCTTTTCCCGCCCGATCTATCCTCCACCCACCCATCCACGACGGCGTGATCGTAGCATAATTTTGCAGCATGCATACTATATTCGCCAATTGCAACGTTGGCTTCATCTGTAGTTGAGCTGGAGGAAACCCTTGTCGACGCGCCATGACAAAAGAAGAAGAAGAGAGACTCAGCCGGATCGTCTCGTCGTGCTTAATTAAGCGGCGGTGGTACAATGAGAGTCACGGAAAGACACGGCATATGCATGGCGCCATGGCCATGGGCAATGTGAGATAAGGACGGGTACGTGGTGCCAGATTTTTATTATGGGGTAAGTACTTTTTGTCTACGTATACTCCGCACTAGTAGTACTATACAACAGGAGTACAGTAACTTCTTTTTTTGCATGGCAGTACTATATAATAACGTTGAACGTACTAATACCATTGGACAATTTTCTGGCTTCTAAACTGTAGAATGATATTTACTCCTACTGTTTTTTTTAAGGAAACTCGCGCTTCCATGGATGAATATAGAAATGCCAACAGAAGGCAGCTTGTCACCTGATGATGTTGTCGGTTGCTTCACTGCCCGTCGGCACTCCCGCCAAGAGAAAGAGAAAGAGTCCGTCAGCGCACAAGAAAATCGAGGTGCTCCATCAGCGGCGCCTAATTATCACTTCCGTCCGAATCATGCAGCTGCTCTACACCTCACCCCTCACAGCAGTTTCCGTTTCCTCGCCCCTCTCTCTCACGTACAGACGCATAATGACGTGTAAACACGTGCGTAGGTGCTAACTGCAAATGTTTATCATGCGAGCTACTGCCTGAGATAATGAACTCAGCAGAGAACGCACCGGTTATTTCTTTCTTACTATTACGAGAAAAAAATGCCAGTCTGTACTCGGGTAAAATTTTACTAAAAAGGGAGAGATGGAGCGAGGTAGTAGAATGAAACCACTAGCCACCTGCACAATTAGTTTAGCACATAGGCCAGATACCCAGCGGAGACAAACAAGCGGGTTTGGAGGGGACAGCTAAGTTATCTTGCTTTCTCATCAGCCTGGCCCTTATCTGGAACACAACACAATTGGCAAAAAAACAACAGCCAAATCGCAGATAGAATCTCGCCTCCCATCCCATCCCTGCTACAAAAAAACGACCTAAAAGACAAGAGGCCCATGCGCGCGTCTCTGCATTATGCAAGCAGTGAATGCAAAAAAATAAGATGGATAGATAAGCCCTAGAGACAGAGAGAGAAAGAAACAACAGCAGGAGGCGGAAATGAATCGGAAGGAAAGCAGCGGGCAATGTCAGCGGTCATCACGAGACAGGCCAGCAGCTGCAAATTGTTTCAGGTCAGGGGGGAATGCACTTGGCTGGCCTGGTCCACACTTCATGTGAAGGCCACGCCCCTCCCTCATCCACCTGCCTTCTTTGCAGCCCCATACTGGAGGCTGGCCCGGCCCCTCCGTCGCCAGCCTACATGCAAGTTGGCGGCCGCAATCCTTGACACTGTGCAAAAGTTTTTTTTCCTTGACACTGTTTTTTAGAAAAGACTTTTTTTTAGAAAAAAGATCCTTGACACTGTTCCTCATAAGAAGAGAATGGCATCAGCTGCAATCTGCAATGCTTCGTTGGGCTCAAGGCCATCTTCAACGCGGATCCTCAAGCCGTCCCATCCCTCCGGACCGCGTCGCTCGGACGTGTTCTATCATCCAACACAGTTTCGCATCAGTCCACACACCGGTCTGCACATTTTTTTCTACCGGATTCGGCATTAAAGCGGCGCGCCGGAGGAAAGCGTCGCCCACGCAGCGTACCGGTGCACACGTCGGCCGAGGGATGTGCTCCCGTTTAAGAGAGCTTGTAAATTTCTCATGTCAACGTGGGATAGCCGCCGGTGCCATAGCCACTCCACATCGGCTTTGGCCATTAGACATATTGGAAGATGAGTTTTCTCTTTTGAGAAATCAATCACGTAAAGGTTGTCTTCAACATGCCAAACAAACACCACTTTGAGATTGCTCCTCTTAAAGACGGCCATATGAAATTCACCGAAATGTGAATCATAATTGGCACAAAGACTATCTCTTCTTGGGGAGGAGGAATTCAACCGATCTTCTTTTTCTCTCTTCTTGTTCATCTTCTTCCAAGATGAGGGGTCAAACCCAATTCCCCTTTTAGCAACACACCCATTTTAGTTGCCTAAGGGGTCATTGAGGTTTTTCTCCCCTTGAATGCAAGATACAAAACCATTCTCAAATTGGGCCTTCAACGGCCTATTTTCCTCTAGCATAGAGGTGCACTCAAGGACGATTTAGCGACACACGAATCATCATGCAACTTAATACGAGGGACAGAATCAAGAGCCTTAATGGTAGTAGCTTAAGTTGAACATAAGACTCGGTGGGGACAATGAGGTCACCTTTGAGAACCTTGAACCTTTTCACAAGGAGCTCATATTCCTCAACAAGCCTCGTGTGAGTAACTAGAAGCTTTTCATTTTTAACCTCAAGGGCATCTTTGTTCTCAAATGCAATTTGCAAGTCATCATTAGTGTTAACAAAGTCAATTTGATTGGAAGACATGGCTTCCCCAAGTGATGCTCTTATGGCACTCTCTTCATGTAGTTCGTGCTCGAGGAATTCGAGTCTCTATTTTGCCTCTATAAGGAGGTTTTCAACATTCTCAATAAAGTCACCGCGTTCGGCGAGTGACTCAAGGAGATCGCCAAAACGAGCACAAGCCTCACCATGAAGAGTTTTCGTGAAAGCCAACAAGGATTCCTCATCATTATCCACAGTATCATCACACTCATCCTCCAACACGTCCCATGAGACATTGGGAGTGTGGAAAGTGTGTTTAGGAGATTTGGACTAGTCCTCGTTGTGGGAGTCGAAGAGGCCAATGGTGGAGGAGGAGGCAATGGCATGCACGGGAATGGCGGTCGTGCCCACACGACCTTGCATCATCACCGTCATCTTCATCTCCAGACATGTACTCCTCATGAACAACAACCTTGTCTTCTTTCCTCTTGGCGAGCTTGGAGAATTTCTTCTTCATGGGCACAAGCTTCTCGGATTTGTCTTCACGTCTCTCATCCGGGCAATCATGCACAAAGTGTCTTGGGCTATCACAATTGTAACACTTTCTCCTTCCAAAGGATTTTCCATTGAGATTCTTCCCCTTGTTCGTCATGGTGCCCGAATATTTCTTGACCAAAAGAGCCAAGCCTTTCGTAAAGTCATTTGCCGCACACGAGATGTCATCTTCTTCCTCACAACTTCGAGAAAGCATTTGATCTTATTGAGCACAAGCCAATCATAGAGATTCTACAAGTTAGAGGTTTTGGAAACAGGTGGATCCAATGGATGAAAATGATCATCTCATCTGGCGCATCCTCTGTTCTGCTAAATGGAGTGCCTGGTAAGCTTTTTCACTATAGGAGAGGTGTTAGATAAGGAGACCCACTTTCTCCTCTCCCTTTTATCCCTATCTATCTTCAATGAAGCACAACAACAACAATTTGTTTCAAACCCCTCTGCACTTCCAAACATTTACTCATTTCCCCATTATACAATATGCAGATGATACTATTTTAGTGCTTCTAGCTGATGAGGTGGAGTTAAGCCATGTGAAGAATCTCATTCCGCATTTCACAACTTACACTGGTATGTGGTCTCAAAGTAAATTACCACAAGGCTATCATGGTCCCCATTAATGTCATGGACAATCACATGCCAATATATCTTTCCATCCTAGGCCGCCTACCTGGGCTCTCTATGGGGATAAATAAGCTAAGAATTGAAAACTTTAATCCGGTTATGCAAAGAAATAAGAGAAGGTTATTGTCTGTTCCGCTTTGCTCTCTTAAGATGGGAGCGTATTAATGATCAAATCAGTTTTCTCAGCCATGCTCATTTTCTTCATGTGCTCCCTTTCTCCCTTGCTAGAGTGGTCAATCAGTTAAACAAGTATCTTAGGCACTGCCTTGGGGGGGGGGGGGGGATTTGGCATGGGAACCAAGGGCATGCCCTCATTTCTTGGGATGACGTTTGCAAGCCAAAGCCGCAAGTAAGACTAGGCAATCTCAATATCCTTGTGCATAACAAGGCTCTTCTTATGAAGAACTTATTCAAAATTCTTAACAAAGATAATCTTTCATGGATTAACATCACTTGGGAAAAATACTACTCCATGGACCCACCTCTTGATAAAATGGAGGGTTCCTACTGGTGAAAATCTCACCTGAAACTTCTACCACAATTCAAGGCTTTCACTTCTTACACCTTGGGTACTCGTACCTTCATTCTTTTTTTGGCATGATAGCTTGACTAATGAGCCTCTCCTCCACAAATTCCCTGAACTTCTCTCATTTGCCAGGAATAGAAAAAAATTCAGTGGCCAGTTTCTTGTCCATCCAAACCTGGACTGATCATTTCCATCTCCCACTTTCTACTCAAGCCTTTGATCTCCTACAAAAACTCTCTCAACTGCTAACACACAATCAATTGAATAAAGATATATCCAGTAGTGTTGGTTCTTCTGAAAAATACTCCTCCATGAAAGTCTATAGGATGTTAATCGTGGTTGTGTTGCTCCTCAGCTCTTTGAGAAGATTTGGAAAATTGTGAGCAGACTCAAGCATAAAATATTCTATTGGTTGGCTCTTCATAGTAGAGTGAACACAAGGTCTCTTTTAAAAAGAAAATGATTCCACATGGATACATACAATGGTACTTTATGAAGGAAATATGCCCTAGAGGCAATAATAAAGTTGTTATTTTATATTTCCTTATTCATGATAAATATTTATTATTCATGCTAGAATTGTATTGACCGGAAACCTAAATACATGTGTGAATACATAAACAAATATCGTGTCCCTAGTAAGCCTCTACTAGACTAGCTTGTTGATCAAAGATGGTTAAGGTTTCCTAACCATTGACATGTGTTGTCATTTGATAACGGGATCACATCATTAGGAGAATGATGTGATGGACCAGACCCATCCGTTAGCTTAGCAAAATGATCGTTCAGTTTATTGCTATTGCTTTCTTCATGTCAAATACATATTCCTTCGACTATGAGATTATGCAACTCCCGGATACCGGAGGAATACCTTGTGTGCTATCAAACGTCACAACGTAATTAGGTGATCATAAAGATGCTCTACAGGTATCTCCGAAGGTGTTTGTTGAGTTGGCATAGATCGAGATTAGGATTTGTCACTCCAAGTATCAGAGAGGTATCTCTGGGCCCTCTCGGTAATACACATCATAAGAAGCCTTGCAAGCAAAGTGACTAATGAGTTAGTTGCAAGATGATGTATTACGGAACGAGTAAAGAGACTTGCTGGTAATGAGATTGAACTAGGTATGAAGATACCGACGATCGAATCTCGGGCAAGTAACATACCGATGGACAAAGGGAATTACGTATGTTGTCATAACGGTTCGACCGATAAAGATCTTCGTAGAATATGTAGGAGCCAATATGGGCATCCAGGTTCCGCTATTGGTTATTGACCGGAGAGGTGTCTCGGTCATGTCTACATAGTTCTCGAACCCGTAGGGTCCGCACGCTTAACGTTCGTTGACGATATAGTGTTATATGAGTTATATGTTTTGGTGACCGAATGTTGTTCGGAGTCCCGGATGAGATCACGAACATGACGAGGAGTCTCGAAATGGTCAAGAGGTAAAGATTGATATATAGGACGATGGAATTTGGACACCGGAAGTGTTTCGGGACGTACCGTGAAGGAATCGGGTCACCGGAATGGGTTCCGGGCACCCCCCCCCCCCCCCGGGAAGATATGGGCCTTAGGGGCCAAAGGAGGGGACAGACCAGCCCACAAGGGGGCTGGTGCGCCCCTCCCATGGCTGGCCGGACCAAAGGGGAAGGAAAGGGGAGGGGTGGCCCCTCCTGCCTTTCCCTCCTCAGGAGAGAAAGGAAAGGGGGGGGGGGGCGCCACCTCCTCCTTCCTTCCTCCCGCGCTCCAAATAAGGAAAGGGGGGGCACGGATTGGGAGAGACCCCAAGTAGGTTTCCTCCTACTTGGGCGCCCCCCTTGGCTGCTCCTTCCTCCCTCCCACCTATATATATGTGGGAGGGGGGCGCCTAGCACACAACATACAATTGCCTAGCTGTGTGCGGCGCCCCCTCCACAGTTTACACCCCCGGTCATATTTTCGTAGTGCTTAGGCGAAGCCCTGCGGAGATAGCTTCACCATCACCGTCACCATGCCGTCGTGCTATCGGAACTCATCCACTACCTCGCCGTCTTGCTGGATCAACAAGGCGGAGGACGTCATCGAGCTGAACATGTGCTGAATGCGGAGGTAACATACGTTCAGTGCTCGATCGGTTGGAACGCGAAGAAGTTCGACTACATCAACCGCATTGTCAAACGCTTCCGCTTACGGTCTACGAGGGTACGTAGACACACTCTCCCCCTCTCATTGCTATGCATCTCCTTGATAGATCTTGCGTGTGCGTAGAATTTTTTTTGTTTTCCATGCAACGTTTCCCAACACTTTATGCAATTAGAACACTGAAGAAACCTTAATGCATCTTTTATGGGACTGTGATTTTTCTTTGAACTGTTGGGATTCCCTCATTCCTGGTAGGAAGAGGGGCACTTCGGTTTATAATGACACTTTGTTTGCTGTGGAAGCCTTGCCTTTTTCTTTTAGTATGGAGATTATTATTTTGGCCTGGTGGAATATGTGGATCTAGAATGAAAGATCTTCAAGCACACTAATCACTCCATTCAAGCCTGGAGACATGCCATAAAGTAGATTTGGAGCTTCTTGCTCATAGAATTCAGAGTGAGCATGCTGTTTGTTTCCATGAGTGGTTCGTTGTAAACTTTTAACATGTGTTTGCATGTTCCCTAGAGCTGGCAAAGGATGAATCTTTCTGTTTTTTGAGTAGTTTTTGGTATGTTTCTTCTCTTTTGCTCCCCCCTATTTGTACCATACTCGTTTACTTATTAATGAAAAAACATATCATGGAACAATTGTTCTACGGTTCAGTTTTCAAAAAAATAAAACGGACCAAACAAAATTTCAGAATTTCGTCTGGATTTCTAAATCATATTGTGAAATAGGATTTAAAATTCAAACAAAGGAGAGGAGGAGGTATATTTCTTTGAGTGGGAGTTGAACACACAACACCCTGCAACAAGTTGAATGTTTCTTCCATTGTGATGCAGCAAATTGTTTTATAAAACGGAGTTCCAATTTTATATTCATAAATGTTTGTTCGAATGGCTGACTTCTTTGGCGAATTAGACCGCAATTCCTTTATTTTGGACCCCCAACGAAATTGATGAAATTTGTAACCATGTATGCATCAATCGACATGGAGACTGAAGGTTGTCTGATAACCCACAAGTATAGGGGACCGCAACAGTTTTCGTGGGTAGAGTATTCAACCCAAATTTATAGATTCGACACAAGGGGAGCCAAAGAATATTTGCAAGTATTAGCAGTTGAGTTGTCAATTTAACCACACCTGGAGATTAAATATCTGCAGCAATTGGATCAGTAGCACAGTAATATGATAGTTTTGATAGCAATGGTAACAGTAACGGTAACAGTAAGAATGATAGCAATGATTTTGTAGCAGTTGTAACAGTAGCAATAGCAATAGTAACTTAGCAAGAACAATGTGTGGAAAACTCGTAGACATTGGATCGGTGAATTCGTTTGATGATATTCATCATATAACAGTAATAACCTAGGGCGATACAAAACTAGCTCCAGTTCATAAATATAATGTAGGCATTTATTCCGTAAATAGTCATACGTGCTTATGAAAAGAACTTGCATGACATCTTTTGTCCTACCCTCCCGTGGCAGCGGGGTCCATAAGGAAACTAAGGGATATTAAGGCCTCCTTTTAATAGAGAACCGGAACAAAGCATTAACACATAGTGAATACATGAACTCCTCAAACTACGGTCATCACCGGAAAGTATCCCGAATATTGTCACTCCGGGGTTTTCGGATCATAACACGTAGCAGGTGCATATAACTTGCAAGATTGGATCTAGAACATAGATATAATGGTGAAAAAATAAACGGTTCAGATATGAAATCATGGCACTCGGGCCATAGTGACAAGCATTAAGCATAGCAAAGTCATAGCAACATCAATCTCAGAACATAGTGGATACTAGGGATCAAGCCCTAACAAAACTAACTTGATTACATGATGAATCTCATCCAACTCCTCACCGATCGGCGAGCCTATGAAGGAATTAATCACTCCCGGTGGGGAGCATCATGGAATTGGTGATGAAGGAGGGTTGGTGATGACGAAGATCGAAGATTCCCCTCTCCGGAGCCCCAAACGGACTCAAGATCTGGCCTCCCGATGAAGAACAGGAGACGGCGGCGGCTCCATCTTGTGAAACGCGATAATTCTTCCTCCCTGATTTTTCTCTCCAAACATAGGTATTTAAGGAGTCGGAATCAGGGTTTGCGGGGCCACCAGGTGGGCACAACCCACCTGGGCGCGCCTGGAGGGGGGCGCGCCCTGGTGGCTTGTGCTCACCCAGAGGGCCCCCTCCTGTGGTTCTTGGCTCCAGTATTTTTTATATATTGTACAAAAATTCTCCAAAAAGTTTCCTTCCATTCCGAGAACTTTTGTTTCTGCACAAAAAACAACACCATGGTAGTTCTGCTGAAAACAGCGTCAGTCCGGGTTAGTTTCATTCAAATCATGCAAATTAGAGTCCAAAACAAGAGAAAAAGCATTAGAAAAAGTAGATACGACGAAGACATATCAACTTCCCCAAGCTTAAACCTTTGCTTGTCCTCAAGCAATTCAGTTGATAAACTAAAAGTGAAAAAGAAAAAAAATTACGAACTCTTTTGTTCTTGTTTACATAAATAAGCTTAAGTAGCACCCAGGTTTTCAGCAAAGATCATGATTAACCATGTCAACAATAACTCTTAAAAATTATATTAACTCATATCACTAGCATAAGCAACTAGCGAGCAATAATAAGATATCTCAAATGACAACACTTCGTCAAAACAACCATGATATAATATGACAACAGTGGTATCTCGCTAGCCCTTTCTGAGACCGCAAAACATAAATGCAGAGCACCTCCAAAGTTCAAGCAGTGACTAAACATTATAATTCATGGTAGAAAAGATCCAGTCATGATGCATTCAACATTAACTATACACAATGCATCAGGATGACAATAGTGCTCTCAGGTCTGGCACTTGTTTGAGAAGGTGATGACTCAACATAAAATAAAATAGATAGTCCCTTCGCAGAGGGAAGCAGGGATTTGCAGAGGTGCCAGAGCTCGAAGCTTAAATCAGAGATAAATGAAATTTTGGGAAAGGCACCCTTCCTATTCACATCACGACCAAAAGTTATCAATATCTTCCATGCTAAACACATTGGTGGCGGTTCCCAAGCGATAAAAGTAAAGGTTTACTCCCCCTCCACCAACAAACACACTCCACGGCTAGCCAAATTCACGGGTGTCGTTCATACCAACAATAGTCCTGGGGGAGTTTTGTTTAGTTATTTGTTATTTTTTATTTCGGGACTGGGAATCCCTATTACCGCCCCTCTCATGCAAGGACGAGTGAATAAACACTCGTCATGAGAATAACCCGCTTAGCATAGAAGATACCGACTACCCCCTGTCGCTCGATGAACAATCCAGGCACACAAAAACAGATGTTCATTCGAAATTTTAGAGGTGGCACATGCAAATTTACTTAGAACGGCAGGGTAATACCGCATATAGGTAGATATGGTGGACTCTTCTGGAATAACTTTGGGTCTTGGGATTTTGATGCACAAGCAGTATTTCCACTTAGTACAGGTGAAGGCTAGCAAATAGGTTGAGAAGCGCCAGCTAGAGAGCGAAAATGGTCATGAACATGCATTATGCATAATAAACATTGAATACTAGCATGAGTAGGATATGAAACCATCATCATAAATATCATAGAGGCTATGTTGGTTTTGATTCAACTACATGCATGAACATGTGCCAAGTCAAGCCACTTGAAACATTCAGAGAAGGATACCATATCATCATACTACATCACAATCATTTTGATGCATGTTGACATCCAAGATAAATCATTATCCACTCCTAGCTACTTAAGCATGGCATGAGAAACAATAATCTCTAGTTTTCATTGCAAACATGTTTGATCATGATAGGCTGAATCATGGATGCTAGGTTAAACATATTTACAAAAACAGAACAAGTTGAGTCCATACCCGTTTCTCTCTGCCATAGCCAGTTCATCAAATATCGTCATTATTGCCTTTCACTTGCACGACCGAATGATATGAAAATGATAATAGTGCAAGAGTGCCATGGACTAAGTTGGAATCTGCAAATATTTTATTCAAAAGGAGAAGATAAGGTAATATGGGCTTTTTGTTAGATAAAAAATAGTACAAATGAGAGCCACTCAACATTTTCAACGTGGTCTTCTCCTTGGTAAGACTCAACAAAAAAAGGAAAAAAATTCAGAGAAACACACTGAAATATTTTTGGAGTTTTTAGTTTTTCTTGAAGAAAACAAACTAAAGAAAAAGGAAAAACAAAAACGAGAAAAACTATTTACACGGGAGAGCTCCCAACAAGCAAAAGAAGAACAAGGAAATCTTTTTGGTTTTTTTAATACTACAACTAACTAAGCTAGAAAGAAAATCCGAAAAGAAGCAAGAAACATTTTTTTTGGATTTTCTCAAAGTTTTTCAAACACACAAGAAGAAAGCGAGAAGAAAATAAATCTAGCATGGATAATACAATGAAAAAGTGTGAACGCCGACAACTGGAATGAAATCTGTGCACATGAATATAATGTCGGTGGAAATACGTACTCCCCCAAGCTTAGGCTTTTGGCCTAGCTTGTTAATCACCATCCGCGGCTTGCATAATAGTCAGAGTGGTAGCTCACTGAGGCTCTTGGTGCAGCCTCCTTAGCCTGCCGTGCATCAGCGACCTCCGCGTTGTGCGCGCGGGCCTCGCTCTCAAGAACATAATACCTTCCTTTGTTGTGATATCAAAGAGTGCAGGCGCATTCAAAACAGTATGCACAATGGTTTTCTTATTGAACCTCAAGTTATAAGTGTAATAAGTGATTTTGCCCTTAAGGAACTTATGGCGCTTCATGGCCTCAAAGTCTAAGTACTGAGTGGGTAAGATAGGGTCATTAGGCAGAGGTGTAACACCAACCTCTTTAGCTAAGCGAGAAGTTATGGTAAAGTTAGAATACAGCAGATATAATGCAAGAACAAAATTTTAATGGGTTTTGTACAGTACTTAAAGTAAAGATTAGTTTTCTTATACTAACGGATCTCACGAAGGTTTTATTAAGTTTTGTGTGATTGAAGTTTTCAAGTTTTGGGTGAGATTATGATGGATGAAGGAATAAGGAGTAAGAAGAGCCTAAGCTTGGGGATGCCCATGGCACCCCAAGCCATTATCCAAAGAGAAGCAAGCAACTAAGCTTGGGGATGCCCAAGTGGCATCCCCTCTTTCTTCTAACGACCATCGGTATTTTACTTGGAGCTATATTTTTATTCGTCACATATCATGAGTTTTGCTTGGAGCGTCTTGTATGTTATGAGTCTTTGCTTGTTTTGTTTTTTATTTTAAGTCAAGTATCCTTGCTGGACACACCTATTTGAGAGAGCCAAAATTATGCCATGATTTGTTAGAATTGCTCTCTATGCTTCACTTAAATCTTTACGAGCTTTGGAATTGCTCTAGTGCTTCACTTATACCTTTTCGAGCACGTTGTGCTTTAGTATTTTTTGAAGAAATGCTCTCATGCTTCACTTAGATTTATTTGAGAGTTAGTAATTTTTTTAAGAAATTCTCTCTTGCTTCACTTAAATTATTTTGATAGAAGAAATTTTTTATGCTCATGTTCTTCACTTAGATTTGTTTGAGCTATCAAAAGCAACACATTAAACTAGTCCCAAAGTGATAGATATTCAAGAGGGATATAATAAAAACTTTCATGAAGATCATTGGACAAAATAAACTTGATTCCTTGTAATAGTTTTGCGATATGTTGATATAATATGTGAGTCATGTTGATGAGTAATTATGCTTTAGTAAGAATATTGGTGTTAAGGTTTGTGATTCCCTATGCAAGCACGAAAGTCAATAGTTATGCAATGAAATTACATCCTACTTGTGGTGCATTATTCGGTGTTAGTTATGCTTAATGCTCGCTTATGAGATTTTTCATTTCTTGGTTGGATGCTTCTCATTCTTTTGCTAGCCTTCATTTGCACTAAGTATGATCACTACTTGTGCATCCAAAATCCTTAAACTAGTTTTGCCATATGAGTCCACTATACCTACCTATATGCGTTATTTCCGTGACGTTCTAAGCAAATTTGTATGTGCCATCTCTAAGTTCAAAATAAATTTCTCTTTTGTGTGCTCGTACCGCTCATGAAACGGTAGGGGGTGGCTGATATATTTCCATGCTAGATGTGTTATTCTCAAGATGAGTGTTTGTTCACTTGTCATTGCACGAGAGTACGGCAAAGGTATTAGGGATGCCCAGTCCCAAAATAAAAAATGAATTTACTTTATGTTATCAAATAATAAATTCCTTGTAAAATGTTGGTATGGAGGGCACCCGTGGATACGGCTAGCCATGGAAAGTGAAAATATGGTGGAAAAAGGAATAAACTTTATTTTCTGTTTGGGAACCGCCTATGATATATCTAGGATGGAAAGTATTGGGAACTACTCGATCGTTTTCATTGACAGGAAAAGCATGCCACCCAAAATGTTTTATCTCTACTTTTTTCGCTTTGAGCTCTGGCACCTCTACAAATCCCTACTTCCCTCTGCGAAGGGCCTTTCTTTTACTTTATGTAATTTTTATTTTGAGTCTCCATCTTCTCTTATAAAAGCACCAACTAAGGGGCACTACGATCGTACTTGAGCATTGGGTGTAGCTAATATGCGAGTGTGTTTCATGAATGGATCAATGATTGAGCATGATGGGCTAGGGATAACTTGCTTTAGTGTTGATATTTTGAAAGACATGGTTGCTTGTTGATATGCTTGAGTATTGAAATCTTCATGTCAAAACTAGACTATTGCTTTGAATCATATAAAAGTCCAAATGTCCATGCTACAAAGAAAAGAATATGTGATGAACATGTTAGGCAGCATTCCACATCAAAAATTCTGTTTTTATCATTTACCTACTCGAGGACGAGCAGGAATTAAGCTTGGGGATGCTGATACGTCTCCAACGTATCTATAATTTTTGATTGTTCCATGCTGTTATATTATCATTCTTGGATGTTTTACAATCATTTTATAGCAACTTTATATAATTTTTTGGGACTAACCTATTGACATAGTGCCTAGTGCCAGTTGCTGTTTTTTTTGCTTGTTTTTAGTTCGCAGAAAATCAATACCAAACGGAGTCCAAATGCAGCGAAACTTTTTGGTGATTTTTTCTGGACCAGAAGACACAAGTTGGGCCAAGAAAGTACCTGAGGGGGGCTCCGAGGGGAGCACAACCCACCAGGGCACGCCTGGTGGCCCATGCGCGCCCTGGTGGGTTGTGCCCACCTCGGCCACCTCCCGCACCGCCTCTTTGCTCTATAAATACCCCAATATTCCAGAAACCCTAGGGGAGTCGACGAAAAGCAATTCCAGCCGCCGCAAGTTCCAGAAACCACAGATCCAATCTAGACACCATCACGGAGGGGTTCATCATCCTCATTGGTGTCTCTCCGATGATGCGTGAGTAGTTCATTGTAGACCTACGGGTCCGTAGGTAGTAGCTAGATGGCTTCCTCTCTCTCTTTTGATTCTCAATACAATGGTCTCTTGGAGATCTATTTGATTTAACTCTTTTTTTGCGGAGTGTTTGTTGGGATCCGATGAACTTTGAGTTTATGATCAGATCTATGTTTTTATCCATGAAAGTTATTTGAGTCTTTTGATCTCTTATATGCATGATTGCTTATAGCCTCGTATTTCTTCTTCGAACCTTTGGTTTAGTTAGGCCAACTAGATCGATTTTTCTTGGCATGGGAAGAGGTGCTTTGTGATGGGTTCGATCTTATGGTGCTTGATGCCAGTGACAGAAGGGGAACCGACACGTATGTATCGTTGCTATTAAGGATAACAAGATGGGGTCTATTTCTACATAAATAGATCTTGTCTACATCATGTCATCGTTCTTATTGCATTACTCCGTTTTTCCATGAACTTAATACACTAGATGCATGCTGGATAGCGGTCGATGTGTGGAGTAATAGTAGTAGATGCAGGCAGGAGTCTGTCTACTAATCTTGGACGTGATGCCTATATAATGATCATTGCCTGGATATCGTCATAATTATTTGAAGTTCTATCAATTGCCCAATAGTAATTTGTTTACCCATCGTATGCTATTTTTCTCGAGAGAAGCCACTAGTGAAATCTACGGCCCCCGGGTCTATTTTCCTTATCATATATTTTCAGATCTATTTTGCTATTTGCCTTTTTATTTATTTGCCACTTTTATTTTCAGATCTATATTTCTAAAAACCCAAAAATATTTTGCTTCACTTTATTTTATTCGCCATCTATTTATCCCACCTACTACAATTTATCTTACGTCCGTTTGCCAATTCTGGCACCGTTACCCGAAAGGGATTGACAACCCCTTTAACACGTCGGGTTGCAAGTATTTGTTCTTTGTGTGCAGGTGTTGTTTACATAGTGTTTCTTGGTTCTCCTACTGGTTCGATAACCTTGGTCTCATCACTGAGGGAAATAGCTACCGTTGCTGTGCTGCATCATCCCTTCCTCTTTGGGAAAATACCGACGTAGTTCAAGCCAACATCAGCAGTGTGTATGAGGCTCAAGTCAGGGGCATATAGTGTGCTACAATCTTGCTTGTCTACAATGCATTTGCCATTAAACAGTGCAAAGTATTGAATTGATGGGAAATGAATACTTTTTATTCTACCTTGTGCCACTCCTCTATCCTCACCGTAGCAAAGGTTAGCCAAAAATGACTCATACTCAGATCTTGGTGGCTCGTCCAGCGAACCCCAGAATGGAATTTTACAAATACCACAAAACACTTCTAGAGGTATGGTAAATGGACGGTCATAAAGTTTAAACGAAACTCTAGACTCACGAGGATGAAATTTAAATTCTTTAGCAAATGTTTTTGTGAGGCTGAGATGCTGGATGCACTTATCTTCAATGTAGGGAATGAGCTCGGCGTTGTGAATATATTTCTCAAATTCTTCTTTAATACCTGCACTCACCATGAAATCGTCGCACGGCCATAAACATGATTTGATAGCGGCATCCCGTATTGAACTTGCACTTGGTTCAACATAAGATCGACGTATTGAGTCACTACTAGACGATGCCCCTGAGGACCTCCTCCTCAAAGAACTCCTCCCAAAGAGGTACATTTTATTCACGTTCAAATTTCTGAAATTTTTGGGTAACAAAATTTTTGTCAACAAAACTTCACAAGATTGATAGCAGCTACTCATAAGGAGGCATAGAGGCTATATTAAGCATTCAAACTACTTAGAACTCTAAGAATTCAACATGCAAGCTCATCTACAGCAGCACCAAGAGTTAGGGATGGCAATGGGTACCCATTACCCATGTACCCTGCAGGTAAAAATCCTATTAGGGTAAGGGTATGGGACAAAAAGTTACCCATGGATATGTAAAAAGGGAAATCTCAAACCCATCGGGTAGAGTGGGTACGGGTACGAGATCATATAACCCATACCTGCATACCCATGTACCCTTATAAATTCTAACAAGTACAGAAAAATTACCTCTACCCTTTATTGTGAGTTTGTGAATTTAAAGTGCATGACTATGTGCTACTATTTTTATGACTATGTTTTGATGCTTTGATGTGTTGTTGTTTACAACAAAGTGTTGATGTTTATAAAATGTGTTGTGTTTATGATGTGTTGTTGTTGTTTATAAGTATGTATGAATATTATTATGTGTTGTTGTTTATAAATTATGATTGTATGTTGTTGTTTATGATTACGTTTCATTCAAATCGATGTTATTGAAACATGGGTATTTTTACCCACGGGTACCCATTTACCCTGTCGGGTGACGGGTATGGGAAAATTTTGTACCCACTAGCGGGTATGGGTATGGATGGTGGGTGAGCTTAAATGGGACGGGTAAGGGTATGGGGTGGCTCCACCCGTACCCAAACCCTGCGGGTGCCATCCCTACCAAGAGTAGCTAATTATTCAAAATATAATCCACTAAAGCAAAAACTAATTGGAGCAATGGAGGAGTCACATACCAAGTAGCAATCCCCCAAAACAGTTTTGGAAACGGAGCTTCGAGCAAAGAGATCGAAATCCGCGGGTTTGAGAGCAAGAACACAAGAGAGAGAGAGCTATGGTGATTTTTTTTCTGGAGGTAGGAGAAGGAATGGGCTGAAGAAATAAGTGAGGGGGCCCACGTGGGGACCACAACCCACCAGGGTGCGCCTGGGATTGCTGGCGCGCCCAGGTGGGTTGTGCCCACCTGGTGCAGCCCCCTCTGATGTTATTTGCACTAAAAATTCAGAAATATTCAGAAAAAATTGTATTAAATTTTCAGGGCATTCTGAGAAATTTTATTTTTGGGTCATTTTTTATTGCACAGGAAATTCAGAAAACTAACAAAACATGGCATTTTATTTCATTTAACTAAAAAAAACATAAAACAAAAGGTAGGGATAGAAGGTTGTGCCTACTAAATTCATCGACTTCATACCTCTCAAAAATGATTCATTAATAAGGTTGATCAAGTCTTATTAACAACCACCTTCGATTAGCATGAAACCAAAGAACTTCCATAAAACACTAAGTTACCTCAACGGGGATATGCATGTCCCCAACAATAAGCATTTCATATTTATTTTTGGCAGTAGGTAGAGGTAGTTGAAAACTTCCAATAGTGAGTGTCGGAGATTTTTCAATAACATCAATACCATTCACTTGGAATTGTTTCTTCGGAAAGTGCACCATATGCTCATTACCATTGATATGAAAAGTGACCTTGCTTTTATTGCAATCAATAACAGCCCCTACAGTATTTAAGAAGGGTCTACCAAGGATAATCGACATATTGTCGTCCTCGGGCATCTCAAGTATAACAAAGTCAGTTAAGATAGTAACCTTTGCAACAACAACGGGCACATCCTCACAAATACCGATAGGTATGGCAGTTGATTTGTCAGCCATTTGCAAAGATATTTCAGTAGGTGTGAGTTTCTTCAAATCAAGTCTTTTATATAAGGAGAAAGGCATAACACTAACACCAGCTCCTAAATCACATAAAGCAGTTTTAACATAATTTCGTTTGATGGAGCAAGGTATAGTTGGTATTCCCGGATCTTCAAGTTTTTTAGGTACTCGATCCTTAAAAGAATACTTAGAAAGCATGGTGGAGATTTCAACTTTAGGTATTTCCTCTTATTAGTGATGATGTCT
Source organism: Thinopyrum elongatum (assembly GCA_011799875.1). Lineage (NCBI taxonomy): Eukaryota > Viridiplantae > Streptophyta > Magnoliopsida > Poales > Poaceae > Thinopyrum > Thinopyrum elongatum. Next base: position 372,985,643 of record CM022299.1, on the reverse strand, counting down.
TTCATATCTTTTGCATAAGGGGCCATCTTGAAAATATCAGTCAAGCGAGTGCGCAAAAAGACTGGCCTAAGCATTTCAGCAAATCGTTCAAATTCTTCATCATCCTTTTTCTTAGTTGATTTGGGTGGAGAGGGCATGGGTTTCTGAACCCATGGCTCTCTTTCTTTACCATGTTTCCTAGCAACAAAGTCTCTTTTATCATATCTTTTATTTTTAGGTTGTGGGTTATCAAGATCGACAACTGGTTCTATTTCAACATCATTATCTAGTTGAATGTCATTGTTTAGTTGAGTATCTTCATGAACATCATCATTTCCGTTTTCATTATCACTAGGTGGATGTTCATTACCAGATTGAGTTTCAGCATCAGAAATAGAGACATCTTTATTATTTTCAGGAGGTTTTTCTTTCTCAGGTTCACTAGAGGAATGCAAAGTCCTATCATTTTGAAGGAAATATGCCCTAGAGGCAATAATAAAGTTATTATTTTATATTTCTTTATTCATGATAAAGGTTTATTATTCATGCTAGAATTGTATTGATCGGAAACTTTAATACATGTGTGAATACATAAACAAACACCGTGTCCCTAGTGAGCCTCTACTAGACTAGGTCGTTGATCAAAGATGGTTAAGGTTTCCTAACCATGGACATGAGTTGTCATTTGATAACGGGATCACATCATTAGGAAAATGATGTGATGGACAAGACCCATCCGTTAGCTTAGCATAATGATCGTTCAGTTTTATTGCTATTGCTTTCTTCATGTCAAATACATATTCCTTCGACTATGAGATTATGCAACTCCCGGATACCAGAGGAATGCCTTGTGTGCTATCAAACATCACAACATAACTGGGTGATTATAAAGATGCTCTATAGGTATCTCCGAAGGTGTTTTGTTGAGTTGGCATAGATCGAGATTAGGATTTGTCACTCCGAGTTTCGGAGAGGTATCTCTGGGCCCTCTCGGTAATACACATCATAAGCTTGCAAGCAAACGACTAAGGAGTTAGTAACGAGGTGATGTATTACGAAATGAGTAAAGAGACTTGCCGGTAACGAGATTGAACTAGGTATGAAGATACCGACGATCGAATCTCGGGCAAGTAACATACCGATGGACAAAGGGAATTACGTATGTTGTCATAACAGTTCGACCGATAAAGATCTTCGTAGAATATGTAGGAGCCAATATGAGCATCCAGGTTCCGCTGTTGGTTATTGACCGGGGAGGTGTCTCGGTCATGTCTACATAGTTCTCGAACCCGTAGGGTCCGCACGCTTAACATTCGATGACGATATAGTATTATATGAGTTATGTGATTTGGTGACCGAATGTTGTTCGGAGTCCCGGATGAGATCACAGATATGATGAGGAGTCTCGAAATGGTCGAGAGGTAAAGATTGATATATAGGACGATGGTATTCGGACACCGGAAGTGTTCCGGAGGGTACCGGGTACTTATCGGGTCACCGGAAAGGAGTTTCGGGCACCCTCGGCAAAGATATGGGCCTTATGGGCCAGGAGAGGGAACACACAAGCCCACAGGGGGCTGGTGCGCCCCCTATAGAGGCTTGCCTATGAGGAGGAGAAGGAAAGAGGGGAGGGAAAGGAAAGTGTGGAGTAGGACTTCCCCTTCCTTCCCTCTCCCCCCCCCCCCCTCTTTCCTTCCCCCTTCTTCATATAAGGAAAGGGGGGCGCAGGGCAAGGCAGCAGCCCTAGGGCTACCGCCAGGTCTCTTGGGGCGCCCTAGGGGCTGCCTCCTCCCCTCCCACCTATATATATGTGGGGAGAGGGTGCCACACGAGGATAGAACATTGTCTTAGCCGTGTGCGGCGCTCCCCTCCACCGTTTACTCCCTCGGTCATATTTTCGTGGTGCTTAGGCAAAGCCCTGCGGAGATCACTTCACCATCACCGTCACCACGCCGTCGTGCTGACGGAACTCATATACTACCTCGACATCTTGCTGGATCAAGAAGGCGAGGAACGTCATCGAGCTGAACATGTGCAGAACTCGGAGGTGTCGTACGTTCGGTACTCAATCGGTGGATTGCGAAGAAAGTTCGACTACATCAACCGCGTTGTGAAACGCTTCCGCTTACGGTCTACGAGGGTATGTAGACACACTCTCCCCCTCGTTGCTATGCATCTCCATGGATAGATCATTGCGTGTATGTAGAAATTTTTTTGTTTTCCATGCAACGTTTCCCAACAGTGGCATCAGAGCCAGGTCTATGCGTAGATGATATGCACGAGTAGGACACAAAGAGTTGTGGGCGGTGATAGTTATACTACTTACCACCAACGTCTTATTTTGATTCGGCGGTATTGTGGGATGAAGCGACCCGGACCAACCTTACATGTCCACGTACATGAGACCGGTTCCACCGACAGACATGCAACTAGTTTTGCATAAAGGTGGCTGCCGGGTGTCTGTTTCTCCTACTTTAGTTGAATCGAATTTGACTATGGCCGGTCCTTGAAGAAGGTTAAAACAACAAACTTGGCGAAACACCGTTGTGGTTTTGTGCGTAGGTAAGAACGGTTCTTGCTAGAAGCCCGTAGCAGCCACGTAAAACTTGCAACAACAAAGTAGAGGACGTCTAAATTGTTCTTGCAGGGCATGCTGTGATGTGATATGGTCAAGACATGATGTGATATACGTTGTTGTATGAGATGATCATGTTTTGTAAGTTACCGGCAACTGGCAGGAGCCTTATGGTTGTCGCTTTATTGTATGAAATGCATTCGCCATGTAATTGCTTTACTTTATCACTATGCATTAGCGATAGTTGTAGAAGCAATAGTTGGCGAGACGACCACGACGCAACGATGGAAATCAAGGTGTCGAGCCGGTGATGATGGAGATCCTGACGATGCTTTGGAGATGGCGATCAAAAGCACAAGATGATGATGGCCATATCATGTCACATATTTTGATTGCATGTGATGTTTATCTTTTATGCATCTTATTTTGCTTAGTACGGAGGTAGCATTATAAGATGATCCCTTCACTAAATTTCAAGGTATAAGTGTTCTCCCTGAGTATGCACCATTGCGACAGTTCATCGTGTTGAGACACCACGTGATGATCAGGTGTGATAGACTCTACGTTCACATACAACGGGTGCAAGACAGTTTTGCACATGCGGAATACTCGGGTTAAGCTTGACGAGCCTAGCATGTACAGACATGGCCTCGGAACACTGGAGACCGAAAGGTCGAACATGAATCATATAGTAGATATGATCAACATAGAGATGTTCACCATTGATGACTACCCCATCTCACGTGATGATCGGACATGGGTTAGTTGATTTGGATCACGTATCACTTAGATGACTTGAGGGATGTCTATTTAAGTGGGAGTTCTCAAGTAATTTGATTAATTGAACTTAATTTATCATGAACTTAGTCCTGATAGTATTTGCATATCTATGTTGTAGATCAATAGCTCGCGTATAGCTCCCCTGTTTTATTTTTTGATATGTTCCTAGAGAAAACTAAGTTGAAAGATGATAGTAGCAATGATGCGGACTGGGTCCGTGATCTGAGGATTATCCTCATTGCTGCACAGAAGAATTATGTCCTTGATGCACCGCTAGGTGAGAGACCTATTGCAGGAGCAAATGCAGACGTTATGAATGTTTGACAAGCTCGGTATGATGACTACTTGATAGTTTAGTGCGCCATGCTTTACGGCTTAGAACCGGGACTTCAAAAATGTTTTGAACGCCATGGAGCATATGAGATGTTCCAAGAGCTGAAAATGATATTTCAGACTCATGCCCGTGTTAAGAGGTATGAGACCTCTGACAAGTACTTTGCCTACAAGATGGAGGGGAATAGCTCAGCTAGTGAGCATGTGCTCAGAATGTCTGGGTACTACAATCACTTGAATCAAGTGGGAGTTAATCTTCCAGATGAGATAGTGATTGACAGAGTTCTCTAGTCACTATCACCAAGTTACTAGAACTTCATGATGAACTATAATATGCAAGGGATGACGAAAACGATTCCCAAGCTCTTTGCGATGCTGAAATCGGCGAAGGTAGAAATCAAGAAATAGCATCAAGTGTTGATGGTTAACAAGACCACTAGTTTCAAGAAAAAGGGCAAGGGAAAGAAAGGGAACTTCAAGAAGAATGGCAAGCAAGTTGCCACTCGCGTGAAGAAGCCCAAAGCTAGACCCAAACCTGAAACTGAGTGCTTCTACTGCAAAGGAAATGGTCATTGGAAGCGGAACTGCCCCAAATACTTGGCGGATAAGAAGGATGGCAAAGTGAACAAAGGTATATTTGATATACATGTTATTGATGTGTACTTTACTAGTGTTCATAGTAGCCCCTGGATATTTGATACCGGTTCAGTTGCTAAGATTAGTAACTCAAAACAGGAGATGTAAAATGAACAGAGACTAGTTAAGGGCGAGGTGACGATGTGTGTTGGAAGTGATTCCAAGGTTGATAAGATCACCATCGCACACTCCCTCTACCTTCGGGATTAGTGTTGGACCTAAATAAATGTTATTTGGTGTTTGCATTGAGCATGAATATGATTGGATAATGTTTATTGCGATACGGTTATTCATTTAAGTCAGAGAATAATTGTTATTCTGTTTACATGAATAAAACCTTCTATGGTCATACACCCAATGTAAATGGTTTATTGAATCTCGATCGTAGTGATACACATATTCATAATATTGATACCAAAAGATGCAAAGTTGATAATGATAGTGCAACATATTTGTGGCACTACCGTTTAGGTCATATTGGTGTAAAGCGCATGAAGAAACTCCATACAGATGAGCTTTTGGAATCACTTGATTATGAATCATTTGATACTTGCGAACCATGCCTCATGGGCAAGATGACTAAAACTCCGTTCTCTGGAACAATGGAGCGAGCCAATGACTTATTGGAAATAATACATACCGATGTATGCGGTCCAATGAGTATTGAGGCACGTGGCGGGTATCATTATTTTCTGATCTTCACAAATGATTTGAGCAGATATGGGTATATCTACTTAATGAAACACAAGTCTGAAACATTTGAAAATTTCAAAGATTTTCAGAGTGAAGTGGAGAATCATCGTAATAAGAAAATAAAGTTTCTACGATCTGATCGCGGAGGCGAATATTTGAGTTACGAGTTTGGCCCTCATTTAAAACAATGTGGAATAGTTTCACAACTCACGCCACCTGGAACACCACAGCATAATGGTGTGTCCGAACGTCGTAACCGTACTTTATTAGATATGGTGCGATCTATGATGTCTCTTACTGATTTACCACTATCGTTTTGTGGTTATGCATTAGAGATAGCTGCATTCACGTTAAATAGGGCACCATCTAAATCCGTTGAGACGACAGTGTATGAACTATGGTTTGGCAAGAAATCTAAGTTGTCGTTTCTTAAAGTTTGGGGTTGTGACACTTATGTCAAAAGGCTTCAGCCTGATAAGCTCGAACCCAAAATCGGAGAAGTGCGTCTTCATAGGATACCCTAAGGAAACAATTGGGTACACCTTCTACCATAGATCTGAAGGCAAGATCTTTGTTGCCAAGAATGGAACATTTCTAGAGAAGGAGTTTCTCTCGAAAGAAGTGAGTGGGAGGAAAGTAGAACTTGATGAGGTAATTGTACCTTCTCTCAATTTGGAAAGTAGCACATCAGAGAAATCCGTTCCCGTGATGCCTACACCAACTAGAGAGGAAGCTAATGATGATGATCATGAAACTTCAGATCAAGTTACTACTGGACCTCGTAGGTCGAACAGAGCATGTTCCGCACCAGAGTGGTACGGTAATCCTGTCCTGGAAGTCATGTTACTAGACCATGGCGAACCTACGATCTATGAAGAAGTTATGATGAGCCTAGATTCCGACAGATGGCTTGAGGCCATGAAATCTGAGATAGGATCCATGTATGAGAACAAAGTGTGGACTTTGGTGGATTTGCCCGATGATCGGCAAGCCATAGAGAATAAATGGATCTTCAAGAAGAAGACTGACGCTGATAGTAATGTCACTATCTACAAAGCTCGACTTGTCGCAAAAGGTTTTCGACAAGTTCAAGGAGTTGGCTACGATGAGACTTTCTCACCCATAGCGATGCTTAAGTCTGTCCGAATCATGTTAGCAATTGCCACATTATTATGAAATCTGGCAAATGGACGTCAAAACTGCATTCCTTAATGGATATCTTAAAGAAGAGGTGTATATGATGCAACCAGAAGGTTTTGTCGATCCTAAAGGTGTTGACAAAGTGTGCAAGCTCCAGCGATCCATCTATGGACTGGTGCAAGCATCTCGGAGTTGGAATATACGCTTTGATGAGGTGATCAAAGCATATGGTTTCATACAGACTTACGGTGAAGCCTGTATTTACAATAAAGTGAGTGGGAGCTCTGTAGCATTTTTGATATTATATGTGGATGACATATTGTTGATTGAAAATGATATAGAATTTCTGGATAGCATGAAAGGATACTTGAATAAGAATTTTTCAATGAAAGACCTCGGTTAAAGCTGCTTACATATTGGGCATCAAGATCTATAGAGATAGATCAAGATGCTTGATAAGACTTTCTATGAGTACATACCTTGACAAGATTTTGAAGGAGTTCAAAATGGATCAGCCAAAGAAAAAGTTCTTGCCTATATTGTAAGGTGTGAAATTGAGTAAGACTCAAAGCCCGACCACGACAGAAGATAGAGAGAGAATGAAAGTCATTCCCTATGCCTCAGACATAGGTTCTATAAAGTATGCCATGCTGTGTACGAAACCTGTTGTGTACCTTGCCATGATTTTGGCAAGGGGGTACAATAATGATCGAGGAGTAGATCACTAGACAGCGGTCAAAATTATCCTTAGAGGACTAAGGAAATATTTCTCGGTTATGGAGGTGATAAAGAGTTCGTCGTAAAGAGTTACGTCGATGCAAGCTTTTACACCGATCCAGATGACTCTGAGTCTCAATCTGGATACGTATTGAAAGTGGGAGCAATTAGCTAGAGTAGCACCATGCAGAGCATTGTAGACATATAAATTTGCAAATATACATACAGATCTGAATGTGTCAGACCCGTTGACTAAACTTCTCTCACAAGCAAAATATGATCACACCTTAGTACTCTTTGGGTGTTAATCACATGGCGATGTGAACTAGATTATTGACTCTAGTAAACCCTTTGGGTGTTGGTCACATGGCGATGTGAACTATGGGTGTTAATCACATGACGATGTGAACTATTGGTGTTAAATTACATGGCGATGTGAACTAGATTATTGACTCTCGTGCAAGTGGGAGACTGAAGGAAATATGCCCTAGAGGCAATAGTAAAGTTGTTATTTTATATTTCCTTATTCATGATAAAGGTTTATTATTCATGCTAGAATTGTATTGATCAGAAACTTAAATACATGTGTGAATACATAAACAAACACCATGTCCCTAGTGAGCCTCTACTTGAGTAGCTCGTTGATCAAAGATGGTTAAGGTTTACTAACCATGGACATGAGTTGTCATTTGATAACGGGATCACATCATTAGGAGAATGATGTGATGGACAAGACCCATCCATTAGCTTAGCATAATGATCGTTCAGTTTTATTGCTATTGTTTTCTTCATGTCAAATACATATTCCTTCGACTATGAGATTATGCAACTCCCGGATACCGGAGGAATGTGTTGTGTGCTATCAAACGTCACAACGTAACTAGGTGATTATAAAGATGCTCTATAGGTATCTCCGAAGGTGTTTTGGTGAGTTGGCATAGATCGAGATTAGGATTTGTCACTCCGAGTTTCGGAGAGGTATCTCTGGGCCCTCTCGGTAATACACATCATAAGCTTGCAAGCAAACGACTAAGGAGTTAGTCACGAGGTAATGTATTACGGAATGAGTAAAGAGACTTGCTGGTAACGAGATTGAACTAGGTATGAAGATACCGACGATCGAATCTCGGGCAAGTAACATACCAATGGACAAAGGGAATTACGTATGTTGTCATAACGGTTCGACCGATAAAGATCTTCATAGAATATGTAGGAGCCAATATGAGCATCCAGGTTTCGCTGTTGGTTTTTGACCAGAGAGGTGTCTCGGTCATGTCTACATAGTTCTCGAACCCGTAGGGTCCGCACGCTTAACGTTAGATGACGATATAGTATTAGATGAGTTATGTGATTTGGTGACCGAATGTTGTTCGGAGTCCCGGATGAGATCACGGACATGACGAGGAGTCTCTAAATGGTCGAGAGGTAAAGATTGATATATAGGACGATGGTATTCGAACACCGGAAGTGTTCCGGAGGGTACCGGGTACTTATCGGGTCACCGGAAAGGAGTTTCGGGCACCCCCGGCAAAGATATGGGCCTTATGGGCCAGGAGAGGGAACACACCAGCCCACAAGGGGCTGGTGCTTGTGGGCTAGTGCGCCCCCTATTGAGGCCGTCCTATGAGGAGTAGAAGGAAAGAGGGGAGGGAAAGGAAAGTGTGGAGTAGGACTACTCCTTCCTTCCCTTCCCCCCCCCCTCTTTCCTTCTCCCTTCTTCATATAAGGAAAGGGGGGGCGCAGGGCAAGGCAGCAGCCCTAGGGCTACTGCCAGGTCTCTTGGGGCGCCCTAGGGGCTGCCTCCTCCCCTCCCACCTATATATATGTGGGGAGAGGGTGCCACATAAGGATAGAACATTGTCTTAGCCGTGTGCGGCGCCCCCGTCCACCGTTTACTCCCTCGGTCATATTTTCGTGGTGCTTAGGCGAAGCCCTACGGAGATCACTTCACCATCACCGTCACCACGCCATCGTGTTGACGGAACTCATCTACTACCTTGATGTCTTGCTGGATCAAGAAGGCGAGGAATGTCACCGAGCTGAACGTGTGCAGAACTCGAAGGTGCCGTACGTTCGGTACTCGATCGGTGGAGCGCGAAGAAAGTTCGACTACATCAACCGCGTTGTGAAATGCCTCCGCTTACGGTCTACGAGGGTACGTAGACACACTCTCCCCCTCGTTGCTATGCATCTCCATGGATAGATCATTGCGTGTGCATAGAATTTTTTTTGTTTTCCATGCAACGTTTCCCAACACATTTTTCTTCTTCTTTTTCTTTTTAGAAGGACTAGGTGCATCATTATTTATTGTTTGTGAATCTTGTTCAATTCTTTTAGAGTGTCCCTCAGGATAAAGTGGTTCCTGAGTTATTTTACCTCCTCTAGTTGCTACTCTAACAGCAAAGTCATTTATATTATTATTCATTTCATCAAGCAACTCTCTTTGAGATTTAGCAACTTGTTCTAGTTGAGTTTGAACCATAGAGGCATGTTTTCCTACACCTCTAACATCATTGGAGATTCTAAATAACAAGTCACTCAAGCAGGCAATCATTTCCGAATTATATTTCAATTGTTTCATAACATTGGCATTGAAGTGATCCTGTTTCATAATGTAGTTGTCAAACTCATATAAGCACTGACTAGGATGTTTATTATAAGGGATATCACCTTCATCAAACTTTTAATAAAGAATTTACCTCTACCACCCGTGGAGGTGGCGTATTCAGTCCATGTATTTCTGTAATAGGTGGTAAATTCTTAACATCCTCGGCTTTAATACATTTTTCCTTCATGCTTTTCTTTGCCTCTTGCATATCTTCAGCACTGAGATATAACATACCCCTCTTCTTCGGAGTGGGTTTAGGCGGTGATTCAGGAAGAGTCCAATCATCATAATTTTTCAATATATTATTCAATAATTCCTTAGCTTGTTCAACAGTTCGTTCCCTAAAAACACAACCAGCACAACTATCTAGGAAGTCCCTAGAAGCATCGGTTAGTCCATTATAAAAGATATCAAGTATTTCATTTTTCTTAAGTGGATGATCAGGCAAAGCATTAAGTAATTGGAGAAGCCTTCGCCAAGCTTGTGGGAGACTCTCTTCTTCAATTTGCACAAAGTTAAATATTTCCTGTATGGCAGCTTGTTTCTTATGAGCAGAAAAATATGTTTCAGAGAAATAGTAAATCATATCCTGGGGACTACGCACACAACCAGGAGCAAGAGTATTGTACCATATCTTAGCATCACACTTTAATGAGAACGAAAATAACTTCAGAATATACTAGTAGCGAATTTTCTCATCATGAGCAAAAAGGGTGGCTATATCATTTAACTTAGTAAGATGTGCCACTACAGTTTCAGTTTCATAACCATGGAAAGGATCAGATTCAACCAGAGTAATTAACTCTGGGTCGACAGAGAATTCATAATCCTTATCAGTAACAAACATAGGTGAGGTAGCAAACTAAGGATCACATTTCATTCTAGCATTCAAAGATTTTTCTTTCAGTTTGCATAATAATTTCTTTAGATCATCTCTATCATTGCAAGCAAGAAAGTCTCTAGCTGTCTCCTCATCCATAACATAACCTTCAGGTATCTTAGGCAATTCATATCTAGGAGCGCTAGGTCTAACAAGTGTTTCAAGATTTTCAGTTTCAGGTACTTCATCAGTTTCAGTGATCTCATCAGTTTCAATAATTTCATTCTCTTTAGCTCTAGCAATTTGTTCATCAAAAAATTCACCTAGTAGCACATTATCATCAAGCAAGGTACTAGCATCATCATGAGTAGCATTCATAGCAGAAGTAGCATCATCAATAACTTGCGACATATCAGGATTAACAACATGTGGTGGTGTTGCAAGTCTACTCAACACAGAAGGTGAATCAAGTGCAGAGTGTGATGGCAGTTCCTTACCTCCCCTTGTCTTAGAGGGAACAATCTTGGTTTTGGTATCCTTCAGATTCTTCATAGTGATAAATTGATAATAATCCCAAGTGACTCAACAAGTATAGCTATGCTCCCCGGCAACGGCGCCAGAAAAAGGTCTTGATAACCCACAAGTATAGGAGATCGCAACAGCTTTCGAGGGTAGAGTATTCAACCCAAATTTATAGATTCGACACAAGGGGAGCCAAAGAATATTTGCAAGTATTAGCAGTTGAGTTGTCAATTCAACCACACCTGGAGATTAAATATCTGCAGCAATATGATCAGTAGCACAGTAATATGATAGTTTTGATAGCAGTGGTAATAGTAACGGTAACAATAACAGTGATCGCAATGATTTTGTAGCAGTTGTGACAGTAGCAATAGCAATAGTAACTTAGCAAGAACAATATGTGGAAAACTCGTAGGCATTGGATCGGTGAATTCATTGGATGATATTCATCATATAACAGTCATAACCTAGGGCGATACAAAATTAGCTCCAGTTCATAAATATAATGTAGGCATGTATTCCGTAAATAGTCATACGTGCTTATGAAAAGAACTTGCATGACATCTTTTGTCCTACCCTCCCGTGGCAGCGGGGTCCATAAGGAAACTAAGGGATATTAAGGCCTCCTTTTAATAGAGAACCGGAATAAAGCATTAACACATAGTGAATACATGAACTCCTTAAATTACGGTCATCACCGGAAAGTATCCCGAATATTGTCACTCCGGGGTTTTCGGATCATAACACGTAGCAGGTGCATATAACTTGCAAGATCGGATCTAGAACATAGATATAATGGTGAAAACATAAAAGGTTCAGATCTGAAATCATGGCACTCGGGCCCTAGTGACAAGCATTAAGCATAGCAAAGTCATAGCAACATCAAATTCAGAACATAGTGCATACTAGGGATCAAGCACTAACAAAACTAACTCAATTACATGATGAATCTCATTCAACTCCTCACCGACTAGCGAGCCTACGAAGGAATTACTCACCCCCGATGGGGAGCATCATGGAATTGGGGATGAAGGAGGGTTGGTGATGACGAAGATCGAAGATTCCCCTCTCCGGAGCCCCAAACGGACTCCAGATCTGGCCTTCGATGAAGAACAGGAGACGGCGGCGGCTTCGTCTCGTGAAACGCGATAATTCTTTCTCCCTGATTTTTCTCTCCAAATATAGGTATTGAAGGAGTCGGAATCAGGGTCTGCGGGGCCACCAGGTGGGCACGACCCACCTGGGCGCGCCTGGAGTGGGGCGCGCCCTGGTGGGTTGTGCTCACTCAGGGGCCCCCCTCCGATGGTTCTTAGCTCCAGTATTTTTTATATATTGTATAAAAATTCTCCAAAAAGTTTAGTTCCATTCCGAGAACTTTTGTTTCTGCACGAAAAACAACACCACGGTAGTTCTGCTGAAAACAGCTTTAGTCCGGGTTAGTTTCATTCAAATCATGCAAATTAGAGTCCAAAACAAGAGCAAAAGCGTTAGGAAAAGTAGATACGACGAAGACATATCACTGTCCTCTTTTTTGAAAAAAATAATTATCATTTTATTCAAAAGCTTAGGGCATCTCCAACGGCAACCCGCAAAAAACCTCCCGCATCCGTCCGCGGACAGGGGGGGACCAGTCCGCGGGAACGGATGCGGGAGGCAGCCATCCTACTGTAGCCGCCTAATCCGGCCTTCCGGATTTTTTTCCAAGTCCGCACGATCAAGTAGCCGCATGCAAAGGGCACAGAAGTTCAAATAGCCGCATGCAGCAGTAGTTAAAATTTAAATAAGTTCAAATATTTTACATCCCAACATTGTTTTCCCCTTTCACCGCCCACTGATGCTCAATCAGATCCTCCTTGAGCTGCTCGTGAGTTGGTCGATGCCGAATTTGTTGATGCATTTGAATAAACTCCTCAAATGTGGCCGGATTTTGGTCCGGAAGTTGGATAGGATCACCCATATTCTCAAATTCCAGAGCTGCGGCAGCATCGTCACCCTCATCCTTGACGATCATGTTGTGCATGATCACACAACATGTCATCACCTCCCACAAGGTCTTCGGATCCCATTGTTCTAGATGCTTCTTGTCTTTGGGCAAAGTGAGCCTTTTTCTGGCCAACTAGGTTTGAGATGGTGCTGACAAAGGTAGCGCATGAAGGATGGATACCGTCAACCAGATAGTAGCTCATGTTGTACAAACAAGAAGGGACAGCTGTTTTCAGCTCCGGCGATTCATCAAACAGTTGTCGGGCATGGTAGAGGAAGGTACCTGGCGGGGCAGTCGGAGGACAGGGGGTTGAACGGAGACGGAGGAGAAGCGGTGGGGAGCCCTGCTCGATCGCCGGAGGTGACGGAGATGCAGATTTCTGGCAGGTGTCTGGCGTGGTGGCCGGGGTGGTGGAGCGGCGGCGACGATAAGAGAGAAAGAAGAAAGTAGAGAAAATGGGGAGGATGGAGTCGCGGGGTCCGTGAAGAGTTTTGGGTGGGCCTGGGGTGTATGATTTTTATATTTCGCGTGTCCGGACTCCCGCAAACCTCCAGCACTTTTGTCTCTGTTTTACGGGAGAATTCGCGTCCGGACCGCCTCATGGACCGTCACAGGCTTCCGCGGCCCGGACAACGCGGTTCGGGTGGTTGCGGGAGGTTTACGGGTCCGCCTTGGAGATGCCCTTAGAAAACTCAAAGTTAGTCAAGTACTCCCTCCATCATGGTTTAGAAGGCGCACTTCAGTTTACATGCATTTTTAGAATAGGAGAGGATTAACACGTGTGGGCAATTAATGCTGAGTTAATTAAGCCGTTTTGAGTGCGCATAGCTGTATCCCATGCAAGCAGTACTTTTTCTTCACAGGAGTGTACGCGGGGTTGAAACGTTGCATGCATAGTGCGAACGCCTCTGATCGGTCTCCACCACTGCATGGCAATTAATGCTGAGTTAATTTTTTTGCTAATTAGGTGGCGTAGTTAACAACCGATGCTATTTTTCAGTACGTGGTACAACCAATCACTAATCACCTTGGTCCTAGAGATTTTTCGAGCGCGACCTGTAAACTATGACGAAGGGAGTAAAATGGATGTATGTGTCGTCCTTATGTTCAAAAAATCAAAGTGTATTACTGCCTCCTTGTTTACTTGCCCCCTCTTATTCTGAGTCATATTTTAATCATGACTTTAATTATAATAAAATATAAGTTATATACATTAATAATATTATTATTGAAAACGACGTTCAAATACTAATCCAATAATATAATTTTTTATGACATGCATTAATATTTTGCTAGTCAAATATGTGATCATATTCTGACCCAAAATACGATGAGAGCTAATAAATTTAGATGGAGGTAGTATATGTTAGTGTTAGACTATTTCTTGGATCACAAGTTTCCTAGCTCAAGTCGGTTTGTAATACATAGTCTAAGTCGGTTTGTACCAATATATATAGCCATGTACCCTGTGCTAAACATAATACAAGCAACAGTTTTATTCATCTATCATGGTATCAGTTTTTCGATCCTAGGGTTTAGGGTATGGCTCCACCCACCCCACCACCGCCGCCGCCGCCCGGCTACTACGAGCGCTGGGCTGCTATCATCGCCAAAGCCGCCGCGGCGGCGGCCTCTTCTTCCTCTACTCTTTCCCTCGCACCACCAACACCTCCCACTACTCTTCTGGCTGCACCCATGTCGCTCGCTGACACCATCACCGATGTCAGCCCCTTCATCCCCATCGTCCTCGACCTCGCCGCCCACAACTATTATCATTGGCGCCACCTCTTTGATCTACACCTGGGACGCTGCAACCTCCGCTCTCACGTCGCCGCCAACAGTCCTCCTCGCCCTGATGATCCTCAATGGGTGAAAGACGATCTCGCGATTGTTCAGTGGTTCTACACCCGGATCACCACCGAGATCTTCAACAGGCTTGATCACGACGGCGCCACCGCCGCCAACATCTGGGGCTCTCTTCGCCAGCTTTTTCAGAGCAACAGCGACGCTCGGAAAAACGCTCTGCACATCGAGCTTCGTAACCTGACCCAAGGCGATGCCCCGGTAAATCTTTTCTGTCAGCGCGTCAAGGCCATCGGCGACGAGCTTCGTGAACTCGGCGATCCCGTCAGCGACACACAGCTCATCAACATCATCGTCGTCGGGCTGAGCGGGGATTTCGACAAGCAGGCCTCCTTCATCCCAATGATGCGGCCTCCTCCAACCTTCGCCAAAGTCCGCTCCATGCTGCAGCTCACGGCGGACACTCAAGCTCGCAAGGACTCTCGCCCAAGGGTCTTCCATGCTGCGGCTCGTCCTCCTACGTCGTCTTCATCAGCGCCTCCCCTGCCAGCTCCTGCCGCCACGCCGGCCCCGACGCCATCCGTGCAGCCACCTCCAGGCTGGCGCCCCAATCCCAACTACCGCAGCAAAAAAACCCGTCTACAGGCTGCCCTCGACGCGCTCGGCGCCTCCTTCGACACCGCCGCCTTCAAACCCTACGCCGGCTCTGAGTGCTCCACCTGCGGCTCCATCCTGGCGTCCTTCGCATGATCCATGGACCGGGCTTGTCCAGGCATGGCCTATGCCCTAGTCTGCCCCGTCCCTCCTTGGTGCTCCACCTGCCTACACCGGTGCTTGGCAACCCGGCCTTCGTCTGCATACTGGTGCCCCTGGGTTGCTTACCCCCTCGACAGCTGGCGAACGCATATCATGCCGCTCCGTCGTATGCTCCTTACGGTGCTCCCTCGCCCTCTCCTGCTGACGGAAGTCTCTACTACATGCCCTCGTCGGCTCTCCTGCCTTCACCAGCATATCAGCCGGCGCTGCTGCCCACACCAACCTCACCTGCACCGCCGAGCTGGGATCAAACCGCCTTTCTCCAGGCCATGAACAACTTTGCTGCCCAAGGAAACTCAGGTACGGATTGGATTTTTGATTCTCGTGCCTCTAGTCATATGTCTGCATCAAGTAATTCCTTTCTTCTTGCACTCCTTCTCCATTTCCTTCCATTACTCTTGGTGATGGTTCATCTATTCCCATATACTGTGTAGGTTAGGCTCAACTTCCCTCTCCCACTAAACCACTTCTTCTTCGCGATGTTCTTGTTGCACCCGCTCTTATTAAAAACCTAATTTCTGTTCGCCAATTTACTCGCGACAATCTAGTTTCTGTTGAGTTTTGACCCTTTTGGTTTGTCTGTGAAGGATTACTAGACCAAGGCCGAGATCGCCCGCTTTAATAGCTCCGGTAAACTCTACTCTCTTCACGGAGTCCCTGCCGCCGCTTCTCCTATATCCATGGTGGTCTCCGTCGACCTTTGGCATCGTCGTTTGGGTCATACCAACCCTGCTGTTTTAGCATCTATGCTTAGTGATTTTTCGATACCATGTAATCGTGATTCCCACAATTCTTCGTTTTGCGAGTCTTGTCAGTTAGGCAAACATGTGCGTCTTCCCTTTAGCTCCTCTGGCTCTTCTAGTACTTATCCTTTTGAATTAATACATTGTGATTTATGGACATCACCCGTTGCAAGTGTTTCTGGTTTTAAATACTATCTTGTCATACTAGATGATTTTACTCACTTTGTATGGACCTTTCCTCTCCGCAACAAATCCGATGTTTACCCTCTTTTTCTAAATTTTCAGCGCTATGTTTCTGTCCACTTCTTCCTCCCTATTCGTTTCATTCAGTGTGACAACGGCCGTGAGTTTGACAACATTAAAAATCGTACCTTCTTCTTAACACATGTCATCCTTCTTCGATTCTCTTGTCCCTACACTTCTCCTCAAAACGGTAAAGCCGAGCGTTCTCTTCGCACCATCAATGACATTGTTCGTACACTTCTCGTTCAGTCCTCCATGCCATCAAAATTCTGGGCAGAAGCACTCCACACAGCCACCTTTCTTCTGAATATTCGCCCCTCCAAAACCAATCCAAATATCACTCCCTATTACTCTCTTTTCCTTTGCCATCCCAATTACTCCGAGGTTCGTGTTTTTGGTTGTCTTTGCTTTCCAAATGCCTATGCCACCTCTGAAAACAAACTTTCTCCACGATCTATCCCGTCTGTCCTCCTTGGTTTTTTCGACGAACACAAAGGTTACCGCTGTCTAATACAAGCAACAGTTTTATTCATCTATCAGTTAGCATTAGATGAGCACTAGTAGCTATGTGGTCACTGCTTTTATCACTTCATCGATCTCCTTCGCCCAGCGATAGTGGGTCCAATGTAGTGACAAAATTACACTTGAGAGGGCCACACACTTCTCGAATCGGCCGCTCCCAGAATTAGAATTTTAGACTCTGTGATGTGCGTAATTAGGCCCATTTTAATGCCTGGGTGCTTAGATGGAGTGCTAATAAGTGCATGAAAAAGTTAGAAGATAAACACATAGCCAAACAATCCGTGGGTGGGAGAGCTTCACATCCTACACAAGGAAAACAAAGTCAGTCAACCCTTACCCAACAGGTCAATACTACTACTACCATTCTTCGTGTAGTTAAATCCATTCCATTCCATGAGATATTTTTCTCCAAGACAATGACCCGATGAACCTGAGCAACTCAATCACACAGCCAATGAGAAGAGCCTTTGCGCGCGTGCTCAGTGAGTTTCTTCTACCCATAGTCTTCCGATTTTCTAGTGTGACTAGCTGTCCGAAACTTGGCAACGGACACGCCATGCATTTCAAGTTTCAGCTGTCTACCGTGAAAAACACGCTGAGACGAAAGTCTCCGGTAGAGAAAAATACCAATTATACACGTCGCGGTTTCCATTTCTTCTCGTCTACATACACTACTAGTACGTACTCAACTTCCGCCACACGGCTTAGCTACAGGCCATAGCTGTACAAGTAGTCAAGTAATGCACCTGGAATTCCCCGAGCCGTGAGTGTCGCCGTTGCAAATTTGCAATTGCTCTACTGTTTCGTAGCCCGCCCACTTGCACGACGAGCTCCGCCATATCGAACAGATCTGACCAGAATTATCAATCGGCGCTGTTATTCCCGCGACGTCCAGCCAAAGCACAGCGCACCCAGGAAAACTCTACACGCCCACTTGCCTGTCTGCAGCTTTGCGTGCCGTGCGCCGACTTATCAACCACCGTTGTAGCACAAAACATTATCTTCCAGGCAGCGGCTGAATAACTTTTTTTTAAAACACCCCATATATTAATTTGGTAAAACAATATTCTTGCAATCGTTCATTACAAACGTAGCCACACACAGGGACGGAGACAGGATTTCGACATAGGGGGGCGAGGTTTCACACTAAGTCTCATACGCGAAGTCTATGTTGTAAAAAAAATCTTAGGTTCTAGTCTAATGGAGATGCCATGGTGCAAACTTATCTTTTTTTAATATATTCATCGCATTCTCATGAACAAAACTTGAAAGAAAATTGACAACTGACAAAAAAAATTCACAACACTAGAAACACAAGATAATCTTATGAACTAATAATTTGTAGTAATGCAATGTAGGTGAATAATACATTACCTAATCTCATTATTTGTTGGAATTGGCGAGATGGACCTCACTGATTCAACTCAATCCCAAAATCAGAATCGGCAAAAGCATGCGATTTTCTTGAAGCTATCAAAGAAGAGTGGTACAAAGAGAACAATGATTAGTTTGGAAATGATAAACCAGGACTAATCTAGGTCTCAAAATAAACTACCTTTTTCCTCGTTTCGTTGCCGTTCATCGGCAATATCCCCGTGTATCAGGCGCTCGCCGGCGGTTGTCTCCTACCCTTCTCCGCTGCTCTTGATTGCGATGCAATGGATCGCACAAGTAAAAAATTTATAATTGATTCTAAATCCGTATGATCATACTTGTATGATTTTAAAAGAAACAAACTAATCTGATGTGAAAATCAACTACCTTTTCCCTTGTGTTGTTGATGTTCATCCGTGCTTCCGGTCAGCTGGGAACCGGCAACATGTGCGTACATGTGCGTGGATCGACACCCGCGTACCTGGCGCCGCCTTCCCTTCTCCGCTTCTCGATGGCGGCCCAACGGAGAGATCCGATCGCAGCAGCCAGCAGGCGTTAGTCTCGATCGCAGCTGCGGCTTGGAGAGATTAGCGATATGTGCGTTCGTAATCAGGTCGTGGCTGCGTGTTAACAGGCCTATTTGCCTTCCAAGATGGCCTGCAAGGCAATTCTCCTTTATGATTTTATTGCTTTTAGCCTGCAATGGGCTGTACATGGGCTGATCCGTTCACGTTAATGAGAAAAGGCGTGAAAAAGGACTGGGGGGGGGGGGGGGGGGGGGGGGGGGGGGCGAAGCAAGCACGGAACAAGCGGGCAAGGGAAAAAAATTAGCGATTAGTTGATCGCTATCGAGGGACGAGACGATCGTTAGGGGGGGTCTCGCCCCCCTTGTCCCCCCTTAGATCCGTCCCTGGCCACACAGGGCGGAACACTATTACATAAAGCACCATCGGACCTGCTATCAAAACTAAATTTAGCAATCTCGTGCGCCACCCTATTAGCCCGCCTATCAATCTTCACGATCTTTAATTCCTTTATAAGTCTTGATACGCTTGACGTCTCCTTTTTTAGATCCCCAAGAGGAGACCTGTCAATGGAATCTTTGACCAGAAAAGATGCAACAAAAGCACAATCAGTTTCCAGAATAATTGATTTATGAAAAGTAATACCGATGTATAACCCGGCGAGGGCCGCACACAGTTCCCCTTCATCCACACTACTACTCCCTCCGTCTAACTTGACTACTACTCCCTCCGTCCCATAATATAAAAGCGTTTTTGATACTATACTAGTATAAAAATCGCTCTTATATTATGAGACGGAGGGAGTAGCAGTTGTTTTCTGTATGAATAAACCAAGAGAGTGCCAGTGTAGTGTGTTATCTTCAACGATCGCTGTGGTAGCCAGCATACGCGGTGCTCCCTGGCGAGCAAGTGCTGGACTTTTCTGTCTGGTCGATCCGGATCATGTCCCTGTCACGTATGGACGGACGGACAATTGCATTGCATGTGTGTTTCTAGCTAGTTTCTTGTTTGTACCGTTCGCTTCCCCGGCTAGGAATTTTCCTGTGGATGGTGAAGTTGTAGATGAGCAGCCGCCTCCAAAAACTTCCAGAAATAGGGTCCTCGCTAGTCCATGTCACATTACGACAAGCCAGCACACAGCATCCATCTATCTATCCATCTATCTACCTGAAAACACGCATAACATAAGCCCAATCCACTTTCGTAAGCAACAATAATTCCGCCACAAGCCTGATCCGAAAAAGGGCCATATAGAAAGGAGAAGGGATCAAGTCGTGACATGCAAACAGCCGCACCCATGGGGCGGACAGCTAGCCAGCACACATCTTCCGCAACAAGAACCATCTTTTCCATCCGTAGACCATGCTACGATCTATCTATCCATCCATCTTCATCATCTAGCTATAGATATAGATAGATAGCCCTTGAGCGACCCAACCCACGAGCTGACTGACCCACACCAACGCCAGCCCATCGGCGAGCCACGCTCTGACCACGTATCTATGTCTCAGCCCACGGGGGTGACGTCAATGCAAAGTCCAACACAGCAGCAGCAGCAGCAGCTTTTTTATATGGTTTGCACTCACCGGAAAGCGAGGGAAAAAAAATCGAAACTAAAAACAGCAGAACAAAATACAGGTAGCAAACCACGGGACGAGCCACGCGGAGCATGGTATGGGCATGGCAGTGGCACCGTACCACCACCCATGCCATACACGACACCCACCCTGCCGCTGGGATCTCTCCTTCCTATATATCCCCCCGCGCTCGCTCCCCTCAGCATCAGTTACCAACAGAAGAGACAGCCATACTCCACAGCTAGCGCTACCAGTGTCGTGCCGTTACTGAAATGGACAGCACGAGCTGCCTCGTCGACGACACCTGCAGCAGCGGCGGCGCCTGCACGGACAAGCTCAAGGCGCTGGCCGCCGCGGCGGGGCCGCTCGAGCGCATGGGCAGCGGCGCCAGCGCGGTGCTCGACGCGGCCGAGCCGAGCTCCGAGGCCGACTCTGGCGGCGCGGGCGCCGGCTGTGCGGGCGCGGGCGTCGGCGCGGCGGGGAAGCTGCCGTCGTCCAGGTACAAGGGCGTGGTGCCGCAGCCCAACGGGCGGTGGGGCGCGCAGATCTACGAGCGGCACCAGCGCGTGTGGCTCGGCACGTTTGCCGGCGAGGCCGACGCCGCGGCGGGGCCGCTCGAGCGCATGGGCAGCGGCGCCAGCGCGGTGCTCGACGCGGCCGAGCCGAGCTCCGAGGCCGACTCTGGCGGCGCGGGCGCCGGCTGTGCGGGCGCGGGCGTCGGCGCGGCGGGGAAGCTGCCGTCGTCCAGGTACAAGGGCGTGGTGCCGCAGCCCAACGGGCGGTGGGGCGCGCAGATCTACGAGCGGCACCAGCGCGTGTGGCTCGGCACGTTTGCCGGCGAGGCCGACGCCGCGCGCGCCTACGACGTCGCCGCGCAGCGCTTCCGCGGCCGCGACGCCGTCACCAACTTCCGCCCGCTCGCGGACGCCGACCCCGACGCCGCCGCCGAGCTCCGCTTCCTCGCCGCGCGCTCCAAGGCCGAGGTCGTCGACATGCTGCGCAAGCACACCTACTTCGACGAGCTCGCCCAGAACAAGCGCGCCTTCGCCGCCTCGGCCGCGCTCTCCGCGCCCACCACCTCGCGCGGCCACGCCTCGACCCCCTCCCCGGCCGCCGCGCGCGAGCACCTGTTCGACAAGACGGTCACGCCCAGCGACGTGGGCAAGCTGAACAGGCTGGTGATACCGAAGCAGCACGCCGAGAAGCACTTCCCGCTGCAGCTCCCGGCCGCGGGCGGCGAGAGCAAGGGCCTGCTCCTGAACTTCGAGGACGCCGCCGGCAAGGTGTGGCGGTTCCGCTACTCGTACTGGAACAGCAGCCAGAGCTACGTCCTCACCAAGGGCTGGAGCCGCTTCGTGAAGGAGAAGGGCCTCGGCGCCGGAGACGTCGTCGGGTTCTACCGCTCGGCCGCCGGCAGCACCGGCGAAGACAGCAAGCTCTTCATTGACTGCAAGCTGCGGCCGAGCACCAACAGCCCCGGCCCCGCAGACCCCGTGGACCAGTCGTCGGCGCCCGTGCAGAAGGCCGTGAGACTCTTCGGCGTCGACCTTCTGACGGCGCCGGCGTCGCCGGAGCAGGGGATGCCGGGGTGCAAGAGGGCCAGAGACTTGGCGAAGCCGCCGCCTCCGACAGTGGCGTTCAAGAAGCAATGCATAGAGCTGGCGCTAGCGTAGAGTTGGAACTATTAGCTCGATCGATCTCTTCTCTCCAGCTAGGCGGCGGTTTTTGCTCGCATAATTCAGGTGGTAGAGCTTAGCTTAATTAGTCCCTTGTTGGTATCTATATCAACTTTGTTTGTTTATTTGTCATGTTGTTGCATGCCCTGATGTAAATCTTATCCTCCAAAAGTGTATACTACTAATTGAGGAAGCCCTAGAATGCTAGCTTAGATCGTTCAACCGACGACGACGACGAAGAAGAAACATATAATAACATTTTGAATGTAGCCTAGCTCATCAGTTTCCTTGTCAAAAACTGAAGCATATCCTATTTGGTAGTACTAGAAGTATCTAGATATTTAGCGTCCATTTTGACCTAGCTTTATTTCTTGCGCATTTTTATACCCTTCTACTCACTCCGTCCCAAAATTTTGTTTTACATTTGTCGAGAGATACGGATGTATTGGGACGAAGGGAGTAGTATTTATATGCACACCCTGAGACGTGATGTGATTGTTCTGTAGCTAAGCACACCGGTGCATGCATGAGCCAAGTTTGGAAAGAGAAAGAGAAGCGGTGCAGTGTAGAGCCAATGTTATGGCAGGTAGGGATGGAGCGCGCCCATGGCCGCATGCATTGCATGCACACGCTAGAGACATCTGCTGCTGTAGATGATATGATAAACTTATCAGCTACAGAGCAGAAGAGCTGCCTTTTACAGGGATATATGCAGTATGCTGGCGATCGCCAGTAGAAAATATGATGAAATACTACTAGATCTGAGGAAAACAAAAAACAGATGCACTGTCCCTGTAACACATGCATTCTGTTCATCACACGGGATAGATAGCAACACAACACGTATAGTGCAGGTGGTGGCCGGGCCTGGCCGCTTTGCCGCTGGCCTGGTGTTGGTGGGTGGTTGCTAGCTACTAGTAGCGCACGCAGAACAACCAGTTGCACGCCTACTTGTTGGTTGTTTATTCATGCGCATGCAATGCAAGCCGTGATCCTTGACATGTGCAACACATTGCCGTCAATTTCGCAGTAGCTTATGGTTTTTGCCAGCTTGTCGCTGCTGTGACCGAGCCGCCGGCCTCCAGCTCATGTGTGAGGTAGATTGTGCGGCCGTGCACATCTTCTGATCGGCACTGCGCGCGAGACGACATGCAGCTCGTAGACACCATACGGACGGATCGTCGTGTTGGTGATGCTACGGGGCCCAAGGCCAACAGATCGTTTCGTTGGCTTTGACCGGCCAAAGGAAAGGAAGCCAACGGTTGGTCGCCGGTGGGATCTTGGGGAATGGTAGGCTAAGGCATGCGACCGGTGACCTTCAGACAGCCTTCTTCACAGTAGTACGTAGTTTTCACTCTGTCCACCATTGTAGAGGCTGGAGTACTCTAGAGGCCGAGGATTTTCCCCCGGAATAACAAATCAGCTAGTTGAAGGAGCATTTGTTACTCTTCCGTCCAGTCCAGTCGGTAGGCGCAACTCTTTCACGCAGCTGTCGTGCGTCCAAATCAATGGTACACTCGTCGTCGGTAGTACTACAAGCAAACGGAGCATCACAATAAGTGCTACTACTAGTATACTTACAAAATTTCATGAAAAAATATACTGTATGTATTGGCATGCAAGAAACGATGGAAGCATGGTGAGGCGATCCACCGAGCAGCGGCAGGCCGTCTGCATTTGGCGCCACGTACGGATAGATGGGGGAAAGAGAGAGACGCGGCGTACACGGCTCTTGAGGAGGAGATGAGGGCCAAGCCAGGCCAAGGGGGGCTGCTGCTGCCTGCCTGCCTGCCTGCCTGTCTCGACAACAACAATAACAAACTGCATGCGGCAACACGGGGACAAGCTGCCGATATAAAGACCTGCTCCTCGGTCACTTCGCCGCCTAACATTGTTGCCACCGGAAAAGTATCAGGTGATACCAGCCCTTAAATGCTACCATGATACCAAGTTAAAAAATTCAAATTTAAACATGTCAAAAAAATTTGAAAAAATTTATGGATGTTCACAACACATATGTCGAGAACCTCTAAAAAAATTCAGATTAAAATTCGAAATACACAAGAAAAAAAAACAAATTCAGATGTGAATAGTGTCATTTTTGCTTTTGTCTTCATTTGTTACTATTCATGATGGATTTGTCTTTTTTTTCTCTATGTGTATGTCAAATTTTGATCTGAATTTTTTAGGGGTTGTCGACATATGTGTTGTGAATATCCATGATTTTTTTCAGAATTTTTTGACATGTTTAAATTTGAATTTTCTAACTTGGTATCATGGTAGCATTTAAGGGCTGGTATCACCTGATACTTTCCCGGTGGCACCAGAGCTCCTTTTCTTTTTTCTTTTTCTGCATCGAGTTGGCGCCAGAGCTCATAGCGTAGGTACTCTACACCGAGCCTAGTAGTAGTACTACTAAATTGCAAAATATACTCCCTCCGTCCTAAAATAAGTGTCTTAACTTTGTACTAATTTTAGTACAAAATTATAGTAAACTTGAAACAGTTATTTTGGGACGGAGGGAGTACATATTTTCTTGCGGCGAAATTGCAAATGTATACTCACTGTTTGCAATGGAACTATGAAGTGCACTGGAACCTCCCGCAAAAAATAAAGTGCACTGGAACCATGGAAGTAGGTCCGCGTCGACCGACACTCACACCCATCCGCTCGATTGCGCGCTGCCGAATGTGGGTCATTGGCCTGGTTGGACATTTGACCGACCATGAGAGGCTGGAGTCGCATTCAGACGTGTGTCACAGGTTTCTGTGGGAGGACGGAAGTGCCTAGGCTGGAATCTTTCTAGAAGACCAGGGCGGGAAGGATGCCGTTTTCTCGGTTGCCACGACGCTTGGACAGATGCACGCACGCATGTGCCGTGTCATGATTCACTGCTCGCGCTCGACAATTGTCTACCTATCCTATCTCACGCTCGCATCGCAGCAGCAGGATTCCTGTGGCTTAGCAGTAATTTTTTTTTACCACTCCATGGTTGAAACTGACGCGGCTTTTGTTGCAATCCAAGCTCTGAATCCAGGAGCCGGGGCTGTGAGAACAGCCAGCCCGGCTTTACCTCGTCCCCACCGCCCCTTCCCGGAAGTTTCCCGCTGCGGCCACGCGCGCGTGAGGCCAACAATACAAAAGCAGCGGCGACGTGCTGGTTCATTGCCCCTTCCGCAAGTTAAATCATCCGTCAAGTCTCTCTGGCAATCCGCAGAGCAGAGCTCCGTCTGTCGCCGACGCGGTGGCCGCCAGCGCCAGTGGTCACATGCAGTGCAGTCGCTAGTCGGTGTGTAGTACGTTGCCGTGTCGTTCCCTCCGCGATCCTGGACTGACTCGTGGTCGATCGGTCGATGTGCGGACGAGGGATTCGCAAGGAACACGCGCAAGTGCTTCCTGTTTATTGGTACACCACTACGACTATAGCTGGTTCAGAGCAACTCCAACGCGCCGACCCAAATAGACGATGCATTTGTCCGTTTTTTGTTCGTTTGGGTCGGCCCGGCGAACATCAACGTTGGTTTCCACATTTTGATCGGCACATGCGTCCAACGCTGGCACGACCCATTTTGATAGCGCGCGAAAAAAAATAAAATACAAACATTTTGAAAATTAAAACAAACATTAAAGCCGGCCACGAAGGCCGGCGATAGTCCACGCGTCCACATCTAAACATAAAAAAAAGCTAACTACGAGGCGGCGCGCTACCCTAGGCGTCCTCGTCGTCGTTGTCGGGGCCGATGAGGTCGATGAGCGTCGGCGCAGGGCCGGCCCAGGGGAACGCCGTGTTCCATACGACGTTGATGTCGGGCGCGGGCTGTGCCGCCGCTTCCTGGGCCTGGCGCGCCTCCTCCTCGACCTCGCGCTGCTTCTCCTCGGCGTCACGCTCGAGCATCTCGAGGTATTCGTCGTCGCGGCGCTCCTCGGCCAGCCGCCGCTGGCGCCATTGTTCGAGGTACGCCGCCTCCTGCACCGGCGTCGCCCCCATCCAGACTGGCGGAGCACTGACCCACTCGCTCGGTCCATGAGTAGTGCTCGATGGGGGTCGGCTCCGGCTTAGCCTTGACGGGGGAAGGCGGGGCCACCGGCGGCACGACGCAGTCGCCTGTCAAGGAGAGGGCTACGGCCTCCACTTCGCGTCCGCGCCGACACATTTCGGCCGCAAATGCGTCGGCGCGGACGCGTTTGGGTTTGGGTCGGCACGTTGGGCCTTCATTTTTTTCCGCGCCGACCCAACGAACGCAGGCGGACAAAATGAGTCGCCCATTAGAGTTTGCTCTTAGTTAATACAGTCCGTACAGGCGCCGTTGTTTGCAATCTCTGCAACCTGCACTGCACATGAAGGAGGAGGGTAGCAAGTCAACCCTGCGCTCCTGCGAAAGTTTATTGAGTGACAGGCCGGGCTGACCTTGGCTCGGATCTCGGCGTGTGCGAGGTCGTTTTCCGCGGGTCTTCCCCGGCAGCATGCATGGGTGTTTCGCACGAAGCCCCTTGTCGTTTCTGAGTTCTGAAATGCTTAGCCCTGGTCATCGCGATGCCGATGCCGTGCTTTTGTTTCCTACGAGCCTAAGAGCATCTCCAGCGGAATAACGCCGAGCCGCAAAACACTTTTGCATTTCGCGGAAAAACAGCTTTGCGGATCGGCGTGGGCAACCGCAGAGTCAGACCCTGCAAAATGGACCTGTATAAAAGGATATTCGCGGAATATGTTTTTTTACGGGTCGGCTTTGTGGGGTTTGCTCGGGCATCGCTCCCGTCGGCCCGCAAATTCGAAATTTGCAATTCAATTTCACACAAGAAAATATATTTCTTTGCTTTTTCAACGGCATTGGATACATAGTACTTCACCAAATCTTTGCTAGAATAGCAAGACCAAAGAAAATAAGAACTACAATTATGCATTTTAGAAGATATCCAACTTCCATAACTACTTCCACTAGTTGGACCAATATCTTCTCCATGCATTCGTTGTTGATGCGGATTCTTGATTTTGCATTCTTCATTCTTCTTCTTTGGTTCTAAAGAAGTAGACGCTGCTTCCCCTCTACTTTCTTCTCTAATTGCACATGCAGCCGCATCATTCACTTCAATTATACTAAGGAGTGCACGAACATCTATTAAGTTTCTTTCCATCAATAAATCAATGTATTCTCCTTCCCAAAACCAAAATGAGCATCCATCTTCCTAAACACATGACGATGTTCAAAATGAGCTATCGCAATTGAACCGAAGAATACGGTGACAAAGCCGAATGAAAACAACACATACCCCGTCGTTTTCTCATTTGAAGAACACCCATCCGGGGTGCTTCGGCGTGCCCGAATTTAGCCGCAGCACTGTCCGCGTGCAGTCGTCGCACTGTATGAGCGGCATCGGCGAGCCGCAGAGCCGCTGCAAAAGCGCCGAGCCCGGCGGCCGGCCGGCCGAATCCCTGCCGGCAAACCGTCGGCGGCGGCTACAGGACGAACCCGTACCTGCATGTGGCGATGGGGCTTTGCCGGGGCTGTGCGGGGTGCTCCCCGACCATTCCATCGCTTGGCGCAGCCACCGGTGGCCGGAAAAGCCAAATCCGGCCGCCCGCGTCGAACGGCCGACGATCCGCAACTTTCTGGCCCGCCGACGCAAGAGGGAGTGGCGGAGGGTAACCTCGGGCGTGTGGCGGCCTTTCGGCGTGATCCCGCCGGCTACTTTCGTCAGAATCGTGGGCGGCGGCCCGGTGGCGGGGCGAGGGGGAGAGGGGCGGTGGTAGGTGGGGAAAAGCGCGGGCTGAAATGTCCTCCCCACCAACCGCTCCCGCTATATACAGGGCGCCGACGGGCCGGGGGAGGGGGGGCCCGCTTTTTCGCGGGTTGGGACGGGAATTATGCCGCGCCCCGCAAAAACTTTTACGGGTCGGACGCGTTCGCGGGGTCTGTTCGGGCAGGATTTTCCGCGCCGACCCGTATTTTGACGGTTATTTTACAGGTCGTGGTTTTTTACGGGTTCTGTTAGAGATGCTCTAAGGCTCTAACTATGTAAAGCATGAGTGAGAGTGTGAGACCAACCAACACACTGCCTATGAATTGCTAGGAAGACGAAATAAACAAATTGAGTACACCACCTTGCATACATTTCCTAGACCTACGCACTGCCGCATGAAGTGGGAGTGTTCATCGCTTGTTAATTAATCAGACTGCGAATGACTTCACTGTAAAATCTACTACTAATGTGCTCGTCGTCTATAAGACTAGAACCTCGCTACTAGTAGCTAGATTCTGTGTGATGCCAGCTTCACATACGATGCTTCAGACAGGACAAATAAGTCTGCTGGTCAAAGTCAATAAGTCTGCCATATTATCTCTTGAGTATTCGCCGAGACTCTGTGCTCAGCTCTACAAATATTAGGGTCCGTTCTGTTTGAAGCTATAGGTCGCACAGACTTGTCTGCCTACCAAAGCGTGGAAAAGAGTTCGAAAAATAAGTTGCACCAATCATACTCCATTGCAGACAAATATACTGTTTGAGCGACAATTATAAGGGATTTCTCGTGTAAATGTCAAAGTAAACGTTTGAAGGGGTTCGAAAGCGGGCTGGAACAAAAGCTGGATCAAGGAAGGCACTAGTGGGATCAACACTATGCCTCGTGAATCTCTACCAGAACTGGAATTGGAGAGGTGCTTAAACTCGTACTGTCGGTTTCTCATTACTCCGCAGGAGAGTATGTAGTCAGCAGTATCTCCAGTAAAAAAATGTATCTTCAGGCCAACTGATCGCTGCATGATTTTTGGGAAGGCAAAACGGAAAATGCGATTAGTTGATAGATTTGGGGTTAAATTAAACTACAAGAGTCGAGATCGCCGCCTAATATATCTATACTCCTTGCAGCAAAGTGGGAGTTGCGAATTCGACAAATCTGAGCCCGATTTTTCCTTCAACCCTTGCCGAATGAGGAAGCAACGCAGAGAGATATTTAATCGCCAAGTAGTGCTGCCCAAGTTGTTAATCTGCTGCGTGGCTCTTGGTGTTCACGCAAAGGTGTGTGACAAAACAGCAGGCCACATGTGCTCGAGCACACACTAGTAGCTATTTTACTACTACTCCACTTGGAAAACGAAAAACGGAGACGGATAATCTTCACAGCCACATGCATGGGCCTGCGACGCCATTGGCAGCTTTGGACACTAGTCAAACTTCACAGCCACAGGCCATTTTCTATCAGTCCACAGCAGATGCGTGCGTGTGTACATAGTACCAGTATCCTAC
The DNA here is from genome assembly GCA_011799875.1 of Thinopyrum elongatum. Lineage (NCBI taxonomy): Eukaryota > Viridiplantae > Streptophyta > Magnoliopsida > Poales > Poaceae > Thinopyrum > Thinopyrum elongatum. Next base: position 372,956,336 of record CM022299.1, on the reverse strand, counting down.
TACTACCAGAACGAAATTATTTAATTTTTAATTAAAAGGAACCAGCTTGCAGCGCATCAAAAGCACACTTGGTCAAGTGGTTAGGCTCCATCACGTACTGTGGGCGGATAGTTTATTACAGCGGTGCGTGTGACTACATGCATGGTTGCACTATCTCCTCGTTGGGTTTGAAAGCTACTACTCCACGAGCGCTCTCTTCGGCCGGAGAGCTACGGCGGGCCATTTTGAAATTAATGGGCCGTGCTACGTGTCCATTGGCCGATCTTTGATCGGCCAGCTCACGAGCCATCGAATCTAGCGCAATTTTGCGGCCGCTTTCTTTACTTTTGCAACAAAAGTCGTGTTGCGAGAATCCTTTAGAAACATAGGTCTTATTGCAGAAATATTTGCAACAAAGGTTGCGTTGCGGAATTTTGTTTTTCATCTTCACTTTTTTGCAATATATATGATGTTTCTAAAGGATTTTTGCAACATGGATGATGTTCCGGAATTTTTTTTGCAATGAGAGACGATGTTGCAGAACTTTTTTGCAATGAGAGATGATGTTGTTGAGGACTTTTGCAACATGGATTATGTTGCATAATTTTATTTTTTGCAATGAGAGATGATGTCGCAGCAGCACTGCCTTCATTGTCGTTGCCATTTGCGACACCGTCGTTTCAATTGCAACAGGGAGGTACTCAGTGATGGCCGGAGACGACATGGAGGAGGTCGGCGCTTGATGGAGAAGAAGCGTGGCGGAGGAAGTGGTTGCTGGCCGGCGAGTGACGGCGACACCGCCCTCTCTACACAAGCTCACGCAAAGTGGGCGCCATGGCCGTGACCAGCAGAGGGGCAGAGGGGGCTGCGAGGTTAGAGGGAGAAGGAGGAAAAGGAGGAGAAAAAGAAGAGGAGGCGGGGCACGGCTCATCGGTGAGGCAGCGCGCGCGAAACGGTGGTGCAAAGCACGGGACAGTGCTTGCGATCTAGGCTCCGGAAACGAATGAGCGGTTGCTCAGGGTATGGAACTGACCCCTTGTTGCGGTCAAAGGATTGCAACAAGGAGCGAGTTGCAAAACTCTATCCATTGTCACATGGCGCACGCTACTCGCAAGGACAATGATGATTACGCCAGAGCGGTTTGTGGGCCCACGGGCACGTGGCACACGCACAAGAAGATCGATGTGGTCGGAACATCCGCCGACTGAGTCCAATTGTTTCCCTTTAGGAATAGAGAAAGACTAGAGGCAAATGCGCGCTTCGCCGCCCCGTTTTTCACTTGTCGGGATTACTTTTTGTTTGCACTAGCATGTTATTGTTGTCGGATGTTTCGTTCTGGTTTTATCCGTGCTGACTTGAGTTTTAATCATGTTCTAGCGGTGTTGTTTCGTACATATATCATGTTGGGCTGCTGTTTAAGATGGTATTTGTTCTGAAAGAAGGGTGGGGTTGTTTGGTGTGTGGTTGTGATAGCCTTACACGTTTCGGCATCAATGTCGGTCTGTGTTGTTTGATGAAGTTGTTGCTATAATGCGGTCCCATGAAGCCCCCGCTCACTCAGCTTGGCTCCCTCCTCCGCTCGCTTAGTTTTTTCTGCTCGCTCCAATGCTAGCTCATAAAACCGGCTATCATTAATTTATTTGAAAAAGTTTATTTAATCAAAAGATGTTCACATATTTTTTTTAAAATGTTGCAAATTAACTATCGGCGTCGAAGCACGATCACCTATGGGGCAGGGCAACCCCTTTGTGGTTCGGCAAGGGGACGAACACATCACACAAAGAGCAGAAACAGCAGGACATCGCGATGGTGGACAGCTCTCTTTACCCAGGTTCGGGCCGCTTTGCAGCGTAAAACCCTACTCCTGTTGTGGTGCATTGATTGGAGGAACACGAAGGCGCAGAGTGCTCAAGCCCGACAAGTGTGCCTCGAGGGAGCAGCTATACGCGTACAAGTGTTGGGGGGTCTAGATCTCGAACCCTTTGTGTAAGGGAACGCAGCAGAAAATAAAAAATTTCCGCCCTACGCACCAGCCCAGGACCACTATGGAGACTGCATACAAGGTTTTGATCATTTCGTTACCGACTCGTAGCGCAGCGGAAGTAGAGTCGATGACGATCGTCGGTGCAGATCCCCGCAGCTAGGATTTACAACCTCCCAACCGCGAGGATGTATACCCTCATCCGCCACCCGGACAGCCCTCCGGGAGGCGGTCGGACAGTCCCCGGACGGTGTCACGGACAGCCCTTCGGGAGGACTCACAGAACTCGGACCGTCACATGGACAGCCCTTCGGGAGGCACTCACGAATAGCCCCATGGGCACTAAGATCGAAACTACGACCTCTCTACAGAGTTGCACACATACGGTGTCATCTATCCGGCAGGGCTTCGCCGTCCAGAACTAGTTCCCACCGGAACCCAGACAGCCTTTCAGCTCTACGAAACTCTTTTCGTGGGAGGGAGAGAGAAGCCAGATAATTGCATGGCATGAGTATGAGAGCAAGGGGATGAAGGAGATGGCAGCCCCAACTCCTCCTTTTATAGGCCAAGGCAAGGGGTGGGGTGGGATGTTGAAATACCAAAATACCCAAGCTTCATGTCACACATGAAAGGGCATAATGGTAACACAAGGGGGGCACCAAGGGGACACCACCATGGCAGCCCTTGGGCCGGCCCACATCTTGTCCCCCCCCATGGGGGGGGCCCCCCAACAAGCCACCAACATGTCTCCATGAAACATGCATGCTCCCTAGACAAAAAGCCACCAAACATGCAACCCCCGATTCGTGGGATCTTGTCCCCTCGCGCTGAGACAAGATGTTTTCCGCGAAACTTTTTCTGAAAAATTCCAGAAGGTCCCAGAACATTTCTAGCACCCTCTAAAATTATTCTGGGCACGATCCGAAACATTTTCGGTGCGGTGGTTTTTATCAGCGGAAAGCATCAACAGCGGTTACGGCAGTTTCGGAACATTTCCGGTTTTTCTCTCTGAAAATTCCCAGAAGTTCCCAAACCAATTCTGGCATCCTCTGAAAATTTCCAGGCGGTGCCGAAACCCTTTTTGACCAAATAATATATTCCGAAACAACTTTTCGGTTTTACCGAAACTCTTTCGGTGTTCTCTCTCTCGGAACTCTTCCGTTGTCTCCGAAACATTTTCGGTGACTTTCTCTCAGACTCCCTGTCTAGCGTTCAACAGATAGATGACCCTTAAGCGTGTGACCCTATAGGTTCGGTGAAGTATAGACATGACCGGAACTCTTTCCGATCAATGATCAACATCGGAGCCGTGGACACCCATATTGACCCCTATACCCACACGAATAAATATTCGAGTGAGCCTCCAGTTGCCGTGTGCTATTCCTGTTGCTTCGCGATATGTTACAAATACCCGAGGTGAGACATGTTGGCATTCCCGTGGATCAACAAATTGTCCACTATGCTAGTTACCTCGTTACCGGTATTGTTCTCTTTTCTCGTTACCGTGTTGCGGCATCCCCGTGATCAAATCACAAAGTGTCTGGCCAGACGATGATGGATACCGTAACACCGAGAGGGCCCAGAGATATCTTTCCATCGTCGGAGGAGCAAATCCCAATCTTGAGCTATCAAGTTACTTGACATAATTTTCCATGAACCCGTAAGCCGCCGTAATAGCCACCCATTTACGGATGACGTTTAACAAACCCCAAAGTTCATGAAGCAAGCATGAAGAAACCCGATACTCTCATGGTCTAAGGAATCATGCAAACGTTAACCATCTCTGTGTTATTAACCATTAACTTGTGACGAATGTATCTCATAGCATAACATCAATCGGGTCGATTCAACACAAATGTTCTTCTAACATTGTGCCCTCAAAGTTGCTGGCATAGACATGCCCATGATCAGGAAAACAGAACCATCATGCAACACTTGAGCTAGTCATAGAGGCTTGACTAGGAATACATTTTATCGTTTATTATCCCACACGTGCATATGAGTTTTCCTCCAAGCCTCGTTTTATTGCAGACCCGAGAACCATAGCAGTTATAGCATAGAACATAAACCTAATTATGAACAGGGAGATAATCAATAACATTTATTATTGCCTCTAGGGCATATCTCCTACACTTTGCTAGGTTGCCTCGGGCCTCCTTTTATAGGTTAAGGGGCGACCACAGTGGCAAAACAGTCATTTTAGCATGATTAGATAGCTAACAGTGCTATCATACCTAACTCTGACAGTTAGGACAAAGTGCATTAAATGCACTGCCAGGTGTCGTGCTGATGTTGAAGCCCGGCAAGCCTGCCGCGCCGCTTATTCGTCCTCTCCTTATTAGCGTGACACACCATCAGGATGGGTGTTAATAAAGCTAATATCTTCTCCAGCAGGTTGCCAGGTACCCAACGGGATCCACCTAGCCACTTGAGAGCTTGAGACCGCATTGATTAATGACTTGTGTGCGATGAGGTGGAGCGGTGGCATCCTGGCGGAGGCCTGCCGATATGGAGTCTGCCGGGGTCATGCCTTGAAGTCTTGACGGGCCCCGGGGTCCTTGCCGGGGCGCCTTTGGCTTCCCCCCTAGTCGTAGCCTCGACCCTGCCTGGCTCGCCTGCCCGGCAAGGGAGACCTTCCTAGGGAGTTCTCTTGTTGACTTGATCTTCTTAATGCTCTCCTTGATCTCACGAAGAGCGGTTTCTCTGGCTTATTTTATATCAAGCCATGATACTGGGTGTATGCCTTGTTGTACGTCGGTGCATAAGGCAGGGCAACAAACGCGTATGTTCGTTGCACCGACAGGAGCCCCGGGGCCTGGCCCACACGCGCGTCCAAGGCGGCGTTGGGGTAGGCCCAATAGATGCACAGGCGTACGCATTGGCCTTACTGGAGTTGGTATGATTCTTTATTTTTTGAGTTCTTCTTTGCTTCTTCATTAATCTGAGCTTAGTCTGGCTCCCAAGTTTCCGTGGTATCTTAACCATTCGAACGGCGCGCCTCGTTCGTGTTGCAAATCAGGGGTGCACCCGTTCAAGGGAGCCCATTAGGGCGTCCACGCGGGAACCGGGGGTAACTATCATTTTACCTTTACCTCACCCACTACGCGTGCCGTTTCCGCCACGCGCGCCGCATACATGGCGCGAAGTGGGTGGTGGACGCGCAGGGTACGGGAACGTGTGCTGTTGGCGGAATGCACAGCGCCACGGATTGGAGAAGTGGGGCGCTTGATGGATCAGGACGCCATTAGGGGCACAGAGGGTTGGATTGGAGGAGATCCAGCCTCCCCCTCTGCTCCGCTATAAAAAGGGAGATGCGCGGGGGTGGCGATGCTCATCCATCTCCTCCTTCTTCTTTTCTTCCTGCTTCTGTTTTCACCATGGCAAGGGGAAGGGGCCGAGCCCGTGCTCCGGTGGTGGCGACGAGGGCTTCTTGTCGGCATCTCGCTCCTGCTTCCACTGCAGCGGCAGGGGCAGAGTCCAGTGCGCAAGGTGAAGCCACGGGGCGCGGTTGTGGTCGACGTAGTGCTCGTGGTCGGGGCGGGCGAGGTGGTGCACTCGCGGCCCCTCCGCCAGCCGCACTAACACCGATAGTAGGCCATACGGGAGACACCGCGCTAGAGTTCAGCGTGAAGCTGCGCGATCCGCCCCGCAGTCGTCTGCAGCTGCCTCGCCCCTTCGCCAGGATGATGGAGATCGAGCAGCCGCTCAGGCTGGGGTTGTGCATGAGCGGCTGCTGCAATGGCGCGGCGTGGCGGATGTTGAGTTTGCCGCACCGCATGTCATGCTTCTCAGGCGTGGTTGGAAAATCTTCGCCCGTGCCCACCATCTGGCGGAAGGGCACATCCTCCGCTTCAAGCTGGTGGAGGCTGATCTGCTCTTCATCAATGTCTTCGGGTGCTTGGTTGTTCGCTTAGGGTGTTGCACAGATAGCTCGACTGATGACGAAAGCTCCTCCTCGAGCGACAGCGACAAAGTGGACACTGACGGTGAAGACGGCGACGCCGAGCCCTCGGTCGTCAAACATGAAGATGATGACTCGGACTCCGGTTGAGCACCGGATGCACCGTCACCGTCAGCTAGGCGCCGGCAGCACCACCATCTGCAGTTGGACCCTGGCAGAGCGATTTGTTGGGGGTGCTTGGCTGGGACGTCACCGCCACCTCCAGCTGGACCCCGGCAGGCTTCCTCGTGGGCTCCGGCTTCATCTTCCCTGCCGGTGTTCCCGCCTTGCCGCGTTCCTCTGGTCCTGGCGAGGGTGACCAGGGCATCGCCTAGCCGCTCCCTCCGTCCCTGGCCTCTTCTTCTTTGATGGGGAGGTGCCCTCCCGATGTTGTCAGGCTGCGTCCCGCAAGTCCTGACGGGGTCAGGCTGGGCTTCTGCCCAAGCGCTCCTTTTTCCCTCTTTCCTTCTCAATGTAACTCCTAGGAGGAGAGGGACAAGAAATGCATTACGGGGCACTTATCTTTTTTCATATCAAAATATGTAGGCATTTGCCAAATTTTAATCAAAATTATGTAATCCTTCGCCCATGCTAGTACTTGTATGATTTGTATTTGTTTGTTTACGTAGACTTGGGAAAAGAGCTTACCGGATGTTTGTGTATGTGTTTAAACATACTGAAGGACGAGACTTCAATACTTCTTAGTAAACAAAGTTTTCTGGCAAGTCATCTTTGCCGGCCTTCGGTGTAGCTGCTACTGAAAACCACGTTTGATGAGATAAAAAACGGGTTAATTAATGAGCGATGAACAAAGGCCAACCCCTCGCCACCCCCCCCATACGTAGCTACGACTAAAACTTGTCGAGTAGACTCGAATCAAGAATAGGAGCGCGAATGGCAGAGGCGGCTAGGTTTCCCTACGTATAAGTTCCTCATACTAAAGTACAGCATGGAATAAATGAAGGGTACTTATCTTCTTTTGTTGTCCTTCTTATCGTTTCAGATAAGGGAAAGTTGTCGGAGATCAGTGCACGGCCTTGTATTCTTCTTGCTTCCCGGGGATCCACCACGATGAACCTTTTCTGTGGTCGTCAAAGGAAGAAAGAAGATAGCATATGGCTCATCATTGTATGCTAGCAAGCTTATTCAAGAGCTATCGTAATCATAATAAGATCATGTTCAAGCAAATATGTATGTGATGACCCACAAGTATAGGGGATCTATCGTAGTCCTTTCGATAAGTAAGAGTGTCGAACCCAACGAGGAGCAGAAGGAAATGACAAGCGGTTTTCAGCAAGGTATTCTCTGCAAGCACTGAAATTATCGGTAACAGATAGTTTTGTGATAAGATAATTCGTAACGGGTAACAAGTAACAAGTGTAACCAGGGTGCAGCAAGGTGGCCCAATCCTTTTTGTAGCAAAGGACAAGCCTGAACGAACTCTTATATAAAGCAAAGCGCTCCCGAGGACACATAGGAATTACTGTCAAGCTAGTTTTCATCATGCTCATATGATTCGCGTTCGTTACTTTGATAATTTGATATGTGGGTGGACCGGTGCTTGGGTGCTGTCCTTACTTGGACAAGCCTCCCACTTATGATTAACCTCTCTCGCAAGCATCCGCAACTACGAAAGAAGAATTAAGATAAATCTAACCATAACATGAAACATATGGATCCAAATCAGCCCCTTACGAAGCAACGCATAAACTAGGGTTTAAGCTTCTGTCACTCTAGCAACCCATCATCTACTTATTACTTCCCAATGCCTTCCCCTAGGCCCAAATCATGGTGAAGTGCCATGTGGTCGACGTTCACATAACACCACTTGAGGAAAGACAACATACATCTCATCAAAATATCGAACGAATTCCAAATTCATATGATTACTTATAACAAGACTTCTCCCATGTCCTCGGGAACAAACGTAACTACTCACAAAGCATATTCATGTTCATAACCAGAGGAGTATTAATTATCATTAAGGATCTGAACATATGATCTTCCACCGAATAAACCAACTAGCATCAACTACTAGGAGTAATCAACACTACTAGCAACCCACACATACCAATCTGAGGTTTTGAGACAAAGATAGGATACAAGAGATGAACTAGGGTTTGAAGAGGAGATGGTGCTGGTGAATATGTTGATGGAGATTGACCCCCTCTCGATGAGAGGATCGTTGGTGATGATGATGGCTTTGATTTCCCCCTCCGGGAGGGAAGTTTCCCCGGCAAAACAGCTCCGCCGGAGCCCTAGATTGGTTCTGCCCAATTTCCGCCTCGAGACTACGGCGCTTCGTCCCGAAAGCTTCCTTCTGATTTTTTCCAGGTCAAAAGACATCATATAGGAGAAGATGGGCACCAGGGGCCTGACAGGTGGCCCACAAGCCAGGGAGGCGCGCCCTCCATCCTGGTGGTCATCTGGTGGGTCCCCTCTTGTATTTTCTTCGCCCAATATTTTTTATATATTCCAAAATAATTCTTCGTAAATTTTCAGGACTTTTGGAGTTGTGCAGAATAGGTCTATCAGATTTGCACCCTTTTCGGTCCAGAATTCCAGCTGCCGGCATTCTCCCTCTTCATGTAAACCTTGTAAAATAAGAGAGAAAAGGCATAAGTATTGTACCATAATGTGTAATAACAGCCCATAATGCAATAAATATCAATATTAAAGCATGATGCAAAATGGACGTATTAACTCCCCCAAGCTTAGACCTCGCTTGTCCTCAAGCGAAAGCCGAAATCGATAAATATATCCACATGTTTAGAGATAGAGGTGTCGATAAAATAAAATATGGACATGAGGGCATCATGATCATCTTTTAGAACAACAATATATATTGATATATAACTCCTCATGCTAGAGTGACAATTCATTCACAGAGTAAAGTATGAATCAGAAACTTTATTGAAAACTAACAAACTATGATCTCAGTCATTGAAGCAATTGCAATTTATCATAACATCGGAAAGAGTCAATGTAAGAGCTTTTGTATAGCAAGTCCACATACTCAACCATCTCTTAGTCTTTCATAATTGCTAACACTCACGCGATACTTATGAGTTGAAAGCCTCAGTCGGACACAGAGAAAGATAGGGGCTTATAGTTTCGCCTCCCAACCTTTTATCTCAAGGGTAATGTCAACAACAATACTTTATGATAACCTACATCCGAGTGGATATATATATCTGGATCTTCCCCAACATATAGTGCTTGCCAAAAGGAAAAAGTGAAAAAAGGAAAGGTGAATATTGATACGTCTCCAACGTATCTATAATTTTTGATTTTCCATGTTGTTATATTATCATTCTTGGATGTTTTACAATCATTTTATAGTCATTTTATATCATTTTTTGGTACTAACCTATTGACATAGTGCCATGTGTCAGTTGCTATTTTTTGCATGTTTTTTACGTCGCAGGAAATCAATACCAAACGGAGTCCAAACGCAGCGAAACTTTTTGTGGATTTTTTTTGGACTAGAAGACATCCAGTGGGCCGGAGAAGCGCCTGGGGGTGCTCCGAGGGGAGCACAACCCACCAGGGCACGCCTGGAGGCCCAGGGGCGCCCTGGTGGGTTGTGCCCACCTCGGGTGCCCCCCGAACCGCCTCTTTGCTCTATAAATACCCAATATTCCAGAAACCCTACGAGAGTCGACGAAAATCAATTCCAGCCGCCGCAAAGTCCAGAACCACCGGATCCAATCTAGACACCATCATGGAGGGGTTCACCACTTCCATTGGTGCCTCTCCGATGATGCATGAGTAGTTCTTTGTAGACCTACGGGTCCGTAGTTAGTAGCTAGATGTCTTTCTCTCTCGTTTGATTCTCAATACAATGGTCTCTTGGAGATCCATATGATGTAACTCTTTTTGAGGTGTGTTTGTTGGGATCCGATGAACTTTGAGTTTATGATCAGATCTATCTTTTTATCCATGAAAGTTATTTGAGTCTTATTTGATCTCTTATATGCATGATTGCTTATAGCCTCGTATTTCTTCTCCGATATTTGGGTTTTGTTTGGCCAACTTGATCTATTTATCTTGCAATGGGAAGAGGTGCTTTGTAGTGGGTTCGATCTTACGTTGCTTGATCCCAGTGATAGAAGAGGAACCGACACGTATGTATCGTTGCTACTAAGGATAAAACGATGGGGTCTATTTCTACATAAATAGATATTGTCTACATCATGTCATCGTTCTTATTGCATTACTCTGTTTCTCTATGAACTTAATACACTAGATGCAGGCTGGATAGCGGTCGATGTGTGGAGTAATAGTAGTAGATGCAGGCAGGAGTCGGTCTACTAATCTTGGACGTGATGCCTATATAATGATCATTGCCTGGATATCGTCATGATTATTTGAAGTTTTATCAATTGCCCAACAGTAATTTGTTCACCCACCGTTTGCTATTTTTCTCGAGAGAAGCCAGTAGTGAAACCTACGGCCCCCGGGTCTCTTTTCCAATATATTTGCTTTCAAGATCTATTTTGCTATTCGCTCTTTTCTTTATTTGCAACTTTTATTTTCAGATCTATTAAACCAAAAATACAAAAATACCTTGCTGCATTTTATTTTATTTGGCGTTCGATCTATCAATATTTACTACTCTCTCATGTCCGTTTGCCAATTTTTGGCGCCGTTGCCCGAAAGGGATTGACAACCCCTTTTACACGTCGGGTTGCGAGTATTTGTTATTTGTGTGCAGGTGCTGTTTACGTAGTGTTGCTTGGTTGTCCTACTGGTTCGATAACCTTGGTTTCATCACTGAGGGAAATACCTACCGCCGCTGTGCTGCACCATCCCTTCCTCTTTGGGGAAATACCGATATAGCTTCAAGCCGCATCAAAAGGAATTTCTGGCGCCGTTGCCGGGGAGGATCTTCAACATATACCAGGTCCCTAATCACAAATCTCATCTCCTCGTAATTTACATTATTTGCCATTTGCCTCTCGTTTTCCTCTCCCCCACTTCAAAAAAATTTGCCGTTTTATTTGCCCTCTTTTTCGTCCACCGTTTTCTTGCCGGATCTGTTTTTGAGTGCAATCTTGTTGCGTAGTCACAATGACTCAAGAGAACACCAAGTTGTGTGATTTCTCAAATACCAACAATAATGTTTTTCTTAGCACTCCGATTGCTCCTCCCGCCACTAGTGCGAAGACTTGTGATATTAATACTGCTTTGCTGAATCTTTCTATGAAAGATCAATTTTACGGTACTCCTAATGAGGATGTCGCGTCCCATCTTAACACATTCGTGGAATTATGCGATATGCAAAAGGAAAAAGATGTGGACAATGATGTTGTGAAGTTGAAATTATTTCCGTTTTCTTTGCGAGATCATGCAAAAATTTGGTTTTCTTCTTTGCCTCGTAATAGTATCGATTCTTGGAATAAGTGCAAAGATGCTTTTATCACTAAGTTTTTTGCACCCGCAAAAAATATTTCCCTTAGAACCCAGATCATGAATTTCAAGCAACTTGAACATGAGCATGTTGCACAATCTTGGGAAAGGATGAAAATGATGCTAAGGAATTGCCCAACTCATGGGTTAAATCTTTGGATGATCATACAAAATTTTTATGCGGGGTTGAATTTTGTTTCTCGTAATCTTTTAGATTCCGCCGCGGGTGGTACTTTTATGGAAATTACTTTGGGTGAAGCCACCAAATTGCTTGATAATATCATGGCAAATTATTCACAATGGCATACCGAAAGAGCTCCTACTAGTAAAAAAGTTAATTCGGTTGAAGAAATTTCTTCTTTGAGTGAAAAAGTTGATGCTCTTATGAAATTGGTTGCTAGTAAAAGTGCTCCTATTGATTTTAATGATGTGCCTTTGTCTACTTTGATTGAGCAAAATAGTGATGCCGTAGATGTGAATTTTATCTCGCGAAACAATTTCAATAACAATGCTTATAGAGGTAATTTTAATCCTAGGCCTTTTCCTAGTAATTTCTCTAATAATTATGGTAATTCCTATGGTAATCCTTCTTATAATAATAATAGGAACACCTCTGATCTTGAGAATAATATTAAAGAATTTATCAATACTCAAAAAGTTTTCAATGCTTCGATGGAAGAAAAGTTGAATAAGATTGATGATTTGTCTAGAAGTGTTGATAGAATTTCTCATGATGTGGAAAATCTCAAGATGAAATTTTTTGTGCCTAAAGTTGAGGAATCAATTAAATCTCTTTATGTTTCTATGGATGAAAGTAAGAAAAGAACCGCTATGCTTAGAGCTAGAAGAGAATTTTTAGAAAAGGCGTTTTCTAGTGATTGCTTTCATAAAAGCGATGAAGATCTTAAAATGATGGGTGTTTCTTCTATTGATTCCTTGTTTAGTAAAATTAAGATTGATGAAAAAGGGACTGGAGAAGAGTCAACTTTAGTTAGAAGGCGTCCCGATAAAGTGGAGGGTGAAAATCTTGTTGAAAAATTTGATAAAAGTGGGTTTGATGAGGTCAAGACTTTAACAAGTGATGTGCCCACTATTTTGGATTACAAAGTCTTTAATTATGATAGCTTCTCTTTGATTGATTGTATTTCTTTGTTGCAATCCATGATAAATTCACCCCATGCTTATGAACAAAATAAAGCATTTACTAAACATATTGTTGATGCTATGATGAAAGCTTTGGAAGAAAAGTTGGAATTAGAAGTTTCAATTCCTAGAAAATTACATGATGAGTGAGAACCTACTATCAAAGTCAAGATTAAAAATTATGAGTGTTTTGCTTTATGTGACTTGGTTGCTAGTGTTTCTACAATTCCGAAATCTTTATGTGATGTGCTTGGTCTTACCGATATTGAAGAATGCTCTTTAAATTTGCACTTGGCAGATTCTACTATTAAAAAACCTATGGGAAGGGTTAATGATGTTATTATTCTTGCAAATAGGAATTATGTGCCCATAGATTTTATTGTTCTTGATATTGATTGTAATCCGTCTTGTCCAATTATTCTTGGTAGACCGTTTTTACGCACTATTGGTGCCGTGATTGATATGAAAGAAGGCAATATTAAATTTCAATTTCCACTAAGTAAGGGTATGGAACACTTCCCTAGAACAATAATTAGGCCTTCATATGAATCAATCATGAGGGCATCTTATGGATCTCGAAACAAAGATGACAAAACTTAGATCCTTGCTTTATGCCTAGCTAGGGGCGTGAAACAATAGCGCTTGTTGGGAGGCAACCCAATGAATAAAATTTATTCTTGCTTTCTACTTTATGTTCTTGAGTGTTTGCACAATTATGCTACTATTATAATTGTGTTTTTTTTGTTTTAATTAGTGTTTGTGCCAAGTAAAGCCTTTAGGATTATGTTGGGTGATAGTTGATTTGATCTTGTTGGAAAACAGAAACTTTTGCGTCCAGTAAAACAATTTTTAAAATTCACATCAGAGACGAAAAATTCTGAATTTTTTTAAAAGATTTATATACAAATTGCCTCTGTTTTCCTAATTTTTCAGAATTTTTGGAGTTTCATAAGTATTCTAAATATCCAGATTTCTACAGACTGTTCTGTTTTTGACAGATTCTGTTTTCTTTGTGTTGTGTGCTTGTTTTGATGATTCTATGGTTTTCTTTGATGAGTTTTTGCCATAGAAAAGTTGGAATACAGTAGATATAATGCAATAATAAAATATGAATTGGTTTGCTACAGTACCTATAGTAGTGATTTGCTTTCTTATACTAACGTATCTCACGAAGGTTTTGTTGAGTTTTGTGTGATTGAAGTTTTCAAGTTTTGGGTTATCTTACGATGGATGAAGGAATAAGGAGTAAGAAGAGCCTAAGCTTCGGGATGCCCATGGCATCCAAAGCTATTATCCAAAGAGAAGCAAGCAACTAAGCTTGGGGATGCCCCGAGTGGCATCCCCTCTTTCTTCTAACGACCATCGGTATTTTACTCGAAGCTATATTTTTATTCGTCACATACTATGAGTTTTGCTTGGAGCGTCTTGTATGATATGAGTCTTTGCTTGTTTTGCTTTGTGTTCTAAGTTATGAATCCTTGCTGGACACACCTATTTTAGAGAGCCAAAATTATGCCATGACTTGTTAGAATTGCTCTCTATGCTTCACTTAAATTTTTATGAGCTATGGATTTGCTCTAGTGCTTCACTTATATCTTTTTGAGCACGGCGTGCTTTAGTATTTTTGAAGAAATGCTCTCATGCTTCACTTAGATTTATTTGGGATTTAGTAAAATTTTTAAGAAATTCTCTCTTGCTTCACTTAAATTAATTTGAGAGAAAGAAGTATTATGCTCATGATCTTCACTTATATTTGTTTGAGCTTATCAAAAGTAACACATGAAAATTAGTTCCAAAGTGATAGATATCCAAGAAGGATATAATAAAAAATTTCATGAAGATCGTTGGACAAAATAAACTTTATTCCTTGTAATAGTTTGAGATATGATGATGTGATATGTGAGTTATGTTGATGAGTAATTGTGCTTTAGTAAGAATATTGGTGTTAAGGTTTGTGATTCCCTATGCAAGCACGAAAGTCAATAGTCATGCAATGAAATTATATCCTACTTCTGGTGCATTATTCGGTGTTAATTATGCTTAATGCTCGCTTATGAGATTATTCGTTTTTTGGTTGGTCGCTTCTCAATCTTTTGCTAGCCTTCATTTTGCACTAAGTATGATCACTACTTGTGCATCCAAAACCCTTTAAACCAGTTTTGCCACATGAGTCCACTATATCTACCTATATGCGGTATTCTTTTGCCGTTCTAAGCAAATTTGTATGTGCCATCTCTAATTTTCAAAATAAACTTCTTTTTTGTGTGTTCGTACCGCTCGCGAGGCGGTAAGGGGTGGCTAATATTTTCCATGCTAGATGTGTTATTCTCACGATGAGTGTTTATTCACTTGTGATTGCACGAGAGTAAGGCAAAGGTATTAGGGATGCCCAGTCCCGAAATGAAAAATGAATTAACTTTATGTTGTCAAATAATAAATTCCTTGGAAAGTGTTGGTATGGAGGGCACCCGTGGATACGGCTAGCCATGGAAAGTGAAAGAAATGGTGGAAAAAGGAATAAACTTTATTTTCTGCTTGGGAACCGCCTATGATATATCTAGCATGGAAAGTGTTGGGAACTCTATGTCATTTTCGTTGGTGGGAAAAGCACACCTCCCAAAATGTTTTTATCTCTAAGTTTCTCGCTTTGAGCTCTGGCACCTCTACAAATCCCTACTTCCCTCTGCGAAGGGCCTTTCTTTACTTTATGCAATTTTTATTTTTAATTTGAGTCTCCATCTTCTCTTATAAAGCACCAACTAGGAGGCACTATGATCGTACTTGAGCATTGGGTGTAGTTAATATGCGAGTGTGTTTCAAGAATGGATCAATGGTTGAGCACGATGGGCTAGGGATAACTTATTTTAGCGTTGATATTTTGAAAGACATAGTTGCTTGTTGATATGCTTGAGTATTTAAGTCATCATGTCAAAACTAGACTATTGCTTTGAATCATATAAAAGTCCAAATGTCCATGCTATAAAGGAAAGAATATGAGATGACATGTTAGGCAGCATTCCACATCAAAAATTCTGTTTTTATCATTTACCTACTCGAGGACGAGCAGGAATTAAGCTTGGGGATGCTGATACGTCTCCAACGTATCTATAATTTTTGATTGTTCCATGCTGTTATATTATCATTCTTGGATGTTTTACAATTATTTTATAGTCATTTTATATTATTTTTTGGTACTAACCTATTGACATAGTGCCAAGTGCCAGTTGCTGTTTTTTGCATGTTTTTTACATCGCAGGAAATCAGTACCAAATGGAGTCCAAACGCAGCGAAACTTTTTTGTGGATTTTTTTTGGACCAGAAGACATCCAGTGGGCCGGAGAAGCGCCTGGGGGTGCTCCGAGGGGGGCACAACCCACTAGGGCGCGCCTGGAACCCAGGCGCGCCCTGGTGGGTTGTGCCCACCTCGGGTGCCCCCCGAACCGCCTCTTTGCTCTATAAATACCCCAATATTCCAAAAACCCTAGGGGAGTTGACGAAAATCAATTCCAGCCGCCGCAGAGTCCAGAACCACCAGATCCAATATAGACACCATCATGGAGGGGTTCACCACTTCCATTGGTGCCTCTCCGATGATGCGTGAGTAGTTCTTTGTAGACCTACGGGTCCGTAGTTAGTAGCTAGATGTCTTTCTCTCTCGTTTGATTCTCAATACAACGGTCTCTTGGAGATCCATATGATGTAACTCTTTTTGCGGTGTGTTTGTTGGGATCCGATGAACTTTGAGTTTATGATCAGATCTATCTTTTTATCCATGAAAGTTATTTGAGTCTTCTTTGATCTCTTATATGCATGATTGCTTATAGCCTCGTATTTCTTCTCCGATATTTGGGTTTTGTTTGGCCAACTTGATCTATTTATCTTGCAATGGGAAGAGGTGCTTTGTAGTGGGTTCGATCTTACGGTGCTTGATCCCAGTGACAGAAAGGGAACCGACACGTATGTATCGTTGCTACTAAGGATAAAATGATGGGGTCTATTTCTACATAAATAGATATTGTCTACATCATGTCATCATTCTTATTGCATTACTCCGTTTCTCCATGAACTTAATACACTAGATGCATGCTGGATAGCGGTCGATGTGTGGAGTAATAGTAGTAGATGCAGGCAGGAGTCGGTCTACTAATCTGGGACGTGATGCCTATATAATTATCATTGCCTGGATATCGTCATGATTATTTGAAGTTTTATCAATTGCCCAACAGTAATTTGTTCACCCACCGTTTGCTATTTTTCTCGAGAGAAGCCACTAGTGAAACCTACGGCCCCCGGGTCTCTTTTCCAATATATTTGCTTTCAAGATCTATTTTGCTATTCGCTCTTTTCTTTATTTGCAACTTTTATTTTCAGATCTATTAAACCAAAAATACAAAAATACCTTGCTGCACTTTATTTTATTTGGCGTTCGATCTATCAATATTTACTACTCTCTCACGTCCGTTTGCTAATTTTTGGCGCCGTTGCCCGAAAGGGATTGACAACCCCTTTTACACGTCGGGTTGCGAGTATTTGTTATTTGTGTGCAGGTGCTGTTTACGTAGTGTTGCTTGGTTCTCCTACTGGTTCGATAACCTTGGTTTCATCACTGAGGGAAATACCTACCGCCGCTGTGCTGCATCATCCCTTCCTCTTTGCGGAAATACCGACGTAGCTTCAAGCCGCATCAAATATCACCATGACTCTTGTATAAGCGTAGAAAGTAAAAGTAAAAGATAGGCCCATCGCAGAGGGAAGCAGAGGTTGTCATGCGCTTCTATGGTTGGATGCACAAAATCTTAATGCAAAAGAACGTAACTTTATATTGCCGCTTGTGATAAAGAACTTTATTATGCAGTCTGTCGCTTTTATTTCCTCCATATCACATGTTCGTATAAAGTTTATTTTCCTCACACTAATAGATCATACATATTTAGAGAGAAATTTTTATTGCTTGCACCGATGACAACTTACTTGAATGATCTTACTCAATCCATAGGTAGGTATAGTGGACTCTCATGGCAAAACTGGTTTAAGGGATGTTTGGAAGCACAAGTAGTATCTCTACTAGGTGCAAAATATTTGGCTAGCATAAGAGGGAAAGGCAAACTCAACATGTTGGAGGATCCATGACAATATAACTTCTATTCGGATATAGGAAAAACGTAACTCATTATGTTGTCTTCCTTGTCCAACATCAACCTTTTAGCATATAATATTTTAATGAGTGCTCACAATCACAAAGATGTCCAAGATAGTGTATTTATATGTGAAACCCCTCTTTCTTGATTACTTCCTATTAATTGCAACAATGATCAAAACTATGTTTGTCAACTCTCAACAAATTTTATTCATCATACTCTTTATATGTGAAGTCATCACTATCCATAAGACCATTATATAGTCTTTTTATTTCTTTTATTCTATTCTTTTGTTTATTTCTTTTTCTCAAGATCATAGCAAGAAAGCGGAGCCCTCAACTCAAAACTACTCTTTATTATATAACTCTCGGACTCGATTACATAGAGGGAGCATAAAGCAAAACTCAAGGCTAGATCATACTAAAAACTTTAATTCTACTAAACTAGGATATAACCAAAAGGATCGAACTAAGAAAAACGATAAAGGTAAAGATGTGATGGTGATACGATACCGGGACACCTCCCCCAAGCTTGGCACAAGCCAAGGGGAATGCCCATACCCATGTGTTTAGATCTCTTTCTTCGGAGGTGGTGATGATGGAGTTGTCGATGATGTAGTGTCACACTTCAAGCTCAGGAGGCACTCCAATCTACGAATGATGCACTGGAGGGCGATAACATGCTCTTGCAATAGAATATTTTCACGAGTGAGATATTTATTTTGGACACAAACCGTTTCAATGATCTTAAAAGCTTCAATTTCAGTAGGGGTAAGATGATTGTAGTATGGTTGAAGGACGTCTTCTTCTTCTTCTTCTGCTGCTGCTGGAAGTTGATCTCCCGCGACCTTCTTGATATTATCACCATCGATGGTTGCCCAAAATTCTTCTCCCTTCATCTCCATCTTCATCAGCCACGCATCCCCTTCTTCTTTGTTAGAGGGAGGAGAAGACATGATGCCTGGCTTGACAATTCCAACAGAAAACAACAAGAAACAAAAACAGGGGATATTGCCGTGGTACGGTGGTCAAAACCTTCGGGAGATTATATAATGAATTTTTACCGACAAAAAGAAGTATTGTGCAAGAAAACAGAGTCCGGAGGGCACACGAGGTGGCCACAAGGCAGGGAGGCATGCCCAGGGGGGTAGGGCGCGTCCCCAGGCCTTGTCGCCTCCTCGTGCACTTTTCGGACTACTTTTAATTTTCCTAACTTTTTAAATATTCCAAAACGGAGTAAAATTGCCATTGGAAAAGTTTTGGAGTCGGTTTACTTACCGTACCACATACCTATTCCTTTTTGGAGTCTGAAACGTTCTGGTAGGTCTCCCTTATGTACTCCTCCGGGGTTATGGTATTAATAATATTGGTTTCAACATTTATGGGGGTACCTGAGATATAATGTTTAATTCTTTGTCCGCTTACCACATTCGGGTTATTGCCTTCGGCGTTGTTGATCTTGATGGCACCGGAACGATAAACTTCCTTGACAATGTAAGGCCCTTCCCATTTAGAGAGAAGCTTTCCTGCAAAAAATCTTAAACGAGAATTGTATAGCAAGACATGGTCACCTACATTAAATTCACGCTTTTGTATTCTTTTATCATGCCATCTTTTAATTTTTTCTTTAAACAACTTGGCATTCTCATAGGCCTGGGTTCTCCATTTATCAAGTGAGCTAATGTCAAATAACCTCTTCTCACCAGCAAGTTTGAAATCATAGTTGAGCTCTTTAATTGCCCAATAAGCTTTATGTTCTAGTTCTAGAGGTAAGTGACATGCTTTTCCATAAACCATTTTATACGGAGACATACCCATAGGGTTTTTATAAGCAGTTCTATAAGCCCATAATGCATCATCAAGTTTCTTAGACCAATTCTTTCTAGATCTGTTAACAGTCTTTTGCAAGATCAATTTAATTTCTCTATTGCTCAATTCTACTTGACCACAAGACTGAGGATGATACGGAGATGCAATTCTATGGTTGACATCATACTTAGCAAGCAATTTACGGAAAGCACCATGAATAAAGTATGAACCACCATCAGTCATTAAATATCTAGGGACTCCAAACCTCGGGAAAATAACTTCTTTAAGCATTTTAATAGAAGTGTTATGATCAGCACTACTAATTGGAATAGCTTCTACCCACTTAGTAACATAATCAACAGCAACTAAAATATGTGTATACCCATTAGAGGAAGGAAAAGGTCCCATATAATCAAAACCTGAAACATCAAATGGTTCAATAACAAGTGAATAATTTAGGCATTTCCTGAAGTCTACTAATATTACCAATTCTTTGACATTCATCACAAGACGAGAGAAACTTACGAGCATCCTTCAAGAGAGTAGGCCTATAAAAACGAGACTGTAATACCTTGTGTGCAGTTCTATCTCCAGCATAGTGTCCTCCGTAGGCCTCGGAGTGACACTTGCGTAGGATCTGTTCCTGTTCATGCTCAGGTACACAACGTCTAATAACACCATCTACTCCTTCTTTATAAAGGTGTGGATCATCCCAAAAGTAATGTCTTAAATCATAGAAAAACTTTTTCTTTTGTTGGTATGTGAAGCTAGGTGGTATAAATTTAGCAACAATGTAATTGGCATAATCAGCATACCATGGAGTACTACGAGAAGCATTTATGACAGCTAATTGTTCATCAGGAAAGCTATCATAGGTAGTGGGTCATCAAGAACATTCTCTAACCTAGACAAGTTATCTGCTACGGGGTTCTCAGCACCCTTTCTATCAATAATATGCAAATTAAATTCTTGTAGCAATAGAACCCATCTAATAAGTCTAGGTTTAGCATCATTCTTTTCCATAAGATATTTAATAGCAGCATGATCAGTATGAACAGTTACTTTGGAATCAACAATATAAGATCTGAACTTATCACAAGCAAACACAATTGCTAAAAAATCTTTTTCAGTGGTAGCATAGTTTCTTTGAGCACTTTTTAGAGTTTTACTAGCATAATGGATAACATTTAATTTCTTATCAACTCTTTGTCCTAGAACAGCACTAACAGCATAATTACTAGCATCACACATAATTTCAAAGGGTAAGTTCCAATTAGGTGGTTGAACAATAGGTGCAGAAATCAAGGCTTCCTTAAGAATTTCAAATGCTTCTACACAATCATCATCAAAAACAAATGGGACATGTTTTTGCAAGAGATTAGTGAGAGGCCTAGAAATTTTAAAGAAATCTTTAATAAATCTCCTATAGAAACCAGCATGACCAAGGACACTTCTTATACCTTTGATGTCTGTAGGACACGGCATTTTTTCAATAGCATCAACTTTAGCTTTATCCACTTCAATACCTCTTTCGGAGATTTTATACCCCAAGACAATACCTTCATTAACCACAAAGTGGCACTTCTCCCAATTGAAGACAAGATTAGTTTCTTCGCATCTCTGCAAAATTCGATCAAGGTTGCTTAAGCAATCATAAAAAGAAGTTCCGTAAACGGAGAAATCATCCATGAAAACCTCAACAATCTTTTCAGAAAAGTCAGAGAATATAGCAGTCATACATCTTTGAAAGGTAGCAGGTGCATTGCATAAACCAAAAGGCATACGTCTATAAGCAAAGGTACCAAAAGGGCATGTAAAAGTAGTTTTTTCTTGATCCTCTTGTGACACAGGTATTTGAGAAAAACCAGAATAACCATCTAGAAAGAAAAAGTGTGTATATTTGGATAGTCTTTCTAGCATTTGATCAATAAAAGTAGAGGGTAATGGTCTTTCCTAGTAGCTTTGTTTAATTTTCTAAAATCAATTACCATTCTATAACCTGTAACAATTCTTTGTGGGATCAATTCATTTTTATCATTAGGAACAACGATAATACCTCCCTTCTTCGGGACACAATGAACAGGACTTACCCATCTACTATCAGCAATAGGATAAATTATACCTGCTTCCAGAAGCTTTAATATTTCATTTCTTACCACTTCTTTCATCTGAGGATTTAACCGTCTTTGATGATCAACAACTGGTTTAGCATCAGGCTCCATATTAATTTTATGCTGACATAGAGTAGGACTAATGCCCTTAAGATCATCAAGAGTATATCCAATAGCGGCACGGTGCTTTTTTAGAGTTTTCAATAATTTCTTTTCTTCATTCTCTGAATGGTTAGCACTAATAATAACAGGATATATCTTCTTTCCATCAAGATAAGCATATTTCAATGTATCAGGCAATTGTTTAAGATCGAACACAGGATCACCCTTGGGTGGAGGAGGATCCCCAAGAATCTCAACAGGCAGGTTGTGCTTCAAAACAGGCGTCTGTTTAAAGAATATTTCATCTATTTCATTTCTTTCAATCATAAACATATCATTTTCATGATCTAGTAAATATTGTTCTAAAGGATCAGTAGGAGGTACAACAATAGAAGCAAGACCAATAATTTCATCTTTACTAGGCAATTCTTTTTCTTGGGGGTGTCTACGAAATTTGGAGAAATTAAACTCATGGGACACATCCCCAAAACTTACACTAACTGTTTCTTTCTCGCAATCTATCTTAGCATTGACAGTGTTCAAGAAAGGTCTACCAAATATAATGGGACAAAAATTATCTTGTGGGGAACCAAGAACGAGAAAATCAGTTGGGTATTTTATTTTCCCACACAAGACTTCGACATCTCTTACAATCACAATTGGTGATATAGTATCTCTATTAGCAAGCTTAATAGTAACATCAATTTCTTCTATCTCAGCAGGTGCAATATCATTCATAATTTCTTGATATAAGGTAAAGGGAATTGCACTCACACTAGCACCCAAATCACATAAGCCATGATAGCAATGATCTCCTATTTTAACAGAAACAACAACCATGCCAACAACAGGTCTATGTTTATCTTTATTATCGGGTCTAGCAATTCTAGCAGCTTCATCACAGAAATAAATAACATGCCCATCAATATTATCGACCAAGAGATCTTTAACCATAGCAATACTAGGTTCAACTTTAATTTGTTCAGGGGGTGTAGGTGTTCTAGTATAACTCTTACGAACCACAGTTGAAACTTTAGCATGATCCTTTATTCTAACAGGAAAAGGTGGTTTCTCAATATAAGCTGTAGGAATAACAGGATTAACATTATAAGTAATAGTTTCTTCTTTAACTTTAATAGGTTCTACTACTTTCACTTCAATGGGAGGATGATATTTAAACCACTTCTCCTTAGGGAGATCAACATGAGAAGCAAATGATTCATAGAATGAAGCTACTATCTCAGAGTCAAGTCCATATTTAGTGCTAAATTCACGAAAAGCATCGGTATCCATAAAAGATTTAACACAATCAAACTTAAGGTTTATACCTAACTCCTTACCTTCGCCGAGTTCCCAATATTTAGAGTTGCATTTAATTTTTTCCAATAAATCCCATTTGAATTCAATAGTCTTCTTCATAAAAGAACCAGTACAAGAAGTATCGAGCATGGATTGATCATTACGAGAAAGCCGAGCATAAAAATTCTGAATAATAATTTCTCTTAAGAGATCATGATTGGGGCATTAATATAACTTTGACTTAAGCCTCCCCCAAGCTTGAGCGAAACTTTCTCCTTCACGAGGCCAAAAATTATAAATATAATTCCGATCATGATGAACTACATGCATAGGATAAAACTTCTGATGAAATTCCAATTTCAATCGGTTGTAGTTCCAAGTCCCAATATCATCGCATAGCCTATACCATGTCAATGCCTTCTCCTTCAAAGATAAAGGGAAGACCTTCTTCTTGACTTCATCCTCGGGCAAACTTGCAAGCATAAATAATCCACAGACTTCATCCACATAGATTAGATGCATATCAGGATGTAGTGTTCCATCTCCTGCATAAGAATTAGCTAGCAGTTTCTCTATCATACCCGAAGGAATTTCATAATAAATATTTTCAGTAGGTTCAGTAGGTTGAGGAGCAACTCTTTGTTCTTCTGTTCAAGGTGAAGATACCCCGAATAAGCCCCTCAAAGTATTATTTTCCATAATAACAAGTGACAGTAAATTTCAGCACACTATATAAATTTTTCATTACCAAATTCCACTTACCAAAGGCGCTTCACTCCCCGACAACGGCGCCAGAAAAGAGTCTTGATGACCCACAAGTATAGGGGATCTATCGTAGTCCTTTCAATAAGTAAGAGTGTCGAACCCAACGAGGAGCAGAAGGAAATGACAAGCGGTTTTCAGCAAGGTATTCTCTGCAAGCACTGAAATTATCGGTAACAGATAGTGTTGTGATAAGATAATTCGTAACGGGTAACAAGTAACAAGTGTAACCAGGGTGCAGCAAGGTGGCCCAATCCTTTTTGTAGCAAAGGACAAGCCTGGACGAACTCTTATATAAAGCAAAGCGCTCCCAAGGACACATGGGAATTACTGTCAAGCTAGTTTTCATCATGCTCATATGATTCGCGTTCGTTACTTTGATAATTTGATATGTGGGTGGACCGGTGCTTGGGTGCTATCCTTACTTGGACAAGCCTCCCACTTATGATTAACCTCTCTCGCAAGCATCCGCAACTACGAAAGAAGAATTAAGATAAATCTAACCATAGCATGAAACATATGGATCCAAATCAGCCCCTTATGAAGCAACGCATAAACTAGGGTTTAAGCTTCTGTCACTCTAGCAACCCATCATCTACTTATTACTTCCCAATGCCTTCCCCTAGGCCCAAATCATGGTGAAGTGCCATGTGGTCGACGTTCACATAACACCACTTGAGGAAAGACAACATACATCTCATCAAAATATCGAACGAATACCAAATTCACATGATTACTTATAACAAGACTTCTCCCATGTCCTCGGGAACAAACGTAACTACTCACAAAGCATATTCATATTCATAATCAGAGGAGTATTAATTATCATTAAGGATCTGGACATATGATCTTCCACCGAATAAACCAACTAGCATGAACTACAAGGAGTAATCAACACTACTAGCAACCCACAGGTACCAATCTGAGGTTTTGAGACAAAGATCGGATACAAGAGATGAACTAGGGTTTGGAGAGGAGATGGTGCTGGTGAAGATGTTGATGGAGATTGACCCCCTCTCGATGAGAGGATCGTTGGTGATGACGATGGCTTTGATTTCCCCCTCCGGGAGGGAAGTTTCCCCGGCAAAACAGCTCCGTCGGAGCCCTAGATTGGTTCTTCCCAAGTTTCGCCTCGAGATGGCGGCGCTTCGTCCCGAAAGCTTCCTTCTGATTTTTTCCAGGTCAAAAGACATCATATAGGAGAAGATGGGCACCGGGGGCTTGACAGGTGGCCCACAAGCCAGGGAGGCGCGCCCAGGGGGTAGGGTGCGCCCCCACCCTTGTGGTCACCTGGTGGGTCCCCTCTGGTATTTTCTTCGCCCAATATTTTTTATATATTCCAAAATAATTCTCCGTAAATTTTCAGGACTTTTGGAGTTGTGTAGAATAGGTCTCTCAGATTTGCACCCTTTCCGGTCCAGAATTCTAGCTGCCGGCATTCTCCCTCTTCATGTAAACCTTATAAAATAAGAGAGAAAAGGCATAAGTATAGTACCATAATGTGTAATAACAGCCCATAATGCAATAAATATCAATATTAAAGCATGATGCAAA
The DNA here is from genome assembly GCA_011799875.1 of Thinopyrum elongatum. Taxonomy (NCBI): domain Eukaryota; kingdom Viridiplantae; phylum Streptophyta; class Magnoliopsida; order Poales; family Poaceae; genus Thinopyrum; species Thinopyrum elongatum. Next base: position 372,931,107 of record CM022299.1, on the reverse strand, counting down.
ATGGACGTATCAGTATGCATGCATGCAAGTTTTGTAAAAAGAGCGCTTCGTTTTATTCAGCTATGCACAGGGTCTTCGCCTGGCTTTGTACAAAGGGTTACAAGTCCTGGGGACTATGCTTGTACAAAACAGGTTACCGGGATAAGGCCCGGCAGCCGCGCCTTACGGGTAGAACTTGCGAAGATGCTCAATATTCCATGAGTTTTGCATAGGGATGCCATCTTCGGTCTCTAGACAGACTGCGCCAGGTCTGGTGACACGTACTACCCGGTAAGGGCCTTCCCACTTTGGTGTCAACTTGTTTGCACCCTTGGCGGACTGATAGCGCCTAAGGACAAGGTCACCTTCCTCAAGGCTCAGGGCTTGCTGGTATCGTGCAGCGTGTACAGCTGCCCGGAGACGATCTTCCTCGAGGAGCGCGACATCGTCATGCCGCAGCTGCTCCTGCGCTACTTCATCGTAGGCAACTACTCGAGGTGACCCATATATGAGTTCCGTGGGGAGCACTACTTCTGCCCCATACACTAGGGAGAAGGGAGTCTGGCTAGTAGCTCGATTTGGTGTCGTCCCGATTGACCAAAGAACCACCGGCAACTCATCAATCCATCGCCTGCCGCACTTTTGCAACTTGTCAAAAGTTCTTGTTTTAAGCCCTCGCAGCACTTCAGCATTCATCCTTTCGGTCTGCCCGTTGCTCCTTGGGTGAGCAACAGAGGCGAAAGAGACCTTACTTCCAAGGCTTTGGATGTATTGCATGAAGGCGCGGCTTGTGAATTGAGTGCCATTATCGGTGATCACCCTGTTGGGTACTCCAAAACGGCACACCAATCCTTTGAAGAACTTGATAGCTGACTGTGCAGTCACCTTCCTCACTGGCTCCACCTCGGGCTACTTTGTAAACTTGTCGATTGCCATGAGCAAGAATTCAAAGCCTCCGGTAGCGCGGGGAAAGGGGCCCAAGATGTCGAGCCCCTAGACCGCGAAAGGCCAGGACAAAGGGATTGTTTGAAGAGCCTAGGCAGGTTGGTGAATGCTCTTGGAATGGAACTGGCAGGCTTCGCACTTGGTGACGAGCTCAGTTGCATCCCGGAGGGCAGTGGGCCAGTAAAATCCTTGCCGGAAAGCCTTTCCGACAAGTGCCCGTGATCCCAGATGTGAGCCGCACATGCCTCCATGAATCTCTGCCAACAACATTAGTCCATCTTCTCGATCGATGCACTTTAGCCTCACACCATTTGGTCTCTTTCTGTATAGGATGTCATCCACAAACTGATACATACTTGATTGGCGGGCCGCCTTTTCAGATTCTTCTGTACCATCGGGAAGTTCTCCTGTTTTAAGGAACTGGACTATATGCCGTGCCCATGCCGGAGCCTGAGGCTCGACGACGAGGACCAAAGGCATCTCCTCTGCTGTGGGAGTGCTAATCTCAACAGCAAGAGCTCGGGGCTCTGCCGAAGAATGCAGCTCACCAGCTACCATAGGGCTTCCTCCGGCAACCTTCTCACCGGCGGCTTCAGGGAGCTCTGCCAGGAAATGAGTGCCGGTGTTGAGCTTTCTTCTTTTTCTGGCCAACGTTGACGGGGGAACTGATGGTTGAGTCAGATGGAGTACAAAAGTTCGTGGTTCCACAGGAAGCTTCTAGCGGCGCACTTCGACAAGTGATCAACAATGCTGTTTTCTGTACGAGGCACGTGCTCAGCTTGTAATCCATCAAAGTGCTCTTCCAACTTCCTCACTTCATCCACATATGCCTCCATCAGTGGGCTCTGGTAGTCTTTATTCACCTGCTTTACAACGAGCTGAGAAACACCACGAATGACCAACTTCTTTATTCCCAATTCTATTGCAATCCTGAGGCCGGCAAGTAGGCTCTCGTATTCTGCTGTGTTATTGGTAGCATCTTCCCTGGGGAAATACATCTGGATAACGTACTTGAGGTTCTCTCCGGTGGGTGCGACAAGTGCTACTACTTGAGCTTGCATTGTTTTTTCCCTTGTAGAGGAAATGGTGATGCAGCAAAGTAGAGATAAGTATTTCCCTCAGTTAAGAACCAAGGTATCAATCCAGTAGGAGGTACAAGCAAGTCCCCAATAGATGCACATGCACAAACTAACAAACACTTGCACACAACGCGAAAAAGGGGTTGTCAATCCCTTCACGATCACTTGCAAGAGTGAGATCTAAAAGAGATAGGTATAAAAGATAAATAAAAGGCAAAATAAAGTAAATATAAATAAAATGCAACAAGGTATTTTTGGATTTTTGGTTTTATAGATCTGAAAATATATGATGGAAAATAGACCCGGGGGCCATAGGTTTCACTAGAGGCTTCTCTCTTGAAGATAGCATACGGTGGGTGAACAAATTACTGTTGAGCAATTGATAGAAAAGCGAATAATTATGACGACATCTAAGGCAATGATCATGAATATAGGCATCACGTCCGTGACAAGTAGACCGACTCCTGCCTGCATCTACTACTATTACTCCACACATCGAGCGACTCCTGCCTGCATCTAGAGTATTAAGTTCATAAGAACAGAGCAACGCTTTAAGCAAGATGACAAGATGTAGAGGGATAGATCCAATCAATATGGTAAAACCCCCATCTTTTTATGCTCGATGGCAACAATACAATACGTGCCTAGCTAACCTTTCTGTCACTGGGTGAGGACACCGCAAGATTGAACCCAAATCTAAGCACCTCTCCCATTGCAAGAAAAACCAATCTAGTTGGCCAAACTAAACCGATAGTTCAAAGAGAAGACTCAAATAATATTCATAGATAATCTGATCATAAACCCACAATTCATTGGATCTCAACAAACACACCGCAAATTAAAGAAGATTACATCGAATAGACCTCAAAGAACATCGAGGAGATCATTGTATTGAAGATCAAAGAGAGAGAAGAAGCCATCTAGCTACTAGCTATGGACCCGTAGGTCTGTGGTAAACTACTCACACATCATCGGAAGGGCATCAAGGTTGGTGTAGAGGCCCTCTGTGATCGAACCCCCCTCCGGCGGAGTGCCGAAAAAGGCCCCAAGATGGGATCTCATGCGAACAGAAGCTTGTGGCGGCGGAAAAGTATTTTTGGTGTGCCCTCTGGTGTAGGGCGAATATTTGGGTATTTAAAGGACAAAGATTAGGGTTGGAAGGTCTACGGGGGGCCCACAAGCCCTGGGGGCGCCCCCCCCCTAGGGCGCGCCCCTACGGCTTGTGGCCTCCCCGTAGGGCTTCTGGCCTCCTCTCCAAGTCTTGTGGGTTTCTTCTGGTCCAAAAAAAATCATCGTAAAGTTTTATTCCATTTGGACTCCGTTTGATATTCCTTTTGTGTAAAAGTCAAAAACAAGGAAAAAAACAGAAACTGGCACTGGGCACTAGATTAATAAGTTAGTCCCCAAAATAATATAAAACAGCATATAAATGCATATAAAACTTCTAAGATGGATAATATAATAGCATGGAATAAAAAAAATTATAAATACGTTGGAGACGTATCAAGCATCCCCAAGCTTAATTCCTGCATGTCCTCGAGTAGGTAAATGATAAAAACAGAATTTTTGATGTGGAATGCTACCTAACATATTTATCAATGTATTTATTCTCATTGTGGCATGAATATTCAGATCCATAAGATTCAAAACAAAAGTTTAATATTGACATAAAAATAATAATACTTCAAGCATACTAATAAAGCAATCATGTCTTATCAAAATATCATGGCCAAAGAAAGTTATCCCTACAAAATCATATAGTCTGGTCATGCTCTATCTTCATCACACAAAGTATTTTATCATGCACAACCCCGATGACAAGCCAAGCAATTGTTTTCATACTTTTGACGTTCTAGAGCTTTTTCAACCTTCACGCAATACATGAGCGTGAGCCATGGATATAGCACTATAGGTGGAATAGAGTATGGTGGAGGTTGTGGAGAAGACAAAAAAGGAAGATAGTCTCACATCAACTAGGCAAATCAATGGGCTATGGAGATGCCCATCAATTGATATCGATGCAAGTGAGTAGGGATTTCCATGCAACGGATGCACTAGAACTATAAGTGTATGAAAGCTCAAAAAGAAAACTAAGTGGGTGTGCATCCAACTTGCTTGCTAACGAAGACCTAGGGCAATTTGAGGAAGCCCATCATTGGAATATACAAGCCAAATTCTATAACAAAAAATTCCCACTAGTAATATATGGAAGTGACAACATAGGAGATTCTCTATCATGAAGAACATGGTGCTACTTTGAAGCACAAGTGTGGAAAAAGGATAGTAGCATTGCCCCTTGCCTCTTTTTCTCTCATTTTTTTTATTTTGGGCTCTTTGGCCTCTTTTTTTTTCACTTTTATTTATTTATTTTTCGTCCGGATCCTCATCCCAACTTGTGAGGGAATCATAGTCTCCATCATCCTTTCCTAACATGGGACAATGCTCTAATAATGATGATCATCACACTTTTATTTACTTTACAACTCAAGAATTACAACTCGATACTAGAACAAAGATATGACTCTATATGAATACCTCCGGTGGTGTACCGGGATGTGCAATGATCTAGCGTGATATGTATAAAAAAATATGAACGATGGCTTTGCCACAAATACTATGCCAACTATGTGATCATGCAAAACAATGTGACAATGATGGTATGTGTCATAATAAACGGAACGGTGGAAGTTGCATGGCAATATATCTCGGAATGGCTATGGAAATGCCATAATAGGTAGGTATGGTGGCTGTTTTGAGGAAGGGTATATGGTGGGTTTAATGCACCGGCGAAGTTTGCACCAACTCTCAAGGTGAGAAAGGGCAATGCATAGTACCGAAGAGGCTAGGAATGATGGAAGGGTGAGAGTGCGTATAATCCATGGACTCAACATTAGTCATAAAGAACTCACATACTTATTGCAAAAGTTTATTAGCCATCAAAACAAAGTACTAGTATGCATGCTCCTAGGGGGATAGATTGGTAGGAAAATACCATCGCTCGTCCCCGACCGCCACTCATAAGAAAGACAATAAAAAATAAATCATGCTCTAACTTCATCACATGACGGTTCACCATACATGCATGCTTCGGGAATCACAAACTTTAACACAAGTATTTCTACCAATCCACAATTACTCACTAGCATGACTCTAATATCACCATCTTTATATCTCAAAACAAATGCAAGAAATCAAACTTCTCATATATTCAATGATCTTTATGAAAGTTTTTATTATATCCCTCTTGGATGCCCATCATATTAGGACCAAATTCATAACCTAAGCAAATTGCCATACTATTTTTAAGACTCTCAAAATAATATAAGTGAAGCATGAGAGTTCATAAATTTCTACAAAATAAAACCGTCGCCGTGCTCTAAAAAGATATAAGTGAAGAACTAGAGCAACTACCTAGCTCAAAAGATATAAGTGAAGCACATAGAGTATTCTAATAAATTCACGATTAATGTGTGTCCCTCTAAAAAGGTGTGTACAGCAAGGATGATTGTGGCAATCTAAAAATTAGAGACTCATATAATACAAGAAGCTCCAAGCAAAACACATATCAAGTGGTGAATAAAAATATAGCCTCAAGTAATTTTACGGATGGATTGAATACAAAAGAGGGGATGCCATCCGGGGCACCCCCAAGCTTAGATGCTTGGTTGTCCTTGAATATTACCTTGGGGTGCCTTGGGCATCCCCAAGCTTAGGCTCTTGCCACTCCTTATTCCGTGGTCCATCAAAACTTTACCCAAAACTTGAAAACTTCACAACACAAAACTTAACAAAAAACTCGTGAGCTCCATTAGTATAATAAAAACAAATCACCACTTTAAGTACTGTTATGAACTCATTCTTAATTCATATTAGCATTATATCTACTGTAGTCCAACTTCACCATGGTTCATACCCCCCGATATTACCCATAGATTCATCAAAATAAGAGAACAATGCATAGAAAACAGAATATGTCAAAAACAGAACAGTCTGCGAAGACCTGAATATTAATCATACTTATTTAACTCAAAAAATTCTGAACAATTAGTAAAACAGAGACAATTTGTATATAAATCTTGTGTAAAAAATTCAGAATTGTTCATCTCTTATGTGAATTTACAAAATTCTACTACTAAACGCAAAAGTTACTGTTTTTCAACAAAACCAAATCAACTATCACCATAGATCACCCCAAAGGTCTTACTTGGCTCAAACACTAATTAAAACACTAAAACAATCACTACATAAGTAATATTGTGTATTTATTCAAGAATAGTAGCAAAAACAAAAAACACAAAATAAAATTGGGTTGCCTCCCAACAAGCGCTATTGTTTAACGCCCTTAGCTAGGCATAAAGCATAGATCTAATCATTGTAATAAAAGTGAGGGATCATCCATGCTCATCTCATACTCCCTCCTCTCAGCAGCAAGCTTTCTTTGGGGCAGGCAAAAATAATCAAAGGGGCTAAATTTAATAGGGTGCGGATCTATAAGATCAAGTTTGGGAGGAATAGGTTCCTCCTTCGGCCCTTTGTACTTGATACTTATTTCTTCATTATAAACATTCCTTTGAGTGAATTCTCTAAGTTTATCCCTTAGCACAAACCCTAATCTGTAATTTTGTATAGCAAAATTATCATTGAGTTCAGAAATCTTATCAACCAAAACATTGGGAGGAACTTTTTTCCTTAAGTTTTCATTATAAGCAGCATAATCCGGAGATTATAATCTCATTATTTCTTCTTGATTAAAAAGGATCTCCTCTATGGGAGGACAACCACCATTGATATTATAACGAGCAAATATTTCACCCACTTCTTTTATGATGTACCTAAATTCATGAGCTAGGAATATGGTGGCAACACGTTTAACGGAAGGGTGATGAAAATTAGAGAATTCTAGGAAAATCCTTTGTATACACGGATGCATGTGAGCAAATTGTCTTTCAAGTTCAACTACAAGCAAATACATTGCATCCGCAAGGCTATTAGTTTTGTTAAGTATTGACCCTCCTAGCATGGGTATCGTACCATGACAAGTAAATAAATCTTGAATAACACCTTTTCCAATAATATTACCGCTACCCACACGGAGTTTTTTAGTATGCATGATAGTGTAGGTTCTTTATGAGGATCATTATTAGCAAAGTTATCAAAGTTTCCCTCAAGATTATTACTATCCTTTTCAATGATAACCTCCCCAGATTCAGACATGATAGCAAAGCAAGCAATCTAGCACACAAGCAAACAAAAGGCAAACAAAAAAGACGAACGGGAAGAAGGCGAATAAAAAGGCAAATATTTTTGTGTTTTTTTGAAAATGTTTTAGAAGTGGGGGAGAGAAAAATGAGAGGCAAATGGCAAATAATGTAATGCAAGAGATGAGAGTTTATGATAGGTACTTGGTAGGCTTGATGTAAAACCTCCCCGGCAACGGCGCCAGAAATTCTTCCTGCTACTTCTTGAGCTTGCGTTGTTTTTTCCCTTGCAGAGGAAAGGGTGATGCAGCAAAGTAGAGATAAGTATTTCCCTCAGTTAAGAACCAAGGTATCAATCCAGTAGGAGGTACAAGCAAATCCCTAATAGATGCACCTGCACAAACTAACAAACACTTGCACACAACGCGAAAAAGGGATTGTCAATCCCTTCACGGTCACTTGCAAGAGTGAGATCTAAAAGAGATAGGTATAAAAGATAAATAAAAGGAAAAATAAAGTAAATATAAATAAAGTGCAGCAAGGTATTTTTGGATTTTTGGTTTTATAGATCTGAAAATATATGATGGAAAATAGACCCGTGGGCCATAGGTTTCACTAGAGGCTTCTCTCTTGAAGATAGCATACAGTGGATGAACAAATTACTGTTGAGCAATTGGTAGAAAAGCGAATAATTATGATGACATCTAAGGCAATGATCATGAATATAGGCATCACGCCATGACAAGTAGACCGACTCCTGCCTGCATCTACTACTATTACTCCACACATCGACCGACTCCTGCCTGCATCTAGAGTATTTAGTTCATAAGAACAGAGCAACGCTTTAAGCAAGATGACATGATGCAGAGGGATAGATCCAATGAATATGGTAAAACCCCCATATTTCTATCCTCGATGGCAACAATACAATACGTGCCTCGCTACCCTTTCTGTCACTGGGTGAGGACACCGCAAGATTGAACCCAAAACTAAGCACCTCTCCCATTGCAAGAAAAACCAATCTAGTTGGCCAAACCAAACCGATAGTTCAAAGAGAAATACAAAGATATCTTAATCATGCATAAAAGAGTTCAGAGAAGACTCAAATAATATTCATAGATAATCTGATCATAAACCCATGATTCATCGAATCTCAACAAACACACCGCAAAAGAAGGTTACATCGAATAGATCTCCAAGAACATCGAGGAGATCATTGTATTGAAGATCAAAGAGAGAGAAAAAGCCATCTAGCTACTAGCTGTGGACCCGTAGGTCTGTGGTAAACTACTCACACATCATCGGAAGGGCAGCAAGGTTGGTGTAGAGGCCCTCCGTGATCGAATCCCCCTCCGGCGGAGTGCCAAAAAACGCCCCAAGATGGGATCTCACGATAACAGAAGCTTGCGGTAGTAAAAAAGTATTTTTGGTGCGCCCTCTGGTGTAGGGGGAATATTTGGGTATTTATAGGACGAAGATTAGGGTTGGAAGGTCTACGGGTGGCCCACGAGCCCTAGGGGCGCGCCCCTACGGCTTGTGGCCTCCCCGTAGGGCTTCTGGCCTCCTCTCCAAGTCTCATGGATTTCTTCTGGTCCAAGAAAAATAATCTTAAAGTTTTATTCCGTTTGGACTCCGTTTGATATTCCTTTTCTGTAAAAGTGAAAAACAAGGAAAAAAACAGAAACTGGCACTGGGCACTAGATTAATAAGTTAGTCCCAAAAATAATATAAAATAGCATATAAATGCATATAAAACATCTAAGATGGATAATATGATAGCATGGAACAATAAAAAATTATAGATACGTTGGAGACGTATCAACAAGCAACACTCCAGTCCCAGCGCCTTGCAGCAAAAAGGCTCCATCAAAGTACATTACCCACTCCTTGGGGGCCTCCTTGCCGGGGAGAGCTGTCTCCTGCACTTCTTCGTCAGGTGTTGGTGTCCATTCTGCAATAAATTCTGCCAGTGCCCTACTTTGAATAGTTGTCGTGCTTTCAAATTTCAAAGCAAAACCTGATAACTCCAATGCCCACTCAACTATCCTGCCGGTAGCTTCAGGGTTCCTCAGAATGCGCTGCAACGGAAGGCGAGTCACAACTGTGATCTCGTGAGCTTGGAAGTAATGGTGCAGCTTCCTCGAGGCCATAAGGAGGCCGAAGATCAACTTTTGTACTCCAGAATACCTTGACCTAGACCCCTGCAGGAGGAAGCTGACAAAGTAAACTGGTCGCTACACCATCTTCTCCCTTGCTAACTCCTTCTGATTAACATCATCTGCTTGCGGCCCCTCATCTCCATTTGTATCACGACTTGCCGGGGATAAGTTTAATCCTTCACTGGGTGGCTCTACCGTATTGGCTCCTTTGCTATCTACTTCCCTCTGTGCCACCAAGGCTGCACTAACCACTTGATTTGTTGCTGCCAAGTATAGCAGTAGCGGTTCTTGTGGCTTGGGTGCAACCAAGGTTGGTGCAGAGGAAAGGTAGGCCTTCAAATCCCGCAGTGCAGCCTCTGCCTCCGGGGTCCATTTTATTGGACCAGCCTTCTTCAAGATTTCAAAGAACGGCAAGGCACGCTCGACGGATTTTGAAATGAACGTACTCAGCGCGGCAACACAACCAGCCAGATGTCTCACATCCTTGACGGTTTTCGGGGCCTGAATCTGCTCTATCGCTTTGATCTTATCGGGGTTGGCTTCTATCCCTCGCTGTGTCACAAAGAATCCAAGGAGCTTGCCGGACGGAACACCAAACACACATTTCTTTGGGTTAAATTTCAAGTTGATCTTCTGCAGGTTTGCAAAGGTTTCTTCCAAATCTTGGATAAGTGTAGACTTATCCCTGGTCTTTACCACTATGTCATCCATGTAAGCTTCTATATTTTTGCGTAGTTGAGGTTCAAAACCAACCTGCACGGCCCGATGAAGCATACCCTACCACAAACATGCCCAGTATACAAGTCATGGTGAATACACCGGTCAATGACAAGGTGCTACAGGCGATTGCGGTGGTCGTCGACAAAGGGATGCAAACGGAGGTTATTTCCTTTAGAGTTTAGACAGACTATGAAGCGGCCCTCTGGGCGTTCATCTTGTTTATTATTGTGAGATTTTCTATCAAGAAAATTACACTTTGGCGAGAGGATTCTCGTGATCGAGAGTTTGCTAGCTATTGGCTTGAGGTCTGTCGGCGACAACGGATTGCGTGCTGGTGATGTCTACACCGACGAGAGGTGCCTTTGTTTGCCGAGGTATTGCTAGTCAGTTGTTGTTACCACAGTTTCAGGTTGCGTGTATCGCTCACGTAATTGGAAACTTTTGTCAGTGAAATTTAGTCGTGGTTGTTGCATCGTGAAAGATCGGGCCAAATTAGCGGCGCGTCCGAGGTCGTGCCCATATCAATTGGTATCAGATTACTGGGTTTCTCACGGTGCAATTTTTTTTCTTGGTTGAGGATGTACGGTGACACTGACTATTATGGCTACAAGTCCCACAATGACAAGTTGAAGACGCAAAAAATTTCAGGGTGGTTGGAAAGTGATGCTACACCGACAGAGTATAAATCATGGAAAAATAGGATGGAACGTATGTTTGACAAGCGTGCTTCACAGGATCCTAATTTTGATGAGTTTATTGCTTTGGATCTTGTACTAGAGTGTGTGGATGATGAGTTGTATGAGTTGTGGCATCAAGAGAAACGTGACAAGAGGTTACATTACTCGACGACTATTTGGAAGGATTTCCAAAACTTTTTAAGGGCGGAATTTTTACCTTCTCGTCGCCACACTATTATGGTGCCCTACATGAACACCATGGTGGCAGCTTCCACGAAGGCACATAGTCAGAAAATTAAAGTCATGGAGAACGATGCAAAAATTGATAAGGTGGTGGTGAAGGTAGCCAATAAGTCAACGGCAATGGTGATTCCTCCAAATTAGAAGGAAAAATAGTACCCAATGTTCACAAGGTTTCAGATGCGCATGTGGACATGGCGATAAAAGAGGAAGCATCAGCACCAATGAGTGGGCTGAGCGTACAACTCAAGAGGGTACTCGATGACAACAACAATAAGGTGGATAAAGGGCAGCGTTGGAGTTTATTTCAGACTCAGTGCGACATCAAGGGAATGGCGTGTAAATTAATTATTGATGGAGGTAGCTGCACCAATGGGATCAGCAAGACGTTGGTGGAGAAACTTGGCTTATCCACATGGCGATACGATGAACCACATCGTTTGGAATGGTTGAATAATTGTGGACAGCTAAAAATTACACGTAACGTGTGTGTGCCGTTTAAAGTTCGACAGTATATAGATGAGGTGGAATGCGACGTTTTCCTATTAGAAGTTTGTGGTTTATTGCTTGGACGACCATGGCATTACGACCGCAATGTAACACATGCCGGGAGGATGAATACATATACTTTTGTTCATCATGGCAAGCAAACGACACTAAAGCCAATGGAAGAGAAATCAATTTGCTCAGATGTGGTGTTGACAGTACGCAAGGCGAAAACTTTGAAGGTCAACTCGAAACCGAGGACGGTTTCCTTTCAAGAGAGGGAGGATGATGAAGCATACCCTACCACAAACATGCCCAGTATACAAGTCATGGTGAATACACCGGTCAATGACAAGGGGCTACAGATGACTGCGGCGGTTGTCGACAAAGGGATGCAAATGGAGGTTATTTTCTTTAGAGTTTAGACAGACTATGAAGCGGCCTTCTAGGCATTCATCTTGTTTATTATTGTGAGATTTTCTATCAAGAAAATTACACTTTGGCGAGAGGATTCTCGTGATCAAGAGTCTGCTAGCTATTGGCTTGAGGTCTGTCGGCGACGACGGATTGCGTGCTGGTGACATCTACGCCGACAAGAGGTGCCTTTGTTTGCCGAGGTATTGCTAGTCAGTTGTTGTTACCACAGATTCAGGTTGCGTGTATCGCTCATGTAATTGGAAACTTTTGTCAGTGAAATTTAGTCACGGTTGTTGCATCGTGAAAGATCGGGCCAAATTAGCGGCGCGTCCGAGGTCGTGCCCATATCAGTTGGTATCTGATTACTGGGTTTCTCACGGTGCATTTTTTTTCTTGGTTGAGGATGTACGGTGACACTGAATATTATGGCTACAAGTCCCACAATGACAAGTTGAAGATGCAAAAAATCACAGGGTGGTTGGAAACTGATGCTACACCGACAGAGTATAAATCATGGGAAAATAGGATGGAACGTATGTTTGACAAGCGTGCTTCACAGGATCCTAATTTTGATGAGTTTATTTCTTTGGATCTTGCACTAGAGTGTGTGGATGATGAGTTGTATGAGTTGTGGCGTCAAGAGAAACGTGACAAGAGGTTACATTACTCGACGACTATTTGGAAGGATTTTCGAAACTTTTTAAGGGCGGAATTTTTACCTTCTCGTCGCGACACTATTATGGTGCCCCGCATGAACACCATGGTGGCAGCTTCCATGAAGGCACATTGTCAGAAAATTAAAGTCATGGAGAACGATGCAAAAATTAATAAGGTGGCGGTGAAGGTAGCCAATAAGTCAACGGCAATGGTGATTCCTCCAAATGAGAAGGAAAAAACAGTACCCAATGTTCACAAGGTTTCAGATGCGCATGTGGACATGGCGATAAAAGAGGAAGCATCAACACTAATGAGTGGGCTGAGCGTACAACTCAAGAGGGTACTCAATGGCAACAATAATAAGGTGGATAAAGGGCAGCGTTGGAGTTTATTTCAGACTCAGTGCGACATCAAGGGAATGGCGTGTAAATTGATTATTGGTGGAGGTAGCTGCACCAATGGGACCAGCAAGACGTTGGTGGAGAAACTTGGCTTATCCACATGGCGATACGATGAACCACATCGTTTGGAATGGTTGAATAATTGTGGGCAGCTAAAAATTACACATAAGGTGCGTGTGCTGTTTAAAGTTGGACAGTATATTGATGAGGTAGAATGCGACGTTTTACTATTAGAAGTTTGTGGTTTATTGCTTGGACGACCATGGCTGTACGACCGCAATGTAACACATGCCGGGAGGATGAATACATATACTTTTGTTCATCATGGCAAGCAAACGACACTAAAGCCAATGAAAGAGAAATCAATTTGCTCAGATGTGGTGTTGACAGTACGCAAGGAGAAAACTTTGAAGGTCAACTCGAAACCGAGGACGGTTTCCTTTCAAGAGAGGGAGGATGATGAAGCATACCCTACCACAAACATGCCCAGTATACAAGTCATGGTGAATACACCTGTCAATGACAAGGGGCTACAGGCGACTGTGGCGGTCGTCGACAAAGGGATGCAAACGGAGGTTATTTTCTTTAGAGTTTAGACAGACTATGAATCGGCCCTCTGGGCGTTCATCTTGTTTATTATTGTGAGATTTTCTATCAAGAAAATTACACTTTGGCGAGAGGATTCTCGTGATCGAGGGTTTGCTAGCTATTGGCTTGAGGCCTGTCGGCGACGATTGATTGCGTGCTGGTGATGTCTACGCCGACGAGAGGTGCCTTTGTTTGCCGAGGTATTGCTAGTCAGTTGTTGTTACCACAGTTTCAGGTTGCGTGTATCGCTCACGTAATTGGAAACTTTTGTCAGTGAAATTTAGTCGCGGTTGTTGCATCGTGAAAGATCAGGCCAAATTAGCGGCGCGTCCGAGGTCGTGCCCATATCAGTTGGTATCAGATTACTGGGTTTCTCATGGTGTAATTTTTTTTCTTGGTTGAGGATGTACGGTGACACTTACTATTATGGCTACAAGTCCCACAATGACAAGTTGAAGACGCAAAAAAACACGGGGTGGTTGGAAGGTGATGCTACACCGACAGAGTATAGATCATGGGAAAATAGGATGGAACGTATGTTTGACAAGCGTGCTTCGCAGGATCCTAATTTTTATGAGTTTATTGCTTTGGATCTTGCACTAGAGTGTGTGGATGATGAGTTGTATGAGTTGTGGCATCAAGAGAAATGTGACAAGAGGTTACATTACTCGACGACTATTTGGAAGGATTTCCGAAACTTTTTAAGGGCGGAATTTTTACCTTCTCGTCGCGACACTATTATGGTGCCCCGCATGAACACCATAGTGGCAGCTTCCACGAAGGCACATAGTCAGAAAATTAAAGTCATGGAGAACGATGCAAAAATTGATAAGGTGGTGGTGAAGGTAACCTATAAGTCAACGGCAATGGTGATTCCTCCAAATGAGAAGGAAAAAACAGTACCCAATGTTCACAAGGTTTCAGATGCGCATGTGGACATGGCGATAAAAGAGGAAGCATCAGCACCAATGAGTGGGCTGAGCGTACAACTCAAGAGGGTACTCGATGACAACAACAATAAGGTGGATAAAGGGCAGCGTTGGAGTTTATTTCAGACTCAGTGCGACATCAAGGGAATCGCGTGTAAATTGATTATTGATGGAGGTAGGTGCACCAATGGGATCAGCAAGACGTTGGTGGAGAAACTTGGCTTATCCACATGGTGATACGATGAACCACATCGTTTGGAATGGTTGAATAATTGTGGGCAATTAAAAATTACACATAAGGTGCGTGTGCCGTTTAAAGTTGCATAGTATATTGATGAGGTGGAATGCGACGTGTTACTATTAGAAGTTTGTGGTTTATTGCTTGGATGACCATGGCAGTACGACCGCAATGTAACACATGCCGGGAGGATGAATACATATAATTTTGTTCATCATGGCAAGCAAACAACACTAAAGCCAATGGAAGAGAAATCAATTTGCTCAGATGTGGTGTTGACAGTACGCAAGGAGAAAACTTTGAAGGTTAACTCAAAACCGAGGACAGTTTCCTTTCAAGAGAGGGAGATGATGAAGCATACCCTACCACAAACATGCCCAGTATACAAGTCGTGGTGAATACACCGGTCAATGACAAGGGGCTACAGGAGACTGCGGCGGTCATCGACAAAGGGATGCAAACGGAGGTTATTTTCTTTAGAGTTTAGACAGACTATGAAGCGGCCCTCTGGGCATTCATCTTGTTTATTATTGTGAGATTTTCTATCAAGAAAATTACACTTTGGCGAGAGGATTCTCGTGATCGAGAGTTTGCTAGCTATTGGCTTGAGGTCCGTCGGCGACGACGGATTGCATGCTGGTGACGTCTACGCCGACGAGAGGTGCCTTTGTTTGCCGAGGTATTGCTAGTCAGTTGTTGTTACCACAGTTTCAGGTTGCGTGTATCGCTCACGTAATTGGAAACTTTTGTCAGTGAAATTTAGTCGCGGTTGTTGCATCGTGAAAGGTCGGGCCAAATTAGCGGCGCGTCCGAGGTTGTGCCCATATCACGGCGCTTGCAAATGTAGAACCGACGCTTTTCAACCTGAAAGGCATACGTACAAAGTAGTACGTGCCACATGGGGTAATGAATGCGGTTTTTTCTTTATCTTCCTTAGCCATAAAGATCTGATGGTAGCCTGAGTATGCATCCAAAAAGGAGAGCAAATCACACCCTGAAGTGGAGTCAATGATCTGGTCGATGCGCGGCAAGGGAAAGGGATCCTTTGGACATGCTTTGTTTAAGTTAGTGAAGTCAATACAAAGTCTCCATTTCCTGTTTGTCTTGCGTACTACCACTGGGTTTGCTAACCATGCTGGGTGCAACACTCCCCTGACCAAGCCTGCTGCTTCAAGTTTCTTGATTTCTTCGGCAATGAACTGATGTCGCTCCAAGGCCTGCTTCCGGACTTTCTGCTTGATGGGACGGGCATGAGGACAGACAGCAAGGTAGTGCTCGATTACCTCCATGGGAACACCGGAGATGTCAGATGGTTGCCACGCAAACACATCAACATTTGCCCGCGGGAAGGCAACTAGCGTGCTTTCCTATTTGTCATCGAGGGTGGCACTAATGGTAAAGGTACCATCAGCGCCATCCTGCCTTGCCGGAACCTTTTTTGTTTCAGGGGGAGCAGCCTTGGATCTCTTGCCGGTCGAACTTTCCGGTAAGTCACTGCCGGGCGCGGCACACTCCAGAGAGGCGCGCTTCCCGGGGTCCTTATCGGTGTCCTTGCCATTTTTCTTAACTATCTTTTCCTCCTTGGCAGGAGCTGAAGTCTTGACGGCGTCTGCTGCTACCGCATCTCTTTAAATCTTGTCGACGCATATGACCGCATCTCTCTTATCTGACGGGATGGAAATGACTCCCATTGGGCCCGGCATCTTCAAGGTATTATATGCATAATGGGCCGCCGCCATGAACTTGGCCAAGGCTGGGCAACCAAGGATTCCGCTGAACGGCACGGGAAGCTCAACAACATCGAACACAACCTTCTCAGTTCTGAAGTTTATTTCCCCGCCAAACGTCACTGGCAATGTAATCTTTCCCTTGGGCTGGCTCCTTCCTTGGTTGATCCCTTGGAAAGTGCCAGTCTTCTTCTGGTCTCCGTCAGGAATTTGAAGTTTCTTAAGCACGTCAGGGGAAATTAAATTCAACCCTGCTCCGCCATCAACCAACATCTTTGTGACTTTAAGGTTGCGGATTGTTGGTGAAACCAACAACGGCAAACACCCTACCGCAGATGCGCGGTCTGGATGATCCTCAACGTCAAAGATGATGGGTGTGCGGGACCATTTAAGTGGTTCTTGCGCGCTTGCTACGGGCTCTGCCGCATTGACTTCACACGCCCATTGCTTGAGCTGGCGATGAGAGGAGTGCAAAGATGCACCCCCGTTAATGCACATTGCCTCGGTAGCCGTATAGAATTCCTGCTCACTGGTTTCATCATCCTCTTCATCATTGTCATCTTCATTTTCCTTTTGCTCACGGCCCCTGGCAGGTTTTTCCTTCTGCTGATCAACTTTGCCGCGATGGCCATTGCAGCCACCGCGGCCCTTCCCGCCAGCGCCATTCTGGCCTCTGTCCTTATCACGCCGTTCATACTCAGCCTTCTGCTTCTCGACCAACTGTTCAACTTGCTTGCAATCTTGGAGATCATGTCCCTTGGTTATATGGATCTTGCAGTATGGCCCATCGGACTTGCCGGTTTTCTCAGCCGCCGCTGCTGCCCGGCAATCAGCACAAGTAGCAGCTTCCTTACCGGGTGCCTCAGTCTTTGCTTTCTTGTCGGTGCTAAGATCACCGGAGCTCTCAACGACCATCACTGCTTTCCCTTTACGCTTCCTGTTTCTCTTCCCACGGGTGGCGGTGTCGTCGTCGTCTTCTGAATCGGCTTCGACACCAATCTCCTCTCCTGGAAGTCTTCTACCCTCCTCCACCCGAGCATACTTGTCCGCCAACGTGTAAAGTTCGTTGACAGTCTTTGGCAGGCGAACATTCATCTTAGCACGCATCCTTCGATTGTGCACATTCGTGTGAAATGCGGCAATCACAGCTGCTGGATGTATTTGAGGAATGTTGCGGTGCACTTGACTGAATCTGTGTAGGTACTTGCGCAAACTTTCCCCTTCTTTTTGTGGGAGGGCCTGCAGGTCACTGGGTTGTCCTGGTTCTTGATGGCCGCCAGTGAAGGCGCCAACGAACTCATTGCACAGGTCTGCCCATGAAGAAATGGAATCGTCCGGCAAGTGCATCAGCCAAGACCTCACATTAGGCTTGAGAGCCAACGGGAAGTAGTTGGCAAGTACTTTATCATCTCTCCCTCCGGTAGCTTGAACGACAATCATATAGATGCCTAGAAATTCCGCCGGATTCAGTTTTCCATCATACTTCTCCGGCAGGTCAGGCTTGAAGGTGCGAGAGGTCGGCCAACGGACTTGCCACAGCTCACGAGTGAAGGCGGGGCACCCTACCTTGTAAGGCAAGTACCCGCCAACACTAGGCGCGGGTTCGTTAATGTCGGGCCCATTACGTCTGTCTGACTGACGGCGCGTCTCGCGACGCCGCTCAATGGTGACGCGGGCGTCTTCCTCCTCCTGTCTCTCAATACTTGGCGTTGATCCTGCTGGAGTCGTGGGTCGGATGAAGCCATTGACGCTTCGTCAGGCTCATTGATTTCTTGGGTTTGTTGAGCCCGCCGCGGTGGCCCTCAGATAGGCTGCCGCGGAGGGGACTGCATTGTGGGCATAGTCCTCTCAACTTGGCCACCAGCGGGCGCCGTCGGCATCGCCAGCGGGCGTTGGGAAGGCTCCGCGCGCTGCGACTTGTTGGCTTCAGCAAAACCGATGAGGCTCTGAATGGCAGCTCTCCATTCATCCATCTTATCTGCTGCTGGGGGAAAGTTCAACAACAGCTGAGCTCTCGCCATTGCTTCGTCCACCCTCTCTGGCATGGCGTGAGAAGCGGAACGCGACACCGCTCGACTCCTGGACGAACCAGAAGGTACGTTGTCGTGCCCCTACCACATCTGACCAATAACCATAGCGGTTTGCCATGGCCGAAGCTGTTCTTGATGGCCAACATCTTTATCAGCTGGGCCCTCCCCATGCGGACGCGGTCGCGGAGGATCGACAGCACCGCTCGGGGTCTTGTCATGCTCATCCTGCGTGGGACGAAGCGTGCGTCCTGTCGCCGCCCCTCTGGAAGGTGCATCCAATGGATCTTGGCTGGCACCGGAGCGGGCATCGACGCTGCGCTGGTCGTGCTCGCTGGTGCGGCGAGGAGGTGGAAGCTGGACGTCTCCATGGCCTGCGCCAATGTGAGCATGCTCCCCAGAAGGTTGAGGGAGTTGGGTCGTCCCTGCAGCACCGGTCCCTGCCCCGGCGATGGTGAGGGTGTTGGTGTCACCATTTGCAGCTACTACCCCGCCCGTCGCGGCCGCGGCATCTGCGGGGCCCGCAGCCGCAGGCGAGGAGACCTTTGAAGTGGAGGGATGTGCCGCTGCGCCGCTTCTCTTCTTTGGAGCCATCGAAGATACAGAAGGTGATGAAGATCACGCGCTGGCTGTTGCTTCAGGTTCGCACGAAGGACGCCCCCTACCTGGCGCGCCAAAGATGTAGGCGTGGAACCACGATCACCTATGGGGCAGGGCAGCCCCTTTGTGGTTCGGCAAGGGGACGGTCACATCGCACAAAGAGCAGAAACAGCAGGACAACGCGATGGTCGACAGCTCTCTTTACCCAGGTTCGGGCCGCTTTGCAGTGTAACACCCTACTCCTGCTGTGGTGGATTGATTGGAGGAACACGAAGGCGCAGAGTGCTCAAGCCCGACAAGTGTGCCTCGGGGGAGCAGCTATAGGCATACAAGTGTTGGGGGATCTAGATCTCGAACCCTTTGCTAGGTTGCCTCGGGCCTCCTTTTATATGTTAAGGGACGACCACAGTGGCAAAACAGTCATTTTAGCATGATTAGATAGCTAATAGTGCTATCATACCTAACTCTGGCAGTTAGGACAAAGTGCATTAAATGCACTGTAGGTGTCGTGCTGTTGTTGAAGCCCGACAAGCCTGCCGCGCCGCTTATCCATACTCTCCTTATTAGCGTGACACGCCATCAGGACGAGTGTCAATAAAGCTAATCTCTTCTCCTGCAGTTTGCCACGTACCCAACGGGATCCACCTAGCCACTTGAGAGCTCGACACCGCAATTATTAATGACTTGTGTGCGATGAGGTGGAGCGGTGGCGTCCTGTCGGAGGCCTGCCGGTACGGAGTCTGCCTGGGTCATGCCTTGAAGTCTTGACGGGCCCCGGGGTCCTTGCCGAGGTGCCTTTGGCTTCCCTCCTAGTAGTTGCCTCGACCTTGCCGGGCTCGCCTGCCCGGCAAGGGAGACCTTCCTAGGGAGTTCTCTCGTTGACTTGATCTTATTAATGCTCTACTTGATCTCACGAAGAGCGGTTTCTCTGGCTTATTTTATATCAAGCCATGATACTGGATGTATGCCTTGTTGTACGTTGGTGCATAAGTCAGGGCAACGAACGCGTATGTTTGTTGCACCGACATTAACAGAACCAAAACTATTTAAAAATATGAGTGGATCTCAAACTGTGCTCTAGAATTTCAAAAAGTTTCACAAACTAGAAAATATTCATAGAATTTAAAGATATTCACAAACTTTAATATATTCACAAATTTAAAAATGTTCATTAATTTTAAACAATCTTTGAGATATTTCTAAAATGTTCATGAATGACAATCTCAAAATAAAAGAAAAACAATAAGTAAAACACAAACAATTGATAAATTTGCGTAGTGAGGAGAGGGCTCCATGCACCTGAGTAAAGCAGAGTGCTCCAATTTGATCTATAAATTGGTCCCATGAAGCCCTCGCTCACTCAGCTTGGATCCCTGCTCCGCTCCGCTCGCTCGCTTAATTTTTCTTCCGCTCGCTCCAATGCAGCTCATAAAAACCGGCTATTGAAAAAGTTTGTTAAATCAAAAGAAGTTCACAATTTTTTTTAAATGTTGCAAATTAACAAAGCCATATCTGTTAAAATATATTCATGAATTTAAAAAATATGAGTGGATCTCAAACTATGTTCGTGAATTCGAGAAAGCTTCACAAATTAGAAAAGATTTATAGACTTTAAATTTTTTCACAAACTTTATTATATTCACAAATTTAAAAACATTAATTAATTTCAAAAAATATTTGAGATTCTTCTTATATTTTGCTGACGGAGTGAGGAGAGGGCTCCACGCGGCTGAGTAAACGAGAGCGCTCCAATATGCGGGCCCATGAAGCCCTCGCTCGCTCAACTTGGTTCCCTGCTCCGCTCGCTCGCTTAGTTTCTTTCCACTCGCTATAATGCTAGCTTATAAAAACCGGCTATCATTTATTTATTTGAAATCATTTGTTAAATCAAAAGATGTTCACAGATTATTTTTTTAGTGTTGCAAATTAATAAAAGCATAACAGTTACAAACATTCATGAATTTAAAAAGTATGAGTGGATCTCAAATTAACAAACTTCAATATATTCAAAAAATAAAATATTCATTAATTTCAAAAAATCTTTAATATTTTTCTTAAATGTTCCTGAATTTAAATGTGAAAATAACAGAAAAAAAAGTAGAACATAAACAATTGATAAATTCACGGAGTGAGGAGAGGGCTCCACGCAGCTGATTAAAGGAGAGCGCTCCAATTTGGGCGGGCATAGTTACTTAGTAGATTACGTACTACTCAGGGACGGTCAATCATATTTGCCGCCTGTAGGCGGCAAATAGCGGTGGCATCGCTGAGAGAGCGTTCCTCCCGACGCCTCAGTTGGACTGACCCATGTTGGGTTGGTTGTTGCTTCTATTTCATTTATCGCTGTTTCCTTTTTCCTTTCTTTTTCTCTATTTTTATTTTAGTTTTTGTCCTATATAAAAATTCACCATGTTTTACGAAAATGCTCGTTATTTATTAACAAAATATTCAGCATACATTCACCAGCATTATAAAAATGTTTATCGTATACTAAGAAATTGTTCAACATTTTTAAAAAAGTTCAATGTGTATTTTGAAAATGGCCATTGTATACTAAGAAATTGTTCAACATATTTTAGACAAAAGTTTGATCTGTATTTTTATAACGTTCAGCTAGAACTATGAAATTGTTCAGCATATTTTACAAAAAATTCAATGTGTATTTTGAAAATGTTCAGATGTAGTACAAAAAAGTCCATTGTATTAAAGAAAAAGTTCACTGTATATTAAAACGTGTTTAGTGTGTATTTTGGAAAATGATCACCGTATATTATGAAAATATTTATAGTACCAAGAACTTTGAAAAAGATAGGGTGAAAAAGAAAAAATCAACAAAAAACCGGTTCGGTGAACCGACCACTACAGCGTGCGTGGATGCTACTAAGGCGTTTTGTGTCCTGTGTGTCGCCTCCGCCATTTGCCGCCTGTGGGCTGCAAATAGGAGCTCTCGAGTCGGAGCTGTTAGGATTTAATTATTAAGGTAATTGAGGTTAATCCTCGCTTGTACAAAGTGCAATTGCAATTATGATTCGGCAACCGTCATGACGTTTCCCACACACCGCACTATCGGATGCGTCTCTTGAATGCATCTGCTCCCCTTGTATATATGATGTGTCTATGTCTCTATGAATGGAATTGACACGGTTCATTCATTCTTGCAATTGTTTACTAACAGGAGCGACGCAACAATTAATTAAAGGGGGAGCCAAACGCACACTTCAGACAGGGGATTTCTCAAAGACAACAAAGATCAGAGGGGGGGGGGGGTGGGGGGGGGGGGGGGGAGGGGGCGGGGGGGGGGGGGGGGGGGTGGGGGGGGGGGGGGTTTGGGGGGGGGGGGGGGGGGGGGTTTTGTGGGCGGTGGTTGGTGTGGGTTGTGGGGTCGGGGGGGGTGGTGTTGTGGGGGTTTGGGGGGGGGGGGGGGGGGGGGGGGTGGGGGGGGTGGGGGGGGGGGTTGTGGCATCTTTATTCCTCCCCTCCCCCTCCCCCTAGCTCCGTCAGCGGTATTACCATTATTATTCCGATGTACTCGCTCCGGTCATTTTTAGTTCGCATATAAGATTTGTCTGAAGTCAAACCTTGCAAAGTTTGATCAATTTTATAGAAAAAAATACAAACATTCACAATGTGAAATCATTATCATTAGATGCGTCATGACTTAAATTTTCATATTGTATAACTTTAGCATTGTAGATATTGATATTTTTTCATATAAATATGGTCAAACTTTACGAAGTTTGACTTCAAAAAATTCTTATATGCAGAGGAAAAATGACCGGACGGAGTACTATCATTGTTGGCATCCCATTCTTATTCCAAAACATTACTAAGTACACTTGATACAGTTAATCACATTTCAGAAATAAATCGCAGACAGAGCGTCATCATGTTGATCGATGTACCAATTTACCTACGATATGATACGGGTCTCAGTTTCAGAGCGGGGTGGCGCGTTGGCCGCTCACTCGCCATCAATCGCGGTACTCGCGGGCGCGTGAATGACTCCGCACAATTTCTCCGAAGAATCAAGAGTCGGACGGACAGATAGGAAGATGGGGTTGGTTTGATCAGAAGATGTCGAGGATCTCCTGGATGAAGCCGTTGCAGAGCGGGCAGTTGCCGCGGCTGACCCAGAGCTCGCGGGAGCAGAGGCGGCAGAATGTGTGGCCGCACGGGATGAAGGCCGCGCCCTTGTGCCGCACCATGCACACGCAGCACACGTGCACCATCTCCTCCTCGCGCCCCTCGCCGTCCTCCTCGTCCTCGTCGGCGTGCGCGTTCTTGCTGCTGGCCCCGCCGCCTGCCGCGGCCTCCTCCTCCTCCTCCTCCTCGTCCCAGCTGTCCGTCTGCTCCAGCAGCGCCATCAGGGACATCTGCGCCGCCGGCGCCTCCTCCTCCTCCTTGCCTTCCTCCTCGTCCTCGTCCTGCTCTGACTCGTCCTCGGAGCCCTCGCCGTCGACCACGGGGGCAGAGCGCCCGATCGTGGCGTTGGAACCGACCCGAGTGGAGGCGGCGCGCGAGAATGCGGGAGTCTGGCGGAGCGAGGAGGTGCGAGAGAAGGCCGCCGTGGCCTCACCTTGCGCGTAGATGTACTTGTGGCTGCGGTGGCTGCCGCTGCCGTTGTTCTTCAGGCTACCGGCGCCGTCCGTCGTGCCGGGCCTCTGCGACGGGCTGGACCAGGCGTTCACGGAGCGGCGGAGCCGGAGACGGTCGCGCAGCGGCTTCCAGTTGATCATGCCGCCGCCGTCCGCCGCGTTGCGACCACCTCCTCCGGCGTCAGCGCTCAGGTGGCTGTTGTCGTCGGGGATCTTGAGGAACTCGCGGATGGCCGGGTCGGGCCTGGACAGCTGCTCCGAGAGCGTCATCGACCGCCGCAGCTCTGGCCGCCGCTCCATCGCGCCTTGGCCGCCGCCGCTGCGTGGGACGAATGGGTGTGCGTATCCTTGGCGTGGAGATGGAGGTGAGGCGCTAGGGTGGTGGAAGGGATCGAGATTGCGCCTTATGGTCGACAGAGATGGTGGTAGAGAATGGGAGAAGAGGAGAGGAGGCAGAGCGGGTCTCCCCGCTCCCGCGCCTTTTGAACTCCGGTTTGCAGCCACCGCAGCGTGCGGCATGGATACGAAATTACAGTGGCGCCAGCCGTGATTTCCGGTGAATCAGTTGTTAATGGACGAGTCGAGTTGAGCCTCATGGCTACGATCGGCGCCGATGAGGTGGATGGACGTGTGGTGGGGAGAAAAGCTCCATGCTTAGCCGAGAACTGTTATAGTTTGGGCATTGCTATATTTGGATATACATGAGAGAGAAGATTTGCACGAAATTTTTATGCTCTTCTCCAGCAGCTAGCTAACCTAGACTGGATACCGATAAATCATTTTGCTTCTATCTCTCGTTTCATTGTGCATATACAATCAAATTAACTCTAAAACTTCATTCGTGTCATCCATACTACATAGCACAAGTTGCAATCATATTCACATCACGTTGCAAATCATGCCAAGGAATTCATATTCCACTCCTGCTCCAGTACACCCCCCCTAAACATAAGAACGGCCAAGATTAGCCCATACCTCTTGACAATAAAGGTCATGATGATCATACTTTATAAACTCTTCACTCGCCGTATACTTTTTTTTAAGGAGAACCCGTCGTATACTATACGATGTATATGGACGCGTTTCCTTAAACGGGCGCACACACCCTCCCACGATGGGCCGGCCCATTCATCCTTTTTTCTATTTTTAGAACGGCAAAAAACATGTGTCCCACAGGATTCAAACCCAGCTCCTTCAAGGTTTATAACAGCCACGCTAACCAACTGGGCAATCAAACCTCACATGCTACATTTCTTTTTCAGTCCTTCAAATACAACACTGGAAAAAACACGATGTTTCCTGTTTAGTTTTATTTTTCTCTTTCTTTTTTCATTTGATTTTTTTGTTTCCTTTTTCTTTCTTATTAAATACATGAACTTTTTAAAAATTATGATTTTTTAAATGACGAATTTTTTAAAAATTCATGAAATTTTTCATCAAAATCAGTGAACTTTTCCCAAATTGATGATTTTTTTTCTTCGAATCCAATGAGCTTTTTGAATTTTTTGTGTGAACTTTCTTGAATTCCTATTTTTTTAAAATATCTTAAAGTCAACGGTTAACCTTTGAAAAGTCATCTTGTAATTAAACACCATCCCCTTTCTTAATGAGCGTTCTTCGAAAAAATGTACAGTAGGAAATAGCAAACAGAAAAAAAACCTCGTGAGCGAGCGAGTGGGCATGAGAGGGAGAGGTGCCCTAGTGGCGCACAGCCCACGCCCGGATCTAGCGAGCGCCAGCTACTCCACACAAACCGGCGCACACAACCTGGCCCATTTAATTTTCTTCTTCTTTTAACCTTCAAAAAATAGGTGCATGAAGTAAGAATATAACTTCAAACCTCATGGATTACTTCCTCCCGTTATAACCAACTAGGGCAGCTCAGTTTCTGTGCCTAACTACCTTATTTTATTATTCTTATTGTGCATCTTCTCAGTCTGGTTTTCTTCTTCTTTTGCTTTTGATTTTATTTTTTTATTTTCCTTTATTTCTTCTTCTTTTTATCTTTTTTTTTCATTCGGTTAACTGGCTTGTTCGGTTCGGTGTTCAGTTTACACCGAGCAAACACGTCAAATCATAAGAAATTTGAAAGCAACACATTTGATGAGGTGCTCCCAAACAGATCCTTCTCGCCTACTCGAACACTCTTCGTTGAAGTTGATATTTTTTTGGAAATCTCAGGACTGACAGCAAATTTTGCAAGCTGGTGGGCATGCCCATGTTAGTTGTCCTTGTTTGGTTTGAATGACTTCCGACACCACATGCACGTTACGACACATCAGGCAATTCCATTTCAACCGCTGAGGTCATTAACGAACTAGAAAAGAGCTAAGGAACTATTCGGCCTTTTTACACCGGGAAAACTCTAGAAAATGGAAAACTTGTGAAAAACTTAAACAACTTGGCATGGTGCTTTAAATTGGTCATACAAGTTCATGGAAAAAAATTGGGCCATTTCAAGGATGTCGAGATACAAATATGCTCTCAAGCGAACCATCTGGCCTACCCGGACACCATCCGTTGAATACAGTCTAGTTTTGGACACCCTTGAAACGAACCCAACTTTTGCAGGAAGGTGGGAATGCCCTTATTAGGAATCCATGCTAAGTTTGAACGATTTTTGACACAATATGCAAGTTGCGACACGTCGGGCCATTTATCAGCCTTTTTTCATCGGGAAAACTTCAGAAAATGCAAAACTTATTGAAAAACCAAACAACTTGGCATGGTGTCTTGAATTGGTCATACAAGGTCACGGAAAAAATTTGGGGGCCATTTCAATGACATCGAGAAACAACGTGCTCTCAGACAGAGCCTTCTGGCATACCCTGAAAGTGCAAGTGCCACTTAAACTATATTTTGGTGTGATGACAATGTGGTTAGTGGAACTAATATCAGTTGCTAAAGTTTATCTCAGGATATTAGTTCCAAGGGGTTCTTGATGGAGATGTGCGACCCCCATTTCAAAAAGGTGAAAGGCGTGGTCGACCAGCGATTCGAAGGTTTTTAGTTTTGGTTTGCTTCGAGTCGTAGGAAAGACCGCACTATTAAGAGGGGTCGGTGTGGATAAGTGTTGTGTGGGAATGCCATCCTCGAAACATATACACCAGCCTACCCATTCCTACCACTTAAATCCATAGTGTGCGTGCATGTGGTACTCAGAGAGCTTGCAACAGAAAGTTACTGGGTACCCCGTGCGCACGGGGTACTGCGTAATTCTCTGGGTACCCTGTGCGCACGGGGTACTGCGTAAACTCCCTGGGTACCCCGTGCGCACGGGGTACTGCGTAAACTCCCTGGGTACCCCGTGCGCACGGGGTATTTTGACCCCCGTGAAACTCTCTGAGTACCCTGTGCACACGGGGCTGACTTAGCCCGTGCGCACGGTGTCCAACGGGCAGAAACGGCCGCACGGGCAAGAACACTATAAAAGCCCCCCTTCTTCCTCCTCCATCCCTAACCCTAATATCTTGTTGAGCTCCACCATTGCTACACTCCATTTTGCTCAATACTCTCAATCCCTCCACCCAAACTTGTTGAAACTTTGGAGATTGGGAGAGCAAGACCCGATCTACACCTTGACCAAACCAAATCGCGTTCCCCGCAACATTTCTTCCCCATTGACTTGTTACTCTTGGAGCTTGGGCTCCTAGGCGGTTAGAGGTTCCTCCGGAAGCTTCCTTGCTTGTGGTGTGCTCCGAAGAAGTTTGTAAAGGTGTGGTGGTCGCCTTCAAGACCAACCCCGAGTGATCCGAGGCTCATCCGATGGGGGTGACTCGAAAGAGACTACGGTGAGCCTCCGTGGCGTTCCGCAAGCTTTGGCTCCGGCACCACTCTAAACGGAGAGTAGCTCTTCCCCAAGGAAGAGTGAACTTCGAGATAAAATCCGCGTCCTCGCCTCACTTGTGGTTAATCCTTTCCCGCACTTTACTTTGCCTTGTATGCTTGTTGGCTTGCTAATTAGATTGTTACCTAGCATACCTTGCTTTAAGTTTGCTTGTCATATAGGTTGTGTTCACCTAGTTGCATATCTAGTGAACCCTATTTATCCGCCAACCTTAAAATTGACAAGAAAGATTAAAATTTGTAGTCTCCTATTCACCCCCCCCCTCTAGTCGATCATATCGATCCTTTCAATTGGTATCAGAGCCTCATGCTCTAATATAAGGTTTTACAACCTTAGAGGATATGGTCGATCTAGGGAGTGTGGGAGGTGGCGCACCCGTTGCGGAGGACGGTGAAAACCTGAAGGAAATATGCCCTAGAGGCAATAATAAAGTTGTTATTTATATTTCCTTATATCATGATAAATGTTTATTATTCATGATAGAATTGTATTAACCGGAAACTTGATACATGTGTGAATACATAGACAAAACACCGAGTCCCTAGTAAGCCTCTACTAGACTAGCTCGTTAATCAAAGATGGTTAAGTTTCCTAACCATAGACATATGTTGTCATTTGATGAACGAGATCACATCATTAGGAGAATGATGTGACGGACTTATACATATTCCTCTGACTATGAGATTATGCAACTCCCGAATACCGGAGGAACACCTTGTGTGCTATCAAACGTCACAACGTAACTGGGTGATTATAAAGATGCTCTACAAGTGTCTCCGAAGGTGTTTGTTGGGTTGGCATAGATCGAGATTAGGATTTGTCACTCCGAGTATCGGAGAGGTATCTCTGGGCCCTCTCGGTAATGCACATCATATGAAGCCTTGCAAGCAATGTGACTAATGAGTTAGTTACGGGATGATGCACTACGGAACGAGTAAAGAGACTTGCCGGTAACGAGATTGGACTAGGTATGATGATACCGACGATCGAATCTCGGGCAAGTAACATACCGATGACAAAGGGAATAAACGTATGTTGTTATGCGGTTTGACCGATAAAGATCTTCGTAGAATATGTAGGAGCCAATATGAGCATCTAGGTTCCGCTATTGGTTATTGACCGGAGATGTGTCTCGGTCATGTCTACATAGTTCTCGAACCCGTAGGGTCCGCACGCTTAACGTTCGATGATGATTTGTATTATGAGTTATGTGATTTGATGAACCGAAGTTTGTTCGGAGTCCCGGATGAGATCACGGACATGATGAGGAGTCTCGAAATGGTCGAGAGGTAAAGATTCATATATTGGAAGGATACATTCGGATACCGGAATGGTTCAGGTTGATTCGGATGAGTTTCGGAGTGCCGGGGGTTACCGGAACCCCCCTCCGGGAAGTAATGGGCCTTAATGGGCTTTAGTGGAAAGGAGAGAAGGGCCTCAAGGGTGGCCGCGCGCCCCCCTCCCCCATGGCTGGTCCGAAGTGGACTAGGAGGGGGCGGCGCCCCCCTCTTTCCTTCTCCCCTCTTCCTCCTTCTCTCCTTCTCCTAGTTGGAATAGGAAGGGGGGGGGCGAATCCTACTTGGACCGGGAGTCCAAGTAGGACTCCCCCCTTTTTGGCGCGCCCCCCCTTTGGACCGGCCTCCTCCTCCCCCTCCTTTATATACGTGGGGAGGGGGCACCCAAAGGCACACCAGGCAATCTCTTAGCCGTGTGCGGTGCCCCCCTCCACAGTTACACACCTCGGTCATATTGTCGTAGTGCTTAGGCGAAGCCCTGCGCCCGGTAGCTCCATCATCACCGTCACCACGCCATCGTGCTGACAGAACTCTCCCTTGTCCTCAACTGGATCAAGAGCTCGAGGGACATCATCGAGCTGAACGTGTGCTGAACTCGGAGGTGCCGTACGTTCGGTGCTTGATCGGTTGGATCGCGAAGACGTTCGACTACATCAACCGCGTTAAGCTAACGCTTCCGCTTTCGGTCTACGAGGGTACGTGGACATACTCTCCTCTCTCGTTGCTATGCATCTTCTAGATAGATCTTGCGTGAACGTAGGATTTTTTTTGAAATTGCACGTTCCCCAACAGTGGCATCCGAGCCAGGTCTATGCGTAGATGATATGCATGAGTAGAACACAAAGAGTTGTGGGCGATAATAGTCATACTGCTTACCACCAACGTCTTACTTTGATTCGGCGGTATTGTTGGATGAAGCGGCTCGGACCGACATTACATGACCGCGTTCATGAGACTGGTTCTACCGACGTGCTTTGCACAAAGGTGGCTGGCGGGTGTCTGTTTCTCCAACTTTAGTTGAATCGAGTTTGACTACGGCCGGTCTTTGTTGAAGGTTAAAACAACACACTTGACGAAAAATCATTGTGGTTTTGATGCGTAGGTAAGAACGGTTCTTGCTAGAAGCCCGTAGCAGCCACGTAAAACTTGCAACAACAAACTAGAGGACGTCTAACTTGTTTTTGCAGGGTATGCTGTGATGTGATATGGTCAAGACATGATGTGATACACGTTATTGTATGAGATGATCATGTTTTGTAAAAGTTATCGGCAACTGGCAGGAGCCTTATGGTTGTCGCTTTATTGTATGAAATGCAATCGCCATGTAATTGCTTTACTTTATCACTATGCGGCAGCGATAGTCGTAGAAGCAATAGTTGGCGAGACGACAACGACGCTAGGATGGAGATCAAGGTGTCAAGCCGGTGACGATGGAGATCATGACGGTGCTTTGGAGATGGAGATCAAAGGCACAAGATGATGATGGGCATATCTGTCACATATTTTGATTGCATGTGATGTTTATCTTTCATGCATCTTATTTTGCTTAGTACGGCGGTAGCATTATAAGATGATCCCTCACTAAATTTCAAGCTATAAGTGTTCTCCCTGAGTATGCACCGTTGCGAAAGTTCTTTGTGCTGAGACACCACGTGATGATCGGGTGTGATAGGCTCTACGTTCAAATACAACGGGTGCAAGACAGTTTTGCACATGCGGAATACTCGGGTTAAACTTGACGAGCCTAGCATATGCAGATATGGCCTCGGAACACTGAGACCGAAAGGTCGAACGTGAATCATATAGTAGATATGATCAACATAGAGATGTTCACCATTGAAAACTACTCCATCTCACGTGATGATCGGACATGGTTTAGTTGATATGGATCACGTGATCATTTAGATGACTAGAGGGATGTCTATCTAAGTGGGAGTTCTTAAGTAATATGATTAATTGAACTTTAATTTATCATGAACTTAGTCCTGGTAGTATTTGCAAATTATGTTGTAGATCAATAGCTCGCGTATAGCTCCCCTATTTTATTTTTGATATGTTCCTAGAGAAAACTAAATTGAAAGATGATAGTAGCAATGATGCGGACTGGGTCCGTGATCTGAGGAATATCTTCGTTGTTGCACAGAAGAATTATGTCCTTGATGCACCGCTAGGTGACAGACCTACTGCAGGAGCAGATGCAGACGTTATGAACGTTTGGCAAGCTCGATATGATGACTACTTGATAGTTTAGTGCACCATGCTTTACGGCTTAAAACCGGGACGTCAAAAACATTTTGAACGCCATGGAGCATATGACATGTTCCAAAGAGATGAAATTGGTATTTCAGACTCATGCCCGTGTCGAGAGGTATGAGACCTCTGACAAGTACTTTGCCTACAAGATGGAGGAGAATAGCTCAACCAGTGAGCATGTGCTCAGAATGTCTGGGTACTACAAATCGCTTAAATCAAGTGGGAGTTAATCTTCCAGATAAAATAGTGATTGACAGAGTTCTCTAGTCACTATCACCAAGTTACTAGAACTTCGTGATGAACTATAATATGCAAGGGATGGCGAAAATGATTCCCAAGCTCTTCGCGATGCTGAAATCGGCGAAGGTAGAAATCAAGAAATAGCATCAAGTGTTGATGGTTGACAAGACCACTAGTTTCAAGAAAAAAGGGCGAGGGAAAGAAAGGGAACTTCAAGAAGAATGGCAAACAGGTTGTCACTCCCGTGAAGAAGCCCAAAGATGGACCTAAGCCTGAAACTGAGTGCTTCTACTGCAAAGGAAATGGTCACTGGAAGCAGAATTGCCCCAAATACTTGGCGGATAAGAAGGATGGCAAAGTGAACAAAGGTATATTTGATATACATGTTATTGATGTGTATTTTACTAGTGTTCATAGTAGCCCCTGGGTATTTGATACCGGTTCAGTTGCTAACATTAGTAACTCGAAACAGGAGTTGCAAAATGAACAGAGACTAGTTAATGACGAGGTGACAATGTGTGTTGGAATTGATTCCAAGGTTGATAAGATCACCATCGCACACTCCCTCTACCTTCGGGATTAGTGTTGGACCTAAATAAATAAATGTTATTTGGTGTTTGCGTTGAGCATGAATATGATTGGATCATGTTTATTGCGATACGGTTATTCATTTAAGTCAGAGAATAATTGTTGTTCTGTTTACATGAATAAAACCTTCTATGGTCATACACTCAATATAAATGGTTTATTGAATCTCGATCGTAGTGATACACATATTCATAATATTGATGCCAAAAGATGCAAAGTTGATAATGATAGTGCAACATATTTGTGGCACTGCCGTTTATGTCATATTGGTGTAAAGCGCATAAAGAAACTCCATACAGATGGACTTTTGGAATCACTTGATTATGAATCATTTGATGCTTGTGAACCATGCCTCATGGGCAAGATGACTAAGACTCCGTTCTCCGGAACAATGGAGCGAGCTAATGACTTATTGGAAATAATACATACCGATGTATGCGGTCCGATGAGTGTTGAGGCTCATGACGGGTATCGTTATTTTCTGACCTTCACAGATGATTTGAGCAGATATGGGTATATCTACTTGATGAAACATAAGTCTGAAACATTTGAAAAGTTCAAAAGAAATTCAGAGTGAACTGGAAAGTCATCGTAACAAGAAAATAAAGTTTCTATGATCTGATCGCCGAGGCGAATATTTGAGCTACGAGTTTGGTCTTCATTTAAAACAATGTGGAATAGTTTCGCAACTCACGCCACCTGGAACACCACAGCGTAATGGTGTGTCTGAACGTCGTAACCGTACTTTATTAGATATGGTGCGATCTATGATGTCTCTTACCGATTTACCACTATCGTTTTGTGGTTATGCATTAGAGACAACTGCATTGACGTTAAATAGGGTACCGTCTAAATCCGTTGAGACGACACCGTATGAACTGTGGTTTAGAAAGAAACCTAAGCTGTCGTTTCTTAAAGTTTGGGGCTGCGATGCTTATGTGAAAAAGCTTCAACCTGATAAGATCGAACCCAAATCGGAGAAGTGCGTCTTCATAGGATACCCAAAAGAAACTGTTGGGTACACCTTCTATCACAGATCCAAAGGCAAGATATTTGTTGCTAAGAATGGATCCTTTCTAGAGAAGGAGTTTCTCTCGAAAGAAGTGAGTGGGAGGAAAGTAGAACTTGATGAGGTAGTGGTACCTTCTCTTGAATTGGAAAGTAGTTCATCGCAGAAATCAGTTCCAGTGATGCCTACGCCAATTAGTGAGGAAGTTAATGATGATGATCATGAAACTTCGGATCAAGTTACTACCGAACCTCGTAGGTCAACCAGAGTACGTTCCGCACCAGAGTGCTATGGTAATCCTGTTCTGGAAGTCATGTTACTAGACCATGACGAACCTACGAACTATGAGGAAGCGATGATGAGCCCAGATTCTGCGAAATGGCTTGAGGCCATGAAATCTGAGATGGGATCCATGTATGAGAACAAAGTGTGGACTTTGGTTGACTTGCCCGATGATCGGCAAGCCATAGAGAATAAATGGATCTTCAAGAGGAAGACGGACGCTGATGGTAGTGTTACTATCTACAAAGCTCGAATTGTCGCAAAAGGTTTTCGACAAGTTCAAGGTGTTGACTGCGATGAGATTTTCTCACTCGTATTGATGCTTAAGTCTGTCCGAATCATGTTAGCAATTGCCACATTTTTATGAAATCTGGCAAATGGATGTCAAAACTGCATTCCTTAATGGATTTCTTAAAGAAGAGTTGTATATGATGCAACCAGAAGGTTTTGTCGATCCTAAAGGTGCTGACAAAGTGTGCAAACTCCAGCGATCCATCTATGGACTGGTGCAAGCATCTCAGAGTTGGAATATACGCTTTGATGAGTTGATCAAAGCATATAGTTTTATACAGACTTGCGGTGAAGCCTGTATTTACAAGAAAGTGAGTGGGAGCACTACAGCCTTTCTGATAAGTATATGTGAATGACATATTGTTGATCGGAAATGATGTAGAATTTTCTGGAAAGCATAAAGGAGTGTTTGAAAGGAGTTTTTCAAAGAAAGACCTCGATGAAGCTGCTTAAGTATTGAGCATCAAGATCTATAGGGATAGATCGAGACGCTTAATAGGACTTTCACAAAGCACGTACCTTGACAAGATTTTGAAGAAGTTCAAAATGGATCCGTCAAAGAAAGGGTTCTTGCCTGTGGTGCAAGGTGTGAAGTTGAGTAAGACTCAAAACCCGACCACAGCAGAAGATAGAGAGAGAATGAAAGTCATTCCCTATGCCTTAGTCATAGGTTCTATAAAGTATGCCATGCTGTGTACCAAACCTATTGTGTACCTTGCCATAAGTCTGGCAGGGAGGTACCAATAGTGATCCAGGAGTAGATCACTAGACAGCGGTCAAAATTATCCTTAGAGGACTAAGGAAATATTTCTCGGTTATGGAGGTAATAAAGAGTTCATCGTAAAGAGTTACGTCGATGCAAGCTTTAACACCGATCTGGATGACTCTGAGTCTCAATCTGGATACATATTGAAAGTAGGAGCAATTAGCTAGAGTAGCTCCATGCAGAGCATTGTAGACATAGAAATTTGCAAAATACATACGGATCTGAATGTGGCAGACCCGTTGACTAAACTTCTCTCACAAGCAAAACATGATCACACCTTAGTACTCTTTGGGTGTTAATCACATGGCGATGTGAACTAGATTACTAACTCTAGTAAACCCTTTGGGTGTTGGTCACATTGCGATGTAAACTATGGGTGTTAATCACATGGTGATGTGAACTATTCGTGTTAATCACATGGCGATGTGAACTAGATTATTGACTCTAGTGCAAGTGGGAGACTGAAGGAAATATGCCCTAGAGGCAATAATAAAGTTGTTATTTATATTTCCTTATATCATGATAAATGTTTATTATTCATGCTAGAATTGTATTAACCGGAAACTTGATACATGTGTGAATACATAGACAAAACACCGAGCCCCTAGTAAGCCTCTACTAGACTAGCTCGTTAATCAAAGATGGTTAAGTTTCCTAACCATAGACATGTGTTGTCATTTGATGAACGAGATCACATCATTAGGAGAATGATGTGATGGACGAGACCCATCCATTAGCTTAGCATAATGATCGTTAAGTTTTATTGCTAAAGCTTTCTTCATGACTTATACATATTCCTCTGACTATGAGATTATGCAACTCCCGAATACCGGAGGAACACCTTGTGTGCTATCAAACGTCACAACGTAACTGGGTGATTATAAAGATGCTCTACAGGTGTCTCCGAAGGCGAATCCTACTTGGACCGGGAGTCCAAGTAGGACTCCCCCCTTTTTGGC
The DNA here is from genome assembly GCA_011799875.1 of Thinopyrum elongatum. Classification (NCBI taxonomy): domain Eukaryota; kingdom Viridiplantae; phylum Streptophyta; class Magnoliopsida; order Poales; family Poaceae; genus Thinopyrum; species Thinopyrum elongatum. Next base: position 372,895,915 of record CM022299.1, on the reverse strand, counting down.
GCGCCCCCCCTTTGGGCCGGCCTCCTCCTCCCCCTCCTTTATATACGTGGGGAGGGGGGCACCCAAAGGCACACCAGACAATCTCTTAGCCGTGTGCGGTGCCCCCCCTACATAGTTACACACCTCGGTCATATTGTCGTAGTGCTTAGGCGAAGCCCTGCGCCGGTAACTTCATCATCACCGTCACCACGCCGTCGTGCTGACAGAACTTTCCCTCGTCCTCAACTGGATCAAGAGCTCCAGGGACGTCATCGAGCTGAACGTGTGCTGAACTCGGAGGTGCCGTACGTTCTGTGCTTGATCGGTTGGATCACGAAGACGTTCGACTACATCAACCGCATTAAGCTAACGCTTCCGCTTTCGGTCTACGAGGGTACGTGGACATACTCTCCTCTCTCGTTGCTATGCATCTCCTAGATAGATCTTGCGTGAACGTAGGAATTTTTTTGAAATTGCACGTTCCCCAACAAAACCTACCCCCCGCCGCGCCCGATGCACTTGGTGCCCCAGTCGTTGCTCCCGCTGCTCCTATTAACCCGGGTGCCCCTTTGACCGCGGCTGATATTCTTTCAATGTTTGCGGACCTCAAAGCCTCTATGTTGAAAGAAGTTCGTTCCTCGGTCAAGGAGGAAATTGATGCTCGCTTAAAGCCCTCAACATCTGCATCAAACTCATTTGATCCAAATGCCATTCATGATGCGGATGACTCGAGAGAACATCTTGCATCTCCGGCTCGTACTCAAGTTCCCAAGTACAATGGCGTGGAACCCTTTTACTCATTGCAACCCTTGCAACATCCTCGCATTAATCCTGTTGGGCCTCCGTCCCCTTTGATAGCTAATGCGTTTGCTAAATAGAAGCTAGATATGGAGTCTCATATTCGCAGTGCTTCAACACAACTTCGGTGGATTGTGGTCAATGGATTCAACCCCAAGGACCCCATGAATCTCACTCCAAGAGAAGCGGTTGATGATCAACTTAATGCAACCGCCCACAACATGTTGCGCACCGCAGTGAGAGAAGACTATAGTGACTCCATTGCTCTCCTCAAGACCGCCAAGGAAATCTGGGATTGCCTTGAGGAGGCTCTCGAAGGAGATGAAGCAATTCAAAGATCTCGATTGGCTTTGCTCAAGCAAGAAGTCAATCTCCTTGTGAGGAATTAGGGCTGTTCGCACACGAACACGTCACCGTGTACCCTCGACGCCGGGGGTGATGCACCGCAGCTCATGTCGAAGGACACTCACCCGGAAGCGCGGTACGCAAGCAATCCGGCGGGCGCTTTTGTAGATCCGAAACCCCACACGCCCGGGAGGGACTCCGTCAGGGCGCGCGCCGGCTATGGGCCGCCCTAGATCGACCTGATCACCCCTAGGGCCTCGAGGTTCACCGCCCTACAAAATAAGAACGAACGAAGAACGAGGAAGAAGAAGAACTAGGGTTAAGGAGAAAAGATAAAAAATAAAAAGTGGTAGATGATTTGATCGATTGTGTGTTGTTCAATCGGCCATCATCTCTCATTTATTTATGAGGCAGCTGGACTTCCCGTACAAGAAAAGGACTCCAAATCCTGTCCAAACCTTTCCAAAATTAACCGAACTCGGATTTAGGCAAGTTTGAGACATCAGTTCGGTTTTTGACTCTCACAGACCACAAACGACCTCGGATGATGATGCGCCCAAAAGCAAATTTAACCGTCTCGATGATACGAACAACTTTCACGTTGAACGTTTTTTGATTCGAGGCCATCTTCAGGGCCTAATCACTCGCGCAAGACAGACTATTATTCGCGCTACCCATCACACATCATGTTTGATGGGGCGCGCCACTTTTGGCTCGTGACAGGGCCGCACTCAGGTGGCTCTAACTTTTACATACATTCTCTGATTGAGACGATTTTTATACCAAAATCGACCGTTTCGACGAGAGGAAGACAAGTCGTGTAGAAAGTTTTCTCATTTGATGCCTTCCTTGAGGCGTAATTGGCTGAACAGTGCTCTGTATACAAAATCTCAGTATTTCGAACACAACTTCGGCCTTCGAGATGAGATTAGACGGCGATGGCCCAAAATTCAAAGATGTTCATGTCGACAATACTGAACTTTTTCATGAAGATCGCTTCTCCATTTGAGACCATCTTAATTGTATTTCGTACCATGCCAAAATCTAGTGTCAACACATGCCCCCCTGTTTTTCGGCAAAACCAGTGTGCCGAAAAATAACTTGCACATAGTTTTTTCTAAGGACGATGTCAACACTCCATCGGCCATTTGCATGTTTTTAGGATGATAAGTATATATCGGCCATTGCTTGTTTGAACCTCTTGATGCAAACTTGGGTGAAAACTTCTCAGCTTCTGTAACAATCCGGTGATAAAGTTCTATAGATATGTATCTCAAAACCATCCTCCGAACCATATTATTCATCCTTTTGCTAGGATTGTGCGGATAATCATGAATGAACTTCTTCCAATCCTTACTTCGCCTGCATAAAAGTTTCATTAGTGGCCGAAGCGATGAGCTCCAATTCGGCCTTACCTACGTTGGCGAGAATAAGCATCGTCTATTGATAGATATATGCAATACACCATGATCAACATAGTAGCCGGATGCTTGCTGTGCTAACTCATTTGCTCTTCAATTGTCATGTCCAGATATATGAGCAGTATTAAAGCAACCCAAGGTAAATTTTACATCTAGACATATCTCAAAATAAATTATAAGTGATTCGTCAAAACATTGATAACCCTTGGATATTTGTTGCACTTCTCATAACGAATCACCAAACGCCTCAATATGTGTAGCACCTATGACAACCAAAGGCTTGTTTTGCTTTCCAATCGAACTAAGGACAATGTTCGGATACTACAACGGCCATGCTTTGACATATTCTTAGGACGATAGATAAATATCGGTCATTAACATATGGTCCATGTAAACTTCATCCACCAAAACAAGTATAGCCGAAATAAAGAAATGAAATGACAAATCAAATATTTCGGCCCTTTGGATCAGCAATAAACTTGTAGCTAATCAAATATATAGTGATTTGGTAATACCCTTTCATGATATAAGGTATTATATTGCATCCATGGATCTAAATAAGCCCATGGAGGGTGACTGATCGTACCTGGGAATGAATTCCATGGCAAAGACATCAATGGCATGTTTGGTGAATATGGATGATGTGCTAATCAAAGATTTTGATGGGGTGATGCAAACCTTCGGCTTAATTGTTTTTGGCTTCCATCCTTCTCTTTCTTCACTTTTATAACACTTGTTGCAATAGAAGGTTGCACATCATTTTTATTTTGACTGCTCCTCTTGGGAACCCATGCCATGTTCTTCTTTTTCAGCTCTTGTGCACTAAGATTTTGTAATTCCTTCTTTTGCCAATACAATAAGCCGAGTGGGCACCTCTGCTGTGATTCTGTTTCAACCAATGGCAACTCTTTTTTGGCCTTATGCACCCTCAACTTTTTTTCTTCAGATTTGGCACTTGATTGATTCATCTCATTGTCTTTAGTAGCCAATGTCAACACTTTAATTGGCTCTTTATCCTTTAAGATCAAATCTGAAGTAGCACACTTACGACCATCTTTTTTAACGCGATAGACTTGCTCAACCACCTCCTTATTCTTCCTTGTGCTCCGGACCAATTCTTTTGGAGTGAAACGGTCTTTAACATATGATTGTTTATTGAACGTGGGCCTTTTTGGAGCTGCATGATCTTTGTGAGACAGTCTAAAATAAGATGGAAAATGTCCACTTTAATCATACCCGTCCCATAGTGAATATGGATAAAAATTAGCATAGGGAGGTATCCATGGCACTGGCATTGGCGGCCCAAAATAAGGATATGAATATGTTGCATTGCAATTTTCCCTTTGCCAATACCGGCCATCAGATTTGCACCTAGGGGGTGATCTTGACGCTTTTGAATTACTTGGTCGATAAGCAATTTTCTCCTCACTTATCTTCTGATATTTTTCCAATAGTTGCGCGAAAGTGACTTTCGGCTTTTTACCTTTGTGCTTACCTCGGCCTTTGCTTGCATCAATCTTTGGATTTTCTTATTGCCCCCCAGTACTTGGTGTCTTCATTGCAACTTTGATGGAATTTTCGCCCTCAAGAATATTATCATTGTGCTCTTAAACAACTTCCTTACTTGAAAGCTTGATCCCAATATCTGCAGGTTTTGCCTTCTCATGTTTAAATGGATCAGCTTGAAGCAGCCGATGCAAAAACCGTTTGCCATCAGGACCAATTGGAATAGACCGGTCATCTCTTGGTGTCTCAAGAAATTTCAATCGTCCTTTATCAATGGCCGATTTAACTATTTGACGAAACATGTTGCAATCCTCAAAATTATGCTTGGACGAATCATGCAACTTACAATACACTCGTCCTTGGATTGATGGCTTAACATGGTGATATAGAATTCTAATGTAATTATTTTTCACCAACAAATCAAATATTTGATCACACATGCTTGAATTGAAGGTATACATCTTATTTTCTAGCCGATCTTGTTGTGAGAACGGCTTTGGAGTTAAGCAAACGAATGGTTCAGATTTTACATCACCCCATTCGGCTATGCATTGTGTTTTGCACTCTATATCCGATGTATTTGGATAAGATATTATATTAGCATCGATTTTCTCAACATAATTTACTCTTGGCTTTAAATTTCTGAAATGAAAATATTTAGAACATACATGTCTCAATTGAGACCAAATGCAAGCCAAGTAATAAATAAGCAAAGCTACCCAATTAGATATGAACTTTAGATAAAGCAATGGGGAAAGCCTTGGCTGCAACAACAAGTCACTATCGGTCTTTATGAATGCCGCAATGGGTTGACCGATATGCTCTATAACAATTTTATTGCCATCAAGTAAATTACCCTTCTTCATTGGTCTTTCAAAATTACTTATGAGGATTTTTCTAACTGATGCATCAACAATAAAGTTGTGACCAAATCTGAAAACAGGTAAATTACTTACAAGCCATACCTCTTCAAATATGTTAGGAGAGCATGATGGTGGTGCTACTTGAAGAACATCATGCTCCGTCTTCGGATAGCTCCCCAACGCCTTGTCATCATCTTTTTCTTGATTTCGTGCAATATTAGTTTGAAGATCTTTGTCCACCGAACTTTGTTTGGCTATTTGTTCTTGTTCTTGAAGCTCGTCAATTTCTATGGCACGAAACTCATAGGGCAGGAAGTAAGTTCGATCAACTTCAGAAAAATCAAGCATGGTCGTATTGCTATGCTTGCCATGCCCTTTCTCAATAATGCTTGCCTCTTTGGATTTGATGGACTCAGAATATATACTACTTGATTCGGCTTTTTCAACCGAAGCATTTTCATGTTCGGAATCATCCTTCTTTTCATTGATTCTACCAATTGGCAATGCGTCTTTTATTTGAGCCAATTCTTTTTCTGTTTGTTTCTGGCGGCGAGCGGCAAAATTGGCTTTAAGTTTTTTCTCAATTTTAGCCCACTCCGGATATGATTGCCCCCAATGCTTTTAGATTCTTTCGGCAATGACACACGGGTGTTGCCGAAATTTTGCAATTGTGTAGGGGGTGTATAATATGATGTAGTACTAGGTGAAGGCATATGCATTGTTGTAAAACCATATTTTTGCTCGCCAATTTTATCAATTGACAAAGATTCATCTTCTTGCAAAGCTCTAGCTTTTATTGCCGCACAATCAGGAAATAGCCCCTTTTCATGTTGTTCAAGGCTAAGAGCACTAATCCTCTTATTTTGGGCTAAACTCTTCAATGCAGCCACCACTACCTCATCTCCTACAATATTGGGCACAACCGCTCCTGTAAAATTTACATTTATTCGGCTATGACCAGGAAGGTGTGAAGCAGAATTATGAACATCTACAGTTGTGTATGGTGTTGAAAAATTACTGTCATGAGGTGATGGCCAATTCTCCCATCCATCGGCATGGTTGAACTAGTATATTGCAAATTAGTTGCCGATGAATAAAAAGGTGAAACACTTTGTTGCATACTATTGGAAGTTCCTACAAGAGGTGTTTTAACTTGATTAACCGAACTCATCATGTTGTTCATCGACATATGGATTTGTGGGGTTGCCGATGCATGAGAGTTGGGATACATATGTGTCATGTTGCTAAAATTGTAACAAGAAGCATAGAGATTATTCAGAATCGGCAGTTGCACATAATTAGATGCATGATTGATAAAACTAGGGCTAGCCGATGCATTATGCTTATTAAACGATCTATCAACTGTCGGATTCGGGGTTCCGCAGACTCTTGAGAGGTTCGAACTCTGGGGTGCGTGCGAAAAACTCTCCCTCCCCAGTCTGCCTGCTCAACGATTGCACAGCCTAGCTCGACGAACCCAAGGAACAAGAGACACAACAGTTTATCCTGGTTCGGGCCACCTTGCGGTGTAATACCCTACTCCAGCTTTGTGGTGGATTGCCTCGGAGGGCTGAGGATGAACTAGTACAAAGGTGGAACGACCTCAGGAGGTGAGGTGTTCTTGAGCTCGATGAGCTGGTGAGGTGGTCAGGGTGGAATGGATCTGATCCAGCTCCCCCTCGTTCAAGGTTTTGGTTCAGGTCAAGGTCCTGGTCCCGGTCCCGGTATGGTGGTGGCTAAGTCCTATTTATAGTGGCCTTGGTCCTCTCCCCAAATATAGGCGGGAAGGGATCTCACAACGGCCAAATTCGAAGGGAGACAACTAGTACAAGTTATCCTGACAAAAGTAGTCTTCGCCTGCAAAAGCCTCTGGTGGTGACGCTGCAGTGGGCTCTGCGATGACCTCTGTCCTGCCGTCCTGGCGGTCCTGGTCTTGTTGCACCGATATGGAAACCTTTGCTTGATTCCTGGGGACTCCGCGCCTGCGCTTGCATCCTTGGCACCAAAGAGGAAACTGGTACACTGCGCCCGCTGGCGCCCGCCTGGTCTTGGTCGTCATGGCTCACGTCAGGTGAGCCTCGCGAGGTGCGGCTTGCATTGATATCTCTGCTCCTCGGGAGCCAGCCTGGGGAGGCCACCCCTCGTGGAGGTCTTGGTGTCGTCCGCCTCGCGAGGCTTGGCCCCTCGCGAGGGTCTTGAGTTGTTGTTGCTGAAGCTGGGCCATACCAGGCCGTCGATGGAGCCACGCCATGGGACGTAGGCAGGCAAGTCTGGGCACCCCCGGTCCCAGGATGCCGACAGTAGCCCCTGGGCCCAAGGCGCGCTCGAACTTGGCTTCGAGGCAAAGCCAAAGGGCAAGTGCGGAGCGCCACGGGCACTAACCGCCTGCGGTCTCGGTTGCCACATGGCGATTGATGGGACGTGGGCACCTCCGCTTCCCCACGCTGCCTCGGCAACTGCTCGACTTGACGAGACCCTGCTGCATGCAGAGAAAAAATCATCATTACGCGCGATCATGGAGGCCGGCGGTCGGCCTTCCCTTGGCTATAAATGAGGAGAGGGGCAAAGCCCCCCTTGCTCGTCTCCGTCTTCTCGCCACCCGCTCCTTCTTCTTCCTTCTTGCCTCGCTGTCTTGCCGCGGTGCTCATGGCGCCGATTAGGAGGTTCTCTGCCGCGGAGAAAGGAAAAACCCCTCGCGAGGAGCAGGGACCACTTCCACCGAAGAAGAGGCTCAGCCGTCCCTGCGACGTTGGCGAGAGGCTGGTGGTGACGCGACCCTGGCTCGAGCGGCCTCCGTCGGGCTTCCCGCTCCCTCTGTACGCCCGAGCTCAAGGCTCCGGAGGAGGTGGCGACGCCCCGCGCCACGCGAGCCACGGCCGTGGTGGCCAGGCTGAGGTTGTACGGGCGACTGGCCCGTGAACCCACGCCGAAAGCTCTTCGCGCGAGTTCGTGGTGTGGGCGGCGATGCCACTGCGCTCGTGGATCCAGCTCCCGCGGTTCTTCGCCGAGGAGATGCCGCCGAGGGGGCCACTTGAGCTGTGGCTGCAGCGCGCCGGGTGCTGCAGTCTGGCCATGGGGGCGGAGATCGAGGTCGTCCCCCCAGGCAAGATCTTCATGACACGAGGATGGGGCGAGGTCGCCCGCGCCTGCCGCGCGGAGGGAGCCCTCGCCATCCACTTCGAGTACGACGGTGCCTCCACGCTGTTCTTCAAGCTCTTCGACGAGGAGGGCCGCCGCCTGGAGTGTTGCCCCGGAGAAAGCGGCCTTCGTGGTGCGGCTGCGGGTGCCGAGCCCGCCTTCGGGCCTGCCGACAGCTCTTCGAGTAGCAGCGACGGCTCCTGGGAGTCCAGCAACTCTCCCGAGCCTAGCGAGTCTCCGGAGTCGAGCGACGACTGCTACGTGCCACCGAGCTCCCGCCGTGCCCGGAGCGCGGCAGCGGCGTCCGCTCGACGTCGACGATGATCTGGATGGGGTTGGCGTCGGCCTCACGTGGCCCACTGTTGATGATGGTGTCGACGGCGATGCCCGCTGCCAGGGTTTCTCGAGGTTTTTTCTTCTTTTGTTCCCTGCGAGGAGTCAAGGCGAACCCCGTGGGGGTATGTAAGGAAATTGTAATGCTTTTGCTTCAATGTTTATTATTCCTGGTATAAGGTTACAGCTGCGTGTCTCGCTTCGGCATTGTTCCCCTTTTCGTTCTCGCGGTAGCTTTGCGCTCTACGCCGGCAGGTCCCAGTCCCCAGGAAGGCTTCGGCCGTCGCTGGTATGCCAGGTCACGATGCCGTGGTCAAGGACAGGAGGTGAGCGGCCCGAGGTCCGGTAAGAGCTCCTGAGGCGCGATGCTCAAGAGGTCCCCTTTGGCGTGCAAGCAGCTCCCTAAAGGCCGAAAAGGGAAGTGGCATTGCCGGAGCGAGATTACGAGAGTTGAAAATTCCAGGCAGCGGGTTCGCGTTGATTCGTACAGGCAACTTGTCTTGATGAACTTGAGGTGATTCCTTCGCGCGGCACCCGATCTGCACTTTGGCGGTGGTGCTATCAGGTAGGGCTCGCGCCGGCCTCCCCTTTTCTCGCTTATCTGAATGCTCTGCGTCCTCGGGTCCCGACCCTCGAGCGAGGCTCAGCCGCCGCTGGTATGCTAGGTCGCGATGCCATGGTCAAGGCCAGGGGGTGAGGGCTGGAGAGTCAGTAGGAGCTCCTGAGGCGTGGTGCTCAGGAGCCCCCTCTTTAACGCGCAAGCGAATCGCGTAAAAAAGGGGCGGCCGGCGGGACCGCCTGTAGTGAAGCTCTGGAGATTCCTGCGGGTTAGTCCAAGAGGAGGATATAACTTATAGTCGCGTTTGCTGTCCTGCCGTTGATCTTTCCGCAAGAATATGAAGGCACTGAGGATATGGTGAGGTGACGTGCGTGGGGCGGGCCGCGAGCCAGAGCTCGATCCCTCAGATTTGTCAGCATTGCAGGGACGAACCCGAGCACAAGTGCCGTGCCAGCATGTGTAGCCCCCATTGCGGGATGAGCAGGAGGCTGGTCGGCAACGCGGGAGGCCGCGAAAGGCAACAGACAAGCAGGTGATAATCATAAAGCGACTAATGGCAAGAATAAGGCTAGTTCTGATAGATGCAAAGCGATACATGCCACAGGGACGGACCCACGCGGCCTGGGGATAATGCTGCCCGAGGGGCGCCCCCAATTGAATAAGCTGGAAAATGTCACCTGGTACCATTGCTGAAGAGATGTTGGAGTAGCTGAAGATGTGTGCTGAAGAAGTCGCTCCTCACGAGTCGCCTGGGTCCTGAACCTCGGGAGGCTCTGGAGGCTCAGGGGGCTCGCGGAGAACCGTCGCCATCTCCACTAGAACCGCCTGGTGCCTGGTCTCCTGAGCCGCCAGGACGCGCCGCAGGTGGCGCTGGAAGGTGACAGCCGCGTTCGGCAGGCCGTATGGCATGCGAACGTAGCTATGAGGGGGGCCCTCGCACCGACCAACATGCGATGGCCAGAAGCGCTCCTGAGACGCAACCCTGTTGAGCCCAAGGTAGTCGATGCAAACGCGCAGCTCGTTGTCCTCGCCAGGACAAGGAGCCGAGCCAGGTGGCGGGCGGCGGTCGCCGCGCATGGCTCTTGCCTCTTGAAGCTCCTCGGTTGCCTTGATGACGAACTCCTGAGCACCAGGCACCTCGTGCCTTGTGCCCTCTTGGCGGAAGCGCGCACTGAAGCACGCCTCCACGTGGTGCCCGAGCGCCTCCCTCGTGATGTTGGCTAGTTCAGAGGCCCTCCAGAGGAGAGCCCCCGAACCCAGCCTGCGAGGGGCGCCGGGCGCGCCTTCCTATGCGAGAGAGGGGGGCGCCCCATCCGAGGGCGCTGGTCCTGAGGTGGTGCCGGTGGAGACACCGTTCTCCTGAGGCTCTTGGCGGAGCAGCTGTTTCTTCTTCTTGGGGATAGCCTCAGGAGGGTAGATGTTGCCTTCGTTGTCTGGGTCCTCAACCGCCGCGGCCTGGTAGGCGCGCTCGAGAGAGCACACCGCGTCCTTATCCTCGCAGGCGATCGTGATGATGTCGTGGTTCCCTGCCATCTTGAGGACATTGTAGCCATGATGAGTCACCGCCATGAACTTGGCCAGGGCTAGGTACCCAAGGATGGCATTGTACGGAAGGCAGATGAGGGCGACGTCGAAGTCGATGAGCTCGGTGCGGTAGTTGTCGCGCTGGCCAAACGTGACAGGGAGGCGGATCTGCCCTATCGGGGTGGTGGAGCCGTCGGTCACTCCTGAGAAGGGCTTGGTGGGCTGCAGCTGATCATAGGGCACTTGGAGGCGATCGAACGTTTTGATGGAAAGGACATTGAGCCCCGCACCGCCATCAATGAGGGTCTTGGTGACGAGGGCGTTGCTGATGACAGGAGAGCAGAGCATCGGGAGGGCGCCGGCGGTTGCCGCGCACTTGAGCTGGTCTGACAAGCTGAAGGTGATGATGCACTTGGACCACCTGAGCGGGCGTGTGGCCTCGAGCCTGGGGAGAGCCGCGTTCACCTCACGGGCGAACTGCTTGAAGATGCGCTGGGAGGCTGGGGCCTGAGCATCGCCCAGGATGCAAGCGATGGCGCGAGGCTCCTGGAAGCCCCCAGCCCCCTCATCCTAGTGGTGGTTGTCGTTCCTTCTTGGTGGCGGTGGCAGCGGAGGGAGACCGGCGTTTCCCTGAGGACGGTCCTCACGAGGCTGATCTCTCCAGGCGCCCTCGCGAGGCTGGCCCTGCCAGCGGTCCTCACGAGGCTGGTCATGCCACTCCTGGCGAGGCCCGCGGTCGTCCCAGCGTCCTCCACCTCGGCCTCCTCCGCGGCCGTAGCCTCGATCGTTGCGGTCGGGGCGTCGACCGAGGCGCCCGTCACGGATGGCCCTGAGCTCGTGGCAGTCGTTGGTGTTGTGGCTGTGTACGTTGTGGAAGACGTAGAACGGACGGCTACCCTTGGATGACTCTGGGTGGTCGCAGCCGCGCTTCATCTCTGGTTCAGCCGCAAGCACGGCCGCCCCCTTGCGTTTCACGTCCTTGGCCTTGGCCTTCTTGTCTTCTGGGTCGGCCGCTGGGAGCTCGAGGAGGGAGAGGTGTACCTCCTCAGCTCTTGCGCACTTGGTCGCCATGTTGAACATCTCTAGAGCCATGCACAGGTCTTCGTGTATGGCGAGCTCCTCCTTCATCTTGACATCACGGACGCCATCAGAGAATGCTGAGATGATGGCCTCGTCCGACACCTTGGGGATCTTGAGACAGATGCTGTTGAAGCGCTGGATGTACTTCTGCAGGGTTTCCCCTGGCTGCTGCTTAATGCGTCGCAGGTCGCCCGCGGCAGGCGGGCGGTCGCGGGTGCCCTGGAAGTTGGCGACGAAACGCTCACGCATCTCGCCCCAGGAGGAGATCGATCCTGCGGGCAAGTTCAGGAGCCATGAGCGCGCGCCATCCTTGAGAGCCATGGGGAACCAGTTCGCTATGACCTTCTTGTCGCCGTTGGCCGCCTCGATGCTCAGTTCGTAGAGTTGCAGGAACTCAGCAGGGTCGGGGGTGCTGTCGTAGCGTGGAGGCAGGTCAGGCTTGAACTTCCCTGGCCAGACAACGCTGCGTAGCTCGGGAGTGAAGGATCGGCAGCCCGCGGTGGTTACGGGAGCCCGACGTGGAGGTGGAGCTTGATCTTGGCACTCACGCGCCACCACCACAGGCGGCGTGCGGTCTTGGCGTGGGGGTGCTGGGAGTGCAGGAGCATCTTCTTGCGGCCGCTGGACCTCCTGGCAACTTGCTTCTTCGCGCGCGAGGGCGACGTCTTGACGGGGAGGTGGTGGAGGCGCTCCGTGGGCTACGTCGCCCGCGGCAGGTGGCAGGCGAGGCAGCGAGAGAGACGGCGCAGGCGAGCCCCCTGCGGCACGGACAAGCTCGGCGATGCGCTCGAGCCAGTCCTCATAGAAGTCGTTGATGGGGCGGTGGCGCAAGAGCTCGCGTGCCATGAGCAACGCAGCTTGCGTGTCCGCCGGCCCGCGACGAGCGTGAGACGACGAACCAGCCGGAGTCAGCGACGGAGTGGCCGTGCGCCCATCACACCGCACGGAGGGGTGCAGCGACGAAGCTTGCTGCTCGTGCCCCGCCGGGCCGGTGGCGGTGTTAGCAGCAGGCGATGGAGAACGGCGGGGAGGCCCACCGACGGGCGCCGTCTGGGCGACGCGAGCGGCGAGGGCGGCCCGACGCTCAGCACGGGCTCGACGGGCGTCAGCCATGGAAGCGGTGGAGCAGCGGCGGGAGAAAGGCTCCGATGAACCCCTACCTGGCGTGCCAAATGTCGGATTCGGGGTTCCGCAGACCCTTGAGTGGTTCGAACTCTGGGGTGCTTGCGAAGAACTCTCCCTCCCCAGTCTGCCTGCTCAACGATTCCACGGCCTAGCTCGACGAACCAAAGGAACAAGAGACACAACAGTTTATCCTGGTTCGGGCCACCTTGCGGTGTAATACCCTACTCCAGCTTTGTGGTGGATTGCCTCGGAGGGTTGAGGATGAACTAGTACAGAGGTGGAACGACCTCAGGAGGTGAGGTGTTCTTGAGCTCGATGAGCTGGTGAGGTGGTCAGGGTGGAATGGATCTGATCCAGCTCCCCCCCCCCCCCCCCGTTCAAGGTTCCGGTTCAGGTCAAGGTCCCGGTCCCGGTATGGTGGTGGCTAAGTCCTATTTATAGTGGCCTTGGTCCTCTCCCCAAATATAGGCGGGAAGGGATCCCACAACGGCCAAATTCGAAGGGAGACAACTAGTACAAGTTATCCTGACAAAAGTAGTCTTCGCCTGCAAAAGCCTCTGGTGGTGACGCTGTAGTGGGCTCTGCGATGACATCCGTCCTGCCATCCTGGCGGTCCTGGTCTTGTTGCACCGATATGGAAACCTTTGCTTGATTCCTGTGGACTCCGCGCCTGCGCTTGCATCCTTGGCACCAAAGAGGAAACTGGTACACTGCGCCCGCTGGCGCCCGCCTGGTCTTGGTTGTCATGGCTCATGTCAGGTGAGCCTCGCGAGGTGCGGCTTGCATTGATATCTCCGCTCCTCGGGAGCCAGCCTGGGGAGGCCGCCCCTCGTGGAGGTCTTGGTGTCGTCCGCCTCGCGAGGCTTGGCCCCTCGCGAGGGTCTTGAGTTGTTGTTGCTGAAGTTGGGCCATACCAGGCCGTCGATGGAGCCACGCCATGGGCCGCAGGCAGGCAAGTCTGGGCACCCCCGGTCCTAGGACGCCGACATCAACAACATATGTATTATTTGCATCTACAGAAGTTAATTGAGTATACATATTACCTTCGTAGATTGCAAACCCTACATGACGATCTCCTCGTAGCAAGAACAGGCTAGAGACCGTTCAAAGCTTCATCCCCAGCGGAGTCGCCAAAAAGTGTGTTCGCACACGAACACGTCACCGTGTACCCTCAACGCCGGGGGTGATGCACCGTAGCTCACGTCGAAGGAGACCCGTCCGGAAGTACGGTACGCAAGCAATCCGGCGGGCGCTTTTGTAGACCCAAAACCCCACACGCCTGGGAGGGACTCCGTTAGGGCGTGCGGCGGCTATGGGCCGCCCTAGGTCGACCTGATCGCCCCTAAGGCCTCGAGGTTCGCCGCCCTGCAAAAGAAGAACGAACGAAGAACGAGGAAGAAAAAGAACTAGGGTTAAGGAGAAAAGATAAAAAATAAAAAGTGGTAGATGATTTGATGGATTGTGTGTTGTTCAATCAGACATCACCTCTCATCTACTTATGAGGCGGCTGGACGTCCCGTACAAGAAAAGGACTCCAAATCCTGTCCAAATCTTTCCAAAATTAACCGAACTCGGATTTAGGCAAGTTTAAGACATCAGTTCGGTTTTTGACACTCACAGGCCACAAACAACCTTGGATGAAGATGCGCCCAAAATAAAATTTAACCGTCTCGATGATACAAACAACTTTCACGTTGAACGTTTTTCGATTCGAGGCCATCTTCAGGGTCGAATCGCTCGCGCAAGATAGACAATTATTCGCGCTACACTTTTGGCTCGTGACAGGGCCGCACTCAGGTGGCTCTAACATTTACATACAATCTTGGATTGAGACGATTTTTATATCAAAATCGACCATTTCGACGAGACGAAGACAATTCGTGTAGAAAGTTTTCTCATTTGATGCCGTCCTTGAGGCGTAATTCGCCGAACAGTGCTCTGGATATAAAATCTCAGTATTTCGAACACAACTTTCGGCTTTGAGATGAGATTAGACGGCGATGGCCCAAAATTCAAAGATGTTCATGTCGACAATACGGAACTTTTTCATGAAGATCACTTCTCCATTTGAGGCCATCTTAATTGTATTTCATACCATGCCAAAATCTGGTGTCAACAGAGTCCGCGGAAGAGGTTTACCGAAGGTTAAAGTCCCTTGTGCTCAACTTGAGAACCTTTGGGTGCACTTGGGAAAATGATGACTTCATCAAGGACAAGTTCATAGATGCTATGGTTCTCACGGAACATACCATGGTCATGATGGTACATCAACGTCCGGATTATCACAAGTTGACCGCGGCTCAAGTTGTCTCCACCTTCTCCACACATGTTCTTTTGGAGACCAAGTCCAAGAAGACCTTTGCAATTGCTCAAGCAAACAAGAACTCCAATATTGCCTTGAAGGCCAACAAAGTGATTGGCCAACCCTCAAGGGATGAAGAAGTGAGTGAGGAGACATGTGAGGAAGATGTTGACACTTCATGCTCGGCAAATGACTTTGCGGAAGACTTGGCTCTCTTAGTTAAAAAGTACTCCGGGACCATGGCAAACAAAGGGAAGAATCTTCAAGGAATATCGTTTGGACAAAGGAAATGCTACAATTGTGATAGCCCAAGTATGAGAGACGTGAAGACAAATCCGAGAAGCTTGTGCTCAGGAAGAAGAAGTTCACCAAGTTTGCAAAGAGGAAAGATGACAAGGCTTTTGTTCATGAAGAATACATGTCCGGAGATGAAGATGACGGTGATGATGATCAAGTGGGCACGGCCACCATTGCCATGCATGCACTACCTCCTCCTCCACCACCGACCTCTTCGACTCTCCAAATAAGGACAAGCCTTTCACTCATCAGTGCCTTATGGCCAAAGAGGTAAAAGCAAAGTCCAAATCTAAAAAACCCGCCATCTATACTCCCAATGTCTCATGTGAGATAGTGGAGGATGAGTGTGACGAGGGCGTGGATAATGATGAGGAATCCTTGATGGCTTTCATGAAAACTCTTCATGGTGAAGCTCGTGCTCATTTTAGCGATCTCCTTAAGTCACTCGCCGAACGTGATGACTTTATTGAGAACGTTGAAAACCTCCTCATAGAGGAAAAAGAGAGAGTCGAACTCCTCGAGCATGAACTACATGAAGAGAGTGTCATGAGAGCATCACTTGAGGAAGCCTTGTCGGCTCATCAAATTGACTTTGTTAAAACCAATGATGCCTTGCAACTTGCTCTTGAGAACAAAGATGCCCTTAATGTTAGGTTTGAAAAGCTTCTAGTTGATCACACGAGGCTTGTTGAGGAACATGAGTTCCTTGTGACTAGTTCCAAGGTTGTCAAAGGTGACCTCACTGCCCTCACCGAGTCTTATGCTCAACTTAAAGCTACAACCATTAAGGCACTCACTTCCGTACCTTATATGGATTTAAATGATGATTCGTGTACGGCTAACTTTGTTCATGATTGCACCTCGCTCCCAGAGGAGAATAAGAAGTTGAAGGCCCAATTTGAGAAAGGGCTTGTATCATGCATTCAAGGGGAGAAAAACCTTAATGACCTCTTGAGTAACCAAAAGGAGTGTGTTGCCAAGGAGGGAATTGGGTTTGATCCCGCATCCAAGAATGGTAAGAACAAGAAGAAGAGCAACAAGAAGAAGATCGGTCCGACTCCTCCTCCTCCCCAAAAGGTAGTATTTGTGCACGAAGGGCACAAGGAGAAGGAGAAAGAAAAAGGGGTTGTTGGGAGTGGCAAGGTCACTAGGGACAAGGCCATTCCCAAGGAGTTTGCTGGCAAGAACAATCCATCTTATGTCCTCATGAGAGGAGATGATGGCTATACATTTGCAAAATTTGGTGGCACTAACTATGATGATTATGCTTGGACTATTTGGGTTCCTGAGACCCTTGTTGCTAACTCTCCAGGACCCATTGCAAAATGGGTACCTATAACTAAAGCTTGATTCTTGTAGGACTATATCTCCGGTGGAAAACAATGGGTGATCGATAGTGGATGCACCAATCATATGACCGGAGAAAGGGAGATGCTTGTGGAGTTCGTTGATTCACTTAAGGCCTCTTGGAACATCTCTTTTGGTGACAATAGCAAGGGCAAGTTATTGGGTTTGGGCAAGGTGGTAATCTCTAATGATTCCTCACTTTCAAATGTCATGCTTGTCCAATCCCTTCACTACAATTTACTTTCAACTATTCAATTGGCACGTGCCGGTTATGATTCTCATTTCGGTGAATTCCATGTGACCGTCTTTAAGACAAGCAATCTCAAAGTGGTCTTTGTTGGGCATGTTGAAGACAACCTTTACGTGGTTGATTTCTCAAAAGAGAAAACTCATCTTGCAACATGCCTAATGGCCAAGGCCGATGTGGGGTGGCTATGGTACCGATGGCTAGCCCACGTTGGCATGAGAAATTTACAAGCTCTCTTAAAGGGGGAGCACATCCTTGGACTAACCAATGTGTCTTTTGCCAAAGATCGTCCTTGTAGTGCTTGCATTGCCGGAAAACTACATGAAAAAGCTCATAAAGTGAAGACTATCATCTCCACCTTGAGGCCCCTTGAGCTTATCCATTTGGATCTTTTTGGGCCTCCAACTTATGATAGTTTGGGAGGGAGGAGGTATTGCCTTGTCATTGTCGATGACTTCACAAGATATACTTGGGTGTTCTTTCTCAAGACCAAAGATGAATCTCAAGAAACCTTCATCAACTTTGCCAAAGAAGCTCAACATCAACATAATTGTGAGATCAAGGCAATTCGAATGGCACCGAGTTCAAGAACTACACGATGGATGAATTCTTGAGTGAAGAGGGGATAAAGCATCAATATGCCGCACCATATACTCCCCAACAAAATGGTGTTGCGGAGAGGAAGAATCGGACTCTTATTGAGATGTCTAGGACCATGCTTGACGAGTACAAGTCTCCATACAAGCTTTGGGCCGAAGCCATCAACACCGCGTGCCATGCTTCAAACCGGCTTTATCTTCGTAAGCTCAAGAACAAGACGCCATATGAACTCCTAATCGGGAGAAAGCCTAACGTCAAATACTTTCGGGTATTCGGTTGTAAGTGTTTCATTCTAAACAAGAAATCCCGGTTAGCTAAGTTTGAGCCTAGAACTTATGAGGGCATATTTGTTGGATATGCATCAAACTCTCATGCTTATCGAGTTCTCAATAAATCCACCGGATGCATTGAGGAAACGGTAAATGTGGAGTTTGATGAAGATAACGGCTCCCGTGTGGAGCAAATTGTTCCTAGTGTTGTAGGTGATGAGGCTCCTTCACAAGCTATAAGGATGATGGGGATAGGCCACATTCTTCCACAAGAAACACCCCAAGTCCAAGTAGAAGAATAAGGAGTAAGAGCCCCTCTTGTGGAGTCTCCACAAGGGAAGTCATCACCGGCACCACTTGTACAAGATGCTACGGGAGATCATGAACCTATCCAAGAACAAGATCAAGTCCCTCATATTCCCGAGCAAGATCAAGGGCAAGCTCGTTCAAATGGTGAAGAACCAATTATTGAGGCTCAAGATCAAGCTCAAGTTCATGATCAAGATCAAGATCAAACCCAATCACAAGATTCTTCATCATCGTCACTTCCCAATGAACAAGAACTTGTGGTTGCAAAGAGAAGGGTGTCTCCAAGGCTAAAACAATCTCAAGGACAAGCTTCTTTATCAAGTCCAAAACCAAGTGAAGAAGAGCTTGCAATCAAAGAGAAAAAAAGTGGCTGCCAAGCTAAAGCATCTTCAACATCTCACCGAGAACATCTATGGAAGCATAAAAAAGGGGGTAACTACTCGTAGACATTTGGCAAACTTTTGTGAGCATCACTCGTTTGTCTCTTGTGTTGAGCCCCTTAAGGTAGAAGATGCACTTGACGATCCGGATTGGATAGATGCCATGCATGAAGAACTCAACAACTTCACCCGCAACAAATTATGGACCCTTGTGGAAAGACCCAAAGAGCATCATAATGTCATTGGAACAAAGTGGATCTTCAAGAACAAACAAGATGAACATGGACAAGTAATAAGGAACAAGGCAAGGTTAGTGGCACAAGGTTTCACCCAAGTTGAAGGTTTGGACTTTGGTCAAACTTTTGCCCCCGTTGCCTGTCTTGAATCCAGTCGCATCTTGCTTGCATATGCCTCTCATCATGATTTTAAATTATATCAAATGGATGTGAAGAGTGCATTTCTTAATGGTTCTCTTAAGGAGTTGGTGTATGTCAAGCAACCTCCCGGTTTCGAAGACCCCGATCACCCCTCTCACGTTTATGAACTCCATAAGGCGCTCAATGGACTCAAACAAGCACCTCGTGCTTGGTATGATCACCTTACGGCGTTCCTAAGCGAGAAGGGGTTCCAGATTGGGGTAATAGATTCCACTCTCTTCACAAAGAGGGTAAAAGGAGAATTGTTTGTGTGCCAAATATATGTTGATGATATTATCTTTGGATCCACTAACCATGCTATTAACGTTGAGTTTGAGAATCTTATGACTAAGGAATTTGCTATGAGCATGATGGAAGAGTTGAAGTTCTTCCTCGGTTTTCAAGTGAAGCAATTGAGAGGAGGAACCTTCATCAACCAATCTCTTTATATTCAAGACATGCTCAAGAGGTTCAAAATGCAAGATGTCAAGCCCATGAAGACACCCATGCCCACGAATGGCCAACTTCATCTTGATCCCAATGGTAAAGAAGTGGATCAAAAGGTATATCGCTCCATGATCGGTTCCTTGCTTTACCTTTGTGCATCTAGACCGGATATTATGTTGAGTGTGTGTATGTGTGCAAGATTTCAATCCGCTCCTAAGGAGAGCCACTATTCGGCAGTGAAAAGGATCCTTCGATATTTGGTTCATACCCCAAACTTGGGCCTTTGGTATCCCAAAGGATCATCTTTTGAGTTAATGGGATACTCGGATTCGGATTGGGCCGGAGACAAGGTTGACCGCAAGTCCACTTCCGGTTCATGTCAATTCCTAGGGAGATCTTTGGTAAGTTGGTCTTCAAAGAAGCAAAATTGTATATCTCTCTCAGCAGCTGAAGCCGAGTACATTGCCGCCGGAAGTTGTTGTGCTCAGTTATTATGGATGAGGCAAACTTTGATGGATTATGGTGTCAAATGTGACAAAGTGCCTCTTTGGTGCGACAATGAAAGTGCAATCAAGATCGCCGAGAATCCAGTACAACACAGCAAGACCAAGCATATTGAGATTCGTCATCATTTCATTAGGGATCATGTGGCCAAGGGAAACATTGAACTACTCCATGTCAACACAGAGAATCAACTAGCCGATTTTTCACCAAGCCACTTGATGAAGCAAGATTCCGCGAGTTAAGGCATGAGCTAAATATCATGGATATAAGTAACTTGGGTTGAGATTCTTGCTCATGCACACATACTCACATAATATCTTGCTTATATGTAGGCACATGTCTAGGGGGAGCTAGCTCAACTCATGAGTTACCTTATCCTAGAAGTGCATAAATTGAACAAAATCTTTCACATTAGCCACTTTGAGGTGGCACTTGTGCTTCAAAGATGAGTGTTGGTCTTGGGCCCAAGGTTCATATCTTCGCGGTGCCATACCAAACAAACTCAAACATGGTGGCCTTGGCCACCACCCTCCGTTGGGGTTTTTAGTCCGTTTTTCTTGTGTGTGGTGGTTTTTGGCCCCTTTCTCTCTTTCCTTTTTGGTTTGTCTTGTGCTTTGTTGCTCGTTGTCATTCTCTTCTTGTGCAAGTGCTCCACATACTCCCTTCTAGTAGTGATAGGATTTCGCGTGCGACGTATTCATAGACTTAGGCCAAAATACTCCTTAAAGGCCTGGTAAGGGTTGCCACTCAGCCATGCCTTCTTGAGATATTTTGTGCCAAAAGTCTCTGAGTACCTCGTGTCCACGGGCTTGTACCGTGCGCACGGGGCCCCCATGCCCACGGGCTCTGTACCGTGCACACGGGACTCACTTAGCCCGTGCGCATGGGGTCTGCAGTTCCAGGCCCTAAAGAGGTGGGGCTTGGGGGGGGGGGGGGCTTGGGTTCATTCCCACCCAGTCGCCCCCTCCACTCCCTAGGACACCTCCAGGACCGCCGCCGTCGCCTCCTCCTGCCGGAGATCCTTCGGGCACCGTCGCGCTCCTTGCTCCGTGGAGATCTCTCGGGATGGGCTTCTCCTCCAGTTGATCCTTCCCCCCCTCTTCATATTTTTCCTCCATGGATGCCTATCTAGATTTTAGGGTTTCTAGGGTTTCGCTAGAATAGGATAGCTACTCCCCTTGTTTAGGACTAATCTATGTGGTTAGTTCTTAGGGTTCCTCTTCCGCACCCATTCCCAGATCTCGATCTGGAAGTGGCTGCCGCTGGGGAACCACCGTGTCCACGGGGTATTTGACCCCCGTGCGCACGGGGCCCCGTGCCCACGGTCGTGTACCGTGCGCACGGGACCCCCGTGCCCACGGGCTCTAATACCCCCCCCCCCCCGCGCGCCATGCGCACGGGGTACACAGGAACTATCTGCCTAGGTTTTGTTCTACTCCTCTGCCACTATCTCAAGCACTTGTACTCATTTGTGTTATTTGCATTGTGTTGTTGGGTGTTTGTGTGTGTTTCAGACTCCGCTGACAAGAGGGCCGAGCTCCGTCGCAAGCGCCCCAAGGCAAGTTCTAAGGAGTTCACTGTTGCTCGTCGCCAGCCGTCAGAGGTCATTAGGCAGGGGTCAGGGTCAGGGCAGGGCCGTGCTCGTCGTGCAGCCACCAAGCAGCCCGTTGTTGAGGCCTCCGATGAATCAGAGGAAGAGTACGACTCTCAGGATGATGCTCACTATGTCAACCCAGAAGTTGATGATGAGATAGAGGTTGAGGATGATCTTGTTGATGGAGGTGATGAAGATGAAGATGAAGAAGATATGTCTAGTCCTGAGCAAGCCATTCCCGGTGGGCGAGATCTCAAGAACCTTTCCCTTGCCAAATGGACCAAGCCAGAGCTTTGGGCTGAGAGACAGAGCCATCCATATGCTGCTACCACAGGTTTGGGAGTGGATCCCCGGTTCAAGAATGATTTTCAGCAAAGAGTGTACCATGAGCTGCTCATGACCAAGGCGAAGAAGTTTGCTCCGCACAAGCAGGTTAATACTGAGAGTCTGCGTGACAATGATCATCTGTATCCCGGTGTATATTCAGCTCTTGGGAGGTTGGGCCTCATTCCTTTTGTCACATTCAACCATCCGTACAATGAGGATCTGGTGATGCAGTTCTTTGCAACCTTGTTCTTCTCCAATGACTCTGCTCGCACCCTCACATGGATGTCCGGGACGGATCGGTGCTCCGCTCCTATGGCCAAGTTTTATGAGATCATTCCTTATCCGTTCATTGATGAGGAAGAGGCATCTGATGAGTTTGGCAGGGTTCGTGAAAGTGGGCAGCGCACTAAGGATGAGATTGCATTCGCCTACAAGCAAGAGAAGTCTTTTGTCACCGGGTCCATCAAAGACCTTGTGCCCCTCTATGATACTATGCGCCATATCTTGAGGTATACTATCACTCCAAAGGCCGGTGATTCCCACAACATACGGAGTTCCATGTTGGATGTCTTTGTGTACCTGCATAGGAAGAAGAGAGTGGATGTTCTGGACTTCATGTTCTATGAGCTCTGTCAGTGTGTGCAAGAGAACAAGTCCTTGATCTATGCTTCGTTCATCCAGGCGTTGATTGAGTCCGTTTGCCCAGCTAAGTATATCTCTCAGTACAAGACTTCTATTCCCAAGCGCAACTCCAACTGGACCCCAGCTGCTCCTGCTCCATATGTGCCTACCAAGAAGGGGCGCAACCCTAGGCCTAAGGGTCGTGCCACATACACTCCCGGTATGTCCTCCACTGCACGGATCCCTCGTGGTAAGGCCACGAAGATAGGTTCTGAGGTTGTTTTTGCTAGAGGGGAGAAGAAGTCTTTGTTCAAGACTATGAGCAACTTGTTCAAGATGTGCCAGTCTATCCAGCGCCGTCAGGTTAAGGAGATCTACAAGGAGAAGCTTGTGAGGCGTCAGCAAAAAGCAGCGAGGGCTGCAGCTGGTGAGGAGGTTGGCCCAGGGTCAGAGGACATCGACAGTGAGGCCACAGCTCGTTCCTTTCCGATGGCAGGATGGCGCTTTGATGATGATGATGATGCTTCGAGCGCTCCTCCTCTTGTCTAGTGTGTCTCTGTGTTGCCTTTTCTCCTTTTTGTTGTCTTGATGACAAAGGGGGAGAAGTGGTGTGTTGGTGTGTTGGTGCTCTTTAGTGTGTGTTGAGATCTCAAGCCTCGTGTTTCTATGCTTTGTTGGTTATTTTTAGTTGGCTTGAGATACTCTTATTTGCTTGTCTTTGTGTGGTTGTGAACTACTCGTATTTGCTCGTGAGGCACTAGAATTTATCTTGAACCTTATATATGCAATGGTTATATTGTGCTTATTATGTTGTTTATTATGTGTCCCACGATAATTGATCACCACACTATTTCATGAGATCTAGGCACCGCTTTAGGTTTATTATGTTGATCTCATATTTTGACAATGTTGATCTTCGGGGAGCCTCCTATGTGTGTACTTGATGCATTCTCAAGCATTTATTTTATCCGGGCACACACATAGGGGGAGCTACTATGATCAATCATTGTCTCATGGCTATTTTAAAATTTTCATATCCCTTATGCCATGCTCTAACCACGTTGTCATCAATGCACCAAAAAGGGGAGATTGAAAGTGCAAGTGCCACTTAAACTATATTTTGGTGTGATGACAATGTGGTTAGTGGAACTAATATCGGTTGCTAAAGTTTATCTAAAGATATTAGTTCCAAGGGGTTCTTGATGGAGATGTGCGACCCCCCATTTCAAAAAGGTGAAAGGTGTGGTCGACCGGCGATTCGAAGGTTTTTAGTTTTGGTTTGCTTCGAGTCGTAGGAAAGACCGCACTATTAAGAGGGGTCGGTGTGGATAAGTGTTGTGTGGGAATGCCATCGTCGAAACATATACACCAGCCTACCCATTCCTACCACTTAAATCCATAGTCTGCGTGCATGTGGTACTCAGAGAGCTTGCAACAGAAAGTTACTGGGTACCCCATGCGCACGGGGTCTTTGGACCCCCGTGCGCACGGGGTACTGCGTAACTCTCTGGGTACCCCGTGCGCACGGGGTCTTTTGACCCCCGTGCGCACGGGGTATTGTGTGAAAGTCTCTAAGTACCCCGTGCGCACGGGGCTGACTTATCCTATGCGCACGGGGTCCAACGGGCAGAAATGGCCACCTGGGCAAGAACACTATAAAAGCCCCCCTTCTTCCTCCTCCATCCCTAACCCTAATGTCTTGTTGAGCTCCACCATTGCTACACTCCATTTTGCTCAATACTCTCAATCCCTCCACCCAAACTTGTTGAAACTTTGGGGATTGGGAGAGCAAGACCCGATCTACACCTTGACCAAACCAAATCGCGTTCCCCGCAATATTTCTTCCCCATTGACTTGTTACTCTTGGACCTTGGGCTCCTAGGCGGTTAGAGGTTCCTCCGGAAGCTTCCTTGCTTGTGGTGTGCTCCGGAGAAGTTTGTAAAGGTGTGGTGGTCGCCTTCAAGACCAACCCCGAGTGATTCGAGGCTCATCCGTTGGCGGTGACTCGAAAGAGACTACGGTGAGCCTTCGTGGCGTTCCGCAAGCTTTGGCTCCGGCACCGCTCTAAACGGAGAGTAGCCCTTCCCCAAGGAAGAGTAAACTTCAGGATAAAATCCGCGTCCTCGCCTCACTTGTGGTTAATCCTTTCTTTACTTTGCCTTGTATGCTTGTTGGCTTGCTAATTAGATTGTTGCCAAGCATACCTTGCTTTAATTTTGCTTGTCATATAGGTTGTGTTCACCCAGTTGCATATCTAGTGAACCCTTTTTATCCGCCAAACCTTAAAATTGACAAGAAATATTAAAATTTGTAGTCTCCTATTCACCCCCCTCCCCCTCCTCTAGTCGACCGTATCGATCCTTTCATACCCGAACACTCTCCATCGAATATGATCTTGTTTTGGTCATTCTTGAAATAACCCCAAATTTTGGAAGCAGGTGGGAATGCCCATTGAAGGCATCCATGCCAGGTTTGAACGATTTCCAACACCGTATGTAAGTTGTGACATGTCCGATCATTTATCTGCCTTTTTTGACCAAGAACACCCCAGGAAATACAAAGTTTCTCGAAAACCATAACAACTTGGCATGGTACCTTTAATTGGTCATATACGTTCATGGAAAAAAAATTAGGGTCATTTGATGGATGTTGAAAAAAATATGCTCTCAAATGGACCCTTCTGGCTTAACCGAACACCATATGTTGAACATGGTCTATTTTTTAACATGATTGTGAAAAAACGTTTCTGTATTCTAAAAATGCTTAGTTTTCTAAATTGGTTCACAAATCCAAAAAATGTTTGTTTTAAAAAAAATTGCGTTTGAAGTTTAAAAAAATATTCTGCGTCGGTGATATCCTTAAGGTTTTGCAGTGCTATAGAACATTAAGCGCTCGCTAGCTGAACTGGTTGTAGCACGCTCGTCCACATCAGGAGATCCTGTGTCCGATTCTTCGCGCCCGAGTTTTGTGGAGCGCTACAATGCGCATTCGTTGTTGGACGCAAGCTCCAAGGGCCGGCCCAGTCGGCCGACTTCCTGTGCGTGGCGTCGTCTATTTGACGTTACTCCCCGAACGTACAGAGCTCCTAATCAGCGCTTGTTGCACCATGTAAGCCATTCGACGCTCACACGGTATGATTTTGGGCCGGCCCAGCAAACCGGCTCTCACACGCGAGCTGCCGAGCAGGTGAGTGGGTGCGGGTGAGCATATGAGCACATGGATTGACCACTGAGAAAAGTTCCGTGTTCTCATGAATTTAAAAAAATCATGAATTTTGAATAAAATCACAGACTCAAAAAAGTTCATGAATTTGAAATAAAATTGCATTAAAAAATTCATGAATTTGAAAAAAGATCACGAGTTTGAAAAAAGTTCATTAGAAAACAAATCATAAATTGGAAAAAGTTCATGATATTTCAGAAATGTTCGTAAAAATTTGAAAAAGTCCACGAATATGAGAAAAGTTCATGAATTTAAAAATAAGGTCATGAAATTCCAAAATATGTTCACAAATTTTGAATAAAGTTCATGAAAATTTTAAAAGTTCATAAATTTGATAAAAAATCACAAAAATTGAAAAAACAATCACAAGTTGATATTTTATGAAATTTGAAAAAGTTCATGAATTTGAAAAAATTTAAAATGTGGAAAAAAGTTCACGAAATCTTGAAAAAATTATGAATTTGAAAATAAGTTCACTAATATGATAATAAATTTCACGAATTATAATTTTTTTACAAATTTTTAATAAGTTCACAAAATTTTAAATGGTTCATGGATTTGAAAATAAGTTCATGAAGTTTGAAACAAAGTTCATGAAAATTGGAAAAGTTAACGAATTTTAAAAAAGTTTGAGAATTATGAAAAGAAAACAAAAATCTAAATAAATAAGGAAAACAAGAAAATAAAAAATGAACAAAAACGGCCGAAGAGAAGAAGATTAGACTGGTTAAGATTCCCGGTAGGCCGAATAGAGAAATGGCGCATGTTTTTTTTTATTAGCCTTATACTTGCCATAAGAAGGGTTTCTTAAAAAAAACTTGCCATAAGGAGGAAAGAAGCATGTGGACACAACAGTTAGGATGTTCCAGTTGTTAGTATCTCCTTCGGTACTAAAGGTTTAGTGTTGGTGTACGAATCCCACCATGCGTGCTGTACTTTTTGAAGGTTAAAGAAAGAAAGAAATGTAAATGGGCCGGGCGCCCAAGTTGCAAATAACACTGCATTGGCATCTGGGTCATACGACGTATACGTTCAGCAGGCGGCCCATATACATACCAAACTGAGTACAAATGTCAAAGGTCTATATTGCTCTTTATACGTTTTGTGAGGGGGTGTACCGAAGCGGGCATATTCACATCATATTGCATTTTCATCAACAATTTTGGAAACAAATTACATACACGTTCGCAGCATTACACCAAAAGGACGGCATATACATCTGGCGAGCGAAATGCGGGCAGGTGATGGCACACACCAATTGCCTGTGGTGCGTCGGCCGCTCCATGGCTCGCGCATTGCATGTAGTCTCGACCAAACTTAGGCGGCGTTGTGCCTTCCTGTTTAGGGATGGCGGCGAGAGATCGGATAGGGGCGGACGGGAAAGGTGGATGGGGTAGGGGTATGCGGCGAGAGGTGGTGGTCGATAGGGTAGGGGTATGGCAATCACTGTACATGGTGGCACCGGCTGCCGGAGGCAGTGTTGACAAGTGAAGACATGGTGACAAGGTGCAGCGTGGAAATGTCCCACCCGGTCCTTGGGCACTCCGCTAGCCTTTCGAAGTTTTAGCAATTTGGTTTTTGGATTGTTACATTAAAGACATAGGAGAGAGAAATTTAGGTCATAGCATAAAAAAATACAGGTATAACAATCCTTAGGGCAAGTTTTGACTTGTTTTGCAAAGCTTCGGCCGAGTTTTTCTAGATAAGCCATCCAAAAACACCAGAAGAACTGGTCTTTAGCAACATTTCTGAAGATAGATGCTCTAAAGGCATCTTCAATGCAAGACGCCTAGATAGGCGCTTATGGAAATAAATAAAAAACTCACGAAAAATAAAAAATCCATCGAAGCGCTTACCGTTTCAACGCTGAACACTAATCAACGGGCGCTAAGGAAACTGGCCGCTTCACGGAGGGTTCCATATCGTACGAGGAAATAGCGCAAGCGCTCGACTCCTTTCCTTGCGTCGATGTCGTGCCTGGCGCCAGGATTTGATGGCCCGACTGCACCATCGAGCAAGAATTTGATCGGGAGCGCTAAGACTGGATGCCAGGGTCAAAATCCCATCCGTTACGTCTTATTCCCAGCCAAATCCCGCTCATTTGTTAGCGTCGCAACAAAATTAGGCGTCGAGCGCTCCAGCCTTTTCGCTTGACGTTTCTGTTCATTTTTAACTCGTGGAGCGCATGATATTTGCCACTTACGTTGGAGGTGCAGACTCTAGCACAGACGCTTAGCCTAAAATCCTTACCATAAGCGCCTATTTAAGCGTCTCCCATTGGAGATGCCCTAAGGGCATGTACAACACCCCATGCTTAGCACGGGCGCCAGGATCAGATTCCTGGTTGATTGGGCAGTTGTTGTTGTTGTTTTTTTTTTTTTGAGGAAGATTGGGTTTTTTTTTTTTGAGACAAGATTGGGCAGTTGTTGGTATTACTGCATCGACGCAACCGCTTCCTTGTTTTTCTTCCCATGCGAAGGGCCCATGCAGTTCAATTTAGGGCTCATTCGGTTTAGAGGGAATCAAAACGTAGGAATTAGGAGTAGTATAGAAATCTGATAGGATGGCACTTGCCATTCTAAGGAAATGACTTGTCTTGTTCCTACGCGCAAAATGAGCTTTGAGTGGATGTGTAGTTTCCTTAAAAAACACAAAAAATAAGTAGTATTCTTACGAAATTCTTGTACCAATTTCCTACAAACCGAATACATATATAGGAAAATTTCCTCCGGAATCCTTCTTCCTATGTTTTTCCTACGAAAATCCATTCAAACCGAATGAGGCCTTAGCCCATATAATTAGGACCTGCCATTGTAAGGTCGGGCGGTTAGGCATTTTTTTTAATTCTGTAATATTTATTCTTTTCATTGTTAGCGTCTTCACAAGCGTCTGCCATTGTAGATGCCGGCTTCAGCCCAAAGAGTAGATGCACCCACAGGAGGTACAACCATCTTTCCACTAGAAGGAACGAGAAAAAACCATCGTTACAAATCACTCAAGCAACAGTTTGGTTTTCCATTTTTGTTGGCAAACCTCAAGTAACAACCTGGATTTCTTCGAGATCACTTCAGGTCTTCAGCCATGAGGTACTCCGTCCGATCCAAAATAAGTGTCGTGGCTTTAGTTTAGATTTGAACTAAAATCACAACATTTATTTTGGATTGGAGGGGGTAATATACTGGCTAGAGTTTGTTGCATAATAGTATAGCAAGATTTTGAAGGGATGAGGTGCTGGAAGAACGGACCAGGAATGTAGTATTGCCAAGTCTACCTGCACTCCCTTATAAAACATGAGCCGATAAATCAAATGTACAGTAGAAACGGCTTCCCTCTACTGTTGGGTTTCCACTCCAACAGATATTAAGCTATTCTCGTGTTTATAAAGAAGTCAAATTTACTCTGTTTTATTTGCGTCAATAGTTTGCACACAGACCGGAATTCTTGTGACCTTTAACACACGTAACAGTTGAAATTTTATCTTGATTAAATGAAAAAAGGACAACAAAATTCATACTAGCAGACTATGTCGATGACTGCATTGTGGGACAAGCAGGTACGTCATGAAAGCGCCCAGGTTGTGATTAAGACAGGCACAACTAGCGGTGACAAGAGATGAAACAAGGTTAAGACTGTCAGTACAGCTTAGATATCCCTGATGAAGAAAGTAGGATTCGACGCAAATGATTCCGGTGAGAAACTGATGAAAATTTTCTATACATGTTCCAACTGGAGCACAGTAAAAATCAATAGTGTATGTATAAAATCTATGAGTCGCTGGCCAGTAGAAGGGATACACAGATTAAAAGTTACTGAACCAAACATAAGTGTGGCGTGGGCAACTCCATTCACTATCATCGATCTAGTGTGACAGAAAAGAGAAAACCCAAGGCTTTCATATTCACATTATCAGTCACTCAAAAGTTACCTGATTACTTGACCTCTCCCCGTTAGAACGTAGGAAAAAGTATGATCAGTGGTTGGCTCCTATAATGCACAACCAAGGCACCTAGCTTATATTCTACAAATGGAAAGCCTAAAGCAAGCAGCTACAGGAGATCACCACACAACAAATCGTGCTAGGACAATCACTTGTCCAAAAGTGACAAGCTGAGCACACTAGGATCTCAGCTTATCTACTCAGCAGTGATCACTATTCAACACCTATTATGTAGTAGTTCTGACAGTCCACACTACCCCCTTAGATGCTTAAGCTGCTATCGAGAAACGCCTTGCTGCCACTGGAACAAGACCTACTACGTCCAGGCCGAGAATTCTCTCACGACTAATGAAAAGTAACACCAATATTGCAACAACCCAACATGCGTAATACATCTTGTTAGGTCAATCCTTACAAGTTACAACACACAACAGAAACAGGAAACAGGCAAGCATTCACGGGCTACACCAAACAATTATTCAACCATAACACCATACATTATTATTGCTATTACATGATACAGATAAAGTACAAGGAAAGCTCTATCCACTTTTGCCTATAGTCAGAAGAGCCTCAAAAACCTAGTACTGGAAAATAAAGATGATATCGCCATACCATGGTCACCAAGTGCAGTTGATTAATAAGATGCCAAAGTACAGCCCATTGTGACGATAAACAAGATGGAACTCTTCAGGTTAATTAAAGGTAAGCTCAGATCTTACCATTGAGCTTCTTCTGGAGAACATCCATGACAGACCCAAAGTCAGGCTTCACACTGATGGGTGGATTGGCATACTGGCACAACATGTCCTTGATGTTCTTATCATGGTAGTCGATCTTTGATTGTGTGAACTTTAGCCCGTGTGCTGTACTAACAACCACCGTGCGGTCATTAGTGCCAATTATACCCTGGTCACGGAGCTTGAACAGGGCAGCAAGTGCAACCCCAGTATGTGGGCAAGCAAACATCCCAGTGAGGTCAGCAAGCGCCGTCGCATCCATGAGTTCCTCCTCTGTAGCTTCCTCGACAATGCCATCAGTTGCCTTCAGCGCAACAACCGCACGGTCAATAGACACTGGATCACCAATCTGTATGGCAGATGCAAATGTAGTTCCAGCAACAAGTGATTGGAAGTCAGTCCACCCAGACTTGTAATACCGGTACAGTGGATTTGCGTTGGCGGCCTGTGCACACACAAGCCGTGGAACACGATCGACTAGCCCAAGAACACGGCACATCTCAAACCCCTTGTAGAAAGCATAAATGTTGCCCAGATTGCCTCCTGGGATAATGACCCAGTCCGGCACCTGCCAATTGAACTGTTGCAATATCTCGATGGCTGCAGTCTTCTGCCCCTCCAGCCGAAGCGAGTTCAGTGAGTTTGCGAGGTATATGGGCAGCTCAGCTGTCACCTCCCTGATAAGCCGCATGCATCCGTCGAAATCGGTGTCAAGCGAGAGCACCGTGGCGCCGTTGGCGATGGGCTGGATGAGCTGCTGCAGCGAGATGCGGTCTGCAGGGAGGAACACGATGGCGGGGATGCCCGCAGCGGCACAGTAGGCCGAGAGCGCAGCGGAGGTGTCGCCAGTGGACGCGCACCCCACGCCGTTGATGGGGCGCGAGAGCGGAGCCCGGCGGAGGCGGTTGACCTGGCTGACGAGCGCCGTCATGCCGAGGTCCTTGAATGAGCCAGTGTGCGAGATGCCGCACTGCTTGACCCAGAGATCGTTCATCCCGCCGAGGTGCTCGCGGCCGAGGCGCTCGGCCCAGAACAGGTTGCTGTTGCCCTCGAACAGAGAGACGATGTGGTCGGAGTCGATCTCCGGGAGCACGAACTCTTTCTTGGACCAGACACCGGAGCCGTAGGGCCAGGTGGTGCGGCCGACGCGGGAGTCGAAGAGGTCGCGCCAGTAGGAGCCCGGGAAGCGCGCGAGCGCCTCCATGTCGTGGCGGACGTCGAGGAGGCCGCCGGAGGTGGAGCGGTAGACGACCTCGTCGAGCGAGTAGCGCTCGTTGGGGTCGCCATCGGAGGCCGGGGGGAACGGCTCGTACCACGCCGAGAAGGTTGTGGCGGGCCCGCGGAGGCGCGCGGCCTCCTCCCTGATGTTCTCCTCCGCGGGGCGCCGGTGCTTGGTGGCGGTCGACGCCGAGGCGCCCTCGGTGGCGCAGCGCGTGCGGTGCGCCGCGGCGCGGAGCGGGAGACGGAGATGGGACCTGTCGAAGCGCTGCGGGGTGGGGGAGTGGTGGTGGGTGAAGAGGAGGGAGAGTGAGGAGGTGGTGGCGGCGGGTGTCGCCATGGCGCGGCGACGGAGTTTGGCGGCGGGGAGGAGGAGGAGAGGGGGGCGGGGCGGGGATTAGGGAGGAGACTCGTGACGCGGTGGGAGGGTTTAGGCTTTAAGAGGCGTCGTTTGTCGATCTGGACGTTAATTGGGCCGGCTGTCGGGCGCTGGCATGTGGGGCCGCAGGGGCGACGTCGTGCTTCTGGTTTTGCTTTCGGCTGCGGCTCGTGCGTGGCAGTAGAATGGAGCCATCCCGAGGGCCAGCGAGCGGCAGACGTGCCGCCTCTCTGAGATCTTGTTTTTTTTTCTTCATCAGTTTGGGTTGCGTGCCACGTTTGCCACGTGATTCCATTCATGCTGTCTAGCAAACCGACCGACGAAGGTCCTAGCCAACCTACTGAAAGTGATACTACCCGTTCTTATTTCAGAGGAGCAGAGTGCTTTCGTTTCTGGACGGTTGATCACTGACAATGTTTTTGTGGCGTATGAGTGTGTCCATGCTATACGCAAGAGGAAGCGGAAGAAGCCTTTTTATGCTGTCAAGCTAGACATGATAAAAGCATATGACAGAGTTGAGTGGACTTTCCTACTGCAGATGATGGCACAATTTGGATTTGCTCAGGGGTGGATCTCTATGGTGATGAGATGTGTGAGGTCGGCAACTTTTTCTGTAAAACTTAATGGTGGCTTGTCGAGACAGTTTTCCCCATCACGAGGCCTCAGGCAGGGTGACCCCTTATCGCCATACCTATTTCTTTTTTGCGTTGAGTGGTTCTTTGCTTTGCTCAAAAAAGCGCAAGATGAAGGAAGTGTGAAAGGTGTGTCGTTTGGGAGCACTGGCCCTCAAGTTACACATCTTCTATTTGCGGATGATAGTATTGTCTTCCTTGAAGGAACATATGATAACATGGTTATGTTGAAGGATGTTCTGGTGAAGTATGAGGAAGCCTCGGGCCAATGAGTTAACTTACAAAAATCCTCTATATTTTTGGGGAAGGGCCATCAGGAGGCAGACAAGGTGGAACTTAAGAACGCACTAGGCGTTTAGTCAGAGGCTCTTAGTGAGCGATATCTAGGATTACCAACACTGGTTGGGAAGCCCAAAGAGGACACGTTCAAATATGTGACGGAAAGCTCAAAAGGCAAGGTTAGTGGATGGAAAGGGCAAGGTCTGTCAAAAGCAGCAAGAGAGGTATTGATAAAGTCTGGGCTACAAGCTGTACCTAACCACTCCATGAGTTGTTTTCAGCTCATGAAGAAAATATGCCGGAACCTGACCTCAATCTCTTCAAAATTCTGATGGGCGGCAACGAATGGTGAACGTAAAGTACATTGGATATCTTGGCAGAAAATGTGTGCAGCGAAACGGGATGGAGGATTGGGTTTTAGAGATCCCGAGGCCTTCAACCAAGCGCTACTTGCAAAGTAAGCATGGAGAATATTGCAGGTCCCAACCTCCCTGTGCGCAAGGGTGCTCAAAGCACGATACTTCAGAGAGGAATCGATCCTAACTGCAACAGCCTCTCCTTCCGCCTCGTACACTTTTCGGAGCATCCTTCACGGGAGGGACCTGCTTCGTGAGGGCCTCATATGGCGCATAGGTGACGGCAGCAGCGTGAATATACATCATGCTAATTGGATCCCACGAACTGGAAGCATGAGGCCGTCGGGGCAGCTTTTTGTGGCGGGAGTGACTAACTTAGCTCATTTGTTCACACAGGATGGACAGAACTGGGACATGGGAAAGCTGCATGCGATGTTCTCTGGTGATGACGTGGATGACATAAAGCAAATAGCAATTGGGGGGCCGGGCGCTGAAGATTACCCCGCCTGGAACTATAAAAAAATGGCAACTTTACTGTAAGATCCGCGTACCATTTGCGTATGTCTATGCACAAGGCGAGGGCCGGACAGCTGAAACCTCAAACTCGGTGGCGAAGCACAGGGGCTATACGGCTCTATGGGATACAAGTGCGCCAGCCAAGGCCAAGATTCATTTGTGGAGAATGATACGTAACGGCCTAGCAGTGGGGGCCGAACTTCATCGTCAGAGGATTAAACCCGGTGTTTTTTGTGTAGCGTGTGGGCGGGAAGAGACGGTTTTGCACCGGTTTTGGTCTTGCCAACACTCTGCGCGGTTCTGGCAACTTCTTCACTCGAAAAAGGGAGTTGTGGTGGCGATCCCACCAAGTTCGATTGACTCTCAAAGTGCTCTAGCTCGCTGGCTTCTCGGGTGGCTCGCAGAGGCGTCTGATGACGAGAAGGCGGCCATGATCCAAGCAACATATGGGCTTTGGTTGGCGCGCAATAAAGCAAGAGACAGAAAGAAGATAGCTTCTCCACATGAAATCATAGAAACAGTGGTATCTCACATCAATGAGTGGAAGGCTGCACATGCTCGTGAGGCACGCTTGGTGGTGCCACAGCTTAAGCAAAAATGGCGACCTCCTGAGGATGGTTGGCTGAAGGCTAACTCCGATGGGGCGGTGTCGAAGGTTGGCGACAAGGGAGGAGCTGGAGCTGTCATTCGAGACCATGAAGGAGCGTTCAGGGCGGGTCTCTGTCACTTCTTCTGTGGTGTTGTGGACCCTGAATCGGTGGAGATCTTGGCCTACAAACGAGCTCTTCAGGTGGCGTAGGAGATCAACGCCGAGAAGATCCACGTCGAGCTTGACTCTCAAGGTGTCGTCCGGATGCTGAATGACCCACACAAGGAGTTGTCAAGTGTTGGCCCGTGGATACAAGAGATCAAGTCGATGCTTGCATCTTTTTCCGATTATAGAGTGTCCTGGGTTCGTCGTTCTGCTAATGTTGCCGCGCATAAGTTAGCTAGAGTCGGTGTCGGTGATGAAGTTTGTAAGGTTTGGTTGGGGCTTACCCCAGACTGTGTGCTGGATGTAATCTCGGATGAGATTCCGAACGCATATGACCGAATAAAGCGACGACATTGATCCTGAAAAAAAAAAGCAAACCGACCCGTAAAAGTTGCATGGAAGAGCAAATATGCGAGCTCAGCCTAACTCATAGGTTCTTCGTGATGGAAGCAGTTGGTCAGGGTTCAAAGTCATAAACTTCACATGAATGCGCGTATTTTTCTGAATTTATCTCAGACTTTCCAGCGATGTTTGTTCAGTGCGAGAAGATATTTCCGTCAACTATGAGACAAAGATTCAACCTGGCAATCCTCCTGAAATCTGTTTGTACAAGTGATCCCC
Organism: Thinopyrum elongatum; assembly: GCA_011799875.1. Taxonomy (NCBI): domain Eukaryota; kingdom Viridiplantae; phylum Streptophyta; class Magnoliopsida; order Poales; family Poaceae; genus Thinopyrum; species Thinopyrum elongatum. The sequence goes on along the minus strand of CM022299.1, from coordinate 372,860,930 downwards.
ACCTATACAGTGTACTCCCTCCATCCCATAACGTAAGACATTTTTGACACTTGTAGTACGTCTTACGGTGTACTCCCCTTCGTGAGGGAGTACGTCTTTAAATGTCGCTCATGTCTCATTTTGGGAGTGGGGGCGAGGGCAATCAGAAGCGGATGCATTGGATGGCTTGGTGGAAAATGTGTGTACCAAAGGGGGAGGGGGTGCGATTCCAGGATATTCATTGTTTCAACCTGGCAATGCTACCGTGTTGAGAGTTAAGTATTTCCCTAAGAGTGATTTGTTGAATACAAAGTTAAAGAATGGCTCCTCTTTTACTTGGCAAAGTATTATGATGGGGATTAATTGTCTAAATCATGGTTATATATGGCATGTTGAAAATGATCACAATATTGATATTTGGAAAGATGCTTGGATCCTGAATTATGCAAATAGAAAAGTAATCACACCAAGAGGAAGTAATTTGATCTCACGGGTATCTGATTTAGCTGACCCTGATACTAATAACTGGGACGAGAGGAAGTAATTTGATCTCAAGGGTATCTGATTTAGCTGACCCTGATACTAATAACTGGGACGAAAATCTAGTTACAGAAACGTTGTGGCCAGTTGACGCACAACAGGTCCATGCAATTCCGCTTTCCCAACACGATATGTTAGATTTTGTTGCTTGGAGCTATTCAAAAAATGGAGTGTTTTCTGTTCGATCAGTCTATGTTGTGCAATGGGAACACCAATACGTGAGCCAACTTAGAAGAACTGATGATATGGGAAATTTAACTATTAATCCTATTTGGAGTGAGATTTGGAAGTTATCTTATCTAGTGAAGGTAAAAAAATTCATATGACGTACGTTGCACGGCACCCCTCCGCGTACAGTTACTTTGGCGAATAGGCACATAAAAGCTCCCCCCAATTGTCATTCTTGTCCCTAGGGACCAGAGGATGTAAAGCATATGTTATTCCAATGTCAGAAAGTAAAGGAGGTGTGGAGAGTACCGGGACTGGATCGGGTCATTAAAAGAGCTTGCGAAGTTGATTATGCTGGTGAGGCGGTCCTTCAATGTTTACTCTCTATACCTAAAACTGAGCTGACTATCTTGGGTATTCGTAATGTTCGTGAAATGATTGCAAATATAGCCTAGTATTTATGATGGGAGAGGCGAAAATTAGTCCATAAAGAGAAAACCCAAGATGTGAACTAGATTTCTATGGGGATTCATGCTATTACGTTAAACTATGTTATGGCCATATCACCGAAGGCTACTATGAAAAGAGGTGGATGGATACAACCTCCAACGGAGTTCGTAAAACTTAATGTGGATGCCTCTTTTAATCATGACCTACTTAGGGGCACGCCCGACGCTGTTTTGAGAGACGATAAAGGAAAATTCATTGCATGCGAATTGGAGAATTGATTGGGGCGCGGATTTCCTAGCGGCGGAAGCTTTGGCGCTCAGATATGGTATATCAATTGCTCAAAGGGTGGGTTGTAACTGTCTTGTTATAAACTCAGATAACCTGGAGGTCATTGAAACCATGAACAACGGAGGACGGACGACGAGTATAGTGGTTGCAGTGTTTGACGATTGTTACTTTTTGGCTTGTGGCTCTTTCATTACTAGATTCATTTACCGTAATAGGGAAGCCAATAAGGTTTCCCATGAACTTGCTAAGTTAGCTAAGTTTTCCTTTAACTTTTGACTAGTTTTGAGGAGCCTTTGAGTGAAATTGTATCCCTTCTCATAAATGATGTAATTGTTATTGATAATGAATAAAGATCTGTGTTTTTTTATAAAAAGACTGTGAGACAAAGGTGGCCAAACATGCCATGCTTGGTGGGCCGGCCCAGGAGCTAAGCGGCACGGCATGCGACGGGCCAGGCCCGGCACGTGCTAATCGGGCCATGCCAGGCACGCAGCACGCCTTGTGTCGTGCTTGGGCCGCCAGCCTCAGCATGCGGGCCAGCTCGACATGGCACGATTACTCACATGCTGGCACATGGCACGACATGCCTGGCCTGCCTCAATCGATGGGGAGCGCTGTTGGTCATTGCGGTAGGAGGGGTGCTGGGCGGGGGAGCCGTTGGGGTGGGGTTAGGGAGTTTTAGGAAGGGCTTAGGAGGGGTTAGGGTCTGTTTTTTTTAACAAAAATCCATATCTTCAAATTTTTGGCCGTTAAAGGGTCAAATTTGTCCAAAAATTTTCAACTTTTTTTTCTATAAATAGGGCTGCTCACCCCACATATTTCTCACACTCAAACATGGATGACAACAATGATCTTACCTTCCCACTCTCCGATTTCGGTCTTTGGGATATGGAGTATAGCCTCTACCCTCCTACATCTGATCCCACTACCATTCCCCCACTCTCCTTGCACCTTGCCCATATAGAGTCTGGGACTACTAAGACGCACAAGTAGTTATGGATGGTAGAGTCTCTGAGCTAAAAGCAGGGTGTAAAAGATGTGGTCGTTTATTGCGCATTGCCCGGCACGGCGAAATCAACATCCTTACTAGGCATAGAGCGGCACACATCAAGAGAGATGAGAAGACTGTAGCTGCGGGGCAAGAATGAAGGATCCCAATTAGTTCAGTTGTACTATTGTAGTCTTTGTAATTTTTTCTTTCAATTTCTTTTAATCTTTTAGTATTTCTAGAGCATGGCTTGCACTCTTTTCCTTCTTTGGGATGGAAGGTTTTAATGAGGCAAGCGCTAATAAACCTCTAGATCTATCCCACATAATACTCTATCAAATTTTGCATTTTTCTGTATTTTTTTGGCCCTTTTCCCTATTTTCCGAGGTGTTTCGCGCAAAATGGGAAATTTCGTGCCTAACGGGCCAGCATGCCTGGGTGTGTCGTGTGCCGACCCACATCGTCCCCGTGTCGTGCCTGGGCTGCTACCTGCAGCACGTGGGCTGGCATGGCACGACCCGACTATTAATCATGCCATGGCGGGCCGTGTCGTGCCAGGCACAATTGCGGTGGGCCGGCCCGGCCCGTTTGGCCAGCTTTGCTATGAGATGTCTGTGATGACTTCTTCAATTTTAATATGTTGTGTCAGCTTAGTATCTCGAAGGTTATACAGATATGGAGACCACATGCACGACGACGAGGGCTTGGACAACCACAAGCAGGCACTGGTACAACGAGGTGCTATACGAACGGTTTTTAACCCCTTTCCGCGACGACATTCGGAACCGTCGTCAAGTGAGTGACTGCGATAGGGGGTCCTTCACACACGACCCAGAAACCGTCGGTGATAGGGAGCCACCTAGACGCTGCATCCTTGCAACTCGTTTGTGCTTGCATTGCCATCGCAGTCGGTATTCTATGGTGCTACGTTTACGATGCGCGGCCCATCATAAATGGTTCATGATTATAGAACATGTATGATAAGCAGACAATCACACACATTCACTTTTCCCAAACCGTATGCGATAACTAATTAAGAAGATTAGCTAATCGTCGTACGAGTGTCGGACAGGATTACGAAACGTCGGACCGTCGTAACATCGTCGTACATGACAACTATCGCACATGCTATTCTGTGGTGCAACGTTTACGATGCATACCACATCAGAAACAGTTCATGGTTGCGAATCGTGTACGATAAGGCAACTATCACAAACGTTTAGTTTGCCTGCACCGTTTGTGATATTGTCTGACATCGCACACGCTTTGCAAACGGCAACTGTGTGCATGCTTGCACATGTTTCCTCTCTGTGAACCGTGTCGGATTATGGTGTATATCACAAACGTTTGTGTTTTACCAACCGTGTGCGCCGTAACGACCTGCAGAGCGTAATTTCACCGTAATTTAATTGCTGCTATTTTAAATTGTACCGGATTTGAATTTGAATATATGATATAGCTTTATTCATATCCATCAGGTTCAAACAACCAATGCATTATTCGATTCATAGGTACATATGTTCAAGAATTACATAAGAACCAAATAAAGAATGATGAACCATAGTTGTATACTTGTACTATTAAAGATGGTAAAGAAAGAGGCGAAATACATTCTGGTTGCTGAACAAGGTGAAGCGGAATGACCATATTGTGCCCTCCTCCATGCAGAAGGCATGCACGACTCTAGTCCAACCCCTTGTGATGGCCGACCGCCTATCCTTCACGGTCTTCATGAAAACATCTAGATAATCATCGTGTTCTAGTAGAAATACTTTAACCTTTGCATGCCCACCAATCATGTAGTTTGAGAGGTAATCTTGAGTAAACTACTTTGGGAACCACTGCAAAGGAAAAAGATTCAGACATTGTCATCTAACACAACTCATTATGGGCAGTAAAAAGAAGGCTGCAGAGTTCTTACTTACCATCCTGCAGTTCGCTGTTGTCTTGGATAAAGTGTAAACAAATAGTTTAATTGTCATCTTTTGACCCAGTTTACTAACAATCTTTATCAGCTTCCTCACTTGATGCTGGTTCATCGATATCTCATTGCCCCATACGCAGAAAGGGTCGAAGCACGGATCTTTACCAATGACATATGTACCTAAAAGCACCAAGTTAATATTAGAAGCTAAACAGTAATTGCACAATGATGTAGTACAATACTCTTTTATATATCTTATAACATCCAATATACTCACATATTAGATGAATTAACATCTTATGTTATGGGCCGGAAGGAGTTTATTGCATTTTACAAATTATCGGCTGATTAACTGTTGCTGTATCCATGGGTTAGAGTTAGTTTGAGCTAGTTTGGGCTCAAATAGCCCTAAAGTATATCCAAACATGAGGGCTAGTATGAGCTAGTTGCATCTAACCCACCCAAAAAAACTATCCCACCCAAGAGGTGCTAATTGGAGCTAGTTCTCCTAGTGCATTTATTGTCAATCTAACCCTGTCATCCAAACACCTCTTTGGATGGAGTTAGTTCAGGGTTAGTCATGAGCTAGAAACTAACTCTAAGCTCTAACTAAGTTGAGTATCCAAACAGGGATGTGTTGTTGTTGTTGCTGCTGCTGCTCTTCTACGTATATCTAGATATCATCAGAACATTAAGGTAACACTCTTCCTTGTTGCTATGTAGTCTAGGATTGCATATTTAGACATTAAGTACAGTGCATGTTGCTATGTAGCCTCAGATATATTACATATGACCCTAGTTAACCTAACGATAAATTGGTTACAGATATATTTAGTTAAAAGTCTGATTCACCGATTAGTCCCTTATCAGCCCCCGGCCTATATGGTACTAGCTATCGATATCCTGAACAGTGAGTATATATAAGCCATGGGATAAAACTAACCTTGATGAAAAACAGTAGTCGTTCCCAAAATTGTCCTATGTAAGTACATCGAGAGGCATGTTAAGCACAACAGGCTAAACATCAACCAAATATATCCATAGCAGACAAAATAATCTCCAAAAGATAGCTTCAGTGTGCAGGTTTAGGCACGCTAGTAAAGCAAAACAAGTGGAAAGGTGTGTTAACTGCAACAGGCCTAACATTTAACAACAAGCAAACATAGTCATTCAAACTGGTATTGTGTCGGTCTAAGTACACTGGTTATTTTTAAATAAAAATGGAAAGGCGCGTTAACTACAAGATGCAGCAACCAAATATAGTCATTCATAGTGGTATTGTTGAAACTAGTATTGATGAAATTGAACTGCACAGTTCATACTTGCACATAAAGAACATCACGTTGTGAATAACTGGAATAAACAAGGCATACTACGAACAACCAAAGATAGCATTTGAAACTGGACATATGCTAACTACAAACAACCGAACAATCAAAAAACTTTAAAAGAGGCATATGCTAGCTATAACAGGCTTAACAGCAAGCAAATATATGCATTCCTATCGGTATGTTTAAAACTGGATTGATGAAATGTATTGCACAGTAAATAGTTGCACATATAGATCATCACATTGTGAACAACTGAAATAAACAAGGCATACTGCAAACAACCAAATATAGCAATTAAAACTAGACATATTCTCACTACACTACAAAAGGGACTCGACAAAACAAATCATGGATTCCCTCCTGTGAAGAGGCACGGCAAAACAAATCATGGGTTTCCTCACTTGTCACAGATGGGTTCGTTCCCGTGGGAAGAGCACGGACCCAGGATGCGCTCCATGTTGTCGCAGATGGGCTCCTTCCCCTTGGAAGAGCACGGCTGTAGGGTGCCCTCCCTGATGTCGCATATGGGCTCTTTCCCCTTGGAAGAGCCGGAGAGGGTGCCCTCCTCGTGGTCACCGTCGATGAGATCTGACTTGGAAGCTGTGGATCCCAAGCCAGCGTCGCAGAACGTGTCCTTCAGAAATGACAAAAGGGGCTCGATGGTGATGTAGGATGGCAAATACTTGACAGCGAGCCAGAGGAGATCAGCGGCGGGGCCATGGATGAGATCGACGGCAGTTGAACCCGAGGGGTTGGGGGTGTGATACGTCTCCAACGTATATAAAATTTATGAAGTATTCATGCCATGTTTACAACAATTTTATATGGTTTTGGTATGATTTGCATGGAACTAACCCAGACTGACGTTGTTTTCAGCAGAACTACCGTGGTGTTGTTTTTTGTGCAGAAATGAAAGTTCTCCAAATGAGCTGAAACTTTTTGACGATTTTTTTTGGAACAAAAGAGACCCCCGAAGCTTCGTGGAAGGACCATAAGGTGAAGGAGTAGGGCACAATACACCGGGGCGCGCCAGGGCGCCCAGGCGCGCCCCGGTGGGTTGTGCTCACCTCGAGGCCCATCTTAGTGTGAAACCAACGCCAAAAATTCCTATAAATAGAGAAACCATCAGGGGTAACCCTAGATCAGAAGTTCTGCTGTCGCAAGCCTCTGTAGCCACGAAAAACTAATCTAGACCCCGTTCCGGCGCCCTGCCGGAGGGGTAAATCATCACCGGTGGCCATCTTCATCATCCCGGCGGCCACCACGACGAGGAGGGAGTAGTCCACCCTCGGGGCTGAGGGTTTGTACCAGTAGCTATGTGTTTAATCTCTCTCTCTCGTTTTCTTGAGATGGCACAATCTTGATGTATCGCGGGCTTTGTTAATATAGTTGGATCATATGGTGTTTTCCCCTCTCTATCTTGTTGTGATGAATTAAAGTTTTCCCTTTGAGATTTCATTTTATCGAATTGAATACTTTTATGGATTTGAGAGCACTTGATGTATGTCTTGCTATGAATACCCGTGGTGACAATGGGGTATCATATTGATTCACTTGAGATATGTTTTGGCACTCAACTCGCGGATTCCCGGGGTGACATTGGGGTAATCTATGCATAGGGGTTGATGCACGTTCTCGTGTTTTGTTTCTCTGGTAGAAATCTTGGGGCACTCTTTGAGGTTCTTTGTGTTGGATTGAGTATTATGAATCTGAATTTGCTTTGGCATTATTTTAGTACGAACTCTTGATGGATCAATCGGAAAGAATAACTTGGTGTTATTTTAGTACGAACTCTTGATAGATCGATCGGAAAGAATAACTTGGTGTTATTTTAGTACAAACTCTTGGATAGATCGATCGGAAAGAATAGCTACAAACAATTTCTTCTTATGTTCTCCACTAGATAAGAACTTTGGAGTGATTCTTCATCGCACGTTGAGGGATGGTTATATGATCCAATTAGATTAGCATTGTTGAGAGATTGCACTAGCGAAAGTACGGACCCTAGGCCTCATTTTCAAGCATTGCAATACCGTTTGTGCTCCGTTTTATCAATTGCTACCTTGCTGTTTTTTATTGTTCCTATCACAAAAAAGAATATCTACTATCATTACTATGCTTTTATTACCATCTCTTCGCCGAACTAGTGCACCTATACAAATTACCATTGTATTTGGTGTGTTGGGGACACAAGAGACTCTTTGTTATTTGGTTGCAGGGTTGTTTGAGAGAGACCATCTTCATCCTACACCTCCCACGGATTGATAAACCTTAGGTCATCCACTTGAGGGAAAATTGCTACTGTCCTACAAAACTCTGCGTTTGGAGGCCCAACTCGTGTCTACAAGAATAAAGTTGCGTAGTAGACATCAAGCTCTTTTCTGGCGCCATTGCCGGGGAGGTGAGTGCTTGAAGGTATATCTTTAGATCTTGCAATCGAATCTTTTAGTTTCTTGTTTTATCACTAATTTGGTTTATAAAAGGAAACTACAAAAAAATGGAATTGAGGTGGTCTCATATTGTTCATCTTTATAATGTCTTTTTTGAAAATGATGGAAAGGAAAATTGTGCTCAATTGATAGAAGAAGAATTCAATAAAATGTTTGACATAAAATCTTTGAATGATGAGCATGATTGCAATATTGCTAGTATGAATTCTTTGAATATCCATGATGCTAATGATATACAAAGCCATAAGCTTGGGGATGCTATGTTTGATGAAGATGATATTTTTAGTCCCCCAAGTTTTGATGAGAATATTTATTATGATGATTGCATGCCTCCTATTTATGATGATTATATTGATGAAAGTGGATTTGGAGAGGTCATGACTTTATTTAATGATGAATCCACTATTTTGGAAGAGGTTGCAATTGATTTTGATAACAAAGTTGCTATCTATGATGATTATTGTGATGACACTTATGATATAAAGAATAATGATAACCATGAAACTTGTCATCATGATTTTAATTTTCAATCTCATGATAGTTATTTTGTTGAGTTTGCTCCCACTACTATTTATGAGAATAAATTTGCTTATGTGGAGAGTAGTAAATTTTTTATGCATGTGGATCATGAAAAGAATATTTTATGTGATAGTTATATTGTTGAATTCATTCATGATGCTACTGAAAATTATTATGAGAGGGTAACATATGCTTTTACATATTGCAATAATATCAAGTCTTCTCTATGTGTTGAAAATCTTGAAGTTTTGCTTGTTTTGCCTTCCTATGCTAGTTGATTCTTTTTCCCATAAGTTGTTTGCTCATAAAATCCCTATGCATAGGAAGTGGGTTAGACTTAAATGTGCTATTTATATGCTTCATGATGCTCTTTTTATGTTTCAATTCTTATCTTTTATGCGAGCATCATTGAAATCATCATGCCTAGCTAAAAGGCATTAAAGAAAAGCGCTTGTTGGGAGACAACCCAACACTTTTACCTACTGTTTTTGTGTGTTAACATGGTTAGGATACTGTAGTGATCTTGTTTTATAGCTTTTGTTTCAATAAAATGCCAAGTAAAGCCTTTGGAATAGTATGGATGATAGTTGGCTTGATTCTGTACAAAAACAGAAACTTTTGCGTAAAGTGAAGAAATTCCTGTATTTTACTGGAACGTGTAAAAATTCTGAATTTTTTACAGTTGATGGGTATACAAATTTTCTATGTTTTTATAATTTTTCAGAATTTTTGGAGTTAAAAAAGTATGACCTTAATTCAGATCTTTACATACTGTTCTGTTTTTGACAGATTCTGTTTTCAATGCATAATTTGATTATTTTCTAGTTTCTATGGATTATATTGCTTAATATAAATTGTGGAAATTGTAGAGTACAGTAAGCATTGTGTGAGAACAATTATGAATCTTGTCTTTGACAGTACCAAAGTGAATGATTTATCTTTATCATACTAACGTATCTCACGAGTTCTTGTTGAGTTTTGTGTGGATGAAGTTTTTAAGAATTAGGGAAAGCGTGTTATGAGAAGAATGAAGAAGACACAAGAGCTCAAGCTTGGGGATGCCCAAGGCATCCCAAGTTAATATTCCAAGAAGTCTCAAGCATCTAAGCTTGGGGATGCCCCGGTAGGCATCCCACCTTTCTTCATCAACAATTATCGGTTAGCCTCGGTTGAGCCTAAGTTTTTGCTTCTTCACATGATGTGTGCCATTCTTAGAATTTCATTTCATTTTATTTTGTTTTTCTTGCTATTTTAATAAAATACTTAGATCTGAAACTTTTAAATAAGAGAGAGTCCTCAAATAGCTACCCATTTACTTGACTACTCGCTTGATCTTCACTTATATCTTTTTGGAGTAGTTTGTTATTCACTCTTGTGCTTCACTTATATCTGATGAGTAAATTGTTGAATGAATTGAATATCATCAAGTTTAAATTATATGTTTATATCATGCCTAGTAGTAGCTTCACATTGGGTTTAGAAAGTGAAATCTTTTGAAGTTTGACAATCACAATATTGGTCATACAAGCAATTCATGAATGATTACTATAAGGAAGAGAACTTTCACATACAAATATATTATCTTGGAAATCTTCTATGATTGTGAATACCCATTAATTATTTTCAAACTTGAGCAAATTAGTTGAAGTTGGACAAGGAAGACAACGTAATGAGTTATGGTTGTGTATATTTGCATAGAAGTTATATTGTCATGGATCCTCCAACATGTGGTGTTTGCCTAGGATCTTTTGCTAGCCAAAAATTCGTACTAAGTAGAGATACTACTTGTGCATCCAAAAACCCTTAAATCCAGTTTCTTGCCATGAGTGTCCACCATATCTACCTATGGATTGAATAAGATCCGTCAAGTAAGTTGTCATCGGTGCATAAAGCAATAAAATTGCTCCTAGATATGTTTGATCTTTTATTGTAAGGAAAAAGTGAGCGTTGTACGAACTTGTGATGGCAAAGTAATAAAAGCGACGGACTGCATAATAAAGGTTGCTATCATAAGGGGCAATATAACGTGACGTTCCTTTGCATTAAGAGCTTGGGCATCCAACAATAAAAAGCGCATGACAACCTCTGCTTCCCTCTGTGAAGGGCCTATCTTTTACTTTTCAGTATTTACTTTTATGCAAAGAGTCAATAGTTTACATCCTCATTCAACCTCAATTATTCTCTAGTTGGCAAGCATCATGTGGTGGGGAAAGATCTAGGCACATATGACCAGTCAAATATATTTGATCATGATTTATTATTGTTGACAATTATCTTTATGATAAATGAGTTGGGAGACGAAACATTAAGCCCCTATCTTTCTCTGTGTTCAATGGATGCCATTTGTTCTAAGAATATGCTTTGAGTAGTAGCAATCATGGAATACTATATGATGATTGAGTATGTGGAGCTCTTACTTAGACTCTGTTGAATAAGTTGAATTGCAATTGTTTGGTGACTAAGAATATAGGTTGTTGAGTTTCAAGAGAATTCACTGTTTGAACCTTAACATGTGAATTGATTGCTACTTTACCATGACGAGATTTATGAGAAAGAGTTGCTGTTATGATGCTAGGAAAAGTGATTGAAATTATCATTGATCAAACTTATGCACTATGCTAGCATTCACACTTCATAAATTATTTCTTTTATCATTTACCTACTCGAGAACGAGTAGGAATTAAGCTTGGGGATGCTGATACGCCTCCAACGTATCTATAATTTATAAAGTATTCATGCCATGTTTACAACAATTTTATATGGTTTTGGTATGATTTGCATGGAACTAACCCGGACTGACGCTGTTTTCAGCACAACTACAGTGGTGTTGTTTTTTGTGCAGAAATGAAAGTTCTCCAAATGAGTTGAAACTTTTTGATGATTTTTTTTGGAACAAAAGAGACCCCCGAAGCTTCGTGGAACGACCATAAGGTGAAGGAGTAGGGCACAAGACACCGGGGCGCGCCAGGGGGCCCAGGCGCGCCCCGGTGGGTTGTGCTCACCTCGAGGCCCATCTTAGCGTGAAACTAACGCCAAAAATTCCTATAAATAGAGAAACCATCAGGGATAACCCTAGATCAGAAGTTCCACCGCCGCAAGCCTCTGTAGCCACAAAAAACCAATCTAGACCCCGTTCCGGCACCCTGCCGGAGGGGGAAATCAGCATCGGTGGCCATCTTCATCATCCCGGCGGCCACCACGATGAGGAGGGAGTAGTCCACCCTCGGGGCTGAGGGTTTGTACCAGTAGCTATGTGTTTAATCTCTCTCTCTCTCTCTCTCGTGTTCTTGAGATGGCACAATCTTGATATATCGCGGGCTTTGTTAATATAGTTGGATCATATGGTGTTTTCCCCTCTCTATCTTGTTGTGATGAATTGAGTTTTCCCTTTGAGATTTTGTTTTATCGGATTGAATACTTTTATGGATTTGAGAGCACTTGATGTATGTCTTGCTATGAATACCCGTGGTGACAATGGGGTATCATATTGATTCACTTGAGATATGTTTTGGCACTCAACTCGCGGATTCCCGAGGTGACATTGGGGTAATCTATGCATAGGGGTTGATGCACGTTCTCATCTTTTGTTTCTCCGGTAGAAATCTTGGGGCACTCTTTGAGGTGCTTTGGCGTTATTTTAGTACGAACTCTTGATAGATCTACCGGAAAGAATAACTTGGTGTTATTTTAGTACGAACTCTTGATAGATCGATCGGAAAGAATAACTTGGTGTTATTTTAGTATGAACTCTTGGATAGATCGACCGGAAAGAATAGCTACAAACAATTTCTTCTTATGTTCTCCGCTAGATAAGAACTTTGGAGTGATTCTTCATCGCACGTTGAGGGATGGTTATATGATCCAATTAGATTAGCATTGTTGAGAGGTTGCACTAGCGAAAGTACGGACCCTAGGCCCCATTTTCAAGCATTGCAATACCGTTTGTGCTCCGTTTTATCAATTGCTACCTTGCTGTTTTTTATTGTTCCTATCACAAAAATCAATATCTACTATCATTACTACGCTTTTATTACTATCTCTTCGCCGAACTAGTGCACCTATACAAATTACCATTGTATTTGGTGTGTTGGTGACACAAGAGACTCTTTGTTATTTGGTTGCAGGGTTGTTTGAGAGAGACCATATTCATCCTACACCTCCCACGGATTGATAAACCTTAGGTCATCCACTTGAGGGAAAATTGCTACTGTCCTACAAAACTCTGCGCTTGGAGGCCCAACACGTGTCTACAAGAATAAAGGTGCATAGTAGACATCAGGGTGGACCACTTAACCTGTGACATAGCCCACGTCAGGCCGTCGCTGTCGATGACCTCGATGTCGTAGCCGGCGTCCACGACATACCCGCATACTCTAGCCCGCTGATTGAGTGCCTGCGGCCAGTAATGGTCGTCAGCTTCCTCGGCGGCCACCTCGACAACGTCGGGCGAAGAGACCGCGATACACCTATTTTGGGCCAGTCGCTCCTCGAGCTCCATGGGAAGCGTAGCCGGGCTTAGGCTGTGACGCTCTGGAGTGGGGGATGGGGATCTGTGGGAAAGGGGGCGTTTGGCAGGCGTCATCTAAGAAACTCAGGGCGGCCTGGGTATGGAGATCGGTGGGTAAGCTGCACGGGCAAACCGGCAGATGTTGACAATGGAGGCCTTGTGGCGCAGCGGTGGCGACGGCGGCGGCGACCTTGCTAGGGTTTCGAGCGAGGGAGGGTGTGTGTGTGCGCGCGCGCGCGCCCGAGGAGGTATTGGTGTGTGTGTGTGTGTGTGTGTGTGTGTGTGTGTGTAGGAGGGGGCAGGGGTGCGTTTGAGGAAATGAGGCGGTTACTGAAAATTTTACTACGCAGGAGTCAAACGCGGGAGTGAAATGCTGGGGCTATTGAAAATTGGGATGATGGTGCATCGCACACGGTCCGAAAATAACAACCGTGTGTTATGAAACAGAAAAACCCTCGAGGCGGGCAGATATTTTCGAGGGATGCAGGCGGGAGCGGGAACAAGACACATCACACACGGTCGAAACATAATAACCGTGTGTTATCAAACAGAAAAAACCTGCAGGCGGGGTAGATACTTTTAAGAGGGGAAGCCTCATGGAGCCCAATGTACTGTGCGGATGTGCGTGACGGGGGCACCGGCGTGGCACACGGTTAGTGTGAGTGAACCGTGTCTATTGCGTCATCCGACTTGTCTAATGTTCATAAATTTGGCGAAAATAACGCGGGAGAGGGTCAGAACACGAACACACTTGCATGTGGACCAAATATATGTATGAAAAGGGTGGTTTGATGTTCAAATACCAAATGCAACTTCGATGTGGCACCTATCTCGTCAAGCGCACGGTATTGCTTGCCCCCCCCCCCCCTCATGTCGGCAGGAGGGGAATCCTAAACTATGAATGCCATGCCCCCCCCCCCCCCCCCACGAAGGTTCACCTAGCAAAGTGCGAAGTAGCAGTCCCCCCCCCCCCCCCACACACCACACTTTTAGTCGGCGGGCCGAAGAGGGCATCTCACCAAGATGGATCATAAAATGGACCAAGAATAATCCACCTTGGTCGTACAACCTCTCTCTTGTTGTTGGTCAAAGTGATGGCCGTCCATGCGACCCCGGAGATGGGCTAGCTCGCCAATAATTACGCAAGTAGCTAGTCCCCGAAGACAACCAATGCCTGCGTGTGGCCCAAACATACGTATGGAGAGGTGTGTTTGAATACCCAATGGAACAACTTTGATGTGGCACCGTGCTTTCGAACCAGAAATCCCCACACTGAGCGAGGGTTAGTTGACGATGCATATGTATGTCACACCACACTTCAAGCCGATGACGGGGATTCATACATGCATGCGTGCATAGTATGCGCTCAAACTTAATTAGGTCTGAATCTCACCATGACCTATACTACGATAACACGAACCAAAGGAAGAATCCGCCATGGTAACCTATCTTGTTGTCGGTCAAGGTGATCATGGATGTCCACGCGGGCCCACGAATATATAGGCTTGTCGCCGATAACCACGCGAGGGAGTGTACCGTTCGAAGACAACCACTACATGCATATGTATGGAGGTGATGCGTGCATGCATGTTTGAATACCGTTTCACAACATTGATGTGGCGCGTGCGTCGAAAATCGTACAGTCCCCACACAGAGCGAGATCGCTTCATGACGTGTCGTGGTACCACTTCGACTCGATGGGAGGGATTCATGCGTACACATGCATGTGTGTTCTCAAACTATATCATGTCATCCCAGAGCATGACCTATATATACCGTATTACAAACAAAAATAATAATCCCCTCCTAAGTCAAATTAACTTCTCTCGTTGTCAGGCAAAGTAGTGATGGACCAAGCAGGCCCACAGATGGAAAGCATCGATATCACTGATAACCGCTTAAGTGGGTGCGAGAGGACAACCACCATCACTTTGCATGTGGGCCAAAACATATGTTGAATACCCAAAATGCACAACTTTGATGTGGCACATGCCTCGAAAACCGTAAAGTCCCCACACAGAGCGATGTTCATGAAGCATACTACATATGATGGTCCCCTTCCCCCTCTTCGACGAATACTATATGCTCCTACCGTAATACAACCCAAAAAGAATCCTCCTTGATGGTGAAATTAATTAACCTCTCCCGATGTAGGTCAAAGTGATGCATTCATCGACGATGGCCTCGCGGGCCCTCAGATGGAAGTGTCACACGTGAGTGTCCTAGGATAACCACCGCATGCATGCATGTGGCCCAAAGAGGTGTCGTGTGATGTTTGAATAGCCAATTTCACAACTTTGATGTGGCACGTGCCTCGGAAACCGAAAAGTCCCGACACTGAGTGAGGTGTACTTGTTCACGGACGCGTACGTATAGTATATATGCTAGTCCCCTCTCACCTATTCGACGCGTACTATATACTCCCACCATAACACAAACAAAAAAGATTCTACCTTGCTGGTCAAATTAACCTCTCTGCCGGCTGTTGGTCAAAGTGATGGACGACGACCTCGCTGGCCCACAGAAAACATCACACGCGAGTGAGTGTCGTGTAGGACAACCATCGACTGCATGTGGCCAAAACATGTATGTATGAAAGGGTTGTGTAATATTTTAAATAACGAATTCACGACTCTAATGTGGCACCTGCCTCACAAAACGGCCAACCCACACGGTGGCTCATGACTCGTAGTGTACTGCCAGCCACCCCCCACCCCCCAGACGCGCGCGCGCACACACACACACACACCGCGAATCCACCGCAACTACGATGCATGTTAAATTATCCCGCGATGAACATATGTTACCAAAGGAGGGACGTTTTAATTTTGAAAAAAAACAGAGATCATTAAGACATTTTAGTACATTGATTGATTTTCTAGGGGTATAATGTGCAAAAATCAAATTTGACCTACATGCACACGTGACAGTGCACCTAAATGGATTGCAAAAACACATGTGTCTCACTGGGTGCATGTTTACTCCCCGTGCAAGAAATTTCAAACATTGAGAATCTTGATTTTTAAATTCTAGTACATCCAAAACTTATTTAAAATTCATGAAACTTATCGTGTTGTCATATGGACACCAATACAAAGTGGCATTGTATTTTTTTGTCAAATTTGAGACCAGTTTTGATGTAATATTTATCTTCTTACAAACGGGAGATTATTAATAATTTGGAACCAATATCGCAAATGGATTATTTATTCAAACCGTGAGCGTTAGACCAACAATGGATACGTGCCATGCTTCGTTAAGCAATAAAGAGGCAACATTAATCATCCAAATAGAAAAACAATATACGTGCCGCCACGCGACCCGTGTGCCGTGCGAGCAGGCGTGAGTTGACGGGACGCATGCGAGCCATCCGCCGCGCAGGCAGACCAGGAGACGTGCGTGCAGGTGTGTGAATTGACGGGAGGCGTGCTCCTTGCGCAGTGTCACCGGGAGACGTGTGAGTAGCTGTGTGAAACGATGGTAGGCATGCCAGCAGTCCGGTGCGCAGGCTCACCGGGAGGCGAGCCAGCGGTTTGACCATCGCCCGCCTCTCTCCCACTACTCCATATTAATTGCGCGCCCGAGCGGCCGCACCCTCCATCCTCGCCACACACACAATCCTCTCTCCCGCTTGCATCATCGACGCCACTCTCAGTCCTCAAAGTCGTCAGTGTATGAGGATGCCGCCGAAGCGCCCCATCGGAGGGAGTGGCGACGCCGGGGCTGCTGAAGCACCGGAGCACGGCGTGGAGATGGAGACAGAGGTTGCCGTCACCGCCGGCGAGGTATCGCTGCACTCTGACGTCGTCGACATCGTCGTGCTTCCACAGCCAGAGCCGGAGGTCCACACCGACTCCGGTGACGACTCGGGCGACGACCCCGGCGACCACTCCGGCGACGACGGACAACCGGTTAGTCATCTATACCCATTTATGTGTCCAATAGATCCTAGGGTATCTCTGGTTACTTCTGCCTCCCCCTTTTTGAAATAGAAATCATATGGTTATGTTCTCCCAATCCATGAAATCTGAGTAAGTTTCGTTAGATCCGTGTAGTGTATTGATTGTTTGAATGGTACAAGTGATAAGTGATTAGTTGTTTCATCTGTGCAAATGATTTCTGCTAGTAATCCGACTAGGGTCAGTGTTCGTGCTAATAATTCCTAGCCAGGACTTGACAATTGATTTTTGAATGACCTACATATATGTTTGTGCCATTATTTTCTTTAAGATTGGTCTGTACATAGACGATTGTGCTTAAAAATCGAACCATAATCTCTGGATATGTATAAAAAAATAGCGATAAATTCATAATCCTCCTTCACGACATGTAAACATTGATTTGATGCCAAATTTTGGCAACTGCCAAATGTTCGCCAGAGATTAGTTTGTAAACATTAATTTGACGCCACATTTTTTTTACTATTTGTATAGGTGCTGTCTGACGATGTGGACAGTGAGGATGAAGATGGCCAGAAGAGGTACAAGAGGCAAATCCTGAGGGAGCTTTATGCGGGAATGCATAACAGGCGTATTAGGACCTGGGACGGCGGCTATCGATCATCATTTTGCAACCAAAAGCTTCATGACGCTTATCAAAGTGTTCTGACGCATGCAAGAGGACGAGCCGTTGGCTCCTTCAAGCAGAAGTATTCTCGCAGGGTGGCGCACGCCGCGTGCGCCGAGTACCTGGAGAAGCTTCAGGATCGTGCCGGCAGATGAGATGAGATGTGGGATCGAACTATGTACGCTTGAGTATGCTTAATGACGGTTGAACTATGTACTTATGGTTGAACTATGCTTGTGTACGCTTATTATCTATGTCTGAGTATGTTTAATTTATGCTTACTTATGTCTAAATATGGGATATGGATGCAATCAGTTCGGTTGATGGAATCTACCTCCGTCCTGGTTTATTGGTCCCCTTTGTAATTTATGTTAAATTTTAACCAAATATTTTAACTCACAAAATGTTAGTACAGGTCAGCAAAAATTATATCGTTGGATACGTATTTGAACATAATGTTCAATGATATAATTTTTGGTGACATGCATAAATATTTGTTAGTTAAATCTTTGGTCAAAATTTGGTACACAATACAAAGGGGATCAATAAACCAGGACGGAGGTAGTATGTCAATCACACACGGTTTCCAAATTGGAACCGTGTGCAATGACTTTCATTTTCCCTGTTACGTCAATCACATATGGTTGGCTCTAGCAAACCGTCGTCTCCGAAACTCTTTGTGGGACAGAAAACCCTCACCACCCAATTCAAAAAAGAAAAAAGAAAACTCTCACCATCCCCACGTCACAAAAACCCTCACCCTGCCCGCCACCCCCTCCGGTCCCCATTCACACCTGCACAAGGTCCTTCGTGTCTATGCATGGCACCGCCTATCGCCGTGGCAACCACTTAGCTCGACGCCTGCTGCCGCCGCCAGGCTGCCGACAAACCCCACCACATTTTGCCACGTCCGCTTGCCGCCGTCAATCGCCATCGACTTTCTCGACGCTGCTCGCGGTCGACCCAACTCCGTCCGGTTGGGGAATCCGCCGTATTGAGCGTTTTTTTTCTCATGGACAACAAGGTAACTAATTTAATGAGATATTATCTTATCTCTTATCCCAGTTCATCTACCTCCTTTAATCACCCGGCCGAATTCGCCATGAACTCATTTTTATTCGAGCTGATTTGAGGGTTTTCTTTCATTCATAGAGTGTACAGTGCGCGGATACATCAGGACTTTGCGGCCTCCGCCAGACATCCATGGAGTTCCATTTCACCGTACCAGATGACTTGAGGATACGCGTGGTATGTTTAATCTCACCCTAAATCGGTTGGCATGGCCTACTTTCCTGAACATATACTAACTATTGCTACATTTGGATAAAAGGTGCCACATGCAGCATATACGTCAAAGGGGATTTTTTTTCCTCTTCTTTCTATATTAGGCAAATTAATGATGTATTATTCTTTCGATTACTCTCATATTTCCATGACATCATGTTTACCCTATCTGTTTAATTATAGATTTTTGTCCTTTGATTTCAACTGCTGTACAATTCTTTCAATTTGGGCCCATATTTGCATGTTACCATATTTTCTTTAAAAATCCTACCATTTTCTACAGCGCGTCCCTTGCTATGCAACAGAATCTGTAGTACACAATCTTTCCCTTTACATAAATCAAGACTGCAGGGATGTCATACTGAACACAAACCACGGATTTACAATCGTTGCTACTGTAAGACTTGATGAACGTGGTGACTCCTATTTTGGCACTGGCCTTTGGAAAGAATTTTTGAATTTTATGTACTGAAAGCTGGCACTAAAATTGCACTGCATAAAAGAGACTGGTCATGAGATATATGCTAACTTCCCCGACGATATCATCCGTCCAGACTTTGTTCGAAGTAAGTGTTCTTTTCAAGTATTTGCATATTGACTTACCCAGCAATAGCAAATGAATTGTGTAGTATTTAAGCAACCAATTGTTATTCCATTTTCTTACTCTATTCCTACCTACTAACTTCTAGTTACCAATACACTTTTCTATTGCCCTGTTTTAACTAAATATTCCCTGTACTCCCACTTCTATCAGAAAGCGCCGCTGACAAGGAGACTCCGGAGGTGGAGAACGGGGCTGCCAACAAGCGGAGGCGGGTCGAGCAAGAACCGCAAGCGACTCCAGCAGGCCTAGACTTCATCAGTAGCCTCCCCGATGATATGTTGACAGTCATCATCTCCCTCCTCCCAATCAAATATGGGGCGCGGACAACCGTCTTTTCACGGAGGTGGCGCCCCCTATGGAACTCCATCCCTCTCGACCTCATCGACACCCACGAGCTCTGCCATGGCTATCGCAAAAGTTTGGATGCGTTCTCCAAGATCCTCGGTAGTCACCCTGGCCCAACCAGAGGCCTTAGCATGGGCAAGTTCCATTCCAACGGCAAGGACCGAGCCAAGCTTGACGACTGGTTCCGATCCCCCACCCTAGATCAGCTCGAGGAGCTCACTTTTGATGATGGGTATATGCGCTCGCTGCCAACGTCTGCGCTCCGCCTCGCGCCCACGCTGCGCGTCGCCAAGTTCAGGAACTGCCATTCCCCCCCCCCTTAATGACGCGCACGCTCTTATTCTACCATGACTAAAGAACCTCGAGCTCGTCGTCGTCTGCCTCCCAAATGGTGACATGGAGTGCCTGCTCCGTGGATGTACTGCACTCGAGTACCTTCGTCTTCAGGCGATCAATGGGTTGAGTAGCTTCCACATCACCTCCATGACTCTCCGGACTATTTATGTGTGTTGCTGGTTCTGCAAGAAGACATCACAAGATGTGTACCACGGTATGGTCATTGAGGACACACCTTCACTTGAGAGATTACTTGTAGTTGATCAAGAAGGTCCAACAAGAATCAATGTCATTTCTACGCCGAAATTGACAGTGGTGGGCTACTCGTCGGACAAATACTCCGAACTTGTTATTGGATCCACACCCGTTCAGGTACAACAGCCGCCTTCTACCTCTCCTTCTAGAAATTAACATTATTTCTAATTTTAAAGATGTATGTTCGTCTGTCATCCAGAAAATGATTCCGACAAGCTTGACCCCGAAACTGCGCATAGTGAAGGTCTTGGCACTAGAATCTATCGGCCCCAACCTGGAGCAAGTTGTCAGTTTCCTGAGATGCTTTCCGTGCCTGGAGAAGCTATATATCGAGGTGATGTTCCTTTCCTGTTAAATGTTAACCATAAGGGAGTTCAATTTGTGACACCTTTTTCCAAGTTTATAATGACAATGTACTACAATTTCTGAAGGATTTTTTTGGAGGATTTCAGTACATACATGTCCCCCCCCCCCCATATTGGTTGCTTGATCCATATGGTTACAATCCATAAGCATTTCTCCTTTGGATTCATCAGTACTAGTTTTCTTAGGGAACTTTTCACCCACTCCAACCTCTTGTGAAGAAGACTACATTTTTCTAGATTGTAATCAAATGCCCATGTTAATCATGTCGGATCAAAGATGGCATGTTAGTGCATTTTACAAATTCTGCAAACAAAATAGGCCTGTAGTATTGTTCAAAACCGCATGTAGGCACTAACACGTTTTCTTCTTTTGCAGATAAGATTAGGCCCGGTGGTGGATAATGTGATACAATATAACAATCACATCGAATGCCTAGATCTGCATCTCTCAGAAATTACTTTGAACTCCTACCGAGGGACCTTACCGGAGATTATATTCGCCAGGTTCTTTGTTGTCAGAGCAAGGGTGCTGAAGGTAATGAGGTTTGCCCTACATTTATTTTGCAAAAATGAATGGTTTGTTGAGCAGCGCCGGCGGCTGCGGCAGAATGGAATAGGCTCCGAAAATGCTGAATTTCATTTTGGAACTTCAGATGACAGAGTAATCGGAAGTCATTGTGTCAACCCCATACATGACTTCTCAGTGGCTGACCCCTTTGTAAAAATTATGAGGTTTCGAAACCAGACTTACAAGTGGTAATATTAGTTTGAACCTCTCTGATATCCATGTTCAGCGGATCAACGTGAGCGTTTGTAGCTGATGAGCTGAATTTCGTTTGAACCTTGTAATCTTCAAATTTGAGCCATATAACTCTGAAATTTGAACCTTGTAATATTTCAAGATTTTGTGGTATAATCATTGAAATGGCATCGTATGAGACTCGTATATTGGTAGCACTATTTTGACCTTAATATGCAATGGACTTAGATTTTATTAACCATTCTCGAATCTGTTTACCTTGTCGATCTCATAGCACACGATCTGTATAGCTAACTCGACTGCGATCTTTGACATTATTGCACACAGTTGGTTTCTTCAACCGTGTGCCCTGTAGAGCGCAGAATTAATTATTGCACTCGAGTGTCCATCATCACTTCTGTGTAACTTTGACCTCATCACCCACGGGTAAACTTATGACCGAAGTCATTCCACACACTTTGTTTTTACAAAGCTTTTTGTCAATAAACGCCCACGATTTGTCCCTCTTCTAGCTGACGCGTGGCCAAACTAGCCGGACGGGAAGCTTGCGCGGCAAACTGCGCGGTAGCGCGGGAACAGGCTCACCGACGATACATTTGGTGCCTCTTCGAGCCCACGCGTGGTCAAACAAAATGCGTGCGGTGCGATGTTGTCAAGCGTGCACTAGAATCCTCCGCCATGAACGCGGTGACAAGACGTGACGATTACAGGCCGGCCGGCCCCCATTTATTACAGCGGCCATTTAACCCTTGTGTCTCTTCAACCTTTCGATCGCGCCCCACCATTGCAAGAAGCACACCCACCACGACAAATTCTTAGAGGGTATCCTGCGCGGCTCCAATGGCACTCCGAGCGGCTGCCGACGATGAGCAGCAGTTCACCATGCATGCCGTGGTGGACACCCACAGAAGGTTTAGGGAGCTCTCGGTGGTGTACATCAACAACCCGGTCTGGGTGGAGCACTTCATTCACATCATGGTGCTGTTGCTTGCTGAGGAGAAGTACAAGGTGGTCGGGTTCGACCTCGAGTACACCCGCGCTCGTGCCGGGTCTCGTCCCAAGGTCGCCGTCGCCCAGATGTGCGTGCGCGATCACGTCCTCGTCTACCACTACTGCCTGGCCACAAGGCCTTGCGAGCGTTTCGCCAGGTTTGTCAACAGCCCCCACTACATGTTCGCTACGGTAGACATCACCAACGATGTAAAGGTGCTCAAGAATTCGGGCATCGCCTGCTAGAATCTTGTCGACATCCAGGGCCAATACAAGATCTGGGGCAGCAACTAGCATGAGAAGGACTCACTGGTTCACCTCGCCGA
This sequence comes from Thinopyrum elongatum, assembly GCA_011799875.1. Classification (NCBI taxonomy): domain Eukaryota; kingdom Viridiplantae; phylum Streptophyta; class Magnoliopsida; order Poales; family Poaceae; genus Thinopyrum; species Thinopyrum elongatum. The sequence continues at coordinate 372,837,955 of CM022299.1, read as the reverse complement.
GGCCATCATCGATCCCTACTACAGAGACATGAAGGATTCCTGCAACAAGGACAAGCGTGCCTGGCACTCGGCCTGGATGGAGAAACTCGACAAAGCTCACATCGTGTACACGGCCAAGGAGGCGTACACGAGCTACAAGATGTACAGGCGGATCATTGACATGAGGAAGTGCCTCCTTCCCCAAAACGGCCAGGGATCCCGCCGGAAGCAGAGCAATGGCAAGCGTCGTCGCAACACGAAGTAGATGATTAGATGCTCGTTTCTCCTAGTTTAGTATGCATGTAATTGCTTACTTTGGTGTGTGGAAATGTTATGTGTGTAGTCACTTGTGTAATTGTATGCTTAATTTGGTTTTGCAATGCAGTCTTTTTAAGTATATATGTTGATGCTCTGTAGACAGAGCATAGATGTTGTGCGGACAGAGCAAATCACATCGCACACGGACTAAACAATGGAACCCGTCGGTGATGATTTCATCAATCACTGACAATTGTATATCAGCAATCGTTTGCTCACAACACACACGGCTTGTTAACAGGAATTGTCTGTGTTGTTATCGGTCTTCCCACACATTTCCGATTACAGGCCTGTTTGCCGCGTATCACACACATCTTGTTAAGTTGAACCGTTTCTGTTCTCTTCCCTAATCGAAAACAGTTCATTCGAGTGAACCGTATGGCGTATATCACACACACCTTAATCTGGCTGACCGTTTCTGTTGCATTCCCTAATAGCAAACAGTTCATCGGAGCGAACTGTATGCCGTATATCACACACACATTGATATGGCTGCCCATTTCTGTTGTTCTGTCTAATCGCAAACAGTTCGTATGGATCAACCGTATGCCCCGCATCGCACACGTAACTAAAATCTGAAGTGTGTTTGATGTCTCCGCCATCGCAAACATTTTGCATCTTTTTTGACAGTTTTTTTACATCCTCGTTTGCGATTAATGCATCGCACACAGTTTCGTCAAAGGGTCTCTGATCGTAGTGTCGCGTTAGTAGAATCCTACAGTAGTGAGGATGACAAGGATGACTCCGACGGGGCAACGATCCCGACGACGACTTCGAGGCTCTGTTGGAAAAGGCAACGCCTAGGAGGCGTCTAGGCACGCTTAGGCGCTGGGCAATGACCGAATGCCTCATCAAGGGCACAAGCGGAATTCTTGGCATCCAAGCAAGAAATTGTAGACTAAAGTGAGAAATCATGCTATATTGCACCAACAGATCAAATTGAGCCTCTTGCAATTGCAATAGCTGGTATATTCACTTATAATCTCTAAATCAATATTGATACACATATAATATCCAAATACAAACTGACAATCAAAAGTGTACCTCTGCCTAGGCTACACCTAGGACGCTTAAGCACCGCCTAGGCGCTAGGCTAAGGTCAACTGTCTCGCTTACGCCTAACGCTTTTTCCATCAATTCCTGTGGCGACTCGGTCCTGACGACGATGCTCAAAATTATGATAAGTAACGCGGATATCCCACCTAATGCTTATCATACTTTTGAACAATGGTGTCGATTTGGCAATGAGGGCGACTCGATTCAGGTGGCGATAGCAAGATCAATTTCACTCCCCTGATGGGAAAAATTATGCTAACCATCTGCGGGACACATACGGTAATCCTTGCAGAGATTCTTATGTGTCTCCCCAAATGGCTGGTATAATATATACCAACACTACTCAACTAGTCCGCCAGCAGTGATAGTGAAGGTTATGCGCGACTAGGAGGGAAGTTAAGGTTGTCGGCGGCTAGAAGGGAAGAGGTTTTTTTTATAGCTGCAAGCAGCAGGTGGCTAAAAGGAAAGAGAGGTTTTGACGAGACAGAGAGGACCCGGGTGAAGGAATCTTTTGCCGAGAAATCCCTTCGGCTGCTCAATTTTGAGGAGGGAGAGACACTTCTCCTCAAAAAAATTAGGAGTTACATCTTTTCGGGGGTCGTTTAGAAAGGGTTTAACTCCTCAAAATAAAATATGTTGAGGAGTTAAAGCCTTTCGACGATTCGGTTAGAGATGCTCTAAGTTCTCATGAGAAAAGAGTTAAAGTCCTTTGAGGGTCACTTAGAGATGCTCTAAGTTTCCATTTGAAAAGCATAATCAAAGAAAATTGACCACACACACACATTTAGCTATTTTGTTACAGTTGCACGTCCAGAATTGATATGAACCATTAAGTTCTTATGATCCAATGGCTAATACTCTAATTACAAATTACCTTATGGGTAAGACATTGTCAATGACTTATATAGGGATACTATTAACTTTTCACTTTCATAAAAAAGGAAATAAATCATATAGTGCCAATTAAAAAAAAAGGAAGGCAAGAATTGGTCCCATATATTTTCCTTTAAAACAATTATTATTACCATCCTCTTGTGTGGTTTGAAATCACAATTCTGCACCTTAATAAGTTTATATTTATAAAAGGGCGCTGATAACGCATACACGTGTGGCATACTAGACATCCGCTCACACACCGTGTGTGGCGTAAGCAGGAGGCAGTCCACACGGGTCATGTGTGGGCGAACATTAGAACTGCTCACACATGTGGGCGCAGCTACTTCGTGCCACACGCCCAACAAGTACTACTCACCCCATCCCGCGCGGGTGGCACGAAGCAAAAATGCTCACACGTCCTGGCGCAGCTACGTTAGTTACCCCGTGGGATGATGCTTTAGTTGCCATCCGAGATGGCAAATGTAGTTGTAAAAGCATTGGCAACTCTCTCTGTTTTGGTTAAATATAGTTGTCATGTCTAATTTATGGTAGTTGCCGCGTGCAATCAAATCATAGTTGTCGTGTGTGATTAACTACTTGCCACATGTGGTCAAATAAATAGTTGACATGTGTGTTTACCTAGTTGCCACGCGTGGTCCAATCATAGTTGCCATGTATGGTTAATCATAGTTGCCATGTGTGTTTACCTGGTTGCCGCGTACGCACAACTGCAGTTGCCATCTGCCAACGAATCATAGTTACCATGTGTGTTTACCTAGTTGTCGCATACGCGCAACTGTAGTTGCCATCTATCACCGTACGAGCGTCGTGTGGGCGAAAAGCAGTTCACCCACACGCGCGTGGACTGGTTGGTGACTGTGTGGGCGGGAACTGCTTCGCCCACACAGCGCAGCTAGCAACCGCGCGCTGCGGGTCGTGTGGGTGAACGCTCTAACGCCCACACAACACATTATGTCTACGTGGCACTCAGATTCCTTTAGGATTCGTGCAAAATAGAATTAAGATGGATCAATGCGTCTGGGCGATGTGCAAATATGCCACACGTGTGGATGTTATCATTTAGGTTATAAAATGATGATGTCTACATACATTCACCCCGTCACTCCGAGGGCCAGTTCTTTTGGGCCTAGTTTCTCCTAGAATTGTCACTTCATTTTTTTTATAATTTCTAGCTAATTAGACCTTAATTAGTTAGGAATTGTAAAAAAAAAATGTTAATTCTAAAAGAAGCTGAGGAGAGGGAAGAATTGCCCAAAAGAACTGGCCCTGAGCCTGATACCCAGCCAAGATGGCCGAGCCCGAAGAAGCAACGGGTGGTTCACCGAATATCCGGTCTAGGCTAGCTGTCGATGCTTGAGCTGGACGAAAGGCAACCTGAGCTGTGGCTTCTAGCAGAGCCGATAAGGCAAAACGAACTTACCCCTCTCCGGAACGTGGAAAATCGAACGAAAACGAGAGATTATCCCAAACATTTAGAACGTGGAGAATGGAATCGAGAGCGCCGCTGAAGATCGATTTTGGACGGCTGGAGGGAAGCGTCGGGGGGGGCCCGGGGCTGACGGCCACCACAGGTGGTCGCGTCCGAGGGATGTGCCGCAGCGCACCTACAGTGCGAACGACCCGGCTTCTCCCGAGATGGAAATAATATCCCCTCATGTTTGGGAAACAGTCAGACACATTGCCGTTGCTCGTGTGTCACGACAGCAGAAAGAAACGGACACCGGGTGCTGGTCTCGTTTTCGTTTTCTTTTCTTTTCTTTCATGTCGTTTCATTTTCTTTTCTCTTTTGCCCGGTTCAGTGAGTGGAGGTCAATAACCGAGATCGCACAGTAGGCATTTTTCTTTGAAACAAAGCAAAAGATTTACCATTTTATTGAATAAGGAAGAAATTTTAGAACAAAGCCGCGATGCAGCGAAAAAAGAAAGAGCTACTCTCGCGGCATTACAATACCCACTGCTTCGCACCGGTCAAAGCCCAAAGAGACATCTCCTCTTTAATCTTGAAAATGAGAACCATCGAAGGGACAACCGTGCTACGGAAGACTCTAGCATTGCGTGCAGTCCAATTCTCCCAAGAGATGAGCATCATCAGAGAGGCCAGCGCCTTGGGAGATCCAACCCGAATGTGTATGTTGCTGGTCCACCAATCTCTCGCCGAGACCCTCGTCGCCCAGGTGGCCGTGTTGACGTGGTGCATTCCAAGCTACGGAATAATATCATTCCACACCCGAAGAGTGAATCGGCATTGGAAGAGGAGATGGGTCGCAGATTCTTGACATTGTTTGCATAGAGGGCATACACCACAATTGGGCCAACCCTGCCTAACTAAGCGATCAAACTACCACATCCTATTTTGCAGAACGAGCCAAGCAAAAAATTTGCACCGCAGGGAAGCCCACAACTTCCAGACCGATTGCACCAGATACAAAGTAGTAAGCCCTTCAAACTGTGCTTTGTATGCCGAAGAGGCGGAGTACATACCATCTTTAGAGAACTGAACTATGTACGAGTATATATACAACGAAAACTATGTACTGTGCAAGACTTGTATTTTCTAAATATATACGTCTGTCAATTTGCAGACTAATATTAGAAGATACTTTCTCTATACCATAATATATGTCGTTTTAGATATACAACGAAAACTATGTACTGTGCAAGACTTGTTTTTTCCGTTTTTCTAAATATATACGTCTGTCAATTTGCAGTACAACGAAAACTATCTGCAAATTGACAGACGTATATATTTAGAAAAAACAAGTCTTGCACAGTACATAGTTTTCGTTGTATTTATACTCGTACATAGTTCAGTTCACTAAAGATGGTATGTACTCCGCCTCTTCGGCATACAAGGATATTATGGTACGGGGAGGGAGTATTAGATACTCCAAATGAACATGGCAGCAACAGGTATACATAAACTCAAATGTTATGACATCGATTACTACCTCTGTACCCTAGCCTACCAAAACATCTTATATTTTGATACGGAGAGAGTAGTTCACAATGTTTCACGTTGCTGGTATACATAAATTATTACCATCCAAAAATTGCCGTATATGAACAAATAAAGCTTCACTTTTCAGGGTGGGGTCTTCTTACAGGAAAGATGGCCGCAACACAAATAACTGAAAACCCCTATCTAGCTCCTTGACTTTAATTCATCACTTGGAACTCAAATTTCTTTGGCACAGAAAATGAATCAATTGGTTTGTCATCTATTCAGCATTTCGGATGATTGGGCAGTGTTCACAAAAGTAGCGCTCTTGTTGAATCCTTCAAGTGCCATTATTCTTATTGCTTCCAAGCCCCTATGGAATGTGAAATCAAGCTGCAGAAACAGATTACTTGCATTATTGTTCGGTTGTGCCGCACTTGAATCATATAAAGATCATTTTTTTCGAAAGCATATACACTGGATAGGCGAATGGTGCCTAAGCATGACAGAGAAGCGGTAAATATCAAATATTTTAAATTTCTATCAAGCATTCCAAACCTCTTCTTGTTCTTTTTTGGTGAATGGCCTGAGAACAAAGTTGGCAGGATCCATCTTCCCAGGTGGTCGTCCAATGCCTGCAAAAATATCATCAAGAATATTTCAGACAATAGTAACAATGTTAGAAAAGGAGAAAAGCGACTGACAATGTGACATACCAATTCTTAGACGTGGAAAATCACGATTCTGTTTGAGATGGTTGATAATGCTTCTCATCCTTTAGATGGTGGGCGGATGCCAAGAGAAAAATAGCTCTTGTCAGACCAAAAAATACAAGAAAGAATCCCAGCTCATTGCAACTATTGTGTTAGGTTCTTCCAAGCTCTTCCCAGAACAATAACAAAGGAAAGGTTCATAATGATAAAAGTTATTGCGTTTACATTTCTTACTGTAAGTAATAAGATCTATATATGAGTAAACGAGGGAGAAATAAATGTACAAATGTCAGCATGCTACTTAAGTTCGCCTGTTGCATTTTGTCTGTTTGGTACTAAGCTTAGGGAGAGGCTCTTGCCCCTGGGGGTTAGACAGAAGAGTTTTTTCTTACTCACCTAATTATTGCTTGCTTTATTCTACAAAAGGCCTTCTTTATATAGAGGCCTAACGATCCAATCTAAGGAACAAATAGTAGATCTTATCTCTAATTGGCTTAAGGACAAAGCAAAATGATATCTTCCTAGTTCAAAACTTCCTAACTAAGAGATCATGGGAATCATTTCACTAAATTGGCATTGGATGGACCATAACTCTGCGTACATAACATCATCACAGCCTGAAACCTTACAAGTTACAATCAGTTAGATCACAATGCAATTATATTGCACTGAGTTCAAAGAACAGTTGCAGAAAGTACTACCTCTGTAAACTAATACTCCCTTCGTTCCAAAATATAGTGCGCCCGCGCTTCCCGAGGTTTAACTTTGACCATAAATTTAACCAACGAGACCGACTGCGGCGGGAGCAAAAATTATATAATTGAAAACTTCTTCTGAATACGAATTCATTGGTATAACTTTTGCTCCTGCCGCAGTCGGTCTCGTTGGTTAAATTTATGATCAAAGTTGAAGCACGGAAAACAAGGACGCACTATATTTTGGAACGGAGGGAGTACCAAGACTTTTCAGATCACTAAAGTAGTGATCTAAAAAGTCTTATATTAGTTTACAGAGGGAGTATATGATTATTCTATGTTTTTGCTTAGTTGAACTTAAGAGTGCTTAGCGATTACATGCCTCCAAAGTCATGAGGCTTTAGTTCGTAAAACAAAGGACGGGACAATAGGTAATGTGTGTATACAGGAAATGTGTTTCATTAAAGAAGTAGAAAAGACTGGAGTACCCATTATGCCCGCCATGTCCACCTTTTGGCAGTAGACGCAATTTCGCGAAGGGTAAATCCAGATCATCGTACATCTGCAGAGAAGAGAAGAATGATGTTGGAACCAAATTATATCGATCTGTGATAAAAAGAACCAATCAAGATTAACATTTACCACAACGACTTGATTAAGTGGTATCTTGAAATATGAAACCAGCTGCCCAACCTGTACAATTCAGGGCGTCAAACAAGGGAACAACGGAAGAAGTATTTTCAAGTTTGTTTTGCAAGCATTATACTTACAGACTCACCGCTTGCATTCATAAACGTTTGCGGCTTCGCAAGCATGATAGGAACATCTCCAATACGACCTGAACGATTACAAACAATTTTACAAAATTCTAACTGCGCCTACAGAATTTTAAAAGAGTAACATGCATCCAGTCATGTTAAATAATCAGGTATAGATTATCCTGAAAACTTTGGTGGGCATATTACCTTTGCCAACCATTGCCTTGAACTGCATACTGCTGAGTGATACACCCTCTGCTTCTGCTATAGCATCAATCATCTCAAATCCAACCTGTGAAAAAATGGATAAGACCTTAACTTAAATAGAGGTACTGTACATAGAAGTTATGTGCAATTCAATTCTACACAACAAAGTATGAAACAAGAGCAAACTTAAACCAAATGACAAGCAGTGTGGAATAACCAAATTTTCTGACTATAGGTGAAGTATCCTTCGTAATATATATTGTTATAGCTTAATGACCTTGGATAAATAAGTATCTGGCTGGTACATTTAGCTGTTGTTCCAAATTCTTTACCCAAAAAGTGGTGATTGGCCTAGATGACCATCCAGATACGGATACAGTCATACTGAGATAGTATAAGATGAAATTTCTGATAACCACCATGATTACAAAATGTGTTTATCAACAACAGGTTAACAGCCCATCACAAAGACAATATCTTCAATCGGCCAGCTAAAACAGAAAGCAGGTTTACACTCGCAAAATTGCTGCTAGCATGTTCCTACAATCACATACCAAATGTTCATGCCTACGACCTCAGCATTCACTAATCAAACCGTGCAACTATTTTGGCGTCCAATATGTACCAATTCTCAACATTTCAACCCACGAGTAACTAGGATAATTCCACAATCCCACCGAGCAGAATGATGGGTTTTACAGTGAATAGAGCATGTACGGAAGCTTACGTTGTGGCGAGTCCTCTGGTACATCTTCCCGGGGTTCCCGAGCCCAACGAACAGCCACGGCTTCCGCGCGCCGCCGTCACCGACGGGCGCACCTGACGAGGAGGCGGCCCGGCAAGCGGAGGCGGAGGAATAGCGCGACACACATCTAGGCCTTGCCCGCGCCAAAAAGGGGAGGGGCGAGGGGAGGCGGGAGGCCGAGGCGCCGGAGAACAGCCGCATCGCCGCCGTTGTCGCCGGCACCACCAATTGGGCACCGGTAGTGTTTGGATGGGACAGGGGCCTGAACTCGGAGGAACGCTGGGCTTCTTAGGTTAGGTTATAAATGGGCTAACCAAGAAGGTAGTTAGATGAATTGGTCGTTTGGCCCAATCTAACCACACATACACACACACACACAAGACTTATTTCTCATTGCTAAAAAAACAAGGCTTATTTATCAAAATTCACCTAAAAAAAGACTTATTGCTAAAAAAAACTTGATTCTAAAAAAATACTTATTAAAAAAAACTTGATTCTAAAAAGAGACCTATTTCACTTTCTAAAGAAAACTACTTATTTCACAAGCAGTTAATCCAATTAGCGGTCCTTCTTTACTGTCGTTTTCGTCTGGACTAGGGATTCATATGTTGGCATGTTTTCGACAAAAAAAATGACCATCGGTTACCAGGTGTATAGTGTGTGGTTGTAATGATTACAATCAACAATCACTACATTGATAGTGTATCACCACTAGGCAATAATTTACATGTTTTTAGGCATTTCATTGTTATGTACAAATAGGGAAGTGAGTTTTCAAATGTCACCAACAAGTAAAATACAGTATTAATACATCATAAAACTATATAATGCAAGTTTTACATTGATGGAGAATGATATTAGTATCCTGGTAAAGAAGATAATATAAAAGATAATCTAGCAAGCAAGTGGCATAACTCTTGTTTACCCTTAGCAAGGCAAACTTATCAAAACTTTTCTCTCTCTGTTGTTATTGAGCATACTAAGTCTTGTGACAATCTTGTTGATTTGTTCACTAAATCATCATCGGCGCCATCGTTTGAGAGATGTGTGTGTGGAATCGGTATGATGAGGGAGATGCAAGGTTCAGGGCGAGAAACTTCACAAGCTCGTCGTTAAAATCTCGGTCCCAATGATCGAATACTCAACTTCACGGTTGAGTGGATTGTACTCTTTTTTTCCTTGAGTGAGTTTTACTTTTCCCGATGTTTCTCACACGAGGTTTTTGACGAGGCAATTCGTGCAATACAATAACGTATGTGCGCTCTTTCTCCATATTTTTTCCCATTGGATCTTTTGGAGTTTTAAGGCATGAATATACGGATAACCGCCCAAGGGGGGTGTTGGGAAACTGATGGGCCAATAGGAGCGACCGCAGCCCGACTCGGCTAGCGCCCTCTTGTTGACCGAGCGTTTCCTTCGCTTAATGTAAAGTGGGCACTATCCCTCCACCCCCTAGTTATATAGGGAGGAGAGCACCGTTTTTACAGACAATGGATGATGATTAATAAAGAGAGCACTACCCCTACATCTCTGTGTCAGTTTTACTTCTTGTACCTTTACGTGATCGACTACGCCTACTATGCTATCGCTCCGCAACCCTTGGACCGGACTCACCGGCAAAAGTTGCAGAACAATTAGTACGACTAATTTGTTGCCTTTGCGAGAAAGAACGGTGCTGAATCATATACCGCGCCAAAACTAATAATGTTTGGAAATGATTTCAGTCATCAACTCTTCTACATATAAGAAAACCATACTATGTAGGTTCATCATAACTAGCAACAAGAATATGTTTATTATTCCCTATTTCTTTCTACTAGGAAGCAAAGCTAGTCTTCCACCTTCCACCCACCGCATCGCCGAATTAAACAACCGAATCATATTCCCAGGACTTTTTCAAGAAGAAGCAGCAATCGTTGCTTGTCATTTTCATTAAGATTGGGGAAGAAGAGCGTATTGTAGTAGTAGTAGTAGTAGTAAAGTTGTATGCATCAGCTACCAGTTATCACTTATCAGTAACACTCGAGCCCAAAATCTTACCGAACTTCCCAACACCTACTTCCGTCAGTTGTTTATTTTTCAATTATCTCATATAAGAACAGCACCAAAATTCAAATTATTGAAGTACCCATGGGCCATGGAATAGTCCCATGCCAGGTCGGTCCAACACAACACAAGCACTACAATAACAGCTTCTCACCATATTCAGAAGAAGAAAGGTGCACAGTTCACTCACTCAGATACGGTGCTACGACGATAAAGATGCGAATGACGCGCACTTGGGAGTATTTTTACTCAGAGATCTCTTACTCTGAGAGAGTCCAGGAAGCCAGAAGAACTATACTATCATCAACTTGCACTTGTATAATGGATCCGACCAGCGTCAATAATGTGTCAATGTGTGCAGTCTAGAGCCTAACGACCATTTGAAAACTGGCGTGATGGTGCATCTCCGCCGACCAGGATCAGCTCCACCTACGATTAAGTAAAACCAGAATCATCTCTATTCTGTTAATCAGATGATCAATCTCAGATTTTTTTTTTATTGCATCAGTACGACCGAAGTCCGAATCCGATTCAGGTATCAGAAACATTCATCGAGCCCCCCGACCTCTCTCCCCCGAGGCGGCGGCGCCGCGCCGCCCCCGGGGAGTCCCCGTCCACACCGCCCTCAGCCCTCCCCCTCCATCGCCTCCCACTACCGCCGCCGTCGCTGAGGACGCCGCGGGGCGAAGCCCCTGTGGTGAGGCGGCGGCGGCGGCGCAGTCCTCGGCCGGCGATAACGCGTGGGGGTAGCGGCATCCATCTCCCTCCTCCTCCAACGGCAGTGCGCAGCGGGTTGGCGGTGGCCAGGAGATCTCCGGTGGCCGTTTGGCGGATGAGAGTTTGGCTGCGATGAGATCTGATCTGGGCCCGAGGGGTTTAGATCGAGATCCACTGCGGCTGCGCCTCGTCTCGACAACGGCAAGAGATCCCCCATGGGTAATCTTCGCGGCACGAGGACGTCCGGGTCTCTTGGCCCGGGCATGGTGGTGGTGGCTGCCTTCTCCACCGAAGGCGGTTGGCCAGGCTGGTAGTGACGGATCTTGGATCCCACTATTAGCACCGGCGGCGAGTTGGGGAGACATAGTCGCCGGTGAAAACCGAGCCGACTCCGGTCATGGCGGGCGATGGCGGCGTCTACGTCGTTACCTTGATGAAGGCATCGTCAAGCAACTATCGTTAACCTGCTCGTGCCGCTCCGGGAGAAATTCTAAGATCACCGGATCGGACGATGGTGGCGCTGCGGTGTCGTGTTCCCTATTGGGGGCATCGTTTGTGGAGCGGCGCCGGATGGAAGAGGCGTGAGGTGGTGTGGCGTGCCTTCTCTCGCGTCGACGACGGCGGGTCTCGGCGGCATGGAGCAGCGGGGTCTCGCCGGTGAGCGTGTGATGATGGACGAGCGCAGGATGGTGGCGTTGTCTGGAGTCGTGGTGACGTCGACGGCAGCTAGACCGGGCAAGGTAGATGCAGCAGTACATCACTGAAGATGGATTGGTGGCAGGTGGCTGCGGCGGCCTCATACCCGGCAGGCGTCCTGGTTGAGGAGTGCGCCGGACTGATGGGTGCCCCATACCCGGCAGGCGTCCTGGTTGGGACCTCAGGTCTTAGATGTCAGGTTTGGCTGCGAGGTCTGTGTGGTATTAGGCCCAGACTATCAGCATCCCTACATCAACTGGATAGGAGTAGCGACAGATGTTGCCTAGACGGTGGCTTTAGTCTTACTGTTGTATGACTTTGTAAGGTCTTGTGTGAATAATTAATAAAGTGGCTGCATGCATCATCCAGATGCAGGCCGGGGGGTCCTCCTCCTTTTAAAAAAAAAAAAGGTATCCGATGAAGGAAAGAGCTCCAGCACTTCTGATTCCTGAAAGAGGAGTGTTGCTTGGAAGGAAGTTCTTGTTTCCAAGAAGCAGCCGTGTGTAGTCAGATGCATATCAACGAACATGTTGACTACTGCAGCAGCATTACGCCTGTTCCATTCCCCGTCATTAAATGATGGGAGCAAGTTGGAGGGACCGGGACGGCTCCTCCTTTCAGTTTCAGTTATCAGCCACTTGAGCCCACTGATAGCACGTCCAAAGCCAGCACACCACGCCGCGCATTCCCTCACCAACCTTCACTTCTCCACACCCATGGCCGCTCGTCTCTGCATCTGCATGGTCATCCTCCTCGTCTCACTGATGCCATGTGGCGCCGCACAGCCGGCGTCGTCCAACGCCACGGACCTCGCCGCGCTGCTCGCCTTCAAAGCACAGGTCGAGGACCCTCTCGGCATCCTCGCCGGCAACTGGACCGCCGCCGCCGCGTCCCCTTGCTCCTGGGTCGGGGTCACATGCGACGGCCGCGGGAAGCGCGTCACCGGCCTAGAGTTCGACGGCGTGCCGCTCCAGGGCAGCATCGCCCCGCACCTTGGCAACCTCTCCTTCCTCTCCAGCCTCGTCCTCAGCAACACGAGCCTCGCCGGCCCCGTGCCGAGCGAGCTTGGCGGCCTGCCCCGGCTCCAAAATATCGTCCTCTCGTACAACAGTTTGTCAGGTGCCATCCCCTCCACCCTTGGCAACCTCACCGGGCTCCAGTCTCTTTACCTCGACAGCAACAACTTCTTCGGGGCAATCCCATACGAGTTTCAAAACCTGAGGAAACTTCAGTCGCTGAGATTGTCAAACAATGACTTGAGCGGGCCGATACCGCCTGGCCTGTTCAACAACACACCTGATCTGCGTGTAGTGCGTCTCGGGTCGAACCGGCTGACGGGAGCGATTCCTGACAGCATCGGCTCGTTGTCGAAGCTCGAGTGGCTGGTCCTGGAAGGCAATCTTCTCTCAGGCCCCATGCCTCCTGCTATCTTCAACATGTCCCAGCTGCAGGTCATAGCCATCACAAGGAACAACATCTCAGGCCCAATCCCTGGAAATGACAGCTTCTACCTCCCCATGTTGGAAGTGTTGTCCCTCAATGAGAACCAGTTTGAGGGACCTTATCCCGCCAGGTCTTTCAGCGTGTCGGTAGACCGACACGCTCTCACTCGCCGTGAATAATTTCACCGGTCCCGTGCCATCATGGTTGGCGACAATGCCGAACCTCACAAGAATTTACTTGTCGACAAATGGCCTCACTGGAAAGATCCCTGTGGAACTGAGCAAGCACACTGAGCTTCTCGGTTTGGACCTTAGCCAGAACAAACTTGAGGGGGGAATCCCACAAGAGTTTGGACGGCTCACAAACCTCAGGTATATGAGCTTTGCCAACAACCGAATAACAGGTCCCATTCCTGATTCCATAGGCAATCTTCCTAACCTCACAACCATAGATTTCTATGGAAATGGTTTGACTGGATCCGTGCCAATTTCATTTGGGAACTTGCCGAACCTTCGTCGCATCTGGCTTGATGGGAACCAGCTCAGTGGGAACCTTGACTTCCTGTCTGCATTCTCAAATTGCAGGAGCCTGAATACAATCAGCATGGCAAACAACACATTCACAGGGAGTCTGCCAGCCTACATTGGAAACCTTAGCACAGTCCTCGAGACTTTTATAGCAGATAACAACAGGATCACAGGAAGCATCCCGGGTACATTTGCCAATCTTACCAACTTATTGACTCTGTCACTCAGTGGAAACCAGTTGAATGGGACGATCCCCACGCCAATCACTGCAATGAGCAATCTCCAAGAACTCAACCTTGCCAACAATAGCTTGTCTGGCACCATTCCAGCAGAAATCAGTGGATTAACAAGCTTGGCTAAGTTGCATCTTGACAGCAATAGACTCATTGGTCCCATTCCAAGCAGCATCAGTAACCTAAGCCAGATACAGATTATGACACTATCCCGCAACTCGTTATCTTCAACCATAAGTAGCAAGTAACCTCAGGTATAGACTCAATTCCTTCAAACCCTCTCCAGTGGTATCGCTTTTGACTGGCACATTCTACCTCCTAGAGGAAGATCCGGCGGGATTTTACTAGGAGTACGGTGTGAGACGTTAGAGGTGCTTAACGTGGTTCAGGGAGACTTTTCGGTTAAATTCAGGGTAAGATCAAAATTGGATGGGTTCCGATGGTCGCTAGTTGCGGTATATGGGGCAGCACAACCTGAATTTAAACCTGATTTTCTGGCCGATTTAGTGCGGATTTATGGAGATGATTGCACGCGAATGGGCTAAGCCGGTTACGGGAAGAACACATGTCGAGAGATGGCAGAATAAGATTAGACACCTCCGACAATTTCTGAGAGGATGGGCCAGAAATGAGAGTGGGATCTATAAACAGAAAAAAGAACATCTAACTCAACTCATTGAGGCACTAGATGTAAAGGCTGAAACCACTCTCCTTTCTGTTAATGAGCATCGAACCAAGTCTGAGGCTGAGCAAGGCCTGCGTGCTCTCCTGAGGGAGGAGGAGCTCAAGTGGGCGTTGCGTGCGAAAACGCTTAAGGTTGTCCAAGGGGATGACAACACACAGTTCTTCCATATGGTTGCAAATGGTAAACATAGGAAGAAGAAGATCATACAGCTTGAACAGGATGAGGGGACAATAGTGGGGCATGAAAATCTGAAAGCCTATATTTCCAACTATTATAAAAGCCTATTTGGACCCCCGAATACATCCACGGTGTCTCTTGATGAGTCTGTTATTGATGATATACCTCAATTACAGGCAGCAGAGAACGATGTTCTCTCTGCACCGTTTACTGAAAAAGAAGTTCATCTGGCCATAACCCAAATGAAGCCGAATAAAGCACCGGGACCAGATGGGTTTCCAGCTGAATTCTATAAGAAATGTTGGCATATCATTAAGGATGATCTTATGCCTATGTTTCATGATTTTTTTTATGGCCATTTGGAGTTGTTTCACCTCAACTTTGGTACGATAACGTTGTTACCTAAGAAGAATGAGGCGGTTCGGATCGAACAATTCCGACCCATTTGCCTGCTGAATGTGAGTTTTAAAATTTTCACAAAGGTAGGAACCAACAGATTGACACAAATTGCTCACTCAGTGGTTCAACCCAGTCAGACAGCTTTCATGCCGGGACGACACATACTAGAAGGAGTGGTCGTCTTACATGAAACACTCCATGAGATTCACTCGAAGAAACTAGACGGGGTTATCTTCAAAGTGGATTTCGAGAAGGCTTATGATAAAGTCAAATGGCCTTTTCTTCAGCAGGCAATGCGCATGAAAGGTTTTAGTGAAACCTGGAGGAACCAAGTGGATACCCAAGTCCAGAAAGGTAGTGTCGGAATTAAGGTGAACGATGACATCGGTCACTACTTCCAGACGCATAAGGGGTTGAGACAAGGGGATTCCATGTCACCTCTTTTGTTCAATATTGTGGCAGATATGTTGGCCGTCATTATTGGCAGGGCCAAGCAGCATGGCCATGTAGAGGGTCTAGTTTCTCATCTAGTTGATGGAGGGGTGTCCATTCTACAATATGCTGATGACACTATTCTGTTCATGGAACATGACTTGGCTAAGGCACGTAACATGAAACTTATCTTGTGTCTATTCGAACAGTTGTCTGGCTTAAAAATCAATTTTCATAAGAGTGAGGTGTTCTGTTTTGGGAAGGCCAAAGACGAGGAACATACATACAGACAATTGTTTGGATGTGAATTAGGTGCCTTACCGTTCAGTTACTTGGGTATTCCGATTCATCACCGTAAGCTATCCAATAAAGAATGGAAATACATTGAAGAACGAATTGAAAAAAAACTCAGCTGCTGGAAGGGCAAGCTGATGTCATACGGAGGTCGGCTAGTTTTGATTAACTCAGTATTGACTAGCATGCCAATGTTTTTACTTTCGTTCTTCGAAATTCCGAAAGGGGTCCGAAAGCGACTTGATTTCTTTAGATCTCATTTCTTTTGGCAGTCTGATGAGGCCAAGAGGAAATACCGTCTCGCACGATGGGATATCCTTTGTCGACCTAAAGACCAAGGGGGCCTCGGTATTGAGAACTTGGAAATTAAGAATAAATGTCTTATGAGCAAATGGTTGTACAGGTTAGAGACAGAGCCGGAGGGCATGTGGTCTCAAATCCTGCGCAATAAGTATTTGCACTCGAAAACGCTAGCCCAGGTTACCATCAGACCGACTGATTCGCCGTTCTGGAAGGGACTTATGAGAACGAAGGATATGTTCTTTCGTAGGGTCAAATTCTTGGTTGGCAACGGGATGTCAACAAGATTTTGGGAGGATACGTGGTTAGGAGAGACGCCTCTGGCCTTACAATATCCCACCCTCTACAATATTGTGCAACGTAAGGAGGAGTACGTAGGTATTGTTCTTCAAACTATTCCCTTGAACATCCAGTTCAGACGTACGTTAGTTGGTGAGAGATGGACAGCCTGGATGCACTTGGTTCGGAGATTGATTGAAGTTTGACTCTCCGACATGCCGGACTCAACACAATGGAAGTTAACTAAAAATGGGATATTTACGGTGAAATCTTTTTATACGGATCTGATTAATTCTGGCCCCCTCTCAAGGTCACTACATATATGGAAGGTTAAGGTTCCTTTGCGGATTAAAAATTTTATGTGGTTTGTCCACAAGCAAGTAATACTCACAAAGGATAACTTACTTAAGAGGCGATGGGTCGGCAATTCGCGGTGTTGTTTTTGTGCTCAGGATGAGACAATACAACATTTATTCCTTGAATGCCCACTTGCCAAGTTACTTTGGAGAACGATTCATATAGCCTTTAATATCAATCGTCCAGTAGATATTGCGTCTTTGTTTGGGACGTGGTTAGCTGGGGTTGAACAGATCACGGCAGCTCGTATTCGGATTGGAATATGTGCGTTATTATGGGCTATATGGAACTGCAGAAATGATATGATTTTTAACAGACAACACAACTTAACTTTTTTGCAGGTTATCTTCAGAGCTACAGCTTGGATCCGTACGTGGTCCTTACTCACTCCTATGGACTCCAGGGAGCCTTTGGTTACTGGGTGCAACCAATGGGAGATGGTGGCTCGGGCTATATTCAACCGGTTCGGATGGCGTTCGCATAACAGGATAGGAGTCTAGAGAGCTTATCCTTATTATTACCGTATCGGTTGTCTTTGTCCGCTTGTAATTTTTCGGTTTATGTCCTTTTGTTTTGCTCTGTTTGCGAGCTGTTAGACCTTTACGTTGATACTTTCTGGATTTTTAATAAGAGGGCCGCATGCATCATCATGATGCAGAGGCCGGGGGTATACCTCCATTTCCAAAAAAAAATACCAACAAGTTTATGGCGCCAACAAAAACTAATTGAGCTTGATTTGTCACAGAACTCTTTCAGTGGTTCCCTGCCGGAAGATGTAGGGAAACTGACAGCAATTACGGAGATGGACCTGTCGAGTAACCAGCTATCAGGTGATATCCCAACTTCATTCGGCGCACTGCAGATGATGATCAATCTGAATCTGTCCAGAAACTTATTAGAAGGATCAATACCAGACTCACTTGGAAAGTTATTAAGTATTGAGGAGTTAGACTTCTCCTCCAATGCACTTTCTGGTGCCATTCCGAAGTCATTGGCCAACCTCACTTATCTTGCCAACCTGAACCTCTCTTTTAACAGGCTAGATGGACAGATACCAGAAGGGGGTGTGTTCTCCAACATCACCCTCAAATCATTGATGGGAAATAGTGCACTCTGTGGCCTTCCAAGGGAAGGAATAGCGCCATGCCAAAACAGCACACACTCAAGCTCAAAACAACTACTGCTGAAAGTGATAGTACCTGCAGTAGTGACATTATCTATTTTATCAGCTTGCATGTACATGTTAGTTAGAAGAAAGATGAATAAGCAAGGAAAGATATCACTACCCTCAAACACAGACTTGACGAACTACCAGTTGATCTCATACCATGAACTTGTCCGTGCAACAAGCAACTTCAGTGATGATAACCTGCTAGGGGCTGGAGGCTTTGGTAAAGTCTTCAAAGGCCAGCTAGATGATGAGTCTGTCATTGCAATAAAGGTTCTCAATATGCAAGACGAAGTAGCTTCAAAGAGCTTTGACACAGAGTGCCGTGCACTACGAATGGCCCGGCACCGGAACCTGGTCAGGATAATCAGCACTTGCTCTAATCTTGACTTCAAAGCATTGGTTCTTGAGTATATGCCTAATGGCAGCTTAGATGATTGGTTGCATTCAAGCGAACGGAGGCACATCTGTTTTCTGCAAAGGCTTGGAATCATGCTGGATGTTGCAATGGCAATGGAGTATCTGCATCACCGGCACTTCGAAGTTGTCCTGCATTTTGATTTAAAGCCGAGCAACATTTTGCTTGACATGGACATGACTGCACATGTTGCCGATTTTGGGATTTCCAAGCTGCTGGTTGGAGACGACAACTCTATCGTGTTAACGAGCATGCCCGGCACTGTAGGATACATGGCACCAGGTAATTTCCCTTGTAAGTCTGATAAGATATTTCCGATTGTTTTGATCCATTATAAAAGCTCACGGGTTTTCTTTTGGCATGGAACAGAGTTTGGATCAACGGGGAAAGCATCACGGAAGAGTGATGTTTACAGCTTTGGGATTGTTCTCCTTGAAGTCTTGACGAGGAAAAAACCGACTGATCCAATGTTTGCTGGTGAGCTGAGCTTAAGGCAGTGGGTTAATCAAGCATTCCCATATGAACTCTCAAGCGTCACTGACCGTGGCCTGCTGCAAGATGAACCAAAGCACGGTATTGATAAGATAAGCAATCCCTCCGAGGACTCCTCCGCCATCTTGAATGCTTGCCTGGCGTCCATCATCGAGTTGGGGTTAGTTTGCTCAAGGACTGCGCCTGACGAGAGAATGCCAATGGATGATGCGGTTGTCAGATTAAACAAGATCAAGTCAAATTACTGTGCTCAGCTAACGAAGTAAGGAAATAAAGCAGAGCACCCTGCTTCACTCCTCACAAGAAAAAACACCAGTAAACGGAACAACAACATAAATTCTGACATTAGCCGGCTCAGCTAGCTCTTTGTAATGACTGTAATTCTTCCTATGACAATATATAGTTGCTCTCTGTAATTCTTCCCAGTGTTTCTATCGGAGCAGCTGCGAGTTAGGTTATGTAACTCTCACACTTGTATCGCCGTTGTACCCTCTCTCCCTCTCTGTACCTCTGTTGTAACACGGTATATAAGCCCATCGAGGCCAGGCAATACAAGCGTGAGAGTTACAGAAGCTAACTCTGCGGCACGAGGAGTCCTAACCAGTGTGTTAAGGCGCCGTGCAGTCTCGCCGCACCGACTGATGGAGGGTTCACAAAGACAGCAAGTTGAACTTCTCTCACTGTCAACGGCAACATCGCGTACCGGGTCTGCACCCTGAGACTTTTTCTCGTGTGGCCGCATCAGATTCAGTCGTGCATGCTAAGTTGGAACTTCTCCATGACGCGTGGGCGCGGAAGGTCTGAGCATGCCAAGCCAGGAGGGACTTCCATTTCTCCGGTCATGCCGTTCACTGCTGGCCTGGGTGGCTAGGCTGGAGTTGAGTATAAGTCAAACGATGAGGACGTTTGAGGATGTGAAGTGCATCAGATTCATGAACCGAGTAGGGAGCATGGGCTGCCACTCCACTCCAGCACAGCACAGTAAAGCTGATGTTCCCTGCTTGGACAATCAACTCATCACGGAAGACAGAACCACGCTACCGCCATGGCACTTGTCCTAGTACTAACCACGGTGGCTTTCTCGCTGCTGCTGCTGCCAGGCACGGCCGCGCTCGATCAGCCAGCAAACGCCACCGACGACGACCTCTCGGCGCTGCTGCCTTCAGGACCAGCGTGCGTGACCCGCGCGGCGTCCTGCGCCGCAGCTGGACGGCACGCACGCCCTTCTGTGGCTGGCTCGGCGTCTCGTGCGACGCCCGCGGGCGGCGTGTGGCCGCGCTGTCGCTCCCCGGCGTGCCACTCGGCGGCGCCATACCGCCGGAGCTTGGCAACCTCTCCTTCATCTCCCACCTCAACCTCAGCCGCACAGGGCTGGCCGGCGTGATCCCTGCCGAGCTCGGCCGGCTCGCGCGGCTCAGACACCTCGACCTCGACGAGAACCGCCTGTCAGGTACCATCCCCTCGGCGCTCGGCAACCTCACCGAGCTCCAGTACCTACACATCGGCTATAATTCACTCTCCAGGGCCATTCCCACACAGTTGCGCGCGCTGCGCAACCTCCGGTACATAAACCTCAACAGCAACGACCTGAGTGGCACCATACCTCCAGGCCTCTTCAACAGCACGCCCAAATTGAGCGTCATATGGTTTGGCAGGAACAGGCTCGCTGGAAGCATACCTGAAGCCATTGGCCATTTGAGGAAGCTTGAAATCCTTGTCCTGGAACTCAACCTTCTTACTGGCACTGTCCCTGCTGCCATCTTTAACATGTCCATGCTCCGAATCTTCGGTTTGGGGAACAACAATCTTTTCGGCTCCCTCCCTGGCAACAAGAGCTTTAACCTCCCCATGCTACAAAAACTAGGTCTTTCTTCGAATCATTTCACTGGCCCAGTCCAGCCGGCACTGGCCAGATCCAACAAACTTGAGCTTCTTTCTATCTCCATTAATAACTTCACTGGTCCGGTACCGGCATGGTTGGCAACAATGCCTCGGCTTTCTACTATTCTACTGTCGGCAAATAACCTCGTCGGTAAGATCCCGGTTGAGCTAAGCAACCGCACAGACCTTGTCATGCTTGATCTTAGTGTCAATCAGCTGGAAGGAGAAATTCCACCTCAAATAGGCTATTTGAGAAACCTCGATTACTTGAGCTTTTCGACAAACCTCCTAACAGGTACAATTCCTGAATCCATAGGCAATATATCAGGCATAAAAACTCTTGATCTGACACTCAATGCCTTCACTGGATCAGTTCCAACCACGTTTGGGAATATTCGTAGTCTCACGGGCTTGTATGTGGATGGAAACAAGTTTAGTGGCAAGCTAAACTTTCTCCATGCACTCTCCAACTGCAAGAACCTGAGTACCCTTGGCATATCGTCCAATTCGTTTGCAGGTAGCATACCTGACTATTTGGGAAACCTTACTTCACAACTCCAGTACTTCATAGCAAGTTCTAACAGCCTAACGGGGAGCATTCCAGATACAATTGCAAATCTTAGCAGCCTTACCACAATTGATCTCGACGGAAACCAACTGAGCGGGACCATCCCTGTATCCGTCACTACACTGAACAATCTCCAAGAACTCAACCTTGCCAACAACACCTTGACCGGCGCCATCCCAGAAGAAATTTCCAGATTAACACGCCTAGTACGATTGTATCTTGATAAAAACCAGTTGTCTGGCTCGATACCGAGCACTATGGGTAATCTAAGTGAGCTGCAGTACATGACATCTTCTCTTAACTCACTGTCTTCGACCATACCCTTCAGTCTCTGGCGCCTCTCAAAGCTCATCAGTCTTAATCTGGCATACAACATGCTGACTGGTCCACTGCCGAGAGATGTTAGCCAAGTAAAACAAATTGCTCAAATGGATCTTCCAAGCAATCTTATGACCGGTGGCTTACCGGATTCCTTGGGCAGGCTCCAGATGCTCACCTACCTGAACCTGTCAAACAATTCATTCCAGGAACAAATCCCAAACTCATTTGGAGAGCTAGTCAGCATAGAGACCATGGACCTATCATACAATTCCCTTTGGGGTACCATACCAAAGTCACTGGCCAATCTGACCTTCCTCACTAGCTTGAACCTCTCTTTCAATAAACTAGTTGGTCCGATACCGGATAGAGGAGTTTTCTCAAACATCACACTCCAGTCTTTGAGAGGAAACAATGCTCTTTGTGGCCTCTCACGTCTAGGCATTTCACCCTGCCAGAGCCATCATAAATCACTGGAATCGTTGATAAAAATTATACTTCCTGTAGCCGGGGGAGTTGCAATTTTGGCTACCTGCTTGTGCATATTAATCAGAACAAAGATCAAGAAGTGCAAAAAGACACCAGTTCCCTCGGAGTCCAACATAATCAACTACCGGTTAATATCATTCCACGAGCTTGTTCGCGCCACAGGAAACTTCAGTGAGGGCAATCTGATTGGATCTGGGAACTTTGGCAAAGTCTTCAAGGCACAACTAGATGACGAATCAATTGTTGCAGTAAAGGTGCTCAACATACAACATGAAGGAGCCTCTGTGAGTTTTGATGCAGAGTGTCATGCTCTGCGCATGGCCCGTCACCGGAACCTAGTGAAAATACTTAGCACTTGCTCCAACTTTGAACTCAAGGCCCTGGTGCTCCAGTACATGCCAAATGGGAGTTTGGATAGTTGGCTGCACTCAAGCAACAGCCCTCAGGGTTTGGGGTTCCTCAAGAGGTTAGAAATTATGCTAGATGTAGCAATGGCGATGGAGTATCTCCACCACCAGCACACCGAGGTTGTTCTTCATTGTGATCTGAAGCCTAGCAATGTATTGCTGGACGCAGACATGACTGCACACATCGCTGACTTTGGCATTGCCAAGTTGTTGTTGGGTGATAATAACTCCATTGCATTGACAAGCATGCCCGGAACAATCGGCTACATGGCACCAGGTATTGAACTTAACCCATCTTTTCAACAAACCAAACGTTTACAAATGAAGAATTTTTTTCTTATTTTCCGTTATGTTTTCATATGCGTAATGAACAGAGTATGGATCAACTGGTAAAGCATCACGGATGAGCGATGTGTTCAGCTATGGGATCATGATGCTGGAGGTCTTCACGGGGAAAAGACCCACTGGCCCGCTGTTCGGTGAGGAGCTCAGCTTGCGGCAATGGGTTACCGAAGCATTTCCAACCAGGCTTATAGATGTTGTCGACAATGAAGTTCCATCACAAGGAATCAAGAGTGATTTCCATGCTGGCGATGAAAGCACATCGAGAGAGCAGTCTATCATTCTCAACACATGCCTTGCATCTGTAATAGAGTTGAGTTTACAGTGCTCATCAACGATGCCTGATGAAAGAACCGCAATGGACAAGGTGGTAGTGAAGCTGAACAAGGTAAAGGTAGATTACTGCTTGCAAATGAGGTAGAGGACGAGTGAAACCACCTTCTGCTATCATATCTCCTAGAACAGATCATCTACTTCTTGAGTTAATGGCAATAAGAATAATATGCCAGTTATGTAGTAGAAATAGAACTGTAACGCGTCAATTGTATAACTTGGTGTTGGTAATCTACTTCGTGAGCTAAGTACAAGGAGATAATGTCATAGAGGTGGACTTGTGGCTAGTCTAACAACTTATTCTCGGCTTGTATTCTAGTCTGTCCGGCGTTCTCAAGTGTTTCAGGTCTCCCTGATCCATTTTCTTAGACTAGTTCTCTTGTCACATAGAGAACTCCATAGAATTTCTCAGTAGCAAGCAGGTGAAGAGCATCCAACTACTTTAATAGAACTGAACTTTAAGTGCCATACGAAGTAGTAGATATTCCTTCAAACATGCTTTCAGAATGCTATATAAAGACTAGAAGTCAGACAGCAATTTTACCAAGACTATGTTTGAGGTCCTGACGAATATGCACCTGCTCTAAGCCAAATAAGGCATCAAGAAATTAAAGCATTTTAACTTTCCCTCGCAAAAAAGAAGCATTTGCTCCGACCACGTCCCCCCTGGCTTCCCTCCGGGCCATCACCCGGATTGGCTCCGACCACGTCCCCCTCCTCTTGTCCTCCGCCGACAAGCGCCCCCCGATCCCCCCTCGCTTCCGGTTTGAGACATTTTGGTTGTCCCAAACCAGCTTCGTGGCGGCCGTCGGCGCGCGCTGGGTGGAGGCCCGTTCCCACCCCCACCCCCGCCCTCCCTCGGCCATCGACTCTTGGCAGTTCTGTGCCAAGCGTGGCCGTCAGTTCATGAAGGGTTGGGGCGCCAACCTTGGTCGGGATCTCCGGGAGCGCAAAAAGGCCCTGCTGACCGCCATCCAGGCCCTTGACCTCCGGGCCGATGCTTCAGGCCTCTCCCCCGATGAATGGCTCTCCCGATACGATCTGGAAGATCAGCTCTCCGTCATCTACACCGATGAGGAGGCCTGTTGGCGTCTACGTGGCTCCCAGAAATGGGTCTTGAAGGGCAACGCCAACACGGCCTACTTTCAGGCCATAGCTAACGGTCGTCGTAGACGCAACACCATTCCTCTTCTCTGGGATGGCGAGACGCTCTTGCAATCCCCTGGTGACATTCGTGCGCACGTCGACGGATTCTACAAGAACCTCTTCTCTCCCCCCCCCCTCGGAGTGGGCTGTCGCTGGCCCATGACTGCTGGACCGGCCCCCAGCAGGTTTCCGCCGAGGAGAATGCGGCCTCACGGCTCCATTCTCCGAGGGCGAGGTCTGGGCGGCCATTCGAGGTATGAACCCCTCCTCGGCCCCGGGTCCTGACAGTCTCCCGGTTAAATTCTTTCAGACCTTCTGGAATGTAATCAAACCGGAGATCATGGCCATCTTCGACGAGTTCTATGTAGGCTCCATTGACCTCGGCCGGCTCAACTATGGGATCATTTCGCTCATCCCCAAAGTGCCTGGGGCTTCCGACATCCGCCAGTTCCGCCCAATCACGGTGATCAATGTGATCTTCCGGATCCTGGCGAAGGGGTACGCCAATAGGGTGACCCTGCTTGCGGATCACGTTACTCACCCCAACCAGTCCGCCTTCATTCAAGGGCGGTATATCCTGGATGGGGTGCTAGTCCTCCACGAAGTCCTCCATGAGGTCCGCTCTAAGCACCTCAAGGCGGTCTTCCTGAAGCTCGATTTCCATAAGGCTTACGATACAGTCAGTTGGTCCTTCCTTCGGGAAGTTTTGCTCCGGAAGGGCTTCGACGACCGTTGGATCACCCGAGTGATGCAGATGGTCTCCTGCGGTCGCACGACTGTGAACATCAATGGGGAGATTGGTCCCTACTTCCCCACCCTTTGTGGGGTTAGACAGGGCAACCCCTTCTCCCCATTCTTGTTCAACATGGTGGTGGACGCTCTTGCCGCCATCCTTGACAAGGCCAAGGCGATTGGCCATATTCGTGGGATTACTCCCCACTTGGCCGGCGGTGCTGGGATCTCCCTCCTCCAATACGCAGACGACACCATCATTATGGTGGAAGGCTCGGAGACCGACATCTCGAATCTGAAGTTCCTCCTCCTCTGCTTCCAACAAATGTCTGGCCTCAAGATCAACTTCGACAAGAGCGATGTGATGGTGATGGGCTACTCCCCGGACGAATGCCTGGGCATCGCCAACCGGCTTAACTGCCGCTTGGACACCTTCCCCACGACCTACCTGGGGACTCCCATTAGTGACTCTAGGCTCACCGTGGCTGACTTGCGCCCGACCGTGGCAAAGCTGCAGACACGTATTGAGCCTTGGCAGGGGAGGTGGCTGTCTAAGGCGGCCAGGATGATTCTCATAAACTCATCCCTGTCCAGTCTCCTCTTGTTCCTCATGAGCTTCTATAGCCTGCACGAAACTCTGCATCATGAGATCGCCAAAGTCCAGTCTCGTTTCTACTGGGCGGGCGACAACAATAAACAGAAATACCATATGGTCAGCTGGCCGGACATCTGCAAGCCTCGGGAGCAAGGGGGCCTTGGGATCATGTGCTCTAAGTGCATGAACATCGCCCTATTATCCCGTTGGCTTTGGCGGATTGCTCAAGGGCAAGGTGGCCTCTGGTTAGACATTATCCGAAACAAATACCTACGTGGGCAGCCCCTCGCCTTCTGCCAGAGATTTGGCGGCTCCCAGTTCTGGCAGTAGGTCATCCAACTGCTCCCGGTGCTTCGCATTGGGACATCCATCTCGGTTGGTTCTGGGGCTGTGACTCTGTTCTGGTTCGACCGTTGGGCGGGAGACTCCCCCTTCACTGCGCGCTTCCCCGGCCTCTTCTCCATCGCCGTTGATCCTAGGATCTCGGTTGAGAGGGCCCTTATTGACTTAGGGCGCCTCGCCTTCCGGAGACCATTTGGGCCTCCGGATGCTGCCGCCTGGCAGGAGCTGCTTGACTGCATTGCCCTCCACGAGCCTCTGGTTGACGCTGGCCCGAATCTCGTACGGTGGCGCCTAGAGCCGTCAGGACAGTTCTCCACCAAGTCCCTTTACCGGGCCATTGCACCCTCCTCCGCCCCCCCTCCCCTTACGGCGGTGTGGCCTGTCCGCCTCCCCTTGAAGATCCGGATCTTCATGTGGCAATGGATTCGCGGACGGATTCCGTCCGGTGTGGAGGTCCGTAAGCGCAATGGCCCTGGTAGTGGCCTTTTGTCCGCTCTGTGGTGTCCCCGAAGACTCGAATCACATCTTCTTCTCTTGTGTGTCCGCCCAATTTCTTTGGGGCTGTTTTAGAGATGGTTGTTGTGGCAATTGGTGCCACACCATTTTCCCCGACATGTTCGCTGACCTCCAGCCCCCCCCCCCCCCACCCTCGCTTGGACCCTCTGGACGATCCGCAATAGACTTGTGATTCAGCGCATTCCGCTTCGACGTGCTACTGACGCCCTCTTCAAATTGTCTGGTTACTTGCAGCTTTGGCGACCGCTTAGCCGCCCCCATGACCGTGACGCCATATCTTCCTTCATCGCCGACCTCCGCTCGATGGCTGTCCGTTTGTCGCCGCCGCTCCCTCCGCCACCTCCCGATTCGGATTAGGGGCCGGGCTCCCTCTCCGGCTCCCTTTTGTTTTTTATTTGGGCTTGTTGAGTTGTGCCCTCAGCAGAACCTCTTGTACTCTGTGTTGTGAGACTTGTGTGGGTGTGGTGTGAACCTTCTCGTGTACTGATGCTTTGTGGCGGTTTGCTTTATTTATAAAGCGGGGCGAAAGCCTTTTCGGTAAAAAGAAGCATTTTAACCACCACCAGCCCAAATTATTCAAAGCATACCTGATCATTAAGAATCCACAGCTCATGTCCTCATAGGAATTCCATCAAACACCTTGCGTGTGGGTGCATGGGACATGGATAGCGTGTGCAAAAGCAAGCAGGGGATGATCTGTGTAGGAGGAGCCCAAAGGCGGCAACCACGTACTCCCTATGTGATGAGCCGGGGGATAGAAGGGAAATACCAGGATGAGAACGAGGGGGAGATTGAAGCGGGGCCGGAGAATGTCGCGTCGGAAGTTCATGAAAGTATTTGCATGGACTGTTGGTTCTAAAGGGCGAGTTAGGACGGACATGGCTCTGGCGTGGCCGGCGCCTCCCCCCCGCACTGCTCTTCGCCGGAGCTCCAGCCGGAGCTCCCGCCTCCTACGCCGTCCTCCCTCGCGCCCCCTCCGCCCTACTCCGTGGCTCCGCTGAAGCCCCGATGGGCTGACCTCGCTGATGGGGAGGAAAGCACCCCTGTCGCCGGCCGACCTGGTGTGCCGCCCTCCTCCCGTGCCCCCGTTCTCGCTGCGCCGACCAGCGTGGCCTCTGGCTCAGCCTCCCGTGGGAGAGGCTCCGCCACCGGCTCTCGGCGGCTGCAGCAGACGCGGCCGACGAGCTCCGCTCGTCCGCCCCGGGCTCAAGGCGCTGCCTTGCGGAGGGTGGGTGGCCGCCGTCGCCGCTCCTGGGGGGTGGCTGGCCATTCGGAGTTGGGGGCGGCCCGCTCGTCGTGGCGCTCCCCTCCGGCAGCTCTGCTTTGCCCTCCGTCGGCTTCCTCTCCGGCTCCCCTCGACGCAGCGGTTGTCCATGGCCTGCCTGTCCGCCGCTCGCCCTTTCGCCCGTTCATCGCATCGTTTGGATCCTCCGTACTCCAGTGCCGGACCTCTTCAGCCCTCCGGCGGCCATGGCTGGCCCTCGAGTCCCCCCTCGCCGCGGTGGCGGCGGCGGCTACCGCCCGTGGAGGGGAAACCCTCCGGGCTGGCACCCCGCCCTCCTCCCTGGGCCTCGCTCTGCTGGGCCATGACGCTCGGGCCCTCCTGCCCCCCTTGGCCTGCCCAGCCCGCCGCACGCTTGGGCCCGTGCTGCCTATCGGGGTGGGCCGTCCCCCAGATCTTGGGCCTGTGCCGTGCCCTAGGCCCACCACGCCACGCCGCTCGATCTGGCCCCCCGAAAGGCTTCCCCTGTCCCCCGAGTCCGCCTCCAGCCGCCATCCCCCTCATCCCGCCTCCAGCCTCCATCCCCCCGTCCCACCCCCAGCCGCCATCCTCCTCGCCCCGCTCCTCCCGTCCCCGTCTCTGGCCGCCCCTGCTGCCGCCGACCCGGACCCTTCCTCTGCTGGCGCCCAGGCTCGACCTCTGGTCCCGCCCATGACGCGGGAATGGGAGGATGGCGAGGCCCGCCGCAAGAGGTGCTACGATGACCGCTGGGACCCCCCCCCCCCCCCCCCCCCCCGCCCCTCTGCGGATGCCCTTCGCCGTGAAGACGAGCTCCGCCGTGAGCTGCGCGACCGCGACGGCCGGCGCTCTCAGGGACACGATGACCGCGGCGACGAGCGGCGTTCGCCGGGTCGGTCCGAGAGGCGGAGGCGGTCCCGTTCCCCCCCTCCCGCTTCTGGCGACTGGCGCTCTGCTCGCCGGCGCTCCCCCTCTTCGGCTCGCCGTCGCGAGCGGAGTCCCTCCCCGCTAAGGCCGGCCCAGCCCCCCTCCCCGCCGCATCACCACAGCTCCCCCCCCCGTCCAGGAAGTATGTCCCACCCCACGCCGCCAACCCGTCTGGCCCTCCTGCTCCCGGCAGCGGTGGCGGTGGTCAGAATCGGGGCCGCCAAGGCCCGAACAAGAAAGAGAGACGGGAAAAAAAAACAGGCTCGGGCTCCTCCCAACCCGACGCCCCCCCCCCCCCCCCTTCGGCGGCCCCAGGGCCTTCCGACGCGTCCGGCCCTGTCTCCGGCCTCCCCCGCCCCCCTGCTTCAACTGTGGGGTGGCCGGCCACTCTCAGATCAACTGCGTCAACCCACCATGCTGCTACATCTGCAAGGATCCGACTCACCCCGCCCTGCTGTGCCCAGATAGGCCAATGGCCGAAGAGTTGATGATGTTCGGCCACGGGATCGAGGGGTTGGGGTTCTTCCACATCAAGGTTCCCGACATCACACCGCCCACCCCCTCCCTTCAGGCGATTGTCAAGGTGGTGGATGGGGTGGCCTCCCCCGAGATGATCGAGGCCGAGCTCAACCACCTGTATCATCGTCAGTGGGACTGGCAGGTTACCCCGACCTCCGGGAACGCATTCACCGTGGTCTTCCCTGATGCTCTCAGCCACGGCTACGCCATGCGCAGTGACCAGATCACCCTCGCCCTCAACAAGCTTGTCGTCGACATCACCGAGCAGATCCTTGACCCGAAGGCGGTGGCGGTTCTGCACACGGCCTGGATCCTTATCGCCGGGCTTCCGGACATCGCACTGTAACACCCCCAGTGGTTAACTACAGTAATCCCCTTTTGATAATGCCATGTCATCATGATCCACAGTGCTTAAATATCATTTGGTTCATATCTCTTCTCAATTCAAATTCAAATGGAAATTCAAACTTAAAGTGAAAATAAAAGTTGTTCAAATTTGAAAAACTAAATGTTCATAGGGTTGTAAATAATCCAGAGACAAATCTAAAATTGAAACCAACATTATTGGAATTGGGTAAGTGACTCAAACATCCTCAAACAGTGACTAAAGACAATATTTATTAACCTTTTATTTAATCTAAATTAAATATGAAATTATGTTTTGCCCAAACTAGTTTTTGGAGTTAGGGTATAATGCACTGCTAATTATGAGCTAGGTCTCTGATTTTGAAAAGCATTTGTGGTCTAAACTATTACAAAACAGAAAATAAGAGAAAAGAATAAAAAACAAGAGGACCACCCCCCCCCCCCCCGGCCCAACTGGGTCACAGCCCAGCCGGCCGCCCACCTGGCCGGCCCACCCCAGCCGGCCTATATGGCCCCCTCCCCTGGACCCCGAAACCCTAACCCTCCTCTCGCTCCCCACTCCCCCTGAGGGAGTCTTGGATAAGGGGGTCCTCGAGCATCCGGGCTATGTGACATGGGCCGGACTGATGGGCCATGAAGATACAAGATAGAAGGCTTTCTCCCGTGTCCGGATGGGACTCTCCTTGGCGTGGATAACAAGCTTGGTGGCTAATCGTATAGCTTCCTTTCTCTGTAAACCGACTTTGTACAACCCCAGCCCCCTCTGGCGTCTATATAAACTGGAGGGGTTGGTCCGTAGAGGCAATCACAATTCCCGTAGGCTAGACATCTAGGGTTTAGCCATTACGATCTCGTGGTAGATCAACTCTTGTAATCCCTATACTCATCAAATACAATCAAGCAGGACGTAGGGTTTTACCTCCATTAAGTGGGCCCGAACCTGGGTAAACATCGTGTCCCCTGTCTCCTGTTACCTTCGATCCTCAGACGCATAGTTCGGGACCCCCTACCCGAGATCGGCCGGTTTTGACACCGACATTGGTGCTTTCATTGAGAGTTCCTCTTTGTCGTCGATAGAAGGATTGATGGCTCATCTTGTCATCAATGACAATATTACTTCTGGAGGAGCCCTAGTTTCAGGGCAGATCCTCCGGCTTGGCAGCTTCACCATGGGCGCCCGTCCGGTCGTTAAGCCAGACGTGGTCCCCCAAGTCACCAAAAATCATCTTCGTATCGGCCCCGAGTACTCCGACAAGATGGATCCGGCAGACTTATCGTCTTTGAACGAGCTGCTAGATCGCATCGCCACCCTTGGGGTCGCAACTGACTACTTCTGGAGGGTCCCAGGCAGGAGGCCTGCGCTTTTCGATCGTAGTGTTTTTCTTTTGCCCGCCTTTTAAGGGCTTATCTGTGATTTCTTTTATATCTGTACTCAGATATCTGATGCTTCCGCTGACGCTTGTATGCGAGCTTATGTATTCGAGCCCTCGAGGCCCCTGGCTTGTAATATAAAGCTTGTATGACTTTATTTATGTTTTAGAGTTGTGTTGTGATATCTTCCCGTGAGTCCTTAGGCTTGATCGTGTGCATTTGTGTGTATGATTAGTGCACGATTGAGCCGGGGGCGTCACACGCACGGTCCGAGCGTGTCATTCGCCACATGTCTCGGATTCTTGGCAAGGTGGCGGTGGTCGATGAGCTCTCCCTCCGCAAGGAGGAGGAGGTCCGGGTCAAGGTCAAGTGTCTGGACTCCTCCAAGCTCCGCATTACGGTCCGAGTCTTCTTCAACGACCAGGGTTTTGATCTCCGGATTGCGCCGGAGCCTCCCAACCATGTGGGCCGCCCACGCTTCTCTGACGATGGCCACCCCGGCAGCAACCCTGGAGATGGGGGTGACTACCATAGGCGCCACCACCCCCGCTCCCACCGCTTAGAGGATGACGACGGCTCGGATGACAGCCACTCCCGCTCCCCCTCGCCTGACCCGCCGGCCCCTTCCTCAGGCCAGGGTGGGCGGCAGGTGGGGCAGACCCTCGACGTCTCTGTGCCAGATCTCTCGCCCGCCTCCCCTGCTGAGGCGGCTGCGGGGAGCGACACTTCCAGCGTGGGGATGCTAGTCATGCCCCCCTCCTCCTCGCACTCGCCTGCCGGTCTCCTTGCCACCTCCCTTGTCGTCTCCTCCAGCGCCCTGGTGGGCGCAGACCGGCCCATGCCTCCTCCCATCTTGGGGCTTGGCTCCTTCACGCCCCCCACCCCCTGCGGCTGCGGCCTCCCCCCAGTTCCCCGACGCCGGCCCCATCGATGCTCCCAGCCCGGAGGCGCCCTCTGTTGCTCAGCCTGTGGACCCCCCACTGCCCCGGCTCGAGCTGCTGGTGTGTGCCCCGCTGGCTGGGATGCGGCCCGACGCGTCTCCTCCAGCCTCGCCTCGCCTGCCCGCTACCCCCACTTCCCCCCTGTCTGCCATGGGGAGTGGGGTGGCCTCCGTCCTGTCTACGCCTATGGCGGCACCTCCCCACCCGCCACGGACTGCTGCATACTCCAGGCGTGGGCGCTCGACCTCGACCCCGGTGACGTTCTGCGATGGGCCTGTGGTGGGCCGAAGAGGTACCTGTCGGCCTCTGGCTGGCCGATGGGGGACCTGTTGGCCTCTGGCTGGCCGATGGGGGACCTGTCGGCCTCTGGCTGGCCGAAGAGAGGCCCATCGGCCTCTGGCTGGCCGAGGGGTGGCCTGTTGGCCACGAGGCGGCCGATGGGTGGCCTGTCGGCCTCTGCTAGGCCGAATTTTTTTTTAATTTAATAATGATGTACAACGATTGCCCGTCTTATAAACATTGTAAAAATATTATTTATGCTTCCGTGCAACTCTTTCCCTCCATATTTTCCCGGCATCCCTTTCCCGCCATACCTTTCCCGCCATTTTCTACTCTCTACCTATAAAACCCCCCTTGACAGTAAGGTGGGTAAGCAGTGCAGTGTAGTGTACTCGAGATGTCCGACTATCCTTTTGATCGTAGTTTTCACCCTGAGATGAGCAAATGTCTTCTGAGACTAGCCACCAATTTTAGGATGGACAATAGGATAGTTCCATGGGACGAACTCATCGGTAGTGACACCATACTGAATGAGTTGGCTCACGCATTACGTAGGTCTGGGTGGCCTGGAAGGACCTATGAGGAGGTACGTAAAGAACTTCTTAGGTTGCATGGAAGGTGGAAGAAGGTAGTGCAGACGAAGAGTGAAACTTTCTTAAGGATTGCAGCAGAGCATACATATTTATGGACCGCCGACAGCGAAGACGAAGACGATATCTTCATGCCGAGCACCAAGGGCAAGAGTACCGCATCGTCGAAGGGCAAGAGTACCGCATCGTCGAAGGGCAAGAGTACCGCATCGATGGAGGATGACGATGATGCCTTCATGTAGTCTGTAAGCTTCATTTTTTTAAGTTCAGCCCTACCGTTTAATTCAGATGTACCTGTATCTGAATGAACTATTGCAGTCTCTTTGGAAATGTAATTGGAATGACAATGCGAATTAATAGTAATATGTTTCACACATACATAGGTCGATATATGTCTCCAACTCTGATAGAAGCAAGTGCGATAGTAACACATACATAGATAATGACTCATACATAGATAACCATATCACTACTGGGGACGACGACGAATCTTGGGCTTCCTCAGACGAGGACCAGAAGGCGATAAGCGCTCAGCCGGTGGACGAGTCCCACGATGACCACGACCATAGACAACCTGGTCTGTCAGTGTCTGTGTCTCCTACGTCCATGGTGGTGGTGGAGTGTGAAGAACTATCTGCGAGAACTCATAGGTGTTTGCAGCTCGGTCATCGTCGTCGCCGTCGCCGTCTAAGAACGAACCAGCACCACTAAGTATCGGTGAATGGACTGAATGCATGAACGGTTGCGACTGGCTGCCGCCTGCGGTAAAGTAAAACATGTAAAATTGATTTGCGAACCTATAATGTTTAAAAGAATGTACAAAGTAGTGTTACCTAGGTCCATCTGATTATGCCAGGAAGAGCCCCCTGGTTGTGAAGGAGGTGTCTGCTGCCAGGAAGAGCTCCCTGGTTGTGAAGGAGGTGTCTGCTGCCAGGAAGAGCTCCCTGGTTGTGAAGGAGGTGTCTGCTGCCAGGAAGACCTCCCTGGTTGTGAAGGTTGTGGTTCTGAACGCTGCACAGAGGGTCGTGGTTCCGAACGGTGCACAGAGGGTCGAGGTTCTGAACGCTGCAGAGAGGGGCGTGGCGGACGATGTGCTGGACGAGGAATAGCAACATCCGAAGATCGTCTACATGTAACAGTTGCGTAAATCCCGCGTAGCTTCTCATCAAGTCGCCTCAACCATGAGACGTTCTCTCGCGGTGGAATATTATCTCCCCTCTCAAAGCGTTGCATTAAAGCGGAAACCTCCTCTAGCGCCTCGCATGTCAAGTCACCCTGTACACGGAGAGTTAACCAATTAGACCATCGTTGTATGGCAGACAACATGAATAGTGAACCAATTGTATATGTTCAAGTTAAGAAAAAACTGAACATGTGAGAACCATAGCACGTACCGCGTGGTGTCTGGTTCCCACAACAGAGGCAGTTGGGAACAGATCGCTGGTGAGAGGGGCTTCGATCTGATCAGGAGCTGCTGATGGAACCAAGTAGATCCTCGTGCTATGCCGGTAACGCTGCAGATACAACCCGAACTTGTCCCAGTCAAAGGGCGGAATCTCATCCCAGATATTTGTTAGCGCAGTAGTCCATTCATCCACGTAAGGGCTAATGTCTTGAAGCCAAGAATGCAGGGACTTGTTTCCTCCTCCGTGACTATACCTGAGATTGACATGCGCGTTACATAATTAGTTATATTCTGAATGCAGACCTAAGAACTAAAATAGTATTACTTACTTGTGCACGTGATCTGGTAAGTGTGGAATAACTGGAGGGTCAGGCTCTTGGCATAGACCGAACTGTCTCATCACCCTATGAAGAGCCATCTCCTCAACCGTCACGTCGAACACCAAACTGGCCTTGGTCATCCAATAGTGCCGATCTCTAGTGCACAATCCAGAAATTCCAACTGGGCATCTGGATAATATAGCCTGATGGGAGTATGGCTCCTAGATAAGTTGATCCTCGTGCAAACTATCAAACTGCATTGTGAAGGAGGGGTAGCAGCCCCTCACCTGGCTATGCGCAAACTGTCTCTGTGCATGACAACAAATAAGCATTAGTAATACTATTGAATGGCAAGAAATAAACATTAATAATTCATATTGTTACTTAATATGAAAATACCTCTCTCCGTGTCCAAACAGATCCCATAGTAGGCAAGTCGCCGATAGCAGGCACGTAAGTCCCAGCCATGTCCTCCAAACAAAAAGGTTTATCAACGCAGACATAGGGTCGACCAATAGGGAATCTCTCGTATGACCAGAGCTGCAACAATAGTGGACATCCAACAAGACCTGATTTTCTAGACTTCAACAAGCAAGCTTTGCACAGGCCTTTGTACGTAGCAGCTAACACAGCAGAACCAAAACTCCTCTGCAGAATGTCCCCAGGGCAACGTGCGTCAGCTATCTCCCGTGCAATACCGATGAGTCGTGCATCGACAGTGGTCACGTGGTTCTCCGTGAACATCGTCTTGCCGAACAACCACATAATATATGCCTCTAGGGATCGGTCAATCTGTGCCTCTGACAACTGAACATTGGGATATCCTAAGGAGACAATCTACATAGAAACCAAACGATTGTATAAACTATGCAATGCAATGAGGAAAACAATGAAAACAACATTTTTTAAACTGGCCGTGAAGGTTACCTAAAACTGGCTCAACCACTTAAAACGAGGCCTGTGAGGATCGTTGTCTAGGCCTGTAGCAGTTGGCACCGCAGCCAAAAAACGGGCCTGCATCGATGCTAGCCAACCAGGTTCTGCCTCTAAAGGACCTATGGCAGCACCGGCCAGAGGTAATCCCAACAAGTAAGACACATCCTATAAAGTAGGCGCCATCTCTCCCCAGGGAAAGTGAAACGTATGTGTCTCTGGTCTCCATCTATCTACTAAGCAGGTAAGGAGTGACTTGTCGTAAGAGAAACGTTTCACTTGCCTCTTGTGTAACTGCATTGGTTCACCTGTCTCATCCAATTGCGGATGTTCAACCCACTCATCCAATGTACCCTCAACCAGCCGTGCCAAGGGTAGAAGTCCAGCCCAACTTAACCTACAAAATAAAGAGAGTCATTATACCGGCTATCAAAAGTATGTCAAACATAGTAAGTCATTATACGGACACATACCTATTAACCCATGAGTCGTGTATCATCCAGTTAGACTTTGGGGTGCGAGTGACCAACACGTCTAAATTCTTGCCCGCTTTCATAAGTGCGGCACGGTGCCCTCTATCGATATTACCATTAAGCAACGGATACGAAGCCATATCTGCAATTCGAACAACAAATCTCAGATGCAAATTAAAACATAGTCCAGACATATTACAAATTAAAACATAGTCAAATAATATTACAAATTAAAACATAGTCCAGACATATTACAAATTAAAACATAGTCCAGACATATTATAAATTAAAACATAGTCCAACACATATTACAAATTAAAACATAGTCCAACACATATTACAAATTAAAACATAGTCCAACACATATTACAAATTAAAACATAGTCTAACACATTATATAGCTTCTGAGTTATTTCTTCCTTGTCCGCCCCTTCGGCCTCGACTGCCACGACCACCACGACTGCCACGACCACGTCTGCCTCTTCCTACTGTTGTCGTAGTCGTCGATGTGGAAGCACCGTCTTTGTTAAGGTCGGGACAATATTTCATCCTATGCCCATAAGCCGCGCATAGCAAACATTGTCTGGTTGCTCCACCAGCTTCAGATTGGTCCATATCGTTTCGGATGCGCTTTACCTTACGTCTACCCCTGCTTGTTCGCCGAAGTTCTGGATCCGGGATGTATACTCTCTCCCCATCGCTTACCTTGTTGAAATTGCCGACGACTCTAAACCCTGTCATCTCACCTGTCCAGACATTGAGTACTGCATATTTTAAATAGTATGGGGACACGAAGGAGATAGCGTCCAACTCAATCTGGCTACAGGCAGCCAACACATGTGAGCAAGGCAGGTGCAACAACTTCGGTTTGTTGCATGTACACTCACAAGTTGGATAAAATTCCGTTCCAATTTTTACCTCGTGCGTCTTCACCTCATTTGCAGAACCAAAACCATCTGTAGGAAGCTGAACCTCATACCTCCTTTCTTGATTACCTATGAGTCTGACAGTGTGCTTCTTTGCTTTCTCTATCTTCTTTGCCATGTACTCCATGACACGGCTACAATAAGGTGTGTTCTGGTTATCTGCAATATGCTTCTTTGCTAACTCGTGCCTTTCTCTGAAATATCTCAAAGTGCCATGAAATACAGCCTCTACAATAGCTGTGAGTGGCAATGCTCTATTCCCTCTGAGTACAAAGTTATACACCTCTGCAAGATTGTCTGTCATGTGGCCATACCTAGCTCCATGGGTGTCATGCAGCAAAGACCAATTCACCGGAGGCTCTTTCTCTATCCACTCAGAAAAATTCTTTATTGCCCTGCCCTTCTTTCTCTGAGTATTAGGAGGGTCAATTGCTGGCAAGTCACAAAGACCTACTGGCTCCTCTAGCTCCGCGATGAGTGCTGCTAATTTAACCTGATCTTTTTCCATTTTCTTCCTCGCACGGACCTGCTTCTTAGTAAACTCATCTAGTTTTGACCAAATAAATTCGTACTTGCACTGCTGGTTCTGGTTGCATAATTTTTTGAACAAGTTCATCAACCGTTTGTTCTTAAACTGTGAGAAAAAATTAGCCCCAAGATGGCGCATGCACCACCAGCTCTGCAAGTCCTTCCAAGGTGTTGGTTCGTCAGCTGTTGGATTCCTTAGTGTCTTCACGGCCTTCAATATACCAGCATGTCTATCATGAATGACACAGACATTTGGTCGGTCTTTCACGATCGCAATTTTAACTTGACGGAAGAACCATACCCAGCTCAGAAAGTTCTCACCCTCCACAAATGCCATGGCAAGTGGGATGATTTGATTGTTCCCGTCCACACCAATAGCAGTCAGGATTTGCCCTTTGTACTAACCAGTCAGGAATGTACCATCCACAAACATCACAGGAGGACAATGCCGGAAAGCTTCGATGCACATAGCGAAAGAGAAGAATACTCGTTTCAACACCTTGAAATCTGGTATACTCTCCAACCTCGTGTGTTGTATGTTAACATAAGTGCCGGGATTCCTCTCCTTCAGCATGTCAAGGAGACGGACAACATTATCATATGAGTCGAAGAACGTCCCAAACCTTTCCTCCATAGCCTTCTGCTTAGCCCTCCAAGCCTTTTCATACAGAATCTCATAATTCCATCTGACCTTCACTGCTGTCTGGATGTGTTTTGCTTCCATATCTTTCTTCTCCACTATCTCAGTATACATGAGTTGTGCAATGAGAGTTGAAGTCAGGTTTGGATGACGAACCAACAGGTTTTTCCTCACACAATTAAGTGGGACCACATTGGTGACAACCCAGTGGATGTTATACTTCGGCATGTGCCCGTGCACCTTCGCAGGACAACCTGTTTCAGCACACTTCATGGTATAGTTTGTTGGACTTGATATGTGTGTCCGGAAAACCCTCTGCGTAGACATAGCCCACTTTATCACCGCATACTTCAATTTTTTCTTTGTATCAAACATAGCCCCTATCTGGACTTGGTTCAGATTATATTGCCATGGAGTCTCATGGCCATCGTTGACAGTAAGACCGGTGGATATGTCCTGATCCCATGCAGAAGGAATCGGTACCTCCACTTCATTCTCGGAATTTTTAGAATCCAGATCCTCCGCAAATCCATCCTCGTCCTCTTCCTCCATCACCCTCTGCATTTCATCACCTTCCTCATCCCCATCGGTAACACCAGAACCAGCTAATATTATCGACTGACTCTGCCCAGTATCATGACCACAAACATTGTGTGGCACGTAGTCTGACTCCTGGCTAGCATCCACATCCTGTGGCTATGACCCGGATAAATATAGCTCGTTAGCCACTTGACTACCCTGGCCGGGTTCATACCCCACGTGGAGTTGTATGGTATTCTCCTCCTTCGCCACTGGTTGCACTAGGGCATATGGATGGATTCTTCGGTCTCGGTAACGACTTAACAGGGTCAACCAATGATGGCTCCTATCTATCGGCATCAACTCCCACTTGACATTTTTACAGGATTTGGTCCACAATGCATGAATACTGACGGAACATACTTCAGGATCCGGCCCAAAACTAGTAGTCAACCAGTGCTTCAACTGTCTAATGTCCAGTCTGTCCGGGTCTAAAAGTGTCATGACGCCATTTTTAAACTCGCGAAGATCAACCCCCAACTCATTATATCGAACATTACCAGGGCCGTAGTAAACAGTCAAATTTACTGATTCAGACATTTTCACCTGTCAGACATTGCCACATTCTCAATAATCGCAACGAACATAATTATTACCGGCTGCACTAACTATCCGCTAAAATGACTATGTACACTAAATAAACTGTACAGCTCATAGAAAATTTATGACGACATTGTTATAGCTTCGACGCCTGTGTCCCCTTCTTCTGCCTCCTCTCTTCAACTCAGCGGCACCGGCCACCTCGCGGACTCCTTGCACCACCAGACAACACCACCGGAACTCCTCCTCACCACCATCTCCTCCTCACCACCACTGCCTCCACACCCGCACCTCCTCCACCCCACCACCTCCTCACCAGCCACACCTCCTCCACCCCACCATGGCTCCTCCTCACGCACAAAAAACTACCCCATAGCAAAAAAAAATACCGTAGGCCGGCGGAGAATGCTATGATCTATTGTTTTTGCAGATTGGATAGAAAAATGGGTGGAGGAGGGAAGAGATCGGCGCGGGGGGCGAATGCACAGAGAGCAACGAGAGAGAGAGGAGCTAGCGACCAGAGGAGGAAGAAAGGAGCCGCTCGGCCTTATCCACGGGCTCTTCGGTTGCCTGGAGGCCGCGGGTCCTCTTCGGCTGCCTAGTGGCCGACAGGCCCCTCTTCGGCCGGCAGCAGGCCGACGGGCCCCTCTTCGGCCCACTGCAGGCCGACGGGCTGCTCTTCGGCCCACCGCAGGCCGACGGGGTGCTATTTCTGCATTTTTTGCATTGGGCCCTATAGTTTTCAAATTTGCTATAATATTTGTCATAGTTTTGAAAAAAAATCCATTCTCCGAGGGCGAGGTCTGGGCGGCCATTCGAGGTATGAACCCCTCCTCGGCCTCGGGTCCCGACGGTCTCCCGGTTAAATTCTTTCAGACCTTCTGGAATGTAATCAAACCGGAGATCATGGCCATCTTCGACGAGTTCTATGTAGGCTCCATTGACCTCGGCCGGCTCAACTATGGGATCATTTCGCTCATCCCCAAAGTGCCTGGGGCTTCCGACATCCGCCAGTTCCGCCCAATCACGGTGATCAATGTGATCTTCCGGATCCTGGCGAAGGGGTACGCCAATAGGGTGACCCTGCTTGCGGATCATGTTACTCACCCCAACCAGTCCGCCTTCATTCAAGGGTGGTATATCCTGGATGGGGTGCTAGTCCTCCACGAAGTCCTCCATGAGGTCCGCTCTAAGCACCTCAAGGCGGTCTTCCTGAAGCTCGATTTCCATAAGGCTTACGATACAGTCAGTTGGTCCTTCCTTCGGGAAGTTTTGCTTCGGAAGGGCTTCGACGACCGTTGGATCACCCGAGTGATGCAGATGGTCCCCTGCGGTCGCACGGCCGTGAACATCAATGAGGAGATTGGTCCCTACTTCCCCAACCTTTGTGGGGTTAGACAGGGCGACCCCTTCTCCCCATTCTTGTTCAACATGGTGGTGGACGCTCTTGCCGCCATCCTTGACAAGGCCAAGGCGACTGGCCATATTCGTGGGATTACTCCCCACTTGGCCGGCGGTGCTGGGATCTCCCTCCTCCAATACGCCGATGAAACCATCATTATGGTGGAAGGCTCGGAGACCGACATCTCGAATCTGAAGTTCCTCCTCCTCTGCTTCCAACAAATGTCTGGCCTCAAGATCAACTTCGACAAGAGCGATGTGATGGTGATGGGCTACTCCCCGGACGAATGCCTGGGCATCGCCAACCGGCTTAACTGCCGCTTGGACACCTTCCCCACGACCTACCTGGGGACTCCCATTAGTGACTCTAGGCTCACCGTGGCTGACTTGCGCCCGACCGTGGCAAAGCTGCAGACACGTATTGAGCCTTGGCAGGGGAGGTGGCTGTCTAAGGCGGCCAGGACGATTCTCATAAACTCATCCCTGTTCAGTCTCCTCTTGTTCCTCATGAGCTTCTATAGCCTGCACGAAACTCTGCATCATGAGATTGCCAAAGTCCAGTCTCGTTTCTACTGGGCGGGCGACAACAATAAACAGAAATACCATATGGTCAATTCGCCGGACATCTGCAAGCCTCGGGAGCAAGGGGGCCTTGGGATCATGTGCTCTAAGTACATGAACATCGCCCTATTATCCCGCTGGCTTTGGCGGATTGCTCAAGGGCAAGGTGGCCTCTGGTTAGACATTATCCGGAACAAATACCTACGTGGGCAGACCCTCGCCTTCTGTCAGAGATCTGGCGGCTCCCAGTTCTGGCAGTCGGTCATCCAACTGCTCCCGGTGCTTCGCATTGGGACATCCATCTCGGTTGGTTCTGGGGCTGTGACTCTGTTCTGGTTCGACCGTTGGGCGGGAGACTCCCCCTTCACTGCGCGCTTCCCCGGCCTCTTCTCCATCGCCGTTGATCCTAGGATCTCGGTTGAGAGGGCTCTTATTGACTTAGGGCGCCTCGCCTTCCGGAGACCATTTGGGCCTCCGGATGCTGCCGCCTGGCAGGAGCTGCTTGACTGCATTGCCCTCCACGAGCCTCTGGTTGACGCTGGCCCGAATCTCGTACGGTGGCGCCTAGAGCCGTCAGGACAGTTCTCCACCAAGTCCCTTTACCGGGCCATTGCACCCTCCTCCGCCCCCCCTCCCCTTACGGCGGTGTGGCTTGTCTGCCTCCCCTTGAAGATCCGGATCTTCATGTGGCAATGGATTCGCGGACGGATTCCGTCCGGTGTGGAGGTCCATAAGCGCAATGGCCCGGGTAGTGGCCTTTGTCCGCTCT
Source organism: Thinopyrum elongatum (assembly GCA_011799875.1). Classification (NCBI taxonomy): domain Eukaryota; kingdom Viridiplantae; phylum Streptophyta; class Magnoliopsida; order Poales; family Poaceae; genus Thinopyrum; species Thinopyrum elongatum. Next base: position 372,796,009 of record CM022299.1, on the reverse strand, counting down.
GTGGTGTCCCCGAAGACTCGAATCACATCTTCTTCTCTTGTGTGTCCGCCCAATTTCTTTGGGGCTGTTTTAGAGAGGTGGTTGGTGGCAATTGGTGCCACACCAATTTCCCCGACATGTTCGCTGAACTCCAGGCCCCCCCCCCCACATTCTCGCCACATTAGGTGGCTGGAGATTGGGACCCTCGCTTGGACCCTCTGGACGATCCGCAATAGACTTGTGATTCAGCGCATTCCGCTTCGACGTGCTACTGACGCCCTCTTCAAATTGTCTGGTTACTTGAGGCTTTGGCGACCGCTTAGCCGCCCCCAGGACCGTGACGCCATATCTGCCTTCATCGCCGACCTCCGCTCGATGGCTGTCCGTTTGTCGCCGCCGCTCCCTCCGCCACCTCCAGAGCCGGATTAGGGGTCGGGCTCCCTCTCCGGCTCCCTTTTGTTTTTTATTTGGGCTTGTTGAGCTGTGCCCTCAGCAGAACCTCTTGTACTCTATGTTGTGAGACTTGTGTGGGTGTGGTGTGAACCTTCTCGTGTACTGATGCTTTGTGGCGGTTTGCTTTATTTATAAAGCGGGGCGAAAGCCTTTTTCGGTAAAAAGAAGCATTTTAACCACCACCAGCCCAAATTATTCAAAGCATACCTGATCATTAAGAATCCACAGCTCATGTCCTCATAGGCATTCCATCAAACACCTTGCGTGTGGGTGCATGGGACATGGATAGCGTGTGCAAAAGCAAGCAGGGGATGATCTGTGTAGGAGGAGCCCAAAGGCGGCAACCACGTACTCCCTATGTGATGAGCCGGGGGATAGAAGGGAAATACCAGGATGAGAACGAGGGGGAGATTGAAGCGGGGCCGGAGAATGTCGCGTCGGAAGTTCATGAAAGTATTTGCACGGACCGTTGGTTCTAAAGGGCGAGTTAGGATGGACATGGCTCTGGCGACGCGCCCCCGCCCCCGCCAGGCGGCGTGGCCGGCGCCTCCCCCTCCCCCGCCCTGCTCTTCGCTGGAGCTCCAGCCGGAGCTCCCGCCTCCTGCGCCGTCCTCCCCCGCGCCCCCTCTGCCCTGCTCCGCGGCTCCGCTGAAGCCCCAATGGGCTGACCTCGCTGATGGGGAGGAAAGCCCCCCTGTCGCCGGCCAACCTGGTGCGCCGCCCTCCTCCCGTGCCCCCATTCTCGCTGCGCCGACCAGCGTGGCCTCTGGCTCAGCCTCCCGTGGGAGAGGCTCCGCCACCGGCTCGCGGTGGTTGCAGCAGACGCGGCCGACGAGCTCCGCTCGTCCGCCCCGGGCCCAAGGCACTGCCTTGCGGAGGATGGGTGGCCGCCGTCGCTGCTCCTGGGGGGTGGCTGGCCGTTCGGAGTTGGGGGCAGCCCGCTCGTCGTGGCGCTCCCCTCCGGCGGCTCTGCTTTGCCCTCCGCCGGCTTCCTCTCTGGCTCCCCTCGACGCAGCGGCTGTCCATGGCCTGCCCGTCCGCCGCTCGCCCTTTCGCCCGTTCATCGCATCGTTTGGATCCTCCGTACTCCAGTGCCGGACCTCTTCAGCCCTCCGGCGGCCATGGCTGGCCCTGGAATCCCCTTCACCACGGTGGCGGCGGCGGCTACCGCCCGTGGAGGGGAAACCCTCCGGGCTGGCACCCCGCCCTCCTCCCTGGCCTCGCTCTGCTGGGCCATGACGCTCGGGCCCTCCTGCCCCCCTTGGCCTGCCCGGCCCGCCGCGCGCTTGGGCCCGCGCTGCCTGTCGGGGTGGGCCGTCCCCCAGATCTTGGGCATGTGCCGTGCCCTAGGCCCACCACGCCACGCCGCTCGATCTGGCCCCCGAAAGGCTTCCCCTGTCCCCTGAGTCCGCCTCCAGCCGCCATCCCCCTCATCCCGCCTCCAGCCTCCATCCCCCCGTCCCGCCCCCAGCCGCCATCCTCCTCGCCCCGCTCCTCCCGTCCCCGTCTCTGGACGCCCCTGCTGCCGCCGGCCCGGACCCTCCCTCCGCTGGCGCCCAGGCTCGACCTCTGGTCCCGCCCATGACGCGGGAATGGGAGGATGGCGAGGCCCGCCGCAAGAGGCGCTACGATGACCGTCGGGACCCCTCCCCCCCCCGGCCCTCCACGGATGCCCTTCGCCGTGAAGATGAGCCCCACCGTGAGCTGCGCGACCGCGACGGCCGGCGCTCTCAGGGACGCGATGACCGCCGCGACGAGTGGCGTTCGCTGGGTCGTTCCGAGTGGCGGAGGCGGTCCCGTTCCCCCCCCCCCCCTCCCGCTTCTGGCGACTGGCGCTCTGCTTGCCGGCGCTCCCCCTCTCCGTCTCGCCGTCGCAAGCGGAGTCCCTCCCTGCTCAGGCCGGCCCGGCCCCCCTCCCCGCGCGCTCAACCACAGCAGTCTGCAGCCCTGTCCAGGAAGTATGTGCCACCCCACGCCGCCAACCCGTCTGGCCCTCCTGCTCCCGGTAGCGGTGGCGGTGGTCAGAATCGGGGCCGCCAAGGCCCGAACAAGAAGAAGAAGAAGAGACGGGGACAGGCTCGGGCTCCTCCCAACCTGACGCCCCCCCCCCCCCTTCGGTGGCCCCGGGGCCTTCCGACGCGTCCGGCCCTGTCTCCGGCCTCCCCCGCCCCCCTGCTTCAACTGTGGGGTGGCCGGCCACTCTCAGATCAACTGCGTCAACCCACCATGCTGCTACATCTGCAAGGACCCGACTCACCCCGCCCTGTTGTGCCCAGATAGGCCAATGGCCGAAGAGTTGATGATGTTCGGCCACGGGATCGAGGGGTTGGGGTTCTTCCACATCGAGGTTCCCGACATCACACCGCCCACCCCCTCCCTTCAGGCGATTGTCACGATGGTGGATGGGGTGGCCTCCCCCGAGATGATCGAGGCCGAGCTCAACCACCTGTATCATCGTCAGTGGGACTGGCAGGTTACCCCGACCTCCGGGAACGCATTCACCGTGGTCTTCCCCGACCCCCCTCGCCTGACCCACCGGCCCCTTCCTCAGGCCAGGGTGGGCGGCAGGTGGGGCAGACCCTCGACGTCTCTGTGCCAGATCTCTCGCCCGCCTCTCCTGCTGAGGCGGCTGCAGGGAGCGACACTTCCAGTGTGGGGATGCTAGTCATGCCCCCCCTCCTCCTCGCACTCGCCTGCCGGTCTCCTTGCCACCTCCCTTGTCGACTCCTCCAGCGCCTTGGTGGGCGCAGACTGGCCCATGCCTCCTCCCGTCTCAGGGCTCGGCTCCTTCACGCCCCCCACCCCCGGCGGCTGCGGCCTCCCCCCAGTTCCCCGACGCCGGCCCCATCGATGCTCCCAGCCTGGAGGCGCCCCCTGTTGCTCAGACCGTGGACCCCCCACTGCCCCGGCTCGAGCTGCTGGTGTGTGCCCCGCCGGCTGGGATGCGGCCCGACACGTCTCCTCCAGCCTCGCCTCGCCTGCCCGCTACCCCAACTTCCCCCCTGTCTGCCATGGGGAGTAGGGTGGCCTCCGTCCTGTCTACGCCTGTGGCGGCACCTCCCCACCCGCCACGGACTACTGCATACTCCAGGCGTGGGCGCTCGACCTCGACCCCGGTGATGTCCTCATGGCGTAGCGCCCCGATCGATGCTGCTCGGCCAGCTGGCAGTCCCGCTCTGCCCATCCCGGAGCAGGCAGAGCTTAGGGCCGCGGCCCGCAACCTCGAGCCAGGTACCCCCGTCATCCCAGCTAGTCCTTCTACATGCTCGTTTTCTGCCTTGGAGTCGGCTCCGCTTGGTCATTTAGCTAAGGTCGCGGCCGACTCCGCTATAGTTTTCAGGGGGGAGGTGCCCCCCTTAGTCCAGATCGAGGCAATCTGGGCCAGGGAAATCCTGGATGGGAGGTTGGCGGAGGCTCGTTCCCACATGGCCACGCCTCTCCCCGAGGCCAGTGGACCTCTCGCGGCCACCCAGTCGGATCGCCAGGCCCCGCAGATGGCCTTGGAGATTCGTGGCCGCACCCGCTCCCGCACCGCCGCCCTCCGCGCCCAAAGCGCCTCCCGTGTCCTGGGGTCAAGCAGCCCCCTGATGGCGGCTTAATGCGGACCCTTTTTTGGAATATTCGCGGTTTCGGCCAAGATGGCCGGCGCTGCCAACTCATCGAGTACATGCGAGATGAGCGGATAGACATCGTGGCAATTCAAGAGACCATGCACACAGAATTCTCCTTGTCTGAGCTTGAAAGGCTGAGCACCCACCTGTTTGCCTGGCATTGGCTCCCTTCTAGTGGGATCGCCGGGCACTCGGGTGGTATCCTGCTAGGTGTTAAGGATGCCACCTTTGAGGTGAGTGGTATGGATAGGGGAGAGTTCTTTGTCAGTATGGAGTTGTTTGAGCGTGCCCTCAACTTCAAGTGGGAGATCATCATCGTCTATGGCCCCGCTGACCATCGTCGATCTGCGTCCTTCCTTGATGAACTCAAGGGGAAGGTGTCGGCCGCACGCCTGCCGGTCGTAGTGGGTGGTGACTTCAACCTACTCTGCTTTGCGGAAGATAAGAGCAACGAACTAGTAAACTTCCCTCGGATGCAGATGTTCAATGACTGCATCGCCGAGCTCGGTCTGCGGGAATTAGATAGGGTTGGTGCCAGATTCACCTGGACCAATCGCCAGGCAGACCCGACCCGCTCCGTTCTAGACCGCGTCTTGGTCTCGCCTGAGTGGGAGCTTCGCTGCCCCCTTGCCTCCCTCCGTGCCATCACCCGCATTGGCTCGGATCACGTTCCTCTGCTCCTGTCTTCTCAGGATGACCGCCCGCCCACTGCGCCTAGGTTTCGCTTCGAGACGTTCTGGCTTAACCAGAACGGCTTCGCTGAGGCCGTTCGAGCTCGTTGGTTGGAGGCCCAGCTCGCCCCTCACAGGTCCATCTTCGCGGTGGATGACTGGCACTTCTGTGCCAGCGCTCTCGTCAGTTTATGAAGGGTTGGGGCGCGAACCTCGGACAGGACCTGCGGGATCGCAAGAAGGCCCTCCTCGCCTCCATCCAAGCGCTAGACCTACAGGTCGACTTGGTGGGTCTAGCCCCCGATGAGTGGATGCTTCGATATGACCTTGAGGACTAGCTCACGGTCATTTACATCGACGAGGAGGCGTATTAGCGACTCCGGGGAACCCAAAAGTGGGTCCTCAAGGGTGACACCAATACGACCTACTTCCAGGCTATTGCCAATGGCCGTAGGAGACGGAATACCATCCCCTTGCTGTGGGATGGGGAGGCCCTCCTACAGCGTCCGGACGACATCCGTGCTCATGTAGATGGCTTCTATAAAGCCCTTTTTTTCCGCCCCCTAGGGGGGCTTGGCCCTTGCTCCCGACTTCTGGGTTGGCCCTCAGTGTATCTCGGCCGCGGAAAATGGCGTCCTCACGGCTCCGTTCACTGAGGAGGAAGTCTGGGTGGCGATTAAAGGAATGAATCCTTCGTCCGCTCCTGGCCCCGACGGTCTGCCTGTGAAGTTCTTCCAGACCTTCTGGAATGCCATAAAGCCGGAGGTCATGGCCCTCTTTGAGGAGTTCTATGTGGGCACCATTGACCTCCACCGCCTTAATTACGGGATCATCACCTTGATCCCCAAGGTGCCTGGAGCCTCGGACATTCGTCAGTTCCAACCGATCACGGTGACCAATGTGATCTTCCGCATTCTGGCAAAGGGGTACGCCAATAGGGTGGCCCCTTTGGTTGACCGCATCACCCACCCGGACCAGTCCGCCTTCATCCAAGGCCGGTATATCCTGGATGGGGTCCTTGTCTTTCATGAAGTTCTGCACGAGGTCCGGTCCAAAAACCTCAAAGCAGTCTTCCTGAAAATTGACTTCCACAAAGCCTACGACACGGTTAGCTGGTCCTTCCTTCGGGAAGTGTTGCTCAGGAAAGGGTTCGACGATCACTGGGTCACCCGGGTCATGCAGATGGTGACCTCTAGGCGCACCGTGGTGAACATTAATGGGGAGATCGGGCCCTATTTCCCCACCTTATGTGGGGTTAGACAGGGGGACCCCTTCTCTCCGTTTCTGTTCAACATGGTGGTTGACGCCCTGGCATCGATCCTTGATAAGGCGAAGGCTGCAGGCCACATCCACAGCATAGTCCCACACCTAGTGGAGGGAGGTGGTGTATCCCTCCTCCAATATGCCGACGACACCATTATCATGGTGGAAGGCTCGGCGGCCGATATCTCGAACCTGAAATTTCTGCTGCTATGCTTCCAGCAGTTGTCAGGTCTCAAAATAAACTTCGATAAGAGCGAGGTGATGGTTCTAGGCTACTCCCCCTCCGAAAGCCAGAGTATTGCTAACCGACTCAACTATCGGCTCGGGTCTTTCCCCACCACCTACCTGGGGATCCCCATTAGCGACTCTCGGCTCTCCGTGGTGGATCTAAGGCCCTTGGTGCTCAAGCTTCAGCATCGTATCGAGCCTTAGCAGGGCCGATGGTTGTCTAAGGCAGCTTGGACGATCCTCATTAACTCGTCCTTGTCCAGCCTCCTCATGTTCATCATGAGTTTCTACAGCCTGCCCGAAACGTTGCACCATGAGATCGGCTTAGTCCAGGTGCGCTTCTACTGGGCCGGCGAGGGTGATAAGCAGAAATACCATATGGTGCGCTGGACCGACATCTGCAAACCTAGGGACCAAGGCGGCCTCGGCATCATGTCCTCCAAACGCATGAACCTGGCTCTCCTCACGAGATGGCTCTGGCGCATTGCGAATGGCGAGGGTGGCCTGTGGTTGCAAATCATCTGGAACAAATACTTGCGCGGCCAGCCTCTTGCCTTTTGCCTTAGGACGGGAGGCTCCCAGTTCTGGCAGTCCGTCATCCAGCTGCTCTCGGTTCTCCGCATCGGGACCTCCATCTCGGTTGGCTCTGGGACAACCACTCTGTTTTGGTTCGACCGGTGGGCTGGGGACTCCCCCTTCGCTGCCAGGTTCCCGGATCTTTTCTCCATTGTGGTGGAGCCTAGGATCTCCGTCGAGACGGCCCTTATTGACTTAGGGCGTCTCGCGTTCTGGCGGCCATTTGGGCCCCCGAAAATCGCCGCCTGGCATGAGCTCCTGGAGGCCGTTGCTCTTCACGAGCCTGATCTGGCGCAGCCTCATGACCGCTTATCCTGGCGCCTCGAGCCCTCGGGCCGGTTCTCCATGAAGTCACTATACCAGGCCATTGCCCCCTCCCCAAGCCCGGCGGCCCTTGAGATGATTTGGGCTATCCGTGTGCCCCTCAAGATCAGGATCTTCATGTGGCAATGGATCCGCGGCCGGCTTCCCTCCGGCGTGGAGGTGTTAAAACGGAATGGCCCGGGCGATGGGATTTGCCCCCTATGTGGGACTGAGGAAACCTCGAATCACATCTTCTTCTCGTGCGTTTCTACCCAGTTCCTCTGGAGCTGCCCCCGTGAGGTTGTCAGGGGTAGTTGGTGTAACACCAACTTCCCAGACCTCCTCACCGAGGTCCGGGCTTCTTCCCCGTCGGACCGCCACATTAGGTGGCTGCTCATTGGGGTCCTTGCTTGGACGCTTTGGACCGTGCGTAATAAGCTTGTCATCCAGCGTGTGCCTCTTCGACGTGCCACTGACGCAGTATTCAAAATGTGTGGTTATTTGCAGCTCTGGCGACCGCTTAGCCGCATCCAGGACCGGGACGCCATCAACACCATCATTGCCGACCTTCGCGTGATGGCTCTCCGCTTGGCGCCGCCGCTTCCTCCTCCACCACCTGAGCCGGATTAGCTTCTTAGCCGCGGTGTACCCGCCTTTGTTTTCGTTTTCAGGGCTTGTTGAGTTGTACCCTCAGCAGAACCCTCTTTGTACTCTATGTTGTGCGACTCTGTGTGTGGGGGGGGGGGGGGTGAACCTTTGTGTTACTTTGTGGCTGTGGTGGTTGCTTTATTTATAAAGCGGGGCAAAAGCCTTTTTCGGTAATGTCGCGTCGAGAAAAAGGAGGTATCGTCCTGCATGGCGGAAGTGGCGGGAGTCACTTGTCACCAGAATAGACAAAATACACGTTGAGAAAAAAAAAAGCAACACTTGTCCTACCATATCGATTTGAAATCACAGCAACAATTGGTCCGGTAACGGGGAGGAAATAAATAAATAACGGTAATGTTACCCAGCTGATGTTCGCTGGGAGAGGGGTGGCAAGCGAACGCCGTTTGATGGCAGTTTTAGTTGTGAAGAAAAATCAAACGACGACAGTTCTTAAACGAAAAATGACATGTCGCTCTGAAGAAACTACCACCCACTCAAAACTAAGTGTCACCTAAATGGTTCGCGTGTGCCTAGCGAACGTTCGCCAGTTATGAGCGTTCATAAATAAAGCAATCACTTGCATATACTCTATCCAATTTCATAACGTAGTGTGTGTGTGTGTGTATTTTTAAAAAAGTCAAACTAACCAAACTTTGACCAAGTTCAAAGAGAAAACCATTTACATATAGAATTTCAAAATATACAACATGAAGATATAAATGATGATGTATCCAATGATATGCATTGGTTAATTTAAATGTACATACTTTTGTCTATAAACATGGTCAATGTTTGTAATGTTTCAATATACGCACTACATTATGAAACAGGGAGTATGATACTATGAAGATCGATTTGATGCCCCAGAAATTTAGAGCCCATTTTACAGAACACTGCAGCTCGATGACCAGACCACTAAACCAGATATCGGCCGCCCATGAGTGGAATGGAGCATCAACATCTTATAATAGTGAACAGAGGGGGTATAAGATGTTTACAGTAACTTTTTTTGCGCACCAGATGTTATATAGAAACGTTCTAGAGTCTTTGTTAACTCATTTCAGTACATATTTAGTCCATACTGAAATATCCAAAACATCTTATATTTGTGAACGAACAAACAAAACAAAAGGAAACAAATAACTGGATCTCATATTATTCATCAACAATCACAAACTAGCAGGCTGTAGCAAAGCTCACATCATAATTAAATGGACGACCTTACCAATCGTTCCAGTTTTAGGCCTGACCTTACAGAAATAGTGCTACATTATTGGTTTCTGAGGCACCCAGAGCCTGGCAACTACTACAAGAAAGCACACACCACTCAGCTCCACAGCCCAGTCTCCCTGCTGCAGTAGGATCAACTTCCTAGTCCACCGCCAGGGTGCAGTCTCATAACCAACCACACTTGGCGGTGATCCACCACAGCGGAGCCTGGGCACAGGGCTGTAGCCTGCAGCCACCCCTTCTTGCAGCCATAGCAACCAGAAATCCCCTTGTCCCGGCGTGCAGAAATGTGAATAGACAACAGCCAAGTTGTTGTAATTCATGCATTGCATAATGTGGCATCACCTGCTCAGAAGTATCGGCGAGCTGTGCTGAAAGATGGCTCGGAGTTTTGCAATGTTGCTTTCAGACAGTCGAGACAGCATAGAATGGCCTGCACCTTTCAACTCTTGCTGGCTGTCATCCAAGTCATGAGTTTTACTCTGCTTACTGAAATTAAAATACTAATGGTGCTCATGACTTCCAAAAACAGGTGAACAAGTACGTCTTCAAGATCAGCAAACACTGCACTAGAAAAAAGGGGGAAGCATTAGAGAGCAACACACGAGTGGCTTTCGAAGTGACAAATAGAGGCATCTATTAATCATCGAACCCACCCTGTCATTGGTCAAAAACCCATCCAAAACTGCACATTCATGATCTAAACAACAGCTGTGTCTCCACCTGATCAAAATTAAAAAAATTGTGGGTGTGGACCAAACCAATGAATGTGAAAAATGGAAAAGACAGAAAGTTCTTTCGATAGGTTTACCACAAATATGATAACAAGCCAAATTCAAGCAGTTCCATATAAAAACATGTTGCCTGAAAAAACAACATTTATGACGTTCAGAAAAGTTGAAAATAAGAGAAGGAAGAACTGAAACAAAACCGATATATTAACAGATTTATCACAATCCAGAATGTTGAGCTTCAAGATACATCACTATCTCATACCTTGGCCAAGGATAAGCACGGAATCCTTGGAGATAGGTACAATGTCTTGAACCTTTTCACTAGTGAAGATGGCTTCAGTAGCTGCAGGACAACAGAAGTTAATCCCCTGGAAAAGAGGGTTATGATCTACCTGCTAGAAAGCACTATATAGACCACCTAAACCAAATGAACTCACTTCATTTGTCTGTGGGAAGAGAAGAAAACTGGCCAATATAAAAAGTGAATAAATGGTAATGCTACTCTTCTGAACAATTACTTTGTCTTTGAAGTACTGTGAATAAACTTCCGAGGTTAAACATGCAACGATGTAAAACAGTGTGTCAACTAATACATGATGCTAGCTCAGTAATCAAAGGTCCGGCATGACCTTATGATGTTGAGCAACAGCAAAACCAATTATAATTAAAAAAACAGCCAGCGCAACCTCATAATATTACTTCCATACTTCAGTGGGCGATAGATTTCAAAATTCTCATAAATTGGCAATAACAGAATAACTACCAAAAATACAACGGTGATCCTGGGAGCGTGCGGATCCGGATTGGAAAAAAAAAGTAAAATTAGTCAAATATTTTTGAAACTTTTTGGCAACAAACATGGTCTAGCATAATACTCGCATTTAAAGCTTCAGGACAAAATGAGTTATGACGTATTACGAGCAAAATACTACAGAATCAATACTATATAAAAGCTACTCCCTCCATTCCATATTAGTTGTAGCTGATTTAGTAAAAAGTTGTACTAAATCAGCGACAACTAATATGGAACGGAGGGAGTACTGTTCACGGTTTTTGTAGCTGCAATTTTGTTTTTTCGCTCAGAATACGACATAACTCATTATGTTCCGAAACTTTAAACGTGAGTATTATGCTAGAGTGCTAGACTGTGTTTGTCGCAAAAAAGTTCCAACTTTTTTTATCTTTTTTTTTTTTGCTGAATCGAGTGCGCATAGACCCATGTCCCAAAAATCCACATCGAATAACTATGCACTTCTAAAAGATGATTAAGTTAAGAATAGAAAGAAAAAAACGAGAACAAAAGAACCAAGTCAATGCTAAAAACCTGAGAACTTAATGGTTGCTAACTCTCTTTCCCCATCACTATCATCATCGTCACTTTTAGGAGACTTGACATCAAATGCCGGCAATGCTGACAATATTTGAATGGAATGTCCACCATCTGAAACCCAAAGAATCTGCGTCTCTGCACAAATACTCTGAACACATTTATTAATTAAGTAAACTACCACAATGTAAAAAGAACAAAGCCAGTACAAAAACTCACTCGTAGAGCTACTTGGGAAAACAGCAAACAATTGGACTTTCATGGCACAATCCAAAAAACATGTTTTGGCAGCTTCCGGTTCCAATTCAGCATTTTGAAGACTGAAGGCATGTATCACTCCAGCTGAATCAAGTACCCGAAACTTGTCCTTCGAAGAAGGTTGGATCGAGACAGCTTTAACTGATTTAATCAATTTTACACCACCTTGAGAGTTATGATCCTCTTGATTAAATGCCAAAAAGAAGGAATAGCTCCCTGAACTCTGTTTTACCCGCAAGGTTGTAAGCTTACCTGAAAGAATAAATTGGAAACATATTAACTGATTTTGTGAAAATGCAGCTGCAAGCAGTACAAGTGGAGAGTCATAGACCTTGTTTAAGACTGTATGGATACAACTAACTCTAGTAGCAGTACCAATTACGAGTATTGCTTGTAAGTTGCGTGTCTGAAAGGAACCAGATATGAATTGCTGTGTAATTATCTAAGAATGCTATTTAGTTGACACACGTCCTAGTGATCATTCCCATACAGTACATCCTCTAGAAAAGGGGTCCTTCGAGAGGCTAGTGGTATGAGAGAACTTTAGTATTAATCTTTTCTACTGGAAATCCTACCCTATAAATTTGTCTCAAGAAATAAATCAATTTAATACAGGAGATGTCACGGACCTGCCCCTAAGACCCGACGAAAGCTACTCAAGTACTCACCGTCTATTTATCTGTTATTTACATCAGCACAGTGCTAGTAAATATGGCACACAGTGTATGTGAGCACCTATGACTGACTATGAACACAATAAAAGTTTGTCTGGTGCCCATCCACGTAACTAATTACCATGAGGTACCAAATGTTGTTTATCTCTATCGAATTTTGAGTTTGAAATGATTAGGGCTTAGGCACAAATTAGTCAATTCAAATATGTTTCTTATAAGAAAATGACACGAGTTTGGAGAAAATGGGTCCGAGATAACATAAGAACAGGCATAACATAGACATGTAAATAGTTTGCTTATAAGAGGGGGGAAAACGCTTCCGGCTATTGCTCCTTTAGTGTTATATATAAATAAGAAGACCATTTACTGACCCAGCAAACAGTAAGTGGAGGGTGGGACAACTAGAGGGCCAAGCAATTAAACTAATGGAAGTAGCCAAATATTCCTTGTTTGCAATGAAAAAAAAAATACAATGTGAATTGATCAGACATTTCGTGTTTCAACGTTATCTCGAACATCCGAGGTGAACACTCCAATATAAAGATACATAGCAAAGACACACCTTTGAGCATGAGACCTAGCTGATAACCTAATTACTTTACCATTGCAAGCATAACGCCTAGCTGTAGTTTTTAGTGCTAGTTCTTTGATTGTCTGGTTATAAAACGGAAATACTCACAGTCGGAAGCGGCATCTCCTTGACCACCTCGGGCGCCACTACCACGCCCAACCGGCACAATCAGTCCATTCAGAATCCCGTTCTTCTTGTGCAAGCTCTTCTTTGCTGATGCCGCGGCACCCTCCCTCCTCCCCTCCTTCTCCCTCCCACCCTTCATCAAACTCCTCAGTGGGAACACGCGCACGCCGCCAGCCTCGCCGAGCAGCAGCCTCCCCATGGCGACCTCCATGGCATACACCGGCCGTGTTGACTCGAGCTGGATGACCGCACACTTGTGCAGCTCAAGCGTCCTCCCGTCCGCGGCCATCCTCGGTGCAAGCACCCAGATCTGGCCGGCGGCCAGGGAGAGAAGCGCCACGGCGTTGACCCCACCCGCGAGGCGGACGCCGAGGCCGAACGGAAGGCCGTGGAGGGGCAGGGCGGTGGGCGAAACGTGGCGCTTGAAGGAGAGCGGGGCGGGGGCGAAGCGACCAGAGGCGAGGGAGTAGGCGCGGAGGTGGACCGCGGGGGAGGAGGGGGCCGGGTGCGCGGAGAGGAAGAGGAGGTGGGAGGAGGGGAGCAGGAGCGCGAAGCATGCGGCGGCGGCGAGCGGGGAGGGCACGGGGGTGGGAGCTGGGGCGGGCGACGCGGCGGAGGCGGAGGCGGGGGCGGGGAGGGAGGCGAAGAGGCGCGCGGAGTCGTCCGGGAAGAGGAGCGCGAAAGCGCGGGACGGGGAGGGGGCCGGCGCGAGGAGGAGCGAGGTGGGAGGGGACGGCGCGGGCGGGAGAGGGAGGCGGTGGGCGCTGAGAGGAGGGGGCGAAGACGGCGGCGGCGGAGGAGGTGGGGGTGGGGGTTGCGGAGGAGGCGGAGGCGGCATGACCACCGCCGGTGTTTGAGGGGGCGGGTGGTGCGGCGACCGGGCGGAACGAACTGGGTCGGGGCCGGCTTGTTGTGTGTACGTGTAGATCGGGTGTGATGAGTTCCGTGCGCTGGTTAAATTTCTTCCTCGATGGCTAGATAATGTCCTGCCAAATTAAATTTGGGAGCCCGTATCAGATGTAATCTCCTTCCCGTACCTTCTCAAGATGTATATTGGATCAAATAGATAATCCAAATGATAACGTCCACACGTGTGGTATGTTTGCACTTCACACAAACGTGTTGATTCTGTTTTACATGAATCCTAAAGAAAGTTGTTAGATTTTCAGTGCCACATAGGCATCATCGTGTGTGTGGGCGTTGGAGAGTTCGCCCACATGACTCGCAACACGCGGTTGCCAACCGCGCCGTGTGGGCGAACCAGTTTCTGCCCACACAATCACCACTAGTCCACGCGTGTGTGGGCGAACTGTTCTTCGCCCACACGATGCTCGTACGTTGTTGGATGGCAACTGCAGTTGCGCTTATATGGCAACTAGGTAAACACACATGGCAACTATGATTCGTTGCTAGATGGCAACTGCAGTTGTGCGTACGTGGCAACTAGGTAAACACACATGACAACTATGATTAACTATACATGGCAACTATGGTTGGACAACACGTGGCAACTAGTTAATCATACATGGCATCTATTGTTTAACCACGTAGGGCAAGTAGTTTATCACATATGCGTTACTTAGATATGGCAACTACATTTGCCATCCCGGGTGATTAAAGTTGCCATCCCCGGGGTAACTAAAGTGTCATCCCACGGGTGCGCCAGGACGTGTGGGCAGATTTTGCTTCGTGCCACACACGCGGGGTGAGGATGAGTAGTAGTTTGTTAAGCGTGTGGCACGAAGTACTTGCGTCCACACGTGTGGGCAGTTTTAATTTCGCCCACACATGACCCGTGTGGGCTGCCTCTTGCTCACGCCACATATGACGTGTGGGTGAATGTCTAATATGCCACACGTGTGGGCGTTATCAGCGTCCATAGATAAAACCAAGTCTCTTTGATTTGAGGCGTGCTAGCCGGCTGAACTTTTTAAAAGATTGGCCGTGACTCGAGCCGTCGGATCTAGTGCATCGAGCGGATGAGGGATGCATCCACTATTGCAAAACAAGTCTTGTTGCATAATTTTTTTTGCAGCATAGGTCTAGTTGCAGAAAAGTTTTGGTACAGGATTTGCTCTTGTTGCAAAAAAATCTAAGAAAGGTCTTGTTGCAAAATGTTTTTATGAAATTTTTGTACAGAGTTTTTCTTGTAGAATTTTTTTACAACAGAGGTCTTGTTGCAGAAAAGCACCCAAGGAGAGAGCGCCATAAGAGCTGGGTTGGTAGCTCGTTTGTGGAGAGAGAGGGGGGTAAGGAGAGAGGAGGAAAGGAGAAAGGGGTTGGCCCGCATCAACGACACCTTGCAGCAACGGGCATGGATCTGCCTAGCATGCGGTGGCGAGCGGTGCCCTGGCCCGCATCAACGGCACCTTGCAGCAACGGGCATGGATCTGCCAAGCACGCGGTGGCGAGCGGAGCCCTAGCCCGCATCATCGGCGCCTTCCAAACACCATTCATGCATGCACCTTGCAGCAGCCGGCATAGATCTTAGTATTTGGCCTTCATCCAAATCAAAAAAAGTGGGTTGAGAGAATGAGGGTGAAACACTAGAGGAAGGGGACGGGGTCGCCCCGGATATTTCTAGAAACTGGGGGGGGGGGGCATTGTACTAGGGCGCACAGGGGACATGTGGAAACAAAGGGAGGCGGTCGACGTTGATTTGTAATGTTTCCCCTTTGATTTTGAGTTCTTTTTAGATTCTAATGTTTAGGAATTTCTATTATTTCTTTTTGCGGGGAGGTTTCTATATAGTTGTTCGCTTCAACATGTTTTTTTAGCGGGGTTCATTTCAACACGTTGTTGGTTACCGTTCGACATGAGTGGTGAGGTATCTTAAAAGCACGTTGTTGGCTAAGTTTTTTTAACACCATTGTTGGTTAAGTTGACTATCATAGTTAAGATTGAAAAATTTCTAAAAAAAAGTTAGAATGAAAATGCGGGAGAATTAGACTCTGAAAATGTGCAAGTGGCCTATCTAAGCTTCATGGAAAGCTTCACAGAGGGCTAAGAGAGTTAGGCGGTGTAAACTCTCTCCTGATTGTATCAACTGGCATTGTGTGCTTATATATACAATTGCACGAGAGAGGGGGATAGGGAGAGAGTACAACGACACTAGCCGATAATGCCTATCACGCAGGTTGTACATGTGCACATAGTGCATGAGTTGTTCAAAACTTTGGGTTCGCCGACGTTGAGACTGAACCAGAATTTGAGGAAGACGCCTGTCAGTAAGCCTTTGGTCAAAATATCAGCGGACTACGAGCTCGTGGCACATGAAGAACGCGTATTTCACCAAGTGTGGCATGCTCTCGCACAAAGTGAAGATCGATCTAATATGCCTCATGTGTTGATGTTACATCAGGTTGCTCGGCATGTACATAGAGATGATGTTGTCGCAGTAGACTATTGCCGTGCGCGCTAGAGATTGCTGGAGTTAGCTGAGAAGTTGACATAGCCACGTTGACTCTGTGGCATTGGCGACCGCTCGGTACTACGCCTCGACACTAGACCGGGAGAAGGTGTTTTGTCTCTTTAGACATACGTGTGTCGAGGCAGCCGGCCTAGTCAGCGTTAGAGTATGCGACGAGCTCAGTGGTGGTGGTGTGATGAATCCGAAGGCCGAGATGCATCGTGCAGCGTATGTACCCGAGGATGCGCTTCACGAGTCGGAACTGACAATCGTGCGGCGTGTGCGTGAACATGCAACACCATTGCGCGGCGTAGAAGAGGTCGGGCATGTCAATGTAAGGTACTGAAGGGCGTCGACCAAGCTGTGGTAGAGTGACGTGTCGTGGAAGAGCAGTCCCGTGTTGGTGGAGAGCTTGGCGAGTGTGTTGACCGAGGTGGAGATGGACTTGCACAGATGATATCCGAGATGCGGGATCCCGAAGGGTATAGCTGATGAGACATTGATATCTCCAACGTATCAATAATTTATGAAGTATTCATGCCATGTTCACAACAATTCTATATGGTTTTGGTATGATTTGAATGGAACTGGCCCGGACTGATGATGTTTTCAGCAGAACTACCGTGGTGTTGTTTTTTGTGCATAAATAAAAGTTCTCGGAATGGGCTGAAACTTTTTGACGATTTTTTTGGAACAAAAGAGACCCCCGAAGCTTCGTGGGAGGGACAGAAGAGCACGAGGGCTCCACTACCCACCACGGCGCGCCCACGGGGTGGCCTTGGGCTGGTGGGTGGTGTGCACCCTGTGGCCCATCTTCGCATGAAACCGACGCCAAAAAATCATATAAATAGAGAAACTACTAGAAATAACCCTAGAATTTGGACTCCGCCGCAGAACGCCTTTGTACCTTCGAAATACCATCTGAAACCCTGTTCCGGCACCCTGTCGGAGGGGGAAATCATCACCGGAAGCCATATTCCTCATCCCGGCGGCCACCATGATGAGGAGGGAGTAGTTCACCCTTGAGGCTAGGGGTATGTACAAGTAGCTATGTGTTTGATCTCTCTCTCTCGTGTTCTTGATTTGGCTCGATCTTGATGTACCGCGAGCTTTGTTAATATCGTTGGATCATATGGTGTTTTCCCCCTCTTTATCTTGTTGTGATGAATTGAGTTTTTACCTTTGAGGTTTCACTATTATCGGATTGAATACTTTTATGGATTTGAGAACACTTGATGAATGTCTTGCATATGAATACCCGTGGTGACATTGGGGTATTATATTGATTCACTTGATGTATGTTTTGGCACTCAACTCATGAATTCCTGAGGTGACATTGGGGTAATCTATGCATAGGGGTTGATGCATGTTTTTGTCCTACTTTCTCCGGTAGAAATCTTGGGGCACTCTTTGAAGTTCTTTGTGTTGGATTAAATATTATGAATCTGAAATTGTTTGATGTGTGTCATATAATCAACTGACGGATACTTGTGGTGACATTGGAGTATCTATGAGACATTAGAGTTGGTTGATGCGTATCATATGGTGTTATTTTAGTACGAACTCTAGGGTTGTTTGTGACACTTATAGGAATAGCTCAATAGATTGATCGGAAAGGATAACCTTGAGGTGGTTTCGTACCCTACAAACAATTTCATCTTTATGTTCTCCACTAGATAAGAACTTTGGAGTGATTCTTTGTCGCATGTTGAGGGATTGTTATATGATTCAATTATGTTAGCACTGTTGAGAGATTGCACTAGTGAAAGTATGAACCCTAGGCTTTATTTCTAAGCATTGCAATACCATTTGAGCTCTGTTCTATCACTTGCTACCTTGTTGTTCTTTTATTTTCAGATTACAAAAACCTATATCTACTATCCATACTACACTTGGTATCATCATCTCTTTACCGAACTAGTGCACCTATATAATTTTCCATTGTATTGGGTGTGTTGGGGACACAAGAGATTTCTTGTATTTGGTTGCAAGGTTGTTTGAGAGAGACCATCTTCATCCTACGCCTCTCACGGATTGATAAACCTTAGGTCATCCACTTGAGGGAAAATTGCTAATGTCCTACAAAACTCTCTGCTTGGAGGCCCAACACGAGTCTACAAGAATAAGTTGTGTAGTAGACATCAAACATCGGGATGTTTTGGGGCGACGGGTGCTAGTGACGGATGCTGGGAATCGACAGAAAAATACGAAAAGTTTGTCTCGTCAAAGGCAACATGACCGGAAATTATGACTTTGCAGGTAGATAGGTCTAGGCACCCGTAGCCTTTGTGCTCTAAGTGATAGCGCAGCGTGACGAGCATGGGGTGAGCTTGTGGAGATAGCATTTGGAAAACATAGGCAACCGAAGACCCGCATGTGATCATAGGGAGGGTGTTGGCCAAGAAGGTAGAAATGGGGTGTCTCGAATTCGTTAGCTGAGTAGGGTCATCGGTTGCCTAAGTGGCGATGTGCAGAGCTTCTACCCAAAATGGAGGTGGGGTGGGAGTGGATGAGTAGGACGCAAAGAATGTCATTGATTGTGTGGATGAGGCGTTCATCTTTTCCATTTTGTGGCAAAGTATGTGGACACGAGAAATGAAAAAAAGCAGCATGACGAGAGAAGAGATCATGCAACGAAAAAGTGAGAAACTCACTGCCATTTGTCGCATTCCATACACTATATAGAGACATGGGATTGCGTAAGTACGTAAGTGAAGAAGCGGTAAATGGCGTTGATACGTCTCCAACGTATCTATAATTTTTGATTGTTTCATGCTATTGTAGTATCAATTTTGGATGTTTTATATACATTTACAAGCAACTTTATATCATTTTTGGGGACTAACCTATTAACTTAATGCCCGGTGCCAGTTGTTGTTTTTTGCTTGTTTTTCACTTTGCAGAATATCAGTACCAAACGAAGTCCAAATGCCACGAAAATTTTTGGAGATTTTTTTCTGGCGATAAGAGACCCTGAAAGCTTCGGGAGGCCACGAGAAGACAAATGGCCCACTAGGCACCAGGGCGCGCCCTGGTACCTAGTGGGGCCCACGAGCCTCTGTTTGACCTAACTCCGCCTCTATAAATACCCTAAAATCACAAAACCTACCAGGGAGTCCACGAAATACTTTTTCCGTCGTCGCAAGCCTTTGTTCTCGAGAGATCCCATCTGGTGACCTTTCTGGCACTCTGCCGGAGGGGGAATCAATCACGGAGGGGTTCTTCATCAACCTTGTTGCCCCTCCGATGATGCGTGAGTAGTTTACCACAGACCTACGGGTCCATAGTTAGTAGCTAGATGGCTTCTTCTCTCTTTTTGATCTTCAATACAATGTTCTCCTTGGTGTTCTTGGAGATCTATTTGGTGTAATGACTTTTTACGGTGTGTTTGTTGGGATCCGATAAATTGTGAGTTCATGATTAGATCTATCCATCAATATTATTTGAGTTTTCTCTAAACTCTTTTATGCATGGTTAATATAGCCTCGTATTTCTTCTCCGATTTATTGGTTTGATTTGGCCAACTAGATTGATTTATCTTACCATGGGAAGAGGTGCATTGTAATGGGTTCGATCTTGCGGTGCTCAATCCCAGTGACAGAAGCGGACATGACACGTATGTATCGTTGATGTTAAGGGTAAAAAGATGGGGTTTATTTATACGTGAGTTTATCTTGTCTAAATCATGTCATCTTGCTTAAAGCATTACTTCATTTTTTCATGAACTTAATTCACTAGATGTATGCTGGATAGCGGTTGATGTGTGGAGTAATAGTAGTAGATGCAGAATCGTTTCGGTCTACTAATCTCGGATATGATGCTTATGTATGATCATTGCCTTGGATATCGTCATAATTATTTGTTTTTCTATCAATTGCCCAACAGTAATTTGTTTACCCACCGTATGTTATTTTCTCGAGAGAAGCCTCTAGTAAAAATTATGGCCCCCGAGTCTATCATTTATCATATAAAAATCCTAAAAATACCTTGCTGTAATTTTCTTTTATTTATTTTATTTTGTATTTTTGTCAGAGTTATCTATCAAAACCTATACAATTTAATCTTGCTCAATATCGTTGAGGAATTGACAACCCCTCTACGCGTTGGGTTGCAAGTATTTGTTATTTGTGTGCAGGTGCTATTTACATAGTGTTGCTTGGTTCTCCTACTGGATTGATAACCTCGATTTCATAACTGAGGAAAATACTTATCTCTACTGTATTGCATCATCCTCTCCTCTTCGAGAAAATCCCAACGCAGCTCACAAGTAGCAGGCGTCAGCGGTGTCGGATTTGTTGCGCAACGGAAAGGTCCACGAGTAGTGAGAATGATCATTAGGAATTATGATGTCTATACACATGTTGATGCCATTGTCACATTTTTTTCCAGCCCATGTACACATTTGATGCTAGAGTGGAGGTTTGTACCTCGCTGAATATCATGGTTGAAGCAATCACGAACAAGTACCTGGGACTACCGCCAAATGTGGGGGTGGATAGATCGGACTGCTTCCAGTACCTTGTGGACAGAATCCTGAGTATGATTAGAGGGTCGAAGGAAAAGCTATTATCTTGTTTTTTTTTGGGGGGGGGGGGGGGGATGTCCGTTTTCAAATTATCAAAACTAGTGTGCAATGCAATCACGATGCCCATCTCTCAATATTGGGCCGGAGATGATGATTTGAAGAAGCACATGCACTTGTTTACATGGTAGAAGATGTGCGTCCCCAAAAAAAGAGGAGGTGTGGGTTTTAGAGATTCACATTGTTTCGACTTGGCACTCCTTGCAAAACAGTGTTGGCGGCTCATGTCAGAGCATGAGTCTTTTTGTGCAAGGGTGTCGAGAGAGAAATATTTTCCAAATGGGGATCTCCTTAATTGCAACCTGAAGAAAGGTAGTTCATACATGTGGCAGAGTTTGAGGGAGGGAATCAAAAACATTTAAAAAGGGTGCATACGGAGAGTTGGTGATGGAGCTCAAATAACATATGGGATGGCCCATGAATTCCTAGTACTCCATCCAGGAAAGTGATGACAAGAAGAGGCGATATTGTGCTTACTAAAGTTTATGAACTGAAAAATGTTGATGCAAGAGAATGGGATGAACAACTCATAAGGGAAATCTTTTGGCCCAACGATGCGTAGCATATACTTAATATCCCCCTAGCTCTGGGGATGATGGATGATTTCGTTTCATGGCATTTCAGCAAGAACGGAATTTTTTCAGTCATAACGGCGTATCACGCAGAGTGGGATGACCAACACGTAGTACGTAAGTTGAGCAGGACAAACTCCAATGAAGGCTCAAGCACTAGTCCCATCTGGTCGACCCTTAGGAAGTTACGCGCGCCAACAAAAATTAAAATTTACTATTGGAAATCGTTACATGGTGCTTACCTTCCGTGGAGGGAGTCCTGGCCAACCGTCATAAAATCACAACCTCTCGATGTCTTCTATGCACAGCCGATTGTGAGAGGATACGCCACGCCTTCTTCTTATGCCCGAGGGTGCGTGAGATATTGCGTATCCTAGGCCTTGGAGGTATGGTGAATGACTTGTGCATGCAGGAGAGGGATGGAGGATCTGTGGTCGTGTGGTATACTTGGTGGGAGCGATGGAGCGTCACACTCACACATGGAGAAAATATTGATGAACCCACACGTTCGGCGCAGGCCATTTCCACTCTAGCGAAGAATTTTTCAAGATTAACAGGGAAGAAAGGGAGCAATCGGGCACTAAGACACAGATTGGAAAAACCAAAAGAAGGTTCATAAAACTGAATGTGGATGCAACTTTTGATCCGGGCAGAGGCTCAGGACCCAGGTGGCGACTTCCTAGCACCAGCCTTCAGTGACATTTCTTTTGTTGAGGACTCGAGAGACGGCCTCATCTTGGAAAATGATATGGGCTGGAACAACTCGACAATTAAAGCGGACTGCATGGAGGTCATAGAAGTGATGAAGAATGGTGGCAACTCTTCTATATATGAGGAATGTACCTTTTCATGTCACAATCTTAATTCAGTTAGTTTTCAGTATGGCCCTAGCAAATTTTGTACTACATCTATTTCCACATAAAATATAAACCACCATGATTGCGTTCCCTCAACAACAACAAAAGAACACATTCACTCTGACAAAAGCCTTGATTAAATATGACAAAGTAAATATTCTTGCTAACTAAATCAATTAATTAATTTAATATACAATATTACAACACACAGACAAACTGTTAGGACTGCAGCAATGGTTAGCGTCAGTCAGTCAATTGCGGGCTCCTTGCAAAAAGAATGCTGCTGCAAGTAACCCAGTGTCCTCATTGGAGTAAGACATGCCGATCAAATAATATCCCTTGGCCATTTGTAAATCACTAGCTCTGCCGTTTGGTCGCCACATAAGCCTCAGCCTGCAAGTGGTACTACTTTTTACCACAACGATACAGCTACTATACAACTTGGGAGTGACCGGTGTTCGGAGAGGCAATAGCTCCAGCACAAACACAATAGACCACCCTCTAATCAACCACATTCGAAGCATTCGATCCAGACCACCCTTTAATCAGTAACCACGATAGATTGTTGAGTTGCTGAGAGGCATTAACTGCAAATGCATCAAAGGGCACTGCCGTCCTCATTTGTGTCATTCCACGCCCATATATCTCTGAATGTCCACCTGTGATGAACAAGGCATTATTGCACCTGATCGGTGCTACGACTTCCATCATCAGATTTCACATTATGTTTGCACCAGGAAGAGAGGAAGTCGTGTCTGCTGTTTGTAATGCAGCAGGCGCAAATGGCATTGGTGCCTGCTGTGGTTCGTTAACGAAGCCCAAAATATTCAAAGTATGTCTGCCATGTAGAAATCATCAAACAAGACACGTTAGAAATTAGAGAAACTGAATGTCCACAGATATTTTGGGAGTTTTGGGAAACATCATCTATTTTGACAATATTCTGACATGAGCCTAATGCAACTGAGGGGCATAAAACTCTTAAGCAACTTAGACAGAACCTGGCACACTCTAAAGAAAGGTGATTACTCTTTCTTGGTTTAGAACTCCACAATAGGACGATGGATGTAAAAACTATACAGGTCACTGCAACTGTATTATTGAGCAATAAAGGTCTCTCCACTGCCACACTGACAAAGGGGTAGTTCGAGATTCGGGAGTAGTGTAGGGGTGGGGCAAGAAACAATGAAACCCATGATTGCGAGTTGAGTAGATGGCTTAATGGCTACGAAGAGGGTTGTGTTCAGATCTAAATCAGATGCTTCGGAAGGATGGAGGCTGAGGGAGGCCAGGGCAACCAACATTAGATGGAAGAGATTCTACGCCCCCCTGGTCTCCCCCTCTCGCCATCTGCTTTGGCAATGCATCTTTAATACACTTTTGCAAGACATCCTAGCATCCGCCCGGTCTCCTGCAACGTCATACATGACACAGCGAGAAACCATATGCTAGCAAGCTTTGGCAGACCCACTGCAACCACAGCCAAGTGCCTTATCGATTCGGGACACCTAGGTAACGCGCTGTTAACTTGGTGCTTGAGCCACATAAAAACTCCATAGCATAACAAATTAGCAATACATCACAAACTCCAAAAAGAATAGCCAGGAGATTTACTTGAGGAGGCCCAGAATATAACTCAACTTTACCAAGGCTACAAATTCCACACAAAGCACCATTGAAGTACCGAGCCCAAGCAGTGCCACAGCAATATAAGTATACCCAGACCAGGCTCATTAGCTACAATATTTAGAAGCCCTAAGTAACTATTAGCAGCAACCCAAATGTTTGCCAGTGCAGCAATTTAATACAACAGTGATAAGTTGTTACATAGATAGCTACTACTTTTAGAAAATCAGCCTTTAATGCACCTAAATGCAAGATTAATTATTTTGTGCCCAAATTAACAAGAGTTCCACAGCATTCAAGTGAGCTGTTAAGGTCAACAGGAAGTACCTGGGCAACTTGTTGTGCAAGTTCTGCCGATTAACAAAGGAAGAAAGATGTGGTCGAAGATTCGGGTACTTATTCAATGCAACTTCAAGCTGTGGTGGAGGTAACTACATGTAGCATCGTGATGTCATATCAGTAAAAATACAAGAACATATATCCAGGAATATATTCAGTAACACAATAAAGAAATACTAATACCTGTAATAAAACATCAAAAGAGCGTGGTTGAGTCTGGTATGCCAATTTTAAGAACCCAACCCACAGCTTTGGCATTTTCCAGATCTGCAGCAAGAGAGAGAGAGAAAACTCAAGCTTAAGAAATATAACTAAAAGGTTAAAAACTGATTAACAAACTTTCATCTCACAATTTCTTAACAAAATAAACAAGATAAACACTCAAATTGTTTAACATGAGCATGTTCCAGAGATCATTAATCTGTTGAATACAACAAAATTGCTGTACATCAGTCACAGATGATTATCTTTTCTAACATCTAAACAGACTCTAAAGCGCAACTTTGACCACTAGTTACTATTGTGATATGTTTATAAGGGAAGGCACACTTTTCAACCCGCGAGTCACACCAAAAACGTCTTGGTTGAAACCTTGAACTATCAAAATCATGGAATTAAAGGTGCTGGTGGTTTTAAAGTTCCAGTTTGAAAATTAGACTCATGTAAGAGTTGAGGGCTGCAATTTGCACCTTTCTGTTTATTGAGGGCTGCAATTTGCACTTTTCTGTTTATGATAAAAATTGTGAAAGGATTTTTCGAGACAAACCTACATATATCATTTCCATGTGTTCAGTGTTGTCACACGTCCGAAAACGTTTTTCTTTTTCTTTTTTGTTGCTATACAGAATATTGAACCAAGAAAAGGCCAAATAAAACCTTAGGTTAGAACACCCGGCTAGCTTGTTCATACTCCCTCCATCCCATAAAGTTAGTACAAAGTTGAGTCAATTATTTTGGGATGGAGCGAGTACAAAATAAACATATTCTGTTACAATTAACTATCTGACTATTGAAGCAAATATTATCATGATTCAACAGGGGTCCCATATGGTCAATCAATGAACAGGCAAGTAGAGTCAAACACAGTGAAACTCAAGAAATTCACAAACCTGCTTATTGACAAGCTTGGAAAGTATCCCCATGACAAAATCAACCTGATGAAATAAAGCATGATCAAATCACTGAAAAACAATATTATCCAAACTTTGATGTTGTCTTGACCTAAAGAGGTCCATTACAAAGATGGAAAGTGTACTGGCAAGAAAGAATTGTTTCTATTCTGTGGAATAAAATTATAATCAAATCATTGCACGCAACATAAAGGGAAATGTAAGCTGCAAATATATACACTAACTAAGCAAGTAATCAGTTTATACTACTAAAGACTGCAAAGATTTAGAAGTTACGATATAAAGTGGTATTAGGCAAGTAAAAGTTCTAATTTCTACCAGTTAGAATCAGATATTATTCACTGCACCTAAATAAATTATCAAAGCATCAACATACCAAAGCTGGGAAAGCATCGAGTGCTTGAATAACTGTTCTCATAAAAAGAAGAGGAATCGGTACATTGTCGACCTGCATGACAGGGTGAACAACTAAGCAAAAGGAATATACATGAAAGTATTGCACATGATAACAGTGGTAATGTAAGTACCAATTTATTCAGTGCCTTTTCTAGAACTTGCTGAGTAAATACCGTGCGCTGCTCAAAGCAAGCAGTACAAGCGTCTATGACCTGAAAATATGTTCATTTCCATCAGTGATCGATTAAACTGCAGGACAACAAATAAACTAACATCACACGTCACAAATGCATGTGTATGTATTTGAATACAAAATCTAGGCATTCACATGTGTCCGATATAACTCGAGAATTGAATTGATTATGGAAAGTCAGAAAATGAACAAGGTACTCAAAAAGAAGCTTTGTCTATCTGTACATGCTGAGAATATGCTCAAGAGATGTTGAATATAACGAGACAGCATTAAAAGAAACAATAGGAAATAAAATTACCTTCTTTAGAGGAACTTTGTCCTTTTCTGGATTAATATCATGAATTGCAATCAGAACTTCAGCAGGGGTTAACGCTGGCCCAGTATGAGCAGATCCCTGTCGAAAGCAGAGCTAGTCAACTCAAAGGTTGAGAAAACAACACGTATCTCGCTAAAATCGTTTAAAAGAGTGCCCCTTTAATAACAAATCACATACATGGGCTGTTCCATTGTAAATAAAAATACAAAATCATACAAAACAACAGAAAGGTTGCATTAGCTAAAAAGAAACTGTTTTGCAGAAGCTATCACAGAAACATATAGCAAATTCAACAAAATCAATAACATGCTCCCAGAATGAATAGGACATATATGCTGACGAAGATCAGCACTGTGTATAATGCACTAATCTATTCAAACATTGACTTTATATAACTTGTGCATTTTTATTTGCTTGCTTTGTGCTTTTTCTTGCTTGTCGATAAAGTAACTTCAAATTTTATGAAATAAAGAGGCAAGAATGTATGCAGGCATTTCATATGACAAAATTTATTTACTGTGATTCCAAGATCAATTGTGACAGGTGGCAGCTATGTTGGTATCAACATATTCCAAAAGAGGTACTCTATCGAACCAACTTTTATGAAATGCCATCATATATAAATGCAATACCCACTAATGGAGTTGCTAATAAGCAAGATAAAACAACCTGCAATATCCGAGCAAGTGCGTCTTGGAACCTGTCGGGTGAGAGATCAACTAGTCTCGGAAATATAGGCAGCACCTGAGAGCACAAAGAAACAAGGCAATAAATAAATATGCTACTAAATGAAGATTTTAAAGAATAAATGAAATCCATGATCATGAAAACCATAAAGTGTGAAAAATGCAATGGATACAAAAAAACATGTGGATAATAAACTATACTCATAAAAAAAGGACCACCCTACATGGCATCCTCTGAGAATTTTTCAAATGACTTTATAACATGCATTTATTACCAGCTGCAAAATAATGTTTCATTCTCGAAACACGTGTAACTCCAAAAAAATCACACTTTTTAAAGATATTCCAAGTATTAAAATAAAATAGACTAAGTGGTCAAAGTTGGCCTGAATTATGAGTCTGCATGAAGTTCAAAAACTGCATACATATGAACCATTGTGACCTCAGAGAACAATCATTGCATCTTTTTTTTCAAAAATTACTGTTATGCCTGGAGTGTGCTTGTGTTTGCTGATTTTAGATTATGAAATCCTTTCACTATTAGCCTCTAAATACCCAAATTCTGTCTTGTTAATTATATAACGTGTCCCAATCAAGTTGCTGCTTTGCCGATGCAATGATTGGTCCAGATTGTGCAGAGCATACAAGCTCTTACAAACATTAGCATGTCAGTGACAGCATCTCTGCTTCTGAGCTATAGTAAAGATGTAGACATCATAATACATATAAAAAAACAGAAACCAATACCTCTTCCTTCGGAAATGAGGATAGCAATGGAATGAGAATAGACGCATCCTGCAGAGAAAAATACAAAATTCAGCAGATGTGCAGCTCTAATAAAAGGGCACAAACCAGAGTTTTGGAGGCAGTATGCAATGTAAGCAAAAGGTATACAAACCTTCAGCTTGGTCTCATATAGATGTTTAACAGCCACGACCAGGTTGGCTGAAGGATTTGATTCTTCGGTCAGTGTTTGCAGTATCTTTGAGAATAGAATGAAGCAAAACACATAATCAACTTCAATGTTTCACAATAATGTACAAAGAGAAGTCAGAGATAAATTGTAATACCATAGTAACAAGTTCCTCACTGCCTTCAGGTGGACTATGAATAATGTCCAGCATCTCAGGACATGAGGATCCCAGATTTCTTACAAGAGTAGGTATATGCCAATGGATACACTGCACAATTTTGTACCAAAATGTGCGGCAAGTAATTCAGTAATCAATTTTTAAACACTTTAAACTTCACAACACAGGTTAAAAGTAAAACCTGCTTAACAACTTTTGGAGACCCTCCATAAACATTGAACAGCTGTCGAAGAAGAGTAGGTCTCTGGAACAAGGCAAAAAGATTTTAGTACCTCTCCAGACAAAATATACAAGAGACAAAATGGTATGCTCATGAGGATACCTTTGTGCAAAGTGCAAAAAATAATGAAGTGTGGCGTTTGGCCTCGGATACCGATATTGCTGATTGTTTAGGTGAAATCAGAGAGGTCTTAGTAGATCCACTTTCAGAAGGTCCAGCATCCGAAATCTGGGAACCACTAACTGAAGCTTCCTGGTTGCTTACTTCAACCTGTTACATAAAAGCCATATACTACTCAAACATTCAGCCGAAATACAGTACATATAGAGCATATAAAACATTGTATCACTCTCTGGAGAAGATGAGAGGAGGGGGGGACCTAGCAAACTCGGCACATCTAGTTGTGGCTAAGTGTGAGAACTGAGAAGCCATACGCTAACCCAAAAGCTCGAGCCGATTAGGAATGATGAGCAATGCACTTATACTTCAACACTCCACATCACGTTTGGCTACCTCAGGCCTAAACATGGACCGAAAGTGGACTACAATTATTATTTTTATCCAAACTGCGCCAGCCGGTCTTACTCTAGACCTATTGTCTCTGATACCATGTAGAATTGCATGCACCAACCAATTCACCCAAAAGCTCAAGCTGATGGGGAAAGGTAGGCAATGCACTTATAACAAAACAGTGTTCAGCCAGTTAGGCATACCACAACAAAATAATTCATGTTGCTTTATCAAATTATTAGACTTCAAATGCAGCTAATACAGCATTTTGGATGGGAAAGTCTAAGGCATATTCATATTCAGTCTCGCCAAACTTGGCAAACCAAGGCAAAATGCCATCGTATTTCCACTGGAGCACTTAGCCAATTAGGCAATGATAAGGTGGGTGATGCCCGTGACCTTCATGCATATAAAGGAACCGCAGTTCTGACAGAAGAAGCTAAATGGATAAAAACCCTAACCCGTATTTCTTGCTATTGAATTCGGTAATCAAGCAAGTCGGATAATCAGTATCTATTTTCCATTCCGATGGGAGAAGATGAGTGCATGCTAGACTACTCAATGCTAACCATAACAAGGATCCCAATCATCAAGAATTACCTCAGATGTAGATTCTTTTGAGGTTGTGAAGTTAACATCTGTCGACACACCATGCTTATTAGCTATTGCCAGAAGACTGTCCGTGGCAAACTGCTCAACTTTTTCTGATGCATATGTTAGATCATAGAGCTTTTTCGCAACCTAAGAAATATAAATGTATCAGCATTATGGAGCGCAGTATTATATTAAAAAAATAAACAGTTAATGGATGCTGCTGCCTACCAATCTAACCGCCTTTCCTCTGACTTCATCTTGAGAGTGAATAGCACACTGCAAATTCATCACAATAAGTGAGGCATAGTTCGAGATGGTAAATAATGTGACAACAGCAGCATAAAAACATGTCACTGTTGTGAACTCAGATTTGTAGTGTCATAAATCAAAGTTATCCTAAGATAGTAATTAAATCATGAAATATTGAGTGTTTGATCTTAGAATACATGGGGTTATTACAGAGTTGATGGTCAAATAATTTAGTGAACTCGACACCAGAATGCAGGCCACGAATAACAGAAGCAGCCTCAGAGAAATTGCAAATTTGTAAATGCCAGTCATTCCAGTTGAAAAGGGAACATTACAAACCTTCAGAACAATATCCAAGCAAGCTTGCCGCAGTGGAGGCCGCCCTAAAATAAGACTCCATACTGTTCCCAGGCCTTGAGTGACACGGTCACCCTCACTGTCCTTTGTTTGTTGGTTGTTGCCTTGTGACATGCAAAGACCCTCAAGGAATCTAAACAGAGACTCAGGCAAACATGGGGCATCACATAGAAGTTTACTGAAAGATTTATCTGAAGCAGGTAGCAAGTCAATCAACAACTTTGCCTGGGTACAAAACAAATGGAAAAAAAAATGGCATGTAAGTTCACCTTTTAGCTGGAAGACAATGAACAGATGTCAGAATAGCATGTGCTAACTTACAAGTGATATAAAGAACTTCTCGTAATGTTCAGAAGTAGATATAGAACTTTCTGGAGCATCAGCAACATTGACACACTGCAGCTGATACAACACATGCATAGCCAGTTCATGCCCCTAGGAGAAATACATGCTACAAATGTGAGAATCATGCGAAAAATACTACTTTATATGCAGTGTGATAGATCATGATGAGTTGATGACTCGTGTTCTGTTTGAGAAATGGGAATTATAAGTAGAAAATACACAAGCCAAACCAGCTCAAACACAGCACAATGTGTTCAAGGTCAGTTTATATTGTGTAAAACCTTGATTTACCAGCATAATCACAACCTGAAGCATACTTGAAGTACCACAAGCTCAGGACAGGTGGGCACAACTGTATGCAAGCTGAAGGCAACACAGAATAAATAAAGATATAGAGCACCACGATAAAGTACCTTTTGATCATGATTATGCAAGATAATGTGCGTCTGAATCAAATCCATAATATTATCATCAGCAGTACTCTGTCCAGTTACAGATGATGAAAATCAGAAAATATTACTTGTGGCAGAACGAGCATATAAATTATTGATATTAACACCAGTAATCTCGAAGAACTCTAGCAAAGTAAACTACAAACTGGAAGTGTTACGCATTTGGTCTACAGAAAAGGAGATCAGGAACAAAACAAATAAATAGGGCTACAGATATTATAACACCAAATGAATACCTGAGCAACCAAATGAGCGAGCAAGGAAAATCTTGAATTGATGCTATTTTTCTTGTAATCATCAATTATCCGCCCAATAGCTAATTTGTGCAGTGAGATTTTCTCACTGTCACTTAATTCCAAATGAGATGGAAGAAGTGGCAACTCATGATTAGTATCCTCTGGTGTGGATGTCTTGGAGACTGGTGAAAAGGGACCGACCTCCAAATCCGTACTATCAGATCCGTTGTTTGAAATAGCTTCTGGTGTCAAGGGATTGTTCATCTCTTCATTGACATCAGAAGAAGGAAATCCGGCTTCCACCGGTGGGTACACTTCAAATTTTGTCTCTGGTTCTGTGGAATCATCCAAAAACTCAGATCTCTCTTCGTCCATTGGCTGATGAGGCTTCGAAGATGGATGCTCCTCATCTTCATTTTTTGGTGGGTCCGCTGAATAATCTGCACATTTTTCAATCTTCCCATGAAGAGGAGAAAGTGTATTTGACAAAGAATTTGTCTGATGCACACTGGTAACTTCCACCGTCATCTGCATGGGACTAGTAGCAGCAGGTGCAACTGTTCGCCGTGGATCAAGGCGACGAGGATCCTGCAACACATACATTTTCACAATAGGAACTTCTGTGACTTCATAAAATTTGAAGTAAAGATAGATCGTACTCTTCTTGGGTCACGCTTTGAATCAGAAACACCAGGCATGACAAGGACCTCAGGTGGTGAAATGCCTACTCCATCTGCCGATGGTACTGATTGTGCCGTGAAGGGCAAAGAGTGCAGATTGCCTGGTAAGTTCTCTGTCGAGGGATTGGAGGGGGATTGCAAATTTGGTTGAGGGACACTCTTATTTCTAGCTAATGGAAATGGTGCTTCAGGTAGATGCTTCATTGTTTCAATTACAATGTCAGCCATGACGTCTGACTCTACTGATGAGATGAGAATACCAAGGGATTCAGCTCCTCTTTCCCCTTCAGCAAGTAAAGCACCTATCATTTCAATCATCTTCTCAACAGGAGATACATCAGTACTCAAGAGAGATGGGTCAGAGGAATGACCCATAATGGCATCATTTTCAATCTGCATATCAGAATAATCAGGTATTCCCTGAACTAGGGGATTCGAAGCTGCAGAGCTATCAAATCTTGCTCTCTTAGCCATGCCCTCGGCCATAGCAAGAGTGTCACTTGATCTGCCTGCAGAATTCTTTCGATTCACATCGCCATACGACATCTCCCATGTTGGATGCTCGTCCTATTAATATGAGAACACAGTAAAACTCATCGCAAAAAGACTAATAAAGTTTAAAATTAGACATGCCAAATCCATCAAGACCAACCACATAATCGTTCACACATATACCTTGTTAGTACGACAAGCGCGCTCTATATTTCTAGACATCTTCTCTGCCTGCCTAATAATCTGTTCTGTTGCTTCACCCGGGCTCAGAGCTCGGAGGCGCCTTACTAGAACGTCCTTGGACTGTCCAGAGAAAAATGGCTATGGTTAACTTGAGAAGTGGCATAAAACAATCAAAAACCAATTTCAGGACAATAAAGGAATTAAGTTCAGCAAAAATATCAAGGAAACAATATAGGGTAAACATATATGTACAAATTCTACACAAATATGATAAGTAATTAAAGAAAACAGTGGCAAAATATTGTATGAACGCTCCAAATAAATTAAGGCACGTCTCAGAAGAGAGCGAATAAAATCTAGTGCATCCTATAAACAGATACAGCGAAGAAGTGACAAGCTACATAGGTGTGCATATTAAAAAATCAATGAAGTGATAACCAAACTTCTCTAGTGCACACGTGAGCCATGAGAGCATTATCATTGTTTTTTACGAGTAGGAACTCGGCAATGATCCATCAAGAAAAATAGGATGTAATCATGTAAATAGACCTAAAGCAATGAACTTCAAGTTTTCATAGCCAAATTTGTCACTGTTCTAGAACCAAAGAAAAAACAATCAGCACTGTAGCTATCCATATGACAAAGCACAAAAGCTCCATAGACATGAAGCAACTACCCATTTCACAAATAAGAGCAGATACAGCTCAAAGAGTTTAAAAATAAAAATACATTGACTGAGCATGTCAAGTGTGGCCTTCATGCATGACAACATCATGAGATGGAATGTGCAATTAAAGCAAGATTTTTCTAATAATCAACCATAACAGTTGTACATTCGTTTAGCTGAATCAGATGACTTTTGATATGAAATGTGTTTGTTCAACTGAGTAGTTTAACAACACTACCTCAACTAGATCTACAAGTAAAAACTGTAACATGGGCAGTCGGAAAGAACAAAATAAAATGCATCACCGACTTAAGTATTTTTGTACTTGAAATTTAAAAAAATGGTAGAAGAAGACATTGCTAAATAAGGTGAGCTCACCTCAAGCATTGCCTGGCAAGGACTACGTAGAAACCCTAAAAAAGCTGTTTTCAGGGAATATTTCAGGCTTCCTGAATGAGCTCCTTTTGAAGTCTCCAAATTAGGGTCAAACCCAAACAACACTGAAAGGGCACGGTCATAGTAAACCGGCCTACTCTTTCCAATAGCTGCAAGACTGACATGTAACCAAGAACTTATATTTCTGATAATAACAAATATGTTTATATCACAAAGCACTATACAGTGGGAACATGGAGTGGAAAGAGTACGACATGAGTAAAGTGGCTAGCCTTAGAATTATGACAAATCACTTACAAATTCAGCAAAATCGGATAAACATGTGGGTAGGTCGGAAACCATATGAGAAATTGATGGCATGAATTAAATAAACCAATTAGCAAACAACTTAGCAGATACCATCAAATATTCATCCAAGGAGGGAACTGGTGAAAAGAGGGCAGGCTGGTGATGGAGGTGAGATGAACAACTTCTTCATATATAGATCTTCATTATGGGAATTTGGGGTGAAAAGAGTAGGACACCACTAAAACGGCTACATCAGTTATGATATATTACATGCAAATTCAGAATTCAGGACAAATATGTGGTCCAAACATATCAAGGGAGTAGTGTAAAGAAAGAAAGCTGGAAATGGAGTGAAATGAACAGCTTCCACTTCATTTAAGCCATACAGCTGGTAGAAATACTTACGAATTAATGGTGCCAACTAGGAAGGATCCTCTATGAGCATAAGCTGATTGCACAATATCCACAAGGATGATGAAAGTCCTGTTTGCATCAGCTTCCAGAACAACGGGATCAAGGCTAGGGTGAAATTTAGCTAATCGTGAAGCATCAAACCTATGATTCTTTCCTGTTTGTAGAGTGAATATGTGATTGGTTAGTTTGAAAGAACATTCGGCAATATGGCCCGTCTAATTGTGATCGAGAATCGGGTAAATGATACCTTCGATTGGCTGCATTCGGTCACTGTTGGATTGAGGTGTGAGGCACAAGATCCATGTTTCAATGAACTTTACAGCGAGTAGTTTAGATGCAATAGGAACAGGCTGTTACATGTCAGAGAAATAATAGTATTAGCCAGTAAGTTGACTAGAAATGCAGAAATTACAGCGATAGCTGTCATTTCAGCTGTCATTATATTTACGATATTCTCATAAACACTGTAGCGCGGCGTAACATAGACATACAGTCACAGCTCTCCACAAAATCCCTTCCAAGGATTTAAGCTAAAAGATCAGGACAGTACAATAAAGGCCAGCTACATGTCAACATGGATATGATACACATGATTTTCTGCTAAATCCATGATGTGCTAAATACTGATCGCAAATATGATAACACAACAGCAACAGTTTCATGACATTATTGAAATTTCATAAGGCTACATCAGCAATAACTATTATTAAACTAACCTCACGCATCATAACACATACTGCATCCTTGAACTGGTTCATCCAAGCCCACATCTCTTCAAGCCAAGCATCAACTCTTCCACACTCATTAACCTAGATTTAGCATTCAAGTGACAAAGTGAGTGCTAAGATTAAGGAGAAGAATTAAGCTATCCTTAGCAAGTAACGAACATGTAAGGATCAATAAGTAACAAAAGAGATGCAGACAGGAAACTTTTGGAGACTTCAGCAACATACAATCCAAACAAACATTTGTATCCTCAAAACAAACTAAAAATTAGGAAAAGAGGTCATGAGTTTTCTTTTATCTACTCCACCTATAGGTAAATTTCCTCCTTGACCTATGTTAACGGTAAAGTCATGATTCGTAAATTAGTCTACACAAATATATCAAACCAAACCTAAGACCATTATATGATGCAGTAGTTAAACTAGTTTATGACTGATGGAAGAAGCTTTGTTTTGTTCTTTTTTTTACATGTCTGTTTTGTTCTTGATTAGATGAAGCTCTAAGTGTTTGCACAAAATACCATTAGGTTGCAGAATAATTTTTGATACTTCGGTACAAAATGTATGTTTAATATGTAACTTATCTAATGGGTTTCATTTTTCTAGAAGTTTCTTTCAGCTTATAGAATCAGATTTCATGAAAACAAAATATATTTCTTACTGCTAAAAAATTCTTATGGTTCCAGTCAGTGAATGAATATGATCATGGATACTACAGGAATGAACTATTTGCTAAGGATTCAACTGGGCAATAACAGATATACACAGAAAAGGCTACTTCAAATCTCTAACTGGGAAACGTTTAGGCTGTATTTTCTTTTCATGGAGATATGAACAGAGGAATCCAGTGCTTTTATTACCATTGTATTATTGGTATGACTGTGTAAGATGGTTGAGTGCAAAAAACAAAATGAACTGCAACTGGAGGTAGTAAACCCCTCTTTGTAGGAAATCTTTTTATGTCAGGTATTTCTTTTGACGTAGTTTTCACTCGGGGAATTGTTTACACAATCCAGCAGACCAACAGAATTAGGAGGAGCAAATAAAATAACCTCATCAAACAACAGCAACACCGCAGCAGGTAGTAGTTACAACAGTGGATTTATTTACTCATTGATAAATATCTGTTTTACAAAATAGACCTGAAGTGCCATCTCTTCCAATACAGCAACAAATAAATTTGTCCCACTAGCTATAGATTGCTTAACAACTGCAGGATCGTCATGTTTCAAAAATGACAGCAAGTTTGGCATCAGCACAACCAAATCTTCTGTTACATTACTGTCAAGCTCTGTCAGCAATCTGTAAGAAGAAATAGTTCCATGAGTACCACTGAAATAATTCTTAATGTAATAATCAGGGGACAGAGTTAAGCATTATATATTCTTTTTGACCACCAGAGAACCATAAATTGAAAGGTTTGTCATACAAGAAAACCCATGAATCAAGAAAAATAAGCTATCAGCAAATAATCTATATTCAATGAATAAACACCTCTATGCACTGGCATAAAAATAATATACCCATCTAAACACGAATGCTCCTAAAATACGACTTTGTTTTGACAAAAAGAATCTCACCGAGGCCCTAAAGACTACTCAGATGAGTGAATGACTATGTGCATATTCCACAACCCTCGTCAAGGCCCTATAGACTATTCAAACGAGCGACTGATTATGTTATGTGCATATTTCACAACCCTCAATTCTTCCTCTTTATTTACCACTCCAGGGTCTTGTCCTGTCCTTCAATATAATTATTGACAAAGAGGCACAGCAAAAGCATTGTCCTTCATTGCTCCATTTTGTTATAATATTATTTTGTCAAAGAAAGAGTTGTGATATTATTTCTTATACATGTGAAAGTGAAACCACATAAATGTTCTCAGGTTATTGCCAATTCAAACGGAGGTATTTCATGTTCGTATTACTGCCAGTTATAGGCTTCAACATGAGAACTAATAATTCCCTGGAGATTAAGAGACCATCAACCTTGCTACTCCCTCCGTTCGGAATTACTTGTCTCGGAAATGGATGTATCTAGAACTAAAATACGTCTAGATACATCCATTTCTGCGACAAGTAATTCCGAACGGAGGGAGTAATAAAGATCACAACTTGCTCATGCGCTTGCTCACGAAATTCTCGGAGAGCAACGCTGTACCTCCTCCGGGGAGAGCAGAGCTAAGCTCGCATGCATCTACTAGTAAATACTACAACAACTTTCCCAGCAAGTTCACTGGCATGGGCTCCAACCAAACTAAAAAAAGCAAAATCCTGAACATAGCCAACGTAAACCTAGAAAACTATTCATCGCGCATGAGTATTCCAGATATCAGGTAAGGGGATAGGGCCCCGGCGCTCACCTTAGGGCACGCGACGAATCGAAGCGGGGAGAGGGGACCTCGCCGCGCTCCTGCAGCGGCGGCGGCGCCTCGGCAGCGCCGCCTCGCTGCTCCGGCCACCGGGCGCCGTCCGCCTCGAATTCCATGGCCCGGGGCGGCCAAAACCCTAGCTACTTGGTGCAGCGCCTTACGGGCTGGCCGCTGCCGCGGCGGGCTAGGTCTCGGCTTTGCGGTACGGATGAGGAAGCGGCGGTGGCGGCGGCAATGGGATTGGACTAGGGTTTGGGCGGCCGTGGAGAAGGAGGCGCGACGGCGAGAGGAGCGCAGCGAGGCGAGGGGAGGCGCGGGCCACGGGGCATAGGAGGAGGAGCGAGTAGGAAGGGGGCAAGGGAAGCGCCTCCTTGGCTGCACGATTATTGTAGTGCTGGGCTGCGTTTCAGCCGCTGGGGAGGCCGACGGGTGGTCCTCAAGATGGGCCCCGAAACCCGCGTCTCCGCGGGTTTTTACAATAGGGAACGGGGATGGGCGTCTTTTTAACCTCGTGGGGCTGCTGTTGGGTAAAGTCTAAAACCCGACACGTTTCATGGGTTCAAACCCGTTTCAATAATACCCGAACCCGAAACCTGCCATCCCCGTCAAAATACTACAATGAGCGTATTCGAGGAGTACAATCTTGAGAGCGATGATGATAATGAACAGCCATCTTGCTCATTCTCTTCTTTGCAAACTGCAGTCCTTATGTCACTCTTCAATGAACGTGTTGCTCAAAAATGGCCAACATCTGAGCTAGACCGTTACTTGAAAGATGAGCTAGTTCCATTGTCCAAAGATAAATTCAGTGTGTTAGATTGGTGGAAAGTTGGTGGAACACGCTATCCATCTTTGAGTCTTCTAGCACGTGATATTTTTGTAACTCCGGTCAGCACGATTACCTTAGAATCAGCATTTAGTACAAGTGGTAGAGTTCTAGTTCTAAGCGGTAGAGTTCTAGTCCTTATGTTTGCTTAAATATGCCGATTTACCCGTGGGTTCCCCGTGGGTTTAGAAAACCCGATGGGTTTAGGGGACGGGCAAAAATCTAGCCCCGCGCACGGTGATGGGGACGGGGACGGGCTTGTGATTTTCTCGTGGGGATGGGTTTGGGAAGGCAAAACCCGGTGGGTTTCGTCCCCGTTGCCATCTTGAGGTGGTCCCCTCCTGCGGTTTCCGCGGGACCCACGTGTAAGTTTTATCTTAGGGGGACCCATGTGCAAGGTTTTTTAAGGGGTATCACATGTAAGTGAAGGGTCACACCTCCCGTAATCCCGTCCAGTTCCAAAGCAATGGAGCTTTTGGCAGTGGGTTCAAGTATGTGACCTAATATCCCTGTTGTCAAAAATATTGTGGCACGATATCCCTGAAAGAAATATGTGGCCCTTCCCGTGGGCCAACCGTCTCCGACACCAACGCTAGCCATGGGAAAAGCAGCCCACTGCCGGAGGGAGGCGCGAGAGCTATTTCTCGCTTTAAGTGAGGCGATAGCTTTGTCCTCGCTAAAGAAATCTTGCTCCCGCGTATGAATCCGGCTGGCCCATATCCTTCTCCTCCCTCACCGAGCGCAGACTTAAAAACCCATATGTAAAGTTTTTTAAGGGGTCTCACGTGTAAGTGAATGGTCACCCCTCCCGTAATCCCGTCCGGTTCCAAAGCAATGGAGCTTTTGTAGTGGGTTCAAGTATGTGGCCCAATATCCATGTTGTCAAAAATATTGTGGCCCAATATCCCTAAAAGAAATATGTGGCCCAATAGAATAGACATGAGCTTACTGTAAACCTCATTTCCCGTGGGCTAGCCGTCTCCGGTCCCAACGCTAGCCATGGTGAAAGGACATGCGGTGCCCCCATGTGTGGTTTTGGTAATTGATGACAATCTCTATGGACTAATGGTTGCCTTGAGTTATATTCGAAGGATTTGTCCATAGGCGTTTCTTGAAGTCCATGTGTTGGTTTCAAGGAGTTTATGAGTTGACCAAGGTGCTATTAAGGAATTATCCAAAGATTGGTCATGTGAGTGTTGAGCTTATTGCAAGCATGTCTTGAAGAAGAAGATTGTGTGATCATTCATGTGTACCTTCAAGACATCATCCAAATGAAGAGAGTTGGAAAGATTCAAGATTGATCAAGACTAAGCACAGAGAGTGATTCAAGTTGATCAACACACAAAGCGTAGAAGATGTACCGAGAGGGATCAAGTGATCCCATGGTATGATAAGCATTGTCCATTACGCTTTGTGTACTAACCCATGGTCTATGTGAGAGTTCTATGTGGGGTTAGGTATGTTTCCATGGGCTTGCGTCAAGAGGAAGATATCATACAACCCATGGAGAGGATGACATCAAGTGGTGATCGTCATCAAGATTGCGGTGTGCAGGTCAAGTGGAGCATCACGAAGAGATCAAGTGCTTGAAGCTTGCCGTCCATTGTGGTGACAATGGACTTGTGAAGATGTATCGAAGAGTGGCTCACCCATAGTGGAGTATGGGGGAGCAATCAACTAGTCTTCAACGAGCCAACGCAATCAAGATAGGTGGTTCAACTTGAGGAAGTCAAGATCGTCATCATCTAGCTCAAGTGGACTATGTGCAAGGCAAAGGTTTGCCTCTTGATAGGTTTTCTATTTTACCGGTCTCATGGTGGTAGTTGGGAGACCGGGTTATAGGATCGATTGCCGTACTATCAAGGGGGGCTCTCAAGTTGGTAGCTTGATCGTATCGTTCGTAGAGAGCTCAAACAATTGCATCCTTGCATCATCTTTCTTGGTTCTTATTTGGTATTTCTCTTTGTGAGTCTTAGAGCTGATGGTCATTTTGATGACAAGCTCGAGTTCATCGAAAACGGAGTTCACATGCATCTTCTATGATGTTTTCGATGTTGGAGGTTATGCCGGTTCTTCTCTGTTGGAGGTTTCACTCTTCTATATGTTTGGCATACCTCCCCTGCCTCTTCTTACTATAACCAGTCGCTGTTGGATAGTACTCGTCGTCATCTATCAAACAAGCTTGAGTTTGCTCAATTCGGAGTTGTGGCAGTTCTGGTTTTCCTTGGAGTATACTTGTTTTCGTGGAAGTGGCATTAGGAAGGCGCCAGCGGTAGTACGGCTGGGCCGGAGCGGCAGTACCGCTTATCGCACAAGCGATAGTACCGCTGTCTCACAGCGGCAGTACCACCCATGGCCATAAGTGGTAGTACCGCCTCGACTCGAGACCTGCGTTTCTCGTGTCGGGTTGAGCGGCAGTAGCAGCGGTAGTACCG
Organism: Thinopyrum elongatum; assembly: GCA_011799875.1. Classification (NCBI taxonomy): domain Eukaryota; kingdom Viridiplantae; phylum Streptophyta; class Magnoliopsida; order Poales; family Poaceae; genus Thinopyrum; species Thinopyrum elongatum. Next base: position 372,755,717 of record CM022299.1, on the reverse strand, counting down.
CTTATAAGCGGTAGTACCGCGCCTACCACCGCTGCTAGTACCGCTCAAAGGCCCTCTCCTCTGTCCCTCCTTCCTTCTCCTGCGTAGCTACTGAGCGCGGCCCCAGCGGTAGTACTGCTGGGCCAAGCGGCAGTACCGCTGCAGCTTGCGGTAGTACCGCTCCCTTGAGCAGTAGTACCGCTCCGGTGGCTCTACCACCCCTGAGGTTCATTGCCGTTGTTCTGTTATCCTGTTCTACCGCCCGAGCGGTAGTACCGCTCGTGTGCGGGCTGAGCACATAACGGTTGGATTCGGGAGCCCCTATAAAAGGGGGTCTTCTTCCCCATTGAACCTTATCCTTTTGAGCTCGTGTTCTTCCCCCATTGTTAACCTTCTTCGAGCTTGCTATCTCTCAATCCCTCCATGGATTCTTGCTAGTTTTTGGGGGAATAGAGAGAGGAGATCTAGATCTACGTTTCCACCAATCACTTTCTCCTCTATGTGAGGGGAACCCCTTGGATCTAGATCTTGGAGTTCTTCGTGTTCTCTTCTTCGTTCTTCCTCTCATTTTCCTCCCTAGCATTAGTTGCTTTGGTGGGATTTGGGAGAGAAGGACTTGGACACTCCGTGTGTCCTTGCCATTGCATTTGGTGCATCGGTTTGAGTTCTCCACAGTGATACGTGGAAGTTTCAAGTTGAGAAGCTTATTACTCTTGGGTGCTTGGTACCCTTGAGCTTGTTCCTCTTGGGTGCCTTGGTGCCCTAGACGGTTGGTGGTGTTCGGAGCTCAATCATTGTGGTGTAAAGCTCCGGGCAAGCATCGGGGTCTCCAATTAGGTTGTGGAGATCACCCCGAGCAATTTGACGGGTACCGGTGACCGCCCTCAAGGGTTGCCAAAGTGTACGGGTTCGGTGACCGCCCCCAAGGGTTGCCATTTGTACGGGTTCGGTGACCGCCCTCAAGGGTCCCTTAGTGGAATCACGGCATTTTGCATTGTGCGAGGGCGTGAGGAGATTACGGTGCCCCTAGTGGCTTCTTGGGGAGCATTGTGCCTCCACACCGCTCCAAACGGAGATTAGCATCCGCAAGGGTGTGAACTTCGGGATACATCGTCGTCTCCACGTGCCTCGGTTATCTCTTACCCGAGCCCTTTACTTATGCACTTTACTTTGTGATAGTCATAGTGTTTCATGTTATATATCTTGCTATCACATAGTTGTTTATCTTGCTTAGCATAAGTTGTTGGTGCACATAGGTGAGCCTAGTTGTTGTAGGTTTTGTGCTTGACAAATTAACCGCAAGGTTTATTCCGCATTTGTTATAGCCTAAACCGTAATTATTTTAAAGCGCCTATTCACCCCCCTGTAGGCGACATCCTCGATCTTTCACATGGGAAGAGCAACCCACTCCTGAAGGGAGGCGCGAGAGCTATTTCTCGCTTTAAGCGAGGCGATAGCTTTGCTCTCGCTGAAGAAATTTTGGCCGCCCATATTGCTTGCCCCCTTTAGCAAGTCGGGAGTTACACTCGCAGAAGGTGAGGAATAGGGGCGCCCAGAGGGACATCCTCTTCGCTTTATGAGAAGCATAGCCCCCCTAGGGCACCAACCAGGTCGGTTCCTTCCCTTCGAAGTATAAAACCGGTTTCGTATGGTGTGGTAGAAATTATTTTCTTCCCATCATGAAAAACCAACAGCCAATCCCTTCGGAAAAACGGTTATCAGATTTTTGATAGATTAAAAAATGATTATTAATTAAAAAAAATGTTCATAAATTTTTAGAAGTGTTCACATTTATAAGATAGTCAGAATTTTTCAAAAAATATTGCAAAATTTTAAAAATCACCGATTTCTAATATGTTCGTGAATTTTAGAAAATAATCATGGTTTTAAAAATTATCCATGATCTATAAAATGTATGTAAAATTAAAAAAACGCAAATAAAAAAAAGGGCAAAAAAATGAATGAACACCTGGAGAAAAAAAGAGCTGAAAAATCATAAAAGAAAATGTTGGGAAAAAACTTGGAGCAAAAACCGCTACAATCAGCGCTGGCGCCCAATGCTCCCTATTGGGTCGGCCTGTCACGGTTATCATTATGAAGAATAAATTTGATTAGTACTCTTTGCAATCATCGTGCAAAAGGAAATGTCCCACGGCGACCTCACCATGTCCACACTGATGTAGATTGGCGCCGACTCTTGCTCGATCTGGCTGTGATCCTTCCGAGATGGTGGAACCCCCTCCCCCCTCCCACTCTCTTTGTCTATTCTTTTGTTTGCGGGATCGAAAATACCAAATCAAAATAATTGTGAAAAACTCTAGATTTATAGTAAAATACTTCTGATGATATACATCCTATAAATCAATTAAATTAGAACCAAATCTTTGGATAGCTAAACAAGGTCGATCTCAAGTACGACCTGAAAAGCACGTCGTTGTTGCCGCTCCATCGTCGAGGTCGGCCTAACATTGTATCACGTGGCCAAGAAGTTGTCATGCTAAGGTTTGGACCAACTCCCCATAAGAGAATATGTCAATGTAGAAGCCATGCATAGATAGGAAAACCCACTGTAAGTGAATGGCCACACTTCCCGTTTGGTTCCAAAGCAATGGAGCTTTTGTAGTGGGTTCAAGTATCTGGCCCAATAGAAGAGACATGAGCTTACTTTAAACCTCCTTTCCCATGGGTCAGCCGACTCTAGACCAACGCTAGCCATGGGAAGAGCACCCCACCGCTGGCAGGGAGGTCCTATTCTGCTTTATGCGAATGATATCCCTAATGGGGCACCCAAGGAGGGTAGCTCCCTCCCTTCGAACAACAAAACCGGATTCATATGGTGTTGTAGAAATTATTTGCTTTACTCCATGAAAAACTGGCAGCCCTCTTCTTTCGCAGAAAATGGTGAGCGTTTTTTTATTTAAAAAAAATATTAACTCATATTTTTATAGATTTTAAAAAGGGATTATGAATTTAAAAATGTTCATGACTTTATAAAATAGCACACTTTTTAAATTGTACTAATTTCAAATATGTTCATGATTTTTAGAAAATATTCATATTTTAAAATTATTTATGATTTTAAAAAATTTATGTAAATTTTTAAAAATGTTCACACAAAAAAAAAATAGAAAAGGACAAAACAAACAATCATAAACTGAAGGACACCTGGAGATAAAACCCAGCGGGAAAACCACAAAAGAGGATGCTAGAAAAAAAACTTGGAGCAACATTCAGTGCTCGCGCCCAAAACTCTTTATTGGGTCGGGTCGTCATGATGTGTGTTGCGAAGAATAAATTTGATTACTAGTCTACGCAATGAGCGTATAATAGAAAATGTTCCACCGGCGACCTCACCATGTCCACATCGATGTAGGTCGACGTCGACTCTTGCTCGATTTGGTCGTGGTCCTTCCGAAGATGGTGGAATCCCCTCCCTCCTCCCACTATCTTTGTCTTTTCTTTTGTTTGCGGGATCCAAGATACCAAATCAAGAAAATTATGAAAAACTCTAGATTTATATTAAAATACTTCTAATGATACAAGACATCCTATAAAGCAAGTAAGTAGAACCAAGTCCTTAGATAGCCAAAAAGGTCCATCTCAAGTATGAGCTGAATGCACGGTGCCGTTGACGCTCGGTAGTTGGGGTCGATCTGACATTATATCATGCGGTCGGGGAAGTCGTCATGCTAAGGTTTGGACCAACTCCCCATAAAAGAAATGGCCATGTGTAGAAGTCATGTGTAGATAAAAATCCCAAAGCCAAACCATCTCCCAGACAAAATGAATGATGACTCTGCAACGGCGACGGGGAGAATATTGTTGCGAGGGAGAGGGTGATATGTTGCGTCGGTGAGACACACAAATTGAGGCCACTACCTCGTTAATGCCTAGTCCGTAAGGGTCACACTTATGTCGTTGACGCCACTAGAAGCCCATAACACCGCCATCACAAAAAGGAGGAAGAAGGGGATCATTAAGGCACCAACATGAAGACTCGTGAAGCGACCACCAATATCCGAATGTCCCAAGACGGTGCGGACATTGCCCCCTAGATCAAACACCAATAGTCGAGAGAGTTTTTATGTATTTTGATGGGGGACAAATATGTAACACATTGAGAACTTTTATATTAAACAAGCTGATACTTAGTGATTCGTGAAATGTGAATTGAGATGTGTGAAATATGAACAGTCATACATAAAACATAGGACTTCTTTTGAAAATTACGAAATAATTGTTTCTGGAATTATTGAAATGGTTATCTCTAAAATCAATGAAATAATTATATTTTTGGTCTTGTGAAATTACAATTGAATTTTTTGAAATAGTTATTGAAATTAATGAAAACTAATGAGAGCATGTCCAACAGATTATGTAAAAGTTGGTGCCCTAAAGAAGTTTTATGGCATGAGAGAGAGGTTTTAGGCACCAGAAAAATTTCGGCCATAATAGATGATGTAAAACGGGTGCCCTGAAACTTCCAAACTTTAAACATGATCATCGCATATTCCAATATTTGAAACTCTAAAATCGAAATGTTCAACCTCGGACACACTACTATGGACATACATGAAAATAACATAACCAGACACACTCCTACGGACATACTACAAGCATACTACTCATCATCCTCGTCTGACTCAATCTTGATCGCCCCTGAGGGGCCTGCCGTGTGGTCATTGCCGGTAAATGGCTTCATGCCCTCCTCCTCGTCATCGGGGCATCCCTCCCCCTCGAAGAACCCGTCGACCTTGGCATCGATCCTCCGCTAATGCTCCTCGTCCTCCTCCTTTACGCACTCCTCCTTCTCGGCGAAGAACTCGAGCTCCGCTACCACGAGGTCCAGATTAGCATCGGCGAACCTCACCATGGCCACCTGGCACACTGTTCCACCACAAGGGCCTTCTTCTCCTCGCAGGGCATGACCCGTGCTTCAGAGGCAAGGAACTCCGCTTGTTCAAGACGTAACATTTGGGAAATTGAGCTTAGACTTGGGTCGACGGTACCTCCAAGCCACCACATCGTGAGCACGCGTGACGAGCTCAAGTGTGGCAAAGGTGCCGAGCCACCTCTGTTGTGACGCCCCCGACTCAATCGTACACTAATCATACACGCAAACGTGTACGATCAAGCACAGGGACTCACGGGAAGATATCACAACACAACTCTAACACAATTTAAACGGAGGTCCACAATATTACAGACCAGGGATCCGAAGATCCGAATATATAAGTCAGTCATACAAATATTATCTGAGTACAGACATAGTTAGACAAGTTTTGCCTTAAGAAGGCTAGCACAAACAACGACTATAGATCGAAAGGCGTTGGCCTCCTGCCTGGGAGCCTCCGATCCTACTCCTGGTCGGCTGGCTCAATCCAGTAGTAAGTGCTCTCTGGACCCTCCTGGTAGTAAGCTCCGGTGGTGGCATCTGGCTCCTGGACTCCATCGTCTGATGTATCATCAAGGTGGGGTATATGGGGAAAAGAGAAAGTAAAGCAACCGTGAGTACTCATCCGAAGTACTCAGCAAGCAAGGATTTATACTACATATGCAACATTATCAATGGAGAAATGCTGTATAAGTGGACTGGGCTGCAGAAATGCCAGAATAGAGAGAAGGCCTAGTCCTATCGAAGACTAGCATCTTCAAACATCTTCACAAGGCCATCATCTTGCAGCAGTAGAAGAGAATAGAATAGCATTTTATTTAGCAAACATGTTGAAGTACTGCTTAAAGATCCTTCCTCGACTCCCAAGCGAGAAAGCGATCCCGAAGCTTCAATTAAGTAACAAGTATCCAGTTCAAGTAGTAGATCGGGATACACAAACTGAGCGTCCTTTACCGTAGGACCGGCTATCAATAGAAGATTCATCCCTGCAGGGGTGCACTACTGTTACCCAACACGCTCGATCAACTCTGGCCGGACACACTTGCTGGGTAATGCCCGTCCTCGGAAGATCAACACGAAGCAACGCCCTACCTAGGCTCGGCAGAGAGGTCAGCACGCCGGACTAACCTATGCACCCAGAGGTCTCGGGCCATCGCCCTGGGCACCCTGCGCGTTGCGAGACTGGCCGGGGTGCAGGCGCGACATTGAGCTCGTCAGTGAAGTATCCAGCCCAATCCCGATAATCAGCCCGCACGGTGAAATGTGACGTCAGACGAGCTTTCGGGAGAAACGTACATCGCAGAGGGTCCCATAACCATTATCCCGCGTGGTGGTAGTGCGTATAGGGCACGTCGACCCACTCAGATCACACACCCAAATCCAATAGGCTCAATTAGTATCTCGCGGAGGCAATCAGAGTCTCTGATGCTCCGCCACAATATCACACTCGGGTGCCCTTCTGGCACACCCGACATCATAGATCCCCAGCGGATACCCACCAGGGTGGACCCGCCTGTAACAAAGGTCAAGTAATCGTGTGGTCATAACATCAAGGGGGAAACCCGAGGAATCACCCTCGGCGGATTCCACTCGACGAAATCATCAAGGTGAACGTATGAGGTATCACCCTCGAGGTTCACACTGAGGGGTCGCACGACAGAGTCGTATCGGAAGTGGAGAAGGAGGAATCACCCTCGATGACCATGACCGAACAGCTACACTGCAGAGTATTCATCAGGAGTGCGTTACGAGGTATCACCCTCGGCACTCGATAGTTACTACGCAGAGTTATACAACTAAGGGGGTGTGAAGTGAGGTGTCGGTCTCTGGTCGACGATCACGTTGATCGAGTCGTCGATGATCAAGCAGGGGCAACAAGGGTAAGGTGGTGGGGTCACTGATGGTTCATTCCAACCTAAACTAAACAGTTTATCATAGGCAGGTAAGGTAGCAATGAACAGGTTACAACAGCAAGCTATGCATCAAAATAGGAGCATACATTAACAGTAGCAAAATCTAATGCAAGCAGGAGAATAGAATGAGTGATATCTGGATGCTCAAGGGGGGGGGGGCTTGCCTGGTTGCTCTGGCAAGAGAGGGAGATCGCCAACGGGCTGCTCGTCGGTAGTGTAGTCGTATCCAGGTGCAGCGTCGTCGGTCTCAGCGTCTATCGAGAGAGAAGGAGGGGGGAGAGAAACAATAAATTCACGGCAATAATGCAAACAATATGCATGACATGCCTAAATGATATGCCGGGGTGTTCTACTGCCTAACTAAATGATTTAGTTAATTTAGGAATTTATTCGGATTTATTTAATTAAAGTTGGGCACTATTTATTTATCGAAATCAGTCTAAAAGTTCAACGTTTATATAGCTACGGGCGTCTGACAGGAATACGGAGGACGTATTCGGGTTCGTATCGAAATTCTGAGCAAGTTTCATGTATAAAGTATTTTCATCGGAGTTACGGATTATTTTATATGATTTTCTAAAGTTTTTATTAATTTCTGGAATTTAATTAATTATTTAAATTAACATTATCTGAAACAGTGTAAGTGACGTTAGCATGACCTAAGCATGATGTCAGCAGGTCAACTGGTCGGCTGACCAGTCAAACCAGACAGGTGGGACCCACATGTCATACACCGTGGTTTAATCAGAGGGGTTAATTTAATTAACTGAACTAATTAGAGGGTGGGCCCCAGCAGTCAGTGACTGATTAATATTATAATTAACGAATTACTTATTTATTTAAAATCGTTTAAATGGGGTGGGGCCCAGATGTCAGTGACTGGGCCTGCCCAGTCAGCAGGGTCGACCCAGTCAACGGGTCAAAGTGGGGCCTGGGGACCCACTGGTCAGCGACCCAGGAGTGGGCCCCACATGCGCCACGTCGGCGGCGTCACCGGAATCACGCCGGCGACGATTTCCTCGGCGGAAGATCGCCGGAGCGGCTCGGGATTCGCCTACAGAGGGCCAAAACGGTCGCGGTCACTTGCGTTCTAGAGCTAGCGCTCGCGCGCGTCAAGTGGTGGCGGTGGCGGGGCCGGAAACGGCGTGTAACGTCGGCGGCGAGCCTCGCAGCGGGCGCCGGAGTTCGGACGGGGGGTGGAATCGACGAAGCAGGGCGCCGTAGCTCGAGGTAGTGGGCTAGATATGCTCTACGCGTGCGGACGAAGCGGTGGGACTCGTGCCCGTGACCAAATGGTCACCGGAGCCTCGTCGGCGACGAGGTCCGCGGCGTCGGGCTCGGGTTCACATGGAGAGGTGGCTAGCGCGTGCGTGCGAAGCAACAGAGAGATGAGGAGGGGGGAGTAGCTCACAGCGGAGGCGCACGGTGGCCCGGTGACAGTTTTGGAGCAGCAGAGGCGTCGTCGGCGAGGAGGAAGATCTCCGGTGGCCGAGGAAGAAGACGACGGCGTGGGGGCGATGCAGGGCGCCTGGAGCTCAGGCTCGTGGTCGAGGAGGTCGGGCGCGTTGCGGCGGAGCTCGTGGACACGGAGAGGCGGCGAGAGGAGCACGGTGGCCGTGGCTACGTCGGGGTGGCGGCCATGGTTGCGCTCGGGCGAGGTGGGGAGCGAGGGAGGAAGGGGGGAAACTGGGCTAGGGTTTGTCCGCGAGGTCGAGGGGGTCGCTCATATACCCAGCGCGCGCGGGCACGCTGTCGATCGCTCGGAGGGGGGGGGGCCTGGCTCACGCGCTCCAGGTGCTCGACAGCAGCGGCCTGAGCAGTGCGGGAGGTGGGGGAAAACGCGGGGGTGGGCTGGGCCGCGGCTGTAGCGGGCAGGCCGAGTGCACAGTAGATGCTTAGGCCTTTTTCTTTTTCTCTTTTTCTGCTTCTTTCTTTTCTGTTTTGTCTCTTGTTTTTATTCCAAATATTTTTTGTAAAATAAGGCAACTGTTCCATTAAATGTTTGGCACTATCTACCACTATCCAAAATTGGTTTGTAGACAATTTGAATTCACACAAATTTTTATAATAATTAAAATGCATTAATCCTTGCTGTTTTGGTAATGTTAGTGCCACCTAATTAATTTATTAATTGTTGGTTTCAATTTTAGAATAGTCTCTGTATTATTTGTTATTGATTGAACATTTTAGTTTCTATATTGGATAACTTTTATTTTCCACTTTCATTTAAATTTGAATTTGAGTTAGGAGCTGAAATGCAATATGATGCTAATGATGAATATGCACTATTAAACATGCTGACTTGTCATTATCAAAAGTGATTACTGTGGCTAATGACATGGGGTATTACAATTCTCCTCATCTATCAAGAATTCTCGTCCCGAGAATTAAGAGGAAGACTGAAAGAAAGAGGGGTATTCTTCACGAAGACGATCCTCGTGTTCCCAAGTGGCCTCATCTTCAGAATGATTTGACCACTGAACCTTGAGGAATTTGATTGACTTTTGACGAGTCTGACGTTCGGCTTCATCAAGAACACGGATGGGATATTCTGGATAAGACAGATCTTCCCGTAATTCAAGCACTTCGTGATCCACAGCTCGAATAGGATCCTTGAAGCAGCGATGGAGTTGGGATACATGAAAGACATCATGTACTTGGGAAAGATTAGGCGGCAACTGCAATTGATATGCCACCTCTCCTCGGCGGGCAAGAATACGGAACGGGCCAATGTAGCGAGGAGCTAACTTGCCTTTGATTCCGAACCTATGAGTGCCTTTCAACGGAGTGACGCGGAGGTAAGCTTGCTCGCCAGGTTGATAGACCATTTCCTGGTGCTTTCGGTCATAGTTGCTCTTCTGACGAGATTGAGCAGTTTTCAAATGTCCACGGATAATGCGGACTTGGTCTTCTGCTTGCTGAATAATGTCCGGTCCGACGAGTGAGCGTTCCCCAGTTTCTGACCAATTCAGAGGGGTTCGACACTTACGTCCATAAAGAACTTCAAACGGTGCCATCTTCAGACTAGCTTGATAGCTATTGTTGTAAGAGAATTCGGCATACGGGAGAGATTCCTCCCATTTCTTACCGAAGGAGATGACGCAAGCTCGAAGCATATCTTCGAGCACTTGATTAACTCGTTCAACTTGACCCTGTGACTGAGGGTGAAAAGCGGTGCTGAAAGACAGATGTGTTCCCATAGCTTCTTGGTAACTATTCCAGAATCTGGAGGTGATGAGGCTGCCACGATCAGAACTGATCTCCAACGGAACACCGTGGAGTGACACAATTCGGGAAACATACAAGTCTGCTAACTGGCTAGCAGTGATTGTCTCCTTAACTGGCAGAAAGTGAGCAACCTTAGAGAATCGGTCAATGACGACAAAAATAGCATCATGACCCTTCTGGGATTTGGGAAAACCAGTAATGAAATCCATTTGGACCTTGTCCCATTTCCATTCAGGAATTACAAGGGGTTGCAGAGTTCCAGCGGGCCTTTTGTTGGAAATATGCCCTAGAGGCAATAATAAAGTGGTTATTATTATATTTCCTTGTTCATGATAATTGTCTATTGTTCATGCTATAATTGTGTTATCCGGAAATCGTAATGCATGTGTGAATACATAGACCACAACATGTCACTAGTGAGCCTCTAGTTGACTAGCTCGTTGATCAATAGATGGTTACGGTTTCCTGACCATGGACATTGGATGTCGTTGATAACGGGATCACATCATTAGGAGAATGATGTGATGGACAAGACCCAATCCTAAGCATAGCACTAGATCGTGTAGTTCGTCTGCTAAAGCTTTTCTAATGTCAAGTATCATTTCCTTAGACCATGAGATTGTGCAACTCCCGGATACCATAGGAATGCTTTGGGTGTATCAAACGTCACAACGTAACTGGGTGACCATAAAGGTGCACTACAGGTATCTCCGAAAGTGTCTGTTGGGTTGGCACGAATCGAGACTGGGATTTGTCACTCCGTATGACGGAGAGGTATCTCTGGGCCCACTCGGTAATGCATCATCATAATGAGCTCAATGTGACTAAAGAGTTAGCCACGGGATCATGCGTTACGGAACGAGTAAAGAGACTTGCCGGTAACGAGATTGAACAAGGTATAGGGATACCGACGATCGAATCTCGGGCAAGTATCATACCGGTAGACAAAGGGAATTGTATACGGGATTGATTGAATCCTCGACATCGTGGTTCATCCGATGAAATCATCGTGGAACATGTGGGAGCCAACATGGGTATCCAGATCCCGCTGTTGGTTATTGGCCGGAGAGATGTCTCGGTCATGTCTGCATGGTTCCCGAACCCGTAGGGTCTACACACTTAAGGTTCGGTGACTCTAGGGTTGTTATGGGAAATAGTATGTGAATACCGAATGTTGTTCGGAGTCCCGGATTAGATCCCGGATGTCACGAGGAGTTCCGGAATGGTCCGGAGGTAAAGATTTATATATGGGAAGTTGTTATTGGGGTTCCGAAAAAAGTTCGGGTTTTTTCGGTATTGTACCGGGAAGCTTTCGAAAGGTTCCGGAGGATTCCGAAGGGGTCCGGAAGTCCGAAAGTGTTCCACCACGTCCAATACAGCAGCATGGGCTATAAGGGGGCGCCCTAGCCTTAATGGGCTAGGGGAACCAGCCCCCCTAAGGCCCATGCGCATAGGAGAGGGGAAACCCTAAAGGGGGAGGGCCTCCACTTGACTTGGGAGGCACTCCTCCCCCCTTGGCCGCCGCCCCCAACCCTAGATGGGATCTAGGGGGCCGGCCCCCTCTCCCCCCCAGCCTATAAATAGTGGACGGGTGGGAGGGAGGCCACAACCTCTCCCCTGGCGCAGCCCTCCCCCTCTCCAACACCTCCTCCTCCTCCGTTTGAGCTTGGCAAAGCCCTGCCGGAGAACTGCAAGTTCCACCACCACGCCGTCGTGCTGCTGGAGCTGTCTTCCCCAACCTCTCCCTCCTCCTTGCTAGATCAAGGCGCGGGAGACGTCACCGGGCTGCACGTGTGTTGAACGCGGAGGCACCGTTGTTCGGTGCTTAGATCGGAATCGACCGCGATCTGAATCGCTGCGTGTACGACTCCTCCAACCGCGTTCTTGCAACGCTTCCGCAATCTTCAAGGGTATGAAGATGCACTCCTCTCTCTCTCGTTGCTAGTCTCTCCATAGATTGATCTTGGTGATGCGTAGAATTTTTTTTTGATTTACTACAACGTTCTCCAACAGTGGCATCATGAGCTAGGTCTATGCGTAGTTTCTTGCACGAGTAGAACACAAGTTGTTGTGGGCGTCGATTTTGTCAATTTTCTTGCCATTACTAGTCTTATCTTGATTCGGCGGCATCGTGGGATGAAGCGGCCCGGACCGACCTTACACGTACGCTTACGTGAGACAGGTTCCACCGACTGACATGCACTAGTTGCATAAGGTGGCTAGCGGGTGTCTGTCTCTGCCACTTTAGTCGGATCGGATTCGATGAAAAGGGTCCTTATGAAGGGTAAATAGAAATTGGCATATCACGTTGTGGTTGTGGCGTAGATAAGAAACGTTCTTGCTAGAAACCTATAGCAGCCACGTAAAAAAATTTGCAACAATAATTAGAGGACGTCTAACTTGTTCTTGCAGCATGTGCCGTGTGATGTGATATGGCCAAAAGGATGTGATGAATGATATATGTGATGTATGAGATTGATCATGTTCTTGTAATAGGAATCACGACTTGCATGTCGATGAGTATGACAACCGGCAGGAGCCATAGGAGTTGTCTTAATTTATTGTATGACCTGCGTGTCAATGAAAAACGCCATGTAATTACTTTACTTTATTGCTAACCGTTAGCCATAGTAGTAGAAGTAATAGTTGGCGAGGCAACTTCATGAAGACACGATGATGGATATCATGATGATGGAGATCATGGTGTCATGCCGGTGACGATGATGATCATGGTGCCCCGAAGATGGAGATCAAAAGGAGCAAAATGATATTGGCCATATCATGTCACTATTTGATTGCATGTGATGTTTATCATCTGTTTACATCTTATTTGCTTAGAACGACGGTAGCATAAATAAGATGATCCCTCGCTAAAATTTCAAGAAAGTGTTCCCCCTAACTATGCACCGTTGCGAAGGTTCGTTGTTTCGAAGCACCACGTGATGATCGGGTGTGATAGATTCTAACGTTCGAATACAACGGGTGTAAGCCAGATTTACACATGCAAAAACACTTAGGTTGACTTGACGAGCCTAGCATGTACAGACATGGCCTCGGAACACGGAAGACCGAAAGGTCGAACATGAGTCGTATAGAAGATACGATCAACATGGAGATGTTCACCGTTGATGACTAGTCCGTCTCACGTGATGATCGGACACGGCCTAGTCGATTCGGATCATGTATCACTTAGATGACTAGAGGGATGCCTATCTGAGTGGGAGTTCATTGAATAATTTGATTAGATGAACTTAATTATCATGAACTTAGTCTAAAATCTTTACAATATGTCTTGTAGATCAAATGGCCCACGCTAATGTTGCCCTCAACTTCAACGCGTTCCTAGAGAAAACCAAGCTGAAAGACGATGGTAGCAACTACACGGACTGGGTCCGTAACCTGAGGATTATCCTCATAGCTGCCAAGAAAGCATATGTCCTTGAAGCACCACTAGGTGACGCACCTGTTTTCCCAGCAACTCAAGACGTTATGAACGCCTGGCAGTCGCGTAGTGATGATTACTCCCTGGTTCAGTGCGGCATGCTTTACAGCTTAGAACCGGGGCTACAAAAGCGTTTTGAGCAACACGGAGCATATGAGATGTTCCAAGAGCTGAAAATGGTTTTCCAAGCTCATGCCCGGGTCGAGAGATATGAAGTCTCCGACAAGTTCTACAGTTGTAAGATGGAGGAGAATAGTTCTGTCAGCGAGCATATACTCAAAATGTCTGGGTTGCACAACCGCTTGTCTCAGCTGGGAGTTAATCTCCCGGATGACGCGAACATTGACAGAATCCTTCAGTCGCTTCCACCTAGCTACAAGAGCTTTGTGATGAACTTCAATATGCAGGGGATGGAGAAAACCATTCCTGAGATATATTCAATGCTGAAATCAGCGGAGGTGGAGATCAAAAAGGAACATCAAGTGTTGATGGTGAATAAAACCACTAAGTTCAAGAAAGGCAAGGGTAAAAAGAACTTCAAGAAGGACGGCAAGGGAGTTGCCGCGCCCGGTAAGCAAGCTACCGGGAAGAAGCCAAAGAATGGACCCAAGCCTGAGACTGAATGCTTTTATTGCAAGGGAAACGGTCACTGAAAGCGGAACTGCCCCAAGTACTTAGCGGATAAGAAGGCCGGCAATACCAAAGGTATATGTGATATACATGTTATTGATGTGTACCTTACCAGCGCTCATAGTAGCTCCTGGGTATTTGATACCGGTGCAGTTGCTCATATTTGTAACTCAAAACAGGAGCTGCGGAATAAGCGGAGACTGGCGAAGGACAAGGTGACGATGCGCGTCGGGAATGGTTCCAAGGTCGATGTGATCACCGTCGGCACGCTACCTCTACATCTACCTTCGGGATTAGTTTTAAACCTCAATAATTGTTATTTAGTACCAGCTTTGAGCATGAACATTGTATTAGGATCTCGTTTGATGCGAGATGGCTACTCATTTAAATCCGAGAATAATGGTTGTTCTATTTATATGAGAGATATGTTTTATGGTCATGCCCCGCTGGTCAATGGTTTATTCTTATTAAATCTCGAACGTGATGTTACACATATTCATAGTGTGAATGCCAAAAGATGTAAGGTTGATAATGATAGTCCCACATACTTGTGGCACTGCCGCCTTGGTCACATTGGTGTCAAACGCATGAAGAAACTCCATGCAGATGGACTTTTGTAGTCTCTTGATTATGAATCATTTGACACGTGCGAACCATGCCTCATGGGAAAAATGACCAAGACTCCGTTCTCCGGGACAATGGAGCGAGCAACCAACTTATTGGAAATCATACATACTGATGTGTGCGGTCCAATGAGCGTTGAGGCTCGTGGTGGTTATCGTTATGTTCTCACCCTCACTGATGACTTAAGTAGATATGGGTATGTTTACTTAATGAAACACAAGTCTGAGACCTTCGAAAAGTTCAAGGAATTTCAGAGTGAGGTAGAGAATCAACGTGACAAGAAAATAAAGTTCTTACGATCAGATCATGGAGGGGAATATTTGAGTCACGAGTTTGGCACGCACTTAAGGAAATGTGGAATTGTTTCACAACTCACGCCGCCTGGAACACCTCAGCGTAATGGTGTGTCCGAACGTCGTAATCGCACTCTATTGGATATGGTGCGATCTATGATGTCTCTTACCGATCTACCGCTATCATTTTGGGGTTATGCTTTAGAGACTGCCGCATTCACTTTAAATAGGGCTCCGTCGAAATCCGTTGAGACGACACCGTATGAATTATGGTTTGGGAAGAAACCTAAGCTGTCGTTTCTGAAAGTTTGGGGATGCGATGCTTATGTCAAGAAACTTCAACCTGAAAAGCTCGAACCCAAATCGGAAAAATGCGTCTTCATAGGATACCCTAAAGAAACTATTGGGTATACCTTCTACCTTAGATCCGAAGGCAAGATCTTTGTTGCCAAGAATGGATCCTTTCTGGAGAAAGAGTTTCTCTCGAAAGAAGTAAGTGGGAGGAAAGTAGAACTTGATGAGGTACCCCCTCTTGAACCGGAGAGTAGCACAGCTCAGGAAGATGTTTCTGTGGTGCCTGCACCGACTAGAGAGGAAGTTAATGATGATGATCATGAAACTTCGGATCAAGTTGCTACTGAACTTCGTAGGTCCACGAGGACACGTTCCGCACCAGAGTGGTACGGCAACCCTGTCTTGGAAGTCATGTTGTTAGACAATGGTGAACCTTCGAACTATGAAGAAGCGATGGCGAGCCCGGATTCCAACAAATGGCTAGAAGCCATGAAATCCGAGATAGGATCCATGTATGAAAACGAAGTATGGACTTTGACAGACTTGCCCGATGATCGGCAAGCCATAGAGAACAAATGGATCTTTAAGAAGAAGACAGACGCGGATGGTAATGTGACCATCTATAAGGCTCGACTTGTCGCTAAGGGTTATCGACAAGTTCAAGGGGTTGACTACGATGAGACCTTCTCACCCGTAGCGAAGCTGAAGTCCGTCAGAATCATGTTAGCAATTGCCGCATACTATGATTATGAGATATGGCAAATGGACGTCAAAGCGGCATTCCTTAATGGTTTCCTTAAGGAAGAGTTGTATATGATGCAGCCGGAAGGTTTTGTCGATCCTAATAATGCTGACAAGGTATGCAAGCTCCAGCGCTCAATCTATGGGCTGGTGCAAGCATCTCGGAGTTGGAACATTCGCTTTGATGAGATGATCAAAGCGTTTGGGTTTACACAGACTTATGGAGAAGCCTGTGTTTACAAGAAAGTGAGTGGGAGCTCTGTAGCATTTCTCTTATTATATGTAGATGACACACTATTAATGGGAAATGATATAGAATTCTTGGAAAGCATAAAGGCCTACTTGAACAAGTGTTTTTCAATGAAGGACCTTGGAGAAGCTGCTTACATATTAGGCATCAAGATCTATAGAGATAGATCGAGACGCCTCATTGGTCTTTCGCAAAGCACATACCTTGACAAGATATTGAAGAAGTTCAATATGGATCAGTCCAAGAAGGGGTTCTTGCCTGTATTACAAGGTGTGAGATTGAGCACGGCTCAATGCCCGACCTCGGCAGAAGATAGAGAAAAGATGAGCGTCATCCCCTATGCCTCAGCCATAGGGTCTATTATGTATGCCATGCTGTGTACTAGACCTGATGTGAACCTCGCCGTAAGTTTGGTAGGAAGGTACCAAAGTAATCCCGGCATGGAACACTGGACAGCGGTCAAGAACATCCTGAAGTACCTGAAAAGGACTAAGGATATGTTTCTCGTTTATGGAGGTGACGAAGAGCTCGTCGTAAAGGGTTACGTCGACGCTAGCTTCGACACAGATCTGGATGACTCTAAGTCACAAACCGGATACGTGTATATTTTAAATGGTGGGGCAGTCAGCTGGTGCAGTTGCAAGCAAAGCGTCGTGGCGGGATCTACATGTGAAGCGGAATACATAGCAGCCTCGGAGGCAGCACAGGAAGCAGTCTGGATGAAGGAGTTCATCACCGACCTAGGAGTTATTCCCAATGCGTCGGGCCCAATGACTCTCTTCTGTGACAACACTGGAGCTATTGCCCTTGCCAAGGAGCCCAGGTTTCACAAGAAGACCAGGCATATCAAGCGTCGCTTCAACTCCATTCGTGGACATGTTCAAGATGGAGACATAGATATTTGTAAAGTGCATACGGATCTGAATGTCGCAGATCCATTGACTAAACCTCTTCCACGAGCAAAACATGATCAACACCAGAACTCTATGGGTGTTCGATTCATCACAATGTAACTAGATTATTGACTCTAGTGCAAGTGGGAGACTGTTGGAAATATGCCCTAGAGGCAATAATAAAGTGGTTATTATTATATTTCCTTGTTCATGATAATTGTCTATTGTTCATGCTATAATTGTGTTATCCGGAAATCGTAATGCATGTGTAAATACATAGACCACAACATGTCCCTAGTGAGCCTCTAGTTGACTAGCTCGTTGATCAATAGATGGTTACGGTTTCCTGACCATGGACATTGGATGTCGTTGATAACGGGATCACATCATTAGGAGAATGATGTGATGGACAAGACCCAATCCTAAGCATAGCACTAGATCGTGTAGTTCGTCTACTAAAGCTTTTCTAATGTCAAGTATCATTTCCTTAGACCATGAGATTATGCAACTCCCGGATACCGTAGGAATGCTTTGGGTGTATCAAACGTCACAACGTAACTGGGTGACCATAAAGGTGCACTACAGGTATCTCCGAAAGTGTCTGTTGGGTTGGCACGAATCGAGACTGGGATTTGTCACTCCGTATGACGGAGAGGTATCTCTGGGCCCACTCGATAATGCATCATCATAATGAGCTCAATGTGACTAAAGAGTTAGCCACGGGATCATGCGTTACGGAACGAGTAAAGAGACTTGCCGGTAACGAGATTGAACAAGGTATAGGGATACCGACGATCGAATCTCGGGCAAGTATCATACCGGTAGACAAAGGGAATTGTATACGGGATTGATTGAATCCTCGACATCATGGTTCATCCGATGAAATCATCGTGGAACATGTGGGAGCCAACATGGGTATCCAGATCCCGCTGTTGGTTATTGGCCGGAGAGATGTCTCGGTCATGTCTGCATGGTTCCCGAACCCGTAGGGTCTACACACTTAAGGTTCGGTGACTCTAGGGTTGTTATGGGAAATAGTATGTGAATACCGAATGTTGTTCGGAGTCCCGGATGAGATCCCGGACGTCACGAGGAGTTCTGGAATGGTCCGGAGGTAAAGATTTATATATGGGAAGTTGTTATTGGGGTTCCGGAAAAAGTTCGGGTTTTTTTGGTATTGTACCGGGAAGCTTTCGAAAGGTTCCGGAGGATTCCGGAGGGGTCCGGAAGTCCGGAAAGTGTTCCACCACATCCAATACAGCAGCATGGGCTATAAGGGGGCGCCCTAGCCTTAATGGGCTAGGGGAACCAGCCCCCCTAAGGCCCATGCGCATAGGAGAGGGGAAACCCTAAAGGGGGAGGGCCTCCACTTGACTTGGGAGGCACTCCTCCCCCCCTTGGCCGCCGCCCCCAACCCTAGATGGGATCTAGGGGGCCGGCCCCCTCTCCCCCCAGCCTATAAATAGTGGAGGGGTGGGAGGGAGGCCACAACCTCTCCCCTGGCGCAGCCCTCCCCCTCTCCAACACCTCCTCCTCCGTTTGAGCTTGGCGAAGCCCTGCTGGAGAACTGCAAGTTCCACCACCACGCCGTCGTGCTGCTGGAGCTGTCTTCCCCAACCTCTCCCTCCTCCTTGTTGGATCAAGGCGCGGGAGACGTCACCGGGCTGCACGTGTGTTGAACGCGGAGGCACCGTTGTTCGGTGCTTAGATCGGAATCGACCGCGATCTGAATCGCTGCGTGTACGACTCCTCCAACCGTGTTCTTGCAACGCTTCCGCATCGCGATCTTCAAGGGTATGAAGATGCACTCCTCTCTCTCTCATTGCTAGTCTCTCCATAGATTGATCTTGGTGATGCGTAGATTTTTTTTTTTGATTTACTACTATGTTCTCCAATAGTGGCATCATGAGCTAGGTCTATGCGTAGTTTCTTGCACGAGTAGAACACAAGTTGTTGTGGGCGTCGATTTTGTCAATTTTCTTGCCGTTACTAGTCTTATCTTGATTCGGCGGCATCGTGGGATGAAGCGGCCCGGACCGACCTTACACGTACGCTTACGTGAGACAGGTTCCACCGACTGACATGCACTAGTTGCATAAGGTGGCTAGCGGGTGTGTGTCTCTCCCACTTTAGTCGGATCGGATTCGATGAAAAGGGTCCTTATGAAGGGTAAATATAAATTGGCATATCACGTTGTGGTTGTGGCGTAGATAAGAAACGTTCTTGCTAGAAACCTATAGCAGCCACGTAAAAAAATTTGCAACAACAATTAGAGGATGTCTAACTTGTTCTTGCAGCATGTGCCGTGTGATGTGATATGGCCAAAAAGATGTGATGAATGATATATGTGATGTATGAGATTGATCATGTTCTTGTAATAGGAATCACGACTTGCATGTCGATGAGTATGACAATCGACAGGAGCCATAGGAGTTGTCTTAATTTATTGTATGACCTGCGTGTCAATGAAAAACGCCATGTAATTACTTTACTTTGTTGCTAACCCTTAGCCATAGTAGTAGAAGTAATAGTTGGCGAGGCAACTTCATGAAGACACGATGATGGATATCATGATGATGGAGATCATGGTGTCATGCCGGTGACGATGATGATCATGGTGCCCCGAAGATGGAGATCAAAAGGAGCAAAATGATATTGGCCATATCATGTCACTATTTGATTGCATGTGATGTTTATCATCTGTTTACATCTTATTTGCTTAGAACGACGGTAGCATAAATAAGATGATCCCTCGCTAAAATTTCAAGAAAGTGTTCCCCCTAACTATGCACCGTTGCGAAGGTTCGTTGTTTCGAAGCACCACGTGATGATCGGGTGTGATAGATTCTAACGTTCGAATACAACGGGTGTAAGCCAGATTTACACATGCAAAAACACTTAGGTTGACTTGACGAGCCTAGCATGTACAGACATGGCCTCGGAACACGGAAGACTGAAAGGTCGAACATGAGTCGTATAGAAGATACGATCAACATGGAGATGTTCACCGTTGATGACTAGTCCGTCTCACGTGATGATCGGACACGGCCTAGTCGATTCGGATCATGTATCACTTAGATGACTAGAGGGATGTCTATCTGAGTGGGAGTTCATTGAATAATTTGATTAGATGAACTTAATTATCATGAACTTAGTCTAAAATCTTTACAATATGTCCTGTAGATCAAATGTCCCATGCTAATGTTGCCCTCAACTTCAACGCGTTCCTAGAGAAAACCAAGCTGAAAGACGATGGTAGCCACTACACGGACTGGGTCCGTAACCTGAGGATTATCCTCATAGCTGCCAAGAAAGCATATGTCCTTGAAGCACCGCTAGGTGACGCACCTATTTTCCCAGCAACTCAAGACGTTATGAACGCCTGGCAGTCGCGTAGTGATGATTACTCCCTGGTTCAGTGCGGCATGCTTTACAGCTTAGAACCGGGACTCCAAAAGCGTTTTGAGCAACACGGAGCATATGAGATGTTCCAAGAGCTGAAAATGGTTTTCCAAGCTCATGCCCGGGTCGAGAGATATGAAGTCTCCGACAAGTTCTACAGTTGTAAGATGGAGGAGAATAGTTCTGTCAGCGAGCATATACTCAAAATGTCTGGGTTGCACAACCGCTTGTCTCAGCTGGGAGTTAATCTCCCGGATGACGCGGTCGTTGACAAAACCCTTCAGTCGCTTCCACCTAGCTACAAGAGCTTTGTGATGAACTTCAATATGCAGGGGATGGAGAAAACCATTCCTGAGATATATTCAATGCTGAAATCAGCGGAGGTGGAGATCAAAAAGGAACATCAAGTGTTGATGGTGAATAAAACCACTAAGTTCAAGACAGGCAAGGGTAAAAAGAACTTCAAGAAGGACGGCAAGGGAGTTGCCGCGCCCGGTAAGCAAGCTACCGGGAAGAAGCCAAAGAATGGACCCAAGCCTGAGACTGAATGCTTTTATTGCAAGGGAAACAGTCATTGGAAGCGGAACTGCCCCAAGTACTTAGCGGATAAGAAGGCCGGCAATACCAAAGGTATATGTGATATACATGTTATTGATGTGTACCTTACCAGCGCTCGTAGTAGCTCCTGGGTATTTGATACCGGTGCGGTTGCTCATATTTGTAACTCAAAACAGGAGCTGCGGAATAAGCGGAGACTGGCGAAGGACGAGGTGACGATGCGCGTCGGGAATGGTTCCAAGGTCGATGTGATCGCCGTCGGCATGCTACCTCTACATCTACCTTCGGGATTAGTTTTAAACCTCAATAATTGTTATTTAGTACCAACTTTGAGCATGAACATTGTATCAGGATCTCGTTTGATGCGAGATGGCTACTCATTTAAATCCGAGAATAATGGTTGTTCTATTTATATGAGAGATATGTTTTATGGTCATGCCCCGCTGGTCAATGGTTTATTCTTATTGAATCTCGAACATGATGTTACACATATTCATAGTGTGAATGCCAAAAGATGTAAGGTTGATAATGATAGTCCCACATACTTGTGGCACTGCCGCCTTGGTCACATTGGTGTCAAACGCATGAAGAAACTCCATGCAGATGGACTTTTGGAGTCTCTTGATTATGAATCATTTGACACGTGCGAACCATGTCTCATGGGCAAAATGACCAAGACTCCGTTCTCCGGGACAATGGAGCGAGCAACCAACTTATTGGAAATCATACATACTGATGTGTGCGGTCCAATGAGCGTTGAGGCTCGCGGTGGTTATCGTTATGTTCTCACCCTCACTGATGACTTAAGTAGATATGGGTATGTTTACTTAATGAAACACAAGTCTGAGACCTTCGAAAAGTTCAAGGAATTTCAGAGTGAGGTAGAGAATCAACGTGACAAGAAAATAAAGTTCTTACGATCAGATCGTGGAGGGGAATATTTGAGTCACGAGTTTGGCACGCACTTAAGGAAATGTGGAATTGTTTCACAACTCACGCCGCCTGGAACACCTCAGCGTAATGGTGTGTCCGAACGTCGTAATCGCACTCTATTGGATATGGTGCGATCTATGATGTCTCTTACCGATCTACCGCTATCATTTTGGGGTTATGCTTTAGAGACTGCCGCATTCACTTTAAATAGGGCTCCGTCGAAATCCGTTGAGACGACACTGTATGAATTATGGTTTGGGAAGAAACCTAAGCTGTTGTTTCTGAAAGTTTGGGGATGCGATGCTTATGTCAAGAAACTTCAACCTGAAAAGCTCGAACCCAAATCGGAAAAATGCGTCTTCATAGGATACCCTAAAGAAACTATTGGGTATACCTTCTACCTTAGATCCGAAGGCAAGATCTTTGTTGCCAAGAATGGATCCTTTCTAGAGAAAGAGTTTCTCTCGAAAGAAGTAAGTGGGAGGAAAGTAGAACTTGATGAGGTACCCCCTCTTGAACCGGAGAGTAGCGCAGCTCAGGAAGATGTTTCTGTGGTGCCTGCACCGACTAGAGAGGAAGTTAATGATGATGATCATGAAACTTCGGATCAAGTTGCTACTGAACTTCGTAGGTCCACGAGGACACGTTCCGCACCAGAGTGGTACGGCAACCCTGTCTTGGAAGTCATGTTGTTAGACAACGGTGAACCTTTGAACTATGAAGAAGCGATGGCGGGCCCGGATTCCAACAAATGGCTAGAAGCCATGAAATCCGAGATAGGATCCATGTATGAAAACGAAGTATGGACTTTGACAGACTTGCCCGATGATCGGCAAGCCATAGAGAACAAATGGATCTTTAAGAAGAAGACAGACGCGGATGGTAATGTGACCATCTATAAGGCTCGACTTGTCACTAAGGGTTATCGACAAGTTCAAGGGGTTGACTACGATGAGACCTTCTCACCCGTAGCGAAGCTGAAGTCCGTCAGAATCATGTTAGCAATTGCCGCATACTATGATTATGAGATATGGCAAATGGACGTCAAAACGGCATTCCTTAATGGTTTCCTTAAGGAAGAGTTGTATATGATGCAGCCGGAAGGTTTTGTCGATCCTAATAATGCTGACAAGGTATGCAAGCTCCAGCGCTCAATCTATGGGCTGGTGCAAGCATCTCGGAGTTGGAACATTCGCTTTGATGAGATGATCAAAGCGTTTGGGTTTACACAGACTTATGGAGAAGCCTGTGTTTACAAGAAAGTGAGTGGGAGCTCTGTAGCATTTCTCTTATTATATGTAGATGACATACTATTAATGGGAAATGATATAGAATTCTTGGAAAGCATAAAGGCCTACTTGAACAAGTGTTTTTCAATGAAGGACCTTGGAGAAGCTGCTTACATATTAGGCATCAAGATCTATAGAGATAGATCGAGACGCCTCATTGGTCTTTCGCAAAGCACATACCTTGACAAGATATTGAAGAAGTTCAATATGGATCAGTCCAAGAAGGGGTTCTTGCCTGTATTACAAGGTGTGAGATTGAGCACGGCTCAATGCCCGACCTCGGCAGAAGATAGAGAAAAGATGAGCGTCATCCCCTATGCCTCAGCCACAGGGTCTATTATGTATGCCATGCTGTGTACCAGACCTGATGTGAACCTCGCCGTAAGTTTGGTAGGAAGGTACCAAAGTAATCCCGGCATGGAACACTGGACAGTGGTCAAGAACATCCTGAAGTACCTGAAAAGGACTAAGGATATGTTTCTTGTTTATGGAGGTGACGAAGAGCTCGTCGTAAAGGGTTACGTCAACGCTAGCTTCGACACAGATCTGGATGACTCTAAGTCACAAACCGGATACGTGTATATTTTGAATGGTGGGGCAGTCAGCTGGTGCAGTTGCAAGCAAAGCGTCGTGGCGGGATCTACATGTGAAGCGGAATACATAGCAGCCTCGGAGGCAGCACAAGAAGCAGTCTGGATGAAGGAGTTCATCACCGACCTAGGAGTTATTCCCAATGCGTCGGGCCCAATGACTCTCTTCTGTGACAACACTGGAGCTATTGCCCTTGCCAAGGAGCCCAGGTTTCACAAGAAGACCAGGCATATCAAGCGTCGCTTCAACTCCATTCGTGGACATGTTCAAGATGGAGACATAGATATTTGTAAAGTGCATACGGATCTGAATGTCGCAGATCCATTGACTAAACCTCTTCCACGAGCAAAACATGATCAACTCCAGAACTCTATGGGTGTTCGATTCATCACAATGTAACTAGATTATTGACTCTAGTGCAAGTGGGAGACTGTTGGAAATATGCCCTAGAGGCAATAATAAAGTGGTTATTATTATATTTCCTTGTTCATGATAATTGTCTATTGTTCATGCTATAATTGTGTTATCCGGAAATCGTAATGCATGTGTAAATACATAGACCACAACATGTCCCTAGTGAGCCTCTAGTTGACTAGCTCGTTGATCAATAGATGGTTACGGTTTCCTGACCATGGACATTGGATGTCGTTGATAACGGGATCACATCATTAGGAGAATGATGTGATGGACAAGACCCAATCCTAAGCATAGCACTAGATCGTGTAGTTCGTCTACTAAAGCTTTTCTAATGTCAAGTATCATTTCCTTAGACCATGAGATTGTGCAACTCCCGGATACCGTAGGAATGCTTTGGGTGTATCAAATGTCACAACGTAACTGGGTGACCATAAAGGTGCACTACAGGTATCTCCGAAAGTGTCTGTTGGGTTGGCACGAATCGAGACTGGGATTTGTCACTCCGTATGACGGAGAGGTATCTCTGGGCCCACTCGGTAATGCATCATCATAATGAGCTCAATGTGACTAAAGAGTTAGCCACGGGATCATGCGTTATGGAACGAGTAAAGAGACTTGCCAGTAACGAGATTGAACAAGGTATAGGGATACCGACGATCGAATCTCGGGCAAGTATCATACCGGTAGACAAAGGGAATTGTATACGGGATTGATTGAATCCTCGACATCGTGCTTCATCCGATGAAATCATCGTGGAACATGTGGGAGCCGACATGGGTATCCAGATCCCGCTGTTGGTTATTGGCCGGAGAGATGTCTCGGTCATGTCTGCATGGTTCCCGAACCCGTAGGGTCTACACACTTAAGGTTCGGTGACTCTAGGGTTGTTATGGGAAATAGTATGTGAATACCGAATGTTGTTTGGAGTCCCGGATGAGATCCTGGACGTCACGAGGAGTTCCGGAATGGTCCGGAGGTAAAGATTTATATATGGGAAGTTGTTATTGGGGTTCCGGAAAAAGTTTGGGTTTTTTCGGTATTGTACCGGGAAGCTTTCGAAAGGTTCCGGAGGATTCCGGAGGGGTCCGGAAGTCCGGAAAGTGTTCCACCACGTCCAATACAGCAGCATGGGCTATAAGGGGGCGCCCTAGCCTTAATGGGCTAGGGGAACCAGTCCCCCTAAGGCCCATGCGCATAGGAGAGGGGAAACCCTAAAGGGGGAGGGCCTCCACTTGACTTGGGAGGCACTCCTCCCCCCCTTGGCCGCCGCCCCCAACCCTAGATGGGATCTAGCGGGCCGGCCCCCTCTCCCCCCCAGCCTATAAATAGTGGAGGGGTGGGAGGGAGGCCACAACCTCTCCCCTGGCGCAGCCCTCCCCCTCTCCAACACCTCCTCCTCCTCCGTTTGAGCTTGGCGAAGCCCTGCCGGAGAACTGCAAGTTCCACCACCACGCCGTCGTGCTGCTGGAGCTGTCTTCCCCAACCTCTCCCTCCTCCTTGCTGGATCAAGGCGCAGGAGACATCACCGGGCTGCACGTGTGTTGAACGCGGAGGCACCGTTGTTCGGTGCTTAGATCAGAATCGACCGCGATCTGAATCGCTGCGTGTACGACTCCTCCAACCGCGTTCTTGCAACGCTTCCGCATCGCGATCTTCAAGGGTATGAAGATGCACTCCTCTCTCTCTCTCGTTGCTAGTCTCTCCATAGATTGATCTTGGTGATGCGTAGAATTTTTTTTGATTTACTACTACGTTCTCCAACACCTTTGATGTTGAGCTTTAACGCGGTGGCAAACGTCACACTCAGAAACATAACGAGCAATATCTCGCTTCATATTAGGCCACCAGTATCTCTGACAAATGTCACGGTACATCTTTGTGCTACCAGGATGAATTGACAGAGGAGTGTCATGAGCTTCCATCATAACGTGTTCCCTCTCAGCCTTGAACTTAGGTACGAAGAGACGGTGTTGGAAAAATAGGATCCCATCATTATCAAGATGGAACTCCGACGGTTTTCCTTTTTCAAGGTATCGCTTGATCCTTTCGACCTCAGAGTCATACCGTTGCATAGTTTTGATGCTGTGTTCTAAATATGGTTCGACAACCAGGGTATTGAGATAACCCTGTGGAACAATATGGAGGTTCAATTTACGAAACTCTTCATAAAGCATAGGTTGTGATTCCTGAACCACATGATTGCTGCAATAAGCCTTGCGACTCAAAGCATCGGCCATTACATTTGCCTTGCCAGGGGTGTATGAGATATTCATATCATAATCGGCAATTGTCTTGGGCCATCTTTGTTGACGAAGGTTCAGATCCGGTTGAGTATATAAATACTTCAAACTTTGATGATCCGTATATATCTCGCAAAGGTTACCGAGAAGGTAATGTCGCCATAGCTTCAGGGCATAAATAACCGCAGAAAGTTCGAGATCATGCACTGGGTAATTTTCTTCGTGAGGACGCAATTGTCGGGAGGCATAAGCAATCACTTTGCGTTCTTGCATTAGGACACAGCCTAATCCTTGACGGGAGGCATCGCAGTATATCACGAAATCCTTTTGGGAATCCGGGGGTGCTAATACTGGGGCAGATGTCAATTTATCTTTTAGTGTCTGAAAGCTTTCTTGACATTTTTCTGTCCACTCAAATTTAACACCTTTGTGAAGCAGATTTGTCAATGGTTTGCAATCTTGGAAAAGTTCTCAACGAATCGACGGCAATAACTTGCAAGTCCGAGAAAACTTCTGACTTGCTTGACATTCTTTGGGGGAGTCCAGTCAAGAATAGCCTGAACTCGTTCGGGGTTAACAGCAATTCCATCTTTGGAAATCACATGTCCAAGGTAAGTTACTTCAGAAAGCCAAAATTCACATTTGGAATACTTGGCATACAACGGGTGTTCTCGGAGCCTTTCTAGTACCAAACGGAGGTGTTCAGCATGTTCTTTTCTATTCTTAGAATATATCAGGATATCATCCAAATAAACCACGACGAATTTGTCGAGGTAATCCATGAAGATATAGTTCATCAACCGGGAGAAGGTTGCTGGAGCATTTGTTAAGCCAAATGACATGACGGTGTATTCATAGGAGCCCTAACGAGTGACGAATGCAGTCTTGGGAATATCCTCTTCACGGACACGGATCTGGTGATAACCCAACCTCAAGTCGAGTTTAGAGAACACCGATGATCCATCGAGTTGATCATAAAGATCATTGATCCGGGGTAGTGGGTATTTATTCTGGATTGTGGCTTGGTTAATGGGCTGATAATCCTGAACCAAATGGTTAGTTCCATCCTTCTTCTTAACGAAGAGTGAAGGTGCTCCCCAAGTAGAGGAACTGGGGCGGATGAAACCACTCTTAAGCGACTTGTCGATTCTTCCTTAAGCTCGAGTAGGTGATGCGGAGGCATCTTATAAGGTCGCTTGGCAATAGGGACGGTGCCAGGCTTCAAGTCAATGACAAACTCGACAGCTCTAGCCGGGGGTATTCCTGGAAGTTCTTCTGGAAAGACGTCTGGAAAATCTCGAACGACAGGAACGTTCTCGATCCCTTCCAGAGGTGAGGCGTTCAAAGCATTCAGAACATATATCTGAGCTTCAGCGTCTCGAGTAATTCGGGCGGTGTAGTTCACTATCTCATCGGTGGGGTGAAGAAGTTGGACGACTTTAGTGGCACAATTGATCGAAGCAATGTGAGCTTTCAACCAATCCATTCCGAGGATGAGGTCTATGGTGGAAGATTTCAAGACGATGGGCGAGGCAAGGAATTCCAATCCCTTAATTTCAACGAGAACGTCTGGTGCTATCACGTCAGCATGACAGTGACCTCCGGGAGTTTTAATGACTAACAGAGTATGCATTTTCTCATATAAAATGCCATGCATGAATGCAAATTTTCCAGAGATGAATGAATGTGATGCTCCTGAATCAAATAAAACAGAAGCAGGTACTGAGTTAACAAGAAGGGTACCCATCACAGTAGCAGGTTGATCCTGGACTTCTTCAATGTCAATGTTGTAAGCGTGTCCACGACCATGTGCAGCAGACCCGGTATTATAGTTGCGGGTCTGATTGTTGCCACGACCATTGCCACGGCCAGCACGAGGAAAGGCTAACTGATTCTGATTCTGGCGGCAGTCTTTAGCCTGGTGACCTGGTTTGCGGCACTTGAAGCACAGACCATCTTCAGGACGGAGAGGAGCATTGTTTTGAATAGCTTGAGCTTTTGGCTGCCTCGGTGGTGGAGGAGGTAGACGTGGTGCAGCATAGTTGTTCTTTGGCGCAGAGGTATTGGAACGGATCGCATTGTTGGGAATCCAAACTCGACGCTTCTGTGCTGAGCCCGAAGATGAGCCAGCATCATGATAGCGCTTCTGCGAGTCCTTGTATTCCATCTGAACGGTCTCAACAAGAATAGCCTTGTTCATTAGAGTTGAAAAGTCATTGAAGTCTTGAGCAGCAAGTGCAAGCTTGAGGTCGGGGTGTAGTCCACTACGGAACTTCTCTTGTCTACGTGCATCTGTGGCGATGTCTTCTTCAGCATAGCGGGAGAGGTCTAGAAATTCCCGCTGATAAGCTTCAACGGTCTTGTTGCCCTGAGTGAGGTTACGGAACTGGGTCTTCATGCGTTCCATAATTGCCTGAGGGATGTAACATGTACGGAAAGCAGCCTGGAACTCATACCAGGTGATGACTGTTCCAATAGGCAGAGTACGCTTGTGTGTGTCCCACCATTGAGCAGCGGGGCCCTTTAAGAAAAAGGCCGCGAAGTTGACGAAGTTGGCAGGGGCGACATTAGCTGACTCCATCTCGTGAGTGATGTCGCGGAGCCAGTCATCAGCATCCAGTGGCTTGTCAGAGTTGCGGAACTGAGTTGGGTTGAGTCGCATAAACTCTGTCAAAGTTATTGAAGCTGGGTTCTGGTTCTGGT
The DNA here is from genome assembly GCA_011799875.1 of Thinopyrum elongatum. NCBI lineage: Eukaryota > Viridiplantae > Streptophyta > Magnoliopsida > Poales > Poaceae > Thinopyrum > Thinopyrum elongatum. The sequence continues at coordinate 372,726,403 of CM022299.1, read as the reverse complement.
TGTTCTGATGCGGAAACTGAGCCATGATTCCAGTCATGAACTGGCGGTTGAGCTCAAATTGTTGCATCATGGCTGCCATATAGTCTGGCGGTGGTGGGTGTTCAGGGGTACCACGACCACGACCACCTGGTCTAACCATCCTGCTAAGTATCAACAGGGGGTAGTTTAGTAAAAGCAATTGCGAGCGTTTAGTGACAAACATGATGTAACTCGACAACAATTTAAGTAGTGTAACAGATACATAACAGTAGTCAATTAAGACATATAGATCCATACACAGAGTCGGGTACATGCGGACAGCATAACGGCGCAAATTCAAAAGCTAGACATACTAGGCGGCGCGCAGGCACGCGGTAAGGAAGTACACAACGAGACATAGCAAAGGCTACATCAACGTCGGAGAAAACCACCGAAACGGGGTAACTGCAAGTGCGGACGACGAATGTTCGTCGCGGAAGGATCCTGCGCTCCATGTGCACTCTGATGCAGAATCCGGTCTCGAGCTGTAAGAAGAGGTCCACGTGCAGGTGTATGACCTCCAACAGCAGGCCAATCAATACTAGCATACATCTGAGTCCTGCGCGGGTAAAGGATGTGCTCAGGATGTATCCCTGCACGAACAGCGGGTAGCAACTGCGTCATAGCATCGTAGAGACGTGCTCAAGTGGCAACCAACTCGACGGCAAGAGCCCGAACAGTGCGATCCAGAGCCTGAGTGCACTGAATCAAAACGTGCGGGTCATAGCAACGAGGCTCGTACGGGGCACAGATAGCTGTGTAGTATCCAGTAGCATCTCCAGCAGGGGCATACGAAATGTATCGGAACTCAGAGTCATCCAAGATATCGCTGAACTGTCCTCGGAGACGTGCGACAGCAGAGTAGGCGGCATCATGGACTGCCATCTCAATCGTCATGCCGATACTGTGGAAAAGTTGTAGCTCGGTGTCTGAGTCATTTTGCTGATCATAGATACGAACATCAGCATGGTACTGCTCCTGATTGAACTCGCGGTAATCCTCGTAAACCAAGTACTTAGGATACCAACGGTAGCCAAGTCTGGTCATGAGAGCAATCAGGACAGCTGGAAACCCAGGGGCATCACGAGCCCAAGTGCGAAGCACAAGCTGTGTCGTAGGACGTGGTGGAAACAAACGGTCCATCTGAAACAGAGGAAATTCAGATTTGTCAAATGACAAAGAGAAGTTTAACACAACTCGGAGAGAAAGGTTAAACAAAGCAATGGAAAGGAAAATGATTATCAGACTAATCAGATCAATGACAGGGAAATCGCACAGATATCCAGCTCTCCGGGTAGACGGAATTTACGAGATCCTAAGTGTCGGCGTTAGTAAAATTTATTTAACCCGAGTAGAAGAGAGATCAGAGTCCCAGAGTATAGACGAGGAATAAAAGATCCTAATACCACCCAGTTGGCGACGTGGGCCCGTAAGCCTCACAGCCAAGTTAGTAAATTAGTTTTTCGATGTCTAGACTCAACTTCGGCCAAGGAATTGGAAGGGGGCTTCCTACAGGAAGTCGGCTCTGATACCAACTTGTGACGCCTCCGACTCAATCGTACACTAATCATACACGCAAATGTGTACGATCAAGCACAGGGACTCACGGGAAGATATCACAACACAACTCTAACACAATTTAAACGGAGGTCCACAATATTACAGACCAGGGATCCGAAGATCCGAATACATAAGTCATGTAGGAGATATGCCCTAGAGGCAGTAACAACCGTTATTTTGTATCTCCAAGTTTGTAATGAATGTTTATGTTCCATGCTATAACTGCTATGATTCTCGAGTCTGCAATAACACGAGGCTCGGATGGAAACTCATATGCACGTGTGGTATAATAAACGGTAAAATGTATTCCTGGTCTTGCCTCTAAGACTGGCTCAAGTATTGCATGATGATCCTGTTTTCCTGATCATGGGCATGGATGTGCTGGCAATTTTTGAGGTCACATTGTTAGTAGAACACTTGTGTTGAATCAACCCAGATTGATGTTATGCTATGAGTTTCTATCGTTACAAGTTTATGGTTTTTAACATAGAGATAGTTAATGTTTGCATAATTCCTTAGACCATGAGAGTATCGAGTTCCTTCGTACTTGCTTTGTGAACTTTGGGGTTTGTTAAACGTCATCCGTAACTGGGTGGCTATTACGGCGGCTTACGGGTTCACGGAAAAGTATGGCAAGTAACGAGATAGCTCAAGATTGGGATTTTCTCCTCCGACGATGGAGAGATATTCTCGGGCCCTCTCGGTGTTACGGTATCCATCATCGTCTGGCCAGACACCTTGTGATTTGATCACTGGGATGCCGAAAACACGAAAACGAGAAAAGAGAACAAAACCGGTAACGAGGTAACTTGCATAGTGGACAAATTTGTTGATCCACGGGGATGCAATAAATCTCACCTCGGGTGTTTGTGACATATCGCGAAGCAACAGGAATAGCACACAGCAACTGGAGGTTCACTCGAATATTCATTCGTGTGGGTATAGGGGTTAATATGGGTGTCCACGGCTCCGATGTTGATCATTGATCAGAAGGGGTTCCGGGTCATGTCTATACTTCACCGAACCTATAGGGTCACACGCTTAAGGGTCATCTATCTGCTGAATACTAGACAGGGAGTCTGAGAGAAAATCACCGAAAAAGTTTCGGACACCGAAAAAGTTTCGGACAACGGAAAAGTTCCGCAGAGAGAACATCGGATGAGTTTCGGTGAAACTGAAAAGTTGTTTCGGGGTATTCCATTAAGTCAAATTGGTTTTGGGATGCCCCTGATAATTCTTGGAGGGTGCCAGAATTATTCTGGAAACTTTCTGGAATTTTCGGGGATAAAAACCGAAAATGTTTCGGAGCTGCCGGAACCGCTTCAGATGCTTTTTCGCAGATGAAATCACTAATCTGGAATTGTTCTAGAACGCGTTGAAAATTATTTTAGTGGGTACTAGAAATGTTCTAAGCCCACATAAATATTTTCAGTTCGTACGGACGCTGAAAAATGTCATCGTGAATAGTGAAAGTGCTTTTTGGGAATTTTTATGGAAAGCACCTTTTGGGAATTTTCCCAAAAGGCTTCTAGAAGCCTTGGGCACTAAGGAAGCCCCCTTGGGGGCCCCCCCAAGGGGTGGCCGGCCATGGAGGGTGGAGCTCCACATGGCACTCCTTTTTGCTTTATTCTTTATGTAAATGACATAAAGTGGGGGTACTTTTGGTATTTGTGAATGCCAACTTTACCCCTTGGTTTTCCTATAAATAGAGGAGAGTGTGCTGCCCACAAAGATCATCCCTTGCTCTCATACACATGCCATGCATTATCTGGCTTCTTCTCTCCCTCCCACGAAAAGAGTTTCGTAGAGCCGAAAGGCTGTCTGGGTTCCGGCAGGAGCTAGTTCTGGACGGCGAAGCCCTGCCGGATAGCTAACACCGTATGTGTGCAACCCCATAGAGAGGTCGTAGTTTCGGTCTTTTGCCCGAGGGGCTGTTCGAGTGTCCTCCCGAAGGGCTGTCCGAGTCTCCGTTCGAGTTTCGAGGGTCCTCCCGAAGGGCTGTCTGCGACATCGTCCGGGGGACTGTCCGACCGCCTCCCGAAGGGCTGTCCGGCGAGGGAGTACATCCTTGCGGTTGGGAGGTTGTAAATCCTAGCTGCGGGGATCTGCACCAACGATCTCCACCGACTCTTCTTCCGCTGCGCTTCGAGTCGGTACGGATCAGATCAAACCTTGTATGCAGTCTCCATAGTGGTCCTGGGCGTGCTCGCTATACCGAATTTTTTTGTTTTCTGTCGCGTTCACTAACAAGTCAGTCATACAAATATTATCTGAGTACAGACATAGTTAGACAAGTTTTGCCTTAAGAAGGCTAGCACAAACAACGACTATAGATCAAAAGGCGTTGGCCTCCTGCCTGGGAGCCTCCGATCCTACTCCTGGTCGGCTGGCTCAATCCAGTAGTAAGTGCCCTCTAGACCCTCCTGGTAGTAAGCTCCGGTGGTGGCATCTGGCTCCTGGACTCCATCGTCTGATGTATCATCAAGGTGGGGTATATGGGGAAAAGAGAAAGTAAAGCAACCGTGAGTACTCATCTGAAGTACTCAGCAAGCAAGGATCTATACTACATATGCAACATTATCAATGGAGAAAGGCTGTATAAGTGGACTGGGCTGCAGAAATGCCAGAATAGAGAGAAGGCCTAGTCCTATCGAAGACTAGCATCTTCAAACATCTTCACAAGGCCATCATCTTGCAGCAGTAGAAGAGAATAGAATAGCATTTTATTTAGCAAACATGTTGAAGTACAACTTAAAGATCCTTCCTCGACTCCCAAGCGAGAAAGCGATCCCGAAGCTTCAATTAAGTAACAAGTATCCAGTTCAAGTAGTAGATCGGGATACACAAACTAAGCGTCCTTTCCGTAGGACCGGCTATCGATAGAAGATTCATCCCTGCAGGGGTGCACTACTGTTACCCAACACGCTCGATCAACTCTGGCCGGACACACTTGCTGGGTAATGCCCGTCCTCGGAAGATCAACACGAAGCAACGCCCTACCTAGGCTCGGCAGAGAGGTCAGCACGCCGGACTAACCTATGCACCCAGAGGTCTCGGGCCATCGCCCTGGGCACCCTGCGCGTTGCGAGACTAGCCGGGGTGCAGGCGCGACACTTAGCTCGTCAGTGAAGTATCCAGCCCAATCCCGACAATCTGCCCGCACGGTGAAATGTGACGTCAGACGAGCTTTCGGGAGAAACGTACATCGCAGAGGGTCCCATAACCATTATCCCGCGTGGTGGTAGTGTGTATAGGGCACGTCGACCCACTCAGATCACACAACCAAATCCAATAGGCTCAATTAGTATCTCGCGGAGACAATCAGAGTCTCTGATGCTCCGCCACAATATCACACTCGGGTGCCCTTCCGGCACACCCGACATCATAGATCCCCAGCGGGTACCCACCAGGGTGGACCCGCCTATAACAAAGGTCAAGTAAACGTGTGGTCATAACATCAAGGGGGAAACCCGAGGAATCACCCTCGGCGGATCCCACTCGACGAAATCATCAAGGTGAACGTATGAGGTATCACCCTCGAGGTTCACACTGAGGGGTCGCACGACAGAGTCGTATCGGAAGTGGAGAAGGAGGAATCACCCTCGATGACCACGACCGAACAGCCACACTGCAGAGTATTCATCAGGAGTGCGTTACGAGGTATCACCCTCGGCACTCGATAGTTACTACGCAGAGTCGTACAACTAAGGGGGTGTGAAGTGAGGTGTCGGTCTCTGGTCGACGATCACGTTGATCGAGTCGTCGATGATCAAGCAGGGGCAACAAGGGTAAGGTGGTGGGGTCACTGATGGTTCATTCCAACCTAAACTAAACAGTTTATCATAGGCAGGTAAGGTAGCAATGAACAGGTTACAACAGCAAGCTATGCATCAGAATAGGAGCATACATTAACAATAGCAAAATCTAATGCAAGCAGGAGAATAGAATGGGCGATATCTGGATGCTCAAGGGGGGGGGGGGCTTCTGGTTGCTCTGGCAAGATAAGGGAGATCGCCAACGGCTGCTCGTCGGTAGTGTAGTCGTATCCAGGTGCAGCGTCGTCGGTCTCAGCGTCTATCGAGAGAGAAGGAGGGGGGAGAGAAATAATAAATTCACGGCAATAATGCAAACAATATGCATGACATGCCTAAATGATATGCCGGGGTGTTCTACTGCCTAACTAAATGATTTAGTTAATTTAGGAATTTATTCGGATTTATTTAATTAAAGTTGGGCACTATTCATTTATCGAAATCGGTCTAAAAGTTCAACGTTTATATAGCTACGGGCGTTTGACAGGAATACGGAGGACGTATTCGGGTTCGTATTGAAATTCTGAGCAAGTTTCATGTATAAAGTATTTTCATCGGAGTTGCGGATTATTTTATATGATTTTCTAAAGTTTTTATTAATTTCTGGAATTTAATTAATTATTTAAATTAACATTATCCGAAACAGTGTAAGTTACGTCAGCATGACCTAAGCATGACGTCAGCAGGTCAACTGGTCGGCTGACCAGTCAAACCAGACAGGTGGGACCCACATGTCATACACTGTGGTTTAATCAAAGGGGTTAATTTAATTAACTGAACTAATTAGAGGGTGGGCCCCAGCGGTCAGTGACTGATTAGTATTATAATTAACTAATTAGCTAATTAACTAATTACTTATTTATTTAAAATCGTTTAAATGGGGTGGGGCCCAGATGTCAGTGACTGGGCCTGCCCAGTCAGCAGGGTCGACCCAGTCAACGGGTCAAAGTGGGGCCTGGGGACCCACTGGTCAGCGACCCAGGAGTGGGCCCCACATGCGCCACGTTGGCGGCGTCACCGGAATCACGCCGTCGACGATTTCCGCGGCGGAAGATCGCCGGAGCGGCTCGGGATTCGCCTACGGAGGGCCAAAACGGGCGCGGTCACTTGCGTTCTAGAGCTAGCGCTCGCGCGCGTCAAGTGGTGGCGGTGGCGGGGCCGGAAACGGCGTGTAACGTCGGCGGCGAGCCTCGCGGCGGGTGCCGGAGTTCGGACGGAATCGACGAAGCAGGGCGCCGTAGCTCGAGGTAGTGGGCTAGATATGCTCTACGCGTGCGGACGAAGCGGTGGGACTCATGCACGTGACCAAATGGTCACCGGAGCTTCGTCGACGACGAGGTCCGCGGCGTCGGGCTCGGGTTCACGTGGAGAGGTGGTTAGCGCGTGCGTGCGAAGCAACAGAGAGATGAGGAGGGGGGAGTAGCTCACAGCGGAGGCGCACGGTGGCCCGGTGACAGTTTTGGAGCAGCAGAGTCGTCGTCGGCGAGGAGGAAGATCTCCGGTGGCCGAGGAAGAAGACGACGACGTGGGGGCGATGCAGGGCGCCCGGAGCTCAGGCTCGTGGTCGAGGAGGTCGGGCACGTTGCGGCGGAGCTCGTGGACACGGAGAGGCGGCGAGAGGAGCACGGTGGCCGTGGCTACGTCGGGGTGGCGGCCATGGTTGCGCTCGGGCGAGGTGGGGAGCGAGGGAGGAAGGGGGGAAACTGGGCTAGGGTTCATCCGCGAGGTCGAGGGGGTCGCTCATATACCCAGCGCGCGCGCGGGGCGCTGTCGATCGCTCTTAGGGTAATGTGCAACAGGAATTTGGTGGGGGGAGTCTTAGACTATGTGGTGTGTTAGGGGGGCGATGTGTACGTGAGTTTTGTGAGGTGGTGCGAGTGTGGTGGAGTAGGGGATAGGAGATGTTAATATTAGAGAGGAAGGGGGTGGATGTAGGTGAGGGGGAGTTGTTTTTTAGTGTGTTTGTTTGTTGTGTTGGGAGGGGGGGTTGTTTAGTTAGGTGGGGGTGAGATTTTTCGTTTTTTGGTTTGTATTTGTGTTTACGGATTGGTGGGAATTGGCGTTGGGTCGGGGTGGGTGTGAATTGTTTTGGGGGTGTTCTGTAATTGAGGTTTGGGGGGGGAGGGAGTGCTTGTTGGGAATTAGTGTGTGTTTGTGAGAGGGATGAGTCAGAATGGAGGTTTGTGTGTGAAGGGGTTTGGTAGAGGAAGTTGCGGGGGGGAGGTTGTGCCGTTTTGTGTATGGTTTGGGTTAAGCGGATGGAAGTAGTTTTTTGGTGGGGGGTTGTTTTGTGGGTAGCGGTGGCGACGAGGGTGTTTTTGGCTGGGGGGAGTGTGGGTGCGTGTGGAGTTGGTGTTGGAAGGAGGGGATAGGGGGGTGTGTGGTCTGTATTTTATTGTTGTTTTTTTCTTTCCTCTTTCTTTTTCGTTCCTTTTTCTCTCCGTGTCTCTTTCTTTTCTTTTCTTTTCTTTTTTTTTTTTGTTCTCTTTTTTTTTCTTGTTCCTGCGTGCTGTAATCGGTGCCCGGCCGAGTGCACAGTAGATGCTTAGGCCTTTTTCTTTTGGGGCAATTCCAGTTCTGCCCCTAACTCGAACCCACTACTCAGTTTTGCCCCTAGTTTTCGGGTATGCTCAGTTTTGCCCCTCTGCCGTCAAGTCACCTTATAGAAATGCCCTTCCGTGCCTTTACCGTCCGGTCAAAGGGCTTTGACCGTCTGGGGAACAGTATCAAAAAAATATGAAATTTTGTGGGATCGAAGATACTCAGGTGCGCAAGGTGCGTGCAAATTTTCGTGCTGTTTGGACATTCCAGGAGCTCGTGGCAAAGGAAAATAGTAAATCTGTACGCCTGTGAACAGTAAATTTGGAAAAAAATAGCAAGAAAATTCAAAAAAATATAAAAAAAATTGGCATCCAAGATGCTCAGGTGCGCAAGGTGTGTGCAAATTTTTTTTGTGTTTAAATATTGTAGGAGCTCGTGGAGAAAAAAAACAAAATTTGGCTCAGAAAAAAACTTTGAAAAAATGCACTATTTTGTTTTTTTTGCTAGAGCTCCTCGCATGTCATTTGATCACAAAAACTTGCAAGCACTTTGCACACCCAAGCCTCTTTGATGCCAAAAAATTTCATATATTTTTGAATTTTCTTGCTATTTTTTTTAATTTACTGTTCACAGGCGTACAGATTTACTATTTTTCCTTTGCCACGAGCTCCTAGAATGTCCAAACAACACGAAAATTTGCACGCACCTTGCGCACCTAAGTATCTTCGGTCCCACAAAATTTCAGATTTTTTTGATACTGTTCACCAGACGGTCAAAACCCTTTGACCGGACGGTAAAGGCACGGAAGGGCATTTCTATAAGGTGACTTGACGGCAAAGGGGCAAAATTGAGCATACCCGAAAACTAGGGGCAAAACTGAGTAGTGGGTTCGAGTTAGGGGCATAAATGTAAATGTCCCTTTTCTTTTTCTCTTTTTCTGCTTCTTTCTTTTCTGTTTTGTCTCTTGTTTTTATTCCAAATAATTTTTGTAAAATAAGGCAACTATTCCATTAAATGTTTGGCACTATCTACCACTGTCCAAAATTGGTTTGTAGACAATTTGAATTCACACAAATTTTTATAATAATTAAAATGCATTAATCCTTGCTGTTTTGGTAATGTTAGTGCCACCTAATTAATTTATTAATTGTTGGTTTTAATTTTAGAATAGTCTCTGTATTATTTTTTATTGATTGAACATTTTAGTTTCTATGTTGGATAACTTTTATTTTCCACTTTCATTTAAATTTGAATTTGAGTTAGGAGCTGAAATGCAATATGATGCTAATGATGAATATGCACTATTAAACATGCTGACTTGTCATTATCAAAAGTGATTACTATGGCTAATGACATGGGGTGTTACATTTGTCGACCATCATAAGTGATTTCGGAGGCGAAGCGACCCGACTGTCGGAGCCGAACACCATGGTAGGGCATGCTGCTCGCGGCACGACAACGTGGAGGCGACCGTTGCTGGTGTGATGGCATCGTCGACACGTTGGATCCCGGCGGCGATGACGAGTGATGGGGGCGGCGACGACGATTCTCAGCGAAACGGCAGTCGAATGGCGTGGTGGTGGTCAAAATGGATAGATCGATGGTGGGGGTCGTGCATCCGACGTTGTCGGATGATGGGCCATAATCGGCCAGGCGACAACTAGTGCGGGCGGGCGGCGGGGCGCACAGAGGCGGAAAACGACCTGGATCTCGGTGACGGCATGCAATGACGTGGCGGTAGCGGACGCATTCAACAACAGAGGCGGCGCGCGGACGCAACGGCTGGGGCGGGACGGGTGAGGTTCATGAAGCGGTTGCAGCTTCGCGCAACGCAACTTGCATTTTGCGAGAGTTGCATGAGTGCTGCAAATATGTCGGGAAGGCCAAATTTTTAGGCTGGCCAAAAAAATTTGCAGCACCATTTGTAGATACATCATGTGTTGGAGCACCGATTTGGTCCTAAAAGCCCTAAAAAAAGTTTTTTTTTTGCACCATGCCCATTATACATCAAACAACATCTGTTGGAGATGCTCTGAAATAGTTACTATGAAATGTTCATGTAAAGTATGATTTTAATATGTGAAATTTGGGAAATATGTGGAATATGATTATTACATTATTGAAGTGTGAGTGTGATTTCTGAACTAGTTAGCTTTCTGAAATAATTGATTCATGATCTTGTAAATGCAATTCTTTATACACTTTTTTCTTGAAATAGGTGTAATCACCATTTTGAAATAATGAAATAGACAGGTTCATTTTTTGAAATAACTAAAATCACAATTTTTATTTTTCGCTTATACCCATTAAAAACAAGTGTAATCACTGGTTTTAAATAAGGAAATAAATTGAATAACTTATTTTGAAGTAGCTTTTTTAATAACTGAAATCATTTCTATGAAATAATTGGAATCACAATTTTAAAATATCTGAAATCACTTCTTCGAAATAGATGGAATCACATTTTTAAAATAGTTGAAATCAGTTATTGTAGGTAATTGAAACCAGTCTTTGAAAATAATTGAAAAATATTGATGGGGTGAATCATATTTCAAAAATTTACGGATGTGGTGAAATAATGGAAATCACTTTATTTAAGTGACATCTTTTCTGAAATAGTTGAAATCACTACTTTTTAAAATAGTGAAATAGTTTTTTTCTTTCAAAAAATACTTATTTGATGTGTTTACTATTTTCATATAAATACAAAAAAATGACATCGGAATATATACATTGCCCAGAATACGGAGGAGCGTAGAATGTGCAGTGCTGGATCGATGTGGTTGGCTAGCATAACCACTAGAAAACATTTTGGCACCTGACACTAGACAGCATGCCCAGAATACGGAGGAGCGTAGAATGTGCAGTGCTGGATCGATGTGGTTGGCTAGCATAACCACTAGAAAACATTTTGGCACCTGACACTAGACAGCATCTGCGGTGCCGAACTCAAATCATAACGTCCGATCTTCTGCAGCCAACCGAGCATGCATGAGTAGCTGGCAATCTGGCATGAGGAATGCGTCAACCAGTACAACCTATCTGAAAAGATCTGAAAAAACCAATCTGACAGAGTTAAGGCCATATTATATGCACGGACACGGCATGATGCCTCGATTTGTTTCTGCAATATTCTGGGTAAACTTGTCGGAGGAGCAGAAGTATCATGGTTAGATCGGCAGCAATATTACGATTCGATGGCAGCTCAAGTGCGGATTTTTTCAGGCAGACTTCGAGGTGAAACTCCCAACCCCACCCAATACCTCCGGGGAAACCCTAAATCAGTTGATCGGATGACGGCGGTAATCATGTGTCGTTACCCCCTTGGGGGCGGCATTCTTGGAGATGCACTCGTGCTCGAGGGACCAGCGGACAGCTTCTTCGGTGAAGCGATGTTTCTTTCTACATATTCATGACGGCAGTTCTCGGCGGCGTGGAGCAGTGGAGGCTCGACGTCAGATATGTGGCGATGGACACGCGCAGGAGGACGACGTTGTCTGGCGTCGTGGTGGCGTCGATGGCAGAGAGGCCTGACAAGGTCGATACGGCAGTATATGCTTTGAGGATGGATCGATGGAAGACAGAGGTGACGGCCCTTGCAGCATGTGCGTGTGGTACTCACTGAGAGTGCGCCGGACCGTAGTGTTACCCAGTCCCGCCTATGTGGCTTGGATGGGGCATCCGGCTTTAGATGTTAGGCTGTGGTGCGATGACTGTTTGGTATGTGGCCCGCCGCCCGGACATTCGGCACCCCTTCATCAAGAGGATAGGAGTAGCGATAGGTGTCGTCTAGATGATGGCTTCGGACTTACTGTTGTATTACTTTATAAGATCCTTGTGAATAATAAATAAAATGGCCGCATGCATCACGCAGATGCAGAGGCCGGGGGTGCATCCTCCTTAAAAAAAAAAAAAGACTTCGCAGTGCGTGCGGTTGCGAGTTCTCTCGAGCAGAAAGAAAGTAACCCAACATACTGCACTTCCACAGCACAATAACATCAACAGATAAAGTGTAAGAAAAGTTCAGATATTGCATTTCTGATCTACCAAGTGCACAGCAAGAATGTCAAGCTTTCTCGCCAAAAAAAAGTAAAAAATCTAGCAAGGATTCCCTAAAAAATCTACCAAGTACTACACATGAACGAATCTGTCAAGACCTAACTCTGAAGCCTGAAAGCCAGGGAAAAACTGGAGTCTTGGGCTTGAACTGAATACAGCGATCACTGATCTAGTCGTGGTGGCAGAGCAGCATGACGACGCACCGCCGGATGATGTAGAGCCTCGCCTTGTGCTCCCTCAGCATCCTGCTGAGGCCTCCTCCCCGCTTCCCTTGGCTCCTCGGCTTGCTCATCCTGGTTGAAGAACAGTCAAGGTGTTTCGCTTCAGAATAGAGTCGAGTCCGGGCTCTTCAAGTCTTTATGTCAGTGTGCTTTGATCTCATAGCATCTGGTGGGCTTTATATAGGGGAGGAGTCCCGGATCGCCGGCTCTCTTGGCTAGTTGTAGCTTGCAACGACATGTTCCATTGTTCAGAAAAATCATATGCCACTTCTCCGGAGTCTGGAGACGGCAGCTGTCATTCCACATGCACATGGGCATGGCATGGCACAGCTTGACATCTTGCGCGAACTCTGATGCAAGATCTTGGGGGCCATGTCTCCAAAATCTGTGGACCATCTGGTGCCTCATTAGTCCTTCTGACTCCGGTGACAGTGAGATATCTCCGGCTGGGATTTGCTCACCCACATGCATGTATGGATTGACCGCTAGACATTCCTACTTGTTTGGCATCCACTTGACCTGATTTGTCTAGCCCTGGGCATACATATCTCACTGTCTGAGAGATTCTGGTGAGTTGAGATCGTTAGGTCCTCCTGGACAACTGATCTCCCTGTGCTTATCAACTGCATTGAGCATTACAGACATGTGTATTAGTGTATAAGTTCCAGGCAACTGATCACGCCGTGTTTGTTTATCAATTGCATTGAGTTGTACAGCCATGTGTATTAGTGCGTATCACTGTAGACTGAACTTTTGCTTAATTCTATAAGTAGAGGCTGCATGCATTTCACATTTTATTCAGAAGAAAAAAGAGGGACCGAACCACCGAGAATGAGAATCACAAATTTGTGACCACGAGACAGTACATTTCGAAACGTGAAAACTTGGATTAGTTCATCAGATGAATCAATGATTGAAAATCAGAGAGGTTTCCAGTTCTGATTTTTTCCCCTTGCTATGGGAGCTTTTCTTTTCTTTCAAGTATGAATCATTGACTATGATAGCTTTAGGAAGCTTCGTATTATTTGATTGCATCAAAAGCTACCGTTTGTTTGACTGACATTTTCAAAACACATGTATGTGCCTTTTGTTCCGGCAACGTTAACGTTTGTAGCCACCAAGGTTTCATCAGTCAATTGGCTTGTGCGCCAATATAGCAAATGTTTCGCGTAGACGAGTAATCTCCGATGTCCGATTTCCTATAGGCCACTACTAGGCGCCGGCGCGCCGGCCCAACTTTGGGCCGGTCGTACCAGCAGCGTCCGATCGAACAACTCATAGCCGCACGATCTCTCCTCTTCTTCCACCAGGCATCTTCTTCTTTTACAAAAAAAACTTCCAGCGCCACCATGGATGAGCGATGCGCCCAGCCTGGAAGTACCGCCCCGGCGCGCTCACCTGTAACCGCCCTCCCCGCCGGCCGCCGGCGTTGCTGCCGGTCGCCGTCATGGTGGAAGCAAAAAAAAAAATACCGGATCCAGCAAAAAAAGAACATGGTGGAAGCAAAATTTGAAGCTGTTTCCAGTAAAAAAAAACATGATGGTAGCAAAACAATTTGCTGGATCCAGCTTCTGGTGATGCATGTGCTAGTAGTCGCTGGCTGGCTGCAGCATCTCTGCGTCTCCGGCTCGCCGTGGGTTCGAGTGCCAAGTAGCAAAAAATCTGAAAGCAACAAAAATCTTCCAGCAAAAAACTTCGCCGCGGGTCAAAGTCCGGTGGTCGGTTGAAGCAAAATCAAAAAATGCTTCTAGCAAAAACAAAATTAGGTCCTAGTAAAAACGATATGAGCATTTGAGAGCTCTGCATCTGATGAAGCAAAAAGTTATCTTGGTTCCAGCAAAAAAATACACCGGTTCCAGCAAAATCAAAAAATTGGTTCAGCAACAAAGGCATTAGCAAAAAAACGGCCACCCTCTCTTGCAGCTCCCCCAGTAGCCGGTTGCAGCTCTGGCGTACACGATTGCAGCTCCTGACGTCGAACGGCGTTGGATACAACACTGCTTGCCGCTGGATGTAGCTTCCCCGGCGAGGCACCAACTTTGTAGCACATACACGAGCTGATTGCAGCAGACAGGGGCACCAGTTCCAGCAAAAAACGAATATGTTCATCAAAATCGAATGGGGATGGTAGCAAAAAACAAAATGGGTTGTAGCAAAACAAAATGGTGGATCCAGCAAAAAATGTTGGGAATCATTGCATGAAAAACAAAAAAAAATCTACGCACACGCAATGATCTATCCATGAAGATGCATAGCAACGAGGGGGAGAGTGTGTCTACGTACCCTCGTAGACCGTAAACGGAAGCGTTTCACAACGCGGTTGATGTAGTCGAACTTTCTTCGCGCTCCAACCGATCTAGTACCGAACGCACGTCACCTCCGCGTTCTGCACACGTTTAGCTCGGTGACGTCCTCGCCTTCTTGATCCAGCAAGACGGGCGAAGTAGTAGATGAGTTCCGTCAGCACGACGGCGTGGTGACGGTGATGGTGAAGTGATCTTCACAGGGCTTCGCCTAAGCACCACGAAAATATGACCGAGGGAGTAAACGGTGGACGGGGGCGCCGCACACGGCTAAGACAATCTTCTGGTATTGTGTGGCGCCCCCTCCCCACATATATATAGGTGGGAGGGGAGGAGGCAGCCCCTAGGGCGCCCCAAGAGACCTGGCGGCAGCCCTAGGGCTGCTGCCTTGCCCTGCGCCCCCCCCTTTCCTTATATGAAGAAGGGGGAAGGAAAGAGGGGGGGGGGGGGAGGGAAGGAAGGGGGAGTCCTACTCCACACTTTCCTTTCCCTCCCCTCTTTCCTTCTCCTCCTCATAGGCTGACCTCTATAGGGGGCGCACCAGCCCCTTGTGGGCTGGTGTGTTCCCTCTCCTGGCCCATAAGGCCCATATCTTTGTCGGGGGTGCCCGAAACTCCTTTCCGGTGACCCGATAAGTACCCGGTGCCCTCCGGAACACTTCCGGTGTCCGAATACCATCGTCCTATATATCAATCTTTACCTCTCGACCATTTCGAGACTCCCCGTCATGTCCGTGATCTCATCCGGGACTCCGAACAACATTCGGTCACCAAATCACATAAATCATATAATACTATATCGTCATCGAACGTTAAGCGTGCGGACCCTACGGATTCGAGAACTATGTAGACATGACCGAGACACTTCTCCGGTCAATAACCAATAGCGGAACCTGGATGCTCATATTGGCTCCTACATATTCTACAAAGATCTTTATCGGTCGAACCGTTATGACAACATACGTAATTCCCTTTGTCAATCGGTATGTTACTTGCCCGAGATTCGATCGTCGGTATCTTCATACCTAGTTCAATCTCGTTACCGGCAAGTCTCTTTACTCGTTCTGTAATACATCACCTCGTGACTAACTCCTTAGTCATTTGCTTGCAAGCTTATGATGTGTATTACCGAGAGGGCCCAGAGATACCTCTCCGAAACTCGGAGTGACAAATCCTAATCTCGATCTATGCCAACTCAACAAACACCTTCGGAGATACCTGTAGAGCATCTTTATGATCACCCAGTTACGTTGTGACGTTTGATAGCACACAAAGTATTCCTCCGGTATCCAGGAGTTGCATAATCTCATAGTCGAAGGAATATGTATTTGACATGAAGAAAGCAATAGCAATAAAACTGAACGATCATTATGCTAAGCTAACAGGTGGGTCTTGTCCATCACATCATTCTTCTAATGATGTGATCCCGTTATCAAATGACAACACATGTCCATGGTTAGGAAACCTTAACCATCTTTGATCAACGAGCTAGTCTAGTAGATGCTTACTAGGGACACGGTATTTGTTTATGTATTCACACATGTATTTAAGTTTCCGATCAATACAATTCTAGCATGAATAATAAACCTTTATCATGAATAAGGAAATATAAAATAACAACTTTATTATTGCCTCTAGGGCATATTTCCTTCAATTACCCGGTTCCAGCAAAGCCCCTCGGTTCCAGCACAAACTTGCCGCCGCCGCCGTGGCCGGGCGCAACTTGGCCATGGCGATCGAAGCACCCTGGCTACGACGGCCATGGAGAGGTCGCGCATCTGGCTGCCTGCAGAGGCGGACAAGGTGACGAGCGTCATAGCCATGGAGAGGTAGGAGCCGCACGAGCACCATGGAAGGAGCTGCTCGCCGGGGAGATGGCCGCGCCGTGGCTGACGAGATTGGGATTGGGAGGAGAGAGACTTCAGGGGAACGAATGGCTGTAGTGCATCCTGAAGAGATAAGATGAAGAGGTAGACGGTGGGTGGTCCCAGATGCTCACGTAGTCATGTGGAGAGAAAACCTAAAGCTAGCTATGCGGCGCGACCGGCCGAAGCTTCGGCCGGCGCGCCGTCTCCAAACGTTTACCTTTCCTATAAATATAAAACTAGTTAATATCGTACGCCTTGCTGCGATATCAAGAATAAAATTAGAATATATGAAAATATTGCCCCCCCCCCTCACACACACATTCTTGTCATATATGAACCGTAATAGATCTACCAGTAAATGAAGGTTGGTTGCACGGTATAGTGCATTGTGACCTTCTCGTTTTCAGAGGAATGATTTGTTGTTAGAAAAATTAAAATTAAAACCGATGATGTTGAGGGCTTGCATGCCCTTAATGATGTCGATGACTTGCATGTGCTGGAAAAGTGGAGGACTAGGTGCCATATGTGGTGAGGTGATATATGTGTGCATGTTGAAATAAATAGAGGTAATAAAAATCAATTACTTGAGTATATATGATGACATAACCGAGTGATCCAATACCCAATCAACACAAACTAAAATGAAGCACTCACAAGTACTCCCTTCTTAAAGAAATATAAGAGCGTTTAAATCACTATTTTAGTGATCTAAATGCTCTTATATTTCTTTAGAGGGAGGACTAGTTAGTAATAGTAAAAACAAATGGACAAATACATAAAGGGGTGGTGGGACAAGTAAATGCAAGGGAATACAAGGGATGAGAGTAGGCAATCCCTCCCTCTTTATTTCAACTAACGCCTAATGAAACATTCACGTTAATCCACACCGCCTTAAGAAGAGAAATTGTCGGATTATGCAGAGGCCAGGGGCGATCCTCCTTCTAAAAAAAAGAAATTAAGAATCAACCAAGTCCGTTAGATCTTGATTGTTAGAGCCTACAAAGAGCCGTGTCCTTTGATTAGAAAGTAGATTCCATGGTGAAAGGATGTCTCTTTGAGAAAGATACACCCCTTGATGAAAAGATGTTTCTACTTGAAAAGACACGTCCATAAGTAAAAGACACCTCTTCGTGAAAATACACACCCCTTGAAATGATATATCTGAGGAATGACCTACTTAAATAGAATGAAAATAAACAAAATAATGGTTAGATAGTTGAAAGTGCTTTTCTGAGCTCGAGCTCATGTGAGCTCGAGTGAATAGTAAAATAAATATATAAAAATCAAACAATTTGGAATTTTTCTGTAGCAAACAATGCCAAATGTTTCTATTGCTCGCAAAGTTCCGTCACGAAATGACATTGGTGGAAGACATGGCAAAAAAAAACCGATGCTCCAAAAATCGTTTTTTTGCCACGTTTTCCACAAAAGTCATTCCATGTTGAAACTTTGCAAGCAATCAAAACATTTGTCTATGTGTGCAAAAAAACGCAGAACTTTTGGATTTTTTTTTACTTTACTGTTCACCCGAACTCATTTGAATTCGAGCTCAGCTTATTAACTTCTCGAAAGATCTGACTATTGATATTTTCTGATAGAAAGACTATACGAGAGACCCATAACAGAAAAACATCCCCCGTCGCATGGCCCTGGGTGACTCGGGCGCCGCCACCAAACCCTAGGCCCCCGCCCTTCCCCCTTCCTTTCTTGTCATGCCACCGCCAGAGGAAACCGTGGGGCAAAGCCTACACAATCGATGGCGATGGCGGGGATCCCTCTCGCGGTGGCCTCCGGCTCTGTTGGGCGGCAGATTTGGGAGGTGCATTGATGCGCGTTAGGGCCACGAGGATTCGACGACTGAAGGCTGAGCGCGACGTCCGCTCGTGGAGCACGACCAGTTACTTCCGGCGGTGTGGTGTCCTTGAGCTGCATCGGGGGTGTGGTGGAGGTGTTGTTGTAATGCCTGGATCAGGGCACGAGCCAGATGTAACGGTGCGGTGACTCGGGCGGTGGTGTGCAACGCCTCTCACCGAGATGGTACTCTGGGTCGTTGCGGTTGTACCTTGGCGCAGCACGGATTAGACCCGATCCGACGTTTCGTGGCATTGCTCCGGAAGTGCGGTCTATGGGCAGCTACTTGAGGCAAAGGGCATGGATGTGCAGGTCGACGGTCTTTGGTGGTGAGACTCCAGTGGCCACGATCACATCTGCATGTATGTAGGCGACAACGTCGGCCTGTTGCGTTTCGATATGGCGGTTCTCTGCTCGGGCGCGCAGGTGAAGACGTGGTCCTGCGCTGCTAGGTGATTGCCAGGACAGGACCTAGGATCTTGAATTTTCAGACCTAGCGGCAACAACGAGTATGTTTTGCTGACTGATTCTGCTGCCACAGACGAGGACAACTCTTGAGGATGGTGCGGGATGGATGGAGTGTCTTGACTTGGGATTTGGTGGTGTTGGGACCTTCCTCCTTCAATCTCCGTTGCAATGCGCGATAACAACCTTCATTGTTCGGTGATGGTGGTGGCCACCGACTCTTTTTGCGACTCGACTGCGTGCTTATGCGAGCATGGTCTTGACATGCATGGCATCTCACATCAAGACCATGCTATGCATGTAACTGCTGGATTGCGGAAAGTGGTGGTAACAACACATCATGACTTCGATTTTGGGGTGCTTCTCAAGCACCCATCTCAAGCTCCGGTGTGAAACACCGAGGTATGACCCTTATATTGGTTAAATCTAACAATGTTGATGTTTCCTGTGTTGTTATCTTGTTGTGGGCATTGCTAAGACTTGTTCTTCAAGGTGAAAATCCATGATATGGCCTTCGATAGTTGGATCCGGTGACGGCACCGCTTGAGCGACACTCCCTTATTGAGAGGGTTGTTTTTGGAGAATCCTTCTCGATGTTCTAGTGATGTCAATAGATGGTTGGTGCATATATGATTGTTGTCATAGATTGTTGATCATTGTTTTGATCGCTTCATAGTTTTTTACCCCACCAAGGCATAACTTCGGTCTTGTTTGGCTTTGCTAATTATCGGGATGATTTTTCTATTGTTGTGTTAGTGTTCGTTATGTGCAGTATATCTATGCAGAGTCCGGATGTGTGTATGTGCTTATTATGTTTGTATCTCCTTGATGCTCAACTTTAAGCTAATAAAAATCACCCTTTGTCGAAAAAATACAATGTAAATGTGAGCAACTTGATTTAAACCTAAGAGTAGATTTGTTGAAAAATACGGTGTAAATGTGAGCAACTACCGCACCAAAAGGTGGTGCTCGTCGCCATTAGGCTAGTCATAGTGGGGAGTAACTTAGACTAGGGTCATGCATATGACTCTAGCCTATGTTACTACTTTCATAGTGGCATAGTGCAAAGTAACATAGAAGTAGCATCATAGATGATTGCACTCATTAGATTGTAGACTCATTTTACCATGGGTTGCGCTATGTTACGGTAACATATTATGTTACCACAAACACCTCTCTTCTCATTAACTCCTAGCCACATAAGCAAATTTGTCTTGGAGCTTAAATTGTCTTAGCTGGATCTCAATATTTTACTACCTCTGCCAGACACTTATTTTGGGACGGAGGGAGTATGTCTTAGCGGTGTTAGAAAATAAATGTAACAAAATTTCAAAGCCACGGTCCTGCCTAACCAGGTCGTGGAGAAGAAGTCGTCACCGCTAGAAGAAGCAAAAATCAAAGAGTCAAGCTTCCATTATTTCTCACAGACCTCACGCCGACACTGAGGCCCCATCGACGCAATGGAGACAAGGTCGAATGACCAAATTGCAAAGGGAAGCTGCCGCCGCTGCTACGCCAACAAACCATGAAAACTATAACCTCACCAGCTAGAATAACTGACAGGAAAATATGACATCAAACCATAATGCCGCCACAGGCGACTGAGGTTAGGAGAGGCTTGAGTACACGTTATTCACATGACCGGCACCGCGGCCACCACAAACAACGTGCCGTATGGAATACTTTATTGTGCGCAGTTGTCTCCAATGCCGGAAGGGCCGAAGCAATGGACAACGAAAACCTACCTAAAAGCCCCTAAACGGGTAAATCTATAACTCCATCTGGTAGACCAAAGCCTCGCCCAAGGAGAGATGGCGGCGCGGTGCACCTAGAGATTGCCTCTCTAGGGTTTAGAGAGGAACAACTATTATGTTCCATTAGGCACACTACATTTTTTTGGATCCAGATCAAAGCACCTTAATAAACATAATAAAAATACATCAAGGTTTCTAGACCGAGCTGTTGATGCGCCGCTCTCCTACCGGAGCCAGCTTGACTTTGTGAATGAAAACTGGGAAGTCTTCGTCCATGTACCTCTAAGGACCAGTTCCCTGGAGCCGCAATCATCGCCATTGAATTCCTTGAATATATCTAAAGCACCTGGCACCGAATATCGCCATACGACGAGAAACCCTAACCTCACTGCACCAAGGAGACGACATGAATTTATGTCGGAGCTCCGCTGACTACATCCATATGGACAAACTCGAGGAGGATCGGAGCCCGGAAGACAAGCTGAAAGAAAAAGCGTCGCCATCCGCCTGAGCGCCGCACTTGCGTACTAAAAAGATCCTAAACTAAACTACTAGCCGGAGAGGAAGCACCGGGATTCTCCTCCCCGCCACCGGTCGCCCGAGCGGCATGCAGAGGGGCGGCGAATCTACGAGCTCGTCGGCAAAGCCTCGAGGGAAGAGTTTGTCCTAGTCTCTGGATAGGAGAGGAAACACTGGTCTAATAGGCTGATGGCTCGTATCCGCGTCAGTATTTCCCCGAAGAGGAAGGGATGATGCAGTACAGCTTCGATAGGTATTTCCCTCAGTTATGAAAGTAAGGTTATCGGACCAGTAGGAGAACCAAACAACACTATGTAAACGGTACCTGCACACAAAGAACAAATACTTGCAACCCGACGCATAAGAGGGGTTGTCAATCCCTCTCGGGTAAAAGATAGATTGGTTGGTATGATTTTGGATAAATAGAACTCGCGACAAACAAAATAAAATAAATAAAGAAAAAGTGCAGCAAGGTATTTTTGGGGTTTTAGAATAATAGATCTGAAAACAAAAGCAAATAAAAATAGATCTCAAAACAAATATGATAAAGAATAGACCCGAGGGCCGTAGATTTCACTAGTGGCTTCTCTCGAGAAAATAGCATACGGCGGGTAAACAAATTACTGTTGGGCAAGTGATAGAACCTCAAATAATTATGATGATATCCAAGCAATGATCATTATATAGGCATCACGTCCAAGATTAGTAGACCGACTCCTGCCTGCATCTACTACTATTACTTCACACATCGACCGCTATCCAGCATGCATCTAGTGTATTAAGTTCATGGAGAAATGGAGTAATGCAATAAGAACGATGACATGATGTAGACAAGATCTATTCATGTAGGAATAGACCCCACCTTGTTATCCTTAATAGCAACGATCAATACGTGTCTTGCTGCCCCTTCTGTCACTGGGAAAGAACACCGCACGACTGAACCCATCACAAAGCACCTCTTCCTATGGCAAGAAAAATCGATCTAGTTGGCCTAACTAAATCAAAGATTCGAAGAAGAAATAGGAGGCTATAAGTAATCATGCATATAAGAGATCAAAGAAACTCAAATAACTTTCATGGATAAATAGATCTGATCATAAACTCAAAGTTCATCGGATCCCAACAAACACACCGCAAAAAGAGTTACATCAAATAGATCTCCAAGAGACCATTGTATTGAGAATCAAAAGAGAGAGAGGAAGACATCTAGATACTAACTACGGACCCGTAGGTCTACAATGAACTACTCATGCATCATCGGAGAGGCACCAATGAGGATGATGAACCCCTCCGTGATGGTGTCTAGATTGGATCTGGTGGTTCTGGAACTTGCGACGGCTGGAATTGTGTTTCGTCGACTCCCCTAGGGTTTTTGGATTTTCGGGGTATTTATAGATCAAAGAGGCGGTGCGGGAGGCGGCCGAGGTGGGCACAACCCACCAGGGCGCGCCTGGGCCCCCAGGCGAGCCCTGGTGGGTTGTGCTCCCCTCGGAGCCCCCCTATGGTACTTCTTTAGCCCAATAGGTGTCTTCTGGTCCAAAAAAAATCTCCAAAAAGTTTCGCTGCGTTTGGACTCCGTTTGGTACTGATATTCTGCGAAGTAAAAAACAGGCAAAAAACAGCAACTGGCACTGGGCACTATGTCAATAGGTTAGTCCCAAAAAATGATATAAAGTTGCTATAAAATGATTGTAAAACATCCAAGAATGATACTATAACAGCATGGAACAAGCAAAAATTATAAATACGTTGGAGACGTATCATAGGCACACTACATTTTTTTGCGGTGAAAAAGGGAGCTTTATTTAGTTACTGATAGGATTACTATCGGTAGCCAGAAAGCTAATCAGAGCATCAGGGGCATCCGACAACCATGACTCGGTTCGGCGCTTCGCTCTTGACAAATAGGCTAGTCGATCTGCACCCCTATTTTGCTAACGATCAATACATAAAAGGACAAGCTCTCTCTCTCTCTCCCCTAACATCTCCTTAATTTCCTCCACTACATGGCCCGGGTATGACTTATTTTTCTCCTTCTCTTTTAGTATCTTCACAGCTCGGACGCGAGGTGTTTGCGATGTCAGAAATGGTGGCCCGAGTTTCGCCGGTGGCGGCAGCGGCGCTGGGTGAACCTACAGGCAAGTGCTGGAAGGCAGGGTGGGGCCTTCGGACTGGCACATCTCTCGATGATGCAAGTGGGGCCACCCATGACTGCAGTAAGCAGGTTGGACTGCAGGCCCAAGGATAAGGATATTCAAACTAAGCAGTTAGCCAGGGGAATTGAGAATGTTCTGTTGGCAAATGCGGTGGTGCCAGCTAGCATGGTGGGTACTCTGGCTTTGCCTGGGAGGACTAGCGAGGGGGCCCGTTAGGCCGATGCGAGTCCGCCGATTGGGCAGGAGGAGTCTGTGACCGTTTCAGATCCCAATAAGGGTAGGCAGGAAGTGAACGTGCAGAAGGAAGTAGTTGAGCCGGGGCCAATGGTGCGGTCGGTCGAGCCCATTATAGATGGCTGATACATCTCCAACGTATCTATAATTTATGAAGTATTCATGCCATGTTTACAATAATTTTATATGATTTTGGTATGATTTGATTAGAACTAACCCGGACTGATGCTGTTTTCAGCAGAACTACCATGGTGTCGTTTTTTGTGTAGAAATAAAAGTTCTCGGAATGGGCTGAAAATTTACGGTGATTTTTTATGGACCAAAAGACCCCCGAAGCACCGGAGCTGGGCCAGGAAGTGACCGAGGAGGCCACAAGCTTGGGGGGCGCGCCCACCCCCCTAGGGCGCTCCTCCCGAGCTCGTGGGCCCCTCGGGCACCCCCTGACTTGTTTCCAACACCAAAAATTCTTATAAATATAGAAACCTCCGAAAAGAACCCTAGATCGGAAGTCCGCCGCCGTAAGCCTCTGTAGCCATGAAAAACCAATCGGGAGCCCGTTCCGGCACCCTGCCGGAGGGGGAAACCATCACCGGAGGCCATCTTCATCATCCCGGCGGTCTCCACAACGAGGAGGGAGTAGTTCACCCTCGGGGCTGAGGGTATGTACCAGTAGCTATGTGTTTGATCTCTCTCTCTCTCTCGTGTTCTTGATTTGGCATGATCTTGATGTACCGTGAGCTTTGTTACTATAGTTGGATCATATGGTGTTTCTCCCCCTCTACCTTCTTGTGATGAATTGAGTCTTGCTCTTTGAGGTTTCGTTATGTTGGATTGAATATTGGATTTGAGAACACTTGATGTATGTCTTGCGATGGGATATCTGTGGTGACAATGGGATGTTCTATTGATTCACTTGATGTATGTTTTGGCACTCAACTCGCGGATTCCCGAGGTGACATTGGGGTAATCTATGCATAGGGATTGATGCACGTTTTCGTCCTACGTTCCTCGATAGAAACTTTGGAGTGATTCTTTGTTGCACGTTGAGGGATTGTTATATGATCCGATTATGTTATCATTGTTGAGAGAATTTGCACTAGTGAAAGTATGAACCCTAGGCCTTGTTTCCAAGCATTGCAATACCGTTTATGCTCACTTTTGTTACTAGTTACCTTGCTGTTTTTATATTTTCAGATTACAAAAACCTATATCTACTATCCATATTACACTTGTATCACCATCTCTTCGCCGAACTAGTGCACCTATACAATTTACCATTGTATTGGGTGTGTTGGGGACACAAGAGACTATTTGTTATTTGGTTGCAGGGTTGTTTGAGAGAGACCATCTTCATCCTACGCCTCCCACGGATTGATAAACCTTAGGTCATCCACTTGAGGGAAAATTGCTACTGTCCTACAAAACTCTGTGCTTGGAGGCCCAACACGAGTGTAACACCCTGGATTTTGCCCTTTTCTTTTTTCCTTTGATTTTCTTGGATTTCTTGTTTTGAATTACTTTTTCTGTGGCTATGTGGTTCTGAAACTTGGGAAGATCATGTCTTCCTAGGTTTTATAGTGGCTTGTCATCCTCATCATCATCCCAAGATCATGTCATTTTCATCCTTGACCTAATCCAATATTTCTTTTCTATTAAAGGAATAACCCTTTAAACCCTAGGTTGTGAAGCAACCCATCTTTTTGTCACTCCCAAAATTCTCAAATAATTCTCATAAATTGTTTGGGTCCTATCTTGCCCAAATATGGCAAAATATTTCATTGCCATGTTAAAAAATCATCCACCAATAATTCTTTTCTGATTCTGCCCTAAATGGTACTTTGCAAAGCAAGTGCTATTTATCTTTGCTTGATTGACCCCAAACATTTTGGACATCTTTTCCTGTCCATATAATTGCCCCATGCCAAAATTCAACTCAATTTGCCTAGTAAATATTCCTGAGCAATTTTTCAAAGTTCCTATCTGAGGGAAGCCTTTGTGAAGGAAGTACAAGCTAGGCGCATCCAAATGAGTTGAAATTTTGCAAGATTCTTCATATGATCAAATCATCACTCTCCACCAAATTTTAGCTCATGTAACTCAACTATGTGAGCCCAGCTCCAAATCTTGGTTTCTGGTCAGATTTTCAGTTTGTGAAGCAACCATATTTTATATTGCTTCATTTAAGCTAAAAATTTACCAGCACATTCTTCTATCTATATTTACTCTCTCCACCAAGTTTTGGACCATTTCATTAATCCATTTATCCTGTGCAATTTTCCCAAGTTTCTATCCAGAGAGATGCTATATGAAGCAAGTGCTAGTTTGGTATTTCCAAATGGCATGAAAATTCTACAGCAGCTTCATATCATCAAATAACACACCTCCTCCAAATTTCAGCTCATGACAATCATTTATGTGAGTGCTACTTCAAAATATACAAATCTGACCACTGGGTCACTTTCTACAGCAAGTGCTAGCTAAACCCTTCCTCT
Organism: Thinopyrum elongatum; assembly: GCA_011799875.1. Lineage (NCBI taxonomy): Eukaryota > Viridiplantae > Streptophyta > Magnoliopsida > Poales > Poaceae > Thinopyrum > Thinopyrum elongatum. Next base: position 372,700,551 of record CM022299.1, on the reverse strand, counting down.
TAAGCTGATTCTTGGTCATCTCAGTCATCTTAGTATGCGATCATCACCAGACAAATCCGTTCTTTTGTTCCCAAGCTTGTGTCCCCACAGCACAGCATAAACACTTTGCTGCTGAGATGTTTTGGAACCTCCTGTCAATCTCTTCTTTGCCCCTGGACCGAATTATTTCTTCGTTTGGACTAAGGGTAGCAAGGTCCATCCACTAGACATGGTCGGCCCGGCCAGAACGCGCCGCTTGCACCAATTCACGCAGTGATCACGCTTGCGTCATGCTAATAGGAAGCTCTGGCTCGTTCCGGCCGCTGTGCTCGTCCGCTCCCTCGTCGTCTCGACGTCCAACCTTGTCCAGGAGCTCCCCCGTGCTTGTCTGCGTCATCCCGTGACCGGGCCCCCTCCTGGTTCGCCATGAATGCGCCGCTAGAGCCGTGCCCGTGACGCGTCCGGCTCCTGTCCTCCATTAGAGCTCGGCTTGAGCTTGCCCGTGATGCTCTAGAGTCTTCCCCGTGGCTATATAAGAGTGCCCCGAGTCCTCCCGCACCTCACTCACTCCTCCCTCGCCTCATTTTTCCTCCGGAGCGGCCTCGCTTCGCCTCTGTCCGCTGCCATCCGCCATGGCCGCCTCGGTCTCTTCTTGATTCCGGCGAGCCTAGTCCTCCTCTCCTCCTCCTGAGCCTCCCTCTAGCTTCACCTCACTCCGGCGCACCACCTCACCACCTCGCCCCTCGCCGGAGTCCACCCTGGCCGCACGCCCCAAGTCCGGCCATCGCCTCCACCTCTCGGCCACCATTCCAACCGAGCCGTCCGGGCTCTCTCTCTCCCTCCCGACCACGCCAACAGCCTCACCGGAGTCCGGCGCACCTTCCACCACCCTCCATTCATCGCCGGAGTGGCCGCTTCGCCGGAGAACCACCACCGCCCCCACCTCTCTGTCCTCCTCCTGGCGCCGCCCGTCGTCGCTGTCCCGCTCCTCCCCGGCGCTGCCTTCTCCTATGAATGGATGCGCCTCGGCCTCCCGCACCCGCCGGTGGTCGCCGCTCGGCCGGAGACAGCCTAAGCTGGCCGGCCCCCCGGCGCCCCTCTCCTCTGTTCCCCTCCTCTGTCCCGTGCGGGACAGGAGCGAGGAAGAAGATGACGAGCGCCCTGGCCCCCTCCCCTTGCGCGTGGGACCCTCCCGTCAGTGGCACAGCCGGCCGCTGACGTGGATAAGTGGAGGCACGTTTTCTCTTATGCGCTTTCCCCTTCTGAAGGCGTATTCCGCGAAATACGTTTTCCGTTTGAGGAAACGTACTTCTGTTGTTCTTCGGCTGAAAATACGTTTTCTTTTGCAGAAGGCGTAATCTGCCCGAAGGCGCTTTCAGTTTTTCCTCCTAGGGACTTGTTTGTAGTAGTTTTTATTACAAATTAGTCCCTGTTCTTCCACCCTTCGTATCTCCGCGACCGTAACTCCGATTGAGGTGAAACCAACGCTCACTTCTTCGTCTCGTCGAACTCTTTCTGTTGGTAACATTTTCACTAGGTTGTCCCACAGTGAAAATGACCATTATGCCCTTGCTTCTAATCAGCCCCCTTCGAGAGAGAACCGTCGTTTCGCGGCTTCACCGCACTTCTTCCCGGAGTCTCCATCACCTCCAGGCAAGCCACAACAGCCACTTGCATGATAGCCATGCAGTAGCCTTGATTTCTACTTGAATATTTAATAAAAGTTTGCCTGTTATCTGCCTGCTTGTTTGCTACTACTGTCGTTGTTTCGGTTATGCTCGTGGTTTCATGTTCACCTTCATGCTATGCTCCGATGTTTCTTGTTATCTTGTACTACTTGCTAGTATCATGTTCACATGTTATGCTTGGTAGTAGTAGCACATGCTGGTAGTAGTGATGTTCAGTCTGATGCATGTTTACCGTCTGTTATCCAGTACCGTTGCTATGCATGTTCCTTTGCATCTAGTTGGTTACATGCTTACTTGGCAGTATTCTTGCATGGTATTTATTTATGATGCTAGTAGTCATGCTATGCTCATGTGTAGTGTTATACTCACGCACGTCAGTATGCCATGCTCATTTGGTTAAATACTTCATTGTGGTTATGCTCGATGATTATGTTGCACCTCCATGCTTATGTTGGTATCATGCTCATGCATTATAGTTGCATCATGTTATTTTAATATGGCTCAGCTCATTGCATTCAAGTTTAACCAGATAATAATGAACATGAACAACTGTTGGCTGAGTCATGGTGCCACCAAATCGAGCTGACCAGTGCAGCCACATTTGCCTTTTATGGGAAGGCCCTAATGCGGTCTATTGTCATGCCTCTCGCCGGTGCCTCCAAAGAGGGAAGGTTATGGGCGCGCTACCCTGATCAGGTAGGCAGACATAAGCCTTGTGTGCCCGTTGTTGTTGTACCCGGGTTGTCCCCGTTTGGGACCGTTTATGTTTTGCCACGACGGTGGCCGACCACGTAGGTAGCGGATTTCACGAGTTGACATCGGGGCCACCCAGGACTTAGCCCAAAGGGGAGTTTGTCGGAGTGGCTGGGAGAGTGTGATGGCAATAGATCGGTTTTGTCGGAACGCCGTTGGTCCACCCGAATGGGAGTGCGAGGCCATGGGTTCCGTGGTGTGGGTACAGTGTGCTAACCTCTACAAAGTGTGTGTTAAATCTATCGATAGTCGCGCCCGTGGATATGGGCCCAGTTCGTAGCCGGTCACACTATGAGCCAACTATAATAATAACTTGATTAATAACAACCCCAGTTCGATGATGAGAAAGAAATTGGTGTGATCGAGAGAGGATCACGGAGGTATCGTGGATACCGAAGTTGGCTGATTTTTTATGTGATCGTGAGAGGATCACAACGGTATCATGGATACCGAGGTTGGTAAGTGGATGTATGAGATGGTTACGAGGTAACCGCCGAATAAGAGTAAGTTGGTGCGTGATAATGTTAACTTGTTGCATGTAGTATCATCATGTTCATATGCTCATGCCATGCTAAAGTTGTATCATGTTCACCTTGTGCATGCCATGTTGTTCTGTTAGTATCATGCTCATGATTGCTTTAACCTGCTAATGCCATGCTGTTGTTTGTCTTGACTGCTTTTGGTTAGTTGTGAGCTTGCAAGTACATTCAATGTACTGACCTGGCGTGTCATGCCAGTTTGCAGGTCGTGCCCGGTTTGCTTGCTTGTTTGGTGTGGTTCCTGTGTTCGCGAGCTAGGATAAACGTTCCAGCCAGAGTCCCTGCGGAGTGGAGTCCATCATCGTCGTTCGTTGTTTCGCTGCCAGTAGTGGTTCCGCTGCCTCGAGTTGTCATGCTGCTTGCATAGAGCAACTGTGGTTGGCGTAGCATCGCCGTGCCGGTGTTATTCATTGTAATATCGAAGACCTTGTATTCGTATTCGTGTTGTAATAGAGAGCTGGTTTGTTCTATGCTAAGCAGTGCCGTATTCCAGAAGACTTCACCTCGATCTCTGGGCTGGAATACGGGGCGTTCCGGTTTCTCTGAGCTGGGGTGCCACAACGACTCTACAAGAAGAAGGTCATGACTTTATTTAGTGATGAATCCACTATGTTGGAAGAGGTTCCAATTGATTATGAAAACAAAGTTGCTATCTATGATGATTATTATGATGACATGTATGTTATAAAGAATAATGATAACCATGAAATTTTTCGTCATGATTTTAATTTTCAATTGGATTATGGCTCACATAATAGTTATTTTGTTGAGTTTGCTCCCACTACTATTCATGAGAATAAATTTGCTTATGTGGAGAGAAATAAAATTTCTATGCTTGTGGATCATGAAAAGAATGCTTTATGTGATAGCTATATTGTTGAATTCATTCATGATGATACTGAAAATTATTATGAGAGAGGAACATATGCTTCTACATATTGCAATGATATCAAGTTTCCTCTCTATGTGTTGAAAATCTTAAAGTTATGCTTGTTTTGCCTTCCTATGCTAATTGATTTTTGTTCTCATAAATTGTTTACTCACAAAATCCCTATGCATAGGAAGTGGGTTAGACTTAAATGTGCTAGTCATATGCTTCATGATGCTCCCATTATGTTTCAATTATTATCTTTTATGTGAGCATCATTGAAATCATCATGCCTAGCTAAAAAGGCATTAAAGAAAAGCGCTTGTTGGGAGACAACCCAATATTTACCCCTACTGTTTTTGTGTGTTCACATGATCAAGCTACTATAGTAATCATGTTTTATAGCTTTTTTTTGAATAAAGTGCCAAGTAAAGCCTTTGGGATAGTGTGGTTGATAGTTGATTTGATTCTGTGCAAAAACAGAAACTTTTGCGTCCAGTAAAAAAATTGTTAAAATTCACTGGAACTTTAAAAAACTCTGAATTTTTTTACATAGGATTGATATAAAAATTGTATATGTTTTCCTAATTTTTCAGAATTTTGGAAGTAACATAAGTATGACTATAATTCAGATCTTTACAGACTGTTCTGTTTTTGACAGATTCTGTTTTCGATGCATAGTTTGCTTGTTTTCTAGTTTCTATGGCTTATATTGCTCAAAATAAATTTTAGAAATGATAGGGTACAGTAGGCATCATGTGAGAAAAAGTTTGAATCTTGTCTTGACAGTACCAAAGTGAATGATTTGTTTTATCATACTAACCCATCTCACGAAGTTCCGTTAAGTTTTGTGTGATTGAAGTTTTCAACTTTTGGGTGAGATATTGATTACCCACAAGTATAGGGGACCGCAACAGTTTTCGAGGGTAGAGTATTCAACCCAAATTTATAGATTCGACACAAGGGGAGCCAAAGAATATTTGTAAGTATTAGCAGCTGAGTTGTCAATTCAACCACACCTGGAGATTAATTATCTGCAGCAAAGTGATCAGTAGCAAAGTAGTATGATAGTTTTGATAATAGTAGCAGCAGCAATAGTAACGGTAATAGTGATAGCAGTGATATTGTAGCAAGTGCAACAGTGACAGCAGTAGTAACTTAGCAGAAACAATATGTAGGAAAATCGTAGGCATTGGATCGGTAATTTGTTGGATGATATTCATCATGAGACAGTTATAACCTAGGGCGATACGGCACTAGCTCCAGTTCATAAATATAATGTAGGCATGTATTCCGTAAATAGTCATACGTGCTTATGGAAAGAACTTGCATGACATCTTTTGTCCTACCCTCCCGTGGCAGCGGGGTCCATATTGGAAACTAAGGGATATTAAGGCCTCCTTTTAATAGAGAACCGGAACAAAGCATTAACACACGATGAATACATGAACTCCTCAAACTACGGTCATCACTGGGAGTGGTCCCGACTATTGTCACTCCGGGGTTGCCGGATCATAACACGTAGTAGGTGACTATAACTTGCAAGATCGGATCTAGAACATAGATATAATGGTGATAACATAAACGGTTCGGATCTGAAATCATGGCACCCGGGCCCAAAGTGACAAGCATTAAGCATGGCAAAGTCATAGCAACATCAATCTCAGAACATAATGGATACTAGGGATCAAGCCCTAATAAAACTAACTCGATTACATGATGAATCTCATCCAACTCCTCACCGACCAGCGAGCCTACGAAGGAATTACTCACTCCCGGTGAGGAGCATCATGGAATTGGCAATGGAGAATGGTTGGTGATGACGAAGATCGAAGATCCCCCTCTCCGGAGCCCCAAACGGACTCCAGATCTGGCCTCCTGATGAAGAACAGGAGACGGCGGCGGCTCCGTCTCGCGAAACGCGATAATTCTTTCTCCCTGATTTTTTCTGGAAAAATAGGATTTTATAGTCGGTTTTAGGGTCTGCGGGGCCACCAGGGGGGGACAACCCACCTGGGCGTGCCCTGGTGGGTTGTGCCCACCCAGGTGCCCCCCTCAGGTGGCTCTTGGCTCCAGAAATTCTCTTATTTTGTATAAAAATTCCCCGCAAAGTTTCGCTCCATTCCGAGAACTTTTATTTCTGCACAAAAACAACACCATGGTAGTTCTGCTGAAAACAGCGTCAGTCCGGGGTTGGTTTCATTCAAATCATGCAAATTAGAGTCCAAAACAAGAGGAAAAGCGTTAGGAAAAGTAGATACGTTGGAGACGTATCAGATATCGACATGAGAAGAATAAGGAGTGACAAGACCATAAGCTTGGGGATGCCCAAGGCACCCCAAGGTAATATTCAAGGAAGACCCAAGCAACTAAGCTTGGGGATGCCCCGGAAGGCATCCCCTCTTTCGTCTCCAACATTATCGGTAACCTCACTTGGAGCTATATTTTTATTCGTCACATGATATGAGTTTTGCTTGGAGCGTCATTTTATTTTATTAGGATTTGCTTGCTGTTATTTAGAGTAATGTTTTGCATCTTTTATTTCAATAAAAATGTTAAGTATAGCCTTTACCATGCTTATTTTGCAAGTCTAAATGTTGTTGTTTGAAAACAGAAAGTTTGTTGTTATGTTTTGAATATTTGTGAATAGTCAGAACATGATAAAATCTTGCAATTTTTACACGTGAGCTATAACAAATTTTCTACAGTGTGGTAACTTTTTAGAATTTTTGGAGTCAGGGAAGTATGAGTATAATTGCACTCTTTACAAACTATCCTATTTAGACATATTGCTGTTATGTTTGCATTGTTTGCATATGTTTGCTCGTCTAATGATTCTATTTGAGGATAGGAGTATTAAATATGCAGAGGCATTTAGTATGCAATTTTAAATAATATTTTTAGTGATTTGCTATAGTACAGAATGATAAGGTTTTGCATTTGATTTATACTAACTTATCTCACGAGTTCTAGTTGAGTTTTGTGTGGATGAAGTTTTTAAGATTTAGGGAAACCGTGATATAAAAGAAATTAAGAAGACACAAAAGCTCAAGCTTGGGGATGCCCAAGGCATCCCTAATATTTCAAGAAGTCTCAAGCATCTAAGCTTGGGGATGCCCCGGTAGGCATCCCACCTTTCTTCATCAACAATCATTGGTTAGCCTCAGTTGAGCCTAAGTTTTTTGCTTCTTCACATGATATGTGCTATCCTTGGAATGCCATTTTATTTTGTTTTGCTTGCTGTTTTAATAATATCCCAAGATCTGAAATTTCTAAATGAGAGAGGGTCTTCACATAGCTACCTAATTGTTTTACTACTCATTGATTTTCACTTATATCTTTTTTGAGTAGTTTGTCATTTACTCTCGTGCTTCACTTATATCCTATGAGTAAATGGTTGAATGAATTGAATATCATAAATATGAAATTATATATGTTTCATATGCTTATCCCATGGGGAGTAATGACTTCACATATAATAAGTATAGGTGGTAAATTTATTGAAAGTTAGCAAACACAGCATTGGTCACTTGAACAATTCATGAAAGAATATTGAAGGAAGAGAGATTCCACATATAAATATACTATCTTGGACATCTTCTATGATTGTGAGCCCCATTAATTATTTTCAAACTTGAGCAAATTAGTTGAAGCTGGACAAGAAAGATAACATAATGAGTTATGTTTGGGTATATTTGTATAGAAGTTATATTGTTATGGATCCTCCAACATGTGGTGCTTACTTAGGATCTTTTGCTAGCCAAAAATTCTTACTAAGTAGAAATACTACTTGTGCATCCAAAAAACCCTTAAACCCAGTTTCTTGCCATGAGAGTCCACTATATCTACCTATGGATTGAATAAGATCCTTCAAGTAAGTTGTCATCAGTGCAAAAAGCAATAAAAATTGCTTCTAAATATGTATGCTCTTTTATTGTAAGGGAAAATAAGCTTTGTACGAACTTGTGATGGTGAAGAAATAAAAGCGACGGATTGCATAATAAAGGTTGTTGTCACAAGGGGCAATATAAAGTGACATTCCTTTGCATTAAGAGTTTCCACATCCAAAAATAAAAAGCGCATGACAACCTCTGCTTCCCTCTGCGAAGGGCCTATCTTTTACTTTTATGCAAGAGTCAATAGTATGCTTTCTCGTTCCAACCTCAATTATTCTTTAGTTGGCAAGCATCATGTGGTGGGGAAAGATCTAAGCACATATGACCATTCAAATATATTTGATCATGAATTATTATTGTTGACCACTATCTATATGATAAACATGTTGGGAGGCGAAACATTAAGCCCCTATCTTTCTCTGTGTTCGATGGATCCTATTTGTTCTAAAAATATGCTTTGAGTGGTAGCAATCATGGAATACTATATGATAGTTGAGTATGTGGAATTTGCTAAATCAAAGCTCTTACATAGACCCTTCCTGAAATAAGATGAATTGCAATTGTTTGATGACTGAGAACGTAGTTTGTTAGTTTTCAAGAAAGTTTATGGTTTATACTTTAACATGTGAATAGCTTGCTACTTGATCATGAGAAGTTTTATGAAATGAGCTACTGTTTATAATATATATTGATGCTAGAAAAAGTGTTTGGAATTATCATTGATCAAACTTATGCACTATGCTAGCATTCACACTTCATAAATTATTTCTTTTATCATTTACCTACTCGAGGACGAGCAGGAATTAAGCTTGGGTATGCTGATATGTCTCGAACGTATCTATAATTTATGAAGTATTCATGCCATGTTTACAACAATTTTATATGATTTTGGTATGATTTGATTAGAACTAACCTGGACTGACGCTGTTTTCAGCAGAACTACCATGGTGTCGTTTTTTGTGCAGAAATAAAAGTTCTCGGAATGGGCTGAAAATTTACGGTGATTTTTTATGGACCAAAAGAGACCCCCGAAGCACCAGAGCTGGGCCAGGAAGTGACCGAGGAGGCCACAAGACTGGGGGGGGCGCCTCCCAAGCTTGTGGGCCCCTCGGGCACCCCCTGACTTGTTTCCAACGCCAAAAATTCTTATAAATATAGAAACCTCCAAAAAGAACCCTAGATCAGAAGTTCCGCCGCCGTAAGCCTCTGTAGCCATGAAAAACCAATCGAGAGCCCGTTCCGGCACCCTGCCGGAGGGGAAAACCATCACCGAAGGTCATCTTCATCATCCCGGCGGTCTCCATGATGAGGAGGGAGTAGTTCACCCTCGGGGCTGAGGGTATGTACCAGTAGCTATGTGTTTGATCTGTCTCTCTCTCTCTCTCGTGTTCTTGATTTGGCACAATCTTGATGTACCGCGAGCTTTGTTACTATAGTTGGATCATATGGTGTTTCTCCCCCTCTACCTTCTTGTGATGAATTGAGTCTTGCTCTTTGAGGTTTCGTTATGTTGGATTGAGTATTGGATTTGAGAACACTTGATGTATGTCTTGCGATGGGATATCTATGGTGACAATGGGATGTTCTATTGATTCACTTGATGTATGTTTTGGCACTCAACCCGCAGATTCCCGAGGTGACATTGGGGTAATCTATGCATAGGGGTTGATGCACGTTTTCGTCCTACGTTCCCCGATAGAAACTTTGGAGTGATTCTTTGTTGCACGTTGAGGGATTGTTATATGATCCGATTATGTTATCATTGTTGAGAGAATTTGCACTAGTGAAAGTATGAACCCTAGGCCTTGTTTCCAAGCATTGCAATACTGTTTTTGCTCACTTTTGTTACTAGTTACCTTGCTGTTTTTATATTTTCAGATTACAAAAACCTATATCTACTATCCATATTACACTTGTATCACCATCTCTTCGCCGAACTAGTGCACCTATACAATTTACCATTGTATTGGGTGTGTTGGGGACACAAGAGGCTCTTTGTTATTTGGTTGCAGGGTTGTTTGAGAGAGACCATCTTGATCCTACGCCTCCCACGGACTGATAAACCTTAGGTCATCCACTTGAGGGAAAATTGCTACTGTCCTACAAAACTCTGCACTTGGAGGCCCAACACGAGTCTACAAGAAGAAGGTTGCGTAGTAGACATCAATGGCGCGCAGAACAAGGAGGGGGCCCAGCCTTCGGACGGTGCGCGGACCACATGCGAGGGGGATGGCACTGTGGATCACCTGCGGCCTGCTATGGAGACTACCCAGGAGGTGATGCCCACGATGGAGACGCCACTGATGCAGACAATCCGCATGGAAGTGCGTGAGGTACCACAGGAGGCTGGCAACGTGGACATACAGCAGGCGGATGGGTGGGACCCGGTGTCAGATGTGCTTGGTTTAACCAATCTAGCCAATGCATTGTCAAATACGCGGCCGCCGAGCACTGAATCATTGGAGAGTGCGCGGGCTGGGGAGGCGGTCGAAACAACATTGGATCCTGTTTTGGCCGGTACTGCCTTGGAGCCTTCCGTGGGTCCTATCGTAGCTGCATGTGCTCGTGATATGACTACATCCAGCGCCATGCAGCAGTTTGGGCATGGCACTCTTGTGGTGGCACAACTTCCGGACGAAAGGCTTTCGAATAAAGAACAAGTCACGATAGGTAATATCAAGTCCTTTTGTGCGGGGCTCCTGAAGAAGCTGGCCCCACCTCTGCTCAAGGAGATTGAAACAATGAAAGGAGACTGGGCGGGGCAGGATCCCTTCACACCCCGACGCAACACAAGGTCGGTCTGTAGCACGATCAGATCCAAGTCTAAGGCCACGACGGCAGAGACGGTGCTACTTAAAACTCTAGGCATTGCTCATGATGATCTAGTGGTCTCGGAAGGAGCCCTGGACACTCTTCACAACATGTTTGATTCCCCTCTTCAAGAATCGTAGCTCCGTGCCATCGCGACCATATTTGGGAAGGCAGTGCCAATCAACCTCACAGGAGAATTTGACGAGTTGGTGGCCACGTCGGCCTAGTGTGGGCGTGTGGGCTTGTACTGACATTGGAGTCTTTCATTCCAAATGTCGTACACCCCGTTGGAGTTGGTGTGTTGTAATAAGCGTGGACTTAACAGTCCGGCTAGGAGAGATTCTCTTAGAGAGTTGGCGGATACGATGAAGGTCGCCATTTGGTGTATCTTAGAGACTAAACTAGAACTTGTAGATCAGTTTGTGATAATGCAATGTCTTGGGCCATCTTATGATGGTTTTGCATATCTCCCTGCCTTGGCGACTCGGGGTGGTATTTTCATTGCTTGGGACTCCTCAAGGGTGAGGCTTTCCAATCTGGTTAATGACACAGACTTTCTTACTTGCTATGTGACACCTTTGGAGGGAGAGCCATGGTGGGTTTCGGTGGTCTATGGTCCACAAGAGGATGCTCAAAAGCTCATTTTTCTCAATGAGCTGTCGGAGAGGAGACAGCTATGCCGGGAACATGGATGGTCATTGGAGATTTTAACATGATCCTTGTGACGCCCCCGGCTTAATCATGCACTAATCATACACGCAAATGCACACGATCAAGCCTAAGGACTCACTTGAAGATATCACAACACCACTCTAGACACAAACTAAAATAATACAAGATTTATATTACAAGCCAGGGGCCTCGAGGGCTCAAATACATAAGCTCGCTTACAAGCGTTAGCGGAAGCATCAGATATCTGAGTACAGATATAAAAGATAAAGCAGATAGGCCTTTAAAAGGTAGGACAAAGAAAACACTATGATCGAAAAGGTGCAGGCCTACTGCCTGGGACCCTCCGAACCTACTCCTCGTCGTCAGCCAACTCGTAGTAGTAACCACCCTCGGGGTAGTAGTAGCAGTCGTCGACGGGGGCGGCTGTCTCAGGGGCTCCATCATCTGGTTGCATCAAACGGATATGGGAAAAAAGAGGAAGCAAAGCAACCATGAGTACTCATACGAAGTACTCAGCAAGCAAGGATCTACACTACATATGCAACATTATCAAAGAAAAGTTGTATATGTGGACTGGGCTGCAGATATACCAGAATAGAGAGAAGGCCTAGTCCAATCGAAGACTAGCATCTTCAGCGGTCTTGCAGCATTAGAAGAGTGTAGATCGGCACAATATAAAGTAGTAGTAGCATTAAGTATCAACCTCGGCCAGAGATCCTTTCTCGACTCCCTGCGAGAAAGCAATCCCAGAGCCATACTATCCATTTCTCAACTCAACATTATGTTCTAGTTGTATCGATCGGGATACAACTCCGAGTGTCCATTACCGAGGATCCGGCTATGCATAGATTAGTTCTTCCCTGCAGGGGTGCACCAACTTACCCACCACGCTCGCTTAACTCCGGCCGGACACACTTTTCTGGGTCATGCCCAGCCTCGGCCAAACGACACACCGCAACCCTACCTAGAGCTCAGTAAAGAGGTCCCCGTCGGTCTATATCCTAAGCGCTCAGGGGTCTTGGGCCATCGCCCTTTGCACCCCGGGTCGTTGTGTGCAGGGTGGATACCAGAACCACCCGTGAAGTGGATGGCACGATCCGACCGTGCCACAATGCTGAACTAGACGTCTGACAGAGCTTTCGGCTGATGCCACGATGCAGAGTACCCATATTTATTCCCGCGTGATGGTTAGTGCTCTCGGGCCAGAGGCCCACTCGGATCAAATATCCAAACCGTTAGTGTATTGGGGGTGTGCGGTAACGAGCAGAGACTCACGATCGATGTGACCCCGTCGCCCCGTCTCGAGGACTTGCGGCAAGGGCTAAGAATGCCCGGCCACGCCTCGTATTTATCTCTCGGGTACCCTCCAGGTCAACCCGTCTCCCCATCACTCGCATCTTATGCTCACTCGGGTACCCCTCAGGGTCGACCCGACTTTCCAAATAACAGTTGTAAACTCCAAGTATCCGTGTGTCCATAACATCAGGGGAATCCGAGGTATCACCCTCGTTGGATTCCTACTCGATGTATCCGTCAAGGTGAACTCGGAGGAATCACCCTCGATGGGTTCACACTTGAGGTGTTGCACGACAGCGTCGTTATCGGGAGTGGTGAAGAAGGAATCACCCTCGATGACCACGACCAAATAGCTACTCTACAGAGTTAACATCAGAAGTGCTATACGAGGTATCACCCTCGGCACTCGATAGTAACGCTGCAGTGTCATACAACTAAGGGGGCGATGTGCGGTGCCGGGGCCTGGTTGTCGATCACGTTGATCGAGTCATCTGATAATCCAGCGGGGGCAACTGGGTCAAAGTGGTGTCTTTGGTGGGTCTCTACCCAGCCTATACTAAGCAGTTTAGGATAAACATGTAGGTATCAATAACAGTTACAAAAATAGGCTATGCAGAATAGGATAAACAGTACCAGCAACAATTTCTAATGCAAGCATAAGAGAGAAAGAATAGGCGATATCGGCATGTTCAAAAAGGGGGGGTGCTTGCCTGGAAGCTCTGCGGCAAGAGAAAGGTCGTCAGGGGTGTAGTCGATCTCCGGAGCTGCGTCGGTCTCGGGGACTACGTCGGTACCGGGATCTACCGAGAGAGAAGAGGGGGAGGAAATAGATAAATACACAGCAAACATATGCAACACAGAGCATGCTATGCTAACATACAGTGCAGGGTTGCCTAAAAGCATGTCCAAGTCATACTAGTTATTTTAGGATTTAAGTTGGATTCATTAACCGGTATATATGCACTATTCATCTATCGGAAACGACCACAAAGTTGTGGGTTCACCTCCGTAGATGGTCCCGACACGGAAACAGATGGCACGATCGGATTCGTCTCGTCGTTCTGAGCAACTTTCATATATAAAGTTTTTCGATCTGAGCTACGGTTTATTTTCTACGAATTTCTAAAGATTTTAGCATTTCCTGAAATTATTTCAATTTAACAGAATTATTGAAATTGTTTTATGATGTCAGCATGATGTATTGATGATGTCAGCAGTCAACAGGACGCTGACCAGGTCAAACCTGACCTGTGGGTCCAGTGGGACCCACTGGTCAGTGACTCAATTAATTAAACAGAGTTGGTTTAAACTAATTAACCTATTTAGCAGGTGGGTCCCACTAGTTAGTGAGTATCCTAATTACTAATTAAACTTTTAATTTCAAATTAGATTAGTTATGCGTGGGACCCACACGTTAGTGGCCCACGGGTGCCCAGTCAGCATGTTGACAGGGTCAACCCAGTCAACGGGGCCTGTGGGGCCCGCTGGCAGTGACCCAGGGGTGGGCCCCAGGTGTGCCACGTCGGTGACCGGCGCCGGAGTTGCGCCGGCGAGCTCTCCGCAGCGGCCGAACGCCGGAGAGGCTCGGATTTTAACTACAGAGCGCCAAATCGCGCGTTCTTGGTCTCGTTCGAACGAGCGGACGACGTCGCGTCGATCTAGGGTGGTCTCGCGGCCAGAGGCGCACCGTGGCGTCGATGGCGAGCACCGTGGCGGACGGCCGGAGTCGGGCGATGGTGGAAACGGGGCAGCAGCGTGCAAACGAGCGAACAGCGAGGCTAGCGAGGCCCTACACGATGCGTTGAACTCCACGAACTCGACCCCGTGACAATTTGGTCATCGGAGCATCGCCGGCGACGAGCGCAGGCGGCGGCGTGTTCGGGCGCGCATCGGTCTAAGTGCTAGCGGGCATGGGGAAGCAAGTGCGTGTGTGCATCGTGTTCCTGGAAGCACCAGGAGCGTGTTGCCGTGCTCAGGCGAGCATGACGACAGCTGCAGCGTCAGCCACGAGCTCGTCGGCGGAGGCGAGCTTCCGCTACGGCGGCATCTATAGCTAGGGGCACGAGGAGGCGAGGAATAAGAGGGGAGAGGACGGGGTGGAGCTCACCGTGTGGCTACGAAAAGCCGTTGACGGTTTAGGAGCAGCAGAGCTCGCCGGAGAGGAAAGGGGATCGCCGGCGGCCCGAGGTTGAAGACGAGGTCGCCGGGCTCGACTCGGTGGTTCCCGTCCCGAATGGCTGGGCGTAGTCGAAGGAGAGGTCTACGACGGAGCTTCATGACATGTCGGCGGAGCTTGAGGACGCTTGAGAGTGCGGGATCGATGGAGACGCAGTGGCGGTGGCGCTCGGTGGCGTTGGGAGCGAGCGAGGGAGAGCGAGGAGGAGGGGCGAATGGATGAGGAGGCCAGGGGGGAGGAACGAGGCTTCGGCCTTATCTCCCCGCGTCGGTGGGCGTCGGTGGCGTCGCACTGTCGCCGTTTCGCCGGTGCAGCGCGCGGCGACCACGGGCACGGCGACATGCACATGTAAGAGAGAGAGGAGGAGAGATGGGCCGGCCTCAGGCACTGTGCACTTAGGCCCAGTGCACAGTGGCCTTTCTCTTTTTTTTCCTTTTTAGTTTCTATTTTTTTTTTTGTTTTTCAGAGAGGGTTTGGCAATATTTTGAGCCACCAAATGACTTTGTAAAATTGTGAAGTTTAGCCATATAAATACTAAGCAATATCCAGCACTGCCACAAAAAGTTTGGACAATTTTGGAATTCATTGGGATTTTCCAAAAATGGAAAAGGCATTCATAGTGCTGTTTTGGCACTAAATGCTCTACCCCAATATAGGTTAATGGTGATGTTGTTTTCCTTAACCACCATTTGTTTTGGAATATTTGCTAGAAGGTGAACATTTTTCCAGCAAGTTTTGAGCAACTTCATTTTGCACTTGAATTTGAATTGATTTCAGAAAAGATTTTGAATTGAAAGATGTAACCACTGTGATTAAGCATTGCAAATGAAGATGACTTGGCATGTTTAACATAAGATCACAGTGCTTTATTACACAGGGGTGTTACAATTCTCCTCCTCTAAAAGAAGTTCTCGTCCCGAGAATTCAGGAGGTAGAAGGAAAGAGATCGGGGTATTCCATTCGAAGATGATCCTCGCGTTCCCAAGTGGCTTCATCTTCTGTATGATTTGACCACTGCACTTTCAGGAACTTGGTCGTCTTCTGACGGGTCCGACGTTCAGCGTGATCGAGAATACGGATCGGATGTTCCTTATAAGATAGGTCATCTTGCAATTCGAGCATCTCGTGACCCACTGCTCTGTGCGGAGACTCCTTGAAGCAACGATGAAGTTGCGACACATGGAAGACATCGTGGATATGAGAGAATTATGGCGGCAACTCCAGCTTATAAACCACCTGACCACATCTTGCAACAATGCGGAAAGGACCAATGTAGTGTGGAGCTAACTTGCCCTTAATTCCGAAACAGTGAGTGCCCTTCATAGGAGTGACACGAAGATAAGCTTGATCACCAGGTTGATAAGTCAAACCCCATCGTTTGCGATCATAGTTGCTCTTCTGGCGGTCCTGAGCTGCTTTCAGATTTTCTCAAACAATACGGACTTGCTCTTCGGCGTGTTGAATAAGATCCGGACCCATGAGCGGTTGTTCCCCAGTTTCTGACCAATTCAGAGGGGTTCGACACTTACGTCCATAAAGTACTTCGAAGGGGGCCATTTTCAAGCTGGCTTGATAACTGTTGTTATATGAGAATTCCGCATAAGGAAGAGATTCTTCCCACTTCTTGCCGAAAGATATAACACAAGCTCGAAGCATGTCTTCAAGCACTTGATTGACTCGCTCGACTTGGCCTTGGGATTGGGGGTGATAAGCTGAACTCCAGGTAATATGAGTTCCCATAGTTTCTTGGAAACTTTCCCAGAACTTTGAAGTGAAAAGACTGCCACGGTCCGAACTGATCTCCTTCGGAATACCGTGGAGCGATACAATTCTGGAGATATACAACTCTGCTAACTGACTAGCAGTGATAGCTTCTTTGAAAGGCAGAAAGTGTGCAACCTTAGAGAGTTGGTCGACGATGACAAGAATAGCATCGTGACCCTTCTGTGACTTGGGAAGGCCAGTAATGAAATCCATTTGAACTTTATCCCATTTCCGCAAAGGAATAGGAAGTGGTTGCAGAATTCCAGTAGGCTTCTGATGTTCTACTTTAACGCGACGGCAAACATCACATTCAGCAACATGCATTGGCATTGTATGAAATTATTCATGAAGTACTCACGCACAACAGAAGGAAGTGCAGTAGATACAACATCACAGTCATCATGACATACAGATCCATACATAAGTTCGGTTACAGACCAGCGTTATAACAGCATGAAGGTAAGCTAGGCAACTTAGGCAGCACGTAGGCACGCGGTGGAGGGATACATCAACGCGACATAGCGACATGCTACATCAACGTCGAGGAAAACCTCTGTAACGGGGTAACTGCAAGTGCGGACGACGAATGGTCGTTGTAGGAAAATCTTGCTCTCCATGTGCACTCTGATGCAGAATCCGGTCTCGAGCTGGAAGAACAGGTCCACGTGCAGGTGTGTGACCTCCAACAGCAGGCCAATCAATACCAGCATACATCCGAGTCCTGCGCGGGTAAAGGATGTACTCTGGATGTATCCCTGCACGAACAGCTGGTAGCAACTGTGTCATAGCATCATAGAGACGTGCTTGAGTGGCAAACAACTCGACGGCAAGAGCCCGAACAGTGTGATCCAGAGCCTAAGTGCACTGAATCAGAACCTGCGAGTCGTAACGACGATGCTCGTACGGGGCGCAGATAGCTGTGTAGTACCCAGTAGCATCTCCAGCAGGGGCATACGAAATGTATCGAAACTCAGAGTCATCCAAGATAATGCTGAGCTCTCCTCGGAGACGTGCGACAGCAGAGTAGGCGGCATCATGGACTGCCATCTCAATCGTCACGCCGATACCATGGAAAAGGTGCAGCTCAGTGTCTGAGTCATCGTGCTGATCATAGATTCGAACATCAGCATGGTACTGCTCCTGGTTAAACTCGTGGTAATCCTCGTAGACCATGTACTCAGGGTACTAGCGGTAGCCCAGTCTGGTCAGGAGGGCGATCAGGACAGCTGGAAAACCAGGGGCATCACGAGCCCAAGTGCGAAGCACAAGCTGCGTCGCAGGGCGTGGCGGAAACAAACGACCCATCTGAAACAGAGGAAATTCAGGAATGTCAAATGACAATGAGAAGTATAATACAACTCGGAGAGCAATGTTAAACAAACCAATGGAAAGGAAAATGATTATCAGACTAATCAGATCAATGGTAAGGAATAAGCACAGATATCCAGCTCTCCGGGTAGACAAGAATTACGAGATCCTAAGTGTCGGCGTTAGTAAGTCCATTTTAACCCGAATAGAAGAGAATTCAGAGTCCCAGAGTATAGAAGAGGAATAACAGATCCTAATACCACCCATTCGGTGACGTGGGCCCGTAAGCCACACAGCCAAGTTAGTAAAATAGTTATTCGGATACTAGACTCAACGTCGGCCAAGGAGTTGGAAAGAGGGATCCTACAAGCAGCCGGCTCTGATACCAACCTGTGACGCCTCCGGCTTAATCGTGCACTAATCATACACGCAAATGCACACGATCAAGCCTAAGGACTCACTTAAAGATATCACAACACCACTCTAGACACAAATTAAAATAATACAAGCTTTATATTACAAGCCAGGGGCCTCGAGGGCTCGAATACATAAGCTCGCTTACAAGCGTCAGCGGAAGCATCAGATATCTGAGTACAGATATAAAAGATAAAGCAGATAGGCCTTTAAAAAGCGGGACAAAGAAAACACTACGATCGAAAAGGCGCAGGCCTCCTTCCCGGGACCCTCTGAACCTACTCCTGGTCGTCAGCCAACTCGTAGTAGTAACCACCCTCGGGGTAGTAGTAGCAGTCGTCGACGGGGGCAGCTGTCTCAGGAGCTCCATCATCTGGTTGCATCAAACGGATATGGGAAAAAAGAGGAAGCAAAGCAACCGTGAGTACTCATCTGAAGTACTCAGCAAGCAAGGATCTACACTACATATGCAACATTATCAAAGAGAAGCTGTATATGTGGACTGGGCTGCAGATATGCCAGAATAGAGAGAAGGCCTAGTCCTATCGAAGACTAGCATCTTCAGCGGTCTTGCAGCATTAGAAGAGTGTAGATCAGCACAATATAAAGTAGTAGTAGCATTAAGTATCAACCTCGGCCAGAGATCCTTTCTCGACTCCCTGTGAGAAAGCAATCCCAGAGCCATACTATCCATTTCTCAACTCAACATTATGTTCTAGTTGTATCGACCGGGATACAACTCCGAGTGTCCGTTACCGAGGATCCGGCTATGCATAGATTAGTTCTTCCCTGCAGGGGTGCACCAACTTACCCACCACGCTCGCTTAACTCCGGCAAGACACACTTTTCTGGGTCATGCCCGGCCTCGGCCAAACGACACACCGCAACCCTACCTAGAGCTCAGCAGAGAGGTCCCCATCGGTCTATATCCTAAGCGCTCAGGGGTCTTCGGCCATCGCCCTTTGCACTCCGGGTCGTTGTGTGCAGGGTGGATACCAGCACCACCCATGAAGTGGATGGCACGATCCGACCGTGCCACAATGCTGAACTGGATGTCTGACAGAGCTTTCGGCTGATGCCACGATGCAGAGTACCCATATTTATTCCTGCGTGATGGTTAGTGCTATCGGGCCAGAGGCCCACTCGGATCAAATATCCAAACCGTTAGTGTATTGGGGGTGTGCGGTAACGAGCAGAGACTCACGATCGATGTGACCCCGTCGCCCCGTCTCGAGGACTGGCGGCAAGGGCTAAGAATGCCCGGCCACACCTCGTATTTATCTCTCGGGTACCCTCCAGGTCAACCCGTCTCCACATCACTCGCATCTTATGCTCGCTCGGGTACCCCTCAGGGTCGACCCGACTTTCCAAATAACAGTTGTAAACTCCAAGTATCCGTGTGTCCATAACATCAGGGGAATTCGAGGTATCACCCTCGTTGGATTCCTACTCGATGTATCCGTCAAGGTGAACTCGGAGGAATCACCCTTGATGGGTTCACACTTGAGGTGTTGCACGACAGCGTCGTTATCGGGAGTGGTGAAGGAGGAATCACCCTCGATGACCACGACCAAATAGCTACTCTACAGAGTTAACATCAGAAGTGCTATACGAGGTATCACCCTCGGCACTCGATAGTAACGCTCCAGTGTCGTACAACTAAGGGGGCGATGTGCGGTGCCGGGCCTGGTTGTCGATCACGTTGATCGAGTCATCTGATAATCCAGCGGGGGCAACTGGGTTAAGTGGTGTCTTTGGTGGGTCTCTACCCAGCCTATACTAAGCAGTTTAGGATAAACAGGTGGGTATCAACAGCAGTTACAAAAACAGGCTATGCATTAGAATAGGATAAACAGTAGCAGCAACAATTTCTAATGCAAGCATAAGAGAGAAAGAATACGCGATATCGGCATGTTCAAAAAGGGGGGTGCTTGTCTGGAAGCTCTGCGGCAAGAGAAAGGTCGTCAGGGGTGTAGTTGATCTCCGGAGCTGCGTCGGTTTCGGGGACTACGTCGGTACCGCGATCTACCGAGAGAGAAGAGGGGGAGGAAACAGATAAATACACAGCAAACATATGCAACACAGAGCATGCTATGCTAACGTGCAGTGCAGAGTTGCCTAAAAGCATGTCCAAGTCATACTAGTTATTTTAGGATTTAAGTTGGATTCGTTAACCGGTATATATGCAATATTCATCTACCGGAAACGGCCACAAAGTTGCGGGTTCACCTCCGTAGAGGGTCCCGACACGGAAACAGACGGCACGGTCGGATTCGTCTTGTCGTTCTGAGCAACTTTCATATATAAAGTTTTTCGATCTGAGCTACGGTTTATTTTCTATGAATTTCTAAAGATTTTAGCATTTCCTGAAATTATTTCAATTTCACAGAATTATTGAAAATGTTTTATGATGTCAGCATGATGTATTAATGATGTCAGCAGTCAACAGGACGCTGACCAGGTCAAACCTGACCTGTGGGTCCAGTGGGACCCACTGGTCAGTGGCTCAGCTAATTAAACATAGTTGGTTTAAACTAATTAACCTAATTAGCAGGTGGGTCCCACTAGTCAGTGAGTATCCTAATTACTAATTAAACTTTTAATTTCAAATTAGATTAATTACGCGCGGGACCCACACGTCTGTGGCCCACGGGTGCCCAGTCAGAACGTTGACTGGGTCAACCCAGTCAACGGGGCCTGTGGGGCCCACTGGCAGTGACCCAGGGGTGGGCCCCAGGTGTGCCACCTCGGTGACCGGCGCCGGAGTTGCGCCGGCGAGCTCTCCACAGCGGCTGAACGCCGGAGAGGCTCGGATTTTCGCTACAGAGCGGCAAATCGCGCGTTCTTGGTCTCGTTCGAACGAGCGGACGACGTCGCATCGATCTAGGGTGGTCTCGCGGCTGGAGGCGCACCGTGGCGTCGATGGCGAGCACCGTGGTGGACGACCGGAGTCGGGCGATGGTGGAAACGGGGCAGCAGTGTGCAAACGAGCGAACGACGAGGCTAGAGAGGCCCTACGCGATGCGTTGAACTCCACGGACTCGACCCCGTGACCATTTGGTCATCGGAGCATCGCCGGCGACGAGCGCAGGCGGCGGCGCGTTCGGGCGCGCATCGATCTAAGTGCTAGCGGGCACGGGGAAGCAAGTGCGCGTGCGCATCGTGTTCCTGGAAGCACCAGGAGTGCGTTTACTTGCTCAGGCGAGCATGATGACGGCTGCAGCGTCAGCCACGAGCTCGTCGGCGGAGGTGAGCTTCGGCTACGGCGGCATCTACAGCTAGGGGCGCGAGGAGGCGAGGAATAAGAGGGGAGAGGACGGGATGGAGCTCACCGTGTGGCTACAAAAAGCCGTTGACGGTTTAGGAGCAGCAGAGCTCGCCGGAGAGGAAAGGGGATCACCGGCAGCCCGAGGTTGAAGACGAGGTCGCCGGGCTCGACTCGGTGGTTCCCGTCCTGAATGGCTGGGCGTAGTCGAAGGAGAGGTCTACGACGGAGCTTCACAACATGTCGGCGGAGCTTGAGGACGCCTGAGAGCGCGGGATCGACGGAGACGCAGCGGCGGTGGCGCTCGATGGCGTTGGGAGTGAGCGAGGGAGAGCGAGGAGGAGGGGGCGAATGGATGAGGAGGCCAGGGGGGAGGAACGGGGCTTCGGCCTTATCTCCCCGCGTCGGTGGGCGTCGGTGGCGTCGCGCTATCTCCGTTTCGCCGGTGCGGCGCGCGGCGACCACGAGCGCGGCGACATGCACAGGTAAGAGAGAGAGAGGAGGAGAGATGGGCCGGCCTCAGGCATTGTGCACTTAGGCCCAGTGCACAGTGGCCTTTCTCTTTTTTTCCTTTTTAGTTTTTGTTTTTTTTCTTTTTCAGAGAGGGTTTGGCAATATTTGGAGCCACCAAATGACTTTGTAAAATTGTGAAGTTTAGCCATATAAGTACTAAGCAATGTCCAGCACTGCCACAAAAAGTTTGGACAATTTTGGAATTCATTGGGATTTTTCAAAAATGGAAAAGGCATTCATAGTGCTGTTTTGGCACTAAATGCTCTACCCCAATATAGGTTAATGGTGATGTTGTTTTCCTTAACCACCATTTGTTTTGGAATATTTGCTAGAAGGTGAACATTTTTCCAGCAAGTTTTGAGCAACTTCATTTTGCACTTGAATTTGAATTGATTTCAGAGAGGATAGTGAATTGAAAGATGTAACCACTGTGATTAAGCATTGCAAATGAAGATGACTTGGCATGTTTAACATAAGAGCACAGTGCTTTATTACACAGGGGTGTTACAATCCTATGTGCAGTGGACAAGAATAATTCTCTTCTGGACAGAAGAATGATGGGGAAGTTCAAGAGGTTTGTGGATGATAATGCGCTTAAAGAGCTTTTTCTGCATGGGCGTAGATTTACGTGGAGCAATGAGAGAGAGAACCCAACCATGACCAAGATTGACCGAGCTCTCATCTCTGTGGATTGGGAACTAGCATATCCGGACTGTCTACTTCAGGCTCTATCCACTTCTACGTCTGATCACTGCCCTCTTTTCCTTTCGATAGAGGATCGCCTTCTGCATTGAAAGCGATTTTGCTTTAAGCTATTTTGGGTTAAGATAGAAGGCTTTATGGAGGCAGTGCAGGAGGGATGGGTGTGCGATGAGGCTATTACGGACCCCTTTGTACGACTGGATTCTCTTTTGAGGAACTATGCTAAGCACCTGACAGCTTGGGGACAGAAGGATATTGGTAACATTAAGTTGCAAATTGCAGTTGCAAATTTGGTGATCTTGAGGTTTGACTGTGCACAAGAATCGCGGGTTCTTACCGAGCAAGAGGGATGGCTCCGGAGCTCTCTGAAACGTCTGGTGCTTGGTATGGCATCGTTGGAGAGGACGATTGCGAGGCAGCAGTCTAGGATGAGATGGTTGCAGGCAGGAGATCCTAACACTAATCTGTTTCATCTGGTGGCTAATGGGAGGAAATTAAGGAACTTTATCCCAGCGATATCGGTGGCGGGTCAGACCATTACTGATCAAAAGGGCAAGGAGGAGGCGTTTTATGAGGCTCACAGTGAGCTGCTAGGGACGACCGCGCCGAGCCAACACACATTGGATTTAGAATTTCTGGGTATTGAGCCGATTGATCTTTCGGATCAGGACCAAATTTTCCAGGAGGAGGAGATATGGAAGGTTGTAAAGGAGATGCCTGCTGATCATGCGCCCGGCCCGGATGGTTTCACAGGCTTGTTTTTTCAGAAAGCGTGGGCGATCGTGAAGGGAGATGTGATTGCGGCTATACACAAGTTACTGCTTGGCAATGGAAGGGGGTTTGGTAGACTAAACCAGGCTCTTATCTCGCTCATACCAAAGAAGACGGACGCTAGCCAGATCAATGATTTCAGACCTCCGAGCCTTGTCCGAGCCTTGTCAATGATCTCGGTTGTGTTGGCGCATGGGTGAGTTGGTGAGCATGAACCAATCGGCATTCATAAAGGGCCGCAACATTCATGATAATGTCTTGCTGGTTAGGCAAATGACGAGGAAGTTGCATAAGCGGAGGACTAAAGGAGTGTTGCTGAAATTGGACATATCCCGTGCCTTTGACTCTTTGTCTTGGCCATTCCTGTTTGAAGTCCTTTGTGCTAAGGGCTTCTCGAGCACATGGAGATCGTGGACTGCCACAATGCTACGAACGGCGAGCTCTAGAGTGGTGGTTAATGGCAGCACTGGGGAGAAAATTAAGCACCTTTGTGGCCTGCGACAGGGGGACCCCTCTCCCCACTCCTTTTTGTGATTGCTATGGATGTGCTTACGACTATGATGCTCAAAGCTCAAGATTCTCAGGTGCTCAGCAAGATTCCAGGATGTACACCTATGCAGCGCCTCTCGCTTTATGCAGATGTTGTGCTTTTTATAAGACCATCGAGAACTGACTTGATGTTTGTCAAAGTGGTAATCACGATCTTCGGAGAGGCCTCGGGCCTTATGATTAACTATGCGAAGTCTTCGGCCATTATGATTCGCGATGAAGAGGATGATGAGGAATTGGCGAAGTGTGCGCTACCATGGAAAATGGAGAAATTCCCATTCAAATATCTCGGGCTTCAATTGGGAATCAAACAACTCACCCGCTCTGAATGGCAGCCAATTGTGGATGATGTTCTGAAGATCGTTCCAGGATGGCAGAGGGGAATGGTTACTAGGTCGGGTCGTCTTATTTTGGTCAATCAGGTGGTTCTAGCTCGCCCCACACATCACTTAATTGTGGCGTAAGTGCCCAAATGGGCTCTCGAGAGGGTGGACAAGGGGTGGCGAGCGTTCTTTTGGGCTGGATCTGACACCATTCATGGAGGGAAGTGTGCTGTCGCCTGGTAGCGGGTTTGCCGCCCTAAGGGTCTGGGAGGGCTTGGAGTTACAGATTTGTACAAACAAGGGATTGCTCTTAGACTGCGGTGGGAATGGCTCAAGCGAACTGATAGCTCGCGGCCTTGGCAAGGCCTAAATTTCACCTCCGATAAGCAAGTTCTGACGTCTTTGATAGCTTGGTCAAGTGGCAGCTAGGGGAGGGATCTCGTGTGCAGTTTTGGAGAGACCGCTGGCTAAATGGAGCTCGTATTGCTGAAATCACCTCCTTGATTGTGGAAAAGGTCAAGACACAAGTAGTGAACAGAAGGACTATAAAGGATGCGATTCATCTACACGTTTGGACATCTGACATTGTAGGAGAGATGTCGACTGAGGGTTTGATGCAGTTCATTCATCTCTGGGATAGACTGATCGATGTGGAAATCACTCCAGCAGAGGAGGACAAGCCGGTCTGGCAATGGGATGCCTCGGGCATGTATACGACTAGCTCTGCTTACAAGATGCTTTGCGAAGGGGGCATGAGATTTCAATGTGCATCTGCAGTATGGCGGTGCTGGGCACCGCTCACTTGCAAGATCTTTATATGGCTGGCCTTGCACTATGGTCTTTGGACGTCGGACCGTAGATTCAGGCATGGGCTGCAGGATCAGACTTCAGGTTGCTACCTGTGTGATCAGGAGGAGGACACTGTGGACCATATTCTACTTCAGTGAGTTTTTGCTCGACAGTTCTGGTTCCTAAGTTTTAGGAGACTTGGCATAGATACTTCCATCTTGCCAACAGTGGTAGACAATCTAGAGGATTGGTGGGCAAAGTCGAGGAAGCATATTACCAAGACCTACCGCAAAGGATTTGATGCTTTCTGCATACTAGTTTGCTGGAACTTGTGGAAGCAGAGAAATGGCAGGGTATTTGCTTCAAATGCTATCACGGATGAATGGGCACTGCTGAATTGATACACCAGGAACTTTTGAGATGGGTGTCGGCAGGAGGAAGAGGAGTCCAACATTTAGTTGAGTAGTAGAGTGCGTGAGTTGGAGTGGTGAGTTCGATGTGCCAACTGGTTGTGGCTTGGCCATCAATTGTAATTCTTGTAACTAACCTCTGCCTTCTATAAATCAATGGTACGCATTTTGCGTACTCTAAAAGAAGTATCTTCACAACTGCAGCACAATCAGACTGCACCTGAAGTGGAATAAGCACACTACATTTGACTCATCAATAGCATCCACTCATCAAATGTTGCAAGTAAAAGTGAGTACCAGTTGGGTAACATCCATATATTGCATTGGGCCAACTCCAACGCACGACCCCAAACGGACGTCCGTTTCGTCCGCTTTTCGTCTGTTTGGGGGTAGCAATGGGGTCATGTCCGCCCGGATTTGTGGATGCGCCGGCCGTGCGCCTAACACACGACCGCATTTCGGCTGCATCTCGTCCGCTGTGCATGCAAACAAAAATACGTAGCTCATAGTTCACGCCAGCAGCCGCGTTCACGCTAGATCATGCCGGGCTGCAACAAAGCCAGCGGCCTACAGAATGGTCACCCCAAGTTTGACGCCGGCAACAAAGCCAGCGGCCGGCACACGAGCCAGCCTTCAAAATGGACAAGTTTTTGGGCCGGCAACGAAGCCAGTGGCCGGCACAGGAGCCAACCTTTAAAATGGACAAGTTTTGTCGTCGGCAACAAAGCCAGCGGCTGGCACACCAGCCAGCCTTAAAAAAGGACCGCCATCACAGCCATCGCGGCCGAGGTCTTACCTAGTTCAGGCCGTCACAGGCAAACATCTCCTTCTGCCGGTTCGTGAACCAAGCCTTCCTCTCCAGTGACATGTTGTTTTTGTCGACGCTCATCAATGCTAGTGCCACCTCCTTGGCTTTTGTGTCGGCATTGGTGGCCTCGATCTCTAGCTTCTTGCATTGAGCGGCCTCCTCGATGTCAAGCTTCCTCCTCTTCACGGCCTCCTCCATGTCAAGCTTTTTCGTTTGAAAATCTAGGTATATCTTCATTTGCTCCTTCTTCCCTTTGCTCTTCCTCTCCTCCCGCATTTCCTTTTGGCTCATCATGTTCTCCAAAGTTCCTTGCAAGGCTATAGAAGACGCATCACGCTTCTTGTCGGACTTCGAGCTTGTCTTGCCCCTCGGTCTCTTGAGCACTTCTCCATCGTCAGCCACGGCCGCCTTCTCTCCTCTCTTCTTCTTAAGAGCGTTGTATTGGTCTTTGAACTTGGGGCAATTTTGGTGAGCACCCAACAATGCGTGAGAGTGAATGGCTTGTCTTTGTGCCGGGCCTTGAAGGCTTCCAAAGATTGGAATGCCTACACAATCAAACATGCGGCCACAATTGTAACATGAAAGGACATACAATGCATGAAACTTAAATGACATGCCAACATGAATGGACGCATGATGAAAAAGCGAGAGGTTCATACCAAGTCACCAAGGCCTAGGCCGCTCACGAGACGGGCTTTGAAGCTCTCAAGCGCGGCACAATATTCGTTGCATTCTTGTTGGATGAATCCCCACCTTTTTTGGATTGAATTGATGCCACGGGTGCTTGTGAATTGGTAGGGGGCAAACTTTCAAGTTCTTGTGAACTCTTGTCCAAAAGATGACTCCTTTTTGCTCGGCACCTTTGATTGGATCTTGGCCGATTTCCTTCCAACTCTCGCAAATCAATGTGTCCTCAGCTTGGCTATATGATCCCGTGCGAATGCTTTTCCGCCTCTTTTGTGCTTCGGCCTTTTGGGTGAGCTCGCCGATAAACAACAATGGCTCCGCGGAAATGTCGACCTCTTCTTCTTCATCTTCACAATACAAGTCATCATCTTCATGCCACGAGTTGCCATGGTCGTCCTCATCACCATAATCATGGCCGGCGAACTGAGTGCCATCATAGGTACCACGGTCGTCCAGGCTTTGGGTCGCGTCAGGATCAAAAGCTTGCTCTTGGCCGTCGACGTGGAACGCCTCACCATGACCCTCGAAGATGACGTTCTGCATGAACGAGGCGTAGTAAGGGTTGTCGACCGTCGTCGTCTGCGTCGGTGGTGGCATTTCGTCAAACAGCTTGCGGGCGCCGGCCATGTGAGCCGACGCGAACGACCGGGGCTGCTTCCTTTGCGCGCCGTCTTCACAATGGCCAGCGCCACTGTACCCCGGCATGATGTTGAGGTCGATGACGCCCGCGGGCGTGGTCGGATCGACCACCACGCAGTCTGGCGACGTAGAGTATCACGTCTGGCCATGGCCGTGCGGCGGTAGAGCACGAACATCCGGCGTCTCGTGTGTGACGGACGAGCTCGGGGAACGGTGCTGCGGCGGACGATGGGCTAAGGAGCCTTTGCTGGCCGCGGCCATGGCAGTGGCCGAGAGATTGGCCGGCGTGGGGCGGCCCATACCCAACATGAGGAGGGCGTGTGCTTTGGAGACGATGGACTCCTTGTCGTCGAGGTCGGCCTGGGGCTGCAACGCACGCCGCAGGGCACACTCGGCAGCGTACTCGGCGGCGGCCTTCTTCTCCGCCGCGACAGTTCGCCGGTTCCTCCTCTTGGCCGATTCGGTGTCGAGCTCCGACTGAGGCTTCTTCACAGGCTTCTTTTTCTTCGCCACGGGGCGGGCGACCGGTGGTGGGTCACCGGGGTTCGCCTCGTCGGCCTTGGTGAATGAGGGAGGGGGAAGGCCGGGGCGCGGGAGAGTGGAGGGTGGGGCGCGGGAGCGTTTTGTAGGAAAGGGAGGGAAAGTGGCTGTCTGTGCCACCGACGGGCGGGCCAGGGGAGGACAAGGGCGCGCTGTCCGTTCGGCCGCAAACTCGGCTCAAACTTGGGCCGAAAATGGGTCGAAAGCGGACGGCGGTCCGTTTGCGGCTGCGCGTTGGAGGGCCTGCTTTGTCCGTTTACCCCCAAACGGACGCGGGCGGACCATTCGGGGTCGTGCGTTGGAGTTGGCCTTATAATCTATTAAATGCACAACAAGAATGCAAGATTTCTCCTAATGAAAAAACATGAATGCCTGAAAACTATCAAATATCCCCTCAATATACACACCAAAGAATTGTCTACACTCTGAATTCTGAAACAGAGACCAGAACAAACTGGAGTCTTGTCACTGATTAGTCGTGGTGACAAAGAAGCATGACGATGCATCGCCGGATTATGTAGAGCCTCGCCTTGTGCTCTCTCATCATTCTGCGAAGGCCTCCTCTGTGCTTGCCCTGACACCTTGACTTGTTCATCCTGGTTGAACGATTAAGGGGTTTCTGCTCAGAAAAAGACATGGCCGATTGGGTTGTCAATTGCCTCTGTTTAGTGTGCCTAATCTCATAGCATTTGGTGTGCTTATATAGGGGAGAAGACCTAAAAGTGCCAGATCACTGGCTACCTTGCCTAGCTGTAGCTTGTGACAACATATTCCACTTTGATGTTGTAACAAAAAATCCTTTCTCTGAAGTCGGCAGCTGCCACTCCACAGGCACAATGCACATGGCAGTTGACAACTTGACTGCACGAACCTGAATGCAGGATCTAGGGAATAGCGGCTCTGAAATCTGTGGACCATAGTGCCTGCTCATGAACCGCTCTGATTGCATGCAGATACAGTTATCTCGCCCTTTGATATGTAGACAGTGTATGGCTGCTAGCACTCCCACTTGGTTGGCATCAACTTGTTTCTGTCTAGCCTTGGGCATACATATCCTAGTTCCTCCTCTCAACCCGAGAGATCCTGACGAGTCCAAATGATAAGATTCCCTGAACAATGGTCCCAATGCTAAGTTCTAGTCATCAATGATCTCATTGTGTTCTTGTTTGCACTGAGTTGTGCAGACATGTGTATCTCACAGCAGATTGCGTTTTGTTTATGCTATCAGCAGAAGTTGCATGCATTCCACATTTTTGCCGTCATAGAAAAGGAACGAGATTCACAACTTTGTGACCACTTGTGGTGGATGATGCCTGCGAGTATATATATCTGACCGCCTATTGACTGGACATGACATCGCATTCTTATCAGGCGAGTATATATATCAATGAGGAGAATTCAGATGAAATTGAATGTATCTGCAGTTTCTCACTCCAAAATAAACAAAATGTAACTGTGCTTTTCTCCTTTGCTTTCAGGTTATTAGAGGCTTTGACTCTGAGGTTTTGTACGTTGTGATTGCATCAAAACCAAGCTAGCTTTTGTTTGACCAGTATTTTAGAGACACTTGGATGCGATGTGGCTTTGTTCTGCCAACGTTAACATTTGTGGCCTCCAAGGTTTTCAGTCAACTCGCTTGCGCGCCACGATAGCAGATGTGTCGCTCGCGTGGACCCCGATGCTTGATCAAGTATCTTAAGTTAAACCTCAGACGCCGGCCTCAGTCGTCCACACCACATACCACCAATCCTTCAGAATTAGGCCGGGTAAAACGCAAGTCCGAAATGGACGGGCGGATTAACCACAAATCATCACGGTGCGTCACGAAGTACTTTTCGCAGCAGAATAAGCATTGTTCGAGCTGACGATGTATAGACTTGAGATTATGAAATCAGGTTGCTTTGCGCTGGACTGAAAGAAAGATTCTTGCTGCTCGGTCAAGGCACGCACGCGGACAGACAGGAAGTATTTGCTCTTTGCAAATGTGTGAAGGAAAGCCGATAGCTCGTGGTGCAAGGCACGGTCGGCGATGACCAATTAACAAGCAGGGTCATACCGGGCGCCCTCTTGGTCCGGAGTACATTCAGGCCAGGATACAGCGCAATCAGAAAATACAGAAATTAACTGAGCAACGTGCGGTCGAGATCGACCGAGTAGCCCGAGCGCGGAAAGCGATGAAGATCGCGGATTCGGATCCACGGCCCACATGCTGGACTATCCATTTGGGAGGATGAATCCGGCCGGCCGGCCGACCGGCGCGGAAGAAAAAAGGGGATTGGTGTACCTGCACGGGATCGCTCACCGTGAGCTGCCAACGCGGTCAAAACCCTCGTACGTACGTACGTACCTATACAGCTAGCAGTGCGACAGATACACTGAACTGCCAGTTCCTCCGCGTGCAGTGCAGTATAAAGCCTCGGCAGGGCCAAAGTGTTCGGCAACGCCGCCGCCTAGCTTCGTCTAGCCTAGGATCCAACAGTACGTGTGTGCGCGCGCGCATCAAGCACGCAGAGTTTTTCTCCGTCGCCGGAGACGCAGGAGAAGGCCGGAGATGGAGATGGAGATGGCCGTCGTGAGCCACGGGAAGCGCCGGGGCCTGGGGCTGGGCAGGGTGGTGCGGGAGCACAAGGCGAGGCTCCGCATCATCTGCCGCTGCGTCGCGCTGCTCGTCTGCTACCGCGACTGACTGAAGGCCATCCATCCATGGACCTCTACGTGTATGCGAGTGTCAAGTCGTTTGTGTCTCCGGCCGTGTGTCGCGGCCGGGCTCGCCGTGTGTCTTGTGCGCGTTGGCCTGCTGCTAGCCGATGCCCTGCCGTATCTCTTTCTCTCGTTGTTTCCCCGATCGCCGAGGGGGCCTTTCCTACGAACGTGGCTGTTGCCCTTCGTTTTTTTGGGGCCTCCTGTCCTGGCGCGGCCAGATTATTAGGGAGAGAGTGCGTTGCATACTTGCGTCAGGCGGAGGCGGTCTCGTGGTAACCATGTTTTACTAGTGGTTCTCGACTGGGGATGAGTAAACCGAGAAGAGAATGCACTTGAAATGTTTCCTAGTTTCGTCATTTGTTCGTTATTGTTATAAGAAATCAAGAATATTTATCGTACACTTGTATACATGCATTGTACTTCTTTCATGTGGATGTAAAAGTTCGAGTTCTTTTTTTTTTGATAATTAAAAAGTTTGAGTTCTTGATTACATTTGTAAGACAACTTGTTGTAAATATTACTGCCCACGCCATTAGCCCTTTTATAAAAAAATATTAATTCGCCTAGTTGTAAATTAGAGTGAATCCCATTCTTTACTCACTATAAGATCAACTTTACGACACATTTACCCCATTTATAAAAATTACTTAAATTTATCTAAGTTAACGACCGTTTCTTTCACATGACCAACCACTAGCAGTCTCCCCTACGCCGCGGCTAGGGTTTCTATCCTCTCTGGCGATCTGATCGCCGGCGAGTTCCCTCCAAACCAAATCCCTCCCCTCTCGTAGGGTTCCTTCCTTACGCTTCCCCAAGCCTTCGTAACCTGGTCGCGATGGCTACGGCGGCGGACGCCCACTCTGGAACAAGCGACGGTGGTAGGGCCGCCTTTAAGTCAGACCTAGGCGATTTTTTGGAGCAGCTGAATCTGGAAGATGATGTCTTTGATGACTTGGTAATTGATGAGGATGATCCTGAGATCAATGAAAGCGTTGGGTGGCTTGCCCTATCTAGGGTTCATACGGACAAAACTTTCAGCCAAGCCGCCTTCTACAAGGATATGCGTGCGGCATGGAACACCGCCCAACAGGTTAGGTTTCGGCCGGTTGGCCCTAACTTGTTCGCCGTGCAAGCCTCATGTCTGGGAGATTGGGAACGTATGGTCGATCAAGGTCCGTGGTTGTTTAGAAATTGGCTTGTGTTAATGTGTCCTTATGATGGTTTTACTAAAGCTGAGGAGGTGCCGATGGTGTTTATGCCAATCTGGCTGCAAATCCACAAGCTGCCAGATGGCTTTTGCAAGCAAGGTATAGTGGAACATCTACTCAGAAACTCGGGCAAGATCTTGGAGATGAGGTTGAACGGGAATACCCGAGGTGACTATGTCAGAGTTAGGGTTCGCCATGATGTTCGCCAGCCCCTCACTAAATTTGTCAGCATTGTTCGGGGCAAAGAACGACAGGTGTTCCTGGTTCGGTATGAGAAATCGGCTCGCTTCTGTAGTGTTTGTGGCATAATTGGCCACTAGTACAAGGAATGTGGTATGGGGATTCATGAAGAGAAGAATAAGAAATATGGTGCTTGGTTGTATGCTGATGGCCCGAACAAGCCGCGCCCTGATGAGATACCCGGCCGGGGAGGTGGGCAGAAGCAACCTGAATTTACACCCAAGCAGAAGAACACGACAGGGAGAGCTGTTGTTGATCTTGACATTCTGGATACAGCCATGAGCCCGTCAAAGAATGCTAACACACATATGCAGGTGGATCCGGCTGTCAGAAAGAGATTGGCTATGGAAGTTGAGAATACAACTAAAGGGAATGAAATCAATAAGGCAACGGATGTTGTACTCACTCTGACCCTAGGTAAGGGTGAGGATGGAGGTGAGATCAGCTCACCTAGTAGCAGCACAGGAAGCAAATGAGCTATAACAAGCTCGGATGGTGTCTCTGGTGATAGATCGGCCTCCCAGGGGGAGGACCGCCGTGCACAATGAGTCTGTTATGCTGGAACTGCCGGGCAGTTCGTGAGGTTTTGGCCCTCTCTAAAGCCAATTCCCCGGGGCTAATTTTCCTTTCTGAAACAAGACAAGCCTCAAGCAAGATGGAGAGACTTAAGTGGAGACTGCAAATGAAAGGATTTGCGGGTGTTTCTAGTGAGGGTCTCAGTGGAGGCCTTGCCCTCTTTTGGGATGAAAATCTTCAAGTAACAGTACTGGATTCTTGTGCACGGTATATAGACGCGCGGATAGTGGATGCTGCAAACGACAAGTCTTGGAGGACAACCTTTGTGTATGGTGAGCCGCGTGTAGAGAACCATCATCGCATGTGGAGCTCTCTATCTAACCTAAGGGAAATTTCTTCTGAGCCATGGTTAGTGTGCGGAGACTTTAACGAAGCTATGTGGCAACATGAACATTTTTCTCATACTCAACGGTCTGAAAACCAGATGCAAATGTTTCGGGACTGTTTGTTAGCTTGTGAATTGATGGATCTGGGATTCAGTGGAGTCCCCTTCACGTACGATAATCGTCAACCGGGTGACAGGAACGTCCACGTTCGCCTGGATAGAGCGTGCGCGGACGAAACCTGGAGGGATTTGTTTCCCCTTATGTAGGTGGTTCATCTAGCGTCCTCATGCTCGGATCACTGTCTAGTTCTCGTTCGGTTTTCTAATATAGAACCACCGAGAGCTAGAACTACACCACGTTACGAGATTATGTGGGAAAGACACCCGACACTGTTGTCCATGGTGGCTGACCTATGGGAGCGAAGTAAGCCAGCTGGGAACCTTGGTGCAGTTCGGGATGCACTAAAGGAAATGATGAATAATTTGCGAGCATGGAGTAAGGAGAATTTTGGCCATGTAACAACCGAACTTGAAAAGCTGCGAGCAGAGTTGGGGATCTGCAGCTTCGTGATGCTGATAGAACTTTGATAAAACAAAAAATGCACCAGCTGGATGAACTCCTCTATAGGGAGGAGATGCTTTGGCTTCAGAGAGCACGGATCACATGGTTAAAAGAGGGAGAACGGAATACGGCATACCTCCATCGCCGTGCTGTTTGGCGGGCACGGATGGCCTCTTCATACTTCAAGGAGGTTTATATGAAGGATCCAACTTTAACACCGGAGGGTGTTCTTGAGGGCATTGCACCAAAGGTATCTCAAGGTATGGATGATATTTTATGTGCTCCATTTACGGAGGAGGAGGTGTCCAATGCTCTGTTTCAAATCGGCCCGCTAAAAGCGCCTGGGACAGACGGACTCCCAGCTAGGTTTTTCCAGCGTAATTGGGCCGTTTTGAAGACTGAAGTTATAGCTACTGTTTTGGACTTCTTTAAGTCAGGTATAATGCCGGATGGTGTGAACGATACGGCTATTGTCCTCATTCCGAAAGTTCCCTTCCCAAAGGAGCTCAAGGACTTTAGGCCGATAAGCCTATGCAACGTTATTTACAAAATTGTATCCAAATGTTTGGTTAACCGGCTAAGGCTGCCACTTGCGGAATTAATCTCAGAGAATCAGAGAGCTTTTATTCCTGGACGGCTTATCTCTAACAACTCTATAATTGCTTTCAAGTGTATCCACCACATACATTCGCTGAAACAGAACAGGATGGCGGCATGTGCTTACAAGCTTGATCTCTCGAAGGTACGATCGCGTGGATTGGGATTTTTGGAGCGAGCCCTAGGTAAATGGGGCTTCTCGCTACAGTGGATTTCATGGATAATGGCATGTGTGAAGTCAGTCAAATATTCTGTTAAATTTAATGGACAGTTGCTTTACAATTTTACCCCTTTTAGAGGTCTTCGGCAAGGTGATCCATTATCTCCGTTCTTATTCCTATTTGTCGCTGACGCCCTGTCTGCTCTTATCTCAAAATCAGTCAATGAAGGGGCTTTGAAGGGGGTGTCAATTTGCCGTGGTGCACC
This sequence comes from Thinopyrum elongatum, assembly GCA_011799875.1. NCBI lineage: Eukaryota > Viridiplantae > Streptophyta > Magnoliopsida > Poales > Poaceae > Thinopyrum > Thinopyrum elongatum. The sequence continues at coordinate 372,665,754 of CM022299.1, read as the reverse complement.
AGTTATATCTCACCTGTTATTTGCGGATAATACTATGTTGCTATTTGAAGCGTCTGACCAACAGGCAAGCATTGTTAAAGGTTTGTTGAACACATACTCATCAGCGACGGGTCAACTTATTAATCCAGACAAGTGTTCCATCCTTTTCTCAGACAATTGCATTGATGTGGTGGTGGATGAGGTCAAGAGTACCTTGGAGGTTACGCAACAAGTGTTTGAACAAAGTATCTAGGGCTTCCTGTGCCCGAGGGAAGAGTACATAAAGGACAATTTGAAACCCTATAGGAAAGATTGAGGAAGAGACTTGTTGATTGGAGTGAACAATATGTATCCTTTGGTAATAAAGAAATTTTGATTAAAGCGGTGGCGCAAGAAATCCCCACATATGTGATGAGTGTGTTTGGTTTGCCGGCTTCTGTTTGTGATGATTTAACCCGGATGATGAGGCAATATTGATGGGGAGTGGAGAATGGCAAGCGGAAAATGGCTTGGCTCAGTTGGGAGAAAATGGTCTTACCCAAGGATATGAGTGGCATGGGATTTAGAGACATGAGAGCCTTTAACCAGGCGCTGCTTGCGAAGCAAGCATGGAGGTTGCTTGACAGTCCGGATAGTTTGTGTGCTCGTTTACTTCACGCTAAATATTACCCCAACGGGAATCTTCTCGACACAGTATTTCCCTCGAGCTCATCGGCGGTATGGAAAGGGATCATGCATGGCCTAGAGCTGTTGAAGAAGGGTCTAATATGGCGAGTGGGGGATGGTACTTTAATCAAGACTTGGCGTGATGCTTGGATTCCGAGGGGACACGATTTTAGGCCGGTCACTCCGAAAAGAAACTGCAGATACAATTGGGTGGCTGACTTTCTGGATGAGTCAGGTGCATGGAACATGCACAGGCTGCATCAATTTTTTTGGGATATGGACGTTCGCGAGATTCTGAAGATCCGGACGTCACCGAGAAGGGGCCAAGATTTCCTAGCTTGGTTCCCGGAGAGGAGTGGACAATTCACAGTAAGAAGTGCTTATCACCTGGCAACAAAGAGACATTTGTCAACCAGTTTAGGCGCGACCAGTAGCAATCCGAGCGGACACAGGCCTCTTTGGCGACGAGTTTGGGAAGCTCACGTTCCCCTCAAGATGAGAATTCTGGCTTGGAAGGCTGTGTCTGGGGCGCTTGCAACTAATGCCTGTAAGAAGTATAGGCATATTTCCACTCGAGATACATGTCCACTTTGTGGTACAGAAAAGGAAACCAGTTTCCATGCACTGGTTACATGTGATCACGCTCGAGCAGTGTGGACGCAAATGTGTTTAGTTTGGAACCTCCCTGATCAACAACTGCTTCGAGATACAAGCAAAGAGTGGCTCCTAAATATACTGGCAAATTGCGATGATGAGATGCGGGAATGTACAATTATGCTAATATGGAGGATCTGGACGCTACGGTCAGACCTGGCGCATGGTAAGTCTGTCCCGTCTCCGGCGGTGACGGCTGACTACCTTAAGAGCTACTCCCTCCGTTCAGAATTACTTGTCGCAGAAATGGATGTATCTAGATGTATTTTAGTTCTAGATACATCCATTTCCGAGACAAGTAATTCCGAACGGAGGGAGTATATGCAATCGTTGCACTTGTCCAGGAGATTTTTCACATAGGAGATTATTAAAGGGAAGATGCTATTAGGTGTTGGCGCTCCGGTCAGGCAGCGCGAGGCGGCTGTGCCGATGACTTGGCCGCGACCACCCGCCACCCAGGCCGCTTTATCTGTAGATGGGGCGTTCTCCCATGCAGATGGGTCAGCGGCGGCGGGGATGATATTGAGAAGGCAGGATGGTAGCGTCATCTTTGCGACCTACCGTTGCATCTTCAATTGCAATGATGCTTTGGAGGCGGAACTACTTGCAATAATGCAAGGTATGGCCTTAGCAATACAACATTGTAGCCTACCTATCATTGTTCAGTCTGACCCTTCGGAAGCGCTATTGGCTATGACGGGAGACAATCCTACCCATTCGGCGTATGGACATTTGGTTGCTGAAATTCATCATCTTATGGGTGAAAGATAGTTTATTCCTTCAAAAGTTAAGCGAGAACAGAATAGGGTAGCAGATCGGTTGGCTTTTTATAGTCGTACAGAGAGTACTACTGCTGTATGGCTTGGTCGGGGACCTCCATGTATTGAGGAACTATTGCCTCTCGATTGTAATCCTATGCATCTGAAATAAAACTCTTTTACCCTCGCAAAAAAAAACGACCGTTCTTTCACTTTTTATACCTTTTAAATATTTACCCCTAATATGTTAGGCAAGTGGTCAGTCCTATGTAGAGACCACTCTGGATGCCACCTGGGACTGGTACTCCTCCTGTGCTATATAGACGTGTAAAACGACACATGTTTTATGGGTTAGCCAAACCTACACTGAAATCACAAAGTATCAATCTTTGCAAGATGAAATACCACCAAGACTCCAGCAAAGAGACTACAATTGAATTGGACCAGCGCTACTGCTACTCATTCGCCTACATGAACTTGATTACAAATAAAGGTTTCTGAATGCCTCTTGAGTCGTCCATCCAAAAAGATAGGAAGCCGTGGTGAACATGCTTGGGCCGGGGATGACCCCCTAGAAGTGCAGGTCGTCAAACCACAATATCTTCATCATAATGTCGTGGAAAGATTCCAACTTCACAAAAATCAACTAAGCAAAAGCAACATGACACAATAACATAAATTCATCAAATCCGAATAATTGGCTCTGCGGGGACATTGAACTCTATGTCTCTATGACACCACCACAAAAATCCAGAGTAATTTATCTCAAAAAGAACACGATGGTTGCTAAACGTTGACAAAGAATATTAAAATCTTGAAGATCCAAGACCCCTCACCTCCTAACATCAAGATGACACTTGGAGGCGAGGGGACTAAAATTTTCCATGCGGCAAGTGCTAGGGTTCCTTCGTCTCCTAAGGGTGTAGGCAAGTAGCACCTAATATTTGGTAGTTTAAAAAAAAGGAGGAATACCCCCCCGGCCCCTGCATCTGAATGATACATGCAGCCATATTATTAAGAAAAAACTCACACAAAAGGTCTGTGATACATAAGTCACTCTCAAAAGAGCCGAGGTACAGTTGCCACAACCAGCGAAATAGAGACTAAACACCTAGCTTATTATTGGGCTGCCATCCAAACCAGTTGTAAGTATCTTGTGCTACCTTCTCCCAACGGTTGCACTCAATAACCATATGCTCTTTGGCTTCTGCATGACTGGGTAAGGACCACGTACGGATCCAAGCCGTGGCTTTGTATATAACCTGCAAAAAAATTATAAGAGGTTTTCTGTTAAGAAATGTCGTTTCTGCAGTTTCATATAGCCCAAAGTAATGCACATACTCCTATCCGAATATATCCTGCAATACTTGGCCCCACTCCATCTAGCCACGATCCAAATAATGTGTTAATACTAGACGGAGGGCTAACATTAAAGGCTACATGAATCGTACACCATAAAAGTTTTGCGAGAGGACATTTGAGAAAGAAGTGTTTTATAGTCTTATCTTGATCACAAAAGCAACATCGTTTACTACCCTCCCATATTCGTTTGGCTAAGTTATCCTTTGTTAGAATCACTTCCTTGATAACGAACCACATGACTATCTTGATTCTGAAAGGGACTTTAATCTTCCAAATATGACTTGATTTTGGAATTGGACCAGAGTTTATTAGGTCTAAATACATAGACTTGACGAAGAATATCCCATTGACGGATAATTTCCAGTGGATCGTGTCTGTCTCATCAAAGAGTTGAACATCCATGAACCTCCGCATGAGATGTAACCAGCTGTCCCATCGGTCTCCTACTAGGGACCTTCTGAACTGGATATTTAAAGGGTCAGACTATAATATTGTAGCAACATAAGCTTCCTTATGTTGCACAATATTGTACAGAGAGCGATATTGTGTGGCTAGTGGCGTCTCCCCTAACCAAGTGTCCTCCCAGAATCTAGTTGTGTTACCGTTCCCAATAATAAATTTGGTTCTGTGGAAGAAAGCAGCTCTGTCATTCTCATTAGCCTCTTCCAGAAAGGAGAGTCATTGGGTTTGACAGTAACCTGGGCTAGAGTTTTTACAAGTGCTAATGACCAGAGTTATAATTAGTTAGGCCCAAACTTAATTACCTTCATGCATTTTGTATTGTACTAAAAGCCCCTAAAGGAGCCCATGCACATTGTCATGTGTTTAGCCCAAACTTAATTACCCTCATACACAATGGTTAGTCAGGCCCTCATCACCTTGCTTCCTAAGTGTGGGGAGGCGATGGAGATATGAGACTACTAGATGATTAGACTGATTCATAGCTTTATGAAACTTGTGGCCAAAGTTCTTGCTAGTTTGTCGGTGGGGGCGCATTAGAGTGCATTCATTCGTTATTGATGGTTGCATGAAAATTTTATGCTAGTTCAAGGGATGGCTAGGAAGCTCCATAGCTCTAGAAGACCAGCAGTCATGCTAAATCTTGGCATCATGAAAGCATTTGACATAGTGGATTGGGCATTCCTCCTCGAGATGCTTGCAATACTTGGGTTTGGCCGTCGATGGCTGTAGTGGATCACTGGGTTTCTCTCGACGTCATCTAACACGTACCTGTTGAATGGCGTACCAGGGGAGGTGATCTAGATAGGAGAGGACTTCGGCAGGAGGGTCCTCTCTACCCCACTCTTTGTGCTAGTTATGGATGGTCTGCACTACCTTCTGAGTGAGGTCGTGGAAGATGGAGTCATGTCGTGTTGTTGGCGGCGTCGGGGCTCCATCATCGTATGTCCTTGTATGTGGAGGATGTTATACCTTTCTGGCATTGGAGCCGCAGTGACGGAGGCCTTGTGCCAGGATTTTGCACGATTTGTTACCATCGTCACAAGACATCTAGCTTAGGATATCCTACAGAGGGATCTTCCGGATTTAGCTCCGACACTGCCCCTCTCGCGACGACAGTTCTGCGCAAAACTAGGAGCGAGGGGGAGAATAGGAGAGTGGCATTGTTGATTCGGTCGCTAGGGATGGTAGATGGATGGGCATATAGCGAGTAGTTGTATTGAATTTTTTTATTCCCAAATTCTAATAAGTGCAGCTCACTTTTTAACATTCTCGAGCACAGCCTGCGATAGCCGTCAGATGCATCGCGATTGCGCCCAGGTGGAACCTGGTCGGGGCGAAACGACGCGAGTCGATCCTGGTCGAAGCAAAACGTCTCGCGTGTGGTGGGGCCCGCCATTATCTCTGTCTTCTCCACCTCCCACAACGGCACTCTCCCCTATTCGGCGGTGTGGGCGGTTTCTCCTCCCTCTCTCGCCCAAATCGCCACCCTAAATCGATGACACGCCTGCCCAAATCCGCCTCGCCGCGGTCCAAATCAGTGCTCTCGGGAGGGGTTCGGCGTCGTGGGTGGTCGGCGCGTCGAGTTGCTCTCCGGCGCGGCACGTTGGCCGCTGGGAGCTGCTCTTGCACACGAGCTGGGCGACCGCGCAGAGCGGCAGTTACGGGGGAGGAGGCGAAGTGAGGCGGGCCTCGTTCTGGGCGGGTGGTGGCGAAGGAAAGAGGCGGTTCATCGGCGCGAAGGTAAACCCCGTTCGAATCCCTCTATTGCTGGCGGTGTGGAGTTTTACTTGGTTCATCCTGCGCTGGCTAGGGCTCGCAGCGGTGCTCGGTTGTCGACCTGGTCCGTTTCCTCCCATTTTTTTGTAGCGAATTCACGTGATGTTATGGTCGAGGTCTGCTAGTCCCTGCTAGTTTACCAGGTTTTGGGCAGCGTTGGTGGTTAGGTTAGGTACTGGGGTATCAATTCTAGATCTCCATCGACGTATGTTCGGTCTCGCGTCTGGTTCATGTGATTTCGTGGTCGAACTAGGTTGGAGGGGTGCGTGCCCCCGCTGCAGATGCGGAGTATTTTTGCTGGACATTTTTTTGTAGCAGGCAAGTTCATGCTAACCGTCAGGCAAGTTTTGGCCATGCTTTTTTGGTTTGGGTAGGAGTGTTTATTAGGTACCACGCAAGTTCATGTTCGCTATCAGGCAAGTTATGGGCATCATTTTGGGCGTTTTTAGTTATCCACTAGTCCTTGTGTAGCAGGCAAGTCTCGGTTATGTTTGGGGTTGGGGTTGGTAGTTGCCAGGCAGAGGCATTTTGTAGCACGCAAGTTCATTATGTCAATCAGGCAAGTTTTGGTAGCAGGCAAGTTTATTTTTGTAGCAAGCAAGTTCATTATCTCATTCAGGCAAGGTTTGGGTAGCAGGCAAGTTCATTATGTCAGCATTTTGTTAAAGGAGTTCACAGATGTGTGGCTGTGGGACATGCTTATGCTAATTGTTAGTAGTGTCTTTTTTATTCGCGTTCAATTTTCATGTAGTTTTTATAGACACCAATATGGTGCAGAAATGAATGTCGTGTTTGTTGCTGCCATGAACACTGCAATATGCGAAGAGTTTGATCCTTTGCTAATTTTCTGTTATTTTTTTCAGGCAAACATGGCTGGACCATCAAGCAAAAAGCGTGATCAAGTGCAGTCAACATCGTCGCAGCACGACAGGGTCCCACCTCCTGCATCTGAAGTCGAAGTGGAGGTTTAACCGCGCCCCCATACCTCGTTCTATCCCTTTTTCTAAGTGCATTTTGGTTATTTTTATGATCATTTTTCTCTTTCTTGCTTTTTGGCAGGCACCTATATCAGAGGAGCAAGGCATTGCACGAACAGTTGTTTATGAGCGGAAGCGGCAAAAGCTAGTTATAAACCGAGGGAAGCGTCCTGCTAGCAGCAGCAGTAATGAGCAAGCTCCGGTGGAAGGTGTGAATGAGGGGGATGTTTCTCAAGAGGAATGACCAAAGCAGAAGCGCCGTAAAGTTGCTGAAATTGAGGTATTGTAGACTCCGTGCAAATTGCACTTCAAATCCCTTAATCAGAAACATTTATGTGCCAAAGCAGATGTGCGATGTTTTTTTTTCCGTTGCTATATAATGGTTGTTTATGTGCCCACTGTTATTTCTTGTGCTTGCGTTAATTTTTTCCTCAAAGAGAAAAGGGTGATGCAGCAAAGTAGAGATAAATATTTCCCTCAGTTAAGAACCAAGGTATCAATCCAGTAGGAGGTACAAGCAAGTTCCCAATAGATGCACCTGCACAAAGTAACAAACGCTTGCACACAACGCGAAAAAGGGGTTGTCAATCCCTTCACGGTCACTAGCGAGAGTGAAATCTAATAGAGATAGATAGAAAAGATAAATAAAAGGAAAAATAAAGTAAATATAAATAAATTGCAGCAAGGTATTTTTTTGGTTTTTGGTTTTATAGATCTGAAAATATATAATGAGAAATAGACTCGGGGGCCATAGTTTTCACTAGAGGCTTCTCTCTTGAAAGAACACATACGGTGGGTGAACAAATTACTGTTGAGCAATTGATAGAAAAGCGCAAAGTTATGACGATATCTAAGGCAATGATCATGAATATAGGCATCACGTCCGTGACAAGTAGACCGACTCCTGCTTGTATCTACTACTATTACTCCACACATCGACCGCTATCCAGCATGCATCTAGTGAATTAAGTTAACAAGAACGGAGTAACGCCTTAAGCAAGATGATATGATGTAGAGGGATAGATCCAATCAATATGGTAAAAAAATCATCTTTTTATCCTTAATGACAACAATACAAATACGTGCCTCGCTACCCCTACTGTCACTGGGTGTGGACATCGCAAGATTGAACCCGAACAAAGCACCTCTCCCATTGCAAGAAAAACCAATCTAGTTGGCCAAACCAAATCGATAGATCGGAGAGAAATACAAAGCTATCTTAATCATGCATAAAAGAGTTCAGAGAAGACTCAAATAATATTCATAGATAATATGATCATAAATCCACAATTCATCGGATCTCAACAAACATACCGCAAGAGAAGATTACATCGAATAGAACTCCAAGAACATCGAGGAGAACATTGTATTGAAGATAAAAGAGAGAGAAGAAGTCATCTAGCTACTAGCTGTGGACCCGTAGGTCTGTGGTAAACTACTCACACATCATCGGAAGGGCAGCAAGGTTGGTGCTGAGGCCCTCCGTGACCGAATCCCCCTCCAGCAGAGTGCCGGAAAAGGCCCCAAGATGGGATCTCACGAGAACAGAAGCTTGCGGCAGCGAAAAAGTATTTTTTATGTGCCCTCTGGTATACATAGAATATTTGGGTATTTATGGAGCCAAGATTAGGGTTAGGAGGTCTGCGAGGGGCCCACAAGCCTAGGGCCCACTAGGGCGCGCCCCTAGGGCTTGTGGCTCCCTCGTGGGTCTTCTGGCCTCTTCCCAAAGCTTCGTGGTTGTCTTCTGGTCCAAGAAAAATCCTCAAAAAATTCGTTCCGTTTGGACTCCATTTGGTATTGATTTTCTATAAAAGACAAAAACAAGGAAAAAACAACAACTGGCACTGGGCACTAGGTTAATAGGTTAGTCCCAAAAAAATGATATAAAATAGCATATGAATGCATATAAAACATCCAAGATTGATAATATAATAGCATGGAACAATAAAAAATTATAGATACGTTGGAGACGTATCAACCATCCCCAAGCTTAATTCCTACTCGTCCTCGAGTAGGTAAATGATAAAAACAGATTTTTTGATGTGGAATGCTACCTAACATATTTATCAATGTATTTTTTCTTATTATGGCATGAATGTTCAGATCCATAAGATTCAAAACAAAAATTTAATATTGACATAAAAACAATAATACTTCAAGCATACTAATAAAGCAATCATGTCTTCTCAAAATATCATGGCTAAAGAAAGTTATCCCTAAAGAATCATATAATCTTGTCATGCTCTATCTTCATCTTTATCACACAAAGTATTTATCATGCACAACCCCGATGACAAGCCAAGCAATTGTTTCATACTTTTAATGTTTTAAAGCTTTTTCAACTTTCACATAATACATTAGCGTGAGCCATGGATATAGCACTATATGTGGAATAGAGTATGGTGGAGGTTGTGAGGAGAAGACAAAAAGTAGAAAGTTTCACATCAACTAGGCAAATTAATGGGCTATAGAGATGCCCATCAATTGATATCGATGCAAGTGAGTAGGGATTGCCATGCAACAGATGCACTAGAGTTATAAGTGTATGAAAGCTCAAAAGAAAACTAAGTGGGTGTGCATTCAACTTGCTTGCTCACGAAGACCTAGGGCAGTTTTGAGGAAGCCCATCATTGGAATATACAAGCCAAGTTCTATAATGAAAAATTCTCACTAGTATATGAAAGTGATAAAATAGGAGACTCTCTATCATGAAGAACATGGTGCTACTTTGAAGCGCAAGTGTGGTAAAGGATAGTAACATTGTCCCTTCTCTCTTTTTCTTCATTTTTTTTTTTTTTTTTTCTTTTCTCCCTTTTTTTTTCTTTCTTCTTTTTTCTTTTTGGGCTCTTTGGCCTCTTCTTTTTTATTAAGTCCGGAGTCTCATCCCGACTTGTGGGGGAATCATAGTCTCCATCATCCTTTTCTCACATGGGACAATGCTCTAATAATGATGGTCATCACACTTTTATTTACTTACAACTCAAGAATTACAACTCGATACTAGAACAAAATATGACTCTATATTAATGCCTCCGACGGTGTACCGGGGTGTGCAATGATCTAGCGTGACATGTATAAAAAATATGAATGGTGGCCAAGCCAGAAATACTATGCCAACTACATGATCATGCATAGCAATATGGCAATGATGGTATGTGTTATAATAAATGGAACGGTGGAAGTTGCGTGGCAATATATCTCGGAATGGCTATGGAAATGCCATAATAGATAGGTATGGTGGCTGTTTTGAGGAAGGGTATATGGTGGGTTTAATGCATCGGTAAAAGTTGCGCGGTACTAGAGAGGCTAGCAATGGTGGAAGGGTGAGAGTGCGTATAATTCACAGACTCAACATTAGTCATAAAGAACTCACATACTTATATCAAAAATTTATTAGCCATCAAAGCAAAGTACTAATACGCATGCTCCTAGGGGGATAGATTGGTAGGAAAAGACCATCGCTTGTCCCCGACCGCCACTCATAAGGAAGACAATAAAAAATAATTCATGCTCCAACTTCATCACATAATGATAGACCATACGTGCATGCTTCAGGAATCACAAACCTTAACACAAGTATTTCTACTAATCCACAATTACTCTCTAGCATGACTCTAATATCACCATCTTTATATCTTAAAACAAATGCAAGGAATCAAACTTCTTATATATTCAATGCTATTTATGAAAGTTTTTATTATATCCCTCTTGGATACCCATCATATTAGGACCAAATTCATAACCTAAGAAAATTGCCATACTATTTTTAAGACTCTCAAAATAATATAAGTGAAGCATGAGAGTTCATCAATTTCTCCAAAATAAAACCACCGCCGTGCTCTAAAAAGATATAAGTGAAGCACTAGAGCAACTGCCTAGCTCAAAAGATATAAGTGAAGCACATAGAGTATTCTAATAAATTCACTATTAATGTGTGTCCCTCTAAAAAGGTGTGTAAAGAAAGGATGATTGTGGCAAACAAAAAAGCAAAGACTCAAATAATACAAGACGCTCCAAGCAAAACACATATCATGTGGTGAATAAAAATATAGCCTCAAGTAAATTTACCAATGGATTGAAGACAAAAGAGGGGATGCCATCCGGGGCATCCCCAAGCTTAGATGCTTGGTTGTCCTTGAATATTACCTTGGGGTGCCTTGGTCATCCCCAAGTTTAGGCTCTTGCCACTCCTTATTCCATAGTCCATCAAATCTTTACCCAAAACTTGAAAACTTCATAACAAAAAACTCGTGAGATCCGTTAGTATGATAAAACAAATATCCATTTTTAGGTACTATTGTGAACTCATTTCAATTTTATATTGGTGTTATATCTACTGTATTCTAACTTCTCCATGGTTCATACCCCCCGATACTACCCATAGATTCATCAAAATAAGCAAACAACACATCGAAAACAGAATCTGTCAAAAACAGAACAGTCTGTAAAGACCAGAATATTAGTCATACTTATATATATCTAAAAATACTGAAAAATTATAAAAACATAGGAAATTCACATATCAATCTTGTGTAAAAAATTCATGATATTTCCATGCTTTAGTAAATTTTAACAATTCTGTTACTGAAGGCAAAAGTTTCTGTTTTCAGCAAAACCAAATCAACGATATACCAAAGCATCCCAAAGGTCTTGCTTGGTTCAAACACTAATTAAAACACAAAAACACAATTAATACAGATGTAATATTGTGTATTTATTGAAAAACATAAGCAAAAACAAAAAACAAAAAATAAAATTGGGTTGCCTCCCAACAAGCGCTATTGATTTATGCCCCTAGCTAGGCATAATGCGTAGATCTAGGTATTGTAATAGAAGTGAGGGAGATCATCCATAAACTTAAACCAGGAGTAGGGCAATTTATTATCATCAATTTCATTCTCTCCCAAGATTGTGCAACATGTTCATGATCAAGTTTCTTAAAATTCATTATATCGTTCCTAAGGGAGATGATCTTAGCGGGAGGAAAGTACTTGGAAATAAAAGCATCTTTACACTTATTCCATGAATCAATACTATTTTTAGGCAAAGATGAAAACCAAGTTTTAGCACGATCTCATAGTGAGAACGGAAATAGCTTCAATTTATCAATATCATTATCCACATCTTTTTTCTTTTGTATATCACACAACTCAACGAAAGTATTTAGATGGGATGCGGCATCCTCATTACGACTACCAGGAATTTTTTCTTTCATAACAAGATTCAACAAAGCAGCATTAATTTCATAAGATTCCGCACTAGTGGCGGGAGCAATCGGAGTACTAATAAAATTATTATTATTAGTGTTGGAAAAATCACACAACTTGGTATTTTGTTGAGACAGCGTGACAAAGCAAGCAATCTAGCACGCAAGCAAACAAAAAGCAAACGAAAAAGACGAACGGAAAGAGGGTGAATAAAAGGGAAAATATTTTTGTGTTTTTCTGAAAACATTTTAGAAGTGGGGGAGAGGAAAACAAGAGGCAAATGGCAAATAATATAAGTGCAAGAGATGAAAGTTTATGATAGGTACTTGGTAGCCTTGATGTAGAACCTCCCCGGCAACGGCGCTAGAAATTCTTCCTGCTACTTCTTGAGCTTGCGTTGATTTTTCCCTTGAAGAGGAAAGGGTGATGCAGCAAAGTAGAGATAAGTATTTCTCTCAGATAAGAACTAAGGTATCAATCCAGTAGGAGGTGAAAGCAAGTCCCCAATAGATGCACCTGCACAAACTAACAAACACTTGCACACAACGCGAAAAAGGGGTTGTCAATCCCTTCACGGTCACTAGCAAGAGTGAGATCGAATAGAGATAGATATAAAACATAAATAAAAGGCAAAATAAAGTAAATATAAATAAATTGCAGTAATGTATATTTGGGTTTTTGGTTTTATATATCTGAAAATATATAATGAGAAATAGACCCGGGGGCCATAGTTTTCACTAGAGGCTTCTCTCTTGAAAGAACACATACGGTGGGTGAACAAATTACTGTTGAGCAATTTATACAAAAGCGCAAAGTTATGACGATATCTAAGGCAATGATCATGAATATAGGCATCACGCCCGTGACAAGTAGACCGACTCCTGCCTGCATCTACCACTATTATTCCACACATCGACCGCTATTCAGCATGCATCTAGTGAATTAAGTTAACAAGAACGGAGTAACGCCTTAAGCAAGATGACATGATGTAGAGGGAAAGATCCAATCAATATGGTAAAACCCCCATCCTTTTATCCTTAATGGCAACAATACAAATACGTGCCTCGCTACCCCTACTGTCACTGGGTGAGGACACCCGCAAGATTGAACCCAAAGCAAAGCACCTCTCCCATTGCAAGAAAAACCAATCTAGTTAGCCAAACCAAATCGATAGATTGGAGAGAAATATAAAGCTATCTTAATCATGCATAAAAGAGTTCAGAGAAGACTCATATAATATTCATAGATAATCTGATCATAAATCCACAATTCATCGAATCTCAACAAATGCACCGCAAAAGAAGATTACATTGAATATAACTCCAAAAAATTCAAGGAGAACACTGTATTGAAGATCAAAGAGAGAGAAGAAGCCATCTAGCTACTAGCTATGGACCCGTAGGTCTGTGGTAAACTACTCACACATCATCGAAAGGGCAACAAGGTTGGTGTAGAGGCCTCGTGATCGAATCCCCCTCCGGCAGAGTGCCGGAAAAGGCCCCAAGATGGGATCTCATGAGAACATAAGCTTGCGGCAGCGGAAAAGTATTTTTGGTGTGCCCTATGGTATACGAGGAATATTTGGGTATTTATGGAGTCAAGATTAGGGTTAGGAGGTCTGCGAGGGGCCCACGAACCTAGGGGACGCGCCTCCCCTGGGGCGCCCCCCTAGGGCTTGTGGCTCCCTCGTGGGTCTTCTGGCCTCTTCCCGAAGCTCCATGGTTGTCTTCTGGTCCAAGAAAAATCCTCAAAAAGTTTTGTTCCGTTTGGACTCCGTTTGGTATTGATTTTCTATAAAAGACAAAAACAAGGAAAAAAAACACAACTGGCACTGGGCACTAGGTTAATAGGTTAGTCCCAAAAAATGATATAAAATAGCATATGAATACATATAAAACATCCAAGATGGATAATATAATAGCATGGAACAATAAAAAATTATAGATACGTTGGAGACGTATCACCCACTCACACATAAATGATCATAATCATGTTTAATAGGCAAAAAGAGGTGGGCAGGGAGGCAACTTATGTGCCCCACCCACACATAAGTTGCCCGCCATCATCTGGATCATGTTCATTCCAGCAGGAATAGAGAGGTGGGCAAGGAGGCAACTTATGTGCCCCACCCACTGATACGTCCATTTTGCATCATGTTTTTCTACTGTTATTTATAATGTTTTTATGCATAATAATGCTTTTGGGAGTAATTCTAATGCCTTTTCTGTCATAATATGCAAGGTTTACACAAAGAGGGAGAATACCGGCAGCTGGAATTCTGGACCTGAAAAAGCTACGTCAGAGTTACCTATTCTGCACATCTCCAAATGAGCTGAAAATTTACGGAGAATTATTTTGCAATATATGAAAAACACCGGAGCAAATAACTACCGGAGGAGGCCCACCAGGTGGGCACAACCCACCTAGGCGTGCCAAGCCCCCCAGGCGCGCTCTGGTGGGTTGTGCCCTCCTCGGCCCACCTCCGGTGCCCATCTTCTGGTATATAGGTCATTTTGACCTAGAAAAAAAAATCAGGAGGGGACTTTCGGGACGAAGCGCCGCCGTCTTGAGGTGGAACTTGGGCAGGAGCACTTTTGCCCTCCGGCGGAGCAATTCCGCCGGGGGAACCTCCCTCCCGGAGGGGGAAATCATCGCCATCGTCATCACCAACAACTCTCCCATCTTTGGGAGGGCCATCTCCATCAACATCTTCAATAGCACCATCTCCTCTCAAACCCTAGTTCATCTCTTGTGTTCAATCTTTGTACCGGAACCTTAGATTGGTACTTGTGGGTGACTAGTAGTGTTGATTACATCTTGTAGTTGATTACTATATGGTTTATTTGGTGGAATATTATATGATCAGATCCATTATGCTATTTAATACCCCTATGATCTTGAGCATTATTATCATTTGTGAGTAGTTACTTTTGTTCTTGAGGTCATGGGAGAAGTCATGTTGCAAGTAATCATGTGAACTTGATATGTGTTCGATATTTTGATGATATGTATGTTGTGATTCCCTTAGTGGTGTCATGTGAACGTCGACTACATGGCACTTCACCATATTTGGGCCTAAGGGAATGCATTGTGGAGTAGTTATTAGATGATGGGTTGCTAGAGTGACAGAAGCTTAAACCCTAGTATATGCGCTACTTCGTAAGGGACCGATTTGGATCCAAAAGTTTAATGCTATGGTTAGATTTTATGTTAATACTTTTCTCGTAGTTTCGGATGCTTGTGAGGGGGTGATACGTCTCCAACGTATCTATAATTTTTTATTGTTCCATGCTATTATATTATCTGTTTTGGATGTTTTATATGAATTTATATGCTATTTTATATTATTTTTGGGACTAACCTCTTAACCTAGAGCCTAGTGCCAGTTTCTGTTTTTTCCTTGTTTTTGAGTTTTACAGAAAAGGAATATCAAACGGAGTCCAAATGGAATAAAAATTTACGGTGATCATTTATGGACCAAAAGAGACCTATGGAGCACCGGAGCTGTGCCAGGGGGTGACCGAGGAGGCCACAAGCTAGGGGGCGCACCCACCCCCCAGGGCGCGCCCCTAGGGCTTGTGGGCCCCTCGGGTGTCCCCCTGACTTGTTTCCAATGCCAAGTACTCTCATATATACCGTAACCTCCAGAAAGAAACCTAGATCGGAAGTTCCGCCGCCGTAAGCCTCTGTAGCCATGAAAAACCAATCGGGAGCCTGTTCCGCACCCTGCCGGAGGGGGAAACCATCACCGGTGGCCATCTTCATCATCCCGGCGGCCTCCATGACGAGGAGGGAGTAGTTCACCTTCGGGGCTGAGGGTATGTACCAGTAGCTATGTGTTTGATCTCTCTCTCGTGTTCTTGATTTGGCACGATCTTGATGTACCGTGAGCTTTGTTACTATAGTTGGATCATATGGTGTTTCTCCCTCTCTATCTTCTTGTGATGAATTGAGTCTTGCTCTTTGAGGTTTCATTATGTTGGATTGAGTATTGGATTTGAGAACACTAGATGTATGTCTTGCGATGGGATATCTGTGGTGACAATGGGATGTTCTATTGATTCACTTGATGTGTGTTTTGGCACTCAACTCGCGGATTCCCGAGTTGACATTGGGGTAATCTATGCATAGGGGTTGATGCATGTTTTTGTTCTACGTTCTCCGATAGAAACTTTGGAGTGATTCTTTGTCACACATTGAGGGATTGTTATACGATCCAATTATGTTATCATTGTTGAGGGAATTTGGACTAGTGAAAGTATGAACCCTAGGCCTTGTTTTCAAGCATTGCAATACCGTTTTCGCTCACTTTTGTTACTAGTTTGTAATGACCCGAGACCGATGCTCCAGAAGCCTTCCATGTATTTCGTTGCCGCCGTGTTATTTATTTTTGTTTGTTGCATTCATCATCGCATCATTCGTATTGCATCGGCACTCCATTGCCGTCATTTTTCAAAAACTTTCATCCGCTCGTAGTTGACGCTTCTTCCTTGTCTCTGTTGACCTTCTCTCAGATCAACTGGACCGCTCTCTTCTCCCTGTTCTCTGAGCCCATCAAACCCCCTTGCCTCCATGGCCTTTTGTCAAACCCCTCGTGCGTGTCCGGAAGCTGTCCCGAACCCAAACCGCTCAGTCGTGACAGATGGGTTCGGATCATCCCCAAACATCCCTAAAGCATCTTCGGTTTCTTATTTGATCTACCCTAACCTAACTATCCTGGACCGTCTGATTATAATCGGAGGGTCCAATTTGCCCTCACGCTTCCTCTTATCATCCACCTGCTATATATAGGAGCCTCCCTTGTTCCATTTCTAGTTAAACCTAAACCCTAGGCAGACCAACTCCCTCCAATCCCGCAGCCGCCGCCGCTCTCTCCTCGCAATCCGCACGCACCCAGTCCCCTGCCTCCACTTGGCTAGATCCACCAGCCAAACCCCACTCGATCTGGACCGCCAGATCTCAGATCCGACGGCCCAGAGAGCCTCCCGTAGCCCCGCGGTTCCACCCATCGCCAGCAGCCCCCCGATCTGGATCGAGGCAACCCCGTCCGCCCGAGCACCGTCCCGGCGCACCAGCCGGTGAACCGACGCCGATGAGCACCAGCAGGACCGTGTCACGCCATCACCAAGCACGAGCTCCTCCAGCTCCAGATCCGACGAGCCTCGCCGGATCCATCTCCTGCACCCTGTAGCTCGGCGTCCCCGTGCTCCTTGTCGCTGGAGCAGCCACACCAACCTCGCCGCCAGTGCGCTGGGCCTCCGACCAACCCGACCAGCCAGGTCGCCCCGTCGCGCACCCTCCTTCCATGGTTCTCCTTTCTCATCCCCGTGCCTCACCTCTCTCTTTCGCGGGTTTCTGCAGGAGCAGCAGCAACCGCCATGGACGCCACGCCCAAGCCTTCCTCCCTGCCTGGATCCGCTCCTCCTCGACCTCCCATGACCAGATCTGGCCGCCATGGACCCCGACGAAGGAGCTCGTCGCTGGTCGTCCTTGTTTTCCGTGCCTGGATCCCGTCGTCCTCGACCGAACCCCCCTGCATCAACTTCTGCATCGCCAGTGACCTGCTGCTGTTTTTGTCCTTCAGTAACGAGCAGCGGCAGCTCGAGCGTTGACCGCGCCTCCCCAACCTCCTCGCTCGGCCCAGCTGCGTCGCCCCGAGCCAGCCTCCTCTGCACGTGGGCCGCGCCTGCGCGATGCCCGGCCTGCCTAGCCTGCTGCACCGACCTGGGCCATGGCCCATGGTGAGCGCCCCAGCGCCCCAGCGGATTTGGGCCGTTACTATTTTTTCTGCTATTTGCGAATTTAGGAATTTCCAGGAGATTACTGTTTTACAGAAAAGTCCTTGCACATCATGCATATAATAACTCATTAACCGTGCATCGGATTAAAATGTTTTCTATATGTAAAATGCTTAGAATTTCATCTAGTTCCACAATATGCCACTTTCATCCATGTTTAAAATGTTTAAAATACTGTTTGCATTTGTTTTGGATTAATGCCATGCTAAAATGGTTTATTTCATAACTTAATAACCGTAGCTCCGAATTAAATAAACTTTATATGTAAATGGTGTAGAAAAATGCATAGTTTAACATGATGCACTTTATTTTGCTATTTAATGACTTTAAAATATGATTTTAGGCAGAACAGTAGCAAATTCGAAAATTGCATATGAGGATTTTCCGGAATTGTTATGTGTTGTTTCCGGCCTCATTTAAACTTGCATAAATAGTTAGTTTATTTGTGATCCACATCTTGCCATGTTTAACAACATTTAATCTTGTCTTGTACATAATGAGAGTGTAAATGATTGAATGTGGTGTTTCGTCAATATGCAACTCGTTGCATATTGAGCTCCATTTAATTTGTAGTATTGTTTGTTGCACTTTGCCATGCCATGCCTTATTAAACCGGACATGCATCATACTTGATTGTGCATCATGCCATGATTATGCTTGTTGGTTTACCATGTCGTTTGCTTCTTTCCGGTTGTGCTCCTTCTCGATAGTTCCGGTTACGTTGCGATTGTGAGGATTCGTTCGACTACGCCCGTTCGTCTACTTCATGGACTCGATCTTCTTCCTAGCGGGATTTCAGGCAAGATGACCGTTACTCTGGATACCACTACTATCTTTGCTTTGCTAGTTGTCTTGATGCTATCGCTATGTCGTGCTACCTACCACTTGTTTATCAAGCCTACCAAATTGCCATGATAAGCCTCTAACCTTTCCACCATCCCAGCAAACCGTTGTTTGGCTATGTTACCGCTTTGCTCAGCCCCTCTTATAGCGTTGCTAGTTGCAGGTGCAGTTGCAGGTTGTTCCATGTTGGGACATGGATATCATGGGATATCACAATATCTCTTATTTAATTAATGCATCTATATACTTGGTAAAGGGTGGAAGGCTCGGCCTTTTGCCTGGTGTTTTGTTCCACTCTTGCCGCCCTAGTTTCCGTCATATCGGTGTTATGTTCCTTGAATTTTGTGTTCCTAACGCGGTCGGGGTTTATGGGCCCCCCTTGACAGTTTGCTTTGAATAAAACTCTTCCAGCAAGGCCCAACTTTGGTTTTACCATTTGCTTAATAACAACTAAAACTTGCATAGGGAGTAATTAACCCGAGGATTCTTAATCAACAACCCCGGGCCAGTGCTCCTCATGAGTGTTGGTCCAAACCGGGTAGACTGCGGGGCCACCACGGGGAAACTCGAGGTCTGGTTTTACTCGTAGGATGTCCCATCCGATCGTGGCCTGAGACGAGATACGCGCGGCTCCTATCGGGGTGTCAGCACGTCGGGAGGTCTTGCTTGTTTTGTTTTACCATTGTCGAAATGTCTTGTGCATCGGGATTCCGAGTTTGATCGGATTGTCCCCAAGATGGAGATTTGCCTCCGCGGATCGTGAGAGTTTGTGATGGACTAAGTTGGGACACCCCTGCAGTGTTTAATCTTTTCGAGAGCCGTGCCCACGGTTATGTGGCAGATGGGAATTTATAATATCCGGTTGTAGAGAACTTGACACCAGATCCGAAATAAAATACACCAACCGCGTGTGTAACCATGACTGTCTCTTTTCGAGTGAGTTCGAGAAGAGAACATGGTGGGGTTATGCTTGAACGTAAGTACTTTAGGATCACTTCTTGATCATTACTAGTTTGCGACCGTTTGCGTAGTTTCTCATCTTATTCTTGTACTCGTAAGTTAGCCACCATACAATGATTAGTGTTGTTGTAACCTCACCACTTATCCATTCCATACCCATTAAGCTTTGCTAGTCTTGATACCCATGGTAATGGGATTGCTAAGTCCTCGTGGCTCACAGATTACTACCACAACAGTTGCAGGTACAGGTAATGCGATGATCTGACGTGAGAGCGATGCTTGCTTGTTTTGGAGTTCTTCTGCTTCTTCTTCTTCGATCAAGGGATAGGTTCCGGGTCGGGAGCCTGGGATTAGCGGGGTGGATGTCGTTCTTCTTTTTTGTTTGTTTTCATCCGTAGTCGGATCCTGTTCTTCTATGATGATTGCTATGTTTGATGTATTCATGTATTCATGTTGTAGCTTGTGGCGAGTGTAAGCCTTTATCTTGTATTCTCATCTATTCAGTACATGGTATGTTGTAATGATATCCACCTTGCTATGCGCTCGAAATGCGGTTGTGCCCCAATCATGAATTCATCACGTGATTGGGATAGAATCGCATCTTGGGCGCGACAAGTTGGTATCAGAGCCTTACCGACCACAGGAGCCCCCTTGATTGATCGAACCGTTGCCGTTGTTGAGTCTAGAAAAAAAACTATTTTGAGTCTAGTCATATCGGAGAGTATGAATTCTTTTTACTCCTCATTCCCTTCGTTGCTCTAGTGAGGACTCGTGACATAGGTGTTTTGTTTCCATTGCTCTCCTTTTCTTCACTCAATTTTTTTTAGGATCACGCGGGTATTGTGAAATCGGTCCGATATCATTGTGACGGGAATTCTGTTCTTGGTGCCTCCTGACATTTAGGGGTTGTGGCAGTGTCCCGGGGAGTTGAGCTCCAAGGTGTTTTTGTCACAGTGCTTATCGTTTCATTTCCGGAATACTAGAGGACGCCGACATCGAAAACGCTTCTATACTCTTTGTGGTGAGAGTAGTTTGGCGCCACCCAGTACTAGGGAGAGCGATCAGATGTATTCCCACAGCTAGTATAGCAGATGTTTTTCGAAGGTCTGAGGTACACGATTTCTGAGGTTTTCTTGGTTATGTGCTGATGGATGGATACCCTTGGAGTGTAGGATTTGTTAGTTGTGTGAGATATTTGTGCCTCCCTGTATCCCCAACACCAGATTGCATAACTAGAAAGTTTCAGGAGTTTTTAGGTGGGAATTCAATTAGTTACCCAGGATTTCTTTTCGACAAATGTATGAGTTGAGATTGGGGTCCAACGTCTAGTGGTTCGTTTTTCACGGTCGATTTACAGTGGTCGCGAGATGTCTTAAAGAATCCTTGGCTATGCTGATTCGGGGACGTATTGTTTGCCATTCATGATGCCCGCTGTACGTCATGCCTGTGGGGCCTCATCGTGAACACTTTGGGCGAAATCTCTATCATATGTTTGTTTCTGGCTTATTCTACAAGCCAAATCCCTTGTTTTGATTTGAGTTGTGGTATTCGAGTTGCTTCGAAGTCAAGTGTTGATTCCATACCTTTTCCTAAGTAGTATTCTCATATTTTTATGGGGGTGCTAATTCTTCTTGATCATCAAGATTGTCATGTCAATCCTTTCAACCGGTGCACTTCTCTTCAAGTTATTCCATACGGGCGCCGTTGAGAATTCTGAGGATTCGTCCGTTTCATCCATCCCAAGTTGCCTTTGTTTTCCCACCGTCCCACCCTTTTCTTCAAGCACTGGGATTTCTTAATCAAGTATCCACTTTATTCATGAGAAGTCTCTTCACTCCTTTTCTTTCATGTTGTATCCGGTAAATTCTCGTGAAGATGCTTAGGAGCTACAAGTTCATCATTCTTCGTTCTCATTTTCTTTTCCAATGGATTCAATTCAAGCTTTCGGTGTTGATCATATCCCTTTCCTCGTTCAAATGCTTTCTCATGCCGGTGCACCTCTTAATCATTCCCCTCTCAATATTCATATCCGGAGTGTAGAAGATATCTCAGAAGATTAGTGCTTCCATTCTTAATCCGTTCAAGCAATTTCGAGGCTGTTATCTCATTTAAGCCATTTAATTCAACCGGTGCAATCTCTCATTCAAGCAATCACTTTCAACGGTGTTTCTTTGAGTGGGCCCATAACCCACAGGCCTTTCCCAGGATCATACCTGACTCTTCTAATTCTTCTGGAGTTATTCTCAAATTCTTTTCAAAGTGTGACGTAAGAATGATTTTTCATCAGTCAGATGTCTTCTTCAAGATCGCTTTCCAATTATTTTCATCTTTCGCTCAACCTTTCCTCTTTTCATTCTTCCGGAGTTTCTAAACAATTTTGGTGGTGGTTCTCATCGTCATTCTTGGCTTTGAAGACCGAAGAAGAATTTCTCCTAAATCTTGGTATGTTCTCTTGAAGATTCATAGTTCAAGCTTGATGCTATCCCCTCAAATTGTTCCGATCATCAGAAATTCTTTTCATTCCTCATCCAAAGCATTTCATGAGTTCTTTCCATTTGGATTCTCCGAAGGCCATCATTTCAGAAGATTATTCATTCTCAACATTTAGCTCTCATTCCCCAATTCTTCCGGTGCATCGTTCAAGTATTCTCTAGTCATCTTGTCATCTCTTTGTTCTCTTGCATCTAAATTCCCACAAGTATCTTCGTTCATTTTTTTTCAAATTCTTCCCGGCGATTCATTCTCTTTTCTTCGTTTGTTTTCAATTCTTATGGTGGTTCGTTCAAGATTTCTCTTCCTTCGTTATCGTATCAATTCATTTGTTCTTTCCAAAATCCTACCAGTGATTCATTGAAGACTTTCTCAAGTTTGCGCTATATCAATCCTTTTCAATGGGAGTAAGTAGTGTGCCAAATCCGTTGCTTGTCATCAATTTAATTGGTGAAGGGTACGCATAACATAATTCTTATTCTTGTTACATCCAAGTGATTAATCCCTTCCTTCGGAGTTTGTTCATGACGAATAAATTCTTAGTTTCAAGTTGTTCATCTTTCTCTTCCGGAGTTCCAAGTTTTCTCGGTTATCTAGTCACGAAGCTCCATCTAAATCATTGCAAGGCTTCACCTTGTGTTTGCAACTTCTCTTTCTTTCTATCATCCTTTTATTACCAGAGTTCTTCATGGAGGCTCTACATGGTGGTTCGTTAAAGATTTCATTCATTCTAGATGTTTTCATCGAGATTCTTTTTAGAGGAGCTCAAGCGTTCTTCATCTTGCATTACGATGTGCAGTTCTTTCTATCTTATCTTTTGAGGTGGTGTTATGTCATTCTTTATAATTTCCCTTCGTGTTTCATGACTCACATGTTGTCAAGAATGGGGTATTTTAAATCCATCAATCTCTTCGTTGGAGTTATCTTGGTAAAGATTTCACCTAAAGCCTTCCCTAAGGAATGTTGCTACTGTGGTGTTTAACAATGATCCAAGTTATCTCTTTATCATCTTGATGGAAGAAGTTTTTCATCTCTTTGGTGTTCTCAATCAAATTAATTGATTCCGTTAGTGGCTAGTCTTCACCTCATAATTTTGGGATGTTTTCCATAAGACCATTGGAAATCATATATTTTGTTGTTGATTTTCCAACAACTCCATTCAACCCTTCTTCGTAGGAAGGCTCCTTCATGATCATTCATGGTGGAAGTTGTTGTTCTTTTCTCCGTTCTTTTCATTTCTTCCGGAGGCATTGTGCTGTTGCTCTCGTCAAGTATCATATTGTTTGTCAAGATCATGTTCTTTTCCTCGCTTATCCATTTAACAGGAGTGTTGTGTCCTATATTTAAGTTCTTTTCAACTTATCAAGTTTTCCTTCTCTTTTCTATCGGAGTGCTATCCAAATTCTGTCATTCTTGTTCCTTGGCTATCTCATTATACCAGTGTGGTCATATTCTTTTGGTTCGTGAAGCTCTTATTTCATGTCTTTCAACCTACAAGGTTCTCGTAATGTTCCTTGTTCCTCTTTGATAACGGAGTGTTTGAAATCTTGTTCATCTCCATTGTATTCTTTCTTTCAATTTGTTCAGCCTCTCAAGGTTCGTGGTTTCACTCGTTTGTCAAAGAAGCAACTTTGATTTACCTCTTCCTCTTTCGCTTCTCTCTGGTGCCTTCCTTAGATCTCGGGACGAGATCTCTTGTAAGTGGGGGAGTGTTGTAACGACCCGAGACCGATGCTCTAGAAGCCTTCCATGTATTTCATTGTCGCCGTGTGATTTATTTTTGTTTGTTGCATTCATCATCGCATCATTCGTATTGCATCGGCACTCCGTTGCCGTCATCTTTCAAAAACTTGCATCCGCTCGTAGTCACCGCTTCTTCCTTGTCTCTGTTGACATTCTCTCAGATCAACTGGACCGCTCTCTTCTCCCTCTTCTGTGAGCCCATCAAACCCCCTTGCCTCCATGGCCTTTTGTCAAACCCCTCGTGCGTGTCCGGAAGCTGTCCCAAACCCGAACCGCTCAGTCGTGACAGATGGGTTCGGATCATCCCCAAACATCCCTAAAGCATCTTCGGTTTCTTATTTGATCTACCCTAACCTAATTGTCCCGGACCGTCCGATTATAATCGGAGGGTCCAATTTGCCCTCACACTTCCTCTTATCATCCACCTGCTATATATAGGAGCCTCTCCTGTTCCATTTCTAGTTAAACCTAAACCCTAGGCAGACCAACTCCCTCCAATCCCGCAGCCGCCGCCGCTCTCTCCTCGCAATCCGCACGCACCCAGTCCCCTGCCTCCACTTGGCTAGATCCACCAGCCAAACCCCACTCGATCTGGACCGCCAGATCTCAGGTCCGACGGCCCAGAGAGCCTCCCGCAGCCCCGTGGTTCCACCCATCGCCAGCAGCCCCCCGATCTGGATCGAGGCAACCCCGTCCGCCCGAGCACCGCCCCGCCGCGCCGGCTGGTAAGCCGACGCCGACGAGCACCAGCAGGACCGCGTCGCGCCATCACCAAGCACGAGCTCCTCCAGCTCCAGACCCGATGAGCCTCGTCGGATCCATCTCCTGCACCCTGTAGCTCGGCGTCCCCGTGCTCCTTGTCGCTGGAGCAGCCACACCAACCTCGCCGCTAGTGCACCGGGCCTCCGACCAACCCGACCAGCCAGGTCGCCCCATCGCGCCCCCTCCTTCCATGGTTCTCCTTTCTCATCCCCATGCCTCACCTCTCTCTTTCGCGGGTTTCTGCAGGAGCAGCAGCAACCGCCATGGACGCCGCGCCCATGCCTTCCTCCCCGGCTGGATCCGCTCCTCCTCGACCTCCCATGACCAGATCCGGCCGCCATGGACCCCGACGAAGGAGCTCGTCACTGGCCGTCCTCAATTTCCGTGCCTGGATCCTGTCGTCCTCGATCGAACCCCCCTGCATCGTCTTCTGCATCGCCAGGGACCTGCTGCTGTTTCTGTCCTTCAATAACGAGCAGCGGCAGCTCGAGTGTTGACCGCGCCTCCCCAACCTCCTTGCTCGGCCCAACTGCGTCGCCCCGAGCCAGCCTCCTCCGCACGTGGGCCGCGCCTGCGCGATGCCCGGCCTGCCTAGCCTGCTGCACCGACCTGGGCCATGGCCCATGGTGAGCGCCCCAGCGCCCTAGCGAATTTGGGCCGTTACTATTTTTTCTGCTATCTGCGAATTTAGGAATTTCCAGGAGATTACTGTTTTACAGGAAAGTCCTTGCACATCATGCATATAATAACTCATTAACCGTGCATCGGATTAAAATGTTTTCTATATGTAAAATGCTTAGAATTTCATCTAGTTCCACAATATGCCACTTTCATCCATGTTTAAAATACTGTTTGCATTTGTTTTGCATTAATGCCATGCTAAAATGGTTTATTTCATAACTTAATAACCGTAGCTCCGAATTAAATAAACTTTATATGTAAATGGTGTAGAAAAATGCATAGTTTAACATGATGCACTTTATTTTGCTGTTTAATGACTTTAAAATATGATTTTAGGCAGAACAGTAGCAAATTCGAAAATTGCATATGAGGATTTTCCGGAATTGTTATGTGTTGTTTCCGGCCTCATTTAAACTTGCATAAATAGTTAGTTTATTTGTGATCCACCTCTTGCCATGTTTAACAACATTTAATCTTGTCTTGTACATAATGAGAGTGAACTAAATGATTGAATGTGGTGTTTCGTCAATATGCAACTCGTTGCATATTGAGCTCCATTTAATTTGTAGTATTGTTTGTTGCACTTTGCCATGCCATGCCTCATTAAAACCGGACATGCATCATACTTGATTGTGCATCATGCCATGATTATGCTTGTTGGTTTACCATGTTGTTTGCTTCTTTCCGGTTGTGCTCCTTCTCGATAGTTCCGGTTACGTTGCGATTGTGAGGATTCGTTCGACTACGCCCGTTTGTCTACTTCATGGACTCGATCTTCTTCCTAGCGGGATTTCAGGCAAGATGACCGTTACTCTGGATACCACTACTATCTTTGCTTTGCTAGTTGTCTCGATGCTATCGCTATGTCGTGCTACCTACCACTTGTTTATCAAGCCTACCAAATTGCCATGATAAGCCTCTAACCTTTCCACCATCCCAGCAAACCGTTGTTTGGCTATGTTACCACTTTGCTCAGCCCCTCTTATAGCGTTGCTAGTTGCAGGTGCAGTTGCAGGTTGTTCCATGTTGGGACATGGATATCATGGGATATCACAATATCTCTTATTTAATTAATGCATCTATATACTTGGTAAAGGGTGGAAGGCTCGACCTTTTGCCTGGTGTTCTTAATCAACAACCCGGGCCAGTGCTCCTCATGAGTGTTGGTCCAAACTGGGTAGACTGCGGGGCCACCACGGGGAAACTCGAGGTCTGGTTTTACTCGTAGGATGTCCCATCCGATCGTGGCCTGAGACGAGATACACGCGGCTCCTATCGGGGTGTCGGCACGTCGGGAGGTCTTGCTGGTTTTGTTTTACCATTGTCGAAATGTCTTGTGCACCGGGATTCCGAGTTTGATCGGGTTGTCCCCAAGATGGAGATTTGCCTCCGTGGATCGTGAGAGTTTGTGATGGACTAAGTTGGGACACCCCTGCAGGGTGTAATCTTTTCGAGAGTCGTGCCCGCGGTTATGTGGCAGATGGGAATTTATAATATCCGGTTGTAGAGAACTTAACACCAGATCCGAAATAAAATACACCAACCGCGTGTGTAACCATGACTGTCTCTTTTCGAGTAAGTTCGAGAAGAGAACATGGTGGGGTTATGCTTGAACGTAAGTAGTTTAGGATCACTTCTTGATCATTAATAGTTTGCGACCGTTTGCGTAGTTTCTCATCTTATTCTTGTACTCGTAAGTCAACCATCATACAATGCTTAGTGCTGCTGTAACCTCACCACTTATCCATTCCATACCCATTAAGCTTTGCTAGTCTTGATACCCATGGTAATGGGATTGCTAAGTCCTCGTGGCTCACAGATTACTACCACAACAGTTGCAGGTATAGGTAATGCGATGATCTAACGTGAGAGCGATGCTTGCTTGTTTTGGAGTTCTTCTGCTTCTTCTTCTTCTTCGATCAAGGGATAGGTTCCGGGTCGGGAGCCTGGAATTAGCAGGGTGGATGTCGTTCTTCTTTTTTGTTTGTTTTCATCCGTAGTCGGATCCTGTTCTTCTGTATGATGATTGCTATGTTTTATGTATTCATGTATTCATGTTGTAGCTTGTGGCGAGTGTAAGCCTTTATCTTGTATTCTCATCTATTCAGTACATGGTATGTTGTAATGATATCCACCTTGCTATGCGCTCGAAATGCGATTGTGCCCCAATCATGAATTCATCACGTGATTGGGATAGAATCGCATCTTGGGCGCGACATAGTTACCTTGCTATTTTTATATTTTCATATTACAAAAACCTAGATCTACTATCCATACTACGCTTGTATCACCATCTCTTCGCCGAACTAGTGCACCTATACAATTTACCATTGTATTGGGTGTGTTGGGGACACAAGAGACTCTTTGTTATTTGGTTGCAGGGTTGTTTGAGAGAGACCATCTTCATCCTACGCCTCCCACGGATTGATAAACCTTAGGTCATCTACTTGAGGAAAATCTGCTACTGTCCTACAAAACTCCGTGCTTGGAGGCTCAACACGAGTCTACAAGAAGAAGGTTGTGTAGTAGACATCAAGCTCTTTTCTGGCGCCGTTGCCGGGGAGGCTAGGTAAGCGACACTCACATCCCGTCAACGAAGCTCTTTTCTGGCGCCGTTGCCGGGGAGGTGAGTGCTTGAAGGTATATCTGTAGATCTTGCAATTGAATCTTTTAGTTTATTATTTTATCACTAGTTTAGTTTATAAAAGAAAACTACAAAAAAATGGAATTGAGGTTGCCACATATAATTCATCTTTATAATGTCTTTCTTGAAAACGATGGATCGGAAAATTGTGCCAAAGTGTTAGAAGAAGAAGTCAATAAAATGTTGGGCACTAAATCTTTGAATGATGAGCATGATTGCAACGTTGTTAGTGTGAATTCTTTGAATATCCATGATGCTAATGATATGCAAAGCCATAAGCTTGGGGATGCTATGTTTGATGAAGATGATATTTTTAGTTCCCCAAGTTTTGATGAGAATATTTATTATGATGATAGCATGCCTCCTATTTATGATGATTATATTGATGAAAGTGGGTTTGGAAGAGTGTCAACTCTGGGTAGTATTGATCCCACTATTTTGGAGGGTTTTGAATCTTTTCACAATATTGATAAAGGTGGATTTGGAGAGGTCATGACTTTATTTAGTGATGAATCCACTATTTTGGAAGAGGTTTCAATTGATTATTTTGAGAACAAAGTTGCTATCTATGATGATTATTGTGATGACATGTATGCTATAAAGAGTAATGATAACCATGAAACTTGTCATCATGATTTTAATTTTTAATTGGATTATGCCTCACATGATAGTTATTTTGTTGAGTTTGCTCCCACTACTATTCATGAGAATAAAATTGCTTATGTGGAGAGTAATAAAATTTCTATGCTTGTGGATCATGAAAAGAATGCTTTATGTGAAAGTTATATTGTTGAATTCCTTCATGATGCTACTGAAAATTATTATGAGAGAGGAACATATGCTTTTACATATCTCAATAATATCAAGTTTCCTCTCTATGTGTTGAAAATCTTGAAGTTTTGCTTGTTTCGCCTTCATATGCTAGTTGATTCTTGTTCCCATAAATTGTTTGCTCACAAAATCCCTATGCATAGGAAGTGGGTTAGACTTAAATGTGCCAGTCATATGCTTCATGATGCTCTCTTTGTGTTTCAATTCTTTACTTTTATATGAGCATCATTGAAATCGTCATGCCTAGCTAAAAAGGCATTAAAGAAAAGCGCTTGTTGGGAGACAACCCAACATTTACCCCTACTGTTTTTGTGTGTTCACATGATTAGGCTACTGTAGTAATCATGTTTTATAGGTTTTGTTTCAATAAAGTGCCAAGTAAAGCCTTTGGGATAGTGTGGATGATTGTTGACTTGATTCTGTGCCAAAAACAGAAACTTTTGCGTCCAGTACAGAAATTCCTGTATTTTACTACAAGGTGAAAAAATTCTGAATTTTTTAAAGTTTATTAATATACAAATTTTCTACGTTTTCCTAAGTTTTCAGAGTTTTTGGAATTACATAAGTATGACCTTAATTCATACCTTTATGTACTGTTCTGTTTTTGACAGATTCTGTTTGCAATGCATAGTTTGCTTGTTTTATGGTTTCTGTGGCTTATATTGCTTAATATAAATTGTAGAAATGATAGGGTACAGTAGGCATCATGAGAGAAAAATTATGAATCTTGTCTTGACAGTACCAAAGTGAATGATTTGTTTTATCATACTAACCCATCTCACGAAGTTCCGTTAAGTTTTGTGTGATTGAAGTTTTCAAGTTTTGGGTGAGATGTCAATATGAGGAGAATAAGGAGTGACAAGACCCTAAGATTGGGGATTCCCAAGGCACCCCAAGGTAATATTCAAGTAATACCCAAGCAACTAAGCTTGGGGATGCCCGGAAGGCATCCCCTCTTTCGTCTCCAACATTATCGGTAATTTTACTTGGAGCTATATTTTTATTCATCACATGATATGACTTTTGCTTGGAGCGTCATTTTATTTTATTAGTATTTACTTTCTGTTATTCAGAGTAATGTTTTGTATCTTTTATTTCAATAAAAGTGTCAAGTATAGCCTTTACCATGCTTATTTTGCAAGTCTATATGTTGCTGTTTTGAAAACAGAAAGTTTTCTATTGTTGTCTGAATTCTTCTGGAAAGTAAGAACATGATAAAATCTTGAAATTTTTATACAATGAGTAACAACAAATTTTATACTGGGTGGTAATTTTTCAGAATTTTTAGAGTTAGGTAAGTATGAGTACAATTGCACTCTTTACAGACTGTCCTGTTTAGACAGATTGCTGTTATGTTTGCATATGTTTACTTGTTTAATGATTCTATTTGAGGATAGGAGTATTAAATATGCAGAGGCATTTAATATGCAATGTTAAATAATAATTTTAGTGATTTGCTACAGTAGAGAATGATAAGGTTTTGCATTTGATTCATACTAACTTATCTCACGAGTTCTTGTTGAGTTTTGTGTGGATGAAGTTTTTAAGATTTAGGAAAACCGTGATATAAAAGGAACTAAGGAGACACAAAAGCTCAAGCTTGGGGATGCCCAAGGCATCCCAAGATAATATTTCAAGAAGTCTCAAGCATCTAAGCTTGGGGATGCCCCGGTAGGCATCCCACCTTTCTTCATCAGGAATGATCGGTCAATTTTGATTGAGCCTAAGTTTTTGCTTCTTCACATGATATGTGCTATCCTTAGAATGTCATTTTATTTTATTTTGCTTGCTGTTTGAATAAAATATTAAGATCTAAAATTTTAAATGAGAGAGAGTCCTCACACAGCTACATAATTATTTGACTACTCATTGATCTTCACTTATATCTTTTTGGAGTAGTTTGTCAGTTGCTCTAGTGCTTCACTTGTATCTTTTTAGAGCACGGCGGTGGTTTTATTTTGAAGAAATTGATGAACTCTCATGCTTCACTTATATTATTTTGAGAGTCTTATAAATAGTATGGCAATTTTCTTAGGTTATTAATTTAGTCCTAATATGATGGGCATCCAAGAGGGATATAATAAAAACTTTCATATAAAGAGCATTGAACAGATGAGAAGTTTGATTCCTTGCATTTATTTTGAGATATAAAGATGGTGATATTAGGGTCATGCTAGTGAGTAATTGTGGATTGGTAGAAATACTTGTGTTAAAGTTTGTGATTCCCTAAGCATGCACGTATGGTGAACCGTTATGTGATGAAGTCGGAGCATGATTTATTTTTTGATTGTCCTCCTTATGAGTGGCGGTCGGGGATGAGCGATGGTCTTTTCCTACCAATATATCCCCCTAGGAGCATGCGTGTAGTACTTTGTTTCGATAGCTAATCAACTTTTGCAATAAGTATGTGAGTTCTTTATGACTAATGTTGAGTCCATGGATTATATGCACTCTCACCCTTCCACCATTGCTAGCCTCTGTAGTACCGCGCAACTTTCGCCGGTGCATTACACCCACCATATACCTTCCTCAAAACAGCCACCATACCTACCTAGTATGGCATTTCCATAGCCATTCAGAGATATATTGCCATGCAACTTCCACCGTTCCGTTTATTATGACACGCTTCATCATTGTCATATTGCTTTGCACGATCATGTAGTTGACATCGTATTTGTGGCAAAGCCACCATTCATATTTTTTATACATGTCACTCTTGAGTCATTGCACATCCCGGTACACTGCCGGAGGCATTCATATAGAGTCATATTTTGTTCTAAGTATCGAGTTGTAATTCTTGAGTTGTAAGTAAATAAAAGTGTGATGATCATCATTATTAGAGCATTGTCCCATGTGAGGAAAGGATGATGGAGACTATGATTCCCCCACAAGTCGGGATGAGACTCCGAACAAAAAAGAAAAAAAAGAAAAAAAAGAGGCCAAAGAGCCCAAAATAAAAAAAATGAGAGAAAAGAGAGAAGGTGCAATGCTACTATCCTTTTTCCACACTTGTGCTTCAAAGTAGCACCATGATCTTCATGATAGAGAGTCTCCTATATTGTCACTTTCATATACTAGTGGGAATTTTTCATTATAGAACTTGGCTTGTATATTCCAATGATGGGCTTCCTCAAATTGCCCTAGGTCTTCGTGAACAAGCGAGTTGGATGCACACCCACTTAGTTTCTTTTTGAGCTTTCATACACTTATAGCTCTAGTGCATCCGTTGCATGGCAATCCCTATTCACTCACATTGATATCTATTGATGGGCATCTCTATAGCCCGTTGATACGCCTAGTTGATGTGAGACTATCTCCTTCTTTTTGTCTTATCCACAACCACCATATTCTATTCCACCTATAGTGCTATATCCATGGCTCACGCTCATGTATTGTGTGAAAGTTGAAAAAGCTTGAGAACATTAAAAGTATGAAACAATTGCTTGGTTTGTCATCGGGGTTGTGCATGATTTAATACTTTGTGTGATGAAGATGGAGCATAGCCAGACTATATGATTTTGTAGGGATAACTTTCTTTGGCCATGATATTTTGAGAAGACATGATTGCTTTATTAGCATGCTTGAAGTATTATTGTTTTTATGCCAATATTAAACTTTTGTTTTGAATCTTATGGATCTGAATATTCTTGCCACAATAGAGAAGATTACATGGATAATTATGTTAGGTAGCATTCCACATCAAAAATTCTGTTTTTATCATTTACCTATTCGAGGACGAGCAGGAATTAAGCTTGGGGATGCTTGATATGTCTCCAACGTATCTATAATTTGTTATTGTTCCATGCTATTATATTATCTGTTTTGGATGTTTTATATGCATTTATATGCTATTTTATATTATTTTTGGGACTAACCTATTAACCTAGAGCCCAGTGCCAGTTTCTGTTTTTTTCCTTGTTTTTGAGTTTTACAGAAAAGGAATATCAAACGGAGTCCAAATGGAATAAAAATTTACGGTGATCATTTATGGACCAGAAGAGACCTACGGAGCACCGGAGCTGTGCCAGGGGGTGACTGAGGAGGCCACAAGCCAGGGGACGCGCCCACCCCCCAGGGCGCGCGCCTAGGGCTTGTGGGCCCCTCGGTTGTCCCCCTGACTTGTTTCCAACGCCAAGTACTTTCATATATACCGTAACCTCCGGAAAGACATAGTTACCTTACTATTTTTATATTTTCATATTACAAAAACCTAGATCTACTATCCATACTACGCTTGTATCACCATCTCTTCACCGAACTAGTGCACCTATACAATTTACCATTGTATTGGGTGTGTTGGGGACACAAGAGACTCTTTGTTATTTGGTTGCAGGGCTGTTTAAGAGAGACCATCTTCATCCATGCCTCCCACGGATTGTTAAACCTTAGGTCATCTACTTGAGGGAAATCTGCTACTGTCCTACAAAACTCTGCGCTTGGAGGCCCAAAACGAGTCTACAAGAAGAAGGTTGCGTAGTAGACATCAGGGGGTTAATCATAAGTAGGAGGTTTGTTCAAGTAAGAAGAGCACCTAATCACCGGTCCACCCACATATCAAATTATCAAAGTAGTGAACACAAATCAAACCAACATGATGAAAGTGACATGATGAAATTCCCATGTACCCTCAAGAACGCTTTGCTTATCATAAGAGACCGTTTTGGCCTGTCCTTTGTCACAAAAGGATTGGGCTACCTTGCTGCACTTTATTTAGCGTTACCGTTACTTGCTCGCTACAAATTATCTTGCTATCAAACTGCTTATTACCGACTATTTGAGTGCTTGCAGAAAATACCTTGCGGAAAACCATGTGTCATTTCCTTCTGCTCCTCGTTGGGTTCGACACTCTTACTTATCGAAAGGACTACGATTGATCCCCTATACTTGTGGGTCATTGATACGTCTCCAATTGCTATTCCATGTTGTTATATTATCATTCTTGGATGTTATACAATCATTTTATAGCAACTTTATATCATTTTTTGGGACTAACCTATTGACATAGTGCCTAGTGCCAGTTGCTATTTTTTGCTTGTTTTTTACTTTGCAGAAAATCAATACCAAACGGAGTCCAAACGCAGCGAAAATTTTTGAAGATTTTTTCTGGACCAGAAGACACCTGTTGGGCCAAAGAAGTACCAGAGGGGGGCTCCGAGGGGAGCACAACCCACCTGGGCACGCCTGGGGGCCCAGGGGGGCCCTGGTGGGTTGTGCCCACCTCGGCCACTTCCCGCACCACCTCTTTGCTCTATAAATACCCCAAAAATCCAAAAACCCTAGGGGAGTCGACAAAACACAATTCCAGCAGCCGCAAGTTCCAGAACCACCAGATCCAATCTGGACACCATCATGAAGGGATTCATCATCCTCATTGGTGCCTCTCCGATGATGTATGAGTAGTTCATTGTAGACCTATGGGTCCGTAGTTAGTGGCTAGATGGCTTCCTCTCTCTCTTTTGATTCTCAATACAATGGTCTCTTGGAGATCTATTTGATGAAACTCTTTTTGCAGTGTGTTTGTTGGGATCCGATGAACTTTGAGTTTATGATCAGATCTATTTATCCATGAAAGTTATTTGAGTTTCTTTGATCTCTTATATGCATGAATACTTATAGCCTCATATTTGTTCTTCGAATCTTTCGTTTAGTTAGGCCAACTAGATCGATTTTTCTTGCCATGGGAAGAGGTGCTTTGTGATGGGTTCGGTCGTGCGGTGTTCTTTCCCAGTGGCAGAAGGGGCAGCAAGACACGTATTGATCGTTGCTATTAAGGATAACAAGATGGGGTCTATTCCTACATGAATAGATCTTGTCTACATCATGTCATTGTTCTTATTGCATTACTCCATTTTTTCATGAACTTAATACACTAGATGCATGTTGGATAGCGGTCGATGTGTGGAGTAATAGTAGTAGATGCAGGCAGGAGTCGGTCTACTAATCTTGGACATGGTGCCTATGTAATGATCATTGCCTGGATATCATCATAATTATTTGAAGTTCTATCAATTGCCCAACAGTAATTTGTTTACCCGTTGTATGCTATTTTTCTCGAGAGAAGCCACTAGTGAAATCTACGGACCCCGTGTCTATTCTTTATCATATTTGCTTTGAAATCTATTTTTATTTGCTTTTGATTTCAGATCTGTTATTTTAAAAATCCAAAAATACCTTGTTGCTTTTTTTTCTCTATTTATTTTATTTTATTTTATTGCGAGATCTATTTATCTAAAATCATACAAACCAATCTATCTTTTACCCGAGAGGGATTGACAACCCCTCTTATGCGTCGGGTGATGTCTGCTAGAACTACATCGGTTTTTCCCCAGAGAGGGAGGCATGATGCAGCACAGCGACGGTAGGTTTTTCCCTCAGTGATGAGTCCAAGGTTACCGAACCAGTAGGAGAACCATGCAGCACCACGTAAACAGCTCCTGCACACAAAGAACAAATACTTGCAACCCGACGTGTTAAAGGGGTTGTCAATCCCTTTCGGGTAACGAGATAGATAAAATTGTAGTAGATTAAAAGATGCAAATAAAAGCAAATAAAATTCAGCGAGGTATTTTTGGGTTTTTGGATTAATAGATCTGAAAATAAAAGTTGCAAATAAATAAAAAAGCGAATAGCAAAATAGATCTTGAAGGCAAATATATTAAAGAAGAGACCCGGGGGCCGTAGTTTTCACTAGTGGCTTCTCTCGAGAAAAATAGCAAATGGTGGAAACAAATTACTGTTGGGCAATTGATAGAACTTCAAATACTCATGACGATATCCAGGCAATGATCATTATATAGGCATCATGTCCAAGATTAGTAGACCGACTCCTGCCTGCATCTACTATTATTAGTCCACACGTCGACCGCTATCCAGCATGCATCTAGTGTATTAAGTTCATGGAGAAACAGAGTAATGCAATAAGAACGATGACATGATGTAGACAAGATCTATTTATGTAGAAATAGACCCCATCTTGTTATCCTTAATGGCAAGGATACATACGTGTCGTTTCCCTTTCTGTCACTGGGATCAAGCACCGTAAGATCGAACCCATCACAAAGCACCTCTTCCCATTGCAAGATAAATAGATCAAGTTGGCCAAACAAAACCCAAATATCAGAGAAGAAATACGAGGCTATAAGAAATCATGCATATAAGAGATCAAAGAAGACTCAAATAACTTTCATGGATAAAAAGATAGATCTGATCATAAACTCAAAGTTCATCGGATCCCAACAAACACACCGCAAAAAAGAGTTACATCATATGGATCTCCAAGAGACCATTGTATTGAGAATCAAATGAGAGACAGAAAGCCATCTAGCTACTAACTACGGACCCGAAGGTCTACAATGAACTACTCACGCATCATCGGAGAGGCACCAATGAGGATGATGAACCCCTCCGTGATGGTGTCTAGATTGGATGTGGTGGTTCTGGAACTTGCGGCAGTTGGAATTGATTTTCGTCGACTCCCCTAGGGTTTCTGGAATATTGGGGTATTTATAGAGCAAAGAGGCGGTGCGGGAGGCCCCCGAGGTGGGCACAACCCACCTGGGCGCGCCTGGGACAATATGATAATAAAATGATTGTAAAACATCGAAGAATGATAATATAACAGCATGGAACAATAAAAAATTATAGATACGTTGGAGACGTATCATCGGGTTGCAAGTATTTGTTCTTTGTGTGTAGGTACCATTTACATAGTGTTGCTTGGTTCTCCTACTGGTTTGATAACCTTGGTTTCACAACTGAGGGAAATACCTCCTGAAGCTGTACTGCATCATCCCTTCCTCTTCGAGGAAATACTGACGCGGATACGAGCCATCAAGAAAGGATTTCTGGCGCTGTTGCCGGGGAGGATCAAGTCAAGATAGTCTCCCAACAACTCGCCGATTTCTGGCGCTGTTGCCGGGGAGACATCATCAACATCTATCAGGTTCCTAATCACAAATCTCATCTCCTTGCAGTTTACATTATTTTCCATTTGCCTCTCGTTTTCATATCCCCCACTTCACAAAAATTTGCCGTTTTATTCACCCTCTTTTCCGTTCGCCGTTTTCTCGTTAGATTTATCTTTTTGTGTGTGATCTTGCTTGATCTACTTTTTCACTATGGCTAGCATGACTACCCCTCCTTTGTCACCAGATTTTGAAGTTTTATACTTCAAGCAGAGACAAGGAGAAAATTTGAAAGATGCTTGGTATAGGCTAATGGAATCCTATCGCATTTGCAATCTCAAAGGGGATGCAAAGATTTTGCTTCAAAACTTTTATATAGGATTAGCTTTGCATCATAGACAACTCTTGGATTTTGCCGCAAAATGGAACTTTATTGAGCTTGATGCTAACACTGCTTATGAGATCCTAGAAGGAATTTTGGGAATTCCACCAACCAAAAAGGGGCTTCCCTTTACTACAGAAGGAGCTCAAATTTTACACAAGTTAAGTGATTTGCATAAACATTTGGTTGAGTTGCAAAAATATAATGAACCTCTTAAGCATATCAGTGGAAATCTCAATCGCATGAATACTTTGATTACTCTTTGCAATAAGCGTTTGGATATTTTAGATCTCAAGATGGTCTCTTTTCCGTAAAATCTTGGGAAGCGCAAAGATCCTCCCGGATTTGAAAAAGCTCTTACAATAGTTGCAAAAACTAAAGATGACAATACTTGAATCTATGCTTTATGCCTAGCTAGGGGCGTAAAACGATAGTGCTTGTTGGGAGGAACCCAATGAATAAAATTTATTATTGCCTTTTTCTTTCTGTTCTTGAGTGTTTGCACAATTATGCCTCTGTTATGATTGTGTTTGTATGTTTTAATTAGTGTTTGTGCCAAGTAAAGCCTTTGGGATAGCTTTGGCGATAGTTGATTTGATCCTGTTGAAAAACAGAAACTTTTGCGTCCAGTAAAATAATTGTCTAGATTTACAGAAGAGACGAAAAAATCTGAATTTTTACAAGAGATTGATATACAAATTGCCTCTGTTTTCCTAATTTTTCAGAATTTTTAGAGTTACAGAAGTATGAGAAAAATTCGCATCTTTACAGACTATTCTGTTTTTGACAGATTCTGTTTTCTTTGCATTGTGTGCTTATTTTGATGATTCTATGGTTTGTATGGGGGGGTATAAGCCATGGCAAAGTTAGAATACAGTACATATAATGCAATACCAAAGTTTGAATGGTTTTCTACAGTACATAAAGTAAAGATTGGTTTTCTTATACTAACGGATCTCACGAAGGTTTTGTTAAGTTTTGTGTGATTGAAGTTTTCAAGTTTTGGGTGAGATCACGATGGATGAAGGAATAAGGAGTAAGAAGAGCCGAAGCTTGGGGATGCCCACGGCACCCCAAGGTAATATTCAAGGATAAACAAGCAAATAAGCTTGGGGATGCCCCGAGTGGCATCCCCTCTTTCTTCTAACGACCATCGGTATTTTACTTGGAACTATATTTTTATTCGTCACATATCATGAGTTTTGCTTAGAGCGTCTTGTATTATATGAGTCTTTGCTTGTTTTGCTTTTTGTTTTGTGTCAAGTATCCTTGCTGAACACACCTATTTGAGAGAGCCAAAATTATGCTATGATTTGTTAGAATTGCTCTTTATGCTTCACTTAAACTTTTCGAGCTATGGAATTGCTCTAGTGCTTCACTTATATCTTTTTTAGCACGGTGTGATTTAATATTTTTGAAGAAATGCTCTCATGCTTCACTTAGATTTATTTGAGAGTTAGCAAATTTTGAAGAAATCCTCTCATGCTTCACTTATATTATTTTGAGAGACAATTTTTTTTATGCTCATGTTCTTCACTTAAATTTGTTTGAGCTTGCCAAAAGAAATTGCAACATATGAAACTAGTACCAAAGTGATAGATATTCAAGAGGGATATAATAAAAACTTTCATGAAGATCATTGGACAAAATAAACTTGATTCTTTGTAATAGTTTTGAGATATGATGATAGTGATATGCGAGTCATGTTGGTAAGTAATTGTGCTTTAGTAAGAATATTGGTGTTAAGGTTTGTGATTCCCTTTGCAAGCACGAAAGTTAATAGTTATTCAATGAAATTACATCCTACTTGTGGTGCATTATTCGGTGTTAGTTATGCTTAATGCTCGCTTATGTGATTTTTCGTTTCTTGGTTGGATGCTTCTCAATCTTTTTGCTTGCCTTCACTTGTACTAAGTAGGAATACTACTTGTGCATCCAAAACCCTTAAACCCAGTTTTGCCACATGAGTCCACTACACCTACCTATATGCGGTATTTCCATGCCGTTCTAAGCAAATTTGTATGTGCCATCTCTAATTTTCAAAATAATTTTCCTTTTTGTGTGCTCGTATCGCTCATGAAATGGTAGGGGGTGGCTGATATTTTTCCATGCTAGATGTGTTATTCTCAAGATGAGTGTTTATTCAGTTGTCATTGCACGAGAGTACGGCAAAGGTATTAGGGATGCCCAGTCCCGAAATGAAAAATGAATTTACTTTATGTTGTCAAATAATAAATTCCTTGGAAAGTGTTGGTATGGACGGCACCCGTGGATACGGCTAGCCGTGGAATGTGAAAGTATGGTGGAAAAAGGAATAAACTTTATTTTCTGTTTGGGAATCGCCTATGATATATCTAGCATGGAAAGTATTGGGAACTACTCGATCGTTTTCGTTGACAGGAAAAGCATGCCACCCAAAAATTTTTATATCTATTTTTCACTTTGAGCTCTGGCACCTCTACAAATCCCTACTTCCCTCTGCGAAGGGCCTTTCTATTTACTTTATGCAATTTTATTTTTATTTGAGTCTCGATCTTCTCTTATAAAGCACCAACTAGGGGGCACTATGATCGTACTTGAGCATTGGGTGTAGCTAATATGCGAGTGTGTTTCATGAATGGATCAGTGATTGAGCATGATGGGCTAGGGATAACTTGCTTTAGTGTTGATATTTTGAAAGACATAGTTGCTTGTTGATATGCTTGAGTATTGAAATCTTCATGTCAAAACTAGACTATTGATTTGAACCATATAAAAGTCCAACTGTCCATGCTACAACAGAAAAGAATATGTGATGAACATGTTAGGCAACATTCCACATCAAAAATTCTGTTTTTATCATTTACCTACTTGAGGACGAGTAGGAATTAAGCTTGGGGATACTGATACGTCTCCAACGTATCTATAATTTTTCCTTGTTCCATGCTGTTATATTATCATTGTTGGATGTTTTACAATCATTTTATAGCAACTTTATATCATTTTTGGGGACTAACCTATTGACATAGTGCCCAATGCTTGTTGTTGTTTTTTGCTTGTTTTTTACTTCGCAGAAAATCAATACCAAACGGAGTCCAAACACAGCAAAACTTATTGGAGATTTTTCTGGACCAGAAGACCCCTGTTGGGCCAAAGTACCAGAGGGGGGCTCCGAGGGGAGCACAACCCACCTGGGCGCGGCTGGGGGCCCAGGCACACCCTGGTGGATTGTGCCCACCTCGGTCGCCTCCCGCATCGCCTCTTTGCTCTATAAATACCCCGAAAATCCAAAAACCCTAGGGGAGTCGACGAAACACAATTCCAGCCGCCGCAAGTTCCAGAACCACCAGATCCAATCTAGACACCATCACGGAGGGGTTCATCATACTCATTGGTGCCTCTCTGATGATGCGTGAGTAGTTCATTGTAGACCTACGTGTCCGTAGTTAGTAGCTAGATGGCTTCCTCTCTCTCTCTTTTGATTCACAATACAATGGTATCTTGGAGATCTATTTGATGTAACTCTTTTTGCGGTGTGCTTGTTGGGATCCGATGAACTTTGAGTTTATGATCAGATCTATTTATCCACAAAAGTTATTTGAGTTTCTTTGACCTCTTATATGCATGATTACTTATAGCCTCGTATTTCTTCTTTGAATCTTTGGTTTAGTTAGGCCAACTAGATCGATTTTTCTTGCCATGGGAAGAGGTGCTTTGTGATGGGTTCGGTCGTGCGGTATTCTTTCCCAGTGATAGAAGGGGCAGCAAGACACGTATTGATCATTGCTATTAAGGATAACAAGATGGGGTCTATTCCTACATGAATAGATCTTGTCTACATCATGTCATTGTTCTTATTGCATTACTCTGTTTTTCCATGAACTTAATACACTAGATGCATGCTAGATAGCGGTCGATGTGTGGAGTAATAGTAGTAGATGCAGGCAAGAGTCGGTCTACTAATCTTGGACGTGATGCCTATATAATGATCATTGCCTGGATATCGTCATAATTATTTGAAGTTCTATCAATTGCCCAACAGTAATTTGTTTACCCGTTGTATGCTATTTTTCTCGAGAGAAACCACTAGTGAAATCTACGGCCCCCAGGTCTATTCTTTATCATATTAGCTTTGAGATCTATTTTTATTTGCTTTTGTTTTCAGATCTGTTATTCTACAAATCCAAAAATACCTTGCTGCATTTTTTCTCTATTTGTTTTATTTTGTTTTATTGCGAGATCTATCTGTCCAAAATCATACAAACCAATCTATCTTTTACCCGAGAGGGATTGACAACCCCTCTTACGCGTCGGGTTGCAAGTATTTGTTCTTTGTGTGCAGGTACCGTTTACATAGTGCTGCTTGGTTCTCCTACTGGTTCGATAACCTTGGTTTCATAACTGAGGGAAATACCTACCAAAGTTGTACTGCATCATCCCTTCCTCTTCGGGGAAATACTGACGCGGATACGAGCCATCAGTCATCAAGTCTCTTTTCTGGTGCCATTGCCGGGGAGTGAAGCGCTCTTGGTAAGTGGAAATTGGTAAGGAAAAATTATTACTACATGCTGAAATTTATTGTCACTTCTTACTATGGAGAATCATCCTTTAAGGGGTTTGTTCGGGGTATCTTCACCTCGACCGGAACCACAATTAGCTACCCCTCAACCTACTGCACCTTCTGAGAATATTGGTTATGAAACTCCTTCGGGTATGATAGAACAACTGCTAGCTAATCCTTATGCAAGAGATGGAACTGAACATCCTGATATGCATTTGATATACGTGGATGAAATTTGTGGATTATTTAAGCTTGCAGGTTTATCCGGAGATGAAGCTAAGAAGAAGGTTTTCCCTTTATCTTTGAACGGAAAAGCATTGACATGTTCATCGTGATCGGAATTATATATATAATTTTTGGCCTCGTGAAGGAGAAAGTATCGCTCTAGCTTGGGGGAGGCTGAAGTCAATGTTATATTCATGCCCCAATCATGAGCTCCCTAGAGAAATTATCATTCAGAATTTTTATGCTCGGCTTTCTCGTGATGATCAATCCATGCTTGATACTTCTTGTACTGGTTCTTTTATGAAGAAGATTATTGAATTCAGGTGAGATCTTTTAGAAAGAATTAAACGCAACTCTGAAGATTGGGAACTCGACGAAGGTAAAAAGTCAGGCATTAAGCTTGAATTTGATTGTGTTAAATCTTTTATGAATACTGATGCTTTTCACAAGTTTAGCACTAAATATGGACTTGACTCTTATATAGTAGCCTCTTTTTGTGAATCATTTGCTACTCATGTTGATCTCCCTAAGGAGAAGTGGTTTAAATATCATCCCCCTATT
The DNA here is from genome assembly GCA_011799875.1 of Thinopyrum elongatum. Taxonomy (NCBI): domain Eukaryota; kingdom Viridiplantae; phylum Streptophyta; class Magnoliopsida; order Poales; family Poaceae; genus Thinopyrum; species Thinopyrum elongatum. The sequence continues at coordinate 372,623,549 of CM022299.1, read as the reverse complement.
AAAGAAGAAATTAAAGAACCCGACATAGCTAAAGATGAAACTATTATTTACAATGTTGATCCAGTTGTGCCTACTGCTTATATTGAAAAACCACCTTTCCCTGTTAGGATAAAGGAACGTGCTAAGGTTTCAACTGTGGTTTGCAAAAGTAATATTAGAGCACCTAAACCTGCTGAACAAATTAAAGTAGAACCTAGTGTTGCTATGGTTAAAGATCTCCTGGTAGAAAATATTGATGGGCATGTTATTTACTTCTGTGATGAAGCTGCTAGAATTACCAAACCCGATGAGAAAGATAAACATAGACCTGTTGTTGGCATGCCTGTTGTCTCAGTTAAAATAGGAGATCATTGTTATCATGGTTTATGTGATTTAGGTGCTAGCATGAGTGCTATCCCTTTTACCTTATACCAAGAAATTATGAATGGCATAGCACCCGCTTAAATAGAAGACATATATGTCACTATTAAACTTGCTAATAGAGACACCATCACACCACTTGGGATTGTTAGAGATGTTGAAGTCTTGTGTGGGAAAATAAAATACCCTACTGATTTTCTAGTTCTTGGTTCCCCACAAGATGACTTCTATCCCATTATCTTTGGTAGACCTTTCTTGAACACTGTCAATGCTACTATAGATTGTCATAAACAAACTGTCAGTGTTAGCTTTGGTGATGAGTCTCATGAATTTAATTTTTACAAGTTTAATAGACAACCTCATAAGAAAGAATTACCTAGTAAGGATGAAATAATTGGTCTTGCTTCTATTGCCGTGCCTCCTACTGATCCACTAGAACAATATTTGCTAGACCATGAAAATGATATGCATATGCATGAAAGAAATGAGATAGATAATTTTTTTTTGAACAACGACCCCTGCTCAATCACAATTTGCCTATTGAAACTCTAGGAGGTCCTCCTCCACCTAAAGGTGATCCCGTGTTTGAATTAAAACAATTGCCTGACACCTTGAAGTATGCTTATCTCGATGAGAAAAGGATATATCCTGTTATTATTAGTGCTAACCTTTCAGAACATGAAGAAGAAAGACTATTAAAAATTCTGAAGAAGCACCGTGCTGCCATTGGATATACTCTTGATGATCTTAAGGGCATTAGTCCCACTCTCTGTCAGCACAAGATTAATATGGAACCTGATGCTAAACCCGTTGTTGATCATCAACGACATTTGAATCCTAAGATGAAAGAAGTGGTAAGAAATGAAATATTAAAGCTTCTGGAAGTAGGTATAATCTATCCCATAGCTGATAGTAGATGGGTAAGCCCCGTTCATTGTGTCCCTAAGAAGGGGGGGTATCACTGTTGTTCCTAATGATAAAAATGAACTCATTCCACAAAGAATTGTTACTGGCTATAGAATGGTAATTGATTTTAGGAAATTAAATAAAGCAACTAGAAAAGATCATTACGCTTTGCCTTTTATTGATCAAATGTTGGAGAGATTATCTAAGCACACACACTTTTGTTTTCTTGATGGATATTCTGGCTTTTCTCAAATACCTGTTTCACAACCTGATCAAGAGAAAACCACCTTTACTTGCCCTTTTGGAACTTATGCTTATAGACGTATGCATTTTGGTTTATGCAATGCACCTGCTACTTTTCAAAGATGTATGACTGCTATATTCTCTAATTTTTGTGAAAAGATTGTTGAGGTTTTCATGGATGATTTTTCTGTTTATGGAACTTCTTTCGATGATTGCTTAAGCAACCTTGATCGAGTTTTGCAGAGACGTGAGCAAACTAACCTTGTATTGAATTGGGAGAAGTGCCACTTTATGGTTAATGAAGGTATTGTCTTGGGGCATAAAATTTCTGAACGAGGTATTGAGGTGGACCAAGCTAAAGTAGATGCAATTGAGAAAATGCAATGTCCTAAAGATATTAAAGGTATTCGTAGTTTCCTTGGTCATGCTGGTTTCTATAGGAGGTTTATTAAAGACTTCTCTAAAATTTCTAGGCCTCTTACAAATATTTTACAAAAGGATGTTCCTTTTGTTTTTTATGATGATTGTGTAGAAGCCTTTGAAACACTTAAGAAAGCCTTAAGTTCTGCACCTATTGTTCAACCACCTGATTGGAACTTGCCTTTTGAAATTATGTGTGTTGCTAGTGATTTTGCTGTTGGTGCTGTTCTAGGACAAAGAGTTGATAAAAAATTGAATGTTATTCACTATGCTAGTAAAACTCTAGACAGTGCCCAAAGAAATTATGCTACTACTGAAAAGGAATTTTTAGCAGTTGTGTCTGCCTGTGATAAATTCAGATCTTACATTGTTGATTCTAAAGTCATTGTTCACACCGATCATGCTGCTATTAAATATCTTATGGATTGAGTAAGATCCTTCAAGTAAGTTGTCATCGGTGCAATAAGGCAATAAAAATTGCTTCTAAAAGTGTTGGATCGTTTAGTGTAAGAGAAAATTGAGCGTTGTACGAACTTATGCTGGCAAAGTAATAAAAGCGACGGACTGCATAATAAAGGTTGCTATCATAAGGGGCAATATAACGTGTTTCATTTGATTAATAGGTGCAGAAGTTAAGGCTTTCTTAAGTGTTTCAAAGGCTTCTACATAATCATCATCAAAAACAAATGGAACATCCTTTTGTAAAAGATTTGTAAGAGGCCTAGAAATTTTAGAGAAGTCTTTAATAAACCTCCTATAGAAACCAGCATGACCAAGGAAACTACGAATACCTTTAATATCTTTAGGACATGGCATTTTCTCAATTGCATCAACTTTAGCTTGGTCAACCTCAATAGCTTGTTCAGAAATTTTATGCCCCAAGACAATACCTTCATTAACCATAAAGTGACACTTCTCCCAATTCAAGACAAGGTTAGTTTGCTCACATCTCTGCAAAACTCGATCAAGGTTGCTTAAGCAATCATCAAAAGAAGTTCCATAAACAGAAAAATCATCCATGAAAACCTCAACAATCTTTTCACAAAAATCAGAGAATATAGCAGTCATACATCTTTGAAAAGTAGCAAGTGCATTGCATAAACCAAAATGCATACGTCTATAAGCATAAGTTCCAAAAGGGCAAGTAAAGGTGGTTTTCTCTTGATCAGGTTGTGAAACAGGTATTTGAGAAAAGCCAGAATATCCATCAAGAAAACAAAAGTGTGTGTGCTTAGATAATCTCTCCAACATTTGATCAATAAAAGGCAAAGGGTAATAATCTTTTCTAGTTGCTTTATTTAATTTTCTAAAATCAATTACCATTCTATAGCCAGTAACAATTCTTTGTGGAATGAGTTCATTTTTATCATTAGGAACAACAGTGATACCCCCCCTTCTTAGGGACACAATGAACGGGGCTTACCCATTTGCTATCAACTATGGGATAGATTATACCTGCTTCCAGAAGCTTTAATATTTCAGTTCTTACCACTTCTTTCATCTTAGGATTCAAATGTCGTTGATGATCAACAACGGGTTTAGCATCAGGTTCCATATTAATCTTGTGCTGACAGAGAGTGGGACTAATGCCCTTAAGATCATCAAGAGTATATCCAATGGCAGCACGGTGCTTCTTCAGAATTTTTAATAGTCTCTCTTCTTCATGTTCTGAAAGGTTAGCACTAATAATAACAGGATATATCCTTTTCTCATCGAGATAAGCATACTTCAAGGTGTCAGGCAATTGTTTTAATTCAAACACGGGATCACCTTTAGGTGGAGGAGGACCTCCTAGAGTTTCAATAGGCAAATTGTGTTTGAGCAGGGGTCGTTGTTCAATTTTTTTTTATCTATCTCATTTCTTTCATGCATATGCATATCATTTTCATGGTCTAGCAAATATTGTTCTAGTGGATCAGTAGGAGGCATGGCAATAGAAGCAAGACCAATTATTTCATCCTTACTAAGTAATTCTTTTTATGAGGTTGTCTATTAAACTTGTAAAAATTAAATTCATGAGACTCATCACCAAAGCTAACACTAACAGTTTGTTTATGACAATCTATAGTAGCATTGACAGTGATGGTGTCTCTATTAGCAAGTTTAATAGTGACATATATGTCTTCTATTTAAGCGGGTGCTATGTCATTCATAATTTCTTGGTATAAGGTAAAAGGGATAGCACTCATGCTGGCACCTAAATCACATAAACCATGATAACAATGATCTCCTATTTTAACTGAGACAACAGGCATGCCAACAACAGGTCTATGTTTATCTTTCTCATTGGGTTTGGCAATTCTAGCAGCTTCATCACAGAAGTAAATAACATGCCCGTCAATATTTTCTACCAGGAGATCTTTAACCATAGCAACACTAGGTTCTACTTTAAATTGTTCAGCAGGTTTAGGAGCTCTAATATTACTTTTGCGAACCACAGTTGAAACCTTAGCATGTTCCTTTATCCTAACAGGGAAAGGTGGGTTTTCAATATAAGCAGTAGGCACAACTGGATCAACATTGTAAATAATAGTTTCATCTTTAGCTATGTCGGGTTTTTTAATTTCTTATTTAATAGGGGGATGATATTTAAACCACTTCTCTTTGGGGAGATCAACATGAGTTGCAAATGATTCACAAAAAGAGGCTACTATCTCAGAGTCAAGTCCATATTTAGTGCTAAACTTGTGAAAAGCATCAATATTCATAAAAGATTTAACACAATCAAATTCAAGCTTAATACCTGACTCTTTACCTTCGTTGAGTTCCCAATCTTCAGAGTTGCATTTAATTCTTTCTAAAAGATCCCACCTGAATTCAATAGTCTTCTTCATAAAAGAACCAATACAAGAAGTATCGAGCATGGATTGATCATCACGAGAAAGCCGAGCATGAAAATTCTGAATGATAATTTCTCTAGAGAGCTCATGATTGGGGCATGAATATAACATTGACTTAAGCCTCCCCCAAGCTAGAGCGATACTTTCTCCTTCACGAGGCCAAAAATTATATATATAATTCCGATCACGATGAACTAGATTCATAGGATAATTTTTTTGGTGAAATTCCAATTTCAATCGATTCTAGTTCCAAGATCCAATGTCATCGCATAGCCTATACCATGTCAATTCTTTTCCCTTCAAAGATAAAGGGAAAACCTTCTTCTTAGCTTCATCTCTGGATAAACCTGCAAGCTTAAATAATCCACAAATTTTATCCACATATATTAAGTGCATATCAGGATGTTCAGTTCCATCTCCTGCATAAGGATTAGCTAGCAGTTGTTCTATCATACCCAAAGGAATTTCATAACCAATATTTTCAGTAGGTGAAGTAAGTTGAGGGGTAATTAATTGTGGTTCCGGTCGAGGTGAAGATGCCCCGAACAAACCCCTCAAAGGATGATTCTCCATTGTAACAAGTGACAATAAATTTCGGTACGTAGTACTAATTTTTCCTTACCAAGAGCGCTTCACTCCCCGGCAACGGCGCCAGAAAAGAGCCTTGATGACCCACAAGTATAGGGTATCAATCGTAGTCCTTTCGACAAGTAAGAGTGTCAAACCCAACGAGGAGCAGAAGGAAATGACAAGTGGTTTTCAGCAAGGTATTTTCTGCAAGCATTGAAATAGTCGGTATCAAGTAGTTTGAGAGCAAGATAATTTGTAACGAGCAAGTAACGGTAATGGTAAATAATATGCAACAAGGTAGCCCAATCCTTTTTGTGACAAAGGACAGGCCAAAACGATCTCTTATGATAAGCAAAGCGTTCTTGAGGGTACATGGGAATTTCACCATGTCACTTTCATCATGTTGGTTCGATTCGTGTTCGCTACTTTGATAATTTGATATGTGGGTGGACCGGTGCTTAGGTGCTGTTCTTACTTGAACAAACCTCCTACTTATGATTAACCCTCTCACAAGCATCCGCAACTACGAGAAAAGTATTAAGATAAAATCTAACCATAGCATCAAACTTTTGGATCCAAATCGTTCCCTTACGAAGTAGCGCATAAACTAGGGTTTAAGCTTCTGTCACTCTAGCAACCCATCATCTAATAACTACTCCACAATGCATTCCCTTAGGACCAAATATGGTGAAGTGCCATGTAGTCGACATTCACATGACACCACTAAGGGAATCACAACATACATATCATCAAAATATCGAACACATATCAAGTTCACATGATTACTTGCAACATGACTTCCCCCGTGACCTCAAGAAAAAAGTTAACTACTCACAAATGATAATCATGCTCAAGATCAGAGGGGTATTAAATAGCATAATGGATCTGAACATATAATATTCCACCAAATAAACCATATAGTAATCAACTACAAGATGTAATCAACACTACTAGTCACCCACAAGTACCAATCTAAGGTTCTGGTACAAAGATTGAACACAAGAGATGAACTAGGGTTTGAGAGGAGATGGTGTTATTGAAGATGCTGATGGAGATGGCCCTCCCAAAGATGGGAGAGTTGTTGATGATGACAATGGCGATGATTTCCCCCTCCGGGAGGGAAGTTCCCCTGGCGGAATCGCTCCGCCGGAGGGCAAAAGTGCTCCTGCCCAAGTTCTGCCTCGAGACGACGGCGCTTCATCCCGAAAGTCCCCTCCTGATTATTTTTCTAGGTCAAAATGACCTATATACCAGAAGATGGGCACCGGAGGTGGGCCGAGGAGGGCACAACCCCGGTAGTTATTTGCTCCAGTATTTTTCATATATTGTAAAATAATTCTCCGAAAATTTTCAGCTCATTTGGAGATGTGCAGAATAGGTAACTCTGACGTAGCTTTTTTAGGTCTAGAATTCCAGCTGCCGGTATTCTCCCTCTTTTTGTAAACCTTGCATATTATGAGAGAAAAGGCATTAGAATTACTCCAAAAAGCATTATTATGCATAAAAACATTATAAATAATAGTAGGAAAACATGATGCAAAATGGACGTATCAATGACCAAAAGATTGTTATCAGAGACATAGAGTTTGGGGGCTTGTTGGATATTAAAGCCACTAGCATGCCAGGAGATCTCAGTCAGTGGATCATGAACCACTATGATCCGGAGATGTCTCAAATAGTTATACCTGACAGGGGCAAGATCCCGGTTGATGCAGTGTTCGCAGGATATGGGGCTTGCCTAACAAAGGGAGGAAAGTTTGCTTCAAAATGAATCCGGATGTCATAAGGGAATTCAACAGTATATACAAGATTGAGGGCAAAAAATCCCCTACGCTGGCATCGTGGTGCAAATGATTGAAAATATGAATGGGGTTGTTGATGACAATTTTGTCCGTGCTTGGCTGGCAGTTGCCTTTTCTTGTTTCCTCGCTCCAACCACAAGTTTGAGCATTTCGCCAAGGTGCTACACTGCTATCTTGAACACAAATGTCATCAAAAACTCAAAGATATGCGACTTTGTTGTTGATCAACTAAGGCTAGCATTCATGGGGTTTGGGGAGAAGAAGAAAGCGGTTTGCTGTTGTGTCTTCCACCTAGTAGTAAGTACAAATACAATATTAACAATTTTCTGTTTGTTCATTCCTCTTCCTAATCATATCTATTATGGGAATGAAGTTTGATGCTTCTTTAATCCAAACAATGCAGATACTTTACCTTGATTCATTGGAGGTCAATGAGCCAATTCCTAACACGCTCTCCAGGGCGCCCATTTGGAATGATGATCTCATAGCCAAAGTCATGAAGAAAGACAAGAAGGGGCCAGGCGTGTATGGAAAGTTGCGTGTAAGTTTTTCCAGCACTTACATAAATAGCATGATAGCATGACAACAACCTTTTCAATTAGACACTAATGAAGTTGCCGTTATTTGGATAAGAAGAGGAGGGTGTCTAAATTGTCTACTATATGTGTGTTGCAAATTGCGTTATGTTTTACTACAGAAACATTTTACCGATTATATTTCGTACTCACAATCCACAAGCACTAGAATTTCCATGTTTCATCAAATCATGGCAACTCCCATAACTTGAGCTCTGGCAATTGATGCTACAAACACTAGCAACTCCGCTTGTTTTTGCTGTTAGTTTTTTTCCAGCAGGCAAAAAGAGGTGGCCAGGGAGGCAACTTATGTGCCCCCACACGTAAGTTGCCCCAAGTTACTATCCATTTTCCTTCTACATCAAGGGAAACTTATTGTTCTTCATTCCTCTTCCTAATCATATCCAAATATGGGTATGAAGTTAGATGGTATCCAAATTTAGGATAATAATCATATCCGAAGCAAAAGTTAGCTTGTGTTTCAAAAATCAGGCAAATGATGCTAGAAACACCAGCAACTCCCTCTGTGTTATTAGTTTTCTAACAAACCAACTACATTTATTCGAAAGCTAGACGAATGAACCTTTTTTAGCTGTTGTTTTACCCCTTTTTCCGTTACAGTCGTGGACACTTTCTGTTTTTTTTCAAACATGCTTCTGTTTCAGCTCAAGACCGAATTTTCCCGGTGCGCAAAAGATAGCTTGTTTGGCAGCATGGATCATATCCAAAATTTGTTGCAGCCAGGCTCCCTGAAAGCTACAACAAAAATGTAAGTATGCAAACCATCCATCTTGTCTGGAAAGTTTTATTTTTCTTCAAATTTGTGTTATCATGTTTTTTCAATGACCTACTTGTGTTTTTCTGCCTACGCAGAAACAAAAGATGCTGACAGAAATGGTTCATGAGATGTGCACTGAAATGTCACATGCTGTCGGGAAGCTGGTAGTGGGAACATGCAAACTTGATGATGGGGAAGCTGCGACAAGCACATATGCGCAGTGTAGAATGGGGGCAATGTCTCAAAAGGGCAGTAAGAAGGGGAAACCCACCCCCAAAGTGATTGAACACAACTCTACTGAGGATGAAGAGCCATACAAGTCTGATCGTGAGAGTGATGAGGAGGAACCGACTGAAGACTGCGAAACCGATTCGGACAAGGATGACTCAGGCGATAGTGAAGATGATGCTCCGGACGATGATGATGAGGACCCACAAACAGGCAATACTAACACCAATACAACTGAATAAGAAGAAATTTTGGAGGACTAGGGAGTGGGTGAAGAAAAACAAGTTGATGAGGATAAGGGGAAGGGGGGCGATGAGACCAGCTCAGATGGAGGTAATGGCAGCCATCCCAATGAAGAGGTGCACAGAGAGGAGGGATCTGAAAAGTCTGAAATGGAGAAGGAGGATCAAGAATAGCCGAATGAAGATGGGATGAGGATGAGGACGATGAGCAAGCAAGTGAAAAGAGAGAGAGTGATAAGAATGGGAATGATGAAGACGATGAGGACCGGGGTGGAGGTGACAACACCAGAGCAGGTACCTGTGGTGGTAATTCTACTGAAGATGACCCAGCAGCAAGTTCAAGTAGCACCAACGAAGGCGATTGCTCTACAGACTTCTTCATTCAAGAACATGGCAGCAAAGCAAGCAGATGATCCAGAAAGTATATCTCTTATAGACATTGTTATGATGGAGTTCAAGAAGCAATGGAAACCTCTAGAAGGCCAGAAGCTTGATGTAACACCCCCGGTGGTTAACTACAGTAATCACCCTTTTGATTATGCCATGTCATCTTGATTAATAGTGCATGATCATCATTTGCATCATATTGCATTTCAACTCCTAACTCCAATTCAAATTTAAATGAAAGTGAAATATAAAAGTTGTCCAACATAAGAACTAAAATGTTCAATAAATAGTAGATAAATCAGAGGCTATGTTAAAATTGTAAACAACATTATTAAAATTGGATAAGTGACTCAAACAACTTAAAACAGTGGCTGAAAATAGCATTTAGTAACCTTTTAATTTATTTAAAACAAATATGAAATGATGTTTTGCCCAAACCAGTTTTTGGTGTTAGGGTATAAAGCACTGGTATTTATGGACTAGGTCTCCCTTTTTACAAAAATCATTTGGGGCCTAAACAATTAACAGAATAAAAAAGAAAAGAAAAGAAAAGAAGAAATGGAAAAATGCCCCTGTGCACTTAAGCCCACAGCCGCACAGGAGCTGGCCCAGCCCAACTAGCCCCCTCCCCCTACCCCCTGACGCCGCGGGCGCGCTGTCGAGCACCCTGCTGTGACGACCCCGGCTTAATCGTGCACTAATCATACACGCAAATGCGCACGATCAAGCCTAGGGACTCACTTGAAGATATCACAACACAACTCTAAAACATAAAATAAAGTCATACAAGCTTAATATTACAAGCCAGGGCCTCGAGGGCTCGAATACAAGCTCGATGGCATACAAGCGTCAGCGGAAGCATTAGATATCTGAGTACAGATATATTACAGAGAGAGAGATAAGCCTTCACAGAGGCGGGGTAAAAATAAAAACTACGATCGAAAGGCGTAGGCCTCCTGCCCTGGACCCTCCGATCCTACTCCTGGTCGTCGAACGGCTCCTCGTAGTAGTAGTACTCGCCAGGCGGATAGTAGTACTGGTCGTCGGCTGGGGCTTCTGGCTCAGGGGCTCCGTCGTCTGGTGGCATCAAATGGAAAATGGGGGAAAAAGAAAATAAAGCAAACGTGAGTACTCATCCGAAGTACTCAGCAAGCAAGGATCTACACTACATATGCATCATTTTCAAAGGGGGCTGTATATGTGGACTGGGCTGCAGAAATGCCAGAATAGAGGGGGAAAGCCTAGTCCTATCGAAGACTAGCATCTTCAACAATCTTCGACAGTCTTGCAGCATCAGGAGAGAGCAGATGAACATAATGTAAAGTAGTAGTAGTAATATCATCAACCTCGACCTGAGATCCTTTCTCGACTCCCTGCGAGAAAGCAATCCCAGAGCCGTACTATCCAGTTCTCACCACATGTTCTAGTTGTACCGATCGGGATACAACTCCGAGTGTCCGTTACCGTAGGACAGGCTATCGATAGAAGTTTCTTCCCTGCAGGGGTGCACCAACTTACCCACCACGCTCACTTAACTCTGGCCGGACACACTTTTCTGGGTCATGCCCGGCCTCGGCTAAGCAACACGCCGCAACCCGACCTAGGCTTATAAGAAAGGTCAGCACGCCGGACTAAACCTATGCCCCCAGGGGTCTTGGGCCATCGCCCCGGGAACTCCTGCACGTTACGGGGCCACCGAGAGCAGACCTAGCAACCCCTTATACAAGCGCGGTTGCATTACCAGTCCAACTCGGCGTGCGCCGCTCCTTACTGACGTCAAACAAGCTTCGGCTGATGTGTACGACGCAGAACGCCCATACTATGCCCACGTGATGGTTAGTGCTATCGGGCCAGAGGCCCCTCGGATCAAATATCCAAACCGTAGTGGATTAGGAGCGCGCAGAAACGAGCAGAGACTCACGATCGATGTGACCCCGTCGCCCCGTCTCGAGGACTTGTGGCAAGGGCTAAGAATGCCCGGCCACGCCTCGTAGTTATCTCGCGGGCACCATCCAGGTCAACCCGACTCCACATCACTTCGCGTTAAGCTCGCGCGGGTACCCCTCAGGGCCGACCCGTCTTTAGTATCATAGTTTAGTGCAAGTCATAATATCCAAGGTAACTGTGTGTCTGACACCGAAGGGAACCCTGAGGAATCACCCTCGATGGAATTCCCGCTCGATGTTATCATCAAGGTGAACGAAGGAGGAATCACCCTCGAGGTCCACCTTGAGGAGTTGCGCGACGACGTCGTGATCGGGGGTGGTGTAGAAGGAATCACCCTCGCTTACCACGACCGAGTAACTAACCTACAAGGTTAACATCAGAAGTGCCGACGAGGTATCACCCTCGGCACTCGATGGTAACCCAGCAGTGTCGGCAACTAAGGGGAAGTGATGTGCGGTGCCATGGTCTAGTCTTCAATCCCGATGATCGGGTCTTCTGATGTCCAGCAGGGCAGTCGGGATCAAGTGGGGGTCTCGGTCGTGTCTCTACCCACCTTATACTAAGCAGTCTAGGATAACCAGTAAGGTAGCAAGGCAGGTTACAATAAACAGGCTATGCAGCAGATATAGGAAAACAGTAGCAGTAGCAGTTCTAATGCAAGCATAAGAGAGAAGAGAGTAGGCGATATAGGCATGCTCAAAATGGGGGTGCTTGCCTGTTTGCTCGGGGGCAAGGGCAAGGTCTTCAGTAGTATCGTCGGGGACGTAGTCGTACTCCTGTGCGGCGTCTGCCTCGGGAGCTACGTCAACGTCGGGGTCTACCGAGAGAGAAGAGGGGGAAGAAACAGGTAAACATAATGCAAACAGATGCCACACAGTGCGTGCTATGCTATGATGCAGTGCAGGGTTGCCTGAATACGCATCTAAGTCATTTTAGTTATTTTTAGAATTATTCTGGGATTTAATATCCGACGTGTGTGCACTATTCATCTGTCGGATTCGGGTCCGGAGTTACGAGTTCTTCTACGTAGGAGGTTCCGATGGAGAAACAGACGGCACGATCAGACTCGTCTCGTCGTTCTGAGCAACTTTCATGTTTTAACTTTTTCGATCCGAGCTATGGTTTAAAAGTTATTAATTTTTAAAGATTATTTGAATTTCTGGAATTATTTTATTTAACAGAAAATGAATTATGACGTCAGCATGACGCGCTGCTGACGTCAGCAAGTCAACAGGACGGTTGACCAGTCAAACCTGACATGTGGGTCCAGTGGGACCCACATGTCAGCCTCTATTTCTTTAATCAGTGATTCAGTTTAATTACCAGGATTAATTAGGGGGTGGACCCCACATGTCAGTGAGACATTAGGTTAATCAGTTTATTTTTATTTCTAATTTGTTTTAACTAATTAATCAGGGAGGTGGGGCCCGCCTGTCAGCGGCTGGGCCGGTCCAGTCAGCAGGGCTGACCGGTCAGCTGGGCTGGTCGGGCCCCTGGGGCCCACGGGTCAGTGACCCAGGGGTGGGCCCCGCCTGTGCCACGTCAGCGGGGCCGGCGGCTGGTCGCCGGCGACCAAATCGCACGGCGGCGCGTCGCCGGAGTTGGCCGGAATCGAGCTACAGGGCTCGGTTCGAGCCGGGCTTGGGTGCGTTCGAAAGCCAGGGGACTCGCCCGTCGCGTGGGAGTGGTCTCGTCGCCGGAATCTACCGGAGCCGTCGACGGTGAGCTCGCGGGCGGCGCCGGAGTTCGGGGTCTGGACGGGATCGCGGCTGCGCGGCTCGAGGGGGTACGTGCGAGTGCGCGTTCGACTCCCGGGGTTGCCAGGAGCACAGCGCGGTGCTTAGCCAAGCACGGAAGCGGCCATGGCCACGAGCACGAGCTCGTCGGCGGCGGACAAAGCACGACCACGGTGGCGGCTAGCTACGGCGGTTCCTATGGCGCAGCGAGAGAGAGGAGGGGAGAAGCTCACCGTGCAGGCTCACACGTAGGCCCGGCGAGTGGTTTAGTAGCTGCTGCGCCGGGAATCGACGGAGAGGCGCCGGCGACCGAAGCAAAGGGGGCGGAGAAAAACGACGCCTGTGGAGCTCCCCTGCTCCACCAGAGAGCTTCAGGCGACGCGGTCGACCACGGCGGAGGCGAGGGACATCTCGACGAGGCGATGCGAGGCCGGTAGCCGCGAGCACGGCGTCGAGCGGCGGCGGCCGCGTCCGGCTGCTCCCGGATCTGAGGGGGAAGACGACGGAGCGAGAGAGAGGAGAGGGGAAAGTGGCGAGGAGAGCCAGGGGAGACGCACGGCCTCTCCCTTATCTCCTCGCGGCTGTCGGTGGCGTCGGTGCCGTCGCCGTGTCGTCGCCCGGCTGGCGCGCGCGCGCGCGACCAGGGCGCGGCCGACACGGGGAGGAGGGAGGAGAAGCTGGGCCAGTTGGGCCGCGACTCGGGGCACTGTGCACTAAGGCCCAGTGCACAGTGTCCCGCTTTTGTTTTTCTGTTTTAGCTTCTCCATTTTCTTTTATCCTTTTCTGTTTCAAAATGTTTAGGGCACTTGTGCACTTTTGAAAAATGTGGGAGTTGGCCCAAATATTGCAATGCAATATTATCTCTCACCAAAAAGTGGTTTGGACAAATTTGGATTCCATTTGAGTTTGATATTAATTTAATAGATGTAAATAGTCTGTTTTGAGTGCTGTTTCAGGTAGTTTCACTCACTTAGCTAACTCCAAAAATAATGATTATGATTTTGCCATGACCACTGGATTATTTGCTAATTAAATAACATTTCTCCAGCAGAGTTTGATCAACTTCAATTTGCACTTTGGAATTTAATTTGATTTTCAGATTTTGAATTTGAATTGGATTATTAACCCAAATGATTTGGCACTGCAAATGATGATGACATGGCATTATTAACAGCTGATCACTGTGGCCATTACAAGGGGGTGTTACAAATTCTCCTCCTCTAAAAGAAATTCTCGTCCCGAGAATTTAGGAGGTAGAAGGAAAGAGTCCGGGATATTCTTCCCGAAGATGATCCTCGCGTTCCCAAGTGGCTTCATCTTCAGTATGATTCGACCATTGCACTTTTAGGAACTTGGTCGTCTTCTGACGAGTACGACGCTCAGCTTCGTCGAGGATGCGGATCGGATGCTCCTTACAGGAAAGATCATCTTGTTGCTCGAGCATCTCATGATCCACTGCACGGTGCGGGGATTCCTTGAAGCACTTACGGAGTTGCGACACGTGGAAGACATCATGAATATGGGAGAATTGCGGTGGCAACTCCAATTTATATGCTACCTGTCCCCGTCTAGCCACGATGCGGAAAGGACCAATATAGCGAGGAGCTAGCTTGCCCTTGATTCCGAAACGACGGGTGCCCTTCATTGGAGTGACACGAAGATAAGCTTGTTCATCAGGTTGATAGATCACACCCCATCGCTTGCGATCATAATTACTCTTCTGACGGTCTTGAGCTGCTTTGAGATTCTCCCGTACAATTCGGACTTGTTCTTCGGCATGCTGAATGATGTTCGGTCCAACAAGAGGTCGTTCCCCAGTTTCTGACCAATTCAGAGGGGTTCGACATTTACGTCCATAAAGAACCTCAAATGGGGCCATTTTTAAGCTGGCTTGATAACTGTTGTTATAAGAGAACTCGGCATACGGGAGAGATTCCTCCCATTTCTTACCGAAGGATATAACACAGGCTCGTAGCATGTCTTCAAGCACTTGATTAACGCGCTCAACTTGGCCTTGGGATTGGGGATGATAAGCTGAACTCCAGGTAATATGAGTTCCCATTGCTTTCTGGAAACTTTCCCAGAAATGGCCAGTGAAAATACTGCCACGGTCTGAACTGATTTCCTTGGGAATACCATGGAGTGAAACAATTCTGGCAATGTACAGTTCTGCTAGCTGGTTAGCGGTGATAGTCTCCTTAACAGGTAGGAAATGAGCAACCTTGGAGAGTTGGTCGATGACGACAAGAATGGCATCGTGACCCTTCTGAGACTTGGGAAGACCAGTAATGAAGTCCATTTGCACTTTATCCCACTTCCATAGAGGAATAGGGAGCGGTTGCAGAATTCCAGCAGGTTTTTGATGTTCTGCCTTCACGCGACGACAAACGTCACACTCGGCAACATAACGAGCAATATCTTGCTTCATTCTAGACCACCAGTACCTTTGACGAAGATCTCGATACATTTTGGTACTACCCGGATGGATAGATAGCGGTGTATCATGGGCCTCCTTCATGACTTTGTCAGTCATCAGCTCGAAGCGAGGTACTACAATGCGGTCTCGGAAGTACAAGGTTCCATCTTCAGCAATCGAGAAATCCCTGTACTTTTGGAGGTGAAGCTCTTTCTTCATTAGATCAATTTCAGCATCCTTAGATTGCGCAATCTTGACAGCTTTCTCAAGATCTGGTTGTATCACAAGGTTATTAAGAGAACCTTGCGGGATGATACAGAGATTCAGCTTGCGCAATTCTTCATATAGCTGGGGTTGAGCTTGTTTTACCATGAGGTTACTACAGTATGACTTGCGGCTCAAGGCATCAGCCATCACATTAGCTTTGCCGGGAGTGTATGAAATTCCACAGTCATAATCGGTGATTGTTTCCAACCAACGCTGCTGACGAAGATTAAGTTCCGGTTGAGTGAACAAGTACTTCAAGCTCTGATGATCGGTGTAAATCTCACACCGATTACCAAGGAGGTAATGACGCCACTGCTTCAAAGCATAAATGACAGCAGCAAGTTCGATGTCATGCACTGGGTAATTCTCTTCATGTGGACGCAGTTGTCGCGAAGCATAAGCAATAACTCTTCGCTCTTGCATTAGGACACAACCTAGTCCTTGGCGAGAGGCGTCGCAGAAGATCACAAAATCTTTGCGGGAGTCTGGAGGAGCAAGGACTGGAGCAGAAGTCAGCTTGTCCTTGAGGGTCTGGAAGCTTTCCTGACATTTGTCTGTCCACTCAAACTTAACGCCTTTGTGAAGCAGATTAGTCAGGGGCTTGGCAATCTTGGAGAAATTTTTGATGAATCGGCGGCAATAACTTGCAAGCCCGAGGAAACTTCTGACTTGCTTGACATTCTTCGGAGGGGTCCAGTCAAGAATAGCCTGAACTCGCTCCGGGTTAACTGCAATACCATCCTTGGAGATGACATGTCCAAGGTAGGTTACCTCGGAAAGCCAGAATTCGCATTTAGAGAACTTGGCATACAGCTTGTGTTCTCGAAGTCTCTCCAGAACAAGACGAAGATGTTCGGCATGTTCTTCTTTGTTCTTCGAATAAACCAGAATATCATCCAGATATACCACGACGAATTTGTCGAGGTAGTCCATGAATATATAATTCATTAAGCGGGAGAAGGTAGCGGGAGCATTCGTCAGACCAAATGACATGACGGTGTACTCGTATGAGCCATAACGAGTAACGAATGCAGTCTTGGGAATATCCTCTTCGCGAACACGGATCTGGTGATAACCCAACCTCAAGTCGAGTTTAGAAAACACCGAAGATCGATCAACTCGCTGGATCCTACTCTCCGCGTGCACTCTGATGCAGAATACGGTCTTATCGAATGACAACTCGGAGTATAATACAACTCGGAGAGAAAGGTTAAACAAAACAATGGAAAGAAAAATGATTATCAGACTAATCAGATCAATGACAGGGAAATCGCATTGAATCCAGTTCTCCGGGTGGATAGAATTAACGAGAACCTAAATGTCGGTGTTAGTAAATTTTATTAAACCCGAATAGATGAGAGATTAGAATCCCAGAGTAAAGACGAGGAATAAAAGATCCTAATACCACCCAGTTGGCGACGTGGGCCCTTAAGCCACACAGCCAAGTTAGTAAAACAATTTTTGACCACTAGACTCAACTTCGGCCAAGGAATTGGAAAGGGGGATTCCTAGAGGCAGTCGGCTCTGATACCAACCTGTGACGACCCCGGCTTAATCGTGCACTAATCATACACGCAAATGCGCACGATCAAGCCTAGGGACTCACTTGAAGATATCACAACACAACTCTAAAACATAAAATAAAGTCATACAAGCTTAATATTACAAGCCAGGGCCTCGAGGGCTCGAATACAAGCTCGATGGCATACAAGCGTCAGCGGAAGCATTAGATATCTGAGTACAGATATATTACAGAGAGAGAGATAAGCCTTCACAGAGGCGGGGTAAAAATAAAAACTACGATCGAAAGGCGTAGGCCTCCTGCCCTGGACCCTCCGATCCTACTCCTGGTCGTCGAACGGCTCCTCGTAGTAGTAGTACTCGCCAGGCGGATAGTAGTACTGGTCGTCGGCTGGGGCTTCTGGCTCAGGGGCTCCGTCGTCTGGTGGCATCAAATGGAAAATGGGGGAAAAAGAAAATAAAGCAAACGTGAGTACTCATCCGAAGTACTCAGCAAGCAAGGATCTACACTACATATGCATCATTTTCAAAGGGGGCTGTATATGTGGACTGGGCTGCAGAAATGCCAGAATAGAGGGGGAAAGCCTAGTCCTATCGAAGACTAGCATCTTCAACAATCTTCGACAGTCTTGCAGCATCAGGAGAGAGCAGATGAACATAATGTAAAGTAGTAGTAGTAATATCATCAACCTCGACCTGAGATCCTTTCTCGACTCCCTGCGAGAAAGCAATCCCAGAGCCGTACTATCCAGTTCTCACCACATGTTCTAGTTGTACCGATCGGGATACAACTCCGAGTGTCCGTTACCGTAGGACAGGCTATCGATAGAAGTTTCTTCCCTGCAGGGGTGCACCAACTTACCCACCACGCTCACTTAACTTTGGCCGGACACACTTTTCTGGGTCATGCCCGGCCTCGGCTAAGCAACACGCCGCAACCCGACCTAGGCTTATAAGAGAGGTCAGCACGCCGGACTAAACCTATGCCCCCAGGGGTCTTGGGCCATCGCCCCGGGAACTCCTGCACGTTACGGGGCCACCGAGAGCAGACCTAGCAACCCCTTATACAAGCGCGGTTGCGTTACCAGTCCAACTCGGCGTGCGCCGCTCCTTACTGACGTCAAACAAGCTTCGGCTGATGTGTACGACGCAGAACGCCCATACTATGCCCACGTGATGGTTAGTGCTATCGGGCCAGAGGCCCCTCGGATCAAATATCCAAACCGTAGTGGATTAGGAGCGCGCGGAAACGAGCAGAGACTCATGATCGATGTGACCCCGTCGCCCCGTCTCGAGGACTTGTGGCAAGGGCTAAGAATGCCCGGCCACGCCTCGTAGTTATCTCGCGGGCACCATCCAGGTCAACCCGACTCCACATCACTTCGCAATAAGCTCGCACGGGTACCCCTCAGGGCCGACCCGTCTTTAGTATCATAGTTTAGTGCAAGTCATAATATCCAAGGTAACTGTGTGTCTGACACCGAAGGGAACCCTGAGGAATCACCCTCGATGGAATTCCCGCTCGATGTTATCATCAAGGTGAACGAAGGAGGAATCACCCTCGAGGTCCACACTTGAGAGGTTGCGCGACGATGTCGTTATCGGGGGTGGTGTAGGAGGAATCACCCTCGCTTACCACGACCGAGTAACTAACCTACAAGGTTAACATCAGAAGTGCTGACGAGGTATCACCCTCGGCACTCGATGATAACCCAGCAGTGTCGGCAACTAAGGGGAAGTGATGTGCGGTGCCATGGTCTAGTCTTCAATCCCGATGATCGGGTCTTCTGATGTCCAGCAGGGCAGTCGGGATCAAGTGGGGGTCTCTGTCGTGTCTCTACCCACCTTATACTAAGCAGTCTAGGATAATCGGTAAGGTAACAAAGCAGGGTACAATAATCAGGCTATGCAGCAGATATAGGAAAACAGTAGCAGTAGCAGTTCTAATGCAAGCATAAGAGAGAAGAGAATAGGCGATATAGGCATGCTCAAAATGGGGGTGCTTGCCTGTTTGCTCGGGGGCAAGGGCAAGGTCTTCAGTAGTATCGTCAGGGACGTAGTCGTACTCCTGTGCGGCGTCTGCCTCGGGAGCTACGTCAACGTCGGGGGCTACCGAGAGAGAAGAGGGGGAGGAAATAGGTAAACAATATGCAATCATATGCCACACAGTGCGTGCTATGCTATGATGCAGTGCAGGGTTGCCTGAATATGCATCTAAGTCATTTTAGTTATTTTTAGAATTATTCTGGGATTTAATATCCGACGTGTGTGCACTATTCATCTGTCGGATTCGGGTCCGGAGTTTCGAGTTCTTCTACGTAGGAGGTTCCGATGGAGAAACAGACGGCACGATCAGACTCGTCTCGTCGTTCTGAGCAACTTTCATGTTTTAACTTTTTCGATCCGAGCTACGGTTTAAAAGTTATTAATTTTTAAAGATTATTTGAATTTCTGGAATTATTTTATTTAACAGAAAATGAATTATGACGTCAGCATGACGCGCTGCTGACGTCAGCAAGTCAACAGGACGGTTGACCAGTCAAACCTGACATGTGGGTCCAGTGGGACCCACATGTCAGCCTCTGTTTCTTTATCCAGTGAATTAGTTTAATTACCAGGATTAATTAGGGGGGTGGACCCCACATGTCAGTGAGACATTAGGTTAATTAGTTTATTTTTATTTCTAATTTGTTTTAACTAATTAAACAGGAAGGTGGGGCCCGCCTGTCAGCGGCTGGGCCGGTCCAGTCAGCAAGGCTGACTGGTCAACTAGCCGGCCGGGCCCCTGGGACCCACGGGTCAGTGACCCAGGGGTGGGCCCCGCCTGTGCCACGTCAGCGGGGCCGGCGGCTGGTCGCCGGCGACCAAATCGCACGGCGGCGCGTCGCCGGAGTTGGCCGGAATCGAGCTATAGGGCTCGGTTCGAGCCGGGCTTGGGTGCGTTCGAAAGCCAGGGGACTCGCCCGTCGCGTGGGAGTGGTCTCGTCGCCGGAATCTACCGGAGCCGTCGACGGTGAGCTCGCGGGCGGCGCCGGAGTTCGGGGTCTGGACGGGATCGCGGCTGCGCGGCTCGAGGGGGTACGTGCGAGTGCGCGTTCGACTCCCGGGGTTGCCAGGAGCACAGCGCGGTGCTTAGCCAAGCACGGAAGCGGCCATGGCCACGAGCACGAGCTCGTCGGCGGCGGCCAAAGCACGACTACGGTGGCGGCTAGCTACGGCGGTTCCTATGGCGCAGCGAGAGAGAGGAGAGGAGAAGCTCACCGTGCAGGCTCACACGTAGGCCCGGCGAGTGGTTTAGTAGCTGCTGCGCCGGGAATCGACGGAGAGGCGCCGGCGACCGAAGCAAAGGGGGCGGAGAAAAACGACGCCTGTGGAGCTCCCCTGCTCCACCAGAGAGCTTCAGGCGATGCGGTCGACCACGGCGGAGGCGAGGGACATCTCGACGAGGCGATGCGAGGCCGGTAGCCGCGAGCACGGCGTCGAGCGGCGGCGGCCGCGTCCGGCTGCTCCCGGATCTGAGGGGGAAGACGGGCGGAGCGAGAGAGAGGAGAGGGGAAAGTGGCGAGGAGAGCCAGGGGAGACGCACGGCCTCTCCCTTATCTCCTCGCGGCTGTCGGTGGCGTCGGTGCCGTCGCCGTGTCGTCGCCCGGCTGGCGCGCGCGCGCGCGACCAGGGCGCGGCCGACACGGGGAGGAGGGAGGAGAAGCTGGGCCAGTTGGGCCGCGACTCGGGGCACTGTGCACTAAGGCCCAGTGCACAGTGTCCCGCTTTTGTTTTTCTGTTTTAGCTTCTCCATTTTCTTTTATCCTTTTCTGTTTCAAAATGTTTAGGGCACTTGTGCACTTTTGAAAAATGTGGGAGTTGGCCCAAATATTGCAATGCAATATTATCTCTCACCAAAAAGTGGTTTGGACAAATTTGGATTCCATTTGAGTTTGATATTAATTTAATAGATGTAAATAGTCTGTTTTGAGTGCTGTTTCAGGTTGTTTCACTCACTTAGCTAACTCCAAAAATAATGATTATGATTTTGCCATGACCACTGGATTATTTGCTAATTAAATAACATTTCTCCAGCAGAGTTTGATCAACTTCAATTTGCACTTTGGAATTTAACTTGATTTTCAGATTTTGAATTTGAATTGGATTATTAACCCAAATGATTTGGCACTGCAAATGATGATGACATGGCATTATTAACAGCTGATCACTGTGGCCATTACAAGGGGGTGTTACACCTGCGTGCGCGCGAGCCCCCGAGCCCGGCCCCCCTCCCTCGGCACTCGACAGCGCGTCGCGCGCTCGCCGTGGATAAAGAGCACCCCGCGGACACCTCCGAGCCTTCCCTCGCTCACTTTCCCCCTCTCCTTCCTCCCTGCCTCCTCCCTCCGAGCGCCGCAATGGCCTCGGCCATCTGATACGCGCGGCCACCGTCGCCCCTACACCTCGCGGCAGTGCCAGGTCGCCCCGCCGTCCCCTGCTGCTTCGCCTGCTGCATCGAACCGGAGCGGAAATCACCTGCCTCGTCGCGCATGAGCTCGTCTTCAAGCTTCGGGCGCCGGTGATCGCCGTCACGATTCTCCGTCGTTGCGCTACCCCGAGCCCACCCTTGCACACCTGCAGGAGCGCTGTAAGCTGCTGCTCCTTCTCCCTCTCCTCCCGCCGTCGTTTGCGGCCCCTAGCGAGCTCCTCCACCGTAGCCGAACGCGCCGCCGCCCGCCTCGTCGCCGGCTTGGCTCCGATGACCAAATGGTCTCGGGCTCGTGCCCGTTAGCATCGCCGCGTCGCCTAGGCCACCCCTAGCTGCTTTGTTCGCTCGCTAGCGCACCGCAACGCCGAACCCGTCGCATGTCCGAAACGGCCGCCGCCAACACGCTCGCCGCCGTCGCTCCGGTGCATCTCCGGCGACGCCACCGCCCCCACTAGATGCGGCCCATCGCCCGCTTTCGAACGTGACCGGCCGCCCTCAAAACCGAGCACCACAGGAGAATCCCGAGCTCGCCGGAGCTCGGCGCCGCGCTCGGGCTCGCCGGAGCGCTCTCCGGCGGCCGGTCCGACGTGGCACCGGTGGGTCCCACCCCCAGTGCCACTGCCAGTGGGCCAGGCC
Source organism: Thinopyrum elongatum (assembly GCA_011799875.1). NCBI lineage: Eukaryota > Viridiplantae > Streptophyta > Magnoliopsida > Poales > Poaceae > Thinopyrum > Thinopyrum elongatum. The sequence continues at coordinate 372,601,204 of CM022299.1, read as the reverse complement.
AGCCCCAGTTGACCAGTTGACTTGGTCAACTGGCTGACTGGGCGCTGCCCAGTCACTGACTGGTGGGGCCACTCTCCCTGTGTCTATGACATATGGGTCCCCCCTGTCAGGTGCCTAATTAACTAATTAGGTTAATAAAAATAATTAAAACACTAATCAGTCACTGACATGTGGGCCCAGTATCCTAATTAGTTGATTAGTTAAAAATAAACTCTGTTTAGACTAATCAGAGGCTGACATGTGGGCCCCACTGGTCAGGTTTGACCCTGGTCAGTCGACCGTTGACTGCTGATGTTAGCATTACGTCGTAGTGACGTCACCCTGCTACTGTTTCGGATAATGTTGATTTAAATAATTAAATAAATTCCAGAAATTAATAAAAACTTTAGAAAATCATATCTTTTAATTCGTAACTCCGATGGAAAAACTTTGTACATGAAAATTGCTCAGAACGACGAGACGAATTCGAATACGCGGTCCGTTCGTCCGTCACGCGTCCCTAACTATCCGAACATGCAACCGTCCCCCTTCGGATCCTCTGTCCGATAATTCCAAAGACCCGGGAAATATCGTCAGATATTCTCCCGCTCCATCTGATACGTGTAATGCTGCGTTAGACTACCCCTAGCACCGTGTATCGTATTTGTCATGCTCATGTTTGCTCTATATTTATATTGTTTCCTCCCCCTCTTCTCTCTCGATAGAGCCGGTACCGACGCAGCTCCGGAGTTCGACGACCCCTGAAGACCTTGCCCTTGCCGCCGAGCAACCAGGCAAGCCCCCCCCCCTTTGATCATCCCGATATCGCCCATTCTATTTCTCATGCTTGCATTAGAATTGCTGCTGCTACTGCTTTACCTATTCTGATGCATAGCCTGTTTACTGTAGCCTGTTGTTGATAATTACCTGCATATCCTAAACTGCTTAGTATAGGCTGGGTAGAGACCTATCAGTGACCCCACTTATCCCGACTGCCGCGCTGGATCGTCAGAAGACCCGATCCACGGGAATTGAAGATCAAGCCCCGACACCGCACATCACCCCCCCCCCTTAGTTGTAACGACACTGCAGCGTTACTATCGAGTGCCGAGGGTGAAACCTCTTGTAGCACTTCTGATGTTAACTCTGTAGAGTAGCTATTCGGTCATGGTCATCGAGGGTGATTCCTCCTTCACCGCTTCCGATAATGACGCTGTCGTACAACACCTCAAGTGTGGACCCAGTGAGGGTGATTCCTCCGAGTTCACCTTGACGGAGACATCGAGTAGGAATCCAACGAGGGTGATACCTCAGATTCCCCTGATGTTATGGACACACGGATACTTGGACTTTACACTGTTACTTGGATAGGCGGGTCGACCCTGAGGGGTACCCGCGTGCGCCTGAGAGGCGAGTGTTGTAAAGACGGGTACCAGTGTGGTGCTCGAGTGGTGAATACGAGGTGCGGCCGGGCATTCTTAACCCTTGCAGCAAGTCCTCGAGACGGGGCGACGGGGTCACATCTTTCGTGAGTCTCTGCTCGTTACCGCAAGCCCCTAGTCCTAACGATTTGGATATTTGATCCGAGCAGGCCTCTGGTCTGATAGCACTAACCATCACGTGGGCATAGTATGGGTGTTCTGCATCGTATGCATCAGCTGAAAGCTCTGTCAGACGTCCAGTTCAGCAGTGCGGCATGGAGTGATTGGCGCCATTGCGGTGGTGCTTGGATCTGAGCCATGTGCGCAACGACCCGGAGGATGAGGGGCGATGGCCAAGACCCCCTTGCGCTTAGGATGTAGACCGGTGGGGACCTCTCTGCTGAGCTGTAGGTAGGGTTGCGATGTGTCGTTTGGCCGAGGCCGGGCATGACCCAGGAAAGTGTGTCCGGCCGGAGTTAATCGAGCGTGTTGGGTAAGTTGGTGCACCCCTGCAGGGAAGAAAACTTCTATCGATAGCCGGTCCTACGGTAAAGGACACTCGGAGTTGTATCCTGATTGATACAATTTAGAACTGGATACCTGTGATGAGACCTGTATATATGGCTCTGGGATGGCTTCTCGCAGGGAGTCGAGAAGGGATCTCCGGACGAGGTTGATGACTGTATGGCTCTGGGATTGCTTTCTCGCAGGGAGTCGAGAAAGGATCTCTGGGTGAGGATGAGACTTAATGATACTGCTACATTATATTGTACTGTTCTACTCTCTTCTACTGCTGTAAGACCGCTGAAGATGCTAGTCTTCGATAGGACTAGGTCTTCTCTCTATTCTGGCATTTCTGCAGCCCAGTCCACATATACAGCCTCCCTTTGAAAATGTTGCATATGTAGTGTAGATCCTCGCTTGCTGAGTACTTCTGAGTACTCACGGTTGCTTTGTTTTCCTTTTCTCCCCATATCTGTTTGTCGTGACCAAGATGACGGAGCCCCTGAGACAGCTGCCCTGCCGTCGGTCGACTACTACTACTACCCAGAGGATGGATACTACTACGAGTTGACTGTCGACCAGGAGTAGGATCGGAGGGTCCCAGGCAGGAGGCCTATACCTTTCGATCGTAGTGTTTTATTTTGCCCCGCCTTTCTAAAGGCCTTTCTGTTTCTGTTTCATATCCGTACTCAGATATCTGATGCTTCCGCTGACGCTTGTACGCAAGCTTATGTATTCGAGCCCTCGAGGCCCCTGGCTTGTAATATAAAGCTTGTATGACTTTATTTATGTTTTAGAGTTGTGTTGTGATATCTTCCCGTGAGTCCTTAGGCTTGATCTTGTGCATTTGCGTGTATGATTAGTGCACAATCGGGCCGTGGGCGTCACAAGTTGGTATCAGAGCCGACTGCCTGTAGGAATCCCCCTTTCCAACTCCTTGGCCGAAGTTGAGTCTAGTAACCGAAAACTGTTTTACTAACTTGGCTGTGTGGCTTACGGGCCCACGTCGCCAATTGGGTGGTATTATGATCCTTTACTCCTCGACCTTTACTCTGGGACTCTGATCTCTCTTCTATTCAGGTTAAAAGTTTAATAACGCCGACACTTAGGATCTCGTAATTTTCGTCCACCCGGAGAGCTGGATATCTGTGCGATTCCCCTGATATGGATCTGATTAGTTTGATAATCATTTTCCTTTCCATTGTTTTGTTTAACCTTTCTCTCCGAGTTGTATTATACTCCAAGTTGTTATTCGATGAGACCGGATTCTGCATCAGAGTGCACACGGAGAGTAGGATCCAGCAAGTTGATCGATCATCGGTGTTTTCTAAACTCGATTTGAGATTGGGATACCATCAGATCCGTGTTCGCGAAGAGGATATTCCCAAGACTGCATTTGTTACTCGTTATGGCTCCTACGAGTACACCGTCATGTCATTTGGCTTAACTAATGCTCCAGCCACATTCTCCCGTCTGATGAATTACATCTTCATGGATTACCTCGACAAATTTGTCGTGGTATATCTGGATGATATTCTGGTATATTCAAAGAATAAGGAAGAACATGCCGAACACCTCCGTCTTGTACTGGAAAGGCTCCGAGAACACCAGTTGTATGCCAAATACTCCAAATGTGAATTCTGGCTTTCTGAAGTGACATATCTCGGCCATGTGATTTCGAAAGATGGAATTGCCGTTAACCCAGAACGAGTTCAGGCTATTCTGGACTGGACTCCTCTGAAGAACGTCAAGCAAGTAAGAAGTTTTCTTGGCCTTGCAAGCCATTGCCGTCGATTTGTCGAGAACTTTTCCAAGATTGCTAAGCCTTTGACTGATCTGCTTCACAAGGGCGTTAAATTTGAATGGACAGAAAAATGTCAGGAAAGTTTTCAGACACTCAAAGACAAGCTAACATCTGCCCCAGTACTATCTCCTCCAGATACCCGCAAAGACTTTGCGATTTATTGTGACGCATCCCGTGAAGGATTAGGCTGTATCCTAATGCAAGAGCGTAAAGTGATTGCTTATGGCTCTCGTCAGTTGCGCCCACATGAAGAAAATTATCTGGTACATGATCTAGAACTAGCTGCTGTCATTTATGCACTGCAGTTGTGGCGACATTACCTCCTCGGTAATCGTTGCGAGATATACACGGATCATAAAAGTCTGAAGTACTTGTTCACTCAACCTTCTCTAAACCTCCGTCAGCAAAGATGGATGGAGGCCATTGCGGACTATGATTTGGGTATTTCCTATACCCCTGGCAAGGCTAACATGATGGCTGATGCCTTAAGCCGCAAGTCCTATTGCGACAACCTCATGGTTAGGCAAGCACAACCTCGTCTTTTTGAACAACTGTGCAAACTAAATCTGCGTATTGTTCCACAGGGATCTCTTAATAACCTTGTGATACAACCAGATCTTGAGAAAGCTGTTAAGGATGCGCAAGCTAAAGATGCTGAAATTGATCTGATGAAGAAAGACCTTCACCTTGTAAAGTACAGGGATTTCTCGCTGTCTGAAGATGGAACCTTGTATTTCAGAAACCGCATTGTCGTACCTCGCTTCGAACTCATGACTGACAAGGTCATGAAGGAGGCACATGATACCCCGCTGTCTATTCATCCGGGTAGCACCAAGATGTATCGTGATCTCCGTCAAAGGTACTGGTGGTCTAAAATGAAGCAGGACATTGCTCGTTATGTTGCTGAATGTGATGTGTGTCGTCGCGTTAAAGCAGAACATCAGAAACCAGCTGGAATTCTGCAACCACTTCCTATTCCTCTATGGAAATGGGATAAGGTTCAGATGGATTTCGTTACAGGACTTCCCAGGTCACAGAAGGGTCACGATGCTATCCTTGTCGTCGTCGACCAACTCTCTAAAGTTGCACACTTTCTGCCCGTCAAAGAGACTATCACTGCTAGTCAGTTAGCAGAGTTGTATATCTCCAGAATTGTTTCACTCCACGGTATTCCGAAGAGATCAGTTTGGACCGTGGCGGTCTTTTCACCTCAAAGTTCTGGGAAAGTTTCCAAACAGCTATGGGAACTCATATTACCTGGAGTTCAGCTTATCACCCCCAATCCCAAGGCCAATTCGAACGAGTCAATCAGGTTCTTGAAGACATGCTTCGGGCTTGTGTTATTTCATTCGGCAAGAAGTGGGAAGAAACTCTCCCGTATGCCGAGTTCTCTTATAACAACAGCTATCAAGCCAGTTTGAAAATGGCTCCCTTTGAAGTTCTATATGGACGTAAGTGTCGAACCCCTCTGAATTGGTCAGAAGCTGGGGAACAACCGCTCGTGGGTCCGGATATTATTCAACACGCCGAAGAACAAGTTCGTATTGTCCGGGAAAATCTCAAGGCGGCTCAGGACCGCCAGAAGAGCAACTATGATCGCAAACGATGGGGTTTGACTTATCAACCTGGTGATCAAGCTTATCTTCGTGTCACTCCTATGAAGGGCACTCACCGTTTTGGAATAAAGGGCAAGCTAGCTCCGCGCTACATTGGTCCTTTCCGCATAATTGCTAGACGTGGTCAAGTGGCGTATAAATTGGAGTTGCCGCCGCAATTCTCTCATATCCATGACGTCTTCCATGTGTCGCAGCTTCGTCAATGCTTCAAGGAATCTCCACACCGAGCTGTGGATCACGAAATGCTCGAATTGCATGATGATCTTTCATATAAGGAACATCCGATCCGCATTCTCGATGAAGCTGAACGTCGGACCCGTCAAAAGGTTACCAAGTTCCTCAAAGTGCAATGGTCAAATCATACTGAAGATGAAGCCACTTGGGAACGCGAGGATAATCTTCGTGCGGAATACCCCAAACTTTTTCCTTCTACCTCTTAATTCTCGGGACGAGAATTCTTGTTAGTAGAGGAGATTTGTAACACCCCCGGTGGTTAACCACAGTAATCACCCTTTTGATGATGCCATGTCATCTTGATTAATAGTGCATGATCATCATTTGCATCATATTGCATTTCAACTCCTAACTCCAATTCAAATTTAAATGAAAGTGAAATATAAAAGTTGTCCAACATAAGAACTAAAATGTTCAATAAATAGTAGATAAATCAGAGGCTATGTTAAAATTGTAAACAACATTATTAAAATTGGATAAGTGACTCAAACAACTTAAAACAGTGGCTGAAAATAACATTTAGTAACCTTTTAATTTATTTAAAACAAATATGAAATGATGTTTTGCCCAAACCAGTTTTTGGTGTTAGGGTATAAAGCACTGGTATTTATGGACTAGGTCTCCCTTTTTACAAAAACCATTTGGGGCCTAAACAATTAACAGAATAGAAAAGAAAAGAAAAGAAAAGAAGAAATGGAAAAATGCCCCTGTGCACTTAAGCCCACAGCCGCACAGGAGCTGGCCCAGCCCAACTAGCCCCCTCCCCCTACCCCCTGACGCCGCGGGCGCGCTGTCGAGCACCCTGCGTGCGCGGGCGCCCCCGAGCCCGGCCCCCCTCCCTCGGCACTCGACAGCGCGTCGCGCGCTCGCCGTGGATAAAGAGCACCCCGCGGACACCTCTGAGCCTTCCCTCGCTCACTTTCCCCCTCTCCTTCCTCCCTGCCTCCTCCCTCCGAGCGCCGCAATGGCCTCGGCCGTCTGATACGCGCGGCCACCGTCGCCCCTACACCTCGCGGCAGTGCCAGGTCGCCCCGCCGTCCCCTGCTGCTTCGCTTGCTGCATCGAACCGGAGCGGAAATCACCTGCCTCGTCGCGCATGAGCTCGTCTTCAAGCTTCGGGCGCCGGTGATCGCCGTCACGATTCACCGTCGTTGCGCTACCCTGAGCCCACCCTTGCACACCTGCAGGAGCGCTGTAAGCTGCCGCTCCTTCTCCCTCTCCTCCCGCCGTCGTTTGCGGCCCCTAGCGAGCTCCTCCACCGTAGCCGAATGCGCCGCCGCCCGCCTCGTCGCCGGCTTGGCTCCGACGACCAAATGGTCTCGGGCTCGTGCCCGTTAGCATCGCCGCGTCGCGTAGGCCACCCCTAGCTGCTTTGTTCGCTCGCTAGCGCACCGCAACACCGAACCCGTCGCATGTTCGAAAGGTCCGCCGCTGACACGCTCGCCGCCGTCGCTCCGGTGCATCTCCGGCGTTGCCACCGCCCCCACTAGATGCGGCCCATCGCCCGCTTTCGAACGTGACCGGCCGCGCTCAAAACCGAGCACCACAGGAGAATCCCGAGCTCACCGGAGCTCGGCGCCGCGCTCGGGCTCGCCGGAGCGCTCTCCGGCGGCCGGTCCGACGTGGCACCGGTGGGTCCCACCCCCAGTGCCACTGCCAGTGGGCCAGGCTGGCCCTAGTTGACCAGTTGACTTGGTCAACTGGCTGACTGGGCGCTGCCCAGTCACTGACTGGTGGGGCCACTCTCCCTGTGTCTATGACATATGGGTCCCCCCTGTCAGGTGCCGAATTAACTAATTAGGTTAATAAAAATAATTAAAACACTAATCAGTCACTGACATGTGGGCCTAGTAGCCTAATTAGTTGATTAGTTAAAAATAAACTCTGTTTAGACTAATCAGAGGCTGACATGTGGGCCCCACTGGTCAGGTTTGACCCTGGTCAGCCGACCGTTGACTGCTGACGTCAGCATTACATCACAGTGATGTCACCCTGCTACTGTTTCGGATAATGTTGATTTAAATAATTAAATAAATTCCAGAAATTAATAAAAACTTTAGAAAATCATATCTTTTAATCCGTAACTCCGATGGAAAAACTTTGTACATGAAAATTGCTCAGAACGACGAGACGAATTCGAATACGCGGTCCGTTCGTCCGTCACGCGTCCCTAACTATCCGAACATGCAACCGTCCCCCTCCAGATCCTTTGTCCGATAATTCCAAAGACCCGGGAAATATCGTCAGATATTCTCCCGCTCCGTCTGATACGTGTAATGCTGCGTTAGACTACCCCTAGCACCGTGTATCATATTTGTCATGCTCATGTTTGCTCTATATTTATACTGTTTCCTCCCCCTCTTCTCTCTCGATAGAGCTGGTACCGACGCAGCTCCGGAGTTCGACGACCCCTGAAGACCTTGCCCTTGCCGCCGAGCAACCAGGCAAGCCCCCCCCCTTTGATCATCCCGATATCGCCCATTCTATTTCTCATGCTTGCATTAGAATTGCTGCTGCTACTGCTTTACCTATTCTGATGCATAGCCTGTTTACTGTAGCCTGCTGTTGATAATTACCTGCATATCCTAAACTGCTTAGTATAGGCTGGGTAGAGACCTATCAGTGACCCCACTTATCCCGACTGCCGCGCTGGATCGTCAGAAGACCCGATCAACGGGAATTGAAGATCAGGCCCCGACACCGCACATCACCCCCCCCCTTAGTTGTAACAACACTGCAGCGTTACTATCGAGTGCCGAGGGTGAAACCTCTTGTAGCACTTCTGATGTTAACTCTGTAGAGTAGCTATTCGGTCGTGGTCATCGAGGGTGATTCCTCCTTCACCGCTTCCGATAATGACGCTGTCGTACAACACCTCAAGTGTGGACCCAGTGAGGGTGATTCCTCCGAGTTCACCTTGACGGAGACATCGAGTAGGAATCCAACGAGGGTGATACCTCAGATTCCCCTGATGTTATGGACACACGGATACTTGGACTTTACACTGTTACTTGGATAGGCGGGTCGACCCTGAGGGGTACCCGCGTGCGCCTGAGAGGCGAGTGTTGTAAAGACGGGTACCAGTGTGGTGCCCGAGTGGTGAATACGAGGCGCGGCCGGGCATTCTTAACCCTTGCAGCAAGTCCTCGAGACGGGGCGACGGGGTCACATCTTTCGTGAGTCTCTGCTCGTTACCGCAAGCCCCTAGTCCTAACGATTTGGATATTTGATCCGAGCAGGCCTCTGGTCTGATAGCACTAACCATCACGTGGGCATAGTATGGGCGTTCTGCATCGTATGCATCAGCCGAAAGCTTTGTCAGACGTCCAGTTCAGCAGTGCGGCATGGAGTGATTGGCGCCATTGCGGTGGTGCTTGGATCTGAGCCATGTGCGCAACGACCCGGAGGATGAGGGGCGATGGCCAAGACCCCCTTGCGCTTAGGATGTAGACCGGCGGGGACCTCTCTGCTGAGCTGTAGGTAGGGTTGCGATGTGTCGTTTGGCCGAGGCCGGGCATGACCCAGGAAAGTGTGTCCGGCCGGAGTTAATCGAGCGTGTTGGGTAAGTTGGTGCACCCCTGCAGGGAAGAAAACTTCTATCGATAGCCGGTCCTACGGTAAAGGACACTCGGAGTTGTATCCTGATTGATACAATTTAGAACTGGATACCTGTGATGAGACCTGTATATATGGCTCTGGGATGGCTTCTCGCAGGGAGTCGAGAAGGGATCTCCGGACGAGGTTGATGACTGTATGGCTCTGGGATTGCTTTCTCGCAGGGAGTTGAGAAAGGATCTCTGGGTGAGGATGAGACTTAATGATACTGCTACATTATATTGTACTGTTCTACTCTCTTCTACTGCTGTAAGACCGCTGAAGATGCTAGTCTTCGATAGGACTAGGTCTTCTCTCTATTCTGACATTTCTGCAGCCCAGTCCACATATACAGCCTCCCTTTGAAAATGTTGCATATGTAGTGTAAATCCTCGCTTGCTGAGTACTTCTGAGTACTCACGGTTGCTTTGTTTTCCTTTTCTCCCCATATCTGTTTGTCGTGACCAAGATGACGGAGCCCCTGAGACAGCTGCCCTGCCGTCGGTCGACTACTACTACTACCCAGAGGATGGATACTACTACGGGTTGACTGTCGACCAGGAGTAGGATCGGAGGTTCCCAGGCAGGAGGCCTACGCCTTTCGATCGTAGTGTTTTATTTTGCCCCGCCTTTCTAAAGGCCTTTCTGTTTCTGTTTCATATCTGTACTCAGATATCTGATGCTTCCGCTGACGCTTGTACGCAAGCTTATGTATTCGAGCCCTCGAGGCCCCTGGCTTGTAATATAAAGCTTGTATGACTTTATTTATGTTTTAGAGTTGTGTTGTGATATCTTCCCGTGAGTCCTTAGGCTTGATCGTGTGCATTTGCGTGTATGATTACTGCACGATCGGGCCAGGGGCATCACACTTGACGTGCCAGAAGTTAAGGACGGGCGACTGTGAGCCAGCTTTGTAGCAACCTTTCTTATGCGGAAGCAAAACCTGTATTTCTATACGAGTTTCCTTCAGTTGCTTAGGGTGAGCAAGCCCATAATATTCCATTTATATTCTTTCTCCCTTTTCTGTTGGAGTTACATAGGAGTAGTCCATAGGGGGGGCACTAGTTACTAGTTGGGAACCATCGGTCCATAGGCGCGCGAATAGGGGACACAGGAGGAGCTTATGCAAGAAATTTGTGGATTCCACGCCCCGGTAGCAAAAGAAAAGAAGAACCAAAGAGGCATATGCCCCCACTACCACCAAGGAAGCCAAAGAGGGTATCGTTCAACTTGGCACCCACTGAAGCTGGAGCATTCGAGCCAAGACATGAAACCAGGGCCCTTGTTTCATCACTCAAGCATAAAGAGCAAACTCAAAAATTTCACCACCGAGTCGAGTTGAAAGGTGAAGCAAGTCAGGTCAAAGTTGGGGCAACTTGTATGGGAGTTCATGCAGTACAAAGAACACCCAAAGCTCCAATTGCCGACGCTTCAATTTTTAGAGAAAAGGAAACAGTGCAACCCTTAGGCACCCACCAAGCACCCCGTGAAACAATGCAACCACAAGAGGCTTTGATCGCAACTTCAGCCGCATGTAAGCAAGGATCAGCTTATGAACCGCTTACAAAGGAACTAGATGATAAAACCAAGGCAGCAGAGGCTGGTACAATCTCTATTGGAGAGAATAACAACCAAGCAAGTTTTGGTGCAAAGTTGCCCACAGTTGATCTCAAGTTGCCTGCAACATGCCCAAAAAAATCCCAGACTACCATTTACTGATTTCAGAGAAGCAAGCTCACATGCAAGCTTGGTACAGAATGATCCCAAGCCCCTTGGCAAGTTGAGGCACAATGCCAGCAAGTTGACTGCAACATTGCCAAATCTTGCCAGTCAGACAACTAATACAGTGAGGCACGCAAGTCCACTTGAGAAGTTGCCACCGACTGATGCCAAGTTACCTGTATCATTACCACTTTTTGTCAGACAGCCACTCACTGAAATTAGTCAAGGGAGCTACCCTGAGATGATCACCACGGATGCCAAGATACATGTAACAAGTCCCCAACTTTATAGACATCCTACGACTCATCTCAAACCATCCAACTCAGTCACAAAGTTGCTCAAGATTAATCTAAGCTGCCTATAGGGAGCCATCAAGTTGCTGGAAATCCAAACACTGACATGAAACAACCAGCTTCAGTACCAGAGTCGCCCAAGGTTGATACCAAGTTGCCTGTGAGGACCCCCAAATTTAACGACCAGCTACAAAGGATGCAAACAAGGAGAATTGTCCACCAGAGACACACCAGGAGCACTCCTCTGGTACACTAAACATAGATGAGATATTACCAAAATGTGTTGTTCCAACCAATAAAGAAATCAACCTTCCAGCAGCAAACATAGTTGAAGAGACAGTTGATGAACCCCCCAAGCCAAAGTTGCAAGGGATATGGGACGAATACTGTCCAACACCCAACTTTGGGATTATCTTAGATGAGTTGATTCCAAGTTCTAAAGAAGCAACCAATGTCAGCAATCAATCTGCATGGACAATAAGTTCGAAAGAACCGTTTCATAATGAAGATGATGTGAATGAAGTGATTAATCTAGAAGATGATGATTGGGATGCTATAGAAGAAGCATGTGCAGCAGCAGAACGAAGGTCAAAAGAGCCAGTTGATGGGCAAGACGTCGGTAGCTTGTCACTGAATAACTACCATACGTCCATTAAAGGTATGACCGAAACAAATTTATGTTCGGGCAGCAAGTATTCTAGTAGTAGTAGTTCAGGCGAACCGCTCACAATTCAATATGAGAGGAGGCTCATCAAGCTGCCTCCATGCCTGAGATCACCATTCATGGATCCTGGGAACAAGAAGAGTTCTATTGCAAACCTGAAGTAAACCATTTATATGCTTCTATGATTTTGCAAGCAAGGCTCAGTGCAGAAGAATCAAAAGATACACCAGGTACCAATCTTTAATCACAGCAGTGACCAATGTTTTCTCCGTGCATCTTAATGTGTTTTCTTTTTTGCTTGTTCATTTTTAATCGCCTTGCTTTTTTCTGTTCCAGCACAAAAATCATTGATTACAATGGCTACCATGTCACTCTGAGGGAACTTGCAGACTCAATGAAGGTTGAGGGTGTCATTCTTTCGCACATGTTTGAAGTTGGTATCCACTCTATAATGCTGAATTTGCCAGCGGACTCAAAGAAGGTCCACATGCCTCTTCGATCCTCGGTAAAAGAAATAACAACAACCTAAATTTTTTCCTTCAAGCTTTCTATTTATATATATTTTTGCATTTTTTTTCTTTTTGCACTAGGTCATCATGTCTAGATCTTTTTTTTTCAGATCAGGCTACAACAGATGATATGGAATACACAAGAAATAAATTCCAGATTCAACAAGTCTAATCATTTGGACCGAAAAGACATGGTGAGTCATTTTGTTGATGTAAAAAAAAGTTATATCCCAAGTTATATATGTGTTCACTTTTTTTGGAGACATAAGTTGCCTGCAAATGAAGGGGTTCCAAAATTTGCACAATTGATAAGGCATTTGTTCGATTTTTTGTTAACCTGTTTTTTTTTTGACAAATAGATTATGTTTCCTATCTTGGAGAACCTGATGTAGGGTGGAACCCTAGGGGCCGATCTTTCACAAATGGAGGGGATCCCACGAAGAACACGAGGGGAAAACGCGAGGGAAAACGAGAGGAATCACTCAAATCGACGAGAAATGATCACACATGTGCTAGATCCATGAACACAAAGAGAGATACACGATCCAAAGTCAACAAAGGACGATACAAATGGTGACTAGTTCATCTCCATGAGGAGGTCTTGAGGGGTCTTCCCGTGAGGGGTCTTGAATCCAAGGATGGATCTTCTCCGAAGAGGCCACGGTCTCTCCGAGGAGTAGAACCAAGTGGATGAGCAAAGCTCTATCTCTATAATGAGCTAAACCAATGCTAACCCTAAAATGGTGGAGGCAGAGGAGTATATATATTCTAGGGCCACGAAGGGGTAAGTGAGGGGTGATACGTCTCCAACGTATCTATAATTTTTGATTGTTCCATGCTATTATATTATCTATTTTGGATGTTTTATATGCATTAATATGCTATTTTATATTATTTTTGGGACTAACCTATTAACCTAGAGCCTAGTGCCAGTTTTTGTTTTTTCCTTGTTTTTGAGTTTTACAGAAAAGGAATATCAAACAGAGTCCAAACGAGCTGAAATTTTACGATGAATTTTTATGGACCAGAAGAGACCCACAGAGTATCGGAGCCAGGCCAGGAGGTGGACGAGGAGTCCACAATCCTAGGGGGCGCGCCCCCGGCTTGTGGGCCCATCGAGCGTCCCCCTGACGTGAGACCGACACCAAAAATTCCTATAAATCCCGAAACCCCCAGAAAGAAACCTAGATCGGAAGTTCCACCGCCGTAAGCCTCTGTAGCCATGAAAAACCAATCGGGAGCCCGTTCCAGCACCCTGCCAGAGGGGGAAACCATCACCGATGGCCATCTTCATCATCCCGACGGTCTCCATGACGAGGAGGGAGTAGTTCACCCTCGGGGCTGAGGGTATGTACCAGTAGTTATGTGTTTGATCTCTCTCTCTCTCTCTCTCGTGTTCTTGATTTGGCACGATCTTGATGTACCGCGAGCTTTGTTATTATAGTTGGATCATATGGTGTTCTTCCCCCTCTACCTTCTTGTGATGAATTGAGTCTTGCTCTTTGAGGTTTCGTTATGTTGTATTGAGTATTGGATTTGAGAACACTTGATGTATGTCTTGCGATGAGATATCTGTGGTGACAATGGGATGTTCTATTGATTCACTTGCTGTATGTTTTGGCATTCAACTCATGGATTCCCGAGGTGACATTGGGGTAATCTATGCATAGGGGTTGATGCACGTTTTTGTCCTACGTTCCCCGATAGAAACTTTGGAGTGATTCTTTGTTGCACGTTGAGGGATTGTTATATGATCCAACTATGTTATCATTGTTGAGAGAACTTGCACTAGTGAAAGTATGAACCCTAGTCCTTGTTTCCAAGCATTGCAATACCATTTTTGCTCACTTTTGTTACTTGCTACCTTGCTGTTTTTATATCTTCAGATTACAAAAGCCTATATCTACCATCCATATTACACTTGTATCACCATCTCTTCGCCGAACTAGTGCACCTATACAATTTATCATTGTATTGGGTGTGTTGGGGACACAAGAGACTCTTTGTTATTTAGTTGCAGGGTTGTTTGAGAGAGACCATCTTCATCCTACGCCTCCCACGGATTGATAAACCTTAGGTCATCCACTTGAGGGAAATTTGCTATTGTCCTACAAATCTGTGCGCTTGGAGACCCAACACGAGTCTACAAGAAGAAGGTTGCATAGTAGACATCAAGCTCTTTTCTGGCGCCGTTGCCGGGGAGGTGGGTGCTTGAAGGTATATCTTTAGATCTTGGAATTGAATCTTTTAGTTTCTTGTTTTATCACTAGTTTGGTTTTATAAAAGAAAACTAGAAAAAATTGGAATTGAGGTTGCCTCATATGCTTCATCTTTTTAATATCTTTCGTGAAAATAAGGATTCCGATAATTGTGCTCAATTGCTAGAAAAAGAAGTTAATAAAATGTTTGGCACTAAATCTTTGAATGATGAGCATGATTGCAATGTTGTTAGTATGAATTCTTTGAATATCCATGATGCTAATGATATGCAAAGCCATAAGCTTGGGGATGCTATGTTTGATGAAGATGATATTTTTAGTCCCCCAAATTTTGATGAGAAAAATTATTATGATGAAAGCATGCCTCCTATTTATGATGATTGCAATATTTATGAAAGTGGGTTTGGAAGAGTGTCAACTTTAGATAATAATAATTATCCCACTATTTTGGAGGGTGTTGAATCTTATTGTAATGATAAAAGTGGATTTGGAGAGGTCATGACTTTATTTAGTAATGATTCCACTATTTCAGAAGAGGTTTCAATTGACTATGATGAGAACAAAGTTGCTACTTATGATGATTATTGTGATGTTACTTATGTTATAAAAAGTAGTGATAATTATTGTCATAATTTTGAATATCCTTTTACTGAACATTACTCTTTTAATGTGGAAACAATTTATAGTATTCAAGTTTCATATGATGCTCCCACTACTATTCATGAGAATGATTTTGCTTATGTGGAGAGTAATAAAGTTTCTATGCTTGTAGATCATGAAAATAATGCTTTATGTGATAGTTATATTATTGAATTCATTCATGATGCTACTGAAAATTATTATAAGGGAGGAATATATGCTTGTTGGAATTGCAATAATATCAAGTTTCCTCTCTAAGTGTTGAAAGTTTTGAAGTCATGCTTGTTTTGCCTTCCTATGCTAGTTGATTCTTGTTCCCATAAATTGTTTGATCACATAATCCCTATGCATAGGAAGAGGGTTAGACTTAAATGTGCTAGTCATATGCTTCATGATGCTCTCTTTGTGCTCTCTTTGAAATAATCATGCCTAGCTAAAAAGGCATTAAAGAAAAGCGTTTGTTGGGTGACAACCCAATATTTACCCCTACTGTTTTTATGTGTTCACATTATTAGGCTACTGTAGTAATCTTGTTTTATAGGTTTTGTTTCAATAAAGTGCCAAGTAAAGCCTTTGGGATAGTGTGGATGATAGTTGACTTGATTTTGTGCAAAAACAGAAACTATTGCGTCCAGTACAGAAATTCCTTTTTTTATTGGAACATGAAAAACTTATGAATTTTTTACAGTTGATTGGTATACAAATTTTATACGTTGTACTAATTTTTCAGAATATTTTGAGTTACAGAAGTATGACCTTAATTCAGATCTTTACAGACTGTTCTGTTTTTGACAGATTCTGTTTTCTATGCATAGTTTGCTTGTTTTCTAGTTTCTATGGCTTATATTGCTCAATATAAATTGTAGAAATGATAGGGTACAGTAGGAATCATGTGAGAAATTTTTTGAATCTTGTCTTGACAGTACCTAAAAGTGGAGATTTGTTTTATCATACTAACGGATCTTACGAGTTTTCTGTTGAGTTTTGTGTTGTGAAGTTTTCAAGTTTTGGGTAAAGATTTGATGGACTACGGAATAAGGAGTGGCAAGATACTAAGCTTGGGGATGCCCAAGGCACCCCAAGGTAATATTCAAGGACAACCAAGCATCTAAGCTTGGGGATGCCCCAGATGGCATCCCCTCTTTCGTCTTCAATCCATCGGTAAATTTACTTGAGGCTATATTTTTATTCACCACATGATATGTGTTTTGCTTGGAGCGTCTTGTATGATATGAGTCTTTACTTTTTAGTTTGCCACAATTATCCTTTCTGGACACACCTTTTGAGCGGGACCCACATTAATCGTGAATTTATTAGAATACCATATGTGCTTCATTTATATCTTTTGAACTAGGTAGTTGCTCTAGTGCTTCACTTATATCTTTTTAGAGCACGGCGGTGGTTTTATTTCAAAGAAATTGATGAACTCTCATGCTTCACTTATATTATTTTTAGAGTCTCTAAACAGCATGTTAATTTTCTTAGGTTATGAATTTAGTCCTAATATGATGGGCATCCAAGAGGGATATAATAAAAACTTTCATATAAAGAGCATTGAATAGATGAGAAGTTTGATTCCTTGCATTTATTTTGAGATATAAAGATGGTGATATTAGAGTCATGCTAGTGAGTAATTGTGGATTGGTAGAAATACTTGTGTTAAAGTTTGTGATTCCCGTAGCATGCACGTATGGTGAACCATTATGTGATGAAGTCGGAGCATGATTTATTTTTTGATTGTCTTCCTTATGAGTGGCGGTCGGGGACGAGCGATGGTCTTCTCGTACCAATCTATCCCCCTAGGAGCATGCGTGTAGTACTTTGTTTCTATAGCTAATAGACTTTTGCAATAAGTATATGAGTTCTTTATGACTAATGTTGAGTCCATGGATTATACGCACTCTCACCCTTCCACCATTGCTAGCCTCTCTAGTACCGCGCAACTTTCGCCGGTGCATTAAACCCACCATATATCCTTCCTCAAAACAGCCACCATACCTACCTATTATGGCATTTCCATAGCCATTCCGAGATATATTGCCATGCAACTTCCACCGTTCCGTTTATTATGACACGCACCATCATTGTCATATTGCTTTGCATGATCATGTAGTTGGCATAGTATTTGTGGCAAAGCCACCATTCATATTTTTTTATACATGTCACTCTTGATCATTGCACATCCCGGTACACCACCGGAGGCATTCATATAGAGTCATATTTTGTTCTAGAATCGAGTTGTAATTCTTGAGTTGTAAGTAAATAAAAGTGTGATGATCATCATTATTAGAGCATTGTCCCATGTGAGGAACGGATGATGGAGGCTATGATTCCCCCACAAGTCGGGATGAGAGTCCGGACGAAAAAAAAAGAGAGGTCAAAGCGCCCAAACAAAAAAAAGAGAGAAAAAAAGAGGCCAAAGAGCCCAAAATAAAAAAAATGAGAGAAAAGAGAGAAGGGGCAATGTTACTATCCTTTTACCACACTTGTACTTCAAAGTATGTAACACCCCATGTAATTAACCACAGTGATCACCCTAAGTTAATGCCATGTCAGCAAGTTTAACAGTGCCTAGTCATCATTTGCATCATATTGCATTTCAAACTCCTAATTCAAACTTCAAATTAATTTAAAGTGGAAATAAAGGTTGTTCCAAAATTGGAAACTAAAATGTTCATTAAATAGCAAATAATTCAGAGGCAATTGTAAAATTGTAACCAACATCAATGGGCTTGGTTAAGTGGCCCTAACAACCTCAAACAGTAGCAAGCAGCAACATTTAATAACCTATTATTTCATCTAAATTAAATATGAAATTATATTTTACCCAAACTAGTTTTTGGTGTTAGATAATAATGCACTGCAATTTATGAGCTAGGTCACTTATTTTGTAAAAGTAGTTTAGTGGCTAAACAATTTGCAAAATAGAAAAGAAAACAGAAAACAAAACATAAAATAGAAAAAGGAAAGAAAAAGAAAAAGGCCGCAGCGGCTGAGCCTAAGAGGCTACAGCACCGTCCCAGCCCACCCCGCACCTCCTCCCACCTCCCGCACTGCTCACGCGCGGCCGCTGTCGAGCACTCAGCACGCACACGCACGCACGCACCCGGCCCCCCCTGCTCGCCGCTCGACAACGTGTCGCCGCGCTCGCGGTGGATAAGGCCGAGGCCATCCACTCCCCCTGGACGCCTCCGCCATTCTCCCCCACTCTCCCTCGCTCGTGTAACACCCCGTGTCATTTGCCACAGTAATCACTTTTGATAATGACAAGTCAGCATGATTAACCGTCCCTAATCATCATTTGCATCATGTCTCATTTCGACTTCCAATTTAAATTTAAATACTAAGTGAAATCCAAAAGTTCACAAACCTGAAAACTAAAATGTTGGTCATGTGACAAATATTCACTTCTTAATATTGGTGGTGAACCAACATTTTTGCAAAGTGTTTAGATGCCCTAAAGTAATTAAAACAGTGGTCTAAACAATAATTTAAATGCTATTTAAATTATAAGAATGCTAAACTATTTTATTTAAACGCTAAACTAATTGTGTCAGTGGCCTATATTTATTATACTAATTTAGGAACATGTTTTATATTTTATAAGTCTATTTTTGTTCTAAAAAGAATTGAAAGCAAAAAACCTTTAAAAAAAGAAAAATAAAAGTAAACCTCCCCCCCAACTGGGCCTCGGCCCAGCAGGCCACCAGGCCTCCAGGCCAGCCGACCGGCCCACCCCCGCTCCCCACCTTATCTCCCGTAACCCTAGCCACCACCCGCAGCAACACCCCCCACTCCCCCCCCCCCTCGTTCCCCACTCCCCCCACCCCCGTTCTGGATCGGGGCAGCGAACCCCGATCCCTTCGCCCTCGTCGCCGAGCGCCGTCGCCGGCGCCAACCCCGTAGCCGGACACGTCTCCCCGACCTCCTCCCTGGCTCGCTTCATCGTGCCTCGCCGCCCCCGTGCCTCTACAGCCACCGGTAAGGCCCCGGCATCCGCCTCCCCTTTTTTCCTCCCGTCGCTGCGCCGTCGACGCGCCCTCCTGCTCCGCGCCGCCTGCCACTGCCCCGGTGACGTTCGCCGCGCCCGCGCGCACTGCGCGACCCGACCGCGCCCAGGTCGCGCCGCGCGCCCCGAACCGCCCCGCTCGCGTCTGCCGCTGTGTTGCCGCGCCCCGCTTGACCCCGCATCGCCTCGCTCCTACCCTGCAGCCGTGCCCACCGCGGGCCTGCTCGCCGATCCGCCGCCCCTGTCCGATGCCCCACTCCGGCCTGCCCCCCTCCCCCGATGTCCACCACCGCCCGCCTACATCGCCCCGGCCAGCTCCCCTGCTCGCCATGCCGCTGCGCGTGCGCCCGACCCGCGCCTGGACGCGCCTCCTCTGCCTCCCCGCTAGTCGCCGTTGCCTTTGTCGCGCCCGGCGCCGCGCCCCAGGTTCGCCTGACGGGCGCCCACGCCCCTGCGCCCGTAACCACCGTCCGATTGACCCCCCCTGGGCAAATGACAGATGGGGCCCAGCCCCTAAATAATAATAATTAATTAGATAATTAATTAACTAATTAAATCTGGTAAATTAACCTAAACAGTCACTGACAGGTGGGACCCACATGTCAGTTTGACCCAGTCAACAGTACAGTTGACTGCTGATGTCATAATTGTATTTTCGAATTAATTTAATTAATAATAATTTCTGAATTGATTAAATCTTTAAAAATTAATATAAAATAAACCGTAACTCGGATTAAAATATTTTGTACATGAAAGTTGCTCAGAACGACGAGACGAATACGAAAACGCGGACCGTTTGTCCGCCACACGTCCCTAGCATAGCTAACATGCAACCGTCCCCCTCCATTTCCTCTCTCCGAAAATGTCGAACTTCGGGAAAACATTCCCGGATGTTTTCCCTCTTCACCTATATCGTGTAGCACCGCGTTAGAACACCCCTAGCCCTGCGTGTTACCCCGTAATGCATCTGTGTTGCATCTATTTGCTTGTATTTACTGTTCTTCCCCCTCTTCCCACTGGTAGACCCCGAGACCGATGCTGAAGCCGCTGTGATCGACTACGTCGACGACAACCCTTCTTCCCTTTCAGCGGAGCAACCAGGCAAGCCCCCCCCTTTGAGCATACCGATATCGCCTATTCTTCTCTCTTATGCTTGCATTAGAAATGCTGCTGCTACTGTTTACCCTATTCTGATGCATAGCCTATTTATTATAACCTGCTGTTGAAACCTTACCTAGTTATCCTAAGCTGTCTAGTATAGGCTGGGTAGAGACCTATCAGTGACCCCCACTTGTCCCAACTGCCCCGCTGGATTATCAGAAGACCCGATCAACAGGATCGAAGTCCAGGCCCCGGCACCGCACATCACCCCCTCTTAGTTGTAACGACACTGCAGCGTTACTATCGAGTGCTGAGGGTGATACCTCGTGTAGCACTTCTGATGTTAACTCTGTAGAGTAGCTATTCGGTCGTGGTCATCGAGGGTGATTCCTCCTTCACGACTTCCGAGAACGACGTTGTCGTGCAACACTCCAAGTGTGAACCTCGAGGGTGATTCCTCCTAAGTTCACCTTGACGGTTACATCGAGTGGGCATCCGTCGAGGGTGATACCTCGGATTCCCTTGATGTTATGGACACACATCTACTGTGGCTTTACCCCTGTACCTTGTTAGAAACGGGTCGGCCCCGAGGGCGACCCGAGGGAGTTACTTTACTGCAGGACTGGAGGGACAGGCGGTACCGCCCAGTAGAGGTGGACCTGAGTTCCCGACAGTCTTTTGCGAGACGGGTTGACCTGGATGGTGCCCGAATGATGAATACGAGGCGTGGTCGGGCATTCTTGGCCCTTGCCGCAAGTCCTCGAGACGGGGCGATGGGGTCACATCGATCGTGAGTCTCTGCTCGTTACCGCACTAACAACACACTACGATTTGGATATTTGATCCGAGTGGGCCTTTGGCCTGATAGCACTAACCATCACGCGGGAATAAATATGGGTACTCTGCATCATGGCATCAGCTGAAAGTTCTGTCAGACGTCCAGTTCAGCATTGTGGCTGGGTCGGATCGTGCCGTTGGCGCTGGTATCCACCCTGCTCGCAACGACCCGGAGTGCACAGGGCGACGGCCCAAGACCCCTGAGCGCTTAGGATGTAGACCGGCGGGGACCTCTCTGCTGAGCTCTAGGTAGGGTTGCGGTGTGTCGTTTGGCCGAGGTCGGGCATGACCCGGAAAAGTGTGTCCGGCCGGAGTTAATCGAGCGTGGTGGGTAAGTTGGTGCACCCCTGCAGGGAAGAACTAAATTATGCATAGCCAGATCCTCGGTAACGGACACTCGGAGTTGTATCCCGATCGATACAACTAGAATTGGATACTATGGCTCTGGGATTGCTTCTCACAGGGAGTCGAGAAGGGATCTCAGGACGAGGTTGATGACTGTATGGCTCTGGGATTGCTTTCTCGCAGGGAGTCGAGAAAGGATCTCTGGGTGAGGATGAGACTTAATGATACTACTATTCTATACTGTACTAATCTACACTCTTCTAATGCTGCAAGACCGTTGAAGATGCTAGTCTTCAATAGGACTAGGCCTTCTCTCTATTCTGGCATTTCTGCAGCCCAGTCCACATATACAGCCTCCCCTTGATAATGTTGCATATGTAGTGTAGATCCTTACTTGCTGAGTACTTCGGATGAGTACTCACGGTTACTTTGCTTCCTTTTTCCCCCATATCCGTTTGATGCGACCAGATGACGGAGCCCCGGATACAGCTGCCCACGCCGACGATCGCTACTACTACCCCGAGGGTGGATACTACTACGAGTTGGCCGACTACCACGAGTAGGTTCGGAGGGTCCCAGGCAGGAGGCCTGCGCCTTTCGATCGTAGTGTTTTCTTTTGCCCCGCCTTTCTAAGGGCTTATCTGTTTCTGTTTCATATCTGTACTCAGATATCTGATGCTCCCACTGACGCTTGTACGCAAGCTTATGTATTCGAGCCCTCGAGGCCCCTGGCTTGTAATATAAAGCTTGTATGACTTTATTTATGTTTTAGAGTTGTGTTGTGATATCTTCTCGTGAGTCCTTAGGCTTGATCGTGTGCATTTGCGTGTATGATTAGTGCACGATTGAGCCGGGGGCGTCACAAGTTGGTATCAGAGCCGACTACCTGTAGGAAGCCCCCTTTCCAACTCCTTGGCCGAAGTTGAGTCTAGACATTAAAAAACTAATTTACTAACTTGGCTGTGTGGCTTACGGGCCCACGTCGCCAATTGGGTGGTATTAGGATCTTTTACTCCTCGACCTTTAGTCTGGGACTCTGAACTCTCTTCTATTCAGGATAAAATTTTACTAACTCCAACCTTAGGTTCTCGTGGTCACATCCACCCGGAGTTCTGCCATTACCCCTCCTTTCTTCAAGATTGTGGGCCAGGTTCTGCTTGCAGGATCCTTTTATCGAGGGCACCCCGTGTTGTCACTTGGAGATTCCTCGCCCCAGCAATTTTCTCCGACATGTTGTAGCCTTTGCTATGTCACGTTGTTGTAATCCTCACCGCGTGCCTGCGCGCCGCCTAGTTTGTCTAGCTGCGAGCGTTCCCGAGCGCGTACTATCCGTTTGAATCTAACTCATTGTATGGATCGGTATGTCTTTAACGACTACTATCATATATCTAATGCCTTCCCTGTTCATTTCCCCATGTTACAACATGAACTCCATACACATGCAGTTGTTATTACTAAACTGCCCCTGTTGATTTGGCAGGATGGCTGACGATCCTCCACCTCCACCTTATATTGCCGCAATGATGCAGCAGTTTGAACAGAACCGTCAGGTTATGACCGGGATATTGGCCCAGTTCCCTAACCAAAATACTCATCAACAGCCTACCCCAATAACTCTGCTGGAATTCGTGCGCCTCAACCCGTCCACTTTTTGCAGCTCGACTGATCCAATGGATGCTGATGATTGGCTCCGTGACATTGCCTTCCAGATGAAGTCGGCCAATGTTATCCCTGACAGTTACGTCACCTATGCGACGTATCACCTGAGGGGATCAGCTGCTCAATGGTGGGAAAGCCACAAGGGTATGTTGCCTGCTAAACAGTAACCACTTGGCAGGAATTTCAGTCAGCTTTTCGTGCATGGTACATTCCTCAAGGTCTGATGGACCAGAAGAAGCAGGAGTTCCGCAAACTCTCTCAGGGTAAAATGACTGTGGATGAATATTAGAGGAAATTTCTTGAATTGCCCCGCTATGCTGAAGATGACGTCTGCACTGACACACGCAAGCAGGAGAAATTCCGTGAAGGACTGCGTACTGATATACACCTTGCACTTGCTGTTCATGATTGCACGGACTTCGCAACGCTTGTTAGCAAATCTTTCCAAGTTGAAACTGCTCTGACTAAATACCAGGAGTCGCTCAAGCGTACTCGAGATGTCAGCTCGTCTTCGGGTCGACCTGTTCAGAAACGTCAAGTCTGGATCCCGCATAATGTTTATCACCGACCTGCTCCTTCGCCAAGGCCGTCTTATGCTGCACCTCGTCTGCCTTCACCACCGAGATAGCTAACAGTTCAGGGTGGACAGCCTAATGCTATGGCAACTCCTCAGGTTGCACCACGTCCTCCTGTTGGTCGTAAGAAGAATTGTCGAAACCGCCAATTCAGAAACCGTATTGTCATACCATCTACTATTGTACTTGGCCATGCCAATCACGTCAATGCTGAAAAGGCTCAGAAGGAACCGACTATCATGCTGGGAACACTCTCTGTGAATTCAGTGCCAGCTTCTGTTCTGTTTGATTCAGGTGCATCACATTCCTTCGTGTCCCAGCAATTTGCACAATTGCATGGGTTAGCTATGAGCTCATTACCCACTCCTTTAGAAATCATCACCCCGTTCTAGGTGGCAAACCAAAATGGTAAGTCACAACAATCAGATCAGAATTGAAAGGTTGATGTTCTCTGCTTCCCTTATTGCTCTGGGACCTTTCGACATAGACATCATTCTCGGTATGGACTGGTTGACCGCCCACAATGCTTTGATCGACTGTGCCGCTAAGAAAGTCCAACTTACCCATCCTTCTGGCCGGACAGTCAAATACTCAGCTCGAACAGTTCAGAATGCCAAGAATCAGATATATGCTCTGAATGCGTTGAATGCTTCACCTCTTGAAGGCATCGAGAGCATTCCAGTTGTTCGTGATTTTCAAGATGTCTTTCCAGAAGAACTTCCAGGAATACCCCCTGCTAGAGCTGTCGAGTTTGTCATCGACTTGAAACCAGGCACAACCCCTATTGCGAAGCGTCCTTATAAAATGCCTCCGCACCACCTTCTCGAACTTAAGGAGGAAATCGACAAGTCACTTAAGAAGGGTTTCATCCGCCCCAGTTCCTCTGCTTGGGGAGCACCTTCACTCTTCATTAAGAAGAAGGATGGAACTAACCGATTGGTTCAGGATTATCGGCCCATTAACCAAGCTACAATCCAGAACAAATATCCGCTTCCTCGGATCAATGATTTGTATGATCAACTTGCTGGATCATCGGTGTTTTCTAAACTCAACTTGAGGTTGGGTTATCATCAGATCCGTGTTCGTGAAGAGGATATTCCCAAGACTGCATTTGTTACTCGCTATGGCTCCTATGAGTACACTGTCATGTCCTTCGGCTTAACCAATGCTCCAGCAACCTTCTCCCATCTGATGAATTACATCTTCATGGATTACCTCGACAAATTCATCATGGTTTAGTTGGATGATATTCTGGTTTATTCTAAGAATAAGGAAGAACATGCTGAACACCTTCGCCTTGTTCTGGAAAAGCTTCGAGAGCACCAGTTGTATGCCAAATATTCCAAATGTGAGTTCTGGCTTTCTGAAGTAACCTACCTTGGTCATGTGATTTCCAAGGATGGAATTGCTGTTAACCCGGAGCGGGTTCAGGCTATTCTTGACTGGACTCCACCGAAGAATGTCAAGCAAGTCAGAAGTTTTCTCGGTCCTGCAAGCTATTGTCGTCGCTTTGTCGAGAATTTCTCTAAGATTGCTAAGCCCCTGACTGATCTGCTTCACAAAGGCGTTAAATTTGAATGGACAAAAAAATGTCAGGAAACTTTTCAAACACTCAAAGACAAGCTGACATCTGCCCCACTACTTGCTCCTCCAGATTCTCGCAAAGACTTCGTGATTTATTGTGACGCATCCCGCGAAGGATTAGGCTGTGTCCTAATGCAAGAGCGTAAAGTGATTGCCTATGGCTCTCGTCAGTTGCGCTCACATGAAGAGAATTATCCGGTACATGATCTAGAACTAGCTGCTGTCATCTATGCACTGCAGTTGTGGCGACATTACCTCCTCGGTAATCGTTGCGAGATCTACATGGATCATAAAAGTCTGAAGTACTTGTTCACTCAACCATCCCTGAACCTCCGTCAGCAAATATGGATGGAGACCATTGCGGACTATGATTTGGGTATTTCTTATACCCCTGGCAAGGCTAATGCAATGGCTAATGCTTTGAGCCGTAAATCCTATTGCAGTGAGCTTGAAGTCCAGCTACAGCAACCACTCCTGTATGAAGAGCTGCAAAAGCTAAATCTTGAGATAGTTCCTCAAGGATACCTAAAAACCTTGGTTGTTGAACCAGACCTTGAGAAGGCTGTTAAGAGTGCACAAGCTAAAGATGCTGAAGTTGATTTGATGAAGAAAGATCTTCACCTTGAAAAGTACAGGGATTTCTCGCTGTCTGAAGATGGAACCTTGTACTTCAGAGACCGCATTGTGGTACCTCGCTTCGAGCTTATGACTGACAAGGTCATGAAGGAGGCACTTGACACACCGCTGTCTATTCATCCGGGTAGCACCAAGATGTATCGTGATCTCCGACAAAGGTACTGGTGGTCTAGAATGAAGCAGGATATTGCTCGATATGTTGCTGAATGTGATGTTTGCCGCCGTGTTAAAGCAGAACATCAGAAGCCTGCTAGAATTCTGCAACCGCTTCCTATTCCTCTATGGAAATGGGATAAGGTTCAAATGGATTTCATTACTGGCCTTCCCAAGTCACAGAAGGGTCACGATGCTATTCTTGTCGTCGTCGACCAACTCTCTAAAGTTGCACACTTTCTGCCTATCAAGGAGACGATCACTGCTAGTCAGTTAGCAGAGTTGTATATCTCCAGAATTGTTTCACTCCACGGCATTCCGAAGGAGATCAGTTCGGACCGTGGCGGTCTTTTCACTTCCAAATTCTGGGAAAGTTTCCAAAAAGCTATGGGAACTCATATTACCTGGAGTTCAGCTTATCATCCCCAATCCCAAGGCCAAGTCGAGCGAGTCAATCAAGCGCTTGAAGACATGCTTCGGGCTTGTGTTATTTCTTTCGGCAAGAAGTGGGAAGAATCTCTCCCGTATGCCGAGTTCTCTTATAACAACAGCTATCAAGCCAGCTTGAAAATGGCCCCCTTCGAAGTTCTATATGGACGTAAGTGTCGAACCCCTCTGAATTGGTCAGAAACTGGGGAACGACCGCTCGTGGGTCCGGATATTATCCAACACGCCGAAGAGCAAGTCCGTATTGTCCGAGAAAATCTCAAGACGGCTCAGGACCGCCAGAAGAGCAACTATGATCGCAAACGATGGGGTTTGACTTATCAACCTAGTGATCAAGCTTATCTGCGTGTCACTCCTATGAAGGGCAATCACCGCTTCAGAATCAAGGGCAAGTTAGCTCCATGCTACATTGGTCCTTTTCGCATTCTTGCCAGACGTGGTCAGGTGGCGTATAAATTGGAGCTGCCACCGCAATTCTCTCATATCCACGGCGTCTTCCATGTGTCGCAACTTCGTCGTTGCTTCAAGGAATCTCCGCACCGAGCAGTGGACCATGAGTTGCTCGAATTGCAAGATGATCTTTCTTATAAAGAGCATCCGATCCGCATTCTCGATGAAGCTGAACGTCGGACCCGTCAGAAGGTTACCAAGTTCCTGAAAGTGCAGTGGTCAAATCATACTGAAGGTGAAGCCACTTGGGAACGCGAGGATAATCTTTGTGCGGAATACCCTGATCTTTTCCCTTCTACCTCTTAATTCTTGGGACGAGAATTTCTTTTAGTGGAGGAGAATTGTAACCCCCCGTGTCATTAGCCACAGTAATCACTTTTGATAATGACAAGTCAGCATGATTAACCGTCCCTAATCATCATTTGCATCATGTCTCATTTCGACTTCCAATTTAAATTTAAAAATTCAAATTTAAATACTAAGTGAAATCCAAAAGTTCACAAACCTGAAAACTAAAATGTTGGTCATGTGACAAATATTCACTTCTTAATATTGGTGGTGAACCAACATTTTTGCAAAGTGTTTAGATGCCCTAAAGTAATTAAAACAGTGGTCTAAACAATAATTTAAATGCTATTTAACTTATAAGAATGCTAAACTATTTTATTTAAACGCTAAACTAATTGTGTCAGTGGCCTATATTTATTATACTAATTTAGGAACAGGTTTTATACTCCCTCCGTCCCAAAATTCTTGTCTTAGATTTATCTAGATACGGACGTATCTAACACCAAAATGTGAATAGATACATCCGTATGTAGACAAATCTAAGACAAGAATTTTGGGACGGAGGGAGTATTTTATAAGTCTATTTTTGTTTTAAAAAGAATTGAAAGCAGAAAACCTTTTAAAAAAAGAAAAATAAAAGTAATCCTACCCCCCCCCCAACTGGGCCTCGGCCCAGCAGGCCACCAGGCCGCCAGGCCAGCCGGCCGGCCCACCCCCGCTCCCCACCTTATCTCCCGTAACCCTAGCCACCACCCGCATCAACCCCCCACTCCCCCTCTTTACCAACCCCCACCCCCCCCCCCCCCCCCCTTTCTGGATCGGGCAAACGCCGCCGATCCCTTCGCCCTCATCGCCGGCGCCAACCCCGTCGCCGGATCGCCTTCGCCGCCGTCGTCGTCGCCGGACACGCCTCCCCGACCTCCTCCCCGGCTCGCTTCATCGTGCCTCGCCGCCCCCGTGCCTCTACAGCCACCGTTGAGGCCCCGGCCTCCGCCTCCCCTTTTTTCCTCCCGTCGCTGCGCCATCGACGCGCCCGCCTGCTCCGCGCCGCCTGCCACTGCTCCGGTGCCATTCCGCCCGCGCTCCGCAACTGCGCGAACCGCGCGTACCCGACCGCGCCCTGTGTCGCGGCTGCCACCTCCCCTAACACTCCCGCCTCTCTCCTTTCCTCCGCTTTTTTTTCCCTATCTTCCCTCTTTTACTCCTCCCCTCCCTCTTCCCTCTCTTCGCTTCGCGACCCTCCTCCTTTCCCCCCTCTCTCTCCGTGTTCCTCTTCCCTCCCCTTCCTTTCCTTCCCTGGCCCCCCACCCCGCCCCTTTCCCCCCCTACTTCACCGGTCCGCCTACATCGCCCCGGCCAGCTCCCCTGCTCGCCATGCCGCTGCGCGTGCGCCCGACTTGCGCCTGGACGCGCCTCCTCTGCCTCCCCGCTCGTCGCCGTTGCCTTTGTCGCGCCCGGCGCCGCGCCCCAGGTTCGCCCGACGGGCGCCCACGCCCCTGCGCCCGTAACCGCCGCCCGATTGACCCCCTGGGCAAATGACAGATGGGGCCCGGCCCCTAAAAATAATAATAATAATAATTAATTATTTAATTAATTAGAGAATTAATTAACTAATTAAATCTGGTAAATTAACCTAAACAGTCACTGACAGGTGGGACCCACATGTCAGTTTGACCCAGTTAACAGTACAGTTGACTGCTGACATCATGCTGACATCATAATTGTATTTTCAAATTAATTTAATTAATAATAATTTCAGAATTGATTAAATCTTTAAAAATTAATATAAAATAAACCGTAACTCGGATTAAAATACTTTGTACATGAAAGTTGCTCAGAACGACGAGACGAATCCGAATACGCGGACTGGTCGTCCGCCACACGTCCCTAGCATAGCGAACATGCAACCGTCCCCCTCCGTTTCCTTTGTCCGAAAATGCCGAACTTCGGGAAAACATTCCCGGATGTTTTCCCTCTTCACCTATATCGTGTATCACCGCATTAGAACACCCTTAGCCCTGTGTGTTACCCCGTCATGCATCTGTGTTGCATCTATTTGCTTGTATTTACTGTTCTTCCCCCTCTTCCCTCTGGTAGACCCCGAGACCGATGTTGAAGCCGCTGTGATCGACTACGTCGACGACGACCCTTCTTCCCTTTCAGCGGAGCAACCAGGCAAGCCCCCCCCCTTTGAGCATACCGATATCGCCTATTCTTCTCTCTTATGCTTGCATTAGAAATGCTGCTGCTACTGTTTACCCTATTCTGATGCATAGCCTATTTATTGTAACTTGCTATTGAAACCTTACCTGCTTATCCTAAACTGTCTAGTATAGGCTGGGTAGAGACCTATCAGTGACCCCCACTTGTCCCGACCGCCCCGCTGGATTATCAGAAGACCCGATCAATGGGATCGAAGACCAGGCCTCGGCACCGCACATCACCCCCTCTTAGTTGTAATGACACTGTAGCGTTACTATCGAGTGCTGAGGGTGATACCTTGTGTAGCACTTCTGATGTTAACTCTGTAGAGTAGCTATTCGGTCGTGGTCATCGAGGGTGATTCCTCCTTCACCACTTCCGAGAACGACGTTGTCATGCAACACTCCAAGTGTGAACCTCGAGGGTGATTCCTCCTAAGTTCACCTTGACGGTTACATCGAGTGGGCATCCGTTGAGGGTGATACCTCGGATTCCCTTGATGTTATGGACACATGTCTACTGTGACTTTACCCCTGTACCTTGTTAGAAACGGGACGGCCCCAAGGGCGACCCGAGGGAGTTAGTTTACTGCAGGACTGGAGGGACAGGCGGTACCGCCCAGTAGAGGTGGACCTGAGTTCCCGACAGTCTTTTGCGAGACGGGTTGACCTAGATGGTGCCCGAGTGATGAATAAGAGGCGTGGCCGGGCATTCTTGGTCGTTGCCGCAAGTCCTCGAGACGGGGCGACGGGGTCACATCGATCGTGAGTCTCTGCTCGTTACCGCACTACCAACACACTACGATTTGGATATTTGATCCGAGTAGGCCTTTGGCCCGATAGCACTAACCATCACGCGGGAATAAATATGGGTACTCTGCATCGTGGCATCAGCTGAAAGTTCTGTCAAACGTCCAGTTCAGCATTGTGGCTGGGTCAGATCGTGCCATTGGCGCTGGTATCCACCCTGCTCGCAATGACCCGGAGTGCACAGGGCGACGGCCCAAGACCCCTGAGCGCTTAGGATGTAGACCGGCGGGGACCTCTTTGCTGAGCTCTAGGTAGGGTTGCGGTGTGTCGTTTGGCCGAGGCCGGGCATGACCCGGAAAAGTGTGTCCGGCCGGAGTTAAGCGAGCGTGGTGGGTAAGTTGGTGCACCCCTGCAGGGAAGAACTAAACCATGCATAGCCGGATCCTCGGTAACGGACACTCGAAGTTGTATCTCGATCGATACAACTATAATTGGATACTATGGCTCTGGGATTGCTTCTCGCAGTGAGTTGAGAAGGGATCTCAGGACAAGGTTGATGATTGTATGGCTCTGGAATTGCTTTCTCGCAGGGAGTCAAGAAAGGATCTCTGGGTGAGGATGAGACTTAATGATACTACTATTCTATACTGTACTAATCTACACTCTTCTAATGCTGCAAGACCGTTGAAGATGCTAGTCTTTGATAGGACTAGGCATTCTCTCTATTCTGGCATTTCTACAGCCCAGTCCACATATACAGCCTCCCCTTGATAATGTTGCATATGTAGTGTAGATCCTTGCTTGCTGAGTACTTCGGATGAGTACTCATGGTTGCTTTGCTTCCTTTTTCCCCCATATCCATTTGATGCGACCAGATGACGGAGCCCCAGATACAGCTGCCCACGCCGACGATCGCTACTACTACCCCGAGGGTGGATACTACTACGAGTTGGCCGACTACCAAGAGTAGGTTCGGAGGGTCCCAGGCAGGAGGCCTGCGCCTTTCGATCGTAGTGTTTTCTTTTGCCCCGCTTTTCTAAGGGCTTATCTGTTTCTGTTTCATATCTGTACTCAGATATCTGATGCTTTCGCTGACGCTTGTACGCAAGCTTATGTATTCGAGCCCTCGAGGCCCCTGGCTTGTAATATAAAGCTTGTATGACTTTATTTATGTTTTAGAGTTGTGTTGTGATATCTTCCCGTGAGTCCTTAGGCTTGATCGTGTGCATTTGCGTGTATGATTAGTGCACGATTGAGCCGGGGGCGTCACAGCTCGCTCCCACCTCTCCCGAGTGCTGCCTTGGCCGCGCCGCCGTCGTCTGCGCAGCCTCGGTCGCCGCCTCGCCTCTCCGTCTTGGTCGTCCATGTCATCTCGTCGAGCCACGCGACGCCGGACGCCTCCAGGAACTGCCCCAACCTCATCTTCCTCCCCGGCTCCGTCGTCTTCATCGCCGGATTCCGCCGCCCTCCGACCACCACTGGCTTCACCGGGCCTTCCCAGCAACGGCAGTGAGCCTCTCTCCTTTTCCCCTCATTCCGCGCGCTCGATTGCGAGCTCTAGCGCCCGCATCGCCGTCGCCCGAACGCGCCGCCGCCCGCCTCGTCGCCGGCGTGGCCACGGTGACCAAATGGTCCCGTGCGTGCCACCATTGCGCTCACCGCGCCACGTAGAGTCTTCCCAGCGCCTCGCCTTGTTCGTTTGCCTGCCGTAGCCCCGATCCCGCAGCTCACACGAATAGCTCGCCGTCGGCGAGCTCGTAGCGCTCAGCTCCGGTCACCACAGCACCTCGCATCGCCGCCATTCGACGCGCGACACCGAGCCGCGTCGAACGCACCTAGCCACAGCCCAGGAAACGCCATGTGCGCGAAACCCGAGCTCCTCCCGAAGCACGCCGCCGTGTTTGGCTCGCTGGAGCCAACTCCGGCGCGTCTCCGGCCAGCGCTGACATGGCCTGACGTGTGGGACCCCCTGTGTCGCTGACGGGTGGGTCCCGTTGACCTATTGACCCAGTCAACTGCTGACTGGGCTGCCCAGTGAGACTGACGTATGGGCCCCACTAGTTTAAAACATTTTAAAAATAAATAAATCTGCTAATTAATTAGTAATTAGTTAGTCACTGACACCTGGGGCCCACCCCTCTAATTAGCCTGTTAGTTTAATTTAAACTGCTGTTAGACTAACAGAGACAGACATGTGGGCCCCACTGAACCCACAGGTCAGGTTTCACTCTGGTCAGCCTGGTTTGACCTGCTGATGTGATGGTGATATCATGATGATGTCATCATTCACTATTCTAGATAATTCAAATTTAAATAAATAATTAAATTCAGAAAATGATTAAAACTTTAGAAAATCATATAAAATAAACCGTAGCTCAGATCGAAAACTTTGTACATGAAAGTTGCTCAGAACGACGAGACGAATCTGAATACGCCCTTCGTGTTGATGTCAGATGCCACTAACTACCTGACCATGGAACTTTTAGACTGATTTCGATAAATGAATAGTGCTCAACTTTAATGAAATAAATCCAAATAAATTCCTAAATTAACTAAATCATTTAGTTAGGCAGTAGAACACCTCTGCATATCGTTTAGGCGTGTCATGCATATTGTTTGCATTTTTGCCGTGAATTTATTGTTTCTTTCCCCCTCCTTCTCTCTCGATAGACGCCGAGACCGACACCGACGCAACAGAGTACAACAACGCTCCGGACGAGCAGCCTTCTGGCGACCAGCCCCTCTCAGCAGAGCTTCCAGGCAAGCCCCCCCCCTTGAACATCCGATATCGCCCATTCTATACTCTCATGCTTGCGTTAGATTTTGCTATTGTAAATGATTGCTCCTATTCTGATGCATAGCCTGCTTTTGTAACCTGCTTATTGCTACCCTACCTGCCTATTTCAAACTGCTTAGTATAGGTTGGTTAGTGAACCATCAGTGACCCCCACTTTGTCCTTGTTGCCTCTGCTTCATCATCGATGACTCGATCAACGTGATCGACGACCAGTGACCGACACCTCACTTCACCCCCTTTGTAGTACGACTCTGCATAGTTACTATCGAGTGCCGAGGGTGATACCTCGTAATGCACTCCTGATGATAACTCTGTAGTGTAGCTGTTCGGTCATGGTCATCGAAGGTGATTCCTCCTTAACCACTCCCGATACGACTCTGTCGTGCAACCCCTCAAGTGTGAACCTCGAGGGTGATTCCTCCTACGTTCACCTTGATGATTTCATCGAGTGGAATCCGTCGAGGGTGATTCCTCGGGGTTTCCCCCTTGGTGTTATGACCACATGGTTACTTTGACCTTGTCGCAGGCGGGTCGACCCTGATGGGTACCCACGGGAAACTTATGCAGTCGGGTTGCCAGGAGGGCACCCGAGAGAGATATTGTGGCGGAGCATCAGAAACTCTGATCGTATCCACGAGTTATTAAATACGCCTAACGGATTTGGGTAACTGATCTGAGTTGGCCAATGGCCTATACGCACTACCATCACGCGGGATAATGGTTTATGGGGCCCTCTACGTCGTACGTTTCTTCCAAAAGCTCATCAGACGTCACAGTTCACCGTGCGGGCTGATTGTTGGGGTTGGGCTGGATACTTCACTGACAAGTTCAGTGTCGCTCCTGCTCCCCGGCCTGTCTCGCAACGCGCAGGAGCGCCCGAGGCGATGGCCCAAGACCCCTGGGTGCATAGGTTAGTCCGGTGTGTTGACCTCTCTGCTGAGCCTAGGTAGGGAGCTGCTTCGTGTCGATCTCCCGAGGCCAGGCATTACCCAGCAAGTGTGTACGGCCAGAGGTGATCGAGCGTGTTGGGTAACAGTAGTGCACCCCTGCAGGGAAGTGATCTATTCGAATAGCCGTGTCCACGGTAACAGGACGCTCAGTTTGGTATCCCGATCTATTACTTGAACTGGATACTTGTTTAATCAATTGAAGCTCCGGGATCGCTTCCTCGCAGGGAGTCGAGGAAGGATCTCTTGGCTTTGCCTCAACATGCTTGCTTAATAAAATGCTCTTCTGTACTCTTCTAATTGCTGCAAGCTGGTGGCTTCATGAAGATGCTAGTCTTCGATAGGACTAGGCCTTCTCTCTATTCTGGCATTTCTGCAGCCCAGTCCACATATACAACCTCTCTTTGATAATGTTGCATATGTAGTGTAGATCCTTGCTTGCTGAGTACTTCGGATGAGTACTCACGGTTGCTTTGCTACTTCTTTTTCCCCCATTCCCGTTTTGATGTTACCTCAGATGATGGAGCTCCGGAGCCAGATGTCCCCGCAGGAGCTTACTACCAGGAGGGTCCAGACGGCACGTACTACTGGATCGAGCCAGCCGACCAGGAGTAGGATCGGAGGGTCCCAGGCAGGAGGCCTTCGCCTTTCGATCTAGAGTCGTTGTTTGTGCTAGCCTTCTTAAGGCAAACCTTGACTAACTATGTCTGTACCCAGGTATTATTTGTATGAGTGACTTATGTATTCGGATCCTCGTGATCCCTGTTCTATAATATTCGTGGATCTCCGTTTATTTGTGTTAGAGTTGTGTTGTGATATCTTCCCGTGAGTCCCTGTGCTTGATTGTGCATGTTTGCGTGTATGATTAGTGCATGATTGAGTCGGGGGCGTCACAAGTTGGTATCAGAGCTGACTGCCTGTAGGAAGCCCCCTTCCAATTCCTTGGCCGAAGTTGA
Source organism: Thinopyrum elongatum (assembly GCA_011799875.1). Classification (NCBI taxonomy): domain Eukaryota; kingdom Viridiplantae; phylum Streptophyta; class Magnoliopsida; order Poales; family Poaceae; genus Thinopyrum; species Thinopyrum elongatum. The sequence goes on along the minus strand of CM022299.1, from coordinate 372,566,271 downwards.
GTCTAGACATCGAAAAACTAATTTACTAACTTGGCTGTGTGGCTTACGGGCCCACGTTGCCAACTGGGTGGTATTAGGATCTTTTATTCCTCGTCTATACTCTGGGACTCTGATCTCTCTCCTATTCGGGTTAAATGAATTTACTAACGCCGACACTTAGGGTCTCGTAAATCTCGTCTACCCGAAGAGCTGGATATCTGTGCTTACCTCCTTACCATTGATCTGATTAGTCAGATAATCATTTTCCTTTCCATTGTTTTCTTTAACCTTTCTCTCCGAGTTGTATTATACTTCTCATTGTCATTTGACAATCTTGAATTTCCTCTGTTTCAGATGGATCGTTTGTTTCCACCACACCCTACGATGCAGCTTGTGCTTCGCACTTGGGCTCGTGATGCCCCTGGTTTTCCAGCTGTCCTGATCGCCCTCCTGACCAGACTGGGCTACCGCTGGTACCCCGAGTACATGGTCTACGAGGATTACCGCGAGTTCAACCAGGAGCAGTACCATGCTGATGTTCATATATATGATCAGCAAGATGACTCAGACACTGAGCTGCACCTTTTCCACGGTATCGGCATGACGATTGAGATGGCAGTCCATGATGCCGCCTACTCTGCTGTCGCACGTCTCCGAGGAGAGTTCAGCGTTAGCTTGGATGCCTCTGAGTTCTGATACATTCCGTATGCCCCTACTGGAGATGCTACTGGATACTACACAGCTACCTGTGCCCCGTACGAGCGTCATCGATACGACCCGCATGTTCTGGTTCAGTGCACTCAGGCTCTAGATCACACTGTTCGGGCTCTTGCCGTCAAGTTGTTTGCCACTCGAGCACGTCTCTACGATGCTATGACACAGTTGCTACCAGCTGTTCATGCAGGGATACATCCGGAGTACATCCTTTATCCGCGTAGGACTCAGATGTATGCTGGTATTGGTTGGCCTGCTGTTGGAGGTCACGCACCTCCACGTGTGAAAGATCGAGGATGTCGCCTAGAGGGGGGGTGAATAGGCGCTTTAAAATAATTACGGTTTAGGCTTGAACAAATGTGGAATAAACCTAGCGGTTAATTTGTCAAGCACAAAACCTACAACAACTAGGCTCACCTATGTGCACCAACAACTTATGCTAAGCAAGATAGATAACTAAGTGATAGCAAGATATATGACAAGAAACAATATGGCTATCACAAAGTAAAGTGCATAAGTAAAAGGGCTCGGGTAAGAGATAAAAGAGGCACGCGGAGACGACGAAGTATCCCGAAGTTCACACCCTTGCGGAAGCTAATCTCCATTTAGAGCGGTGTGGAGGCACAATGCTCCCCAAGAAGCCACTAGGGCCACAGTAATCTCCTCACGCCCTCGCACAATGCAAGATGTCGTGATTCCACTAAGGGACCCTTGAGGGCGGTCACCGAACCCGTACAAATGGCAACCCTTGGGGGCGGTCACCGAACCCGTACACTTTGGCAACCCTTGGGGGCGGTCACCGGTACCCGCCAAATTGCTCGGGGCGATCTCCACAACCTAATTGGAGACCCCGACGCTTGCCCGGAGCTTTACACCACAATGATTGAGCTCCGAACACCACCAACCGTCTAGGGCGCCCAAGCACCCAAGAGGAACAAGCTCAAGGGTCCCAAGCACCCAAGAGTAATAAGCTACTCAACTTCACTTCCACGTATCACCGTGGAGAACTCAAACCGATGCACCAAATGCAATGGCAAGGGCACACGGAGTGCCCAAGTCCTTCTCTCTCAAATCTCACCAAAGCAACTAATGCTAGGGAGGAAAATGAGAGGAAGAACGAAGAAGAGAACACGAAGAACTCCAAGATCTAGATCCAAAGGGTTCCCCTCACCTAGAGGAGAAAGTGATAGGTGGAAACGTAGATCTAGATATCCTCTCTCTTTTCCCCCAAAAACTAGCAAGAATCCATGGAGGGATTTAGAGATAAGCAAGATCAAGAGAGTCAACAATGGAGGAGAGAGAAGTGCTCAAGAACTTGCAAAAAGAATTGAACTCAAGGGGAAGAAGACCCCCTTTTATAGGAGGGGGAAAATCCAACCGTTACACACTTACTCAGCCCACGACACGCGGTACTACTGCACACGTCCGCGGTACTACCGCAAGGAGTTGCGGTACTACCGCTAGCCGGTGCGGTACTACCGCTCGGGCGGCAGTGACCAGACGAGGCCCTGTTGTGTTAAAACAACGAGCGGTAGAACCGCTGGAGTGGTACTACCACGCGCCCTTGCGGTACTACCGCAAGGCAGGGTTCGACTAGGCTGGGAGGGCACGGACTAATAAAATTACATCCGTGGCTACTTCCGCTGATTCTCGGTCAGTGCAAAAATCCGGCACGGTACTACCGCATGCTGAGAGCGGTACTACCGCGTAGGGCGCAGATGTAAAAAATTACTTCCGCTCCTACTTCCGCGCATGCCAGTGTTCTGGGCTAGAGGGCACGGTACTACCGCACCTGAGGAGCAGTACTACCGCATAGCGCGGTACTACCGCTTCCCTGGCCGGTACTACCGTGGGCCACTGCGGTACTACTGCTCCGTTGAGCAGTACTTTCGCACGCCACAGAACTATAGCACTTGGAGGCCTTCATTTTGCAGCTAAAGACAACAGAAGGATACAATAAAACCAGAACTGCCATAACTTCTGCAAATGAGCTCCGAATTGAGCAAACTCAAGCTTGTTGGAAAGAAGACAATGAGTAGCATCAAAACAGCGACTGGTTAAAGTAAGAAGAGGCAGGGGAGGTATGCCTAGCTTATAGAGGAGTGAAACCTCCAACAGAGAAGAACCAACATAACCTCCAACATCGAAAACATCATAGAAGATGCATGAGAACTCCGTTTTCGATGAACCTGAGCTTGTCATTAAAATGACCATAAGCTCCAAATCTCACAAGGAGAAGAACCAAACAAGAACCAATAAAGATGATGCAAGGATGCAATGGTTTGAGCTCTCTACGAACGATACGATCAAGCTACTCAACGAGAGCCCCCCTTGATAGTACGGCAATCGATCCTATAACCCGGTCTCCCAACTAGCACCATGAGACCGGTAAAAGAGAAAACCTATCAAGGGCAAACCTTTGCCTTGCACAAAGTCCACTTGAGCTAGATGATGATGATCTCTACTTTCTCAAGTTGGACCACCTTTCTTGATTGCATTGCCTCGGTGAAGACTAGTAGATTGCTCCCCCATACCCCACTATGGGTGAGCCACTCTTCGACACATCTTCACAAGCCCATTGCCACCACAATGAACGGCAAGCTTCAAGCATATGATCTCTTCTTGATGATCCACTTGAACTTGCACAGCGCAACCTAACCCCACAAAGAACTCTCACGAAGACAATGGGTTAATACACAAAGCGTAATTGACAATGCTTACCATACCATGGGATCGCTTGATCCCTCTCGGTACATCTTCTACGCTTTGTGTGTTGATTAACTTGATTCACTCTTTGACTTAGTCTTGATCAACCTCTCACATGACCAATATTTAGGTAATTCCTTGAATAGCACCTTGGTCATCACAAACTCTCCTTGAAACCAACAAATGGACTCCAAGAAAAGGCTATGGACAAATCCTTCAAATATAACTCAAGGCAACCATTAGTCCATAGAGATTGTCATCAATTATCAAAACCAAACAAGGGGGCACCGCATGTTCTTTCAACGTGGACCTCTTCTTCCAGCTCGAGACCGGATTCTGCATCAGAGTGCACATGGAGTGTAGGATTTTCCTGTGACGGCCATTCGTCGTCCGCACTTGCAGTTACCCCGTTTCAGTGGTTTTCCCCGACGTTGATGTAGCCTTTGCTATGTCTCGATGTGTACTTCCTTACCGCGTGCCTGCGCGCCGCCTAGCATGTCTAGCTTTTAAATTTGCGCCGTTATGTTGTTCGCATGTACCCGACTCTGTGTATGGTTCTGTATGTCTTAATTAACTACTGTTAAGTATCTGTTACACTGCTTGATTATCATCGAGTTACATCATGCTTGCTGCTAAACCCTTGCAATTGCTTTTACTAAACTATCCCTGTTGAAAATTAGCAGGATGGTTAGACTAGGTGGTCGTGGTCGTGGCCCTGAACACCCACCACCGCCAGATTATATGGCAGCTATGATGCAACAATTCGAGCTCAACCGTCAGTTCATGACTGGGATCATGGCTTAGTTTCCGCACCAGAACAACCAGAACCCTACTGCAATAACTCTGTCGGAATTTGTGCGTCTTAACCCCACTCAGTTCTGCAACTCTGATAAGCCACTGGATGCTGATGACTGGATTCGCGACATCACTCATGAAATGGAGTCTGCAAATGTCTCCCCTGCCAACTTTGTCACCTTCGCATCCTTTTTCTTAAAGGGTCCCGCTGCTCAATGGTGGGACACACACAAGTGTACACTACCTGCTGCAACAGTCATCACTTGGCCAGAGTTCCAGGCTGCTTTCCGTGCCCGATATATTCCTCAGGGAATTATGGACCGGATGAAAACCCAATTCTGCAACCTTACTCAGGGCAACAAGACTGTCGAAGCCTATCAGCGGGAATTCCTTGACCTGTCCCGCTATGCTGAAGAAGACATCGCCACGGATGCCCGTAGACAAGAGAAGTTTCGTACTGGACTCCACCCAGACATCGAGCTTGCACTTGCTGCTCAAGATTTCAACGACTTTGCTACTCTTGTGAACAAGGCTATTCTGGTGGAGACCACTCAGATGAAGCATAAGGACTCGCAGAAGCGCTATCATGATGCTGGCTCATCTTCGGGCTCAACACAGAAGCGTCGAGTCTGGATTCCCAACAACGTGTTCTGTCCAAATGCCCCTGTGCCAAGGAACAACTATGCTACCCCACGTCTGCCTCCTCCACCACCGAGGCAGCCAAGAGCTCAAGCTGTTCCACACAATGCTCCTCTTCGTTGAGAAGATGGTATGTGCTTCAAGTGTCGCAAACCAGGTCACCTTGCTAAGAACTGCCGCCAAACTCAGAATCAGTTGGCTTTTCCTCGTACTAGCCGTGGCAATGGTCGTGGCAACAATCAGGCCCGCAACTATAATACTGGGTCTGCTGCTCATGGTCGTGGACACGCTTACCATATTGATATTGAAGAAGTCCAGGATCAACCTGCTACCGTGATGGGTACCCTTCTCGTTAACTCAGTACCTGCTTTTGTTTTATTTGATTCAGGAGCATCACATTCATTCATCTCTGGAAAATTTGCATTCATGCATGGCATTCATTATGAGAAGATGCATACTTCGTTAGTCGTTAAAACTCCCGGAGGTCATTGTCATGCTGACGTGATGGCACCTAACGTTACCGTCGAAATTAAAGGATTGGAATTCCTTGCCTCACCCATCGTCTTAAAATCTTCCACCATAGACCTCATCCTCGGAATGGATTGGTTGAAAGCTCACATTGCTTCGATCAATTGTGCCACAAAAGTTGTACAACTTCTTCACCCCTCCGATGAGATAGTGAACTACACCGCCCGAATTATTCAGAATGCTGAAGCTCAGATATATGCTCTGAATGCTTTGAACGCCTCACCTTTGGAGGGAATCGAGAACGTTCCTGTCGTTCAAGATTTTCCGGACGTTTTCCCGGAAGAACTTCCAGGAATACCCCCGGTTAGAGCTGTCGAGTTTGTCATTGACTTGAAGCCTGGCACTACCCCTATTGTGAAGCGTCCTTATAAGATGCCTCCGCACCACCTTCTTGAACTTAAGGAAGAAATCGACAAGTCACTTAAGAAAGGTTTCATCCGCCCCAGTTCCTCTGCTTGGGGAGCACCTTCACTCTTTGTTAAGAAGAAGGATGGGACTAACCGATTGGTTCAGGATTACCGGCCCATTAACCAAGCCACAATCCAGAATAAATACCCACTGCCCCGGATCAATGATCTTTATGATCAGCTTGCTGGATCCTTTGTGTTCTCAAAACTCGACTTGAGGTTGGGTTATCATCAGATCCGAGTTCGTAAGGAGGATATTCCGAAGACCGCTTTCGTGACTCGCTATGGCTCATACGAGTACACCATTATGTCTTTCAGATTAACCAATGCTCCAGCAACCTTCTCCCGGTTGATGAACTATATCTTCATGGATTACCTCGACAAATTCATCGTGGTTTATTTGGATGATATCCTTATATATTCCAAGAATGAAGAGGAACACGCTGAACATCTTTGGCTTGTATTGAAGAAGCTTCGAGAATACCAGCTTTACGCCAAGTACTCTAAGTGTGAATTCTGGTTATCTAAAGTGACCTATCTTGGTCATGTGATTTCCAAAGATGGCATAGCTGTTAACCTGGAACGAGTTCAAGCTATTCTTGACTGGACTCCCTCAAAGAATGTTAAGCAAGTCAGGAGTTTTCTCGGACTTGCTAGTTATTGCCGTCGGTTCGTTGAGAACTTTTCCAAGATTGCAAAGCCACTGACTGACCTACTTCACAAAGGTGTTAAGTTTGAGTGGACAGAAAAATGTCAAGAAAGCTTTCAGACGCTAAAAGATAAGATGACATCTGCCCCAATGCTAGCACCCCCGGATACTCGCAAGGATTTCGTGATATACTGTGATGCATCTCGTCAAGGATTAGGTTGTGTCCTAATGCTAGAGCGCAAAGTGATTGCTTATGGCTCTAGACAATTGCGTCCTCACGAAGAAAATTATCCAGTGCATGATCTCGAACTTTCTGTGGTTATTTATGCTCTGAAGCTATGGCGACATTACCTTCTCAGTAACTGTTGCGAGATATACACGGATCATCAGAGTTTGAAGTATCTATATACTCAACCAGATCTGAACCTTCGCCAGCAAAGATGGCTCGAGACAATTGCCGATTATGATATGAATATCTCATACACCCCTGGCAAGGCTAACATAATGGTCGCAAGGCTTATTGCAACAACCTTATGGTTCAGGAAGCACAACCTGTTCTTTATGAAGAGCTTCGCAAATTGAACCTCCATATTGTTCCACAGGGTTATCTCAATACCCTGGTTGTTGAACCGGATCTTGAGCACAGCATTAAGATTATGCAAAGGTATGACTATGAAGTAGAAAGGATTAAGCGATACCTCGAAAAAGGAAAGCCGTCGGAATTTGATCTTGATAATGATGGGATCCTATTCTTCCAACGTCGTCTCTTCGTACCCAAATTCAAGGATGAGAGAGAACACGTTATGAAAGAAGCTCACGACACTCTATCAATTCATCCTGGTAGCACAAAGATGTACCGTGACATTTGTCAGAGATACTGGTGGCCTAATATGAAGCGAGACATTGCTCGTTATGTTTCTGAGTGTGACGTTTGCCGCCGCATCAAAGCAGAACATCAAAGACCTGCTGGAACTCTGCAACCCCTTGATATTCCTGAATGGAAATGGGACAAGGTCCAAATGGATTTCATTACTGGTTTTCCTAGATCTCAGAAGGGTCATGATGCTATTTTTGTCGTCATTGACCGATTCTCAAAGGTTGCTCACTTGCTGCCAGTCAAGGAGACAATCACTGCTAGTCAGTTAGCAGACTTGGATGTTTCCTGAATTGTGTCACTCCACGGTGTTCCATTGGAGATCAGTTCGGATCGTGGCAGCCTCTTTACCTCCAGATTATGGGAAAGTTTCCAAGAAGCTATGGAAACTCATCTGTCCTTCAGCACCGCTTTCCACCCTCGGTCACAGGGTCAAGTCGAACGAGTTAACCAAGTGCTCGAAGATATGCTTCGAGCTTGCATCATCTCCGTCGGTAAGAAGTGGGAGGAATCTCTCCCGTATGCCGAATTCTCTTACAATAATAGCTATCATGCTAGTTTGAAGATGGCACCGTTTGAAGTTCTATACGGACGTAAGTGTCGAACCCCTCTGAATTGGTCGGAAACAGGGGAACGCTCACTCGTCGGACCGAACATTATCCAACAAGCTGAAGAAAAAGTCCGCATTGTCCGGGAACATCTGAAAACTGCTCAGTCTCGTCAGAAGAGCAACTATGACCGAAAGCACCAGGTAATGGTCTATCAGCCTGGCGAGCAAGCTTACCTTCGCGTCACTCCGTTGAAAGGCACTCATCGGTTCGGAATCAAGGGCAAGTTAGCTCCTCGCTACATTGGCCCGTTCCGTATTATTGCCCATCGAGGAGAAGTGGCATATCAATTGCAATTGCCGCCCAATCTTTCTCAGGTGCATGATGTCTTTCATGGATCCCAACTTCGTCGCTGCTTCAAGGATCCTATTCGAGCTGTGGATCATGAAATGCTTGAATTGCGGGAAGATCTGTCTTATCCAGAATATCCCATCTGTATTCTTGATCAAGCTGAACATAGAACTCGTCAGAAGGCAATCAAATTCCTAAAAGTTCAGTGGTCAAATCATTCTGAAGATGAAGCCACTTGGGAACGCGAGGATCGTCTTCGCGAAGAATACCCCGCTTTCTTTCAGTCTTCGTCTAAATTCTCGGGACGAGATTTCTTGTTAGATGAGGAGAATTGTAACACCCCATGTAATTAACCACAGTGATCACCCTAAGTTAATGCCATGTCAGCAAGTTTAACAGTGCCTAGTCATCATTTGCATCATATTGCATTTCAAACTCCTAATTCAAACTTCAAATTAATTTAAAGTGGAAATAAAGGTTGTTCCAAAATTGGAAACTAAAATGTTCATTAAATAGCAAATAATTCAGAGGCAATTGTAAAATTGTAACCAACATCAATGGGCTTGGTTAAGTGGCCCTAACAACCTCAAACAGTAGCAAACAGCAACATTTAATAACCTATTATTTCATCTAAATTAAATATGAAATTATATTTTACCCAAACTAGTTTTTGGTGTTAGATAATAATGCACTGCAATTTATGAGCTAGGTCACTTATTTTGTAAAAGTAGTTTAATGGCTAAACAATTTGCAAAATAGAAAAGAAAACAGAAAACAAAACAGAAAATAGAAAAAGGAAAGAAAAAGAAAAAGGCCGCAGCGGCTGGGCCTAAGTGGCTACAGCACCGGCCCAGCCCACCCCGCACCTCCTCCAACCTCCCGCACTGCTCACGCGCGGCCGCTGTCGAGCACTCAGCACGCACACGCGCGCACGCACCCGGCCTCCCCTGCTCGCCGCTCGACAACGCGTCGCCGCGCTTGCGGTGGATAAGGTCGAGGCCATCCACTCCCCCTGGATGCCTCCGCCATTCTCCCCCACTCTCCCTCGCTCGCTCCCACCTCTCCCGAGCGCTGCCATGGCCGCGCCTCCGTCGTCTGCATAGCCTCGGTCGCCGCCTCGCCTCTCCGTCTCGCCTCGAGCTCCGTCTCGGTCGTCCACGTCATCTTGTCGAGCCACACGACGCCAGACGCCTCCAGGAACTGCCCCGACCTCATCTTCCTCCCCGGCTCCGTCGTCTTCATCGCCGGATTCCGCCGCCCTCCAACCACCACCGGCTTCACTGGGCCTTCCCAGCAACGGCAGTGAGCCTCTCTCCTTTTCCCCTCATTCCGCCGCCCGAACGCGCCGCCGCCCGCCTCGTCGCCGGCGTGGCCACGGTGACCAAATGGTCCCGTGTGTGCCACCATCGCGTTCACCGCGCCACGTAGAGTCTTCCCAGCGCCTCGCCTCGTTCGTTTGCCCGCCGTAGCCCTGATCCCGCAGCTCACCCGAACAGCTCGCCGTCGGCGAGCTCGTAGCACTCAGCTCCGGCCACCACAGCACCTCGCATCGCCACCATTCGACGCGCGACACCGAGCCGCGTCGAACGCACCCAGCCACGGCCCCGGAAACGCCATGTGCGCGAAACTTGAGCTCCTCCCGACGCACGCCGCCGCGTTTGGCTCGCCAAAGCCAACTCCGGCACGTCTCCGGCCGGTGCTGACGTGGCCTGACATGTGGGACCCCCTGTGTCGCTGACGGGTGGGTCCCGTTGACCTGTTGACCCAGTCAACTGCTGACTGGGCTACCTAGTGAGACTGACGTATGGGCCCCACTAGTTTAAAATGTTTTAAAAATAAATAAATCTGCTAATTAAAATCTGCTAATTAATTAGTAATTAGTTAGTCACTGACACCTGGGGCCCACCCCTCTAATTAGCCTGTTAGTTTATTTTAAACTGATGTTAGACTAACAGAGACTGACATGTGGGTCCCACTGGACCCACAGGTCAGGCTTGACTCTGGTCAGATGGGTTTGACCTGCTGATGTCATGGTGATGTCATCATTCACTATTCTGGATAATTCAAATTTAAATAAATAATTAAATTCAGAAAATGATTAAAACTTTAGAAAATCATATAAAATAAACCGTAGCTCAGATCGAAAATCTTTGTACATGAAAGTTGCTCAGAACGACGAGACGAATCTGAATACGCCCTTCGTGTTTCTGTCAGATGCCACTAACTACCTGAACATGGAACTTTTAGACTAACTTCGATAAATGAATAGTGTTCAACTTTAATAAAATAAATCCAAATAAATACCTAAATTAACTAAATCATTTAGTTAGGCAGTAGAACACCTCTGCATATCGTTTAGGCGTGTCATGCATATTGTTTGCATTTTTGCCGTGAATTTATTGTTTCTTTCCCCCTCCTTCTCTCTTGATAGATGCCGAGACCGACGCCGACGCAGCAGAGTACAACTACGCTCCGGGCGAGCAGCCTTCTGGCGACCAACCCCTCTCAGCAGAGCTTCCAGGCAAGCCCCCCCCCTGAACATCCGATATCGCCCATTCTATACTCTCATGCTTGCATTAGATTTTACTACTGTAAATGATTGCTCCTATTCTGATGCATAGCCTGCTTTTGTAACCTGCTTATTGCTACCCTACCTGCCTATTTCAAACTGCTTAGTATAGGTTGGTTAGTGAACCATCAGTGACCCCCACTTTGTCCTTGTTGCCTCTGCTTAATCATCGATGACTCGATCAACGTGATCGACGACCAGAGACCAACACCTCACTTCACCCCCTTTGTAGTACGACTCTGCATAGTTACTATCGAGTGCCGAGGGTAATACCTCGTAACACACTCCTGATGATAACTCTGTAGTGTAGCAGTTCGGTCATGGTCATCGAAGGTGATTCCTCCTTAACCACTCCCGATACGACTCTGTCGTGCAACCCCTCAAGTGTGAACCTCGAGGGTGATTCCTCCTACGTTCACCTTGATGATTTCATCGAGTGGAATCCGCCGAGGGTGATTCCTCGGGGTTTCCCCCTTGGTGTTATGACCACACGGTTACTTTGACCTTGTCGCAGGCGGGTCGACCCTGATGGGTACCCGCGGGGAACTTATGCAGTCGGGTTGCCAGGAGGGCACCCGAGAGAGATATTGTGGCGGAGCATCAGAAACTCTGATCATCTCCGCGAGTTATTAAATACGCCTAACGGATTTGGGTAATTGATCTGAGTTGGCCAATGGCCTATACGCACTACCACCACGCGGGATAATGGTTTATGGGGCCCTCTACATCGTACGTTTCTTCCGAATGCTCATTAGACGTCACAGTTCATCGTGCGGGCTGATTGTTGGGGTTGGGCTGGATACTTCACCGACGAGTTCAGTGTCGCGCCTGCTCCTCGGCCAGTCTCGCAACGCGCAGGAGCGCCCGGGGCGATGGCCCAAAACCCCTGGGTGCATAGGTTAGTCCGGCATGTTGACCTCTCTGCTGAGCCTAGGTAGGGCGCTGCTTCGTGTTGATCTCCCGAGGCCGGGCATTACCTAGCAAGTGTGTACGGCCAGAGGTGATCGAGCGTGTTGGGTAACAGTAGTGCACCCCTGCAGGGAAGTGATCTATTCGAATAGCCGTGTCCACGGTAACAGGACGCTCAGTTTGGTATCCCGATCTATTACTTGAACTGGATACTTGTTTAATCAATTGAAGCTCCGGGATCGCTTCCTCGCAGGGAGTCGAGGAAGGATCTCGAGGCTTTGCCTCAACATGCTTGCTTAATAAAATGCTTTTCTGTACTCTTCTAATTGCTGCAAGATGGTGGCTTCGTGAAGATGCTAGTCTTCGATAGGACTAGGCCTTCTCTCTATTCTGGCCTTTCTGCAGCCCAGTCCACATATACAGCCTCTTTTTGATAATGTTGCATATGTAGTGTAGATCCTTGCTTGCTGAGTACGTCGGATGAGTACTCACGGTTGCTTTGCTACTTCTTTTTCCCCCATTCCCCTTTTGATGTTACCTCAGATGATGGAGCTCCGGAGCTAGATGTCCCCGCAGGAGCTTACTACCAGGAGGGTCCAGACGACACGTACTACTGGATCGAGCCAGCCGACCAGGAGTAGGATCGGAGGGTCCCAGGCAGGAGGCCTTCGCCTTTTGATCTAGAGTCGTTGTTTGTGCTAGCCTTCTTAAGGCAAACCTTGACTAACTATGTCTGTACCCAGGTATTATTTGTATGACTGACTTATGTATTCGGATCCTCGTGATCCCTGTTCTGTAATATTTGTGGATCTCCATTTATTTGTGTTAGAGTTGTGTTGTGATATCTTCCCATGAGTCCCTGTGCTTGATCGTGCATGTTTGTGTGTATGATTAGTGCACAATGTAGTCGGGGGCATCACAAAGTAACACCATGATCTTCATGATAGAGAGTCTCCTATTTTGTCACTTTCACATACTAGTGGGAATTTTTCATTATAGAACTTAGCTTGTATATTCCAATGATGGGCCTCCTCAAATTGCCCTAGGTCTTCGTGAGCAAGCGAGTTGGATGCACGCCCACTTAGTTTCTTTTTGAGCTTTCATACACTTATAGCTCTAGTGCATCCATTGCATGGCAATCCCTACTCACTCACATTGATATCTATTGATGGGCATATCCATAGCCCATTGATACGCCTAGTTGATGTTAGACTATCTTCTTCTTTTTGTCTTCTCCACAACCACCATATTCTATTCCACCTATAGTGCTATATCCATGGCTCACGCTCATGTATTGCGTGATAGTTGAAAAAGCTTGAGAACATTAAAAGTATGAAATGATTGCTTGGCTTGTCATCGGGGTTGTGCATGATGAAATACTTTCTGTGATGAAGATGGAGCATAGCCAGACTATATGATTTTCTAGGGATAACTTTCTTTGGCCATGATATTTTGAGAAGACCTGATTGCTTTATTAGTATGCTTGAAGTATTATTGTTTTTATGCCAATATTAAACTTTTGTTTGGAATCTTATGGATCTGAATATTCTTGCCACAATAGAGAAGATTACATGGATAATTATGTTAGGTAGCATTCCACATAAAAAATTCTGTTTTTATCATTTACCTACTCAAGGACGAGCATGAATTAAGCTTGGGGATGCTTGATACGTCTCCAACATATCTATAATTTTTTATTGCTCCATGCTATTATATTATCTGTTTTGGATGTTTTATATGCATTAATATGCTATTTTATATTATTTTTGGGACTAACCTATTAACCTAGAGCCCAGTGCCAGTTTCAGTTTTTTCCTTGTTTTTGAGTTTTACAGAAAAGGAATATCAAACGGAGTCCAAACGAGCTGAAACATTACGATGAATTTTTATGGACCAGAAGAGACCCACGGAGTATCGGAGCCAGGCCAGGAGGTGGACGAGGAGTCCACAAGCCTAAGGGGCGCGCCCCCTGGCTTGTGGGCCCCTCGAGCGTCCCCCTAACGTGAGACCGACACCAAAAATTCCTATAAATCCCGAAACCCCCAGAAAGAAACCTAGATCGGAAGTTCCACTGCCGTAAGCCTCTGTAGCCATGAAAAACCAATCGGGTGCCCGTTCCAGCACCCTGCCGGAGGGGGAAACCATCACCGGTGGCCATCTTCATCATCCCGACGGTCTCCATGACGAGGAGGGAGTAGTTCACCCTCGGGGCTGAGGGTATGTACCAGTAGTTATGTGTTTGATCTCTCTCTCTCTCTCGTGTTCTTGATTTGGCACGATCTTGATGTACCGCGAGCTTTGTTATTATAGTTGGATCATATGGTGTTCTTCCCCCTCTACCTTATTGTGATGAATTGAGTCTTGCTCTTTGAGGTTTCGTTATGTTGGATTGAGTATTGGATTTGAGAACACTTGATGTATGTCTTGCGATGTGATATCTGTGGTGACAATGGGATGTTCTATTGATTCACTTGATGTATGTTTTGGCACTCAACTCGCGGATTCCCGAGGTGACATTGGGGTAACCTATGCATAGGGGTTGATGCACATTTTCGTCCTATGTTCTCCGATAGAAACTTTGGAGTGATTCTTTGTTGCATGTTGAGGGATTGTTATATGATCCAATTATGTTATCATTGTTGAGAGAACTTGCACTAGTGAAAGTATGAACCCTAGGCCTTGTTTCCAAGCATTGCAATACCGTTTTTGCTCACTTTTGTTACTTGCTACCTTGCTGTTTTTATATTTTCAGATTACAAAAACCTATATCTACCATCCATATTACACTTGTATCACCATCTCTTCGCCGAACTAGTGCACCTATACAATTTACCATTGTATTGGGTGTGTTGGGGACACAAGAGACTCTTTGTTATTTGGTTGCAGGGTTGTTTGAGAGAGACCATCTTCATCCTACGCCTCCCACGGATTGATAAACCTTAGGTCATGCACTTGAGGGAAATTTGCTACTGTCCTACAAAACTCTGCGCTTGGAGGCCCAACACGAGTCTACAAGAAGAAGGTTGCATAGTAGACATCACTGGCGAAGGGGTACATGGGCCTCGGGCCTAATCTCTATGCGCAGACAGGTTGCGTCGGACGTCCAACAGACATCGGTCGTCCGGTCGCTCGCGGGAGTCCGGACATCCGGAGGGTGTCGGACTTTCGACGTTTTGGCTCTGGTCGAGGGACACTGGATTTCCGGTAGACGTCGGACATCCGGTGGCTAGAGCTTGTCGGATGTCCGGAGGTCGTCGGTCGTCCGGCCGCTATAGGACTTGTCGGCTGGGCCTTCTGGCTGGTGGAGTCTCCAGGCGTCGGACGTCCGGAGGTCGTCGGACGTCCGAGAGCTGTAGCTTCCTGGCAGCTCTTCCTCTTGTTCCTTGCGCTTGGTGTCCTCGTCGTCTTGTCCAATGCTCCTAGTTGTATGATGGTCTTCCTCTTGGTTCCTGGTCATGCATAGCACATATGTTTGAGGTAGTAGCCATGTCTCACATATGGAAAGTGACGGTTCGAAGAGGAGCGAGTTCACCTTGTGTCCAATGGCGTATGCTCGAGGTCTCATCGTATGTCTCGTTGGCGCTTGGGGAGTAGTCATAGTGTACATGGGGATGACCGTAGGATGCTCCGCATCATCCCCCCCCCCCTTGGGAAAGATCCGACCTCGGATCGTGATCCTCATCACCATGGAAACGGTTGTCGTGGACGGTCTTGTAGTTGGACGAAGTTGAAGACATGGCACAATCCAAGTACTCCAAAGTGTCTCCGGAGTGGTATTCATGCAAAAAGAGCAAACACAAGCGACACTCGGGAATACTATGGTTAGCGCACACAAGGCGTCCATCAAGTAAGGATGAGTCCGTTCGGCAAGAATTGTTCGTGACAAAGCGCATGAAGCTTATCAAGATGATATAGAATGATATGCAAAGCATTCATGGGAGCAAAAGCATTTGCAGTACACACAAAGGTGTTGGGAATGTGATTTGTGCGACCATTGTGCAAAATGATGTCATAATGGGACAGTGTATCAAAAGCATGAACATGGTAATTGGTGCTCAATGTGATTATGTTATCATGCAATTGATGGTGGGCAATATGATCATGATGTATGAATATGCCATCAAGGATGATCACAACAAATTTGCTAAGGAAGTGCACAAGCTGATATATCATGGATGACATGGGAATAGAAGATGCAACAAGGAAATCATAATGCAAGTCAATCCATGCATAAAGTGCAAACTTGTCATGGGTATTGTCATACCATGGCTCGATGTCGTGGCATATATGGTGGTCTGGTGGTGCTTCCAAAGTAGGTGCATCCACTAAGTCCGAGCACTCCTCAAGTTGAAGGTTCATAGGGTCCATCTCCAATGTCGGTCCTCCATCCAATATATGTATCATGTAGACAAGAAGAAGGAGACAACAATGAAAGAATGACCCATCCAATATGCGTATGTGAGGATGGCTCAAAGGGAAGGAGTTTACCTTATGAATATTCCCGAAGATGTTGGAGTTGCACATCAAGTACGCCTTCACATAACCAATATGTCTCATGACGGTATCGCCTTGTGAATCCTTCAAAACGAAAGAACATGAAAAACACTCGGAAAAACAAATGAGGTTAGCAGAATTGCAAAACCTATTCATGTGGTGGGTTACCCAACAAGTGTTTTCAACATTCTTATCATAAGAAAGGACAAGGGTGTAGTGCATGGTACGTAGGCATAAGATGATAGCACAACCAAAGGCATTAAGCTCAATTAAACAAGCATGCATCACAAACAAGATGTCCAAGTCTCCAAGATCAATAAGCATATAATTGTTGCACTCAATACAAGTGAAAATGACAGATGCAACTAATGGAGACAAGAGACAATGATCAAGATATATCATGTGAGAGGCAAGAGCATATATGCTATCAACCCAATGAAACGAGCAAAGATGGATCATGGGTGATGCGACAAAGCAAGTTATCATAGTAAACAAGTCAAGCAAGCTAGTAGTGTGAAGATGCAACATACTAGAGGTATTCATGGCAAGCATGTCATGTGTGAAAATAGTGAGCATACATAATGCACATGACATATCACAAGCATGAAAACAAGGTACGAGTAATGTATCATCATTGTATTGGCAAGAAGTCCTATGTAAATAGCAATGTAACATCATGACTCTCCCAACACAAGAATCAACAATAGCATGTGTCTCATGGTAGACATGGCAATAGCAACAAGGATCTCCACCAAGCATGCAAATACACCTAGAAGTAGTATAATGGTGAATCATTGGTAAATGCACGCAAGGGTCACAATTGCATGGCAAAGGCATAGAAACAAGCATAGCATGCAAAGTGAACACGGTAAAATGGGCATAAGGTGACAAGTGGTAAATATCCCAAAGTCGTGTGAGAGCCAAGTAAAAGAAATGCGCGTAGTGCTTGCGTGAAGGGAACGGTGGTAAGGATAGTCCACGGGATCCCAAGTCATCGTTGCTCTCAACAGCTCATTTTGTTAACTCTTGGGATTGTGAGGTTGACGAGTGTTCATAAGTACCTACACAAAACAAAGGCGAAGGAGAAATTGTGTGTGCGTGGTATATGTACACATTATCCATTATGATGTGCACGTGCATGTGTTGGTTAGCACAAAATATCCAATGCTCAAATAAATGAGATGCGTGATATAGAAACATGTCATCCATCATGATAGGTTTGTTTTTATGTATAGCATAATGGAGACTCAAATTGTGTAATGCATCACGAGAAATATGTAGAGCATTGTTATTCATGGAATGCATAGGGTGCACACAATCATGGGAATCATGCAAAGTATGAAATGAATCAAAATCTCCTAATATGTATGAGGAAACTATGGGGGTCTCCTCATGAGCATTAGTGGAAACATCACATGGAGAATATTGACAACATCTAAAACAAAACATATTCGGAACAATGTGATCATGGCATGGCATAGTAGATGAATTGCGCAAATCATGTAAAGGAAGCATGGCAATATCATCGCATGAAAAACAAAATCCAATAACCATCATCTCGTCATCTATGCCATAAGTGCAAATGGGATTTATTTTCATGGGGCATGCATAGTTACTATGTTGAGATTGTAATGATGCAATATGGGAGATCTCACTCATAGCATATGACAAGTTTAATGGATTATCAAACATGATGTGACCTATAGAATTTTCACATGATATCCTATGGAGCATAGCATCACAACTAGGCAATTCAACATGCTCATCATCATATTCATCATAAATGGGTGGCATATCGAAACAAGACATAGTATGCGATGAATCCATAAGGTGATCAACATCATGCAAGCAATCATTTGCAAGATAGTCCACTAGTGGGACAAGAGAAGCACCATCACCTATATTACCTTGAGAGCTCCGCTCTTGTGTGGTAGGTGAGGTTGCAAAAATTGACGCATGGTCAATAGCTTCATCAACTTGATGGTACCATGTGGGGGGTGCATCGTCGTCCATCATGGCCATCGGTTTACACATTGGAGGTATGGACTCGTCGAGGATTGGCGCTTCATCTTGTTGGAGATCTATCACCAAAGAAGAAAACACACTAGGAGTAGAGGTTAAGTCGTTAGAAATCATAGTGGCCTCACATGCCGTCTCAACTACCTCACTCACTAAGTGTTGTGGCTCATTCACTCCCGGTAAGATGCTCTCACTCATATGGTTGGTGGAGTCACTCAAATGGCTCTCAACCTCACATAGGATGTGTGGAATGCTCTCATGTGTGGGGCTAGTGGTGGTCACACTCATCCTCTCATAGGAAATGCACTCAATGTCACATATGGTGGAGTCACTCATATCACTCATGGGGTGGTGGCTCTCCTCACATGGGAATTGGGGCATCTCATCATATATAGGTGTCAGAGAGATGTTGGTGCAAATGTCTCCATGCTCAACTCCTATCGCCACCTTGGTTGAAGGTATAGTCCCATGCTCAACCTCCTCATCCATAACGCCTCCAAAGATGAATGCCGTCGGAAGTGGAAAATCATCACTCTCCTCCGAGACCAAATAGAATGTCCATGTGCGGTCTTGTAGCTTGACTCGGAGTATGAGTCCCATTGGGGCGCCATCTTCATGTTGTTGAAGAGGTTCATGGTCGCTGCCATGGTCGAAGGGGATGGCCCTTGCTCGACCGTCTTGTCGCCGTCTTGTTGTGGGAGGCCCCTATGATGTGGCACCTCGTAGCTCGTCTCCATGACCGAATGGAATTTCCCATGCTCGGCCATCTTGCTTGAGGGGCTTCCGAAGATGGAAGTGTTGACCTCGCTTGTAGGTGGTCGCCTTGGACTTGATGAAGTCGATGTAGGCGTACTCATGGGAAGTAGGCGAAGATGTCGTACGTCCAAAGGCGAAGATGCCTTGATAACACTTGGCGAAGATGCCAAAGTGGTTGTGGTAGCCATAGCTTCCTCTTGGTGGTGCTTGTCTCGCGGTCTTCTCTTGTGCTCATGCAAATTGGCCATAGCTTGATGTAGAGCTTGTTGAGACTTGTAGGTTTGTGTGTGTCGAGCATCTTCATGTTGATGGTGCCGTTGTCGTGCTTGAGCTCGTAGTAGATGTTGTTCGTCGTCGTCGTACACATGATTCTTGGAGGTGACTTGCCCTTCATGATGATATGGATCATGAATGTGATGATGGTCTCCATGTAGATGTGGACGTGGACGAATTGCACTTGCCTCGCATGGGCGCTCCGAAGATTTTCGACTCGCTCGCCACCACCTTGAGGATGATGAAGGGGAAGAACGGTTGACCAACAAAGCTCGAATCTCCTCCATCCTTGCATCCTTCTCCTCCTTTTGTGTGGAAAGCTTGTTGTCGAAATAGTCTCTTGTATGTGCTTCGGAGTGTCGTATGTCGATGGCGAGGTTGTCGATGCGCTCTCTCAATCTTGATTGTGCGCCTTACAATTATCGTTGTAGATCGAAGATGGACGTTTTGGTGATGTAGTTGTTCGCGTCGTCGTTGTCGAAGACCGGAGATGAAATGCTTTGCCTATCCATCACAAGACTCGAGAAAATGTGAGTGGGAGAAAGAGAAGAACTAGACCAAATGTACCTTATCCAATGTTGAAGATGGATCAATGATCACTCAATAGTGTAGCAAGGAAATAGCACAATTGGTACCGGATCTTGTCAATTCTCACACCTACACATGTAAGGCTTATGGAGTAGCTTGGTGAGGATAGTGGCACAAAAAATTTATGCAAAATGTTAGAAAGAGTCAATAATGTTGAAAGAGATTCACAAATTCGCAAATGAAACAAGTAGACCAATAGCAATGTGGGCACAAGGAAACGCACACGCGGATAGATAAATGTGCTCGTGCAACCAAGGAATGAGCACAAAATGTGGAATCCACGGAAAACACTCGTGTTGCACAAATCAAGAGAGACGCTAGCACGATTGCTCAATAGGCGGATACGACACTTGTGCACAACCTATAAGATGCAAAATGTATCAACTTTCTATCCCAAGTATGCTATGTATGTATGGTTACCGGTGTTCCTCTCAAGATGATCGGATATGACAATCTTATATGCAATGTGGTATGATGCTATGGCTATTGCTTAAAAGCTTACTCTTTTTCTTTGCTTAAAAGCTTACTCTTTTTTTTTATGGCCACTATGCGAAATGCACAAACTAAGATAGGAATTGTGTATATGCGGGAACAATCTTGTGACTAAAGAGATGATATGATGGTACCAAGATGAGGATACCAAAATGATATGGTATGTATGCAATGGAAGGTGTAGATCGATGATCACTAATGTGCACAAGTAACGTTGCCGGCAATACTCAATGGCTAGTCTCGATAGGCAAGTGACGCAAAATGGGCTAGGGGTTAACAATACTATGGCAAGAATGAATGTACAATGAGATACCACGATACCAAGATGATATAGAGGTTACCGTTCTTGCACGGTTAGGGTGTCAAAATGGTGAAGTGGTCGATGTCGAATCCTTGGCGAAGTTGAGTAGCGGTGTTGTCGATGTCGAACCGTTCCTAGTTAGCCGAAACACCCTAGGAAACAGAAAAACCGCGAACTCAAAATCTCAAAGGCGAATGTCAAATGGTGGTAGTGGAAAGCGGTGGTGGTTTCGGAAGCTCAATGCGATTGCGAAAGTGCAATGATGGGTTTTGGAGTAGGCAATGCGGAAGTGGAGGTGGCTGAGTTAGGCGAGTCGAAGGTGAGTTCACCTTCCCTAAGTAGCTGAAACACCTTAGGAGACACAAACCACAACTTAAACAAGCTCAAACAAAAATTGGGTTAAGTTGAGGTGGCGGAAGTGTATGGTGGGCAAGGTTATGCGGAAGTTATGGTGGTGGTTGATGAAGAAGTAACCGTCCCTAAGTAGCCGAAACACCTTAGGAGACTCGAATCACTACTCAAGCAACCACTAATGCTATATGGATCAAAATGGATTAGGTTGTGGAAGGCTATGGTGGTTATGCGGATGATGTGGTGAAGGCCCTAGGCAAAGATGTCGAATTTCCAAAAATTTGATGAAGTCAAATGATGTTGGAAGTATTTTGTGGAAAGGGGGATGTCAAGAGCTTCAAAGCGAGCTAAAGAACGTCAAAATCGGAGTTCGGATGAATTAGTTGTGGCCGAAACAAAAATCAGCCGAAGTCAATATCTATAGGTGTCGGACGTCCAAGAGTTGCCGGATGTCCGATGGCTGGAGCGTGGACGGACGTCCGGAAATGGTCGGAAGTCCGAGGTTTCAGCTCTAGTTAGGGGGTGTCGGATTTCCGGTAAGTACCGTCATCCGGTGGTTCCGAACATCCGGTAAAGTGTCGGTCGTCCGATGGGTCGGGATCAACTCGGGATTTTAGATCCGGGATACGATTTTGGGCGAAAAAATGATGATTTGGGGGGCAAAATTGAGGAGATTTTGTGGATGGAAAGTGGGGAAACTTGTGGAGATGCTAGATCCACTCGAAACACAGCAAATCCATGGATCAAAATCAACAAAACATCATCAAACCAACAAATCACAAAAAAAAAATTGGGGCTATTTTAGGTGGGGATTTTCGAAATTTAGGACAAAATCAAACAAAATAAGGCTAGAAAATGGGGGTAGGGGCTCCAAATTCGTGATCAACGTGGCTCATGATACCAAGATGATGTAGGATGGAACCCTAGGGGACGATCTTTCACGAAATGGAGGGGATCCCACGAAGAACACGTGGGGAAAATGCAAGGAAAAACGAGAGGAATCACTCAAATCAACGAGAAATGACCACACATGTGCTAGATCCATGAACACAAAGAGAGATACACGATCCAAAGTCAACAAAGGACGATACAAAGGGTGACTAGTTCATCTCCATGAGGAGGTCTTGAGGGGTCTTCCCGTGAGGGGTCTTGAATCCAAGGATGGATCTTCTCCGAAGAGGTCGCGGTCTCTCCGAGGAATAGAACCAAGTGGATGAGCAAAGCTCTATCTCTATAATGAGCTAAACCAATGCTAACCCTAAAATGGTGGAGGCGGAGAAGTATATATAGTCTAGGGCCACGAAGGGGTAAGTGAGGGGCGAAGGGGTACATGGGCCTCGGGCCCGATCTCTATGCGCAGACAGGTTGTGTCGGACGTCCGACAGGCGTCAGTCGTCTGGTCGCTCGCGAGGGTCCGGACGTCCGGAGGGTGTCGGACTTCCGACGTTTTGGCTCTGGTCGAGGAACACCGGATTTCCGATAGACGCCGGACGTCCGGTGGCTGGAGGTTGTCGGATGTCCGGAGGTCGTTGGACGTCCGAGAGCTGTAGCTTCCTGGCAGGTCTTCCTCTTGTTCCTTGTGCTTGGTGTCCTCGCCGTCTTGTCCAATGCTCCTAGTTGTACCATGGTCTTCCTCTTGGTTCCTGGTCATGCATAGCACATATGTTTGAGGTAATAGCCATGTCTCACATGTGGAAAGTGACGGTTCGGAGAAGAGCGAGTTCACCTTGTGTCCAATGGCGTATGCTCAAGGTCTTGTCGTTTATCTCGTTGGCGCTTGGGGAGTAGTCATAGTGTACATGGGGATGACCGTAGGATGCTCCGCCTCAGAACCTTAATCCAGCAAAGAAGAAAACAGGGAACCATTATTGGGCATTTAAGCTGAATGTAAGAGACCGAAGATTTGAGGTGCTTGACTCCTGGAGGATGCCTGATGATGTAGATTTGGACACTATTGCAAGGACCATAGCAGCAATTGTCCGTAGCATGTGGGACCATCACTACCCCAAGTCTCACATTGTGCTGGATGACGTCAATCTTGTAAACATCAACGTTCCAAGACAAAATAATGAGTCAACAAATTTTGTTTCTTTTTTCTGTACAATTTGTTTTTATGCTTTTTCCCCCTTTTTTAATGTGCCTCAATGAGTAAGCAAGCAGAAAGGGGGTGTGGGGAGGCAACTTATGTGCCCAGGGCACACATAAGTTGCCCAACTTTTTCTTTTTGCTCCCCAAACATGCTCGTCTTCAAGCAAAAAGGGGGTGTGGGGGAGGCAACTTGTGTGTCCAGAGCACACATAAGTTGCCCCAACCTTTCTTTCTTGCCCCCCTAACATGTTGGTCTTCAGGCAGAAAGGTGGTGTGGGGGAGGCAACTTGTGTGTCCAGAGCACACATAAGTTGCCCCAACCTTTCTTTCTTGCCCCCCTAACATGTTGGTCTTCAAGCAGAAAAGGGGTGTGGGGGAGGCAACTTGTGTGTCCAGAGCACACATAAGTTGCCCAAACCTTTCTTTCTTGCCCCCCTAACATGTTGGTCTTCAAGCAGAAAAGGGGGTGTGGGGGAGGCAACTTGTGTGTCCAGAGCATACATAAGTTGCTCAAACCTTTCTTTCTTGCCCCCCTAACATGTTGGTCTTCAAGCAGAAAGGGGGTGTGGGGGAGGCAACTTGTGTGTCCAGAGCACACATAAGTTGCCCAAATCTTTGTTGGTTTCAAACTTTGTAAATTTAGTCTCATGCACGCAGATATGCTTACCCCCACATATTGTTTTTACTTTTTTTGGGTACAAAAGCGTTGATTGCGGGATCTACGGGCTGACCAATACAAGTAAATGGGATGCAAGAGCTGTACCCAAGTATGAACCAGATGATATACCAAACATTAGGAAGCAACTCACCAACACATGGGTTTCAACTGTCCACAACAAAGCCCCATGGAAGGATATTCTGAAGTTGTCATAGGTAAGTTTTTCTCTGTATTCACAAGTTTTATAATTAATTTGTTTTTTTATTTTTGTGAATCAACATTAGATGCACAACAATGAGTCCCTGTAGATTTTCATTTTTAGTTTTTTCTGTAAGGAAACTAGCACCTGCAAACTAGGGAACTAACAATTCTGGTAGGAGGCAACTACGAAAAAGATTAAAAACTAGGTAACTAACACCCGGGAACTAGGCAATTAACATCTGCAAAATCAAATGGAAACAAAGATTCACATAAACCAAGCAGCCAGGGGATATAAACAACCATGCGTACGAATTACTCAAAGTTTTGAAAATGAGGACAAATGACCACACACTGTTTTAGTTGGCTGCAAAAAACACAGAGATTCGCACAAAAACTACGATACAAGGTCAACTCACGATATTCATAGCATGAATCAGATTTACAGAAATGGTTCATTTTTGCTGATAGCTTCATTTTTTCCTTTTTGTTCTGAACATGCAACTTCTGTGAGTTTTCTCAACCTTTCTCCTTTTTCCAATCTGCCTGCATTGTGCCTATCAGACTAACCTCGCCTTACACTGTCCTGCGGTGTGACCAACAGATCCACAAAGGCTGCATTTATTTTTTCTTTTCGGGTGAAGCACAAGTGCTGATTGAAGCCGTTTAGACTTTGCTCTCCCTTTTGTCGTTGATTTCGGGGGGTCTCTAGGGATGGGTTGAGCATGTTCAGGAGATTTGTGCACGGGCTGATCAATTGAGTGCGTTGAAGCACCAGCGGCGCCAGGGCTCGGTGCAGCAGTAAAAGTTGAGTGCACAACACCCCCTGCTGGTGGCACAACTGTTTGTGGATGCCTACCAAGAGGTTGTGCATGCCCCCCGAATGTTGGTGGACGTCCAGCAGGCTGCCATGGAGGACCACTAGTAGATGGTCGAGGATCGATGCGACGTGCATGGGTATGGACTGTTGCCTTCTTCTTCTTGGATAAATTTAGGTGTCCAATCTTCGTCTGAGCTGCACGCATATGCCTCTTCAGAATTTTCGCAGCAGCATCGGATGCACATGCAACTTTGGCCAAGCTCGAAAAATCCATCTGCAAGTTGGTGTGCCGAACTTGCCTCTTCGATGCTGGCGGCATTTCTGCTTTTGGTGCTTCCACAGCAGGGGGTGCATTAGGCACTGCTAGCGGAGTCCACCTGTGAATGATGTATTGCACTGGTATCTCAACCCCAAGGTGGGTGAAAACCTTCAAGATATGGCAGCAAAGGATACCATCTCTGCCCATCTTGCAGCATTCACATGTGTAATTGCCTGCATCAATTTCTGTGTAATTGCCTGCATCAATTTCTGTTGTTACATAATAGTGTTTGGACCCATATTTAGCAACCCACTCCCTATTAGGTTCAAGCTCATACAAATGAGCACCACAGGGGCGTACATTGTACCTCCCAATCATCTCAAACTCCTCATGAAACTTATGGTACAAGTCTGTAGTGTAGGCTTCATATGCTTGCTTTTCAATGGGGAAATGTGACCACATTTCAGTCTCCAAGTGTCCTGTCATATAATCTTGTGCACCCTCCCGAACAAGCACGTGAGTTTGAATCTTCTCATACTGCTTCACAAAGTTTAGGATAGAGCCATGTGAGTTCACATACCGCTTGAGGACGGCATTGAAGCCCTCGCTTCGCTGTGTTGACTGTAGGAAAGGGAAGAATCTGTGCTTGAAGTAGGACGGCACCCATGTTTCCCGGTACTCATAGAGTTTGTCAAAGTGTGTACCAATAGCATCCTCATATTTCATCATTAGAGCAGCCCATTTTGCCTGAAATTCTTCTGGTGTGAAGCTGAAGTCGACACACTCATTGAAATCCTTTGACAAACCAGGGCTCCTACTCAACAGTGCCTCAAGTTTCTCTTGAGCTTTTTTCATGATGTGCCAACAACAACGCCGATGCACACTTGTAGGAAAGATGTTCTTAATAGATTCAGCCATCGCAATGTCTTGGTTAGTTATGATGTTGTTAGGGGCTCGGCCATGCATTGCTTCAAGGAAAGTCCCAAACAGCCAATCAAAGCTCGTCTTCAATTCTTGTCTGACAAACCCACACCCCAACATGAATGACTACCCGTGCCGGTTGATGCCAATGAATGGTGCAAATGGAATGTTGTACAAGTTTGTCATGTATGTCGTGTCGAAGGAGACGCAATCATGATAAGCCTCAGCGTATGCCTTGCGTGCTAGTCCATCAACCCAAAAAATATTCATAACCCTGTCCTCCTCATCATATTTGACCTTTTAGAAAAATCAGGATCTGTTTTCTCTGGTTCCTTAAAGTAGGCTACTGTCTCTATCCACTACTAGGGAAATGCTTATAGGTAGGACATCAGTAGTAGCGCTGGTTATGGGGCCAGCGCTACTGACACTTAGTAGTAGCGCTGGGCCACCAGGCGGCGCTACTGCTAAGTGGTCCTATGGCCACCGGCAGGGGCTACACGTAGTAGTAGCGGTTGGCTGGAACCAACGCTACTACTAGGGACTTAGCAGTAGCGCTGGGCTAGCAACCAGCGCTACTGTTATTGATACCTTATCCTCCCCTCGCGTGCCGGCCCGAACACTCGCTTTCCCACACCCTCTCATCGTCCGCTGTCGCCGCTCGCTGCCGTCGTCGCATCGCCGCCTTCGCCCGCAGCCGCCTTCGCCCGGTATGCCGCCTCCCTCCCTTCTCCTTCCATCCCTCCCTTCTTCCTCCCTCCCTCCGACCCTGCCTCTCCCTCCATCGTCCCTCGCCCTTCTCCCCCCTGCTCCCTCCCCCTCTCCCTCCATCCCTCTCTCCCTCCCAGCCCTCTCCCTTCCTCCGACCCCTCCTGCATTGCATGCATAGACAGATGGATAGATAGATGAATGGATAGATAGATAGATAGATGAATAGATAGATGGTTAGGACTATGGTATTTTTGATATATTGTATAGATAGACAAATGGATGGATGGATATATTGATGGATATATAGATAGATGGATGGATGGATATATGTTAGGGCTAGAACTAGGGTATTTTTAGTAAATGTATAGGTCTTTTCAATTTTTAGGGTTAGAACAAGGTTTTACAAATTATTAGGGTTAGAACTAGGTTTTACAAATTTTGTTTCTGTTTTAGACATATGGTTTCACTAAGTCCTAATAATGTTTTTGTTTATATTTTGTTTTTGTAGAAATCAAGGAGCCCCTGCATCATCCCGGCCGCCGTCGTCCCCGTCACCGACCCCCTCCGACCTCGAGGTGAGACCAGCCAAATCCCCATGTCGATGATGATGTAGATGTTTTGATAGATGTAGTAGAGTAGTAGATGAGTAGCTATGACAATGTGATGACCAGCCAAACACCTCCAAGTGGCCTATGTTTTGCTGGAGTGTCGATTAATTTCCATTCCGGCAAATTTCAGGCGCTCGATATGTCCTTTCAAGCAAAGGTCATGCCGGATTATTCCGTGAATTTTGGCATGACTTGTGCTAGAATATGTAGGAAATATCGAGTCGCCCGGATTTTCTAGAAAGATAATTAAAGGACATTTCGGGTTGACTTTAAGTCTGTCGAAGCTCCATACATGACAGTCAAAAAATGAGTGAGGGAGAAAGTCTGCACCATATATGAGAGAAGAAGAATCCCGACTGTTGTCGTGGGGGTCGTTTCTCCTTCTTCTCCTTGTGCTAGACCTTTGTTATGCACTAGGGGAAGGAGGAGTAACGACCATCACCGACGGTCGAAAATTCAGTGAGGGAGTGTCCACCATATACACCACATGAGATGAGATGAGAGTTTTCAAGAAAAGACTCGACAGACCGACAGTCAACCCGTGATGAATAATAATGATATAATTTAGTTTTTGTAGTACATATATTGAATTTTACAAGTTTAATCTTTGAATTATGAACATAGGAAATGTCTGACGACGACGATAGGATCCCGGAGTGCGACTACTACGACGACGACCGGGATCTGTGCGACAGGCCTCACCTGGTAGACGGTCGGTGCTTCAGTGTTAAGCTCGATGAGACCTTCGATGTGAAACGGTACGCAATGACAAGTCTTTTTTCGTAATTAAGCATGACTTATGCTTCTTCAACACGTAATTTTTCGTCTTTTACAATTCGACTAGCTTATCCCATGTCATGCAAGACACTATGTCTTGGAGCATCTGAATTTTGAAGATCATGAAAATATGGAGACAAAGATAGTTCATCTCAGGACCCATCATGGTTATGATTTTGCTGTAAAGCTATACAATTCGGAGAGCGTATCCCATTTTGGTTGATCGAATTGGGAAGCACTGTGCAAGGCGTATGATTTTCAGGAGGGTATGTATGTCACCTTCGATCTTGGTGATCATGACGATGGCATTTGGGTCCTTGTTGATACGCTTCCACTTCTACCTCTATGTGAGTTTCTCAAACATATTTATTAAGTAATTTATATTGTTATTTCAAAATAGTTGACAGCTTATTTCAAAATAGTTGACAGCTTATTTTCATTCTTCAAAAAATGTATGGAAGATGGTAGACAGAACCTACTACACTGATGGCGCTGAATTAACTTATGAGGAGAAAGATCATCTTATCTCATTTATTATTGATGTTGAGAATTACAATATCAATTATGAAACTCCTGCACATTATAGTCAATACGTGCCACTAGTGCACGTGTTGAACTACGGTAACATCCATGGAGATGGCATGGTAAGATTTTTTACTATTACGACATCCGTGCATCTTTTGCATATATTCTTTTAAAGCTAAACTACATTGCTTACTATGATGTTATTATTATGTTTTTCAACAGAAAATCCCGAAGGATTGTGTGCCTGATCTGATGTTTCCGAAAGGTCGGCTTGATGTTATTAGCTTACGGCCAGGTCATCCTAGGCTTCACCGCTGTTGATACCGGATTTCTAAAACCGATGAAGACATGACAATCAAAGAATGGAAAAAATGTATGGACAATCATAGGGAGCTACTTGGAAGCAACATTGTGTGAAGCACAAGAATTGGAGACAGGATAATCTCCATTCTCCATAATGGAGCGTCAGAGCCACTCTTGTTTTATGCTATTTTACCTTAGAGAGGGTAGTAGGTCCTAGCTAATACTCATGATCATGTGCTAAGAACAATTAAATAGGGTTAGTTAGATGACTAAGATGATGATGAGTATGACTTGTTATTATGATAACGAGTAGAAGTTATATGATGATGATGAGGAGGACTTGTTATTATGATAACAATGATAAGTTATTTATTATTATGATGATGCATGATGCTAAGTTGTTATATGAGCATGATGAGTTATTATATATATCAGTGGGTGAAATGAACATGGATTAGATTCAAGTGGAGGCAACATGTGGTGCACATCGAAAGTACTACTCGATGTGCACCACATGTTGCCTCCACTTGAATCTAATCCATGTTCATTTCACCCACTGGTATATATAATAACTAATCATGGTCATAAAATCATATGATGAAAGTACTGTATATAAAACCTATACAAATACAGCGACATTAAGCTGCATTTTCAAAAATACAGGAAAATTTAGTAGTGGCGCTTTTCATAAGAAACGCTACCGCTACTTACTATTATCAGTAGCGCCATTTTCAATGGAGCGCTACTGCTAATTAGGTATATCAGTAGCGCTGGAAAACCAGTGCTACTGCTACCAGTTAGCTGTAGCGCCTTAGTGGTAGCGCTTGTACCAGCGCTACTGATAGCTATAAATCCAGCGCTTCTGCTAGGGTTATCCCTAGTAGTGATCATATCTCCTTCCCTTGTGGCTGTCTTGTTCAAGCTCGATTTAAGATTTGATATTGCTTTAGTTGTATAAGGAGCAATTAGTTATGTCCCATAAAATTCAGACATAATGTGCATCATATGACCTGCAGAAATCACATGGAGAAAGAAAGAAAGTTAGCATATGAAGACCAAGCAATGTAGTTACTGAAAAACATATAAAAAATTAGCTAGTAAAACAAAACAGCAAACCAACACAAAGCATGCAACCTAAAAACACCAATGAATCAATTTGCTTTTTCAAAAAGCTCAACTTATTGTGTGGTTGGGCCAACTTATGTTCATCAAGCACACATAAGTTGCCCAACTTTTTCTTTTTCACTCATATAGTTCCATAGATGCAGGCAAGTTATGTTCCCCAAGCACACATTAGTTGCCCAACCTTGAGCCTTAAAAATGTTCAAGCACCCAGGGATGTAGGCAACTTATGTTCCCCAAGTACACAGAAGTTGCTTCATCTTTCCCAGGCAGTCAAGTGGAGGGGGAGGTGGTTGGGAGGCAACTTATGTTCCCTAGCAACACATAAGTTGCCTACCCACACATAGTCAAGTGGAGAGGCAAATTATGTTCCCTACCCACACATAAGTTGCCTACCCACACATAGTCCAGTGGGGAGGCAACTTATGTTCCCCAAGCACACAAAAGTTGCCCAGCATTCATAAGCATTTCTAAGTAGCCAGCAAAGCCTGCTTGCTTTAAAACAAGGTTTTTATGCCACACCCCCCCCCCCCTAGTAATATAGTTGTACAATAGTAAATGCAGGCAATTTTTTGCTACTATTTGAAACCCTAAATCAGGAAAAAAAAACAGGAACTCATTTTTCAATGTGACACACACCTGTAGTCAAATTGCAATTATGAAGATTTGTTAGGAATAGCTTCTCTTCTGGAGGGATCCCTTGGTGTGATCGAAGGTACTTTGTGAGTGATGGCTTGTCAATCAGTGCATGGTTGTGTTCAGCAATGAAGAAAATGACTTCCCACCGACCATCCTTTAGCTTCATAACCATCCTTGCCTTGCACATTGCCTGCACTATTGTATCTCATTTTTGTTTCTTTCTTCTCTTCTTCTTTGCACACTGATCATCAATGAAGACTATATCATCTTGTGCATCATCGTCATCTGCATTTTCACAAATATCTTGAAGCTCATCTAGGGTAGGGGCAACTTCTGCACCTCCATCGTCAACTTTTGGTTTCCGAAACTTGTTGCAAACAAACTGTTACTTTTCTAGCTGGCCGGTAAAAGAAGATTTCCTCGAGGTGTTCATCTTGATTGAAAACCCAAGGCGGAGAGCATAGGCATTGTAGTGTTCTTGGGCACCCTCAAGAGTATCGAACCTCATGCCTATGAAAGGTTCTCTCGGCTGGGACCAAGCTTCATCATCATTATCTATTCCCAAACCTCCTTGTGCAATAGTTCCTTGATTGCAGCTACAACTACGTCGGTATTTCCCCAAAGAGGAAGGGATGATGCAGCACAGCTATGGTAGGTATTTCCCTCAGTGATGAGACCAAGGTTATCGAACCAGTAGGAGAACCACGCAACACTACGTGAACGGCACCTACACACAAAGAACAAATACTTGCAATCCGACATGTAAAAGGGGTTGTCAATCCCTTTCGGGTAGCGGCGCCAGAAATTGGCAAACGGACGTGAGAAAGTTGTAATAGATTGATAGATGCAAATAAAAGCAAATAAAATTCAGCGAGGTATTTTTGGGTTTTTGATAATATAGATCTGAAAATAAAAGATGCAAATAAATAAAAAGGCAAATAGCAATATAGATATGAAAGTATATGATGGGAAAATAGACCCGGGGGCCGTAGATTTCACTAGTGGCTTCTCTCGAGAAAAATAGCATACGGTGGGTAAACAAATTACTGTTGGGCAATTGATAGAACTTCAAATAATCATGACGATATCCAGGCAATGATCATTATATAGGCGTCATGTCCAAGATTAGTAGACCGACTCCTGCCTGCATCTACTACTATTACTCCACACATTGACCGCTATCCATTATGCATCTAGTGTATTAAGTTCATGGAGAAACGGAGTAATGCAATAAGAACGATGACATGATGTAGACAAGATCTATTCATGTAGGAATTAGACCCCATCTTGTTATCCTTAATGGCAACGATACATATGTGTCATTTCCCCTTCTGTCACTGGGATTGAGCACCGTAAGATCGAACCCATCACAAAGCACCTCTTCCCATGGCAAGAAAAAATGATCTAGTCGGCCTAACTAAACCAAAGATTCGAAGAAGAAATACGAGGCTATAAGTAATCATGCATATAAGAGATCAAAAGACTCAAATAACTTTCATGGATAAAAAGATAGATCTGATCATAAACTCAAAGTTCATCGGATCCCAACAAACACACCGCAAAAAGAGTTACATCAAATAGATCTCCAAGAGACCATTGTATTGAGAATCAAAAGAGAGAGAGGAAGCCATCTAGCTACTAACTATGGACCCGAAGGTCTACAATGAACTACTCACGCATCATCGGAGAGGCACCAATGAGGATGATGAACCCCTCCGTGATGGTGTCTAGATTGGATCTGTGGTTTCTGGAACTTACGGTGGCTAGAATTGTTTTTCGTCGACTCCCCTAGGGTTTTTGGACGTCCAGGGTATTTATAGAGCAAAGAGGCGGTGCGGGAGGCGGCCGAAGTGGGCACAACCCACCTGGGCGCGCCTGGGCCCCCAGGTGCCCAAGCGCGCCCTGGTGGGTTGTGCTCCCCTCGGAGCCCCCCTCATGTACTTTCTTGGCCCATCGTGTGTCTTCTGGTCCAGAAAAAATCACCAAAAAGTTTCGCTGTGTTTGGATTCCGTTTGGTATTGATTTTCTGCGAAGTAAAAAACAAGCAAAAAGCAGCAACTGGCACTGGGCACTATGTCAATAGGTTAGTCCCAAAAAATGATATAAAGTTGCTATAAAATGATTGTAAAACATCCAAGAATGATAATATAACAGCATGGAACAATAAAAAATTATAGATATGTTGAAGACGTATCATTCCCCCTATTTCACCAACTGTAGTCGTGTCATTAGAAGTGTCACTATCTGCATGGATGGCTTCGTCAGGCTGGGCAGCAACATGTTGGGCAATTGTGGGATTAGGAGATTCAGCAACAACTTAATTATATTCTCCACCAGTTTGTGGGGCAGCAGGTTGCGTGCAGTACATGGGGTCTTGAACTCCCACGCCATCTATACTAGGCACTTCATAGTTTGTATCATCAGGCAACTCATTCAGGTCAATCATTTTCAAACCTGAAAAGGCAAGCAAAAGACAGTGATTTAAAGGCAACTAACAATAATATTCAAGGCAACTCTAGCTGCAAAAGCGTAACAAAATATGAGCAAATTCATTCTTTTTTGGAATTGCACCATATTTTTTTCAGCTTACAGAAATGATTGACTTTCAGGTTACAAAAATGAGACCATATCTTTTTTTAATCTGAACTACATTCTTTCGCTTTTTTGTGTTTTGCAGGAACATGAAGACTAAAGACGTGGCAGAATTGTAGAAGTTGTAGCAGAACTGTGCATTTTTATGAAGGAAGTAAAAAACTGTAGCAGAATTATGTCTCACATTTTCATAGGAGTTGCACATTTGTTTCTAGACTTGATTCGTGTGTTCTAGACCTGATCAGGCGGTTGCCCTTGAAGTGCCTTTTGTCACTTCATAAAACTTCTATCCCACTTCTATAATAGTTGTTACACTATATGCTTTTTTTGGAAACCATAGTTTCGTTATCAATGTTACAAAAATCAGCAGGTAAAGGAAGAAAGACGATGTGGCGCCCCCGACTCAATCGTACACTAATCATACACGCAAACGTGTACGATCAAGCACAGGGACTCACGGGAAGATATCACAACACAACTCTAACACAATTTAAATGGAGGTCCACAATATTACAGACCAGGGATCTGAAGATCCGAATACATAAGTCAGTCATACAAATATTATCTGAGTACAGACATAGTTAGACAAGTTTTGCCTTAAGAAGGCTAGCACAAACAGCGACACTAGATCGAAAGGCGTTGGCCTCCTGCCTGGGAGCCTCCGATCCTACTCCTGGTCGGCTGGCTCAATCCAGTAGTAAGTGCCCTCTGGACCCTCCTGGTAGTAAGCTCCGGCGGTGGCATCTGGCTCCTGGACTCCATCGTCTGATGTATCACCAAGGTGGGGTATATGGGGAAAAGAGAAAGTAAAGCAACCGTGAGTACTCATCCGAAGTACTCAGCAAGCAAGGATCTATACTACATATGCAACATTATCAATGGAGAAAGGCTGTATATGTGGACTGGGCTGCAGAAATGCCAGAATAGAGAGAAGGCCTAGTCCTATCGAAGACTAGCATCTTCAAACATCTTCACCAGGCCATCATCTTGCAGCAGTAGAAGAGAGTAGAATAGCATTTTATTTAGCAAACATGTTGAAGTACAGCTTAAAGATCCTTCCTCGACTCCCAAGCGAGAAAGCGATCCCGAAGCTTCAATTAAGTAACAAGTATCCAGTTTAAGTAGTAGATCGGGATACACAAACTGAGCGTCCTTTACCGTAGGACCAGCTATCGATAGAAGATTCATCCCTGCAGGGGTGCACTACTGTTACCCAACATGCTCGATCAACTCTGGCCGGACACACTTGCTGGGTAATGCCCGTCCTCGGAAGATCAACACAAAGCAGCGCTCTACCTAGGCTCGGCAGAGAGGTCAGCACGCCGGACTAACCTATGCACCCAGAGGTCTCGGGCCATCGCCCTGGGCACCCTGCGCGTTGCGAGACTGGCCGGGGTGCAGGCGCGACACTGAACTCGTCAGTGAAGTATCCAGCCCAATCCCAACAATCAGCCCGCACGGTGAATCGTGACGTCAGACGAGCTTTCGGAGAAACGTACTTCGCAGAGGGTCCCATAACCATTATCCCGCGTGGTGGTAGTGCGTATAGGGCACGTCGACCCACTCAGATCACACACCCAAATCCAATAGGCTCAATTAGTATCAAGCGGAGACAATCAGAGTCTCTGATGCTCCGCCACAATGTCACACTCAAGTGCCCTTCCGGCACACCCGACATCATAGATCCCCAGCGGGTACCCACCAGGGTGGACCCGCCTGTAACAGAGGTCGAGTAATCGTGTGGTCATAACATCAAGGGGGAAACCCGAGGAATCACCCTCGACGGATTCCACTCGACGAAATCATCAGGGTGAACGTATGAGGTATCACCCTCGAGGTTCACACTGAGGGTTGCACGACAGAGTCGTATCGGAAGTGGAGAAGGAGGATTCACCCTCGATGACCACGACCGAACAGCTACACTGTAGAGTATTCATCGGGAGTGCGTTACGAGGTATCACCCTCGGCACTCGATAGTTACTACGCAGAGTCGTACAACTAAGAGGGTGTGAAGTGAGGTGTCGGTCTCTGGTCGACGATCACGTTGATCGGGTCGTCGATGATCAAGCAGGGGCAACAAGGGAAAAGTGGTGGGGTCACTGATGGTTCATTCCAACCTAAACTAAATAGTTTATAATAGGCAGGTAAGGTAGCAATGAACAGGTTACAACAGCAGGCTATGCATCAGAATAGGAGCATACATTAACAGTAGCAAAATCTAATGCAAGCAGGAGAATAGAATGGGCGATATCTGGAATGCTCAAGGGGGGGCTTGCCTGGTTGCTCTGGCAAGAGAGAGGGGTCGTCAACGGGCTGCTCGTCGGTAGTGAAGTCGTACCCGGGTGCAGCGTCGTCGGTCTCAGCGTCTATTGAGAGAGAGAAGGAGGGGGAGAGAAACAATAAATCCACGACAATAATGCAAACAACATGTATGACATGCCTAGATGATATGCCGGGGTGTTCTACTGCCTAACTAAATGATTTAGTTAATTTAGGAATTTATTTGGATTTATTTAATTAAAGTTGGGCACTATTCATTTACTCAAAACGGT
Source organism: Thinopyrum elongatum (assembly GCA_011799875.1). NCBI lineage: Eukaryota > Viridiplantae > Streptophyta > Magnoliopsida > Poales > Poaceae > Thinopyrum > Thinopyrum elongatum. The sequence continues at coordinate 372,530,559 of CM022299.1, read as the reverse complement.
CTAAAAGTTCAATGTTCTTATAGCTGCGGGCGTCTGACAGGAATACGGAGGGCGTATCCGGGTTCGTATCGGAATTCTGAGCAAGTTTCATGTACAACGTATTTTCATCGGAGTTACGAATTATTTAATATGATTTTCTAAAGTTTTTATTAATTTCTGGAATTTAATTAATTATTAAATCAACATTATCCGAAACAGTGTTGCGATGACATCAGCATGACATCATGCTAACATCAGCAGGCGTCCTGACAGGGTGGGTCCCACCTGTCATAGACTGTTAGCTTAATTAGGATTAACTAATTAGATTACTGTTTAATTAACACTAATTAGTTAATTAGATTAACCTAATCAGGATTAATTAACTAATTAATTAATTAATTATTTTAATTATTTTTATTTTTATTTTTATTTTTTTTATAAAAAACGTTCTGGGGGTAGGCCCCACATGTCAAAGGCCCAAAGGGGCCTAGCGGATCGGGCGCCGGGCACACCCGAATGGGTGCTGGCCCGCTGGGGTGCACCCGACACGGGCGCGGCGAGCGCTGCGGAGGGGCGGAGCGGTTGGGGGCAGCGCGCACGGTGCGGCGCGTGCGCGCGGGAGCGGCGCAGGAGGCCGCGGCAGAGCGGGACGGGGGAAGCAGGGTGGTGGCGCGTCGATGGAGGGATGCACGGCGCGGCGCGGCGGGTGGCCTCCGGCGAGCAATGACGAGGGGCGAGGTCCAGCAGCAGCAGAAGCAGTTGCAACAACGAGGAACAGGGGACACGGCGAGGCAAGGCAGGGCGACGGCAGTTGCAGCAGCAGGGGCGGAGCGTGCACGGGCTGGGCGAGCGGGCGAGCCACGACGGGGCAGTGGGCGCGGCCGGCGGGGCGCGAGGCAGGCTGCGGGAGGAGGTGTGGCCAGGGTGGGTGCGCGAGCACGGGGCGGCCTGAGCGCGGGGTAGCGGGACGCGGGCGTGCGCAGCCGAGCGCGGGCGCGTGTGCGCGCGATGGCACACGACAGGGCGAGGGAGAGAGAGGAGGGAGGGGCGCGTGCTCACGGGAGGATGCAGGGAACGGGGCAGTGGTTGTTGGGGAGGACGACGGCGACGACGTGCGTGGCGGAGACGAGGTGCAGGCCGGCGAGGAGGCGCGGGCTCCGGGCGGCGGCGTCCTGGCGCGGGGCGGCGAGGTCGTCGCGGCGACGGGCAACGGGATCGGGGGTTTGCCCCAATCCAGATCCAGTCGAGGGAGGGGGCGACGTGTGGGGGGGAGAGTGGGGAGTGGGTGACGGTAGGGTTCGGCCTGGGGAGGGTATAGGCCAGGGGGGAGCTGGGCCGGCCAGCTGGGCTATGGCCCAGTTGGGCCATGGGGGTTTTCCCTTTTTATTTTTTTGTTTTGTCTTTCTTTTATCTTTTTCTTTATTCTCTTTTCTCAGTTTAGTAAATAGTTAGGCCACCAAATGATTTTTGTAAAACATAGGAATTGTTCCAATAATTACTAGGCATTACCTACCACTACCAAGAATTGGTTTGGAGTCAATAGGAGCTCCCACCAATTTTACAATAATTAATATGCATTAATCCTCACTGTTTTAATTATGTTAGAGCCACCTAATTATTTTATTAATTGTTGGTTTCAGTTTTAGAATAGTCGCTGCAATATTTATTATTTACTGAACATTTTAGTTTCTATGTTGCACAACTTTTATATTTCACTTTCATTTAAATTTGAATTTGAGTTAGGAGTTGAAATGCAATATGATGCTAATGATGATTATGCACTATTAAGCTTGCTGACATGTCATTATCAAAAGTGATTACTGTAGCTAATGACAGGGGGTGTTACAACTCTCCTCATCTATCAAGAATTCTCGTCCCGAGAATTAAGAGGAAGACTGAAAGAAAGAGGGGTATTCTTCACGAAGACGATCCTCGCGTTCCCAAGTGGCCTCATCTTCAGAATGATTCGACCACTGAACCTTGAGGAATTTGATTGACTTTTGACGAGTCCGACATTCAGCTTCATCAAGAACACGGATGGGATATTCTGGATAAGACAGATCTTCCTGTAATTCAAGCACTTCGTGATCCACAGCTCGAATAGGATCCTTGAAGCAGCGACGGAGTTGGGATACATGAAAGACGTCATGTACTTGAGAAAGATTAGGCGGCAACTGCAATTGATATGCCACCTCTACTTGACGGGCAAGAATACAGAACGGGCCAATGTAGCGAGGAGCTAACTTGCCTTTGATTCCGAACCTATGAGTGCCTTTCAACGGAGTGACGCGGAGGTAAGCTTGCTCGCCAGGTTGATAGACTATTTCCTGGTGCTTTCGGTCATAGTTGCTCTTCTGACGAGACTGAGCAGTTTTCAAATGTTCACGGACAATGCGGACTTGGTCTTCTGCTTGGTGAATAATGTTCGGTCCGACGAGTGAGCGTTCCCCAGTTTCTGACCAATTCAGAGGGGTTCGACACTTACGACCGTATAGAACTTCAAATGGTGCCATCTTCAAACTAGCCTGATAGCTATTGTTGTAAGAGAATTCGGCATACAGAAGAGATTCCTCCCAATTCTTACCGAAGGAGATGACGCAAGCTCGAAGCATATCTTCAAGCACTTGATTAACTCGTTCAACTTGACCCTGAGACTGAGGGTGAAAAGCGGTGCTGAACGACAGATGTGTTCCCATAGCTTCTTGGAAACTATTCCAGAATCTGGAGGTGAAGAGGCTGCCACGATCAGAACTGATCTCCAACGGAACACCGTGGAGTGACACAATTTGGGAAACATACAAGTCTGCTAACTGGCTAGCAGTGATTGTCTCTTTAACTGGCAGAAAGTGAGCAACCTTGGAGAATCGGTCAATGACGACAAATATAGCATCATTACCCTTCTGGGATTTAGGAAAACCAGTAATGAAATCCATTTGGACCTTGTCCCATTTCCATTCAGGAATTGCAAGGGGTTGCAGAGTTCCTGCGGGCCTTTGATGTTGAGCTTTAACGCGGCGGCAAACGTCACACTCAGAAACATAACGAGCAATATCTCGCTTCATATTAGGCCACCAGTATCTCTGACAAATGTCACGGTACATCTTTGTGCTACCAGGATGAATTGACAGAGGAGTGTCATGAGCTTCCATCATAACGTGTTCCCTCTCATCTTTGAACTAAGGTACGAAGAGACGGTGTTGGAAAAATAGGATCCCATCATTATCAAGATGGAACTCCGACGGTTTTCCTTTTTCAAGGTATCGCTTGATCCTTTCAACTTCAGAGTCATACCGTTGCATAGTTTTGATGCTGTGTTCTAAATCTGGTTCGACAACGAGGGTATTGAGATAACCCTGTGGAACAATATGGAGGTTCAATTTACGAAACTCTTCATAAAGAAGAGGTTGTGATTCCTGAACCATATGGTTGCTGCAATAAGCCTTGCGGCTCAAAGCATCGGCCATTACATTTGCCTTGCCAGGGGTGTATGAGATATTCATATCATAATCGGCTATTGTCTCGAGCCATCTTTGTTGACGAAGGTTCAGATCCGGTTGAGTATACAAATACTTCAAACTTTCATGATCCGTATATATCTCGCAACGATTACCGAGAAGGTAATGTCGCCATAGCTTCAAGGCATAAATAACCGCAGAAAGTTCGAGATCGTGCACTGGGTAATTTTCTTCGTGAGGACGCAATTGTCGGGAGGCATAAGCAATTACCTTGCGTTCTTGCATTAGGACACAGCCTAATCCTTGACGGGAGGCATCGCAGTATATCACGAAATCCTTTTGGGAATCCGGGGGTGCTAATACTGGGGCAGATGTCAATTTATCTTTTAGTGTCTGAAAGCTTTCTTGACATTTTTCTGTCCACTCAAATTTAACACCTTTGTGAAGCAGATTTGTCAATGGCTTTGCAATCTTGGAAAAATTCTGAACGAATCGACGGCAATAACTTGCAAGTCCGAGAAAACTTCTAACTTGCTTAACATTCTTCGGGGGAGTCCAGTCAAGAATAGCCTGAACTCGTTCGGGGTTAACAGCAATTCCATCCTTGGAAATCACATGACCAAGGTAAGTTACTTCAGAAAGCCAAAATTCACATTTGGAATACTTGGCGTACAACTGGTGTTCTCGAAGCCTCTCTAGTACCAAACGGAGGTGTTCAGCATGTTCTTCTTTATTCTTAGAATAAACCAGAATATCATCCAAATAAACCACGACGAATTTGTCGAGGTAATCCATGAATATATAATTCATCAGACGGGAGAAAGTTGCTGGACCATTCGTTAGGCCAAATGACATGACGGTGTATTCATAGGAGCCATAACGAGTGACGAATGCAGTCTTGGGAATATCCTCTTCACGGACACGGATCTGGTGATAACCCAACCTCAGGTCGAGTTTAGAGAACACCGACGATCCAGCGAGTTGATCATAAAGATCATTGATCCGGGGCAGTGGGTATTTATTCTGGATTGTGGCTTGGTTAATGGGTCGATAATCCTGAACCAAACGGTTAGTTCCATCCTTCTTCTTAACGAAGAGTGAAGGTGCTCCCCAAGCAGAGGAACTGGGGCGGATGAAACCACTCTTAAGCGACTTGTCAATTTCTTCCTTAAGCTCGAGTAGATGATGCGGAGGCATCTTATAAGGTCGCTTGGCAATAGGGACGGTGCCAGGCTTCAAGTCGATAACAAACTCGACAGCTCTAGCCAGGGGTATTCCTGGAAGTTCTTCTGGAAAGACGTCTGGAAAATCTCGAACGACAGGAACATTCTCGATCCCTTCCAGAGGTGAGGCGTTCAAAGCATTCAGAGCATATATCTGAGCTTCAGCGTCTCGAGTAATGCGGGCGGTATAGTTCACTATCTCATCGGTGGGGTGAAGAAGTTGGACGACTTTAGTGGCACAATTGATCGAAGCAATGTGAGCTTTCAACCAATCCATTCCGAGTATAAGGTCTATGGTGGAAGACTTCAAGACGATGGGCGATGCAAGGAATTCCAACCCTTTAATTTCGACGGTAACGTCAGGTGCTATCACGTCAGCATGACAGTGACCTCCGGGAGTTTTAATGACTAACGGAGTATGCATTTTCTCATATCGAATGCCATGCATAAATGCAAATTTTCCAGAGATGAATGAATGTGATGCTCCTGAATCAAATAAAACAGAAGCAGGTACTGAGTTAACAAGAAGGGTACCCATCACAGTAGCAGGTTGATCCTGGACCTCTTCAATGTCAATGTTGTAGGCGTGTCCACGACCATGTGCAGCAGACCCGGTATTATAGTTGCGGGCTGGTTGTTGCCACGACCATTGCCACGGCCAGTACGGGGAAAGGCTAACTGATTCTGATTCTGGCGGCAGTCTTTAGCCTGGTGTCCTGGTTTGCGGCACTTGAAGCACAGACCATCTTCAGGACGAAGAGGAGCATTGTTTTGAATAGCTTGAGCTTTAGGCTGCCTCGGTGGTGGAGGAGGCAGACGTGGTGAAGCATAGTTGTTCTTTGGCGCAGAGGCATTGGAACGGAACGCATTGTTGGGAATCCAAACTCGACACTTCGATGCTGAGCCCGAAGATGAGCCAGCATCACGATAGCGCTTCTGCGAGTCCTTGTATTCCATCTGAGCGGTCTCAACAAGAATAGCCTTGTTCGTCAGAGTTGAAAAGTCATTGAAGTCTTGAGCAGCTAGTGCAAGCTTGAGGTCGGGGTGTAGTCCACTACGGAACTTCTCTTGTCTGCGTGCATCTGTGGCGATGTCTTCTTCGGCATAGCGGGAGAGGTCTAGAAATTCCCGCTGATAAGCTTCAACGGTCTTATTGCCCTGAATGAGGTTACGGAACTGGGTCTTCATGCGTTCCATAATTGCCTGAGGGATGTAACGTGTACGGAAAGCAGCCTGGAACTCATACCAGGTGATGACTGTTCCAATAGGCAGAGTACGCTTGTGTGTGTCCCACCATTGAGCAGCGGGGCCCTTTAAGAAAAAGGCCACGAAGTTGACGTAGTTGGCAGGGGCGACATTAGCTGACTCCATCTCGTGAGTGATGTCGCGGAGCCAGTCATCTGCATCCAGTGGCTTGTCAGAGTTGCGGAACTGAGTTGGGTTGAGTCGCATAAACTCTGTCAAAGTTATTGAAGCTGGGTTCTGGTTCTGGTTGTTCTGATGCGGAAACTGAGCCATGATTCCAACCATGAACTGGCGGTTGAGCTCAAACTGTTGCATCATAGCCGCCATATAGTCTGGCGGTGGTGGGCGTTCAGGGGCATGACCACGACCACGACCACCTGGTCTAACCATCCTGCTAAGTATCAACAGGGGGTAGTTTAGTAAAAGCAATTGCGAGCATTTAGTGACAAACATGATGTAACTCGACAACAATTTAAGTAGTGTAACAGATACATAACAGTAGTCGATTAAGACATACAGATCCATACACAGAGTCGGGTTCATGCGGACAGCATAACGGCGCAAATTCAAAAGCTAGACATACTAGGCGGCGCGCAGGCACGCGGTAAGGAAGTACACAACGAGACATCGCAAAGGCTACATCAACGTCGGAGAAAACCACCGAAACGGGGTAACTGCAAGTGCTGACGATGAATGTTCGTCGCGGAAGGATCCTGTGCTCCATGTGCACTCTGATGCAGATTCTGGTCTCGAGCTGTAAGAAGAGGTCCACGTGCAGGTGTATGACCTCCAACAGCAGGCCAATCAATACCAGCATACATCTGAGTCCTGCGCAGGTAAAGGATGTGCTCAGGATGTATCCCTGCGCGAACAGCGGGTAGCAACTGCGTCATAGCATCGTAGAGACGTGCTCGAGTGGCTACCAACTCGACGGCAAGAGCCCGAACAGTGCGATCCAGAGCCTGAGTGCACTGAATCAGAACGCGCGGGTCATAGCGACGAGGCTCGAACGGGGCACAGATAGCTGTGTAATATCCAGTAGCATCTCCAGCAGGGGCATACGAAATGTATCGGAACTCAGAGTCATCCAAGATATCGCTGAACTGTCCTCGGAGACGTGCGACAGCAGAGTAGGCGGCATCATGGACTGCCATCTCAATCGTCATGCCGATACCGTGGAAAAGGTGTAACTCGGTGTCTGAGTCATTCTGCTGATCATAGATACGAACATCAGCATGGTACTGCTCCTGATTGAACTCGCGGTAATCCTCGTAAACCAAGTACTCAGGATACCAACGGTAGCCAAGTCTGGTCATAAGAGCGATCAGGACAGCTGGAAACCCAGGGGTATTACGAGCCCAAGTGCGAAGCACATGCTGTGTCGTAGGACGCGGTGGAAACAAACGGTCCATCTGAAACAGAGGAAATTCAGATTTGTCAAATGACAATGAGAAGTTTAACACAACTCGAAGAGAAGGGTTAAACAAAACAATGGAAAGGAAAATGATTATCAGACTAATCAGATCAATGACAGGGAAATCGCACAGATATCCAGCTCTCCGGGTAGACGGGATTTATGAGATCCTAAGTGTCGGCGTTAGTAAAATTTATTTAACCCGAGTAGAAGAGAGATCAGAGTCCCAGAGTATAGAGGAGGAATAAAAGATCTTAATACCACCCAGTTGGCGACGTGGGCCCGTAAGCCACACAGCCAAGTTAGTAAATTAGTTTTTCGATGTCTAGACTCAACTTCGGCCAAGGAATTGGAAGGGGGCTTCCTACAAGCAGTCGGCTCTGATACCAACTTGTGGCGCCCCTGACTCAATCGTACACTAATCATACACACAAACGTGTACGATCAAGCACAGGGACTCACGGGAAGATATCACAACACAACTCTAACACAATTTAAACGGAGGTCCACAATATTACAGACCAGGGATCCGAAGATCCGAATACATAAGTCAGTCATACAAATATTATCTGAGTACAGACATAGTTAGACAAGTTTTGCCTTAAGAAGGCTAGCACAAACAGCGACACTAGATCGAAAGGCGTTGGCCTCCTGCCTGGGAGCCTCCGATCCTACTCCTGGTCGGCTGGCTCAATCCAGTAGTAAGTGCCCTCTGGACCCTCCTGGTAGTAAGCTCCGGCGGTGGCATCTGGCTCCTGGACTCCATCGTCTGATGTATCACCAAGGTGGGGTATATGGGGAAAAGAGAAAGTAAAGCAACCGTGAGTACTCATCCGAAGTACTCAGCAAGCAAGGATCTATACTACATATGCAACATTATCAATGGAGAAAGGCTGTATATGTGGACTGGGCTGCAGAAATGCCAGAATAGAGAGAAGGCCTAGTCCTATCGAAGACTAGCATCTTCAAACATCTTCACCAAGCCATCATCTTGCAGCAGTAGAAGAGAGTAGAATAGCATTTTATTTAGCAAACATGTTGAAGTACAGCTTAAAGATCCTTCCTCGACTCCCAAGCGAGAAAGCGATCCCGAAGCTTCAATTAAGTAACAAGTATCCAGTTTAAGTAGTAGATCGGGATACACAAACTGAGCGTCCTTTACCGTAGGACCAGCTATCGATAGAAGATTCATCCCTGCAGGGGTGCACTACTGTTACCCAACATGCTCGATCAACTCTGGCCGGACACACTTGCTGGGTAATGCCCGTCCTCGGAAGATCAACACAAAGCAGTGCTCTACCTAGGCTCGGCAGAGAGGTCAGCACGCCGGACTAACCTATGCACCCAGAGGTCTCGGGCCATCGCCCTGGGCACCCTGCGCGTTGCGAGACTGGCCGGGGTGCAGGCGCGACACTGAACTCGTCAGTGAAGTATCCAGCCCAATCCCAACAATCAGCCCGCACGGTGAATCGTGACGTCAGACGAGCTTTCGGAGAAACGTACTTCGCAGAGGGTCCCATAACCATTATCCCGCGTGGTGGTAGTGCGTATAGGGCACGTCGACCCACTCAGATCACACACCCAAATCCAATAGGCTCAATTAGTATCAAGAGGAGACAATCAGAGTCTCTGATGCTCTGCCACAATGTCACACTCGAGTGCCCTTCCGGCACACCCGACATCATAGATCCCCAGCGGGTACCCACCAGGGTGGACCCGCCTGTAACAGAGGTCGAGTAATCGTGTGGTCATAACATCAAGGGGGAAACCCGAGGAATCACCCTCGGCGGATTCCACTCGACGAAATCATCAGGGTGAACGTATGAAGTATCACCCTCGAGGTTCACACTGAGGGTTGCACGACAGAGTCGTATCGGAAGTGGAGAAGGAGGATTCACCCTCGATGACCACGACCGAACAGCTACACTGTAGAGTATTCATCGGGAGTGCGTTACGAGGTATCACCCTCGGCACTCGATAGTTACTACGCAGAGTCGTACAACTAAGAGGGTGTGAAGTGAGGTGTCGGTCTCTGGTCGACGATCACGTTGATCGGGTCGTCGATGATCAAGCAGGGGCAACAAGGGAAAAGTGGTGGGGTCACTGATGGTTCATTCCAACCTAAACTAAATAGTTTATAATTGGCAGGTAAGGTAGCAATGAACAGGTTACAACAGCAGGCTATGCATCAGAATAGGAGCATACATTAACAGTAGCAAAATCTAATGCAAGCAGGAGAATAGAATGGGCGATATCTGGAATGCTCAAGGGGGGGGCTTGCCTGGTTGCTCTGGCAAGAGAGAGGGGTCGTCAACGGGCTGCTCGTCGGTAGTGAAGTCGTACCCGGGTGCAGCGTCGTCGGTCTCAGCGTCTATTGAGAGAGAGAAGGAGGAGGAGAGAAACAATAAATCCACGACAATAATGCAAACAACATGTATGACATGCCTAGATGATATGCCGGGGTGTTCTACTGCCTAACTAAATGATTTAGTTAATTTAGGAATTTATTTGGATTTATTTAATTAAAGTTGGGCACTATTCATTTACTCAAAACGGTCTAAAAGTTCAATGTTCTTATAGCTGCGGGCGTCTGACGGGAATACGGAGGGCGTATCCGGGTTCGTATCGGAATTCTGAGCAAGTTTCATGTACAACGTATTTTCATCGGAGTTACGAATTATTTAATATGATTTTCTAAAGTTTTTATTAATTTCTGGAATTTAATTAATTATTAAATCAACATTATCCGAAACAGTGTTGCGATGACATCAGCATGACATCATGCTGACGTCAGCAGGCGTCCTGACAGGGTGGGTCCCATCTGTCATAGACTGTTAGCTTAATTAGGATTAACTAATTAGATTACTGTTTAATTAACACTAATTAGTTGATTAGATTAACCTAATCAGGATTAATTAATTATTTAATTAATTATTTTAATTATTTTTATTTTTATTTTATTTATTTTTATAAAAACGTTCTGGGGGTAGGCCCCACATGTCAAAGGCCCAAAGGGGCCCAGCGGATCGGGCGCCGGGCACACCCGAATGGGTGCTGGCCCGCGGGGGTGCACCCGACACGGGCGCGGCGAGCGCTGCGGAGGGGCGGAGCGGTTGGGGGCAGCGCGCACGGTGCGGCGCGTGCGCGCGGGAGCGGCGCAGGAGGCCGCGGCAGAGCGGGACGGGGGAAGCAGGGGGCAGCAGGGTGGTGGCGCGCCGATGGAGGGATGCACGGCGCGGCGCGACGGGTGGCCTCCGGCGAGCAATGACGAGGGGCGAGGTCCAGCAGCAGCAGAAGCAGTTGCAACAACGAGGAACAGGGGGGCACGGCGAGGCAAGGCAGGGCGACGGCAGTTGCAGCAGCAGGGGCGGAGCGTGCACGGGCTGGGCGAGCGGGCGAGCCACGGCAGGGCAGTGGGCGCGGCCGGCGGGGCGCGAGGCAGGCTGCGGGAGGAGGTGTGGCCAGGGTGGGTGCGCGAGCACGGGGTGGCCTGAGCGCGGGGTAGCGGGACGCGGGCGTGCGCAGCCGAGCGCGGGCGCGTGTGCGCGCGATGGCACACGACAGGGCGAGGGAGAGAGAGGAGGGAGGGGCGCGTGCTCACGGGAGGATGCAGGGAACGGGGCAGTGGTTGTTGGGGAGGACGACGGCGACGACGTGCGTGGCGGAGACGAGGTGCAGGCCGGCGAGGTGGCGCGGGCTCCGGGCGGCGGCGTCCTGGCGCGGGGCGGCGAGGTCGTCGCGGCGACGGGCGACGGGATCGGGGGTTTGCCCCGATCCAGATCCAGTCGAGGGAGGGGGCGACGTGGGGGGGGGAGAGTGGGGAGTGGGTGACGCTAGGGTTCGGCCTGGGGAGGGTATAGGCCACGGGGGGAGCTGGGCCGGCCAGCTGGGCTATGGCCCAGTTGGGCCATGGGGGTTTTCCCTTTTTATTTTTTTTGTTTTGTCTTTCTTTTATCTTTTTCTTTATTCTCTTTTCTCAGTTTAGTAAATAGTTAGGCCACCAAATGATTTTTGTAAAACATAGGAATTGTTCCAATAATTACTAGGCATTACCTACCATTACCAAGAATTGGTTTGGAGTCAATAGGAGCTCCCACCAATTTTACAATAATTAATATGCATTAATCCTCACTGTTTTAATTATGTTAGAGCCACCTAATTATTTTATTAATTGTTGGTTTCAATTTTAGAATAGTCTCTGCAATATTTATTATTTACTGAACATTTTAGTTTCTATGTTGCACAACTTTTATATTTCACTTTCATTTAAATTTGAATTTGAGTTAGGAGTTGAAATGCAATATGATGCTAATGATGATTATGCACTATTAAGCTTGCTGACATGTCATTATCAAAAGTGATTACTGTAGCTAATGACAGGGGGTGTTACAGACGAATTCCAAGAGAAAGCAACTTACTAGGTATTTTTCTACTATCTCTTTGCCCTACATCTTTTTTTGCAGTAGTGAACATGTTCTTTTTTTCATTTCAATTCAAAATGTACTTTTATTACAGCACAATTTGCCTGTTTTCATTCATGAGAATTAAGATGGTTGAATTAACATTGTTATTTGCCTAGTTTTGCAACATCAACTTGTTTTTTAAAACAGTACACCTGATAATTCATGGGAAACTAGGAGGGGGTGGCTGGGTATGTTATCTTGCCTGCAAAACAGAACCTGCTTACAAATCTATTTAGAGTTGCCACCCCTATGTATGAACTTGCTTCAGACTTGAAAATGTCAAAGTCTTGTTACCTAAACACATTATCTGCTCGAAATTAACACTGTTATTGCCTAGATTGCAACATCAATTTGCTCGATGAGAAACTAGTGTAATTGCATACATCCCAACAAATGCTGTGCTGTTAGGGGGAAAACGGAACCTGCTTGCAGATCTAATTTGACTTGCCAACCCTATGGATGCAACTTGTCTACAATTATATGCATGCTCCTCTTTTTCCCTATGTTTTCTAATTCTTTTTCCCCTAACAAATCATGTGATGTTAGGGGGGGGGGGGGGGACAGAACCTGCTTGCAAATCTATTTTGACTTGCTAACCCTGTGGATGGAACTTGTCTACAATTCTATGCATCCTCCTCTATTTTCCCTATGTTTTATCATTCTTTTTTTTCCTGCAGCAATGAGGGAGCCCATGAGGGAAAGGAGGAAGATTTTACATACCAGCAGAAGTAGGAGAGGGGCAGGGCTGGCGGGGGAGGGGGTGGGGGTGGGGGGGGCAAGAGTTTTCTAGTAGGTGCTGTTATGGATTTTGGGGCTGGGTCAAACTTCAGCTGTAGCCATGGAGCTCTGGCTCCAGTAACAATGGCGTCCTTGGGGGCAAACGAGGGGGAGGAAGAAGGAGAAGCAGGGAGAAGGGTCCAGATGTTTGCATAGGTATGATGCTGCGTGAGGGTTAGCGTAGGGTGGACGCTGGTTTGGGCAGCGGCGTCCAGCTGCGTTTTGGTTCGGTCCTTGATTTGGTGGGGACCGAATCTTTTCTGTTGCGGGGGCGCAGGGACAACCCTTTCCTTTTACATACGACGGCTGGCAGGGGGTTTCCTTTTACGGGTGTGTGCCCTGATCGACAATCTGGCCAACGGGCGCCAGCGAGTCACGTCCTTCTTTTTTATTTGCCTTCCTTCTGAAGGCGTTGTAGCTGCCCCAGGGGTGTTGTACCGAGCACCTAGTTCCTTCCTTCTATGCTACTGGTGTGTTCATCTTGGGTGTATCCTTGAGGGAAAAAAACTGAGACATATGGTCTACTAGTCCGACACTTGTGACTTGTGCGCTGAGTTGGACGATTGTTCCATTTTTCGATAAATTTTCAGAGGAAAAGGGCTCCAACCCCAGCTCCATTGCATAACAACAAAACCAAGTATTTATAGTATACTCCCTCTGTAAATAAATATAAGATCATATATTTCTTTACAGAGAAAGTATTTATTACAACATTAAAATAGGCTGACGGAGGAAACAACAAGGAGGCCTGAGCAACAGGACTAAAACATGATAGGTCTAAAAAGGACATAAAAGACAGAAGGAACAAGCCCAAAAACACACCCAGAGCTGAAAAAACTAGGAACAAGATCAACAACTACAGCCAGCGAGGGGGCATAGAAGTCCAGCGCGAGGAGCAGACGAGGCAGGTCCAAAAGGAAGTCCAGAACATCTAGCCAGGACTACCCGGGATGAGGCCACATCAGCAGAGGTGGATCGCGAGCAACTTGTTCCAGTTTTTTCACCAAATCCACTAGCAAATCCTTGGGAAGCCCAGAGCATAGTACCTCCCACGGGGAAATAATTGACGCCATTTTTCGCCAAATTGTCTGCATACCAGACAAGATAACACGATTGAAACAAATGTCATTTTGAATTTTTAGAGAGCCCAAAGGGCAGCCGCATGAAGAGTGGTAGCAACAGCGCGGCTATCAGCGTCATACCACCAATTTGAGACAGATATCATATCAGGATCATCTCTAAAACCGGTGAGATAGGTGATCACTCTCCAGAGTTCAACCGAAACAACACATTCAAAAAATAAATGCTTGCAAGATTCAGCTTCAGAACAAACTGCAGTAGTGTTGACAGGAAGCACCCCTCTGAAATTATAAAAGGAATTAACAGTATAAACCCCCTTGGAATCAAAGTTCCAAATCAGGGTATCCTCACTGTCTACAAGGTGCAAAGTTTTAACGATGTTAAAAAGGTCAAACCACTCATTGAGTAGCCCTCGAGTAAAGCACCTTCTAAAGGTGACCTCGAGATGAACTCCATTTTCTGATAATCACGGGAAAATCAGTGCTGTGGCCTTGTGGGCACCATGCATGCGTACGAACCCTGTAAACGCCCAACAGAAACATCTCCAACCACTCGACGCCAGCGCCTCACATCCATGTCCGCTGGCGAAAGAGATGCCGCGCGCGAGGCCTGACCGACTGAAAGGGAGGAGCCACCGTTCCTTCATTTTGTGCGCTCAATCTTTTCTTCGGATCGATCCATTTTCTTTCTCTCAAAAATCGACCTGCGCGCGTTGCATGAGACTGACTTTGGTACCAGGGGAACTCGCAAAGGAAGCTTCAGATAATTAACGACGGCGTCAATCACCGTAGCGATGAGACGTACGTACGTGCTTCTCCCTTAACTGGCACCTCCACCTCCAGCTACGCATCTCCTACCTAGCTTTCTTTCTTTCGAGGTAGGACCATTTCGGTTAGGTCATCTGAGTTGTCGTTCGTCTTTTACAGCCAGACCACCGCATGCTTCTGTTTCGGTACGTATACACAACATAAATATGATTTACATGGAACGAAGCAAATAGGCTCGTGTACTCTATACTCGATCTGGTTCTTCGTGGATGCATCATGCATTGATGGTGCATGTTGAGCCGACAGAAAAAGAAAAGCCAGCCGTAGCTCGGAAATACCCAGTGAGTCTAGGCTGGAGAATATAACATGGAAACCATAATTCAAAAAAAAAAAAAACTTCGCAAAAACCATGTTTGAATGTTTCAATTTTTTTGAACAAATACAGGGTGTTAAGAGGGTGATGTTTTTCTTTGAACACATCACATGCGCAGACACTCGTACATATGCACATACACTCACTCCTATGAATACACACACACATCCTATCCCTATGAGCACATCCGGGAGACTGAGCCTGCACATCATCCTGGGATTGACAAAGTCACCACAGATGCCTTCGTAGTCGATGGGAACATCTCCTCCCAGTGAACGCACATCACCGGAAGGTCTGGAATAAATCCAGGAAAATGCGAGCACCGGTATCAAGTCTAAGACTTGAACTCTAGTGGGCTGGGATATCACTGTCCTCCTAACCATCGAACCAAAGGTTGATTTGCGAGAGTGATGTTTTATTGACATGTGAAATTCGAAGTTCGAAACACATGACGAGCTAATTTGGTTGCACGGGATCCCCCCGAGATCCCTGCCTATTTCTTGGGTGGAGCAACCACGGGCTGATTCACTCCCGGGAAGGCCGCCGCTGCATTTGGACGCCCACCAGATTGGGCCAACCCCGCCCCTTCCACGTCCTTTCCCTGGGAGAGGCTTCCATGCCTCGACAGGTCAGGTACAAAACCCTCGCAGGCTCTCGCGAAAAAAGAGGTGACGGGGACCAAGATCGAGCGCTTCATCCGGTGGCTGGAAGCGATGCCCCCGCCATCCTCTTCCTCCAGCGCTCCCTGTGTCGTACAGCCGCTTCCTCGAACAGCTCCCCTACGTGGATCTCAGTTCCTCGCCTTGTCGCCAAACAGTGACAGAAATTCCCCCGGCGGTTGGCAGGGAATCCCATGTGCACGTGAAAATTACCCCTAGGGGCTTGTTGCCCTGGGGTTTTCTCCCACTTGATACCAAACAAAGCCTACGAGATGTGAGCTATGAAAAAGAAACAATTCAATGATGAATAGTGATGTTACTGTTTGGCACTATTCAGTGTTGATTTTGTTATTTTCGTAGCACACATCATGTAATGTGTTTGAATTTGGAATTTCAAATGGCAATAGAGCATCACTCTCCTAAACCTAGAACATATTTTTTTCAAAAAAGTTTTAGAAATATTTGACATTTGTTGGCTATCTTAAAAAATTCAACTATCGATGAAATAGGCAGGGATCTCGGGGGAAATATTTGACCAACATTCGATGAAACCACATGGAAAAGACCGCTTCAAGTTTTGAAAAATACTGATGTTTTCAAGAATGTTAGACGACGACACCTAGCCGCCTCGAAAAAGACAGTAAACCTAGTTAGGAAAAGATTGAGAGCCCTCCAACCAAAGAGGGGTCGGGATCCGCCATACGGCCCATAGAGCCACCGGGGGCGAAGCGGACCGACAATGGCGCTGGCAAGAGGCGTGGGCAACTGGGTGTTGGGAGATG
The DNA here is from genome assembly GCA_011799875.1 of Thinopyrum elongatum. Classification (NCBI taxonomy): domain Eukaryota; kingdom Viridiplantae; phylum Streptophyta; class Magnoliopsida; order Poales; family Poaceae; genus Thinopyrum; species Thinopyrum elongatum. Next base: position 372,514,342 of record CM022299.1, on the reverse strand, counting down.
GGATTGGAAGAGCGCCAGTTTGTGGTGGCTTCTACATGATTCCATTCTTTTGTGATCCCTATGCGTGTCTACATTGTACTCGAGTTTTAAGGGTGCAAAATTCTAAAACCACTCGTTAGAATTGAGGCTTCGTTTGATTTACCTTAATTTTGTAGGAATTCTACTATAGATTTTTCCCGTTTTAGTGGTTTTTATATGAATTTTATAAAAGTTAAAGGATAAGAATTCTATAAGAAAATTTTATTTGGAGCCCTTTATTTTATCGGAACAGAATCCTATTCGTACACATGATATTAACATGTCCTTTGTATTTCAAAGGAAATTTAGCTAAATTGCATGGGAAACCAATTGAGATCACTTTTCTTGTAGGATTTCAGATACATGTAATCGCCTATTCTATGAACCAAGGAGGACTGAATCTTTTGGTTTGCAAGGATGAATTCGTATTCTTATGTAGGATTGATTCCTGTCCTTCACACTTCAAAGAAAAAATAGATTAGACCTAAGGAGAAAATTCTATTGCTATGAACCAAATGATTTTTTTCCATTATAGTAATTGAGACACATGACATCTCAAATGCCTATGACTTCCCTGTTTCTATTCCTATGATATGTTTATCGTATAAACCAAAACCAAAGAATGCCGTGTCGAGGTGTGTCTTCGATGGATATTGTGGGATTTGGTCGGTGTTCGTCTTTGATGGATCTCCGTGGATCTAGTCTTCGTTCGTGTGACTATAGTTTGGATTCTTTCGATCTACGCTTCTTTTAATTAGCGGCAATTGTTATTCTGGTGCGCTGGTCCTGTGAAGGCTTAACACGACGATTTCCTACCTGTCTACTAGTACATTAAATTTCGACCGGCTTCGATGAGGAAGGGCCGATGACGGCGGCACACATTCGGCTCACTCAAGTGTTTGTAGTCGTACAGACGTGAATTTAAATTTTGTTATCTTCAAATTTTCACGATTGTTTTTTTAACGTTGTTTGTACTATCACGATAGATGACCAATACATCAGTTTGCGCTGCCACAGACGAGACGACCTAGCCAGCCGTCGCCTTCCCAAAAAGTTAGGGTTTCTCTGCCTCTCGCCAGCGTCGTCGCCGGTCCACCCCATCTCCGGTGGCCTTAGGGCCATGGGGGCGGAGTGGATCCCGGCCCTTGCCGGTGGAAGGGCTCCGTTTTTATATCTTTTTTCGAGTTTTGTTAGGGTTTGTGTCCTGCTCAGGAAGGCGAGACGACGGTGGCTCTCTGAAGATGGAATGAATGTCTCCCCGTCTAGTCCCCGTTCTGTCGATGCTTCTAGCATCATCGGTGGACGTGTGGAGGTGTCTCCGGCGAATCTGTCTTTGGTGAATTTGTTCAGATATGTTTGTCTTTCGTCTATGTTCTTATGTCTTCAGGTTGGATCTTTCTGATCTACACTCTTCATGGGCGGCGGTTGTTGTTCTGATGCGTTGGTTCTGTGGGGCCTTAGCCCGACGACTTTCCGACTGTCTACTATACCAAGGTTTGCGTGGCTTCGGCGAGGGAGGGCGATAACAGCGGCGCGCCTTCGGCTCACTTCAGTGCTTGTAATCGTCGCTAGGTGCTCTACGGATCTGAATATAATTTTTATTATTTCCAGTTTTCGTTGTACTACCTATTATTGAAGATGAATAGATCGAAAGTTTTTTTTTTAAGAAGATGAGCGAATACATCAGTTTTTTTTTAAAGCAAAGGCCTGAGGCGTAAATGAAAACTGAAGAGTGGGAAACGCGCCATCTGCTTCACTGGTAGGCGGCAGCTCCGCGAAAAAGAAAGGAAACCAACATCTATTTCGGCTGCTCCGTGCGTCGTCGATTGGATGGGATGCAGTGCACCAACACACGGGGAGAAACGCCCAGTCCAAACTCAAAGCAGACCACCAAACGAGGCGAAAATAAAAAACGAGGCGAGGCGAGGCACGGCGGCAGCCGACGACGAGCAAGGGAGGGAGCAGCGGGAAATGTCGGCTCTGCAGAGCTGGCGCAAGGCGTACGGCGCGCTCAAGGACACCACCACCGTCAGCCTCGCCAGCCTCAACTCCGACTTCAAGGTTCCCCCTCCTCGCCGTCTCCGGGCGCCGAGTTCGCTCGGCTCTCCCCCCATTCCCCCAACCGTCCGAGGCGAGGGGTTCAGTTGCTGCGCGCACGCGCTTTTGGACCTGTGGTTCGTACTCCATCGGCTCGAGATTTACTCTGCCATTTTTCCTAGGATCTGGATGTGGCGATCGTGAAGGCCACGAACCATGTGGAGTGCCCGCCCAAGGATCGCCACCTGCTCAGTACGTCGATTGATTCCCGCACCCCGAGTCCTTATATTTCTTGCTCAATCTTGTCCAGTGTGTGCTGGGTTGAGCAGTGGGAGAGGAGGGTGCCGTAGGTTGTCCCCGGTCTCGGTTTGGTTTGGTGTTTGATCAGCTGGTGGTGGTGTTGCAGAGATTGTGGCGGCTTCGTCCATCGCCAGGCCCCAAGCGGACGTCGCCTACTGCATCCACGCGCTTGCCCGCCGCCTCACCAAGACCCGGAGTTGGATCGTAAGCACTGTGCACCCGCTTCTCCCGTGAAATCTTTCTTCCATTCATTCGGTATATTTGATACTTTATGGATAACCATGAGGCATTTCTTCCGTACTGCTGCCGGTTAACTGTTGCATAGTGGTTGAAATTTGTGCAGTATCCCCAAATGTGATCAGTAATCAATCTGTCCAACTGCTGCCTGTTGAGCCTAAATTGCATGTAGTTTGGTGCACTGACTTTGTTATCCAAGGCAATAGTTCTATATGCGTTTATTCTCGGATCATACATCACTTGTTTGAATTTGGCATTGAGATACCATCATGTTGCTACGTATGACCTTCAGTGCGATCCCAGTTTGTGCCGACAGTTGATTGCAGATATTGGTTGATTTGGAACCTCAACCACAAGTGTGGCCAACAACTGTGTAATTTGGTCTGAAAATGACTTTACACAATATGGTTTATATAGTCGAGCTGGAAATTACAGTATCTGGTTTTGGTTATTTGTGACTTACTTTGTTTCCGTTTCTTCTTCGTATTGCATTGCATATACATTGCCAATTTCCAAGCACAAAAAGATGAACATACATGAAAATGTCCAAAACTGTTTGTGCCATCGTAAGTCAAAACAACGGGGATCAGGGGTCCGATACTTGCACTGATGTCTGTGAAATTCCAATTCAAATCGCCAATCTTCATTGCACTACAATGTACCAATGAAATTCGCTAACATGGTATCTGGCATGAACACTACACAGCTGAAATAGACCTTGGAGCCCTGAGTTGCCGAGTTCAAACCTAACATGCGCATATTATTCATTAAAATTCTCTGTCTTCTTAGTTTCTGCATTTTCTTGGATTAGCTTTCATATTCTCAATCCAGTGATGTTATAGTATCATATTAAGTGCTTATGCCGGAATATTTCTTATTTACTAACTTGATAGGTGAAGTTAAACATTTTGAAGAGGAATCATGTTCAGCCAATCATGCTTTGCTCTGCTAGTTTTTTCTTCTTGCAGTTGCCTTAACAGGAATAACCTCAAAGTTTTTTGAGTTCTCAAAAATTGTTATCTAGTAATATTTGTAGTGTTTTACATCTTTTCGGTTAACTTGATAGGTGAAGTCTTTGTCCATCATCGTGGGAGCCAACTAATTTAGCATGCATTTTCACGCACTATGCAGGTTGCACTGAAGACACTTGTGGTGATCCATCGACTCCTCCGGGATGGTGATCCTACATTCCGGGAAGAACTTCTTAATTTTACACAAAGGGTCCAGATTTTGCAGTTATCTAACTTCAAGGATAACTCCAGTCCTATCGGTCAGTATTTCTATTTCTCTATTTGCAGCATGCCTTGTTCAGCTCAACATTCTGCATGCTAAATTTCCTTTCTAACATTGATTTATATACCCAGCTTGGGACTATTCTTCATGGGTTCGCACATATGGTTTATTTTTGGAGGAAAGACTGCAATGCTTCAGGATCTTGAAGTATGATATTGAAGCTGAGCGTTTGCCCAAGCAAGGTCAAGGGCCTGAAAAGGTTTGAGCATTTACATTCTCATTTTGTAATATAATAAAATCAGCTTTAAGGGTTATGACTAAAGTGGAAAATTTATATATTTTTTGCTAGTTATTATCTGTTGAGTATCTTGCTGGTGCTGCTTTAACTTATCATTAGACTAATTTTCAGGCGCACAGTCAAACCAGAGAATTAGATTCTCAGGCCGTGCTGGAGCAGATGCCGGCACTACAACAGTTACTATATCGACTTATTGGATGCCGGGTGATTCTCTCTTATACCTACTATCCACTACTCTGCATTAGTTGAAAAAATGAATATTTTGGATAAACTGCTTCCCCCTCAATATTTTTATGGACAGAACATGACATGCCTTTTCCTTCTCTGATGCAGCCAGAAGGAGCTGCGAATACTAATTATTTGGTGCAATATGCTCTAGCCCTTGTAAGATTTGTTGTTTACTGATCACTTTTTTCCTTTTTTTATTCAGTCTGAAAAATCATATTTCATTTTACCGTGCAACTGGACTTCTGCGAACCTGTTTGGTTGCCTTGGACAATTCATAGTTGCTCTGAACAGAGAATACTGTGTGCTGGTGGTGTTATGATTGAGCAGTGCTTTTCCTTCCATATACTACTTTATTTTCTGTAAAAGGGCACAATTTATGCAGTAACATAACATGTTCGATTTCTTTTCTAACAATTTATTGTTTGTTATTTCTAGTAACATTACAGTCAGCTAGCCGATTCCTTAGCACATTCACAGAAATTTCCACTGGCCGAGTTATTGATTTAATTACGCCTCATCCATCTTCCATATTGTGTAGAAGGATATAATTTTGTTGCTTTTATGAAAAGTAATCAGAATTTCACATCTGTACTTTGCTTACTTTGATTCTGCACACCTTATCAAACTAGGTGATTTCCTCGCGCGTTGCAGCGGGAATTTAAAGATTAATTTCAGATGAATTATGTATGAAGAAAATGATATAAATCAAAAGCTACTATTTTTTTAATGTACAAATGTTTTATTCTAGCACTGTGTGTGAACAAAGAGTATGCATGTGGTTTGCATGGGGCTGCAAAATAGTGTTAATAAATGCTGACATGGCACACTTGGTGAGGTGGAAGTCCGCATGTTGAGAGAATTAGAGTTAGTGGGGATCAACTATTTAGGAATAGTTGATGAGGGAAAACATTCTGTTCAAATAGGCAACATGAATGGGCACTCCTGTATTTTGTCAAAAAACATACCTCATTAGTTGTTAACTTGGTAATTTGAGTGGATGCCTTTATTTCCTGCAGGTCCTTAAAGAAAGCTTCAAAATTTATTGCGCGATAAATGACGGAATTATCAACCTTGTTGACAAGGTATTTTTTTTTCGAAATGATAGCATTATTTTTCTTGTGACAAGTTATATGCATTTTTTCATTCTTTTTGCTGAACAACTATGTAGCTTTTCGAGATGCCAAGGCATGATGCACTTAAAGCTCTTGAAATATACAGGAGGGCTGGCCAACAGGTAAATCTGTAGGGCGTTAGCGTAAAATTTATCTTAGATCGTAGAGGATCAAGATGATAGCAATTGCCTGTGGTTCTTTTGGTTTTTTTACCGAGCAACTTTTCTTGGATGCTTCAGGCTGGAAACCTATCTGATTTCTACGAAAATTGCCGGGGATTAGAACTTGCAAGAAATTTCCAGTTTCCCACTTTGAGGGAGGTGAGGTTTTGTGTTTATGGTGTAAGTTCCCATTGTGTACTATCCGATAGATCACTGCACTCACTTGGATTTTGTTTGTTCTCAGCCACCACAGACATTCCTTTCAACCATGGAAGAGTACGTGAAGGAGGCTCCACGCATGGTTCCAATTAAGGACCCCTCGGTTTGTTAAGATCTAACTATTTCAGTCTTCACTGCGATCTTGTTAACTTGTTCATTCTTTTCTCATTGCTATAGTAATAGAAACATGTAGTATTTGTTACCATCAAAGTGACACTGTTAGCAATTTTAATAGGTTCTGTACTGATCATTGTGTCACCACTATGAAATAATCACTTGTTGACTTTTTCCACTTAAACAATGTATTGATGGGTAGAATGTTTTCTTACATTTGCATAATTGTTATTTCATTAGGAATTCCCTGAGAGGCTTCTTCTGACATACAAACCGGAGGAATCAGAAGAAGTTCCTGAGCCTGTTCCTGTTCAGGAGGAAGTTCCGCAAATGGAAGAACCTGCTCCAGTACCATCTTCAACTGAAGTAGCTCCATCTCCTCCCGACACCAGGGTTGCAGATACTGGTGATTTACTGGTAAGTAAAGCAGATCATTTGCTGAATTGTACACCGGTGCATCTTTCACAATCTAATGCCATGGCTGCTCCTAGGGATTAAGTGATCCAAATCCTAGTGTATCGGCTATAGAGGAAAGCAATGCTTTGGCCTTGGCTATTACTCCGGCAGGTAATTAGTCAGCATTCAATTCATAGTGATGTCTGACATGAATCTGACATTAAGTAATTCTGAAGATTATGTGCATAAATGCAACAGGTGTTAATACTTCAACAACTAGCACAGCTACAATTCAAGATATAGGATTTGATCCAACGGGATGGGAACTTGCTCTTGTCACAACCTCGAGTAGTAACACCAATTCACTGGCTGTGGATAGTAATTTGGTTGGTGTCTTTACCCTTTCTCTGAGTATATTTACCTCCTGTTGGTTGCCTCTATGTTCAGTTTTTTATCTGGAACCTGCTAGGCTTCTATGCCACCGCTATTGATTTCCTGCAAGCTTGTCGCAGTTTTGATCTGAGTAGGGCTGTTAATTGTAACCATTGCGGTTGCTGGTGCCCAGCAAGCTTTTCACACTTTTGGGTTGGGTAGGATTCTGGCCATAGCCTAAAAGTCAGTCCATGACTGGCTGAAAATCAGCAGTGCCTGGTTGATTGTCGTTGAATACGTGGAGCAGTGACACCTCATATGTATTTGTTCAAAAGTGCATTCACATGAAAAAATGCATTTATACGAAGGAATCGTTTTTTAGAGGATACATGAAGGAATAGTTGAAATTATCAACCTTCATAATTAATTACCTAATGTCTCTCATGGAGTGTCAGGCGTGCCTGGTGGTACAAAGCTGATCTAACTCATTCAATACCTGCAATCATTCACTGCCTCGTCATAATAGTGTTCAGGTTCACAACTTTAGGCACATGAGTTTTTCGACACCTGAACCTTTTGGAGGTATAGATTGCCGTCTCAATTTTTCGGGCCAGCTGAAAACACTTCTCAGCAGCCTCGAGACTTCTCGAACTAGCAAAGACCTTAATTTGCATCCACCACAAAATTCAAACGGTTGAAATGCACCCCTGGAAAGTGTAGAAATTTAAAATGTCCCAATCTCGAAGTCCAGGGACAGATTAGATGCTTTCCCCTATAGTCTGTAGGCCGATTTTGCTTGTGAGGAACCATTACTTCTGAGTTGATTATTGGTTATCTCCTTTATTAAGGCATGTTTTGGTGTTAAAGATCTGTGCTGACAAAGTACTTCTCCATGCTAAAATATTATATAATTTCTGTTGGCTGCTTCACATGTTATGCCACCTTTTATTTTTAACATTCAACCCACAAGCATCTGCAAATAAAAATTGATGATAAGGGCTAGCGGCCAGATGATGTATGGAAAACTATAGATTTTTTGCACTGATTATATTTTTCTGTTATCAGAACTGTAATGTCTTTTTTAAATTATCTATGTGTATCCGTCTGATTGTCAAACTTGTCACTCTTATTCCTGCTTGCAGGGTGGTGGATTCGACAAGCTCACATTGGACAGCTTGTACGACGATGGAACCTACAGGCAGATGCAGCTACAGTTGCCATACGGTTCAGTACCTCACAATCCCTTCATGGCGAGCGATCCTTTCGCGGTGTCGAATCAAGTAGCTTCCCCGACATCAGTTCAAATGGCCGCCATGGCGCAGCAGCCCCAGCAGATGCAACCAAACCCCTTCGGACCACCGTCGCATCCACAGCACGCGGGCATGGCGCATGTACCAAACCCCTTCCTCGATGCCGGCTTCGGCCCTTTCCCGGCAGCAAATGGAAATGGAATGCACGCACAGGCCAACCCGTTCGGAACCACCCAACTTATATAGCTTCACACAGTACAGTCACATTTGCATACACGTTGCGCAATGCCAGTCCAGATTCCAGAGTTACATACTGCGTGTTGAGAAATTCGTTCAATTTCATTGCGTCACAAGTGTCAATCCCAGGTTTGTCCCTCCATCTCTCAGGTGTTGGCCGCTTGGTCAATTCTTGTATAGCTCGTGCTTGTATTGAATTTTAGTGTATATTTTTTCACCACTTTGGCGAGGAAGACCCTCCTTGTAAAGAATTTCGTAATTGCTGATGCGTCATTACATGCCAATGAAAACGTGTATTGGGCTATAGGAAACACAGATGTCACAGTTCAGATGAGTTCTTGTTCCTCGCTACCCAGCGACGGTCTCCCGTGAGGAACTCACAAGGAAAGGGAACATTCAGAATTTCTTGTTTAATCTGTTACTACTATAATTTAGTGGAGCATCGGAATTCAGACAAACGATCATTTTCATTAATGGAAAGGGGATTGGCCCGGTTGGTAAAAGGAAAAGATCTGGCTTTGTTGACGAGGGCAGAGGAAGCACAGGCGTTGAAAATTTGTGGTGGCATCCTGCCTGTGTCTCCCCTTTGTGGCTGACGCAGTGACTACTGAAGCTTATGCTTCAAGAGAGGGCCTCTCCTTTGCTCAATAGATTGGTCTGAATAACTTCTAATCATTCAATCAGGTGATTGAAACCATGAGCAATGGAGGTAACTCAGCTACTGTGGATGCGGCTATCTTCTTTGATTTCACCCTGCTGGCTACAAGCTCCTCTAATGCTCCCTCTGTCCGAAAATACTTGTGAGAGAATTTGATTTATCTAGACGTATTTTAGTTCTAGATACGCCTATTTTTATCCATTTCTTCGACAAGTATTTCCGGATGGAGGGAGTATTAAATATGAACATTGTAGTAAAGAAAGTAATGAAGTAGCTCATGTGCTGGTTAGGAACAATGTTGTAAAATTTGAAATCAATGTGTGGGATGGTGACCCACCTGGTTTTATCCTACCAACGATGATAAACAATTTATCAGTTTTTGAAGTTCAATAAAGCTAGCAGAATGGCATTCACTCATAAAAGATCTGGCTGTGAATAGTATTTAAATTTGTCTAAAAAATAGTACTCTTGCTAGTATTTTTTCTTTTAAAATGAGCCATGGTTCACTTTTTTATTTTATTTTTCGAGCTTCGAGTCTAATCTCAATTTGGAATTCTATGTCATGATTTCTCAGTTGGATCATTTGTGCAAAGGATATCAATACGACGCGGGAGGCGGTGGAAATGGCACCTCCAAATGCCCTTCCAGCATCAAGATGACGCTCTTGATGGACGGCCTCGACTCGGGCTCTCCTTGCACGCACCAGATCCCAACCTTCACCGCCCGCTCCACAGCCGCCGCGTCGACCACCTCGTCGCTGTTCATGGCCCTCGCCACCTCACCCCTCAGCAGGCACTCGTACGCCAGCTCCATCAGCGTGCGCTCCTCGCCGGCCTCCTCCATCTCCATGCTCCTCCTGCACGTCACGATCTCGAGCAGCACCACGCCGTAGCTGTACACGTCTGCCTTCACCGTGACCGGCCCGGCGCCCCTGTACCACTCGGGGGCCAGGTACCCGCGCGTGCCGCGGACGCCCGTGAAAGTGCGCGTCTGGTCGGGCTGGAGCAGCTTCGCCAGCCCGAAGTCGGCGATCTTGGCCGTGCCGGCCGCGTCCATGAGGATGTTCTGCGGCTTCACGTCGCAGTGGATCACGCGGCTGTCGAGCTCGTCATGGAGGTAGCGCAGGCCCCGAGCCACGTCGAGCGCGATGCCTAGGCGGTCGGGCCACGCCGGCGCGCCGCCCTTGAAGAGCAGGTCTGCCACCGAGCCGTTGCTCATGAACTCGTAGACGAGGAGGCGGTTTGCGCCCTCGTGGCAGAAGCCCAGGAGGCGGACCAGGTTGCGGTGGCTCGTCCGCCCGATGGCGCGCACCTCTCTCTGGAACTCCCGCTCGCCGTCCTCCACCAGCTTCTCCAGCCGCTTCACGGCGACGGCCTTCTCGCCGTTGCGCAGCGCGCCTTTGAACACCGTGCCGAACGCGCCGCGGCCCAGCGGGTCTCGGAAGCAGTGCGTGGCGCGCTCCAGCTCCTGGTAGGTGTACGATCTCAGGGGCGCCGTCTCCTCCTCCAAGCCATCGCCGGCGTCGGCGTTCGCGAGCGCCACGTGCCGGTGTAAGATCCGCCGATTCACCCGGAGCAGCCGCGCGGAGGCGATGAAGGCGGACAACGTGACGCATGCTAGGATGCCGACGCACACCAACGCGATGGTGGTCGCGCGCCCGACGCCGACGGGTTTGTTGCGGGTGTCCCTGCCGCTGCCGCCGCCGCCCGACGCCGGGTTCGCCGCTCCCCCGGTCTTGACGGACAGCATGTACCCGCCGCCCACGCGGCCGTACCGCAGAGGGAGCTGCTGCTTCGTGCACGTGCCGTCGTTGGCGTCCCTTAGCACGGCGGCGCAGAAGCAGTCGCTCAGGCACGCCGCTTGGCAGTCGGCCGCGCTCGTGCCCGCGCCCAGCACCTCGTACGCCGTGTTCACCCATGACATGTTCAGCGTGGGTGCCATGGAGAAGCTTGCGGCGTCTTGCTGCCCCCCTCTGCATTCGCCGGCGCTGGAGTTCACCGTGCAACCGAGCGCCGTGTTGGTCGCGTCGAGGAAACCGAATCCAGGCGGGCACAAACAGCTAGGCTGCCCGTCGTGATCGAGGACGCAGTAGCTGTTGAGCCCACAAACGCCCTTCACAAGGCACCGATCGCTCGGTGTGCTCCATTGGACGCTGGCCTTTGACGCACCGCCGGACACGAAGACGTGGCGGTACAGACGCAGAACTCCGTCAGGGTCAAGCGTGAGACGGTAGTAGGCTTCCTCCCCAGCTTTTGCGGATCCGGGTCGCGTCAGGTTGTTGGTAAAGCTGCCGTTGCTGTTGGCCTGGTAGAGCACGCCACTGGCATCCAGGCGCAGGGTGAGGAGGAAGCCAATCTGGAAGGTCACCGTGCTCCAGTACGCCGCGTCTGCCACGTTGCTCGTGCCCACCGGGTACAACACGAGGTTGCCGTCGTTTTGCTGGTTGGTGAGCCGGTACTTCCCGGTGGCCCTGTTGGTGTCCGACACGCTGGAGAAGAGCTGCGCCCCGGGCACCAGGTCCTGCCCGGCGAGCAGAGTGTCTGTCGGGGACGCGAACGTCGACCACACCACCGACGCGTCTGCGCCGTACAGCACGAAGTTGCCGTCGTCGAGCATGGCGCCGGAGACTGCCGGACGGGACGGGACTGCCACCGGCCTGTCCTGGATGCTCGCGCCGATCCAGATGAGGCGACCGTCGTAGGTGAGCCTCAGCGAGCCGCCCGTGTCCGGCGTGTCGTTGCGGTTCGCGGTCCACGTGACGGTTACGTTGGGCGCGGTGGCGAGCCAGACGCCGATGGCGAGGCCGCCGTCCGTGGCGTAGAAGCCGAAGGAGAAGCGGCCCGACGGGGACGACCAGCCGGCGCCGGCGGCAGCCAGTAGGGGGGACCTTGATGTGATGTTGGTTTGGGCGGATGATGCTTGGAGTTGGAGGGAAACAAGCATGACTAGTGTTGAGTAGAAGAGCAGATGCAAAGGCTTAGCAGCCATGGAATCGATGGATGGATGATGGATGAATGACGAGCTAGCTGCGCGAATGCTCGGTGGGGGTCGCTAAGGTGCGTGTATGATGATACTGCCGATCACTCAGCAAGTCAATACTTAGTCAAAATTGTACATTTTTTAATTTCTGTTTCATCTTGATTTGCCAACGGACCAACAGCATCGGAAGATGACACTTGTCGAGCAATATCGTGGCTGTGACTTTTTCGTGAAAGAAACCGGGCATGGTGTGGACGAGCTTTGCTACATCTACCTAAAGATTTTTAGGTAACCTAGGTAAAAGATGGAAAACCCTATTCGCCGCATTATGCGGCAAGTTGTCCACCTTTCGCACAGGGTCATCGAGCGAGAGATCCACTTGGGCCGGCCCATTTAATCCCTTCAGCGATCTTGGTTTTGCCAACCTTCTCGAGGTTTCTGGCCAGGTTTTTTCTGGTTTTAGGAAACTTCTAGAAGGTTCCTGAACCGGTTTTTTTTTCTTGTTATTTTTGTTTTTTGTTTTTTCCCTGTTTCTTTTTCCTTTTTCTGTTTATTTGCTTTTACCCTTTTCCTTATTATGTTTCTTTTTTCTTTTTTGTTCCTTTTTTATTTTCTCTCATTTCCTTTTTCTTTTTCCAAGTTATTTTTCCCTTTTTTTCTTTATGTCTCTATTTATTTCCCTTTTGGCTTTTCTCTCTTTTTCTTTCCTTTTTTGTGTTTTTAAAAGGAAAGAAAAGTGCTCCTGGCCTGGAATGTCAAAAAATGTTCTCTTTTTCAAAAAAAAAATCACATTTTTCAAAAAATGTTCGTATTTCAAAAAGTGTTCTCATTTTCAAAATTATGTTTTAAAATTTCAAAAAATGTTCGTGTTCCAAAAAATGCTCTTGTTTTCAAAATTTTGGTCACAATTTTTAAATTCTGTTCATGAATTCAAAAAAGGTTCCTGCTCTTTAAAATTTGTTCAGAATTCATAAAATGTTCACGGTTTCAAAATTTGTTCGCAATTAGAAATTTTTTCATGGTTTCAAATTTTGGTCACAAATTTTAAATATGTTCGTGGTCCCAATTTTTTGTTCGGGATTTGATGAAAAGTTCCATTTTTTTCAATTTTTGTTCATAAATTCTAAAAATGTTCGTAGTTATAATTTTTTTTGTTCGGAATTTCATGAAATGTTCCATTTCTTCAAAATTTTGTTCAAAAAATCAAAAAATGTTTGCTGTTTCAAAATTTGTTCATGTATTCAAAAAATATTCCTGTTGTTGAAAATGTGTGAAGAAATTCAGAAAATGCTTGCACATTTTCAAATAAACAATTTCAAAAAAGTACACTTTTGTCAAATCACCTTCATAAATTTTATTCTTGTTTTTTGAAATGTTCGCAAAAATTTCAAAATCTGTTTGAAATTTCAAAATTTGTTCTCATTTCCTCAAAAATTATTTTCGTGTTTTCCAAAAGGTGTTCAATTTTTCAAAAATCTATGTGGTACACTACACGTACAGAAAATAACATTCAAGGGGGGATATCCCGCAATAATAAGTTTTTAAATCTTGTAGCGATGTGTTATATTTCACATGTAGCGACTAGCTCTTGTGGCTAGCAGCGCTAGTCGTGGATAGCGACGTCACGGGTTCGATTCCTCGCTGCTTCACTTTTGTTTTTGCTTTTTTTATCGATGTGGACGCGAGGTTTTATCGATGTAGACACACCTCGCATTGCCTCTCAGTGGGCCGGCCCAGCCGCACGCCTTTTGTGCGTCGCGCTGGTTATTTGCCGCAAAATGCGGCACATAGGAGGTCCCGTAAAAGATGACCTGGCCTGATTTGGTTGGAAGGAAAATAGGCCCAGGCCCACACCGTGAAAATCAGGGGGACGATTAGTTTTAGCGTTAAGGAAATAACGTAGCTGGTTACGTAAGTCTAGCATTTTTGTGGTGTGGACCACGAGAAGAGAAATTGCGTATGGACATATCTTCCACACATCCACAGCCACATGCCACAGCTACAGTAGTACTGACTCGTTGATTGATGGCCCGTGCGTTGCCACGGAATAGCAAACTTATCGGTACAATTACTAAGCTCCCAAGAAATAGGAGGCTCTCAGTGATTTGGGCAGTGGTGGGCTGGTGGCGATGCTATCCCGGGTTGTCAGTTGGTTAGCGCCCTTTCTATTCGCACGAGCCTACGTGTTGACGCATGTGTCAACTTTTTGTTACCGCCTAACGCGACCCTTCGGGAAGCCGCTCGACAGCTTTTTCCTCAATCCATGCTGTGCCTGTTCGTCTCTCATCTCTTCTCTTTCTCGCGCGACGGCATCGGCCAGCAGCAGTGGGCCGGCGCTCTCCCTATTCACGTTGTTCCGAGGCCGTGAAAACAGAGCTCGAGTTGGAGCTCTAGTGTGGTGCTACTTTCCGCGGTGCCTCGGCCCTCCCCGTCTCCTTTTCAACCCTGGATCTTGATGTCGCCCACCCCCTTCCCGATGGCGGTATTGCCTCAATCTTAGGTGCGGCGGCAGCGGCGCATCAATGGCGATGATGCAGCGACATAGTGCCTCTCCCCGCCGGCTTGAGACCATCCTCACCGCGCGCCTGAGCCTGCAGCCTAAGCATTCTTTCTCCGCCGAGGTGTTCGCCTGCGATGGTTGTGATGATCGATCCCTGACTCCTCGGATCAGTCCTTCGTTTGCCCGGCCAGTGGGAATGCGTCGTCCTCCTCAGGGCCGGTCTTTAGAATTCGGGGGCCCGGGGCGACACTAAAACCCGGGACCCCTTAATATAAACCTGTCTTGGGACGTTTATAGATCTCATATCATTATTTACTAATCTCTACTCTTAATATCTGAGTTGGTGAATAGCCTTCACGGTTTATTTTCGTCCCATCATTTGCAACCGTTTTTTTCGCTGATTTTTTTTCATCTCCGCTTCCACCATCCAACCGGTTTACTTTTTCTCCACTATTTCCTTGTAAACAAACACTTTCCCATTATACAAAAAGACACAGATCCTAACTTTCCTAACTTATCCAAATCAAGTGAGTCATCTCATCAATGCAATTTGCTTTAGGAAACAAATAACAAATTTTAAGAAAACAAATAACAGATTTTAATGAAAAATCCAATTGACTAATCTCTACTCCTAACCTCCCTCCTCTTCGGTTTTTTTTCACATCAGCTCCCACCACCTCTCCTGGCAGAAAAAAAACATAGGCCACCCCTCCTCTCGATCCACCCCGTCCCGATGCGACCACTCTTTTCCCTCTTCTCGTGATGCGCCGCCGCCCCCATCTCCCGCTCCGCCGCTGCCGCCCCCCGCCTTCCGCTATCTCTCGGTCAGCCACCTCACCACCCCCACGCTTCTCCCCATCGCCGGACAAAGTTTGCTGCGCAACGGCGGCGGCCTCGGATCTGGGCTATGATTGAGCTTATCTGGGAGGAGGTCGTCGATGAGCCACCGGTGGCGGAGCCGGGCCAGAGCGGGAAGAGGTCGTCGAGGCAGCGGAATGGGTCGGAGGTCGAGTCGGGGCGGCGGCGGGGGTCGGAGGTCGCGGAGGTGCCCCGGCCGACGCGGCGCGCGGCACCGCAGCTTCCTCATCCTCTCCTTCTTGTTGTTGTAGTTTCCATTCACATGTTTTATCCACAAAATCTCCCATAACGACTACTTGTTGCCCCTCAGTGGTTTCTTTCTTTCTTTCAGATTCAGATGGATGCATCTGCTACATAATTCATCAGCTGCAGCCTGCAGCAGGACAAGATTAATTATATTGGTGGCTCTTTAAAGGATTAATTGGTAACGAGCATTTCTATCGAGGAGAGGATAATATGTCCGGGACAGCATCTGCGTTTTGATTTTGAAAAGTAAGAATCAAGGTACACTCGAAAATTTTGTTAGTACTTAATTACTTTCTTTGCATGGTTATCCACACCTGTTCTGAATATATAATATCCTCTTGCAACTCCAGTCATACTTCAAGCACCAAAGCAACAAATGAGTTCGTATCTTGGTTTGGTCGTCGCCGGCCAGATGAGACATAGTAGCAGTTGTACCTAACCAAATACAATACTACAAGATTAAGCTAGCAAGTTGTCTGCTGGCTTAATCATATCTGCCACTTGCTAAAAAAAATCGAGCTAGCTAACACAGAGTATTGTCTATTTGTCACTAATCTATTTTTAACATCTAATTAGAGCGGGGAATCATTCCAATTAGGAAGTTCAGCTCGTTGCTTTTTATTTTACCAGAATTGGAGCCAGGCTCTATCCATTTATTCACTAGACCCAGAAAATTGTAATTTTGGATTCCATTCAAAAAAGATTGATTTTATTACGACATGCTATTTTTTCCATTCATTACCTTTGAGGATTAGTCGTGGTCTTCTAGCCTGGTTGGATGTGCTCAATCAACTCTCTGCTTCCTAATTCCTTGAGGTTTGTCTGTACCTTTTCCGCATGCTTACCTACTGGTGGAGGCTGTTGCTTGCAGATCGCCAAGGTTAGGCGGCAGAGCTCCACGTCCGTGACGCGCGCGTGCTCGTCAAGGAAGCGGCTCCCGAATCTGCGCTCACGCGGCCGTGACGGAAGGGGCTTGAGATGGCCGCCGCCGCCGCCGAAGACCAATCCCCGACCTTGTCCAAAATCACTTCCTCAGCCGTGTTCCACCGAGGAAGGAGGGCGCGGCACAGAGAGGGTCCTCACACAGTCGTGCGGTCGACCACTACGATGCGGCCGTGCGGTGGGTACCCTCGGACGCCGCACTCCCGGGCCGGAGGGAGTCCAGATCCGGCACATCACAAAGGTCGCCGCGGCAGGGTGTATGCACCTGCCTTGGGAATCCCGGCCCGGCCATCTTCTCCCCCGAGTTGCAGCGGCGTCGAACCCTAGATGCACCTCTGCCCGTCCCCCAACTCCCTCCTCTTGATTCTCCGTCGTGCGACTCCACTTAGTCCGACTCTGCGGGTGTAGGTAAACCACTTCGTTCCTCTCCTGTGCTTTCTCTTGTGCTCTTTGTGTCCATACCATGGCCTTTGAGCCATGCTAAGTTCTATGCTGGCCATGGAATTTTCTAGGATTTGGGCATGTGGTGACGGTCTTCTATGTCACCGTTTCACTGGATTTATTATTTATCAATGAACGAATCTATCTAGCTATGCCGTCAGACATTTTATCCGCGGATGATCGACACAAATCGGCAGCAAGGACAGTTTTTGTTTTCTGGCCTATGAAAGCTCTGTCTCTAAAGGAAGGATGACTCAAAGTGGTTCTTTCATTAACCCACACGTAGGTGCACTACTTGAAAGTCATGCACCCCGAGATAAACATGGTTCAGGAGTGCCTCTGTTTCTAAAGTTGTTGTTTATAAAATACACCATTCATATCTACTGCCCTTCATCAAGCTTCTAAACTGGAAAATAATGCACAACTTGGGCCCCAAGTATAATTAATTATTCAGGACCTCTTAACTGGCTTTATCCTGTCTCTTTTAACCTGTCATTGGGTTGGAACTGCAGGAGCCATGCCCTTGATTCTTGCTCCGAAAGTGGACCTGGAGAAACTACAAGTTCGACGATGTAAGATATTACTCAGTGCGTTTGGTCATGGTACTGTTTCCCCAAAGTTGGTTATTTCTTCATTTTTGAATCATGCTTGTTGTGTGCTGATGGTGCGTGAGGAACGCCATGGTTTTTCTCTGAATCATTTGGTAGTTCTCTCAATCTTGTGCATTTTGTTCTCTAAAACATGTGGTATTTCTAGGTGCACAGCATGTTGTGTGGTGGATAGGGGAAGCTGAAGCGACGACTGGCGACTGTTCTCTTTACACCTGGCGTGGTTGAGAGGCTAGGGAGCAGGTCATTTTGCTATTTGGTCAGCGATGGAGATGAATTCGGGATAGATGTGGCTGGGAGTTGTACCGGTCATTTTTCTGTCTCCTCTATATTATCCATTTGCACTAATCGGTAACTATTTTTGAGCAGGCAATAGTGTAGCATGCATGAACAGAAAAATTGTATAAGGCGAGGAGGACAATCTGAGCGACCAACATTATGTTTTTTTACAGAACGACCAACATTATGTTGAGTATTGAGATGTAGGTAAGGCATGTATAATCTGAATTGAGCCATATGGAGGGCATGTATAGTCTGTATGTGCAGTCTTAATTGTATGTTGAATTCTTGTTCTTTAGATCCACCTTCACCGACATCACGCGCTCCTCTGTAATGTCCCACCAGCGACGCCCCGAGGTCACCCACACAAGTGACCAAGCAATTCCACGCTGTCACCCCGCTACTTCGCCAATGACATCGAGGAGGTCGTGGGTGAAAGCTACTGTCCTCCTTGGAGAACTTGCCGGTGCCCCATGCGTATGAAGTTGACGAGTCCAAGAAGAAGAGAGAAGACACTCGCACGGGTGCTCAAGCTAATACACTAGATTGAGCGAGGTTAGATTAAAGTTTCCTCATTCTTCACTAGCTTTTCTTGTGCCTTTAGTTATTTCAGATAAGTATCACACTCTGCCGCAACATGTAAGGGAAACCGAAAAGGAATACAAAATATTTGGGCTTCTTCGTGGTTGTCCATTTTGTTCTAAACTTTGTTAAGTGGCTGACATATTTTACATTAATTAATAAATGACTTTGTTGCACACGTGAGTTGGTTTGCAATGAAGTGGGCAAGTATACATGTTCTTGTTCACTAAATATTTTTCATAAATATGGGGGTATGAAGATAATTTGTTCTTTCTTTACTCCGTTGACAACGGGATAATAATCTTTTTGTGTTTCAGAGTGTTACACAATTTATCAACGGGAATAGAGACTCTAATCTGATGATGTACAACAGTTTTAATGTGATAGAGAATCATGGTGGCTGTTCGATTCTGCACCCCGTAGTAGACAGAGAAAGGAACATTATTTCTGTAACACAATGTTATTCAGAGCATCCTTGTTCTACGTGGTATTTAGAAGCTATTCAGATTAGTGTTTGTTGAGAACTGCAAATTCCGTTTGCGTGAGTTTCATATTTTTCTATCCCTGTCGACATACTACTCCGTTGTTCTTTGATGTGCAGTTGGTTCTTCCGGTGGATGCATCCATGTGCTAATCTGCTGTCACTGAGTGGACGGAGCTGAACTTGTTGGGGCCGCTAGCTGGCTGGCAGTGCACGCATGGGCGAGCATGAGCAACAAAGAGCAGGGGAGTAAGCTGGGAGCGGACAGACAGGACGCAAGGGAGAACGCGGGTACGGAGCGGGCGGACCATGGATAGAAGAGAACAACGCCGGGTTTGTTAATTACTCAACAAGTCACAGCTTGATCTCTTTTTTGGTTAGTTTGGAGTGACTTATCAGGCTTGCCGCGCGACCACAGATTTATCTCTTGATTTATGTGAGTAACTTCTGATGCATGCGACCAGTGCGATCCTCGCACGTGGTGCGCTTGAACCAGTCACTCCTCTAGCATGCACCACAGTTATTTCCTCCCTTTTTTCAAGCGCATTATTAATCCTGCGTGCGGCTGCTTTAGATAACTTCAAGGAAATTAATAGCCCATCTTGGTATTAGAATTTTGGCTCTCGGGCCCTTTAAACCCTGACGGAGGTAGTATGGTGTAAAATTCCTGAGCTAGACATTATGTTACAATGGAAATTTGAGGATTCTTGCCTATCATACCCATTTGTAGCCTATATCACACTGCAAAATTACATGAACAATTTGGTCCACATTATTTTTCTATTATAATGTTCGTGCCTAAGCGTGGATTCCTTGAAACATAGAAGTGTTTCTCACATCTATTACAAACCAAGGTCTGTTAATTAATCATATAATTTATATTCATAAGTAGTATAAAGTTGCCCCAAAATTGTTAATATGATTTTGGATGATATATTATGATGCTGACAAGGTGATTATCGGTGTTAATCAAAATAGCAGTATGAAATAACCCTGCATATATTTGTTGTTTTTTAGTTTAAGCCTTTGAACTCAACTGAAATTATTATTTGTACAGTATTTACTGACTATCGCCCCAACTGGTTAGTTGTAACCTTCCCATTTCTGAAATTTCAATGTCAAATGATTGGGAAATGTGTCACACTATCCATTAGTTCAGTCAAGCTTATTCACCACCGGTCTGGAAAAAAAGAAACCAGTAGCTCACATTAGTGGCAATTGAAGAGATGTTTTAATTTTGAAGAGATTGTGGTTAGGTTACAAGCGTATACATTACTGGCAATGCGAATAATAATAATAATACTTTTCCCACTTATTTAGCTGAAATAATGCAGAAAAAATTATTTATTTTATTTGCAATATGAAACCTTGGTTGTACTTCAGTCTATGGCAATTGATTTATTTTTTGTGGTCTTATTCTGAGCCATCTACCATCATGTATACTGGCTGCGCATGTACTTTGGGAAACGGGATTGCATTTTGGGGTGCCATGGCTTCCAAACTTACAAATCAGTTGTGATCTTCTTGCTGATAAAGAGGAGGAAGAGGACAAGGCAGCGGGTATGGTCTCCGGGTCTAAACCACGGCCCTTAGTGCAGTCGTTGCACACATCACGGTGATGCTGCCTGGCACGGCCGATGTCGTTTCGTCCATTGCCTCATTTGGGCTTGGGTATGTCGAGCGAGCGTGAGAGAGTAGATGGCAGGGGCACGCAGCTGACCTTCCATGCACTGTTGATAGGCTTGATGAACGACTATGGCATGTAGGTTCAAGGATGGAGAGATTTGCTTCAGTAAAAGGAAGCGGGCATGTTGTGGTGCCGCTGATTGTGCTCTGCTCTGGAAGGATGTAGAGGGGTTGCCACGTGGGAGAGGAAGTGGGTTGTGCTCTGCCTTGTGGCTTCGAGAAGATTCTCTCTCTCTGTCTCCATCTCTCTCTCTCTCCCTCTCTTCCCCTCCCTCTCTCCCCCGTCTCTCCCTCTCTCTCTCTCTCTCTCTCCCCCTCTCCCTCTCTCTCTCTCTCTGATCTGAATTCATGTGGTCTTGGTGAGCTCTAGGGGCTGGAAGAAAGAGATTAGGTGCCTCCTTTTTTTGCTGCAAATGCTTGTAGCTTTGTTGTGTTTGTTCTCTGCAAGGTAGGCAAGGAGTTTGCGACATGCTGCAATATTTGTCTGATAAATGTTAGGTTTAGTCTTTGTATAGTACCTAGCGGAAACATGTCACAAATTCAAAATATACATACCTTATTGCTTGCTGTGCCGAACTCATGACATCCATTTCATTTATCTAAAGTGAAGCCAAACATTGCCTCTTCAAATAAAATTAGTTCTTAGATACAGGATTTTGTTTTCGCATTCTACTGGTTAATAGAAAATGCAGTGCTTCTCAGACCATCGTTTACATGCATAATTTCTTTGTCATGGAATATACTAATTGTATTGTATACTTTATGTAATTCTGAACTATCACTGTTAGGTACTTGAGAATTGACAGATAGGAAATTTGGGCTCTCTCCGTCATGCATGAGGTACGTGCGAGGTTGAGGTTAGATTCTTGAAGCTACTGATTCACTGGTGTATTACAATATCTTTGATGACCTACTAATCTTTTGTTTGAATTCATGCTTGTATAAATCCTTCTTGAGGTTCCCGAAGTCAGACACCAGTAGTTGTGGCGAGGACGTACCAAGTGCTCGACGGGTAATGAGCACCCAAGGAATAATGTTCCTATATAGGATTAGGAATCTGTTTGTATCAATGAAATTGTTGTGCTTGCTCGTATGGATATGTTCTCCTATCTTGACAAATAAAATGAGTGATTCCAAAAGAAATTTTGATTGATGAAATGGATGGATGTATGGACATCTTGTTATGTAGATGTCATGTGTGAAACTCTTTTCAGTTGTATTGTCTTGACCCTTTAAGGAAAAAGGTGTTTAGGACGGCACATCCGATTTCTACCACGACTACTGCGGTATCAAGTATCAAGGTGAGGCACTTATATGTGATTATCAGTCAACATGAGCTATAACAAGCTGAAGGCACCAGCTATCTCCATTGGTTCACTACCACAGATTGGTGAGTTAGTCCGTGACAATGCCATAAACAGTTAAAACATAAAAAAAAACATCTTTTACATCAAACACTGCTTACTTCTCAGCCTGTGTGCAATTTTTTGTGATGAAATCACATTCGTGGAGGTGACAAAATCAGTGCTTCAATATGCTTTCAAAATTTGTTTTTTGGAGTATTGACTTTTTTTTTGCTCGGACCACTAAGAATGTGATTCCATCATGAAAATTCGCACAAAGGTGAAACCCTTGTCAATATTCACTAAAAACAAGAAATGAATTTGTTTTATCAAATTTTCTTTTTCATCTGGGTGCACATCAGGTGCAATTGCACCCAGAACCGTGTATGTTTACCGTGACATGATTGAAAATTGCATAGAAATCTTATTAACACAAGCATGCTGTGAAATATACCACAATTGTGCCATCATGGGTTTGAATTTTGATGTGTGTGTGAGTGGGGTGTAAGAGGAATTGTGAGCTGAATGCATCATACACCACTGCCGGAGGTGGCAAGTTTGAATAGAGGGTGGAGAGGAAAAGAATTGTCGATAACA
Source organism: Thinopyrum elongatum (assembly GCA_011799875.1). Lineage (NCBI taxonomy): Eukaryota > Viridiplantae > Streptophyta > Magnoliopsida > Poales > Poaceae > Thinopyrum > Thinopyrum elongatum. Next base: position 372,491,930 of record CM022299.1, on the reverse strand, counting down.
CCACCCTATTTGCACGAGTATCCTAAAGGTTTATATTAAACTACGAAAATATGTGTGCTCCTGTAGCAACGCACGGGCAATTAACTTGCGATGGATTCAGGGCAAGACACCATACAGTTAATGTCTTGCGGGAGCAAGGAGCCACAGACGTGGTTGCACAAGACACCAATTTACCTGGAGGTCACCCTCGGCACTGAAAATCGACCTGGGATGGCCAGATCAACGACACGGCTCGCTTGAGGTAGAAATTGTATTGTATGAAGCCCATGGCACCAAAAATCACCCTGGGATGGCCATATTGATGTCGCGGCTCGCCGGCATCTGGATCCGGCTACTCACCGTGACATATATGTGCTCATCGGATCTGACCAAAACAGTACCGGGGAGGGGATGGCCGACATCGCGGTGGAGGGGATGGGAGGGGACTGTGAGCATGGATGGAAGGCGGCAGAGACATGCCACAGTGGGGATATATGGTGGCAGTAATGCCGTGGCGGAGAGAACGAGTGAGAGGGGTGGTTGCGGTGGGAGAAGCAGTTGTGAGGGGGAGAAAGCGAGATGAGTGGTTGCGGTGAGGATAAGGTGAGTAGGTGAAAGAAAAACAATTTGGTTATGAGTTGAGGAAGAGGTTTTATTATACTTGCTCAAATATTTTGGGAATGAGAACATTTTTGATATTGTGCGAGAATATCTAAGTATATCAAGTAGATCTTAATTCGCAATAGATTATTTGTTGCATCATCGGTCTTTATGTATACATCGTCAAATTACTTTTTTATCACTTACATTGTAAGTGAAGTGGATTTCAATTATTACTGGCTATCTTTTTTATACATGTGAAATTTGACATGCATTATATTTATATATATAACTCCAGCAAAATATTTCAAAAGCCCGTGGCAACGCACGGGCATTCTACTAGTATATGCAGCTATCTAAAATATGCACATGCTTTTCTCAAAAGAAAAACGCACATGTTTCTTATAGTAGGACAGAAACAATCACATAAAGTAGCACTGCATACCTCGGCCATCGTCAGCATATCCAATGCCATCCTATACATGGTCTTAATGAGATTTTATTATTTCTGACGAAGCATCGGAACCATCTTCTAAGCCCTATAGATAACGAGGATAGTGAGTTAAATTTCAATAACTATATGAGAAAACCCTTGAACGAAAATTAAATAAATTCAATAATATTACCTGATATATGATCTGCAGATCCATTAACATCATCTTATGTCCACTTTATTCCTCGGGATCTAAATTGAAATTTTCTGTAGGGAAGGAACTATTTGAATGCCTTTGAGATAATGCTTTCGCTTGTATCAGTACAAAACCACAAAATTGATCATCGAGTTAAAGAAGAGTTCATAAAGAATTCGATGCAACTTAGCGATTAATCCCTCTTGTCCCACACTCTTAATTTTTGTAATCGAACTACAACATCATGTCTCGTATATTTCTGAATGTCAAGGCTTTGAGTACTTTTTTTTCGGCAGGGAGCAACGAAGGGTATAAATCTCAAAATCCATACTTCCCAAGAAGATTCGATGAAAAAGAAGCGAAAGGATCCTTACCCGGTGTGCTCCTCCTCCGTCTCAATCTTGTCGCACTGGCGGCGGCGGCGGCGATTGGGGACTGGCGTGGGCGTTGAAGACGGAAAGAAACGAGAGATGAGCGTTGAAGACGGCGATTTCGCTTTTTTTTTTCTTTTGAGCGGTCGGCGATTTCGCATGTGGTGGAGGAGATTCATATGGGCTCCGGACTAAGGTTTGCACGGGCCACGGGTTACCTGGGAGGGCTTCGGCCACGATCGTCAGGTTGCCAGGAGCCGCTGCGATCGCAAGCAAAAACAAGACGTACTGCTGCTTGTGGTGTCGCATATTATCATGTTTGGAGAAGACAAGCACGACGCATATTATGTTTCCCAGCTCTATGACTGTGCTTCCTTCATACGCCACTTCATATGGAAAACTTTTGGCTGGATTGATATTTGTATCCAGATCCCTTTTATGCAGCAAGGGATGTTTGTGAATATAGGACAACAAGTTAAGTATAAGCAATTGAGTAATTTCAGGTAATTTTTGTGGTATTATTGGCGAGTGCTACCAATCATCCGGCTGATCCCGCGCGGGATCAACCGCCTCGCCAGCCGCTCGATTTGCTTGATCTGACCACTAGATTGGAAACGAAAAACTCGTTTCTTTTCCTTTCACGCTGGGAGCCGCACACGTTTTTGCTTTCTCAGGCTCTCAGCTAAGCGCGCCCATGCACGGCCACGGCTTGTAGTGGCATGCAGCAGCGTGCATCTTTGGAAGTGAAAATGGCAGCCGCACCTGTATCAACACGAGCTGCTTCAAAGACGAACGGCGGACTGCTTCAATGACCAGCGGTGGACTGACTACAGCATACAAGGGAGACGATGAGGGTGGTCCAGCTGCTACGGCGTCACTGTGAGGCCGGGGGGCAGTGCTGCGACGCTGGATGACTGTCTTTGTGACTCCCGACTGCTTCAACAGCCACAACGATGCTAGGAGTCATGCCGCGACGCACCGACGTCCCTGGGGATGCGCGATGACATGCTTCGAACACCCGTGTTGTGCTCCGACAGACACGGTGATGCTGCGACGGCATCCTAGTTGCTTCGAGGATGTTGTGACGGCCACGGTGATGCTACGAGGCATGCTGCAACAGCCACGGCGTCGTGCATGCTTTGAAGTTTGAACACATGTGATGTGCTTCGACGGCTGCGACGATGCCGGGACGGCATGCTCCAAGGACCGCGATGATGCTACGATGCTGCAGCGGCCGCGGCGATGGCGCGACGACATGCTTCGAATGGTTGTGGTGTGTTTCGACAACCACGATGATGTTGCCACGGCATGCTTCGACAGCCGCGACGTTGGCACGACGACATACTTTGAACACCCGTAGTGTGCTTCGACGGCTGCGATGATGCCGCGACGGCATGCTCTGAGGACCGTGATGATGCTACAATGGCGCGACAGCCGCGGCGACATGCTTCGAACGGCCGTGGTGTTCTTCGACAACCACGATGATGTTGCGACAACATGCTTCGACAACCATGGTGATGCTGCGACGATGGACTTCGAATAGTTGTGGCGATGCTACAACGTCGTGCTTCAACAACCGCGGCGATGCTACGAAGGATGCCCGGCTGCTTTGATGATGCTGCAACGGCGTGTTTCATTGACGCGGTAGTGTTGTGATGACGGGCATGGCTGCTTCGATGATGATGCAATGGCGTGCTTCAATGATGTGCAACAACGTGGTTCGACGGCCGCAGTGATGCGGCGATGCCGGCCCGACTGTTCCGGTGATGCTACGATGGCAATGCATTGAAGGCTGCGGCAGCGGCGTCAAGGACGCTATATCCAAAGTAACCTTGACTCAATGAGTTTGCTTGTGTAAGTGTAGGCATAGGCATGAAAAGGATAGTCAAGAAAGGAAACAGTAACGGACGCTACTACTGGTCACGAACTCATGCCTTAGTGTGGAGAACACAGCCCGCTCCGCGCCGCATGATCGAGTTGGGTCAGACGGCGCCGGACGCGGCTGATGATGGCAAGAAATCGTCCGGCTGTTTTAGAACGTTTTCCGGTATTATTTCAGACCTGTTGCTTTGGTACGTAGTTCGAATTTTTCCTACTAATTTGTTGATAATTCCGTGAAGCACACAACCTGGTCATTCTCAGATTTGATATATTTTAGCAGAATATAATGTACATGACTACACCCTATTAGCCTAGATCAGTACTTACTTTACCTTCTAGATGGTTTTTTGTCGCAAAACCATGTGTATTGTTCGCAGGCAAGATAGTCCTACATGAAGATAATATGTTGCATGTCCTTGTTTTTCTGTATTTTGTGGGTGCGTATGGCCTTGATTGGTTTACACACCTAATAATCCATTTTCAGCATGCTATCAATGACATAGGACCTCATTGCAAGCGCTGATTTGAACTATGACATTTTTTTAATTTCTTCGTGCTATAAGTATTGTCACCTTCGTTGACGACCTCCGTCCTCTCTCAATTTGATCGCACGTGTAGTTCACCTTGCAAGCTGAAGTTGTACTTCGATTATGTATCACCTACAGGTTCGCAGGTGCATGAAATTATCAAATTACATATTCTATTTTCTTCATATAAAGTCGGATATAGAAGGATTGGCAATTTGGTATTCACGCCGGAGAAGGATGCTGATAGGCGGCAGCACAAGTTGGGCGACACCCCGCCAACGCTCTCCGACTTCCTCTCCGTGTTTCCCCACCGCCCCCTCCTTTCCCAATCTCATATGCTACATGTAAGGAATCTGGGTGGACAACACCATCTACATGTCAAGCAAGCCAGTGGATGGTCAATAAGCTGGAGCAATAGCTGTTGCCAACTCCGTGACTGTTGAAGCAGTTACTCTCTATCAGCAACTACGTAGCAGAAGGAAATTCCGGTAATCTTCTTTCAGTGGCATTTGTCGCTGAAGATCTGCAGTTGAACTCATCCGGCTTGTGCCGGTTCCTTTGCCTTCTCTGCATGTATGCATTTGGTTTAATTTGCATGTACTGTTTATACTTGGATTTAATCATGTAAGTGTATGTTTATTTTTTTTTTTGAAAATTTCGCTAGCTGCTGGCCATGTTATCAATACCGGTGACAAAGTTGGAGGTTCACTCCAAGTTGGATCTCTTTGTTCTTGCCATTCCTTTATCATGCAGAGCAGATGTTGTTGTCAGACCCTGTGAGCCATGCAATAACTGGTTCAGGTAATGAGGTCCTTCTCTCCTGTCATTTGAATTAATTTATCCAGTTTTCCTTAAGGAAAGCACACGGTCTGAGATCACGAGAAGACACATTGTTGAAGAAATTAATTGTAATATGTTACTCTTTTCAGGAAAGCTTGCTGCCATTTGAGTATTTTTGGAAGAAGCTAATGCAGAATAGCAAGGACATCGTTTTTCTTTTGGACACGGTACATGCAGATCGGTGCACCCCTTTGATGCTAATGTATGGTTTAGGAATTCACATCTCTATCTTTGTGACTACCACTGCCAGGCATAACATTGCCGCTTTGTCCGAGAATGTGCCAGGAAAGCACATGCAACCTCCTGACCATCATCTCATATATACTCTGGAAGGCAAATTTATCCAAGAATATGCAACTAAACCACTTTGTTTGTATTTAGGGACCATTCAAAGCACTTTGATTAGCTTGAGAAGATTACCTGGTCAATGTTTTGTGAGTACGAAACATGTTTAATTTACTTGATCTGGATTTTGTTTCAGTTAAGAGAGAAATACTCTTTTGGAATTGTTGTCAGAATTCCTATGGTAGCAGTTTCGTTACTGCTCAACGGATTATCTTAGTACAATCTTGACACCATTTGATTAGTATTTGAAAGCACCTTCCGTGATGACAATTTTGTACAAAATTATGAAATCTGTATATGGAATTCACGTCCCAATATGTTTGAGATTTTATTTTATATATTATTTTTAATGTATAACTAATCCACATATTCTCCTTCCTGTGCAAAGCAATAGCTGAGATGTTTGTAACTTTGTATATTTATATGATATGGTAATAATTCTTTGTGGTTTTGTTTGTGCAAAACAACACAAATAGAAAACGGCGCGGCAAAGCGCGCTTTTCCTTCTAGTATATTATGATGTTTCAATAACTTATGCATATCATGCGGCTTATGGTTGTGTTGTGGACAAATACCACGTTAAAATTGCTTCCCCAATAATCGCCTCACGCCACTTGAGTTTCTTTCTTTATGTCACCATGTTATATTAGATTTATCTAACTTCAGCTCAAAAAAAATTCAAACTTACCGTTCTTTGATTGAATTCATAGGAAGATATCAACTATAGTGAAAGGCCTAGTCCGAAAGTACAAACAAGGGTTGTCATGGCAATAATTGTCCCAGTGACAAAAACTCCAATGTACTAAATAATTAACGGGTTTGCTATTTCATATCTATATGTGAAATAGTTACCTCATATCTAAGAGCAACTCTAACGCGTCGACCCATTTCGTCCGCGCGCGTCCGTTTGGGTTGCGGCGGACAGAAAAGTCAGCCCAACGCACCGACCCAAACGGAAGCGCGTCCGCTTTTCGTCCGCCTGCCGACCCATTCCCGGCCCATTTTGAGCCTCATTTGCGTCGGCGCGGACACGAGACGGACGCGCGCGGCGCCCGCCTACTCCTCCTCCTGGCCCGCTAGTCGGTGGCACACTGGCCATCCTCTTCCACCCCATATCGGCAGCAAACCCTCGCCCGCCTCCACCGCGTTGTCGCCGCCGCCCATTTGCCAGTGCCGACACACATCCCCCCAATGTCGCCACCTCGCCGCCACCACCGTCTCACCGCTGGGGCACCGAAGCTTCCGGCCCCACCTCCCGACGCCACCGCGAGCTGGAAGCCGCCTCGCCGCCCCCAGCGCCCCGACGCCGGCACGCTCGTCGGACGTCTCAAGCCCAGCCACCTGGTCCAAGGGAGGCACGCGTCTCTTCGCCGGCCAGCTCCTTCGTCGACGCCCGCAAACTGTTCGACAGTTTGCAAGGTACAAAATGGATTCCGCCGACGAGTTCTTTTTCCACAATTTCCTTTGCGACTCCGACGATTCCTCGTCCAATGATGAGGAGGAGATCTTGGCTGCCGTGTTGGTCCATCACCACCTTAATAGCCAGCAGTCGTTGTTCCGTGGCTCGATCCCGGGACACCTTCCGGCGTTGAATCGCAATCGAGAGAACGACCATTTCCTTCTTTGGAAGGACTACTTTGACACAACCAACCCGCTGTTCAAACATCAAAAATTCCGGCGGTGTTTCCGTATGGCTAGGCATGTTTTCAACCATAATAGAGAGGGGGTGGTCGGATACGATGACTATTTCGAGTGCAAAGAGGATGCCCTTGGAAAGATTGGCTTCTCTTCTTATCAGAAATGCACTGCAGCCACCCGGATGCTTGCATATGGAGTGCCCGGTGGTCTCATTGATGAGTACGTCCGTATGAGCGAGTCTACATGTCTAGACTCCATGTATAAGTTCTGCAAGGTTGTGATTGTTGTGTTTGGCCCTGAGTACTTGAGCGAGCCGACTCCTCAAGATACAACCCGCTTGTTGGCGATGAATGCCAGCAGGGGCTTCCCAGGGATGCTTGGCAGCATAGACTGCATGCACTGGGAGTGGAAGAACTGCCATTTTGCTTGGTAAGGGCAGTATAAGGGCCATGTCAGGGCTTGCACTGTCATACTTGAGGCCGTGGCCTCACAAGATCTCTGGATCTGACACTATTTCTTCGGCATGGCCTGATCACACAATGATTGTTGGGAACGTTGCATAGAAAACAAAAAAATTATACGCACACGCAAGATCTATCCATGGAGATGCATAGCTACGAAGGGGGGAAGAGCATCTACAGACCCTTGTAGATCGCTAAGCGGAAGCGTTTATCAACGCGGTTGATGTAGTCGTACACCTTCACGATCCGTCCCGATCAAGTACCGAACGTACGGCACCTCTGCGTTCAGCACACGTTCAGCTCGATGACGTCCTCGCCTTCTCGATCCAACAAGAGAGGCGAAGTAGTAGATGAGTTCCGGCAGCACGACGGCGTGGTGACGGTGGTGGTGAAACTATCCACAGGGCTTCGCCAAGCACAACAGACGTGGATGGAGGAGGAACTAGAATTAGAGGGAGACGGGGCGCCGCACACGGCTTGGGGATCATGGTGTGTGTTGCCCCTCTCCCTCCTCTCATATATATAGGTGGGGGGAGGAGGGGAGGCAGCCTAGGGCGCCCAAAGGGGGACGCCAGCCAGCCCTAGGGCGCCTGCCCTAGGCGCCCCCCTTTCCTTCCTAGGGGGTGGAGGAGAAGGCAGGAGGGGGGCCGACAGCTCCCTTGCCTTAGGCGCCCCTCCTTTCCTTCCCAAGAGGGCCGGCGGCCAGGTAGAGGGCACGCCAGCCTCTTGTGGGCTGGTGTGTTCCTCCCCTTGGCTCATTAGGCCCATAAACTCCCCGTAGGTCTCCCGGAACCCCTTCTGGTGATCCGATGAATACTCGGTGCATTCCGAAACCTTTCCGGAGACCAAATAGTATCGTCCTATATATCAATCTTTATGTCCGGACCATTCTGGAGCTCCTCGTCATGTCCGTGATCTCATCCGGGACTCCGAACAACATTTGGTCACGAATTCACATAACTCATGTAATACTATATCGTCAACGAACGTTAAGCGTGCGGACCCTACGGGTTCGAGAATGATGTAGACATGACCGAGACGCTTCTTCGGTCAATAACCAATAGCGAGACCTAGATGCCCATATTGGTTCCTACATATTCTACGAAGATCTTTATCGGTCGAACCTTTATGACAACATATGTAATTCCCTTTGTCTGTCGGTATGTTACTTACCCGAGATTCGATCGTCGGTATCTCCATACCTAGTTCAATCTCGTTACCGGCAAGTCTCTTTACTCATTCCATAATACATCATCTCGTAACTAACTCCTTAGTCACTTTGCTTGCAAGCTTCTTGTGATGTTGTATTACCGAGAGGGCCCAGAGATACCTCTCCGATACACGGAGTGACAAATCCCAATCTTGATCCATGGCAACTCAACAGACACCTTCGGAGATTCCTGTAGAGCATCTTTATGATCACCCAGTTACGTTGTGACGTTTGATAGCAGACAAGGTATTCCTCCGGTATCCGGGAGTTGCATGATCTCATGGTTGAAGGAATATGTATCTAACATGAAGAAAGCACTAGCAATAAACTGAACGATCATATGCTAAGCTAACGGATGGGTCTTGTCCATCACATCATTCTCCTAATGATGTGATCCCGTTATCAAGTGACAACACATGTCTATGGTTAGGAAACCTTAACCATCTTTTGATCAACGAGCTAGTCTAGTAGAGGCTCACTAGGGACACGGTATTTGTTTATGTATCCACAAATGTATTTAAGTTTCCGGTCAATAAAATTCTAGCATGAATAATAAACCTTTATCATGATTAAGGAAATATAATAATAACCACTTTATTATTGCCTCTAGGGCATATTTCCAATAGTCTCTCACTTGCACTAGAGTCAATAATCTAGATTACATAGTAATGAATCTAACACCCATGGAGTCTTGGTGCTGATCATGTTTTTCCCGCCGAAGAGGTTTAGTCAACGGGTCTGCCACATTCAGATCTGTATGTAATTTGAAAATTTCTTTGTCTCCATCCTTGGCCTTTTCACGAATGGAGTTGAAGCGTCTCTTGATGTGTTTCGTTCTCTTGTGAAACCTGGATTCCTTCGCTAAGGCAATTGCTCCAGTGTTGTCACAAAAGATTATCATTGGACCCGATGCACTGGGTATTACATCCAGATCGGATATGAACTCCTTCATCCAGACTCCTTCATGCGCTGCTTCCGAAGCAGCTATGTACTCCGCTTCACACGTAGATCACGCCACGACGCTCTTCTTGGAACTGCACCAACTGACTTTCCACCATTCAATATAAATACGTATTCGTTTTGTGACTTAGAGTCATCTGGATTTGTGTCGAAGCTAGCATCGACGTAACCTTTTACGATGAGCTCTTTGTCACCTCCATAAACGAGAAACGTATCCTTTGTCCTTTTCAGGTACTTCAGGATGTTCTTGATCGCTGTCCAGTGATCCACTCCTGGATTACTTTGGTACCTCCCTGCCAAACTTATGGCAAGGCACACATCAGGTCTGGTACACAACATGGCATACATAATAGAACCTATGGCTGAGGCATAGGAAATGACTTTCATTTTCTCTCTATCTTCTACCATGGTCGGACTTTGAGTCTGACTCAATTTCACACCTTGCAACACAGGCAAGAACCCTTTCTTTGACTGGTCCATTTTGAACTTCTTTAGAACTTTGTCAAGGTATGTGCTTTGTGAAAGTCCTATTAAGCGTCTCGATCTATCCCTATAGATCTTGATGCCCAATATATAAGCAGCTTCACCGAGGTCTTTCATTGAAAAATTCTTATTCAAGTATCCTTTTATGCTATCCAGAAATTCTATATCATTTCCAATCAACAATATGTCATCCACATATAATATCAGAAATGCTACAGAGCTCCCACTCACTTTCTTGTAAATACAGGCTTCACCATAAGTCTGTATAAAACCATATGCTTTGATCACCTCATCAAAGCATATATTCCAACTCCGAGATGCTTGCACCAGTCCATAGATGGATCGTTGGAGCTTGCACACTTTGTTAGCACCTTTAGGATCGACAAAACCTTCTGGTTGCATCATATACAACTCTTCTTTAAGAAATCCGTTAAGGAATGCAGTTTTGATGTCCATTTGCCAGATTTCATAATCATAAAATGCGGTAATTGCTAACATGATTCGGACAGACTTAAGCATCGCTACGGGTGAGAAAGTATCATCGTAGTCAACCCCTTGAACTTGTCAAAAACCTTTTGCTACAAGTCGAGCTTTGTAGACAGTGATATTACCATCAACGTCCGTCTTCCTCTTGAAGATCCATTTATTTTCAATGGCTTGACGATCATCGGGCAAGTCCACCAAAGTCCACACTTTGTTCTCATACATGGATCCTATCTCAGATTTCATGGCCTCAAGCCATTTGTCGGAATCCGGGCTCATCATAGCTTCTTCATAGTTTGTAGGTTCGCCGTTGTCTAACAACATGACTTCCAGGACAGGATTACTGTACTACTCTGGTGCGGAATGTGTTCTGGTCGACCTACAAGGTTCAGTAGTAGCTTGATCCAAAGTTTCATGATCATCATCATTAGCTTCCTTTCTAGTTGGTGTAGGCATCACAGGAACGGTTTTCTCTGATGTGCTACTTTCCAATTCGAGAGAAGGTACAATTACCTCATCAAGTTCTACTTTCCTCCCACTCACTTCTTTCGAGAGAAACTCCTTCTCTAGAAATGACCCATTCTTAGCAACAAAGATCTTGCCTTCAGATCTGTGGTACAAGGTGTACCCAATAGTTTCCTTAGGGTATCCTATGAAGACGCACTTCTCCGTTTTGGGTTCGAGCTTATCAGGATGAAGCCTTTTGACATAAGCGTCGCATCCCCAAACTTTAAGAAACGACAGCTTAGGTTTCTTGCCAAACCATAGTTCATACGGTGTCGTCTCAACGGATTTAGACGGTGCCCTATTTAAAGTGAATACGGCTGTCTCTAATGCATAACCCCAAAACGATAAGGGCAAATCGGTAAGAGACATCATAGAACGCACCATATCTAATAAAGTACGGTTACGATGTTCAGACTCACCATTACACTGTGGTGTTCCAGGTGGCGTGAGTTGTGAAACAATTCCACACTGTTTTAAATGAAGGCCAAACTCGTAACTCAAATATTCGCCTCCGCGATCAGATCGTAGAAACTTTTTTTTCTTGTTACGATGATTCTCCACTTCACTCTGAAATTCTTTGAACTTTTCAAATGTTTCAGATTTGTGTTTCATCAAGTAGATATACCCATACCTACTTAAATCATCTGTGAAGCTTAGAAAATAACGATACCCGCCGCGTGCCTCAACACTCTTCGGACCGCATACATCGGTATGTATTATTTCGAATAAGTCATTAGCTCACTCCATTGTTCCGGAGAACGGAGTTTTAGTCATCTTACCCATGAGGCATGGTTCGCAAGTATCAAATGATTCATAATCAAGTGATTCCAAAAGTCCATCCGCATGGGGTTTCTTCATGCGCTTTACACCAATATGACTTTGATACGTCCATTTTGCATCATGTTTTCCTACTATTATTTATAATGTTTTTATGCATAATAATGCTTTATGGAGTAATTCTAATGCCTTTTCTATCATAATATGCAAGGTTTACACAAAGAGGGAGAATGCCGGCAGCTGGAATTCTGGGCCTGAAAAGGCTATGTCAGAGTTACCTATTCTGCACATCTCCAAATGAGCTGAAAATTTACGGAGAATTATTTTGGAATATATAAAAAAATACTGGAGCAAATAACTACCGGAGGGGGGCCACCTGGTGAGCACAAGACACCAGGGCGCGCTAGGCCCCCCGGGCACGCCCTGGTGGGTTGTGCTCAGCCCAGCCCACCTCTGGTTCCCATCTTCTCGTATATAGGTCATTTTGACCTAGAAAAAATCAGGAGGGGACTTTCGGGATGAAGCACCACCGTCTCAAGGCGGAACTTGGGCAGGAGCACTTTTGCCCTCCGGCGAAGCGATTCCGCCGGGGGAACTTCCCTCCCGGAGGGGGAAATCGAAGCCATCATCATCACCAACAACCCTCTCATCTTTGGGAGGGCAATCTCCATCAACATCTTCAACAGCACCATCTCCTCTCAAACCCTAGTTCATCTCTTGTGTTCAATCTTTGTACCGGAACCTCAGATTGGTACCTGTGGGTGACTAGTAGTGTTGATTATATCTTGTAGTTGATTACTATATGGTTTATTTGGTGGAAGATTATATGTTCAGATCCATTATGCTATTTAATACCCCTCTGATCTTGAGCATGATTATCATTTGTGAGTAGTTACTTTTGTTCTTGAGGTCACGGGAGAAGTCATGTTGCAAGTAATCATGTGAATTTCATATGTGTTTGATATTTTGATGATATGTATGTTGTGATTCCCTTAGTGGTGTCATGTGAACGTCGACTACATGGCACTTCACCATATGTGGGACTAAGGGAATGCATTGTGGAGTAGTTATTAGATAATGGGTTGCTAGAGTGACAGAAGCTTAAACCCTAATTTATGCGCTACTTCATAAGGGACCGATTTGGATCCAAAAGTTTAATGTTATGGTTAGATTTTATCTTAATACTTTTCTCGTAGTTGCGGATGCTTGCGAGGGGGTTAATCATAAGTAGGAGGTTTGTTCAAGTAAGAACAGCACCTAAGCACCGGTCCACCCACATATCAAATTATCAAAGTAGCGAACACGAATCAAACCAACATGATGAAAGTGACATGGTGAAATTCCCGTGTACCCTCAAGAACGCTTTGCTTATCATAAGAGACCATTTTGGCATGTTCTGTGCCACAAAAGGATTGGACTACCTTGCTGCACTTTATTTACAGTTACCGTTATTTGTCCGTTACAAATGATCTTGCTATCAAACTACCTATTACCGACTATTTCAATGCTTGCAGAAAATACCTTGCTGAAAACCACTTGTCATTTCCTTCTGCTCCTCGTTGGGTTCGACACTCTTACTTATCGAAAGGACTATGATTGATCCCCTATACTTGTGGGTCATCAAGACTCTTTTCTGGTGCCGTTGCCGGGGAGTGAAGCGCTCTTGGTAAGTGAAAATTGGTAAGGTAAAATTTATACTACATGCTGAAATTTATTTCACTTGTTACTATGGAGAACCATCCTTTGAGGGGTTTGTTCGGGGTATCTTCACCTTGACCGGAAGCACAATTAGTTGCCCCTCAACCTGCTGCACCTACTAAAAATATTGGTTATAAATTCCTTCAGGTATGATAGAACAACTGCTAGCTAATCCTTATGCAGGAATTGGAACTGAACATCCTGATATGCACTTGATATATGTGGATGAAATTTGTGGATTATTTAAGCTTGCAGGTTTATACGGAGATGAAGCTAAGAAGAAGGTTTTCCCTTTATCTTTGAAGGGAAAAGCATTGACATGGTATAGGCTATGCGATGATATTGGATCTTGGAACTGGAATCGATTGAAATTGGAATTTCACCAAAAAAATTATCCTATGCATCTAGTTCATCATGATCGAAATTATATATATAATTTTTGGCCTCATGAAGGAGAAAGTATCGATCTAGCTTGGGGGAGGCTTAATTCAATGTTATATTCATGCCCCAATCATGAGCTCTCTAGAGAAATTATTATTCAGAATTTTTGTGCTTGGCTTTCTCATGATGATCGATCCATGCTCGATACTTCTTGTACTCGTTCTTTTATGAAGAAGACTATTGAATTCAGGTGGGATCTTTTAGAAAGAATTAAATGCACTCTGAAGATTGGGAACTCAATGAAGGTAAAGAGTCAGGTATTAAGCTTGAATTTGATTGTGTTAAATCTTTTATGAATACCGATGCTTTTCACAAGTTTAGCACTAAATATGGACTTGACTCTGAGATAGTGGCCTCTTTTTGTGAATCTTTTGCTACTCATGTTGATCTCCCTAAGGAGAAGTGGTTTAAATATCACCCCCCTATTAAAGAAGAAATTAAAGAACCGGTCATAGTCAAAGATGAAACTATTATTTACAATGTTGATCCAGTTGTGCCCACTGCTTATATTGAAAAACCACCTTTCCCTGTTAGGATAAAGGAACATGCTAAGGTTTCAACTGTGGTTCGCAAAAGTAATATTAAAGCACCTAAACCTGCTGAACAAATTAAAGTAGAACCTAGTGTTGCTATGGTTAAAGATCTCCTGGTAGAAAATATTGATGGGCATGTTATTTACTTCTGCGATGAAGCTGCTAGAATTGCTAAACCTGATGAAAAAGATAAACATAGACCTGTTGTTGGCATGCCTGTTGTCTCAGTTAAAATAGGAGATCATTGTTATCATGGTTTATGTGACTTAGGTGCTAGCATGAGTGCTATTCCGTTTACCTTATACCAAGAAATTATGAATGACATAGCACCCGCTGAAATGGAAGACATAGATGTTACTATTAAACTTGCTAATAGAGACACCATCACACCACTTGGGATTGTTAGAGATGTTGAAGTCTTGTGTGGGAAAATAAAATACCCTACTGATTTTCTAGTTCTTGGTTCCCCACAAGACGACTTTTGTCCCATTATCTTTGGTAGACCTTTCTTGAACACCGTTAATGCTAAAATAGATTGCGAAAAACAAACTATCGGTGTTAGCTTTGGTGATGAGTCTCATGAGTTTAATTTCTCCAAGTTTTGTAGACAACCTCATAAGAAAGAATTACCTAGTAAGGATGAAATAATTGGTCTTGCTTCTATTGCCGTGCCTCCTATTGATCCACTAGAACAATATTTGCTAGACCATGAAAATTATATGCATATGCATGAAAGAAATGAAATAGATAAAAAATTCTTTGAACAATGATCTCTCCTCAAACACAATTTGCTTATTGAAACTCTAGGAGGTCCTCCTCCACCTAAAGGTGATCCTGTGTTTGAATTAAAACAATTTCCAAACACTTTGAAATATGCTTATCTCGATGAGCAAAAGATATATCCTGTTATTATTAGTTCTAACCTTTCAGAGCATGAAGAAGAGAGATTATTAATTTTTTTGAAGAAGCACCATGCTGCTATCGGATATACTCTTGATGATCTTAAGGGCATTAGTCCCACTCTCTTGCAGCACAAGATTAATATGGAAGCTGATGCTAAACCCGTTGTTGATCATCAACGATGTTTGAATCTTAAGATGAAAGAAGTGGTAAGAACTGAAATATTAAAGCTTCTGGAAGCAGGTATAATCTATCCCATAGCTGATAGTAGATGGGTAAGTCCCGTTCATTGTGTCCCTAAGAAGGGAGGTATCACTGTTGTTCCTAATGATAAAATGAACTTCTTCCATAATGAATTGTTACTGGCTATAGAATGGTAATTGATTTTAGAAAATTAAATAAAGCAACTAAAAAAGATCATTACCCTTTGCCTTTTATTGATCAAATGTTGGAAAGATTATCTAAGCACACACACTTATGTTTTCTTGATGGATATTCTGGTTTTTCTTAAATACCTATTACACAACCTGATCAAGAGAAAACCACCTTTGCTTGCCCTTTTGGAACTTATGCTTATAGACGTATGCCTTTTGGTTTATGCAATGCACCTGCTACCTTTCAAAGATGTATGACTGCTATATTCTCTGATTTTTGTGAAAAGATTGTTGAGGCTTTCATGGATGATTTTTCTGTTTATGGAACTTCTTTTGATGATTGCTTGAGCAACCTTGATCGAGTTTTGCAGAGATGTGAGCAAACTAATCTTGTCTTGAATTGGGAGAAGTGCCACTTTATGGTTAATGAAGGTATTGTCTTGGGGCACAAAATTTCTGAACGAGGTATTGAGGTGGATAAAGCTAAAGTTGATGCAAGTGAGAAAATGCCATGTCCTAAAGATACTAAAGGTATTCGTAGTTTCCTTGGACATGCTGGTTTCTATAGGAGGTTTATTAAAGACTTCTCTAAAATTACTAGGCCTCTTACAAATCATTTACAAAAGGATGTTCCATTTGTTTTTTATGATGATTGTGTATAAGCCTTTGAAACACTTAAGAAAGCCTTAACTTCTGCACCTATCGTTCAACCACCTGATTGGAACTTGCCTTTTGAAATTATGTGTGATGCTAGTGAGTATGATGTTGGTGCTGTTCTCGGACAAAGAGTTGATAAGAAATTGAATGTAATTCATTATGCTAGCAAAACTCTGGACAGAGCCCAAAGAAATTATGCTACTACTGAAAAGGAATTTTTAGCAGTTGTGTTTGCTTGTGACAAATTCTGATCTTATATTGTTGATTCCAAAGTAATTGTTCACACTGATCATGCTGCTATTAAATATCTTATGGAAAAGAAAGTTGCTAAACCTAGACTCATTAGGTGGGTTCTTTTGCTACAAGAATTTGATTTACATATTACTGATAGAAAAGGAGCTGAGAACCCCGTAGCTGATAACTTGTCTAGGTTAAAGAATATTTTTGATAACCCACTACCTATAGATGATAGCTTTCCGGATGAACAACTAGCTGCAATAAATGTTTCTCATAATACTCCTTAGTATGCTAACTATGCTAATTATATTGTTTCTAAATACATACCACCTAGTTTCACATACCAACAAAAGAAAAAATTCTTCTATGATTTAAGACATTACTTTTGGGATGACCCACATCTTTATAAAGAAGGAGTAGATGGTATTATTAGACGTTGTGTACCTGAGCATGAACAGGAACAAATCCTACGAAAATGTCACTCCGAAGCTTATGGAGGGCATCATGCGGGAGATAGAACTGCTCACAAGGTATTGCAAGCTGGTTTTTATTGGCCTACTCTCTTCAAGGATGCCCGTAAGTTTGTTTTATCTTGTGATGAATGTCAAAGAATTGGTAACATCGGTAAGCGTCAAGAAATGCCTATGAAATATTCAATTGTTGTTGAACCATTTGATGTTTGGGGTTTTGATTATATGGGACATTTTCCTTTCTCTAATGGGTATAAATATATTTTGGATGCTGTTGATTTTGTTACTAAGTGGGTAGAAGCTATTCCAACTAGTAGTGCTGATCATAACACTTCCATTAAAATGCTTAAAGAAGTCATTTTCCCAAGGTTTGGAGTCCCTAGATATTTAATGACTGATGGTGGTTCACACTTTATTCATGGTGCTTTCCGTAAAATGCTTGCTAAATATGATGTTAACCATAGAATTGCATCACCCTATCATCCGCAATCTAGTGGTCAAGTTGAATTTAGCAATAGAGAAATAAAACTAATGTTACAAAAAACTGTTAATAGGTCATGAAAGAATTGGTCTAAGAAATTGGATGATGCACTTTGGGCCTACAGAACAGCATATAAAAATCCTATGGGTATGTCTCCCTATAAAATGGTTTATGGAAAAGCTTGCCATTTGCTTCTAGAGTTAGAACATAAAGCTTATTGGGCAATTAAAGAACTCAACTATGGTTTCAAACTTTCCGGTGAAAGTGGTTATTTGATATTAGCTCATTAGATGAATGGAGAACCCAAGCTTATGAAAATGCCAAATTATTTAAAGAAAAAGTTAAAAGATGGCATGACAAAAGAATCCAAAAGCGGGAATTCAAAGTTGGAGAATATGTTCTTTTGTACAACTCTCGTTTTAGATTCTTTGTAGGAAGCCTTCTCTCTAAATTGGAAGGACCATATATTATCGAGGAGGTTTATCGCTCTGGAGCTATCAAGATAAATAATGCCGAAGGTACTAACCCGAAGGTGGTTGATGGGCAAAGAATTAAACACTATATCTCAGGTACGCCTATTAATGTTGAAAGCAATATTATTCAAACCATGACACCGGAGGAACACATAAAAGAAACCATCCGGAACACTCCAAAATCCTGAAAAAGAGGAGGTACGTGATACAATAAGTAAACGGACTCCAAAAAATCCGCAAAAATATTTTTTGTCAATTTTGGAATGTTACAAAAATTATGAAAATAATAAACAACCAGGAAGGCAACCGAGGAGGGCACAAGACACCAGAGCGCGCCTGCCTTGCCTGGCACGCCCAGGTGGGTTATACCCACCTCGGGAACCTTCTCGACTCCGTTTTCCTCTCATTTGCTTGTTTCCCAAGATAAAAAATCTTTATATACCCCCCGAATGTATTGACCACCGTATCACGGAGAAATCTTCTATTCTTCTTTCGTGCTATTTTTCTAGCAGATCTGAAAATATGTCATCTCAAGATTCAGAGGAAGAGTGCCTTGTTTCTTACCAGCCTCTGGACCTAAATATCTTCAAGGATACTTTTCCCTATGTATGGTTCACTCATGAGGAGGACGAAGCCAAATCTATCCCTCCTCGTTTCCTGCAAGAAAGTAAGGAAGCGTTATGCAAGAGGATATTAAAGCTCGAGCTGGAGAATGATGATCTGAGGGAAAATAACTTTAGCCTTCGACGCAAGCTAGATAAACTTACTACCTCATCACCACCATCATCATCATCTTCCCCAACAAAGAAGACTTGAGTTCATGGTATGGGCACTCCCCTTGGCTTGTGCCAAGCTTGGGGGAGGTGCCCCGGTATTATATCACCGCCACTATCTTTGCCTTTATCTATTTTAGTTCGATCTTTAGTTATCCCATGATTTAGTTGAATAAAAGTTAGCTCGATCTATTTTCGAGTGCTTGCTTAGTGATCTATCTATCTATGTAATCGTGTGCGAGATATATAATAAAGAGTAGTTTGAGTTTTGTTTCTTTACTCTTATGTTTCAATAAAAAGAAGGAAAATAAATGAAAAAGATCATATGCTAATCTTATGGTAAGTAATGACATCACATAAGGAAAAGTATAAGTGGTAAAATTTATTGGAGATTGACAAACATAGCATTGGTCAATAATGCAATTCATGAAAGAATTAATAAGGGAAGAGAAGATTCACATGCAAATACACTATCTTGGACATCTTTTATGATTGTGAGCCCCCATTAAATATTATATGTCAAAATTATTGACATTGGACAAGGAAGACAACCTAATGATTTATGTTTGTTCATATTCACATAGAAGTTATATTGTCATAGATCCTTCAACATGTGGTGCTTGCTCAATATCTTTGCTAGCCAAAAACTCCGCACTAAGTAGGGATACTACTTGTGCATCCAAAAACCCTTAAACCCAAAATCTTATTTCGAGAGTCCACCATACCTACCTATGGATTGAGTAAGATCCTTCAAGTAAGTTTTCATCGGTGCAATAAGGCAATAAAAATTTGCCTCTAAATGTGTTGGATCATTTAGTGTAAGAGAAAATTGAGCGTTGTATGAACTTGTGATGGCAAAATAATAAAAGCGACGGACTGCATAACAAAGGTTGCTATCATAAGGGGCAATACAACGTGATGTTATTTTGCATTAAGGGATTTGGCATACAAACAAAAGGCGCATGGCAACCTCTGCTTCCCTCTGCGAAGGGCCTATCTTTTACTTTTATGTATTTACTTTTATGCAAGAGTCAAAGTATTCTTCCCTATTCCTTTTATTTTTCTCTTTTTGCAAGCATCATGTGGTGAGGAAAGATCTAGGCACATATATCCAGTTGGATATGAGTGAGCATGAGTTATTATTGTTGACATCACCCCTGAGGTGAATACGTTGGGAGGCGAAACTATAAGCCCCTATCTTTCTATGTGTCCGGTTGAAACTTTTTGTTCATGGGTATGCTGTGAGTGTTAGCAATCATAGAAGGTTACACTACTGCAGGATGCTGCTAACGCGACACTACGATCAGAGACCCTTTGACGAAACAGTGTGTGATGCATTAATCGCAAATGGTGATGTAAAATAACCGTAAAAAAGATGCAAAACATTTGCGATGAAGGATACATCAAACATGGTTCAGATTTTAGTTGCGTGTGCGATGAGGGGCATACGGTTCATTTCATTGAATTGTTTGCGATGAGGCAGAACAAAAGAAACGGGCAGCCAGATGAAGGCATGTGCGATATACGGCATACAGTTCACTCGGATAAACTATTTGTGATGAGGCAGAACAACAGAAACGGGCAGCCAGATGAAGGTGTGTGCGATATACGGCATACAGTTCACTCGGATGAACTGTTTGCGTTGACCCAAGAGAACAGAAATGGTTCAACTTAACAAGATGTGTGTGATACGCGGCAAACAGGTCTGTAATCGGAAACGTGTGGGAAGACCGATAACAACACAGACGATTCCTGTTAACAAGCCGTGTGTGTTGTGAGCAAACGATTGCTGGTATACAATTGTCAGTGATTGATGAAATCATCACCGATGGGTTCCATTGTTTAGTCCGTGTGCGATGTGATTTGCTCTGTCTACAGAGCATCAACATCTATACTTAAAAAGACAGCATTGCAAAACCAAATTAAGCATACAATTACACAAGTGACTACACACATAACATTTCCACACACCAAAGTAAGCAATTACATGCATACTAAACTAGGAGAAACGAGCATCTAATCATCTACTTCTTGTTGCGACGACGCTTGCCATTGCTCTACTTTCGGCTGGATTCCTAGCCATTTTGGGGAAGGAGGCACTTCCTCATGACAATTATCTGCCTGTACATCTCGTAGCTCGTGTACGCCTCCTTGGCTGCGTACACGACGTGAGCTTTGTCGAGTTTCTCCATCCAGGCCAAGTGCCAGGCACGCTTGTCCTTGTTGCAGGAATCCTTCATGTCTCTGTAGTAGGGATCTGTGACGACCCCGGCTTAATCGTGCGCTAACCATACACACAAATGCACATGATCAAGCCTAAGGACTCACTTGAAGATATCACAACACAACTCTAAAACATAAATAAAGTCATACAAGCTTTATATTACAAGCCAGGGGCCTCGAGGGCTCGAATACATAAGCTCGCATACAAGCGTCAGCGGAAGCATCAGATATCTGAGTACAGATATAAAAAGAAAGACAGAATAAGCCTTTAAGAAGGCGGGGCAAAACAAAACACTACGATCGAAAGGCGCAGGCCTCCTGCCTGGGACCCTCCGATCCTACTCCTGGTCGTTGGCAAACTCGTAGTAGTAGCCACCCTTTGGGTGGTAGTAGTAGTCGTCGGCGGGGGCAGCTGGCTTCGGGGCTCCGTCGTCTGGTTGCATCAAAGGGAAAGGGGAAAAAGAGGAAGCAAAGCAACCGTGAGTACTTATCCGAAGTACTCAGCAAGCAAGGATCTACACTACATATGCAACATTTTTAAAGGAAGGCTGTATATGTGGACTGGGCTGCAGAAATGCCAGAATAGAGAGAGATGGCCTAGTCCTATCGAAGACTAGCATCTTTAGCATCTTCAGCGGTCTTACAGCATTAGAAGAGTGCAGATTAGCATAATGTAAAGTAATAGTAGTGTCATCAACCTCGCCCAGAGATCCTTTCTCGACTCCCTGCGAGAAAGCAATCCTAGAGCCATACTATCCAGTTATCATCTCAAGTATCCAGGTTCTAGTTATACCGATCGGGATACAACTCCGAGTGTCCGTTACCGTAGGACAGGCTATCGATAGATTAGTTCTTCCCTGCAGGGGTGCACCAACTTACCCACCACGCTCGCTTAACTCCGGCCGGACACACTTTACTGGGTCATGCCCGGCCTCGGCCAAACGACACGCCGCAACCCGACCGAAAATTTAACAGAGAGGTCAGCATGTCGGACTAAACCTATGCACCCGGGGGTCTTGGGCCTTCGCCCCGGGAACTCCTGCACATTGCGTACGCGGCCGGTGAGTAGACCTAGCCCCCCTTATACAAGCGCAGGGCGTTACCATTCCAACCCAGCGCACGCCGCTCAGTCGGATGACATCTATTAAGCTTTGGCTAATGCATACGACGCAGAATGCCCATACTATGTCCACGTGATGGTTAGTGCTATCAGGCCAGAGGCCCCTCGGATCAAATATCCAAACCATTGGTGGATTAGGAGCACGCGGTAACGAGTAGAGACTCACGATCGATGTGACCCCGTCGCCCCGTCTCGAGGACTTGCGGCAAGGGCTAAGAATGCCCGACCACGCCTCGTAATTATCTCACAGGCACCCTCCAGGTCAACCCGACTCCACATCTCTCGTAATTAAGCTCGCGCGGGTACCCCTCAGGTCCGACCCGTCTTTTGTAACAAGGTTTAGTGTAAATTCATAGTAACCATAGTAACCGTGTGTCTAACACCAAGGGGAACCCTGAGGAATCACCCTAGAAGGAATTCCACCTGATGTTATCGTCAAGGTGAACGAAGGAGGAATCACCCTCGAGGTCCACTCTTGAGGAGTTGCACGACAGTGTCGTTATCGGGAGTGGAGAAGGAGGAATCACCCTCGATGACCACAACCGATGAGCTAACCTACAAGGTTAACATCAGAAGTGCTGATGAGGTATCACCCTCGGCACTCGATAGTAACCCAGTAGTGTCGAGTAACTAAGGGGGAAGTGATGTGCGGTGCCTGGTCTTCGATCCCGTTGATCGGGTCTTCTGATAATCCAGCGGGGCAGTCGGGACAAAGTGGGGTCTCTGATGGGTCTCTACCCAGCCTATACTAAACAGTTTAGGAAAAGCATGTAGGTAACAACAGCAGGTTACAATAAACAGGCTATGCAGCAGAAATCGGATAACAGTAACAGCAGCAACTTCTAATGCAAGCATAAGACAGAGAAGAATAGGCGATATCGGTATGCTCAAAAAGGGGGGTGCTTGCCTGGAAGCTCTGCGGCAAGGGTCTGGTCATCTGCGATGTAGTCGTACTCCGGAGCTGCGTCGGCCTCGGGGACTACGTCGGTGTTGGGGTCTAACAAGAGAGAAGAGGGGGAGGAAACAAATAAATACACAGCAAACATATGCAACACAGAGCATGCTATGCTAACGTGCAGTGCAGGGTTGCCTAAAGATAGGTCTATGTCATTTTAGTTATTTTAGGTTTTAAGTTGGATTTAATAACCGGTACATATGCACAATTCATCTACCGAAAACGGGCAGAAAGTTACGGGTTCACCTACGTAGAGGGTTCCGACATAGAAACAGACGACACGATCAGATTCGTCTCGTCGTTCTGAGCAACTTTCATGTATAAAGTTTTTTGATCCAAGCTACAGTTTAATTTCTATGATTTTCTAAAGATTTTAGTATTTTCTGCAATTCCTGGAATTAAATTAATTCGAAAAATGCACAGTGCACAAAAAGCTAGGTGCACCCGGTGCACTGCACCTAGTGTGCATCAGAGACTGACCAGTGGGGCCAGTCAACTGCCCAGTCAGCAGTTGACTGGTCCATGGTTGACTAGTCAAAGGGCCCAGGGGACCCACACGTCAGTGTCTATTTGTTTAACAGGGTTTAAATTAATCTGATTTTGTTAATTAGTGCATGGGCCCAGGCTGTCAGTGGAACAGTTGGTTAGCAGTTAAATTAACTTTAATCCTAATGCTACAGTAGTCGGGCCCACTCGTCAGTGGGGTTAGGGGTTTGGGTTAGTGGCTAAATAGCTGGCTAATCACCTGGGCCCACCTGTCAGTGGCCCAGGGTGGTTTAAACCGTGGCGGCGCGCCGGCGGTGGCCACAGGAGCGGCGGGGTGGCTCGGGTGGCCGTCGGAAACGGGCCACAGGCCACCGTTCGAGCCGCGGGCGGGCTCATTCGGACGTGGGCGAGGCGTCGCGTCGAGCGGTGCAAGGGGCTGGAACGGGGGAGGTCCCGAGCGTCGCCGGCGACGAGCAAAAGCGGCGGTAGCTGCGGGCGAACGCGGGCGCGGGGCTACGGTGCACGACAGGGCGATCAGCGAGCGTGGGCGGATCCGCGGGGATGCACCAAGCACGGCCGCGCACTCAGGGGTAGGCTGCAGCGGCCGTGGCCGCGACGGCGAAGCGACAGGCGGCGGCCAGAGTTCGGCGAGGATGGGGTCGGGGCTGCGGGGCACTAGGAAGCGCATGCGCGTGTGCTACGTGCTCCTGGGAGCACCAGGAGCACGGTTCTAGGCTCGGGCGATGCCAACGACGGCCGTGGCCGCGTCGACGGAGCTCATCGGTGGCGGGGCGTTCGGTCAAGGTGTCGGGGTGAGCTTCTGCTACGAGGAGGGGCAGAGGGGAGAGAGACCGGACGGGGTGGCTCACCGGGCCCTGCAGATGTGATAAAGCGGGCTCGGGGAGGGCTTTCCGGAGTCGGAATCATCGGCGAGGTCGACGGCGCCCGAGGAAGAAGAAGACGGCGGTGAGGGCGATGTAGAGGCGGCGAGCTCGAGTCCGTGGACGGGGAAGACGTAGTGGGGCACAGCAGCGCTCGGGGACTCGTCGGAGAGGGGCGGGGACAGCGGTGGCCACAGTCAGCATGGCGGCGCGGCCATGGGCGCGCTCGGCGCCGTGGATCTGGAGGGGGAAAAGGGAGTGCTGTGGAGAGGGAGAGGAGAGGGGGAGAGTGCAGGCGACCAGGGGGAATGGACGGAGGGGGTTGGCCTTATCCCCTCCTGTCGGTGGCTGTCGGCGTGTTGAAGAACGGCCGGAGGAGCGAGCGGCGGCCACGGGTGCGTCGACACGCGAGGGAGAGAGAGCGGGAGGAGAGAGGGATAGGCCTGGTGGGCTGGGCCGGCCAGCTGGGCCTGCCAGGTAAGTCCCTTTTCCCTTTTCTCTGTTTAGTGTTTTTTTTCTATTTAGTTATTAACAGAGGGAGAGAAAGAATTATCTGGGCATCCTAATCACTTAGGAAAAATATGGAAAGTGTCCCATTATTTCCTTGGTGTGTTTAGACAGTGCCACAAAAAGTTTGGGTATTTTTGGAACTCAATTGAATTTTCCAAAAATAGAATAACATTTTAAAATGTTGAAATGGTGTTGTTATAATTGCTAATGCTCATCTTTGCTCAAGAGTGATGTTGTGTTCCTTAACATATAATTGTTTTGGAATATTTGCTAGAAGGTGAACATTTTTCCAGCAACTTTTGTGCAACTTGAAATTTCACTTTGAATTTGAATAGAATTCAGTGGAGGAATTTGAATTGAGATATTAGCCATTGTGATCAAGCAAGGTAAAGGAGGATGACTTGGCACTAATCATAAGGGATTACTGTAGTGTGATGCTGGTGATGTTACAGGATCGATGATGGCCTCGGTGAGGTGAACCAGTGAGTCCTTCTCATGCTCGTTGCTGCCCCAGATCTTGTATTGGCCCTGGATGTCGACAAGATTCTGGCAGGCGATGCCCAAATTCTTGAGCACCTTTACATCATTGGTGATGTCCACCATAGCGAACATGTAGTGGGGGCTGTTGACAAACCTGGCAAAACGCTCGCAAGGCCTTGTGGCCAGGCAGTAGTGGTAGACAAGGACGTGATCACGCACGCACATCTGGGCGACGGCGACCTTGGGATGAGACCCGGCACGAGCGTGGGTGTACTCGAGATCGAACCCGACCACCTTGTACTTCTCCTCAGCAAGCAACAGCTCCATGATGAGGATGGAGTGCTCCACCCAGACCGGGTTGTTGGTGTACACCACCGAGAGGTTAATTTGACATGCATGACTTATAAGTTGACAGAAGTCATATCACTTTTTTTGAAACATGTCGTAAAGTAACGCGATAGACCTTAGATTAACATGTGTTAAAAAATGGCTCATCTTGCAATTGACGATGACACATTGCAGCACTCCTGCAAGGCCCGGAGGTTAATTTGAGAACAAGTACACAGAGGTTAATTTGACATACATGACTTATAAGTTTCACAGAAATCATATCACCTTTTTTGGTAGGGAAGCTGGTCCTTGCTACTGTAGGATCCCTCTTTGCATCCTTTATTGCACACCCGGATGACCGACTGTTGCCGCCCAATGGTCAATGCCACGTCCCCCACGAATGTAGAAGCTTCCCTCCCTTGGATGAGTGGCAAACGGTTAATCCAGAAGAACTGTTTGCGATGATGTAGAACAACAGAAACGGGCAGCCAGATGAGGGTGTGTGCAATATACGGCATACAGTTCACTAGGATGAACTATGTCTGATTAGGAAACACAATAGAAACGGTTCAACTGAACAAGATGTGTGTGATACGCGGCAAACAGGTCCGTAATCAGAAATGTGTGCGAAGACCAATAATAACACAGACGATTGCTGCTAATAAGCCATGTGATTTGCTGTCTAGAGAAGAATAACATATATATATATATATATATATATATGTAACTGAAATAAACATCCAATTACATAAGTGACTAATATAGATCATTCGCACACACCTCAATAAACAATTGTATGCATTCTAAACTAGGAGAAACGATCGTCTAGTCATCTACTTCTTGTGACGCTCCCGCCGCTGCTTTGTGGCTCGATCCCTCGTCTGGGGCAGGAAGAAGACGCTCCCTCATGTCAACGATCCGCATGTACATCTCATAGCTTGTGTACGCGTCCTTGGCCGCGTACTTGACGTGTTGTTCATCCAGTCTCTCATGCCAGACACTGTGCCAGGCGTTCTTGTCCTTCTTGCTCTCATCCTTCATCTTCATGTAGTAGGGGTCGATGATGGCCGAGGCGAGGTCAACCAGGGAGTTCTGTTTGTTGTTGTCGCTGCCCCAGACCTTGTAGTGGTCCTGGATGTTGACAAGATTCTGGCATTTCAAGCCCGAAACCTTGAGCGCTTTTAGATCGTTGGTGGTGTCCACCGTAGCGAAACTATAGTTGGAGCTGTTGATAAACCTGGAGAAACGCTCGCAAGGCCCTGTGGCCAGGTGGTAGTGGTAGACGAGGACGTCATGTCGCATGCACAACTGGGCGACGACAACCTTCTGATCGTGCCTGGCACGACCGATGGTGCACTCGAGGTCGAAGCCGACCACTTGGTACTTGTCCTCGGCAAGCAACTGCTCCATAGTTTGGATGGAGCTCTCCATCGAGACCGGATCGTTCATGTACACCACCAAGAGGGCCTTCCCCCTCACGTGGGTGTCCACTACGTGATGCGTGGTGAACTGCCCACCGTTGTCGTCGTCGGCCGCTGGGAGCGCCATTGGAGCCACGGGGAGCGCCATTGGAACCGCTGGATGTCCTCTCTGTATGTGTCATTGTGGGTGTGCTTATTGTGTCGTGTGACGCGAGAGATGAAGGTAAATGGCTGCAGGAATAAATGGGGGCCGGGCGGCCTGGATTCTCGGCATGTCCGCATGGCAGTTTTTGCAGTGGGTAACTGCATCACCGCGCCGTGCCCGGCGCAACCGCATGCACACGAATGTGCGTGATTGTGCGCCGGCCCCAAACACTGGCAGCGCGCATGGATGGACGAGGGCAGAGCGCCCGGAGGGACACAAGAGCAGAGCGCGCACGGTGGGACACGAGCAGAGTGCGCCGCGGCCGCCTCAACCGCAAGCAACCACACGCATAGAGCAGTTGAACACACAGGAAATGGTCGTCTACAAGCCGGCCGACAGTTGCGTCGCTGCGTAGAGAGCGGCCGTGTGCTACTACCGCCGTCTTGGTCTATTAGTCCCCTTTATATTCTGTGCCATATTTTGACCTTAAATTTAACCAACAAAATGTTAATGCATGTTACAAAAAATATATAATTGGAAACTATGTTCAAATACGAATCCAACGATATAATCTTTGGCGACATGCATTCGTATTTTATTAGTTAAATCCTACTTATAAACAAGGACGGGGGTATAGTAGGTAATTAAATCGCAAACGTTTTTTTTATTAACCGTATGTGTCCGTGTCCTTTCGTCCTCCTCTCGCACGTCTTGTCACCCCGCTACCGCAGATGGCTTCGAGCGCAAGCTTGAGCAGCGCGCGGGGGTGTTCTTTTGGCCAAACAGTGGTGAGCCCGTTCCCGCGCAAGCTTCCCGCCCGACTTGGTGAAATCCCCCAAAATCCCAATGCTTACCAGCCTACTATATAAACCCTCATGGCCGGCGAGTCCTGTGTCGCATTTTCCCCTCCCTCCCTGTAGCTTATCTCGTCTACTTCTCCCACAATCGCCAATGGCACCGGTCCATCGTCGTCGCTCAGCCACTCCGCTGTCATCAGAGGACAGCTCCAGCTGGGAGGCTACACCGCGGTGGCGGCGCAATCCCCGGCGTAGTGTAGTTCACGTGGCATTCCTGTTGGGTGTGCGCGGAACACCCACCACACGCTCTGCCGTCGCTGCCCGTCGGCAGCTGTTGCCGGCCGCCGTTGCCGCCACACCACCGTCGAAAGCCAGGGCCATCGCCCGCTCCGCCGCCGCAGCCCGTAGGCGAGAGGTGGCCGTCGTGGCCGCCACCCCACTGCCGGCCATCGTGGCCATCACCCGCTCCTCCACCGTGGCCCGAAGGCGGCCGCCAGCCCACCGTCGACCGCCGGGATCATCACCCGCTCCGCCACCACCGCCCAAAGGCGGGAGGCAGAGGTGGAGGCCCACACGTGCATCAGCGACCTTGCGCGCTACATCGAGTTCCTGCGGGAGGAGGAGGAGCGCCTCGTCGAGCACATAAAGAGCCTTACCGCAGCCGTGGCCGCAGCACACGCCGACACAGAGGCGAGGAATTAGGAGATCTACGAGCAGTCCCGCTGCTTCAAGAGGGGTTGCCTGGAGCGGCAGAGGGCGCTCGAGGTGAGCGTCGCTGAAGGTGCAGCAGCGGAAGGCACCGTATTGCAGTTGTCCAGCTTGTTGGTTGGCTCCTCCTCCTCTTCCTCTTACTGAGCGCGCTCGGCAGAGGAGAGGCTGTCGGAAGTAGTACAAAGCCCCTCCGTAGTAGTAGTAGTATTTACCGGCTATTTTGTTCAGTTCATCTGACTATAGATGTGGTGGAACTATACAACGTACTTAAAATTAGCTAGTATATATAGTTGAACTAGCTATTTCAGTACGTGGTTGGCAAGGTCGGTTAGGCTGTCGAGTTGAACTGTTTGTATAAAGAACGACTGCTTAATCTACGAATGAAATCTATGCTTAATTACTGAATTTTAGTTGCAAAAATTAGATAGTGCTAGTGATTTTTAGCCGCATATTTTGACAAATCGCAGTGTTACAAGGTTGACAAATGGCAATGTTACTAGATCAACAAATGTCAATCTTTCCAGTTTGACAAATGGCAATATACCCAATATGACAGATCCAAATCTTACCAAATTGTCTGTACGTGGTTGCACACGGGTCATCCGAAAAAACCGTTTGCGTTGAAGGGAGGTACAAATCCTGCTTGCCAGATTTTCTCTTGGCTTAGCGCCGAAGTCTCGCTTTGCATACCTTATTCAATCTGAACCGTTTGCGTTGAAGAGATGCACATATCCTGCGTGGCAAATTTTCCCTTGGCTTACTGCGGAAGACCATGGCTCTCACTTTGCATACATGTGTTCTATCTAAAACGTTTGCGATGAAGAGCTGCACAAATCTTGCTCGGCACATTTTCCCTTGGCTTACTGGGAAAGCTGTCGGTTTACATACGGGTGTTCTATCTAAAACGTTTGCGATCAAGAGCTGCACAAATCCTGCTCGGCACATTTTCGCTAGGCTTCCTGGGGAAGCTGCCGGTTTGCATACGGGTGTTCTAACTAAAACGTTTGCAATGAGTGTTTTATATTTAAAAACCGTCCATCCCAGTTAATGTATAAAAATGTCCAAACGAACCCCGAAAAATTCCAAAATTTAGCACAACACTCCTGTTGTTCTATGTTGACACTAGAAAGAATTTGAAAGCAATAAGAGGCAACTGATATCGTTTCGTCCCCAAAGGTGGCACGTTCCCTACCGAAACCATCAGGCTTGTTGTGAGAAGCTCTGGTTTGTTAGAAGCTTATACCCAAACCTGCCCCAAATGGGACAGAAATTTTACCACGGCATGTTGATGCCGCTACATGATAGCATGCCAAGTTTCATGAATTTCAGACGAGTTTTGGATTTACTAGAATTTAAAAACCATGTATCTCAATGTTTGCGGCCGAGTGACGATGGCAGGGTGTTTGACATTCATTCCCATTTCTTGCATGGGACCTAAGCATGCAACCAAGGACACATATTTGAATTTTCAACCAATTTATACGCATTAGAGCATGTGCCTGTAGTTCAAATTTTAATTATGCACATAAATGCATTGAAAACTCAATTAATGTATAAAAATGTCCAAACGAACCCCAAAAAAATTCCAAAATTTAGCACAACACTCCTGTTGTTCTATGTTGACACTAGAGAAAAAATTGAAATCAAGAAGAGGCAACGGATATCGTTTCGTCCAGAAAGGTGAAACGTTCCCTACCGTAACCATGAGGCTTGTTGCGAGAAGCTCTAGTTTGTGAGAAGCTTATACCCCAACCTGCCCCAAATGGGACAATATTTTTATCACTGCATGTTGATGCCGTTCCATGATAGCATGTCAAGTTTCATGAATTTCAGATGAGTTTTCGATTTACTAGAATTTTAAAACCATGTATCTCAATGTTAGCGGGCGAGCGACGGTGGCAAAGGTGTTTGACATTCATGCCCATTTCTTGCATGGGACCTAAGGTTGCAACCAAGGATATACATTTGATTTTTCAACCTGTTTATATGCACTGGAGCATGCGCATGTAGTTCAAATTTGAATTATGCACATAAACGCATAGAAAACTCAGTTAATGTATAAAAATGTCGAAGCAAACCACGAAAAATCCCAAAAAATGACACAACACTCTTGTTGTTCTACGTTGACACTAGAAATGTTTTGAAAGCAAGAAGAGGCAACGGATATCGTTTCGTCCACAAAGGTGACACGTTTCCCTACCGGAACCATGAGGCTTCTTGTGAGAAGCTTCGGTTTGTGAGAAGCTTATACCATAACCTACCCCAAATGGGACAATATTTTTTACCCAAGCATGTTGATGCCATTCCATGATAGCATGCCAAGGTTCATGAATTTCAGACGAGTTTTGGATTTACTAGAATTACAAAAGCAAGCACCTCAACGTTTGCCGGAGAGCCACGGTGTCGTGGTGTTTGAAATTCATCCCCATTTCTTGCATGGGACATAAGCATCAACCCATGGACACATATATCATTTTACAACCCATTTTGGTGCACCGGAGCATGTGCATGTAGTTTAATTTTGAATTGTGCACCTGAAATGCCTAGAAAACCAAGTTAATGTATAAAAATGTCCAAACGAACCCTGAATAATTCCAATTTTTTTGACGACACACCTATAGTTGCATGTTCACTATAGATAAAAGTTCTAGCAATTCAAACACCATCCTTTGCAGCTGTGACACCATTATGTAATTCAAATCAAGACGAAAAATCAAGTAGATCGCACACAGTTTATTATCACCAACCGTGTGAGATGCAGCACAAAATATCTTGGAGCACCGTCGGAGTATAGTACGCATACGGCTTACGCGAGAAGGTGCGTCGGCTACAGTCCACAGCCGGTGTGTCAAGCACACTAGCTCGCTCCCCAAATATCATTTCACTGTTCAATCGTCGCCGGTGAAAGATGGGGACGTGGACCCGCTTCATGAGGGCAACTTCGATGGCCCACTCCGGCGAGAGCGTGGCCGCAGCCGCCAGGCGCGTGCTAACAAGCTTCGTGAGCATGGCCGCAATCTGCGACCGAGCGGCCAAGGCAGCCCAAATGGCCATTGTTGCTTGTCAGGTGGTGGCAGCAACATCTGCCTCGGGGATAGCAACTGGCGAGAGTGGCACAGTAGCTGTCCGTTTCGCAGTGGCGGCCTTAGCCCTGATGGAAGCCGCCCACGACCATGTCGAGGCCACCCACGCCCAGCTCATGGCGGTCACCGCACAAATCGAACGAAGCTTCTCCGACAATGGTCGGCAACCCACGGCCGAAGAGTTGGCAATCGCCGAGAGCGTTCGAGCAGCCGTCCGTTCCTGCGCGGCATACCTTGCCACGACGGAGCCCGCCCAAGCCCAGATCGCAGCCGCCCATGCCCAGCTGATGGCGTCCTATTCCAAAGATATGGCGGATGCGGATGGCGAGATGCTTGCCGAGTATGGTGCGATGGATGCCATGGAGACCCTTCCCCAGGAGATCGTTGGGCGCGAGCTGGACATGGAGGAGGCGGCGGAGATCGACGAGCAACAGCCGTAGTAGTACTCTTTGTTTTGTTTAATTAAGAGCGCCGGTCTTTAATTTATTAGAGTAATGTTTAGGTTAGCTAGCTCTGTTTAATTGCTGAAATTGCTCGATTAAGAAGTGTGGGTGTGATGTAGTCTCCTTTGTGTACCCAAATTATGCAATGACGTGGATGACCACTGTAACCAGGGAAATTCGAACCAAAAATTTTCACGTTCAAACTCATCACACACGGGTTAAGCTATATGAATCATTTGTGATGTTCACATATCGTACACAGTGTTGAATAAGGGACCGTGTCTGATGACATTTTGCGTGCCAGTTTTTTCGCTGAACCGATTCAAAATTTTCGGCTTCCGCGGAAATATCTACCTCCCCGCCCCCTCCCCCTTACCAAAAGCCACATTTCCCATGTTTCCGCCTTCTTTTCCAAGTTGAAACCTTCAGTCCTTGCTTGCAAAGCCGCCTCCTCGCCGGCGACCCTCCTTCATGCTGCTCGGCCTCGTCTATCCAGGCATGTAATCCACACCCGACCCCCATCCTCCTCCTCCTTCCACATTCGACATGCCCCGACCGCCGGCGTGACACCTTCCACCCAAATCACCGACCCTTCCACCAAATAAGCGCCGCCCTAAGCCATGGTGCACGCAGTATAGCCAGGAGCTCAAGGAGCATTTGGCAGCGGAGAAGCAAATCACGGCCGCACGCACGGATGAGGTCGCAATGGCTGCCATTCGTGCCGACCCCCAGATCTTGGAGGAGCACCTCGCCGTCGAGGCCACCATCGACGCCTCGTGCGCCGACGCCGCGATGCGGTTGGGTACTTTAAATGACAGTTCGTGGTGTTTTCTCGAGGCCACCCTCGGTGCCTTCGACGAAGACTACGAGGTGTTTTCTCAGCGTGCACGTGCTTACCTCAACTTGAGAGCCAGCATGTTGGTGCCCGGAGCGGCTCAGGCAACTCACCACTACGACAAGGGCACCCACGATGCGGAGGCCTCGCCCTCTTCCATGTCCAAGGAGCCAATCATCATTGATATCTCCGACGATGAGGAGTAGCTTGTCTTATTAGCTCACTATAAGGACCCCTGTTCAGTTTGCTAGCTACGCCGGTTAAGCATGCTCGGTTTACCCATTGCATGTGCTGCTTATGCTTTTCCTTAACAAATTCTAGTGAATTGTGCTATCTACTTTTACCATGCAATCTATTGCTCTAGTGTATATGTTCTATATATCGTGCAATGTGGTGCTCACTTATTAACTGTTTGGTTAATTAGTTGTCGTGTTCAGTTAACTGTTTGGTTCAATTCTGCAAATGTGATGTTCAATTCTTCAGGGTGCAATTTTGTATTGTCTTCCATGTGAGAAATAAATCGAATTTATCTTTACAAAATACATGAGAAACAAATACAATTGCTATATTTCCAAGTTGTCAAGCATGCTTGGTTTGGTTAACTGTCTGATCTTCTAGTATGTTATACATTGTGCAATGTGGTGCTCAGTTAACGTTTGGTTCATTTGTTGTGGTGTTTAGTTAACTGTTTGGTTCAATTCTGCAATGCGATGTTCAATTGTTGTGGGTGCATTCTGTTATTGTAAACCATGTGAGAAATAAATCGAATTTGGCTGTACTAAATACATGAGAAACAAATACAATTGCTATATTTCCAAGTTGTTAAGCATGCTTGGTTTGGCTAACTGTCTGATCTTCTATTAGGAGTATGTTATATTGTGCAATGTGGTGCTCAGTTAATGTTTGGTTCATTTGTTGTGGTGTTTAGTTAACTGCTTGGTTCAATTCTGCAATGCGATGTCCAATTGTCGTGGGTAGAATTTTGTATTGTTGTGCATGTGAGGAATAAATTGAATTTGGCCGCACTTAACACATGAGAAACATATACAATTGCTATATTTCCTAGCTCTTAATCATGCTTGGTTTGGATAAATGGGTTTTCCATCTGGCTTGAATTAATCTGATGAATCTGCAATGTGCTTATTTTTCATCAACATATTATACTAATAGCATGCGAACCCTCACTTAACCTGATCACTAACTACCTTATATGTGTTGCAGGGAAACAATGGGAAGCACTAAGGTTTACAATCGAGGTTTGCACATGCATGGTCCTTTGTCTAATAGCACATTATTGTGCAATTGCAGGAACCATTCTAATATTTAGGTTTTTAACAATTTGGTCTTGCACATGTAGGTCCTGCTGTCAGATGTTTTGACCCACTGTTCGACCCTTTTTGCATATGGGGAAATGAGTTGTCCATGAATATCAGTCAAGTCAAGAAACTCAGAAAGATTGTTAGGATAAAGAAATTAGCGACAAAAAACAACAAGATCTTTGTCTGCACAATGAAGAAGACATCAGTTCACTACAGGATGGTACTAACTATTATACCTTGCCTTTTTTATTCCTTTGCCCCATTTCCAATATAGAGAAGATATTTATGCACATCATTGTTTTCAGGCCTTTCCAAAGCAGTTCACTGATGATTACCTCCCAAACCACCTATATGGTCAGGAGGCGAGGAAGGTATTCATACAACACCCACGGTTCAATATTGAAGTGTTCCTGAAGAGGACGAAGGATGGACGGTCAATTATCCACAGGCACTGGCCTAAAGTTGCAAAGACCTTCAACATTAATGAAGGCTCAATATTTGCCTTCCTCTTCAGCAGTTTTCCAGATGAGATTCATCTGTCTATGTACCATCTATGATGCTAATTTCGAAAGGTTATAGATGTTGCATGTGAAACTTGGTGCTGGTGCAGTTGTGTAATGGGGTAGCTGAGTGCTGAAGCTATATGATGTTGTACTCTGAGGTATTTCAATTATGAAATCCAGCTTCCTTAATATGAAAATGAAATATATTGTGTGCTTAATATGAAATGTCAGTTAGATTAATAAATGGATTATTAATAATAGGACAATTAGCCTGCTAATGGCCAATTAGTCTGCTAATTGGGTTTTTCTATTGCAAACGGTTATTGAGAAAACACCGTGGGCGATGACCTCAGGCAACACACACAGTTTCTAGGAATAAACCGTGTTGGATTAATGAATAGTCACACACGACATCCTCTTGAAAACTGTTTGCGTTAGGCCACCTTGCGCAAACGTTTACCACATAAAAAGTGTGTGTGATGGACAGCCTTTGCCACACAGTTTCTTCTATGCACCATGTGTGATGCATTCAATAACGCAAATGATAAAATTGTTAATATCGTGTGTAGTGGTAACGCTATCACAATCGATTTAATGGGGAAAATTGTGTGTGATGTACCTACGAACGGAAACGTTTTCCTTGGAGCGACTGTGTGGGATGTATATACGAACGGAAACATACCTCTTGGATTAACTGTGTGGGATGTACATACTAACGGAAACGCATTCCTTGGATTGACTGTGTGGAATGTACATACGAACGGAAACATTTAGCGGGGACTGACTGTGTGGGATGTACTTACGACCGGAAACGATTTCGCCTATATAATTGTATTTTTTTAGCACTACTGTACGTATAACCGTATTTGATCACTCGCCGGTCGCACACGACCTCATTTTGCCGAGCGTGTGTGCCAGGAGGGCATATCCCCGACGGTTTCTGGGTCGTGTGGGAAGGACCCCCCTAGCGCAGTCACTCACTAGGCGACGGTTCAGAATGCCATCGTGGAAAAGGGTTAAAAATCATTTGTATAGCACCTCGCTATACCAGTGTTAAAAGATGCTTGAGTATGTGGACTTGCCTAAAGGCTCTGAAACATGACCCTTCGTGAAAATATGATAAATTGTAGTTGCAAAGTTGACTGAGAACATAGTTTGTTGGTTTTCAATAAATTTTATGCTTTATACTTCAATGTTGTGATGAATTGGTACTTGTTCATGAGAAGTTATATGATAAAAGTTGTGTGATAGAGTTTTATGTTAAAGTTCTTTGCTGATTATAATAATAAGCATGATGCTTCTATGTTCGTATTTTGTTTTTATCGACACCTCTCTCTCTAAGCATGTGGGCATGTTTTTCAATTTTGTTTTTTCGCTTGAGGGCAAGCGAGGTCTAAGCTTGGGGGAGTTGATACGTCCATTTTGAATCATGTTTTCCTACTGTTATTTATAATGTTTTTATGCATAATAATGCCTTAT
The DNA here is from genome assembly GCA_011799875.1 of Thinopyrum elongatum. Classification (NCBI taxonomy): domain Eukaryota; kingdom Viridiplantae; phylum Streptophyta; class Magnoliopsida; order Poales; family Poaceae; genus Thinopyrum; species Thinopyrum elongatum. The sequence goes on along the minus strand of CM022299.1, from coordinate 372,455,481 downwards.
GGAGTAATTCTAATGCCTTTTCTCTCATAATATGCAAGGTTTACACAAAGAGGGAGAATGCCGGCAGTTGGAATTCTAGGCCTGAAAAGGCTACATCAGAGTTACCTATTCTGCACATCTCCAAATGAGCTAAAAATTTACGGAGAACTATTTTGCAATATATAAAAAATACTGGAGCAAATAACTATCGGAGGGGGGCCACCTGGTGAGCACAAGACACCAGGGCGTGCCAGGCCCCCCCAGGCGCGCCCTGGTGGGTTGTACTCAGCCCAGCCCACCTCCGGTGCCCATCTTCTCGTATATAGGTCATTTTGACCTAGAAAAAATCAGGAGGGGACTTTCGGGATGAAGCGTCGCCGTCTCGAGGCGGAACTTGGGCAGGAGCACTTTTGCCCTCCGGTGGAGCGATTCTGCCGGGGGAACTTCCCTCCTGGAGGGGGAAATCAAAGCCATCGTCATCACCAAGAACCCTCTCATCTTTGGGAGGGCAATCTCCATCAACATCTTCAACAGCACCATCTCCTCTCAAACCCTAGTTCATCTCTTGTGTTCATTCTTTGTACCGGAACCTCAGATTGGTACCTGTGGGTGACTAGTAGTGTTGACTACATCTTGTAGTTGATTACTATATGGTTTATTTGGTGGAAGATTATATGTTCAGATCCATTTTGCTATTTAATACCGCTCTGATCTTGAGCATGATTATCATTTGTGAGCAGTTACTTTTGTTCTTGAGGTCACGGGAGAAGTCATGTTGCAAGTAATCATGTGAATTTCATATGTGTTTGATATTTTGATGATATGTATGTTGTGATTCCCTTAGTGGTGTCATGTGAACGTCGACTACATGGCACTTCACCATGTGTGGGCCTAAGGGAATGCATTGTGGAGTAGTTATTAGATGATGGGTTGCTAAAGTGACAGAAGCTTAAACCCTAGTTTATGCGCTACTTCATAAGGGACCGATTTGGATCCAAAAGTTTAATGCTATGGTTAGATTTTATCTTAATACTTTTCTCGTAGTTGCGGATGCTTGCGAGGGGGTTAATCATAAGTAGGAGGTTTGTTCAAGTAAGAACAGCACCTAAGCACCGGTTCAACCACATATCAAATTATCAAAGTAGCGAACACGAATCAAACCAACATGATGAAAGTGACATTGTGAAATTCCCGTGTAACCTCAAGAACGCTTTGCTTGTCATAAGATACCATTTTGGCCTGTCCTTTGCCACAAAAGGATTGGGCTACCTTGCTGCACTTTATTTACAATTATCGTTATTTGTCCGTTACAAATTATCTTGCTATCAAACTACCTATTACCGACTATTCAGTGCTTGCAGAAAATACCTTGCTGAAAACCACTTGTCATTTCCTTTTGCTCCTCGTTGGGTTCGACACTCTTACTTATCGAAAGGACTATGATTGATCCCCGATACTTGTGGGTCATCAGACCTAAACGGCACTGCCGCAAGTATGTTGCACTATCATTATCAACTTTGCTTCTTTTGGCATCAATATTATGAATATGTGTATCACTACGATCGAGATTCAACAAGAATAGACCATTCATCAAAGGTGCATGACCATAAAAGATATTACTCATATAAATAGAACAACCATTATTCTCTGACTTAAATGAATAAATGTCTCAAAATAAACAAGATCCAGATATAATGTTCATGCTCAACGCTGGCACCAAATAACAATTATTGAGGTCTAAAACTAATCCCGAAGGTAGATGTAGAGGTAGCATGCTGAAGGCGATCACATCGACCTTGGAACCATTCCCGACGCGCATCGTCACCTCGTCCTTTGTCAATCTTCGTTTATTTCGCAGCTCCTGTTTCGAGTTACAAATATGAGCAACCGAACCAGTATCAAATACCAGGCGCTACTACGAGCATTAGTAAGGAACACATCAATAACATATATATCAAATATACCTTTGTTCACTTTGCCATCCTTCTTATCCGCCAAGTATTTGGGGAAGTTCTGCTTCAAGTGACCATTTCCTTTGTAGTAGAAGCACTCAGTTTTAGGCTTGGGTCCAGCTTTGGTCTTCTTCACGGGAGCGGCAACTTGCTTGCCATTCTTCTTGAAGTTCCCTTTCTTTCCCTTGCCCTTTTTTCTTGAAACTGGTGGTCTTGTTAACCATCAACACTTGATGCTCTTTCTTGATTTCTACCTCCACCGATTTCAGCATCACGAAGAGCTTGGGAATCATTTTCGTCATCCCTTGCCTATTATAGTTCATCACGAAGCCATTGTAGCTTGGTGGTAGTGACTGAAGAACTCTGTCAATAACACTCTCAACTGGAAGATCAATTCCCAGCTGAGTCAAGTGGTTATGATACCCAGACATTTTGAGTATGTGTTCACTGACAGAACTATTCTCCTCCATCTTACAGCTAAAGAACTTGTTGGAGACTTCATATCTCTCAACCCGGGCATTTGCTTGAATTATTAACTTCGGCTCTTGGAACATCTCATATGCTCAGTGGCGTTCAAAACGCTTTTGAAGTCCCGGTTCCAAGCCGGAAAGCATGGCACACTGAACTATCGAGTAGTCATCAGATTGAGCCTGCCAGACATTCATAACATCTGCATCAGCTCCTACAGCAGGTCTGTCACCTAGCGGTGCATCAAGGACATAATTCTTCTGTGCAGCAATGAGGATAATCCTCAAGTTACGGAACCAGTCCGTGTAGTTGCTACCAACATCTTTCAACTTAGCTTTCTCTAGGAACGCATTAAAATTCATGGGAACGGTAGCACGGGCGATTGATCTACAACATAGATTTGCAAAGACTATAAGCACTAAGTTCATGATAAATTTAGTTCAATTAATCAAATTACTAATGAACTCCCACTTAAATAAACATCCCTCAAGTTGTCTAAGTGATACATGATCCAAATCAACTAACCCATGTCCGATCATCACATGAGATGGGGTAGTCTTCAATGGTGAACATCTCCATGTTGATCATATCTACTATATGACTCATGTTTGACCTTTCGGTCTCCAGTGTTGTGAGACCATGTCTGTACATTCATGCTAGGCTCGTCAAGTTTAACCCAAGTATTTTGCATGTGCAAAACTGGCTTACACCCGTTGTATGTGAACGTAGAGTCTATCACACCCGATCATCACGAGGTGCTTTGAAACGATGAACTTTAGCAACAGTGCATACTCGGGGAGAACACTTTTATCTTGAAATTAAGTGAAGGGATCGTCTTATAATGCTACCGTCATTCTAAGCAAAATAAGATGCAAAAAGGATAAACATCACATGCAATCAAAATATGTGACGTGATATGGCCATCATCATCTTGTGCTTTTGATCTCCATCTCCAAAGCAACGGCATGATTTCCATCGTCACCGGTGTGACACCTTGATCTCCATCGTTGCGTCGGGGTCGTCTCGCCAACTATTGCTTCTACAACTATTGCTAACGCATAGCGATAAAGTAAAGCAATTACTTGGCGCTTAGTGATTGACACACAGGTCATACAATAATTAAAGACAACCCTAAGGCTCCTGCCGGTTGTCGTACTCATCGACATGCAAGTCATGAACTTATTACAAAACATGATCATCTCATACATCAACATATATCTCATCACATCTTGACCATATCACATCACAACATGCCCTGCAAAAACAAGTTAGACGTCCTCTACTTCGTTGTTGCAAGTTTTACGTGGCTGCTACGGGCAATTAGCAAGAACCGTTCTTACCTACGCAAAACCACAACGGTGATTATCAAGTTGCTATTTACACTACAAAAAAAAAGACACATCCATGACATTTTGGCCCGAACGAAATTTTTTCTGGCATGCTTATGACACTTCTATGACGATAATTGTGACAAAAGCATGTATCATCATAGATGTGGTGGGCTCCTACTTCTATGACAAAATATCATGACAGAAAATGGGCTTTTCGTCCTGGACGGGCCGGGGACGCACCTGCATGAAATTCTTTGGGCCGTCCATGACAGAAAATCGTGGTAGAAGCGAGGGCGAGGAAAATTTCGGGGAGTTCCCGGTTACGGTGGGTGGTCGGGGCCGAGCGATGCACTGAGGTTTGTGCGTTTCTCTTGTACACGTATGCGCGTGGGTGCGAGGCGTTGGGCTCTAACTGAACCTGAGTGAGGTGTTTGCTTACTGAACCTGAGCGATTGCACTAGCTATGCGCGTTACTAAACCCGAGCGATCGATCCCTTGGCTCTTAATTGAACCTGATCGAGCGATTCCTTCTCTACTGCTGCTAACTGAAGCCGATCAAACCTGCTGCCTCTTGATGAACAGTGACCATTGTTGGGGGTTGGATGAACAGTTCCCGGTGGGGTTGGATGAACAGGACCCCCGTGGTAGTAGAGGCCGTTGCCGCTAGATGAACAGGACCCCGATCGAGGAGGTGGGGGTGGATGAACAGTAGCCGGTGGAGGGACCCCGTGGAGGGCTGGTTGAACAGGACCCCGTGGAGGGCTCGTTGAACAGTAGCCAGTGGAAGCTGGATGAACAAGACCCCGTCGATGAACAATTGCTGGTGGAGATAGGAGGAAGTCGATGTTGGATGAACAGTAGCAGGTGGAGGCTGGAGGAAGTCGACGGTGGATGAATAGTAGCCCATGGAGTCCCGTTTTGCGGTACGCCACACCCCTCCTGATGAACAGGACCCCGTTTCGACCGTAGGCGCTCCAACACAAGTCCGTTTCCTCCGTTTTGCGGTAGGCCACACCCCTCCCGATCAACAACACCCCGTTTCGACCGTAGGAGCTCGAACACAAGTCCGTTTCCTCTGTTCTGCGGTACGCCAGCCCCGTTTCGACCGTAGGAGCTCAAACGCAAGTCTGTTTCCTCCGTTTTGCAGTACGCCAGACCCCATTTCAGCTGTTTCGTCCAAGCCGGTTGGCTCCCGATGAACACGACGCATTCCGTTGCCTCCCGATGAACATGACGCAGTCTCTCCGTTCCGACCCAGCCGGTTGGCTTCCGATGAACAGGACGCTGTTGCTGCCATCCGTAGCCTCTCCATGTACACGAGCCCTGGCCGTACGTATGCATGAGTAGGCGTTTGAGACCCCGCCCGTATGTACGTACGTGGGTGTATTTTTTGGCATGTGGTTGTACGTACGTGTACATGGTTTAGAAGGGACTGCCTGAACTACTACGTCGGGGGCTCTACTACTACACGTGCTGCTGCTTGCTCGGCCATGGTTCATCGTTGCAGAGAGACCGATCAACCAGTATGTACATACATGTTCACGACAACGCTACGTACGCTTCAACCGTGTGGGTCCCAGCTGTCTGGGAGGATAAGGACGCACTTCCTTGCGTGCGAAGATATAGCTGGTGGGTCCCAGCTGTCATGGGGAAGAATCATTTTTTTGCCCGTAATATGGACGCACTTCCTTGCGTGCGAAGATGTAGCTGGTGGGTCCATCTAGCAGCCTCACCGCGTAGAGTCCTCTTCCGATGGCTGTCGTTCGTTGACCATGTTGACCACGCCGCGCGGACAGCACCCATGTTGACCACGTAAAAATCCAACGAAATATTGCGCGCGCAACAAGTAATGAAATTAAAAAATTTAAAATCCAAAAATAATATTTTTTTAACTAATTAAGTGTTTGGTGCATTTTTTTATAGTTATAGCCCAGTTTTTATAATTACATCCCATTTTCTTGTTAAGCCTAATGCATCCCTCCTAGGAAAGATTTGCAGCCCAGCGGGGCGGAGAATAACAAGTTGACCTGGGCTGGGTATTCCTCAAAAAAAAGTATAGCTGGGCTAGCCATTTTCACCTTGAAAAAAATTAATATCTGGGCTGGATATTTGATCGACATAAAATAATAGCCTAGGCTAGACGGGCCACAGCCTGCCCAGTTGATAACCTGCTCCTCTGAACAACAACAAAAACATCGCTCAAGAAAAACTCTGCTCACACCTCAAAAACACAAATACTGCTCGAGTTGCTGGGTCCCAGCTGTCGGCCGCTCCTTGTGCAATTCTCTCATTTATTGACTATATAGGTTGACAATGGTGTGGGACCGTGATGTCAGGAAACCAGGAGGAAGCAAAAAAAATTATAGTTGTATATAATAAGGAGGCACTTGCGTACGTGTGGCTATGGCCCTGATGGGTCCCCACTGTCATCCTCTCCAATTAAAGTCATCTTCTGATTCCTCATGTTCGTTGATCATGTTGACAATGCGAGACGGCGGCGGCACGGCGAGCGCAACAACTCAGAGGATGACGGAGAGGGCCTCGCGGGCCCTACGGATGGTCTGATACAGCGCCCGCTGCTCATTCAGGAAGCCAGGATCATAGGGCCACATGTCTGCGACGGCATTGTCATTCGCTTGTTCGCCGGTGATTCGTCCTTCCGTGAGCCGGTGCTCGTTGAGGAGACGGAGGTTGCAGCACAGGTCCTCCTGCGCTGGTACCTCTTCCACCATTAGGGCGTCGAAGTGCGGCCGCACCTGCTCTATGGTGAACACGGCAAGAACCGGCTTAGGCGGTGGCGCCGGCTCCTGGTCGGTCCATCGTCTGATTGTCGTCGCTGAGCTCGCTGGCGAGCCAGCATGTCCGGCTGCTGGACCGGACCACTGCCAAGCACGAGTCTGACCGCCCTAGCCCACCCAGACCCCCTCCCTCGCCCGCACGCGCTTTCCGCCCGAAACGGTCAGCGCCGCCCGCACCGCTTCCCGGTGCAGGTGATTGCTCCGCGTTCAAACAACACAAGTGCCGTCCGTCCGTCCATCTGCCGCCCACATTAATGATACGTGGTTGCTGAGGCGGCTACTCCGGCGCCACCCGTCCATCCCTCTAAACTGCTGCGCCGGCCATAGTCGCACTCATCCGCGTCTGTTCCCTTTCTCCTGTCCACACCACTCCCACCATGGCTTCCTCGCGCTCCAGCGCTCTTCGGGACGGGCGGACGAAGGACCAGAAGGAGATGGCAACCATTGCTGCTGACTGGCTGGCCAGCAGGCAGCCGAAGGATGACAACGTCCCAATGGAGAATGTGGTAGTCGACGATCCGGCGCCAACCCCCTCCTCCGCGCTATCCTCGCTGGTGCATTGCACCATGACCATCGGCGAGGCCCGTGCCCAATACTTGGACATGGTGAGGCAGAAGCGTGAGGAGCAGTTCCGGGAGGCGCAGTGTAACACCCCATGTACTTAACAACAGTGATCACCTTAGTTAATGCCATATCAGCAGGGTTAACAGTGCCTAATCATCATTTGCATCATATTACATTTCAACTCCTAATTCAAACTTCAAGTTAATTTAAATTGGAAATAAAAGTTGCTCCAAATTGAAAACTAAATTGTTCAACATATTGCAAATAATCTAAATGCATTTATAAAATTAACAACAATAGTGTTTAGAATATTTAAATGTCCCTACCATCCAAAAACAACAGCAAAACATTTAATTAAATACATTTTTCAAATTAATAAAATATTAAACTATTTATTATATTGCCAAAAACTTATGGGGCAGTGGCATAATTACTGCAACTGAATTAGGAACTAGTTACATATTTTGTAAAACAAAATTAAAAGGAAACTAAAACAAAACAGTAAAGAGAAAATAAATAAAAAAGACAATAAGAAAAAGAAATGAAACAGAAAAATAAAATAAAAACAAAAAAAACCCTGGCCCAACTGGGCCACGGCCCAGCCAGCGGCCTACCAGGCCGGCCCACGGCGCCCCCGCTATATGGCCTCCCCTGGCCAAACCCTAACCCCCCTGTCGCCCCCACATCCCCCCCACTCCCTCCGCCCCCCCCCCGATCCAGATCGGGGCAACGGCGCCCCGACCCCATCGCCCCCGACGACCACGTCGCCTGCCGCCGCACCGACCCCGCCGCCTCGTCCCTGCGCCCTGTCGCCGACGCTGCCCCGCGCCCGACGCCGTCGCCGCCTCGTCCACACCCTCGCCGGATCGCCTCCTCGTCCACTTCCCCAGGCCGCTTCATCGAGCCTCGCCGCCCCCTTCCCTTCACCGCCGGTGAGGAACCCCGGTCGTCCTCCCCCGCTCCGGTTCCCGCTCGCCGCTCGCCCGCGCACGCGCGCTGCCTGACCACCGCGCCCCCGCTCCGGGCCGCTCTGCAGCGCACCGGCCCCCTGTCGTGCTCGCGGCCACCTCGCCCTGCGCCGCACAGGTCGTGCTCGCCGCGGCCACCTACACCGCGCTCCGGCCCGCACCCCGTCTAGTCGCCACGAACCCAAACACGCGCCTTGCGTCGCCGCATCACCGCTGGCCCCCGCGCCCTCCGCCCACTGCCGAGGCCTCCGCCTCCGCCTCGGGCCGTGCCCGCCCCGCTCCGGCCAGCCACCTCTCCGCTGCTGCAACCACCGTCCCGCACGCTCGCCCGCGCCATCCCGCGCGTCGCGTTCGTCCCGCTGCTGCCGGCTGCGTCCGCGCATCGGCCTCCCCGTCCGCTCCCTCCGTCCCGCTCGCGAACCCTTCTCCGACCGACCGCCGCGCCCCACCCCGGCCTTCCTCACTCGTCGCCTGCGCCGCACGACCGCGGCCCCGCACCGTCCCGCCTCGCACGCGCGCGCTCGGCGTCGCGTCCTGCCCTGCCGCACGCACCCCTGACCCTGACACGCGGGGTCCACCCCCTCAAAACGTTTTAAGAAAATAAATAGAAAATAAATATTAAATAATTAACTTAATTAATACTGTTTAAATTAGCTAATTAAGATTAATTAACCTAATCAAATAATTAACTGTTAATTAGATCTAACAGTCTATGACAGTGGGACCCACACGTCAGTTTGACCCAGTCAACAGTACCGTTGACTGCTGACGTCATGGTGACGTCATAATTGTATTTTTGAATTAAATTAATTAATAATAATTTCAGAAATGATTACATCTTTAAAATTTAATATAAAATAAACCGTAGCTCAGATGAAAATACTTTCTACATGAAAGTTGCTCAGAACTTCGAGACGAATCCGGAAACGTGGTCCGTTCATCTGTCAGATTCCCCTAACTATCTAAACATGGAACTTTAATTAAATAAATCCAAATTAATTCCTAAATTAACTAAATCATTTAGTTAGGCAGTAGAACACCTCTGCATATCATTTAGGCATGTCATGCATATTGTTTGCATCTTTGCCATGAATTTATTGTTTCTTCCCCCCTCCTTCTCTCTCGATAGACGCCGAGACCGACGCCGTTGCAGCTGAGTATGACTACGCTCCAGACGAGCAGCCCGTTGACGACCCCTCCTTCTTGCCAGAGCAACCAGGCAAGCCCCCCCCTGAGCATCCAGATATCGCCCATTCCATTTCTCCTGCTTGCATTAGATTTTGCTACTGTTAATGTTTGCTCCTATTCTGATGCATAGCCTGCTTTTGTAACCTGTTTATTGTTACCTTACCTGCCTATGTTAAACTGCTTAGTATAGGTTGGTAGTGAACCATCAGTGACCCCCACCACCTTACCCTTGTTGCCCCTGCTTGATCATTGACAATTCGATCAATGTGATCGTCGACCAGAGACCGACACATCACTTCACCCCCTTAGTTGTACGACTATGCATAGTTACTATCGAGTGCCGAGGGTGATACCTCGTAACGCACTCCTGATGAATACTCTGCAGTGTAGTTGTTCGGTCGTGGTCATCGAGGGTGATTCCTCCTTCTCCACTTCTGATATGACTCTGTCGTGCAACCCCTCAGTGTGAACCTCGAGGGTGATGCCTCATACGTTCACCCTGATGATTTCATCAAGTGGAATCCATCGAGGGTGATTCCTCGGGGTTTCCCCCTTGATGTTATGACCACACGGTTACTTTGACCTTTGTTACAGGCGGGTCGACCCTGATGGGTACCCGCAGGGGATCTATGATGTCGGGTGTGCCGAAAGGGCACTCGAGTGTGATATTGTGGCGGAGCTTCAGAAACTCTGATCGTCTCCGCGTGTTACTAAATCAGCCAATCGGATTTGGGTATTTGATCTGAGTGGGTCGACGTACCCTATAAGCACTACCACCACGCGGGATAATGGTTTATGGGGCCCTCTGCGTTGTACGTTTCTCCCGAAAGCTCATCAGACGTCACAGTTCACCGTGCGGGCTGATTGTCGGGAATGGGCTGGATACTTCACTGACGAGTTCAGTGTCGCGCCTGCACCCCAGCCAGTCACGCAACGCGCAGGGTGCCCAGGGCGATGGCCCATGACCTCTGGGTGCATAGGTTAGTCCGGTGTGCTGACCTCTCTGCTGAGCCTAGGTAGGGCGCTGCTTCGTGTTGATCTCCTGAGGCCGGGCATTACCCAGCAAGTGTGTCCGGCCAGAGGTGATCAAGCATGTTGGGTAACAGTAGTGCACCCCTGCAGGGAAGAATAATCTATTGATAGCCGGTCCTACGGTAAAGGACGCTCAGTTTGGTATTCCAATCTATTACTTGAACTGGATACTTGTTTAATTAATTGAAGCTTCGGGATCGCTTTCTCGCAGGGAGTCGAGGAAGTATCTCTAGGCCTACTTCAACATGTTTGCTTAATAAAATGCTATTCTACTCTCTTCTATTGCTGCAAGATGGTGGCTTCGTGAAGATGTTTGAAGATGCTAGTCTTCAATAGGGCTAGGCCTTCTCTCTATTCTGGCATTTCTGCAGCCCAGTCCACATATACAGCCTTTCCCCTTTGATAATGTTGCATATGTAGTGTAGATCCTTGCTTGCTGAGTACTTCGGATGAGTACTCATGGTTGCTTTGCTTCCTCTTTTTCCCTATATTCCCCTACTTGATGATACAACACACGATGAAGCCCAGGAGCTAGATGCCAATGCAGGAGCTTACTATCAGATGGGTCCAGACGGTACTTACTACTGGATCGAGCCAGCCGACCAGGAGTAGGATCGGAGGCTTCCAGGCCGAAGGCCTTCGCCTTTCGATCTAGAGTCGTTGTTTGTGCTAGCCTTCTTAAGGCAAACCTTGGCTAACTATGTCTGTACTCAGATATCATTGTATGTCTAACTTATGTATTCAGATCCTCGTGATCCCTGGTCTGTAATATTGTGGATCTCCACCTATTTGTGTTAGAGTTGTGTTGTGATATCTTCCCGTGAGTCCCTGTGCTTGATCGTGCACGTTTGCGTGTATGATTAGTGCACGATTGAGTCGGGGGCGTCACAAGTTGGTATCAGAGCCGACTGCATGTAGGAAGCCCCCTTCCAATTCCTTGGCCAAAGTTGAGTCTAGACATCGAAAAACTAATTTACTAACTTGGCTGTGTGGCTTACGGGCCCACGTCGCCAACTGGGTGGTATTAGGATCTTTTATTCCTCGTCTATACTCTCGGACTCTGATCTCTCTTCTTTTCAGGTTAAATGAATTTTATTGACGCCGACACTTAGGATCTCATAAGTCCGTCTACCCGGAGAGCTGGATATCTATGCTGAATTCCTTACCATTGATCTGATTAGTCTGATAATCATTTTCCTTTTCATTGTTTTGTTTAACCTTTCTCTCCGAGTTGTATTATACTTCTCATTGTCATGCTGACGTGATGGCACACAATGTCCCCGTTGAAATTAAAGGGTTGGAATTCCTTGCCTCACCCATCGTCTTGAAATCTTCCACCATAGACCTCATCCTCGGAATGGATTGGTTGAAGGCTCATATAGCTTCGATCAATTGTGCCACAAAAGTCATCCAACTTCTTCACCCCTCCGACAAGATAGTGAACTACACCGCCCGAATTACCCGAAATGCCGAAGCTCAGATATATGTTCTGAATGCTTTGAACGCCTCACCTCTGGAAGGAAACGAGAACGTTCCTGTCGTTCGAGATTTTTTGGACGTCTTTCCGGAAGAACTTCCAGGAATACCCCTGGTTAGAGCTATCGAGTTTGTCATTGACTTGAAGCCTGGCACTACCCCTATTGCGAAACGTCCTTATAAGATGCCTCCGCACCACCTTCTCGAGCTAAAGGAAGAAATCGACAAGTCACTTAAGAAAGGTTTCATCCGCCCCAGTTCCTCTGCTTGGGGAGCACCTTCACTCTTCGTTAGGAAGAAGGATGGAACTAACCAATTGGTTCAGGATTACCGGCCCATTAACCAAGCCACAATCCAAAATAAATACCCACTGCCCCGGATCAATGATCTTTATGATCAGCTTGCTGGATCCTCTGTCTTCTCGAAACTCGACTTGAGGTTGGGTTATCATCAGATCCGTGTTCGCGAAGAGGATATTCCGAAGACTGCCTTTGTTACTCGATATGGCTCTTATGAGTACACTGTCATGTCATTTGGCTTAACAAATGCTCCAGCAACCTTCTCCCGGTTGATGAACTATATCTTCATGGATTACCTTGACAAATTCGTCGTGGTTTATTTGGATGATATCCTTATATATTCCAAGAATAAAGAGGAACACGCTGAACATCTTCGGCTTGTGTTGGAGAAGCTATGAGAACACCAGCTTTACGCCAACTACTCTAAGTGTGAATTCTGCTTATTTGAAGTGACCTACCTTGGTCATGTGATTTCCAAGAATGGAATTTCTGTTAACCTGGAACGAGTTCAAGCCATTCTTGACTGGACTCCCCCGAAGAATGTCAAGCAAGTCAGAAGTTTTCTCGGACTCGCTAGTTATTGCCGTCGATTCATTGAGAACTTTTCCAAGATTGCAAAGCCATTGACGAATCTGCTCCACAAAGGTGTTAAACTTGAGTGGACAGAAAATGTCAAGAAAGCTTTCAGACACTTAAAGATAAGTTGATATCTACCCCAGTGCTAGCACCCCCGGATTCCCAAAAGGATTTCGTGATATACTGTGATGCATCTCGTCAAGGATTAGGCTGTGTCCTAATGCAAGAGCGCAAAGTGATTGCTTATGCCTCTCGACAATTGCGCCCTCACGAAGAAAATTATCCAGTGCATGATCTTGAACTTTCTGCGGTTATTTATGCTCTGAAGCTATGGCGACATTACCTTCTCAGTAACCGTTGCGAGATATACACGGATCATCAGAGTTTGAAGTATCTATATACTCAACCAGATCTGAACCTTTGCCAACAAAGATGGCTCGAGACAATTGCCGATTATGATATGAATATCTCATACACCCCTGGCAAGGCAAACATAATGGCCGATGCTTTGAGTCACAAGGCCTAATGCATTAACCATATGATTCAGGAAGCACAACCTCTTCTTTATGAAGAGCTTCGCAAATTGAACCTCCATATTGTTTCACAGGGTTATCTCAATACCCTGGTTGTTGAACCGGATCTTGAGCACAGCATTAAGATTATGCAAGGGTATGACTCTGAAGTTGAAAGGATTAAGCGATACCTCGAAAAAGGAAAGCCTTCGGAATTCCATCTTGATAATGATGGGATCCTATTCTTCCAACGCCGTCTCTTTGTGCCCAAATTCAAGGATGAGAGAGAACACGTTATGAAAGAAGCTCATGACACTCCTCTCTCAATCCATCCTGGTATCACAAAGATGTACCGTGACATTTGTCACAGATACTGGTGGCCTAATATGAAGCGAGACATTGCTCGTTATGTTTCTGAGTGTGACGTTTGCCATCGCATTAAAGCAGAACATCAAAGGCCTGCTGGAACTCTGCAACCCCTTGATATTCCTGAATGGAAATGGGACAAGGTCCAAATGGATTTCATCACTAGTTTTCCTAGATCTCAGAAGGGTCATGATGCTATCTTTGTCGTCATTGACCGATTCTCAAAGGTTGCTCACTTTCTGCGGTTAAGGAGACAATCACTGCTAGTCAATTAGTAGACTTGTATGTTTCCCGAATTGTGTCACTCCATGGTGTTCCGTTGGAGATCAGTTCGGATCGTGGCAGCCTCTTTACCTCCAGATTCTGGCAAAGTTTCCAAGAAGCTATGGGAACTCATCTGTCCTTCAGCACCGCTTTTCACCCTCAGTCACAGGGTCAAGTCGAACGAGTTAATCAAGTGCTCGAAGATATGCTTCGAGCTTGTGTCATTTCCTTCGGTAAGAAGTGGGAAGAATCTCTCCCGTATGCCGAATTCTCTTACAACAATAGCTATCAAGCTAGTCTGAAGATGGCACCATTTGAAGTTCTTTACGGACGTAAGTGTCGAACCCCTCTGAATTGGTCAGAAACTGGGGAATGATCACTCGTCGGACCGGACATTGTTCAGCAAGCTGAAGAAAAAGTCCGCATCGTCCGTGAACATCTGAAAACTGCTCAGTCTCGCCAGAAGAGCAACTATGACTGAAAGCACAAGGTAATGGTCTATCAGCCTGGCGAGCAAGCCTACCTTCGCGTCACTCCGATGAAGGGCACTCATCGGTTCGGAATCAAAGGCAAGTTAACTCCTCGCTACATTGGCCCGTTCCGTATTCTTGCCCGTCGAGGAGAAGTGGCATATCAATTGCAATTGCCGCCAAATCTTTCTCAAGTGCATGATGTTTTTCATGTATCCCAACTTCGTCGCTGCTTCAAGGATCCTATTCGAGCTGTGGATCATGACATGCTTGAATTACGGGAAGATCTGTCTTATCCAGAATATCCCATCCGTATTCTTGATCAAGCTGCATGTCGAACTCGTCAGAAGTCAATCAAATTCCTTAAAGTTCAGTGGTCGAATCATTTTGAAGATGAAGCCACTTGGGAACGCGAGGATCGTCTTCGCGAAGAATACCCCGCTTTCTTTCATTCTTCCTCTTAATTCTCGGGATGAGAATTCTTGTTAGATGAGGAGAATTGTAACACCCCACGTACTTAACAACAGTGATCACCTTAGTTAATGCCATGTCAGCAGGGTTAACAGTGTCTAATCATCATTTGCATCATTTTGCATTTCAACTCCTAATTCAAACTTCAAGTTAATTTAAATTGGAAATAAAAGTTGCTCCAAATTAAAACTAAATTGTTCAACATATTGCAAATAATCTAGAGGCATTTATAAAATTAACAGCAACAGTGTTTAGAATATTTAAATGTCCCTAGCATCCTAAAACGGCAGCAAAACATTTAATTAAATACATTTTTCAAATTAATAAAATACTAAACTATTTATTATATTGCCAAAAACTTATGGGGCAGTGGCATAATTACTGCAACTGAATTAGGAACTAGTTACATATTTTGTAAAACAAAATTAAAAGGAAACTAAAACAAAACAGTAAAGAGAAAATAAATAAATAAGAAAATAAGAAAAAGAAACAAAGCAGAAAAATAAAAGAAAAACAAAAAAAACCTGGCCCAACTGGGCCAAGGCCCAGCCAGCGGCCTACCAGGCCGGCCCACGGCGCCCCCCTAAATGGCCTCCCCTGGCCAAACCCTAACCCCCCTGTCGCCCCCACATCCCCCCCACTCCCTCTGCCCCTTCCCCCGATCCAGATCGGGGCAACGGCGCACCGACCCCATCCCCCCGACGACCGCGTCGCCTACCGCCGCACCGACCCCGCCGCCTCGTCCCTGCGCCCCGTCGCCGACGCCGCCCCGCGCCCGACGCCGTCACCGCCTCGTCCACACCCTCGCCGGATCGCCTGCTCGTCCACTTCCCCCGGCCGCTTCATCGAGCCTCGCCGCCCCCTTCCCTTCAACGCCGGTGAGGAACCCCGGCCGTCCTCCCCCATTCCAGTTCCCGCTCGCCGCTCGCCCGCGCACGCGCGCTGCCTGACCACCGCGCCCCCGCTCCGGCCCGCTCTGCAGCGCCCAGCGCACCGGCCCCCTGTCGCGCTCGCGGCCACCTCGCCCCGCGCCGCACAGGCCGTGCTCGTCGCGGCCACCTACACCGTGCTCCGGCCCGCACCGCTGGCCCCCGCGCCCTCCGCCCGCTGCCGAAGCCTCCGCCCCGGGCCGTGCCCGCCCCGCTCCGGCCAGCCACCTCTCCGCTGCTGCAACCGCCGTCCCGCGCGCTCGCCCGCGCCATCCCGCGCGTCGCGTTCGTCCCGCTGCTGCCGGCCATGTCCGCGCATCGGCCTCCCCGTCCGCTCCCTCCGTCCCGCTCGCGAACCCTGCTCCGACCGACCGCCGCGCCCACCCCGGCCTTCCTCGCTCATCGCCTGCGCCGCACGACCGCGGCCCCGCACAGTCCCGCCTCGCACGCGCGCGCTCGGCGCCGCGTCCTGCCCTGCCGCACACACCCCCGCCGCGGCCCCGCTCGCCGCCGCCCGTGGCCATTCTGGCCGCGCCGCCACGCGCCCGTGCCTGCTGCCCCCTGACCTTGAAACGCGGGGTCCACCCCTCAAAACGTTTTAAGAAAATAAACAGAAAATAAATATTAAATAAATAAATAATTAACTTAATTAATACTATTTAAATGAGCTAATTAAGATTAATTAACCTAATCAAATAATTAAACTAATTAACTGTTAATTAGGTCTAACAGTCTATGACAGTGGGACCCACACGTCAGTTTGACCCAGTCAACAGTACAGTTGACTGCTGATGTCATGCTGACATCATGGTGATGACATAATTGTATTTTTGAATTAAATTAATTAATAATAATTTCAGAAATGATTAAATCTTTAAAATTTAATATAAAATAAACCGTAGCTCAGATGAAAATACTTTCTACATGAAAGTTGCTCAGAATTTCGAGACGAATCCGAATACGTTGTCCGTTCATCTGTTAGATGCCCCTAACTATCTGAACATGGAACTTTTAGACTGATTTCGATAAATGAATAGTGCTCAACTTTAATTAAATAAATCCAAATTAATTCCTAAATTAACTAAATCATTTAGTTAGGCAGTAGAACACATCTGCATATCATTTAGGCATGTCATGCATATTGTTTGCATCTTTGCCGTGAATTTATTCTTTCTTCCCCCCTCCTTCTCTCCCGATTGACGCCGAGACCGACGCCGTTGTAGCTGAGTACGACTACGCTCCAGATGAGCAGCCCGTTGACGACCCCTCCTTCTTGCCAGAGCAACCAGGCAAGCCCCCCCCCCCCCCCCCTTGAGCATCCAGATATCGCCCATTCCATTTCTCCTGCTTGCATTAGATTTTGCTACTATTAATGTTTGCTCCTATTCTGATGCATAGCCTGCTTTTGTAACCTGTTTATTGTTACCTTACCTGCCTATGTTAAACTGCTTAGTGTAGGTTGGTAGTGAACCATCAGTGACCCCCACCACCTTACCCTTGTTGCCCCTGCTTGATCATCGATGATTCGATCAATGTGATCGTCGACCAGAGACCGACACATCACTTCACCCCCTTAGTTGTACGACTCTGTATAGTTACTATCGAGTGCCGAGGGTGATACCTCGTAATGCACTCCTGATGAATACTCTGTAGTGTAGCTGTTCGGTCGTGGTCATCGAGGGTGATTCCTCCTTCTCCACTTCTGATACGACTCTGTCGTGCAACCCCTCAGTGTGAACCTCGAGGGTGATGCCTCATACATTCACCCTGATGATTTCATCAAGTGGAATCCACCGAGGGTGATTCCTCGGGGTTTCCCCCTTGATGTTATGACCACACGGTTACTTTGACCTTTGTTACAGGCGGGTCGACCCTGATGGGTACCCGCAGGGGATCTATGATGTCGGGTGTGCCGGAAGGGCACTCGAGTGTGATACTGTGGCAGAGCTTCAGAAACTCTGATCGTCTCCGCGTGGTACTAAATCAGCCTATCGGATTTGGGTATTTGATCTGAGTGGGTCGACGTGCCCTATACGCACTACCACCACACGGGATAATGGTTTATGGGGCCCTCTGCATTGTACGTTTCTCCTGAAAGCTCATCAGACATCACAGTTCACCGTGTGGGCTGATTGTCGGGAATGGGCTGGATACTTCACTGACGAGTTCAGTGTCGCGCCTGCACCCCGGCCAGTCACGCAACATGCAGGGTGCCCAGGGCGATGGCCCAAGACCTCTGGGTGCATAGGTTAGTCCAGCGTGCTGACCTCTCTGCTGAGCCTAGGTAGGGCGCTGCTTTGTGTTGATCTCCCGAGGCCGGGCATTGCCCAGCAAGTGTGTCCGGCCAGAGGTGATCGAGCGTGTTGGGTAACAGTAGTGCACCCCTACAGGGAAGAATAATCTATCGATAGCCGGTCCTACGGTAAAGGACACTCAGTTTGGTATTCCGATCTATTACTTGAACTGGATACTTGTTTAATTAATTGAAGCTTCGGGATCGCTTTCTCGCAGGGAGTCGAGGAAGTATCTCTAGGCTTACTTCAACATGTTTGTTTAATAAAATGCTATTCTACTCTCTTCTATTGATTCAAGATGGTGGCTTCGTGAAGATGTTTGAAGA
Source organism: Thinopyrum elongatum (assembly GCA_011799875.1). Taxonomy (NCBI): domain Eukaryota; kingdom Viridiplantae; phylum Streptophyta; class Magnoliopsida; order Poales; family Poaceae; genus Thinopyrum; species Thinopyrum elongatum. The sequence continues at coordinate 372,437,218 of CM022299.1, read as the reverse complement.
TGCTAGTCTTCGATAGGACTAGGCCTTCTCCCTATTCTGGCATTTCTACAGCCCAGTCCACATATACAGCCTTTCCCCTTTGATAATGTTGCATATGTAGTGTAGATCCTTGCTTGCTGAGTACTTCGGATGAGTACTCATGGTTGCTTTGCTTCCTCTTTTTCCCGATATTCCCCTACTTGATGATACAACACACGATGGAGCCCAGGAGCCATATGCCACTGCAGGAGCTTATTATCAGATGGGTCTAGACGGTACTTACTACTGGATTGAGCCAGCCGACCAGGAGTAGGATCGGAGGCTCCCAGGCAGGAGGCCTTCGCCTTTTGATCTAGAGTCGTTGTTTGTGCTAGCCTTCTTAAGGCAAACCTTGGCTAACTATGGCTGTACTCAGATATTATTGTATGTCTGACTTATGTATTCGGATCCTCGTGATCCCTGGTCTGTAATATTGTGGATCTCCATTTATTTGTGTTAGAGTTGTGTTGTGATAACTTCCCGTGAGTCCCTGTGCTTGATCGTGCACGTTTGCGTGTATGATTAGTGCACGATTGAGTCGGGGGCGTCACACGCAGGCCGACACGGCCTACAAGCACCATGTCCTCCAGGTGCACCTACAGGCGGAGGAGTAGATCGCCGCGGAGAGGGCGGAGCAGGAGGCGTTGCTTGAGTCGTACCGCTCCGCCTGCGAGAGCCACCTCGCGCGCTGGCGGTACCGCATGCGGGTGGCGGAGGTTGCGGCCACCTACAAAGAGGGCGATGAACCGGGCGAGGCACTGTTTGCCGAGACCAACGACGAGGGCGAGGACAATGCCAGCTCCGTCGAGGCCCCGCCCCGCCGGCACCGAGGCTGAGGACTTCGCCGGCTTCGGCGAGGCCCTGCTTCGCCGAGGCCATGCCCTGCCAACAACGAGGCAGAGGACATCGTCGGCTCCGCCGAGGCCCCGCCCTGCTGGCTACGATGGGGAGGACTTCCCCCTCTCCACCGAGGCACCGCCCCGCCGGCAACGAGATAGAGGACATCGTCAGCTCCGTCGAGGCCCCACCCCGCTGCCAACGAGGCCGTGCCACACAGAAAATGAGGAAGAGTAGAACACGGTAGGTCACCGCCGCTCGGGTCCAAGTAAGGCCACCGCTGCTACCCTCCGGTTGAAGCCAAGCTTGGAGGGTTAAACATTGATGGCCGATTAGCTTCTTGGCGCCGACGTGGAGTTGGAGAGCTGAACTGGAGAAGGAGCTCCTGTTCGGCTCAGCCGGACACGGGAAATGGGCGTCGGGGATCATAGATTAGGTTAATTAATTATACCTCCAGTGCACCCCTTTTTAGTTGAAGAATGTATGAAATGTAATGAAATCCGGCATGTTTATATGAAATTCGGCCGTGTATGAACAAATTTAGTTCGATTAGTTCGAATTCTTGTATCACTGGCATTGGATGAACATGCAAAACAATACGTACTAGCATTATTCTCAGGACGCATGGTGATCACCTCGTTTGCAGCAGTTTCACACGTACAAAAAGTTTGAGCAGCTTTTTAGCGTGCCTGTACATTGCAATCAAACGCACATGCCTGGCAATTCATAGAAAACATTCAAAACAATCAATGATTATGCATCTCAATGATTCACACGTCAGAGCCAATATCTACTTCACAACTAAAGAATAAAGAAAAATCAATCGATGCTGCTGACGGCAAAGGGCGTCCCATTCCAAAATATCAAACGCATGTCTTCTTGCTAACATCAATGAGCAAAATTTGAGAAGGTTGTCCATTCCAAAATATCAAATGCGCGTCTTTTTGCGTACATCAATGTGCAAACTTTGACAAGGTTTTCCCATTCCAAAATATCAAATGCTTTTTGCGTACAACAATGAGCAAACTTTCACAAGGTTTTCCCATTCCAAAATATCAAATGCATACGATTGTGGAATGGGCCGGGTTTGCCATCAGTTCGGACATTGACATGTCACCTCGTGCTAAATAAACCAGCTGTTCTTTTTGTGCAGTTCCACTAAAATCAAGCAACTTCGCGTGTAGCTTGTATGATTTCGCCTTTATATGTTGCAAGGCCTTGAACACATTGGCACCTCCTTTCTTGTAAGCTAATTTTGTGGCTGGAGGTGGAAATTAATGATTCGAGAACATTCGATGTATTGTGCATGATGAAGTATAATGGAGGGCACGAACAATCAGAACATTTTGTGCAGTTCCCATTGAAATCAAGCTGAGCATCCCTGTTTGCATAAATACAAAAAAGTGATTAGTACAAAGCAAACTGTATTATGAATTTACAGTTTAAACAGGCAACCTACATGATCCATGTAGAGCACACATTTAAAAAAATAGAACTCACCAGAAATAATCCTAAAACAACATTGTATTGGCCATCACAGCAACAAAGATGAAGATCTGTGAGTCCTTCTAAGTTGAAGTTAGTTTGCTCTTGTGGGCAGTAATGTAACCATCCTTCAACTGCTCCTTCTGATAAGAAGAGAAGGGCTTGGCTTCTTCATCCTGGCATAATGGGAACTAGGCACTTCACGTACTCCATATTCTTCTTCAGAGGAGGAAGATATTGTTGTGCAAAGACAAGAGAACAACTAAATGCTACCATCCCTGTTTGCTCGAAAAGAAGGAAAGGAAATATTTAAAACAGCCATTACATTAACAATGGGAGTAACTAATGAAATGTACAGTCACAAAGAGATGCATCCTCATTATCCTCATAGGAAATGATATGATACCAAACACAGCAGCTCAACTTGAACTGTATTATTACTTAATTTTATCAGTGGCTATAACAGTGGCAAACCGGTGCCTCAATTTATTAGCAGCCTTAGATTAACATGCGAAACAATACCACTTTCTCATGACAGTAGCTAAACAGTAGCACAACACCAATAGAGATGACAAAGCTCGATCATATGGATGAAATCCGTGGGCTGGTACCAATCTTTGCCAGGAGGCTTATTGTGTAGAGCATGCAGATGAAGCACTTCTCTGGAACCATCCGTTATTATCTACTGTGGTTGCCATTCTTACTATAAACTCCTCGATTAGTTTAATGTTTCCAACATCTTCGTGTGCAGTTCCACTAAAATATATGTTATCTTCAAATAAGATCCTTGTTTGCACAAGTAGAGATAATTACATATTACATTAAGAGTGGCATCAAATCACAGTGGCAAAACAATGGCTCGTTCCAGCCATAGCAATAAATTAAGATGCAAAACTATATCATTACTTGTGTCATCACAGTTCCAGTGCTTCATTACAGCACCAGGAGTTGATTTTTGTTCTTCTTCCACTTGTTGTTCCCCTTCATCACTTGGTTCAATAACAGACAAGCTTCGCCTTCAATGTAAGATTTGGCATGTCAATTAGGGAGCACAAATATAGCACTAAACAACAACATTACTTTTCTGATGACAGTAGCAATATACAGGCCAACAGGTGCGACATATCATTATCTTACCTCAATGGGATATTACGGTGCACATACAGATTCGAAGTCTGGTCTTGTTTTGTGCAGTTCACTAAAATCAAGCAACATTACCGTATAAGTAGTCAAACATATGAAAGCACACCACACAATCATGTGGAAGAATGCCAGTACTGACTTCTCATGATGCGGAATTCAAAAAACTCACAAGAAGAAGATCTGAAACAAATTTGCCAACACGGATAGGAAGTCAGATCTCCTCTTGTGCAGTTCCACTAAGATCAAGCAATCAAGCAACGTTGTCGGTGTGAAATTTTGGTTGAACTACACAAAACACTCTTAAAACAAAAGTGTTTTGTGCAGTGCAACAAAAGGTCGCAATAGCAACGAGGTGAAGTAGATAACCCTATTTACACAGAGGTGCAAAGGAAACAATTACTGGTCAATAACGGTGGATGACACAGAAGCCCACAAAAAGAAGCATCTAACTTATCTAAATGGGAAAGAAAGCAAGACAGTAGCATGTCTCAAACAGTGGCATTGATTCATATTAACAGAGAGATTATATTAACAATAAAATTCGTTAAACATGTAATTTGCTTTTAACTATGGCATTGCATCAATTTTCCAGCGGCATTATTGGATTAACAACAGCTAAAGAGTTGTACGGGACAGTGGACGCACCAGCACCATGTGCATCTACCAATGTATAAAGGGGTGATGCACAGTCTGTTGCAACAAAGAACAAACAACCAAGGAGCATATTTGTGTTGGTCCCAATTTTGTTATCTTTAGACACCTTTCCCTATGTGAGGGCAGCAAATCTAGTCCTGCTCAAACTCTACAGCCTTGTCCCCCACCCACAGAAAGATCAGTTCATTACAGATGTGTGTACCGCGTTTGTCATTGTTTTCCCTTTTCGACCAACGTAGGTGTTGGATAGCCAGTATGTACTACTTTTCCCCCTTCCTTTCCTCTTTGAACCATGTCCTAGATTCATGCTATACAACTTTCCCCACTACTTTCCTGTTTGATCAAACACCTAGATTCGAGTGCAGAAGCGAAAAAAATCCACATGCAGCTAGAGCAATGCATGTGGATTAAGTAAATTATACCTTAAGGTTCTCGGTGTGTGGCTCAGTGGGCGGCCGGAGGCCGATCTTCCCACACTATGTACGACAGCGAGGAAGAAGGGGTCGGAGGCCCTCCCGCCCACCGCTGGGTGAAAGAGAACAGCGGCGTCGGTAGTGGATTCCATCCCTCGCCGACGACGACAGCGTTAATCCTCCTTCCCTTCCCCGGCGGACGGGATGCTGTCGGCTCTTTGACCAGCAGTGAGGGGAGAGAGGCCAATGCAGTCTTGTTTAGATTTGGGGAGGGTGAGAGTGTGAAGAGAGCAACTGCAAGCGCTGAGGCTCCAGTGTGTATCTCTACTCTCTACTCTTATAAAAGACCGAGTTGGTGATGATGGTGTGCCTGGCATCGTGTAATATAGACCGTCCGATCTATATCTGACGGATAGAAAGCAAACTATGGCAATTTTGCAAAAAGATACCCGCACCTCTCTCCACACTTGCAGATAAAGACTTCCCTCATTCATCCTTTTCTCTCACAACATAAACTACTCATACAAATGCATCTTGATGTTCCATGCAACGCACGGGCATCTTGCTAGTATATATATAGTGGAGAGTGTGTGAAGAGAGCAAACCCTAGAAAACAAGCGTTGAGGCTACATCGTCTCTCTACTCTCTTTATTTATTATCTCTACTCTTATAAAAAACAGAGTTGGTGATGATGGTGTGCCTGCCATCCTGCAATATAGGCCGTCCGATTTATATCTGATGGATAGGATGGAAACTATGGCAATTTTGCAAAAAGATACCCACACTCCTCTCCACATTTGCAAATAAGGCCTTCCCTCGTTCATCCTTTTCTCCCACAAGATAAACTACTCATACAGATGCATCTTGATGTTCCGTGCAACGCACGGGCATCTTGCTAGTATATATTCCTATATAGTTGGAGTGGTTATCTTTTTCTCTCCATAAAAATCGTTTTAAATTATGCACGAAACGGAACTCTTTATTTAATTTCTCCCTCTGTCATAGTTTACAGGGCACACATCAACAATCTCTCGGACCAAGGTGATTAGCGACTGGACTGAAAAATAGCATCGGGAGTTATACCATGGCGCCCAATTACTGGAGAAATTAATGCGTACACACATGCATGGAGTGCTTTCAGACCACGTACACACATGCATGCATTTATTCCACCCCGCGTACACACCTGCATGGAGAGAAAATTTTGGGCTTGGTTGCGGTTACGATGCCCTAATTAATTGGGCATTAAACCAAACGCGCCTAAAATCCCTCCGGTGGTGGAAATGCATGGGAATTGAAGCGCTCCCTATAAACTCTAATGGAGGGCAATGCTAATACGCGAAGAAAATTTAACGCTCGAAGGAGTCAATTCGCAATTAACGCTCCCCGACTCCCGGTCGCACTTACTATCGTTCACGTGTGGTACACGACCCTCCGAAGTGAACAACAACTAAAATTGCATGCCACGTGGAGGCATTGCCATTGTTGTGCGACCCGGTACCCGGACAATCCATGGCAAGGCACAGTCGCAGGCGGCCAGATTGCTCCAAATCCGGCAGCCACGTGCGTCAAATCCCGCGGCTGCAGATATAGTGGTTGACCGCCGGCGCATGAACCTGTGTGTGCGTGTGTGTGTTTATTTTTAACAATGTGTGTGTGTTAGAGAGAGCGACACATCGACCTACAAAGACATTGTGTGTAGTACTATGATTTAGCCGCGAGAGTCGGTGCATCCTCTCGTTTCCGGCCGTCCGGTCAGGACAGTAGCCACGCCCTATCCTGACCACCCTGGCCCACCCAAACCCCCTCCATCGGCCGCGCACGCTTCCCGCCCGAAACGGTCAGCGCCGCTCCAAAGAATCAGTGCCGCATTCAAGCCAGTGTAGGGCGGACGTGACCTCTCACTGGCGCCTGCGTTGAAGGGAGAAGCGGATTCAACGAAGAGTGATGGTTGCTTCGTCCGTCCAACTTACTGTCGGGTCTATGTGATTTGACGGCTCATTGGTCATTATTACTGAGGTGGTACGAGCGTGTTGAGTCTCAGTTGCACTGTACACATTACTTTGGTGCATGACACGTGCACCGAATGCTGGATGTCCCACGTTTTGGCGAAAGGAGGTAGAGCGTCTCCACTCTTTACAATTTTCTCCACTCTTGCAGCGGAGGAGTGCGAAAGCAGCGAAAACACGGCGGCTCAGTGATTACATGGCCCACCACACACTATCACCATATTTTCTGGACACTGTGCGACACCTAACTCTTTAGTAGTACATAGTATGTACTGTAATTTCTCAGCGAGATAAATTTGTACAATGCTATGAAGCTTCCAGCTTCTGTTTCATGTATCTTGCATCCAAGGTTGCCCCGTTGCAACATTCCATCAAATACAAAGGAACATGCATGCTATTGCATCTCAATGATTCATAGATCATAGCCAATATGTACTCCCTCCGTTCCAATATAAGTGTCTCAACTTTATGAAAACTTTAGTACAAAGTTGTACTACTAAAGTTGACACTTATTTTGGAACAGAGACAGCTAAAGAAAAAAATGATCCATGCAGTCCCTAGGCCTTGAACCCTAAACCCTAATGATACGTCTCCAACGTATCTACAATTTTTTATTGTTCCATGCTGTTATATTATCAATCTGGGATGTTTTACAATCATTTTATAGCAACTTTATATCATTTTTTGGGACAAACCTATTGACATAGTGCTAGTGCCAGTTGCTGTTTTTTGCTTGTTTTTTACTTCATAGAAAATCAATACCAAACGAAGTCCAAACGCAGTGAAACTTTTTGGTGATTTTTTCTGGACCAGAAGACACCTGTTGGACCAAAGAAGTACCAGAGGGGGGCTCCGAGGGGAGCACAACCCACCAGGGCGTGCATGGGGGCCCAGGCGCACCCAGGTGGGTTGTGCCCACCTCGGCCGCCTCCCGCACCGCCTCTTTGCTCTATAAATACCCTGGACGTCCAAAAACCCTAGGGGAGTTGACAAAAGACAATTCCAGCCGCCGCAAGTTCCAGAAACCACAGATACAATCTAGACACCATCACTGAGGGGTTCATCATCCTCATTGGTGCCTCTCCGATGATGCGTGAGTAGTTCATTGTAGACCTACGGGTCCGTAGTTAGTAGCTAGATGGTTTTCTCTCTCTCTTTTGATCCTCAATACAATGGTCTCTTGGAGATCTATTTGATGTAACTCTTTTTGCGGTGTGTTTGTTGGGATCCGATGAACTTTGAGTTTATGATCAGATCTATGTTTTTATCCATGAAAGTTATTTGAGTCTTTTGATCTCTTATATGCATGATTACTTATAGCCTCGTATTTCTTCTTCGAATCTTTGGTTTAGTTAGGCCAACTAGATCGATTTTTCTTGCCATGGGAAGAGGTGCTTTGTGATGGGTTCGATCTTACGGTGCTCAATCCCAGTGACAGAAGGGGAAATGACACGTATGTATCGTTGCTATTAAGGATAACAAGACCTACATGAATAGATCTTGTCTACATCATGTCATTGTTCTTATTGCATTACTCCGTTTCTCCATGAACTTAATACACTAGATGCATGTTGGATAGTGGTCGATGTGTGGAGTAATAGTAGTAGATGCAGGCAGGAGTCGGTCTACTAATCTTGGACGTGATGCCTATATAATGACCATTGCCTGGATATCGTCATAATTATTTGAAGTTCTATCAATTGCCCAACAGTAATTTGTTTACCCACCGTATGCTATTTTTCTCGAGAGAAGCCACTAGTGAAATCTACGGCCCCCGGGTCTATTTTCCCATCATCTACTTTCAGATCTATATTGCTATTTGCCTTTTTATTTATTTGCATCTTTTATTTTCAGATCTATTAATCCAAAAACCCAAAAATATCTTGCTGCAATTTATTGTTATGTATTTTATCTCGCATTCCCGCGAGATCTATTTATCCGATCTACTACAAATTTATCTATCTCTTTACCCGGGAGGGATTGACAACCCCTCTTTTACGTCGGGTTGCAAGTATTTGTTCTTTGTGTGCAGGTGCCGTTCACGTAGTGTTGCGTTGTTCTCCTACTGGTTCGATAACCTTGGTCTCATCACTGAGGGAAATCCCTACCGTAGCTGTGCTGCATCATCCCTTCCTCTTTGGGGAAATGCCGACGTAGTTCAAGCCGCATCACCTAACCGGGCTTTTATTTGCTGGTGATGTTGAACCTTCCGAAGAAATGAAGTTTGCAACCCTTTGACCATTGGATCATTTTGTGCAGTTTCACTATAATCGAGCTGAGCATCCCTGTGGCAAAGAAATTGAAGAAGCATGATTAGAATAAGACTAGTGGGACTAGTTGATGAGACATAAACTCATCACAAATATAGTAGAAGCTAGTAGAGGTACGTGCGGGGCAAAGAAGTAGAGAAATATCCACAGGGAGCGATGTGGGCAGCTGGGGCAGTGGTGCAAGCCGGCTGTAAAGGAAGTTGTACCTGAGGGATGTCGGGATGTAGCTAGCTTAGAGGAGGGTGGTGGGAGGCGGCAACTACCCATGTCACGGCAGTGAGCAAGGGACGAAGGCAACCACACCGGCTTTGTGAGAGAGAACGGCGGGGACCCCTGATCAGGACGCGCCGACAGTGGGTTTTCGCCGTCGACGACGGCGACCGCATCTACACAAAGCATCCACCCCTTCCCCCGACGGACGTGATCCGCCCGGATGTTAGAGATGTGGCCATAGTCATTTTGTGCGAGAGAGTGTGAAGAGAGCAACCCCAGCAAGCAACTGTGTAGGCTCCTGGCTATGTATATAGTGGAGCGGTTTCTTTTTCTCTCCATATGAATCTATTTATATTGCGTACGTTCATGTGTGGTTCCCGACCCTCCATTAAGTGAGTAACTACTACTAGACGAGTCAAATTATCACGTGGACTGCATCATCGTACAGAAATGAGCTCCACCGTGTCACGTGTGTGGTTGGGGAAGATGCAAAGAGTGCTACTAGTACTACGTGCGTGGGTGCGTGCACCTCTTCTCTTCGAGCATGGTTATTAAAAGTATAGCCCACTACTCTACCATGCGGTTATTATATGGGCAAAGAGTATAGGCAGTAATAATGACTAATAAGACATCAAATCACGAGGCCCACCTTTCTCTATGTTTGACCGAGGAAGCAGCCATCATTTCACTCCTTGTTGAATATCCATCCGCTGCTACCTCCGCAAATAAATAAAAATCTGCTGCTACCTCTGCAGCATGGTTAATAATATAGCCATGTCAATCACGACATAGAAATATCATTCACTGATACAATAGGGCTGGCTCTAAGGCTGGTGATTTTTTTTACTTTGTCTCTTTCTCCTTTTGTTTCATTTACTCATTTTACATAGGAGCACGTTGTCGGTGTCAAAACCGACTGATCTCGGGTAGGGGGTCCCAAACTGTGCGTCTGAGGATCGAAGGTAACAAGGGACAAAGGGAACACGATGTTTACCCAGGTTCAGGCCCTCTTAATGGATGTAAAACCCTATGTCCTGCTTGATTGTATTTGATGAGTATAGGGGTTACAAGAGTTGATCTACCTCAAGATCGTAATGGCTAAACCCTAGATGTCTAGCCTATGGGAGTTATGATAGCCTCTATGGACTAAACCCTTCGGTTTATATAGACACAGGAGGGGGCTAGGGTTGTACAGAGTCGGTTTACAGAGGAAGGAAATTACACATCCGGACGCCAATCTTGCCATCCACGCAAAGGAGAGTCCCATCCAGACACGGGAAAAGGCCTTCTTATCTTATATCTTCACGGCCCGTCAGTCCGGCCCATGTCACATAACCCGGACGCCCGAGGACCCCTTAATCCGGGACTCCCTCAGTAGCCCCCGAACTTGCCTTCAATGACGACGTAGTATCCGGCTTATGTCTTCGGCTTTGCAAGGCGGGTTCTTCATTTGTACTTCGGATTGACGACAGTCCGGTTCTGACCTCGATATGCTGCCTCTATGATCCTTTCATGTGGTCGCTTCAATTTCCACGCGCCGGGCGAATACGAATGGTCTGTGATTTTTTGCAAATAAGCCCCTCACCACGCTCGGACGGCATCTATATAAGGAGAGCTAGATCCCCAAATGCCATCTCATATCGCGCAAAAGAAAGACCGTCAAGATTAGCTGCGAACAAAGCTTTCCAGCATGACCAGGGCTCCAGGCTCATCTTCGCGCCCTCATGGCCCTCAAGAGGGTGATTGGCAGAGTTGTTCCGTGCCTCATCTTCAGCTGAGTCGACTCCAGACGCAGGGCTACCTTCCCCTCACGGATCTAGTCCCCGTTCGAGCGGGATTGGCTTCAATTGGCAATGATGTGATGGCTGAGAATTTCCCCAACCCCAACAAGGAGGAGAGGGTGTGCTTCATCCCCTTTCTGCTGCGGGGCCTAGGGTTTCCAATCCACCCCTTTCTCAGGGGCCTATTGGAATTTTATGGCATCCAACTGCACAACCTTACCCCAGGTTCGATTCTGCACATCTCAGGTTTTGTTGCCCTCTGCGAACTGTTCTTAGGCATCGACGCCCATTTTGAACTATGGAGGACGTTCTTTTGCCTTATTCCCCGCCATCGGGGAGGCTCTATTTTTGAAGTGGGTTGTGCCGAAGTATGGCGTATAGCCGGATCCGGATACCTCATAGGAACTCCCAAGGAGGTATACCCACAGTGGTCTTCGGAATGGTTTTATATGGACGGCGTCCCACTGCCGGACCCAGTTCGGCGCGGCCTTCCCGAATTTTCCAGTGCTCCTTTAAAGAAGCGTTTCAACTGGTGTCCCCGCAGTCCCAAGGAGGAAGACAGTGCGGAAATAAAAAGGTTGGTTAACAAGATTAGGTTATTAGCCTATACCAAGCTCTCGATAGTCGAGGTCATGGCTATTGCAATAAAGAGGTGCGTCCAGCCTCTCCAATCCAGAGTAACTCCCTTATGGTGTTATAATGGAGAAGATGACGCTTCCCGTTACAGACGGAAGGGTCCAGATACCCCTGCCGAACTGGCCACAATCCTGGCCGATCTGTATAAGGGTGAGAAAGAAGACTTCCTCCGCTTAAACTGCCGGGATGGCTTCCATGTACAACCCCGTAGAATGGGTAAGACTTCGATTATCTGCGCTGCCTTATTGCTGTCACAGATACTAATCAACTTTGCCCTTTTTTACCAAAAACAGTCATGGAGGAAGATGATCGAGGACGTCCGATGTCCCGCTCCACAGCCAAAGGATCATAGTCGCGATGGAGACCCTGGCTTTCACGAGGATCCGGACATATACATAGAGTTCGATGATGGGGTATTCTATCAAGCGAGCCTTGACGGCTTAAGAGTGGCTATCACCGCCGACTACCCCCGCCTCTATCCCTTCTGCATCGTAAGTATTCGGAGGGCTCTTGAAAGGAAACCCTTATCTGCACTTTTGCTTATTATACCGTTCCAAACTTTTAATAGGATCGGCGTTCGGCAGACCGTACCTCCTCGAGGGCGGCCCCTACAAAGGGCAGCCGTTCAAAACGAAAGGGGACCGGGAGTGCTGCAGAAACCCCACAGTCTTCCAAGAGGTATGTCCGCTTAATACATGCCTAGGCATGAGTCCGGATAGCTTAAGGTCTCCTTCTTATCTTTGATGTCAGGAGAAACACGCGGTAGACGGTGGGAAAACGCCCTGCTAGCCGAATGTCCGCCAATCCGATGCCGGACTCGCAACCTAGGATGAGAACCGAGGCAATGCCAGATCCGAATCCTCATGAGGATTCAGACGACGTATTTGTCACGAATTCCGAAGTGGAGAGCGTGATGAATCACCGTTGATTAAAGGAAGCCATGCGTGCCCCAGCTTTTTCTGAGCAAGAGTTTACCGCACTCAGCATGGTGGATGCATATAGCCGAGCCGCTCGAGACGGACTTGCCAGAGTCACTCAGTTGTTCTCAAAGGACATACAGGTAAGTGTTTATGCAATTTTGAATAGTCATATGCCAGTAGCCCCCGAGACTTGAAGCGGTGAGGCAAACCGATTTAAGGATCGATATACCCTGCAGGTCCTTAAAGAAAGGAACACTGCGCTAGCCCAGGAGCTGAAAACAAACCAGAGGCAGCTGAATGCTGTTACCGCCGAACTGGTGGATATGAAAAAGATCGCAACGAGTGCGTCCAGGGAGAAAAATCTCAAGGAGGAAAATGACAAACAATCCGAAGAGATAGAGAGCTTGAAGGCTCAGTTATCGGCCACTCAGAGAGAAAATGAAAAACTGAAGGGCGGCATATTTGGTATGTCTTCCTCTTTTATTTAGAACCTCCCTAGGTGCTCATGTTTAATCCATAATTGGGAATATCATGACTCTGTTGGTGCAAGTCTGTTAACTGGTAGGCCGGAAGAGGAAGTATCCGGATTTCAAGGCGACGTGCTAAAGGAGCTGTCTGCGGTACATGCTTGGGCCCGGAAGGCCATGAAAAGTATGGTGAAGGCTTTATGGCCATCCGATACCCCTCCAGAGAGTATGGAGGGTTTGGCAAACCTTTTCAAAGGTGCCCGGCGCCAGTTTGAGCTATGGAAGACATCCGCCTGCCGCGAGGGCGCACGAGAAGCCTGGGCCATGGTGAAAACACGCTTTACCAAGCTAGATCCAAATCATATGGCCCGAGTGGGACCACAGGGACTAGATGGGAAAGAGATTCCAGTGAGCTTGGTGTATGACCAAGTAATGATAGCTGCGAAGTATTCGCAGGAAGACTTTAGGTTAGACAATCTTATAGATGGAATAGATAAGGAATAGGTATTTGATGCAATGTATTAGAGTACGTTATGATCAACCTGTGCCTTTATCCGAACATGTGAAAAGTTTTGTCATCGCAGGCTTTCGGCTTTAACCTCTGGACCAAAATGGTGGAGTGTTTCCGGATACTGTTGGGAATGAAAAGAAACATTCACTATGTCCGGAAACCAGGCAACCCAGTCATTGTGCTCGAACAGACAAAAAATTGTAGTTCAGGATGTATGTTATATTACATATGTAAGAAACATCTTCCAAGGAAAATAGTTCCGTTAAGGGTTCCTTTCCTTGGGTTGGCAGGCAGTAATTATGCGTGCCGGGGCTTTGGTTATACGGAAAAACTGTCCCACAGTATTTGGAGTGGTTACAAGAATGTAACAATCTGTCGTTTGATTGCCGACCACCTATTCTCTTAAGAACGCTAGCTTTCGGCTTCACCCGTCTGAGGTACATGTCCGGTGACCCGGTTGTAACAATCGCAGAGGTGCTCCCTTTACGCCCTAGCCGAACAATCGGGAATGTAGGGCATAAACACAGGAGCAAGGCAACCCAGCTTGGCCAAAACTTAAGTCATAGAGGTGCATATAATGGCAAAAAGGATGTATATGAGCAAACGACATTTATATTTTGTGCTCCAGGCTCGAAATAATAATAAGCTTCGGTTAAAGAAGCCCCCAATCATGGTGGGGTGTATACATTTTAGGATGTTTGACCCCCAAGTGTTCGGCTGATTCGAACACATCCTGGGAATCGTATAAAAACGAGGAAAAGAAAACAAAATGAAGAGGAGAGAAAAAAAAGGAATGAAAAAAGTATGACCGAACTCATGCGTAGAATCTTCGGAGCCGAGCAGCATTCCATGGATTCGGCTCGAGGCGATCGTCCGATGCATTACGAAGGTGATAGGCTCCTCCTGTGAGAACTTCATCTGAATGAAGGGACCCTCCCATTTTGGTTTGAGCTTGTCCTTCTTCTTCTCTGGGAGGCGTAAAACGAGTTCGCCGACATTATAAGTCTTGGCCTGCACTTCTCTGCTTTGGTACCTCCGAGCCTGCTGCTGATAAAATGCGGAACGGGCTTTTGCAACATCGCGCTCCTCCTCCAGGCCGTCTAGGTCATCCTGCCGATCGAGCTCGGCTTCTCTCTCTTCATACATGCGCACTTGAGGTGAGTCATGAATAATATCGCAGGGCAAAACAGCCTCTACGCCATACACCATAAAAAAGGGGGTGTATCCGGTCGTGCGATTGGGCGTGGTCCGCAGCCCCCAGAGTACGGAATCGAGTTCCTCAACCCAGTGCTTCGTAGGGATCGCACTAGTCTGGGTTTGATGCCGCTCATTATCAGGCCATTAGCCCGTTCGACCTGATCGTTTGTTTGAGGGTGATATACGAAGGCGTAATCGAGCTTGATGCCCAAGTTAGCACACCAAGTTTTCACCTCATCGGCTATGAAGTTAGAGCCATTGTCAGTAATGATACTGTGAGGGGCACCATAACGGTGTACAACGCCGGATATAAAGTCGATCACCGGTCCAGCTTCAGCCATTTTTGCTGGTTTGGCCTCTATCCACTTAGTGAATTTGTCCACCATAACCAGCAAATATTTCTTCTTGTGGCTTCCCCCTTTAAGGGGTCTGACCATATCTAGCCCCCAGACCGCAAAAGGCCAAGTAATGGGGATTGTTTTTAAGGCGGTGGGCGGCATGTGACTTTGATTGGCGAAAAGTTAGCATCTGACACAGCGCTGTACAGGAGCCTGTGCATCTGCTTGGGCCGTAGGCCAAAAGAAACCTGTACAGAAGGCCTTACTTACGAGGGCCCGAGCGGCGGCGTGATGGCCACCAAGACCAGCATGTATTTCGGCCAAGAGATGTCGTCCCTCCTCTTCGGAGATACATCTTTGAAGAACTCTAGTAGTACTTTTCTTGTAGAGTTCTCCTTCATGAACCTTGTAGGCTTTCGAGCGTCAAACTATGTGACGGGCCTCATTCTGGTCCTCAGGGAGCTCCCGCCTATTAAGGTAGGCCAGGAAGGGTTCGGTCCATGGAGCAATGACAGTCATGATTACATGGGCAGAAGGTGTCATTTCGGTACCCGAGCCCCCGATGGTATCAGAATTGTGTTCGGCATCTAAGGGTATGATCGGCTCCGGACTGGTGTTGCCGCTCTTGTCCTGCCATACCATGGATGGCTTGAAGAGCCTTTCCATAAAGGTGTTAGGTGGGACGGGGTTGTGTTTAGCGCCCATTCGTGCAAGGATGTCCGCTGCCTGATTACTGTCTCGAGCGACGTGATGAAACTCGAGCCCCTCAAACCGAGCTGATATTTTGAGTACGGAGTCGCGGTATGCCATCATCTTTGGATCTTTTGCATCGAAATCTCCATTTATTTGGGATATTGCGAGGTTCGAATCCCCACGCACCTCTAGGCATTGAATGCCCATAGAAATAGCTATACGGAGACCGTGCAGTAGTGCCTCGTATTCGGCTGCGTTTTTGGAGTCCGTGTACATTATTTGCAATACATAGTGGACTGAGTCCCCAGTAGGGGAAGTTAAGATGACATCGGCTCCCAACCCGGCTAACATTTTAGAGCCGTCGAAGTACATTACCCAGTTGGAGTATGTGCTGTATTCTTTAGGGAGTTCGGCTTCCGTCCATTCGGCTACGAAGTTGGCCAACACCTGAGATTTAATAGCTCGGTGTGGTTTGTATGTTATTTCAAATGGTAAGAGCTCGATGGCCCATTTGGCTATGCGGCCGGAGGCATCCCAATTATTTATGATATCATTGGGTGGTGCTTCGGATGCCACCGTGATCGAACACTCTTGAAAGTAGTGCCGCAGCTTTCGGGATGCCATGAAGACCGCATACGCTATCTTTTCGTAGTGTGGGTATCGAGATTTGCACGGTGTAAGGACCACCGATACATAGTATACTGGTTTTTGGAGTGGGAATTTATGTCCCTCTTCCTCTCGTTCGACGACGAGCACCGCGCTCACCACCTGGTGGGTTGCAGATATGTAGAGCAACATAGGTTCGCCGACGGTTGGTGCGGCAAGGATTGGGTTGCTTGCTAACAAAGCTTTGATTTCTTCCAATCCGACTGTTGCCGCATCCGTCCACTCGAAGTGGTCGGTTTGTCGGAGTAGGCGATAAAGTGGCAGTGCCTTTTCTCCCAATCTAGAGATAAAGCGGCTCAAAGCTGCCACGCACCCAGCTAGTTTTTGGACCTGCTTTAGGTCTGTTGGGGTTGCCAATTGTGACAGGGTTTGGATTTTGGCTGGGTTTGCTTCGATTCCTCTATTGGAAACAATGAACCCGAGTAGTTTTCCGGCTGGAACGCCGAAGACACATTTTTCCGGATTGAGCCGTATGTCATATGTTCGGAGGTTGTCGAATGTGAGGCGTAGATCATCCACCAATGACTCGACATGTTTAGTCTTGATGACTACATCATCTACGTATGCCTCCACTGTCTTGCCAATTTCTCCAGAAATGTTTGAATCATGCGTTGGTAAGTGGCGCCAGCGTTTTTGAGTCCGAACGGCATGGTGTTGAAGCAGAAAGGCCCATACGGGGTAATGAATGCTGTTGCGGGCTGGTCGGACTCCATCTTAATTTGATGGTATCTAGAGTATGTGTCGAGGAAACACAGTGAATCGTGTCCTGCAGTCGCGTTAATGATTTGGTCAATGGGGGCAGCGGGAAGGGGTCCTCAGGGCAGGCTTTATTGAGGTCTTTGAAATCGACGCAAAGGCGCCAGGATTTATCCTTCTTTGGTGCCATGACCAGATTTGCTAGCCAGTCCGGGTGTTTGATCTCCCTGATTAACCCTGCTTCGAGAAGTTTAGCTAGCTCCTCCCCCATAGCTTGTCATTTGGGTTCGGAAAATCGCCGCAGCGTTTGCTTGACTGGTTTGAACCCCTTTATAATATTGAGGCTATGTTGGGCCCATCTGCGTGGGATCCCGGGCATGTCCGAAGGGTGCCAGGCGAATATATCCCAATTTTCGTGCAGGAAAGCTCTTAGTGCGGTGTCGATTGTTGGATCCAGCTGTGCTCCAATGGAGGCTGTCTTGTTGGGATCCGTCGGGTGTACTTGAAATTTTATTATTTCGTCTGCTGGTTTGAAAGAAGTGGACTTGAGCCTCTTATCGAGGATTACATCATCTTTGTCCACTGTGGAACGCAGGGTGGTTAGCTCCTCGGCCGCTAGAGCTTCAGATAGTGCCTCGAGGGCCAAGGATGCCATTTTGTTTTCGGCGCGGAGCGCTATATCCGGATCACTGGTGATGGTGATAACTCCGTTGGGCCCTGGCATTTTGAGCTTCATATACCCGTAATGGGGTATGGCTTGGAAGCGTGTGAAGGCGTCTCGCCCCAACAAGGCGTGATATCCGCTATTGAAAGGTGCCACGTGGAAGAGCAACTCTTCTGACCTGTAGTTCTCTAGCGTACCAAATACTACATCAAGTTTAATTTTCCCCGAACATCGTGCTTCATGACTGGGGATAATCCCTCGAAAGGTGGTGATGCTTTGCTCGATGCGACTCTTGTCCATTTGCATTTTATTGAGTGTGTCTTCGTAGATGAGGTTTAGTCCACTGCCACCGTCCATGAGCACCTTGGTGAGTCAAAAGCCGTCTACAATTGGGTTTAAGACCAAGGCGGCAGGTGCTCGGACTGATCTGGCCCTTGGTTCGTCGTCGGCAGTGAAAGTTATTGCCGTATCATTCCAAGGATTTAGTGCGGCTACTTGGTTGACTTCGGCGAGGTCGCGGAGCGCCCTTTTGCGCCAATTATTTGAAGAAAAGGTCTCGAAGACCGTAAAGACATTGAGGTCGTCATCCTCCGAAGAGTACTTCTCCGGGGTGGTGTTGGTGAGGATGGCCTCGCCACTCTTAGCCACCTGCCGGAGTACCCAACATGCCCGAAGGCTATGTGTTGGTTCGGTATTCGGCGTCATGTGTATCTGACAGGGCTTGCCGAGTAATTCGTCAAGGAAAGTTCTATGTCCCGTGAAAGGTTTGATTTTCTTGTCAATGAGATGATGATCAGGTGCCCCGTAAGGGTGCATCCTTTTTGCCCATCCAGTGGGCTGCTTAAAGGCGGGAGGTTCCCACTGGGCTGTCTGGGCTTTTCAGGCGCTTTCCATTGTGCAGTACTTCTGTACTATATGTGCCAAGTCTGCAAAGTGCAATATGCGGCGGCGGTTGAGGGCATTGAGGATTCCCTCGTCCGTACAGTTGCGGCAGAAAACTGAAACCGCGTCCTTGTCGCACCAATCTTTAATCTTGTTTTTAACAAGGAGGAATCTGGCCCAGAAGTGATGGACCGTTTCCTGAGGTTGCTGTCGTACATACATTAGGTCACATACGTCTAGAGGACCTGAATTGCTTGGGGAATATTGCTTGTGGTGGGTGAGTGGGCTAAAATCCGAACCCCGACCCGCTATTGGATCCGGAGTTTGAAGAATCTCCGAGGTCACTAGTCCAGGATTAGGTGGGTCCTGGTGATTTTCAGGCTCAATCCTTCTATCGACGACACAGAGGAACTCTCAATGAAAGCACCAATGTTGGTGTCAAAACCAGCTGATCTCGGGTAGGGGGTCCCGAACTGTGTGTCTGAGGATCGAAGGTAACAAGGGACAAAGGGAACACGATGTTTACCCAGGTTCGGGCCCTCTTAATGGAGGTAAAACCCTACGTCCTGCTTGATTGTATTTGATGAGTATAGGGGTTACAAGAGTTGATCTACCTCGAGATCGTAATGGCTAAACCCTAGATGTCTAGCCTATGGGAGTTATGATAGCCTCTACGGACTAAACCCTCCGGTTTATATAGACACCGGAGGGGGCTAGGGTTGTACAGAGTCGGTTTACAGAGGAAGGAAATTACACATCCGGACGCCAATCTTGCCATCCACGCAAAGGAGAGTCCCATCCAGACACGGGAAAAGGCCTTCTTATCTTATATCTTCACGGCCCATCAGTCCGGCCCATGTCACATAACCCGGACGCCCGAGGACCCCTTAATCCAGGACTCCCTCACACGTGTAGAGGATGGATGTTCTTTTCGATGGGACTTCTTCATGGGGTTTAAGACTAAGCAGCTCCGAATTATTCCCGCTGCCCACCACTCTGAATCGTGCAATCTATGATAGTACTCCCATTGCAACAATGAGGTCCACTAGGTCTAGCACGTCCTGTAAGAAGAGACTGTCACGCAAAACATACATTCTTGTTGCCTTCCTCCTCATACAGTACGTACTACTACTACTACTAGTACTACTACTACTCGTTCTCCTATAAACCTTGCGCTTGGCATCTCAAAAATATTAACCTTACGCCTGGCTCTTCGCCTCTTCGGGAAGTCGAGCAATGATGGTACTACAGTATATGGTTATGGCTATCTGAGACCGAATGAATTGCTGCACGTCCACCACGTGGGCGAGGTACGAGGGACGAGGGAGAGTGCGTACTACTACGCCCATTTCAATATGGACTACATACGGAGCAAAATGAGTGAATCTACACTCTAAAATACGTCTATATACATCAGTGTTTGGAGTATGTACTAGTAGTTCATATCGAAATCTGCTAAAAGACATACTCCCTCTGTCCCATAATATAAGAGTGTTTTTTACACTACACTAGTGTCAAAAACACTTTTATATTATGAGACGGAGGGAGTACATTTCAAACTATATGATAATCTCTCTAACCAAGGTAGGGACGAGGAGTATATACGTCTAACGGAGGGAGTAGGAAAATTTTCTCCTCGTCCTGCGAGCCACCGCGCGCGTGGGCGAGGGAGCGGGCGTAGGCGTAGTAAGCAAGCTTCTCCTCGTCCTGTGACTCTAGGAGCCACCGCGCCCGTGGACGGGGGAGAGGACGTACTAAGCAAGCTTCTCCTTGTTTTGCGAGTTGACGGGACACATCAAAAGTAATACAGAGCATCTCCAGTGTATAGAGACTTGCCTCTAAGGTAGGCCCCACATGGTTTGCCTCTTTTTTTAAATAAGGCGTCAAGTCGCAATTTGTTTGTTCACCCGTGGTACACGATCCTCCATCAAGTGGACAACCAGTACACGTGTCAAATTACCACGTGGGCTGCCTTTTTGTACAGAAATGAGCTCCACCGTGTACCCGCGCGGGTGTGGTTGGGAAAGAGATGGGAGTACATGCGCCGTGCATGCACCTCTTCTCTTCGTACACGTCCCTCACCTATGTGGGTGTGTGTGAGAGAGATACAAACCTAGAGAGATGGCATGTGATTTCGTGAATGTATTTGTGAGAATATGTGTCGATGATATCTCAAACAAAATTTTGACACATGCAATGTGTGTGAAACGGGCGATCCACGAGAAGAGAGGGAGGGGTCATAGATATCGATAGAGTCGAAGAGAGGATCAAGTGTGTGGGTGCGAGATCGATGAAGAGAGCCATCGAAATTGTGTGTGTGCACGTCAAAGATATAGGGCGACTGACCTACCAAAATGTCAGAGGGCAGAGGGCAAGTTTGTGTGTGGCAGGGTGACATGACTAGAGCGCTCGATGTATCGGTGTGTGCATGGGGGGGGGGAGGCAGAGACCTAACTAGAGAGGTAGATCGACTCGTATATGTGTTGAGAAGGAGAGACCTAGCTATGTCTTGAGGGAGATCGGTCGACATCCATACATAAGTGAAGGACGGGAAATAGGTTGGGATAGAGAGAGAGATAGAGAGAGAGGGGGGGGGGGTAGAGTGCCGGAGGGGTGGTGGAGTTGCTTCTCGGAGATGGTGGGAGAAGCCTACTAGACAAACTGAGGGTACAACTACAATATCAAGAAGACTGGGGATGTGTTTCTGTGTGTGCGTGTGCGTGATAGATGTGTCGGGAGGCATGCATGGATGATGAAGGGGGATCATGTGTTTGGTAAGCAGACCTAACTAGATCGGTAGATCAATTGTTTTGTGTCGGAGGAAGGGAGAGACATAACTAATGAGGTAGATCGATCGACGCGTGGGGAAAATGAGTTATAAACGACCTAGCTAGCTATATGTATAGTGGGAGATCAGTCGGTGTACATCCATTTGTTAGAGGCAAATAAGGCCCAGAGAGACGGATAGAGAGAGAGATGGAGCTAAGGTGGTGCGAGAGGCCTACTAGCTAGATAGGGGGAGGAGTGTGCGATTGTGAGATCGATGAAAAGAGGGGCGAGAGTTTACACGTGTGTGGGACCGTATGAGAGACACGAGGCATGGATAGAGAAAGGAGGAGATGGAAAGTGTGTGTGTGTGTATGTGGTAGGCAGACATCGCTGGAGAGGTTTATCGATCGGTGTGTGTCGGAAAGAAGGAGTTGTGGAGACCGTGGGAGAATGACCTAAAGAAAAAAAATGAATGTGTGTGATGGATAGAATGCTGAGGGAGGGGGGCGAGGAGGACGTGTGCATGCACGAGAGAAAGTTAGTGCTAGCTACAAAGGTTAGAGGATTTTGTGGGTGTAAGAGACTAACAAAGATCATAATTCGATATGAAAGTGGATTCATATATTTGAATAAGAGATCATAGTGTTATAAACCTATGCATGCATGAATATAGCGGTGATACGTGTGGTGTGGTTTTGGACATGTTATACTATAATGTGATAATGCATGGCATTTGCAACTCATAGCTAAATATCGAACAATCTAAACCATACTATATATCGAACAATCTCACATTTTATTTGAATTTGTGATAATGTGTGGCATTTGCAGCTCACAACTAAATATCAAACAATCTAAACCATACTATATATTGAACAATCTCGCATTTTATTTGAATTTGTGATAATGTGTGGCGTTTGCAACTCACAGCTAAATACTTGTAGGCGTAGGGGGCGGGGCACCATACATTATGTGATAAACACATTATACATATGAGACATGGTTTAGATTATGAAGATCCAGCTAGAGTTTGAAATGTACTGTGATTTGAAATCAACATAAAGTGGATTAAAAAAATTGAGTTCGAGTTAATATAGTACACATAGTTCATATCTAACTCGACAGTAATCATGTGGTGTGCTGTGAAGATAATATACAAACGATGGTTTAACTTGACAATAATGATGATTGTAGATCTTATTAAAATAGAGAAACGAATTCAAATGGTTTAAGTTGAAAACAATCATGATTGTAGATCTTATTCAAATAGAGAAACGAATTCAAATTTAGTTCATATTGAAGCGGTAGTATATATGTTTGGAATGCACTAAAATGTTCATTTGAGTAGCAGGTTGCATGCATTATACACTTAGCAAAATATTTAAATTGAAGATAACATGGATTCAAAGTTTTGAATGGCATTTGTAGTGCGAATTGATTTGGTATAGTACACGGGACTAGACTCTCTTGTGTGGTGCGAATTTATTTCTTTTTGGTTTTTTCGTCGAGGGAAGTGCGAATTGATTTGATATAGTATACACGTTAGGCTTGTCCGGAAATTTCAACCCGCGCCTTGTTATCCTGAAATTTTAAGATATCTCTTTGTCTCAATGTGCTCCTAAAATTCCCTCCATCTCAACCCGCGCCTTGCTATCCCAAAATTACAACGCGCGCGAAAACTCCCACCTCCTGCGAAATCCCGATACGCGAAATTCCCGTGATACCCCTGAACCGAAAGAACCACCTAGTTCAAATCGATGGGGCTACTTTCGTAACTTACCCCACATTTCGGACAAGCACGTCCCTAAGCCATGGTTCCCCCCTCCCATCCCCTCCGCCCCCCTATTCGTACACCGAGGCCACGAAAACCCGCGAAGCCCCACACCGCCACCCAGTCGGAGCCTCTTCCCCGATGACATCGTCCACCGCAATAGCTTGACGTCCCTCATCCACCGCACCGGATGAGGATCCGTCGTCGATCTCGTCGTCCTGCCGGTTCAGCCACCCCGTCCTCCACCTCCAAGGAGCTGCCCCGACATTCGCCTCGTCTATCGCGCCACCTACATTCCCACAGCGCCGTCTTCACCTGCATCACCGGAAGAGCAGCACCATCACTGATTCCTGGGATGAAGCTGAGGCCTAATCGGCGCCACCAAAGAGGTTCTACAGTAATCGCTGCATTTTCTTCTTGATTCGATCTCACGGTGCTGCCGGCTCTCGATCCGAAGCCGCCATGGCGTGGCTCCATTTACGGCAGCATCGCCGGCCACTTCCTCTATGGCGGCGATCCCTCGGCGGCGACGTCCACATCAGTAGGAGTTGCTGCTGCTCTGGCTCTTGCTGGTCGTGCTGCTGCTACCGCTGCTTCGGCTCTCGCTCGCGCTGCTGCCCTTCTCTTGCTCTCGGTCACCTGCCTCGTCTGCTCTTGATCTAGCTCCCGCTGCTGCTATTGCTCTTGCTCTTGCTTGCACTGCTGCTCTACTCTTGCTCGCGCTACTGCTGCACGAGCAGCAGCTCTGGCTCTCGCTCGAGTCCCTGCTACTGCTACCCGAGATGCTGCTACACGACCAGCTACCTTGGCTCTCGCACGCGCTGCTGCTCCGGGCGCTGCTGCTGCTGCAGGACCAGCTGCCCCGGCTGCTCTCTGATAGTACGTTCCCTGCTGGAGCGGCTACCGATTTAGATCACTGCTCCTCTGCCACTAGTGCTCGAGTGGCCAAAACTATTAGTGCACTGCTTTTTTGCTACTAGGGCGTTCAGTTTTGACAGCAAATTTTAGTTTCAACAGTTAAATTCAGTTTCGACAGTTAAGTTCAGAGATGAGCGGCTGATGTATTTTACATCTAGCACTTTTTGGTGATGTATTTTATTTACATCATCTATTGCAGATGCTATTAGAATACCACTTCAGGTTAACATTGTCTTTCTTGTCCTGCTTCAGCCTCGCCATCGTACACCTCACCGGAGCTGCTCCAATGACGAAACCCTCCATCACAGCAGAGCAGTACCCTTGACTCCACCTCCAGACGCCTAAGATCTTCTTCCCCTCCTCCGACAGCCACATCAGCCCCAGCATCCTCAGCTACCAACCCAATGATGCTGGGATCGACATGGCTTCGCCATAGAGGTTGTACACTTGTTGCATTGTTTTTTTACTTTACAGGTTATATATATTGTCCACTGAGCATGCGTAGTAATGAGGAATACGATTAGTTTCTCCTATATGACAAGCAGTGGGTACTAGGCAAGTTAGGTATCCGTGATGGACTCTCTCGAAAGCCATCATTATTTATTTCTACGCGTTGGAGCTGTGCATGTGTAGATGGGCCTGGCAGTTGAGCTAGTAGGGCAGTAGCCTGGGTCCAAAGTATTATTTGTTCCTTTAGTGTCTCTTTCAAAGAAAAACCGTAGGAATTTTAATATCCAATTGGCCCTACTTTTTAAATTCTTATTCCTGAAGAACAAGACTAAGTGATAGTAGCATAATAGCATTATAACTCTACATTTTCTTGTGGTTTGACTTAATTTGACCATGCTTCTTTGCATTCCTGTGAACCAAACACCCAGATTGACAGAAATCATGTATTTGCAAATGCTTTGTTTTGCACAAGCATTCCTATCCTATTCATGTGTATTTCCTATCCCTGTGTTGTTAGAATCCTCCAATTCAAACGAGCCCTTACAGAATTACTTCTATTACAGATAGGTGTCAAAGAAAACCTTGTGTGGTTTGTTCCGCTCCTGCCGCGCCGTCATCCACCCTAGCTCAGCTGCTCCAACGATGGAAAGGTCCAGCACAGCATGGATCCATCCTCCAGACTATCTTTCACCTCCTCAGATCTTCTTCCACACCACCGGCAGCCACCACAACTGCATTACCATCATCAACTGAGCAAATGACCTTGAGGACTACACGGGTCCGCAAGAGAGGTCGCACCCTTTCGTGTCTGCTTACGTTATGCATCGCTTAATATTACCTGCTACTTTATCATCCTCTTCACGTGTTAGACTCCGAGTCAGCTCCAAACTAATGCTCAAACTTAAGTTTTTAAATGGTTGTGGGGTACATATCGGCGCAGCAATGAATATTATCTGTTTACTACCTGGTTAATCTCAAGTGTCTACTATGACTTTCATGTTGGGTGGGAAACAAACAGTAAAGGAGCCATTATCTGTATTTTTTAACAGCAGCTATTATCTGCCTGCTATCACTGGTTTTGGGTCTGTCCACAGGTTGCTACCATCACTCTAGATTTCTGCATGCACTCCTTACATAATCTCACTATGTTTTATTCCTATGCATGTCAGTTATTGTATACAATGGTACTGAACATGTAGAGTAAAAGAGACGAGCCTTGCATGGCAATAAAATTTCATGCAGACGTTGCTCCATGGTGGGCGCAAAGGCAGCCCCCCCTCTCCCCATTCCAGATTGTAATCAAGAGGAAGATAACTGTTCAAAGGGGGATTCAGAGGGAGCAGACCACTCCTATTTACCCCCTGAGGTCTTTGCTCTAACTTGCCATGCTGATGTTGGTCATATCATGCATATGGCACCTTGCATTGCTTACTTTATACATTAAAAATGCCATCTGCTTAGTTTAGACATGCTTTGTGTGAATGCCATCTGTTTACTTTCTATATCATATATGTGAATTATGCAATACCATCTTGTTTAGCCCGGCATCATATATGTGAATTTTGCAATGCCATCCTGCTTAGCCAGTCATCTTATATGTGAATTATATCATGCCATCCTTTTTTTCATTACGTAGTACATTTGTCAACAATGTAAGTACATTCAACTACTCTTCCTGTGCATCAGCCATTTGACACGGTGATGGAAAAAGCTGGAGTGAAAACAAGGTCTTCAGAGCAGACAATGCTATCTCACAAGCGCATATCTTGCTGGTTACGGATAGCTCCTCAGAGGAGGATTCAGAGACAGATGACCAGTCCTATTTCCCCCCTTGAGGTGTATGCTCTTAACTTGGCATGGTTATCTTGCTCATATCGTGCATATGGTGTCTTGCCTTGCTATGTCATTTGCTTAGTTTAGACATTCTTTGTGTGAATGCCACCTGTTTAGTGTCTAATTACCATATATATGTGAATTATGCAATGTCATCTTGTTGCAAGGCATTATATATGTGAATTATGCAATGCTATCTTGTTGCAAGGCATTATGTATGTGAATTATGCAATGCCATGCTGTTTAGCCAAGAATCATATATGTGAATTATATCATGCCATCCTTTTTTTGTATCACATATTCCATTTGTCGACAATGTTCTTATATTCAACTACTCTTCCTGTGCATCAGCCATTTGAGTTGGTGATGGAAAAATCTGGAGTGAAAACAAGGTCTTCAGAGCAGACAATGCTACCTGCTGAAGCAGATATCTTGTGGGTTATAGATAGCTCCTCAGAGGAGGATTCAGAGACATATGACCAGTCCTTTTTTCCCTTGAGGTGTATGCTCAAACTTGGCAGGGTTATATTACTCATATCATGCGTATGTTGTCTTGCATTGCTTAGTTTTTACATCATATACAAAATATTGAATGCCATCTGCTTAGTTTAGACATCATATATGCGATTGCCATCTGCTTACTTGCTTAGTACATAAATCATATACAGTATTTGAATTATATCATGCCGTCATGTTTACATAGACAGCATGTATCTGAATTATGCCATGCCATCCCATTTAATAAAGACATCATATTAGTTATATCATCTCATCCTGTTTACATAGTCAACATATTTTGAATTTTGTCATTCTATCCGTGAATTATATCATGCCATCTGGTTTCCATAGACGGCATGTATGTGAATTATAGCATGCCAACCACTTTAATAGACACATCATATAGTTATATCATGTCATCCTATTTACATAGTCATCATATTTTGAATTATGTCATTCTATCCTGTTTAGTTAGCCATCATATATGTGAAATTGTGTCATGCTATCCTGTTTAGTTAGCCATCATATATTTGAAATTGTGTCATGCTATGCTGTTTGATTAGACAACATAAATGTGAATTATTTCATGCCCTCTTTTATTCCCCACTATCCATTGCACATGTCTATCATATAATGTCTGTACATTCAATTACTTTTCTTGTTTATCAACCATTTGAATTAGAGGGGGTGATGGCAGTATCTAAGGGAGTAAAAACACGGTCTTCAGAAAAGATAGTGCTACCCGTCGATGCAGATAGAACTATGGTTGTACTTGCCCAAGAACCAGCCCCACCACACATAACCCAGACTCTTTGCAGATTGTACCCCTACCCAGTTCGACAAACAACCAGCTACACCTCTTCTAACCCCAACCCCAACAGATAGTAACCCCGTTCCGGTTGACACAGCACCGTCTCCACCACAGAGCACCCAAACACGAGCAGTTAGTAAGGCAACTGCAGTGCCCAAAGCACGAGGACCACCACTCCGAACCCCAACTCAACGCTTAAAGCAGAAGAAGAATTGTTCTCAGGTCAGGTTCCGTAGCTATGGTTCATACTCCTTTGCTCTTGCATTACTATATTTACTTATACCAACTTATTTCAAATTTGAAGGATGCAATTGAAACTCCAATGGCGCAACAGGTATGTTTTAAACCTATTTCTTTAACTGGTTTGATGTTGTAACTTGCTTTATGTTTATTTCAGTTTCAATGAATAAACAGTTATGTTCTCATGTCATGCTGTGTAATTTCCCGCACTTATATTCTGTCTATGCTGCTTTGTCTTAAACATATATGATTTGAACTGTCTCTATCTTGATTTGACAACATACACTAGAATGATATAGACCATACAGTGACCATAGTATATAGATATATGTTTGTTTCATGTTGTTATCCTATCCACCTTACTGCTGAACTGGTTTACCAAAATGAGTTTCATATACAACATGGTAAACCTGTGATGTGTCTACTTGTTTCTCTTTTAGAATGCGGACAGAATATTGGAGAAGAGTACCCCGTTATGCAGTGGTAAAGGAAGTAATGCAGATAAGGTTCAAGATAGTGAGACATCCCTGTTGGTCTCCAAGAAAGCTGATAAAAACTATCTTGAAGACAGTGAGACAACCCCAAAGTCCTGTCTTGATGTAGTGTTCGAGTTAATGGCCACTACTGCTGGCACAAGCTCTTCGAACTCTCTGCCTGAATCAGTTCGACTTCTTGAGTCTCAACTTCAAGTTGAAAGACATCGATCAGATGTGCTGTGACAGGAAGCCGAAGGACTGAGGAAGTCCCTGCAGAATTCAGATGCATACTTCTGGTGCAATAGCAAGCGCTGGAGGATTTAAGCGCCAAACAAGAGAAAGTTAATAAGCTTGCTAAGCATCTTGCCAGCAGGTTGGGTACCTAGGATATTGTTTCTTGAGCTCTTCTGAAGTGGTTTCAGTTCTGGACTTGTTTTGCTGCGGCGTTTATTTGCACTAGTCGCCAACTTTGACAACCAGTGTATGTGATATGCTGCTTTGTTCCCTATATTTGCACTGGTGGCAAACTTTGATGCCCAGTGGATGTAATATGTGTAATAGCCATAATAGCCTAGTGTTAGTTGCTTGCTTATTTATTTTCGTACTGTCTTGTTTAGTTGTTTGCTTGTAGCCACTGCAGTTCTTTTTCCGCGCTTTTCTAGTGGCCACAATAACCTATTTTTTATAACTAGGCCACAATAACCATGGGCAACATACAGACCGTTGTAACCATGGTCCTGCTACCTGTTGTAGTGACCATGGGCCTCCTACGGGCCGTAGAATTCATGGGCCTTCGACGGGCCGTATAATCAATGGGCCTTCTACGGGCTGCATGATCGATTGGCCAAACATGGGTCGTACTATAACGATCCGCAAAATGGGCCGTAAACGGGCTAGAGTGGAAATCGTGTGTTTATGGCCCGGCCATAACGGGCCGTTAATTGGCCAAATGTATAACGGGCTTAATTCTATCGACAGGCATCACGGGTCGTTAATGGGCCGTATTTGATGACGCTATGGAAACAGCCCAACGGGTTAACGGGCTGAATTTGGCCCACAAGCGGAACAGGCCAGTAACGGACCGTAAGTAACAGAATGCTGGAAATGAGCCCAAGAATAAATGGGCCCTTAGAAGGCCGAAAGGTAACACGGGCTGGAAACGGCCCAACGGAATAATGGGTCGTTAATGGGTGTAAAGTGATACACTGTTCATTATAGGCCAGTTTCACCACGGGCCTTTAGTGGGCCCAGAGTTATGAAGGGCCTCATGTGGGCCGAAAGACGTCACGGGCCATACATGGGCCGGAAGTTACAACGGGCTGGAATCATATTGGACGGCCCAGATGACGCTACTGGACCCAATTTGGATAGGCCATAACGGGTCATGAGTTAGCGGGTTGTAAATGGGCTATATGCGAACATGCTGTTAACAGGCTTTCCGTGGGCCGGCCCGCTACCTTTTGACCAAGTCAAACAGGCCGGCCTTTTCACCTGAATGGGCCTCTGTTGGGCCGAGCCACGTGTCGACTTATCATAGGCGCGTCCCGTCCATTGGCTGGATGGCATTTGTCCCAAGGCTGAGCTAACACGTGGATCCTCCGGCGAATCGGAATTTTACACGTGGAAAATCCCCATTGGTCAGGGCTGTTAACGGGTTATCGGATCAAAACCGGAACCCGATAGCTTAACAGCGACCCGTCACGGTGGATGCCACATGTCGGTCACCCTTGACGAAAACACTTCCATGACGCGCCATTTATCATCATGGAAGTGGACACTTCCATGATGATAATTTTGGTATTGTCATGGAACACTTCTACGACAGCACAGGTATGACTATCTTGATTCTGTCATAAAATCGTCATGAATGTACATGCATGACAGAAAACGCGACCTACTGTGACAAACACGTATCATCACGGAAGTGTATTTTTTTATAGTGTTAACCTTCTGCAAGGACCACCGTAGTCAAATCCGATTCAAAAGTAGGAGAAATAGACACCCGCCAGTCACCTTTATGCAAAACAAGTTGCATGTCAGTCGGTGGAACCGGTCTCATGTGCGTGGACATGTAAGGTTGGCCCGGGCCGCTTCGTCCCACAATGCCGCCGAATCAAAATAAGACATTGGTGGGAAGCAATATGGACCTCACTGCCCACAATTCCTTTGTGTTCTACTCGTGCATATCATCTACGCATAGACCTGGCTCATGATGCCAGTGTTGAGAACCTTGCATGGAAAACAAAAAATTTCTACGCACACGCAAGATCTATCCATGGAGATGCATAGCTACGAAGGGGGGGAGAGCATCTACATACCCTTGTAGATCGCTAAGCGGAAGCATTTATCAACGCGGTTGATGTAGTCGTACACCTTCACGATCCGTCCCGATCAAGTACCGAACGTACGGCACCTCCGCGTTCACCACACGTTCAGCTCGATGACGTCCTCGCCTTCTCAATCCAGCAAGAGAGGCGAAGTAGTAGATGAGTTTCGGCAGCACGACGGCGTGGTGACAGTGGTGGTGAAACTATCCGCAGGGCTTCGCCAAGCACAACGGACATGGACGGAGGAGGAACTAGAACTAGAGGGAGACGGGGCGCCGCACACGGCTTGGGGATCATGGTGTGTGTCGCCCCTCTCCCTCCTCTCATATATATAGGTGGGGGAGGAGGGGAGGCAGCCTAGGGTGCCCCAAGGGGGCCAGCGGCCAGCCCTAGGGCGCCTGCCCTAGGCGCCCCCCTTTCCTTCCTAGGGGGTGGAGGAGAAGGCAGGAGGGGGGCCGGCGGCTCCCTTGCCTTAGGCGCCCCCTTTCCTTCCCAAGAGGGTCGGCGACCAGGGAGAGGGCGCGCCAGCCCCTTGTGGGCTGGTGTGTTCCTCCCCTTGGCCCATTAGGCCCATAAACTCCCCGTAGGTCTCCTGGAACTCCTTCCGGTGATCTGATGAATACCCGGTGCATTCCGAAACCTTTCCGGAGACCAAATAGTATCGTCCTATATATCAATCTTTATCTTCGGACCATTCCGGAGCTCCTCATCATGCCCGTGATCTCATCCGGGACTCCAAACAACATTCAGTCACCAATTCACATAACTCATATAATACTATATCGTCAACGAACGTTAAGCGTGCGGACCCTGCGAGTTCGAGAATGATGTAGACATGATCGAGACGCTTCTCCGGTCAATAACCAATAGCGGGACCTGGATGCCCATATTGGTTCCTACATATACTACGAAGATCTTTATCGGTCGAACCTTTATGACAACATACGTAATTCCCTTTGTCTGTTGGTATGTTACTTGCCCGAGATTCGATCGTCGGTATCTCCATACCTAGTTCAATCTCGTTACCAGCAAGTCTCTTTACTAGTTTCGTAATACATCATCTCGTAACTAACTCCTTAGTCACTTTGCTTGCAAGCTTCTTGTGATGATGTATTACCGAGAGGGCCCAGAGATACCTCTTCGATACACGGAGTGACAAATCCCAATCTTGATCCATGCCAACTCAACAGACACCTTCGGAGATACCTGTAGAGCATCTTTATGATCACCCAGTTACGTTGTCATGTTTGATAGCACACAAGGTATTCCTCCGGTATCCGGGAGTTGCATGATGTCATGGTCGAAGGAATATGTATTTGACATTAAGAAAGCAGTAGCAATAAACTGAATGATCATATGCTAAGCTAACGGATGGGTCTTGTCCATCACATCATTCTCCTAATGATGTGATCCTATTATCAAGTGACAACACATGTCTGTGGTTAGGAAACCTTAACCATATTTTGATCAACGAGCTAGTCTAGTAGAGGCTCACTAGGGACATGATATTTGTTTATGTATCCACATATGTATTTAAGTTTCCGATTAATACAATTCTAGCATGAATAATAAACCTTTATCATGATTAAGGAAATATAATATTAACCACTTTATTATTGCCTCTAGGGCATATTTCCAACAATGATATCTACGTGCTTCAACGCTCGTCGGTGTTTGCAAGGCTTGCGGAAGGCAACAGCCCGCCGGTGAATGTTACCATTAACGGGCACAACTACGACAAAGGATACTACCTAGGTGATGGTATCTATCCTCAATGGACCACTATTGTGAAGATAATCCCCAACCCCGTCGAAGAGAATAGGAAAAGATTTCCCCAAGAGCAAGAGAGTGCTAGGAAGGACGTCGAGCGTGCCTTTGGTGTTTTGCAATCTCTATGGGGCATCGTTCGGTATCCTGCTAGGACTTGGAGCACCAAGAAGCTGTGGGAGGTGATGACATCTTGTGTGATCATGCACAATATGATCGTAGAAGATGAGCGCCGAGAACGTATCTACAATCAAGGGTTTCGGTTTCAGGGTGAGAATGTTGTGCTTGAGCATGGAGGAGCGGCAACATTTGAACTTTTCACCCAATTTCATCATGAAATGCGTGATTGGGAAACTCACATGCAGCTGCAAAATGATTTGCTTGAGCATATGTGGGCTCATGTTGGCAACCAATAGATGTACCTTCTTTTCACATGTATTTGAGACAATTTAATTTTTATTCGGCTTGTAAAACTACGCTTAATTTATTAGGTTGTGAAACTATGCTATTTTTCATATGTCTGCCGGCATATATGGGTCGGCGTGTTGGGCGCACTGCTGACCCAAATCAAAAAGAGGGCGGACGTCGAGCGAGTGGTCGACCCAAACGGATAAAAAGCAGACACAAACGCCGTCCGTTTGGGTTGGCGTGTTGGAGTTGCTCTAACTCCCTCACCTTTAGATTTGTTTTGTCCCTAAAATTCATGCACCAGCTAATCTCGCGTTGTTCGCGTTCCAGCTCAAGCGTGCTACGCTCGCGCAGCCTGAAGCCTCGCACTACGTGCGTGCATCGTGACAGCGAGGGTTGGTGTTGCCTGTTTTTGTTCTTTTTTGTCTGTTTTTTGAACTGTCTCAATTCGCTACGGCCTTTGCATTTTTTGATTTTTTTTACCTTTTTTTTCTCCCACTGCGATGCTATGATATGCATATATATCATATGCTGCGTGCATGCATCTTCTTTGTGCATGTATATACCGTACGATCGTTGATGCATGTTTGTTTACCGTTGTTTCGATTTGTGTTCATCTATGCAACGTGTCAATGGAACAATAAATCATGTATCGAATTGCTAAAACTCATATAG
This sequence comes from Thinopyrum elongatum, assembly GCA_011799875.1. Taxonomy (NCBI): domain Eukaryota; kingdom Viridiplantae; phylum Streptophyta; class Magnoliopsida; order Poales; family Poaceae; genus Thinopyrum; species Thinopyrum elongatum. The sequence goes on along the minus strand of CM022299.1, from coordinate 372,403,782 downwards.
ATGAGTTTTAGCGATGTTTCATCCAAGTTCCAGTCCATTTGATCCGTCGCTATTAATTTTGTGCAATTTTTCTGATCGGGGTTGTTTTCTCCAGCGCGTCCGGTGTCACTCGCCCGTTGTCCATTTTGCGACCCTTCACATCATGTTTTTTTGTTGGGCCATTCTTTGTGGTTTGTTTTTTCCTGTGTTGTAGTTGAAAAGACAAGTTGTTTGTATAAGTTGAAGAGACGAGCCGACCGCTGGCTCATCAGTTCTGTTCATCTCTCTCTTTCTCTCCCATTCCTCTTTGTCTTTGGAGCAGAGAGGTGACCCGAGGATGGATCTTCTTCTAAACACTACAATGACAGGCAACGACCTTTTTTTGCAAGTCTAACCCTAATATGTAAGAAGTCTGCCTCTTTTCTTGTCCTACTTTGCGACTACACCGTTCAAAAGCAACTTGGCCTGGCCCATTTTTTGTCCCAGTTGCAAGTGCACTCTCGACACGCAACTGGGTCCCGACCACTTTTGTCCCAGTTGCAAGTCCACCCCGACATGCAAGTCCACCCTACAAGCCCAGTTTGACTCGTAACTGGGCATGTGTTTTGTCTTTCATTCTAGTTGCAACTTGACCATTGACTTGCAATTGGGCTTGTAGTTTCGTAGTTGTCCTAGTTGCAAGTCCATCTTCCACTTGCAACTGGGTTCATATTTTTCCCATCTTCAAGCCCACCCTCAACTTGCAACTAGGCATGTTTTTGTTTTTCATCCCAGTTGCAAGTCCACCCTTAATTTGCAATTGGGACAATAGTTTGTTTCATTTCAGTTGCAAGTCGACCCTTGACTCGTAAATGGGTTCATTGTTTCGTAGTTGTCTTAATTTCAAGGCCATCCTTGACTCGCAACTGGGATCACAGTTTTGTTGTTGTCCCAGTTGCAAGTCCACCCTCGACTTGCAACTGGGCCCATATTTTTGTTGTTGTTCTAGTTGCAAGTCCACCCTTGACTCGCAACTCGACATGTGTTTTGTTTTTCATCTCAGTTGCAAGTCCACCCTTGAGTCGCAACTGAGCTCGTAATTTTCGTTGTCCTAGTTACAAGTCCTCCCTCGACGCGCAACTAGGCCCATTGTTTGTTTTATCCCAGTTGCAAGCCCACCCTTGACTCGCAACTAGGCCCATGTTTGGCCTTTCATCTCAGTTGCTCGTCCATCTTTGACTCGCAATTAGGACCGTAGTGTGATTTATCCTAGTTGCAAGTTGACCCTTGACTCGCAACTGGGCTCGTAGTTTGTAGTTGTCCCGGTTTTGTGCCCATCCTCGAGTCGCAACTCAGCTCGTAGTTCACCCAGTTGCAAGCGCACCCTCCACTCACAACTAGGCATGTGCATTGTTTTTCATCCAAGTTGCAAGTCCACCTTTGACTCGCAACTAGTCCCATAGTTTGTTTCATCCCACCCTCAATTCGCAACTACTAGTCTTGTCCCCCGACTAAATTGCACACCTTCAATGCTACTTCAATTAGGCGTGGCTGGGTTGGATTGCGGAATTGGCGTTATGGGGGTAATCACATGCCCTTTCCGACGAAAAACAAGAACAATCCCTCACGAACTTCTAGAAAATGTCATGATTTTTTAATGCATGAAGTTTCTTTAGAAAATTGCCACGAACATTTCTTTGAATGTTACGAAACTTTTTTCATTCTATAATACATTTTTTTAAACATCACTGACATTATTTTGAAATGCATGAACATTTTTCAAATGTCAACATTTTTTAAATGGTGCAAACAATTTTTTTAATTGAAAATTTGTGATTAAAATAAAATAAACTCAATGAATTAGTATTTTTTTTAAATGATTGGAATTTTCAGAGGTGTCCACACTTTAAAAACTGTTCGGGGATTTTCATAAATTGTTCACGCTTTTAAAATTTTGTTCATGAAGAAATTGTTCGGAATACCATATTTTGTTCTTACTAGCACATATGCCCGTGCGTTGCAACGGGAGAGAAAATTATTGTGTCCATCAAAACATTCACCAGTGCGACACACCAGCCTCTGGACGATGCCACCCAGCAATGGTAGTGGGGCAAATGAGGTGGGCTCCTGCCCGATGGTGCCCAAGACAGAAGCGCTCAGTGCGGGCGTCGGCTAGTTAATGCGGTAACTGGTGAAGATCTGATGCTATGTTGTGTGCATGCAGGCACCTTGTACGCGTCCAACACCCGCCCATCTAATGCTACCGCCTTGGACACGGCTCCTGGACGATTTCATATGTCTAGGTTATCGATGAGAACTTTCATCAAAAAATGGAAAGGGTCACGATAATTAGTGCGTCTGTCTGTATTTAGACATCTAACGGGAGGTACATGGTAGCATCAACATTGAATACACGTCGAGATGTTGCAATTGCTTCCACTGAAGCTTGAGGCAAAGGATATATATAGGCCTTCCTTAAAACATGTCCTCAGACATAGTACTAATTAGCAATCAATCCGATATAGGTGGTGTCTGATCACATCGCACGCACATAAGATGTCCATGATGGTGCGAGTCATGGAGGCAAGGACAAATCGGAGATGGTTGATGGGGGTCCCACATGTGCTCCATGAACTCTTGGACGTAGAGTTAGTTTTGTACCTTACTTGGAATTACTATTCTCCTAGATTTTTAAATATAATTTTCTCCTGATTTGTAGGCCTTTTTTTGCAAGTGAGAGCAAGAACAGTTTGGGTGTCAAACACTATCATTAAAAGTCAAAACACATTCAGAATAGGGACGTGGAACACGACGAAAAAAAGGCTAAGTAATATAGGACGGAACGACAAAGCGGGCTTTCGATGGGCAGGGTATATAGCGAGCAGCTTAAAAAAAATTGTTAAGAAAACTCACTCCCACAATAAGATCGCGAGGGTTATTTCTCTCTTGTACTGATTCCTATTAGGAACGCCTACATGTAGGAAATACTGGGCTGGCCCAACATTGTACCTTATTTTTTTTAATCTTTTTTTTTTGGTTTTTCCCCTTGCTTGCAGCCTATTTTTTCTTCAGTATTTCGGTTTTCCTTTTTCTTCAGCCTGTTTTCATTCTTCCATTTTCAGTGTTTTTTCTTTTTTTTTATGATTTTCTTCACTTTTTTCCTTTCAGGTTTCATAAAAAAAATCATTTTTCAACGTGTGTCTACTTTTTTTTACGTATAACGTACAATTTTCTTATACATAAGGGACATTTTCATTGCATGCGGTTAACATTTTAAAATACATGGTTAACATTATTTTAATATTGATTTTATTGTCTATGTTTTTCTTACACATTGTACACTGGTTTGTATATATCAGGAACATTTCTTTATACATGTTTAACATTTTTCAAATAGATAATTACATTTTTTAAATAAATGTTTGATATCTACTTTTTTCAACACATGTCTACATTTTTTAGTACACTTTGTGCATACTTTTATACATGTTTAACATTTTTATAATATATGATTAACATCTTGTCATATATACGTTTTGATGTGTAGTTTTTTCTACATATTGTACATTTTTTGTGTACATATGAAATATTTCATTTACAGGTTAAAATTTCATGAAACATATGTTTTGATGTCCACTTTTTTCACACACATTGTACAATTTTTATATACATCTGAAGCATTTTTCATATATGTTTAACATTATATAAATACATGATTAACGTTTTCCTCAAATACCTATTTTGATCGTTATTTTTTCATACACATTGTACATTTTTCTTGTACATAAAAATTGTATACATGTTTAAAAAAACAAATACATGATTTACATTTTCTTAAAGTGCGATGAATACTTTAAAAACTTAAAAAAGAAAAAGGAAAAAGAAAAGAAAAAACATAAGAGAAAAAAAGAAACAAAAAGTACAAACAAAAGAAAAAATATGGGGTACATCATCCTTTCACATTGGGCCGGCCCACAAAAAAGGGCGAGCTACCATCAGCCTCAATAATAGGTAAAGTTCCACTTAACCACCAAGGACATTAGCTTGGCTTGATGGTTGTGCGTGCGTACAAAACTCGTCAGGTGACGACGTACAAAACACTTGCCTGACAGGAAAAAAAGGAGAAACGCTCCTTCCTTTAGTATTAGATAGAGATTTGTCAAAAAATGTTCAGAACTAGAAAGTTTATTCACATTTGCAAAAGGCTGTTTGAAATTTTAAATTTGTTTGTGTTTTCAAAAAAAATTGACACTTCAAATTGTTCACAATTTGTAAAAAAAGGTTTCAAAAAATTGCAAGATTGTCTTCTAATCTCGATGGTTTAGTATGTTCTTATATACTCCCCTCTTTGTAACAACCAATAGCAGCTACCTATTGGAGTGGTAGGAGCCCGTGGTAACCAGCATCTTGTCCCGAGTTCGATTCCTAGTGCAAACACACTCTCTGAGTTAATTTTTTTTTTGTATGTAAGATAATATCTCACATCTAGATATGATATAATCAAACACACTCTCTGAGTTAAATTTTTTTTTGTATGTAAGATAATATCTCACATCTAGATATGATATAATCAGACCCAATAACTAAAAGAAGGGACAAATGCATTTTTGCCCTTAGTTGGAACCTACCCACGGGGTTTGCCCGTACTTTTTGACTCTGCTCAGTTTTGCCCTTAGATTTGCCCTCGAGGTCCTCCGAATGCCCTTTGACCGTTTGAACAGTACTTTGAAAATTCATAACAAATTCATATGAACTCAGAAAAATGCAAATAATATATCATTTTTTTAGATAAAACATTACCTTTATGTGCATGTCATTGGCATTCAGGACAAAAATACCGTTTAAAGTGCCCGAGGTTGTTAATGTTACTGACAATATTAAAATCAAAAAGGTATAAACATTAATTTATTTCATGAATAAAAATTACATGCAAATGTTGGTGATGTTTTCTGAACATCATAATATCTTATTTGCATTTTTCTGATTTCATATCAACTTGTTATGAAGTTTCAAATAATGGTCAAAGTCGTTTGAACATTCATAACAAGTTGATATGAACTAAAAAAATGTAAATAAGATATTAGAATGTTCAAAAAATATCACCTACATTTGCATGTAATTTTTATTCATGAAAAAAGTATTTTTTATACCTTTTTATTTATAATAATGTTAATAACGTCGGATAGTTTAAATGGTACTTTTGTCCTGAATGCAAATGACATGCACATAAAGGTAATGTTTATCTAAATATTTTGATACCTTATTTGCATTTTTTTGAGTTCATATGAATTTTCAAGGTATTGGTCAAAGGGTATTCGGGAAAAATCTAAGGGCAAAACTGAGCAAAGTCAAAAAGTAAGGGCAAACCCCGTGGGTAGGTTCCAACTAGGAGCAAAAATGCAATTGTCCCTTAAAAGAATGTGTTCATCATTGGCTATAGGTGTTACATTTTCCTGTAAAATTAAATAAATTTGCAAGTACGTGAGCACTTGGTTGTTAGTGCCCAATATTAAGAGGCACATATTATATGTTGGACATTCAGAGTTATTTTTATGGGATGTTCGAGTCAGTTAAATTAACAAGTCGGTGGTCCACTTTTCAGATCAAAATGCTTGGTGATCTTCCTACAGTTCAAGCGGATTTTTCAGATTTCATGAGTTGTATCCGTAATCTTTTGCATTGATCAAGGACTCAAATTTTTAAGTTACAGCTACGAGTGTACGAAAGAACTGCAATGAAAAGGGCAGAGTCGGGTGTACAGGGAAAATAGAGTGCTTATATTAGGCAGAAATATAGACAACAAATTTGTTAAACATTGTGCAAATCTTGGTTACAGCAAGCAGGGTTCTTTCATAAACTACAAGATAGAAAACTCTAACCAACTTAGAAGATATGTCACCTTCTCGCAGCTATGCCATTTTCTTTTGCAAGAGTGAATTTTGTGAATTAACATTCATATTTTCATAGGTCCATAGGAAATAGACTATCTGAATCAGAAACTAAAAATATATAGCTTTTTCACCTTATCAGACACCCATATCAATCCATCATAAAATGTCTGCATGAAACTAAAACAAATCATAATTAGTAAGCAATTCCACTGAGCAAATGGGTAAAAAAATATAGATTGTTTAAAAAAATCAACACCTACATTAGTAAAATTGTATAATTACACAACTGCAGATCCTTCCCCTCTCTTCTCTTTATCCAACAATGATTCATGTACTGCAACCCTCAAAAATTTCGAAAACCTCTCTTGAAAGATAAACTCATGTTTCGTCAGTGTCCACTACTAGGGAAAAGCCTAGCAGTAGCACGGGTCAAAGGGCTATCAGTAGCGCGGGGAGCCGCGCTACTGCTACGGCGCTATAGCTAACTCTTAGCAGTAGCATGTTTTGCCCGCGCTACTGATATATGTAGGTAGCAGTAGCGTTTGTTAGTAACACGCGCTAGTAGTAAGTGCTCGCTGTTGCTAAAATCACACCCCCCTCGCTACTGCTATTAGTTTCTGAAAAAAATTGCTGCATATTTCCTTTGTATTTGTACATCGTTATACACATTTTGATATAGTAGCAATTAAGGGATTGTTATATCATTATGGTCGTGTTGGAGTTATTATATCATTAGGTGGAAGAAACACGGATTAGATTCATGTGACCTGAAAGTTGGATTAATAGGACGACTAATCCAACTTTTGGTCACATGAATCTAATCCGTGTTTCTCCCACCAATGATATAATAACTCAACATGATCATAATAACTCATCATCATATTCATATAAGAACTCATACACCATCATCATTATAATAACAACTCATCATCATAATCATATAGGAACTAGCTCATCATTGTAGCACAATGTAGCACATAACTCATCATTATCATGACAACAACTCATCATCATAGTCATATGAGAACTAGCTCATCATTCTAGCACAATGTAGCACATAAGTACCTAAGACCTGCTACTCTCTCGAAGGTAAAATAGCATAAAACAGGTAAACCCCTGATTCTCCATTATGGAGAATACAGATGAACCTGTCTCCCATTTGTGGGTTACGCTTGATGTTGCCCCCAAGTAGTTCTCTGCGATCATTCAGAACTTTTCTCCACTCTTTGATTGTGAGGATGACATATGTTCAATGAATCGTGTATGCACTGCGGTGAATCATAGGCCAACTTGGCCGTGAGCTAACAATTCTCATGTCACCTTTCATTTGCATAAGACTAGGTATACAGTCCGTCGAGAGTTTCTGTTGAAGAACATCATAATAACATACTTAATTAACAAAATGTAGTTTAGCTTAAGAAGAATGTATGCAAAAAATGCACTGGTGACATAATAGGAAAAATCTTACCATGATATCTCAATGGATGTTACCGTAGTTCAACACATGGACTAGTGGCACATATTGAGAATAACTTGGAGGGATATGATAATTCATCTTAAAAGTCTCAACATCATTAATCCATGAAACAAAATGATTTATCTCCTCGCAAGTTAGCTCAGACCCATAACTATAGTAGGTTTTGTCTACTACTTTCCGTACATGTTTTAAAGAATGGAAATAAGATGTTAACTATTTTTAAATAAACCATATAAATTACTTAATAAATATGTTTGAGAAACTCACATAGAGGTAGAAGTGGAAGCGTATCAACATCGACCCAAATGTCGATATTATCTGCGTCGATGTCATCTTCAGGATCACCAAGATCGAAGGTGATATGCATACCCTCCTGAAAACCATACGCCTTGGACAGTGCTTCCCAATTCGAGCAACCAAAATGGGAGTAGTTCTCCGCATTGTATAGCTTTACGGCAAAAGCATAACCATGATGGGTCCTGAGGTGAACTCTCTTTGTCTCCATATTCTCATGATCTTTGAAATCCAGCTTCTCCAAGATATAACGTCTTGCATGGCAGGGGATGCACTAGTCGAATTGTAAAAGACGGAAATTACACGTTGAAGAAGCAGAAGTCATGCTTAATTACGAAAAAAGACTTGTCGTTGCGTACCGTTTCAACATCGAAGGTCTCGTCGAGCTTAATACTGAAGCGCCGACCATCTTGCAGGTGAGGCCTGTCTCACAGACCCCGGTCGTCGCCGCAGTAGTCGCACTCCGGGATCCTATCATCATCGTCAAACATTTCCTATGTTCATAATTCAAAGATTAAACTTCTAAAATTCAATATATGTACTACAAAAACTAAATTAGATCATTATTATTCATCACGGGTTGACTATCGGTCTCTCGAGTCTTTTATTGAAAACTCTTAGCTCACGTGGCGTATATATTTGACCGTCGGTGATGATCGCTCCTCCCTTCATTCCCAAGTGCATTACACCAAAATGTCTAGCACACGGGAACGAAGGAGAAGCGACCCCCATGACAATAGTCGTGATTCTTCCTTTCTGACATTTGCGACCATCGGTGATGGAAGCTCCTACTTTCATTTGAAAGTGCATTACACCAAAATGTCTAGCACCTTCAAATGAAGAAGAAGCTTCCCTCACGACAACAGTCGGGATTCTTCTTCTCTCATATATGGTGGAGACTCTCCCTCACTGATTTTTTGACTGTCATGTATGGACTCCCGACAGACTTAAAGTCAACCCAAAATGTCCTTTAATTATCTTTCTAGAAAATCCGGGCCACTCAATATTTCCTACATATTCTAGCACAAGTCATGCCAAAATTCACGGAAAAATCCGGCATGACCTTTGCTAAAAAGGACATATCGAGCGCCTGAAATTTGCTGGAATGGAAATTAATAAACACTCCGGCAAAATATAGGCCACTCGGAGGTGTTCCCTGCAAACATAGGCCACTTCGGCAAGCACTAGTAGTACACAACACTACATATCACATGTCTAAATCTCCATCATATTTGAAAGACCTACATTAAAAAAATCTATTTCATGGAAATAATCTACATTCTATTGTATTGAAAAAACATTAAAAACTAGCTTCATCACATTGTCACAGCTACTCATCTACTACTCCACTACATCTATCAAAACATCTACATCATCATCGACATGGGGATTTGGCTGGTCTCACCTCGAGGTCGGAGGGGGTCGGTGACGGGGACGACGGCGGGGATGATGCAGGGGCTCCTTGATTTCTGCAAAAACAAAATATAAACAAAAACATGATTATCCTCATTTTAGGACTTAGTGAAACCCTACAAGCTATCAACTAAACATTATTATGCTGATTCAAAAGACCTACATTTACTAAAATTTGTAAAATACCCTAACAACTATCCATCCATCTATCTATGCAAAGCATTACTAAAAAAACCTAGTTTAATCCATCTGTCTATCCATCTATCTATCCAAGCATTACAAAAAAAACCTAATTTCATCCACCCATATATATGAACACCTAGGGTTACATATATCTACATTCTATTGTACTCAAAAAACCTATTTAGTGCTCTAATGATGAAATCGGCTCATATATATGAACATCTAGGGTTCATATATATGAACAAAATTAGTAAAAAATATGAACATATTGCATTTGCTAAATACTACTAGGAGCCCCTGCACGTCGATGATTGGGAGATGGTGGGAGGGAGGGAGGGAGGAGGGACAGGGTCGGAGGGAGGGAGGGATGGAGGAGGGAGGGAGGAGGGATAGGTTCGGAGGGAGGAAGGGATGGAGGAGGGAGCTAGTGAGGGATGAAGGGATGGAGGAGGGAGGACGGAAGAGGAAGGGAGGGAGACATACCAGGGGCGACGGTGGCAACAGTGGGCGGCAATGCGGCGACGGGCCGGCAGCGGCAGCGACGGACGGGATGGAGATGGAGAGTGGGGAGGGGGAGAGTGAGGGCCGCGCGCGGGTGAAGGTAAGTTAGACTTGCCAGTAGCGTGGTACAGGAAAACGCGCTACTACTATACCTAGCTTGACGGCAACGGTGTGGCCAAAATAGTAGTAGGGCGTTTTCGGAGAGCCGCGCTACTGCTATGTATGTAGCAGTAGCGCCCGAGGTAACCACGCGCTACTGCTAAGTATCATTAGCGTCTCTTTATAACCAGCGCTACTCATAAGCCTCCATGTATAAGGTTTTCCCTAGTAGTGGTCGATGTTGCTTCTGTTCAACCTAACACGTAACATGGAGTGTAGCGTGGTTCCCCGAAACATCCTATAAAGTCAGATATAATATTTGTAAGCACTTTGCCTATTATTGTTAAGCAAGATTGGACTGGACCAATAAAATGAAAAGAAAAATTGGTATATGGCACCACAAATAATTAAGCACGAGACACCACAATAAGCACTTGCCGCTCCCAATCCAATAACCCACTTAGGAAGGATAAAGAGGTGGAATTGGCTAAGAATGAAATTAACTCAAAAGGTTCTCTTCATTGGAGGTAAACCCGGTTCCTGTTGTGGCACAATGGGCTGATGCTCAAGTACCCTGCACCCATACTTTTATAACCCCACCCCCCACCAATTAGCAACATCTCTAATTCAATAAAGAAAATTGTATCAAAATGTTTGTATTGCCTGTTCCCAAGGCCAAATACCTCATGTTTGTAGCACTTAAGCAACACATCCTCGTCCTTGCCTAGCTTTGATGACCCACAAGTATAGGGGATCAATCGTAGTCCTTTCGATAAGTAAGAGTGTCGAACCCAACGAGGAGCAGAAGGAAATGACAAGTGGTTTTCATCAAGGTATTTCTGCAAGCACTGAAATAGTCGGTAACAAGTAGTTTGATAGCAAGATAATTTGTAATGAGCAAGTAACGGTAACGGTAAATAATATGCAGCAAGGTAGCCCAATCCTTTTGTGGCAAAGGACAGGACAAAACGTTCTCTTATGATAAGCAAAGCGTTCTTGAGGGTACACGGGAATTTCATCATATCACTTTCATCATGTTGGTTTGATTCATGTTCCCTACTTTGATAATTTGATATGTGGGTGGACCGGTGATTAGGTGCTGTTCTTACTTGAACAAACCTCCTACTTATGATTAACCCCCTCGCAAGCATCCGCAACTATGAGAAAAGTATTAAGATAAAATCTAACCATAGCATTAAACTTTTGGATCCAAATCAGTCCCTTACGAAGTAGCGCATAAACTGGGGTTTAAGTTTCTGTCACTCTAGCAACCCATCATCTAATAACTACTCCACAATGCATTCCCTTAGGTCCAAATATGGTGAAGTGCCATGTAGTCGACGTTCACATGACACCACTAAGGGAATCACAACATACATATCATCAAAATATCGAACACATATCAAGTTCACATGATTACTTGCAACATGACTTCTCCCGTGACCTCAAGAACAAAAGTAACTACTCACAAATAATAATCATGCTCAAGATCAGAGGGGTATTAAATAGCATAATGGATCTGAACATATAATCTTCCACAAAATAAACCATATAGTAATCAACTACAAGATGTAATCAACACTACTAGTCACCCACAAGTACCAATCTAAGGTTCCGGTACAAAGATTGAACACAAGAGATGAACTAGGGTTTGAGAGGAGATGGTGCTGTTGAAGATGTTGATGAAGATTGCCCTCCCCAAGATGGGAGAGTTGTTGGTGATGATGAAGACAATGATTTCCCCCTCTGGGGGGGAAGTTCCCCCAGCGGAATCGCTCCGCCGGAGGGCAAAAGTGCTCCTGCCTAAGTTCCACCTCGAGAAGGCGACGCTTCGGCCCGAAAGTCCTCTCCTCATTTTTTCTAGGTCAAAATGACTTATATACCAAAAGAGGGGCACTGGAGGTGGGCCGAGGAGGGCACAACCCACCAGGGCACGCCTGGGGGGCCTGGCGCGCCCAGGTGGGTTGTGCCCACCTGGTGGGCCTCCTCCAGTAGTTATTTGCTCCAGTATTTTTCTTTTATTCCAAAATAAATCTCCGTAAAGTTTCAGCTCATTTCGAGGTGTGCAGAATAGGTAACTCTGACGTAGCTTTTCAAGGTCCAGAATTCCAGCTGCCGGTATTCTCCCTCTGTGTAAACCTTGCATATTATGAGAGAAAAGGCATTAGAATTACTCCAAAAGGCATTATTATGCATAAAAACATAGTAAATAATAGTAGGTAAACATGATGCAAAATGGACGTATCAACTCCCCCAAGCTTAGACCTCGCTTGTCCTCAAGCGGAAAACCGATATCGATAAACATGTCCACATGCTTAGAGAGAGAGGTGTCGATAAAAAAAAATACGGACATAGAAGCATCATGAATATTATTATAACAACAACAAACTTTATCATAGAACTTTTATCACATAACTTTTATCATAAACTTCTCATGAATAAGTAACAATTCATCACAACATCAAAGTATAAAGCATAAATCTTATTGAAAACCAACAAACTATGTTCTCAGTCAACTTTGCAACTACAATTCATCATCTTTTCAGGAAGGGTCACGTATCGGAGCCTTTTGGCAAGTCCACATACTCAACCATCATATAGTCTTCTATGATTGCTAACACTCACCGCATACCCATGAGCAAAAAGTTTCAACTAGACACATAGGAAGATAGGGGCTTATAGTTTCGCCTCCCAACGCATTCACCTCAAGGGTGATGTCAACAATAATAACTCATGCCCACCCATATTCAACTGGATATATGTGCCTAGATCTTTCCTCACCACATGATGCTTGCAAAAGAGAAAATAAAAAGGAATAGAGAAGAATACTTTGACTCTTGCATAAAAATAAATACATAAAAGTAAAAGAGAGGCCCTTCGCAGAGGGAAGCAGAGGTTGCCATGCGCTTTTTGGTTGTATGCTCAATCTCTTAGTGCAAAAGAACGTCATGTTATATTGCCCCTTGTGATAGCAACCTTTATTATGCAGTCTGTTGCCTTTATTATTTTGCCATCATAAGTTCGTACAATGCTCAATTTTCTCTTACACTAAATGATCTAACACATTTAGAAGCAATTTTTATTGCCTTATTGCACCGATGACAATTTACTTGAAGGATCTTACTCAATCCATAGGTAGGTATGGTGGACTCTCAAAGCAAGATTTGGGTTTAAGGGTTTTTGGATGCACATGTAGTATCTCTACCTAGTGCGGATTTTTGGCTAGCCAAGATAGGGGCAAGCACCACATGTTAAAGGACGTATGACAATATAACTTCTATGTGAATATGAACAAGCATAAATCATTACGTTGTCTTCCTTGTCCAACATCAACAATTTTGACATATAATATTTTGATGGGGGCTCACAATCATAAAAGATGTCCAAGATAGTGTATTTGCATGTGAATCTTCTCTTCCCTTATTAATTCTTTCATGAATTGCATCATTGACCAATGCTATGTTTGTCAATCTCCAACAAATTTTACTACTTATACTCTTCCTTATGTGATGTCATTACGTACCATAAGATTAGCATATGATCTTTACATTTATTTTCCTTTCTTCTATTGAGCACGAAAGTAAAGAAAGCAAAACTCAAACTAAACTTTATTATATATCTTGCACATGATTACAAGGATAGATAGATCACTAAGCAAACACTCGAAGAAAGATCGAACTAAATTTTTATTCAACTAAATCAAAAGATAACTAAGGATCGAACTAAGATAAGTAAAAGCAAAAGATAGTGATTGTGATACGATACCAGGGCACCTCCCCCAAGCTTGGCACAAGCCAAGGGGAGTGCCCATACCCGATACTCAAGTCTCCTTTGGTGATGAAGAAGGTGGTGGTGGTGACGAGGCAGTGAGCTTATCCTTTTTCTCCAGCTTGTGTCGGAGGTAAAAGTTATCTATCTTCAACTCATCGTTCTCTATCTCAAGTTTTATTATCCTCTTGCATAATGCCTCCTTGCTTTCTTGCTCGAGCCGAGGAGGGACTGGCTCATCTTCATCTTCCTCATCGGTGAACCATATATAGGGATAGGTGTCCTTGAAGATATTTTTATCCAAAGGCTGGTAAGAAATAGGGCTCTCCTCCTCTGAATCTTGAGATGACATATTTTCAGATCTGCCAGAAAAACAGCAAGAAAGAAGAACAGAAGATTTCTCCATGATACAGTGGTCAATAGGTTCGGGGGGTATATAAAGATTTTTTTTATCTTGGGAAACAAGCAAACGAGAGAAAACGGAGTCCGGAAGGTACCCGAGGTGGGCACAACCCTCCTGGGCGCGCCTGGCAAGCTAGGTGTGCCCTGGTGTCTTGTGCCCACCAGGGTTGCCTTCCTGGTTGTTTCTTATTTTCCTAATTTTTGTTATATTCCAAAACTGACAAAAAATATTTTTGCAGATTTTTCGGAGTCCGTTTACTTACCGTATCACATACCTCCTCTTTTTTCATGATTCTGGAGTGTTCCGGAAGGTTTCTTCTATGTGTTCCTCCGGTGTCATGGTTTGAATAATATTGTTTTCAACATTAATAGGCGTACCTGAGATATAGTGTTTAATTATTTGCCCATTGACAACCTTCGGGTTAGTACCTTCGGCATTATTTATTTTGATAGCTCCAGAACGATAAACTTCTTCGATAACATAAGGTCCTTCCCATTTGGAGAGAAGCTTTCCTGCAAAGAATCTGACACGAGAGTTGTGCAAAAGAACATATTCACCCACTTTGGACACACGCTTTTGGATTCTTTTATCATGCCATCTTTTAACTTTTTCTTTAAACAACTTGGCATTTTCATAAGCTTGGGTTCTCCATTCATCTAGTGAGCTAATATCAAATAACCTCTTTTCACCGGCAAGTTTGAAGTCATAGTTGAGTTCTTTAATTGCCCAATATGCTTTATGTTCTAACTCAAGAGGCAAATGACAAGCTTTTCCATATACCATTTTATAAGGAAACATACCTATAGGATTTTTATAAGCTGGTCTGTAAGCCCAAAGTGCATCATCTAATTTCTTAGACCAATTCTTTCGGGACCTATTGACAGTTTTTTGTAGAATTAATTTTATTTCTCTATTGCTAAGTTCAACTTGACCACTAGACTGGGGATGATAGGGTGATGCAATTCTATGGTTAACATCATACTTAGCAAGCATTTTACGGAAGGCACCATGAATAAAGTGTGAACCACCATCAGTCATTAAATATCTAGGGACTCCAAACCTTGGGAAAATAACTTCCTTAAGCATTTTAATAGAGGTGTTGTGATCAGCACTACTAGTTGGAATAGCTTCTACCCACTTAGTAACATAATCAACAGCAACCAAAATATGTGTATACCCATTAGAGGAAGGAAAGGGTCCCATATAATCAAAACCCCAAACATCAAATGGTTCAACTGCAAGAGAATAATTCATAGGCATTTCTTGACACTTACCAATATTACCAATTCTTTGACATTCATCACAAGGTAAAACAAACTTACGGGAATCCTTGAAGAGAGTAGGCCAATAAAAACCAGATTGCAATACCTTATGAGCAATTCTATCTCCCGCATGATGTCCTCCATAAGCTTCGGAGTGACATTTCCGTAGGATTTGTTCCTGTTCATGCTCAGGTACACAATGTCTAATAATACCATCTACTCCTTCTTTGTAAAGATGTGGGTCATCCCAAAAGTAATGTCTTAAATTGTAGAAGAATTTTTTCTTTTGTTGGTATGTGAAACTAGGTGGTATATATTTAGCAACAATATAATTAGCATAGTCAGCATACCAAGGAGTATTATGAGAAACATTTATTGCAGCTAACTGTTCATCAGGAAAGCTATCATTAATAGGTTGTGGGTCATCAAGAATATTCTCTAACCTAGATAAGTTATCAGCTATGGGGTTCTCAGCTCCTTTTCTATCAGTTATATGTTAATCAAATTCTTGTAACAGGAGAACCCACCTAATGAGTTTAGGTTTAGCATCTTTCTTTTCCATAAGATATTTAATAGCAGCATGATCGGTGTGAACAATAACTTTAGAATCAATAGTGTAAGATCTGAATTTGTCACAAGCAAACACAACTGCTAAAAATTCTTTTTCAGTAGTAGCATAATTTCTTTGAGCACTATCTAGAGTTTTACTAGCATAATGGATAACATTTAACTTTTTATCAACTCATTGTCCTAGAACAGCACCAACAACATAATCCCTAGCATCACACATAATTTCAAAAGGCAAGTTCCAATCAAGTGGTTGAATGATAGGTGCAGAAGTTAAGGCTTTCTTAGGTGTTTCAAAGGCTTCTACACAATCATCATAAAAAAACAAACAGAACATCCTTTTGTAAAAGATTTGTAAGAGGCCAAGAAATTTTAGAGAAGTCTTTAATAAACCTCCTATAGAAACCAGCATAACCGAGGAAACTACAAATACCTTTGATATCTTTAGGACATGGCATTTTCTCAATTGCATCAACTTTAGCTTTATCCACCTCAATACCTCGTTCAGAAATTTTATACCCCAAAACAATACCTTCATTAACCATAAAGTGGCACTTCTCCCAATTCAAGAAAAGATTAGTTTGCTCACATCTCTGCAAAACTCGATCAAGGTTGCTTAAGCAATCATCAAAAGAAGTTCTGTAAACGGAAAAGTCATCCATGAAGACCTCAACAATCTTTTCACAAAAATCAAAGAATATAGCAGTCATACATCTTTGAAAGGTAGCAGGTGCATTGCATAAACCAAAAGGCATACGTCTATAAGCATAAGTTCCAAAAGGACAATTAAAGGTGGTTTTCTCTTGATCAGGTTGTGAAACAGGTATTTGAGATAAACCAGAATATCCATCAAGGAAGCAAAAGTGTGTGTGCTTAGATAATCTTTCTAGCATTTGATCAATAAAAGGCAAAGGGTAATGATCTTTTCTGGTTGCTTTATTTAAATTTCTAAAATCAATTACCAGTCTATAGCCAGTGACAATTCTCTGTGGAATAAGTTCATTTTTATCATTAGGAACAACAGTAATACCTCCCTTCTTAGGGACACAATGAACGGGGCTTACCCATCTACTATCAGCTATGGGATAGATTATACCTGCTTCCAAAAGCTTTAATATTTCAGTTCTTACCACTTCTTTCATTTTAGGATTCAAACGGCGTTGGTGATCAACAACAGGTTTAGCATCAGGTTCCATATTAATCTTATGCTGACATAGAGTGGGACTAATGCCCTTAAGATTATCAAGAGTATATCCAATAGCAGCTCGGTGCTTCTTCAGAATTTTCAATAATCTTTCTTCTTCATGTTCTGAAAGGTTAGCACTAATAATAACAGGATATATCTTTTTCTCATCAAGATGAACATATTTCAAAGTGTCTGGCAATTGTTTTAGTTCAAACACAGCATCACCTTTAGGCGGAGGAGGTCCTCCTAGAGTTTCAATAGGCAAATTATGTTTAAGCAGAGGTCGTTGTTCAAAGAATTTTTTTTCTATCTCATTTCTTTCATGCATATGCATATCATTTTCGTGGTCTAGCAAATATTGTTCTAGTGGATCAGTAGGAGGCACGGCAATAGAAGCAAGACCAATTATTTCATCCTTATTAGGTAATTCTTTCTTATGAGGTTGCCTATTAAACTTGGAAAAATTAAATTCATGAGACTCATCACCAAAGCGAACACTGGCAGTTTGTTTATGACAATCTATAGTAGCATTGACAGTGTTCAAGAAAGGTCTACCAAAGATAATGGGACAAAAGTCATCTTGTGGGGAACCAAGAACTAGAAAATCAGTAGGGTATTTTATTTTCCCACACAAGACTTCAACATCTCTAACAATCCCAAGTGGTGTGATGGTGTCTCTATTGGCAAGTTTAATAGTAACATATATGTCTTCTATTTCAGCGGGTGCTATATCATTCATAATTTCTTAGTATAAAGTAAAAGGAATAGCACTCACGCTAGCACCTAAGTCACATAAACCATGATAACATTGATCTCCTATTTTAACTGAGACAACAGGCATGCCAACAACAGGTCTATGTTTATCTTTCTCATCTGGTTTAGCAATTCTAGCAGCTTCATCATAGAAGTAAATAACATGCCCATCTATATTTTCTACTAAGAGATCTTTAACCATAGCAACACTAGGTTCTACTTTGATTTGTTCAGCAGGTTTAGGTGCTCTAATATTACTTTTATTGACCATGGTCGAGACCTTAGCATGTTCCTCTTTTCTAACAGGGAAAGGTGGTTTTTCAATATAAGCAGTAGGAACAACTGGGTCAACATTGTAAATGGTAGTTTCATCTTTAACCACAACCGGTTCTTTAATTTCTTCTTTAATAGGTGGATGATATTTAAACCACTTCTCCTTGGGGAGATCAACATGAGTACCAAATGATTCACAGAAAGAGGCTAATATCTCAGAGTCAAGTCCATACTTAGTGGTAAACTTGTGAAAAGCATCGGTATTCATTAAAGATTTAACACAATCAAACTTAAGCTTAATACCTGACTCTTTACCTTCATTGAGTTCCCAATATTCAGAGTTGCATTTAATTATTTCTAAAAGATCCCACCTGAATTCAATAGTCTTCTTCATAAAAGAACCAGTACAAGAAGTATCAAGCATGGATTGATCATCACGAGAAAGCCGAGCATAAAACTTCTGAATAATAATTTCTCTTGAGAGCTCATGATTGGTGCATGAATATAACATTGACTTAAGCCTCCCCCAAGCTAGAGCGGTACTTTCTCCTTCACGAGGCCAAAAGTTATATATATATAATTCCGATCATGATGAACTAGATGCATAGGATAATTTTTTTGGTGAAATTCCAATTTCAATCGATTCCAGTTCCAAGATCCAATATCATCGCATAGCCTATACCATGCCAATGCTTTTTCCTTCAAAGATAAAGGGAAAACCTTCTTCTTAGCTTCATCTCCTGGTAAACCTGCAAGCTTAAATAATCTACAAATTTCCTCTACATATATCAAGTGCATATGAGGATGTTCAGTTCCATCTCCAGCATAAGGATTAGCTAGCAGTTGTTCTATCATACCCGAAGGAATTTCATAACCAATATGTAACATCCCAAATTTTCAATTTGGAATGTTTTAGAATTATTAGCTAAGCATCTATGCATGTTGTTTGAATTTGAATGTCATTTGAAATTTCAGAGGCATTTGAGTTTTATTTGAATTTGAATTTGAATTGGCATTTGAAATTCATTTCAAAAATACCTGACAAATACTTGTGCAAAAGTATGACAGGAGCAAACATGACACTCCAAAGCTGTCAGAAGAAAATATTGCCAAAAAGTTTGAATTCAAATTTGAATTTTATTTGGAATTTTCAGAAAATGTTTTTTTTAGTTTCTGTTTTGCCTCTGGAAAAATGTTCACGTTGTAGGGTTTATTTTTTCTGATTTTATTGATATATATATGTCCTATATAAAAATATTATATTTCTATTTATTTATTTATTTTCTCTCTATCTAAATTCAAAAAAAAAAGAGAAAACCTCCCAGCGTGCGCAGCCAGGCGCCAGGCCAACAGGCCCAGCACCCAAGCCAGGCGGCCTGCCCCGCAGCCCAGCGCCGCGTTGCGCCCATTTCCCCTCCGCCTCGGTCGCCCGATCGCCGCCTCCCTCCTCTCCCTCACTAACCCGTGGACCCCACCTCTTCTCTTTCCCCTTCTCCACGCCATGCCAATCCGAAGCACGACCGGAGCGCGCCCGTGACCGCGATCTTCCCGGGATCACGCTCCGAAGCCGCCCCCTCCCGCAAGTCTTTGTCCTATAAATACCTAGCTCTCTCCTCCCTCGAACCCCCTAAAACCCTAACCCCAAACCCCGTTGTAGCTCGCGCCCTCGCAAAACGCATCTCGCCACCGCCGCCTCGGTTCGCCACCGCTACCGACACCGGTGAGGACTCCCCTTGACTCCAAGCACCTCCACCCGAACCCCCTCTTCGTTCCACACTTCCCTAACACCTCCTTCTTCCTCCAGGAGCACCACACCATCGACCCCGAGCTCGACCGCCGCCCGCCGGAGCTGCAGCTCACCAGGGAGCCGTCGTCGTCGCCCCGACCGCCTCCGACGTCCCCGAGCCACCTCGACATCACCACGCCTCCGCCACGCTCCTCCACTTCGCCCCGACGTCTCCGCCGCCTTCCCCGACCGCTAGAGCGACGCCACCGACCACGCCCGAGCCGCCACCGTCGTCTTCGTCCGTCGCCGCCGTTCACTGTAAGCCCGAGCCCCTCTCTGTCGTTAGATCTCAAATCAACGCCCGAGATTAGAACTCGAAGGGGTACATTTTTTTTAGTTTTGGTTTTTTTTTTTGGTTTAGCTTCCTGGTTTAGTTAGACCGGCCAATCGTCTTTTCTATTTAACCGCGCGTACGTTTTAGTTAATGAAGGCCCGAGCGATAGATAGGCCCAGTAGCGCCCGTTTAGTTTTTTTTTTAGTTTTAGTTTTAGTTTCTGTTTTTAACAGAATAGTTCTGTTTTTGTAAAATCTATAACTTTTATGTTATTAAATATTTTTAGTTGATTCTTTTTGCTATAGTTTGCAAATTTCCTAAAGTTTCTGTATAAAATAGTTTCGGCCATGTTTTAGATTTTAAAAAATTGTTTTATTTTTAGTTTTAATCAGATTAGTATTTCTGCTATAAAATGAGCTAGGATTAATTTTTTTTAATGATTCTTTTTGCCACTGCTTTGTTTTGACCTTGCCTAGCTGTAGGATTTATTTGGTTATTTATAGTTTTTATTAAAATTAGTTTTACACGAAAACAAGCCTATTCTAGTTATTTTAATTTGCTGATGTTTTCTGTTGTTTTAATTAATTTAAAATTTTATTTTCACCTCTATTATATTTTATTTCAGATTAGTTTCTGTAGTTACAGAGGGTGAACTTTTATTTACAGAAATAAAATAAAAAAATTTATTTTATTTTCTTACTAGTTTTGTTTTAGGCATAAGTAGAGTTTTAAATTAGCTTTTAATGTGTTTCTTTTTGCACCAAGTTCTTATAATGTTTTCCTTTCTGTTGGTCAACAAAACTATTGTTTTGGTTCTGTTAAGAAAAGTTTTAGTAGGGTAAAACTATTTTCTAGTTGTTTGCTTGAAGTAATGAAAACCTTGAATTGAGTTCTTCGAGTTTTCTTTGGTTTTGGTAAGATTGCTTTACGTTAGCTTGCTATTATGTTATACCGTTGTATGCTTATGTGTTTATTGTTTGCTTCGAATAGAATTCCCGGAGTGCGAAGCTTGCTATCACGAGTCACTAGCTTTCGAAGACCGTCAGCCAGGCTAGTCATTTGATCATGTTTTACAATACCTATGATTTGTTGCATTAGAATTATTCCTCCCCACCATGCATGCAGTAGGAGAATTTTAAGTTATGTTCTTGAGTAGTATCATGTGGTAGGTTCACCCAAAATTCCCCTTATTACCAATGCCCGGGACGATGTAGTTGATTGCTATGCTTTCGTAGATGGGGTTGGTTGAGTGATTCATAAGGGAGATGTGAGAGTCAAGATGATGACAACTCCATGACTTCAAGATGCTCAAGATGGACTTCAAATTCACTACTGGGTGGAGGACGGAAATTGATGGGCACCCTGGAGCAACCAGCGGATGGCCGGGATGCATGGAGAAGCGCCATGACATCTTGCGGAAAGCTTCACCCAGCCATGAAGAGACGGATGGATACACCTTGACCGGAAGCTTACCTGTGCAGCCGCAAGCTATTATGGGCTCTGGCTTGGTCGACCCTAGGCGTGACTCTGGCCGGACAGTGCTACGAGATGTAGAAGAACGGTAGGATTGGATGGGCACCGGAAGTGGCCCAGAGGAACTCTTCGGAAGACCCTGTTTCGTTTGTCCCGTCTTCAAACACCAGGCAGTGCGAGGACATAAAGGAGGGAACGATTCTTGTGGGTAAAGTGCACAAGACTCTGCAGAGTGAAAAACCTAATCGATTAGCCGTGTCCTCGGTTATGGACAACTGAGCCTCTGGAATTGGAGTATTTCGGAAATCTCAACACCGAACATAATTAATTAATTGATGGGTTATTAAGGATTCAGGAATGAGACATTAGTTGGCGGAACCATCTCAATAACAACCAATATTTTGTAGTAATTGCAAGCAAGTCCTTTTGTTGTAGGGAAAAATTGGCTTTTTCGCGAAAACTTAAACTTAGAGCCCCACAGCCAAATTGCATATAGTGTTAGCATTATGATTGTTCTCTCTATGACTTGCCGGCATATTCAAAATGCTGACCTACACGGCTACAATGTCTCATGTTGCAGAGGAGTTTTCCGACCAGGAGTGAGACTACGATCTACGCTCGGTGATTGCCCTATGGAGTCGGATGGACTCGCTTATCGTCTACGCTTCCGCAGCTTTATTTTAGTTTATTTCTCATGAGTTGGCCTTCGGACGAATTTATTATGATGTAATAAAGACTCGATATAAGAATCGTGTAATAAATTCAGGTGTGATTGAACTTTGAATCTTTTCATCAATGTACTGTGTGTGCCAGCATGATCTTGGGATGGTACAGATGCACAGAGACTTGACCGATTTCGGGTCAGGTCGTTACAGAGATGGTATCAGAGCACACGCTGAGCGTAGGACGTAACCCCTAGGATCCAGAAACCATAGGAAGAAACTATTTATTTTATGTCTTTATTATTCCGTAATTCTCCCCTGTTCATTTCTGACTTCCCTTCGATTTCAACATTCTAGATGGCCGTCAAGTTCATCCCAGTTCTACTCCCGGAGTTTTGCCAGCCAGATGAGACGATGCTTTTCAGCAGGAGGCTGGTCCAGATCACCAAGGAATTGAAGATTGCTTTGCCTTCTATCACCGGGACCCCTATCATGGCATTTCCAGAAGACCGTCGCTATAGGATTAAGGTGCACATACCAGGGAGGACTTTCGGAAACCTCTCGGCGCCCATTGACTTCAGGTTCACTGCTCCCACTTGGATCCTCGGGAGAGACATAGCAGTTCATAGTGCACTTGGACGCATCCAGGAGGAATACAGGGCCGAGCTCATTGGATCAGACTACACCATGATTTCTCGTAGGACTGCAGATGGAGAGATCATCCGCACCCTAGATGACAACTCTGTTCACTCATATGTCCAAGACTTGGGGGCACACATCAGGACTCTAGAGATTCAGATGCGCAGGAGCTTGAAGACGGTCCATAAGTTGCAGCTTCGTGAAATTCAACTGGAGGATGAAGCACGTGAAGCCCACTATGAGCATGAGGATGAAGTCAAGGATTTCATGGAGAGAGTCGACAAGCTGAAGATTGATGTTGCCGCATTGGAGGAGAAGATGGACCAGGGAGAAGACCTTTTTCCGAGTGGAGATGATGGACCCCTCGTGAGCAATGACCAAGATTATGAAGAGAGCTCCACCGAAGGAAGCCGCAAGAGGAGGCGCCGCACCGGAGGACGCAAGGATAATTGATGAAGACATTTAATCGACCACCATGTTTTTTTTTCTTTCATTGATCAGTTAGGCCGTTATTTTTTTTTTGATTAGTCATGAGATTTTGTAATCCGAGATTGAACTATGTTTGAGATGATTGAATAAATGATTGGTGTGATAATGTTTGTGCATTCATATGGGTAGTGCTATTTCTTTTAGATCCTTGTTCTATTCTAATTTCTCATCCACTCCAAAACACCAGATGCCTCCGAGACGTGACCCCGGTTTCACCTTCCCGCCGGAGCTCACCCAGCTGATCCAGCAGCAGAATGCCTTGATGCAGATGCTCATCCAGAACCAAAACAACAACAACAACAACAACAACAATCCACCGCCACCACCCCCTGTCGACAACTTGACCCGTTTCTTAAGGCTGAATCCACCGGTGTTCTCTAGCAGCACTGAGCCTATTGTGGCCGATGATTGGCTCCGCAAGGTCGGAAGGGAGTTAGCCACTTCTGGATGCACAGATGCAGAGAAGGTGCGCTTTGCCGCACATCAGCTTGATGGACCTGCAGCGTCATGGTGGGAGAACTATACCGCCACTTATCCTCTCACCACCATGACATGGGATCAGTTCCAGCAGGTCTTCCGCACCGCTCATGTCTCAGCTGGAGCCATGAGTCTGAAGAAGCGCGAGTTCCACAACTTACGCCAGGGGAACCGTACTGTGGGGCAGTACGTGGATGAGTTCAGCAAATTATCTCGCTATGCCCCAGATGATGTGGCCACAGATGCCGCAAAGCAGGAGAAGTTTCTCGAAGGACTGAATGATGAGCTGGGAATGCAACTGATGGTGGCTACCTTCAACAACTACCAGGAGCTGGTAGACAAGGCCATCATCCTTGAAGGCAAGCAGCAGCAGATTGACAACCGCAAGAGGAAGTATAGTCAGGGGAAGTACAACTCGAGAGCTCAGCAGAAGCCCCGCTATGCCCCATACTCGGGAGGACATACCCATCACACCCCTGGAGGACATAATCATGGGGGACATAACCATGGAGGGAATGGGAACAATCGCAACCACGACAACAACTCCAAGTCAGGCAATGGAGGCAATGGCAACCAGCACCGTCCTGCTACGGCTCAGAAGGATCTGAGTCACATCACCTGTTTCAAGTGCCAGAAGACAGGACACTATGCCACCGACTGCCCGGAGGCCAAGCAGAGGAATGGAAATGGCAACGGCAATGGAAGCTCAGCAAAGAAGCCCAATCCGTTTCCCCGTGCTCAGGTGAATCACATTGACGTGGAGGACGTCTATGATCAGCCAGAAACTGTGGTTGGTAAGTTTTTATTAAATTCACGTCCAGTATTGGTACTCTTTGATTCTGGTGCAACGCATTCATTCATATCAAGGGTAGTTGTGGAAAAGTATGGGTTGCCCACTAGAACCCTTAGAAGCCCTCTTCAAGTTAGTTCCCCAGGAGGAGAGATGACGGCAGGCTTAGGCTGTCATTCGACCCTCAGCATCGGAAACCATGATTTTCCCGCAGACCTCATAGTATTGGAATCCCAGAGCTTGGACGTGATCCTAGGCATGGATTGGTTGACGAAGTTTGAAGGAAACATCGACTGTGCCCGCAAGATGATTTTGCTCACCACCCCGGAGCAGAAGAGGGTCAAGTATGTATCCAGGCACACCCCGACGAAGAATCAGGTGAATTCCCTCACGGGAGTTGTTTAGGAGGAAGTACCGGTAGTACAAGATTTTCCCGATGTATTTCCGGAGGAATTACTAGGAATGCCACCGGACAGAGACATTGAGTTTTTGATTGAGTTATTGCCCGGCACAGCCCCAATATCCAAGAGACCTTATCGGATGCCCCCGAATGATTTGGAAGAGATCAAGAAGCAAATTAATGAGCTATTGGAGAAGGGATATATTCGGCCAAGCTCGTCACCTTGGGGAGCCCCAGTTCTTTTGGTAGAGAAGAAGGATGGGACCTTGAGAATGGTTGTGGATTATCGGTCGTTGAACAACGTGACCATCAAGAACAAGTACCCTTTGCCGATGATTAATGATTTATTTGATCAGCTAGTTGGAGCCAAAGTATTCTCCAAGATCGATCTTCGATCAGGGTATCATCAGTTGAAGATTCGTGAATAGGATAAACCCAAAACAGCTTTCACCACCAGGTATGGTTTATATGAGTATACCGTCATGTCATTCGGATTGACTAATGCCCCTGCATATTTTATGAGTATGATGAACAAGGTATTTATGGAATATCTGGACAAGTTTGTCATGGTGTTCATCGATGACATATTGGTTTTCTCCAAGGGCGAGGAAGAGCATAAGGAACATTTGCGTCTAGTTCTGGAGAAACTCCGAGAACATCAGTTATATGCCAAGTTCAGCAAATGTGAATTTTGGTTGAAGGAAGTTGGATTCCTTGGACATGTTATTTCAGGAGAAGGAATAGCAGTCGACCCCACCAAGGTTGAATCAGTCACCAAATGGCAGTCACCCACCTCGGTCAAGGAGATCTGCAGTTTTCTCGGACTCGCAGGATATTATCGGAGGTTTATTGAGAATTTCTCCAAGATTGCCAAGCCCATGACTGAGCTGTTGAAGAAGGAAACCAAGTACATTTGGACCGAGGATTGTGAAGCCAGTTTCCAGGAGTTGAAGAAATGTTTGGTTACAGCCCCAGTGCTAATTTTGCCGGACATACACAAGGGTTACCAGGTATATTGTGACGCTTCTCGTCAAGGACTCGGAGGAGTACTCATGTAGGAAGGAAAGGTTGTATCTTATACCTCCAGACAGCTACGACCTCATGAGATGAATTACGCCACGCATGATTTGGAGTTAGCAGCCGTAGTGCATGCACTCAAGACCTGGAGACATTTCCTTGTCGGAAACAGTTGTGATGTTTACACGGATCATAAGATCTTGAAGTATATTTTCACGCAGAAGGAGTTGAACCTCAGGCAGAGGAGATGGCTAGAGTTGATCAAGGACTATGACATGAGATTGCATTATCACCCAGGGAAGGCAAATGTTGTAGCAGACGCTTTGAGCCGTAACTGCTATGTGAACACCCTCGTAACCGGAGGATTACCCCAGGAGTTAGTCAATGACCTCAGAGATCTTCGACTGGAGATAGTTTCGAGAGGATATGTTGCAGCACTGGAAATTCAGTCCACTTTGGCCGAAAGAATTCGCGAAGCCCAGAAGTCGGACAAGGAAATTGCTGAGATAAAGAAAAGGATGAATGAAGGTAAAGCTAAAGGGTTTCGTGAGGATGAATACGGAGCTATATGGTTCGAGGATCGTATTTATGTACCCAATGATCCCAAACTCAGGAAGCTAATTCTTCAGGAGGCGCATGATTCACCGTACTCGATTCACCCAGGCAACACCAAGATGTATCTGGATTTGAAGGAAAGTTTCTGGTGGACAGGAATGAAGAAGGATATTGCCGAGTACGTAGCAGTATGCGATGTTTGCCAGTGAGTAAAGGCTGAGCATCAGAAGCCGGCAGGGTTACTTCAACTTCTGCCGATACCCGAATGGAAATGGGAGAAACTTGGAATGGATTTTATCACAGGATTACCCAGGACCCGTTCAGGTTATGATTCCATCTGGGTAGTGGTTGATCGCTTGACCAAGGTAGCTCATTTCATTCCCGTGAAGACCACTTATACCAGCGCTAAGTTAGCCAAGATATACATGACCAGGATCGTATGTCTGCATGGAGTTCCGAGGAGTATCGTGTCAGATAGAGGAACACAATTTACCTCAAAGTTTTGGAATCAGTTGCATGAAACTTTGGGTACGAGGTTGGAGTTCAGCACAGCTTTTCATCCGCAGACAGATGGACAGACCGAGAGAGTCAACCAGATTCTGGAGGACATGTTGAGGGCCAGTGCGCTAGACTACGGGTCTAGCTGGGATGACAATTTGCCATACGCAGAGTTCTCATACAATAACAGCTATCATACCAGTCTGAAGATGGCCCCTTTCGAAGCTCTACACGGAAGGAGGTGCAGAACACCGTTGTTGTGGGATGGTGTTGGAGACCGAAAACTTTTCGGTCCCGATCTTATCAGAGACTCCGAAGAGAAGGTCAAGCTGATTCGAGATAGCCTCAAGGTAGCTCAATCAAGGCAGAAGAGTTATGCCGACAGTAAAAGCAAGGAAGTAACGTATGAAGCGGGAGACCGAGCATATCTCCGTGTGTCCCCACTTCATGGAATCAAGAGGTTTGGTGTTAAAGGAAAGTTGGCACCCAGGTTCATTGGCCCGTACAAAATCCTTGAACGTAGAGGAGAAGTCGCATACAAGCTGGAATTGCCGGAAGGATTGTCCGGAGTTCATGATGTCTTTCATGTTTCCCAGCTGAAGAAATGCCATGCTAAGATGGCCGATATTCCTTTGAGAGATACAGTGCCCCTAGAGGCCATACAGCTTGACAGTGATCTGACTTATGAGGAGAAACCCGTCAGAATTCTCGAGACTGCGAATAGAGTTACCCGCAGCAAGATCATCAAGTTCTGCAAGGTTCTGTGGAGTCATCATTCCGAGGAGGAAGCCACCTGGGAGCGAGAAGAAGATCTCCGCCGAGACCACCCGCACCTATTTGCTAGCCAACAAGAATCTCGAGGGCGAGACTCCTCTTAAGGTGGGTAGGTTTGTAACATCCCAAATTTTCAATTTGGAATGTTTTACAATTATTAGCTAAGCATCTATGCATGTTGTTTGAATTTGAGTGGCATTTGAAATTTCAGAGGCATTTGAGTTTTATTTGAATTTGAATTTGAATTGGCATTTGAAATTCATTTCAAAAATACCTGACAAATACTTGTGCAAAAGTATGAGAGGAGCAAACATGACACTCCAAAAATGTCAGAAGAAAATATTGCCAAAAAGTTTGCATTCAAATTTGAATTTTATTTGGAATTTTGAGAAAATGTTTTTTTTAGTTTCTGTTTTGCCTCTGGAAAAATGTTCACGTTGTAGGATTTATTTTTTTCTGATTTTATTGATATATATATGTCCTATATAAAAATATTATATTTCTATTTATTTATTTATTTTCTCTCTATCTAAATTCAAAAAAAAGAGAAAACCTCCCAGCTTGCGCAGCCAGGCGCCAGGCCAACAGGCCCAGCACCCGAGCCAGGCGGCCTGCCCCGCAGCCCACCAGCGCTGAGCCGCAGCCCAGCGCAGCGCCGCGCCCGTTTCACCTCCGCCTTGGTCGCCCGATCGCCGCCTCCCTCCTCTCCCTCACTGACCCGCGGACCCCACCTCTTCTCTTTCCCCTTCTCCACGCCATGCCAATCCGGAGCACGACCGGAGCGCGCCCGTCGCCGCGATCTTCCCAGAATCACGCTCCGAAGCCGCCCCCTCCCGCAAGTCTTTGTCCTATAAATACCCAGCTCTCTCCTCCCTCGAACCCCCTAAAACACTAACCCCAAACCCCGCTGTAGCTCGCGCCCTCGCAAAACGCATCTCGCCACCGCCGCCTCGGTTCGCCACCGCTACCGACACCGGTGAGGACTCCCCTTGACTCCAAGCACCTCCACCCGAACCCCCTCTTCATTCCACACTTCCCTGACACCTCCTTCTTCCTCCAGGAGCACCACACCGTCGACCCCGAGCTCGACCGCCGCCGGCCGGAGCTGCAGCTCACCAGGGAGCCGTCGTCGTCGCCCCGACCGCCTCCGACGTCCCCGAGCCACCTCAACATCACCACAGCCTCCGCCATGCTCCTCCACTTCGCCCCGACGTCTCCGCCGCCTTCCCCGACCGCCGGAGCGATGCCACCGACCACGCCCGAGCCACCGCCGTCGTCTCCGTCCGTCGCCGCCGTTCACTGTAAGCCCGAGCCCCTCTCTGTCGTTAGATCTCAAATCAACGCCCGATATTAGAACCCGAAGGGGTACGTTTTTTTTTTAGTTTTGGTTTTTTTTTCGGTTTAGCTTCCTGGTTTAGTTAGACCGGCCGATCGTCTTTTCTATTTAACCGCGCATACGTTTTAGTTAATGAAGGCCCGAGCGATAGATAGGCCCAGTAGCGCCCGTTTAGTTTTTTTTTAGTTTTAGTTTTAGTTTTTGTTTTTAACATAATAGTTCTGTTTTTGTAAAATCTATAACTTTTATGTTATTAAATATTTTTAGTTGATTCTTTTTGCTCTAGTTTGCAAATTTCCTAAAGTTTCTGTATAAAATAGTTTCGGCCATGTTTGAGTTTTTTAAAAATTGTTTTATTTTTAGTTTTAGTCAGATTAGTATTTCTGCTATAAAATGAGCTAGGATTTAATTTTTTTTTAATGATTCTTTTTGCCACTGCTTTGTTTTGACCTTACCTACCTGTAGGATTTATTTGGGTATTTATAGTTTTTATTAAAATTAGTTTTACACGAAAACAAGCCTATTCTAGTTATTTTAACTTGTTGTTGTTTTCTGTTGTTTTAATTAATTTAAAATTTTATTTTCACCTCGGTTATATTTTATTTCAGATTAGTTTCTGTAGTTACAGAGGGTGAACTTTTATTTACAGAAAAAAAATTATTTTATTTTCTTACTAGTTTTGTTTTAGGCATAAGTATAGTTTTAAATTAGCTTTTAATGTGTTTCTTTTTGCACCAAGTTTTTATAATGTTTTCCTTTCTGTTGGTTAACAAAACTATTGTTTTGGTTCTGTTAAGAAAAGTTTTAGTAGGATAAAACTATTTTCTAGTGGTTTTCTTGAAGTAATGAAAACCTTGAATTGAGTTCTTCGAGTTTTCTTTGGTTTTGGTATGATTGCTTTACGTTAGCTTGCTGTTATGTTATACCGTTGTATGCTTATGTGTTTATTGTTTGCTTCGAATAGAATTCCCGGAGTGTGAAGCTTGCTATCATGAGTCACTAGCTTTCGAAGACCGTCAGCCAGGCAAGTCATTTGATCATGTTTTACAATACCTATGATTTGTTGCATTAGAATTATTCCTCTCCACCATGCATGCAGTAGGAGAATTTTAAGTTATGTTCTTGAGTAGTATCATATGGTAGGTTCACCCAAAATTCCCCTTGTTACCAATGCCCGGGATGATGTAGTTGATTGCTATGCTTTCGTAGACGGGGTTGGTTGAGTGATTCATAAGGGAGATGTGAGAGTCAAGATGATGACAACTCCATGACTTCAAGATGCTAAAGATGGACTTCAAATTCACTACTGGGTGGAGGACGGAAATTGATGGGCACCCTGGAGCAACCAGCGGATGGCCGGGATGCATGGAGAAGCGCCATGACATCTTGCAGAAAGCTTCACCCAGCCATGAAGAGACGGATGGATACACCTTGACCAGAAGCTTACCTGTGCAGCCGCAAGCCATTATGGGCTCTGGCTTGGTTGACCCTAGGCGTGACTCTGGCCGGACGATGCTATGAGATGTAGAAGAACGGTAGGATTGGATGGGCACCGGCAGTGGCCCAGAGGAACTCTTCGGAAGACCCTGTTTCGTTCGTCCCGTCTTCAAACACCAGGCAGTGCGAGGACATAAAGGAGGGAACGATTCTTGTGGGTAAAGTGCACAAGACTCTGCAGAGTGAAAAACCTAATCGATTAGCCGTGTCCTCGGTTACGGACAACTGAGCCTCTGGAATTGGAGTATTTCGGAAATCTCAACACCGAACATAATTAATTAATTGATGGGTTATTAAGGATTCGTGAATGAGACATTGGTTGGCGGAACCATCTCAATAACAACCAATATTTTGTAGTAATTGCAAGCAAGTCCTTTTGTTGTAGGGAAAAATTGGCTTTTTCGCGAAAACTTAAACTTAGAGCCCCACAACCAAATTGCATATAGTGTTAGCATTATTATTGTTCTCTCTATGACTTGCCGGCATATTCAAAATGCTGACCTACACGGCTACAACGTCTCATGTTGCAGAGGAGTTTTCCGACCAGGAGTGAGACTACGATCTATGCTCGGTGATTGCCCTATGGAGTCGGATGGACTCGCTTATCGTCTATGCTTCCGCAGCTTTATTTTAGTTTATTTCTCATGAGTTGGCCTTCGGCCGAATTTATTATGATGTAATAAAGACTCGATATGAGAATTGTGTAATAAATTCAGGTGTGATTGAACTTTGAATCTTTTCATCAATGTACTGTGTGTGCCAGCATGATCTTGGGATGGTACAGATGCACAGAGACTTGACCGATTTCGGGTCGGGTCGTTACACAATATTTTCAGTAGGTGCAGTAGGTTGAGGGGTAACTAATTGTGGTTCCGGTTGAGGTTAAGATACCCCGGACAAACCCCTCAAAGGATTGTTCTCCATAGTAACAAATAAAAATAAATTTCAGCACGTAGTAATAATTTTCCCTTAGCAAGAGCGCTTCACTCCCCGGCAACGGTGCTAGAAAAGAGCCTTGATGACCCACAAGTATAGGGGATCAATCGTAGTCCTTTCGATAAGTAAGAGTGTCGAACCCAACGAGGAGCAGAAGGAAATGACAAGTGGTTTTCAGCAAGGTATTTTCTGCAAGCACTGAAATAGTCGGTAACAAGTAGTTTGATAGCATGATAATTTGTAACATGCAAGTAACGGTAACGGTAAATAATATGAAGCAAGGTAGCCCAATCCTTTTGTGGCAAAGGACAGGCCAAAACGGTCTCTTATGATAAGCAAAGCATTCTTGAGGGTACACGGGAATTTCATCATATCACTTTCATCATGTTGGTTTGATTCGTGTTCGTTACTTTAATAATTTGATATGTGGGTGGACCGGTGCTTAGGTGTTGTTCTTACTTGAACAAACCTCCTACTTATGATTAACCCCCTCGCAAGCATCCACAACTACGAGAAAATTATTAAGATAAAATCTAACCATAGCATTAAACTTTTGGATCCAAATCAGTTCCTTACGAAGTAGCACATAAACTAGGGTTTAAGTTTCTGTCACTCTAGCAACCCATCATCTAATAACTACTCCACAATGCATTCCCTTAGGCCCAAATATGGTGAAGTGCCATGTAGTCGATGTTCACATGATACCACTAAGGGAATCACAACATACATATCATCAAAATATCGAACACATATCAAGTTCACATGATTACTTGCAACATGACTTCTCCCGTGACCTCAAGAACAAAAGTAACTACTCACAAACAATAATCATGCTCAAGATCAGAGGGGTATTAAATAGCATAATGGATCTGAACATATAATCTTCCACCAAATAAACCATGTATTAATCAACTACAAGATGTAATCAACACTACTAGTCACCCACAAGTACCAATCTAAGGTTCCAGTACAAAGATTGAACAAAAGAGATGAACTAGGGTTTGAGAGGAGATGGTGTTGTTGAAGATGTTGATGAAGATTGCCCTCCCTAAGATGGGATAGTTGTTGGTGATGATGATGACGATGATTTCGCCCTCCGGGAGGGAAGTTCCCCCGGCGGAATCGCTCCGCCGGAGGGCAAAAGTGCTCCTGCCCAAGTTTCGCCTCGAGACGGCGGAGCTTTGTCCCGAAAGTCCTCTCCTCATTTTTTCTAGGTCAAAATGACTTATATACCAGAAGAGGGGCACCGGAGGTGGGCCGAGGAGGGCACAACCCACCAGGGCGCGCCTGGGGGGCCTGGCGCGCCCAGGTGGGTTGTGCCCACCTGGTGGGCCTCCTCCGGTAGTTATTTGCTACAGTATTTTTCTTTTATTCCAAAATAATTCTCCGTAAAGTTTCAGCTCATTTGGTTGTGTGCAGAATAGGTAACTCTGACGTAGCTTTTCCAGGTCCAGAATTCCAGCTGCCGGTATTCGCCCTCTTTGTGTAAACCTTGCATATTATGAGAGAAAAGGCATTAGAATTACTCCAAAAGGCATTATTATTCATAAAAACATAGTAAATAACAGTAGGTATACATGATGCAAAATGGACGTATCAAGCTTCAGTGCATTAATAAAGGAAATCCCATAATAAATTGTAGCAACGGCAATACCCCACGAATTCCATAAACCTCAGTGCACCATTTGTAGCTTCTTTTCCATTACATCAATTGGTTCTCCATCACCATATTTTTGGTCAGTGAACATAATTATCCAAACAAGTTGTTGATAAAAAATCTGACCAGATAGTTGAATATGTATTAGCTCACAAGAAACAACAGTTTGCTGGAGTTGGTTACATTCTTTTACATAAAGCAACAATCCATTTGACAGTATTGCATTGGCAAGTGGACTTTGTACATGGATCAACGAAATTAAGGCGCAAGTGACAAAAAGGGCTATTCAGCAACCTACGAAACATAATGGCGAGAGCACATGTGGGAAAGTCAGCAATGTATGAATCAAAGTAGCAAGAGTTCATGTGATCAGTTCAGCAGATCTGTGAATTAAAAGGGCGAAAACTCACGTTGCTAAGAAGAACAACACACAAATGTTTCCTTCTTCAGCTTCTACTCATGCTCATTCTATGCTGCATAGTCATCCTAATTCCTTCACATGTTCGGATGTTCCAAGCATCTCTGAAAATTCCCAACACAAAAAGTTAACACACAACAAAACACACATACATATGGTTATGAACGACATTCCTAGATTCAGGGCCACATGATGGTGGCGGCTATGAAGACCGTGCGGGAGGCATGGGTGGACATGAGGATGGAAGGGGAGAGAAGGGAGGGTCGGATGACGCAACTGCTCCAGGTGCCGCTGCGACCGGTGGTTTTGGACTTTGGGAGAGGGAAGAGGAGATCGTGGGTGGGCGTGGGTCAGGAGAGAGGGGGATGCAGGAGATGCGGCATGGGGTGAGATGGCCGCTGCGGTTTCAGTTTTTTTAGTGTGTTGAAGAAGCGCCGGAGAAGAGGTAGGGAAGGTCGAACCATCACGACGACGACGGCAGATCCCCCTTTAATAGTAGAGATACACTACTACTCCACTGCTAGAGTGTTATTTTAAATTGCAAACAAAAACCATAGCAGCATATTTCAAATTCGCCTCGGGTGTGAATCGCTCATACAGGCAGGCTGGCCCATGCGCGGGGGTGACGTTGCGATGGTGCTAAGCTAGCATCAACGATGAGACAGGGTTTGACGGCAACTACTGACCAAAAGCTTGAAATATGCTTTCTTCTTTTGGCAAAGCGACGAAAACAAGGCAAAATACATACTTTCCAAGTGGGATATTATATGTAGACCAAAGGATCAGGGTGGGCTAGTGATTGAGAACCTAGAGGTTAAGAATAAATGCTTGCTCGGCAAATGGTTGTACATGCTTTCTGTTGAGACCGAAAGAATGTGGGTACAATTTTTGCGAAATAAGTACCTACATTCGAAGACTCTGGCCCAGGTTACTTTCAGACCCAATGACTCTCCTTTCTGGAAGGGGATAATGAGAACGAGAGTTGCCTTCTTCCATAGAACTGAGTTTATCATTGGAAACGGTAACACAAATAGATTCTGGGAAGATACTTGGTTAGGGGAGTCCTTCTCTTTACAATATTGTGCAACATAATGATGCTTACGTTGGTACAATATTACAGTCTGTTCCTTTGAATATCCAGTTCAGAAGGTCCCTAGTAGGTGAACGATGGGACAACTGGTTACATCTCGTGCGGAGGTTGATGTATGTTCAACTCTCTGATGAGCTGGATATGATTCACTGGAAATTATTCGCCAATGGGATATTCTCTATCAAGTCTATGTATTTAGACCTAATAAACTCTGGTCCAATTCCAAAATCAATTCATATTTGGAAGATTAAAGTTCATTTGAGAATCAAAATATTCATGTGGTTTGTGCACAAGGAAGTGATTCTAACTAAGAATAACTTAGCCAAAAGAAGATGAGAGGGTAGTAAACAATGTTGCTTTTGTGATCAGGATGAAAATATAAAACTTGTGACTCTTATTCCTGCTTTCAGGGCGGTGGATTCGACAAGCTCACATTCGACATCTTGTACGACGATGGAACCTACAGGCAAATGCAGCAACAGTTGCCATACGGTTCAGTACCTCACAATCCCTTCATGGCGAGCGACCCTTTCGCGGTCATGAATCAAGTAGCTTCCCCGCCATAGGTTCAAATGGCCGCCATGGCGCAGCAACCCCCAGCAGATGCAACCAAATCCCTTCGGACCACCGTGCACCCACAGCTTGTGCAAAACCCATTCCTCAATGCTGGCTTCGGCCCTTTCCCAGCAGCAAATGGAAATGGAATGCACGCACAAGCCAACCCGTTTGGAACCGCCCAACTTCTATAGCTTCATACCGTACATCCACAGTTACACACACGTTGCGCAATGCCAACCCAGATTCTAGAGTTGCATACTGCGTGTCGAGAAGTTCGATCTCCTTGCGTCACAAATGTCAATGCCATCTTTGTCCCGCCATCTCTCGGGCATTGGCTGCTTGATCAATTCTTGTATAGCTCGTGCTTACTAAATTTTGGTGTATATTTTTTCACCGCTTGGACGGTTATGGAAGACCCTCTTTGTAAACAATTTCGTTATTGCTGATGCAGCATCACATGCCAATGAAAACATATATGCGGATACAAGAAACACAAAGGCCACAGTTCACACGAGTTCTTGATCCCCACTCCCCAGCGACTTGATTTTTTTTTCTGTCAAGTGTTTGTTTTTCTTCACCCGCAAAGAAGAGAAGTGTTTGTTCTTCTTTGGTCTTCGATGAGAGGAAACATCCTTAACTTCTCGTTTAATCTACTCATTTATTGCAGTATCACAGTTCAGACAAACGTTCATTTTTTGAGACGAGTTATATGCGACAGGGAGTGAATGATCGTACTTATTCCAAAGACGGATGACCCCAAACATCTTACAGAGCTCAGACCTATTAGCCTCTGCGATGTTATCTACAAAGTCATCGCTAAATGCATGGTAAATCGGCTTCGGCCTCTATTTGACGACATTATTTCTCCTAGCCAGAGTGCTTTTGTCCCTGATAGATTAATTACGGATAATGCTTTCATCACTTTTGAGTACAATTCACACTATTAAACAAGAGAAAGATCCAAATGGGAGTTAATGTGCATACAAATTGGATTTATCAAAAGCTTATTAATGGTGGATTGGAAATTCTTGGAGCGAGTGATGCAACAAATGTGGTGAATGCTCAAATTTGGAGTGTTGAATGCTCGAGCTGCCCTTGATCAAAGAGATGATGTGATCCCAAGCATCCTTAGCATTCACAACGGGACAAATGTGAGGGAGTTGATTGGGCGGCAAGGATTGTTGAAGGATGAACAGGGAGGGTGCGTTGAGTTGCTTATCCACTTCTTCTGATGATGACGAATTTCTTGGATCATATGGGTGATGTCCTTCTTCGATGATTCCTCACAATTGAGTCAAAGAACGGCTAATAAATGACTTCATTTAAAAAACAATTAGCAAAGTTAGACGTATCACATCGAGGAGAAGTGCCAAGATGCGTGATATGAGGTGAGGGAACCGGACCACCATAGACCGGAGGTGAGGCCACCTTGGCATAAGCACCCGACCCATTTTTTCCTTAGGAAGGATTAGACTCCACGCCACTAGTCATCCCCTTGGAGGAGTTGACATCCGCATCCAAGGAGGTAGTATCAACTACCTTCTCAGAAATGGGGGTGATGATGGCGGTAGACAATCCTATAAGGAATTTATCCAACATGATTTGCACTTTGTCCACCATGGTCGTGTTAAATGTCTCAAGAGCGGCATTTACCTCGGCCATGGTGATCGTAGCGCCATCCACAATGGGGCTACAACTTGTTCCTCATCCACATCATTGTCGACCATACTCTTTAGGCAATAAAGTCGTTATAAAGAGACGAGGCTCTAATACCAATTGAAAAGATCGGTATGGTCGACTAGAGGGGGTGATTAGGCTATTAACAATTTTTAGCTTATTTTGCCAGTTTTAGGACAAGCTCAACAACAACAAGTGCAAGCTAAAGAGTAAACACAATATAGCAAGCTTGCACAACAAAAGTAAAGGATAGAAGTAACCGCAAGTGGAGACGAGGATGTATTGCCGAAGTTCCCTCCTTTGAGGGAGGTACGTCTTTGTTGGAGGGGTTGTTGGAAATATGCCCTAGAGGCAATAATATTGTATTATTATATTTCCATTATTCATAGTTGAGAGTTTATATTCCATGCTATAACTGCTATGATCCTGGAATATGCGATTCAGTGGAAAACTCATATGCATGTGTGGAATGATAAACGGTAAACAATAGGTTCTCGGTCTCGCCTCTAAGACCGACTCAAGTGTTGTTGGTGATCACGTTTCCCGGATCTTAGGACATCGTTAAGTGTAACGATGGTCCTAAAACAACATTGAGGGTATGACGTTAGAAGAACAATCATATTGAATCAACCCAATACTTGTCTGTTATACTATGTGATCATATCATCTAAAATCATCTGTTATAACACAAAGTGTTAGCATGGGTTTTAGTTCCTCAGACCATGAGAGTGTCTTGGTCACTTCCTACTGGACGGTGGGCTTTGGGGTTGCTCAAACGTCATCTGTAACAAGGTGATCATAACGACAACTTTCAGGCTCACCGGAAAGTTTGACAAGTGACCGGACAACTCGAGAGTGGGATTTGCTCCTCCGACGATGGAGAGATATTCTTAGGGCCCTCTCGGTGTTACGGCATCCATCATCGTCTGGCCAGACACAGGTGACTACGTCACGGGGATGCCGGAACACGTCAACGAGAAAGAAGAACAAAACCGGTAACGGGAGTAACGGTATGGTGAGCATGGTGATGACTCTGGAGGATACCGATGAACATCGGGTTTTGTGAAGTATCGCGAAGCAAAGGGAACATCACATTATAACCAAAGGTTCACTCGAATATCACTCGTGTAATCATAGGGACCGATATGGATGTCCACGGTTCCGCTATCGGTCATTGAACGAAGGGGTTTCATTCATGTCTATGGTGACCGAACCTACGGGGTCACAAGCTTAAGGTAATCACGATCTACTGAGTGTTAGTAGGATGGGAGTGATGAGAATATATTTGTGGAATTGTTTCATTAATATCCAGAATAGTTCCGAGAGGTTCCTGAAGCGTTTCGGGGTCACCGGAAGGGTTTCGGTGAATATCGGGTAATACCGGGTATTACCGATAAATATATATAGGTGGAAAATGTTTTGGGGATGTTAAATTATATATATAATGCTCTGAAAATGTTTAGAACAAATATATATTTAATTTAATATCAATGGGCCTAATAAGGCCAAGAGGTGGAAAGCAACTTGGGCCAAGTGGCGCCCCCCTTTCCTAGTGGGGGGCCGAATCCTACTTGGGGAGGGAGTAGGACTCCCCCCCCCAAGGCTGGCGCACCAAGGGGGATCCTTCCCCTTTGGTGGATGCCCTCTCCCTCTCCTCTAACCTATATATACTAGAGGATTTCCACCCTATACACACAAGCTTTGGAGCCACCTCTAGTTGATCTAGTTCTAGTTCTAGTTGGTCCTAGTTGACTACTTAGAGCTAGCCCTAGCCACCTCTAATCCTCATAATTAGAAGCCCAGTGTGGTTCTAATCTCCTCCCTCTAATTCTCCAGCGACGATTAGCTCTGGACGACGAAGCGCTGCGAGATCGTGAAGACCGTACGCTTGCAACCAAGTAGAGAGGATGTGCTTTCGGTCTTCCGTTCGAGGGATCATTCTATGATGCCCCGGCTCAATCGTGCACTAATCATACACGCAAATGCACACAATCAAGCCTAAGGACTCACTTGAAGATATCACAACACAACTCTAGACACAAATTAAAATAATACAAGCTTTATATTACAAGCCAGGGGCCTCGAGGGCTCGAATACATAAGCTCGCATACAAGCGTCAGCGGAAGCATCAGATATCCGAGTACAGATATAAAAGATAAAACAGATAGGCCTTTAATAGGCGGGGCAAAAGAAAACACTACGATCGAAAAGGTGCAGGCCTCCTGCCTGGGACCCTCCGAACCTAGTCCTGGTCGTCAGTCAACTCGAAGTAGTAACCATCCTCGGGGTGGAAGTAGTAGTCGTCAGCGGGGGCAGCTGTCTCCGGGGCTCCATCATCTGGTTGCATCAAACGGATATGGGGAAAAAGAGGAAGCAAGGCAACCGTGAGTACTCATCCGAAGTACTCAGCAAGCAAGAATCTACACTACATATGCAACATTATCAAAGAAAGGCTGTATATGTGGACTGGGCTGCAGAAATGCCAGAATAGAGAGAAGGCCTAGTCCTATTGAAGACTAGCATCTTCAGTGGTCTTGCAGCATTAGAAGAGTGCAGATTAACACAATATAAGGTAGTAGTAGTATTAAGTATCAACCTCGGCCAGAGATCCTTTCTCGACTCCCTGCGAGAAAGCAATCCCAGAGCCATACTATCCATTTCTCATCACAAGTATCCAGTTCTAGTTGTATCGATCGGGATACAACTCCGAGCGTCCGTTACCGAGGATCCGGCTATGCATAGATTAGTTCTTCCCTGCAGGGGTGCACCAACTTACCCACCACGCTCGATTAACTCCGGCCGGACACACTTTTCTGGGTCATGCCCGGCCTCGGCCAAACGATACGCCGCAACCCGACCTAGGCTCTAAAGAAAGGTCAGCACGCCGGACTAACCTATGTGCACAGGGGTCTTGGGCCTTCGCCCTGCGCGCTCCTGCATGTTGCGAGGACACCCGGAAGCAGACCTAGCCCCCTTAATACAAGCGCAGGCTTAACCAGTCCAATCCAGAGCGGGCCGCTCCTCGCT
Organism: Thinopyrum elongatum; assembly: GCA_011799875.1. Taxonomy (NCBI): domain Eukaryota; kingdom Viridiplantae; phylum Streptophyta; class Magnoliopsida; order Poales; family Poaceae; genus Thinopyrum; species Thinopyrum elongatum. The sequence goes on along the minus strand of CM022299.1, from coordinate 372,363,724 downwards.
GACATCTATAGAGCTTCGGCTGATGCATACGACGCAGAGTACCCATATTTATTCCTGCGTGATGTAAGGGAACGCAGCAGAAATTTTTTTTTCTGACCTACGCACCAGCCCAGGACCACTATGGAGACTGCATACAAGGTTTGATCATATTCGTTACCGACTCGTAGCACAGCGGAAGTAGAGTCGATGACGATCGGCGGTGCAGATCCCCGCAGCTAGGATTTACAACCTCCCAACCGTGAGGATGTATACCCTCATCCGCCACTCAGACAGCCCTCCGAGAGGAGGTCGGACAGTCCCCCGGACGGTGTCGCGGACAGCCCTTCTGGAGGACTCACAGAACTCGGACCGTCACATGGACAACCCTTCGGGATGACTCACAGAACTCGGACCGTCACATGGATAGCCCTTCGGGAGGCACTCTCGAACAGCCCCTCGGGCACTAAGATCGAAACTACGACCTCTCTACAGAGTTGCACACATACGGTGTCATCTACCCGGCAGGGCTTCGCCGTCCAGAACTAGTTCCCACCGGAACCCAGACAGCCTTTCGGCACTACGAAACTATTTCGTGGGAGGGAGAGAGAATGCCAGATCATGCATGGCTTGTGTATGAGAGCAAGGGATGAAGGAGATGGCAGCCCCAACTCCTCCTTTTATAGGCCAAGGCAAGGGGTGGGGTGGGATGTTGAAATACCAAAATACCCAAGCTTCATGTCACACATGAAAGGGCATAATGGTAATGCAAGGGAGGCATCATGGGGACACCAAGGGGACACCCCTTGGGCCGGCCACACATGTGCCCCCCCCATGGGGGGGGGCCCAACAAGCCACCAACATGTCTCCATGAAACATGCATGCTCCCTAGACAAAAAGCCACCAAACAAGCACCCCCGATTCGTGGGATCTTGTCCCCTCGCGCTGAGACAAGATGTTTTCCGCGAATGTTTTTCTGAAAAATTCCAGAAGGTCCCAGAACATTTCCGGTACCCTCTAAAATTATTCTGGGCGTGTTCCGAAACATTTCCGGTATGGTAGTTTTCATCAGCGAAAAGCAACAACAGCGGTTACGGCAGCTCCGAAACATTTCCGGTTTTTTCTCTCTGAAAATTCCCAGAAGTTCCCAGACCAATTCTGACATCCTCTGAAAATTTCCATGCGATGCCGAAACCCTATTTGACCTAATAATATATTCCAAAACACCTTTTCGGTTTTACCGAAACTCTTTCGGTGTTCTCTCTCTCCGGAACTCTTCCGTTGTCTCCGAAACTTTTTCGGTGACTTTCTCTCAGACTCCCTGTCTAGTATTCAGCAGATACATGACCCTTAAGCGTGTGACCCTATAGGTTCGGTGAAGTATAGACATGACCGGAACACTTTCCGATCAATGATCAGCATCGGAGCCGTGGACACCCATATTGACCCCTATACCCACACGAATGAATATTCGAGTGAACCTCCAGTTCCCGTGTGCTATTCCTGTTGCTTCACGATATGTTACAAATACCCGAGGTGAGACATGTTGGCATTTCCGTGGATCAACAACTTGTCCACTATGCTAGTTACCTCGTTACCGGTATCATTCTCTTTTCTCGTAACCTTGTTCCGGCATCCCCGTGATCAAATCACAAAGTGTCTGGCCAGACGATGATGGATACCGTAACACCGAGAGGGCCCAGAGATATCTCTCCATCGTCGGAGGAGCAAATCCCAATCTTGAGCTATCAAGTTACTTGACATACTTTTCCATGAACCCGTAAGCCGCCGTAATAGCCACCCATTTACGGATGACGTTTAACAAACCCCAAAGTTCATGAATCAAGCATGAAGAAACTCGATACTCTCATGGTCTGAGGAATCATGCAAACGTTAACAATCTCTGTGTTATAAACAATTTAACTTGTGACGAATGTATCTCATAGCATAACATCAATTCGGGTCGATTCAACACAAATGTTCTTCTAACATTGTGCCCTCAAAGTTGATGGCATAGACATGCCCATGATCAGGAAAACAGAACCATCATGCAACACTTGAGCTAGTCTTAGAGGCCAGACTAGGAATACATTTTACAGTTTATTATTCCACACGTGCATATGAGTCTTCCTCCGAGCCTCGTGGTTATTGTAGACCCGAGAACCATAGCAGTTATAGCATGGAACATAAACCTAATTATGAACAGGGAGATAATCAATAACATTTAATTATTGCCTCTAGGGCATATCTCCTACACGTGATGGTTAGTGCTATCGGGCCAGAGGCCCACTCGGATCAATTATCCAAACCGTTAGTGTATTAGGGGGTGTGCGGTAATGAGCAGAGACTCATGATCGATGTGACCCCGTCGCCCCGTCTCGAGGACTTGCGACAAGGGCTAAGAATGCCCGGACGCGCCTCGTAATTATCTCTCGGGTACCCTCCAGGTCAACCCGACTCCATATCACTCGCCACTTAGGCTCACGCGGGTACCCCTCAGGGTCGACCTGCCTTTCCAAGTAACAGTTGTAAAGTCCAAGTATCCGTGTGTCCATAACATCAGGGGAATCCGAGGTATCACCCTAGTTGGATTCCTACTCGATGTAACCATCAAGGTGAACTCGGAGGATTCACCCTCGATGGGTTCACACTTGAGGTGTTGCACGACAGCGTCGTTATCGGGAGTGGTGAAGGAGGAATCACCCTCGATGACCACGACCGAATAGCTACTCTACAGAGTTAATATCAGAAGTGCTAAATGAGGTATCACCCTCGGCACTCGATAGTAACGCTGCAGTGTCGTACAACTGGGGGGTGATGTGCGGTGCCGGGGCCTGGTTGTCGATCACGTTGACCGAGTCATCTGATAATCCAGCGGGGCATCTGGGACAAAGTGGGGGTCTCCGGTGGATCACTGACCAGCCTATTCTAGCTAAGCAGTTTTGGATAAGCAGGTAGGTAACAATAGCATGTTACAAAATCAGGCTATGCATCAGAAATAGGATAAACAGCAGCAGCAACAATTTCTAATGCAAGCATAAGAGAGAAAGAATAGGCGATATTGGTATGTTCAAAGGGGGGGTGCTTGCCTGGAAGCTCTGCAGCAAGAGAAGGGTCGTCAACAGTGTAGTCGGACTCCGGAGCTGCGTCGGTCTAGGGAACTGTGTCGGTACCGGAATCTACCGAGAGAGAAGAGGGGGAGGAAACAAATAAATACATAGCAAACATATGCAACACAGAGCATGTCATGCTATGGTGCAGTGCAGGGTTGCCTAAAAACATGTCTAAATCATTTTAGTTATTTTAGGAATTAAGTTGGATTTATTAACCGGTATGTATGCACTATTCATCTACCGGAAACATGCTATAAGTTGAGGTTTCACCTCCGTAGAGGGTCCCGACACGGAAACAGATAGCACGGTTGGATTCGTCTCATCGTTCTGAGCAACTTTCATGTACAAAGTTTTTCGATCCGAGCTACGGATTATTTTCTACGAATTTTCAAAGATTAAAACATTTTCTGGAATTATTTAAATTTAACAGAAAAGGATTATTGCGTCAGCGTGACGTCACAGTGACATCAACAGTCAACAGGGCGGCTGACCAGGTCAAACCTGACCAATGGGGCCCACACGGCAGTGACAGAAGCTTAACTGAGTATAATTAAAACTAACAGAGGCTAATTAGCTACTGGGCCCCACATGTCAGTGACAGATTAGGATAATTAATTAAGTTCTTTTATAAAAACGTTTACTTAGCCTAATTAACAGAGGGGGCCCACATGTCATACACATGGGTGAACAGTAACCCTCGTTGACCAGAGTCAACATGGTCAACTGTGGCGCTGGGGCCCACTGGTAGCCTCAATGGGATGGGCCCCACATGGCCACATCGGCGCCAGGTCAGCACGGCGGCAGGAGCAACACCGGCGACCACAGGAAATGGCGGCGACGCGCGGGATCTGTCCACAGACCATCAAAACGAACGCGGCCAGTCGCGTTCGAACATGGAGACGATGCCGCGTCGAACGGCATCGGCGGGAGCGGCTGAGGCGACCGGGAACGTCGACGGCGACCACCACGGGCGACGCCGAACTTCGAGCAAAGGTGGTTTCGGCGCTACGGGACACGGCAAGCGACGCGGCCAATGGTGTTCGTGCGGCCAGTCGACGATGCGTCGAACGGTAGTGATACCGTGGCCAGAGATGACGTGTAGCGACGGCGGCGAGCGGCGCGGCGGACACCAGCGTTCGGCCGCGGTCGGAAACGAGGCTAGAGGGTTCGGCTAGCGGTGCAGTGGGGCACGTTCGAACCGCGGGGAGACGCTGAGCACGTTCCCGCGCTCGGACGGCCATGACAGAGGCTACCTCAACGGCGGCGATGCTTTCGGGCGGCGATGGTGGCGGCGGCTACGGTGGCGAAATGGCTCGGGAGAGAGAGGGGAAAGATGCGCGCGCTCACCATGGAGGCACACGTAGGCCCGACGAAAGCTTAGGAGCTGCAGATCGACGACATTCACCGGCGAAGCTCCGGTGACCGAAGACGGAGATGGGCTCGATCCGCTCGCTGTGATGGCGCAGAGCTCGCGCTGGTGGTCGGAGGAGATGTGGAGGAGGAAGGCGGAGCGGATGGGCTCGGTCTCAGGCGGCGGGGAGGCCTGTGGCCACGACACTGAGCTCGGCCATGGCGACGGCGGCTCGGCTTGTCGTGGGAAGGAAGAGAGCGAGCGAGGGAGAAGCAAGGAGGAGGGGGAGAATGGACGAGGAGGGCCAGGGGGAATGGACGAGGCCTCGGCCTTATCCCCTCGCGTCGGTGGGCGTCGGTGGCGTCGTCGTGTCGCCTCCTTGCCGGTGCGCACGCGCCTAGCCACGGGCGAGCTGACACGGCGAGGGAGAGAGAAGAGAGGAGGGAAAGGGCCGGCTGGGCTGGGCTAAGTGCACTGTGCACTTAGGCCCAGTCCAGTTTAGGCCTTTTTCATTTTTGTTTTTCTGTTTTCTTTTAGTAGCAGGCTTTTGCAAATAAAATAGCCACCAAATGACTTAGCAAAAATGTGTGCCTGGCCAAAACAAATACTATGGAATATTGTGCTCTGCCACAAAAGGTTTGGACAAGCTTTGGTTCCATTTGGAATTTTCAAAAATGGAAATGGCATTAATAGTGCTGTTTTGGCACTTTTAAAATGCTTAGGCCCATTTTGTAGTTGATGGTGATGTTGTTTTCCTTAACAACATTTGTAATGGAATATTTGCTAGATGATAAACATTTTTCCAGCAACTTTTGTGCAACTTGAAATTTCACTTTGAATTTGAATTGGATTCAGAGAAGGAATTTGAAATGAGAGATTAATCCAATATGATTAAGCTTTGTAAATCAAGATGACTTGGCACTGATCATAAGGTATTACTGTAGTGTGATGCTGGGGATGTTACACATTCGAGGATGGTTCGCGGGATCGTCATCAACGTTCGAGGGACTTCAAGTACGATCTACACCGACTCACCTTCTTCCACTGCATCCGGAGTCGGTAACGATCGTTGATCCCAACCCGTTATGCATCTTCATATTGATCTTGGTGAGCGTAGGCACGGATTTTTTTTTCTACTATGTTTCCCAACAGGGGTGTGGAGTCATGATGCACCCCAAGCGCCACAATGGGTCACCCTATTTTCATCACGCCCTTGCACGATGCAAGGTGTCGTGAATCCACTAGCAGTGCCCTCGAAAGCGGTAACCGGAACCTTCACAAACAAGGTTGGACTCTCTCCACAACTTAATTGAAGGCTCTCAACACCACCACAGAGCTTCACCACAATGGAATGTGGCCCCGAGGCGAGCTCTTCCATCAATGTTGCCCAAACACCATAGAGTGACAAGATCCACAATAGAATGTAGGGGGAATCAAATTTTCTTTGGTGAAAGTGTAGATCCAAGTCTCCTCTCTCAATCCCTAGTAAATCAACAAGTTTGGTTGGCTAGAAATGGAGATCAGCAAGCATAAGCTCCATGCATTAATGGAAGGAGAGACGGAGGCAAGAGGTAGGTGAGAGGAGGACTAACCTCCTCCTCAAATAGTCCCCACCAAATCCAACCATTACTCACATAATACACAGGGTGGTACAACCGCCCCGAAGAGCGGTACAACCGCCCCGAAGAGCGGTACAACCACCCCAAGCCCCAAATGGAAGTCTGCCTAGCATGAGCGGTACAAATCGCACCGGCGAGCGGTACAACCACTCCACGCAGAAAGTGTGGCCCTAGCAACCCAAGCAGGACAACTGCTCTCGTGCCGGGTTGTACCAGATATTTTACAAATAGCGGTACAAGCACCTGGCCACCGCCCAAGTTTCGTTGCCAAACCCGAGAGGATCACCCCTCAGGCGGTGGTTGCACCGGTACAAGGGCCGGTAGTACCGCCCGAACTGGGTGCGGTACAACCGCACTACGATACAACCGCCTCACAGTACTCTTGCCGTTGCCCACTCCACAGGGGGGCGGTACAACCGCCTAGCTGAATTTCAGCACAAGTTGAATTGGGGTTCTCTCCTCGAAAACGAATAGGAAAGCTACGTGTGTGCAATATAGATTTTGCGTACATGATTTGGTTCACCCGTACCTCCTAACGCGGCCCCCCTCTTAATAGTATGGATTTCCTACGACCAGAGAAATAAAAGCATTGGAAATGTCGTCTTTGATATTTCCTTTGAGAGGGGTTCCTAACCGTCTTGTGCCATATAGATATGCTCGTATAGCTCAAGCACATAGTTGGTCCGCGAAATGCGTTGTCACCAATACCAAAACTCTTAAGGCGGGAAATGCCCTTTCAGTTAGGATGGAAGCGAAGGATTCAGGCATCACGGGACAGTTATTTTAGGGGAACTAAGTATTTTTTTCAAAATTCAAAATGATTGGATACAAGCAGTGTTACCCTAGCCACACATGACGGCCTACAGAAAGAGAAGAACCTCCTTTGGATAAAGAGTGAGCTTCAAAATTTGATTCCCTATGTTTGAAACAAAAATCAACACTATAAAAATTCCTTATACTAAACTCGATCTCGTTCAGAATTGAAGCGTAGGAAGATGCTGCTCCATTCTTGATGTTGGCGATGACTTCAAGGCAGTCTGAATAAATGATCAACTTTTGAAGATTAAGATCCTTGGCCAGCGCAAGACAATAGCAGAGGCACCCAAAAAAAATTCCTGACTTGCCTCTACATACTGCCGCTGCCACACCCTTGTCACCCCATTCATGGTACATAATCCTTCATCAACGTTAAACTTGAATGCTTCTCCAGCGCCCGGGCTCCCCAGACCCTCTATATGTCCGGATGGAAGGTCCGGTTGCTGACCGATAAAAATAAATCAATCCAGATGGGCTCCTCATGACGGCTCTATACACCCAGGCTGACTGACACGGTGACACCCCTCATATCCAGCTTAAATATGGGACGGCCCGGGCGCGTCTGCCACGTCGGACTGGCAACGAGGTCTCGTATGAAAACACTTGAAAACCCAACGGCCCGACGGGTGTCTCCTCCAGCGGTGTGCAGATGCATTCATGCCGTCACGTGACGCTGCACCGAGGGACGAAGTTCGGCTATTTATGCTGGATGGCGACCCCAGCCTTAGCCACATCCATTTCCCTCCCTCTTCGCGCCGCCAACCCTAGCCGCATCCACTTCCCTCCCTCCCCGTCCACCGACAGCCGTGGCCCGACAAAGGGTGATGATCTACGCCATGCTCACGCCGGAGCGGCTCCTCTAGCTGCTCGAGGAGATCTGGGCTAGACGCGAAGCCCGGATTGGAGGATGAGGAGGTGGCGGAGCAGCAGCCGGGGGCGGAGCAGAATACGCCCACGCAAGAGGAGGAGGACATCGTGGATGAGGCAGAGCCGGCTGCAGGCTTTGCCATGGAGGACGACATGGCGGAGTTCGAGGTGGCCCCAGCGGAGTAGGCAGTGGAGCAAACGGCTATCCTTGACTCTATCTTGTTGGAGGCTGAGGTGGAGGCTAACAGCCGCTTCCTCCGCCAGCGGAGGGCGGAGATCGACGAAATCTTCGTCAAGATAGAGTCTGACGACGAGCCGGAGTTGCCGCGGGCGGCTATCTACCCAACCCCGACACGGAGATGTCGATCGACGACGAGTAATATTGGGAAGATAGGATATCTACATAGTAGGTTCTCCCTCCGTAAAAAAAATATAAGAGCGTTTAGATCACTTACGGAGGGAGTAGATTTTATTTTAGATGGTTTGTATGGATTTGAGATATCAACTTTAAAGTAGTTAATTGCAATGGACGATATATGAGGGGTGATCGATCAATGTGCGCAGACGCGTCTATGGGTGGGCCGGATTTGCGGCTGTAGATGCTTTTTTAACACAGTACAGACGCAAACGCTCATACATACACGCATACACTTATCCCTATGAACGCACATACGTACACGCTACCCCTATGAGCACCTTTGAGAGATTGAGCCGACATATCATCTTGAGATTTACGAAGTCACCGTATGCATCTCGTCGTCGATGGGAACGTCTCCCCCCACTGAAAACGCATCGCCGAAAATACTGAAATAAATCCAGAAATAATGCGAGCACCAAGACTTAAACCCTGATGAGCTGGGATTTCGCTGTTCCTCTAACCATCTAATTATGGTCTGATGTAATGTCTCCCAGTGTCATCGTTACTTCCCTGGAAAGAAATAAAATGAGTGTCATCGTTTCTAGTGCCACGACGGGATCATGGATAGGATGCGAATATCAACTTGGCTAGTTGGGTCGCGTGGTGGTGACTGGTGTGGCGAGGGATCGAGAAGGAAATTTGACAGCCAGCACGGACCACCACGTCCTCCAGATTCATTCGTCACATTTCATCTGGCAGTTTCAACAAACCCATTCACCAGGCGACCACTACCACCCCCGTAACCGAACCCAACGTCAGGCACCGGGACACGCCGTCCAATCAGGCTACAGATCAGCTCAGCCAAAGCGACAAAAACGAAATCAATAAAATAATCAAACCTCCGATCCAGGATCCACGCCCGCCGTGAGGCGCAGATCTCACGGTGGATCGGTCGACTCGATCCGCCTTTGATGCCCTCCCGCCCAGTGGCGAATCAACTGGACTGGGCAGGTTTTAATAGGCTTGAGCCAATGAACCTGCCCTCCAGCAATGCAAAAAAGAAATTATTAGTTAATAGTATATATTTCTACTAGTATTATGGTAAATTCTAACATTCTTCTCCACTACTATTAAACAATCGAGTTGTGGCAGAAATATTACATCTCAGCCACACACCTGCCATCTCTCAATGGGCCGGATTGCCTCAATGTTGTATCACATCTAATTCACATCATTTACTATAATTGATTTTATTTTAATCATAATCAATTAGCAATAATTACCATGATCTCCGTCATCATAATTAAGCAATAATTACCCAGATTTCGCTCCAACCTAGAGACCTCCACCTCGCGTCGTCGATGCCTATTTTAATCATAATCAATTAGCAATAATTACCATGATCTCCGTCATCATAATTAAGCAATAATTACCACGATCTCGCTCCAATCTGGGGACCTCCACCTCGCGTCGTCGAGGCCTCGCTCAAACCTCTCGATCCGGATTTCGCAGGCAGCCCTCCTCGCGCCGTCCAGACCTCCTTGCTCCAACCCCTCGCCGTCCTCGCTTTGTGGTTGTGCTCTCACTATGCCATCGACCAAGTCTCACCACCACATCTACATCCACATACGCGTGTAGACATCACCATCGGCCCTAGGAATCCATACCCGTTGCTGCCTTGATTACTAAGGTGCGTGTTCTGATTTCAGCTTCAAGTTCACACGGATATGAATTGAATGGTCACGAGAGAATTAACAACGACGTGGACGGGCTTCACGTACGATCCGTACATCTATGGTTACAAGTGCAGGTACCTCTAGCTAGACAAGAAATCAATTAACCTGCCTCTCTGCTTGTTTGAGGCTAGCTTTGCGTACGTGTGCTGCCGCTGCTCTGTGAATTGGTTTAGCGTTCTGAATCCAACATATTTTTTATATTGATGTTTTGCCAGGTGTTTCAACAGCCCTGAGCGGCTACGTCGACGAGCGAGCGAACAAGCGGACGTGTTACGTCTGATATGCAGTCGGGGATCAAATTCACTGGGACCGATCAACATAATTCAGAGGTGCGTGTATTAACCAAATCAATTCAACTCAAATTGTCACTGTTGTAGTTAGCTCCCTCATTTTTTACTGATCATTAGATCTTTTGGAATGTGATGTACTGATTATTAAATGTTTCAGAGTGTGCGTGCTGGAAGTTGTTTTTTTATGACATTATCAATCTCACTTTTACTATATAGTTCAGTATTCTTAATGTCTGCATTATGTATCCTCTATGTAGGGTCTTGTAGACACGATCGCTGCTGATGAGTCATGTGGTGATCGGATTGGTAAAAGGATTGTGCTTCCAAGGACATTTCCTGGTGGTGGTAGAGATATGCAGAGAAGGTTCCTAGATGCAATGGCCATAGTGCAGCGATGGGGTAAACCATATTACTTTATCAAGATGACATGCAACCCGTACTGGAAGGAGATAACAACAGAGCTGATGCCCGGACAGCTACCACAGGACCGGCCAGACCTGGATGATGCAGGTTCGTTCTTCTTTGATTTATTTTTATTCACGCTATTTTGTAGTCAACCGTACTTTGTTAGCTTTTTTTATTTTTTTATTTGAATCATCATTTTATTTAAATACATATGGGCATGCTGTGAATTCTGAAATATTTTTAGATGGTTTTCGATTTCTAAAATGTGTTTAGAATTCTGAAATGGTTTCATGTTGTGAATTATGAAGTAGTTACCTATCGCTTATGCAGACATGACTTTCCTAACTTGCTACTGATATTAATCAATTTATATTCCAAAAATAATTTATGTTGTAAATAATTTATATGAAAGGGGAAACCCAAATTGCTATGATCTGGGATTCACACTGGTGTTTCATGAGCTTTGGTCTCTGTAATACTGGAACTAGTCCAGTCGCTTGTTCAGGTGTTAAATAAGAGCATGTGCATGTTTCCAACACTTATCTTCAGGAGTGAAATTGTTTTGCCGCTGAAAAGGAGCATGCGTCATTTGTCTTCCATGTCATGTCAAAAACATGTTTAGTTTCCTTAAATTAGAGTGAAAAACAGGGTAGCCTATTGCCTAAGGTTAATGTGATATTTTCTTTTTGTCAAATGGCTTGAAATTTCTTTAACATTAATTTTAATGCTAATGTCATGTACCGTCATATTTTATTTCGAAACTGTGGCATGAAGTTATATTGCCAGTTTCTGTCATGTTTGGTTCACAAATATATATTGACAGTCCGTGGCTTGAAGCTCTGTTGCCAGATTCTGTCATTTACAGTGCATAAAATCTATCTATACTTTTAGTGTCAAAATTGACTTGTACACAATTTGACATTTTCAGACATTGTGCTTACCTGTGCTTGTTTTCGCTATATTTAGTATAGATAGTGTTCTAACAGATTTTATAAAGTAGGTCAATAGTTGGATCGTGTATCCTTGACTTGATAGACAAGTTCAAAGGATTTACATTCTTCAGAGTGCATGACCGACACGCTAGATCCTAACTTTAACTGCTTGCATAATCAACTTTCAGTTCAAGGAAGCTTCAGGTCTTACCTTGGAAATTTCTTTTGCCTCTTCCATCCAGCACAAACATGTTTTCCAATTATTGATTACTGATTGTACACAAAAAAAGTTCCCAATAATCTCTTCTACAATAGTCCAACATAATCAAAGGAGTCACTCAAAGTAGCTGGAAAATATCAAGGAAACCTGCAGGCATGGCCGCACGGACATCCTCGATCTAAAAAAAAGGCATGGGGCATCTTCTTCGTGTGGCTGCCGTAATAATCAATACTCCTCCCTCGATACTTATGTCGCCGCTCCCTTTCCCGCGATCTAATTTTTTCTCTTTTCTATAAGTCTATATTACGTGCAACTGGACATGCACACTTACTAATTGAACAAAAGAAATGAGAGCAAGTGGCTTTTTTTCACACCGTTAAACTTTGAGCCTGCCCTTGATTTTCCTTCAAGATTCGCCGCTGCTCCCGCCTATAAAACCGTTTCCAACCTCGCCTTCTCCCCCACCTACTGCACTCGTCACAGCTCCTTCACACCTTCTCTGTGTTCTTCCTCCTCCCCGCAGCCTCGACGTGATCCCGTCGTGGATGCAGCCGCGCGGGAGATCGTTCAACCGCCGCTCCCGCAGCTTCTCCCGCGCCCGCCTCGCCGTCGAGGGCTCCTAATCTCGCCCGCCTCCCGTAACCAACCATCCCCTCTGAATTCACGCGCAACAGCCCGCCGTTAACGGCCACGCGAACGAAGATGGACGCCTCCGCCGCCGCCGCCGCCGAAATCGCTGTCAACGGTAAGTAGGGCCGTTCCGTATCGACCGGATCGGATCGGATCTCTGTTCTTGCTTGGTTGGGGAGAACGGTCGAGCACGTGGTGTGCATGGCTTCTCTGTTTGCTCGAGTGGGGTCAATGACGCGTGGCGCTTCCGCGCGTGTGTTGCAGGGGTGCTGGCGAAGCTGGAGGAGGAGAGGGAGGCGCAGAAGAGGTACTGGGAGGAGCACTCCAGGGACCTCACCGTCGAGGCCATGATGCTCGACTCCCGCGCCGCCGATCTGGACAAGGAGGAGCGCCCCGAGGTGATAACGCCATGCCATCGCCTCATTTCCGTTCCCGTTTATTAGTGATAATCGTTAAGTACTATCTGCGGATGCATGATATTTTCGTTTCTTCACTGTCAAAACCTGCCTGATCTGGGGAGCATGTGTGTTGATTTACTGCTTTTGCCCCCAACCGGATCCAAGTATTATAAATCAAAATATTGGTGGTACCTAGAAAGAAATGTATGTTGTAATCATTGATGCTTTTGGAGGTGCTGCACTATTTTGGGGACCAAACTGATAGGTATTGTGTGGCATTCAACGAAACTGTGCTCATTGGTGATGCTGACACGTACTTTTTAGTGTTCCCCCGGGTCCTGGTTTGGTTCATGAAAATAGCCGTCCACTTAGATGATGCCAAAAACCTCAACTTACATATTTTCTTCATATTCTCCTTAATAATAAAAAAATCATCCTCCTGTATTTTACATTCAACATTGATATGCCATATTACATCAGTTATCATATACGAAGCCTTACCATGCTATATGCAGAGTACTAGTATAATCCGTATTTCCCATGAAGCAGACATGATTTCTTGAAAATGAGACCTTTATAACATGTTTCCCTCGACTTGTAGTATCACCATTCTCATATAGTTCTACCATTCCTTTTCAGATACTGTCTTTACTTCCTTCATATGAGGGAAAATCAGTGCTAGAGCTTGGTGCTGGAATAGGTCGCTTTACTGGTGAACTGGCTAAGACAGCTGGGCATGTCATCGCAATGGATTTCATTGAAAGTGTGATTAAGAAGGTATCAACATTTAAGAAAATACATTGGATGTCTGAATTGCGATGTCATTCTTTTAATCTCTGCATGCATAGCTTGCCTGGTTCGCTGAGCTCTTTTGAATATATCTCCTTTGTAGAATGAAAGCATAAATGGCCATTACAAAAATGCATCCTTCATGTGTGCTGATGTTACATCTCCGGACCTGGTGATTGAGGATAACTCCATCGATCTCATATTTTCAAACTGGTTACTGATGTATCTTTCGGACGCGGAGGTAAGAGAACGCACTTATGAACCTGGTTATTTGTCTCAATCCTTGATTTAATAATCATTTCCAGGCTTGATAAAATCCTAGTAATCCTTTATTTTCCAGATAAATAGTAACCCTGGTTTTAGAAAACCTGAATGATAACATTTCCTATGCAAACTAAATTTGTTGGCATGTGTTGGCTGCTATTTTTTTTCCTTGTGACTGTTCCTAACCTTTATCCCTTATTGTAGGTCGAGAAGCTTGTAGAAAGAATGGTTAAATGGCTAAAAGTTGGTGGCCATATCTTCTTTAGAGAATCATGTTTCCATCAATCTGGAGACTCAAAAAGGAAAGTGAATCCGACACATTATCGTGAACCAAGGTTTTATACTAAGGTGAAAATGCTAACTTTCCTGCCGCTAGTGCCTCTTCTCCCATTTCAATTTCAGTTTTCAGTCTGTTTTCTGCTCTCTTTGAAATTGATCGTTACCTACTTTACTGCATATAAGCTATTACCTCTAGAATGCATACCACAGGACAAATTAGTGTCATTTGCACTGCTTCGTAATAATTTTATGTAGGATTGAATAGCTCCGCCATTTTCATTGCTTATCCGAGCTTTTGCCAACAAATTGATACGGTAGCATTTTCTTTTAAGTAGCTAACATTTGATTTACAAATAGGTATTTAAAGAGGGCCATGCCATTGATCAGAATGGGAGCTCCTCTGAACTTTCTCTACTTACTTGCAAGTGCGTTGGAGCTTATGTGAAGAACAAGAAGAATCAAAACCAGGTACTTCTCAGTCCATTGTACAATTTAGATATGCATTCACTTTCCATGAGCTAGTGAAATTGATGAATATGACTCCACGCTTTTTAGATATGTTGGCTATGGCAAAAAGTCAACTCAACAGAAGATCGGGGATTCCAAAGATTCTTGGATAATGTGCAGTACAAAACCAGTGGAATATTACGCTATGAGCGTGTTTTTGGGCAAGGTTTTGTGAGCACTGGTGGAATTGGTGAGGGCATATATGACCATCTGTCATTATGAAACCTGTGATATTCTAGTTTGTAATGTACCCTTACAAGCTTATTTATTGTCATTCACAGAGACTACAAAAGAATTTGTGGACTTGCTGGATCTTAAACCTGGGCAGAAGGTGCTTGATGTTGGATGTGGAATCGGGGGTGGTGATTTTTATATGGCCGAAAACTATGATGTTCATGTTGTTGGTATTGATCTTTCCATAAACATGGTTTCATTTGCACTCGAGCATGCTATTGGACGCAAGTGCGCAGTCGAGTTTGAAGTTGCTGATTGCACCACGAAGACATACCCCGAAAATACATTTGACGTTGTCTACAGCCGTGACACTATCCTTCACATACAAGTATGTTCTTAACTTCTTATACATATCATCAACTGCCCATTTCGAGCTTTTATTGAGCTGAAGTAATTGCAGCCTAAATGTAAAGAAATCATGCTTAGTTTTGCATCTACAAAAAAAATTGACGTGTTTGCATCTACAATTGGTAACAGATCTTTTGGCAAGCCCTCATTTTGCTTTTACATCTAAAACTATGAATTATAATATGAAAATATTATTTTCGCCACTCTCTGTGTCATTCCTTATTTGGCGCCAGAATAACAGTTTTATGACTACTGCTGCTTTGGCATTTGCAGGATAAACCTGCTTTGTTTAGAAGTTTCTTCAAATGGCTAAAACCTGGGGGTAAGGTCCTAATCAGTGATTACTGTAGGAGTCCAGGAAAACCATCTGAAGTGTTTGCGGCATACATTAAGCAGAGGGGTTATGACCTTCATGATGTAGAAGCCTATGGACAGGTGCCACTTAATTGTGATGATATATTGTTAGTACTGTTTGTGTAGGAAAATGTTGACCTCCATTAACTTGTACACATCAAAACTATGCAGATGCTACAGAATGCTGGTTTCCATGATGTCATTGCTGAAGACCGCACTGATCAGGTTATTCCCTGACCAGCTCCTTGGTTTGCAACTTTTAGTGGTTATGTTTCCTTCCACAAAGATGTACTCCCTCTGTAAACTTTTATAAGATCGTTTAGATATAAAAGTTTACAGGGGCAGTAGTAGAGAGCAGTTTCTCGGATACTAATTAATGCTGAATTCTGCATTTCAGTTCCTGAAAGTTTTACAGAGGGAGCTAGCCGAAGTTGAGAAGAATAAAGATGAATTTCTGGCCGACTTCGGTCAGGTAAGCCATTAACAGGCCCAACCATGAACTGGCAGTTTAGAAGCATCCATTTTTTTCTATGTTCCTAGCAAGCCGTATCTAATTTTTAGTTTGATTTATTTTCAGGAGGACTATGACGATATTGTGACTGGGTGGAACGCGAAACTTCAGAGGAGCTCTGCTGGTGAGCAGAGGTGGGGGCTGTTCATCGGGACCAAGTGATGGCCCAGATCTGCGGGTGTTTGCAAATAAAGTGGCTTCATTTTCATGTGGCCTTTTCTTAATTTGGTTTTGCAATTGATATTTACCTATCCTATCTCTCGGTGATTCGAGAAAACTGGTTATCACGGTCCTGTATTAATATACCACCTATGTTTGAAGCAAAAAAGCCACTACCAGACTATGACATGTGTTTTGTGCGTGTGCGCGTGCGCGCGCTCTCTCTCTCTTCTTCTAACTAGTCAATGTGTACGTGAAATGCACTTAATTTGGAAGTATATTAAGTGCATTAGGATATTATTTGCGTGTTATTATGTGATTAATACTATATTTGACATGAAATTAACTGCACGCTAAACGTGTTGAGCGCTCGATAATGAAGCAGTCTAGGTCGTTGGATTGACATGATTTGATGGCTGAGATTAATTGGATCTGTCCCTTTAGGTCTTTTTATATTGGTATAGATATAGATGAATTTTAGACTAGCTTAAGAAAATAGCCCTGTAGATTATATGCACCAGTGTTATTTAAATTCGGCACTAGGAGGTGTTATCACAGCTGCATCTTGTTTTAAAGAAGTAGCATGTGGAAATGTAAGGAGTATAAAATTTATAAAAACTATTCTTTTATGTTTTGCGCAGATAAAATATACTCCCTCCGTTCCAAAATATAGCGCACCCACGCTTTTCGAGGTTCAACTTTGACCATAAATTTAACCAACGAGACCGACTGCGGCGGGAGCAAAAATTATATAATTGAAAACTTCTTTTGAATACGAATTCATTGATATAATTTTTACTCCCGCCGCAGTAGGTCTCGTTGGTTAAATTTATGGTCAAAGTTGAAGCACGGAAACCGAGGACGTACTACATTTTGGAACGGAGGGAGTACTTATTATCAAACGGATGCACCACAGCAAGAGATGAGATGCAGCCTGTACCATTTGTAGGGCGGTCACTCTGACCATCTGTTCTTTTTTTAAATTGATTGTTTGGTAGGCATTCCTTTTTTGATAATTTTGTTGTCGTGCAAAACAAACGCTAACGCTGAGAGCAGGAGGTCGTGTTCCGATGTTCCCGACGTGCAGTTGAGTTTGCCGTAGGGCAAAACATTGTCCCTCGGCCAGCACGGCAGAGGAAGGCGAACCAACCGAGAGAAAGCGCCTCCTGTCTGAAAACTGTCGGGGAGTCGGCGACACGTCGATGCTCCACCAAAGCTTTTTCATGCGTGCATTTCTCATCCGCGTGAAAAATCATCAGCATCAGTAGTACTCCCTCCGTCCGGGAAAAGTTGTCCACAGCACAGTGTATTTACTTTTTTGCAAAAAAAACCGCAGAGTTTTAAACCCGTCACGAATAACTCCATCTTCTTCCTTCGTGCTCCCCCGTCGCCCGCGCCTCGCAGCCATCGTCCGCTTCCTACCTACGTCGCCGCCCGCCTGGACCTGCGCCGCGACCAACACCAGCGCCGCCCAGCGCGCGACCAACGCCAGCGCCGCCGCCCGCCTGGACCTGCGCCGAGGCTTCCCACCTGCGGCGCCCGCCGCGAAGGCAACCTGCGCCGGCGCCCGCCGCGAAGGCAACCTGCGCCGGCGCCCGCCTCGAGCTGCGCCGCCGGCCCCGTTGAATCTCGCTGCACGCGGTCGCCCACCTGCGCCGCCCGCGGTCGCCCACCTGCGCAACCACCTTCGCCGCCCACGGCCACAAACCTGCGCCTCTGACTTCGTCCGCTTCGGCCGCCGGCACCGTGGACAATTCCGGCCACTCCCGCCTCTGATGTTGCTACTGCTGGTGGGCGACGCCGACGTGGACCTCTGATGATGCTTCTTCCCTTTCCCTTGCCCCGACTCTGCTCGTACTGGTGCTGGTGAGTCTGCCCCGCCCGCCTCTGCTACTGCTGCTATTCAACTAGTGGTGTGAGTCTGAAGATTATTGTTGTGTCTGGAGAACCTACAAAGATAATTCCTGAACCTGCAAGATAATTGCTGAATTGAGTTGAGGTAGTTGAGTTGAGTTGTCATGCTGAAATGGTGCAATGTTGATACAAAAAAAATTCAGTTAACTTTTCAACACAAGTTAACTGCATTCAGATCTCTTGATGCTCAAAACCTGTCAATTTCTGTCAGCTTTTGATCTGTCAAGTTGATATTCAGTCAAGTTGATGTCAAACTTGACACATAAAGTTGACAATCAGAATATTTATAGTTCCCCAAATCACAAAACTGGATCTAAACAGTGCATTTGATAATTTTTAAGGACAGACCAAAGGAATCAGTTGCCACTGTTAATTGATTGGAAAATGCATGCTTCCATGAGTGCACTGAAAATTCAGGGAACAACTTCTATCTATACATGGTCATGCTTCCATGAGTGCACATAAAATTGGAATTATTTGAATTAGCTAGGTTTATTCTTTTTCTTCTTCTTCATAAACAGAAAAAGATGAATATTGTTGGTCTACTAGTTACTCCAAATTTAGAACTGAATAAACACTTGTCATCTTCAGTAAACACTTGTAAATCTAGAGTGGTTATAAACTTAGAATGCAACAAGTACTAATATCCAGGCTATCCACCATCTACTTGGAGTACACAACAAGATTCACAAAGACATGCACGCTTCAACAGACTTGTGGAGTAAAAACTTGGAGTATAGCACCAGAGGACATTAAGTGAACTGTCAAGTTGATGTTTAGTCAAGTTGATGTCCAACTTGACACATAAATAAAATTTGACATCAATAAAATTTAGACAGTGAATACAGTTTGGACAGTACTCCACTGTCAAATTTTCAGTGAGCGAATTTCAGTTTTGACAGTTTGGAGACAGTCCGGAGCTAATTACTGACGCCAAGGCCATTATAGAACAAGGAAATGAGTAGATAGAGAAAGAAAAAAAGAAAGGGAAAGGGAAAAGGAAAAGAAAGGATAGGAGTATGTGATGTGTCATGTGTCATGTGTATGTCTTGTGTCATGTGTATGGCTTGTGCCATGTGTATGGCTTTGTGTCATGTGTATGTATTGTGTCATGTGTTCAATGAGAAAGGATAGGAAAAGAAAGGATAGAAGTATTTGGATTTATTTGGATTTATTTGAATCATTTGAATTTATTTGATTTATTTGGATTTATACACCATTTGTCCAATTGCAAACATGCCTAAAGTTTCCACAACAAGAACAAGATTTTAGAAATTTATAAACATAGTCCAATAATCATCTTCTTACTTGAAAGCATTTTATTCACATGGTCCTAAAATTTATAAACCAGTCTGATCTGTACTTGAAACTAGAATTAGAAAACAAGATTAAAATTAGTGAACATATACTATCAAGTTATGATAGTTATGTCAATGCTTGAAAATTTGTCCAAAATTCAAAGACTGGTCATTCCAAGTCAAAACTGTCTCAAATTTGTGATCTGTAACTTAAACTGAGAGCAGTACAAATTTTTGCTCTGATTCACTTTTAGTCTAAAAAAAGACATGGCACAAGTTGCTTGTAAGCAAGCCGTGCACTGGGATGATGATTTGCTTGGCCATCTCATGGGGAAGTATATACAGGGAGAATAAATATGGGTCCTGCTACTGGACTGATTGCATCAAGAGCAACTGGCCCAGATTTTGGAAAAATGTTGAAATGCTATACAACAGTCACAACTCAGAAATTATTTTATGCTTCAGTTGGCAACAGGTTTTCAATAGCCATTTCAGCACAGGTAGGGCCTCATATTCAGGTGTAAGTATTCTGTATGCATTAGAAACTGAATAAGGATACTGAAAATAGAACATTACAGAGAACATTTACACTGAAAATAGAACATTTACACTGAAATAGGACCCCCAAGAAACTGTATTCAGTGATCTTTCTAAACAAGCTACAGAACATACACTGTATTCAAACTTGCTGCCATTTAAGCAAGTTTTTGTAAGAAAACTGATTAGGACCCCCAAAAAACTTGCTGCATTTCAATCATACCAAATGTTTCACTTAATTTTATGAGTTAACTGAATTTACATTTAATTCAGTTAACCAAAATTACACTGAATTTTACTGTCAATTAAAATTCAGTGAGTACATGTCACAAGAAAAGAGGAGCCATATCAATCCAATCTTGGTGCTGCTGCTATGAACATAACTAAACCCATATGTTTATAATCCAAGTTTTCCACCCAGCAACTAGATAGGATGGCCATGAATCCTCTCTCCCCGGAGCACCCCAATGCACACACTCCAGAAAATTCAAAAAATTCAGTAAACATACACTTCAGAAAATTCAGTGGCCGCAGAACATAGACTCCCGAAAAATTTCAGAGATCTTGTACTCAATTTTACAGTGAACTTGCTAAAGAAGCTCCCAAGCTTCAAGATAGACTAAATTTTCAGTGATCTTGTACTGAAAAGAAGCATTTTGGAGTGGGGGCGAGAAGAGGGGGGAGCCGCGCCTTGGCAAGTGGGGGGCGAGAGGACCCACGACGGTGAGGAGGCGCACGCGGCCGTGGGGACGTGTGTCAGGGAGGCAGCGGCGCTTGCCGGACTCGGCGGCGTACGCGGCCTCGATGGCCTGGAGCTCTGCCTTGGCCTCGGCGTCTCGGTGACCCACATGGCGGCGCGTGCTTGGAGAAGACTGGCTTCGTGGTCGACGGCGTCCAACCAGCGAGGAGGTAGTGGACGACGCGCAGGGGCAGCTCTGGCTCGCCGTCCTTGGGGAAGGACGCCGTCGGATAGCAGATCGAAAAAAACCAAGCTTCCTTCTCCTCGCCGTGATTTGCCATGGGGAACGATGAGAGGAACGAGGAGGGGGAAGCAACGCGGCAGCAGCGTGGGGAGAGGGAGCTCTTGCGCGGGGAAGCTATGTGGGGGAGCAGAGGAAGGGCGCGGGGGAGCTGAGCAAGGAGCTCCGGCGAGGGGGACAACGAGCAGGGGAGCTCTGTTCTAGCGCGGGGAGCTTCGTGTTTGTCGGAGGAAAGGGAAGGGGGTTTTCGCAAAATGTCCGCGGAGACAACTTTTCCCGGACGGAGGGGTAGTGATCACCGAACGCTCGCGAGAGAAGCCACCCACGCGTAAAAGGACGGATGGCCGGTGAACTGGCCGACGGAACCAAGACAAAGGGACGTCAAGCAACAGTGGAGTCGGATTGCAGATACTGCCATGTGGCCTTGCGACGTACTAGTACCAAGAGCATCTGCAACCGGACTTTGCAAATTCGACTCCTCAACTTTCATGGACATGCCCGGACGCGTCTACGGGCACTGACCGAGCACCCGTCAAATTAGCCACTCTGCATCCGACTCTCATATTTGAACCCCTAGATCCATATAAAGCATGCAAAAAAATTCATACGTACTATCCTAGCTACTCTTCATTGTCAAAGATGTCCACGACGACGGTGCCGGGCGCAGGCGGGTAGGAGGGCTCTGGCTATCCTCCTCTTGCTCGACCCTCATCCATGTAGGCGAGCATCTCCGCCTCCTCCGCGGAATGCTGCGCCTCCATCTCCTGTCGGCGACGGCGTCTGGCCTCCGCAGCCGACTCTGACCGGAGGGAATCAAGGACGGCCTGCTGCTCCGCCTGAAGATCCGCATCTCCAGCGTCCCCCACATCCTCCTTCTCCGGCTCTTCCTCCTCAACTTCCTCCTCTTCGTCGTCCTCCTCCTCCTCCAACTCCTCCTCTTGATCCATTGCATCCGGAGGTAGCCCCGCGGCGATCTGGGCTTCGCGCCTAGTCCGGATCTGCTCAAAGAGCTCGAGCCGGCACTCCGGAGTCAGAAATGACTCGCTCCTCACCCGGTGGCGTGGGGGCATGGCTACTAGACGGACGGGTGGAGTGGAAAGTGGCGGCGGCGACGGGCAGGCGGAGAAAAATGTGGATGGATGGTAGGGTTTCGATGCCGCCGGTCAACTTAAATAGTCGGTCTAGGCACCATGCGGCCCGCCGGAGCGGCGCCACGCGGCGCCACCGGTCCGACGAAGGAGACGAGTTTCGGACCACCGGGTTTCTGGGCGTTTCCGCGTGGGACCCCGCCATCAGTCCGACGTGGCGGACGCGCCCGGGAGCGCCCGGGCACCCCATATTTGAGCTGGATATGAGGGGTGATGGTCAGCCCAGACGTTTGAGGCCCGTTTGAGGGGGTGTAGGATCGAAAGTAGGTCTAGAGGGGGGTGATTAGACTACTTGACCAAATAAAAATCTAACATTTTCCCAATTTTAGTTGTGGGCAGATTTTAGCAATTAGCACAAGTCAAGCAATCAACCTACACATGCAATTCTAAGAGCGTAGCAGCGGAAAGTAAAACATTGCATATGAAGGTAAAGGGAAGGGTTTGGAGAGTGCAAACGCAATGATGACACGGAGATTTTTGTGTTGGGGAACGTTGCATGGAAAAAATCAACGCACCCGCAAGATCTATCCATGAAGATGCATAGCTACGAGAGGGGGAGAGCATCTACATACCCTTGTAGATCACTAAGCGGAAGCGTTTATCACGCAGTTTATGTAGTCGTACTCTTCGCGATCCGATCACGATCCAACCGATCTAGTGCCGAACGGACGGCACCTCCGAGTTTAGCACACGTGTGGCTCGATGACGTCTCCTCCTTCTTGATCCAGAAAGCGAGAGAGGAGAAGTAGATGGGATCACAAACAACATGACGGCATGATGGTGATGGTGGTGGTGGAGCACCGACAGCGCTTCCCTAAGCGTCGCCGGGACGAGGCGGCGGAACTACGGAGTAACGGGAGAGAGAGGGGCACCAAGGGCTTGGTGTGTCCTCTTGCGGCGCCCCCTCCCCTCTATATATAGGTGGAGGGGCATAGGAAACAGCCCCTCCAAGCCCTAGGGCGCAGCTAAGGGGGAGAGGACTTGGACTCCAAGTCCAATCCTATTCCTACTAGGACTCCTTCCTTTTTTGCCTTCCCTAGCTACATGGGCTTTTGAGAACTTGGTGCGCCTAGCACAATAAGGCCAGGGCATCTCCATGCAGCCCATGCTAACCCTTGGGTTGTGGTGGACCCACTTCTGGACTTCCGGTCCCCTCCAGAATCCTCCGGAACCTTCTGGAAGCTTCCCGGTACAATACCGAAAAACTGCACCTTTTTCCGGAACCCAAAATATGACTTCCCATATATAAATCTTTACCTCTCGACCATTCCGAGACTCCTCGTGACGTCCGGATCTCATCCGGGACTCCGAACAACATTTGGTTACCACTCATCAAATATCCCAATACTACTCTAGCGTCAACGAACGTTAAGCGTGCGACCCTGCGGGTTCGGGAATTATGTAGTCATGACCGAGACACCTCTCCGGTCAATAACCAATAGCAGGACCTGGATGCCCATATTGATTCCTACATATTCAATGAAGATCTTTTATCGGTTGAACCTTTATGACAACATACGTAATTCCCTTTGTCTTTCGGTATGTTACTTGCCCGAGATTCGATCGTCGGTATCTCCATACCTAGTTCAATCTCGTTACTGGCAAGTCTCTTTACTCGTTCCGTAATACATCATCTCCTAACTAACTCCTTAGTCACTTTGCTTGCAAGCTTCTTGTGATGCTGTATTACCGAGAGGGCCCAGAGATACCTCTCCGATACACGGAGTGACAAATCCCAATCTCGATCCATACCAACTCAACAGACATCTTCGGAGATACTTGTAGAGCATCTTTATGATCACCCAGTTATGTTGTGACGTTTGATAGCACACAAGGTATTCCTCCGGTATCCGGGAGTTGCATGATCTCATGGTCGAAGGAATATGTATTTGACATTAAGAAAGTAGTAGCAATAAACTGAATGATCATATGCTAAGCTAATGGATGGGTCTTGTCCATCACATAATTCTCCTAATGATGTGATCCCGTTATCAAATGACAACTCATGTCTATGGTTAGGAAACCTTAACCATCTTTGATCAACGAGCTAGTCTAGTAGAGGCTCACTAGGGACACGATATTTGTTTATGTATCCACACATTATTTAAGTTTCCGGTCAATACAATTCTAGCATGAATAATAAACCTTTATCATGATTAAGGAAATATAATAATAACCATTTTATTATTGCCTCTAGGACATATTTCCATCATTTTGGCGTGGTTCTGATAGGTGGTGCTATCGTACATCCACGTTGATGGAGACTTCAACCCACGAAGGGTAACGGTTGCGCGAGTCCACGGAGGGCTCCACCCACGAAGGGTCCACGAAGAAGCAACCTTGTCTATCCCACCATGGCCATCGCCCACGAAGGACTTGCCTCACTCGGTAGATTTTCATGAAGTAGGCGATCTCCTTGCCCTTATAAACTTCTTGGTTCAACTCCACAATCTTGTCGGAGGCTCCCAAGCGACACCTAACCAATCTAGGAGACACCACTCTCCAAAAGGTAATAGATGGTGTGTTGATGATGAACTCCTTGCTCTTGTGCTTCAAATGATAGTCTCGCCAACACTCAACTCTCTCTCATAGATTTGGATATGGTGGAAAGATGATTTGAGTGGAAAGCAACTTGGGGAAGGCTAGAAATCAAGATTCTTGTGGTAGGATTGGAATGTCTTGATCTCAACACATGAGTAGGTGGTTCTCTCTCAGAAAAAATATGCTGGAAGTGTAGGCATGTTCTGATGGATCTCTCTCAAATAGAGAAGGGGGTGGAGGGGTATATATAGCCTCCACACAAAATCCAACCGTTACACACATTTGACCCAACTCGGTCAGACCGAATAGAAGAACTCGGTGAGACCGATTCAGTTCAAAATATGAACGTTAGGAATCTCGGTGGGACCGACTGGAACAACTCGGTGGGACCGATGTGCTAGGGCTTAGGGCAAACATCAACTCGGTGGCACCGATTGCATCAACTTGGTGAGACTGAAGTGAAGCAATAGGGCAACAGAGAAAATATCAAGCCAACTCGGTGTGACCGATTGCATATTCAGTGAGACCGAAACAATTGCAACAGGCAACAGAGAGTTTGCAAGGCCATCTCGGTGAGACCGAGATCCGTATCGGTGTGACTGAACTGTTAGGGTTTGTGGCAGTGGATATGTCATATGAACTCGGTGGCACCGGATAGAAAGAATCAGTGGGGTCGAGTTTGACTTTGGGTTTTGGACATATTTGGAATGAGAAAGTGGTTGAGGGATTTGGAGCAATATCACTAAGCATTTGAGCAAGTAGACCATTAAGCAACACCTCATCCCCTTTTAATAGTATTGGCTTTCCTATGGACTCAATGTGATCTTGGATCACTAAAATATAAATGAAGAGTCTTGAGCTTTTGCCAATATGTGTCCTTAGCATTTTGAGGGGTCCACATATCTAGTCCATGCCATGCCATTCATTGAACTTTCTGAAAAATTAAACTTGAATGGATATTAGTTCAATGAGCTATATGTTGTTATGAACTACCAAAACCACCCGGGGATTAGTTACACTTTCAATATCCCCCATTTTGGTAATTGATGACAACATATTGATCAAAGCTTCGACAAATGATAATATGAATGGAATACATCGTCGCTTTGAGAAAAATGTGATAAGCAAGAGCTCCCCCTAAATTTGTGCATTATTTAAAATTTGCATTTGAATGCAAATGCACAATAGATTAGGATCATGGGTCACTCTTTCATGTCACATACATCTCGGTGGAGCGCTCAAAAAGATAAGAATTAAATAACATGCACTCATCACCAAAGATACAAGTGATTGATCATACACAAACATTTATAGATATAACCATGCAAGCACACATTAAGTGTAGTATGATCAAACACATGATCACATAAGTATCTCACGAGCATAACACCAATGTAGCAAGAGTAGAAACAACCAAACAAACCAAAGTAGCAAGGCAAATAAGATCAACAAAAGCAAAAGACACTCTCTCTCGAAGCCTATGATCTATACACTTTCTCCCCCTTTGGCAACAAGTTACCAAAAAGTTCAAAAACATATAGTGTTATGCGACACTCTAGGCATGATCTCCGAAGCTCCTGAAGTGGTCCTCTGGCTTGTTGCTCCGGTGTGCGTAGATGGCATTGAGATGACTGCGTCTGCAAATGCTTCTGCTGAAGTCTGTGGAGCTGGAGGAGTTGACACTGGAGGGGCAACTGTGGCAGTGGCTGCAGGTGCTGAGAGAGTAGTCCTGGAATCTGCAACTGGCACAGCTAAAGACCTATGTGCTCTTGGCACTGACTAGAACCTGTTGGTAGTGGGTCTGTCATCATCATCCCTTAACTTCTCCACAATGGTCTGAATCTCTGTGACCTTCACAGCAAGGTCATGCATCTTTGTCTCAATGATCCTCTCGAGACTCTCTTGATTCTGAGACAAGGTGGCCAAGCTCTTCTCAATCCTCACGGTAGCCTCAAGCAGATAACTGAGTTGATCTTGCTTGGTCTTGAGATTCACCACTGAAGCATCTGGAGCACTTGTTGCCTTTGCTGCTTTTGCAGCCTTTGCTTTCTCTATCTTCTCCTGGGCCTCTGCACATGTAGGATGTGAAGCATCCATGACAACCTCATTGTCCTCAAAATCTGGCCTCAGGGGTAGATGCTCTTTGTCAAGCAGATATGTCCCAGTTCCAACCTTGGAGTTGATCAACATCTGGATGTGTGGGGCATATCCACAAGATCTCTTCTGATCGGCTGTTGTCCTTTTTACTGTCTCAACGATCAAGATCATGACTTTGAACTTCTGGGGGATGTCAAACAAGTTGATGGAGTGACCACATATCATCCTGTGATCTCCAGACTTGGGCAACAGAGTATGCCTCAAGATAGTGTTCATTGTGGTCAAACCAGCAAGCAGATAATATATTAATCCTAGCTTGTGTGTCTCCAAAGCTGCATCAGGTATGGGCTTGTACATGTTGGCCATCGAGTTGTGATCTTTCCTAGGTTTGCCATACACATCAAGATCATCTTCACTTTCCTTGGGAGCATTGATAATCTTGGCCCATTCAGAAATTGATGACTGGTATCTGGTTCCCTCAGTCATCCACACAATCTTACCATCAGGGTAAAAGTGGGCAGTAGAGTAGAACTGCATGATCATCTGATCGTTCCATTTTGTCAATTTCTGTCCAACAAACTTATCAAATCCATTCAAATTGAAGCTCTCATGCACATGAGGAAAATAGTCTTCATTGTCATCAATATATTCCCAGTCAACCCATTTCATGTCACGTACTATGGGCTTCTTGTCCAACAAGACAGTCTCATAGAAGTCATGTTGTTCTCTAGTATGAATACGGTAGTCCACAACAGTCCTTCTCCTTGTGGCATATGGATCATTCTGTCTCGATAGTCTCAGACCATGATCCTTCCTCAACTTCATGTTTTCTGCCACTAGATGATCATCATTATGATCTGGGATTTTGGGCTTCAATTTCCTGAGCACTAGTGGCTCATCATCTTCTTGGACCTCAGGCACAGGGGCCTTGTTCTTCTCTGCAGCTGAAATGTTCCTAGTTGATCTCTTTGGAACAGAAGGCTTGGGTGCTTAAGCTGGAGTTGTGGGCTTGGGGGCAGACTTGGACTTTGAAGGAGCAGCAGCAGACTTCATAGCATCACCCATGAACTTTTGAGTCTTGGCAGGGGGTGCAGATGGTTCTTCCTCCTCCTCTTCTTCTTCCTCATCCCTCATCATGGATGGTCTTCCAATCACTCTGGCAATGGTCTTCCTGACCCTTTCCTTCCTCTTCTTCCCACCAGAAGCTTCTTCTTCCTCTCTGGGCTCAAGTGTGAATTGCATAGTCTCTTGAGTTGAAGCTCTGGCTTTAGACATTGGAGTCCTCTTAGCATGAGCCTTTTTGGAAAGGCCTGGCTTGGTGGCAGCAGCACCAACATATTCTTTCTTCACAACTTTCTTCTTGGAGGTCACTTCCTCCTCAATCACAAAGTCCTCATCTTCACTATCAGAATTCCTTTCCTTTCTCTGCCTGGTAGCTGCCTTTGGCAAGTTGCTGGGGGTGCTTCTGCTTCCCTCATCATGGCTACCAAAGGGATTAGTGCCCTCACTAAGATTGACTTGCTCTTCAAACTTGTTCTGGCTGTCACTGGCTTCTGACATCTCTACAACTGACCCTGTGAATAGATGGGTGTGGATAGAGTAGATGAGCTTCACAAAATATAGCTGGTTTTTGCAGAAAGTGATTCAAAATATTAACTTTAGTTTTCTGCAGAAAGCATTTCGGAGCTACCGATTTGATAATCTCGGTGACACCGAAGCACTAACAGAGTCTAAACTTGTAGTTTTGGTCAGACCGAGTTGCAGTTCAATGACTCCGAGATGCTAGGGTTTCACTGAGAAAGTGCTTTCGGTCTCACCGATTAGTACACTTCGGTCAGACCGAGTTGTACTTAGTGCAATGGCCAGGGCCAATCGGTGTGATCGAAAACGTCAATTCGGTCGGTCCGAGATGAGTTCGACAGAAACCTAACCCTAAGACTTTACATCAAATCTATTCTAGAGGATGACTTATGTGGATAAGAAGCTTTCAATCGTGGCAAGAATAAAGGCATTTGCTTTGTGCATTGAATCGGAGTAAATAGATAGCACAAAGGGCCGAACCATACCCTAACTTGGTGGTGGTTTGCTACGGCGGCAACGGCGGCGGCGAAGTCCATTGACGGCGACGGAAACCTGCGACGACGACACACAGGTGGAGACGGCGATGATCCGGAGATCAAGGGGGCGACAGCAATGGGGTGCGGGAGCTAAGAGTTTGAAGGAATTTCCAAACGTTCGGTCCGCGATATATATACCCATATGCTGTCGGTGGCACCGAGTGGAACGTCTCGGTGGCACCGAGATGCAAAACTGCTTGCAGTTGCTGCAACTCGGTGAGACCGAATCATTCTAATCGGTTGAACCAAGGTGAAAACCTAGATCAACTTAATGGTTTCGATGAGACCAAATGGGAATGAGTTGGTCTGATCAGAATTCATTAAGAGGTTTTGGAAGTTAGCCCTTGACGGATCGGTGGCTCCGAGTGCTCCTCACTCGGAGGGCCTGAAAGTGACTTGTTCAAATTTTCTGATGTAGCATGAATAGAGTTTGAGAAGAGAACAAGCATAGATAGCTAGAGGGAGTACTTAGGCATTCTTGTCCATCCATTTGGCAAAAGAAAGAACCAAACAATCAAAACTACAAATGGATGTCCTCGAATGGAGAAAAAATATGCAATCAACATGCTCACACAATAAGATAGCAAATGAAACATGTGACAAAGCATGCACAAACACTCTAGCATCTATCAAGCAATTGGCGATGACTAGGTCATCTATATATGAGTATATTGACTTAGGAGTCAAATGAGAACATTTGATCATAGGTCATACTCATCGTTTAAGCACAAGTGGGGTTGCCACTTTTACATAAAGCATTGTTGTGTTCACACCATTAGAGTTGCTTTAGCTCAATTTTTTTAGAGCAAAGCTCCCCCTAGATGTGATATCCCCCTAAGAGGGATGAACTAACCTTGGGTTTTGTCGATGATGACTTCATGTAGATAGTGAAGATGTGGATGCTCAATGTTGATGTAGATCTTTTGGAGCAATCCATTGGAGTGTGTTGCACTTTCAATACCTACATGGGTTAGTCCCACAAGGAACATGCAAGGATATCCATAGACATAGAGTGACACACAAATATGATGATGTCCATGAAAGCATTAGGTTACCTTGTCCCTTGTCTTACCAACAAGAGGGTTTGTGACTCCATGAACTAGTGCAAGATATGAAAGTTGATTGCACATGTCCTTGCCAAAATGAATATGAGTGAAGTATATTGGTGGAGTCACCCTCAAGAACACTCTAGTTCTTATTCTTTGGGATCCACATCAACTTGATGGGAATCCTTGGAGTTGTAGTCGTACTTGATGAAGTAGAGCTTGACGTAGTCTTGGGAACCCACTTGACCATGGCCTTAGGAACTTCTTCAAATGAATCAATCTCTTCTTGAAGCTTGTCCTTGCCTTTTAGCTTGTGGTCTTGTGGTGGAAGATCATCTTGAGCTTGTGTTCCCTTGAAAGAAGTGGGGTCATACTTCTCTTGTTGAGGAACAAACTTTGTCTTGGGGTATTGATCTTCTTCCCACTCAACTCCATTGGCATTGAACTTTCGTTCAAAACCAACACCTTGATTCTTCCGGTGCCTTCCTTGCTTGCGTACAATTTCCTCAAATTGCTTACTTCCGGCAAGGCTCTTGTAAACACCTTTCTCTATAATTCCCTTCAATAAGCTATTTTCTTGCTCAAGTGTAACTTGGCTAAGAGAATCATTAGTGGAATCAAGAGAACTACTAGAAGCAACAATATTGGATTTAACATGGTTATTGTTACTACTAGAGGAAGAATCTTTTTTGTTCTTATTGCTAGATTTTACTTGTGGCATATAGGTAGACAAGAGTAAACGCTTGGCAATGTAAGAAGAACTCTTCTTTCCAAGATCATCATTGATAGCTTTTAGAAACCCATGCTCTTGCTCTAAATTTAGCTTCTCGAAGCGTAGCTTCTCATGAGTTCTTAGGAGCTCTCTATGATCCTCTAGAGTTGTTTCATGAGCTAGCTTAAGAGTGTTTAGTTCTTTAGTTAGATGCTCAATCTCCTTCTTATCATTGTCATTCGTTTCATCTTGATTAGCATGATTACTAGCAAGTTCATCATAGTTTTCATCACTAGAGTTGTCAACAAGTAAATCATCATCACCTAGCAAATCATCTTCATCACTATTGAAATCAACATACTCGGGGTGTGATACCTTAGGGCCTTTAGCCATGAAGCATCTTCCAATTCCTTCATTTGGTGAGTCAAATATGTCGTAGGAGTTGGATGACACAAGTGCAAGACCGGAAACACCTTCATCTTGAGTATATTTAGAGTCGGAGTGATAGCTTCTCTCGGAGTAGTTGTCGGAGTCGGAACCGGATACCCATTCACCAACGTGAGCTTGATGTGTTCGTCTTGTGTAGCTCTTTGATGACTTGTCCTTCCTTTCCAAATCCTTGCTTCTACGAGAGGGTCTTCGTTCATAACGATCATCTCTACTCCTTCTCTCTCTTGGTGGTGATTCATCTCTTCTACTCCTCCTTTTTGGCGAATCTTCTCTTTTCTTGTAGGGAGCCGTACACTCATTGAAGTAGTGTCCGGGTCTTCCACAATTGTAGCAATTATGATCACGACTAGATCTTTTGTCATTGTAGGATCTTGACTTGGAGCTTCTCTCTTTGCTTCTATTCTTGTAGAACTTGTTGAAGTTCTTCACCATTAAGCTCAATTCCTCATTGGAGAC
Organism: Thinopyrum elongatum; assembly: GCA_011799875.1. NCBI lineage: Eukaryota > Viridiplantae > Streptophyta > Magnoliopsida > Poales > Poaceae > Thinopyrum > Thinopyrum elongatum. Next base: position 372,332,272 of record CM022299.1, on the reverse strand, counting down.
TTGTTTCTCACCTGATGTTGTGGGAGCATCACTTGAAGCTTTGTAACCACCGCTTGACTTGTTGTGGAGCTCTTCCTTATCCCTGAGTGACATCTCATGAGCAACAATTCTACCAAGGGAAACGTTTCCACCCGGTGCGCCGGCCGAAACGTCGCGCCGGACGCACACGGGCCTTGCGATCGCTCTCGATCATGCACGCATGCATCCAATGTGGGCCCATGTGTCCAACGCCTTCCATCCCCTTATCCTCTCTCATTCCACACATTTTTCTGCCCTGTTCTTCCCCACACACACGAGCTAGATGCTTCCTTCCTCTCTCGTCGCCTCCAGTAGCTTCTCGTTGCCTCCACCTTCCAATTGGCACTGATTCAAGGTGGAAGATGTAGCTCTGATGGGAGGGCAGGAGCTGCAATGACGGAGATGGGGGAGAGATTTTTTGCGCCAGATGAGGCATGCTGGAACTGGCAAGGAGGCATGCTGGAACTGGCAAGGAGGCATGCTGCCACGGTGGTCACGTGATGCTGGAACCGGCATGGTAGCATGTTGGAACTGGCAAGGAGGCATGCTGCCACGGTGATCGTGCGATGCTGGAACCAGTAGGCCTATTTGCTGGAACCGGCGCCCGATTTGTTGCGTACGCTGGAGCACGCTGGCACCGTTGCAACCTACTACAGTGGCGGACATGACGAAAGCTGGAACCAGCAGGCCGATTTGCTAGAACCGGTTGTCAGTTCTGTTGCATACGGCGGAGCACGTGTGCACGACGGAAGCTGGAACCAGCGACAGTCATGTTGCGACGGCCACGACAACGATCCGCCATTGCTGGAACCATCAAATTTTTTGATGGAAGCAGCGATTTATTTTGCTACTACCTGGTGACGACGATTCATGACTTTGCTGGAAACAACAAGTATTTTTGCTGGAAGCATTTTCTTTTTTTGTTGGAAGCATGGTATTTTGCTTTGCTGGATTCTTTTCATTTGTTCTTGTGCCATGCCATTTTTTGTGTTTTGCTGGAACCATGATTTTGTTTTGCTGGAACCATGATTTTATTTTGCTGGAAGCAATGGCAACAAATCTTGCGATGATTTGGAACCACCGGCTGCCCGTCCAAGGGAAGCGGCATCAGATGGGGGGCACACACTAGCCACCTCGTGTGCGAGGATGGGGGAGTCCAGCGACGGCGAGCGTTCTGTGCGGGGGAGGCGCTGGTGTGCGTGCGAGGGTTAGGGGATAAAAAGATTGGACGACTGCGAGCTATTAAATCAAACAGCAGGGGGTGGACCGGCCAAAAGTTTCGGCCGGCGCGCCGGCGCCTAGCACCCGCCTTCTACCAATAACTTTCGTGGGCATGAGATCTTTGTAATTGGGCATCATTTGGATCAAGGTGCACACAGTATCATATTTTCCATCCAAGGCTCTTAGGATCTTCTGGATGATGAATTTGTCGGTCATCTCTTCGCTTCCTAAGCCGGCAATCTCATTTGTGATGAGAGCAAGCCTAGAGTACATCTCAGCGACTCCTTCACCATGCTTCATCTTGAACTTGTCAAGTTGACTTTGAAGCACATCCAATTTGGATTCCTTGATGGACTCGGTACCTTCATGCATATCAACCAAAGTATCCCAAATTTCCTTTGCATTCTCTAGGCGGCTGATTTTGTTGAATTCTTCGGGGCACAATCCATTGAAGAGAATATTGCAAGCTTGAGCATTGTATTGCAACATCTTCATTTCTTCCGCGGACGCTTCACGATCCGGTTCTTTTCCATCCTCGAAGAAATCACCTTGCAAGCCAATGCGCACAATAGCCCAAATAGCAGGGTTATGACCAAGAATATGCATTTTCATCTTATGCTTCCAACTAGCAAAATTAGTACCATCAAAGTAAGGACCTCTACGGTGGTAATTTCCCTCGCTAGGCGCCATACTCTCCTAGGTTGTGAAACCAAGGCTTTGATCACCAAAGCTATGGAAATCAAGGCAAATGGAGACCAAAGCTCTCATACCACTTGTAGGATCGAAAGTAGGTCTAGAGCGGGGTGATTAGACTACTTGACCAAATAAAAATCTAACCTTTTCTCAATTTTAGTTGTGGGCAGATTTTAGCAATTAGCACAAGTCAAGCAATCAACCTACACATGCAATTCTAAGAGTGTAGTAGCGGAAAGTAAAACATTGCATATGAAGGTAAAGGGAAGGGTTTGGAGAGTGCAAACGCAATGATGACACAGAGATTTTTGGCGTGGTTCCGATAGGTGGTGCTATCGTACATCCACGTTGATGGAGACTTTAACCCACGAAGGATAACGGTTGCGCGAGTCCACGGAGGGCTCCACCCACGAAGGGTCCACGAAGAAGCAACCTTGTCTATCCCACCATGGCCATCGCCCACGAAGGACTTGCCTCACTCGGGTAGATCTTCACGAAGTAGGCGATCTCCTTGCCCTTACAAACTTCTTGGTTCAACTTCACAATCTTGTCGGAGGCTCCCAAGCGACACCTAACCAATCTAGGAGACACCACTCTCCAAAAGGTAATAGATGGTGTGTTGATGATGAATTCCTTGCTCTTGTGCTTCAAATGATAGTCTCCCCAACACTCAACTCTCTATCATGGATTTGGATATGGTGGAAAGATGATTTGAGTGGAAAGCAACTTGGGGAAGGCTAGAAATCAAGATTCTTGTGGTAGGATTGGAATGTCTTGATCTCAACACATGACTAGGTGGTTCTCTCTCAGAAAATGTATGCTGAAGTGTAGGCACATTCTGATGACTCTCTCTCAAATGGAGAAGTGGGTGGAGGGGTATATATAGCCTCCACACAAAATCCAACCGTTACACACATTTGACCCAACTCGGCCAGACCGAATAGAAGAACTTGGTGAGACTGATTCAGTTCAAAATGTGAATGTTAGGAATCTCGATGGGACCGACTGGAACAACTCGGTGGGACCGATGTGCTAGGGCTTAGGGCAAACATCAACTCGGTGGCACCGATTGCATCAACTCGGTGAGACCAAAGTGAAGCAATAGGGCAACAGAGAAAATGTCAAGCCAACTCGGTGTGACCGATTGCATTTTCAGTGAGACCGAAACAATTGCAACAGGCAACAGAGAGTTTGCAAGGCCATCTCGATGAGACCGAGATCCGTATCGGTGTGACCGAACTGTTAGGGTTTGTGGCAGTGGCTATGCCATATGAACTCGGTGGCGCCGGATAGAAAGAATCGGTGGGGCCGAGTTTGACTTTGGGTTTTGGACATATTTGGAATGAGAAAGTGGTTGAGGGCTTTAGAGCAATATCACTAAGCATTTGAGCAAGCAAACCATTAAGCAACACCTCATCCCCTTTTAATAGTATTGGCTTTCCTATGGACTCAATGTGATCTTGGATCACTAAAATATAAATGAAGAGTCTTGAGATTTTGCCAATATGTGTCCTTAGCATTTTGAGGGGTCCACATCTCTAGTCCATGCCATGCCATTCATTGAACTTTCTGAAAAATCAAAATTGAATGGATATTAGTTCAATGAGCTATATGTTGTTATGAATTACCAAAACCACTCGGGGATTAGTTGCACTTTCAGGGGGCCATATGGATCAAAAAATTATGACCGGTCAGTGACCGGACGGGCCGCCCGGGCGTTTGAGGCCGGTTTGAGGTGCCCGGCTGTAGCCAACACCACGGCCTTTCATAATGTTTTTTCTTTCTTTACAGCAACCAGGTACCGTGGGCGAGTTCCTGTACGTAATAAGATGTATATTCAGGGTCTTGAGTCTTGATTCTTGGCATAGTGCGAGTCACACGGGCCTACTACGGAGGAGTTTAGTGGTTGAGCAGATCCCACAAATCGGGTCATCTGACAAAATAACCGTCGGTTTGTGGGACGGAGTGGGTTTGCCCGGGCCGAATAGGCCCTCAAATTCAGCAGTGTCGAATTTTTTTATGGGATCCCGTATTCGTGGCTCATTTCCTTCATATCTACGGAATCTTCTCTAATGATGGTCACTTTGGCGGCGGCCCAGTTGGAGATGATAACTACCACGTGTGGCATCGCTTCCACCTGTGCCACTCACGCCACTCGGACCCAGAGGACGATGACGAGGACTCGAAGGGCAGCCGATCCCGTTCCCACGACCCCCCCGGCTCCTACCTCCGGTCAGGGTAGCCCATCAAATGTACGGGTCCGCAGCATGCAGCCTCTCATCCTTGTTGTGCCGCCGAACCCGACCCCTCTGGCCTCGGGTGATGCTCCGGTAGTTCCATAGCCATGTCACGAGGGCTCCCCGATGCTCTCGGCTGGCGGGAGAGACACGTCCAGCGTGGGCCTGCTGGTCCTTCCGGCGACCTCTCCGCGCCCCCCCTCGTGGATCATGTCGTCGCCCTGCCCGTCCCCAACATAGACGCGCCACCACTGCTGCCTTCGACCATCGACCCGACCCGCCACCTCAGTGCTTATGGAGCCCGACAATGACCCCGCCCCGGTCGTGTCCCCCACCTCGGCACGGCCCCGACTGGACCTGCTGGCCCCGGAGGCCCCACCCCCCATGGGCTCGGGCGACGTGCCCCTGCTCACGGACCTCGTCGTCGGCAGTATTTTGAAGACCCCCCCTCCGTCTTGGACTATGACCTACTCCAGGCGGGGCCGGTCGGCCTCTACTCCGGTGACGGCCTCTCGTCGCAGTGCTCGGATCGACGCGGCTCGGCCGGCGGACGGCCCGGCTTTGCCCATTCCTGAGCGGGCGGAGCTCCAGGCTGTGGCCCGGAACCTTGAGTCAAGTACTCCAGTCATTCCAGCTACCTCCTCTACTTGCTTCGTTTTCCGTCCTGGAGTCGACTCCGCTCGGCCACCTAGCTAAGGTCGCGGCCGACTTGGCTATTGTCTTTCGGGGGGAGGTCGCTCCCGCCCTAGTCCAGATCGCAGCGATCCGCGCCCGCAAAATTCTTGATGGGCGGTTAGCTGAGACGCGTGCCCGTCTGCTTAGCACCCCTAACCCCGAGACATCCGACATCGCCCCCTCCCCCCTCCCCGGTGACCGGCGGGTCCACAATGGTGGTGACGGAGATCCGGGGCCGCACACTACAGCCATGCGCGCACAAAGCGCCTCCCTTGTCCCGGGATCAAGCAGCCCCCTGATACGTCCATTTTGCATCATGTTTTCCTACTGTTATTTATATTGTTTTTGGTCATTATTTCACTTTATGATGCAATTCTGATGCCATTTCTCCCTTAATTTGCAAGATTTACATGGAGAGGGAGATTACCGGCAGCTGGAATTCCACACACTTCAAATGATCTCAAACTTCATGGAGATTTTTTATGGAATATATAAAATATATTGGAGCAAATAAATACCAGAGGGGCCCCACCAGCTGCTCACAAGGCAACAGGGCGCGGCCACCCCCCAGTCATGCCCTGATGCCTTGTGGGTCCCATAGCTGGCCTCTGGTGCCCATCTTCTACTACATGAGGGGTTTCGATCTAGAAAAAATAAGAGAAGCCTTTTAGGATGAAGCGCCGCCGTCTCGAGGCGGAACCTGGGCAAGACCACAATTGCTCTCCGACGGAGCGATTTCGCAGGGAATACTTCCCTCCGGGAGGGGAAATCAAAGCCATCGACATCACCAACGACCCTCTCATCGTGGGAAGACAAATCTTCATCAACATCTTCATCATCACCATCTCATCTCAAACCCTAGTTCATCTCTTGTATTCAATCTTTGTCCCAAAATCTCAGATTGGTACCTGTGGGTTACTAGTAGTGTCGATTACATCTTGTAGTTGATGCTAGTTCATTTATTTGGTGGAAGATTATATGTTCAGATCCTTAAGCATATTCAATACACCTCCGGTCTTGAACATGAATATGATTTGTGAGTAGTTACTTTTGTTCTTGAGGACATGGGAGAAGTCTTGTTATAAGTAATCATGTGAAGTTGGTATTCGTTCGATATTTTGATGATATGTATGTTGCTGCTTCCTTTAGTGGTGTCATGTGAATGTCACGACTACATGACACTTCACCATACTTGGGCCTAAGGGAAGGCGTTGTGGAGTAATAAGTAGATGATGGGTTGCTAGAGTGATAGAAGCTTAAACCCTAGTTTATGTGTTATTCCGTAAGGGGCTGATTTGGATCCATATGTTTCATGCTACGGTTAGATTTATCTTAATTCTTCTTTCATAGTTGCGGATACTTGCGAGAGGGGGTAATCATAAGAGGGTTGCTTGTTCAAGTAAGAACAACACCCAAGCACCGGTCTACCCACATATCGAATTATCAAAGTAACGAATGCGAATCAACTAAACATGATGAACGTGACTAGACAGTAATTTCCATGTGTCCTCGAGAACACTTTGCTTTATATAAGAGAACTTTTCGGCTTGTAATTTGCTATAAAAATGATTGGGCCACCTTGGTGCACCTTTATTTTTTATTGCTACTTGTCACTTGTTACAAATTATCTTGCTACAGAACTATCTGTTACCGCTACTTTCAGTACTTGCAGAGCATACCTTGCTGAAAACCACTTGTCATTTTCTTCTGCTCCTCGTTGGTTTCAACACTCTTACTTATCGAAAGGATTATGATTGATCCCCGCTAGTTAATCCTTATGCAGGAGATGAAACGGTACATCCTGATATGCACTTAGTCTATGTGTATGAAATTTGTGGATTGTTTAAGCTTGCTGGTTTATCTGAGGATGGGGTTAATAAGAAGGTATTCCCTTTATCTTTGGAGGGAAAGACATTGACATGGTATAAGCTATTGGATGATATTGGAACATGGGATTGGAACCGGCTGAAATTGGAATTTCATCAGAAGTTTTATCCTATATGCATCTGGTTCATCGTGATCGAAATTGTATATATAATTTTTGGCCTCGTGAAGGAGAAAGTGTCGCTCAAGCTTGGGAGAGGCTTAAATACATGATGTATACATGCCCCAATCATGAGCTCTCAAGAGAAATTATTATATAAAAAAGTTTATGCTCGACTTTCTCATAATGATTAATCCATGATCGATTCTTCTTCTACTGGTTGCTATATGAAGAAAACTATTGAATTCAAATAGGGTCTTCTAGAAAGAATTAAACACAACTGTGAATATTGGAAACTCGACAAAGGTAAAGAGTTAGGTATAAAACTTGAGTTTGATTGTGTTAAATCTTTTATGGAAATTGATGCTTTTCATAAGTATAGTACTAAATAGAGTTAAATACATTGCAGGTGCCCCAACTTGTCCAACGCGGTCAGTTTGCTGCCCAAACTTGAAAAATACACAAAAGTGGTGCCATAATTTGTTCGGACGTTCAAATACGGTGCCTCTGGACGTATGTCGTCGTATCGAGTGCCTGCATGGCATGCCAACTTGTCACTGGGCCACATGTCAGTGGCTACAAAGCTGTTTTTTTACGCGAACACCCCTAAACTTGAATTAATTGTCACAAAAAAATAAATAAACAACATGGAAGAGAATTAAAACCTGGGACCTCCTCGCTGCCTGACAAACGAGCAGACCACGAGGCCACCCTTTGATTTGCGTTCAAAATCTAGCTAGCAATTTATATGTATGATTCGTGCACATGTTTTCCACGTACCAGTTTTATTTGTATTTTTTCCAAGTACGGCATCATATATTTTTCGGTGAAGTTTCTGTTTAGTTTTCATGATACATAAGTTTTCTCATATGAAAAGAATAAAATGATTATCAATATATAATTATTTTCTATTTTATATCTTTATTCTATTTTCATTCTTGTGTACCTTGAAGAGATAAACATGAAGTTTTTCTAAAATTTATGTGGATCTAAAAAGTTGCGGTGTAACATGAAAACTGACAATATTGTACTTTATTATATCTTGTTTTATGTTGATCACCGTGTTTTTATTCAGGACCACACGCACGCACGATTATTGTGTATCTTCGTTATTTTGAAAATGCACAATTATTAGAAATTAAAAATATTGTATTTTCAAAGCTGTTCAACGTGTATTAAAAATTATTGTGTAATAATAATAAATTCTAGAAATGTATTAACATGTTAGCGTGTTTGTAAAAATGTAAGAATAATATACACAGTATTTTTTTAATAGCGTTCAACATTTTCTAAAAACACGGTGAGCATTTTCTAAAATAATATGAATATGAAAAATGAACATATAATTGAATGTGTATTTCAAAAAATGCTCACCGTGTTTTTAATAAATGGTAAAAAAAATCCACTTAAGTTTTAGAAAAAAGTACATATTTATCTCTTCAAAGTACAATAATGAAAACATAATGAAGATATAAAATAAACCATAATTGTATATTGATAATCATTTTACTTTTTTCATATGGGAAATTTATGTATCATGAAATCTAAACAGAAACTTGACTCAAATAAAAACAAGATAGGAACTTGGATAAAAATAAAAATAAAACTAGTAGAAAACATGTGCACAGCGATACGTGGAATTGTCTATATAAACAGCTTGCTGGTAGTTAAACACAAACCAAAGTGTTGTCGTGTGGTCTGCTCGTTGGTCGGGCGACGAGGTCTCTGGTTGAATTCCCTCCAGCCGGCTTCATGTTTATTTTTTGCAACAATTAATAAAATTCTAGGGGGTATTTTTGCGACAATTAGTTAAAGTCCATGGGTGATTTTTTGCAATAATTAATTAGACTCCAGGGGGTTCCGTATAAAAAAGCATGCATTCAACGCCAGCAGCCACTGACATGTGGCCCAACGGCAAGATGGCATGCCACACGGGCAATCGGTACATCGGCTTACATCCCGAGGCACCGTATTTGATCGATCGGACAAGTTATAACACCACTTTTGTGTATTTTGTAAGTTTAGGCACCAAACTGATCGTGCTGAACAAGTTAGCGCACCTGTAGTGTATTTAATGTGACGACCCCGGCTTAATCGTGCACTAACCATACACGCAAATGCACACGATTAAGCCTAAGGACTCACTTGAAGATATCACAACACAACTCTAAAACATAAATAAATTCATACAAGCTTTATATTACAAGCCGGGGCCTCGAGGGCTCGAATACATAGCTTGATGGCATACAAGTGTCAGCGGAAGCATCAGATATCTGGGTACAGATATATTACAGAAAGAGAGTTAAGCCCTCACAGAGGCGGGGCAAAATAAAAATACTGCCCTGGACCCTCCGATCCTACTCCTGGTCGTCAGACGACTCCTCGTAGTAGTAGTACTCTCTGGGCTGGTAGTAGTAGTGGTCGTCGACGGGGGCGTCTGGCTCAGGGGCTCCGACGTCTGGTGGCATCAAAAGGGATATGGGGAAAAAGAAAGTAAAGCAAACGTGAGTACTCATCCGAAGTACTCAGCAAGTAAGGATCTATACTACATATGCAACATTTTCAAAGGAGGGCTGTTTTAGTGGACTGGGCTGCAGAAATGCCGGAATAGAGGGGAAAAGCCTAGTCCTATCGAAGACTAGCATCTTCAGCTTCTTCAACAGTCTTGCAGCATTAGAAGAGAGCAGAATAACATAATGTAAAGTATAGCAGTATTGTCATCAACCTCGGCCAGAGATTCTTCCTCGACTCCCTGCGAGAAAGCAATCCCAGAGCCGTACTATCTAGTTCTCATCTCAAGTTCTAGTTGTACCGATCGGGATACAACTCCGAGTGTCCGTTACCGTAGGACAGGCTATCGATAGAAGTTTCTTCCCTGCAGGGGTGCACCAAGTTACCCGCCACGCTCACTTAACTCCGGCCGGACACACTTTTCTGGGTCATGCCCGGCCTCGGCTAAGCAACACGCCGCCACCCGACCAAATACTTAACAGAGAGGTCAGCACGCCGGACTAAACCTATGCCCCCAGGGGTCTTGGGCCATCGCCCCGGGAACTCCTGCACGTTGCGTCAGGCGGCCGAGAGCAGACCTAGCAACCCCTTAATACAAGCGCAGTTGCGTAACCAGTCCAACTCAGCGCGCGTCGCTCAGTCGCTGACGTCCGTTATGCTCCGGCTGAAGTATACGACGCAGAACGCCCATACTATGCCCACGTGATGGTTAGTGCTATCAGGCCAGAGGCCCCTCGGATCAAATATCCAAACCGTTTAGTGGTTTAGGAGCGCGCGGAAACGAGCAGAGACTCACGATCGATGTGACCCCGTCGCCCCGTCTCGAGGACTTGCGGCAAGGGCTAAGAATGCCCGGCCATGCCTCGTAGTTATCTCGCGGGCTCCTCTCAGGTCAACCCGACTCCACATCACTTCGCATTCATGCTCGCGCGGGTACCCCTCAGGGCCGACCCGTCTTTAGTGTCATGTTTCAGTATAAGTCACAGTAACAACAGTAACCGTGTGTCTAACACCAAGGGAACCCTGAGGAATCACCCTCGATGGAGTCCCACATGATGTTCTCGTCAAGGTGAACGAAGGAGGTATCACCCTCGAGGTCCACACTTGAACAGTTGCACGACGATGTCGTTATCGGGGGTGGTGTAGGACGAATCACCCTCGCTTACCACGACTGATTAACTAACCTACAAAGTTATCATCAGAAGTGCTGACGAGGTATCACCCTCGGCACTCGATAGTAACCCAGTAGAGTCGCGCAATTTAAGGGGGAAGTGACATGCAGTGCCAGGGTCTGATCTTCGATCCCGTTGCTCGGGTCTTCTGAGAGTCCAGCGGGGCAGTCGGGACAAGTGGGTCTTTGATAAGGCTCTACCCATCCTATACTAAACAGTTTAGGAGAACAGGCAGGTATCAAAAGTAGGCTACAATAAAACAGGCTATGCAGCAGATATAGGACAATAGTAGCAGCAGTACTTCTAATGCAAGCATAAGAGAGAAGAGAGTGGGCGATATCAGAATGCTCAAAATGGGGGTGCTTGCCTGTCTGCTCGACGGCAAGGGCAGGGTCGTCGGGGACGTAGTCGTACTCCGGAGCTACGTCTGCCTCGGGAGCTACGTCAATGTTGGGGTCTACCGAGAGAGAAGAGGGGGAAGAAACAAGTAAACATAATGCAAACAGATGCAACACAGTGCGTGCTATGCTATGATGCAGTGCAGGGTTGCCTAAATATGCATCTAAGTCATTTTGGTTATTTTAGGATTAAAGTTGGATTTATTAACCGATGATTATGCACTATTCATCTATCAGATACGGGTTCGGAGTTACGAGTTCTCCTACATAGGAGGTTTCGATATGGAAACAGACGGCACGATCAAACTCGTCTCGTCGTTCTGAGCAACTTTCATGTTTTAACTTTTTCAATCCGAGCTACGGTTTAAAAGATATTAATTTTTAAAAATTAATTGATTTTCTGGAATTAATTTAATTTAACAGAAATTGTAATATGACGTCAGGATGATGTCATGCTTGCGTCAGCGGTCAACTGGGAGGCTTGACCAGTCAAATGGGGCCCAGGGGTCCCACATGTCATAGACTGGGCACTGCCCAGTCAGCAAGTTGACTAGGTCAACTGGGTCTAGCGGGACCCAGCTGTCAGTGCGTGTTTAACTTAACAGTATTTTAATTAGCCTAATTTGATAATTAGAGGCGGCGGCGCGGCACTAATTAACTGCTACAGTGGCCGGGACCACATGTCAGCGACTGTTAGAGGGGGTTTTGGGTGGCTAACCATGCGGGGTCCACCTGGCGGGGTCCACCGGCATTTGAACACGGTGGTGCGCCGGCGGCGACCACCCGAGGCGGCGGCGACGCACGGAATTCGCCCACGGGCGACCAAATCGAGCGCGAGACGGCTCGTTCGAATGAGCGAACGAGCGCGCGTCAGAAGGAGCAAGCAGCACGAGCTGGGGGTGGCCCTATCGGCGACAACGGTGACGGCCGAGTGGCGGCAGTGGCGGACGTCTGGCCGTGGCAGCTCTACAGCTCGAGATCGAGCAAGGCGAGGGGTTAGGCGGCAGCTACGGACCTCCAGGAGCACGCTGGTGCAGCTGGCTCGAGCATGGAGGCTCGGGAGCGCGAGGCTCGCCGTACATGGCAGTGGCCGAAGCTCGGGTTCGCGCGGAAGCTAGCGAGGGGCGCACGCGAAGCAGAAAAGAGAGGGGGGGAAGGGACGGCACTCACATCGGTGGTGAGGAGCCGCTCGGGGAGGCCAGGGAGCTCGTGGTGGCGCTGAACGATGGCGAGGTCGTGCGGTGGCCGAAGGCAGAGAAGAGGATGAAGGCGGCGGCTCTGCAGCCCCACTGCTCTGATCCAACAGCGCGGAAGACGAAGACGAACACGACGGGCCTCCTGAACGTCTTGGAGAAGCTCGAGGTGGCCGGTGGCCATGGTAATGGCGAGCGGCGGCGACGACAGTTTCGGGCGCGAGCTCGATCTACTTCGGGGGGGGGGAACGGGAGAAGAAAGGGGTGGAGTGGGGCTAGGGTTCGATGGGGGAGGACGAGGGCAGCACGAGGCAGGCCTTAACGGTGTCAGGGAGCCGCGGGATCGACGGCGCGTGGCGATCGGCGGCTCGGGCGCGCGCGCCAGCTGACAGCGAGGCAGAGGAAGGGGATAACCGGGAGGTGGGCTGGCTCGGGTGGACTGGGCCGATCACTGTAGCCGCGGCCCAGATGCCAGGTGAGTTTCTGATCCTTTCTTATTTTCTCTTTTATTTAATACCATATAGAGAAAAGGAATTATTAGAGCAACTAGTTCACTTAGGAAAAATATGGGAGATGTCCCAATAAATCCCTGGTGATTTTTGACACTGCCCCAAGAAGTTTGGAGGCCAAAGGAATTTATTTGGAATTTTCATAAATGAATTAATATTTTAAAATGCTAAGATTGTACTGGATTAATTGCTACTGCTCATCTTTGCATAGGAGTGATGTTGTTTTAATTATCAACAAATTGTTTTGGATTATTTGCTAGATGGTGAACATTTTTACAACAACTTCATTTTGCACTTGTGATTTGAATTAGGATTTGAATTGGAATTGGAATGAGATATGTTGCAATGTTGATCAAGCATAATTATTCATGATGACTTGGCATGATTAGTGGGTGGTCACTGTGGTGTGAGGCTGGGGATGTTACATTTAACTCTACTAAATATGGACTTGACTCTGAGATAGTAGCTTCCTTTTGTGAATCATTTGCTACTCATGTTGATCTCCCTAAGGAGAAGTGGTTTAAGTTTCATCCACCTATTGAAGAAATGCTAGAGAAACATGTTACAGTTAAAGATGAAACGATTATCTATAATGTTGATCAAGTTGTGCCTGCTGCTTATATTTAAAAAACCACATTTTCCTGCTAGGATTAAGGAGCATGCTAAAGCTACAACTATGGTTAATAAAAGTAATATAAGAACACCTAAACCCTCTGAACAAATAAGTATGGAACCTAATATTGCTATGGTTAAGGATCTCTTGGTTGATAAAATTGATGGGCATGTTATTTACTTCTATGATGACGCTGCTAGAATTGCTAAACCTTCTAAAAATGAACAAGATATGTTAGATAAGAATAAGCCAGTGGTTGGCATGCCTGTTGTTTCTGTTAAAATTGGACATCATTGATATCATGTTTTACTTCAAGAATTTGACTTGCATATTATCAATAGAAAAGGAGCTGAGAATCTTGTAGCAGATAATTTGTCTAGGACGGAAAATGTTCTTGATGACCCACTACCTATTGATGATAGTTTTCCTGATGAGCAATTAGTTGTTATAAATGCTTCTACTTCTCGTAATACCCTTGGTATGCAGACTTTGCCAATCGTTGTTGCAAAATATATACCACCCAGTTTCACATACCAACAAAAGAATAAATTCTTCTTTGATTTAAGACATTACTTTTGGGATGACCCATATTTATATAAAGAGGGAGTAGATGGTATTATTAGACGTTGTGTACCTGAGCATGAACATGAACAAATCTTACGGAAGTGTCATTTCGAGGCATACGGAGGACACCACGCTGGAGACATAACTGCACATAAGGTATTACAATCTGGATTTTATTGGCCTAATATCTTCAAAGATGCACCTAAGTTTGTCTTATCTTGTGATGAATGTCAAAGAATTGGTAATATTGGTAGACATCAGGAAATGCCTATGAATTATTCACTTGTTATTGAACCATTTGATGTTTGGGGCTTTGATTATATGGGACCATTTCCTTCCTCTAATGGATACACTCATATTTTAGTGGTTGTTGATTACGTTACTAAGTGGGTAGAAGCTATTCCAACTAGTAGTGCTGATCATAATACTTCTATTAAAATGCTTAAAGAAGTTATTTCCCGAGGTTTGGAGTCCCTAGATAATTAATGACTGACAGTGGTTCACATTTTATTCATGGTGCATTACGTAAACTCCTTGCTAAATATGATGTCAACCATAGAATTGCATCACCTTATCATCCTCAGTCTAGTGGACAAGTTGAATTGAGAATAGAGAAATAAAATTTATTTTACAAATGACTGTTAATAGATCTAGAAAGAATTGGTCTAAAAACTTGATGATGCATTATGGGCTTATAGAATTGCTTATAAGAATCCTATGGGTATCTCTACATACAAAATGGTTTATGGAAAAGCATGTCATTTACCTCTTGAGTTAGAACATAAGGCTTATTGGGCAATTAAAGAACTTAATTATGATTTCAAACTTGCCGGTGAAAAGAGGTTATTTGATATTAGCTCCTTAGATGAATGGAGGACACAAGCTTATGAAAATGCTAAGTTGTTTAAAAAAAGGTTAAAAGATGGCATGACAAAAGAATCCAAAAACGGGAATTTAAAGTAGGTGATCAAGTTCTATTGTACAATTCTTGTTTCAGATTCTTTGCAGGAAAACTTCTCTCCAAATGGGAAGGACCATATACCGTCGACAAAGTTTATCGCTAATTCGAGAGTGGTTAATGGGCAAAGAATTAAACATTATACCTCAGGTATGCCCATTAATGTTAAAACTAATATTATTCAAACTATGACACCGGAGAAACACATAAGAGAGACCTTCCCCTGAAAAGGAATAGGTACGTGATATGGTAAGTAAGCCGACTCCAAAAATTCCATAAAAATTATTTCTGTCTGTTTTGGAATATTAGAAAAAATACAAAAATAAGAACCAGCCGAGAGGACCCACGAGGGAGTCACAAGGCAACAGGGCACGTTGGGGTGCCTTGTGGGCCCATCGTGTGCCCTCCCGACTCTGTTTTCTTCCAGAATACTTGTTTCACAAGATAAAAATTCTTTATATATATACTCATTTATGTTTTGACCACCATATCGTGAGTTTCTCCTCTGTTCTTATTTCGGGTTGTTTTTCTGACAGATCTAGATCACCATGGTGCCTCCAAGTTCATCCAAGGACAAGTTGTTTGAGAAGGTCATCAACCCCTACCTTCGGAGGTGATGCGACACCCTCAAGCTATTGAGAAGTGTGAGGGGGTGCTTCACATCCGGGTGTTCAAGGGCCCAAGAAGGATGGGAGCGAGAAGGCCAGACTCGAAGCTGTGGAGCAGGAGATCTTTAAGTGCCAAGGGATGGTGGAGCACGGACTTAATGCCAACCACTCCATGATCAAGAAATTCGTTCATGAGCACAAAGTGGACACCAAGGATATTGGGGATGCCATCTTCAAGCTCAATGACCGGATTGATCATCTTCAGGCTCAAATTTATGACTTACAAAACCAGAATTTTAAGTATGAAGCCAGGTTTAAAGGTATGAGTTTAGTTGCGAGTTTCAGGACCCCGGAGACATGTTTATCCTTTTATGATGGAAAGCCCATGCCTTGGAAGCTGGAGGATAAGCCCACTACCTCATCACCACCATCACCGAAGAAAGACACTTGAGTACATGGGTATGGACACCACCCTTGGCTAGTTCCAAGCTTGGGGAGGTGCCCAGTATCGTATCATCATCACCTTTTATTATCATTATCCTTCTTAGTTCAATCCTTAGTTATTTCGTGATTTAGAAGAATACAAAGTTTAGGATGGTTTTTGTTTCCCAATGCTTGCTTTGTGCCCTATCTATCTATGTAATCGAGTTTGAGAGTTATATAATAGAGAGTAGTTTGAGTTTTGCTTCCTTACATTCTTGTTTCAATCTCAATAATTAAAAGGAATAAAAGATCATATGCTAATCCCATGGGGAGTAATTGTTGTGTTCTACGGTAGGGTGCGTCGACTGCAAATTAAAATTTTCCTACGCGCAGAACAACCAAGAACATGCTACGGGAGGTGGATCACAGGTCGTTACCACTAGACGTGCAGTGCCGTGCAGTGGAAGAAGAGTCGGGACAACATGTCCACGTGGATCATCTCCTCCTCGTCCGATCTCCCTCGAACAACCGATCGTCGGATCCCGCGTACAAGTTCGCCGGAGCGGCGCAGGTGCACCGCCTCTAACGGTATCCACGCGCGAAGGAGGAACACTGTGCGGTGGACTGCTAGGTCCGATCACACAGTCGGCGGCGAGTGGAGGTGGCTATTCGCAACACATGCAAACCCTAGTGACAGTGCCGAAGCGATCAACCAAATGAGTGTGCCGCACCTCCACTTTATATAGGCATCCGTTGCGGGCTCAACACTTGGGCCTCGCACGGACCCTAAAGCCCAATGTCTGTTTGGCCTGGATCCGAGTCTGAGTAGGATAACATCCGACTCATGGAGTCGTGTCTAGCCTCACAGGTTCCTTCCCTTAAGCGCGTGACCCCTTAGGTTCTCGTTCACTTGGTCGTGAGTCAGATCACATCCGACTCGGCTAGTTGGTAGCGGCCTCTAGCAAAGCGTGCCAACACCAAGTGTCTGATGAAGCTGGTTAGGCGAACCTGTACAACGTGTCACACTTCTATTCCCTTTGCCACATGATATATGTTGTCGGGCTCAAGGCGAGTCTGTCATCCTTGTGCTAGCCCGACCTCTTTCTCGTTCCAGTGATGCCGACCACTAACTGGATTATCTCATAATCCCTGTCGCATGGCCATGTTTATATTGGTCGGATCACACGAGGGGCCCAGAGTATATCTCTCCAGATCGGAGGGGAAAATCCCATCTTGCTCAACCATGTCTCGCATCATGGGTGTGGACAAGCCCGAAACCTACCTTTGTAACTACCCAGTCACGAGTAGCGTTTGGTCGGCCCAAAGCAGGTCTGTCACCATCCCGAGTACATGCGCCAGCTCAGGTCTTAGGACATAGAACGTATGTTGTACTAGAGACTCACAGATGACATACTGTTGCGTCTCATAGTTGGGTCTGTCCGACTTAGACCTTATCTCAACTCGGATCCGACTATGTCGAATCCGACCAGATCCTTCCGAGTCCATATTATCCGGTTAGCATCCAATGCTCCATGGCTAGTGAGACCAAGCCATCGACCATGTCATATGCTAGTCTAGTCGGCTGCGTGTACACACAACCCTTTCGACTAGGGACCCTTTAGGACAGTCATCATACAATGCATAGTCCCACAAACAAGTCACGTACTTGCTGGTACACATCATTGATAGTGTCCGAGGACTATCTTTATTCATAAACACATAGGAAATATCATCATACATGATTGGCTCTAGGGCATATCTCCAACAGTCTCCCACTTGCACTAGAGTCAATCATATAGACATCAAATGCCCATAGCTCTAACGTGCCCCTCATGCTTGGGTTGTGGAAGCGGCTTAGTCAATGGATCTGCAACATTTGCATCCATGTGAATTTTGCATAACTCAACATCACCATTCTTTACGATCTTTCGTATCAGGTGATATTTCCGATCCATGTGTCTGGTCTTGTGGTGATTCCTCGGCTGCTTGGCTTGTGCGATGGCACCAGAATTATCACAATAAAGGTCCAACGGTTTTACCGAGGCTGGCAAAATACCAAGATCATCCAGAAAGTTCCGGATCCAAACACCTTCCTTTGCAGCTTCACAAGCCGCAATGTATTCGGCTTCTGTGGTATAATCGGCCACCGTATCTTGCTTGGAACTCATCTTGCTCACTGCTCCTCTATTCCTGACGTACACGAATCCGGACTGTGATCGACAATCATCTCTGTCGGTTTGGAAACTAGCGTTGGCGTAACCCCTTACGACGAGCTCTTCCTCATCTCCATAAACTAGGAACATCTCTTTAGTCCTTTTCAGGTACTTCAAAATAGTCTTTACTGCTGCCCAGTGACTCTCACCTGGGTTCGCCTGGTATCTACTTGTTAGGCTTATCGCAAAAGCAACATCAGGCTGTGTACATATCATGGCATACATGATGGATCCGATTGCCGAGGCATACGGAATCCGACTCATCCTGCTTCGCTCATCAGATGTCGAAGGACTCTGAGTCTCGCTTAGCCTTATACCATGTGAGACAGGCAAGAACCCTTTCTTGGCCTCACTCATGTTGAACCGCTTCAATACTTTATCTATGTACGTGAACTGGCTCAAGCCGAGCAGCCTCCTCGATCTATCTCTATAGATCTTGATGCCTAAAATGTAAACTTCCTCACCAAGGTCCTACATTGAAAACTTGCCATTCAATGATTCCTTAACCGAGTTCAGCATCGAAACATCATTTCCGATCAGTAGTATGTCATCCACATACAAGATCAAAAACACTATCGAGCTCCCACTTAACTGTTTGTATAAATAAGCGTCATCTTCGCTTTTGATGAAAGCGAGACTAGTGACGACCTCATCAAAACGAATGTTCCAACTCCGAGATGCTTGCCTCAACCCATAAATGGATCTCTTGAGCTTGCATACCTTACTAGCGCTAGTTCGATTGACAAAACCCTCGGGCTGTATCATATACACGTCCTCGGTTAAATTTCTGTGAAGGAAAGCCGTTTTGACATCCATCTGCCATATCTCGTCATCGAAATATGCAACTATAGCTAGTACGATCCTCATCGATTTCAGCAATTCTACCGGTGAGTAAGTCTCGTCATAGTCAATTCCTTGAACTTGTCCATAACCTTTAGCAACAAGCCGAGCTTTGTGGATCTGAACATTTCCATCCACATCGGCTCTCTTCTTAAAGACCCATTTGCAGCCAATGGCCTTTACACCAGGCGGCGGATCAACCAAGTCCCAAACTTGGTTCTCATCCATAAACTTTAACTCAGATCTCATGGCCTCTAGCCATGCCTCGGAATCCGGGCTCACCATCGCTTCCGCATACGTGGCCGGCTCGTCGCTTTCTAGCAACAATACATCACACACTCTGCGCAATCTTTCTGACCTCCGTGGTTCCGGTGCCACTTCCACTATGGGTTCCCTGACTGACTCCGGTATGATCTCATCACCCGCCGAGCCATCCCCGAGTGGTCCTCGAATTTCTTCGAGTCGGACCGTCCTCCCACTGGCTTCCCGACTGAGAAACTCTTTCTCAAGAAACACCCCGTTCCGAGCAACAAACACTTTGTTCTCTTCCCGGTTGTAGAAGCTATATCCCAAGGTTTCCCTCGGATATCCCACGAATATGCATTTATACGACTTGGGTGTATGCTTGTCTGACATAAGTCGCTTGACAAATGCTTCACAACCCCAAATCTTTAGAAAAGACAAACTGGGACTCTTCCCGGTCCACATCTCATGTGGTGTCTTGTCTACGGATTTTGATGGTACCCTATTAAGTGTGAAAGCTGCAGTTTCTAGAGCGTATCCCCAGAATGACAAGGGTAAATCCGATTTGCTCATCATTGACTGGACCATGTCCAACAAGGTCCTATTCCTCCGTTCCGTCACGCCGTTTCTTTGTGGCATACTCGGAGGTGTGAGCTGAGGTACTATACCTTGGCTTTTCAAATGATCATCAAACTCCTGGCTCATGTACTCACCTCCACGATCTGATCGTAGAAGCTTTATAGTCTTGCCGAGCTGATTTTCAACCTCGTTCTGAAACTCTTTGAAATTTTCAAAAGTTTCTGACTTGTGCCTCATCAAATAGATATACCCATATCTACTCAAGTCGTCGGTAAAAGTCACGAAGTACTGATAGCCACCTCTGGCAGTTGTGCTCATTGGACCACACACATCACTGTGTATAAGCTCCAATAGCTCGGACGCCCTCTCGCAACTCTTTGCAAAAGGAGACTTAGTCATCTTGCCTAGCAAGCATGATTCGCATGTCTCGAATGACCCAAAGTCGGACAAAGTTAGGAGCCCATCATCATGGATCTTCTTCTTGCGTTTCAGACTAATGTGTCCAAGCCGGCAATGCCAGAAGTATGTCAGATTTATCTCATTAGGCTTATGCCTCTTGACATTCATGTTATAGACTGGTTCCCATTCTAGATTCAATATAAAAATCCCATCAACAATGGGTGCATAGCCATGGAACATTCCATTCAAATAAAATGAACAACCATTGTCCTTTAAATTGAATTCATAACCCTGACTCATCAAACATGAGGCAGAAATAATGTTCCGACTAAGTGCAGGAATGTAATAACAATTATTCAATTCCAAAATAAATCTAGAAGGAAGCTGGAGCTGCATCGTGCCGACCTCCAACACAGCAACTCTTGCTTTATTGCCGACCCTGATGTCAATCTCCCCTTGTGCCACACGCCTAGTTCTTACTAGCCCCTGCATTGAGTTGCAAATATGAACAACCGATCCGGTATCAAATACCGAACAGCTACTAGGTATGTCAGCAAGGTAAATGTCTATAACATATGCAACAAGTGTACCTTTGCCTGAAGAAGCATTTCCGGCCTTCTTGCTATGCTCTGCAAGCCACTTGCTACAATTCCTCTTCCAGTGACCGGTCTCCTTGCAATGATAGCAAATTGTCTTCGAGTTTGGTCCTGACTTCGGCACAACAGCAGAGGTTACCATCTCCGTGCCCTTTGCCTTAGCCTTCTTCTTGGACCAACTCTTCTTGAACTTGCCCGAGTTCTGCACCATCAACACTTGATGCGTGCCTTTCTTAATATCCTGCTCTGCCACCTTAAGCATCCCATGAAATTCAGTGAGCTTCTTATCCATGACGTGCATATGATAGTTCGAGATGAACGTCCCATAGCTAGGCGGAAGAGAACCCAGAACTGCATCTGTAGCCAGGTCATCCAAGAGCGGGAAGCCAAATCGATCCAAAGCTTGCACGTATCAGATCATATTGATCACATCCGGGCTCAGTGGATCACCTTACTTTAGCTTGCAATCCATCAAGGATCGCCAGACGTTGAACCTTTTGGTCCTAGCCTGTACCTGAAACATGCTCTTGAGACTCCCGATCATATCGAAAGCCCCAACATCTTCGAAATGCTGCTGCAAATCGGGCTCCATACAAGCCAGCATGAGGCAGCTAATCTCGTTTGATTCATCAACAATTTTCTGGTAGGTATTCCTGGTTGTGGCATTAGCATTATCGGCAGGTTCCTCTGGAAGTGGATCCTCTAGAACATGTTCCTTTTTATCATGCTTGAGAACAATTCTCAAATTTCTATACCAGGTGGTAAAGTTTGTTCCATTTAGTTTATCCTTTTCCAGAATTGATTTCAATGCAAAGTTGGGTTGAGCAGGTGGTGCCATTGATCTACAACAGAAAATATGCAATCACTAAGCAATGTGTTTATGTAGAGTAATTCAAGCCTAAACAGAAATACTCCCACTGAAGTCAGCCTCCCTCCGCAAACTCTCAGTGATTCAGGATCTGACTAGCGCATGCGACTAGTGAGCTTTAGCATCACTGCTAGCCAACATACCTATCCGGTAAGCAACTCCTTGCTAATTGTATCTCTATACGACTCCTGTCGGTCGGGAAGGTATCTCATACCCCTGCTCCCAACCTTGTTTGCCACAAGGCCCAAAACAGTTTTGATAGCCTTGTTAAGTCAACCTAATGCAGTGCATGTCTGTGTCCGACACGAACCCTTCAGTTCAAGGACACCTAGTAGAACCCCAATTTTATGAGCCCACTACTAGACGTACTTGACGTGCGAAGGTGCAACATCGGGGATGGCAATTCGCTTGATATTAACGAGGGATCTTTCTACCATTTTGACATGCATAGAAATAAAGAAGCATAACAATCACAAATAAACATATATTGTTTATGGCTCCTTCATGGATGTTCTTCCAGGTCGGCTCCGACTCTCATGACCATCTAGGAACTCCATCTTGTTTGTCACGCCGGGACGCTAAGCCACCAACCTGATCTCTATTATCCAACTACTACAACTAGTAATGAATTTTACATAGAGTCACAAGTCAACACGCAGGTCGTTATACATTATAATGACAACACTTTGGCTCCTACCGGCTGACAAACATGATGCGCAGGCCATGTATAAATTACACACATGCATCACATACACATGAGCCATACTATTCACATCAAACCTGCAAAACAAAGTTACGTAGAACCGCATTCTACCGGTTTGAGAAATCATGTACGAAATACAAGGCGCTACACACACGGCGGTCCCGCTAGCCGGTTAGCGGGCGGGGTTAGAAGGGGCAGCGCCCCTCGTGGGTGCGGGCAGCGCCCAACGTTTTCGGAAATCACAGATCACATTTGTATTCCGATCACGCCAAATTTTCTGATATGACCGATCTTATCGATCATCGCGAGTCCAATTCAGATTTACATTTCACTGTTAACCCCGATGGCGGATACCGACCCGTAGGGGTAGGTTGTGTCACGACCTCATCAATTCTGATTGACAGAAAACATAGCCACATCGATCCCCATGTGCAGTTGATCTCATCAACCGTGCACATAGCCGATCTCATAAACGACAGCAGATCCCATCTACCGCCTCCACATATCTAATATGCAAATGATCTGAATCCAAATCCTATAGCAGAGGCTCTGATACCACTGTTGTGTTCTACGGTAGGGTGCGTCAACTGCAAATTAAAATTTTCCTACGCACAGAACAACCAAGAACATGCTACGGGAGGTGGATCACAGGTCGTTACCACTAGAAGCGCAGTGCCGTGCAGCGGAAGAAGAGTTGGGGCAGCGCATCTGCGTGGATCGTCTCCTCCTTGTTTGATCTCCCTCGAACAGCCGATCATCGAATCCCGCGTGCAAGTTCGCCGGAGCGGTGCAGGTGCACCGCCTCTAATGGTTTCCGCGCGTGCAGAGGAACACCGTGCGGCGGACTGTCATGTCCGATCACACAGTCGGCGGCGAGTGGAGGTGGCTATTCGCAACACATGCAAACCCTGGTGACAGCGCCGAAGCGATCAATCAAATGAGTGTGCTGGACCTCCACTTTATATAGGCATCCGTCGCGGGCCTCGCACGGACCCTAAAGCCCAATGTCTGTTCGGCCTGGATCCGAGTCCGAGTAGGATAATATCCGACTCGTGGAGTCGTGTCCAGCCTCACAGGTTCCTTCCCTTAAGCGTATCCGGTTAGCATCCAATGCTCCATGGCTAGTGAGACCAAGCCATCGACCGTGTCATATGCTAGTCTAGTCGGCGACACGTCCACACAACCCTTTCGACTAGGGACCCTTTAGGACAGTCATCATACAATGCATAGTCCCACAAACAAGTCACGTACTTGTTGATACACATCATTGATAGTGTCTGAGGACTATCTTTATTCATAAACACATAGGAAGTATAATCATACATGATTGCCTCTAGGGCATATCTCCAACAGTCTCCCACTTGCACTAGAGTCAATCATATAGACATCGAATGCCCATAGCTCTAACGTGCCCCTCGTGCTTGGGTTGTGGAAGCATCTTAGTCAACGGATCTGTAGCATTTGCATCCGTGTGAATTTTGCATAACTCAACATCACCATTCTGTACGATCTTTCGTATCAGGTGATATTTCCGATCTATGTGTCTGGTCTTGTGGTGATTCCTCGGCTGCTTGGCTTGTGCGATGGCACCAAAATTATCACAATAAAGGTCCAACGGTTTTACCGAGGCTGGGAAAATACCAAGATCATCCAGAAAGTTCCGGATCCAAACACCTTCCTTTGCAGCTTCACAAGCCGTAATGTATTCGGCTTCTGTGGTAGAATCGGCCACCGTATCTTGCTTGGAGCTCATCCAGCTCACTGCTCCTCCATTCATGACGTACACGAATCCGGACTGTGTTCGACAATCATCTCTATCGGTTTTGAAACTAGCATCGGCATAACCCCTTACGACGAGCTCTTCCGCACCTCCATAAACTTGGAACATCTCTTTAGTCCTTTTCAGGTACTTCAAAATAGTCTTTACGGCTGCCCAGTGACTCTCACCTGGGTTGGCCTGGTATCTACTTGTTAGGCTTATCGCAAAAGCAACATCAGGCCGTGTACATATCATGGCATACATGATGGATATGATTGCCGAGGCATACGGAATCCGACTCATCCTGGTTCGCTCATCAGATGTCGAAGGACTCTGAGTCTCGCTTAGCCTTATACCATGTGAGACAGGCAAGAACCCTTTCTTGGCCTCACTCATGTTGAACTGCTTCAACACTTTAACTATGTACGTGCTCTAGCTCAAGCCGAGCAGCCTCCTCGATCTATCTCTATAGATCTTGATGCCTAAAATGTAAACTGCCTCACCAAGGTCCTTCATTGAAAACTTGCCATTCAAAGATTCCTTGACCGAGTTTAGCATCGAAACATCATTTCCGATTAGTAGTATGTCATCCACATACAAGATCAAAAACACTATCGAGCTCCCACTTAACTGCTTGTATAAACAAGCGTCCTCTTCGCTTTTGATGAAACCGAGACTAGTGACGACCTCATCAAAACGAATGTTCCAACTCTGAGATGCTTGCCTCAACCCATAAATGGATCTCTTGAGCTTGCATACCTTACTAGCACTAGTTGGATTGACAAAACCCTCGGGTTGTATCATATACACATACTCGGTTAAATTTCTGTGAAGGAAAGCCGTTTTGACATCCATCTGCCATATCTCGTAATCGAAATATGCAACTATTGCTAGTACGATCCTCACCAATTTTAGCATCGCTACCGGCGAGTAAGTCTCATTGTAGTCAATTCCTTGAACTTGTCCACAACCTTTAGCGACAAGCCGAGCTTTGTGGATCTGGACATTTCCATCCACATCGGTTTTCTTCTTAAAGACCCATTTGCATCCAATGGCCTTTACGCCAGGCGGCGGATCAACCAAGTCCCAGACTTGATTCTCGTCCATGGACTTTAACTCGGATCTCATGGCCTCTGGCCATGCCTCGGAATCCGGGCTCACCATCGCTTCCGCATACGTGGCCGACTCGTCGCTTTCTAGAACCAATACATCACGCACTCTGCGCAATCTTTCCGACCTCCGTGGTTCCGGTGCCGCTTCCACTATGGGTTCCCTGACTGACTCCGGTATGATCTCATCACCCGCCGAGCCATCCCCGAGTGGTCCTCGAATTTCTTTGACTCGGACCGTCCTCCCACTGGCTTCCCGACTGAGAAACTCTTTCTCAAGGAAAACCCCGTTTCGAGCAACAAACACTTTGTTCTCTTCCCGGTTGTAGAAGCTACATCCCAAGGTTTCCCTCGGATATCCCACGAATATGCATTTATCCGACTTGGGTGTAAGCTTGTCTGACATAAGTCGCTTGACAAATGCTTCACAGCCCCAAATCTTTAGAAAAGACAAACTGGGACTCTTCCCGGTCCACATCTCATGTGGTGTCTTGTCTACGGATTTTGATGGTACCCTGTTAAGTGTGAAAGCTACAGTTTCTAGAGCATATCGCCAGAATGACAAGGGTAAATCCGATTTGCTCATCATTGATCGGACCATGTCCAAAAAGGTCCTATTCCTCCGTTCTGACACGCCGTTTCTTTGTGGCGTACCCGGAGGTGTGAGCTGTGGTACTATACCTCGGCTTTTCAGATGATCATCAAACTTCTGGCTCATGTACTCATCTCCATGATCTGATCGTAGAAGCTTTATAGTCTTGCTGAGCTGATTTTCAACCTCGTTCTGAAACTCTTTGAACTTTTCAAAAGTTTCTGACTTGTGCCTCATCAAATAGATATACCCATATCTACTCAAGTCGTCGGTAAAAGTCACAAAGTACTGATAGCCACCTCTGGCAGTTGTGCTTATTGGACCACACACATCACTGTGTATAAGCTCCAACAGCTCGGACGCCCTCTTGCAACTCTTTGCAAAAGGAGACTTAGTCATCTTGCCTAGCAAGCTTGATTCGCATGTATCGAACAACCCAAAGTCGAACAAAGTTAGGAGTCCATCATCATGGAGCTTCTTCATGCATTTCAGACTAATGTGTCGAAGCCGACAATGCCAGAAGTATGTCAAATTTATCTCATTAGGCTTATGCCACTTGACATTCATGTTATAGATTGGTTCCTGTTCCGGATCCAATATAAAAAGCCCATCAACAATGGGTGCATAGCCGTGGAACATTCCATTCAAATAAAATGAACAACCATTGTCCTTTAAATTGAATTCATAACCCTGAATCATCAAACATGAGGCCAAAATAATGTTTCGACTAAGTGCAGGAATGTAATAACAATTATTCAATTCCAAAATAAATCCAGAAGGCAGCTGGAGCTGCATCATGCCGACCTCCAACGCAATAACTCTTGCTTTATTGCCGACCCTGATGAGCTGAAAAAGCTACAGCGGAGATATCTAATCTATAGAACTCCAAATGACCTGAAACTTCACTGAGATTTTTTATTGAATATATAAAAAATACTGGAGCAAAAAAATACCAGAGGGGGGCCACCAGCTGCTCACAAGGCAACAGGGTGCAGCCACCCCCGAGACGCGCCCTGATGCCTTGTGGGTCCCACAACTGGCCTCCGGTGCCCATCTTCTGCTATATGAGGGGTTTTGACCTAAAAAATTAGAGAATACTTTCGGGACAAAGCGCCGCCGTCTCAAGGCGGAACCTGGGCAGGAGCACTTTTGCTCTCCGGTGGAGCGATTCCGTCGGGGATACTTCCCTCCGCGAGGGGGAAATCGAAGCCATCGACATCACCAACGATCCTCTGATCGTGGGAGGACAAATCTTCATCAACATCTTCACCAGCACCATCTCATCTCAAACCCTAGTTCATCTCTTGTATTCTATCTTTCCCAAAACCTCAGATTGGTACTTGTGGGTTACTAGTAGTGTTGATTACATCTCGTAGTTGATGCTAGTTGATTTATTTTGTGGAAGATTATATGTTCAGATCCTTAAGCATATTCAATACATGTCTGATCTTGAACATGAATATGATTTTTGTGTAGTTACTTTTGTTCTTGAGGACATGGGAGAAGTCTTATTATAAGTAATCATGTGAAGTTGGTATTCGTTCGATATTTTGATGATATGTGTGTTGTTGCTTCCTTTAGTGGTGTCATGTGAACGTCGACTACATGACACTTCACCATACTTGGACCTAGGGGAAGGCATTGTGGAGTAATAAGTAGATGATGGGTTGCTAGAGTGACAGAAGCTTAAACTCTAGTTTATGCGTTATTCCGTAAGGAGCTGATTCGGATCCATATGTTTCATGCTATGGTTAGATTTATCTTAATTCTTATTTCGTAGTTGCAGATGCTTGCGAGAGGGGGTAATCATAAGTGGTTTGCTTATTCAAGTAAGAACAACACCCAAACACCGGTCCACCCACCTATCAAATTATCAAAGTAGCAAACGCGAATCAACTAAACATGATGAACGTGACTAGAGACAATTCCCATGTGTCCTCGAGAGCACTTTGCTTTATATAAGAGAACTTTTCGGCATTTCCTTTGCTATAAAAGGGATTGGGCCACCTTGCTGCACCTTTGCTACTCTTGTTACTTGTTACTTGTCATGAATTATCTTGCTACAAAACTATCTATCACTGTTACTTATAGCACTTGCAGAGAATACCTTGCTGAAAACTGCTTGTCATTTCCTTCTGCTCCTTGTTGGGTTTGATGCTCTTACTTATCGAAAGGACTATGATTGATCCCCTATACTTGTGGGTCATCACCCTCCCGGTGGCTCCTTGATGCGGACCCTATTTTGGAACATCCGCGGTTTCAGCCAAGATGGCCGCCGACGCCAACTCATCGAATACATGCGTGACCAGCGAATAGACATTGTAGCCATCCAAGAGACCATGCACATGGAATTTTCCCTTTCCGAACTCAAAAGGTTGAGCTCACACTTGTTTCGCTTGGCATTGACTCCCTTCTAGTGGGACCACCGGCCACTCGGGTGGCATCCTTTCAGGCATAAAGGATGCCACCTTTGAGGTAGGTAGCATGGATCGGGGTGAGTTCTTTGTCAGCATGGAACTCTTCGAATGGGCTCTGAACTTTATGTGGGAAATCATAATAGTTTATGGTCCCGCCGATCACCATATGTCTAGGATCTTTCTCGACGAGCTCCAGAGGAAGATCTCGGCAGCCCAGCTACTAGTGGTGGTGGGCGGCGACTTTAACCTCATCTGTTCAGAGACAGATAAAAGCAACAATCTGGTTAACTACCCCTGGATGCAGATGTTCAACGATTGCATCACCGATCTCGGTCTCCGAGAACTAGATAGGGTTCGTGCCAGGTTTACCTGGACCAACCGTCAGGCCGACCCAACATGATATGTGCTAGATCGGGTCCTAGTGTCGCCTGAATGGGAGCTCTGGTGTCCTTTGGCCTCTCTCCGGGCCATCACCCGGATTGGGTCCGACCATGCACCCCTACTTCTATCCTCTTAAAACGATCGACCACTACAACCCCCACAGTTCCGCTTCGAGACCTTCTGGCTGAACCAGAATGGGTTCGTTGAGGCCGTCCACAACAAATGGCTGGAGGCGCATCTCTCTCCACACTGCACCCTTTTAACAGTACACTCCTGACACTTCTGCATGAAGCGGTCGCGGCAGTTTATAAAGGGCTAGGGTGTGAACCTTGGACGGAATTTGTGGGAACAGAAGAAGGCCCTCCTCGACGCCATCTAGGCCCTCGACCTCCGGGCCGACTTCGTGGGTCTGTCCCCTAATGAGTGGTTGCTCTGATATGATCTTGAGGATCAAGTCATGGTCATCTATACTGAGGAGGCTTATTGGCGTCTCCGAGGTACCCAAAAGTGGGCCCTCAAGGGGGGTGCCAATATGACGTACTTCCAGGCCATAGCCAATGACCGGAGACACCAGAACACCATCCCCTTGCTATGGGAAGGTGAGACCCTCCTACAGTGACCGACCGATATCCGGTCACATGTGGACAACTTTTATAAAGACCTTTTCTCATCCTCCCCTAGGGGAGGATTGGCTCTAGTGCTCGACTTCTGGTCTGAGCACATGCGCGTATCGGCGGCAAAGAAAGCATCCCTCACATGCCCGTTCTCGGTGGCAGAGGTCTGGGCATTCATCAAAGGCATGAAACTAACGTCCGCTCCACGCCCTGATGGTCTTTCGATGAATTTTTTCCAGACTTTCTGGAATTTCATCAAATAGGAGGTGATGGCCCTCTTTGAGGAGTTTTGTATAGGCTCCATTGACCTTGCCCGCCTTAACTACGGGATCATCACACTCATCCCCAGGGTGCCTGGGGCCTCGGACATCCGCCAGTTCTGCCCAATCATGGTGATCAATGTGATCTTCCGCATCCTGGTGAAGGGGTATGCCCATAGGGTGTGTTGGAAATATGCCCTAGATGCAATAATAAATTGGTTATTATCATTGTTTCTTGTTCATGGTAAATGTTTATTGTTCATGCTAGAATTGTATTGACTGGAAACATATATACATGTGTGATTACATAAACAACATTGTGTCCCTAGTAGGCCTCTGCTACTTCTTGAGCTTGCATTGATTTTTCCCTTGAAGAGGAAAGGGTGATGCAGCAAAGTAGAGATAAGTATTTCCCTCAGTTAAGAACCAAGGTATCAATCCAGTAGGAGGCACAAGCAAGTCTCCAATCTATGCACCTACACAAACTAACAGACACTTGCACACAACACGAAAAAGGGGTTGTCAATCCCTTCATGGGCACGAACAAGAGTGAGATCTAATAGAGATCGGTATAAAAGATAAATAAAAGAGCAAACTAAAGTAAATATAAAATAAATTACAACAAGGTATTTTTGGGTTTTTTGGTTTATAGATCTGAAAATATATGATGGAAAATAGACCCTGGGGGGATGGCATAGGTTTCATTAAAGGCTTCTCTCTTGAAAGAAAACATACGGTGGGTGAACAAATTACTATTGAGCAATTGATAGAAAAGCACATAGTTGTGACGATATCTAAGGCAATGATCATGAATATAGGCATCACGTCCGTGACAAGTAGACCGAAACGATTCTGCATCTACTACTATTACTCCATACATCGACCGACTCCTGCCTGCATCTAGAGTATTAAGTTCATAAGAACAGAGCAACGCTTTAAGTAAGATGACATGATGTAGAGGGATAAACTCAAGCAATATGACATAAACCCCATCTTTTTATCCTTGATGGCAACAATACAATACATGCCTCACTTCCCCTTCTATCACTGGGTGAGGACACCGCAAGATTGAACCCAAAACTAAGCACCTCTCCCATTGCAAGAAAAACAAATCTAGTTGGCCAAACCAAACTGATAGTCCGAAGAGAAATACAAAGATATCTCAATCATGCATAAAAGAGTTCAGAGAAGACTCACATAATATTCATAGATAATCTGATCATAAATCCACAATTCATCGGATCTCAACAAACACACCGCAAAATAAGATTACATCGGATAGAACTCCAAGAACATCGAGGAGAACATGGTATTGAAGATCAAAGAGAGAGAAGAAGCCATCTAGCTACTAGCTATGGACCCATAGGTCTGTGGTAAACTACTCACGCTTCATCGGAAGGGCAGCAAGGTTGATGTAGAGGCCCTCCCTGATCGAATCCCCCTCCGACAGGGTGCCAGAAAAGGCCCCAAGATGGGATCTCACGGGAACAGAGGCTTGCGGCGGTGGAAAAGTATTTTGGTGGACGCTTCTGATGTTTGGGGAATATTTGAGAATTTATAGAGGTGGAACTAGGGTTAGGGGACTCCCGAGGGGCCCACAAGACCTCAGGGTGCGCCCCCCTGGGGTGCGCCCTAGAGGCTTGTGGCCTCCTTGGGACTCTTCTGGCCCTCTCTCCAAGTCATGTAGGTGTCTTCTGGTCCAAGAAAAATCATCGTAAAGTTTTATTCTGTTTGGACTCCGTTTGATATTCCTTTTCTGTAAAAGTCAAAAACAAGGAAAAAACAGAAACTGGCACTAGCACTGGGCTCTAGGTTAATAGGTTAGTCCAAAAAATAATATAAAATAGCATATTAATGCATATAAAACATCCAAAACAGATAATATAATAGCATGGAACAAAAAAAATATTGTAGATACGTTGGAGACGTATCAGCCTCTACTAGACTAGCTCGTTGATCAAAGATGGTTAAGGTTTCCTAACCATAGACATGAGTTGTCATTTTATAATGGGATCACATCATTTGGAGAATGATGTGAACAGACCCAACTGTAATCTTAGCAACAAATCGTATCGCTTAGTTATTTGGTATAGCTTTCTTCATGTCAAGTATCAGTTCCTCAGACCATGAGATCATGCCACTCCCAGATACCGTAGTAATACATTGTG
Organism: Thinopyrum elongatum; assembly: GCA_011799875.1. Classification (NCBI taxonomy): domain Eukaryota; kingdom Viridiplantae; phylum Streptophyta; class Magnoliopsida; order Poales; family Poaceae; genus Thinopyrum; species Thinopyrum elongatum. The sequence goes on along the minus strand of CM022299.1, from coordinate 372,300,754 downwards.
TGCTATCAAACATCACTCTGTAACTGGGTGATCATAACAGTGCTCTATAGGTATCTCTGAAGGTGTCTGTTGGGTTGCATGGATCGAGACTGGGATTTGTTGCTTCGTGTGACGGAGAGATATCTCTGGGCCCTCTCGGTAATACAGCCTCACGAGAAGCTTCATGTGAATAATGGTTTTAGTCATGGGATCTTGTATTACAGAACGAGTAAAGAGACCTACCGGTAACGAGATTGAACTAGGTATGGAGATACCGACGATCGAATCTCGGGCAAGTAACATATCGCCGGACAAAGGGAATTGCATACGGGATTATCTGAATCCTCGACATCATGGTTCAACCAATAAAGATCTTCATGGAATATGTAGGAATCAATATGGGCATCCATGTCCTGCTATGGATATTGACTGGAGATGTGTCTCGGTCATGTCTACAGGACTCCCGAACCCATAGGGTCGCACACTTAATGTTCGGTAGCGGTGGGGTAATGTTGAGATATTAATAGTGGAAAGTCTGAAAGTAGTTCGGGTCTCAGATGGGATCTAGGACATCACAAGTAGCTCCGTATTGGTCCGGAGGTAAAGATTTATATACGGGAAGTTATACTCAGGGTTTCAGAGAAGTTCAGGAATTTTTGGTAGAGTATGAGGTTCTATAAGGTTCTGGGGGTTCCACTGTGGGGCCGGATGACCCAGGAAGGGCCCACATGGACCAAGGGGTGGGGCTACAGGCTGCATTGGCTGGACACACCATTCCCCAAGGCACATGTGGTTTAAATCTGGAGATAAGGTCTTATCTCTAAATTTAAAGGGTTTAATCTAGAGATAAGATGTTATCTCCAAGTTTAAAGGGATTTCTCCCATGTGGCCGGCCCTAGGAGGGTTTTGGACGCCCTCCCCTATCCCCTAGCCTATATATAGAGGGGGAGGCGCATGGGGGAAGCCACCCCTTCACCCTTTCCCATTGCCTCTCCCAACTCATCCCATGTTTCTCCGGTACACGTTTGGCGAAGCCCTGCCGGAATTCCGCTGCCACCACCACCACCACACCATCGTGCTGGTTACAATTAGATCGGATTGGATCGTGAAGAGTATGACTACATCAAACGCGTTACATACGCTAACGCTTTCGGTCTACAAGGGTACATAGACACACTCCCCTCTCGTTGTCTTGCATCTCCTAGATTAGATCTTGTGTGTTCGTAGGATTTTTTTTGATTTTCATGCTTCGTTCCCTGTCAGGATGACCCCGCTAGCGGACTGCATCACCCACCCCGACCAGTCGCCATTCATCCAGGGCCGGTATATTCTGGATGGGGTCCTAGTCTTTCATGAAGTCCTCCATGAGGTTCACTCCAAGCACTTCAAGGCGGTCTTTGTAAAGATTGACTTCCATAAGGCCTATGACACGGTTACTTGGCCATTCCTCTGGGAAGTTTTACTCCGGAAAGGCTTCGATGATCGCTGGGTCACCCGTGTCATGCAGATGGTGTCCTCTGGGCGGACCGCAGTTAACATCAATGGGGAGATCGGCCCCTACTTCCCCACCCTCTATGGGGTCAGACAGGGTGACCCCTTCTTCCCCTTTTTGTTTAACATGGTGGTTGATGCCCTTGCAGCCATGCTCAATAAGGCTAAAGCAGTGGGCCATATACGGGGCATAGTACCGCACCTTATGGGGGGAATGGGGTCTCCCTCCTATAATATGCTCACGACACCATCGTCATGGTGGAATCCTCCGCTGTCGATATCATGAACCTGAAATTCCTCGTGCTCTGCTTTCAGCAAATGTCTGGCCTCAACATTAACTTCGACAAGAGTGAGGTAATGGTGTTGGGCTACTCCCCCAATGAGCGACAGAGCATTGCTAACCTTCTTAATTCTCAGTTGGGTTCCTTCCCGACGACGTACCTGGGGATACCCATTAGTGACTCTCGGCTGACCGTGGCGGATCTGCAGCCAACCGTTAATAAGCTCCAACACCGTATTGAGCCATGACAGGGCAGGTGGCTCTTTAAGGCTGCACAGACAATCCTCATCAACTCCTCCTTGTCCAACCTACTTCTATTTCATCATGAACTTATACAGCTTGCCCGAGATGCTCCACCATGAGATCGCCAAGGTCCATGCGAGATTCTTCTGGGCTGGAGAGGGCAATAAGCAGAAGTACCATATGGTCTGTTGGCCCAACATCTGCAAACCACGTGACCAGGGAGGGCTAGGCATCATGTCCTCCAAGTGCACGAACATTGCCCTGCTGACCCGCTGGCTATGGAGGATTGTAAATGGGGGAGGGCAACCCATGGCTCGACATCATTTGGAATAAATACCTACGAGGCCAGCCGCTCACATTTTGTTAGTGGTCTGGCGGCTCTCAGTTTTGGCAATCCATCATACAATTTCTCCCGGTCCTTTGCATCGGGACCTCCATCGCGGTTGGATCCGGAGCATCCACCCTGTTCTGGTTCGACCGGTGAGCTGGGAATCTCCCGTTCGTCGCCTGCTTCCACGACTTGTTTTCCATCATGGTGGAGCCTAGGATCTCCGTCGAGATGGCCCTTATTGAATTAGGGCGCCTGGCCTTCTAGAGGCCTTTTAGGCCTCCGGACCTCACCGCCTCGCATGAACTCCTTGAGTGCATCGCCCTTCATGAGCCAGATGTGGATCAGATGAGCGACTGCATTTCTTGGTGTCTAGAACCATCGGGTAGCTTCTCCACCAAATCCCTATACCAAGCCATCGCTTCCACGCCTACACCTGAGCCTCTTGTGCTAATATGGTCAATCCGACTACCTCTGAAGATTTGGATCTTCCTGTGGTAGTGGATCCGCGGACAGGTGCCTTCCGGTGTGGAGGTTCTCAAGTGCAATGGCCTGGGAGACGAGATTTGCCCCCTCTGTGCGACCAAGGAGGAACCCAATCACATCTTATTTTCTTGTGCGTCTGCTCAATTCTTGTGGAGTTGCCTCCATGAAGTGGTGGGTGGGAGTTGGTGTCACAACAACTTCCTCGACTTCTTTGACGAACTGCAGGCCTCACCGCATTCTGTCTGCCACATTAGGTGGCTGACTATTGGGGTAGTAGCCTGAACGCTTTGGACAGTCCGAAATAAGCTTGTGATCCAGCATGAGTCTCTTCGACGTGCTACTGACGCGGTGTTCAAAATGTGTGGATATTTGCAGCTTTGGCAGTCGCTTAGCCGCCCTCGGGACCGAGACGCCATCAACATTATCATTGCTGACCTAGGCGCGATGTCTCTTGATACGTCCATTTTTCATCATGTTTTCCTACTGTTATTTATACTATTTTTGGTCATTATTTCACTTTATGATGCAATTCTAATGCCTTTTCTCTCTTAATTTGCAAGATTTATATGGAGGGGGAGATTACCGGCAGCTGGAATTCTGGACCTAAAAAAGCTATAGCAGAGATACCTATTCTATAGAGTTCCAAATCTCCTGAAACTTTGCGGAGAATTTTTATTGAATATATAAAAAATACTGGAGCAAAGAAATACCAGAGGGGGGCCACCAGCTGCCCACAAGGCAACACGGCGTAGCCACCCGCCAGGCGCGCCCTAATGCCTTGTGGGGCCCACAGCTTGTCTCCGGTGCCCATCTTATGCTATATGAAGGGTTTTGACCTAGAAAAAACAAGAGGACTTTCGGGACGAAGCGCCACCGTCTTGAGGCGGAACCTGGGCAGGAGAACTTTTGCTCTCCGACGGAGTGATTCCGTCGGGGATACTTCCCCCGAGAGGGGGAAATCGAAGCCATCGACATCACAAACGATCCTCACATCATGGGAGGACGAATCTTCATCAACAAATTCATCACCACCATCTCATATCAAACCCTAGCTCATCTCTTGTATTCAATCTTTGTCCCAAAACCTCAGATTGGTACCTGTGGGTTGCTATTAGTTAGTGTTGATTACACCTTGTATTTGATGCTAGTTGGTTTATTTGGTGGAAGATTATATGTTCTGATCCTTAAGCATATTCAATACACCTCTGATCTTGAACATGAATATGGTTTTTGAGTAGTTACTTTTGTTTTTGAGGACATGGGAGAAGTCTTGTTATAAGTAATCATGTGAAGTTGGTATTCGTTCAATATTTTGATGATATGTATGTTGTTGCTTCCTTTAGTGGTGTCATGTGAACATCGACTACATGACACTTCACCATACTTGGGCCTAAGGGAATCCATTGTGGAGTAATAAGTAGATGATGGGTTGCTAGAGTGACAGAAGTTTAAACCCTAGTTTATGTGTTATTTCGTAAGGGGCTGATTTGGATCCATATGTTTCATGCTATGGTTAGATTTATCTTAATTCTTCTTTCGTAGTTGCGGATGCTTGCGAGAGGGGGTAATCATAAGAGGGTTGCTTGTTCAAGTAAGAACAACACCCAAGCACCGGTCCACCCACATATCAAATTATCAAAGTAACAAACGTGAATCAACTAAACATGATGAACGTTACTAGACAGCAAATCCCATGTGTCCTCGAGAACACTTTGCTTTATATAAGAGAACTTTCCGGCTTGTACTTTGCTATAAAAAGGATTGGTCCACCTTGGTGCACCTTTTTTTATTATTTCTATTTGTCACTTGTTACGAGTTATCTTGCTACAAAACTATCTGTTACCGCTACTTTCAGTACTTGCAGAGAATACCTTGCTGAAAACCGTTTGTCATTTCCTTCTGCTCCTCGTTGGGTTCATCACTCTTACCTATTGAAAGGATTACAATTGATCCCCTATACTTGTGGGTCATCAAGACTCATTTTTGGCGCCGTTGCCGGGGAGTGAAGCGGCTTTGGTAAGGAAACATTTATATTATCTGCTAAAATTTCTGTTACTTGTTACTATGGAAAATAATCCTTTGAGGGGTTTGTTCGGGGTATCTTCACCTCGACCGGAAGCAATAAGAGTCGCTCCTTAACCTACTGAACCTACTAAAATTATATATTATGAGATTCCTTCGGGTATGTTAGAGAAACTGCTAGTTAATCGTTATGCAGGAGATGGAACGGTACATCCTGATATTCACTTAAACTATGTGGATGAAATTTGTGGATTGTTTAAGCTTGCTGGTTTATCCGAGGATGGAGTTAAGAACAAGGTATTCCCTTTATCTTTGGAGGGAAAGTCATTGACATGGTATAAGTTATTGGATGATATTGGAAACATGGGATTGGAACCGGCTGAAATTAGAATTTCATCAGAAGTTTTATCATGTATGCATCTGGTTCATTGTGATCAAAATTATATATATAATTTTTGGCCTTGTGAAGGAGAAAGTATCGCTCAAGCTTGGGGGAGACTTAAATACATGATGTAGACATGCCCCAATCATGAGCTCTCAAGAGAAATTATTATACAAAAAATTTATGCTCGGCTTTCTCATAGTGATCAATCCATGCTCTATTCTTCTTCTACTGGTTCCTTTATGAAGAAAACTATTGAATTCAAATGGGGTCTTCTGCAAAGAATTAAACACAACTCTGAAGATTGGAAACTTGACAAAGGTAAAGAATCAGGTATAAAACTTGAGTTTGATTGTGTTAAATCTTTTATAGAAACTGATGCTTTTCATAAGTATAGTTGAAAGTGCAACTAATCCCCGGGTGGTTTTGGTAATTCATAACAACATATATCTCATTGAACTAATGTCCATTCAATTTAAGTATTTGAGGATGTTCAATGATTGGCATGGCAAGGATTAGTGATCGTGGACCCCTCAAAATGCTAAGGAAATGGATTGGCAAAAAGCTCAAGACTCTTCATTTTTTGGTTAAGTGATCCAAGATCACATTGAGTCCATAGGAAAGCCAATACTATTAAAAGGGGATGAGGTGTTGCTTAATGATCTACTTGCTCAAAGTGCTTAGTGATATTGCTCCAAAACCCCCAGCCACTTTTTCTATCCAATATGTCCAAACCCTACTTTCCAACTCGGCGCCACCGAAAATCTCTATCCGGAGCCATCGAGTTCATCTGGACTTAGCACTGCCAAACCCTAGCAAATTGGATCCACCAATATGGATCTCGGTCCCACCGAAATGGCCTTGCCAGCTCTTTGTTACTTATTTCATCACTTCGGTCTCACCGAGTTGATGCAATCAATACCACCGAGATGGCTTGCCAACTCTCTATTGCCTTATTGCTTCACTTTGGTCCCATCAAGTTGATGTAATCGGTGCCACCGAGATGAGGTTTTCCCTAAGCCATTGCACATCGGTCCCTCTGAGTTGTTCCCGTCGGTCCCATCGAGATTCCTAATGTTCATATTTTTATACAGGTCGGTGCCACCGAGATTTCTGATTGGTGCCACCGAGTTGGGTCAAAAGTGTGTAACGGTTGGATTTTCTGTGGAGGCTATATATACCCCTCCACCCCCTTCTTCTCTAGAGAGAGAACCATCAGAACGTGCCTAAACTTCCACCATTTATTTTCTGAGAGAGAACCACCTACTCATGTCTTGAGATCAAGAGATTCCATTCCTACCATTTGAACCTTGATTTCTAGCCTTCCCCAAGTTGCTTTCCACTCAAATCCTTCTTCCACCATAGCCAAATCTGTGAGAGAGAGCTGAGTGTTGGGGAGACTATCATTTGAAGCACAGGAGCAAGGAGTTCATCATCAACACACCGTCTATTACCTTTTGAAGAGTGGTGTCTCCTAGAATGGTTAGGTGTCGCTTGGTAGCCTCCAACGTGATGTGGAGTTGAACCAAGAAGTTTGTAAGGGCAAGGAGATCGCCTACTTCGTGAAGATCTACCCGAGTGAGGAAAGTCCTTTGTGGGTGATGGCCATGGTGGGATAGACAAGGTTGCTTCTTTGTGGACCCTTCATGGGTGGATCCCTCCATGGACTCGCGCAGCCGTTACCCTTCGTGGATTGAAGTCTCCATCAACATGGATGTACGATAGCACCACCTATCGGAACCACGCCAAAAATCTTCGTGTCCCCATTGTGTTTGTCTTCTCGAAACCCTTCCCTTTACCTTCATGTGCAATGTTTTACATTCCGCTGCTATACTCTTAGAATTGCATGTGTTGGTTGATTGCTTGACTTGTCATAATTGCGAAAATCTGCCCACAACTAAAATTGGGAAAAGGTTAGGTTTTATTTGGTCAAGTAGTCTAATCACCCCCCCTCTAGAGATACTTTCGATTCTACAAGTGGTATCAGAGCTTTGGTCTCCGTTAGCCTTGATTTCGATTGCTTTGGTGATCATAGCCTTGGTTTTACAACCTAGGAGAGTATGGCGTCTAGTGAGGGTAACTATCACCGTAGAGGTCCTTGTTTTGATGGTACAAATTTTGCTAGTTGGAAGCATAAGATGAAAATGCATATTCTTGGTCATAACCCCGCCGTTTGGGCTATTGTTCGTATTGGCTTGCAAGGTGAATTCTTTGAGGACGGTAGAGAACCGGACCGTGAAGCGACCGCAGAAGAATTGAAGATGTTGCAATACAATGCTCATGCTTGTGATATTCTCTTCAATGGATTGTGCCCCGAGGAATTCAACAAAATCAGCCACCTTGAGAACACAAAGGAAATTTGGGATACTTTGGTTGATATGCATGAAGGTACCGAGTCTGTCAAGGAAACCAAGTTGGATGTGCTTCAAATTCAACTTGATAAGTTCAAGATGAAAGATGGTGAAGGAGTCACTAAAATGTACTCGAGGCTTGCTCTCATCACATATGAGATTGCCGGCTTAGGAAGTGAAGAGATGACCAACAAATTGATCATCAAGAAGATTGTTAGAGCCTTGGATGGTAAATATGATACAGTGTGCACATTGATCCAAATGATGCCCAATTACAAAGGTCTCAAGCCCACGGAAGTCATTAGTAGAATTGTTGCTCATGAGATGTCACTCAAGGATAAGGAAGAGCTCCACAACAAGTCAAGTGGTGCATACAAAGCTTCAAGTGATGCTCCTACAACATCAAGTGACAAGCTAGTCTCTAATGAGGAAATAAGTCTAATGGTGAAGAACTTCACCAAATTCTACAAGAGTAGAGGCAAAGATAGAAGCTCCAAGTCAAGGTCCTACAATCAGAAAAGATCTTCTAGTCGTGACTGAAATTGCTACAATTGTGGAAGACCCGGACACTACTCCAATGAGTGTACGGCTCCCTACAAGAAAAGAGAAGACTCGCCAAAAAGGAGAAGTAGAAGAGATGAATCACCTCAAAGAGAGAGAAGGAGTAGAGATGATCGTTGTGAATGAAGACCCTCTCGAAGAAGCAAGGGTTTAGAAAGGAAGGACAAATCATCAAAAAGCTACACAAGACAAAGACATCAAACTCATGTTGGTGAATGGGTTTCCGGTTTTGACTCCGACAACTACTCCGAGAGAAGCTATCACTCCGACTCCGAATATACTCAAGATGAAGGTGTTGCTGGACTTGCTCTAGTATCATCCAACTCCCATGACATATTTGATTCACCAAATGAAGGAATTGGAAGATGTTTCATGGCTAAAGGCCCCAAGGTATCACACCCCGAGTATCTTGATTTTAATAGTGATGAAGATGACTTGCTAGGTGATGATGATTTACTTGTTGACAAAACTAGTGATGTGAGCTATAATGAACTTGCTAGTAATCATGCTAATCAAGATGAAAGAATTGACAATGATAAGAAGGAGATTGAGCGTCTAAGTAAAGAACTAAACACTCTTAAGTTAGCTCATGAAACAACTCAAGAGGATCATAGATAGCTCCTAAAAACTCATGAGAAGCTACGCTTCGAGAAGCTAAATTTAGAGCAAGAGCACGAGTTTCTAAAAGCTATCAATGATGATCTTCAAAAGAAGAGTTCTTCTTACATTGCCAAACATCTCCTCTTGTCTACTTACATGCCACAAGTAAAATCTAGTAACAAGAGCAAGAAAGATTCTTCTTCTAGTAGTAACAATAACCATGCTAAATCCAATGTTATTGCTTATACTAATTCTCTTGATTCCACTAATGATTCTCTTAGCCAAGTTACACTTGAGTAAGAAAATAGCTTATTGAAGGGAATTATAGAGAAAGGTGTTTACAAGAGTCTTGCCGGGAGTAAGCAATTTGAGGAAATTATGCGCAAGTAAGGAAGACACCGGAAGAATCAAGGTGTTGGTTTTGAACAAAATTTCAATGCCAATGGACTTGAATGGGAAGAAGATCAATACCCCAAGACGAAGTTTGTTCCTCAACAAGAGAAGTATGATCCCATTTCTTTTGAGGGAACACAAGATCAAGATGATCTTCCACCATAAGACCACAAGCTAAAGGGCCAGGACAAGCTTCAAGAGGAGACTGACACATTTGAGGAAGCACCTAAAGCCATGGTCAAGTGGGTACCCAAGACTTCATCCAGCTCTACTTCATAAAGTTCGACTACAACTCCAAGGATTACCATCAAGTTGATCTGGGTCCCAAAGAACAAGAACTAGAGTGTTCTTGAGGGTGACTTCGCCAACATACTTCACTCATATCCATTTTGGCAAGAACTTGTGCAATCAACTTTCACATCTTGCACTAGTTCATGGAGTCACAGCCCTCTTGTTGGTAAGACAAGGGACAAGGTAACTCAATGCATTCATGGACATCATCATATGTGAAATTCACTCTATGTCTATTGATATCCTTGTATGTTCCTTGTGGGACTAACCCGTGTAGGTATTGAAAGTGCAAAACTCCAAAGGATTGCTCCGAACTCTTGATGGACTACATCAACATTGAGCATCCACATCTTCACTATCTACATGAAGTCATCATCGACAAAACCCAAGGTTAGTTCATACCTCTTTGGGGGGATATCACATCTAGGGGGAGCTTTGCTCTAAAAATTGAGCTAAAGCAAATCTAATGGTGTGGACACATTAATGGTTTATGTAAAAGTGGTAACCCCACTTGTGCTTAAATGATGAGTATGACCTATGATCAAATGTTCTCATTTGACTCCTAAGTCAATATACTCATATATAGATGACCTAGTCATCGCCAATTGCTTGATAGATGCTAGAATTGGTTGTGCATGTTCGACACATATTTTATTTGCTATTTTATTATGTGAGCATGTTGGTTTGCATGTTTTCCTCATCCGGGGGCATCCATTTGCTGTTTTGATTGTCTTGGTTTTTCTGGCCAAGTGGATGTACAAGAATGCCTAAGAACCTTCTCTAGCTATCTATGCTTTCTTATCTCAAATTCTATTCTTGCTACATCACAAAAATTGAACAAGTTGTTTTCGGACCCTCCGGGTGAGGCGCACTCGGAGCCACCGATCTGAAAGGGCTGAACTCCAAAACCTTCAAATTTGTTTCGGTGTGACCAATTCACTACTATTGGGACTCACCAAAACAGTTTGATTGAACTGAATTTTCAATCTCGGTGCTACCGATTAGACCAAATCGGAGTCACCGATATGTTGTAACTGCTCGCAGTTACACGTCTCAGTGCCACCGATTTGTTCCATTCAGTGCCACCGACAACAGCAGGGTATATATATCCCGCAGGTTCCGTACGGTTGAAACTTCTCAAATGTTTTGCTCCCGCACCCCATCTGCTGTCGTCGCCCTCGTCTCTGGACTTTGACGTTGCATCCAGCGCGCCCTCATCGTTGGACTCCACCGCCATCAACATAATTCGTTCCCGCCATTCCGCCGTAGGGGATTTGCACAGTTAGAGTAAAAATCCCATCCCCTTGTGCATCTACTTTTCTGATTCAATGCACTAGATTTTTTCCATGAATCTTGCCACGTTTGAAACACTCTTACCCAATAGATAAATTCCGTAGATTAGTCTCGAGCAAAAAATTTAGGTTTTGGTTTCCGCTGAAAGCATCTCGGACCGACCAAATTGAAATTTTCGGAGTCACCGATTTGGCTCTGGCCATTGCAATAGTACGTCTCGGTGCCACCGAGAAGTACAAATCGGTGAGACCGAAAGTAATGTTTCAGTGAAACCCTAGCATCTCGAAGACACCGAATCACATCTCGGTCTGACCGAAATGGTGTGTTTTGGTTCTGTTGAGTGCTTCGGTATCACCGATATTATCAACGCGGTGGATCCGAAATGCATTCTGTGAAAACTTAAAACTAAGATTTGAACTCAAATTTTCAAAAATTCTCTGCATTTTGTGTTGACTCATCTACTCTGCCCATACCTATCTATTCACAGGGTCTGCTTGCAAGATGTCAAGTGCTAGTGACAGCCAGAATGTGTCAGAACGGCATGACGATCTTAGTGAAGGATCCAGTCTTGAGGGCAGTTACTATGAGGGAGAGAGAAGCTCTCCAGATCTTCCAAAGACTGCCACCAAAACCAGGAAGAAGAGAACCTCAGATGATGAGGATGAGGATTTTGTGGCCACATCTAAGAAGAAGAAAGTGGTGCTTGCAAAGGAATATAGCACAACAGCTAGTTCTAGGCCTGCTGGCATTGCCAAGGATAGAACTGCAGTGAGGAAAGTTCCTCTCTCTGAGTTAGACAAGGCCACGGCTCCAAAAGAAACCATGGAAATCACACTTGAGGAGCAAGTGATACAAAGATAGTTGCTATAGGAAAGAGGAATAAAAGAGCTAGGAAGACTACTGCGTATGTCATTGGTAAACCCTCCATGGTTGCTAGTGATGAGGAGGAGGAGGAACCAACAGCTGATGCACCTCGAGCAAATACTCAGAAGCTCATGTCTGATGCTATGAAGTCTGCTACACCCTCCAAGTCTAAGTCAAAGCCCAAAGCTCCAATTCCGAAGAGATCAACAAGAAATATTTCTGCTAGTGAGAAGAACAAGGCCCCAGTGCGTGAGGTGAGATTGATACTGAGCCACTAGTTCTCAGGAAGTTGAGACCCAAGATCCCAGATCATGCACTACAAAAAAAAACCACTTCCGTGATGATACGTGTTTGTCACAGTAGGTCACGTTTTCTGTCACGCATGTACATCCATGACGATTTCATGACAAAAACAAGATAGTCATACCTGTGCTGTCGTAGAAGTGTTCCATGACAATACCAAAATTATCATCACAGAAGTGTCCACTTCCATGACGATAAATGGCACGCCATGGAAGTCCTTTCATCAAGGGTAACCGACACGTGGCATCCACCGTAACGGGTCACCGTTAAGCTATCGGGTTCCGGTTTGGATCCGATAACCCGTTAACAGCCCGGACCAATGGGGATTTTCCATGTGTAAAATTCTGATTCACCGGAGTATCCACGTGTCTGCTCAGCGTTGGGACAGATGTCGTCCACTCATTGGACGGGAGGCACCTATGATACGTCGACACGTGGCATGGCCCAACGGAAAGCCTGTTAATGGCATGTTCGCATATAGCCCATTTACAACCCGCTAACTCACGGCCCATGACGGCCTATCCGAATTAGGCCCAGTACCGGCATCTGGGCCGTCCAATATGATTCTATCCCGTTGTAACTTCCGGCCCATGTATGGCCCATGACGTCTTTCGACCCATATGAGGCCCTATGTAACTCTTGGCACATTAATGGCCCGTGGTGACACTGGCCCATAATGAACAGTGTATCGCTTTATAACCATTAACGACCCATTATTCCATTGGGCCCTTTCCAGCCCGTGTGATCTTTTGGCCTTCTAAGGGCCCATTTATTCTTGGTCTCATTTCCAGCATTCGATTACTTCTGGTCCGTTACTGGCCTGTTCCGCTTGTGGGCCAAATTCAGCCCGTGGTTACAGTCGGCCCATTTGTGGCCCGTTAATCCATTGGGCTGTTTTCTTAGCATCATCAAATACAGACCGTTTAAGCCCGTTATACATATCGGCTATTAATGGCCTGTTATGATCGGGCCATAAACAGACAATTTCCACTCTAGCCCATTTACGGCCCATATTGCGGTCCTTTATTGGTCCATGAATAGCACGGCCCGCACAAGTAAGGTGGACATGATTAAACTACCAAGTCTTCTATTGCCAAGTAGTAAGTACATAATAAAAGCATCAAGGCCCATTGATCCTACGACCCGTAGGAGGCCCATTGATTCTAACGCCCACACAAGGCCCATTGATCCTATGACCCGTAGGAGGCCCATGGTCACTATATAACGGTCCGTGGTTATTACGGCCTAGTTAAAAAAAATATTTTATTGTTGCCACTATCAAACCGCGGAAAAAGAACTGCAGTGACTACAACCAAACAAATAAACAAGACAATAAGGAAATAAATAAGCAAGCAACTTACACTAGGCTATTACGGCTATTACACATATTACATCCACTGGGCATCAAAGTTCGCCACCAGTGCAAATATAGGGAACAAAGCAGCATATTACATACACTAGGCGTCTAAATTGGCCACCAGTGCAAATAAACGAGCGGCAGCAAAACAAGTCCATAACTGAAACAACTTCACAAGAGCTCAAGAAACGTTATCCTGGGCCATGCTGGCAATAAGCTTATCAAGCTTATTAGCTTTCTCTTGTTTGGCGCTAAAATCCTCCAACGCTTGTTGTTGCACTAGAAAGTATGCATCTGAATTCTCCAGGGACTTCCTTAGTCCTTTGGCTTCTTGTCGCAGCACAACTGATCGATGTCTTTCATCTTGTAGTTGAGACTCAAGAAACTGAACTGATTGAGACAGTGAGTTCGAAGAACTTGTGCCAGAGGTAGTGGCCAGTAACTCGAACACTACATCAAGACAGGACTTTGGGGTTGTCTCACTGTCTTCAAGATAGTTTTCCTTTGCTGTATTATCAGCTATGTTGGAGACCAACAAGGATGTCTCACTATCCTAAACCTTATCTGCATTACTTCCTTTACCATTGCTTAATAAGGTACTTTTCCCAAATATTCTGTGAGCATTCTAAAAGAAGAAACAAGCAGACACATAACAGGTTTAACATGTAGTATATGAAACTCATTTCGGTGAACCAGTTCAGTTGTAAGGTGGACATGATTAAGCTACCAAGTCTTCTATTGCCAAGTAGTAAGTACATAATAAAAGCATCAAACAAACATATATCTATGTCCTATGGTCACTAAATTATCTTGCCAAATCAAAATAGAGACACGGTTCAAATCATATTAGTTCAAGACAAAGCAGCATTGAAAGAATACAAGTGTGGGAAACTACACGGCACAAGAAGATTTCAGATGGGTAACACAGGTATACATGTACAACAACACTATTGGCTCTGTTATGATGCTAGTAATGTGCATGATATGAGAAGTCAATTGTATACACAATTGAAATTGAAATCAACAGAGCAATTTAGAAGAGCAAACCTGTTAAAGAAACATGTTTAAACATACTTGTTGTGCCATTGGAGTTTCGATTGGATCCTTCAATTTAAAAATAAGTTTGTATGAGTAAATACAGTGATACAAGAGCAAAGCAATATGCACCATAACAATGGAATCTTAAATGAGAACAGTTCTTCTTCAGGTTTAAGCACTTCTTCTACACGAACAGAGTACAGTAAGACGTAGGCATATAGTACTTCAAAATAAAAAATGAGCTCATAGACCTTACCACATTCTTGGTTCGGGACCAGTACAGAACAAGGCGTTCCCAGTCATCGTGCCGTAAATGTGTCTCAGGAGAAAGTAAGGGAATTTGATGAGTTTCTTTGCCAGTGAAGTACATTTTCTTTAGGTAATTCTGATACTGCCACCAAGCATTCTTGAAGATAGCAGAGGTATTATCACAGGTTACCTCATCCCGAGTTTCCAAATCGGTCCTTCTCTATAGAGAAAAATGGGAACATTTGCTGTATTATAACCAGCATGGAGGTAGAATGTATGGGACAAAGCAAAGTATTTGCCATGAATAACATTACTTACACATAACTCCTGGACGAACACTTGCAACTGGCTTTTTCCTTCATCTTCATTATAATATTTCCATGATGGGAAGATATGCACATAGGATTTAACAACATCAAATGTGATAGATGCTAAACTACGAATGGCTGGTTGTGCTTCGTCCACAGGAATAGGTGTACTAACTGGTGGAGTTGGGGTTCGCCGTGGTAGTACTGGCGCTTTGGGCACTGGAGCTGCCATACTAACTGCTCTTGTTTGGGAGCTCTGTGCTGGAGATGGTGCTGTGTCAACTGGAACTCAGTTACTATCTGATGTGGTTGGGGTTAGATTGGGTGAAGCTGGTTCTCTGTCCATCAGAGTAGGGGTACAATCAGCGAGAATCTAGGTTATGTGTGGTAGGGCTGGTTCTCGTGCATGTACAACCGGGGTGCTATCTCCACCAAGAGGTAGCACTGTTTTATTTGAAGACAGTGTTTTTACTCCGCTAGATACTACCATCACCCCCTCCAATTCAAATGGCTGATAAACAAGAAAAGTAGTTGAATGTACAGACCTTGTACGAGAGACAGATGCAATAGATAGTGTGGAAAAAAGAGAGCATGAAATAGTTCACATGTATATTATTTAACTAAAAAGGATAGCATGACATAATTTTACATATATGATGTCTATCTAAACTAGATAGCATAGCATGACATAATTCAAAGATATGATGACTAACCAAACAGGATGGCATGAGATAATTATATGATGTCTTTAGTAAACAGGTTGTCATGACATAATTCACATACATGTTATCTAAGTAATCAGGATCGCATGATATAATTCACACGTGTGATTTATATACTAAGCAGAGGGCATTCACATATATGATGTCTGAACTAAGAACATGGTGTTGAATATTGTGTATATGATGTCTAAACTATGCAATGCAACACACCATATGCATGATATGAGAAGTATAACCGTGCCAAGTTAGAGCATACTGTTGGGAAATGTTGCATGGAAAACAAAAAAAATTCTACGCACACGCAAGATCTATCAAGGAGATGCATAGCAATGAGAGGGGAGAGTGTGTCTACGTACCCTCGTAGACCGTAAGCGGAAGCGTTTGTTAATGCGGTTGATGTAGTCGAACTTCTTCGCGCTTCAACCGATCGAGTACCGAACGTACGACACCTCCGCGTTCAGCACACGTTTAGCTCGATGACGTCCTCCACCTTCTTGATCCAGCAAGACAGCAAGGTAGTGGATGAGTTCCGGCAGCACGACAGCGTGGTGACGGTGATGGTGAAGCTATCTCCGCAGGGCTTCGCCTAAGCACTATGAAAATATGACCGAGGGTGTAAACAGTGGAGGGGGCGCCGCACACGGCTAAGCAATTGTTCTGGGTGTGCTAGGCGCCCCCCTCCCACATATATATAGGTGGGAGGGAGAGGGGAGAGGCCAAGGGGTGCCCCAAGTAGGTCTGAATCCTACTTGGGCTCCTGCCCTTGGCCGCGCCCCCCCTGCCATATTTGTCGGAGGGGGGAAGGAAAGGGGGAAGAGGGAAGGAAGGGGGAGGCCGAATCTCCCCTTCCTTTCCCCACTTGGGCAGCTGCCATGGGGGGGGGGTGTGCTAGCCCCTTGTGGGCTGGTGTGCTCCCCTCTTTTGGCCCAATAGGCCCACTATCCTCCCGGGGGTGTCCCGTACCCCCTCCGGTACTCCGATGACTATCCGGTACACTCCAAAACACTTCTGGTGTCCAAATACTATCGTCCTATATATCAATCTTTACCTCTCAACCATTTCGAGACTCCTCGTCATGTCCGTGATCTCATCCGAGACTCTGAACAACATTCGGTCACCAAATCATATAATTCATATAACACTATATCGTCAACGAACGTTAAGCATGCGGACCCTACGGGTTCGAGAACTATGTAGACATGACCGAGACACCTATCCAGTCAATAACCAATAGCGGAACCTGGATGCCCATATTGGCTCCTACATATTCTATGAAGATCTTTATCGGTCGAACCTTATGACAACATACATAATTCCCTTTGTCCATTGGTATGT
Source organism: Thinopyrum elongatum (assembly GCA_011799875.1). Taxonomy (NCBI): domain Eukaryota; kingdom Viridiplantae; phylum Streptophyta; class Magnoliopsida; order Poales; family Poaceae; genus Thinopyrum; species Thinopyrum elongatum. The sequence continues at coordinate 372,283,878 of CM022299.1, read as the reverse complement.
TACTTGCCCGAGATTCGATCGTCGGTATCTTCATACCTAGTTCAATCTCATTACCAGCAAGTCTCTTTACTCTTACTGTAATACATCACCTTGTAACTAACTCCTTAGTCATTTGCTTGCAAGCTTATGATGTGTATTACCGAGAGGGCCCAGAGATACCTCTCCGATACTCGGAGTGACAAATCCTAATCTCGATCTATGCCAATGAAGGAAATATGCCCTAGAGGCAATAATAAAGTTGTTATTTATATTTCCTTATATCATGATAAATGTTTATTATTCATGCTAGAATTGTATTAACTGGAAACTTAGTACATGTGTGAATACATAGACAAACAGAGTGTCCCTAGTATGCCTCTACTTGACTAGCTTATTTATCAAAGATGGTTATGTTTCCTGACCATAGACATGTGTTGTCATTTGATGAATAGGATCACATCATTAGAGAATGATGTGATGGACGAGACCCATCCGTTAGCTTAGCATAATGATCGTTAAGTTTTATTGCTATTGCTTTCTTCATGACTTATACATATTCCTCTGACTATGAGATTATGCAACTCCCGAATACCAGAGGAACACTTTGTGTGCTATCAAACGTCACAACGTAACTGGGTGATTATAAAGATGCTCTACAGGTGTCTCCGAAGGTGTTTGTTGGGTTGGCATAGATCAAGATTAGGATTTGTCACTCCTAGTATCGGAGAGGTATCTCTGGGCCCTCTCGGTAATGCACATCATATGAAGCCTTGCAAGCAATGTGACTAATGAGTTAGTTACGGGATGATGCATTACGGAACGAGTAAAGAGACTTGCCAGTAACGAGATGGAACTAGGTATGATGATACCGACGATCGAATCTTGGGCAAGTAACATACCGATGACAAAGGGAATAACGTATGTTGTTATGCGGTTTGACCGATAAAGATCTTCGTAGAATATGTAGGAGCCAATATGAGCATCCAGGTTCCACTATTGGTTATTAACTGGAGATGTGTCTCGGTCATGTCTACATAGTTCTCGAACCCGTAGGGTCCGCACGCTTAACGTTCGATGATGATTTGTATTATGAGTTATGTGATTTGATGACCGAAGTTTGTTTAAAGTCCCGGATGAGATCACGGACATGACGAGGAGTCTCGAAATGGGTGAGACATAAAGATTGATATATTGGAAGGTTATGTTCAGACACCAGAATGGTTTCGGATATTTTTCGGAGTACCGGGAGGTTACCGGAACCCCCCGGGAGACTATTGGGCCTTCATGGGCCCTAGTAGAGAGAGGAGGCCGGCGGCCAGGTGGTGGCGAGCGCCCCCCCAAGCCCAAACCGAATTGGACTAGGGGTGGGGGGCGCAGCCCCCCTTTCCTTCTTCTCCTCCACCTCTTTCCCCTTCCCCCCTTCTCCGGAAAGGAAAGGGGAATCCTACTAGGACTAGGAGTCCTAGTAGGACTCCCCCCTTGGCGCGCCCCCTCTAGGACGGTCGCCTCCTCCCCCCTCCTTTATATACGGGGGCGGGGGGCACCCCAAAGACACCAAGATTTCTCTTAGCCGTGTGCGGTGCCCCCCTCCACAGTTTAACACCTCGGTCATATCGTCGTAGTGCTTAGGTGAAGCCCTGCACCGGTAACTTCATCATCATCGTCGCCACGCCGTCGTGCTGACGGAACTCTCCTTCATCCTCAACTGGATCAAGAGCTCGAGGGACGTCATCAAGCTGAACGTGTGCTGAACTCGGAGGTGCCGTACGTTCGGTGCTTGATCGGTTGGATCGCGAAGACGTTCGACTACATCAATCGCGTTAAGCTAACGCTTCCGCTTTCGGTCTATGAGGGTACGTGGACATACTCTCCCCCGCTCGTTGCTATGCATCTCCTAGATAGATCTTTTGTGAGCATAGGAATTTTTTTGAAATTGCACGTTCCCCAACAGCCAACTCAACAAGCACATTCAGAGATACCTGTAGAGCATCTTTATGATCACCCAGTTACGTTGTGACGTTTGATAGCACACAAGGTATTCCTCTGGTATCCGGAGTTGCATAATCTCATAGTCGAAGGAATATGTATTTGACATGAAGAAAGCAATAGCAATAAACTGAACAATCAATATGCTTAGCTAACGGATGGGTCATGTCCATCACATCCTTCTCCTAATGATGTGATCCCATTATCAAATGACAACACATGTCTATGGTTAGGAAACCTTAACCATCTTTGATGAAAAATCATTGTGGTTTTGATGCGTAGGTAAGAACGGTTCTTGCTAGAAGCCCGTAGCAGCCACGTAAAACTTGCAACAACAAAGTAGAGGACGTCTAACTTGTTTTTGCAGGGCATGCTGTGATGTGATATGGTCAAGACATGATGTGATATACGTTATTGTATGAGATGATCATGTTTTGTAAAAGTTATCGGCAACTGGCAGGAGCCTTATGGTTGTCGCTTTATTGTATGAAATGCAATCGCCATGTAATTGCTTTACTTTTTCACTATGCGGTAGCGATAGTCGTAGAAGCAATAGTTGGTGAAACGACAACGACGCTACGATGGAGATCAAGGTGTCAAGCCAGTGATGATGGAGATCATGATGGTGCTTTGGAGATGGAGATCAAAGGCACAAGATGATGATGGCCATATCATGTCACATATTTTGATTGAATGTGATGTTTATCTTTTATGTATCTTATTTTGCTTAGTACGACGGTAGCATTATAAGATGATCCCTCACTAAATTTCAAGGTATAAGTGTTCTCCCTGAGTATGCACCATTGCGACAGTTCGTCATGCCGAGACACCACGTGATGATCGGGTGTGATAAGCTCTACGTTCACATACAACGGGTGCAAGCCAGTTTTGCACGTGCAGAATACTCGGGTTAAACTTGACAAGCCTAGCATATGCAGATATGGCCTCGGAACACTGAGACCGAAAGGTCGAGCGTGAATCATATAGTAGATATGATCAACATAGAGATGTTCACCATTGAAGACTACTCCATCTCACGTGATGATCGGACATGGTTTAGTTGATATGGATCACGTGATCATTTAGATGACTAGAGGGATGTCTATCTAAGTGGGAGTTCTTAAGTAATATGATTAAATGAACTTAATTTATCATGAACTTAGTACCTGATAGTTTTTGCATATCTATGTTGTTGTAGATCAATGGCCCGTGCTACCGTTCCCCTGAATTTTAATGCGTTCCTAGAGAAAGCTAAGTTGAAATATGATGGTAGCAACTACACGGACTGGGTCCGTAACTTGAGGATTATCCTCATTGCTGCACAGAAGAATTATGTCCTTGATGCACCGCTAGGTGAAAGGCCCGCTGCAGGAGCAGATGCTGATGTTATGAACATCTGGCAAGCTCGATCTGATGACTACTCGATAGTTCAGTGTGCCATGCTTTACGGCTTAGAATCGGGACTTCAAAGATGTTTTGAACGTCATGGAGCATATGAGATGTTCCAAGAGTTGAAGTTAATATTTCAAGCAAATGCCTGAGTTGAGAGATATGAAGTCTCCAACAAGTTCTATAGCTGCAAGATGGAGGAGAATAGTTCTGTCAGTGAACATATACTCAGAATGTCTGGGTACCATAACCACTTGACTCAGCTGGGAGTTAATCTTCCTGATGATAGTGTCATTGACAGAGTTCTTCAATCACTACCACCAAGCTATAAAGGCTTCGTGATGAACTATAATATGCAAGGGATGGAAAAGACAATTCCCGAGCTCTTCGCGATGCTAAAGGCTGCGGAGGTAGAAATCAAGAAGGAGCATCAAGTGTTGATGGTTAACAAGACCACTAGTTTCAAGAAAAAGGGTAAAGGGAAGAAGGGGAACTTCAAGAAGAATAGCAAGCAAGTTGCTACTCCCGGGAAGAAGCCCAAGTCTGGACCTAAGCCTGAAACTGTGCTTCTACTGCAAAGGGACTGGTCACTGGAAGTGGAACTGCCCCAAGTATTTGGCGGATAAGAAGGATGGCAAAGTGAAAGGCATATTTGATATACATGTTATTCATGTGTACCTTACTAATGCTCGTAGTAGCACCTGGGTATTTGATACTGGTTCTGTTGCTCATATTTGCAACTCGAAACAGGAGCTACGGATTAAACGAAGATTGGCTAAGGATGAGGTGACGATGCGCGTGGGAAATGGTTCCAAAGTCGATGTGATCACCGTCGGCACGCTACCTCTACATCTACCTTCGGGATTAGTTTTAGACCTGAATAATTGTTATTTGGTGCCAGCGTTGAGCATGAACATTATATCTGGACCTTGTTTGATGCGAGACGGCTATTCATTTAAATCAGAGAATAATGGTTGTTCTAATTATATGAGTAATATCTTTTACGGTCATGCACCCTTGAGGAGTGGTCTATTTTTGTTGAATCTCGACTGTAGTGATACACATATTCATAATATTGAAGCCAAAAGATGCAAAGTTAATAATGATAGTGCAACTTATTTGTGGCACTGCCTTTTAGGTCATATTGGTGTAAAGCGCATGAAGAAACTCCATGCTGATGGGCTTTTGGAATCACTTGATTATGAATCACTTGATACTTGCGAACCATGCCTCATGGGCAAGATGACTAAGACTCCGTTCTCCAGAACAATGGAGTGAGCAACTGACTTATTGGAAATTATACATACTGATGTATGCGGTCCGATGAGTGTTGAGGCTCGCGGCGGGTATCGTTATTTTCTGACCTTCACAGATGATTTGAGCAGATATGGGTATATCTACTTAATGAAACATAAGTCTGAAACATTTGAAAAGTTCAAAGAATTTCAGAGTGAAGTGGAAAATCATCGTAACAAGAAAATAAAGTTTCTATGATCTGATCGTGGAGGTGAATATTTGAGTTATGAGTTTGGTCTTCATTTGAAGCAATGTGGAATAGTTTCGCAACTCACGCCACCTGGAACACCACAGCGTAATGGTGTGTCCGAACATCGTAACCATACTTTATTAGATATGGTGCGATCTATGATGTGTCTTACCGATTTACCACTATCGTTTTGGGGTTATGCATTAGAGACAGCTGCATTCACGTTCAATAGGGCACCATCTAAATCCGTTGAGACGACACCATATGAACTGTGGTTTGGCAAGAAACCTAAGCTGTCATTTCTTAAAGTTTGGGGCTGCGATGCTTATGTGAAAAAGCTTCAACCTGATAAGCTCGAACCCAAATCGGAGAAATGCGTCTTCATAGGATACCCAAAGGAGACTGTTGGGTACACCTTCTATCACAGATCCGAAGGCAAGATATTCGTTGCTAAGAATGGATCCTTTCTAGAGAAGGAGTTTCTCTCGAAAGAAGTGAGTGGGAGGAAAGTAGAACTTGATGAGGTAATTGTACCTTCTCTCAAATTGGAAAGTAGTTCATCACAGAAATCAGTTCCAGTGATGCCTACACCAATCAGTGAGGAAGTTAATGATGATGATCATGAAACTTCGGATCAAGTTACTACCAAACCTCGTAGGTCAACCAGAGTACGTTCCGCACCAGAGTGGTACGGTAATTCTGTTCTGGAAGTCATGTTACTAGACCATGACGAACCTACGAACTATGAGGAAGCGATGATGAGCCCAGATTCCGCGAAATGGCTTGAGGCCATGAAATCTGAGATGGGATGCATGTATGAGAACAAAGTGTGGACTTTGGTTGACTTGCACGATGATCGGCAAGCCATAGAGAATAAATGGATCTTCAAGAAGAAGATTGACGCTGACGGTAATGTTACTGTCTACAAAGCTCGACTTGTTGCGAAAGGTTTTTGACAAGTTCAAGGAGTTGACTATGATGAGACCTTCTCACCCGTAGCGATGCTTAAGTCTGTCCGAATCATGTTAGCAATTGCCGCATTTTATGATTATGAAATTTGGCAAATGGATGTCAAAACTGCATTCCTTAATGGATTTCTTAAAGAAGAGTTGTATATGATGCAACCAAAAGGTTTTGTCGATCCTAAAGGTGCGAACAAAGTGTGCAAGCTCCAGCGATCCATTTATGGACTAGTGCAAGCTTCTAGGAGTTGGAATATAGGCTTTGATGAAGTGATCAAAGCATATGGTTTATACAGACTTTTGGAGAAGCCTGTATTTACAAGAAAGTGAGTGGGAGCTTTATAGCATTTCTGATATTATATGTGGATGACATATTGTTGATTGGAAATGATATAGAATTTCTGGATAGCATAAAAGGATACTTGAATAAGAATTTTTCAATGAAAGACCTCGGTGAAGCTGCGTATATATTGGGCATCAAGATCTATAGGGATAGATCAAGACGCTTAATAGGACTTTCACAAAGCACATACCTTGATAAAGTTTTGAAGAAGTTCAAAATGGATCAGTCAAAGAAAGGGTTCTTGCCTGTGTTGCAAGGTGTGAAGTTGAGTAAGACTCAATGCCCGACCACTGCAGAAGATAGAGAGAAAATGAAAGTCATTCCCTATGCCTCAGCCATAGGTTCTATCATGTATGCAATGCTGTGTACCAGACCTGATGTGTGCCTTGCTATGAGTTTAGCAGGGAGGTACCAAAGTAATCCAGGAGTGGATCACTGGACAGCGGTCAAGAACATCCTGAAATATCTGAAAAGGACTAAGGATATGTTTCTTGTTTATGAAGGTGACAAAGAGCTTGTCGTAAATGGTTACGTCGATGCAAGCTTTGACACTGATCCGGATGACTCTAAGTCACAAACCGGATACGTATTTATATTGAATGGTGGAGCTGTCAGTTGGTGCAGTTCCAAGCAGAGCGTCGTGGCGGGATCTACGTGTGAAGCGGAGTACATAGCTGCTTCGGAAGTAGCAAATGAAGGAGTCTGGATGAAGGAGTTCATATCAGATCTAGGTGTAATACCTAGTGCATCGGGTCGAATGAAAATCTTTTGTGACAATACTGGAGCAATTGCCTTGGCGAAGGAATCTAGATTTCACAAAAGAACCAAACACATCAAGAGACACTTCAATTCCATCCGCGATCAAGTCAAGGAGGGAGACATAGAGATTTGCAAAATACATACGGATCTGAATGTTGCAGACCCGTTGACTAAACCTCTTCCACGAGCAAAACATGATCAGCACCAAGACTCCATGGGTGTTAGAATCATTACTGTGTAATCTAGATTATTGACTCCAGTGCAAGTGGGAGACTGAAGGAAATATGCCCTAGAGGCAATAATAAAGTTGTTATTTATATTTCCTTATATCATGATAAATGCTTATTATTCATGCTAGAGTTGTATTAACCAGAAACTTAGTACATGTGTGAATACATAGACAAACAGAGTGTCCCTAGTATGCCTCTACTTGACTAGCTTATTTATCAAAGATGGTTATGTTTCCTGACCATAGACATGTGTTGTCATTTGATGAATAGGATCACATCATTAGAGAATGATGTGATGGATGAGACCCATCCGTTAGCTTAGCATAATGATCGTTAAGTTTTATTGCTATTGCTTTCTTCATGACTTATACATATTCCTCTGACTATGAGATTATGCAACTCCCGAATACCAGAGGAACACTTTGTGTGCTATCAAACGTCACAACGTAACTGGGTGATTATAAAGATGCTCTACAGGTGTCTCCGAAGGTGTTTGTTGGGTTGGCATAGATCGAGATTAGGATTTGTCACTCCGAGTATCGGAGAGGTATCTCTGGGCCCTCTCGGTAATGCACATCATATGAAGCCTTGCAAGCAATGTGACTAATGAGTTAGTTACGGGATGATGCATTACGGAACGAGTAAAGAGACTTGCCAGTAACAAGATGGAACTAGGTATGATGATACCGACGATCGAATCTCGGGCAAGTAACATACTGATGACAAAGGGAATAACGTATGTTGTTATGCGGTTTGACCGATAAAGATCTTCATAGAATATGTAGGAGCCAATATGAGCATCCAGGTTCCGCTATTGGTTATTGACCGGAGATGTGTCTCGGTCATGTCTACATAGTTCTCGAACCCGTAGGGTCCGCACGCTTAACATTCGATGATGATTTGTATTATGAGTTATGTGATTTGATCAACGAAGTTTGTTCGGAGTCCCGGATGAGATCACGGACATGACGAGGAGTCTCGAAATGGTCGAGACATAAAGATTGATATATTGGAAGGTTATGTTCGGACACTGGAGTGGTTTCGGAAAGGTTCGGATATTTTTCGGAGTACCGGGAGGTTACCGGAACCCCCCGGGGGACTATTGGGCCTTCATGGGCCCTAGTAGAGAGAGGAGGCCGGCGGGCAGGTGGTGGTGCGCGCCCTCCCCCCCAAGCCCAAACCGAATTGGACTAGGGGTGGGGGGCGCAGCCCCTCTTTCCTTCTCGTCCACCTCTTTCCCCTTCCCCCCTTCTCCGGAAAGGAAAGGGGAATCCTACTAGGACTAGGAGTCCTAGTAGGACTCCCCCCTTGGCGCGCCCCCCCTAGGCCGGCCGCCTCCTCCCTCCTCCTTTATATACGGGGGCGGGTGGCACCCCAAAGACACCAAGATTTATCTTAGCCGTGTGCGGTGCCCCCCTCCATAGTTTAACACCTCGGTCATATCGTCGTAGTGCTTAGGTGAAGCCCTGCGCCAGTAACTTCATCATCACCGTCGCCACGCCGTCCTGCTGACGGAACTCTCCCTCATCCTCAACTGGATCAAGAGCTCGAGGGACGTCATCGAGCTGAACATGTGCTGAACTCGGAGGTGCCGTACGTTCGGTGCTTGATCGGTTGGATCGCGAAGACGTTCGACTACATCAACTGCATTAAGCTAATGCTTCCGCTTTTGGTCTACGAGGGTACGTGGACATACTCTCCCCCTCTCGTTGCTATGCATCTCCTAGATAGATCTTGCGTGAGCGTAGGATTTTTTTTAAATTGCACGTTCCCCAATAGCCAACTCAACAAACACATTCGGAGATACCTGTAGAGCATCTTTATGATCACCCAGTTACGTTGTGACGTTTGATAGCACACAAGGTATTCCTCTGGTATCCGGGAGTTGCATAATCTCATAGTCGAAGGAATATGTATTTGACATGAAGAAAGCAATAGCAATAAACTGAACAATCAATATGCTTAGCTAACGGATGGGTCATGTCCATCACATCCTTCTCCTAATGATGTGATCCCGTTATCAAATGACAACACATGTCTATGGTTAGGAAACCTTAACCATCTTTGATCAACAAGCTAGTCTAGTAGAGGCTTACTAGGGACACGGTATTTGTTTATGTATTCACACATGTATTTAAGTTTCCGATCAATACAAATCTAGCATGAATAATAAACCTTTATCATGAATAAGGAAATATAAAATAACAACTTTATTATTGTCTCTAGGGCATATTTCCTTCAGACTCCCACTTGCACTAGAGTCAATAATCTAGATTACATAGTAATGAATCTAACACACATGGAGTCTTGGTGTTGATCATGTTTTGCTCGCGGAAGAGGCTTAGTCAACGGGTCTGCTACATTCAGATCCGTATGTATTTTGCAAATCTCTATGTCTCCATCCTTGACCTTTTCATGAATGGAGTTGAAGCATCTCTTGATGTGTTTGGTTCTCTTGTGAAACCTGGATTCCTTCACCAAGGCAACTGCTCCAGTGTTGTCACAAAAGATTTTCATTGGACCTGATGCACTAGGTATTACACCTAGATCAGATACGAACTCCTTCATCCAGACTCCTTCATGTGCTGCTTTCAAAGCAGCTATGTACTCCGCTTCACACGTAGATCCCACCACGACGCTCTGCTTGGAATTGCACCAACTGACAGCTCCACCATTCAATATAAATACGTACCCGGTTTGTGACTTAGAGTCATCCGGATCAGTGTCGAAGCTAGCATCGACGTAACCATTTACGACGAGCTCTTCGTCACCTCCATAAACAAGAAACATATCCTTGGTCCTTTTCAGGTACTTCAGGATGTTCTTGACTGCTGTCCAATGATCCACTCATGGATTACTTTGGTACCTCCCTACCAGACTTATGGCAAGGCACACATCAGGTCTGGTACACAACATAGCATACATGATAGAACCTATGGCTGAGGCATTGGGAATGACTTTCATTTTCTCTCTATCTTCTGCAGTGGTCGGGCTTTGAGTCTGACTCAACTTCACACCTTGTAACACAGGCAAGAACCCTTTCTTTGACTGATCCATTTTGAACTTCTTCAAAACTTTATCAAGGTATGTGCTTTGTGAAAGTCCTATTAAGCGTCTCGATCTATCTCTATAGATCTTGATGCCCAATATATAAGCAGCTTCACCAAGGTCTATCATTGAAAAATTCTTATTCAAGTATCCTTTTATGCTATCCAGAAATTCTATATCATTTCCAATCAACAATATGTCATCCACATATAATATCAGAAATGCTACAGAGCTCCCACTCAATTTCTTGTAAATACAGGCTTCACCGTAAGTCTGTATAAAACCATATACTTTGATCACCTCATCAAAGCATATATTCCAACTCCGAGATGCTGGCACCAGTCTATAGATGGATCGCTGGAGCTTGCACACTTTGTTAGCACCTTTAGGATCGACAAAACCTTCTGGTTGCATCATATACAACTCTTCTTTAAGAAATCCATTAAGGAATGCAGTTTTGACGTCCATTTGCTAGATTTCATAATTATAAAATGCGGCAATTGCTAACATGATTCGAACAGACTTAAGCATCACTATGGGTGAGAAAGTCTCATCGTAGTCAACTCCTTGAACTTGTCGAAAACCTTTCGCGACAAGTCAAGCTTTGTATACAGTAACATTACCATCAGCGTCAGTCTTCTTCTTGAAGATCCATTTATTCTCAATGGCTTGCCGATCATCAGGCAAGTCCACCAAAGTCCATACTTTGTTCTCATACATGGATCCTATCTCAGATTTCATGGCTTCAAGCCATTTATCGAAATCTGGGCTCATCATAGCTTCTTCATAGTTCGTAGATTCGCCTTGGTCTAATAACATGACTTCCAGAATAGGATTACTGTACCACTCTAGTGCGGATCGTGCTCTGGTTGACCTACGAGGTTCAGTAGTAACTTGATCTAAAGTTTCATGATCGTTATCATTTGCTTCCTCTCTAGTTGGTGTAGGCATCACGGGAACGGTTTTCTGTGATGTGCTACTTTCCAATTCGAGAGAAGGTACAATTACCTCATCAAGTTCTACTTTCCTCCCATTCACTTCTTTCGAGAGAAACTCCTTCTCTAGAAAGGTTCCATTCTTGGCAACAAAGATCTTGCCTTCGGATCTATGGTAGAAGGTGTACCCAATTGTTTCTTTAGGGTATCCTATGAAGACGCACTTCTCCGATTTGGGTTCGAGCTTAGCAGGCTGAAGCCTTTTGACATAAGTGTTGCAACCCCAAACTTTAAGAAATGACAGCTTAGGTTTCTTGCCAAACCATAGTTAATACGGTGTCGTCTCAACAGATTTAGACGGTGCCCTATTTAACGTGAACGCGACTGTCTCTAATGCATAACCCCAAAACGATAGTGGTAAATTGGTAAGAGACATCATGGATCGCACCATATCTAATAAAGTACGGTTATGACATTCGGACACACCATTACGCTGTGGTGTAACAGGTGGCGTGAGTTGTGAAACAATTCCACATTGTTTTAAATGAAGGCCAAACTCGTAACTCAAATATTCGCCTCCGCGATTAGATCATAGAAACTTTATTTTCTTGTTACGATGATTCTCCACTTCACTCTGAAATTCTTTGAACTTTTCAAATGTTTCAGACTTGTGTTTCATCAAGTAGATATACCCATACCTACTCAAATCATCTGTGAAGGTCAGAAAATAACGATACCCACCGCGTGCCTCAACACTCATCGGACCGCATACATCGGTACGTATTATTTCCCATAAGTCATTAGCTCGCTCCATTATTCCGGAGAACGGAGTTTTATTCATCTTGCCCATGAGGCATGGTTCGGAAGTATCAAATGATTCATAATCAAGTGATTCCAAAAGTCCATCCGCATGGAGTTTCTTCATGCGCTTTACACCAATATGACCTAAACGGCAGTGCCACAAGTATGTTGCACTATCATTATCAACTTTGCATCTTTTGGCATCAATATTATGAATATGTGTATCACTACGATCGAGATTCAACAAGAAAGGACCACTCGTCAAGGGTGCATGACCATAAAAGATATTATTTATATAAATAGAACAACCATTGTTCTCTGATTTAAATGAATAACCGTCTCGCAATAAACAAGATCCAGATATAATGTTCATGCTCAATGCTGGCACCAAATAACAATTATTCAGGTCTAAAACTAATCCCGAAGGTAGATGTAGAGGTAGCGTGTCGACAGCGATCACAACGACCTTGGAACCATTTCCGTCGCGCATCGTCACCTCGTCCTTAGCCAATCTTCATTTATTCCGCAGCTCATTTTTTGAGTTACAAATATGAGCAACCGAACCAGTATGAAATACCCAGGCGCTGCTACGAGCATTAGTAAGGTACACATCAATAACATGTATATCAAATATACCTTTGTTCACTTTGCCATCCTTCTTATCCGCCAAGTATTTGGGGCAGTTCCGCTTCCAGTGACCATTCCCTTTGCAGTAGAAGCACTCAGTTTCAGGCTTGGGTCCAGCTTTGGGCTTCTTCCCGGGAGTGGCAACTTGCTTGCCATTCTTCTTGAAGTTCCCTTTCTTTCCCTTGCCCTTTTTCTTGAAACTAGTGGTCTTGTTAACCATCAACACTTGATGCTCCTTCTTGATTTCTACCTCCGCGTCCTTAAGCATTGCGAAGAGCTCAGGAATTGTTTTATTCATCCCTTGCATATTATAGTTCATCATGAAGCCTTAGTAGCTTGGTGGTAGTGATTGAAGAACTCTGTCAATAACACTATCAACTGGAAGATCAACTCCCATCTGAGTCAAGTGGTTATGATACCCAGACATTTTGAGTATGTGTTCACTGATAGAACTGTTCTCCTCCATCTTGCAGCTATAGAACTTGTTGGAGACTTCATATCTCTCAACCCGGGTATTTGCTTGAAATATTAACTTCAACTCTTGGAACATCTCATATGCTCCATGACGTTCAAAACGTCTTTGAAGTCCCGGTTCTAAGCCGTAAAGCATGGCACACTGAACTATCGAGTAGTCATCAAATCGAGCTTGCTAGATGTTCATAACATCTGCTTCAGCTCCTGCAGCAGGTCTGTCACCTAGTGGTGCATCAAGGACATAATTCTTCTGTGCAGCAATGAGGATAATCCTCAAGTTACGGACCCAGTCCGTGTAGTTGCTACCATCATCTTTCAACTTAGCTTTCTCTAGGAAAGCATTAAAATTCAGGGGAACGGTAGCTCGGGCCATTGATCTACAACATAGATATGCAAAACTATAAGACTATGTTCATGATAAATTAAGTTCAATTAATCAAATTACTAATGAACTCCCACTTAAATAAACATCCCTCAAGTTATCTAAGTGACACGTGATCCAAATCAACTAACCCATGTCCGATCATCACGTGAGATGGGGTAGTCATCAATGGTGAACATCTCTATATTGATCATATCTAATATATGACTCATGTTCGACCTTTCGGTCTCCAGTGTTCCGAGACCATGTCTGTACATGCTAGGCTCGTCAAGTTTAACCCAAGTATTCTACATGTGCAAAACTGTCTTACACCCGTTGTATGTGAATGTAGAGTCTATCACAACCGATCATCACGAGGTGCTTCGAAATGACGAACTTTGGCAATGGTGCATACTCGGGGAGAACACTTTTATCTTGAAATTTAGTGAAGGGATCAACTTATAATGCTACCGCCGTTCTAAGCAAAATAAGAGGCATAAAGGATAAACATCATATGCAATCAAAATATGTGACATGATATGGCCATCATCATCTTGTGCTTTTGATCTCCATATCCAAAGCATCGTCATGATCTCCATCACCACCGGCTCGACACCTTGATCTCCATCCTTGCGTCGGGGTCATCTCGCCAACTATTGCTTCTACAACTATCACTAACGCATAGTGATAAAGTAAAGCAATTACATGGCGCTTGCATTTCATACAATAAAGAGACAACCATAAGGCTCTTGCCGGTTGCCGATAAATTATAAAACATGACCATCCCATACAATAACGTATATCACATCATGTCTTGACCATATCACATCACAACATGCCCTGCAAAAACAAGTTAGATGTCCTCTACTTTATTGTTGTAAGTTTTACGTGGCTGCTACGGGCTTCTAGCAAGAACCGTTCTTACCTACGGAAAAATCACAACGGTGTTTCATCAAGTTTGTTGTTTTAACCTTCTTCAAGGACCGTCCGTAGTTAAATTCAATTCAACTAAAGTAGGAGAAACTGACACCCGCTAGCCACCTTTATGCAAAACTAGTTGCATGTCTGTCGGTGGAACTGGTCTCATGTGCGTGGACATGTAAGGTTGGTCCGAGCCACTTCATCCCACAATACCGCCGAATCAAAATAAGACGTTGGTGGTAAGTAGTATGACTATCACCACCCACAACTCTGTGTGTTCTACTCGTGCATATCATCTACGCATAGACCTGGCTCGGATGCCACTGTTAGGAAATGTTGCATGGAAAACAAAAAAAATTCTACGCACATGCAAGATCTATCAAGGAGATGCATAGCAATGAGAGGGGAGAGTGTGTCTATGTGCCCTCGTAGACCGTAAGCGGAAGCGTTTGTTAACGCGGTTGATGTAGTCAAACTTCTTTGCGCTCCAACCGATCGAGTACCGAACGTACGACACCTCCGCGTTCAGCACACGTTCAGCTCGGTGACGTCCTCTGCCTTCTTGATCCAGCAAGACAGCAAGGTAGTGGATGAGTTTCGGCAGCACGACGGCGTGGTGACGGTGATGGTGAAGCTATCTCCGCAGGGCTTTGCCTAAGCACTACGAAAATATGACCGAGGGTGTAAACGGTGGAGGGGGGCGCCGCGCACGGCTAAGCAATTGTTCTGGGTGTGCTAGGCGCCCCCCTCCCACATATATATAGGTGGGAGGGAGAGGGGAGAGGCCAAGGGGTGCCCAAAGTAGGTCCGAATCCTACTTGGGCTCCTGCCCTTGGCCGCGCCCCCCTGCCATATTTGTCGGAGGGGGGAGGAAAGGGGGAAGAGGGAAGAGGGAAGGAAGGGGGAGGCCGAATCCCCCCTTTCCTTTCCCCACTTGGGCGGCTGCCACGGGGGGTGCGCCAGCCCCTTGTAGGCTAGTGAGCTCCCCTCTTGTGGCCCAATAGGCCCACTATCCTCCTGGGGGTGTCCGGTACCCCCTCCGGTACTCCGATGACTATCCGGTACACTCGGAAACACTTCCGTTGTCCGAATACTATCGTCCCATATATCGATCTTTACCTCTCAACCATTTCGAGACTCCTCATCATGTCCGTGATCTCATTCGGGAATCCGAACAACATTCAGTCACCAAATCATATAACTCATATAACACCATATCGTCAATGAACGTTAAGCGTGCGGACCCTACGGGTTTGAGAACTATGTAGACATGACCGAGACACCTCTCCGGTCAATAACCAATAGAGGAACCTGGATGCCCATATTGGCTCCTACATATTCTACAAAGATCTTTATCGGTCGAACCTTATGACAACATACGTAATTCCCTTTGTCCATTGGTATGCTACTTGCCCGAGATTCGATCGTCGGTATCTTCATACCTAGTTCAATCTCGTTACCGGCAAGTCTCTTTACTCGTTCCATAATACATCACCTTGTAACTAACTCCTTAGTCATTTGCTTCCAAGCTTATGATGTGTATTACCGAGAGGGCCCGGAGATACCTCTCCGATACTCGGAGTGACAAATCCTAATCTTGATCTATGCCAACTCAACAAACACCTTTGAAGATACCTGTAGAGCATCTTTATGATCACCCAGTTATGTTGTGATGTTTGATAGCACACAAGGTATTCCTTCGGTATCCGGGAGTTGCATAATCTCATAGTCAAAGGAATATGTATTTGACATGAAGAAAGCAATAGCAATAAACTGAACGATCAATATGCTAAGCTAACTGATGGGTCATGTCCATCACATCGTTCTCCTAATGATGTGATCCCGTTATCAAATGACAACACATGTCTATGGTTAGGAAACCTTAACCATCTTTGATCAACGAGCTAGTCTAGTAGAGGCTTACTAGGGACACGGTATTTGTTTATGTATTCACACATGTATTTAAGTTTCCAATTAATACAATTCTAGCATGAATAATAAACCTTTATCATGAATAAGGAAATATAAAATAACAACTTTATTATTGCCTCTAGGGCATATTTCCTTCACATACACCTCGATGGGGGAATAGGACTGGTCATCTGTCTCTGAATCCATCTCTGAGGAGCTATCGGGACCCAGCAAGAGATCTGCTTCGACAGGTAGCACTGTCTCCTCTGAAGACCTTGTTTTCACTCCAGATTTTTCCATCACCCACTCAAATGGCTGATTCACAGGAAGAGTAGTTGAATGTACAAACATTGTTGATAAATGGAAATGTAATGAAGAAAAGGATTGGCAAGATATATTTCAAATATATGATGCCTGGTTAAAGAGGATGGCATTGCATATTTCACATATATTATGGCTGGCTAAAAGAGATGAGATTGCATAACTCACATATATGATATAGAAACTAAACAGGTGGCATTACAGAACATGTCTAAACTAAGCAGATGACATATATGATGTCGAAAGTAGGCACTGCAAGGCAACATATGCATGATATGACCAACATCATCATGCCAAGTTAGAGCAAACACCTCGGGGGGTAAATAGGAGTGGTCAGCTCCGTCTGAATCTGCCTCAGAACAGATATCTTCCTCTGGATTACAATTTGGAGGGGGGGAGGGTTTGCCATTGCACCCACCATGGACCGATGTATGCATGCCATTGTATTGCCGCGCAAAAATCTTCTCTTTTTCTCTACATGTTCAGCATGACTGTGTACAATATCTGACATGCATACAAAAAAATATAGTGAGATTATGTAAGGAGAGCATGCAGAAATCTAGAGTAATGGTAACAACCAGTGGATAGATCCAAAAATAATGATAGCAGGCTGATGATTGCTTTACTTTAATAAAAAGACAGATGATGATTGATTTACTGTTTGTTTCCCACCCAAGATGAACAACATAGACATACCCTAGGTGAACCGGATAATTGACAGAGATACTATTCATTGCTGCCTTGATATGTGCCCCACAAGCATTTTCAAACTCAAGTTTGAACATTAATTCGGACCTGACTTGGAGTCTAAGAGGTGAACAGGACGATAAAGTAGCAGGTAATATTAAGCAATGCATAACATAAGCAAAAACAAAAGAGTGCGACCTCTCTTGTGGACCCGTGTACTCCTCAGGTTCATCTGCTGAGTCGATGATGGTCATGCAGTTGCGGTGGGTGCCGGCGGCAGGGAAGGAGATCTGAGGCGGCGAAAGACTTCGGGAGTCATGATGTCTGGTATGGTGGATGCTTCTGTCGATGGAGCAGCTCAGGTGAGGTGGACGACGTTGCGGAAGGAGCAGGACAAACCATACAAAGTTTTCTTCGACACCTATCTGTAACTAAAGTAATTCTGTAAGGGCTCCTTTGGCTTGCAGGATTCTAAAAATGCAGGGATAGGAAAAACACCGGAATAGGATAGGAATGCACATGGGAAACAGAGCATTTGTAAACACAGGATTTCTATCAACTTGGGTGTTTGGTTCACATGAATTGGAAGAGCAGAGGAATGCAAAGAAATATGGCCAAATTAAAGTGAAACCATATGAAAGTGTGTACAGTTAGAATGTTATTCTGCCACTAATGCACTTAGTCTTGTTTTCATGCATAGGAAAAGTAGCTCCAGGTGGATGTTTTGCTCCATTCCTTTCAACCAAATGCATGAATAATTGAATAGTAGAGTACCATAGGAAAATTTCCTATTGCTGTGTTTTTCCTTCACTTTTTCCTTTGAACCAAAATAGCCCTAATGGATCGACATGAATGTAGAGTAATAAGTGATGCGACAAGTGTACAACCTCTTTGGCGTAGCCGTGTCGACCTCAGCATCATTGGGTTGGTCGCTGAAGAAGTTACGGCAGAGGTGGCTGTCGGAGGTGTGGTGGAAGATCTGAGGCGTCTATAGACGGCGTCCAGGGTACTGCTCTGTTGTGATGGATGGTTCCATCATTGGAGCAGCTCCGGCAAGCCGTAAGACATCGAGGCTGAAGCAGCACAAGACAGACATCGTTAATCTCAAGTGGGATTCTAATAGCATATCCAATAGATGATGTAAAATACATTACCAAAAAGTGGTAGATGTAAAACGTACATCACCAAAAAACACCTGACTACAACAGATGAGGTAAACACTATTGACTCTGAACTTAACTGTCGAAACTGAAATTTACTGTGGAATCTGAATGTTACTCTCGAAACTAAATGCACTGGTAGTAGAGATGCACTTCACATGTAGTTTAGGCCGCTCGAGCACTAGTAGTAGAGAAACAGTGATCTAAATCAGCAGGCGATTGACAGGGAACACATTAGCAGATAGCAGCCGGAGCAGCAGCGCAAACTAGATCCAGAGCGGCAACTCGTGTAGCTGCAGCAGCCCGTGTAGCAGCATCAGCAGCGCGAGCGAGAGCAAAAGCAGAGCAGCAGCACAAGCGAGGGGAAGAGCATAGCAGTAGCGTGAGCGAGCGAGAGTCGGAGCAACAACAGCAGCGCGAGCGAGCCAGAGCCATAGTAGCAGCAACAGCAGAGCAGCAGCGCGAGCGAGCGAGAGCCAGAGCAGCAGCAGCTCCGGCTGGTATGGACACCGCCACCGAGGGAGCCTCGCACTGGGGGAGAGATGCCATGGAGATGTCGCCGGTGGCACCGACTACGAGGTAGCTGCGCCATGGGGGGCAAGATCGAGCACCAGTGGTGCCGGAAGGTCAAGTTAAGGAGAAGGTGCGATGTGATGAGTGTACAACCTCTTTGGTGGCGCCGAGTAGGCCTCGGCTTCATCCGAGGATTCAGTGAGGATGTTGCGGTTCTGGTGGAGCAGGTTAAGGCGGTGCTGTGGGGATGGAGCAGCTGCGATAGACGAGGCAATCGTCGGAGCAACTCCTTGGAAGTGGAGGACGGGGCGACAAAATCAGCGGGATGACGAGATCGATGATGGATCCTCATCCGGGGCAGTGGATGAGGGGCGTCGAGCTGTTGCGGTGGACGACGTCGTCGGGGAAGAGGCTCCGGCTGGCCACGGTGGGGTGGCGGACGGCGGAGGGTGGGGTTTCATGGCTGGAGCATAGAGGTTATGGCGGCCTGGGTTTTCGAATTGCGAAAATGACATGATGGGAGGGGGGAACCATGACTTAGGGACGCGCTTGTCCAAAATGTAGGATGTGTTACGAAAGTACCCCCACCGATTTGAACTAGCAGCCGTTTTGGCTCAGGGTTAGAAGGGGGATTTCGCGTGTCGGGATTTGGCAGCTGGAGGGAGTTTTCGTGCGCGTTGTAATTTCGGGATAGCAAGGCGCGGGTTGAGAAGGCGCGAGTTTTCGGAGCACAAAGAGACAAAGCGATATCGAATTTTCGGGATAACAAACCGCGCGTTGAAATTTCAGGACAAGCCTAACTTGTAATAATGTACATACCAAATAATTTCGCACTATCCTGGAAAAAAAATCAATTCGCACTTCCCTCGATGAAAAAACAAAAACAAAAACTATTCGCACCACACAAAGGGAGAGTCTTGTCCCATTTTACTGTATAAATGCTATTCAAGACTATGAATCCATGTTATGTCCAATTAAATTTTTCGCTACCTCTATAATGCATGTAACCTACACATACGAACATTTTAGTGCATTCCAAATGTATATACTACCGCTGCAATTCGAACTATATTTGAATTCGTTTCTCTATTTGAATAAGAATCTACAATCATGATTGTTACCAAGTTAAACCATCATTTGTATATTATCTTAACAACACACACAAGATTACTATAGAGTTAGATATGAACTATGCGTACTATATATATGAACTCAAATTCAAAATTTTGAATACACTTGATGTTGATTCCAAATAATAGTACATTTGAAGTACTAGCTAGATCTTCATAATCTAAACCATGTTTCATATGTACACTGTATTTATCACACAAAGTATAGTGCCTCGCCCCCTACATTATGACAAGTATTTAGCCCTGAGCTGCAAAAGCCACACATTATCACAAATTCAAAAAAAAATGTAGTATAACATGTTCATGACCACACCATGCGTATAACCATTATATTCATGCATATGCATCGGTTTTAAAACACTATGTTCTCTTGTTCAAATATCTGAATCCACTTTTATAATTAATTATGATATCTGGTCGTCTTTTACACCCACACAATCCTCTTCTCTATGTAGCTAGCGCTAACTTTCGCTCGTGCATGCACACGCCCACCTCCCTCTCACCCTCCCTCGGCATTCTCTCTATCGCGCACATTCGTTATTTCTCTTTAGGTCGTTCACCCACGGTGTGTGTAGGCCCTCCAGCTCCTTCTTTCTGGCAAACACCGATCGATATACCTCTCTAGCCAGGCGAACCTACCACAAACACATGCTTTCCCTCTTCTCTTCTCACCGTCCATGCCCTCCTCTGTCTAATACAGTTCCACGCACGTGCACACTCCCGCCCCTCTTTTCATCGATCTCATACTCGCACACTCCTCCCCCTCGAAATAGCCGGCCTCTTGCACCACCTCCTAGCAGCATCCCTCTCACTCTATCCGTCTCTCCGGGCCTTATTTGCTTCTAACACATGCATGCATGTATACCTACCGATCTCCCTACATATAGCTAGGTCAACTATAACTCTTTTTCCCCACGCACTGATCGACGTACCTGATCACTAGTTATGTCTCTCCCTTTCTCCAACACACAACGATTGATGTTCCTATATAGTTACGTCTGCTTACCACACCCATATCGCCCCCTAGCCATATCGTCCCCCCTCATCATCCTTGCATGCCTCCCGACCCGTCTCTCACACGCACGTGCACAGACAGGCACGCATCCCCTCTCTTATTGATATTGCAGTCGTACCCTCCGTTTGTCTAGCAAGCCTCTCCCGCCATTTGTGAGAAGCAACTCCACCACCAACCCTCCGACACTCTAGCTTTGTCTCTCTTCGAACCTTATTCCTCTGCTACACATATGCATGGATGCCGATCGATCTCCCTCAATACATAGCTAGGTCTCTCTCCTTCTCCACACATATACCAGTCGATATACCTCTCTATAGTTAGGGCTCTGACCCCCCCCCCCCCCACATACACTGATAGTCGAACCGTAGGTAGGTATCCATGCCATAGAGACAAAATGCACCTCTCCCCTCTCACATTCCAGTAGGCCAGCCGCCCTATATCTTTGACGTGGGCAAACACAAATTCGATGGCACTCTTTATCGATCTCGCACCCACACACTTCACCCCTCTCTTTGATTCTATCGATATCTCACGCTGATGATCCCTCCACTCTCTTCTCGTGGATCGCTCCCTCTATATATGATATATCTAGGCCTCTATTTCACACACATTGCATATGTTACATTTTTTTGTTTGAGATATCATCGACACATTGCCTCTGTTTCGCACAAACCATCTTTTTTTTGAGTAAAAAGAAACCATCTCTCTCACACACACCCACATACGTGGGGTACCTGCACATAGAGAAGAGGTGCACGCACGACGCATGTACTCACGTCTCGTTCCCAGCCAGACCCGCGCGGGTACATGGTGGAGCTCATTTCTGTACGAAAAGGCAGCCCACGTGATAATTTGATGCGTGTAGCGGTTGTTTACTTGAAGGAGGGTCGTGTACCACGCGTACACGGAACAAAGTTTGACTTGACACGTTACTTTTAAATAAAGTTATATTCCTCAATGGCACGTACAGAATATAAAATGATTGTTATCGAGAAAAAAGAAATTCGCTCCACTATATACAATGGAGCCTTCCTGTCGGGGTTTGTCTCTCGCCACACTATCTCACACAAGGCGGCGGTGGCCCCTCTCTCTCACCGTTGGTCACTGATCCGGACGCATCCTGTCCGCCGGCGGAAAGGGAGGATGTGCATCGTTTCTCTGTTCGACGGCGTCGAGGCAGCACGTCCCGATCTGCGGTACCCGCCGTTCTCTCTGACCAAGCTCCGGCATGGTAGGGCCTTCGCCACTTGCTCGCTGCCGCAGTATGGGCAGATCCCGCCCGCCGCCGCCCTCCTAGTTACATCCTGACGACCCCTAGGTACACTTCCTCCCCTCTGGCCTTGCTCCACTGCCCATCTTCCCACGTCGCTGCATGTGGAAAATCTTGCATGTGGATCTTCCCTAGTTCTTTGCCCAAAACGTAGCTCGTCCGGCGTACTTTCCATATTGCAATCTCGTCCTCACACCATTTTAGATAAACAACCATGCTATTATCTTCCCTTAGGACAAGGAATATGCTTCTTTTTTGTCGTTGTATGTGTCATCAACTGTTATTGGCCAGTAATTGTTTCCTTTCTACCTCTTTTTTGCAAACAGGGCTATCCATTTCACCTTGTTGCTATTGTGACCTTTTGGTGAATTGCATAAATCACTTTTTTCTTAAGAGTGTTTTGTGCAGTTCTACTAAAATGTCACACGTGCAACGTCTCTACATTTCAGTGCGACTGCACAAAGGGAGATTGCTTTTGCTCTATCCTCCTCATCCAACTCCGAGCCTAATCTTCTCCAGCTATTTGCTTAATCTTCTCCAACTAGTTAGTCTTAAGAGAGACTGCAAAGGTGACCGGCTTCTATTTGTGTGTTTGTTGTTTCATCAACAGTCCTCTATTATTGTAATCACACTTACTCAATATCTTTGGAACAGGGACGCTCAGCTCTATTTTAGTGGAACTGCACAAAATGGTCGGAATGTTGCATGCTTCTGACAGCTACTTTTTCCCCAACATGCCTTGTTGATTTAGACAGAGTTGGAGGGAAGTTGCTGCCAATGAAAGCATGGATATATTTTAATTTAACACCTTCTCACAACTTTGTCTTCAGTTGTGATGTAAATATTAGCTCTGATCTGCTAATCATTGAGATGCATTAGCAAGGAAGTTAGTTTTTTATTTTTTTCGAAAGAGCATGGATGTTAGTTTCCTTTCTAGTATTTGATTGATGTTGTAATGAGACAACCTTCCAACTGGCAAGACACACGAAACAAAAGCTAAAAGCTTTAGAGCATTGTACAATTTCATGTCGCTGGAAAATTATTTGTATACGTCAATTATGTAAACAAATGATGGAAGCTTGGTAGCATTGCCAGAAGCCATTCAGGATCCGGGTCCATGTGCCATGCACCAAATTAGAGTGCACAACCGCATGGGAGACTCAGCCCAGTCGTTGCGTCACACTAATAGTGAGTAATGAGCAGTCAAATCATAAGCCCCACCTTTCCCACTGTAAGTTTCTCGGAAGAAGCAACCATCAATACGCTCCTCTTTGAATCCGCTCATACTAGTACGTATGAAGTGCAAAACCAAGTCCGTGTATGGCCTGTTGGTCAACGCACTTCCTCTTGGCATATCATTGACATGTGGGACCGGAGTGTGAGCAAACCGATCTCAATTGATGGCAAAATGGCTAACCCGCCGCTCCTTGAGATAGACGAGGAGCGAGAACACAGACGGGCTAGGTTTCGCATTGAGGCCAATATATATTCGAGCATGGTTGATCGATGTCATCATTACATGTTTGATGTTTTTTAATAGTACTATTGGGATGCCGTTTTCCGCACTTCTCCCGAATAAATGTGCACTTTATCAGAGATTAAAATAAAATAAGAGTACAGACGCTCCACAATGCGGTTCCTAGTACATGTATACTAGTAGTACTGCACTACTCGTACTACTAAACCTTGCGCTTGGCTCTTCGCCTCTTCGAGAAGTCGAACAATGATGGTACTACAGTGTATGCCTCTGGCAATCTGACACCGAATGAACTGCTGCATGTCCAACGCCTCGGCGAGGGTAGGTTGCATTAGTCAAAAGCTTCTCCTCGTCCTGCGAGCCACCGTGCTTGAGGTAGACGGAGAGGGCGTAAGCAATCTTCACCTTGTCCTGCAAGCTTCTCCTCGTTCTGCGAGTTGATGGGGCACACCAAAGTAGTGCTAGTCCATACTGCCTCCTTTCCGGTTAATATGGCTTAATCTTTTTTCCGGTTAATATGGCTTAATACTGCCTCCTTTCCTCGTTTTGAGAGCTTTATTCATATATAAGCATTCTTAGGGCAATCAGCTAAGAGACTGGTCACTAGGAAGCGAGGTACCCCGCAAAAAAAGGAAGCGAGGTGTTTCATCAAGCCAGCTCTCGGTCACATTCAAAGTGCAGCAAGAACGGTTTGCACAAAGATGCGCCGCAAGGTTTGCTGACCTGTTTACATGCTGAATAACAAAAAAAAAGAGAAAATATTACTGAGTGCTCCTATTTCTAACAGGATAGGAGCCAGAATTAAGCGAGAATTGTGGCGAGTGTTCCATTCAATCAACTTCCATTATCACATGCGAGAGCCCTCGAAGAGAAGCAAATGTGTTGAAGATTGCTTTATCACAGATTAAATAAGAGTGCAGACGCTCCACCATGCGGTTCTGAGTAGTACCTGTATAGTAAGTAGTACTAGTAGTACTACGTAATACTGCTCGGAGTACGACTGTAGTAAACTTTGCGCTTGGCTCTTCGCCTCTTCGGGAAGTCGAACAATGATGGTACTAGTACAATGTATGCTTCTGGCAATCTGACACCGAATTAACCGTTGCACGTCCACCGCCTGAGCGAGCGAGAGCTTGCATTAGTCAAAAGTTTCTCCTTTGTCCTGCGAGCCACCGCACGCAAGCTTCTCCTCGTTCTGCAAGTTGACGGGACACAACAAAGTAATGCTAGTCCATACTTCCGGTTAATATGGCTTAATTTGAAACGAGATAAATCCACTGGCTGTCACTATATATTTGTAAAAATATGGTCAGTGGACTTCGTAATACGCTCATTGCGGGCAATATATACATTTTCTGGTGTTTATACTGTCACTAGCTCACCCTGGCTGAGTATGTGTGTGTATGCAAGTGTAGGTTGAGCACTTGAGCGTGACCGTGTATGTTCCGTCGTGTGCTCGGACATGCATGCATTAGGGCATCGCGCGCGTTTTTGCATGCATGTGTACGTGTGACTGTTGCGTGCATGCACGAGGTTGTAGTCCCTAATATTCACACGTTCATATGTCAATGCTTTGTCAAAACGTTGCATGCAAGGTTTAATCATTCGTTGTTCACGCATGCATTCCCGATATTAATACGTTGGTAAAGACAATTTCTTGAGGAAAACAAGCCCATGAATTGATTACAAAGGGGACCAATAAACCAGGACGGAGGGAGTAGGTACGTAACAATGTGCAGTAACAAAATTCCTCTATGCGCATCATGTCTACGTGCCATGCAAGAAAATAGAGATAAGTACAAGTGAGACTCAGGAACGGTCATACATGTAGGGGGAGTACGTGCAGGGGCCACTCAGGAGCAGTCAAATCACACAGTAAGTTAGTCGAACGAAGCAACCATCATTTCACTCTTCAATGACACGTACGCAATATAAAAAGGTTGATATGGAGAGAAAAAGAAAACCGCTCCACTATATATACACTAACAGGAGCCTAAGCTATGAGCCTGCTTGCTTGGGTTGCTCTCTTAACAAGCATAGAACGATGGTGGCCACACCGCTGGTCACAGATCCGGCCTAATCCCGCCACCGAGGGAAGTGGACGATGTTCTGCGTAGACGCAGTCGACAATGGCGAGGAAGAAAGCCCACTGTCAGTGCGTGCCGATTGGGGGTCCCCGCAGTATGGGCTGATGCCGCCTCCCACCGCCCTTCTAGCTACACCCTGACGTCCCAGGTACAACTTCCTTTTGGAGCCGGCTTGCTCCACTGCCGCAGCTCCCCATGTAGCTCCATCTCCATGTGGATCTTTCTCTACTTCTACCGGCTTCTATTTGTGATGAGTTTATGTCTCATGAACTAGTGCCACTACTATTATTCTAATCACACTTCTTCAATATCTTTGCCAACAGGGATGCTCAGCTCGATTTTTAGTGGAACTGCACAAAAGCATCGTATGATCCGAGGGTGCCAGGCTTCTTTCCTTCGACAGGTTCTACCTAGCCAGGAAATTAAATCCTGTTTAGGGTTTAGGGTTTAAGGCGTAGAGACCCCATCAGTAGTTTTTTTGTACACACTCTCACAACTTTTCTCTTTAGTTGTGAAGTAAATATTGGATATGATTTGTGAATCATTGGCATGCATCAGCATGCGTGTTAGTTTTCCTTTGTATCTGATGGAATGTTGTAACGGCGCAACCTTGGAGTCAGGATACATACATGAAACAAAATTTGAAAGCTTCGTACTCCCTCCGGTCCTTTTTTGTATACGTAAAAGGCTACTCATAGTGGGGATTATCATATACTAGTATCATGCATAAATTACATAGGGGACTAATAAACCAGGATGGAGGTAGTATGTGAGAGTGCATACATGTTGACTATTACATTGGCCACTACGAAAAATACATTTTGCATCTATACAAGGCCACTAACAGTAATCAAGGCAATACTACTTTCTTGTATAAGGGAATGGAGGCAGTAGTACTTCCTTGTAGCCCATTACTATACATGTTGACTATTACATTGGCTATAGATGACATGGCAACATGTTAGCCATCAACCGGCTATATTATTAACCATGCTTAAGGCATGCTTGCACACACAGAGAGAGAGAGAGAGTCGCGTCGCATGCATGCAAAACCGGAGAGAGAGAGAGAGCTGCATGCAGATAGATCTAGTGAGCCTGCATCTAGAGAGATGGAGAGAGGAGTAATTGTTCGTGAGAATTGTGTACTTTGCATGCGCGTAACTACCCAGCATTTCCTCAAAAGAAAATCCAGGGGCAAAATAGTCTATACACTCCGGTGTATAGTAATTTTTTCTTGGCATGCGGGCTGTCCAAGGAATATGGTGATAGTGGGAGGTGGGCCATGTAGTCACTGGGCTGCCTTGTTTCGTACTCCTCCGGTGTAAGAGTGGAGAAAGTTAGTTTTATCACCGTATAAATAAATAAATAAATAAGAGTGCAGACACTCTACGGCGCTCTATCGCCGCAGCAATAATGACCAATGAGCCGTCAAATCACATAGACCCGGTAGTTAGTTGGACGGAAGAAGCAAACAATCACTCTTCATTGAGTCCGCTTCTCCCTCGTGCAGTACAGTATTCTTTTGGAAACCAATGTTTCGTTTTGTTGGATCGCGCCATCGAGCGAAACCAATGTTTAAATCACATCTGTCGCGTTCGTGTCTCACCCTCCTCCACCCCACACTGTCGCTCGGCATGCCACTCACCGCAAACCGAGTATACGCAAACTTTCTCGCCTGCTTGTCGATGGATCGCGCCATAAAGTACTAGCACTACTGGAAGATATAGACGAGTAGGGGGAGGACATCTAGCTGTAGCACGGACTCCCAAGAACTTTTTTACATGCATGTTGCGGCCGGGCGTGGTGACGTTTGAATGCGGAGCAGTCGCGTGCACCAGGAAGCGGCGCGGGCGGCGCTCTCTCGGCCGGCGCACCGCTTCAATGCCGGCGGCAATGAATGGTCGCGTCCGCTCTAGCCGGGCATGAATGCGGCACTGACTGTTTCGGGCGGGAAGCGCGTGCGGGTGATGAAGAGGGTTCGGGTTGGCCAGGGCGGTCAGGAGCGGGCGTGGCAGCGGTCCGGACGCCCGCAAATGAGAGATTCTGGACGTACGTAAATATTGTTGCGTAATTAATAACGTAAATAATGTGCCAGTTGGACAAATATGATTGGAGATGGAGATGAAAGTAAGAATTTTACGTAAACACGGATATGCATGTCTATGTGTGTGTGCGCGCACACACATAGTGATGACTCTCGCGATTACTCGTACACATCATCGATGTCTCGTTCTCCCTACACACACAAACTTAGTACCGCTTCATTTTGTTCCTATGATAGGAATATCATATGAGTGGGAAACAATATGAAGTGAGATAAATGGAGTACTACGTACAAGAAGAAATGTACACGCACTAACTCTGCCTCCGACATACCCACGAGTACACGATGGAGCGCATTTGTACACGAAGAGGCAGCTTACGTACGTAATAATTTGACCCTTTAATTTGTTCACTTAATAATGGAGGGTCAGGGACCACACGTGAGGGATACAAACTGCGACCTGGAAGCGGGGTGTGTTATTGATCGAGTTTTCTTTCTTGGTACGTTAAAAAAAGATTTGTCCGCCAGTTTTCGTTTCTTTTTTCCGGGAACGCGCTGATGTCTACTACGCAACTTTATTCTTGTAGACTCGTGTTGGGCCTCCAAGCGCAGAGTTTTGTAGGACAGTACCAATTTTCCCTCAAGTGGATGACCTAAGGTTTATCAATCCGTGGGAGGCGTAGGATGAAGATGGTCTCTCTCAAACAACCCTGCAACCAAATACAAGAAATCTCTTGTGTCCCCAACACACCCAATACAATGGCAAATTGTATAGGTGCACTAGTTCGGCGAAGAGATGGTGATAAAAGTGTAATATGGATGGTAGAAATATATTTTTATAATCTGAATAAATAAAAACAGCAAGGTAGCAAGTGACAAAAGTGAGCACAAACGGTATTGCAATGCTTGAAAACAAGGCCTAGGGTCTGTACTTTCGCTAGTGCAATCTCTCGACAATGCTAATATAATTGGATCATATAACCATCCCTCAACGTGCAATAAAGAATCACTCCAAAGTTCCTATCTAGCGGAGAACATAAGAATAAATTGTTTGTAGGGTACGAAACCACCTCAAAGCTATTCTTTCCGATCGATCTATCCAAGAGTTCGTACTAAAATAACACCAAAGCAAATTCAGATTCGTAATGCTCAATCCAACACAAAGAACCTCAAAGAGTGCCCCAAGATTTCTACCGGAGAAACAAAGACAAGAACGTGCATCAACCCCTATGCATAGATTACCCCAATGTCACCTCGGGAATCCGCGAGTTGAGTGCCAAAACATATATCAAGTGAATCAATATAATACCCCATTATCACCACGGGTATTCATATGCAAGACATATATCAAGTGCTCTCAAATCCATAAAAGTATTCAATCCGATAAAACGAAATCTCAAAGGGAAAACTCAATTCATCACAACAAGTTAGAGAGGGCAAAACACCATATGATCTGACTATATTAACAAGGGCCGCGATACATCAAGATTGTGCATCTCAAGAACACGAGAGAGAGAGAGAGATTAAACACATAGCTACTGATACAAACCCTTAGCCTCGAGGGTGGACTACTCCCTCCTCATCATGGTGGCCGCCGGGATGATGAAGATGGCCACCGGTGATGATTTCCCCCTCCGGCAGGGTGCCGGAATGGGGTCTAGATTGGATCTCGTGGATACAGAGGCCTTGCGGCAGCGGAACTTCTGATCTATGGCTACCCCCAATGGTTTTTGGAATATTTGGTGATTTATAGGGCAAAGAGGGGGTGCGGGAGGCCACCGAGGTGGGCACAACCCACCTGGGCGCGCCTGGGCCCCCAGGCACGCCCTGGTGGGTTGTGCCCCCCTCGAGGCACCCCCCAGGTGCTTCTCTGGCCCACTGGATGTCTTATGGTCCATAAAAAATCCACAAAAAGTTTCACGGTGTTTGGACTCCGTTTGATATTGATTTCCTGCGATGTAAAAAACAAGCAAAAACAGCAACTGGCACTGGGCACTGGGTCAATAGGTTAGTCCCAAAAAAATGATATAAAGTTGCTATAAAATGATTGTAAAACATCCAAGAATGATAATATAATAGCATGAATACTTCATAAATTATAGATACATTGGAGACGTATCAGCATCCCCAAGCTTAATTCCTACTCGTCCTCGAGTAGGTAAATGATAAAAGAAATAATTTGTGAAGTGTGAATGCTAGCAAAGTGCACAAGTTTGATCATTGACAATTTCAATCACTTTTCCTAGCATCATAACAACAATTCTTTCATATAAAACTTCTCATGATAAAGTAGCAACCAATTCACATGTTCAGGTTCAAACAATGAATTCTCTTGAAACTCAACAACCTATGTTCTCAGTCACCAAATAATTGCAATTCAACTTATTCAACAGAGTCTAAGTAAGAGCTCCCCATACTCAACCATCATATAGTCTTCTATGGTTGCTAACACTCACCACATACACATGAGAAAAACGTTTCAACCGGAAACATAGAAAGATAGGGGCTTATAATTTCGCCTCCCAACGTATTCACCTCAAGGGTGATGTCAAAAATAATAACTCATGCCATCCATATCCAACTGGACATATGTGCCTAGATATTTCCTCACCACATGATGCTTGCCAAAGGAGAAAAATAAAAAGGAATAGAGAGAAAAACTTTGACTCTTGCATAAAAGTAAATAGATAAAAGTAAAAGGTAGGCCCTTCGCAGAGGGAAGCAGAGGTTTCCATGCGCTTATTTGTTTGTATGCTCAACCCCTTAGTGCAAAAGAATGTCACGTTATATTGCCCCTTGTGATGGCAACCTTTATTATGTAGTCTGTCGCTTTTATTTCTTTACCATCACAAGTTCGTACAACGCTCAATATTCTCTTACACTAAATGATCGTACACTTTTAGAAGCAATTTTTATTGCCTTATTGCACCGATGACAACTTACTTGAAGTCTCTTACTCAATCCATAGGTAGGTATGGTGGACTCTTGAAAATAAGATTTGGGTTTAAGGGTTTTTGGATGCACAAGTAGTATCTCTACTTAGTGCGGAATTTTTGGCTAGCAAAGATGGGGGGGGCAAGCACCACATGTTGAAGGATCTATGACAATATAACTTCTATGTGAATATGAACAAACATAAATTATTACATTGTCTTCCTTGTCCAATGTCAACAATTTTGGCATATAATATTTTGATGGGGGCTCACAATCACAAAAGATTTCCAAGATAGTGTATTTGCATGTGAAAGTTCTCTTCCTTCTACTAATGATTCATGAATTGCTTGTATGACCAATATTGTGATTGTCAAGCCTCAAAAGATTTAACTTTCTAAACCCAATGTGAAGCTACCACTAGGCATGATATGAACATATAATTTCAACTTCATGATATTCAATTCATTCAACAATTTACTCATAGGATATAAGTGAAGCACAAGAGTAAATGACAAGCTACTCCAAAAAGATATAAGTGAAGATCAAGCGAGTAGTTAAGTAAATAGGTAGCTAATTGTGGACTCTCTCTTATTTAAAAACTTTCAGATCTAAGTATTTTATTATAACAGCAAGCAAAACAAAACAAAATGACATTCCAAGAATAGCACAACTCATGTGAAGAAGCAAAAACTTAGGCTGAACCGATACTAACCGATAATTGTTGATGAAGAAAGGTGGGATGCCTACCGGGGCATCCCCAAGCTTAGATGCTTGAGACTTCTTGAAATATTATCTTGGGATGCCTTGGGAATCCCCAAGATTGAGCTTTTATGTCTCCTTAATTCCTTTTATATCACGGTTTCCCTAAATCTTAAAAACTTCATCCACACAAAACTCAACAAGAACTCGTGAGATAAGTTAGTATAAACCAATGCAAAAACCTTATCATTCTCTACTGTAGCAAATCACTAAAATTATTATTCAACATTGCATACTAAATTCCTCTGCATATTTAATACTCCTATCCTCAAATAGAATCATTAAACAAGCAAACATATGCAAACAATGCAAACATAACAGCAATTTGCCAAAACAGCACAGTCTGTAAAGAATGCAAGAGTATCAATACTTCTTAAACTCCAAAAATTATAAAAATTTACCACACTGTATAAAATTTATCAGAGCTTATTGTGAATAAAGTTTAAACATTTTATCACATTCTGAATTTTCTGTATAATTATTGCAACAGCGATAAACTTTCTGTTTTGAAACAGCAACTCATATATTTGCAAAATAAGCATGGTGATGGCTATCCTTGCCACTTTTATTGAAATAAAAGATGCAAAACATTATTATAACTAACATAAAGCAAATCCTAATAAAATAAAATGACTCTCCAAGCAAAACTCATATCATGTGACGAATGAAAATATAGCTCCAAGTGAGGTTACCGATAATGTTGAAGACGAAAGAGGGGATGCCTTCCGGGGCATCCCCAAGCTTAGTTGCTTGGATCTTCCTTGGATATTTAACTTGGGGTGCCTTGGGCATCCCAAATCTTAGGGTCTTGTCACTCCTTATTCTCCTCATATCGACATCTCACCCAAAACTTGAAAACTTCAATCACACAAAACTTAATGGAACTTCGTGAGATGGGTTAGTATGATAAAGAGCAAACCATTTCAGTTTGGTACTGTCAAAGACAAGATTCATAATTGTTTCCACACAATGCCTAATGTAGCATATCATTTACACAATTTATATTGAGCAATATAAGCCATAGAAACTAGAAAACAAGCAAACTATGCATTGAAAACAGAATCTGTAAAAAAACAGAACAGTCTGTGGTAATCTGTACTCCAACCATACTTACGCTACTCCAAAAATTCTGAAAAATTAGGACAACGTAAATAATTTGTATATATATAACATGTAAAAAATTCAGATCAAAATAACGTTCCAGTGAATTTTAAAAATTCCTGGACTGAGGACAAAAGTTTCTGTTTTTGCACAGATTCAAGTCAACTATCATCCACACTATCCCAAAGGCTTTACTTGGCACTTTATTGAAACAAAAGCAATAAAACATGATTACTACAGTAGAATAATCATGTGAACACAAAAAAAAAGTAGGTAAAAGTGTTGGGTTGTCTCCCAACAAGCGCTTTTCTTTAATGCCTTTTAGCTAGGCATGATAAGTTCAATGATGCTCGCATAAAAGATAAGGATTGAAACATAACAAGAGCATCATGAATCATAAGTTCCTCTCTCATAATAATTTTCAGTAGCATCATGAATAGATTCATCAATATAACCATCACATAAAACATTCTTTTCATGATCCCCAAGCATAGAAATTTTATTACTCTCCACATAAGAAAATTTCTCCTCATTCACAATGGTGGGAGTATCATATGAAACTCGAATACTATAAATTGTTCCCACATTAAAAGAGTAATGTTCAGGAAAAGGGTAATCATAACTATGACAAGTTTTATAAATATAATCATCACTACTTTTTATAACAAAAGTATCATCACAATAATCATCATAAGTAGCAACTTTGTTCTCATCATAGATAGGAGGAATGCAATCATCATAGCAAATTTGATCATTCAAAGTAGGGGGACTAAAAAGATCATCTTCATTAAGCATAGCATCCCCAATCTTGGGACAAACATTAATTTCAGCAAATAAATTCTCAAACATGTCATTCTCATCAAACATAGCATCCCTAAGCTTGTGGCTTGGCATATCATAAGCATAATCACCCTCATCATTAATAGTATGAATAGCACCAACGGTATAACAATTGTTATCATCATAATTTCCCAAGTTGGTGACAAAAAGATTTCCAAGATTATAAGAAGTATCATTATCTTCCCAATCATAATCATCACAATAAGAAATAGGCATAACAAAATCATCATCAAGTGTATCATCTTCCATAATTAATTTTGATTCATTTTCATGAGGCACAATAATAATAGAGGCAACATCGTTTGGGAGAGATACCTTTTTACCTTTATTCTTTCTTCTTTTCTTCTTCTTCACCACATCATGTGTGGGTTTAATAAATCTTTTCAAGCTTATTATTGATGAGATTGGTTGAATAGGGAGCTCCTCCTCGTTACCTGATTCATCATAATAAACACTAGGAGGGTATTGGGAAATATTTTCCCTTTCATTAGTACTCTCTTCATATTCTATTTGTTTTCTTGACTTTAGATAGTTGGCAATATAAGGATTCTCAATGCAATTTACCGCACAAAACATATAAATTTCCTCTAGATCAAAATCAAGAAATCTCTTGAGATTAAATTTTGGAATACCCTTAGTTATACGTTTCATTTCTTCATACCCCAAAAGAAGACTAAGCTCTTTATGATGCTCAAGGGTAATCAAGTTGTCACAATTTTTGGACACGATTTGATCATGAAAGAATTTGCATTGGAGATTTAAATGACCATGTTCATTGCAAAGTTCACAAGGATGGCGAAAAAAATTAAATCTTTCAGCACAATCATCTAGCCTCTCTTGCAATTTTTTCGTTTCTAAATATTTATGCCTCTTACAAAATCTATCTTCCCTTTTCGGTCTACAATTGCACTCCCAATTCACTCCACAAAAATTGACATTCTTATAGGAGACATTTTTCTCATGACTAGTGCAATAATCATTAGCATTTTGGATATTCAAGGAATTCATACTAACAACATTGCAATCATGCTCATCATTCAAATATTTTGTGCCAAACATTTTATTGACTTCTTCTTCTAACAATTGAGCACAATTTTCCGATCCATCATTTTCAAGAAAGATATTATAAAGATGATCAATAATATGATGCAGCCTCAATTCCATTTTTTATGTAGTTTTCTTTTATAAACAAAACTAGTGATAAAATAAGAAACTAAAAGATTCAATTGCAAGATCTAAAGATATACCATCAAGCACTCACCTTCCCGGCAACGGCGCCAGAAAAGAGCTTGATGTCTACTACGCAACTTTATTCTTGTAGACTCGTGTTGGGCCTCCAAGCACAGAGTTTTGTAGGACAGTACCAATTTTCCCTCAAGTGGATGACCTAAGGTTTATCAATCCGTGGGAGGCGTAGGATGAAGATGGTCTCTCTCAAACAACCCTGCAACCAAATAAAAGAAATCTCCTGTGTCCCCAACACACCCAATACAATGGCAAATTGTATAGGTGCACTAGTTCGGCGAAGAGATGGTGATAAAAGTGTAATATGGATGGTAGAAATATATTTTTATAATCTGAATAAATAAAAACAGCAAGGTAGCAAGTGACAAAAGTGAGCACAAACGGTATTGCAATGCTTGAAAACAAGGCCTAGGGTCCGTACTTTCGCTAGTGCAATCTCTCAACAATGCTAATATAATTGGATCATATAACCATCCCTCAACGTGCGATGAAGAATCACTCAAAAGTTCCTATCTAGCGGAGAACATAAGAATAAATTGTTTGTAGGGTACGAAACCACCTCAAAGCTATTCTTTCCGATCGATCTGTCCAAGAGTTCGTACTAAAATAACACCAAAGCAAATTCAGATTCGTAATGCTCAATCCAACACAAAGAACCTCAAAGAGTGCCCCAAGATTTCTACCGGAGAAACAAAGACAAGAACGTGCATCAACCCCTATGCATAGATTACCCCAATGTCACCTCGGGAATCCGCGAGTTGAGTGCCAAAACATATATCAAGTGAATCAATATAATACCCCATTGTCATCACAGGTATTCGTATGCAAGACATATATCAAGTGCTCTCAAATCCATAAAAGTATTCAATCCGATAAAACGAAATCTCAAAGGGAAAACTCAATTCATCACAATAAGATAGAGAGGGGAAAACACCATATGGTCCGACTATATTAACAAAGCCCGCGATACATCAAGATTGTGCATCTCAAGAACACGAGAGAAAGAGATTAAACACATAGCTACTTGTACAAACCCTCAGCCCCGAGGGTGGACTACTCCCACCTCATCATGGTGGCCGCCGGGATGAGGAAGATGGCCACCGGTGATGATTTCCCCCTCCAGCAGGGTGCCGGAACGGGGTCTAGATTGGATCTCGTGGATACAAAGGCCTTGTGGCGGCGGAACTTCTGATCTAGGGCTACCCCCAAGGGTTTTTGGAATATTTGGTGATTTATAGGGCAAAGAGGGGGTGTGGGAGGCCACCGAGGTGGGCACAACCCAACTGGGCGCGCCTGGGACCCCAGGCGTGTCCTGGTTGGTTGTTCCCCCCTCAGGGCACCCCCCAGGTGCTTCTCTGGCCCACTAGATGTCTTCTGGTCCATAAAAAATCCACAAAAAGTTTCGCGGTGTTTGGACTCCGTTTGATATTGATTTCCTGCGATGTAAAAAACAAGCAAGAACAGCAACTGGCACTGGGCACTGGGTCAATAGGTTAGTCCCAAAAAAATGATATAAAGTTGCTATAAAATGATTGTAAAACATCCAAGAATGATAATATAACAGCATGAATACTTCATAAATTATAGATACATTGGAGACGTATCACGCGCGTATTCTATTTAAAACCACTGCTATGGAGAGATTTTTTTACGCCACTGTATATATAGCCCCTTATTTGATAGGGTTTCTCGCGTCTCGCTCTCTCACCCTCTCCATATCTAAACAAGATGATAGTGTCCACTCTATCTCTCTCCTCACCGGTGTTCACAGATCCGGCCGAATCTCGTCCGCTGCGGGAGGTGAGGAGGTCCAGCGTTGACGTTGTCGCCGTCGGCGATGGACGAAGCCGATGTGCACCGTCCTCTCTCAGCCGGCGCCGACGCGAATGAAGGTCCTCCGCGCCCTTGTTCGCTGCCGTCGTGTGGGTAGTTCCCACCCGTCCGCCTAAGCCACATCTCGCCCACCTGAGGTATAACTTCTTTTGGATTTCATGCTTCATTGTACTCTGCATGTGGGTTTTCTTCTATAGCACTACTCCCCTGCTCCCCATGTACAGTAGCTAGGGTTCGTCGGCTGGTCCAACATCACCTATTTTTTACTATTATAAAGGAAAGGCCACTCCAAAAGTTGTCCTGGTTTATCATTTATGCATCGGTGGAGGTATACATGTTTTTTTTCGACAAAAAGTACATGGTAGTTGTGCGGTCATTGTCCATATGCTCCTATTGCTGCTGCTAATCTAAAACTATCACTAGTAAAATGAAGCAATGCCCATGTAGAGGCGTCGATAAATGCTTCTGTCCTGCTTTAGTTTTTTTTGGTATCCTGCTTTAGTTCCCATCAAGATAACCATGATGCTTCTATTTTTTGGTGTACGTTTCATTAATTCTTATTGACAATTAAGATGCCGCTGTTAATCTTGTTCCACTGCTAAAACAAAGTAACGACACTACTTAAATATCATTTTTTTTATTTTTGCAAACAGGGATGTGTATCTCCATACTCGGGCATGTGCTCCTCAATTTTAGCGGAACTGCACAAAATTGGATGTCCACTATTGCTCAGCCTCACTGTCCTCTGCCAAGTGGTTCTTCCTTTCTCGAGCTTGATTACCGAGAAGAAACAAACCACA
Organism: Thinopyrum elongatum; assembly: GCA_011799875.1. Classification (NCBI taxonomy): domain Eukaryota; kingdom Viridiplantae; phylum Streptophyta; class Magnoliopsida; order Poales; family Poaceae; genus Thinopyrum; species Thinopyrum elongatum. The sequence goes on along the minus strand of CM022299.1, from coordinate 372,246,450 downwards.
GTGAGGATTATCAAACTTCATTGGTGCCTGACCCAAACTTGATGCCAAAATCGATGATGCATCACCACGATGACCTATCAATTCTCATGGTTGCGTCTCATGGTTGCATCGGCTGGTGAAGCTGATCGATGTTCAATGAAGAATGGGCTGTCTTCCATCAGTGCTCTTTCCTTGTTACCACAAAGATGATATCCTTCATGAGTTCATCTTGGAGTAGTCGTTTACGTTGGTGCAATTTTATCACACAATTGGATATGAACCAAATGTTTCCTCGAAGAAGCATCAACGTTGGTACTAAGAGAAAAAGTTTTGTATTGATTTCTAAGCCTTCTCACAACTTTGTCTGCAGCTACCCTGTAATTTTATTTGTCCAGCTTTTAACTAAATATGTGGTCAAACTTTGATTAAAAATATGGTGTGGACTAAAAACCCGGATGGAGGTAGTACCCCTCCGTTTTTATGTACTCTGCATATTAGATTTGACTGAAGTCAAGCTTTGTAAAGTTTGACCAAGTTTAGGCTGAACACAACAAACCATAATTATTGAGAGAGGGCAAACTGTACATACAAAATAATTGAAATTAAATTTCTTTATTTGTACACACTCTCACACCTTTCCGATAATTTGGCGCGTGTGTGGTTGTTCACTTAACGGAGGGTAGTGTACCGCCCGTGAATGACAGGAAGTGCAACCAGGACGCGTGGATCGTTAGTTGATCGTAGTTTTCTTCACTGGCACTTTAAATAAAGAGTTTCGTTTCGTACACAATTTAAAACGATTGTTATGGAGAGAAAAAGAAAACCACTCCACTATATTAGTACTCTACACGAGTATGTACTATATAAGCTGGAGCCTCAACGCTTGTTCGCTAGGGTTTGCACTCTTCACACTCTCGCTGCACTACATATATATATATATATATATATATATATATATATATATATATATATATATATATACAAGCTGGAGGCTCGGCGTTCCTTTGCTAGGTTTGCTCTATTCACAATCTTTCACCCTCTTCATCAGATCTAAACAAGACTGTGTTGGCCTCTCTCTCTCTCCCCTCACAGCTGGTGAAGGAGCCGTTCGGATCCCATCGCACTGGGAAGGGGAGGAGGTGCAGCGTTCACTCTGTCGCCTTCGGCGAGGGAGGCATTCCACTACCAGCTGCGTTGTTCTCTTTCACCCAGCGCCGGTGCGGGAGGGCCTCTGACCCCTTCTTGCTCACTGTCGTACGTAGTGTGGGCAGATCCGGCCTCCCGCCGCACGCCTAGCCACATCCCGACTACCCGAAGGTATAACTTTCTTTGAAACCGTCATTGAGCTGCATGTTGATCTTTTTCGATTTTGTAGTCGAATCTAGGTCTTGGTTCAAAGAGGAAAGAAGGGGGTGGGGTGTAGCATGAATCTAGGACGTGGTTCAATGAGGAAAGGAGGGAGGGAAAGTAGTATAGACTGGCTATCCAGCCACTCTGTTGGTCGAAAAGGGAAAAATGGGGAAATCCAGTACACACATTTGTAAGGAACTGATCTCTTTGTTGAAAAAGGAAAGAAACTGGGGGGCCAGGTAGTTTGTGCGGGACTAGATTTGCTGCCCTCACATAGGAAAAAGGTTCAAAGAGAACAAATATGGGACCAACATAGATATGCTGCTTGGCAACATACTCTGCATCAAACATTTATACGTGTGGACGCACATGGTGGTGGCATGTCCCATGTCCCATACAACTATTTTGCTGTTGTTAATCTAAGAATGCCGCTGGAAAATTGAAGCAATGCCATTGTTAAAAGTAAATTACATTTTTAACGAATGTTATTTTAAGAGAATGTCTCCATTAATATGAATCAATGCAACCGTTTTAGAAATGCTACTGTCCTACTTTGTTTTCCATCAAGATAAGGTAGATGCTTCTTTTTGTGGCCATATGATTCATCCTCCTTTATCGGCCAGTAATTGTTTCTTTTTTTACCTCTGAAAACAGGGATATCTATTCAACTGATTGCTATTGGGACCTTTTGCTTCACTACGCAAAACACTTTTGTTTTAAGAGTGTTTTGTGCAGTTCAACTTAAATGTCACACCGGTAACTTTGCTTGATTTAGTTGAACTACACAAAACGATATTAGATTTCCTATTCGTGCTGGCAGATTCGTATTTAATCTTGTCTGCCTCATAAAAGGTCAGTACCGGCCTTCATCCACATGATTGTGCAGTGTGCTTTGAGATGCTGTGCTACTTGTAGTGGTACTGTTTTAAATAAATGTTGAATTGAAGCTATTGTATTGCTGTCTTTTCCCATTAAGTGAACAAAAATGGGACCAACCCAAACATGATGCTTGTTGCTTTGTTACAACAAACTCTGCATCACCCCCTTTATAAGTAGATGGAAACACATGGTGCTGTTGCGCCCACTCTCCCCTGGAACTATTTATGCTTTTTGTTAATCTAATGCCACTGGTAAAATTTAGCAATGCCACTCTTAGAATTAACTATTGAATCTTAGTTCAAAACTGCAACACTTGTTAGGGATCGGCAGGAGTACCATTTCTGTTAGGGATCGACGGGAGTACATGTTTAAGAAATGTATTGTTGAGATAATGTCTCTGTTATTATATATCAGTTACAGTGTTTTACAAATGGTACTATACTGCTTTGTAGTTCTTTCTGCATGTTTAACCAATGTATTGTTAAGATAATGTCTTTGTTAATATGAAACAGTTGCACTGTTTTAGGAATGGTACTTTTCTGCTTTGTCGTTCTTTATACATGTTGAAACAAGGTATTGTTAAGATAATGTCGCAGTTAATATGAATGAATCACACTGTTTGAGAATTGCTACTGTCCTGCTTTATTTCCCATTAGGATAAGGTAGATGTTTTTTCTTCTGGGAGTATAAGTCATCAACCATTATTTCTCAGTAATTGTTTCCTTTATACCTATTTGTGCATACAGGGATATCAAAACTTCTGCTTGGTTCTATTTCGACTTTGATTTTAGTTGAACTGCACAAAAGGAACCAATGTGTTTAAGGAAAACTGTTGCATTATTGGGCTCAGTTGGTCTTTCCACTTTGCAGAAAGAAGCAGTAACTGTTTGCGCTACATTACACAAGGAATGATCGAGAAGCTTTAGAGTATTAGTAGACGCTGGTGACATGACTAGTCTGCAGACCAAGGGAAACTCAACTCAACAGCACGTGGGGTGCAAAATTCACTCCACAAGGAAAGGTATGACCAAGTCAGTGGCCGACGCAGCTGTAACAAATGAGGTCAGTATCGGCCTTCATCCACATGATCGTGCTTTGTTATATTGTGCTAATTATATTGTTGTATTGTTTTGAATAAATGCTTAATTGAAGCTATTGTATTGCTATCTTTTCCTGTTAAGATAATGAAGATGATTATAGTTGTGAGCGTATGTTTAATCAACTAGTACCACTATTATATTCATCACACTTTTTCTGTATTTATGCAGACAGGGATGCTCAGCTTGATTTCAGTGGAACTGCACAAAATGTTCAGATGGTTCGTGTCCTCCATAATACTTCATCATAAACAATACATCGAATGGTTCTCTAATCATTCGTCGTCACGTTGAGCCACCGGACTATCTACTTGAATGGAGCTGCCAACGTCTTCAAGGCAGAAGAATTCCCACAAGTTCAAGGGAAAGAACTCTGTCCAGTAGAATACTACCTTTAAGAAGAAGGGTAAGAAGAAAGACAAAAAGAGAGATGGCTGCTATACTTGTCGTTCAGAGGAACACTGGGCAAACAAGTACAAGAAGCCAGGACATGACTCCAAGTCTGTCAATGTCACTCTAAGCAACAATGATGGGGCATCTGGGTATGGTAATCTGTTTACCGTACTTTCAGTTTGTCAGTCCATCGATTGGTGGGGTTGACACTGGGGCTAATATTCATGTGTGTGCTGATGTGTCATTGTTTTCTTGCAACATATAAATACGAAATCCACCATGCTACGCAAGACATTGTTTGATTTCAGTGGAACTGCACAAAAAGATACGCTGGTTAATCCGGCTCCATGTGCCATTTCAATGTGCAAACTGATGACAAACCCTGCCCGTTCCACAATTATAGGCATTAAATATTTTGAATGGGAAAAGCTTGTCAGAGTTTAATCATTGATGTTAGCAAGAAGGCATTTGTTTAATATTTTGGAATTGGAAAACCTTGTCAAATTTTGCTCATTGATGTTAGCGAGAAGACATTCATTTGATATTTTGGAATGGGACGCCCTTTGCTGTGAGCGGCGTCGCTTGTTTTTTCCAATTCATGTGTTCAGTTCAGAAGTAAATATTTACTCTGATGAGATGCATAGTCATGAATGTTGACTTATGTAAGGTATTTTAAGAGTTTGTTCTGAATGTTGTCTATGAAATGCCAGGCCTTGTGAGTTTGATTACAAAGTTGAGCTTGGAATGCTGTGGCATGCGACATCACGAGCTGTTCACCATGCCTCCTGACAATAAATGCTTCGTATTGTTTTGCATGTTGATCTAATGCCAGTGATTTGCATGTTAAGAAGATCACCCTCTTCTGTTGTTTCTATGCTTAAGAAGTTCATCGTGTTATGTTTCATTCATAGCCTATACGACAACTCGGGTAGGTTAGAGGTGAAACTATATGATCTTCAGACCAACTCATCATCTTAGGCCGTGATTGGATCGTCGTTTTCCAACCAAAACCGCTTGTAAAATTGACGCTTGTAAATAAAAGCAGATGGTCTTGGGCAAAGCACTTGGTTGGTCATTTTCGACTGGTAAAATATATACTGGTTTCTCCAATTACACACATAACTCGCTGGTTTTCGTTACAGACCTCGGGCCGTCGGTTCCATTACGCCTGTATTTTATGCATTGTTTCTGGTGAGGAGTAAATTACACTTGTATCCTTAATACAGGTGTGAAACAATCCATAGCTCCCAAGCGCGGCCTTACCGTTTCATGCCGGCTCAGTCTCTCGAAGGCGCTCATAGGGGTCCGATGATCCTGGCTTCCTGAACGACCAGCGGGTGCTGTATCAGACCATCCGTAGGGCCCGCGAGGCCCTCTCTATCGTCCTTCGAGTTGTTGCACTCGTCGTGGTGCCGCCGTCTCACATTGTCAACATGGTCAACGAACATGAGGAATCAGGAGATGACTTTACTTGGAGAGGATGATAGTGGGGACCCACCAGGGCCATAGCCGCACGTACGCAAGTGCCTCCTTATTATATACAACTATAAATTTTTTTGCTTCCTCCTGGTTTCCTGACATCACGGTCCCACACCATTGTCAACCTATATAGTCAATAAACGAGAAATTGCACAAGGAGCGGCCGACAGCTGGGACCTAGCAGCTCGAGCAGTATTTGTGTTTTTGAGGTGTGAGCTAAGTTTTTCTTGAGCGATGTTTTTGTTGTTGTTCAGAGGAGCAGGGTATCAACTGGGCGGGCTGTGGCCCGCCTGGCCTAGGCTATTATTTTATGTCGACCAAATATCCAGCCCAGATATTAAATTTTTTCAAGGTGAAAATGGCTAGCCCAACTATACTTTTTTTTGAGGAATACCCAGCCCAGGTCAACTTGTTATTCTCCACCCGCTGGGCTGCAAATCTTTCCTAGGAGGGATGCATTAGGCTTAACAAGAAAATGGGCTTTAAGAAATAATAAATGGGATGTAATTATAAAAACTGGGTTGTAACTATAAAAAAATGCACCAAACCCGTAATTAGTTAAAAAATATTATTTTTGGATTTTGAAATTTTTTATTTTATTACTTATTGCGCGCACAATATTTCGTTGGATTTTTACCCAATACAAATTTATTTTGAAATTATATTTAATTTGACTCGAAATTTCGGGATAAAAATATTTCGGATCCCATCAAAATGTGGGAAATTTTATTGAATTCTGTTTTGAGTGGTTGGTTGAAATTATTAATCGTTGTCCTGGCTAGAAAATGGGCTGTAAATTTAATAAACTGTAAATGGGCTGTAGTAAATTCCACTAGAATTCAAAAATGGGTTGTACATTATTACAAATCGCAAATGGGCTATATGTTCTCTGCCACAGATATGATGCTCACTTGTGGGCCTACTAAGTTGACGCGTACGGAAGGCTTTGTGAACCTATAGTCAACACACAATTCTAGCAGCAGTGGCCGTTGGATGTCCATCCAACGGCTGTAGTGCTTCTTCAATCTCGGTTATTCTTGCTTCAACCGCCCAAACCACCGCCGGCGGTACCGCCTGCTACCGCCTCCCGTGGCCGACTGTGTTGGAGCGCAGGCTTCACCGGCCCAGCCTACTCCCAGCACCGTCCAGGCCATTCCTCTACTCACCAACATCTCCTGTTATTCTCCAGGGACAGAAGCCTCACACCACAGGCGAACCAGTGAACCCTCGTACTCCCCTCCATGTGGGCATCCACTGTTGTGTACTCGCCGGTTTCGGGTTGTTCCCTTCCTAGGCCTTGCCATCGTTCACCGTGTTAGTTCTCTCGGCGCGGCGTGGTCAACTTTGTCAACAAACAACAACCATCGGAAGAGGCATGTACATGGAGTGGCTGACAGTAGGGACCCACATGGCCCATGGCCGCACGCAGCAAGTGCCCCCTTATTGTGCAAAAACAAATGATTTCTCCCCCTGACAGGTTTGACCCACCAGCTACATCTTCATATGCAAGGAAGTGCTTCCTTTATTACGATGAAAAAAAGTTTCTTCTCCCTGACAGCCAGGACCCACCAGCTTTATTATGATCCATTTCATGAAAATATAGATTGTACCAAAGATGCTAAATTGTTTTATTTTTATTCTAACTCGAAAAAGAAGAAATAAAAAAACCAGAAAGCTTCTTCGCACGCAAGGAAGTGCCACCTTATTATGCGCAAAAAAAATGATTCCCCCTGCTAGCTGGGACACACCAGATTTGGAGACTGACTTGTGGGCCTACTAAGTTGACGCGTACGCAGGGCTTTGTCAACTTAGTCAATAAACGATTCTAGCTGCAGTGACTGTTGGATTTTAATCCAACGGCCGAGCTGTGTCTTCAACCTCTGGTCTTCTTGCTCCAGCCACCCAAACCAGCGCCCGCCGTACCGCCTGCTCCAGCCTCCCGTGGCCGGTTGTGCTGCCGCGCAGGCCTCAGCGCCCGACCAAACTACCACTAGCCAGGCCTTCCCTCTACTCACCCACACCCCCTGTTATTCTCCGGAGACGGTAGCCTTACACCGTAGCCGAACCAGTGAACCCTCATACTCCCCTCCGTGTGGGCATCCACCTGCCTCGTCTTCCCTGGCTCAGCGTCGTTCCCTTCCTAGGCCTCGCCGTCGTCCACTGCCTGGGTCCTGTCCGTGCGGCGTGGTCAAGGTGGTCAATGAACGACAGCCACCGGAAGAGTATTGTACGCGGTGAGGCTGATAGATGGACCCACCAGCTACATCTTCGCACGCAAGGAAGTGCGTCCATATTACGGGCAAAAAAATGATTCTTCCCCCTGACAGCTGGGACCCACCAGTTATATCTTCGCACGCAAGGAAGTGCCTCCTTATCCTCCCTGAGAGCTGGGACCCATCCGGTCGAAGCGTACGTAGCGTTGTCTGTCTGGTCGCGAACGTGTACGTACGTACTGGTCAATCGGTCTCTCTGCAAGTATGAACTGTGGCCGAGTAAGTAGCGGCACGTGTCGTAGTAAAGCACCCGACGTAGCAGTTCAGGCAGTCCCGTCTAAATCGTGTACACGTACGTACAGCCACAGGGCAAAAAATACGGCCACATACGCACATACAAGCGGGGTCTCGAACGCGTACTCGCGCATACGGACGGCCAGGGCTCATGTACATGGAGAGGCAACGGACGGAACAGCCAAAACGGGGTCTGGCGTACCGCAAAACGAAGGAAACAGACTTGTGTTCGGGCTCCTACGGTCGAAACGGGGTGTTGTTGATCGGGAGGGGCGCGGCGTACCACAAAACAGAGGAAATGGACTTGTGTTGGAGCGCCTACGGTCAAAATGGGGTCCTGTTCATTGGGAGGGGTGTGGCGTACCGCAAAACGGGACTCCACGGGCTACCGTTCATCCATCGTCTATTGCCTCGCTCCAGCCTCCACGGGCTACTGTTCATCCACCGTCGACTTCCTCCAGCCTCCACCTGCTACTGTTCATCCACCAGCGACTTCCTCCAGCCTCCACCAGCTATTGTTCATCCACGGGCTACTGTTCATCCAGCCTCCACCGGCAACTATTCAACCAGCCCTCCACGGGGTCCTGTTCATCCACCCCCAACCGGCTCGGGTGTGTGGCCTCCTCGATCGGGGTCCTGTTCATCTAGCGGCAACAGCCTCTACTATACCACGGGGTCCTGTTCATCCAACCCCCACCGGGAACTGTTCATCCAACCCCAACAACGGTCATTGTTCAGCAAGAGGCAGCAGCAGGTTCGATCGGCTTCAGTTAGCAGCAGTAGCGAAGGAATCGCTCGGGTTCAGTTAACAGCCAAGGGATCGATCGCTCGGGTTCAGTAACGTAGCTAGTGCAATCGCTTGGGTTCAGTAAGAGAACGCCTCGCTTGGGTTCAGTTAGAGCCCAACACCTCGCACACATGCTTGTACGTGTACGAGAGAAACATGCAATCCTCCATGCATCGCTCGGCCCCGACCACCCACCGTAATCGGGAACTCCCCGATATTTTCCTCGCCCTCGCTTCTACCATGATTTTTTCCGTCATGGACAGCCCAAAGAATGTCATGCAGGTGCATCCCCGGCCTGCCCAGGATGAAAAGCCCATTTTCTATCATGATTTTTTGTCATAGAAGTAGGAGCCCACCACATCTATGATGAGATGTGCTTTTGTCACAATTATCATCATAGAAGTGTCATAAGCATGACAGAAAAAAAATTCGTTCGGCCCAAAATGTCACGGATGTGTCTTTTTTTTGTAGTGATGATAACACACATCCAGTTGCAGAGAACATGATGCTAAGGAAAGACAAAGAATTGCCCCAATGGAGATTGTCATATCCATATGCTGCAAGGAGAAGGGCTGCATGTGACTATCGTTTTCACACATGAGAGCAACAAGATTTCTATGAGGCAGTGTTGCTTGACAAGAAGCCAATTGTTAGTGATATGAGATGGGTAGATTGGAAGTACATTGATGCAAATGGGGATAACTTCCCCCATGTTCATGAGAGTTTCAAGAGTGCAGGTGTTGATGACTTTGTTGGAAGAAAGCTTACAAAGTGGAATGATGAGATGATCATGCAATTCTGCTCCACTGCACACTTTTATCCATATGGCAAAATAGCATGGATGACTGAGGGATCCAGATACCAGTCAACTATCTTAGAATAGGCTAATCTTCTTGGTGCTCCAGAAGAGGAGGAGAATGATATTGATGTCTATTCAAAACCTAAGATGGATCACAACTCTATGGCTAATATGTACAAGCCTATCCCTGAAGATGATGTAGAATCTCACAAGCTTGGCTCTGTGAAGCACTTGCTAGCTAGTTTGGCCACAACCAACCCAATCTTGAGGCATACTCTTTTGCCCAAGTCAGGAGATGGCAAGATGATCCGTGGCCACTCCATCAAGTTGCTAAATTTGTTTGACACACCACAGAAGTTTAAAGTCATGAGCCTTATAGTTGAAACAATCAAGAGAACCTCAACTGACCAGAAGAGATCATGTGGATTTGCTCTGCACATTCAGGTGGTCATCAACTCCAAGTTTGGCACGAGCACATATCTTATTGATCGTGAGCATCTACCCTTCTTGCTAGAGTTTGAGGATAATGTGGTGGTGATGGATTCTTCACACCCTACATCTGTTGAGGCACAAGAGAGGATCCAGACAACTGCAGAAGCAAAAGCAGCCAAGAAGGCCTCTGCTCCCATTGCTAACCTCAAGACGAAGAATGATCAAATGACATATCTGCTTGAAGCAACCCTGAGGATTGAGCAAAATCTGGCCAACCTCACCAAGAACTAGGATAGCCTAGAGCGGGTGATCGAAACTAAGATTCAAGATCTTGATGTGAAGATAACTGAGGTACAGACTACAGAGAAGCTGAAGGATGATGTTGATGCTGCGAGAGCTGCTGCGTATGACAGTGGAGATGATAGACCAACAACTGACAGGTTCCAGACAATGCCTAGGGCACCCAGGTCTGCAGCAGTGCCTGATGGAGATACGAGGACTACAGTTTCTGCACCTGATGCCACTACTATAGTGCCGACTCCAGTTTCTACTCCACCAGTTTAGCAGACATTAGATGAATCCTTCACGGATGCACTTATCTCAACGCCATCTATGCACACCAGAGCTGCCAGCCAGAGGACTTCACTGCCTGGAGCTGCTAGAGATCGCACCTAGAGAGACGTATAGTGCTATACCTATTCGAACTTTTTGGTACTTGTTGCCAAAGGGGGAGAATTTGTATAGATCATTAGGCTTCGAGAGGGAGTGTCTTGATTTTTCCTCGTTGGTTTTCTCGAGTTCTTGCTACTATTTCTATTTGGTTTGTGCTACTTTTGTTTGATATGCTCGTGACATACTATGTTGGTTGTGTGATTGATCATTCTATGCCTCATGTTATACCTGATGCTTATCCTTATCATTATCTCTGTATGATCATTCACTTGTGTTTGGTGATGAGTGCTTATTATTCCATTCATATCATTTTGTGCACTCCGCTAAGTTGTATGTGACATGGAAGAGTGACCCATAATCCTAATCGATTGTGCATTTGCATTCAAACGCCAATTTTTAATAATGCACAAATTTAGGGGAGCTCTTGCTTATCACATACTTCTCAAAGCGACGATGTATTTCATTCATTTAATCATTTGTCGAAGCTTTGATCTATATGTTGTCATCAATTACCAAAAAGGGGGAGATTGAAAGTGCAACTAATCCCCGGGTGGTTTTTGTAATTCATAACAACATATATCTCATTGAACTAATGTCCATTCGAGTTAAATATTTCAGGATGTTCAATGACTGGCATGGCAAGGATTGGTGATTGTGGACTCCTCAAAATGCTAATGAATTGGATTGGCAAAAAGCTCAAGACTCTTGATTTTTGGTTAAGTGATCCAAGATCACATTGAGTCCATAGGAAAGCCAATACTATTAAAAGGGGATGAGGTGTTGCTTCATGATCTACTTGCTCAAAGTGCTTAGTGATATTGCTCCAAAACCCTCAGCCACTTTTTCTATCCAATATGTCCAAACCCTACATTCCAACTCGGCCCCACCGAAAATCTCTATCTGGAGCCACTGAGTTCATCTAGACTTCGCCACTGCCAAACCCTAACAAATTGGATCCACCGATATGGATCTCGGTCCCATCGAGATGGCCTTGCCAGCTCTCTGTTACTTATTGCTTCACTTCGTCTCACCGAGTTGATGCAATCAGTACCACCGAGATGGCTTGCCAACTCTCTGTTGCCTTATTGTTTCACTTCGGTCCCACCAAGTTGATGCAATTGGTGCCACCGAGACGAGGTTTGCCCTAAACCATTGCACATCGGTCCCTCCGAGTTGTTCCCGTTGGTCCCATCGAGATTCCTAACATTCATATTTTTACACAGGTCGGTGCCACCGAGATTTCTAATCGGTGCCATCGAGTTGGGTCAAAAGTGTGTAACGGTTGGATTTTGTGTGGAAGCTATATATACCCCTCCACCCCTTCTTCTCCAGAGAGAGAGCCATCAGAATGTGCCTACACTTCCACCATTCATTTTTTGAGAGAGAACCACCTACTCATGTGTTGAGATCAAGAGATTCCATTCCTACCATTTGAACCTTGATTTCTAGCGTTCCCCAAGTTGCTTTCCACTCAAATCCTTCTTCCACCATAGCCAAATCTGTGAGAGAGAGTTGAGTGTTGGGGAGACTATCATTTGAAGCACAAGAGCAAGGAGTTCATCATCAACACACCGTCTATTCCCTTTTGGAGAGTGGTGTCTCCTAGATTGGTTAGGTGTCGCTTGGGAGCCTCCGACATGATGTGGAGTTGAACCAAGAAGTTTGTAAGGGCAAGGAGATCGCCTACTGCGCAAAGATCTACCCGAGTGAGGCAAGTCCTTCGTGGGCGATGGCCATGGTGGGATAGACAGGGTTGCTTCTTCGTGGACCCTTTGTGGGTGGAGCCCTCCGTGGACTCGCAGCCGCTACCCTTCGTGGGTTGAAGTCTCCATCAACGTGGATGTACGATAGCACCACCTATCGGAACCACGCCAAAAATCCTCGTGTCCCCATTGCGTTTGCCTTCTCCAAACCCTTCCCTTTACGTTCATGTGCAATGTTTTACATTCCGCTGCTATACTTTAGAATTGCATGTGTTGGTTGATTGCTTGACTTGTCATAATTGCTAAAATCTGCCAACAACTAAAACTGGGAAAAGGTTAGGTTTTATTTGGTAAAGTAGTCCAATCACCCCCCCTCTAGACATACTTTTGATCCTACAATAGTACTAAATATGAACTTGACTCTGAGATAGTAACCACTTTTTGTGAATCTTTCGCTGCTCATTGTCGGTGTACTAAAGCTTGGGTCCTTTAGTACCCCATACTTGTGCACGGGCGGTTGTAGCCATACCAGCGGCAAGGCCTGCCGGGGGACAGCTGGAAGCAGGTACAAGATCATCAAGGAGGCATTCAAGCCAATGATCAGAAGACAGAAGACCGAGGGCTTGGCTCCTGGCAAGATCCTTGCCGGGATGGCCTGCGAAGACCCGGCAAGATCCGCACCTGGCAAGGTTCCGCCACCCTGTCACCGCTCCAGTGCAGCGACCAGCCTATCATTTGGGTTTTGTCCTCCTGGATGCGTGTCATGGCACTAGTGGTGGACGGGCTTAAGCGGTGCTGATGGGACGGCCCCTTTTTCTGTCCCCAAGAAAGCAAGGGACACCTAAACGGAGCATTTAATGCGTTTGTCCTAAATCGTCAGTGATAAGCATGTAGATACTGTAGCAACTTTACACCTCTTGTATCTACTGTACGCCACTGTTGGTGACCCCTTGGACGTATAAAAGGAGGCCCAAGGCATAGCTAAAGGGAAGAGGGACTCTCTGGCCCATTCTGCATGCGTAGCTGCTGCTCGAACATACTGTTCATCGCAAGCGCTCCTGGAGCTTGGGCTTAAACACTCACAATAAACTAAAGCAGGAGTAGGGTATTACGCTTCCGAGCGGCCTGAAGCCGGGTAAAAATCCCCTTGCGTTGATCATTGGATCTGCTTTTTGTGCATACCTCTCTCCCTACCGAACCGTAAAGGGATCCACGCGGTCCCATAGGTGTCGTACGCCGACATCTTTGGCGCGCCAGGTAGGGGGAAAGGCTGCGTGAACCTAATCTAGCGATCAGCGCGCCAGTCTCTTGATCATTTTCATCGCCATGGCTCCCTAGAAGAAGGGTTTCGCGGCGGTTGGTCCATCTGCGTCCGGTTTGCCCGCGCCTTCACACATGGGCGACGACGTGGACGCAGGTGGAGGAGGTGGAGGTCTTTAGCCTCCACGACATTTTGGCGGTCAAAGCCAGGTGAGCGGCGTTGTTCGCAGCGGCGACAACGACCCGCTCGCCACCAAATCTAAGGACGGAGCTGTGCTGCCTACGGGTGGCGCAGCGAACTCCAAGGACGGAACGGCGCCTTCCAAGACGCCCGCGCCGGCGCATGCGCTGCGGCCTTCTCAGGTTGTGCGCGATGAGGAGCGCCGTGATGTCGGTGGTTCTAGGCATCCCCAAGGAAAGACCCCTGCGCATCATTCCCGAGATGCGCGGGGCCAGCATGCACGTCAAGATGCTGGTGGAAGCGCGGCGCGGTCGCGGGATCGTGATGGAGCTCCTTCTAACACGGTTAGGAGTCAGAGCACCTCACGTACCTCGCACATCTCGCCGCCGCCTACACCAGCAGAAGCGTTGGAGCGAGCGCAGCTGCTTCTGGATTTCCCTCCCGCTCCGAAGAAGCTCGAAGAATGGAGAGCTGCAATTCAGAGCCTCATCGGCTTCGCCAACGGAGATGGGCCGCAGCAGGCGGAGCCTTGGCGGCGGCGGTCCATCGAGCCGACGCATGCCGATGGCGAAAAGACTGGAGGTGGAACGACTACGATTTACTCTCCTCCACGACAACAACAGCGATCGCTAACTCACCGGATCGACAGTTGTGATGACGATTCCACGGCGTCGTCCGATCCGCGAACGCGCCGTGATCAACGTCAAGTTCTTCGGGAGCGAAGCAAAGAAGACGCTCAAACTACCATCGAGCGGCGACGGGAAGCGCACCATCAATCTGATAGACGTGCGGGACCTACTGTTGACAAGCCTGTGCTGGGTGATCCTGGTGACCTGCCTTATGAGGTGGGTTGTCCGGCGTTTACCCGTGAGCTGTGGCGAGTCCAGTGGCCCAATTCCCGAACATTCAAGCCGGAGGTCCCGGAGAAGTACGATGGCAAGACTCACCCGTCGGAGTTCCTGAGCGTCTACACCATTGCGGTGTAGGCTGTCGGGGCTCGAGACAACAAGGTACTCGCCAGCTACTTCCCGTTGGTGCTTAAGCCCAACGTCAGGTCGTGGTTGATGCATCTGCCGGAGAATTCCATTTCTTCCTGGGCAGACCTGTGTCATCAGTTTGTTGGCGCCTTTGTCGGAGGCCACCAAGCTCCTGGCCAGGAAAGTGATTTACATCTCATCCCCCAGAAGGAGGGCGAGCCCTTGCGCAAGTACATACAGAGATTCAGCCGCGTACAGTACAACATCCCAGACGTTCATCCTACCGCTGTTATTAGCGCGTTTCATCAGAACGTGCACAACCGCAAGATGCGGGAGGAGCTGGCGATGACCAAAGTCAGGGATATTGCCGAGCTCTACACACTGGCCGATAAGTGTGCTCAGGCTGAAGAGGGAAGGAGACTCCCCGGCGAGGATGCCAGCGCAGGGATCGACTCTGAAGGCAAAGAAGCTACCGCCCCGACAAGGAAAATCCGACGGCGTAACAAGAAGCGTAAAGGCAAGGCTGTGCTTGTTGTCGAGGAATCAGGCAACCCCGGCACCACCAAGAAGATCAAGGTTGATGGCCCCAGCAAGGGAGTTGCCGGGTGTCCCTCCTGTCAGGCCTTGGCGGCTGCCGACAAGTCGGAGGGCTCCGACAAGCAATATTGCAAGATCCATCGCACCAAGGGCCATGATCTCCAGAACTGCTGGCAAGTTGAGCAGCTTGTCGAAAGGCAGAAAGCTGAGTATGAAAGGCGAGACAAGGAGAGAGCCCAGGATGGTGCTGAGGGGTCTGGCAAGAAATGTGGTGGCCGAGGAGGTCGCTGCGGCAAGGCCAAGCAACAGAAGGAGAGGCCCGCTCGAGGCCGCGACAAGGAAGAGGGGGGTGATGACGACAACAAAGAGGATGACAACTCCAGCGAGCATGAGTTCCAAAAGGCTACAGAAGCTATGTGCCTTGACGGAGGTGATACGTCTCCAACGTATCTATAATTTTTTTATTGTTCCATGCTATTATATTATCTGTTTTGGATGTTTTATATGCTATTTTATATGATTTTTGGGACTAACCTATTAACCTAGAGCCCAGTGCCAGTTCCTGTTTTTCCTTGTTTTAGAGTTTCACAGAAAAGGAATACCAAACGGAATGAAACTTTCGCGATGATTTTTCTTGGACCAGAAGACATCCAGAGGGCTTGGAGTGCACGTCACGAAAGCCACGAGGCGGCCACAAGGTCGGGAGGCACGCCCAGGGGGATAGGGCGCGCCCCCCACCCTTGTGGGCCCCTCGTGACTCCACCGACGTATTTCTTCCACCTATATATTCTCAAATATCCCAAAACCTACCAGGAGAGCCACGAAACCACTTTTCCACCGCTGCAACCTTCTGTACCCGTGAGATCCCATCTAGGGGCCTTTTCCGGCGTCCTGTCGGAGGGGGATTCGATCACGAAGGGCTTCTACATCAACACCATTACCTCTCCGATGAAGCGTGAGTAGTTTACCACAGTCCTACGGGTCCATAGATAGTAGCTAGATGGCTTCTTCTCTCTCTTTGATTCTCAATACAAAGTTCTCCTCGATGTTCTTGGAGATCTATTCGATGTAATACTTTTTTGCGGTGTGTTTGCCGAGATCCGATGAACTGTGGATTTATGATCAGCTTATCTATGAATATTATTTGAATCTTCTCTGAATTCTTTTATGCATGATTTGATATCTTTGCAAGTCTCTTCGAACTATCGATTTGGCTTGACCAACTAGATTGGTTTTTCTTGCAATGGGAGAAGTGCTTAGCTTTGGGTTCAATCTTGCGGTGTCCTTTCCCAGTGACAGTAGGGGCAGCAAGGCACGTATTGTATTGTTGCCATCGAGGATAACAAGATGGGGTTTTCATCATATTGCTTGAGTTTATCCCGCTACATCATGTCATCTTACTTAATGCGTTACTCTGTTCTTATGAACTTAATACTCTAGATGCAGGCAGGAGTCGGTTGATGTGTGGAGTAATAGTAGTAGATGCAGGCAGGAGTCGGTCTACTTGATACGGACGTGATGCCTATATTCATGATCATTGCCTTAGATATCATCATAACTTTGCGCTTTTCTATCAATTGCTCGGCAGTAATTTGTTCACCCACCATAATATTTTCTATCTTGAGAGAAGCCTCTAGTGAAACCTATGGCCCCCGGGTCTATTTTCCATCATATAAGTTTCCGATCTACAATTTTAGCTTCCTATTTACTTTCTTTGCAATCTTTTACTTTCCGTTCCATAAACCAAAAATACCAAAAACATTACTTTATCGTTTATCCATCTATATCAGATCTCACTTTGCAAATAACCATGAAGGGATTGACAACCCCTTTATCGCGTTGGGTGCAAGTTGGTGTTTGTTTGTGCAGGTATTCGGTGGCTTGCGCGTTATCTCCTACTGGATTGATACCTTGGTTCTCAAAAGCTGAGGGAAATACTTACTCTACTTTGCTGCATCACCCTTTCCTCTTCAAGGGAAAAACCAACGCAAGCTCAAGAGGTAGTAGGAAGAATTTCTGGCGCCGTTGCCAGGGAGATCTACGCCAAGCCGAGACATACCAAGTACCCATCATAAACTCTCATCCCTCGCATTACATTATTCGCCATTCGCCTCTCATTTTCCTCTCCCCCACTTCTAAAACGATTTTCAAAAAGTTTGCCTTTACTTCGCCCCTTTTCCGTTCGTCTTCTTCATTTGGTTTTTGTGTGTTTGTGTGTTGGATTGCTTGCTTTGTCGCGATGGCTCAAGATAATACCAAATTGTGTGAATTTTCCAACACCAATAATAATGATTTTATTAGTATTCCGATTGCTCCCGATGCTAATGCGGAATCTTGTGAAATTAATACCGCTTTGCTGAATCTTGTTATGAAAGATCAATTTTCCAGCCTTCCCAATGAAGATGCCGCATCCCATCTTAATAATTTCGTTGATTTGTGTGATATGCAAAAGAAAAAAGATGTGGATAATGATATTGTTAAATTTAAGCTATTTCCATTCTCACTTTGAGATCGTGCTAAAACTTGGTTTTCATCTTTGCCTAAAAATAGTATTGGTTCATGGAATAAGTGTAAAGATGCTTTTATTTCCAAGTATTTTTCCTCCCGCTAAGATCATCTCCCTTAGGAACAATATTATGAATTTTAAGCAACTTGATCATGAACATGTTGCACAATCTTGGGAGAGGATGAAATTGATGATACGAAATTGCCCTACTCATGGTTTGAATTTGTGGATGATTATACAAAAAAATTATGCAGGATTGAATTTTGCTTCTAGAAATCTTTTAGATTCGGTCGCGGGAGGCACTTTTATGGAAATTACTTTAGGAGAAGCTACTAAACTCCTAGATAATATTATGGTTAATTATTCTCAATGGCATACTGAAAGATCTTCCACTAGTAAAAAGGTGCATGCAATTGAAGAGATTAATGTTTTGAGTGGAAAGATGGATGAACTTATGAAATTGTTTGCTAGCAAGAGTGTTTCTTTGGATCCCAACGATACGCCTTTGTCTACTTTGATTGAAAACAATAATGAATCTATGGATGTGAATTTTGTTGGTAGGAACAATTTTGGTAATAACGCGTATAGAGGTAATTTTAATCCTAGGTCGTTTCCTGGTAATTCCTCTAATAATTATGTAATTCCTACAACAATTATTATGGAAATTATAATAAGATGCCCTCTGAATTTGAGAATAGTTTTAAAGAATTTATGAGTTCGCAAAAGAATTTCAATGCTTTGATTGAAGAAAAATTGCTTAAGATTGATGATTTGGTTAGGAACATGGATAGAATTTCTCTTGATGTTGATTCTTTGAAACTTATATCTATTCCACCTAAGCATGATGTCAATGAGTCTCTCAAATCCATGAGAATTTCCATTGATGAGTGCAAAGAAAGAACCGCTAAGATGCGTGCTAAAAAAGATTGGTTTGTAAAAGCGTGTTCTTCTAGTTTCCGTGAGAATAATGATGAAGATCTAAAAGTGATTGATGTGACTCCTATTGAATCTTTGTTTTCTAATGTGAATCTTGATAAAGATGGGACTGGATATGAGTCAACTTTAGTTAGAAGGTGTCCCAATGATTCGGAGTTTTTAGATCTTGATGCAAAAATTGATAAAAGTGGGATTGGAGAGGTCAGAACTTTAAATAGCAATGAACCCACTCTTTTAGATTTCAAGGAATTTAATTATGATAATTGTTCTTTAATAGATTGTATTTCCTTGTTGCAATCCATGTCGAATTCTCCTCGTGCTTATAATCAAAATAAAGCTTTTACTAAACATATCGTTGATGCTATGATGCAATCTTATGAAGAAAAGCTTGAATTGGAAGTCTCTATTCCTAGAAAACTTTATGATGAGTGGGAACCTACTATTAATATTAAGATCAAAGATTATGAATGCCATGCTTTGTGTGATTTGGGTGCTAGTGTTTCCACGATTCCAAAAACTTTATGTGATGTGTTAGGTTTCCGTGAATTTGATGATTGCTCTTTAAATTTGCATCTAGCGGATTCCACTATTAAGAAACCTATGGGAAGGATTAATGATGTTCTTATTGTTGCAAATAGGAATTATGTGCCCGTAGATTTCATTGTTCTTGATATAGATTGCAATCCTACATGCTCTATTATTCTTGGTAGACCTTTCCTTAGAACGATTGGTGCAATTATTGATATGAAAGAAGGAAACATTAGATTTCAATTTCCGTTAAGGAAAGGCATGGAACACTTCCCTAGAAAGAAAGTTAAATTTCCTTATGAATCTATTATGAGAGCCACTTATGGATTGCATGCCAAAGATGATAACACTTAGATCTATTCGTGTTTTTATGCCTAGCTAAGGGCGTTAAACAATAGCGCTTGTTGGGAGGCAACCCAATTTTATTTTTGTTTTTGATTTTTGGTTCTGTTTTGAAATAAATTTTTCATCTAGCCTCTGGTTTGATGTGGTTTTGTGTTTTAATTAGAGTTTGTGCCAAGTAAGACCTTTGGGATGGCTTACGGTGATAGTTGATTTGATCCTGCTGAAAAACAGAAACTTTTGTGCTCAGAAAAACAATTCTTATTTTTTACTGGAGCGTGGAAACACTCTGAATTGTTTACACAATATTGATACAAGAATTTCCTATGTTTTTCTAATTTTTCAGAATTTTTGGAGTTACAGAAGTATTAGAACAATTCAGATCCTCGCAGATTGTTCTGTTTTTGACAGATTCTGTTTTCTATGTGGTGTTTGCTTATTTTGATGCATCTATGGCTAGTATCGGGGGGTATGAACCATGGAAAAGTTGGAATACAGTAGATATTACACCAATATAAATAAATAATGATTTCACAACAGTACCAAAAGTGGTGATTTATTTTCTTTTACTAACGGAGCTTACGAGATTTTCTGTTGAGTTTTGTGTTGTGAAATTTTCAAGTTTTGGGTAAGGATTTGATGGACTATGGAATAAGATGTGGCAAGAGCCTAAGCTTGGGGATGCCCCGGAAGGCATCCCCTCTTTCGTCTTCGTCTATCGGTAACTTTACTTGAGGCTATATTTTTATTCACCACATGATATGTGTTTTGCTTGGAGTGTTATGATTTGAGTCTTTACTTTTTAGTTTACCACAATCATCCTTGCTGTACACACCTTTTGAGAGAGACACGCATGAATCGTGATTTATTAGAATACTCTATGTGCTTCACTTATATCTTTTGATCTAGGCAAAATTGCTCTAGTGCTTCACTTATATCTTTTTAGAGCATGGCGGTGGTTTTATTTTATAGAAATTGATGAACTCTCGCACTTCACTTACATTATTTTGAGAGTATTTAAAACAGCATGGTAATTTGCTTTGGTTATAAATTTAGTCCTAATATGATAGGCATCCAAGAGGGATATAATAAAAACTTTCATATAAAGTGCATTGAATACTATGAGAAATTTGATTCCTTATGATTGTTTTGAGATATGAAGATGGTGATATTAGAGTCATGCTAGTAAGTAGTTCTGAATTTGAGAAATACTTGTGTTAAGGTTTGTGAGTCCCGTAGCATGCATGTATGGTGAACCGTTATGTAACGAAGTTGGAGCATGAGATATTTTTTGATTGTCTTCCTTATGAGTGGCGGTCGGGGACGAGCGATGGTCTTTTCCTACCAATCTATCCCCCTAGGAGCATGCGCCTAGTACTTTGTTTCGATGACTAATAGATTTTTGCAATAAGTATGTGAGTTCTTTATGACTAATGTTGAGTCCATGGATTATACGCACTCTCACCTTTCCGCCATTGCTAGCCTCTCTTGTACCGCGCAACTTTCGCCGGTACCATAAACCCACCATATACCTTCCTCAAAACAGCCACCATACCTACCTATTATGGTATTTCCATAGCCATTCCGAGATATATTGCCATGCAACTTTCCACCGTTCCGTTTATTATGACACACTTCATCATTGTCATATTGCTATGCATGATCATGTAGTTGACATCGTATTTGTGGCAAAGCCACCGTTCATCATTTTTTTTATACATGTCGCTCTTGATTCATTGCACATCCTGGTACACCGCCGGAGGCATTCATATAGAGTCATATTTTGTTCTAAGTATCGAGTTGTAATTTTTGAGTTGTAAGTAAATAAAAGTATGATGATCTTCATTATTAGAGCATTGTCCCATGTGAGGAAATAAAAAAAAGGAGAGAAAAAGCCAAATAAAAAAAGAGAAGGCCCAAAAAAAAGAGAGAAAAAGAGAGAAGGGACAATGTTACTATCATTTTGCCACACTTGTGCTTCAAAGTAGCACCATGATCTTCATGATAGAGAGTCTCCTATGATATCACTTTCATATACTAGTGGGAATTTTCATTATAGAACTTGGCTTGTATATTCCAACGATGGGCTTCCTCAAAATGCCCTAGGTCTTCATGAGCAAGCAAGTTGGATGCACACCCACTTAGTTTTCTTTTTGAGCTTTCATAAACTTATAGCTCTAGTGCATTCGCTGCATGGCAATCCCTACTCACTCACATTGATATCTATTAATGGGCATCTCCATAGCCCGTTGATACGCCTAGTTGATGTGAGACTATCTCCTTCTTTTTGTCTTTTCCACAACCACCATCTATTCCACCTATAGTGCTATGTCCATGGCTCACGCTCATGTATTGCGTGAAAGTTGAAAAGGTTTGAGAACATCAAAAGTATGAAACAATTGCTTGGCTTGTCATCGGGGTTGTGCATGATTTGAATATTTTGTGTGATGAAGATGGAGCATAGCCAGACTATATGATTTTGTAGGGATAAGCTTTCTTTGGCCATGTTATTTTGAGAAGACATAATTATTTTGTTAGTATGCTTAAAGTATTATTGTTTTTATATCAATGTTAAACTTTTGTTTTGAATCATACGGATCTGAACATTCATGCCACAATAAAGAGAATTACATGATAAATATGTTAGGTAGCATTCCACATCAAAAATTCTATTTTTATCATTTACCTACTCGAGGACGAGCAGGAATTAAGCTTGGGGATGCTTGATACGTCTCCAATGTATCTATAATTTTTTATTGTTCCATGCTATTATATTATCTGTTTTGGATGTTTTATATGCATTAATATGCTATTTTATATGATTTTTGGGACTAACCTATTAACCTAGAGCCCAATGCCAGTTCCTTTTTTTCCTTGTTTTAGAGTTTCGCAGAAAAGGAATACCAAACGGAGTCCAAACGGAATGAAACTTTCACGATGATTTTTCTTGGACCAGAAGACATCCAGAGGGCTTGGAGTGCACGTCAGGAAGGCCACGAGGCGGCCACAAGGTCGGGAGGTGCGCCCAGGGGGGGTAGGGCGCGCCCCCCTCCCTTGTGGGCCCCTCGTGACTCCACCGATGTATTTCTTCCGCCTATATATTCTCAAATATCCCAAAACCTACCAGGAGAGCCACGAAACCACTTTTCCACCGCCGCAACCTTCTGTACCCGTGAGATCCCATCTAGGGACCTTTTCCAGCGTCCTGCCGGAGGGGGATTCAATCACGGAGGGCTTATACATCAACACCATTGCCTCTCCGATGAAGCGTGAGTAGTTTACCACAGACCTATGGATCCATAGCTAGTAGCTAGATGGCTTCTTCTCTCTCTTTGATTCTCAATACAAAGTTCTCCTCGATGTTCTTGGAGATCTATTTGATGTAATACTTTTTTGTGGTGTGTTTGCCGAGATCCGATGAATTATGGATTTATGATCAGCTTATCTATGAATATTATTTGAATCTTCTCTGAATTCTTTTATGCATGATTTGATATCTTTGCAAGTCTCTTCGAACTATCGATTTGGCTTGGCCAACTAGATTGGTTTTTCTTGCAATGGGAGAAGTGCTTAGCTTTGGGTTCAATCTTGCGGTGTCCTTTCCCAGTGACAGTAGGGGCAGCAAGGCACGTATTGTATTGTTGCCATCGAGGATAACAAGATGGGGTTTTCATCATATTGCTTGAGTTTATCCCGCTACATCATGTCATCTTACTTAATGCGTTACTCTGTTCTTATGAACTTAATACTCTAGATGCAGGCAGGAGTCGGTCGATGTGTGGAGTAATAGTAGTAGATGCAGGCAGGAGTCGGTCTACTTGATACGGACGTGATGCCTATATTCATGATCATTGCCTTAGATATCATCATAACTTTGCGCTTTTCTATCAATTGCTCGGCAGTAATTTGTTCACCCACCGTAATATTTTCTATCTTGAGAGAAGCCTCTAGTGAAACCTATGGCCCCCGGGTCTATTTTCCATCATATAAGTTTCCGGTCTACAATTTTAGTTTCCTATTTACTTTCTTTGCAATCTTTTACTTTCCGTTCCATAAACCAAAAATACCAAAAACATTACTTTACCGTTTATCCATCTATATCAGATCTCACTTTGCAAATAACCGTGAAGGGATTGACAACCCCTTTATCGCGTTGGGTGCAAGTTGGTGTTTGTTTGTGCAGGTATTCGGTGGCTTGCGCGTTGTCTCCTACTGGATTGATACCTTGGTTCTCAAAAGCTGAGGGAAATACTTACTCTACTTTGGTGCATCACCCTTTCCTCTTCAAGGGAAAAACCAACGCAAGCTCAAGAGGTAGCAGGAGGTGCCTCGCTGCATTCTTCTCACCGCCAACTTAAACAGTGGGTGCGTGAGATTAATGCGACAGAGCCGTCGGTTGATGCTCGGAAGCCTTTGAAATGGTCCAACAGGCCTATCATTTTTTACGCTGAGGATCACCCTGATCGCACAACCGTGGTCGGGTGTTTGCCATTGTTGGTTTCACCAACGATTCGCAACCTCAAGGTGACAAATATGTTAGTTGACGGTGGGGCTCGTTTGAACTTGATCTCGTCTAGTGTGATCAAGAGGTTGTAAATTCCTGACGAAGATCTCGAGGAAACAGGCACGTTTCAAGGGATCAATCCAGGAAGGTGCCAGCCGAAGGGCAAGATCACATTGCCGGTGACATTTGGCAGCGAGCTGAACTACAGAATAGAAAAGATCGTTTTCGACATCGCCAAGATTCTGTTGCCATATAACGGGATTCTCGGCCGTCCAGCGCCGGCCAAATTTATGGCGGCATCACACTACGCCTATGATACCTTGAAGATGCCCGGGCCAATGAGCATCATCACTGTCAACTCCGGCAAGAAGGATGCGCTTATCTGCGCCGACCAACTCTACAGGGAGGCAGTTGCAGCATCTGCCGCCAAGGCACTTGCTCCTGCCGCTAAAGCTCCTGGGGGAAGAAGAAGACCGGCAAGACCTCTGGCATACACTCCGACAAGCGCACCTCCTCGGAGTGCTGCGCTCCCGTTGAGGATGTGCCAAAGAGCTCCACCGGCAAGAGCAAGAAACCCAAGGCAGCTCCACCAGAAACTAAGAAGGTGCCCGTCAAGGAGGATGGTACGGGAGGAACTTTCACCATAAGTTCCACCCTCGATGACAAATAGGAAAGCGCGCTTGTTGCTTTCCAGCGGGCGAATATCGATGTGTTTGCATGGCAACCATCTGATATCCCCGGTGTTCCCAGGGAAGTAATTGAGCACCACCTTGCTGTCTGTCCTCATGCACGGCCCGTCAAACAGAAAGTTAGGAAGCAATCCTTGGAACGGCAAGAATTTATTGCCGAAGAAATCAGGAAGTTGGAAGCAGCAGGTTTGGTCAGAGGAGTGCTCCATCCAACGTGGTTGGCCAATCCAGTTGTAGTGCGCAAGGTGAATGGGAAATGGAGGTTGTGTATTGATTATACATATATCAATAAAGCCTGTCCAAAAGATCCTTTCCCCTTGCTGCGCATCGACCAGATTGTGGACTCCACTGCCGGCTGCGATTTGTTGTCGTTCCTCGACGCCTATTCAGGGTACCATCAAATTTTCATGGCAAAAAAGATGAAGAGAAAACCGCATTTATCACCCCATGTGGTATGTATTGCTTCATACGTATGCCTTTCGGGTTGAAAAGTGCTGGTTCAACGTTTGCAAGAGCGGTCCAGATTGGGTTTGAGCCTCAGCTACATAGAAATATGGAAGCTTATATGGATGACATAGTGGTCAAAACCAAGGACAAAGCAACGCTCATACAAGATTTAGAGGAGATATTCGCAAATCTGCGCAAGATCAATCTGAAGCTCAATCCCGAGAAGTGCGTGTTTGGCGTTCCATCCGGCCAGCTTCTCGAGTTTTTTGTATCTCAGCATGGGATTGAGGCAAATCCCGACAAGATCAAGGCGATTGAGCAGATTGAAGCACCAAGACGCGTCAAAGATGTGCGTTGACTTGCCGGTTGCGTCGCTGCTCTGAGCAGGTTCATCTCCAAATCTGCTGAGCGTGTCCTGCCCTTTTTCAAAATCTTGAAGAAGGCAGGTCCAATGAAATGGACTCGGGAAGCGGAGGCAGCGCTGCAGGATTTGAAGAGGTACCTCTCCTCTCCGCCGATACTAGTCGCACCTAAACCACAAGAGCCGTTGCTGCTATACTTAGCAGCAACAAATCAAGTGGTTAGTGCTGCGTTGGTAGCACAGAGAGAAGTTGATGAAGAAACAGCGGCAGTGGCAGGACTGCCAAGTGACAAACCGGGATCTTCCCCGGCAGAGTCTGGTGCCGACAAGGCAGGATTTGCGAAGTCAGATGAAGCAACACAGAGGAAGAAGATGGTGTAGCGCCCAGTTTATTTTGTCAATTCCCTTTTGCAGGGGGCTAGGTCAAGATATTCTGGCGTGCAGAAGTTGCTCTTTGGCCTCCTTATGGCCTCGAGGAAGCTGCGCCATTATTTCCAAGCACATGAAATCACTGTCGTCACTCGCTTCCTGTTGCAACGGATTTTACGAAATCCAGATGCGACCTGCAGGATTGTGGAGTGGGCGTTGGAACTGTCAAGCTTTGGTCTCAAGTTTGAAAGCACTTCAACAATTCAGAGCAGAGCCTTGGCGGAGTTCATTGCAGAATGGACCCCAACGCTGGACGAAGAAAGTCAAGAAACAACTCTCCCCGGTAGGGAAACAGATGGAGAGTGGATTATGTATTTTGACGGCGCTTTCTCGCTGCAAGGCGCCGGTGCTGGCGTGCTGCTTGTCGCACCCACCGGAGAGCACTTCAAATATGTAATTCAGATGCATTTTCCCCAGGAGAGATCAACAAATAACACCGTAGAATATGAGGGACTGCTTGCCGGTCTCAGGATAGAGGCGGACCTTGGAATTAAGAAGCTCTTCGTCAGAGGTGATTCATAGCTTGTCGTCAGGCAAGTGGACAAAGACTATCAGAGCCCGTTGATGGAAGCATACGTAGATGAAGTGAGGAAATTGGAGGAGCGCTTTGATGGTCTACAGACAGAGCATATTCCTCGAGTAGAGAACAACATTGCTGATGACCTGTCAAAGCGCGCTGCCCTCAAGTTACCTATGGAACCAGGTACTTTTGTGCTTCGATTAACTCAGCCATCCGTAACTCCATCAGCAAGGCAAGATAAGCGAAGGAAGTTGAGTTCTGGCCAGTACTTTCCGGCAGAGCTCCCAGAAGCCGCCGGCAAGGAAGCTGCGGGGAACAACGACAAGCTTGCCGGGGAGAAACAGACTCCGGCGAGGCCTCATGTCCTTGCCGTCGAGACAAACGCTCCCGCGGCAGAAGATATGCCTTTAGTCCTTGCTGTCGAGCCTCAGGCTCCAGCAAGGGCGCAACACATCGTCCAGTTCCTCCAAACAGGGGAACTCCCCGAAGAGCAGGAAGAAGCGGAGAAAGTAGCCCGTCGGTCTAGTATGTACTAGTTCGTGGACAACGTCCTGTATAGAAAAAGACCGAACGGTGTGAAATTGAGGTGTATTCCTCGGGAAGATGGACTAAAACTGTTGGCAGAGATACATGGAGGCATATGTGGCTCCCACATAGGCTCAAGGGCTCTTGTCAGTAAGGCATTCCGGCAAGGTTTCTTTTGGCCCACTGCCCTCCAGGATGCGACTGCACTAGTAACCAAGTGTGAAGCGTGCCAGTTTCATTCGAAGAAATTGCATCAGCCAGCTCAGGCTCTTCAGACAATCCCTCTTTCTTGGCCATTTTCGGTCTGGGGGCTCTACATATTGGGCCCCTTTCCCCGTGCTACCGGGGGCTTTGAGTACTTGTACGCTGCGATCGACAAGTTCACAAAGTGGCCGGAGGTGGAAGCAGTGAGAAAGGTGACAGCACAATCAGCCGTCAAGTTCTTCAAAGGATTAGTTTGCCGTTTTGGTGTGCTGAACAGGATCATCACCGACAACGGCACACAATTCATGAGCCGCACCTTCATGCAATACATCCAAGACCTTGGCAGCAAAATCTGTTTTGCTTCTGTTGCTCATCCAAGGAGCAACGGCCAAGCGGAAAGGGCAAATGCTGAAGTGCTGCGCGGTCTCAAGATAAGAACTTTTGACACGCTGAAAAAGTTTGGAAGACGCTGGATTGATGAGTTGCCAGCGGTTCTTTGGTCAATCAGAACGACACGAAATCGAGCCACTGGCCAGACACCCTTCTCCCTAGTGTACGGGGCAGAAGCAGTTCTCCCCACGGAACTCATATACGGGTCACCTCGAGTGCTCGCTTACGATGAGCTTGAGCAAGAGCAGTTGCGGCAAGATGACGCCATGCTCCTTGAGGAGGATCGTCTTCAGGCTGTTGTGTGAGCTGCACGCTACCAGCAAGCCTTGTGCCGCTACCATAGCCGCAAGGTTCATGCCCAAAGTCTTGAGGAAGACGACCTTGTTCTTCGGCGCGTTCAGCCGACCAAGAATTCCAACAAGTTGATGCCGAAGTGGGAAGGCCCTTATCGGGTAGTACGAGTCACCAGGCCTGGCGCTGTCCGCCTGGAGACCGAGGATGGCATTCCAGTAAGCAATTCCTGGAATATCGAACATCTTCGTAAGTTCTACCCGTAAGGCGCGGTTGTCGGGTCCTCCGGCAACCACCTTTTGTATGAGTCTTGCCGGCAAGGCATGTGATCCTTTGTACAAAGCCAGGCGCAGACCCTGTGCATAGTTAAATAAGCTTAAATGTTTTACAATTCCTGTCGATTTTCATGTTAATCTATATGCATGTTTGTCTGAGATATTGTATTACATTTGCTTCCGGTAAGCGTTAACGAACTACCACGGTTCCATATCTTTGTCTTCTCTTCTTTCTTTTTCTCAAAGGATAGAAGGTTCCCTCGCGTGCAAGTTTGCCGGGGGGAGTGATGGTATGGATACCGACAGGCGATGTTCAAGGTTGACATCTTGCAGGAAGGAATTCAGCAACAACAGCAACAAAAAGCTAAGTTGCAGAACTTTGAGTAAATTATTTTTTACTTTGAGATCATTTTCCTTGAATGATTTCGACCTTTGTATGGAAAACCTGCATGCAAAGGAACCTTGTCGTGATCGGTTGTGCCCTTGCTCTATTTGGAGTCCGCTCAATAGTTTAGGTTGCTGCACTAAAAATGTCAAGATATCTTGCCGGTAGTGACACCTCCAGCAGGCTGCTAAAGACCTGCATCTAGCGCTCGCGGCAGGACGCGCGCACTGGCAAGTTTCCAATAAGCGTGGGGCACGTTCCATACAGAAAGAAATCAGGCAAGGGAAATAGCGTGCATTCATCCAAGCACAGCAGATTATATTACGTTAATAGTTGTCGTGATCCTAACTTAAGATGAAACTGCCTTTTACATGGAATGGTGGCGACAAAGGGAAGCGAAGCGGCTAGTCCCTGCGCTGGCCCTCGACCCTCTTGACTTGGTCCACCTTGTCGACGATTGGCGCGACAAGTTCTTTGAGTGCCTTGAGGTCGATGTTCTTCGGCAGGCGATCAAGGACGTTGGTAAGGTTGATGCCGGGGTTCCTGTGCACCACCTTGATGAGCACCTTGAGGAGGACGGCCCGGCAGAGTTTGCGGGACTCGTTGGCTAGATGCGTTGCTCGCTCGGAATGGAGCAGCTTCAAGGCATCGACGACGCCCTCGAAGAACATGGTCAGCTTGGCACTCGGAGACACCCTGTCGGAGGAGGAGTAGTTGAAGTTCTGCAGGCCCATGCTGGACTGCTCTGCTTCAAGCCTCTCCGCGACATCAACAAGACGCTCGGTCCAGATCTTCACACCTTTCTCAAAATCATTATAAGTGGCGGCGGCGCTCTTGAGCAGGCCCTTCTCATTCTGAAGGTCTTTGACCAAAGCCTTCTCACGAGTCTTGCCATCCTCCAGGGATTTCTCCAGCGTGGTCAGCTTCAGAGTCAGATCAGCAATGGATTCTTTGGCTGAGGTGAGCTCTTTGGTCTTGTCGGATATGGTGGTTTGCATCTCCGCCAAGCTGTAGAGAGTCTTCTCTCTGTCGGATTTGAGCGTCGAGAGCTCCTTGCCATGTTCCTCGAGGTCCGCCTCCAACCCCTTTACTCTATTGCCCAGCTTGTTCTTGGCAGCCTCTGCAGCTTCAGCAGCATCGATGGCTTCCTTTAACTTGCCGGCGTGATCTATAGTCAGAGCTTCGAGCGTCTCCTTGTGTTTCTGCTCCAGCTCCTGGGTCTGCTGCGCGACAAGCTTTTCGATCTCCTCGTCCTTGCCGTGGAGCTTGGTGGCAAGTGCCTCCTCGCGAGCAGCAAGGTCTTCTTCCTGAGCGTCAAGCCCGACACGGAGTTGTGTTAAGCGAGCTTCCTCTGCAGCGGCCCACTGCGCGGCCTCTTCCTGTGCCTTCTCAGCGTCAGACTGCTTCAAGGGGAACTCGTTCCAACTCTGGCTCAGTTGTTCCCAGCCAACCATCAGCTCTTGGAAGGCCTCGGTATACCAGACTTGCATTTCCGTGATGCACTTCTGGAAATCTGCCTCCGCTGCTTCAACAACTGCTGCCCTGGAATCCAACTTTTCCTTTCGGGTGCGATGGAGCGCCTGGAGCTTCTGAAAGTTGCTGCTCATGGCCTGGAGGAGCTGTTCTTCCTCAGACCCGTTGCTGCTGGCGCATGGCTCGTCAACAATCTTGAGTCCGGCAGCGGCGATGACGTCTTCATAAAAAAAATCCCCTTCAGTTGGCACCCCAGTGCTTGCCGTCCCTGGTATGTTGACGAATAGGTTGTCGCCAACCCTAAGGTATCTGCTTGACGGGGGAGCCTCGGATGTTGATGGTTGATCCTCGACAACCGTCTCACCAGCAATTGGGGGCTCCGTGACCGGTATAGCGCCAGGCGCTCCTGTGGCAGGAATGCCATCAGTATGGTCACCAGTCTCCTTGCCGGCCTTCTCAGCAGATCCCTTGGCGGGTTTTTCCTGCGCGACCCTGGCGGATTCGTCAGCAGCAATCTTGTCGGCCTCGGCGGCAGCATCCTTGGCGGTCTCCTCGATAATGATATCAACATCCATTTGTTCCATCAAGGGAAGATCTGAAGACCAGGGAAAGAAACAAGATGAGACCAAGGTTGAAGTTCAAGAAGACAAAAATAAAGAAAGAATGACAAGTACTCAGAGGCAAGTGGTTTACCTGTGTTGAGCTGTTGAGAGGTGGTTTCTCCTTTCCCGGCAACATTGGTTGCCGATGTAGGACTGCCGGTGCCCATGCTTGCCAGCTCCTCTTCAACACGAATGGGCTCGCCAGTGGAAGCCCTTGCCGCGGATTCGCCTCTGGGTGGCATGGTTGACAGGGGCGGCACGTCAGGGACGGCCTCCGATGGCTCTCCTTGTTGCCGTTCTTCTCCTACAAGCCCGGTGATGTCAGTAGCGAAGATAAACACCTCAACGCCCGTCAGCGAAAATGAGTAGTGGACTCACGCTTGGGGCTGGTTTGGGGGCTACGAGGAGGACTGAGCTCCGGGCTAATGATGATGAGCTCTGGCGCATCTACGGTGCTTGCCGGGGGCTCGTCATCTGTTGAAGTCTTTGCCCTCTTTACCATCCTTTGCGCCAATGTTTCCGTGTCACTGCGAAGATAGGTCAAAGCAAGATAGATGAGTTAAGCAAAATAAGAAACTCAGAAATTAAGAGATACGACAGGACCCTTACTCTTCTCTCTCTAGGCTAAAAGCGAAGAGGTCGAAGTCGACCTCCTCTACAATGTCCGTGCGAGGGGGCGGAGGAGGGGTCCTGGGTCGCTTGGTTGCGGCAGAAGTGGTAGGTTGATGCGATCTTGCTGCTCCAGCTGCCGGTGCAGTCGTATGAGACACCCCCGCCGCTCCAGTTATTGCTGCGGTCGTGCGTCTCGTGCGCCGCACTGGTTGCTGTTGAGCTTCCTGCCACTACGCAGCCTTGCCGGCCGCCTCCTTGCCGGGAACCCCACTGCCCGAGGAGGGTTGATTTCCTGGGATGCCTGAGGCAGCTTTCTGAAGAATGCGCTTCTTCTTCTCTGGATCTGGGGGCTCCTCGTGCAGGTGTTCCTTGGTTGTGTCCTCGACAGAAGGGCTCCCAGTAGCCATGTCGCTCTGTTCCCCGGCAGTCTCACCCTGCCCGGCGAGGTCTTCTTCAGACTTCACTTCTGCTTCACTGTTTTCCTCTTCCGTGAAGCCAACGCTGCCGGCCTCCGCGGCAAGATTCGCCTCTTCCGCCCTGCTGGCGATGTATGCCACTTCTTCATCAGTGGTGGGGCGGATAAGGTTTGTCTCTTCCCGGATGGCTCTCTCCGACAGATTGTCGAAGAACTCCTGTGCGCGCTCTGCGGATGGCTTGACCCAAGTTCCATCAAGGCTGTGAGCATTGCACTCCGGCATCATGGCGATGATTGAAGTCAGAGCGGACGTGTTGCACAGAGGAATTACGCTCGCCGGCAACTTATATTTCCCGTCGGGCCTGAACAGTTTGTGGCAGAGAGCTGAGTGCTACATAACCGTCAAGTTGTTGTTCAAACCAGGACGCAGCCTCATGATATATGCCGCGTTCCGAAACTCCCAGGCTGGTCTCCCTTTGTTATGCAGAGGGGCGATGCGGCGGCAAAGGAAATCAGCGCCAACCATTTCTATTGTGAGCCCGGCAGCCCTGAGACGGTGGATTCTAGTAATTGCAATTGTGAGCTTCTCATCTTGAGGATCGAGGGAACTCCAGTTATTGCCGCAGACCACTTTCGTTCGTCGGGGCAGACAGAAAGGCTGAGGATCCTTCTCCTTAATCCAGCACCATTCGCCCCGCCATTCTTCCCACTTGCTACGGTAGAGCCCCTCTGGATATATATCCTTATTCCATGCCCTTGGAATCCAGATGATAGAACCGGAGAGGGCCTCTCCTTTTTCAATACGGGGAACAAAATAGTGGCGAAAGAGGGCTGTGCTGGGGACTACTCCGGCAAAATTTTCATAGAGATGGGCAAAGACTGACATGCATGTCACGGCATTCGGCGTGAAATCCAAGAGACGTAAGCCATATGTGTACATGATGTCGTTGAAGAAATCAGAAAACGGAGGGCAGAGCCTGCAATAAAAGTATGCGGTGAAGAAAGGTAATTTATCTGGGCCGCCCATGGAGGAGGCAGGATTCACGCGAGTGGCGGGGTGAGCTTTCATCTCCCTCCCCCACATGCACAGGTACCGGTCCTTCAGGGCGCTCGCATCGAGCGTCGGGGCGAAGACGATGTGTTCCTTCCGCATCTTCACCAGCTCGCTCTCCTCGACGGCTTTCACCTCTTTGCCCTTGCTCGTTTTGGGCGGCATGGCGACTGAGGAAGTAGGGGCCGAGGGCGATGAGAGAGTGGAGGCGGCGAATGGATGGGAGAGGCTCTGCTTTGAGTTTGAGGAAGAAGGTGACGGCGGTTTCCAGATTGGAAAAGATGGGAGGTAAATAAGCGGCGCCTCTGTGGATTCCTTTTTATGGGGAAGGCGCGGGGCTGCCTCCTTTTTAATCAATGTGAATGTGCTTCCGCGAGCGCACTGCTACTGCGGTTGTTCCACACACGTTCCCACGTCGCGCATTTAGTATGCGCCGTGGGGAAGCACGGTAAAAAAGATAATTATAGCTAACTCCTGCCACGCGTGCCCGTGCACTGTTTGGGCCTAGCCCAACAATGCCTCGCACCCGTGTATGGCCTAGGCCCGGGGGCTCCTGTCGGTGTACTAAAGCTTGGGTCCTTTAGTACCCCATACTTGTGCACGGGCGGTTGTAGCCATACCAGTGGCAAGGCCTGCCGGGGGACATCTGGAAGCAGGTACAAGATCATCAAGGAGGCATTCAAGCCAATGATCATAAGACAGAAGACCGAGGGCTTGGCTCCCGGCAAGATCCTTGCCGGGATGGCCTGCGAAGACCCGGCAAGATCCGCACCCAGCAAGGTTCCGCCACCCTGTCACCGCTCCAGCGCAGTGACCAGCCTGTCATTTGGGTTTTCTCCTCCTGGATGCGTGTCATGGCACTCGTGGTGGACGGGCTTAAGCGGTGCTGATGGGGCAGCCCCTTGTTCTGTCCCCAAGAAAGCAAGGGACACCTAAACGGACACCTAAACGAAGCATTTAATGCGTTTTTCCTAAATCGTCAGTGATAAGCAAGTAAACACTGTAGCAACTTTATACCTCTTGTATCTACTGTACGCCACTGTTGGTGACCCCTTGGACGTATAAAAGGAAGCCCAAGGCGTAGCTACAGGGAGGAGGGACTCTCTGGCCCATTCTGCATGTGTAGCTGCTGCTCGAACGTACTGTCATCGCAAGCGCTCCTGGAGCTTGGGCTTAAACACTCACAATAAACTAAAGCAGGAGTAGGGTATTACGCTTCCGAGCGGCCCAAACTTGGGTAAAAATCCCCTTGCGTTGATTGTTGGATCTGCACTTTGTGCATACCTCTCTCCCTGCCGAACCGTAAAGGGATCCACGCGGTCCCATAGGTGTCGTACACCGACACTCATGTTGATTGATACGTCTCCAACGTATCTATAATTTATGAAGTATTCATGCCATGTTTACAACAATTTTATATGGTCTTGGTATGATTTGCATGGAACTAACCCGGACTGATGTTGTTTTCAGCAGAACTACGTGGTGTTGTTTTTTGTGCAAAAATAGAAGTTCTCCAAATGCAACGGAACTTTTTGAGGATTTTTTTTGGAACAAAAGAGGCACTAGAAGCTTCGTGGGAGGACCACAAGGTGAAGGAGGTGAGCACAAGACACCGGGGCGCGCCATCCAATATGGCGTGCCCTGGTGGGTTGTGGGCCCCTCGAAGCCCATCTTCGCGTGAAACCAACGCCAAAAAATCCTATAAATATAGAAACCCCCAGAAATAACCCCAGATCATAAGTTCTACCGCCGCAAGCCTGTGTAGCCACAAAAAACCAATCTAGACCCCGTTCCAGCACCCTGCCGGAGGGGGAAATCATCACCGGTGGCCATCTTCATCATCCCAGCGGCCACCATGATGAGGAGGGAGTAGTCCACCCTCGGGGCTGAGGGTTTGTACTAGTAGCTATGTGTTTAATCTCTCTCTCTCTCTCGTGTTCTTGAGTTGGCACGATCTTGATGTATCGCGAGCTTTGTTAACATAGTTGGATCATATGGTGTTTCCCCCTCTCTATCTTGTTGTGATGAATTGAGTTTTCCCTTTAAGATTTCATTTTTATCGGACTGAATACTTTGTTGGATTTGAGAGCACTTGATCTATGTCTTGGCACTCAACTCGTGGATTCCCGAGGTGACATTGGGGTAATCTATGCATAGGGGTTGATGCACGTTTTCGTCCTTGTTTCTCCGATAGAAATCTTGGGGCACTCTGTGAGGTTCTTTCTGTTGGATTGAGTATTATGAATCTGAAATTGTTTGATGCATATCGTATAATCAACTCACAGATACTCGTGGTGACATTGGAGTATCTAGGTGACAATAGAGTTGGTTGATGTGTATTATATGGTGTTATTTTAGTACGAACTCTTAGATAGATCGATCGGAAAGGATAACTTGGTGTTATTTTAGTACGAACTCTTGGATAGATCGATCAGAATGGATAACTTTGAGGTGGTTTCATACCCTACAAACAATTTCTTCTTATGTTCTCCGCTAGATAAGAACTTTGGAGTGATTCTTCGTCGCACGTTGAGGGATGGTTATATGATCCAATTATATTAGCATTGTTGAGAGATTGCACTAGCGAAAGTACGGACCCTAGGCCATTTTTTCAAGCATTGCAATACCGTTTGTTCTCACTTTTGTTACTTGCTACCTTGCTGTTTTTTATTGTTACTATTACAAAAATCAATATCTACTATCATTACTACACTTGTATCACCATCTCTTCACTGCCACCTATACAATTTACCTTTGTATTTGGTGTGTTGGGGACACAAGAGACTTTTTATTATTTGGTTCCAGGGTTGGTTGAGAGAGACCATCTTCATCCTACGCCTCCCATGGATTGATAAACCTTAGGTCATCCACTTGAGGGAAATTTGCTACTGTCCTACAAAACTCTGCGCTTAGAGGCCAAACACGAGTCTACAAGAACAAGTTGTGTAGTAGACATCATTGATCCCTAAGGTGAAGTGGTTCAAATTTCATCCACCCATTGAAGAAATGTTAGAGGAACTTGTTATAGCTAAAGATGAAACAATTATCTATAATGTTGATCCAGTTGTGCCTACCACTTATATTGAGAAACCTCCTTCCCATGTTAGGATTAAGGAACATGCTAAAGCTACAACCGTGGTTAATAAAAGTAATGTTAAAACACCTAGACCCTCCGAACAAATAAGTGTGGAGCATAATATTGCTATGGTTAAAGATCTCTTGGTTGATAATATTGATGGGCAAGTCATTTACTTCTATGATGAGGCTGCTAGAATTGCTAAACCTGCTAGAAATGAACAAGATATGTTAGATAAGAATAAGCCGGTAGTTGGTATGCCTGTTGTTTCTGTTAAAATTGGAGATCATTGCTATCATGGTTTATGTGACATGGGTGCTAGTGTGAGTTCTATTCCATTTACTTTTTATCAAGAAATTATGAATGATATTGCACCTGCTGAGATTGAGGACATTGATGTTACTATTAAGCTTGCAAATAGAGATAATATTTCACCACTTGGGATTGTTCGAGATGTTGAAGTCTTGTGTGGTAAGATCAAATACCCTACTGATTTTCTATTAGTAGGTTTACAACAAGATAATTTTTGTCCCATTATATTTGGTAGGCCTTTCTTGAATTACCGTTAATGCTGAAATTGATTGTGTCTCATGAGTTTAATTTATCTAAGTTTTGTAGACAACCACATGAGAAAGAATTATCTAGTAAGGATGAAATTATTGGTCTTGCTTCTATTTGCCATACATCCTACTAACCCGTTAGAACAATATTTGCTAGACCATGAGAATGATATGCATATGAATGAACAAAATGAAGTAGATAAGATATTCTTTAAACAAGCACATATCCTTAAACATAATTTACCTGTTGACACTCTTGGAGATCCTCTTCCACCTAAGAGTGATCCTATGTTCTAATTAAAGAAATTAGCCGATACACTTTAATATGCTTATCTTGAGGAAAAGAAGATATAATCTATTATTATCAATGCTAACCTTTCAGAGCATGAAGAAAAGAGATTACTTAAAATTCTGAGGAAGCACCATGCTGCTATTGGATATACTCTGGACGATCTTAAGGGTACTAGTCCCACTCTATGTCAGCACAAGATTAATATGGAGCCTGATGCTAAACCTGTCGTTAATCATCAACATTGTCTGAATCCTAAGATGAAGGATGTGGTAAGAACTGAAATATTGAAGCTTCTGGAAGCAGGTATAATTTATCCTATAGCTGATAGTACATGGGTAAGTCTTGTTCATTGTGTTCCAAAGAAAGGAGGTAAAACCGTTGTTCCTAATGATAAAAATGAACTTATCTCACAAAGAATTGTAACTGGTTATAGGATGGTAATTGATTTCAAGAAATTAAATAAAACTACTAGAAAAGATCATTATCCCTTGACTTTTATTGATCAAATGTTAGAAAGATTATCTAAACATACACACTTTTTTTTGGATGGATATTTCAGTTTCTCTCAAATACAAGTGTCAAAAACTACTTTTACTTGTCCTTTTGGAACTTATGCTTATAGACGTATGCCTTTTGGTTTATGCAATGCACCCGCTACCTTTCAAAGATGTATGACCGCTATATTCTCTGACTTCTGTGAAAAGATTGTTGAGGTATTCCTGGATGATTTTTCCATTTATGGGACTTTTTTATGATTGCTTAAGCAACCTTGATCGAGTTTTGCAGAGATGTGAGGAAACTAATCTTGTCTTGAATTGGGAGAAGTGCCACTTCATGGTGAACGAAGGTATAGTACTTGGGCATAAAATCTCTGAATGAGGTATTGAAGTAGATAAAGCTAAAGTTGAGGCAATTGAGAAAAAGACATGTCCTAAAGATATTAAAGGTATAAGAAGTTTCCTTGGTCATGCTGGTTTTTATATTAGGTTCATTAAAAAAATCTCTAATATTTCTAGGCCGCTAACTAATCTCCTTCAAAAGTATGTTCCATTTGTTTTTGATGATGATTGCGTCAAGGCATTTGAAATACTTAAGAAAGCCTTAATTTCGGCACCTATTTTTCAACCACCTGATGGAATTTGCATTTTGAAATTATGTGTGATGCTAGTGATTATGCTATTGGTGTTGTTTTGGGACAAAGAGTTGATAAGAAATTGAATGTTATTCATTATGCTAGTAAGACTCTAGACAGTGCTCAAAGAAACTATGCTACTACTTGATACGTCTCCAACGTATCTATAATTTTTGCTTGTTCCATGCTGTTATATTGTCATTATTGAATGTTTTACAATCATTTTATAGCAACTTTATATCATTTTTTGGGACTAAACTATTGACACAGTGCCCATTGCCAGTTGCTGTTTTTTGCTTGTTTTTTTACTTCGCAGAATATCAGTACCAAACGGAGTCCAAACGCAGCGAAACTTTTTGGAGAATTTTTCTGGACCAGAAGACACAACATTGGCCAAAGAAGTACCAGAGGGGAGGCTCGAGGTGGGCACAACCCACCTGGGCGTGCCCAGGAGCCCAGGCGCGCCTAGGGGGTTGTGCCCCCCTCGGTGGCCTCCCGCACCGCCTCTTCGCCCTATAAATCCCCAAATATTCCAAAAACCCTAGGGGAGTCGACGAAACACAATTCCAGCCGCCGCAAGTTCCATAACCACGAGATCCAATCTAGACACCATCACGGAGGGGTTCATCATCCTCATTGGTGCCTCTCCGATGATGCGTGAGTAGTTCATCATAGACCTACGGGTCCATAGGCAATAGCTAGATGGCTTCCTCTCTCTCTTTTGATTCTCAATACAATGGTCTCTTGGAGATCTATTTGATGTAACTCTTTTTTGCGGTGTGTTTGTTGGGATCCGATGAACTTTGAGTTTATGATCAGATCTATATCCATGAATATTATTTGAGTCTTCTTTTGATCTCTTATATGCATGATTATTTATAGCCTCGTATTTCTTCTTCGAATCTTTGGTTTAGTTAGGCCAACTAGATCGATTTTTCTTGCCATGGGAAGAGGTGCTTTGTGATGGGTTCAATCATGCGGTGTTCTTTCCCAGTGACAGAAGGGATAGCAAGACACGCATGTATCATTGCTATTAAGGATAATAAGATGGGGGCTATTCCTACATGAATAGATCTCGTCTACATCATGTCATCGTTCTTATTGCATTACTCCGTTTCTCCATGAACTTAATACACTAGATGCATGCTGGAATATAGCGGTTGATGTGTGGAGTAATAGTAGTAGATGCAGGCAGGAGTTGGTCTACTAATCTTGGACGTGATGCCTATATATTGATCATTGCCTTGGGTATCGTCATAATTATTCGATCTTGTATTAATTTCCCAACAGTAATTTGTTTACCCACTGTATGCCATTTTCTTGAGAGAAGCCACTAGTGAAATCTATGGCCCCGGGTCTATTCTTTATCATATTTGCTTTGAGATCTAATTTTATTTGCTTTTGTTTTCAGATCTATTATTCCAAAAACCCAAAAATACCTTGCTGCACTTTTTTGTTACTTATTTTATTTCACGTTTTATCAAGATCTATTTATCCAATCTACACAATTTTTATCCCGTCAACTTGACAATTTCTGGCGCCGTTACCCATAGAGGGATTGACAACCTCTCATAAGCGTCGGGTTACAAATATTTGTTCTTTGTGTGCAGGTACCGTTTACATAGTGTTGCTTGGTTCTCCTACTGGATTGATACCTTGGTTTCATAATTGAGGGAAATACCTACCGTAGCTGTGCTGCATCATCCGTTCCTCTTTGGGTAAATACCGACGTAGTTCAAGCGACATCAAAAGGAATTTCTGGCGCCGTTGACATCATCAACATCTATCAGGTTCCTAATCACAAATCTCATCTCCTTGCAATTTACTTTATTTGCCATTTGCCTCTCATTTTCATCTCCCCCACTTCACAAAAATTTGCCGTTTTATTCACCCTCTTTTTCGTTCACCTTTTTCTCGTCAGATCTATCTTATTGTGTGCGATCTTGTTTGCCTACTTTGTCACTATGGCTAGCATGACTACTCCTTTGTCACCAGATTTTGAAGTTTTATACTTCAAGTAGAAACAAGGACAAAATTTGAAAGATGCTTGGTATAGGCTAATGGAATCCTATCGCATTTGCAATCTAAAATGGGATGCAAAGATTTTGCTTTGAAATTTTTATATAGGATTAGCTTTGCATCATAGACAACTTTTGGATTTTGCCGCTAAAGGGAACTTTATTGAGCTTCATGCTAATACCGCTTATGAGTTCCTAGAGGGAATTTTGGGAATTCCACCAACAAAAAAGGGGATTTCATTTACTCAAGAAGGGGCTCAAATTTTAGACAAGTTAAGTGATTTGCATAAACATTTGGTTGAGTTGCAAAAATATAATGAAACTCTTAAACATATCAGTGGGAACCTCAATCGCATTAATACTTTGATTACTCTTTGCAATAAGCGTTTGGATAGTTTGGATCCCAAGATGGCCTCTTTTCCAGAAAATCTTGGGAAGTGTAAAGAGCCTATCGGGTTTGAAAAAGCCCTTATAAAGGTTGCAAAAACTAAAGATGACAATACTTGAATCTATGCAATATGCCTAGCTAGGGGCATAAAATGATAGCGCTTGTTGGGAGGCAACCCAATGAATAAAATTTATTTTTGCCTTTTTCTTTCTGTTATTGAGTGTTCACACAATTATGCCTCGGTTATGATTGTGTTTTTTATGTTTTAAATAGTATTTGTGCCAAGTAAAGCCTTTGAGATAGCTTTGGTGATAGTTGATTTGATCCTGTTGAAAAACAGAAAATTTTGCATCCAGTAACATAATTTTTTTAAATTCACAGAAGAAACAAAAAATTCTGAAGTTTTTACACAAGATTTATATATGAATTTCCTATGTTTTCCTAATTTTTCTAAATTTTTGGAGTTACATAAGTATGAGAACAATTTGCATCTTTACAGACTGTTCTGTTTTTGACAGATTCTGTTTTCTTTGCATTGTGTGCTTATTTTGATGAATCTATGGATCGTATCGGGGGTATAAGCCATGGTAAAGTTAGAATACAGTAGATATAATTCAATAACAAAATTGGAATGAGTTTTCTACAGTAATTAAAGTAAAGATTGGTTTTCTTATACTAACGGATCTCACGAAGGTTTTGTTAAGTTTTGTGTGATTGAAGTTTTCAAGTTTTGGGTGAGATCACGATGGATGAAGGAATAGGGAGTGAAAAGAGCCTAAGATTGGGGATGCCCCATGGCACCCCAAGTTAATATTCAAGGAGAACCAAGCAACTAAGCTTGGGTATGCCCCGAAAGGCATCCCCTCTTTCTTCTAACGACCATCGGTATTTTACTTGGAGCTATATATTTATTCGTCACATATCATGAGTTTTGCTTGGAGCGTCTTGTATTATATGAGTCTTTGTTTGTTTTGCTTTTTAGTTTGTCACAAGTATCCTTTTTGGACACACCTATTTGAGAGAGCCAAAATTATGCTATGAGTTGTTAGAATTGCTCTATATGCTTCACTTCAATTTTTTGAGCTATGGAATTGCTTAGTGCTTCACTTATATCCTTTTGAGCCCGGTGTGCTTTAATATTTTTGAAGAAATGCTCTCATGCTTCACTTAGATTTATTTGAGAGTTAGTAAATTTTTGAATAAAGTCTCTCATGCTTCACTTATATTATTTTGAAGGACGAAAAAATATATGCTCATGTTCTTCACTTAAATTTGTTTGAGCTTGTCAAAAGCAATTGCAATACATGAAACTAGTCCCAAAGTGATAGATATTCAAGAGGGATATAATAAAAACTTTCATGAAGATCATTGGTTAAAATAAACTTGATTCTTTGTAATAGTTTTGAGATATGATGATAGTGATATGTGAGTCATGTTGGTGAGTAATTATGCTTTAGTAAGAATATTGGTGTTAAGGTTTGTGATTTCCTATGCAAGCACGAAAGTCAATAGTTATGCAATGAAATTATATCCTACTTGTGGTGCATTATTCGTTGTTAGTTATGCTTAATGCTCGCTTATGTGATTTTTTGTTTCTTGGTTGGTTGCTTCTCAATCTTTTTGCTAGCCTCCACTTGTACTAAGTAGAAATACTACTTGTGCATCCAAAATCTTTAAACCCAGTTTTGCCACATGAGTCCACCATACCTACCTATATGCGGTATTTCCATGCCGTTCTAAGCAAATTTGTATGTGCCATCTCTAATTTTCAAAATGAATTTCCTTTTTGTGTGCTCGTACCGCTCATGAAGCGGCAGGGGGTGGCCAATATTTTCCATGCTAGATGTGTTATTCTCAAGATGAGTGTTTATTCACTTGTCATTGCACGAGAGTACAACGGTAATAGGGATGCCCAGTCCCGAAATGAGAAAGAAATTTACTTTATGTTGTCAAATAATAAATTCCTTGGAAAGTGTTAGTATGGAAGGCACCTGTGGATACGGCTAGCCATGGATTGTGAAAGAATAGTGGAAAAAGGAATCAACTTTATTTTCTATTTGGGAACCGCCTATGATATATCTAGCAAGGAAAGTGTTGGGAATTACTCGGTTGTTTTCGTTGACGGGAAAAGTATGCCTTTCAAAAAAAATTATCTCTCAATTTAAGCTTTGAGCTCTGGCACCTCTACAAATCCCTACTTCCCTCTGCGAAGGGCCTATCCATTTACTTTATGCAACTTTTATTTTTATTTGGGTCTCCATCTTCTCTTATAACGCACCAACTAAGGGGCACTATGATCATACTTGAGCATTGGATGTAGCTAATATGTGAGTGTGTTTCATGAATGGATCAATGATTGATCATGATGGGCTAGGGATAACTTTCTTTAGTGTTGATATTTTGAAAGACATGGTTGCTTGTTGATATGCTTGAGTATTGAACTGTTCATGTCAAAACTAGACTATTGCTTTGAACCATATAAAAGTCCAAATGTCCATGCTACAAAAGAAAAGAATATGAGATGAACATGTTAGGCAGCATTCCACATCAAAAATTCTGTTTTTATCAATTACCTACTCGAGGACGAGTACGAATTCAGCTTGGGGATGCTGATACGTCTCCAACGTATCTATAATTTTTGCTTGTTCCATGCTGTTATATTATCATTCTTGGATGTTTTACAATCATTTTATAGCAACTTTATATCATTTCTTGGGACTAACCTATTGACATAGTGCCCAGTGCCAGTTGCTGTTTTTTGCTTGTTTTTTTACTTCGCAGAATATCAGTACCGAACGGAGTCCAAACGCAGCAAAACTTTTTGGAGAATTTTTATGGACCAGAAGACACAACATGGGCCAAAGAAGTACCAGAGGGGAGGCCCGAGGTGGGCACAACCCACCTGGGCGCGCCTAGGAGCCCAGGCGCGCCCAGGGGGGTTGTGCCCCCTCGGTAGCCTCCTGCACCGCCTCTTCGCCCTATAAATCCCCAAATATTCCATAAACCCTAGGGTAGTCGACGAAACACAATTCCGGCCGCCGCAAGTTCTAGAACCACGAGATCAAATCTAGACACCATCACGGAGGGGTTCATCATCCTCATTGGTGCCTCTCCGATGATGCGTGAGTAGTTCATCATAGACCTACGGGTCCGTAGGCAATAGCTAGATGACTTTCTCTCTATCTTTTGATTCTCAATACAATGGTCTCTTGGAGATCTATTTGATGTAACTCTTTTTTGCGGTGTGTTTGTTGGGATCCGATGAACTTTGAGTTTATGATCAGATCTATATCCATGAATATTATTTGAGTCTTCTTTTGATCTCTTATATGCATGATTATTTATAGCCTCGTATTTCTTTTTCGAATCTTTGGTTTAGTTAGGCCAACTAGCTCGATTTTTCTTGCCATGGGAAGAGGTGCTTTGTGATG
This sequence comes from Thinopyrum elongatum, assembly GCA_011799875.1. Taxonomy (NCBI): domain Eukaryota; kingdom Viridiplantae; phylum Streptophyta; class Magnoliopsida; order Poales; family Poaceae; genus Thinopyrum; species Thinopyrum elongatum. The sequence continues at coordinate 372,203,036 of CM022299.1, read as the reverse complement.
GGTTCGATCGTGCGGTGTTCTTTCCCATTGACAGAAGGGGCAGCAAGACACACATGTATCGTTGCTATTAAGGATAACAAGATGGGGGCTATTCCTACATGAATAGATCTCGTCTACATCATGTCATTGTTCTTATTGCATTACTCTGTTTCTCCATGAACTTAATACACTAGATGCATGCTGGATAGCGGTTGATGTGTGGAGTAATAGTAGTAGATGCAGGCAGGAGTTGGTCTACTAATCTTGGAAGTGATGCCTATATATTGATCATTTCCTTGGATATCGTCATAATTATTCGATCTTCTATCAATTGCCCAACAGGCTATTTTCTTGAGAGAAGCCACTAGTGAAATCTACGGCCCCCGGGTCTATTCTTTATCATATTTGCTTTGAGATCTATTTTTATTCGCTTTTGTTTTCAGATCTATTATTCCAAAAACCCAAAAATACCTTGCTGCACTTTTTTGTTACTTATTTTATTTCGCGTTTTATCGAGATCTATTTATCCCATCTACACAATTTTTATCCCGTCAACTTGACAATTTCTGGCAACTTGACAATCTCCAATGCATCTATAATTTTTTATTGTTCCATGCTATTATAGTATCAATCTTTGATGTTTTATATTCATTTACAAGCAACTTTATATCCTTTTTTGGGACTAACCTATTAACTTAGTGCCCAGTGCCAGTTGTTGTTTTCTGCATGTTTTTGGCTTTTCAGGAAATCAATATCAAATGAAATCCAAACGGAGGAAATACTTTGGATTAATTTTTTCTGGACCAGAAGAGACCCTAGAAGGTTCGGGAGAAGGCCAGAGGAGCCACGAGGGAGCGATAAGCCCTAGGGGCGCGCCCCAGGGGGCGACCCTAGGCTTGTGGGCCCCTAGTGGCACCTCCAACCCTAATTCAACCTCTATAAATACTCAAATATTCCCCTGACATCAAAGAGCCATCTGAAATACTTTTTCACCGCCGCAAGTTTCTGTTCTCGTGAGATCCCATCTGGAGGCCTCCGCCGGCACTCCACCAAAGGGGGAATTGATCACGGAGGGGCTCTACATCAACCTTGCTGCCCTTCCGATGATGCGTGAGTAGTTTACCATAGACCTACAGGTCCATAGTTAGTAGCTAGATGGCTTCTTCTCTCTCAATGTTCTTCAATACAATGTTCTCCTTGATGCTCTTGGAGTTCTATATGATGTAATGACTTTTTGCGGTGTTTTTGTTGGGATCCGATGAATTGTGAGTTTTTGATCATATTATCCATGAATATTATTCGAGTTTTCTCTGAACTCTTTTATGCATGATTGCTATAGCTTCGTATTTCTTCTCCAATATATTGTTTTGATTTGGCCAACTAGATTGATTTATCTTGCAATGGGAAGAGGTGCTTTGTAATGGGTTCGATCTTACGGTGCTCAATCCCAGTGACAGAAGGGGACATGACATGTATGTATCATTTCTATTAAGGATAAAAAGATGGGGTTAATTCATACGTGAGTTTATCTTGTCTACATCATGTCATCTTGCTTAAGGCGTTACTCCGTTCTTTATGAACTTAATACTCTAGATGCATGCTGGATAGCGGTCGATGTGTGGAGTAATAGTGGTAGATGCAGGCAGGTGTCGGTCTACCTGTCTTGGACGTGATTCCTATATATGATCATTGCCTTGGATATCGTCATGATTATTTGCTTTTCTATCAATTGCCCAACAGTAATTTGTGTACCCACCGTATGCTATTTTCTCGAGAGAAGCCTCTAGTGAAAACTATGGCCCCCGGGTCTACTTTTATCATATATTAAAATCCAAAAATACCTTGCTGCAATTTTTCTTTGTTTATTTTATTTTATATTTAGTGTGATCTATCTATATATCTATCTATCACCATACAATTTAATCTTGCAATTAACCGCCAAGGGATTGACAACCCCTTGTTCGCGTTGGGTGCAAGGATTTGTTATCTTGTGTGCAGGTACTGCTTACATAGTGTTGCATGGTTCTCCTACTGGATTGATAACCTTGGTTCTTAACTGAGGGAAATACTTATCTCTACTGTACTGCATCATCCTCTCCTCTTCGAGGAAATCCCAACGCGGCTCACAAGTAGCAGGAAGAATTTCTGGCACTGTTGCCGGGGAGACATCATCAACATCTATCAAGTAGCTTCGCATAAAGTTTCATCTCCTTGCATTTACATTATTTGCCATTTGTCTCTCGTTTTCATCTCCCCCACTTCTAAAACGTTTTCACAAAAATACAAAAATATTTTCTGTTTGCCTTTTTCTTTTGTTTGTTTGTTTGCTTGTTTTGCGTTTATGACTCGAAAAACAGAAAAGAAACAAGAAAATTAAAGATGGATCATCATCCTCTTGCTAATATTTTTAAAAGATCAAATTATGATGAACCAATTGCTAGTGATTTGAGTGCACTAGACTATCTTTATGAAGTTTTGCTTGAAAATTGTGATGAAGTGTTAGAGGAAGAAATCCTATATACTTGAGAGATTCATCCCCACTAACCTATTTATCTAAACATGCAACCTATCCACCTCAGCAAGTTGCCAACTCAGCAAAAGAAAAACTATTCATGCTTTTTTATTAAGTTTATTATTTTCCAAGCGACGCTCACATGCACCTCAACTTCTCCCATTCCAAGTCTTTTCCTCTTCACGATGCCTGTTCTTCCCTTGCCTTCCTACATCTTCCATATGTCCCCTTCAATCCCCATCCTTGCTGTCCAACCAACTCCCCTGATCGCCACCCATGTGTGTCATCGAGTCGTCCTCTTCCTCTCATCCATTGCGTGGTTACCTGTTCAGAACTAGTCGCGCTGCTACACAGCTGGTACCAAAGTCAAGTCAGATCTCTCTCTCTCACTATGCAGCAACACGACAGCTCTCTTATCATGAGAGGAAATGAATTAATTAGGCTAATCTGTTCGTTGGCTCTTGACCGGCACTTGGATATACCCAACAGAGCGCGGCGGCAGGAGAAATCTTGCAGTGGATAGAGCTTAGTTTTGCCAAATAAATTGATTGTTGTTTGACGTCCATGGCGAGATCAATTTCTCTTCGCTTAATTAAAGGTAGGATTTGGCCGTTTCCCTTTCTCGAGCTTTGGCAAATGCAGGGAGTGGCCAGATCGGATGGGCATCATTCCCACATACACGGAATGGCCAGATCAGATGGGCGTCATGCCCACACACATATACATGTAATTATCATTCAAACTAAGGCCTAATACGTGTAAATATTTTCTTATGCAGTACTCTCCATCTAACAAATGCCCACAGCACACTGCGGCCAGCCGTAGAGTAGACGGCCGGACCATGGATTTTGTACGATAAGCACTGGTGTGTCGAGGTGTTTCTGAACATCTATAGCATGTTCTACAGAAAATATATCGATGAAATTATTTTGCAAAAGCCCAGACGTTTACTTTGATGGTATACCATCCATAATCTTCTTTGTCATTCAGCACATCTTATATTAATTAATGTTGATGTAAGATATAAATCTATCTTTCGTCTTCTCTGAATAATAAATGTATCCTAATGTTGACAGGGAATGGATCAAATTGAATGCATGTGGGAGTTCTGATGGAAATTTACACAGTTCAAACTTGGGGTTATATATGGCTGCATGCATCGAATGATGCAGAGGCCAGGGGTTTTGCCTCCTTTTCAAAAAAAAATAGCTAGGTGGTGATGTTTCAGTTGTAGCTTGAAAGTTTTTTCCCTTGCAGAAGAAGCAGAGATGGTGGCAACTATTGAACAATGAACCATTTGGTTCTGCGGGTAAATTACCTTATAATCCTCTAATCTGATTGTTCTTCGGGTTTCCAAACTTTTAATGGTATATGTAACGTATCATTCTGAAGTATTGCTAACCAAGCAAATACAATTTTACATATGTTTGGCCTTCTTTTAGGAGAGGTATTGTGCTAAGTAAACAAGAAATTGTAGGAAACATTTTCCGCAGCAACGCGCAGGGAATTATCTAGTTTATAAAGTAATTCACGATAGCTCCTTGAAAGAAAAGCATGATTGCAATGATGTTACTATAAATTCTATTAATGTCAATTGTGTTAATGATATGCAAAACCCCAAGCTTGGGGATGATGATTTTGTTATGTCCACTACTCATTGTAATGATCATGATTGGGGTGATGCTTCTTATGATCTTGAAAATTTATTTAAGCCTCATGATGAATATGATATTGAAAATAATGTTTGCAATAATATTGAAAGTGGGTTTGGAAGAGTGTAAAATTTAGGTAAAAATAATCCCACATATTTGGAGAGTGTTCAATCTTATGTTTTTTTTTAAGAAAGTGGGTTTGGAGAAGTCATGACTTTAGTTGATGTTAATCGCTCTATCTTGGAAGATTATAAAACTTTTATGCATGTGGATCATGAAGAGAAAATTTTATATGATAGCTATATTATTGAATTTTATTATGATCCTATGTGTAATTATTATGAGAGAGGAAAATATGGTTTTAGAAATTTTCATGTTATTAAATTTCCTCTCATTATGTTGAGATTGTCAATGTTTTATTCCTCTCCTTTGTATATGCTAGATATTTCTTGTCTTGATAATTTGTTTGCTTATAAAATTCCTATGCATAGGAAGTATGTTAGACTTAAATGTGTTTGTCACATGTTTTATGATGCTCTCTTTGCGCTTCAATTCTTAACTTTTATGTGAGCATCATTGAAATTCAAAGCCTATCTTAATGGCTATAAACAAAGAGCTTGTTGGGAGACAACCCAGTAGTTATCTTTTTCTGTTTTTCAATAAGCACACAATTATGATACTTTTATGATTGTGTTTTTTATGTTTTAATTAGTGTTTGTGACAAGTAAAGCCTTTAGGATGGTTTGGATGGTAGTTGCTTTGATTCTGTGCAAGAACAGAAGTTTTTGCGTTCAATTGTTAAAAATTTCTGGGCTGTGGAAAAATTCTGATTTTTTTACACATCATTTACCTACAAATTAGCCACATTTTCCTAATGTTTCAGAATTTTTGGAGTTATATAAGTATGGTTAATATTCAGATTGCTACAAACTATTCTGTTTTTGACAAATTCTGTTTTTGTTGCATTGTGTGCTTATTTTGATGAATCTATGCATTGTATCGGGGTGTATAAGCCATGGTAAAGTTAGAATATAGTAGGTATAATGCAATAACAAAATATGAATGGGTTTTCAACAGTACTTAAAGTGGTGATTTGTTTTATTATACTAACAGATCTCACGAAGGTTTTGTTAACTTTTGAGTGATTGAAGTTTTCAAGTTTTGGGTGAGATCACGATGGATGAAGGAATAAGGAGTGGCAAGAGACTAAGCTTGGGGATGCCCGAGGCACCCCAAGGTAATATTCAAGGACTCGCAAACAACTAAGCTTGGGGATGCCCCGGAAGGCATCCCCTCTTTCTTCTAACGACCATCGGTAATTTTACTTGAAGCTATATATTTATTCATCACATGTCATGAGTTTTGCTTGGAGCATCGTGTATTATATGAGTCTTTGCTTGTTTTGCTTTTTAGTTTATCACAATCATCCTTTCTGGACACCTATTTGAGAGATCCACACATTTATCATGATTTGTTAGAATGCTCTATATGCTTCACTTAAATTTTTTGAGCAAGGCAGTTGCTCTAGTGCTTCACTTAAATCTTTTTTGAGCACGGCAGTGACTATATTTTAAAGAAATGCACTCTCATGCTTAACTTATATCTTTTTGAGAGTTGATATGATTATATTTTAAAGAAATAATTGCACTCTCATGCTTCACTTATATCTTTTTGAGAGTTGATAATAGTAATGGTAATTTGCACAAGATATTCATTTAGTCCCTGATACGTGCGTCCATTTTGCATCATGATTTCCTAATATTATTTATAATGTTTTATGCATAGTAATGCTTTATGGAGTAATTCTAATGCCTTTTTTCTCATAAAATGCAAGGTTTACACAAAGAGGGAGAATACCGGTAGCTGGAATTCTGGACCTGAAAAAGCTACATCAGAGATACCTATTCTGCACAACTCCAAATGAGTTGAAACTTCACGAAGAATTATTTTGGAATATATGAAAAATACTGGAGCAAATAACTACCGGAGAGGGGCCACCTGGTGACCACAAGACACCAGGGCGCGCCAGGCATGCCCTGGTGGGTTGTGGTCAGCCCAGCCCACCTCCGGTGCCCATCTTCTGGTATATAAGTTATTTTGACCTAGAAAAAATAAGGAGAGGACTTTCGGGATGGAGCGCCGCCGTCTCGAGGCGAAACTTGGGCAGGAGCACTTTTGCCCTCCGGCGGAGCGATTCCGCCGGGGGAACTTCCCTCCCGGAGGGGAAAATCGAAGCCATCGTCATCACCAACAACCCTCTCATATTTGGGATGCCAATCTCCATCAACATCTTCAATAGCACCATCTCCTCTCAAACCCTAGTTCATCTCTTATGTTCAATCTTTGTACCGGAACCTCAGATTGGTACCTGTGGGTGACTAGTAGTATTGATTACATCTTGTAGTTGATTACTATATGGTTTATTTGGTGGAAGATTATATGTTCAGATCCATTATGCTATTTAATACCCCTCTGATCTTGAGCATGAATATCATTTGTGAGTAGTTACTTTTGTTCTTGAGGTCATGGGAGAAGTCATGTTGCAAGTAATCATGTGAACTTGATATTTGTTCGATATTTTGATGATATGTATGTTGTGATTCCCTTAGTGGTGTCATGTGAACATCGACTACATGGCACTTCACCATATTTGGGCCTAAGGGAATGCATTGTGGAGTAGTTATTAGATGATGAGTTGCTAGAGTGACAGAAGCTTAAACCCTAGTTTATGCGCTACTTCGTAAGGGACCGATTTGGATCCAAATGTTTAATGTTATGGTTAGATTTTATCTTAATATGTTTCTCGTAGTTGCGGATGCTTGCGAGGGCGTTAATCATAAGTGGGAGGTCTGTTCAAGTAAGAACAACACCCAAGCACCGGTCCACCCACATATCAAATTATCAAAGTAGCGAACGCAAATCAAACCAACATGATGAAAGTGACTAGATGAAATTCCCGTGTGCCCTCAAGAACACTTTGCTTATTATAAGAGACCGTTTTGGCTTGTCCTTTGCCACAAAAGGATTGGGCTACCTTGCTGCACTTTATTTACCGTTACCGTTACTTGCTTGTTACAAATTATCTTGCTATCAAACTACCTGTTACCGACTATTTCAGTGCTTGCAGAAAATACCTTGCTAAAAACCACTTGTCATTTCTTTCTGCTCCTCGTTGGGTTTGACACTCTTACTTATTGAAAGGACTATGATTGATCCCCTATACTTGTGGGTCATCAAGACTCTTTTCTGGCACCATTTCCGGGGAGTGAAGCGATCTTGGTAAGTGGAAGTTGGTAAGGAAAAATTTATATTACGTGCTAAAATTTATTGTCCCTTGTTACTATGGAAAACCATCCTTTGAGGGGTTTGTTCGGGGTATCTTCACCTCGACCAGAAGCACAATTGGTTGCCCCTCAACCTACTGCACCTACTGAAAATATTGGTTATGAAATTCCTTCGATTATGATAGAACAATTGCTAGCTAATCCTTATGCAGGAGACGGAACTGAACATCCTGATATGCATTTGATATATGTGGATGAAATTTGTTGATTATTTAAGCTTGCAGGTTTATCCGGAGATGAAGCTAAGAAGAAGGTTTTCCATTTATCTTCGAAGGGAAAAGCATTGACATGGTATAGGCTATGCGATGATATTGGATCCTAGAACTGGAATCGACTGAAATTGGAATTTCACCAAAAAAATTATCTTATGCATCTAGTTCATCATGATCGGAATTATATATATAATTTTTGGCCTCGTGAAGGAGAAAGTATTGCTCTAGCTTGGGGGAGGCTTAATTCAATGTTATATTCATGCCCCAATCATGAGCTCTCTAGAGAAATTATCATTCAGAATTTTTATGCTCGCCTTTCTCGTGATGATCAATCCATGCTCGATACTTCTTGTACTGGTTCTTTTATGAAGAAGACTATTGAATTCAGGTGGGATCTTTTAGAAAGAATTAAATACAAATCTGAAGATTGGGAACTCGACGAAGGTAAAGAGTCAGGTATTAAGCTTGAGTTCGATTGTGTTAAATCTTTTATGAATACCGATGCTTTTCACAAGTTCAGCACTAAATATGGACTTGACTCTGAGATAGTAGCCTCTTTCTGTGAATCATTTGCTACTCATGTTGATCTCCCTAAGGAGAAGTGGTTTAAATACCATCCCCCTATTAAAGAAGAAATCAAAGAACCGGTCATAGTTAAAGATGAAACTATCATTTACAATGTTGATCCTGTTGTGTACTGCTTATATTGAAAAACCACTTTTCCCTGTTAGGATAAAGGAACATGTTAAGGTATCAGCTGTGGTTTGCAAAAGTAATATTAAAGCACCTAAACCTCCTGAGCAAATTAAAGTAGAACCTAGTGTTGCTATGGTTAAAGATCTCTTGGTAGAAAGTATTGATGGGCATGTTATTTACTTCTGTGATGAAGCTGCTAGAATTGCCAAACCCGATGAAAAAGATAAACATAGACTTGTTGTTGGCATGCCTATTGTCTCAGTTAAAATAGGAGATCACTGTTATCATGGTTTATGTGACTTAGGTGCTAGTGTGAGTGCTATTCCTTTTACCTTATATCAAGAAATTATGGATGATATAGCACCCACTGAAATAGAAGACATAGATGTTACTATTAAACTTGCTAATAGAGACACCATCACACCACTTGGGATTGTTAGAGATGTTGAAGTCTTGTGTGGGAAAACAAAATACCCTACTGATTTTCTAGTTCTTGGTTCCCCACAAGATGACTTTTACCCCATTATCTTTGTAGACCTTTCTTGAACACTATCAATGCTACTATAGATTGCCATAAACAAACTGTCAGTGTTAGCTTTGGTGATGAGTCTCATGCATTTAATTTCTCCGAGTTTAGTAGACAACCCCGTAATAAAGAATTACCTAGTAAGGATGAAATAATTGGTCTTGCTTCTATTGCCATGCCTCCTACTGATCCACTAGAACAATATTTGCTAGACCATGAGAATGATATGCACTTACGTGAAAGAAATGAAATAGATAAAATATTCTTTGAACAACAACCTCTCCTTAAACACAATTTGCCTATTGAAACTCTAGGAGGTCCTCCTCCACCTAAAGGTGATCCTGTGTTTGAATTAAAGCAATTGCCAGACACTTTGAAATATGCTTATCTTGATGAGAAGAAGATATATCCTGTTATTATTAGTGCTAACCTTTCAGAACATGAAGAAGAAAGATTATTGAAAATTCGGAAGAAGCACCGTGCTGCTATTGGATATATCTTGATGATCTTAAGGGCATTAGTCCCACTCTCTGTCAGCACAAAATTAATATGGAACCTAATGCTAAACCCGTTGTTGATCATCAATGATGATTGGATCCTAAGATGAAAGAAGTGGTAAGAACTGACATACTAAAGCTTCTAGAAGCAGGTATAATCTATCCCATAGCTGATAGTAGATGGGTAAGTCCCGTTCATTGTGTCCCTAAGAAGGGAGGTATTGCTGTTGTTCCTAATGATAAAAATGAACTTATTCCACAAAGAATTATCATTGGCTATAGAATGGTAATTGATTTTAGAAAATTAAATAAAGCAACTAGAAAAGATCATTACCCTCTACCTTTTATTGATCAAATATTGGAAAGATTATCTAAGCACACACACTTTTGCTTTCTTGATGGATATTCTGGTTTTGCTCAAATACCTGTTTCACAAGCTGATCAAGAGAAAACCACATTTGCTTGCCCTTTTGGAACTTATGCTTACAGACGTATGCCTTTTGGTTTATGCAATGCACCTGCTACCTTTCAAAGATGTATGATTGCTATATTCTCTGATTTTTGTGAAAAGATTGTTGAGGTTTTCATGGATGATTTTTCTGTTTATGGAACTTCTTTTGATGATTGCTTAAGCAACCTTCATCGAGTTTTGCAGAGATGTGAGCAAACTAATCTTGTCTTGAAAATTGGGAGAAGTGCCACTTGATGGTTAATGAAGGTATTGTCTTGGGGCATAAAATATCTGACCGAGGTATTGAGGTGGATAAAGCTAAAGTTGATGCAATTGAGAAAATGCCATGTCCTAAAGATATTAAAGGTATTCGTAGTTTCCTTGGTCATGCTGGTTTCTATAGGATGTTTATTAAAAACTTCTCTAAAATTTCTAGGCCTCTTACTAATCTTTTACAAAAGGATGTTCTATTTGTTGTTTTATGATGATCGTGTTTGCTTGTGAAAGCCTTAACTTCTGCACCTATTGTTCAACCACCTGATTGGAACTTGCCTTTTGAAATTATGTGTGATGCTACTGATTATGATGTTGGTGATGTTCTAGGACAAAGAGTTGATAAGAAATTAAATGTTATCCATTATGCTAGGAAAACTCTAGACAGTGCCCAAAGAAATTATGCTACTACTAAAAAAGAATTTTTAGCAGTTGTGTTTGCTTGTGATAAATTCAGATCTTACATTGTTGATTCCAATGTAATTGTTCACACTGATCTGCTGCTATAAAATATCTTATGGAAAAGAAAGATGCTAAACCTAGGCTCATTAGGTGGGTTCTCTTGCTACAAGAATTTGATTTACGTATCACTGATAGGAAAGGAGCTGTGAACCCCGTAGCAGATAACTTGTCTAGGTTAGAAAATATTCTTGATGGCCCACTACCTATTGATGATAGTTTTCCTGATGAACAACTAGCTGCAATAAATGTTTCTCATAATACTCCTTGGTATGCTGACTATGCTAATAATATTGTCGCTAAATATATACCACCTAGTTTCACATACCAACAAAAGAAAAATTCTTCTATGATTTAAGACATTACTTTTGGGATGACCCACATCTTTATAAAGAAGGAGTAGATGGTATTATTAGACGTTGTGTACCTGAGCATGAACAGGAACAAATCCTACGGAAATGTCACTCCGAAGCCTATGGAGGACATCATGCAGGAGATAGAACTACTCACAAGGTATTGCAATCTGGTTTTTGTTGGCCCACTCTTTTCAAGGATGCCTGTAAGTTTATCTTGTCTTGTGATGAATGTCAAAGAATTGGTAATATCGGTAAGCGTCAGGAAATGCCTATGAATTACTCACTTGTTGTTGAACCATTTGATGTTTGGGGTTTTGATTATATGGGACCTTTTCCTTCCTCTAATGGGTATACTCATATTTTGGTTGCTGTTGATTATGTTACTAAGTGGGTAGAAGAAGCTATTCCAACTAGTAGTGCTGATCATAACACTTCCATTAAAATGCTTAAAGAAGTTATTTTCCCAAGGTTTGGAGTCCCTAGATATTTAATGACTGATGGCGGTTCACACTTTATTCATGGTGCTTTCCGTAAAATGCTTGCTAAATATGATGTTAACCATAGAATTGCTTCACCTTATCATCCTCAATCTAGTGGTCAAGTTGAACTTAGCAATAGAGAAATAAAGTTAATATTACAAAAAACTGTCAATAGGTCCCGAAAGAATTGGTCTAAGAAATTAGATGATGCACTTTGGGCCTATAGAACAACATATAAAAATCCTATGGCTATGTCTCCATATAAAATGGTTTATGAAAAGCTTGTCATTTGCCTCTTGAGTTAGAACATAAAGCATATTGGGCAATTAAAGAACTCAACTATGATTTCAAACATGCCGGTGAAAAGAGGTAATTTGATATTAGCTCGTTAGATGAATGGAGAACCCAAGCCTATGAAAATGCCAAACTATTCAAAGAAAAAGTTAAAAGATGGCATGACAAAAGAATCCAAAAGCGGGTATTCAAAGTTGGAGAATATGTTCTTTTGTACAACTCTCGTTATAGATTCTTTGCAAGAAAACTTCTCTCCAAATGGGAAGGACCATATATTATCGAAGAGGTTTATCACTCTGGAGCTATCAAGATTAATAATGCCGAAGGTACTAACCCGAAGGTGGTCAGTGGACAAAGAATTAAACACTATATCTCAAGTACGCCTATTAATGTTGAAAGTAATATTATCCAAACCATGACACCGGAGGAACCCATAAAAGAAACCTTTCGAAACACTTCAGAATCCTAGAAAAGGGGAGGTACGTGATACGGTGAGTAAACGGACTCCGAAAAATCCGCAAAAGTATTTTCTGTCAATTTTGGAATATTATAAAAATTAGGAAATTAAGAAATAACCAGGAAGGCAACCGAGGAGGACACGATACATCAGGGCGGGCCTGCCATCCCTGGCGTGCCCAGGTGGGCTGTGCCCACCTCGGGAACCTTCCCGACTCCGTTTTCCTCCTGTTTGCTTGTTTCCCAATATAAAAAATCTTTATATACCCCCCGAACATATTAACCACCGTATCACGAAGAAATCCTCTATTCTTGTTTGACAGATCTGAAAATATGTCGTCTCAAGATTCAGAGGGAGAGAGCCTTGTTTCCTACCAACCTCTAGATCCAAATGTCTTTAAGAAGACCTTCCCATATTTTTGGTTCACCGATTCGGAGGAGGACACCGATTCGGAGGAGGAGGAGGTAGCATCCTCAGATGAAGATGAAGTCCCACTACCTCAACCTGGAGATACACATGTGGAGCTCAAGAAGTCAAGCCTCCCCAACAAAACTAAGACCCAATCTATCCCTTCTCGTTTTCTGTAGGATAGCAAGGCAGCATTATGCAAGAAGATACTAAAGCTTGAGCTAGAGAATGAGGATCTTAGGGAGGATAATTTCAGCCTCCGACGTAAGCTGGAGAAGAAGAACATGACTACCTCATCACCACACCATCATCATCTTCCCCACCCAAGGAGACTTGAGTACATGGTATGGGCACTCCCCTTGGCTTTTGCCAAGCTTGGGGGAGATGCCCCGGTATCGTATCACAATCACTTTTTATTGCCTTTACCTATTTTAGTTCGATCTTTAGTTATTTCATGAATTAGTTGAATAAAAGTTTAGCATGATATCTTTTTGGGTGTTAGTTTTGTGATCTATCTATCTATGTAATCGAGTGAGAGTTATATAATAAAGTTTAGTTTGAGTCTTTGTTTCTTTACTTTTATGTTGCAATCAAATAAAAGGGAAATAAATGAAAAAAGGGGATCATATGCTAATCTTATGGTAAGTAATGACATCACATAAAGAAAAGTATAAGTGGTAAAATTTATTGGAGATTGACAAACATAGCATTGGGCAATGATGCAACTCATGGAAGAATTAATAAGGGAAGAGAAGATTCACATGCAAATACACTATCTTGGACATATTTTATGATTGTGAGCCCCCATTAAATATTATATGTCAAAATTGTTGACGTTGGAAAGCAAGATAATGTAATGATTTATGTTTGTTCATATTCACATAGAAGTTATATTGTCATAGATCCTTCAACATGTGGTTCTTGCTCAATATCTTTGCTAGCCAAAATTCCGCACTAAGTAGAGATACTGCGTGCATCCAAAAACCCTAAACCCAAACTCATGTTTTGAGAGTCCACCATACCTACCTATGGATTGAGTAAGATCCTTCAAGTAATCATCGATGCAATAAGGCAATAAAAATTGCTTCTAAATGTGTTGGATCATTTAGTGTAAGAGAAAATTGAGTGTGATGTTCTTTTGCATTAAGGGATTTGGCATACAAACCAAAAAGCACATGACAACCTCTGCTTCCCTCTGCGAAGGGCCTATCTTTTACTTTTATGTATATACTTTTATGCAAGAGTCAAAGTTTTCTTCCCTATTCCTTTTTATTTTCTCTTTTTGCAAGCATCATGTGGTGAGGAAAGATCTAGGCACATATATCCAGTTGGATATGAGTGAGCATGAGCTATTATTGTTGACATCACTTATAACCCACAAGTATAGGGGATAGCAATAGTTTTCTAGGGTAGAGTATTCAACCCAAATTTATAGATTCGACACAAGGGGAGCCAAAGAATATTTGCAAGTATTAGCAGCCGAGTTGTCAATTCAACCACACCTGGAGATTAATTATCTGCAGCAATATGATCAGTAGCACAGTAATATGATAGTAGTGATAGTAGTGATGATAGTAGCAGTAACGGTAACAGTGATAGCAATAATTTTGTAGCAAGTGTAACATCAGCAATAGTAGTAGTAACTTAGCAGAAACAATATGTGGAAAATTCGTAGGCATTGGATTGGTGAATTCGTTGGATGATATTCATCATATAACGGTCATAACCTAGGGCGATACAAAACTAGCTCCAGTTCCTAAATATAATGTAGGCATGTATTCCGTAAATAGTCATATGTGCTTATGGAAAGAACTTGCATGAGATCTTTTGTCCTACCCTCCCGTGGCAGTGGGGTCCATAAGGAAACTAAGGAATATTAAGGCCTCCTTTTAATAGAGAACCGGAACAAAGCATTAGCACATAGTGAATACATGAACTCCTCAAACTACGTTCATCACCGGAAAGTATCCTGAATACTGTCACTCCGGGGTTTACGGATCATAACACGTAACAGGTGACTATAACTTGCAAGATCGGATCTAGAACATAGATGTAATGGTGATAGCATAAACGGTTCAGATCTGAAATCATGGCACCTGGGCCCAAAGTGACAAGCATTAAGCATGGCAAAGTCATAGCAACATCAATCTCAGAACACAGTGGATACTAGGGATCAAGCCCTAACAAAACTAACTCGATTACATGATGAATCTCATCCAACTCCTCCCCGACCAGCGAGCCTACAAAGGAATTACTCACTCCCGGTGGGGAGCATCATGGAATTGGAGATGGAGAAGGGTTGGTGATGACGAAGATCGAAGATCCCCCTCTCCGGAGCCCCAAACAGACTCCAGATCTGGCCTCCCGATGAAGAACAGGAGGTGGCGGCGGCTCCGTATCGTGAAACGTGATAATTCTTTCTCCCTGATTTCTTTCTTCGAAAATGTGATTTTATAGCGTCAGAGATAGGGTCTGCGGGGCCACCAGGTTGGGACAACCCACCTGGGTGCGCCCTGGTCGGTTGTGCTCACCCAGGGGGCCCCCTCCGGTGGTTCTTGGCTCCAGTATTTTTCTTTTATTCCATAAAAAATCTCCAAAAAGTTTCGTTCCATTCCGAGAACTTTTATTTCTGTACAAAAAACAACACCACAGTAGTTCTGCTGAAAACAGCGTCAGTACGGGTTAGTTTCATTCAAATCATGCAAATTAGAGTCCAAAACAAGAGCAAAAGCGTTAGGAAAAGTAGATACGACGGAGACGTATCAATCACCCTTGAGGTGAATACGTTGGGAGGCGAAACTATAAGCCCCTATGTGTCCGGTTGAAACTTTTTGGTCATGGATATACTGTGAGTGTTAGCAATCATAGAAGATTAAATGATGGTTGAGTATGTGGACTTGCCAAAAGGCTCCGATACGAGACCCTTCCTGAAAATATGATGAATTGCAGTTGCAAAGTTGACTGAGAACACAGTTTGTTGGTTTTCAATAGAGTTTATGCTTTTTACTTCAATATTGTGATGAATTGTTACTTGTTCATGAGAAGTTATATGATAGAAGTTATATGATAAAAGCTTTATGATAAAGTTTGTTGCTATTATGATAATAAGCATGATGCTACTATGTCCGTATTTTGTTTTTATCGACACCTCTCTCTCTAAGCATGTGGCATATTTTTCGATATCGGTTTTTGCTTGAGGACAAGCGAGGTCTAAGCTTGGGGGAGTTGATACGTCCATTTTGCATCATGATTTCTTACTGTTATTTATAATGTTTTTATGCATAGTAATGCTTTATGGAGTAATTCTAATGCCTTTTTTCTCATAAAATGCAAGGTTTACACAAAGAGGGAGAATACTGGCAGCTGGAATTCTGGACCTGCAAAAGCTACGTCAAAGATACCTATTTTACACAACTCCAAATAAGCCAAAACTTCACGGAGAATTATTTTGGAATATATGAAAAATACTGGAACAAATAACTACCGGAGGAGGGCCACCTGGTGACCACAGGACACTAGGGCGCGCCAGGCCCCCCAAGCACGCCCTGGTGGGTTGTGGTCAGCCCGGCCCACCTCCGGTGCCCATCTTCTGGTATATAAGTCATTTTGACCTAGAAAAAATAAGGAGAGGACTTTCAGGACGAAGCGCCACCATCTCGAGGCGGAACTTGGGCAGGAGCACTTTTGCCCTCCGACGGAGCGATTCTGCCAGGGGAACTTCCCTCCCGGAGGGGGAAATCAAAGCCATCGTCATCACCAACAACCCTCTCATCTTTGGGAGGCCAATATCAATCATCATCTTCAACAGCACCATCTCCTCTCAAACCCTAGTTCATCTCTTGTGTTCAATCTTTGTATCGGAACCTCAGATTGGTACCTTTGGGTGACTAGTAGTGTTGATTACATCTTGTAGTTGATTACTATATGGTTTATTTGGTGGAAGATTATATGTTTAGATCCATTATGCTATTTAATACCCCTCTGATCTTGAGCATGAATATCATTTGTGAGTAGTTACTTTTGTTCTTGAGGTCATGGGAGAAGTCATGTTGCAAGTAATCATGTGAATTTGATATGTGTTCGATATTTTGATGATATGTATGTTGTGATTCCCTTAGTGGTGTCATGTGAACATCGACTACATGGCACTTCACCATATTTGGGCCTAAGGGAATGCATTATGGAGTAGTTATTAGATGATGGATTGCTAGAGTGAAAGAAGCTTAAACCCTAGTTTATGTGCTACTTCATAAGGGACCGATTTGGATCCAAATGTTTAATGCTATGGTTAGATTTTATCTTAATACTTTTCTCATAGTTGCGGATGCTTGCGAGGGTGTTAATCATAAGTGGGAGGTTTGTTCAAGTAAGAACAACACCCAAGCACCGGTCCACCCACATATCAAATTATCAAAGTAGCGAACGCAAATCAAACCAACATGATGAAAGTGACTAGATGAAATTCCCGTGTGCCCTCAAGAACACTTTGCTTATTATAAGAGACCGTTTTGGCCTGTCCTTTGCCACAAAAGGATTGGGCTACCTTGCTGCACTTTATTTACTGTTACCGTTACTTGCTTGTAACAAATTATCTTGCTATCAAACTACCTGTTACCGACTATTTCAGTGCTTGCAGAAAATACCTTGCTGAAAACCACTTGTCATTTCCTTTTGCCCCTTGTTGGGTTCGACACTCTTACTTATCGAAAGGACTACGATTGAACCCCTATACTTGTGGGTCATCAGTCCCAATATGATGAATATCAAAGAAGGATATAATAAAAACTTTCATCAAGATCATTGGATATGATAAGTTTGATTCCTTGCAATAGTTTTGCGATATGAAGATGATAATATGTGAGTCATGTTGGTGAGTTATTATGCTTTAGTAGGAATATTGGTGTTAAGGTTTGTGATTCCCTCTGCATGCACGAAAGTCAATAGTTATGCAATGAAGTTACATCCATCTTTTGGTGCATTATTCAGTGTTAGTTATGTTCAATGCATGTTTATGACCATTTTTGTTTTTTGGTTGGTCGCTTCTCAACCTATTTGCTAGCCTTCATTTATACTAAGCGGGAATACTACTTGTGCATCCAAACTCGTAAACCCAAAGTTGTGCCAAATGAGTCCACCATACCTACCAATATGTGGTATTTCCATGTCGTCCTAAGTAAATTTGCATGTGCCAACTCTAATTATTCAAAATAAATTTCCGTTTTGTGTGCCCGTACCGCTCATGTGGCGGCAGGGGGTAGTCGATATCTTCCATGTTAGGTGGGTTATTCTCATGATGAGTGTTTATTCATTTGTCATTGCACGAGAGTGTGGCTGGTAATAGGGATGCCCAGTCCTGAAATGAAAAAAAAGTAACATGATAATAATAAATTCCTTAGAAAGTGTTGGTATGTGAGGCACCCATGGATACGGCTAGCCATGGCTTGTGAAAAGAAAGGTGGAAAAGAAATAAATTTTATTTTCTGTTTGGGAACCGCCTATGATTTGTCTAGCATGGAAGATGTTGGGAACTCTCGGTCGTAGCGTTGACAGGAAAAGCATGCCTCTCAAAATAATTTTTATCCCTAATTTAAGCTTTGAGCTCTGGCACCTCTGTAAATCTCTGCTTCCCTCTGCGAAGAGCCTATCTATTTACTTCTATGCAATTTTTTATTTTTTATTTTGAGTCTCCATCTTCTCTTATAAAGCGGCAACTAGGGAACACTATTGTCATGCTTGTGCATTGGGTGTAGCTAATATTAGAGTGTGTTTCATGGTTGGATCAATGATTGAGCATAATGGGCTAGAGATAACTTTCTTTAGCGTTGATATTTTGAAAGACATGGCTGCTTGTTGATATGCTTGGGTATTGATGTTTTCATGTCAAATCATATACGATTGCTTTGAATCACTCAAACTCTAATGTCCATGCAACAAAAGAGAAAGATTATATGATGAATATGATAGGTAGCATTCCACATCAAAAAATCTGTTTTTATCATTTACCTACTCGAGGACGAGCAGGAATTAAGCTTGGGCATGCTTCATACGTCTCCATGTATCTATAATTTTTTTATTGTTCCATGCTATTATAGTATCAATCTTGGATGTTTCATTTACAAGCAACTTTATATCATTTTTTGGGACTAACCTATTAACTTAGTGCCCAATGCTAGTTGTTGTTTTCTGCATGTATTTGAGTTTTCAGGAAATCAATATCAAACAAAGTCCAAACGGGGAAAAAACTTTGGATTAATTTTTTTTGGAGAAGGCCAGAGGAGCCACGAGGGAGCGACAAGCCCTAGGGGTGCGCCCCAGGCTTGTGGGCCCCTCGTGGCACCTCCAACCCTAATTCCACCTCTATAAATACTCAAATATTTCTCTGACATCAAAGAGCAACCCGAAATACTTTTTTTGCCGCCGCAAGTTTCTGTTCTCATGAGATCCCATCTGGAGGCCTCCGTCGGCACTCCGTCGAAGGGGGAATTGATCACGGAGGGGCTCTACATCAACCTTGCTGCCCTTTTGATGATGCGTGAGTAGTTTAACACAGACCTATGGGTCCATAGTTAATAGCTAGATGGCTTCTTCTCTCTCGATGTTCTTCAATACAATGTTCTCCTTGATGTTCTTGGAGTTCTATTCGATGTAATGACTTTTTGCGGTGTGTTTGTTGGGATCCGATGAATTGTGAGTTTATGATTAGGTTATCCATGGATATTATTTGAGTTTTGTCTAAACTCTTTTATGCATGATTGCTATAACTTCGTATTTCTTCTTCGATTTATTGGTTTGGTTTGGCCAACTAGATTGATTTATCTTGCAATGGGAAGAGGTGCTTTGTAATGGATTCAATCTTACGGTGATCAATCCCAGTGAAAGGAGGGGACATGACACGTATGTATCATTGCTATTAAGGGTAAAAAGATGGGGTTTATTCATACGTGGGTTTATGTGGCGCCCTGCCTGATTACCACTGTAGCCAGACGGTCGCCACGCACGCCAGCCCAGGAAATCACTCTGGCATGCGCGTTTACAACAAGTATCATGAACACATGCATTTCTATTAATGGATATATAAGTCTTACATGATAGTTACAAAGGTGGTGGCAGTGGAAAAGCTCTATCTAGGGCAGCATGGTCTTGGTGCGGCTCCAATCCACAGGGATCTGACTGGGTTACTCTCCTCGCCCGCGAACGCTTCGACTCCTCGTCGACGGACGACGGATCCTTATGTGAACGTGGCCACATTGAAGGCCGCTGAGTACTTTTGAATGTACTCGCAAGCAAACCAAACTAACATATACACCAAGCAAAGCAATCCATGGCATTCAAGCATGCATTTGTTATTAGAGCAACATTAATTATCATGGCATAGTATACCTATCTAGCAAGATTAATCATCAAATCATAACAGGTTTATCCAGCAAGATAACTACTAGAGTAAAATACAGTAAAGTAAAGCATATAAAGTAAATAATCCATACTCCGAACATTCTCATGATCCAATCCAACTCTTTCGGTCATCCGACCATCTCTTTCATAGCCATCCCATGGCTAACATATCATATCCCTGACATCATCCGATGTCTATGCATCTCCACTGCAAGTCTGATAAACTTACTCTCTTCCGGGTTGCCTTACAATCCTCAGAATATTCACAATCCACTGAGTACTTTAGGGCATAAGACGAGTTCTTCCATCATTATTATTACTGTTCCGGTTGACCACCTAGAGAGGTCTGGACGGACTGTCCAATACCGTGGACGCGGCTATTCGAATAGATTTTGCACTCTACAGAGGTTGCGCACTTTACCCACACCATGGAGCACCTGACCTCGTGATCCCATTCGGGTGGACCAGGGTTGCTCCAACGAAACCAGCCTAACCCGTTACTCCTCCACCGTACCACCGACAATCATACCCTCCCAGGGTCATGTCCTGGGTGGCCCCTGTGTCACCTCGTGACACCTGCCACCGTCATGGCCAACTAAACTGTCCCAAACAGGGACGCCGGCAAATATCTCAACTGGGCTCACAAGGTTATCGTCGCCTACCGGGCCAGGGCAGCGCGCACGCATAACCTTCCCTAGTTGGTGGTACCGATAAAAGAGCATGCGATCAGACCAAGTCAAGGCCGTCCCATACCGGCAAATGTGGTTGCACGGATAAGTCCGGACAGGTGACTCAGGATCAACCGACTAGGTTTAGTTTTAGCCAGTATTTAGCAAGCATGGTTGTATATCACAATAATTTGAGGTGGCAGCAATTATGCATTTGAATAAATTACTTTGAATTATCACATAGCAAACTAATGCAAGTAATGTAAACAGTAAGTGCAATCTAGCAGAAGTTTAGTTATTTCTATCACAGGCATAATCATTAATTAAACACGCAAGAATAAGACAAAGCAATGCTTTAGGGCATATATCAGATGGTCGGCTTGCCTGGGGGTCGATGAATACTCCGAGAAGAAGTGCGGTGAAGCCGCGGAAAGGATCGTCAGAAACCGTTCTCTTTCGGAGGGGGGCTGTTATAGGGCAAGGGCAAAATTGTCATTTTCACTGTGTGGCAACCTTGTGAAAATGACACCAACGGAACGGGCTTGACGAGACGAAAACGTGAGCGTTGGTTTTACCTCAATCGGAGTCAGGGTTGAAAAGATACGGACGTTTAAAGCTCAGGGACCAATCTGTGTCAAAAATATTTACCAACTGGTCCCCGGCTGATTAAACCGAACGTGTCTTTTTAGGGAGTACGCTTTCTAACAGAGAAAGCGTAGTTTGGGCTGAAGTAGAGGAGAAATGCGTTTTCAGAAAAGAGGAAGCGCACTCTGGAGGAATACGCTTTCTAGTGGGAGAAAACGCACTAGCTGTCGGGCGCCTCCACTTAAATGACATGGCAGGGTTGTGTCTCGCTGACAGGTGGGGGCGGGGAAAGGAGTTGGGCCCGCCTGGCCCTGTCTTCTTCCTCCTCCCGACCTGTTCCCGATCGAACAGAGGAGAAGCAGAGGCGTTCGGCCGAGCGCCGGCCCCGGCGGCTCCGGCCACCTCCGGCCGAGGGGGCGGCACCGGCGGGCGCGGGACGATGTGCCGCTCCCTCCTGGAGCAGCAGAGCGCTGGAGAGGGGCATGGCGACAGCAGCTTGCGCGGCGACAGAGCACAGAGGCAGGGCTCCGGCGACTGTCCCGGCCAACTCCGGCCGTCCCCAGTGGAGCTGGGACCACCGGTGGACTCGGGGGAAAGCGGCGCCTCCATCCCGCAGCGAAGAGAGCACCGGGAAGGGCTCTCGCCACGGTGAGCACGGGCTCCCATGGGTGAGGGCGGCCGCCAAGCTCGGGGACTCGTGGCCACGGGCACTCCGGCGAGAAGATGAGGGCGGGGAACGGACCTCCGATACGCAGGGAAGAGATTGGTGGAGACTAGAGGTGGAGGGGAAGCTCGGGTTCGCCGGAACCCAGAGAGGACCGAGGCGAAAGGCGGCGACCATGGCGGCCAAGATGAGGGGGAGGGGCTCCGGTGGTCGAGGAGGGCCGATGGTGAGGAGGGGAGCTCGTGGGCGCGCAATTTATAGCCGCGGGGAGAGCTTCCCGACGACGACCCAAGCTCCGGGAGTTTGATGCCGTGGCGGCGCCTGGGCGGAGCACCTCCTGTCAGCACACCCGGCCAGGGAGCTAGGGGACGAGGTGGAGCAAAGGAGCAAGCGACGTGGGCGAGCAAGGGGAGCTGGGCGGCGGGCTGGGGACAGCCAGAGGGGACCGGACGGCGACTGTTGCCACAGTTCGTGTCGGCTGCCGACTAAAGTCGTGGTCACCACCGGCACCACGCGTCCAAGACACTAGATGGCTCTAGGACCTTGTCAAACACGTGTATCACTGATCATAGAGATAAGATATAACATTGGATGGACCAGGATGACTCCAGAGAGGTCGAGGTGATCTAGAACAGGTTCTGGATAGGAACTTGGGTGGAGATTTCTGGAGAAATGGCTAAAGATATGAGGTTGGATTCTTGTCATAACGAAATGTGGTAGAAAGAACTAGGTGCTGGTAGAATTTGAAGGCATTTGGACAAGATTTGCACACACTTCCTTTGTAATGCCAAATCTGGTCCAGAAAATGGAATTTGAAACTGTGCTCAAATGGCTTGATGGAATGAGCTGAATTTTGGTGGAGAGTAATGATTTGAAGGTATATGGAGATACTGGATTTTTTAGCTCACTTGGAAATGCCAAAGTGGTACTTCCTTCACAGAGCTTTTAATTGAACAGAAACTTAGGAAAATTGCTGGGGAAGAATGGATAGATGGATTGAGCTGGTTTTTGGTTTCCATTAGTGATTTGTCAATGTTAACCACCATGAAAAATTTCAGCTCAAATAGATCAAGGGTTCAAGCACTTCCTTTGCAAACTGGAAATCTAGACAGAATTTGCAAATGGATGATGTGCTCAAACTTTGAACTATGGAACTTGGGTTTTGATGGAAATGGTGAAGATATGGATTGAATAAGATCCAAAATTTATTTGGGATTTTTCCTGGCTACCAAAATGGTAGTTCCTTTAGAAAGTGCCCAAAATGCAATATTGGCTTTAAATAGGAAAATGCAATTTCCCCTATTTAATTATGGCCAATATTTTTATGGGAGCTCAATATGATCACAAAGAATATCTCCACAAGTTTTCATGAACTTTGGAGATGGATAGATATATTTTCCTGGATTTAATTCCCTTAACTGGCAGAAAAAGGAGTTAATTATAAGTGAAAAATATTGCAAATGGCTTGGCAATATTTTTGCATATCCAGGGTTTATAGATAAAGGATGATCAATGAAAAAGTTTGGGAGGCAGAAGATCAAAGGAAATTGGGGTTCCTTTGTAACTGACATGATTAGGGTTTCCCTTCCGACAACTCGGAAGGTAGGGTTTCGGTGGCAAAGTCCTGAGAGTATATCTTGGGTGGCAAGGTTGGACTGAAGAGAATCTCGGGTTGGATAGGGAAGGCAAGGCTAAATGACCATCTTCATATACCCAAGAGCTAAAGAAAATCCGATAACACCGAGGAAAAAAGACGGGAGTCAAATCCCGCGAAGGAAAAAAACAGGAGCAAAAACCAGGGTGTTACAGTTTATCTTGTCTACATCATGTCATCTTGCTTAAGGCGTTACTCCGTTCTTTATGAACTTAATAATCTAGATGCATGTTGGATAGCGGTCGATTTGTGGAGTAATAGTAGTAGATGCAGGTAGGAGTCAGTCTACTTGTCTCAGATGTGATGCCTATATATGATCATTGCCTTGGATATCGTCATGATTATTTGCTTTTCTATCAATTGCCCAACAGTAATTTGTCTACCAACCGTATGCTATTTTCTTGAGAGAGGCCTCTAGTGAAAACTATGGCCCCCGGGTCTACTTTTATCATATATTAAAATCCAAAAATACCTTGCTGCAATTTTTCTTCCTTTATTTTATTTTATATTTAGTGCGATCTATCTATCTATCACCATACAATCTAATCTTGCAATTAACTGCCAAGGGATTGACAACCCCTTGTTCGCATTGGGTGCAAGGACTTGTTATCTTGTGTGCAGGTACTGCTTACACAGTGTTGCGTGGTTCTCCTACTGGATTGATAACCTTGGTTCTTAACTGAGGGAAATACTTATCTCTACTGTACTGGATTATCCTCTCCTCTTCGAGGAAATCCCAACGCAGCTCACAAGTAGCACCGATCATGCTGCTATTAAATACCTTATGAAAAAGAAAGATGCTAAAGCTAGACTGATTAGGTGGGTTCTTCTACTTCAGGAATTTGACTTGCATATTATTGATAGAAAAGGAGTTGAGAATCATGTAGCAGACAATTTTTATAGGATGGAAAATGTTCTTGATGACCCACTGCCTATTGATGATAGTTTTCCTGATGAGCAATTAGCTGTTGTGAATGCTTCTTTTCGTAATAGTCCTTGGTATGCAGACTATGCTAATTACATTGTTGCTAAATATATACCACCTAGTTGTACCTACCAACAAAAGAAAAAGTTTTTCTTTGATTTAAGACATTACTTTTGGGATGACCCACATTTATATAAAGAAGGAGTAGATGGTGTTATTAGATGTTGTGTACCTGAGCACGAACAGGAACAAATCCTGCGGAAGTGTCATTCCAAGGCATACAGAGGGCACCACGTTAGAGACAGAACTGCACATAAGGTATTACAGTCTGGTTTCTATTGGCCTACTCTCTTCAATGATGAATGTAAGTTCGTCCTTTCTTGTGATGAATGTCAAAGAATTAGCAATATTGGTAAATGTCAGGAAATGCCTATGAATTATTCACTTGTTATTGAACCATTTGATGTTTAGGGTTTCGATTATATGGGACCTTTTCCTTCCTCTAATGGATACACTCATATTTTAGTTGTTGTTGATTACATTACTAAGTGGGTAGAAGCTATATATTCCAACTAGTAGTGTTGATCATCACACATCTATTAAAATGCTTAAAGAAGTTATTTTCCTGAGGTTTGGAGTCCCTAGATATTTAATGACTTATGGTGGTTCACATTTTACTCATGGTGCTTTCCGGAAACATCTTGTTAAATATGATGTCAACCATAGAATTGTATCACCTTATCATCCTCAGTCTAGTGGACAAGTTGAATTGAGAATTAGAGAAATAAAATTGATTTTGCAAAAGACTGTTAATAGATCTAGAAAGAATTGGTCTAAGAAACTTGATGATGCATTACGGGCTTATAGAACTGCTTATAAGAATCATATGGTTATGTCTCCATACAAAATGGTTTATGGAAAAGCATGTCATTTACCTCTTGAGTTAGAACATAAGGCTTATTGGGAAATTAAAGAACTTAATTATGATTTCAAACTTGCCGGTGAAAAGAGGTTATTTGATATTAGCTCCTTAGATGAATGGAGGACACAAGCTTATGAAAATGCTAAGTTGTCTAAAGAAAAAGTTAAAAGATGGCATGATAAAAGAATCCAAAACGGGAATTTAAAGTAGGTGACCAAGTTCTATTGTACAATTCTTGTTTCAGATTCTTTGCAGGAAAACTTCTCTCCAAATGGGAAGGACCATATATCGTCGAAGAAGTTTATCGCTCCGGGGCTATCAAGATCAATAATGCCGAAGGCACTAATCCTAATCCGAGAGTGGTTAATGGACAAAGAATTAAACATTATATCTCAGGTACGCCCATTAATGTTGAAACTAATATTATTCAAACTATGACACCGGAGCA
The DNA here is from genome assembly GCA_011799875.1 of Thinopyrum elongatum. Taxonomy (NCBI): domain Eukaryota; kingdom Viridiplantae; phylum Streptophyta; class Magnoliopsida; order Poales; family Poaceae; genus Thinopyrum; species Thinopyrum elongatum. Next base: position 372,177,183 of record CM022299.1, on the reverse strand, counting down.
ACACATAAGAGAGACCTTCCGGCGCACTCCAGAACCCTAAAAAGGAGTAGGTACGTGATACGGTAAGTAAACCGACTCTAACAATTCCATAAAAATTATTTCTGTCCATTTTGGAATATTAGAAAAAATACAAAAATAAGAACCAGCCAAGGGGACCCATGAGGAGGTCACAAGGCAATAGGGCGCTCCCTACCCCCTGGGCGCGTCGGGTTGCCTTGTGGGCCCCTCGTGTGCCTTCCCGACTCTGTTTTCTTCCTGGATATTTGTTTTGCAAGATAAAAATTCTTTATATATACTCCCGTATGTTTTGACCACTGTATTGCAAGTTTCTCCTCTGTTCTTGTTTTGGGTTGTTTTCTGTCAGGTTTTCAAGGCTAGGCATCGTGTCTTCTTCTTCCGCCAACAACGTGGGAGACGGTGCTTGGTTGATGCAGATGGAACTTAAGAGAGATGAGGCTGAGGAGGTTACCGTGGAAGAAGATGATGGATATTCGCTTGAAGTTCACCCTCCGGCTTCGGAGAGGGGCACTCTTGCCGGTATCTCCAGTACACCAAACCCCCATCAAGCCATGAGGTCGACATTGGGCCAAGTTGATCAAGAGTTACAGGAGGGACCTACCCCCAGGAGGCCCTTACACAGGTTACATCAAAACAATTTTCATAACTTGGTTTGATAATTATGGGGTTGAGAATACTTCTTGCATGCACATACCTTCCAATTGGGGCATCTCTCGTTCGAGTAAAAGTGATGCAGGAAAGAATGCTTGGGGGTGGAGAATAAACATATTATGGCCGAGGTTCAAAAGAATGCTGAGACTATTCGTCATGTGCTTCGAGAAATTCAGAGCTTGAAGGAGATCCTGATGAACATGATGAAGGACTAGCCTACCACCTCATCTCCATCACCACCGAAGAAAGGCACTTGAGTACATGGGTATGGGCACCACCCTTGGCATGTTCCAAGCTTGGGGAAGGTTCCCCGGTATCGTATCATCATCACTTTTTACCATTGTTATCTATCTTAGTTCGACACTTAGTTATTTTGTGAGTTAGAAGAATAAAAAGTTTAGTATGGTTTTTCTTCGAGTGCTTGATTTGTGTCCCATCTATCCATGTAATCAAGTGTGAGAGTTATATAATATGGAGTAGTTTGAGTTTTGCTTCTTTACTTTCTTGTTTCAATCTAAATAATAAAAAGATCATATGCTAATCCCATGGGGAGTAATAACTTCACATAGAAAGAGTATGATTGATAAAAGTTATTGGAAATTAACAAACATAGTATTGGTCATGGATGCAATTAATGCAAAATTATTAAATGGAGAGGAGATTCACATATAAATATACTATCTTGGACTTCTTTATTGATTGTGAGTCCCCATCAAATATTTTCTGCATGGTCAAATAGTTGATGTTGGACAAGGAAGACAATTTAATGAGGCATGACTGTTTACATTCACATAGAAGTTATATTGTCATGGATCCTCTAATGTGTGGTGCTTGTTTAGAACCTTCTGCTAGGCAAAATTCGCACTAAGTAGAAATAGTACTTGTGCATCCAAAACCCTTAAACCCAGTTTCTTTCCATGAGAGTCCACTATATCTACCTATGAATTGAATAAGATTCTTCAAGTAAGTTGTCATTGGTGCATAAAGTAATAAAAATTGCTCCTAAATATGTATGATCTTTTATTGTAAGGGAAAATAAGCTTTGTACGATCTTGTGATGGCAAAGAAATAAAAGCGACGGATTGCATAATAAAGGTTGCTATCACAAGGGGCAATATAAAGTGATGTTCCTTTACATTAAGAGCTCACACATCCAAAAATAAAAAGTGCATGACAACCTCTGCTTCCCTCTGCGAAGGGCCTATCTTTTTTACTTTTCTGTATTTACTTTTATGCAAGAGACAATAGTTATTATTCTTACACATTTCCCGTTTATCCTTTAAGTGGCAAGCATCATGTGGTGGGGAAAGATCCAGGCATATATATCCAGTTGGATAAAGGTGATCATGAGTTATTATTGTTGACACTATCCTTGAGGTAAACAAGTTGGGAGGCGAAAACAATAAGCCCCCATCTTCCTACGTGTCTGACGGAAATGTTTGTTCCCAAAAATATGCATTGAGTGTTAGAAATCATGGAAGACTAAATGATGGTTGAGTATGTGTACTTGCTAAAACAAAAGCTCTTACATAGACTCTTCCTGAAAATATGATGAATTGTGATTGTTTCGATGACTAAAAACATAGTTTGATTGTTTTCAAGAAAGTTTATACTTCGTACTCCAAGGTTGTGAATGAATTGTTACTTGTTTATGAGAAGTTATATGATAAATATTTGCTGCTATGTTAATGATCATGATGATATCATGCCCGTATTTTGTTTTTATTGACACCTCTCTCTCTAAACATGTGGTCACGATTATCGAGTTTGGCTTTCGCTTGAGGAAAAGCAAGATCTAAGCTTGGGGGAGTTGATACGTCCATTTTGCATCATGTTTTCCTACTGTTATTTATATTGTTTTATTTCACTTTATGATGCAATTCTAATGCATTTTCTCTCTTAATTTGTAAGGTTTACATGGAGAGGGAGATTACCGGCAGCTAGAATTCTCGACTGAAAAGGCTACAACATGGATACCTATTCTACAGAGTTCCAAATGACCTAAAACTTCACAGAGAATTGTTATTGAATATATAAAAATATCATTCAATAAAAATACTGGAGCAAATAAATACCAGAGGGGCCCACCAGCTGCCCACAAGGCAATAGGGCGGAGCCACACCCCCAGGCGTGCCCTGATGCCTTGTGGGGCCCATAGCTGGTCTCCGGTTCCTGTCTTTTGCTATATGAAGGGTTTTGACCTAGAAAAAAAATAAGAGGAAGGCTTTCGGGATGAAGCGCCGCCGTCTCAAGGTGGAACATGGGCAGGAGCATTTTTGCTCTCCGGTGGAGCGATTCATCGGGGATACTTCCCTCCGGGAGGGGGAAATCGAAGCCATCGACATCACCAACGATCCTCTCATTGTGGGAGAACCAATCTTCATCAACATATTCACCAGCACCATCTCATCTCAAACTCTAGTTCATCTCTTGTATTCAATGTTTGTCCCAAAACCTCAGATTGGTACCTGTGGGTTGCTAGTAGTGTTGATTACACCTTGTATTTGATGCTAGTTGGTTTATTTGGTGGAATATTATATATTAAGATCCTTAAGCATATGCAATACACCTCTGATCTTGAATATGAATATGATTTGTGAGTAGTTACTTTTGTTCTTGAGAACATGGGAGAAGTCTTGTTATAAGTAATCATGTGAAGTTGGTATTCGTTTGATATTTTGATGATATGTATGTTGTTGCTTCCTTTAGTGGTGTCATGTGAACGTCCACTACATGACACTTCACCATACTTGGGCCTAAGGGAAGGAATTGTGGAGTAATAAGTAGATGATGGGTTGCTAGAGTGACAGAAGCTTAAACCCTAGTTTATATGTTATTTCGTAAGGGGCTGATTTGGATCCATATGTTTCATGCTATGGTTAGATTTATCTTAATTCTTCTTCCGTAGTTGCGGATGCTTGCGAGAGGGGTAATCATAAGTGGGTTTCTTGTTCAAGTAAGAACAACACCCAAGAACAGGTCCACCCACATATCAAATTATCAAAGTAACAAACGTGAATCAACTAAACATGATGAACATGACTAGACAGTAATTCTCATGTGTCCTCGACAACACTTTGCTTTATATATGAGAAATTTCCGGCTTATCCTTTGCTATAAAAAGGATTGGGCCACCTTGCTGCACCTTTGTTACTACTGCTACTTGTCACTTGTTATGAATTATCTTGCTACAAAACTATCTGTTACCGCTACTTTCAGTACTTGCAGAGAATACCTTGCTGAAAACAGCTTATCATTTCCTTCAGCTCCTCGTTGGGTTCGACACTCTTACTTATCAAAAGTACTAACATTGATCCCCTATAATTGTGGGTCACCAGCTCTCCGCTTGACGCCGCCGCTTCCTCCGCCACCACCAGAGCCAGATTAGATTCTTCGCCTCCTGTCCCGTCGCCTGTGTTTTTATTTTTGGGCTTGTTGAGCTGTGCCCTCAGCAGAACCTATTCATACTTTGTGTTGTGCTACCTTGTGTTCGGCGGTGTTGCGTATGTGTGTGTGGTGTGAACTCTTGTTGGACCTTGTTGCTTGGTGGTTTGCTTTATATATAAAGCGGGGTGAAAGCCATTTTTGGTATATCTACGGGATTTCGCCCTTTTTTGCTGGCTCCCCTTTTCTTTGGTGCGAACGCATTTTCGCTCGCGTTGGTTCGCGCTTCCACTCCTCGCCACCATCATCACACATCCCCGCCTGTTCTTTCTGCCCCGCGCCGCCCGAAAGCTCCAGCGCCCCGCGCCGCATCCATTCCACCAAATTTCAACGCGGGGTGCCCATTTGGGTCCAGGGCTCGCGACCGCCGCCGCCGCCATGGATCCGCCTCGGAGCTTGGCACGCGACCTTGTAGCAGGCGGATCCGGTTGGTTCCGGTGCCGGTGAGTCTCGAAATCGGTGGGGCTCGCCCGCGCGCGTCGGAGGAAGGGGGCGGTACAGCTTTGCTTCAGCCACCGGGGAGGAGAAAGGGGCTGCGCGACGATGTTTTGCTTCGGCCGGTGGGGGTGAAGAAAGGGGCGGCGTAGCTTTGCTTCACCCGGCTTCGGTTTTCTTTATTTAATTTATATTTTGATTCCATTCGGTTTTCTTTGTTGAAATATCTAATTTATGAAGCTATGAAAAATTTATGGTACGGTGATCCCTCCGGTGCGGAACAGATCCCGTAAATGCGCCCCACAAAACATTTGCGGCACAGGTTTACGGGATCTATTCCGCTGGAGGGTTCGCGGTACCGTAAACTCTAACCAGCTGTGCTAATCTCAGTCCTTTTGGCTCGTCCCATACCCATAGTTTTTTTTAACTTCGCATATCCACAGTTTAGTCACGGTAAGAGCGTCTACAGTCGGGCGCCCCAAATCTGCCTCATACGCCCGGGCGGGCCGCCCGGTTACTGACCGATCACAAAATTTTGACCCAGATGGGCGCCTCAAATGCCTGGGCTAACTGGCATCCCTCATATCCATCCCAAATATGGGGCGGGTATGGGGGCGCCTGGGCGCATCCACCACGTCGGACTGACATCGGGGTCCCATGCGGAATCGCCTGGAAACCCGGTGGTCCAAAGCTCATCTCCTCCATCGGACCGATGTCGCCGCGTGGTGCCGCTCCAGCGGGCCGCGTAGTGCCTAGCCCGGCTATTTAAGCCGACCGCCGGCACCGAGACCCTACCCTCCACATTTTCCTGCGCCCGTCCACCGGCGCCACCATTTTCCACTCCTCGTCCATCACCACTAGTAGCCATGCCACCGCGTCGCCAGATAAGGGGCTACCCATTTCTAACGCCGAAGCGCCGGCTGCAGCTCCTTGAGCAGATCCGGGCAAGGCGCAAAGCCTAGATCTCCGCGGGGCTACCTTGGGATGTAGTGTATCCGGAGGAGTTGGAGGAGGAGGAGAAGGTTGTGGAGGAGGAGCTGTAGGAGGATGTGGGGGACGCTGGGACGCGGATCTGCAGGCGGAGTAGCAGGCCATCCTTGATTCCCTCCGCTCGGAGTCGGATGCGTAGGCCAGATGCACCGTCGACGGCAGGAGATGGAGGAACAACACGGCACGGAGGAGTAGGAGATACTCACCTACATGGATGAGGTCGAGCGGGAGGAGGATGAGCCGGAGCCCTCATACGCACCCGTCCACCCGATGCCCAGCACCGACGTCGTGGACATCTCTGACGAGGAAGATTAGCTAGGGTAGTACATAGTATGTAGTACATAGGATTTCTTTTTTGCATGCTTTGTATGGATTTAGGGGTTGAAATATGAGAGAGTCGGATGCAGAGTAGCTAATTTGAGGTGTGACCGGTCACCGTCCGCGGACGCACCCGGTCACGTCCGCAGGCATTTGAGAGGTCGGATTTGCCAAGTCCAGTTGTAGATGCTCTAAGGGCCTGTTCGGAATAGAGTTTTTCAAAACACAGGGTAGGAAAAAATGTGAAGGAATAGGGAAGGCATCTATGCAACCCGGAGGAACGGAAACAGGGGAAAGCTATAAAGACTATATGCGTTCGGCGATGCATTGAGGACACGGGGGATTTCTAGTGAAAATGAAGTAGCTTTTTTGCTGGAAACGTAGCTTCCTAAATGTTACCTTCATTCAAAATTAGTTGTCTTAGATTTGCTTAGATGGTATAAGACACACACTGACACAAAAATTGTACTCCCTCCGTTTCTAAATTTTTTCTCGAATACGCACGAGTGTGCGCATTATATATTAAAGAAAGAAATGGGGTAGAGAACCTCTTCGCGTTAGTGTTACATATTACATGAACCCAACTCCGCCTGGACCTACAAACGCTGGCTAGTCTAACTCCTCGCTGTAGCCCACGTTGCTAACAATCTTAGGAAAGATGTTACGTCCACTTTGATTAGCCCCGCCTGCTTCCACGGCTGTCCTTCCCCTTCTATCCTATCGATTATATCGGGGCTCTGGGACTGGGGGTACCAGGCCCGTCTGCCTGCGGCCCATCGCGCGGCTGATGACCCACAAGTATAAGGGATCAATCGTAGTCCTTTCGATAAGTAAGAGTGTCGAACCCAACAAGGAGCAGAATGATAACCCATAAGGATAGGGGATCGTTTGTAGCCTTTTTCGATAAATAAGAGTGTCGAACCCAGTGAGGAGCTAAAGGTAGAACAAATATTCCCTCAAGTTCTATCGACCACCGATACAACTCTATGCACACTTTACGTTTGCTTTACCTAGAACAAGTATAAAACTATTTGGTAGGTGAAAGGATAAGTTTGCAAGAATAAAACTAGAAGTACTTTGCGAGAATAAAAACTATGAATAAAATGCAAGACGATAAAAGTGGATAGCTTTTGTCAAACAAGAAAGTCATTTGTCCCTAGGTGATCGATAACTAAACTGGTAATCATTGTTGCAATTTTATATGAGGGAGAGGCATGAGCTAACATACTTTCACTACTTGGATCATATGCACTTATGATTGGAACTCTAGCAAGCATCCGCAACTACTAAAGATCATTAAGGTCATAAAACCCAACCTTAGCATTAAGTATCAAGTTCTCTTTATCCCATACGCAATGACCTAAAAACTCGGGTCTATGTATTCTGTCACTCACGCCACCCACCATAAGCGAACCATTAATGTATTGCAACACCCTACAGCGGGGATCCCTCCGTTTGCGCGACACGGAGGGCACCGTAGGATAGCATAAAAATAAAATATACAACTCAAACCAATCATGATCATCTATCAACCCATAGGACAAAACAGATCTACTCATACATCATAGGATAACCACATATCATCGGGAAATAATATATAGTGTTGAGCACCATGTTTAAGTAGAGATTACAGCGGGGAAAAGAGAGGCTACACTGCTGCATAGAGGGGGAGAAAGTTGGTGTTGACGGTAGCAAGATTGTTGATGTAGATCGCCATCACGATCCTTGCCCTGGCGGCACTCTGGCGCCACCAGGAGAGAGGGGGAGAGAGCCCCCCTCCTTCTTCTTCTTCCTTGGCCTCCCCCCTAGATGGGAGGAGAGTTCCCCCTCTGGTCCATGGCCTCCATGGTGGTGGAGGGGCAGGAGCCCCTCCTAGATTGGATCTATCTCTCTGTTCTCTTCTGTTTCGCGCTCCTCATTACTGGCCGAAAACCGTTTCTTATATTCCCGGAGATACGTAACTCCGATTGCATTGAGATTTTAACACGATTTTCTTTCGGGTATAAGCTTCCTTGCGCCTGAAGTAGAGCTCCAACCTATGTACGAGGTGAGCACGACCCACCACCGCGTGCCTGGCCCCTGGGGCGCGCCCTGGTGTATGTTGGGGGCTGTGGGCCCCCGTTTGCGTTGATTCCATGTCCCAAAAATCACATATATTCCAAAATAATTCTCCGTAAATTTTTATTGCGTTTGGACTTTATTTGATATGGATATTCTGCGAAACAAAAAACATGCAACAAACAGGAACTGGCACTGGGCACTGGATCAATAGGTTAGTCCAATAAATCATATAAAATGTTGCCAAAAATATGTAAAAGTTGTATAATATTGGCATGGAACAATCAAAAATTATAGATATGACAGGGACGTATCAGCATCCCCAAGCTTAATTCCTGCTCGTCCTCCAGTAGGTAAATGATAAAAAAGATAATTTTTGATGTGGAATGCTACCTAGCATAATCTTGATCATATGCCTAATCATGGCATGAATATTAAGACACGAATGATTCAAAGCAATAGTCTATAATTTGACATAAAGCCATCAATACTCAGGCATCCCAACAAACAATCGTGTCTTTCAAAATATCAACGCTAAAGAAAGCTATCCCTACAAAATCATTTAGTCTTGTCATGCTCTGTCTTCTCGACACAAAGTATTTATCATGCACAACCCCGATGACAAGCTGAGCAATTGGTTCATACTTTTTAACGCGCTTCAGCTTTTTCAACCCTCACGCAATACATGAGCTCAAGCCATGGATATAGCACTATGGGTGGAATAGAGTATGACGATAGGGGTAAATATAGAGAAGACAAAAAAGTAAGAAAGTCTCACATCGACGCGGCTAACCAACGGGCTATGGAGATGCCCATCAATTGATATCAATGCGAGGAGTAGGGATTGCCATGCAACAGATGCACTAAGAGCTATAAGTGTATGAAAGCTCAACATGAAAACTAAGTGGGTGTGCATCTAACTCTATAATGAAAAATTCCCACTAGTATATGAAAGTGACAACATAGGAGACTCTCTATATGAAAACATAGTGCTACTTTGAAGCACAAGTGTAGAATTAGCATGCCCCTTCTCTCATTGTCTTTTTTTTTTCTTTTCCTTTTTTTCTTTTCTTTTTCTTTTTTTTCTTTCATTGTCCGGAGTCTCATCCCGACTTGTGGGGGAATCATAGTCTCCATCATCCTTTCCTCACTGGGGAAATGCTCTATAATGAATAATGATGGTCATCACACTTTTATTTACTTACAACTCAAAAGAAATAAAAGTTACAACTCGATACCTAGAACAAAGTATGACTCTATATGAATGCCTTTGGCAGTGTACCAGGATGTGCAATGATCTAGCGTAACAATGATATCAAAAAATAGACAAGCCATGGAAATATCATGCTAGCTATCTTACGATCATGCAAAGCAATATGACAATGAATGCTCAAGTCATCAAAACGGAAGCGATGGAAGTTGCATGGCAATATATCTCGGAATGGCTATGGAAGGGCCATAATAGGTAGGTATGGTGGCAGTTTTGAGGAAGATATAATGATGCTTATGTGTATCACGGGATTTGGATGCACCGGCGAAGTTTGCACCGACTCTCGAGGTGAGAAAGGGCAATGCACAGTACCATAGAGGATAGCAAATTGCGGAAAGGTAAGAGTGTGTATAATCCATGGACTCACATTAGTCATAAAGAACTCATATACTTATTGCAAAAGTTTATTAGCCCTCAAAGCAAAGTACTACTACGCATGCCCCTAGGGGGATAGATTGGTAGGAAAAGACCATCGCTCGTCCCCGACCGCCACTCATAAGGAAGACAATCAATAATAAATCATGCTCCAACTTCATAGCATAACGAGAGACTATACGTGCATGCTTCAGAAATCACAAACCTTAACACCAATATCTTACTAAACACGATCATCCACTAGTACCTCCCACATATTATCATCTCTATATCACAAAACTATTGCAAGGAATCAAACATATCATATTCAGTGATCCATAAGTTTTATGTAGGATTTTATGACTAACCATGCAGTTGACCAATTCCTGTTGACTCTCTAAATAGATATAAGTGAAGCATGAGAGTTTAATTCTTTCTACAAAATACCATGCTCTAATAAGTATAAGTGAAGCAAAAGAGCATTCTACAAATAACAGTTTTCCATGTGAAGAGAAACAGGCAATCCAAACTTCAAATGATATAAGTGAAGCACATGAAGCATTCTATAAAGCCATACTCAAAAGATATAAGTGAAGTGCAATGAGAATTGTATAAATAAACCATGGACTATCTCATACCAGCATGGTGCATAAAAGAAAAAAGAAAACTAAGCACAAAAGACGCTCCAAGATTTACACATATCACATGAATGAAACGAAAACGAAAACATACCGATACTTGTTGAAGAAAGATGGGATGCCTTCCGGGGCATCCACAAGCTTAGACGCTTGAGTCTCCTTAGATATTTACTTCGGGTGCCTTGGGCATCCCCAAGCTTGAACTCTTGCCTCTCCTCCTTCTCCTCATATCGAGACCTCCTCTATCTTTGAACACTTCATCCACACAAAACTTAACATAAAACTCGGTAAGATCCGTTAGTACAATAATGCAAATCACTACTTTAAGTACTATTGCAAACCAATTCATATTTTGTTTTTGCATTGTAGCTACTGTATTATAACTCTTCCCGGGCTTATACCACCGATAAAAATCGATAGTTTTATCAAAACAAGCAAAACAATGCATCAAAAACAGAATCTATCTTAAACAGGACAGTCTGTAGTAACCTGAACATTCACCATACTTCTGTTACTCCAAAAATTCTGAAAAATTAGGAAAAAATAAAAAATTTGTATAGAAATACTGTGAAAAAAGTTCAGAAACTTTTGATGTTCCAGTAAAAAAATGTAAAATCGCGCACTACAGCCAAAGTTTCTGTTTTTGCACCACACATACCAACAAGCAATCTAATCATCCTAAAGGCAAATCTTGGCACATTATTTTTATAATACAATGGATTTGTACAAGGGTATAATTATTTTTGTGAGAATCTTCATGAAAAATTTACATTGTGTCCATGAGCATGAACACAAGTGTTCAAGGTCGACCCTCACTTCTCCAATGCATCACCTTTCAATCGCTTCTCTTTTTGAAAAAAAAATTAGGTTCCCCTCTATATTTTTTTGTTTTTAAACTTTATAAAAGCACTCAACAGAATAAATGACTCTCTAAAACTTCCGGGTTGTCTCCCTGGCAGCACTTTCTTTAAAGCCATTAACCTAGGCATAAAGTGCTCAAGTAATGGATCCACCCGGATCCCAAGGTATATCGAAGCCAATTTTAATTAACAATGATTTGGCATTTAGTAGTGAGCACAAAGCAACATTATCATGCAATGACGAAGTCTAAATCTCTTCCTATGCATTGGCATGTCATGCACATCAAGTAGAGGCTAATACATAGCATAAGCAGTTTCTTGCAATTTTATCATGTTGGAAACATAGAGAGGTGGAGAGGTAGTTCCTCTCTCATAATAATTGCAAGTAGGAGAAGCAAGCCATGCATATTATATTCATAAAAATCATCATGTGTAATGGTATAATGCAACCCATCAATATAATCCTTAATAAGTGCAAACTTCTCCGATATAGTGTAGTTTGGAGAATTCAAAAAGATAATAGGACTATCATGTGTGGGTTCAATAGCAACAATTTCATTCTTAACATAAGGAACTATAGCAAGTTCATCTCCATAAGCATAATTCATATTTGCATCTTGGCCACAAGCATAGCAAGCATCAATTTCATCAAAAAGGGATATTTCAAACGAATCCAATGAGCTCACAGTTTCATCAATTTCTTCTTCCATAGACTCCTGCAAAATATTAGTCTCTTCTTGGACAGCGGAGACTTTCTCAATAAAAGCATCAATATTGGCATTGTATTTATAATTTTCATAGCAATATTTAAGTATAGCAAAATTTTCAGGTCTATAAACAGAATTATCATAATCTTCATACTTTTCAAACAGAGATTCAATTTCATAAGCACCCTTAAAAGCAACAAATTCTTCTATTCGTTCCACATCATAATAATCATATCTACCATTAGCATAAGAAGCCAAGGTTTCATTATCACTAAATTCACATGAAAAGGGAAGGTGTCGAGCCTTCATCCTAGAGCAACAAGTATAATCATATCTCGATCATAAATTCCAAGCATACCATTGCAACATTTCAATTTGATCCTATAAAAGTTTTCCTTTTTGATTCAAGCGATAATCCCTAAAGTATTGATGTTGATCCAACGTGTCTCCCATTATCATGTTGAATGGGGTTTTCTCAGGATTATGAAAGTAGTGCATAATATTTTTCACATAACGAGCATCGAGGGTTTTAGGAGGTTCCCCATCACCATGAGTAGCAAGTACCAATAATTTTTTTGGTGTTTCGTGTTCCATATCCATAACTAAAGATAGAGAACAACTTAGAACAGAAAATAAAAACTACTTAGTGATAAAGCAAACAAGCACACACGAGAATATTCACCCCACGCTATTGCTCCCCCGCAACGGCGCCAGAAAAAGGTCTTGATAACCCACAAGTATAGGGGATCTGTAACATCCCAAAATTCTAAATTTTGGAATGTTATATTAAATAAATAGTTTAGATTGTTTGTTTGATTGTGGTGTGGTTGCTTGTGTGAAATTGAGTGAAATTTGAAACTTTTTGAAAGTTGAATGAGAGGGAATGAAATGACTTTCCCAAAATCTCACCTTGCATTTATGATCTCCATGAATTCAAATTCATTTCATCACCAAAACCCTAGAGTGAAGATGATATGACTTCTTCCATTTAAATAAATGAAAAGGGTTTTGAAAAGATTTGAATTCCATTTGGAAATGTTTCAAATTCAGAAACTTTATGCAACTCAATGAGTTTCATGAGAGAAGATAAAATGACTTCTTCAAATGCTAAGAAAGAGAGTTGGAAGTTTCAAAGAATCAAATTGAAAGTCCCTTTGAAGTTATTTTGAAAACCCACTTTCAATTTGAAGTTATTTGGTTTTTATTCAAATTATTTTTCTCCAAAAATAAAATATAAGTAAAATAGGGTAAAATGATTCCCTACAGTAGAAAAGTGGATAAAAATGAGTTTGAAATCATTTTGGTATTTTAAAATATTTTTATTTGGTTTTTAAATGAACCACTAGTACTGTTTGCTTTATTAAAACTTTTGTGGAATTTATTTGCTGCTGAAAATATGTTCATCATTTAGGAAATATTTTTCTAAAAAATTTGATATATAATATGCCTATGTACAATTTTATTTTTATTTTCGTTATTCAGTTTTTCCTTTTCTGTTTCTATTTCAAAAAACTAAAACTACACGTGCGCCTGGAACTAACTGTCGCCCATGTGCGCAGCATAGTGGCATCGGGCGCCCCATCATTTTTTTTTCTTCTCTCCTACATGGGCCAGGCCCAGCCAGCCATTTTTTTCCTTTGGCCGAATAAAAAAAAAACTGCAGCGTCCGCGCGGCCGGCCCGTGGTGCTTTTTAGCCATGCGATTCCCTTCGTTTTATTTGTTCGTCTACGTTTAGTCCCACATTGCCAGCCTTTGACCCCTAAATCTCTTTTCCACCTATAAATATAGACCCATAGAGCCTCCAAAAATCATCCGATTCGGGTTAAATCAATATATTTTCTCCTCTCTTCGAAGTCGTCTTTTCTCTACCTTATAAAGGTATCTTTCTTCGTAATTTTTTTTTATATATACTCCCGTAGCTTATTATTTCTAGACTAGTACGGTAGAATAATTAGATTTATTAATTAGTCCATGTATTTACATTTTAGGACTAGAATTCTTTTAGCCATAGCTCTTTTCTTTCGTAAAACAGCTTGGCCCTGATTTTTCAAATAGCCATAACTTTTTACTCGTTCATCCAAATTAGACGAAACCAACGCCTACATTTTCGTCTTGATTCCACCTATCTAGTGAATCTATCAAATAAACTTTTTGCAACTTTCGAATTTTGAAATTTGTTCAGATTCATACTCAAATTTCTTTCGATCATATCTTTTTATCCGTACCTCCGTTTCCGATGAACCCAACTGCATCGGATTCGTATTGAAATAATCTTTCCGTTCGCACAATTAGTTTCATCTTTCCAACATATAATTGTGATCTTAGCCAGTTACTCTACTAGTCCATCAAAAAGTTGTTACACAACATTCTAAGCAGATTAAATGATATGTTGAATTACTTGATCCGTTATTTTCAATCTAGTAATTCTTTTTCCTACATATTCGTATTGACTTCCTACATCCAGTAGCATCATTAGTTTCAACTTTTGATCTTTTCAAAGATGAACGATTTAAATTTGAACTCGAAGCTTCACTTGATCATATCTTGTAAACTGTAGCGCTTTTTCAATTGATTCTTTTTTCAAATTGAATCCCTAGGCATAATCTAGCATCTTGATCCATCACCACACTTTTTTTTCACCGAAATTAGGATCTGATCCTGCAAAATAATTTGATTTGATTCTTTTGGAGTTTCGCAATCTTCCTTTGCATTTTTTTTGGGTCTTTGAGTGATTGCTTATGTGTGGATAAAATTGCTTGCTTACGATAGATTGATCGGAGTGTGACGAGTAGAACCATCAGGAATTATGAGTGCGAAGAATCTTCATCAACAGTACAAGGCAAGTTCACACTTTGATCATACTTTTCAATACCCAGTTTTTACTATGCATTAGTTTCACCCTCAAAGATTGCATGAGTAGGATTGGGAACATGCGGTTGTTGCTATGTAGTTGTTGAGGTAGGAACCTGATACCTTTTGATCACCCCGGGATTATACGCTTTGTTACTTATTGCTTAGCCATGCTCGTAGACGTGGATTGGTATGTGAGATTCATGAAAGATGCGAGCGTAATTTTTAAGGGAAACATAAGGTGGCTACTTTAATACACATCTGGGTGGATTGGTTGCGGGCACCTGGAGAATCCAGTGTTGTCCTAGGATATCCCGGAGTACGCGTGTGATCATCCTATGGAATGCCACCCAGGCTCAAAGGGATCATATGATATTTCATGCCTAGAAACTTCCGTGTGCAGCCACAAGCCATTATGGGCTCTGGCATAGTTGAGTAAGTTGTGTGAGCTCTTGAAGAGGTGGACTAGCAGATGTAGGAGAAAGTAGGTGTACCGGTCTACCCAGAGTAGAGAGTTAATGCTTCAGAAAGACTATGTCTCGATCTTCCGATTATGGATGCGGTCGAGCCTTGTGGGGAAAAGTGCGCAACCTCTGCAGAGTGTACAAACTAATCATGATTAGCCGTGTCCCCGGTTATGGACATCTTGAGTATCTGGTACTTGAATTATTGATTTGATCTCATCACTCTATTTAATGAAATTGTTGGGTTATTAATGATTTGGGAATTTGGGATTGAGTTGGAGGAACCTTCTCAATAACGGCATCAACTTGGTAGAAAAAAAAAGTACTCCTTTGTTGTAGGGAAAAATTGGCTTTATGCAAAATTAAACTTACAGCCTCCACCAGCCAAATATGCATGTAGTGATAGATATTGTTCATCATTATCCTATGGTGTGAATTTGCCAGTACATTCAATGTACTGACCTACATGGCTGCAACGTCTCATGTTGCAGGAATTCTTACGACGAGTAAGTGATACGTTAGGGTTACGATGTCTACACTCAACTTTGCCGTTGGCGTTGTTGGGAACTCCACAACCTTGTTGTTACTTCCGCTATATGGATTGAGGTAATAGTATTTACGTTACTTTATGCATGTGATTTACCTCTGTTATAAATCCTCGAGTACTGTGTGTGTCAGCATACCGATCCAGGGATGACACTTAAGCACAGAGACTTGATCCATTTGGGTCGGGTCGCTACAAGATGGTATCATAGCACATGTTGACTGTAGGACGTAACCCCTAGAAACTGGCAAGCCCATAGGAAAGGATTTCTCTAAAACTTCATTTTTAAAAGAGATCCCTTAACTCTCATCTTTTCCAAGTATTTCCCTCTCATCTCAAATAGTTAGACTATACCCTTTCCCCTCTTGACCACACGAAGGTTCGACTGATGAGACCAATCCGAGAAGTACAAGATATCGGACAACTAAGACCACTTCGGAATGAAGAGGATTTTACCGTGCATTATAATAATGGAAACTATAACGGTTGAAGACTCCGAAGACTAGGAGAATTTGAAGGTTCTGTAGAATTTCCAGATTAGTATGACCTAGGAAGGCTACCCTTATGGAACAGACTATTGAAGCTGTCAATACCCAAGATCAAGGTGTGTCGGAGAAAGATAGGAACATGGAGCGTTAAAACTCAAAGTTTTTGTCAAGAAAACCCTAAGGCAGGAGATATCAACTATGGAATGATAGCTCATGGCAATGACAAGGGCAGAAACACTGCTATCCATGATGTTATCGCCCGCTTATGCTATTGTCGTCGTGCTGAGTTAAGCATGCATTTCCTCGGAAGGATTGGATGACAAAAGGGCTAATGGAGCATCTATCAGCAAAAGATGAAGTTTAACCTTAGCTGGTGTATCGACAAGATCTGGAGTATTACATCAAATTTTTTAAGATGGACCTTCTGGAAGCCGTATTTGACAAGGAAGCATTTCGTGAAGAACTCGGGATCCAGAAGCTGAAAGTAGCCAAGCTGGAGGAGCAAAACCTCGAGATACCGGAGATTCGTCAGGAACTGAAGGATATTAGGACCATGGTTCATTGCCAAGGATGTTGAAACCCAGAAGTTTGGAACGCAACTCCAGAATATTAAAGGACGTCATGAGAAACTTCGCGTCAACAGAAACGACCTGACAGAAGAAGTTGAGAAGGTCAAGCACGATCGGAAGAAGCCCATCGGAGACATGAACAAGACTTGAAGAGTTTGGCGACTTTGAAGATTTATTGACCTTTAGAAGACCAAACCCCTGTTATATACTTACGTTAGATACGACGATTGTGAGGTGTCATTTGTTTGATGTTTTTCCGACAGCCACAAAATAAAAATCTGTCTCTTCAAAACTGTTGTTTGTATTGTGTGTATCCCTACGATTGTGAGGTGTCATTTGTTTGATGTTTTTCCGACAGCCACATAATAAAAATCTGTCTCTTCAAAACTGTTGTTTGTATTGTGTGTATCCCTCTCTATCTCTCTTATCCCACCCCAAACCCTTGGAACCAATAGGGGATGAATGGAGATGAACTCATATTTTCTGGACCAATAACTCAATTGGAGACGGACCGATGGATTCAAAACATGGAAGATCACCTGAAGATTAACACTATAGCCGGAAAGGATAAGACCCAGCATGCTCTTCAGTGCTTTGAAAGAGGTGCTGCTACTTGGTGGAGGATGTACCAAACCATCAATGGATGGCAAAGAGTAACCACTTGGAAAGAATTTAAGTTGACTCTGCTAAAGTCTCGGCTTGTGTCCCAGAAGATGAAGCCTTATGGAAATGTTATGAAGAAACCTTGTGCATGCAAGCTCTGTGGAGAAATTGGACACAACCATAAAGAACACAAGGATGAATGCCCTCATTGTGAAGAAATTCACCCAGCTGAAGAATGCCCAACTAGGCAGATTACGTGTTTCTTGTGTGAAGGGCCTACACACTACCCTACTCAGTGTCACATTTACCCCATAGTACAACGAACCATACAGCAGAAGAAAGAAGCAATGAAAGGAGCCCTCATGGAAATTTTAGAAGAACCTATGATGAAGGAAGAGGTGGAGGCACCCGAAGAAGACCCAATTAAACTCTGCACCAAGTCATGCTATTCATGTGGAGAAGAAGGACACATATCCCAGAATTGTTCGAAGGAGGATCTAGTAGAATTCCCGACAGTGGAAGTAGATTATGACCCACAAGAGATAGAAGCCCTGATTGGCACGGAAAAGTCCAGGAAGAGAAATAGATTGGATTCTAGGAACAACCCAATTTCCACCAAGAAGGACCTGAGTCATATCACATGTTTCAGGTGCAAAGATTCAGGACACTACTTCAGTGATTGCCCAAAAGGGAAGACGAGGACCCAAGGAGGCTATGTAATCACTAGGAAACCTCAAGACTGGTCAGAAGTAATATGTTTTCGTTGTAATGAAGCATGGCACTTGGCCAGAGATTGTCCCAATGAGAAGGAGACTCGTGCTAAATAGTTGTGTCAAAAAAGAAATATAGTAGTAGTAGTGGGAACAATTCTTTTATTGTTGAGGTATTGAGTTGAGGCATGTAATGGAAATGCAGGAGATTGTAAAAATTTGAGAATCAATAAAGTTAGCATCGTTGGTACTGATTTGGATTTTATGAGTTGTTACTCTATGAAGAAAGATTTTGACCATTTTCGAGGATATGAGAAATATGGTCTATGGATGAATTTGTGCATTTCAAGGGTGGTAGTACCCTGTGAGAACCCTTGACCCCTAGAAAAGATAATGATATTCCACGAAGTGGACTTCGGACAAAGTAAGTACGAGTTTTATCTCGATATGTGGGATACCCCAAGAATATGAAGGGATGAAGTACTATTGGATATAAAGGAAGTATAATGTTGGTAATAAGGAGCAATTATAACCCCAGGATGAGTTGAAGCTATAAATGTGATGAAGTGGGCCCATAACCCACAGGCTCCAGGACCTGCCAAGAAGCAAGCACACTCTTGCTGAAGGAAAAACCCTAGAAGAAGATACGACTTTATCAACAGACGATCTTATAGGAGTAACGCAAAACCTGAAAGATGTGAAGAAACGATAGATGTTCGTTTGGCTTGCAGAATCAATGGATTTATCCGAACTTGGTTCGTCGACAAGAGAAATTCTGCAATGCTTGTGAGGATGACCGAGTGTTAGAATGCGAGGTTCGCTAAACCATATACAAGGAAATGATTTGGGTGCGGGATGGATTAATCACCATACCGACTTACTCTTATTATTCGCCTTGCTATATGGGATGGTAAATCTGAGTGACTTACCCATAGTAGAGCGACGACAATCAAAACCTTGTTTAAACCTTAGAATGGTATGACAATTTTCCCTTGTACAAGGCAGCTGTTGCCAATCGTAGGTCATACGGTGAGAATGAAGCCCAGACCCGTTTTCTGCAGGGACCCAGTCAAATTGTTTGATGACCACCATGAGATATCGATAGTTGTTTAGTATTGGCGCCAGACCGTCAGCTAAAGAAGACCTAGTCTCCGAAGAACCTTAATTACCATGATGCAAGGACACAAGGATTGAGGAAAAGGTTATGCCACTGCCGGAAGAGCCCAGAGAAGGAAATTACCCTGAAGATCTGAGAAGATCGACACTGTCAACAATAAGGATGGAGTACCTGAGTTTTGATGGAACCATAACCATGCTTCTAAGGGTGGTAGCACCCCAGACCTTCGTGACAATCGATGGATTTTTTAGGAGACTCCGAACCTAACCTATTTCTTGCTAGCCTCTTCGAATCTCGAGGACGAGATTCATTTTAAGTGTGGTAGGTTTGTAACATCCCAAAATTCTAAATTTTGGAATGTTATATTAAATAAATAGTTTAGATTGTTTGTTTGATTGTGGTGTGGTTGCTTGTGTGAAATTGAGTGAAATTTGAAACTTTTTGAAAGTTGAATGAGAAGGAATGAAATGACTTTCCCAAACTTTCACCTTGCATTTATGATCTCCATGAATTCAAATTAATTTCATCACCAAAACCCTAGAGTGAAGATGATATGACTTCTTCCATTTAAATAAATGAAAAGGGTTTTGAAAAGATTTGAATTCCATTTGGAAATATTTCAAATTCGAAAACTTTATGCAACTCAATGAGTTTCATGAGAGAAGATAAAATGACTTCTTCAAATGCTAAGAAAGAGAGTTGGATGTTTCAAAGAATCAAATTGAAAGTCCCTTTGAAGTTATTTTGAAAACCCACTTTCAATTTGAAGTTATTTGGTTTTTATTCAAATTATTTTGCTCCAAAAATAAAATATAAGGAAAATAGGGTTAAATGATTCCCTACAGTAGAAAAGTGGAGAAAAATGAGTTTGAAATCATTTTGGTATTTTAAAATATTTTTATTTGGTTTTTAAATGAACCACTAGTACTGTTCGCTTAATTAAAAATTTTGTGAATTTATTTGCTGCTGAACATATGTTCATCATTTAGGAAATATTTTTCTGAAAATTTTGATATATAATATGCTTATGTACAATTTTATTTTTATTTTCGTTATTCAGTTTTTCCTTTTCTGTTTCTACTTAAAAAAACTAAAACTGCGCGTGCGCCTGGAACTAACTGTCGCCCACGTGCGCAGCATAGTGGCATCGGGCGCCCCATCATTTTTTTTCTTCTCTCCTACATGGGCCAGGCCCAGCCAGCCATTTTTTTTTTGGCCGAATAAAAAAAAAACTGCAGCGTGCGCGCGGCCGGCCCGTGGTGCTTTTTAGCCATGCGATTCCCTTCGTTTTATTTGTTCGTCTACGTTTAGTCCCACATTGCCAGCCTTTGACCCCTAAACCTCTTTTCCACCTATAAATATAGACCCATAGAGCCTCCAAAAATCATCATATTCAGGTTAAATCAATATATTTTGGTTTGACTAGATTCATTAAAGAAAAATATATTTCTCCTCTCCGGCGGGAATTCTGGAAGTCGTCTCCTCTCTCCGAAGTCGTCTTTTCTCTACCTTATAAAGGTATCTTTCTTCGTATTTTTTTTATATATACTCCCGTAGCTTATTATTTCTAGACTAGTACGGTAGAATAATTAGATTTATAAATTAGTCCCTTTATTTACATTTTAGGACTAGAATTCTTTTAGCCATAACTCTTTTCTTCCGTAATACAGCTTGGCCCTGATTTTTCAAATAGCCATAACTTTTTACTCGTTCATTCAAATTAGACGAAACCAACGCCTACATTTTCGTCTTGATTCCACCTATCTAGTGAATCTATCAAATAAACTTTTTGCAACTTTCGAATTTTGAAATTTGTTCAGATTCATACTCAAATTTCTTTCGATCATATCTTTTTATCCGTACCTCCGTTTCCGATGAACCCAACTGCATCGGATTCGTATTGAAGTAATCTTTCCGTTCGCACAATTAGTGTCATCTTTCCAACTTATAATTGTGATCTTAGCCAGTTACTCTACTAGTCCATCAAAGAGTTGTTACACAACATTCTAAGCAGATTCAATGCTATGTTGAATTACTTGATCCGTTATTTTCAATCTAGTAATTCTTTTTCCTACATATTCGTATTGACTTCCTACATCCAGTAGCATCATTAGTTTCAACTTTTGATCTTTTCAAACTTAAACGATTTAAATTTGAACTCGAAGCTTCACTTGATCATATCTTGTAAACTGTAGCGCTTTTTTAATTGATTCTTTTTTCAAATTGAATCCCTAGGCATAATCTAGCATCTTGATCCATCACCACACTTTTTTTCACCGAAATTAGGATCTGATCCTGCAAAATAATTTAATTTGATTCTTTTGGAGTTTTCGCAATCTTTCTTTGCATTTTTTTTGGGTCTTTGAGTGATTGCTTATGTGTGGATAAAATTGCTTGCTTACGATAGATTGATCGGAGTGTGACGAGTAGAACCATCAGGAATTATGAGTGCGAAGAATCTTCATCAACAGTACAAGGCAAGTTCACACTTTGATCATACTTTTCAATACCCAGTTTTTACTATGCATTAGTTTCACCCTCAAAGATTGCATGAGTAGGATTGGGAACATGCGGTTGTTGCTATGTAGTTGTTGAGGTAGGAACCTGATACCTTTTGATCACCCCGGGATTATACGCTTTGTTACTTATTGCTTAGCCATGCTCGTAGACGTGGATTGGTATGTGAGATTCATGAAAGATGCGAGAGTAATTTTTAAGGGAAACTTAAGGTGGCTACTTTAATACACATCTGGGTGGATTGGTTGCGGGCACCTGGAGAATCCAGTGTTGTCCTAGGATATCCCGAAGTACCCGTGTGATCATCCTATTGAATGCCACCCAGGCTCAAAGGGATCATATGATATTTCATGCCTAGAAACTTCCGTGTGCAGCCACAAGCCATTATGGGCTCTGGCATAGTTGAGTAAGTTGTGTGAGCTCTTGAAGAGGTGGACTAGCAGATGTAGGAGAAAGTAGGTGTACCGGTCTACCCAGAGTAGAGAGTTAATGCTTCAGAAAGACTATGTCTCGATCTTCCGATTATGGATGCGGTCGAGCCTTGTGGGGAAAAGTGCGCAACCTCTGCAGAGTGTACAAACTAATCATGATTAGCCGTGTCCCCGGTTATGGACATCTTGAGTATCTGGTACTTGAATTATTGATTTGATCTCATCACTCTATTTAATGAAATTGTTGGGTTATTAATGATTTGGGAATTTGGGATTGAGTTGGAGGAACCTTCTCAATAACGGCATCAACTTGGTAGAAAAAAAAAGTACTCCTTTGTTGTAGGGAAAAATTGGCTTTATGCAAAATTAAACTTACAGCCTCCACCAGCCAAATATGCATGTAGTGATAGATATTGTTCATCATTATCCTATGGTGTGAATTTGCCAGTACATTCAATGTACTGACCTACATGGCTGCAACGTCTCATGTTGCAGGAATTCTTACGACGAGTAAGTGATACGTTAGGGTTACGATGTCTACACTCAACTTTGCCGTTGGCGTTGTTGGGAACTCCACAACCTTGTTGTTACTTCCGCTATATGGATTGAGGTAATAGTATTTACGTTACTTTATGCATGTGATTTACCTCTGTTATAAATCCTCGAGTACTGTGTGTGTCAGCATACCGATCCAGGGATGACACTTAAGCACAGAGACTTGATCCATTTGGGTCGGGTCGCTACAAGATGGTATCATAGCACATGTTGACTGTAGGACGTAACCCCTAGAAACTGGCAAGCCCATAGGAAAGGATTTCTCTAAAACTTCATTTTTAAAAGAGATCCCTTAACTCTCATCTTTTCCAAGTATTTCCCTCTCATCTCAAATAGTTAGACTATACCCTTTCCCCTCTTGACCACACGAAGGTTCGACTGATGAGACCAATCCGAGAAGTACAAGATATCGGACAACTAAGACCACTTCGGAATGAAGAGGATTTTACCGTGCATTATAATAATGGAAACTATAACGGTTGAAGACTCCGAAGACTAGGAGAATTTGAAGGTTCTGTAGAATTTCCAGATTAGTATGACCTAGGAAGGCTACCCTTATGGAACAGACTATTGAAGCTGTCAATACCCAAGATCAAGGTGTGTCGGAGAAAGACAGGAACATGGAGCGTTAAAACTCAAAGTTTTTGTCAAGAAAACCCTAAGGCAGGAGATATCAACTATGGAATGATAGCTCATGGCAATGACAAGGGCAGAAACACTGCTATCCATGATGTTATCGCCCGCTTATGCTATTGTCGCCGTGCTGAGTTAAGCATGCATTTCCTCGGAAGGATTGGATGACAAAAGGGCTAATGGAGCATCTATCAGCAAAAGATGAAGTTTAACCTTAGCTGGTGTATCGACAGGATCTGGAGTATTACATCAAAAATTTTAAGATGGACCTTCAGGAAGCCGTATTTGACAAGGAAGCAATTCGTGAAGAACTCGGGATCCAGAAGCTGAAAGTAGCCAAGCTGGAGGAGCAAAACCTCGAGATACCGGAGATTCGTGAGGAACTGAAGGACAGTAGGACCATGGTTCATTGCCAAGGATGTTGAAACCCAGAAGTTTGGAACGCAACTCCAGAATAATAAAGGACGTCACAAGAAACTTCGCGTCGACAGAAAAGACCTGACAGAAGAACTTGAGAAGGTCAAGCACGATCGGAAGAAGCCCATCGGAGACATGAACAAGACTTGAAGAGTTTGGCGACTTTGAAGATTTATTGACCTTTAGAAGACCAAACCCCTGTGATATACTTACGTTAGATACGATGATTGTGAGCTGTCATTTGTTTGATGTTTTTCCGACAGCCACAAAATAAAAATCTGTCTCTTCAAAACTGTTGTTTGTATTGTGTGTATCCCTCTCTATCTCTCTTATCCCACCCCAAACCCTTGGAACCAATAGGGGATGAATGGAGATGAACTCATATTTTCTGGACCAATAACTCAATTGGAGACGGACCGATGGATTCAAAACATGGAAGATCACCTGAAGATTAACACTATATCCCGAAAGGATATGACCCAGCATGCTCTTCAGTGCTTTGAAAGAGGTGCTGCTACTTGGTGGAGGATGTACCAAACCATCAATGGATGGCAAAGAGTAACCACTTGGAAAGAATTTAAGTTGACTCTGCTAAAGTCTCGGCTTGTGTCCCAGAAGATGAAGCCTTATGCAAATGATATGAAGAAACCTTGTGCATGCAAGCTCTGTGGAGAAATAGGACACAACCATAAAGAACACAAGGATGAATGCCCTCATTGTGAAGAAATTCACCCAGCTGAAGAATGCCCAACTAGGCAGATTACGTGTTTCTTGTGTGAAGGGACTACCCACTACCCTGCTCAGTGTCACATTTACCCCATAGTACAACAAACCATCCAGCAGAAGAAAGAAGCAATGAAAGGAGCCCTCATGGAAATTTTAGAAGAACCTATGATGAAGGAAGAGGTGGAGGACACACCCGAAGAAGACCCAATTAAACTCTGCACCAAGTCAGGCTCTTCATGTGGAGAAGAAGGACACATATCCCAGAATTGTTCGAAGGAGGATCTAGTAGAATTCCCGACAGTGGAAGTAGAGTATGACCCACAAGAGATAGAAGCCCTGATTGGCACGGAAAAGTCCAGGAAGAGAAATAGATTGGATTCTAGGAACAACCCAATTTCCACCAAGAAGGACCTGAGTCATATCACATGTTTCAGGTGCAAAGATTCAGGACACTACTTCAGTGATTGCCCAAAAGGGAAGATGAGGACCCAAGGAGGCTATATAATCACTAGGAAACCTCAAGACTGGTCAGAAGTAATATGTTTTCGTTGTAATGAAGCATGGCACTTTGCCAGAGATTGTCCCAATGAGAAGGAGACTCGTGCTAAATAGTTGTGTCAAAAAAGAAATATAGTAGTAGTAGTGGGAACAATTCTTTTATTGTTAAGGTATTGAGTTGAGGCATGTAATGGAAATGCAGGAGATTGTAAAAATTTGAGAATCAATAAAGTTAGCATCGTTGGTACTGATTTGGATTTTATGAGTTGTTACTCTATGAAGAAAGATTTTGACCATTTTCGAGGATATGAGAAATATGGTCTATGGATGAATTTGTGCATTTCAAGGGTGGTCGTACCCTATGAGAACCCTTGACCCCTGGAAAAGGTAATGATATTCCACGAAGTGGACTTCGGACAAAGTAAGTACGAGTTTTATCTCGATATGTGGGATACCCCAAGAATATGAAGGGATGAAGTACTATTGGATATAAAGGAAGTATAATGTTGGTAATAAGGAGCAATTATAACCCCAGGATGAGTTGAAGCTATAAATGTGATGAGGTGGGCCCATAACCCACAGGCTCCAGGACCTGCCAAGAAGCAAGCACACTCTTGCTGAAGGAAAAACCCTGGAAGAAGATACGACTTTATCAACAGACGATCTTATAGGAGTAACGCAAAACCTGAAAGATGTGAAGAAACGATAGATGTTCGTTTGGCTTGCAGAATCAATGGATTTATCCGAACTTGGTTCGTCGACAAGAGAAATTCTGCAATGCTTGTGAGGATGACCGAGTGTTAGAATGCGAGATTCGCTAAACCATATACAAGGAAATGATTTGGGTGCGGGATGGATTGATCACCATACCGACTTACTCTTATTATTCGCCTTGCTATATGGGATGGTAAATCTGAGTGACTTACCCATAGTAGAGCGACGACGATCAAAACCTTGTTTAAACCTTAGAATTGTATGACAATTTTCCCTTGTACAAGGCAGCTGTTGCCAATCGTAGGTCATACGGTGAGAATGAAGCCCAGACCTGTTTTCTGCAGTGACCCAGTCAAATTGTTTGATGACCACCATGAGATATCGATAGTTGTTTAGTATTGGCGCCAGACCGTCAGCTAAAGAAGACCCAGTCTCCGAAGAACCTTAATTACCATGATGCAAGGACACAAGGATTGAGGAAAAGGTTATGCCACTGCCGGAAGAGCCCAGAGAAGGAAATTACCCTAAAGATCTGAGAAGATCGACACTGTCAACAATAAGGATGGAGTACCTGAGTTTTGATGGAACCATAACCATGCTTCTAAGGGTAGTAGCACCCCAGACCTTCATGACAATCGATGGATTTTTTAGGAGACTCCGTACCTAACCTATTTCTTGCTAGCCTCTTCGAATCTCGAGGACGAGATTCATTTTAAGTGTGGTAGGTTTGTAACATCCCAAAATTCTAAATTTTGGAATGTTATATTAACTAAATAGTTTAGATTGTTTGTTTGATTGTGGTGTGGTTGCTTGTGTGAAATTGAGTGAAATTTGAAACTTTTTGAAAGTTGAATGAGAGGGAATGAAATGACTTTCCCAAACTTTCACCTTGCATTTATGATCTCCATGAATTCAAATTCATTTCATCACCAAAACCCTAGAGTGAAGATGATATGACTTCTTCCATTTAAATAAATGAAAAGGGTTTTGAAAAGATTTGAATTCCATTTGGAAATATTTCAAATTCGAAAACTTTATGCAACTCAATGAGTTTCATGAGAGAAGATAAAATGACTTCTCAAATGCTAAGAAAGAGAGTTGGAAGTTTCAAAGAATCAAATTGAAAGTCCCTTTGAAGTTATTTTGAAAACCCACTTTCAATTCGAAGTTATTTGGTTTTTATTCAAATTATTTTTCTCCAAAAATAAAATATAAGGAAAATAGGGTAAAATGATTCCCTACAGTAGAAAAGTGGAGAAAAATGAGTTTGAAATCTTTTTGGTATTTTAAAATATTTTTATTTGGTTTTTAAATGAACCACTAGTACTGTTCACTTTATTAAAAAATTTGTGGAACTTATTTAATGCTGAAAATATGTTCATCATTTAGGAAATATTTTTCTGAAAATTTTGATATATAATATGCCTATGTAAAATTTTATTTTTATTTTCGTTATTCAGTTTTTCCTTTTCTGTTTCTATTTAAAAAAACTAAAACTGCGCGTGCGCCTGAAACTAACTGTCGCCCACGTGCGCAGCATAGTGGCATCGGGTGCCCCATCATTTTTTTTCTTCTCTCCTACATGGCCAGGCCCAGCCAGCCATTTTTTTTTCCTTGGGCCGAATAAAAAAAAACTGGAGCGTGCGCGCGGCCGGCCCGTGGTGCTTTTTAGCCATTCGATTCCCTTCGTTTTATTTGTTCGTCTACGTTTAGTCCCACATTGCCAGCCTTTGACCCCTAAACCTCTTTTCCACCTATAATTATAGACCCATAGAGCCTCCAAAAATCATCATATTCAGGTTAAATCAATATATTTTGGTTTGACTAGATTCATTAAAGAAAAATATATTTCTCCTCTCCGGCGGGAATTCTGGAAGTCGTCTCCTCTCTCCGAAGTCGTCTTTTCTCTACCTTATAAAGGTATCTTTCTTCGTATTTTTTTTATATATACTCCCGTAGCTTATTATTTCTAGACTAGTACGGTAGAATAATTAGATTTATAAATTAGTCCATGTATTTACATTTTAGGACTAGAATTCTTTTAGCCATAACTCTTTTCTTCCGTAAAACAGTTTGGCCCTGATTTTTCAAATAGCCATAACTTTTTACTTGTTCATTCAAATTAGACAAAACCAACGCCTACATTTTCGTCTTGATTCCACCTATCTAGTGAATCTATCAAATAAACTTTTTGCAACTTTCGAATTTTGAAATTTGTTCAGATTCATACTCAAATTTCTTTCGATCATATCTTTTTATCCGTACCTCCGTTTCCGATGAACCCAACTGCATCGGATTCGTATTGAAGTAATCTTTCCGTTCGCACAATTAGTGTCATCTTTCCAACATATAATTGTGATCTTAGCCAGTTACTCTACTAGTCCATCAAAGAGTTGTTACACAACATTCTAAGCAGATTCAATGCTATGTTGAATTACTTGATCCGTTATTTTCAATCTAGTAATTCTTTTTCCTACATATTCGTATTGACTTCCTACATCCAGTAGCATCATTAGTTTCAACTTTTGATCTTTTCAAATTTGAACGATTCAAATTTGAACTCGAAGCTTCACTTGATCATATCTTGTAAACTGTAGCGCTTTTTCAATTGATTCTTTTTTCAAATTGAATCCCTAGGCATAATCTAGCATCTTGAGCCATCACCACACTTTTTTTCACCGAAATTAGGATCTGATCCTGCAAAATAATTTGATTTGATTCTTTTGGAGTTTTCGCAATCTTCCTTTGCATTTTTTGGGGGTCTTTGAGTGATTGCTTATGTGTGGATAAAATTGCTTGCTTACGATAGATTGATCGGAGTGTGACGAGTAGAACCATCAGGAATTATGAGTGCGAAGAATCTTCATCAACAGTACAAGGCAAGTTCACACTTTGATCATACTTTTCAATACCCAGTTTTTACTATGCATTAGTTTCACCCTCAAAGATTGCATGAGTAGGATTGGGAACATGCGGTTGTTGCTATGTAGTTGTTGAGGTAGGAACCTGATACCTTTTGATCACCCTGGGATTATACGCTTTGTTACTTATTGCTTAGCCATGCTCGTAGACGTGGATTGGTATGTGAGATTCATGAAAGATGCGAGAGTAATTTTTAAGGGAAACTTAAGGTGGCAACTTTAATACACAACTAGGTCGATTGGTTGCGGGCACCTGGAGAATCCAGTGTTGTCCTAGGATATCCCGGAGTACCCGTGTGATCATCCTATGGAATGCCACCCAGGCTCAAAGGGATCATATGATATTTCATGCCTAGAAACTTCCGTGGGCAGCCACAAGCCATTATGGGCTCTGGCATAGTTGAGTAAGTTGTGTGAGCTCTTGAAGAGGTGGACTAGCAGATGTAGGGGAAAGTAGGTGTACCGGTCTACCCAGAGTAGAGAGTTAATGCTTCAGAAAGACTATGTCTCGATCTTCCGATCATGGATGCGGCCGAGTCTTGTGGGGAAAAGTGCGCAACCTCTGCAGAGTGTACAAACTAATCATGATTAGCCGTGTCCCCGGTTATGGACATCTTGAGTATCTGGTACTTGAATTATTGATTTGATCTCATCACTCTATTTAATGAAATTGTTGGGTTATTAATGATTTGGGAATTTGGGATTGAGTTGGAGGAACCTTCTCAATAACGGCATCAACTTGGTAGAAAAAAAAGTACTCCTTTGTTGTAGGGAAAAATTGGCTTTATGCAAAATTAAACTTACAGCCTCCACCAGCCAAATATGCATGTAGTGGTAGATATTGTTCATCATTATCCTATGGTGTGAATTTGCCAGTACATTCAATGTACTGACCTACATGGCTGCAACGTCTCATGTTGCAGGAATTCTTACGACGAGTAAGTGATACGTTAGGGTTACGATGTCTACACTCAACTTTGCCGTTGGCGTTGTTGGGAACTCCACAACCTTGTTGTTACTTCCACTATATGGATTGAGGTAATAGTATTTACGTTACTTTATACATGTGATTTACCTCTGTTATAAATCCTCGAGTACTGTGTGTGTCAGCATACCGATCCAGGGATGACACTTAAGCACAGAGACTTGATCCATTTGGGTCGGGTCGCTACAGGATCATTTGTAGCCTTTTTCGATAAATAAGAGTGTCGAACCCAATGAGGAGCTAAAGGTAGAACAAATATTCCCTCAAGTTCTATCGACCACAGATACAACTCTATGCACACTTTATGTTTGCTTTACCTAGAACAAGTATAAAACTATTTGGTAGGCGAAAGGATAAGTTTGCAAGAATAAAACTATAAGTACTTTGCGAGAATAAAAACTACGAATAAAATGCAAGACAATAAAAGTGGATAGCTCTTGTCAAACAAGAAAGTCATTTGTCCCTAGGTGATCGATAACTAAACCGGTAATCATTGTTGCAATTTTATATGAGGGAGAGGCATGAGTTAACATACTTTCTCTACTTGGATCATATGCACTTATGATTGGAACTCTAGCAAGCATCCGCAACTACTAAAGACCATTAAGGTCGTAAAACCCAACCATAGCATTAAGTATCAAGTCCTCTTTATCCCATACGCAATGACCCCCAAACTCGGGTCTGTGTATTCTGTCACTCACGCCACCCACCATAAGTGAGCCATTAACGTATTGCAACACCCTACAGCGGGGATCCCTCCGTTTGCGCGACACGGAGGGCACCATAGGGCAGCACCAAAATAAAATATACAACTCAAACCAATCATGATCATCTATCAACCCTTAGGACAAAATGGATCTACTCAAACATCATAGGATAACCACATATCATTGGGAAATAATATATACTGTTGAGCACCATGTTTAAGTAGAGATTACACGGGGAAAAGAGAGGTTACACTGCTGCATAGAGGGGGAGAAAGTTGGTGTTGACGGTAGCAAGATTGTTGATGTAGATCGCCGTCACGATCCTTGCCCCGACGGCACTCTAGCACCACCATGAGAGAGGGGGAGAGAGCGCCCCTCTTTCTTCTTCTTCCTTGGCCTCCCCCCTAGATGGGAGGAGAGTTCCCCTTCTGGTCCATGGCCTCCATGGCGGCGGATGGGCGGGAGCCCCTCCTAGATTGGATCTATCTCTCTGTTCTCTTCTGTTTCGCGCTCCTCTTTTCTGGCCAAAAACCGTTTCTTATATTCCCGGAGATCCGTAACTCCGATTGCGCTGAGATTTTAACATGATTTTTTTTCCGGATATAAGCTTCCTTGCGCCCGAAGTAGAGCTCCAACCGACATACGAGGTGAGCACAACCCACCACAGCGCGCCTGGCCCCTGGAGCGCGCCCTGGTGTATGTTGGGGGTTGTGGCCCCCGTTAGCGTTGATTTCAAGTCCCAAAAATCACATATATTCCAAAATAATTCTTCATAAATTTTTATCGCGTTTGGACTTCGTTTGATATGGATATTCTGTGAAACAAAAAAACAAGCAACAAACAGGAACTGGCACTGGGCACTGGATCAATAGGTTAGTCCAATAAATCATATAAAATGTTGCCAAAAATATGTAAAAGTTGTACAATATTGGCATGGAACAATAAAAAATTATAGATACGATGGAGACGTATCACAGAAGGAAATGACAAGTGGCTTTCAGCAAGGTATTTTCTGCAAGCACTGAAATAGTCGATAACAAGTAGTTTGGTAGCAAGATAATTTGTAACAAGCAAATAACGGTAACCATAAATAAAGTCCAGCAAGGTAGCCCAATCCTTTTGTGGCAAAGGACAGGCCAAGGCGGTCTCTTATGATAAGCAAAGCGTTCTTGTGGGTACACGGGAATTTCGTCATATCACTTTCATCATGTTGGTTTGATTTGTGTTCGCTACTTTGATAATTTGATTTGTGGGTGGACCGGTGCTTAGGTGCTATCCTTACTTGAAAAAACCTCCTACTTATGATTAACCTCCTCGCAAGCATCCGCAACTATGAGAAAAGTCTTAAGATGAAATCTAACCATAGCATTAAACTTTTGGATCCAAATCGGTCCCTTATGAAGTAGCGCATAAACTAGGGTTTAAGCTTCTGTCACTCTAGCAACCCATCATCTAATAAATACTCCACAATGCATTCCCTTAGGCCCAAATATGGTGAAGTGCCATGTAGTCGACGTTCACATGACACCACTAAGGGAATCACAACATACATATCATCAAAATATCGAACACATATCAAGTTCACATGATTACTTGCAACATGATTTCTCCTGTGACCTCAAGAACAAAAGTAACTACTCACAAATAATAATCATGCTCAAGATCAGAGGGGTATTAAATAGCATAATGGATCTGAACATATAATCTTCCACCAAATAAACCATATAGTAATCAACTACAAGATGTAATCAACACTACTAGTCACCCACAAGTACCAATCTAAGGTTCCGGTACAAAGATTGAACACAAGAGATGAACTAGGGTTTGAGAGGAGATGGTGCTGTTGAGGATGTTGATGAAGATGGCCCTCCCAAAGATGGGAGAGTTGTTGGTGATGACGATGGCGATGATTTCCCCCTCAAGGAGGGAAGTTCCCCCCGGCGGAATCGCTCCGCCGGAGGGCAAAAGTGCTCCTGCCCAAGTTCCGCCTCGAGACGGTGGCGCTTCGTCCCGAAAGTCCCCTCCGATTTTTTTCTAGGTCAAAATAACCTATATACCAGAAGATGGGCACCGAAGGTGGGCCGAGGAGGGCACAACCCAGCAGGGCGCGCCTGGGGGGCCTGGCGCGCCCAGGTGGGTTTTGCCCACCTAGTGGGCCTCCTCTGGTAGTTATTTGCTCCAGTATTTTTTTATATATTGCAAACTAATTCTCCATAAATTTTCAGCTTATTTGGAGATGTGCAGAATAGGTAACTCTGACGTAGCTTTTTCAGGTCCAGAATTCCAGCTGCCGGTATTATACCTCTTTGTGTAAACCTTGCATATTATGAGAGAAAAGGCATTAGAATTACTCCCAAAAGCATTATTATGCATAAAAACATTATAAATAACAGTAGGAAAATATGATGCAAAATAGACGTATCAAATCCCCCAAGCTTAGACCTCGCTTGTCCTCAAGCGAAAAACCGAAATCGAAATACATGCCCACATGCTTAGAGAGAGAGGTGCAAAATATGGACCTAGAAGCATCATGCATATTATTATAACAACAAGGAACTTTAATATAAAACTTTATCAAACAAATTTTATCATATAACTTCTCATGAACAAGTAACAATTCATCACAACATTGAAGTATAAAGCATAAACCTTATTGAAAACCAACAAACTATGTTCTCAGTCAACTTTGCAACTACAATTCATCATGTTTTTTAGGAAGGGTCGCGTATCGGAGCCTTTAGGCAAGTCCACATACTCAACCATCATTTAATCTTCTATGATTTCTAACACTCACAGCATACCCATGAACAAAAAGTTTCAACCGGACACATAGAAAGACAGGGGCTTATAGTTTCGCCTCCCAACGTATTCACCTCAAGGGTGATGTCAACAATAATAACTCATGCCTACTCATATCCAACTGGATATATGTGCCTAGATCTTTCCTCACCACATGATGCTTGCAAAAAGAGAAAATAAAAAGGAATAGGGGAGAATACTTTGACTCTTACATAAAAGTAAAAGATAGGCCCTTCGCAGAGGGAAGCAGAGGTTGTCATGCGCTTATTTGTTTGTATGCCAAATCCCTTAATGCAAAAGAACGTCACGTTATATTGCCCCTTATGATAGCAACCTTTATTATGCAGTCCGTCGCTTTTATTACTTTGCCATCACAAGTTCGTACAATGCTCAATTTTCTCTTACACTAAATGATCCAACACATTTAGAAGCAATTTTTATTGCCTTATTGCACCGATGACAACTTACTTGAAGGATCTTACTCAATCCATAGGTAGGCGTGGTGGACTCTCAAAATAAGATTTTGGGTTAAGGATTTTTGGATGCACAAGTAGTATCTCTACTTAGTGCGGAATTTTTGGCTAGAAAAGATATTGAGCAAGCACAACATGTTGAAGGATCTATGACAATATAACTTCTATATGAATATGAGCAAACATAAATCATTACGTTGTCTTCCTTGTCCAACGTCAACTATTTTGACACAAAATATTTAATGGGGGCTCACAATCATAAAAGATGTCCAAGATAGTGTATTTGCATGTGAATCTTCTCTTCCCTTATTAATTCTTTCATGAGTTGCATCATTGACCAATGTTATGTTTGTCAATCTCCAATAAATTTTACCACTTATACTTTTCCTTATGTGATGTCATTACTTACCGTAAGATTAGCATATGATCTTTTTCATTTATTTTCCTTTCTTTTTATTGGAACAAAAGAGTAAAGAAACAAAACTCAAACTACTCTTTATTATATATCTCGCACATGATTACATAGATAGATCACTAAGCAAGCACTCGAAAAGAAAAGATCGAACTAAACTTTTATTCAACTAAATCATAGGATAACTAAAGATCAAACTAAAATAGATGAAAGCAAAGATAGTGGTGGTGATACGATACCGAGGCACCTCCCCCAAGCTTGGCACAAGGCAAGGGGAGTGCCCATACCATGAACTCAAGTTTCTTTTGTTGGAGAAGATGATGAAGGTGGTGAAGTAGTAGCGGGCTTATCCTTTTTCTCCAGCTTGCGTCGGAGGGTAAAATTATCTATCATCAACTCATCGTTCTCCATCTCAAGCTTTATTATCCTCTTGCATAATGCCTCCTTGCTTTCTTGCTTGAAACGAGGAGGAACTGGTTCATCTTCATCTTCCTCATCGGTGAACCATATATAGGGATAGGTGTCCTTGAAGATATTTTTATCCAAAGGCTGATAAGAAACTGGGCAATCCTCGTCGAATCTTGAGATGACATATTTCAGATCTGCCAGAAAACAGCAAGAAAGAAGAACAGAAGATTTCTGTGCGATACGGTGGTCAATACGTTTGGGGGGTATATAAAGATTTTTTATCTTGGGAAATAAGCAAACGGGAGGAAAATGGAGTCAGGAAGGTTCCCGAGGTGGGCACAACCCACCTGGGCGCGCCAGGGGGCCCAGGCGCGCCCTGGTGTCTTGTGCCCTCCTCGGTTGCCTTCCTGGCTGTTTCTTATTTTCCAAATTTTGTAATATTCCAAAACTGATAGAAAATGTTTTTACGGATTTTTCAGAGTCCGTTTACTTACCGTATCACGTACCTCCTCTTTATTAGTATTATGGAGTGTTCTGGAAGGTCTCTTTTATGTGTTCCTCCGGTGTCATAGTTTGAATAATATTGCTTTCAACATTAATAGGCGTATCTGAGATATAGTGTTTAATTATTTGCCCATTGACCACCTTTAGGTTAGTACCTTCGGCATTATTGATTTTGATAGCTCCAGAGCGATAAACCTCCTCGATAATATATGGTCCTTCCCATTTAGAGAGAAGTTTTCCTGCAAAGAATCTAAAACGGGAGTTGTACAAAAGAACATATTCTCCAACTTTGAATTCCCGCTTTTGGATTCTTTTGTCATGCCATCTTTTAACTTTTTCTTTAAATAACTTGGCATTTTCATAAGCTTGGGTTCTCCACCCATCTAATGAGCTAATATCAAATAACCTCTTTTCACCGGCAAGTTTGAAGTCATAGTTGAGTTCTTTAATTGCCCAATATGCTTTGTGTTCTAACTCTAGAGGCAAGTGACATGCTTTTCCATAAACCATTTTATAGGGAGACATACCCATATGATTTTTATATGCTGTTCTGTAGGCCCAAGGTGCATCATCCAATTTCTTAGACCAATTCTTTTGGGATCTATTAACAGTTTTTTGTAATATTAGTTTTATTTCTCTATTGCTAAGTTCAACTTGACCACTAGATTGATGATGATAGGGTGATGCAATTCTATGGTTAACATCATATCTAGCAAGCATTTTATGGAAAGCACCATGAATAAAGTGTGAACCACCATCAGTCATTAAATATCTAGGGACTCCAAACCTCAGGAAAATAACTTCTTTAAGCATTTTAATGGAAGTGTTATGATCAGAATTACTAGTTGGGATAGCTTCTACCCACTTAGTAACATAATCGACAGCAACCAAAATATGTGTATACCCATTAGAGGAAGGAAAAGGTCCCATAAAATCAAAACCCCAAACATCAAATGGTTCAACAGCAAGTGAATAATTCATAGGCATTTCTTGACGCTTACCGATATTACCAATTCTTTGACATTCATCACAAGATAAAACAAACTTACGGGCATCCTTGAAGAGAGTAGGCAAATAAAAACCAGATTGCAATACCTTATGAGCAGTTCTATCTCCCGCATGATGCCCTCCATAAGCTTCGGAGTGACATTTCCGTAGGATTTGTTCCTGTTCATGCTCAGGTACACAACGTCTAATAATACCATCAACTCCTTCTTTATAAATATGTGGGTCATCCCAAAAGTAATGTCTTAAATCATAGAAGAATTTTTTCTTTTGTTGGTATGTGAAACTAGGTGGTATGTATTTAGCAACAATATAATTAGCATAGTCAGCATACCAAGGAGTATTATGAGAAACATTTATTGCAGCTAGTTGTTCATCAGGAAAGCTATCATCAATAGGTAGTGGGTCATCAAGGATATTCTCTAACCTAGATAGGTTATCAACTACGGGGTTCTCAGCTCCTTTTCTATATGTAAATCAAGTTCTTGTAGCAAGAGAACCCACCTAATGAGTCTAGGTTTGGCATCTTTCTTTTCCATAAGATATTTAATAGCAGCTTGATCGGTGTGAACAATAACTTTAGAATCAACAATGTAAGATCTGAATTTATCACAAGCAAACACAACTGCTAAAAATTCCTTTTCAGTAGTAGCATAATTTCTTTGGGCACTGTCTAGAGTTTTGCTAGCATAATGAATAACATTTAATTTCTTATCAACTCTTTGTCCTAGAACAGCGCCAACAGCATAATCACTAGCATCACACATAATTTTAAAAGGGAAGTTCCAATCAGATGGTTGAACAATAGGTGCAGAAGTTAAGGCTTTCTTAAGTGTTTCAAAGGCTTCTACACAATCATCATCAAAAACAAATGGAACATCCTTTTGTAAAAGATTTGTAAGAGGCCTAGAAATTTTAGAGAAGTCTTTAATAAACCTCCTATAGAAACCAGCATGACCAAGGAAACTATGAATACCTTTAATATCTTTAGGACATGGCATTTTCTCAATTGCATCAACTTTAGCTTGGTCCACCTCAATACCTCGTTCAGAGATTTTATGCCCCAAGACAATACCTTCATTAACCATAAAGTGACACTTCTCCCAATTCAAGACAAGGTTAGTTTGCTCAAATCTCTGCAAAACTTGATCAAGGTTGCTTAAGCAATCATCGAAAGAAGTTCCATAAACAGAAAAATCATCCATGAAGACCTCAACAATCATTTCACAAAAATCAGAGAATATAGCAGTCATACATCTTTGAAAAGTAGCAGGTGCATTGCATAAACCGAAAGGCATATGTCTATAAGCATAAGTTCCAAATGGGCAAGTAAAGGTGTTTTTCTCTTGATTAGGTTGTGAAACAGGTATTTGAGAAAAACCAGAATATCCATCAAGAAAACAAAAGTGTGTGCTTAGATAGTCTTTCCAACATTTGATCAATAAAAGGCAAAGGGTAATGATATTTTCTAGTTGCTTTATTTAGTTTTCTAAAATCAATTACCATTCTATAGCCAGTAACAATTCTTTGTGGAATGAGTTCATTTTTATCATTAGGAATAACGGTAATACCTCCCTTCTTAGGGACACAATGAACGGGGCTTATCCATCTACTATCAGCTATGGGATAGATTATACCTACTTCCAGAAGCTTTAATATTTCAGTTCTTACCACTTCTTTCATCTTAGGATTCAAACGTCGTTGATGATCAACAACGGGTTTAGCATCAGGTTCCATATTAATCTTGTGCTGACAGAGAGTGGGACTAATGCCCTTAAGATCATCAAGAGTATATCCAATAGCAGCACGATGCTTCTTCAGAATTTTTAATAGTCTTTCTTCTTCATGTTCTGAAAGGTTAGCACTAATAATAACAGGATATATCTTTTTCTCATCGAGATAAGCATACTTCAAAGTGTCTGGCAATTGTTTTAATTCAAACACGGGATCACCTTTAGGTGGAGGAGGACCTCCTAGAGTTTCAATAGGAAAATTGTGTTTGAGCAGAGGTCATTGTTCAAAGAAAATTTTATCTATCTCATTTCTTTCATGCATATGCATATCATTTTCATGGTCTAGCAAATATTGTTCTAGTGGATCAGTAGGAGGCACAACAATAGAAGCAAGACCAATTATTTCATCCTTACTAGGTAATTCTTTCTTATGAGGTTGTCTATTAAACTTGGAAAAATTAAACTCATGAGACTCATCACCAAAGCTAACACAGACAGTTTGTTTATGGCAATCTATAGTGGCATTGACAGTGTTCAAGAAAGGTCTACCAAAGATAATGGGACAGAAGTCATCTTTTGGGGAACCAAGAACTAGAAAATCAGTAGGGTATTTTATTTTCCCACACAAAACTTCAACATCTCTAACAATCCCAAGTGGTGTGATGGTGTCTCTATTAGCAAGTTTAATAGTGACATCTATGTCTTCTATTTCAGCAGGTGCTATGTCATTCATAATTTCTTGGTATAAGGTAAAAGGAATAGCACTCACGCTAGCACCTAAGTCACATAAACCATGATAACAATGATCTCCTATTTTAACTAAGACAACAGGCATGCCAACAACAGGTCTATGTTTATCTTTTTCATCGGGTTTGACAATTCTAGCAGCTTCATCATAGAAGTAAATAACATGCCCATCAATATTTTCTACCAGGAGATCTTTAACCATAGCAACACTAGGTTCTACTTTAATTTGTTCATCAGGCTTAGGTGCTCTAATATTACTTTTGTGAACCACAGTTGAAACCTTAGCATGTTCCTTTATCCTAACAGGAAATGGTGGTTTTTCAATATAAGCAGTAGGCACAACTGGATCAACATTGTAAATAATAGTTTCTTCTTTAGCTATGTCGGGTTCTTTAAGTTCTTCTTTGATAGGGGGATGATATTTAAACCACTTCTCCTTAGGGAGATCAACATGAGTAGCAAATGATTCACAAAAAGAGGCTACTATCTCAGAGTCAAGTCCATATTTAGTGCTAAACTTGTGAAAAGCATCGGTATTCATAAAGGATTTAACACAATCAAATTCAAGCTTAATACCTGACTCTTTACCTTCGTCGAATTCCCAATATTCAGAGATGTGTTTAATTATTTCTAAAAGATCCCACCTGAATTCAATAGTCTTCTTCATAAAAGAACCAGTACAAGAAGTATCGAGCATGGATTGATCATCACGAGAAAGCCGAGCATAAAAATTCTGAATGATAATTTCTCTAGAGAGCTCATGATTGGGGCATGAATATAACATTGACTTAAGCTTCCCCCAAGCTAGAGCGATACTTCCTCCTTCACGAGGCCAAAAATTATATATATAATTCCGATCACGATGAACTAGATGCATAGGATAAATTTTTGGGTGAAATTCCAATTTCAATCGATTCCAGTTCAAAGATCCAATTTCATCGCATAGCCTATACAATGTCAATGCTTTTCCCTTCAAAGATAAAGGTAAAACCTTCTTCTTAGCTTCATCTCTGGATAAACTTGCAAGCTTAACTAATCCACAAATTTCATCCACATATATTAAGTGCATATCGGGATGTTCAGTTCCATCTCCTGCATAAGGATTAGCTAGCAGTTGTTCTATCATACCCAAAGGAATTGCATAACCAATATTTTCAGAAGGTGCGGTAGGTTGAGGGGTAGCTAATTGTGGTTCCGGTCGAGGTGAAGATACCCCGAACAAACCCCTCAAAGGATGATTCTCCATAGTAACAAGTGACAATAAATTTCAGCACATAGTAATAATTTTTCCATACAAATTTCCACTTTCCAAGAGCCTTCACTCCCCGGCAACAGCGCCAGAAAAGAGCCTTGATGACCCACAAGTATAGGGGATCAATCTTAGTCCTTTCGATAAGTAAGAGTGTCGAACCCAACGAGGAGCAGAAGGAAATGACAAGTGGTTTTTAGCAAGGTATTTTCTGCAAGCACTAAAATAGTCGGTAGCAAGTAGTTTGGTAGCAAGATAATTTGTAACGAGAAAATAACGGTAACGGTAAATAAAGTGCAGCAAGCTAGCCCAATCCTTTTTTGGCAAAGAACAGGCCAAGACGGTCTCTTATGATAAGCAAAGCATTCTTGAGGGTACACGGGAATTTCATCATATCACTTTCATCATGTTGGTTTGATTTGTGTTCGCTACTTTGATAATTTGATATGTGGGTGGATCGGTACTTAGGTGTTGTTCTTACTTGAACAAACCTCCTACTTATGATTAACCCCCTCACAAGCATCCACAACTACGAGAAAAGTATTAAGATAAAATCTAACCGTAGCATTAAACTTTTGGATCCAAATCGGTCCCTTACGAAGTAGCGCATAAACTAGGGTTTAAGCTTCTGTCACTCTAGCAACCCATCATCTAATAACTACTCCACAATGCATTCCCTTAGGCCCAAATATGGTGAAGTGCCATGTAGTCGACGTTCACATGACACCACTAAGGGAATCACAACATACATATCATCAAAATATCTAACACATATCAAGTTCACATGATTACTTGCAACATGATTTCTCCCGTGACCTCAAGAACAAAAGTAACTACTCACAAATAATAATCATGCTCAAGATCACAGGGGTGTTAAATAGCATAATGGATCTGAACATATAATATTCCACCAAATAAACCATATAGTAATCAACTACAAGATGTAATCAACACTACTAGTCACCTACAAGTACCAATCTAAGGTTCCGGTACAAAGATTGAACACAAGAGATGAACTAGGGTTTGAGAGGAGATGGTGTTGTTGAAGATGTTGATGAAGATGGACCTCCCAAAGATGGGAGAGTTGTTGGTGATGACGATGGCGATGATTTCCCCCTCCGGGAGGGAAGTTCCCCCGGCGGAATCGCTCCGCTGGAGGGCAAAAGTGCTACTGCCCAAGTTCCGCCTCGAGACGGCGGCGCTTCGTCCCGAAAGTCCCCTCCTGATTTTTTCTAGGTCAAAATGACCTATATACCAGAAGATGGGCACCGGAGGTGGGCCGAGGAGGGCACAACCCACCAGGGCGCGCCTGGGGGGCCTGGCGCGCCCACGTGGGTTGTGCCCACCTTGTGGGCCTCCT
The DNA here is from genome assembly GCA_011799875.1 of Thinopyrum elongatum. NCBI lineage: Eukaryota > Viridiplantae > Streptophyta > Magnoliopsida > Poales > Poaceae > Thinopyrum > Thinopyrum elongatum. The sequence goes on along the minus strand of CM022299.1, from coordinate 372,136,300 downwards.
CCGGTAGTTATTTGCTCCAGTATTTTTTATATGTTGCAAAATAATTCTCCGTAAATTTTCAGCTTATTTGGAGATGTGCAGAATAGGTAACTCTAACGTAGCTTTTTCAGGTCCAGAATTCCAGTTGCCGGTATTATCCCTCTTTGTGTAAACCTTGCATATTATGAGAGAAAAGGCATTAGAATTACTCCCAAAAACATTATTATGAATAAAAAAATTATAAATAACAATAGGAAAATATGATGCAAAATGGACGTATCAGCGGCATCGTCAAAGGGCCCGACGCGGCCCAGTGTTAAGACTCCATGAGCAAATCCCTCGCGAGGCCCCCGCCTCGCGAGGCAAGCAGCGGCAAGCCCCATCTGGCGCCCCGAGGGCTCCGTGAGGGGCGGCCTCCCAAGGCTGCATCCCGAGGCCCCTTGCGGGGCGGATACTTCTAGGCTCACCACCCTGCCTCGCGCTGCATGTGGGTGACGCAGGCCATGATAGGCGTCGCCAGGACAGGTGCCAGCGGGTGCAGATAGTGAGGTTTTCCTCTTTGGCGCTAAAGGAGCAAGTCCATCACGCGGGTTCCCAAGGCAGCCCCAAAGGTTGCCTCTTTAGTGCAACAAGACCAGGACGCTGGATCGGCAGGACGGAGGTCATCGTCGAGCCCATCGGTGCATCATGGACAGAAGCTTTGCAGGCGAAGACCACCTTTAGTCAGGATAGGGTGTACTGCTGTCACCCTTCAAAATTGGTCGTGGTGGCATCCCTACCCGCCTAACTTGTACTGGGGAAGAGGACCAGGCCAGTATAAGTATAGTTTAGTCTCCACCATAGAGAGGGAGATCGAGCCTTAGCATCCCTAGAGCCCTCGAGAGGTAGTTCATCCTTGTACTGGTTCATACTCATCCTCCTCGCGAGGCAATCCACCACAAAGTAGGAGTAGTGTTTTACACCGCAAGGTGGCCCGAACCTAGGTAAATCATCATGTCTTTCCTTCTTCCATCTCGCGCGAGCATGTCAGAGCATCACCGCCAGGCAGTGAGCAGCGAGTCGTAGCCTAGCGAAGTCCCCCGCGCACACCCCAGAGTTCGAACCTTTCTTTGAGTCTGTGGAGCCCCAATTTCGACATTTGGCGCGCCAGGTAGGGGTGTGCCGGAGTTCTTTCGCTTCACTTTGGTCCCGCTTTGCCGTCCCCATGGCCGACGCTCGTTGTGTTCGTGCTGAGCATCGTGCGGCTCGTGTCGCCCAGACGGAGCCAGCGGGCCGTCGCGTCCGCCGCCTCTCCCCGCCGGCCGCGGCCAACGCCGCCACTGACCCGGCTGCTCATGAGCAGCAGGACTCCTCCCTACCGCCCTCTGTGCAGCGCGATGGCCGCACCGCCATGCCTTCTCTCACCCCAGCCACGGCTTCGTTCTCCCATGCTCGCTGCGGGTCGGCGAACCCGTAGGCAGCACTGCTCATGGCACGTGAGCTACTACGCTACCGCCCCGCCGACGAGGGCTACGACGCCTGGCTGGGCCGCATCACCGAGCTCGTCAACGCCGCGGGCGAGGCCCCGGCGCCCTCCCACTCGCTCCGTCCTCCACCATCCCGCGTGGGCGATGTGGCGCATGGCGCACCTCCGCCTCCTTCCTTGTGCGGCGACAACACCGAGCCCCGGCACGACGCGTGGCCCCATGTTCCGCCTCGTGGAGCGCCGGCGCCAGCTCGAGACGAGGCCAGCTGCCAGATTGTGCATCAGCTGATGCACGACGCACGCTCCCCCCCCATGCGCCAGCTCCAAGACCGGGCCGTCCAAGAAGCCGTGGCGGATGGGCGCCATGACCGCGCCGCTACTGCTCGATGCGCACCCATGAGCGCTGCTGGCTGCCACGCCTTCACCCATGAGCTGTGCCGGGTGGTCTGGCCGGTCAAGTTCAAGCCGGAGCTGCCCCTCGCTACGACGGCATCCCCGATCCCTCGGAGTTCCTCCAGCTCTACGTGCTGAGCATCGAGACGGCGAACGGCGACGGCAAGGTCATGGCGAACTGGTTCCCCATGACCCTCAAGGATGGCGCACATTCCTAGCTCATGAATCTGCCTGAGGGGTCAATCTCCTCATGGGACGAGCTTCACGAGCGGTTCATCACCAACTTCCAAGGCACCCGCAACCGCACCTTCACCATCAGCGACCTACGGCGCGTGAAGCAGCGCCCAGGCGAGACCCTCCGCAAGTACATTCAGCGCTTCACCCAAGTCCGCCTCAAGATTCCGAAGGCCTCGGACGAGGCCATCATCTCGGCATTCACCGAAGGCGTCACGGATGTCCGGATGAGTGAGAAGCTCGCCATCAATGATGACCTGTGCACGGCGCTGGAGCTGTTCAACCTAGCCGACAAGTGCGCAAGGGCGGAGGAAGGCCACCTCTCCCTCCTCAACAACTCCGACATCGATCCCGAAGACAAGAAGGCCAAGGCCACGGAGGTGAAGCGCAAGGGCCCTGATGTGCTGGCGGCGGAGCCCGAGCTGAAGCGTGGCCATGACCGCGATGAGCCCGCCAAGGATGGTCGTCCGTTTTGCATCTTCCACAATGTGCGCAGGGTGCTCCGTGATGAGCGCTTGGGCCGCCTCCCCGAGCGCAGTGACTGTGGCTTCGGCCGCGGAGGAGGCCACGGTGGAGGACGCTGGGACAACCACAACCCCCGCCAGGGCTGGCGTGACCAGCCTCGTGAGGAGGGCTGACACGATAAGCCTCGCGAGGTCCGTCCTTAGGGCAACGCGGGCCTTCCACCGCTGCCGCCGCCCCCCAGAAGGAATGACAACAACCAACCAGACGAGGGGCTGGGGGCTACCAGGAGCCTCGCGCCATAGCTTGCATCCTCGGTGGAGCTCAGGCCCCCGCGTCGAACCGCCTCTTCAAGCAGTTTTCTCGTGAGGTGAACGCAGCCCTCCCAAGGCTTGAGGTTGTGCGCCCCCTCAAGTGGTCACAGTACGCCCTCACCTTTGATTCCAAGGACCACCTCAGGTGTTCGGCCATCGTCGGTGTGCTCCCCATGTTGTGCACACCCACCATCAGCAACGTCTCAGTCACCAAGACCCTCATCGATGGCGGCGCTGGCCTCAACATGCTCTCTGTGGAGACCTTCGAGATGCTTCAAGTACCTTATGATCAGCTCATGCCCACCAGGACCTTCTCTGGGGTGACCGATGGCTCCACCACTCCCCTGGGGCAGGTGCGCCTCCCAGTCACCTTTGGCACTCGTGAAAACTACCACACCGAGCTCATCGACTTCGACGTGGCCCACATCGGCCTCCTGTACAACGCCATCCTGGGGTATCCTGCCCTCGCCAAGTTCATGGCGGCAACCCACCATAGCTACAATGTCCTCAAGATGCTAGGGTGCAGCGGTGTCATCACCATCGCCTGTGATGAAAAGGATGCGGTTTGCTCCCTTGAGCACGTCTACCGAGCCGCGGTGGCCGAGAACTCCGATGGTGAAGGAGACGCCCCGCCTGAGGCTGTCCCCGCGAAGAAAAAGAAGCTCCTCCCCAAGAGCCATCCTCAGGCCAAGAAGGCACCCGCCGGCGACACCTCAGTCGTCGCGCCTGCCGTAGGGGCGCGCCTTCCTCCCACGTAGGAAGGCGTGCCCGGGGCCTCCCTCAGGACGGGCTCGGGGGCTTCTGCCTGGAGAGCATCTGACCTGACCTGTGCAATGAGGGAGGTGCTCGGGCACCACTTGGAAGCATGCTTCGACGCGCACCCCTGCAAGCAAGGAACACGGCGAGAGGCGCCAGGAGCACGAGAATTCATCACCAAGGCAATCAGTGAGCTTCAGAAAGCACGGGCCATGCGCGGTGAGCGCCGCCCCCGCATACCCCACCGACTCAGTTGTCGCTCCTAACGCGGGCGGCTAGCTGCGCGTCTGTTCAACATCCCAGGCCTCAACAGGGCCGCTTCTCAGGACCTCTTCTGGCCGTCACACATCGGCAGGAGCGGGGGTTACCCCTGCAACTACATCCGCATGCCCTTCGGCCTGCTGAACGCGGGCGCCACGTACCAGCGGTTCGCCCAGCTCGCGTTGGTGCCTCAGGAGGACAGGCGCTCAATGTTGGCACCTCGAGAGGCCCCGTCCCCTCGAGAGCCTCCCAAGCCTTAGGAGCCGCCGAGCTCGTGAGGAGCAAATCTCCGTGGCACGCTTCATCGGCTTCCTCGACGCTACCGCGACAACATTGCCAGGTGATATTTTGGTTTGTTCAATTGAGGGCGCCCCCCGGGCTGCATTATCCTCAGGCTGTTTGGGGTCAGCCCCTGCAGCTGCCTATCTTTTGGCCATGTATCTGAACTGGCTACGCTTTTGTGAATCGCTATGATTGTTAACCTTACCCGCAATACCACATCGCCCCAGAGGTGTCGCCCCACGGGCCCCACGCGCTAGCAACTCTCCTCCTGAACGTCCCATGAGATGGGGCTACTGGCACGGCGTCTGTGCTTGGGCCTGTCCCTGCAGCGCTGATAAATCTAAGCGACCGAGCTCTGGCTCACGGGCCGGCCCCGCGCACGTCACCTCATCAGGTCCTTAGTGCCTGGACTTCTCACGGAACAATCACGAGCTGATCGGCAAGCGCGTGTTGCCCTATCCACCCTGTAATCTGTCAGCATGCAGGAGTTACAGGAGCCGGGCTTTTGGCGGCGCTTCAGCAGTGCCTCGTCGCCTTAGGAGGGCCGGCCTCGGACGGGCGACGGTCTGGTCCACCCCACCAACCGCAAAAAGCTAAGTGCAGCCATCTCATACATTGTGCCATTGCCAGACAGGGTCCCTTCCCCTACGACCACGCGGAGCATGTCGCCTCTTTTCTGCACGAGCCACTTGCACGTTAAAGGGGGAGCTCTTGAGCATCGCGCCTCAGGAGCTCTTACTGGCTCTCGAGCCCTCTCCCCCTAGCCTTGTCCCAGGCATCACGACCTGACATACCAGCGGTGGCTGAGCCTCGCTCGAGGGCCGGGTCCTGAGGACGTAGAGCACTTTGGCGAGCAAGGAAAAAAGAGGCAGGCCTCGTGAGGAAGTTTGGAACGAAGGGTCACAGTTCGGCTGAGTGACATCGTCTGGAACGCGGAGGACGTCGATTTTTCACGCACCCCTCGTGGGACATGTGTTAATTTTCCACAGAACGGAAGGTGAACAGGAAGCCAGGCTCTAAGGAAGCACGCTCGCACATCGCAAGGATTCCCAGCGCACCGCGGATCCCCCCACGCTACACCCTAAGCTAAGTTGAGCGCCTCGCGCGGCCCGCGAGTCTTCCTAATAATGTTTCGCCACTGCTTTCGTGAATCTCGTCGGGGCGGAAACCTTTTATCTCTCGTGAGCCCCTTGCGCATCAAGGAGGACCTCTTGAGCATCGCGCCTCAGGAGCTCTTACCGGACCTCGAGCCCCTCACCTCCTGGCCTTGCACGAGGCATCGCGACCCGGCATACCAGTGATGGCTGAGGCTTGCTTGGGGACTGGGTCCGGGCGACGCAGAGCACTAAGCAACCGTTAAGAAAAGGCTAAGCCCCGAACGAGAAGCGTCACGATAACTTAAGCACAAGCTAAGAACATTTGAGATAAAGGCGCAAGCGCCAGAGTCCTTACATGCCCCCGCGGGGCCCATGATATTTTGATGCAGGAAATAAGAGAAAACAAAAGAAACTTCCTCCGGGTGGCCGCCGCTCCCGAGGCCCGGGCTCTGGCATCGCCAGCACCTAGTCGGAGTCCTCCTCCATCTTGACACGGAGGTGTGGGGGCTCGTCGGAGTCGTCGTCGCTTCCGCCTCGACCGGAGGAGGCACTGCTGCCGTCGCTGATGTCGCCGTCAGAGGAGTGGCCGCTGCTGCTGCTGTCGCTCTCCATGCAGCACTCCAGGCAGTTGCCGGCCTCCCCGAAGAACTTCACAAGAGCGTCGTGGCCCAATCGAATTTGAAGTGGAGGGTGTGCCCCTCCTTCAGGCCGCAGGCACGGGCGGACGACTTCCACCCCCAGGTCAGGTACATGTAGACGGACGGGGTGAACTCGGCCGACACCCAGGAGGACTTGTTACAGCAGTCGTCCGGCTGCAGCCACAGCCCCAGGGGCGCGTCTGCCGCCAGCTCCTCCGCGAAGGAGTCCGGGAGCTGGATCCAGGTGCAGGGCAGAGTGTTCATCCATACGATGAACTCGCGGGCTATGTCGATGGAGTGGGCCCCCGCCCGGGGCGGCCGGGCGGCTGCGCCACTTCTCCCTCCTCGGTCGCAGCCGTGCCCGCGGGTGGGGTTCTTTCCCTGGCTGCCCGAGCCGGTGCGGGCCGCCAATGGAGGACGCCCGCGTCCCCGGGGAGGCGCCCCGGGCGCAGCGGCAGACTTGCAAGGGCGGCCCCGCCTTCTTGCGGGCTGTGGTGGCTCCGGTTCCTCCAGCGTCGCATTGCCCTTCTCGGCGGTGGGGAACCTTCTCAAAGACGCCATGGCTACAGCGTGGTGGTTGAAGTCAGAGAGGCGCGAAGACAGAGATGGGCCGAGATGTCCGACCCCTCGCCCTTTTATAGCGATCGGAAGAGGCCGGTCCGATGGTGGGGTTTTTTCCCTGGAGTCAATGGTTGGTTTTTTTATTCACAAAAATTTAAATACTAGTGCAACAAAAAGTCAAGTTTATTCCAGAAAGACTTCTGAACTTTTTTCATTTTTTCAATATTGGATGTATATACACCTAGGAACCAAAGGATATTTGGCCTTGTCACTCCTTGTTCCATCCTAACCAGTTGCATAGAAACCAGCGATGCTCCCGTCGCAGCGCCAACTTTCACCAGTGTTGATTCTTGTTCCATCCTAACATGTCACATAAAAACCGGCGATGCTCCCGTCATAGCGTTAGTGACACACTCCCTTACAACATCCTGTGATGCTGCCAACCGATGAGCTCGCAACGACAGGTGATGTTGCGATGCCTCCATCACAACACTCATGAAGACCTCATCACAACACCCGACAATGCCCTCCTTTCCCATCACAACATCGCCGCCGACCCACCATTGCATTGAAGCATCCTTCACAAATGAGATCTTCGGGTTGTAGGGTCATTGCATTGTAGCAAACGCCCCCACCGGGATCCTATGGTGGTTGCCCGCCTGTTGATTGCAGCACCACGAGTGACACTCCATTGCAGCATATGCCGCCGATGAGATCTGCGGGTTGTGGCATCACTATCGTTGCATTATAGCAACCACCATCAGCGAATCTCCTGCGGTTGCAACACTAGCCGCCTATTTGTAGCACAACGAGCGTGCGTTGGGAGGTTGCACCGATGTGTTCGATGCTGGAGAGGGGAGAAGCAAGAGGAAGGGAGAGAAGACAATTGGCAACATTGGTGACTGGAAGAGAGAGAGAGGCGGCAGAGAGCAGAAGACAAACGTGTCGCTCTCTCGTAACTGCTTATAGAGATAAGGGAGAAAATGACAGGAGATGCGTGGCGGGCATGGGATGGGGATGATTTCTTGAGAAATCAACCGAATGGTTTAAACACTTTTCCATAAATTAAAAATAGATTTTGCTACAAGTCAATGTCAGATTTTTAAGCATAGCAAATCAAAAGCTCGAAATGACACATTATGTTGTCGTGAGGATATCAATTTCTTTTTAGCAAGCCAGCTTTTTTGCCGAAATTGCCATGTTTGCTGAACGAAATTGGCATCCTCACGACAAAATAATTGCTATGGAAAATGTTCGATTTGTCATGCCTAAAATATGACATTAACTTTTCCTAAATGATAATATCCACATGTGTGGCACTTATCAACACACCCACACGCACTCAATGCCGTTTGATTCATTTGCATGAATTTTGAAGCAGTTGCCATCTGGATGGAGAGCCACGTAAGCAGTCATGTGGGCGTTATCATTTAGTTCCACACATATGGGCGCTCCTCACCCGAACGGACACAAGACGCTCACCTGAACGTGTGAGCAAAACTGCTCTTCGCCCACACGACGCTCACACGGTGATAGATGGCAACTACATGTGTGCATATGTGGCAACTAGTTAATCACACATGACAACTATGGTTTAAGCATACATGACAACTATGGTTTAACCACACACGGCAACTACAGGTGTGCATATGTGGCAACTAGTTAATCACACACGACAACTATGGTTGATCATACATGGCAACTATGATTTGACCACACGTGACAACTCCAATTAATTACACATGACAACTATATTTAATGATACATGACAGACATGACAACTACAGTTAATTACACATTGTAACTAAAGTTGATTACACATGGGTTCGCACTCACAGGATGGGGGTGAGCAGTTGTCACACAGGGTCGTGTGGGCCGTCGCCCAAACGTGTGGACAGTTTTAATGTTCGTCCACACAAGATCGTGTGGGTTGTCTCCTGAATACGACCGGACAAGTCGTGTGGTCGGATATCCATCGTGGCACACGTGTGGCAGTTATCGACGTTCTAAACTTTTAGCATTTCCGTAAATAATAAGGTTAACGTGACACGAAATTCCCGAGGGTTCGGCAAGACCTAAGAGCAACTCCAACGCGCCGACCCAAACGGACGCGTGTTTTGTCCGCTTTTCATCCGTTTGGGTCAGCCAGGTGGACGTGCGCGTCCGCATTTTCATACGGGTCGGCTTGAGCGCCCAACGGGAGACGGACCCAAATTTGCCGGCATAGAAAAAAAATAGGTCACAGAAATAAACATAATTAAACATTAAGTGGCCGGTCAACCGCCAGCCAAAGTCCACTTAAACCTAATTAAACATTAATTTAAAACATAAAAAAGTCTGCGCCCGCACGCTGCCCTAGACGTCCTCCGCCTTGCCCTTGCCCTTGACATCGCCATCGCCGCCGATAAGGTCGATGAAGACGGGAGCCGAGTCAGCCCACCGAACGCCGCTTGGTACGCTGCCAGGGCAGCCTCCTCTGGCGTCTGCTGGGGCGTCAACATTGCGGCTCGCCGGGCGCGCTCCTCCTCCTCCTCCTCAAGCCACAGTGCCTCCGCGTCGCGGCGCAGCTGCTGCTCCCAAAGCATCTTCCGCTCGCCGTCGGCCTCCTCCTGGGCAAGCCAGTGCACTTTCCAGCGCTCAAGGTGGGCCGCCTCCTCCTCCCGCATCGCGGCGTAGTGGACCGGAGGCGCGCTCAACCACTCGCGGAACTCGCCGGTCCACGTATAGGACTCCTCCGGCCAAGTGGGTGGAGGCGGCGAGCGCTTCCGCGTCGGCTCCGGCTCCACCTTGGGCTCGATGATGGGCAGCGGCGGCGGTGGCGGAGGCGGGTCGAAGAGCGGGGCATGGACGGAGTCCCCTGCCGCTGACAAGGCGAGGGCACGCTCCATCCCATCCCATTGGGCCTCCTCCTCGATCCTGCTCGCCTCCAGCGCGTGCTGCAGGGCTAGCTCGAGGGCGGCTTGGTACGCTGCCTCTTCGTCCTGCTCATGCAGCAGAACCTCAGGCGGTAGCGGAGAAATGTCGTGGTCGACGTGGACGCCCTGGCGGCGCTCCTCCTCGTGCTCTAGCGTGAACCAGCGCTCCCAGTTGGGGGAGTCTGGCGCGTAGGCACGCATCTGTCCCTGCTCCGGAGTGAGGGCCTCGCGACGCCGGCGAACCTCCTCGGCGTGCGCCCGCGGCGTGCATGGCACTGCCGGAATAGAGATCCGCTGCGGATCCAGATGCCAGCCGTGAGGCAAGTTGACATCCAGATACTGCATTGGCCGGCGGTACTGCCAGTGCCGCCGCGCCTGGTGGACTGGTATGTACAGACACTGCCGCTCCGGTGGCGAGCCGTGTCTAGGAGGCGGCAGCGGAAGAGCTCGCCCCGGCGAGCCGCGGGAAGAGCTCGCACCGGGGGTTAGCTTCCCCCTTCCCTTGCCACTGAAAAACCCCATGGTGGTTTGGGCTTGCTAGGGTTCCTGGTCGCCGGCGAGGGAGCACGGTGTGGCCAGATGTGGACGGGTGTTGGAAGTGGATGAGGTCGGCCCCGCCGCGCGCTTCCATTAAAAAGGATGGGCTCGCGGACCTTCCACACGCTGCCAGGCGGGCCCCGAGGTAGGTGCTGACATTTAATAAGATGTGGGTGGTGGTTGGACGGCCGACAAGTCAGACCACGGCGGACATCAAGGGGACGCACGGCGCGTCCGCGCCGACACATTTCAGGCACATTTTTGGGCCAGAAATGGGTCTGTGCGGACGTGTTAGGTGCCCGATCTATTCACTCGCTGGATTGGGGATTACAGTCTCTAACACACGATACACTTCCTCCGGAGGAGTTCTCTTGGAAAGAAAGAAAGAAGAAAAGGAAACAAAGGTGCCAGCCGTGCCGTTTGCCGTGATCCCAGCCAGGATATCCTTTCCTTCGCTGGAGCTTGCTTATATAGCGTTCATCCATTCAGGGCCCATGAACCGGCGACTTGGATGCTTGATCCTAGGTGGCCTGGCGATAACGCGCTCTCTCCCCTGATTGGTCGCCTGTAGCTGACTTGTTGCCGCCTCGTCAGCGCTACTCTTCTCCCGGGCTGCACCTGTATTTGGGACACTGACATCCCCTGCCCCTTGAGAGCATGCTTGTCCCCAAGCTTCTACGAGAGGATAGCCTGCTTTGAGCACGAGGGCGTCCTCCCACGTAGCGTCCAGGAGCTCTGAATCAGACCAGCGCACAAGATATTGCTCACGTCGTCCGGTAGGAGTTTGCCGCCAGCGCCTATCGAGCATCTCCACTGGAACCAGCTCTGCAGATCGAGGTACAGGCAAATTATCAGAGGCGTCCGAACCTGGCGCAAGGACCTGCCGCAGCTGATACGTGGAACACCGGGTGAATCTTGGATTCCGGTGGCAGCTCCAACTCGTAGGCTACTAGGTTAATCTTGCGGATCACTTTGAAGGGACCAAAGTATTTGAAGGCAAGCTTGTGGTTGGCTCGGCGATGAACGGATGATTGCACATACGGTTGTAATTTGATGAAGACAACATCCCCTACATTGAATTCTTTGTCCGTGCGCTTCTTGTCTGCTTGCACCTTCATGATGTGGCGAGCCCGGTGCAGATGCTGCTTAAGGACCTGCTGCATTGTTTTTCTCTCCTCCAGCCAGTCCTTGAGGGCTGGGATTGTGCAAGTTGATGCTGCTTCGATTCCCCAATGCATGGGTTCATGCCCATACAGTGCATGGAAGGGTGACATGTCCAGAGCAGAATGGTAACTGGAGTTGTACCAGAATTCCGCGAGAGAGAGGAACTGGCTCCAGTGATTTGGGCATGCGTGGATGAAACATCGAAGATATATCTCAAGGCATTGGTTCACCCGTTCTGACTGGCCGTTTGTCTGAGGATGGTATGGTGTGCTCATGTTGAGCTCTGAGCCGATGATGGAGAAAAGCTCACGCCAAAACTTACTGGTAAAGACTGGATCCCAATCTGAGACGATGGCTTTGGGTAGCCCATGGAGCTTGTAAACGTTGTCCAGGTATGACCGGGCCACTTTTGCTGCGGTGAATGGGTGTTGGAGAGGCAAAAAATGAGCATACCGTGTGAATTTGTCCACAACGACCAGAATGCAGTTTGCTTTGCCCGATTGCGGAAGACCATCTATGAAATCCATAGTAACAACTTGACAAGCACCCTCAGGCAGCGGAATTGGTTCGAGCAGACCCGGGTATTTGACCCACTCCGGTTTTGCTTGCTGGCAGATTACACAACTCTGAACATATTGCTTGATGATCTGCTTCATTTTGGGCCAGGAAAACAGCCGCCGCAAACGCCTGTAGGTCACAGGGAAGCCTGAGTGACCACCGACTGTACTGTCATGGAAAGCGCGGAGAACTTTATGTTGGATAGTAGGGGAGCCACCGAGCCACAATCTGTTTCTGAAGTATAACAGCCCCTCCGAAACAGAGAAACGCCCTTTGGGATCCTCTTGCTTGGAGAACTGTTCAAGGAGCCGCTTGGCGTGATTGTTGTCGCTGTAGCTTGCTCTGACATCGTCTATCCAAGCCGGTTGACAGACCGAGACGGCTAAAGCGCTTTCCTGAGCGTGACTGCGCCTGGACAGCGCATCTGCTGCATTGTTTGTGCTGCCTTGCCTGTAGGAAATCTTGTATCGTAGCCCGAGCAACTTGGTGAAAGCCTTTTGCTGCCATACCGTAGATAGACGTTGGTCATCGAGGTGAACCAAACTGCGCTGATCCGCGCGGATCAAGAACTCATCATGCTGCAGGTACGGCCGCCATTGCTCCACTGCCATGAGGATGGCAAGCACTCTTTTTCATACGTCGATAGACCTCTGTGTTTAGGAGCGAGCGGCTTGCTCATGTAAGCGATTGGGTGTCCGCCTTGTTGCAATACTGCCCCCACGCCGTAATCACACGCATCCGTGTCAATGACAAACTGATTGGTGAAGTCGGGTAGTTGCAAAACTGGTGCTGATACGAGGCTTTGCTGCAGGAGTGTGAATGCCTTGGCAGTTTCTGTCGTCCAGACAAACGGGTGGTTCTTCTTGAGTAGATTGAATAGAGGTCTAGCGATGATGCCGAAATGCCTGACAAACTTTCGGTAGTAACCAGCCAATCCTAGGAAACTTTGCACTTCTTTGCTGTTGCGTGGGGTGGGCTAGGTCTTGATAGTTTCAATTTTGCTCGGGTCTGTGGAGACACCATGTTCATCGATCACATGCCCCAGGTAGGCAATCCGGCGCTGCCCAAAAGCACACTTGGACTGCTTCACGTGCCACTGGTCTCGTCGTAGCAACTGCATCACTTGTCTCAAGTCTTCCACATGCGGAGCCAGAGTCTTACTGAAGACTAAGATGTCGTCGAAGAACAGAATGACACAGACTCTCAACAGAGGTTGCAATGTGCAGTTGATAGCTCCGATGAACGTGGGAGGTCCAGCTGCTAATCCAAATGACAAGACGAGGAACTCCCAATGACCAGAGTGTGTGGTGAATGCCGTTTTGTACTCCTCTCCTTCTGCCAGCCGTATTTGATGGTAGCCTGCGCGCAGATCCAACTTAGAGAACCATTTGGCGCCTACCAATTCGTCGAGGAGTTCATCGATAATGGGCACTGGGTACTTGCTGACAATTGTCATGGCGTTCAAGCATCTATAGTCCACACACAATCGCCATGTGCCATCTTTCTTTTTAACTAGCAGTGCTAGAGAGGAAAAGGGGCCGGTGCTCTCTCTGATGACACCGGCATCCAGCAGTTCCATGACCTGACGCTCAATTTCGTTCTTGAGCTCCGGTTTGTGGCGATACGGTCGCATGTTAACAGGCTGAGCCCCCTCCATGAGTGGGATCTGATGATCACAAGCACGCCTTGGAGGTAGTCCCTTGGGTGCTTCAAAGACATCCGTATACTGCTCCAATACTCTGAAGATTTCCACCGGTATCGCTTCCTCTGATGCACCAGTTTCGCTCACTGCATTCAAGTGAACCACATAAGCTACCGAGCCTTGTATGCATGCTGATAGGAGCTCTTGAGATGAAATAGCAGAGCACTGATGTTGACTGTTAGACACTGCCTGAAGTTCCACTGCTCCTTGGTCTATGTTGACTGTCATGTGCTGCCCCTCCCAATCGATATGCATAGGGCTATGCTTCTTTAGCCAGTCCATGCCCAAGATGGCGTCGTATGCACCCAGAGAGATCAATTTGAAGTCAGTAACAAACTCATGCCCTTGTGATGTCCAGGAACAATCAGGAATGAAACTGTTGCAGACTAGTACTACGCCATCCGCCACTTTGACTCTGCAGGTTTTGTTCAGTTTACAGACTCCCTGCAACTTGGTGGCCAGGCGATGATCAACAAAAGATGAGGAGCTCCCGGAATCCACCAACAGTGAGACTTCTTGCCCCTGAATCCAAGCATGTAACTGCATCACCCCTGGACCGGCAGGTCCATCCACTGCATGTTTCGATATCGTGCATAGGTTATCATCATCTGTGTCAGCGTGCTCCTGTTGGGCATCCCCTGACGTTTCTTCTGTAGCAAACAAGGCCAGGAGTTCTTCGACCACATGCATCTGGACAGTGGCTGGGTAGGTGTGATCCTTACCCCATCGTTCTCCACACTTAAAACAGAGCCCACGGGCACGCCTGAAAGTGCGAAGTGCAGAGATCTTGGAACTATCTGAATTTGCTCTTGCTGCTTCAGTGCCGCGACGATCTTCAGCACCAGTAGGTGGGACTAATGTTCGCGTTGTACTGGTGGCTGGGAGCAGCGTGCTTGGCAGAGAGGCACGCGCCGGTGGGGCTCTCATGTGTTGAGTGCGCCCGAACACTTCACCATCTGCAACTTCCTCTTGGAGCAGTGCCAGAGAACAAGCTGTATCGAGATCGGGTGGTCTCTGAATGAGCACGACCGCCCGAATGTCCGCACGCAGACCCTCGATGAAGCGTGTAAGAAGGAAGTAATGGTGTGTCAGTTCAGAGTATGAAATCATATGATTCATCAGTGTTTCAAATCTCTCTATAAAATCAGCTACTGAACTAGTCTGATGAATAGAGTAAAATTGTCTGATAAGCAACTGGTGTTTATCACGGCCGAACCGCGTGCACAGCAGCGCTGTGAAGGATCCCCAATTGAGGCTGGCGATTTTGCGCTGCACTGACTGCAACCAAATCGCGGCGGTACCCGAAAAAATCAGGATCGTCATTGGAACCCAATAGGAGTCGTGCACCGTGAACATCTGAAAATACTATTCGCACAGTGTTTTCCAGAGTTGTGGGTTCTCTCTGACGAAGACCGGGAAAGTCATCGGCGGTGGTGCTTGCCCGAGCGATGCGAGCACTTGTGATGACATCGGGGATGGAAAGTGAGACGGGATCACAGCCATACCCGTGACCGGGGGAGACGCCGGTGACTCAGGGGTCACCGACGGAGTCCCCCCGGTGTGTAGCGGTGCGCCGTGGCCTGATTGCCTGTGGTTGTCGCTCGCGTCCGCGGAAGGAGATGCGGGCGGCGGGGATCCACTTGATGGAGCGGTCGCCGTTGAGGCGGCTTGTAGGGCCGCAACGGAGAGCTCCAGTTTCGCGAACCTCACCTCGAGCTCCGGCTTCCAGGCGGCCAGCGAGTCGATCCTTGCGGTCTGCGCATCGAGTCGTACTTGGCGTCGGCCGCGGCGGCGCGGTCGTTGGCGTTGGAATCCAGACGATCGAGGTAGGCGCGCAGTTCCGGGTCCATGGTGGCGATGAGATGCTCCCGCGCCTGCTTCCGGCGGCGCGTGTCCAGCGTGACAGAGTTGATGGCGGCGGCGGCGGCGGCGGGGGGGGGGGAGGGTAGTAGGCGGCGACGATGGAAGGGTGGTAGGTGGTTTATCTGATACCACGATGTTAGGTGCCCGATCTATTCAGTCGCTGGATTGGGGATTACAGTCTCTAACACACGATACACTTCCTCCGGAGGAGTTCTCTTGGAAAGAAAGAAAGAAGAAAAGGAAACAAAGGTGCCAGCCGTGCCGTTTGCCGTGATCCCAGCCAGGATATCCTTTCCTTCGTTGGAGCTTGCTTATATAGCGTTCATCCATTCAGGGCCCACGAACCGGCGACTTGGATGCTTGATTCTAGGTGGCCTGTCGATGACGCGCTCTCTCCCCTGATTGGTCGCCTGTAGCTGACTTGTTGCCGCCTCGTCAGCGCTGCTCTTGTCCCGGGCTGCACCTGTATTTGGGCACTGACAGGACGCCATGCGAACGGATTTTGGGAATGAATCGGCGCGTTGGGCCAGCGTTTTTGTCCGTGGCGACCTAAACGGATGTGGGCGGACGAAATGGCCCCCGTAGGAGTGCTCTAAGACCCACGCGTCATCGTGGGATCTCCGAATCCAAGAAAAAAAAAAGCAAAACGTAAAGACCGAAGCAGCCGGGTCACAGATCCCAACGCCCCTACAGCTGCGCCACCGCGAGGTCCGCCACGCCGCGGATCGCCAACACCCGACCCCATCCCCGCCGCGCCCCACAGAGACAGAGAGAGTGTCACCGCGCCCGCGCGCGTCACGAGACTGAAAAAATCGCACCAGAAGCTCAGCAAAGCAAGGCGAAAAGTAACACGGCGCCACCACCGCACACCACACCACACCGTCGCGTCCGTCTCCAGCTCTCCAGCGACCCCGCCGCGGCCGCGGCGCCCCGCGTGCCCGAAACGCCACGCTGCCTTCTAACTCCCTTCCGATTTTAAATGCCACCGAGGCCCACGCCGGTGCCGGGGCAGCTGCCGCTGCCGCTGCCAATCCCGCGCCCGCGCCCGCCACCGCTGATGCCGGCGGCCAAGAGGCCGCCCGCTCCGTGGGCGCTGGCCCTCCCGGCCGGCCGCCGCGCGCGCGCGCGCCTCTGCCTCCGCCTCGCCGCGCCGCTCTCCTTCCTGCTCCTCCTCGCGGCGTTCCTCCGCACCCAGCCCCCGGCCGCGCCGCTCGACGCGCTGCCGCCCTCCGCGGGGCCGGGGAAGGTGGCCTTCCTCTTCCTCGCCCGCGCCGGCCTGCCGCTCGACTTCCTCTGGGACGCCTTCTTCCGCGTAAGCGCCCAGCGGCCTCTCCCCCCGTGACTCGTTCCTTACGTTTGGTTGTCTATTCGATTGGTTCTGATCGTCGCGTGCGTGTTTCGGCAGAATGGGGAGGAGGGGAGATTCTCCGTGTACGTGCACTCCGCGCCGGGGTTCGTCCTTGACCGCACCACCACCGGATCGCCGTACTTCTACGGCCGTCAACTCGCGAGGGCCGTAAAGGTTGACCCTCTTACCAACTTTTTCGTATCCGGTTTCTGTGATCGCGGACTTCAGGATTGGATTTTGAGTTGGGGAAATATGATTGTGTCCTGCAGGTTGCGTGGGGCGAACCAACCATGGTCCAGGCGGAGAAGATGTTGTTCGCCGCCGCGCTTGAGGATCCCGCCAACCAGCGATTTGTTTTGCTCTCGGATAGGTATGTACTGGTTTTCATCATAATAAATGTTACAGGGCCTTAAACTGTGGTTGTCACTAGTGATCATTTTTTTTTTGAACAGGACTAGTTATCAATTAAATAACTGGATATTTAATAACGGTAATTTACATGTGAACTCTAGTAGGATATCTATTTATCACGCCCTTACTTAGATTGGAATACATCCGATCCATTTTGTAGAATTGAAGTGGGTAGTCTTCTAAGTGATGCATTGGCATTCTGGTTTCTGTTGTGGTGCTTATTCAGAGGACCACCGTGGGGATAACATCCTTTTTACTGGGAAATTGCTAGATGGTGGTAGGAAAATTAGTGGGGTCATGGAGCCATTCTGTGATTCCTTGGCTTCCCTTGTGTGTGCTTCCACAAGGGATTAATCGCTGCTTGACTTGCTGTATTAAGTATGAAACATGCATACATGCCCAAACTGAGAGAGAGCTTTTGTTCAGATATATTTTTTATTCCTTAGTATGCATGTCTCCGTATTGTAGTTTGGGTTTGCTTCCCTTTGTCAGTACAAGCGCAATTGATTATTTGAAGGTCTGCAGTTTCTAGTTTAAATTTTAACATTTCATCGATTTCTGTTTCAGTTGTGTTCCTTTGTACAACTTCAGCTACACATATACTTACTTGATGGGTTCACCTAAAAGTATTGTGGATAGGTAATGGAAAAATACGATATGTTACTTTGCAACTTCCCAAATTTCCACAGAAGATGCAGTGTTTAAGCTTGAAGTTCCTAAAATGACTTTTTTTGCCTTCAGTTTCACTGACAAGACAGAGAAGCGCTATAATGCAAACATGTCTCCCGTCATTCGAAAGGATAAATGGAGGAAAGGATCCCAGGTTCTTGTGATTTCATGGCTTTCTTTTTGCTGTAGATTTTTCATACTTGTTTAAGAGCTTAACTCTGAATCCATCTGCCATCTCATTTCAGTGGGTAATGTTAATCAGAAAACATGCAGAGGTTGTTGTTGGCGACAAGCATGTCTTTCAAGTATTCAGAAAGCATTGTAAGGTAGTTGTTGTTCTGGTGATGTGGATACTGGAATTTCCGCTTACCTTATTTTAGCCCTTTCTAATACTTGACGTGAAGTAAATGTTACATTGTTTTTGGATGTGTTTGTTTGAGTTTCTCTTCATGTGCTACAGCCTGGAATTCTCAAACTTACAATTCGTTTAACAAATAATGCTAGCAATAGACAATGTTTGTCCTTTTGTTAAGTACATGTATGAAAGCCTGGCCTTTGATTACATTCCCTAGTTTGGGAGATATGATTATGTGTGCTGCAATGATCATGACTGCGAGAATTTGTCCCATGATTGTGATAAACAATAAGAATTTATCCTTTACACCCTTGGATAAGTGTGACGCAAGATGTAGCATGCTTTTCAGCTGTAACTACTGTACTGATCCAGATACATGCTACTCCCTCCGTCCCAAAATAAGTGAAGTTGACACATATTTTGGGACGGAGGGAGTATATATCATATCTATCCGAACTAAAGGTCTTGTCCACATTTACATTTGATCAGCAGCAATGTTTATCTTTAGTGTATATGCATGACCTACTCCCTCTTTCCATCTATATAGGGCCTAATGCGTTTTTCAAGACCGCCTTTGACTATTGACAAGATTAATAGTACATGACATGCATAATGTGAAAATTATATCATTGAAAGCTCCTTTTACATACGAATTTGATGGTGTGCTTTGTGTAAGTTGCATGTCATATATTATTGCTTTAACATTTAGTCAAAGTTAGCCTCGAAAAACGCATTAGGCCCTATATAGATGGAAGGAGGGAGTATGCAAATTGATTCTGAATCTGTTAAATTATTATCTGACTCCCATCCATTGATGTTGTGAAAACACTATACAAATGTGCTTAAACTAGCTTATACTGAATTATGCCAGTTCTTCCCAATAAGAGATATCTTGTTTTAATATAGCCTACTGATCCATCATGCTTTTGTGAACATCACAGTAATGATTGTGTTTGGTTTTACCTAATAATTGCAGATGGTTGTGACCAATGCTTTGCTTGGACAAAAGCTGGCGAATGCTGTAAGTATTTATTGTAGGTCAGGTTGTTATGCAGTTTACTCAGACAAGCTCCATATGTAGTTTTAGGCCAAAAGGCTGCATTTAATAGCTGTTGTTTTGCGCTTCCTAGGAAATTATTGTTTCGAAAGTGACATTCGAACAACTTAAATATACTGATGGTTTCCAATTATGCATGAATTGCTTCATTTTTCTCCAATATGACTTCTATTGAAGTTTTAAATGAAAAGAGAAGATAATTATGATTGCCTTTCCTAGATAAAGTCGCACCCATTTTGTATGGTAGGCAAAAATAAATGAACTACTTCGGTTCTGTTACTTCTGTACTACTTCCAAAGTTCTTCTACAATTTTAGTGATGTAAATACCCGTTCTGAGTATAATCTGGCATTGTCTAAGTTTTATATGTGGTGAATGCTTGTTTCCTTGGATCATCAACAATCAAATGTGCATTTCAATTTGTATCCCCTGCTCAATAGTGATTAGTCATTCACCCAACAAAATAGTGATCCCTGAAATTTAATTTTCTTTACCTTTATATCTGTCTGTTATTCTTACGGCATTGATTTTTCTCTCTTTCAGAGACTACTAGGATTTGTATTTCGGCGAAAGCAGATATTGGTAAGGTTCTGTTCTCCACATCCCCTCCATGCTCACATGGAAGTTTATATAGATTGTCAGACTTGTGCATATGATTTCTAAAAAATGGTTCTTTTTAATTCTTGCTTGCAAGCATAAAGACCTCTTGTTCTCTTCTTTTTGATAAATGATCTTCGTGTCAAACCTTGCAGAAAGGAGCTGCCCAGGAGGAGCACGATTGTATTCCGGATGAACACTATGTGCAGACATTATTTTCTGTAAGGCTTGTTATTGTTGACAGATATTTGGATTTTGAACCGATGTAAATTATTCTTTCAAGTCATAATGAGGGGCCCACTCTTCCAAATTCTAGATCGAAGGACTGGAAGATGAACTTGAAAGAAGAACTTTGACCTATACATCATGGAACCAGTCATCTTTAGATCCTAAAGATAAAATGACTTGGCATCCAACGACATTTGAATATGACGCAGCAAGTCCTGAGCAGATCAATGCTATAAAGGTAATATCTTCTTATTTTGGTTTGCATATTTCATCATTTGTCACTAGTGTGTGAAACTGTGAGCACTGAACATCGAGAGACTTGAAAGTGATGTAATGATCTTTTGTCCTTTTGCATCCAAATTTGGCTGGGCAATAGCAAGCTCCAGTTATATCCTAGTTATCCTGGTCATTAAACGAGATAGTGGAATCTGCAGAATAACAATCTATTTTCCATTTCTTCAAAACAAAGAAACAATCCTCCTTTTCCATTTCTTTAGAACAAAGAAACAATCTGCTCAGTATTCGTGTCTGCATGGTACTCCCTCCGTTCCAAATTACTCGTCGTGGTTTGAACTAAAACCACAACGAGTAATTTGGAACGGATGGAGTACATCTTGTTGACCATTATGTACATGGAGGAACAGGTTTCCTTTGTGTATAATATTTATATCTTGCAGATGGCTTACCTTTTTTATTTTATTTTTATGTGCATGTTCTGTTATATACTCCCTCCGTCCCAAAATAAGTGTCTCAACTTTGTACTAACTTTAGTACAAAGTTGTACTAAGCTTGAGACACTTATTTTAGGACGGAGGGAGTAATAGACAGCAATAATATGAGAAGACCTCCATTGTAAGCGGTTTATCATTCAGTTAATGTCATGACGCTGAGTTTGTTCTGAATAATTTTGCAGAGTATTGATCATGTGAACTATGAGGTGGAACACAGGACCGAGTGGTGCCAATCCAATGGCACATCCATCCCATGTTTCTTATTTGCCAGAAAGTTCTCATATGGCGCCGCGATGCATCTGTTGGAGGATGGTGCTTTTGGTCTGCTAAAATCTGCTCAGCTACTGGTTAACTTTTAACAAATTCTTCTGTATACGTACGAGCTATCATTTTTCGTGTGGGCGGATCAGTTCATAGCCAGGTCCGGCTTCGTTGGTTGAAGTAGCATTTGCAGCTGAAGCTACTCAGCGATGGAGTATCATAGTTTACTGCTAGGATTTAGATTGTGTATAAATCATCGGATCGGAGCAGAGTAGGTTATTATTGTACAGAGCATCATTGAAGGACGGGATAGCATCAGGATGCAATCTCCAACTGACAGACTGAGGCTGGGACGCGGTGTCAACGGCTCCATCCGTGACAAACAATGAAGCATACAAATATAAAGGAGATCTGTCGCAATGGTTTACTATCAGAGTAGGAAAGGTGCAGCAATAATTTTGTGTCAATGATCTTATACATACAAAAAATAGAAGAACAAAACAGAAAGGAAGTACATTTCTTATATTTTATTATTTTACATGGAAATGCTTCGTTGTTCAGTACAAGCTCCCAGCCAGATTGTTTGCGAATGCAAAGCAAAAACGACTATTCAATATGATGTACTCCCTAAATAAATAAATATGAGAGCGTTTAGATCACTACTTTAGTGATCTAAACGCTCTTATATTTCTTTACGGAGGGAGTACTATTCATAAAGCAAAAACTCTTGACTATTCAATATGATATACTATTCATAAGCCTCCCTTCGATTCATATTACTTGTTCCATTTTGCATGTGCGGACACGAAAGAACTTCATTCCACCCGGCAATCTCTTTGTACGCAAGAGTGTCCCTACTTCCTCCTGTAGATTTTATGCAAAAAGGATTTCAACACAGCTTGCACAGCTTCATTCGGCTGTGCTTGGATGTCTGAGATCAGCTTTTCGTAAGTCTCTCTTTCATACTCAGAGAACACCTGCTTGAAGCGATGATAAACAGGCATGCCAGGCATGTAAATGAACTTAATAATAGTAGAAATTTATGCAATAAACAAGAAATGTCACACTATGTTGAACAAAAAGGGAAACCTCGAGATTGAGCCTTTACTTTTGCGACACGAGCATGATCTGATTTCCCGTAATTTTCCTGTGCATGACATCACAGATATTAAGATAGTGTGCTGCAAAATATTATCGAATGATCCAGTTCATGTGCCTTACAAATAGGATGTCCTTTTGCCTCTCATCGACACGCACTAGCACTCGAACAAACAGCCAAGAGCACTTGAAGTCTTCAATAACGGTTCTAATCTGGGACAGGATGATTTCAGAAATCAAACAGCCACACAGATAGTACTATCCTTTTTACAGTAACAGAGGAAGTCAATCAACGTACCTTGCCCATAACTTCTGGAAAACCAAACAGTCCAGATAATCGTCCTGAAAGGGGAATCTGGCTATTAAAACCACTTCTGAATACATAAATACCGAGACGAAAATATGTATTCAAGTGACAAGAGAAATGTACTATCAATGGTATTACCTGAATTTGAAATTAAACACCCAGTTCAACTAGTATATGTGCTTCACTTGAACATAATCATCCAAACTCCCACCGGACAATAGCAGTGCACAACCGGCCTTTGCAACAGGTTAACAGAATTTTACTGCTGGTGAATCATAACTAGCACTGCCAGAAAATGTAAAATGGACATTCTCTTTCACCGGCAAATAGAATGATGCAGCTTTCGCGGATGCGTCATATTTGAAGCACTTAGACAGTGATGCTTTGATAACCCATTTTGATACAGAGATGAATCGAGGGAAAAAGGCAGCACTTAGATAGGGATGCTTTGATGTATCATATGGATTTATTATTTCATCAACTTTTACTTACAGACAAAGTGGAAAAACAAGAGTTTGGGAATCTTGTTACAGATCAACAAATATCCTTGCAAGTAAAGTTCAGCACAGTGAATCGAGGTGCTTGTATTTGAATTCATTCAGTACTGGGGGTACCTGCCTATTTTTTGTGAAAGATAGATTATTTGACGGTAATCAGTTTTATCTTAACCAGTCGTACCATATGATTTACCTCTCATGGTACTTGTCACTATTCTGTGCTGTATTTCTATCAACAACGATGGTCTCCTTTTCTTTCACAGGCTCTGTGCTCTATTTATCCTAACCAGTCTTGCCATATGAGTTCTTTGCAGTGGTCTAACACTGTCCATTTATCTTTCTTTATTCGTCAGCAATTACTCAATTTTAATTAGAAGTCAATCCATACTGAAGAAATTAGCCGAGAAGGAACATTATTAACTAAAAAAATCTACTATTAATGATAATAATCCAGACCAATTACTACATCAAGAATAGACACCAATTGCTGAGGTCACGTCCGATTTCAGTGACCACTAGACTAGGACTAGAGTAGAACCAGCTCAGACTCTGACACTGATGGCTAGCAGCTGATCTACATTGGATTCTGAATCTCAGTCTCATGCCGTGGCTCGTTCGCTCAGTTGGTCCTGGTCCACACGAAGCTATACCATGGCCGGCGTCCAGTTGCCGCACCCAAAGAAGCAGTTGACTTGCATCGGCCCTGGCCCTGGCACCGGCATCACGCCACCTCTGGTCGCCACCCCGCAGTAGCACAAGCACGTCGCAGAGGAGCCACAGCAGGGGCTTATGTGAGGCTGCGGCAGCTGCTGCTGCTGAATCGCCGGCAGAAGCGGTAGCGCCGATGAGCCACCGCAATGGCTTGTGTGAGGCGGCTGCTGCTGGATCGGCGGAGGCGCCGGCGCCGATGAGCCACCGCAAGGGCTTGAGCGAGGCGGCTGCTTCTGGATCGGCAGCTGCGGCGGCGGCGCCAGCGAGCCGGTGATGGTGATCTTGACCCCGCGCCGCATGATCTCAGCAAGCAGCCGCGCCGTGTTGTGCGCGTCGTCGAGTCCGCAGTGCAGGCGGCCCTCCCAGTCCAGTCCTGCCGCCCGTACGGCCTCCTGCAGGTTGACCCGCCCTCCGCCGCCGAGCGCCGCCTGGAAGGGGATCCTCAGGTTGATCCAGCGATCAAAGTAGGAGGGCTTCTCAATCCCCTTGAATCGACACTCGAACTCGAGCATGGTGCGACAATCCCAGTCCCCCCAGGTCACGACGGCCAAGCGGACGCGTCTCTTGTTCCCCGCCCCCGCCGTCGCCGCCTTTAGCCAAGCGTCGTGTAGCCAGAGCGCCTCGCCGAGATCCACGCCGCCGTCTACGTCCTCCTGCCGGATGCCGGTGAGGTCCCTGAAAAACTGGGTCAGCACAGGCCGGTGTCTGGGGCGAACGTACCTGCGAAACGCGGATGCGATGAGGCCGGTGGCGCCGTCGACGAGCACGGCCGGGAACTCGATGATCTCCTGCGGGTAGATCCGCGCGTCCTTCTCGCATGTCGCCTCGAAGTCCACCACCAAGAAGAAGTCGAAATCTTGCTGCACCTGATGGCCCTGGCCCTGCCCCTGCCCGCGCGCCGCCATGATCGGTGCCATCTTCGTCAATATGCGCGCGCCGGATCGCCGCGCAAACTCGAGATCTGGGGAACCGGGTGCGCGAGCGAAAACTAGGGTTCGCGCAATCGCTCGCGGGAAGCAGTTGGCGCTTTCGGGAAACACCGTTCTATAGTCGAAATCGGATTTTTTTAAACCATCGGAGGAAACACCGTACTAGTCGAAATCGGATTCGTTTCTTCGTAATCGCTCGCGGGAAACAGTTGGCGCTTTCGGGAGAACAGCTGTCGATTTTTTTAATCTTCTTCGTAATCGCTGCCGGGAACAGTTGGCGCCATTTTTAATCAAACAAAGGCTGTGATTTGGTGGAAAAGTAAAATCTAAGGCTGTGGTAAAGACCCGTTTTGACTCTTCTGTTCCATCTATTTTTCTTTGGAATCGCTAAAAATCTGACGACGTCAGTCAGATTTTTAGCATTGGGCGTCAAACGCTGTCTTGTCCATCAGTTCGAACGCACGCATCTAAAAGCATACTAGGTAGCCACATCGGGTTTTTTATCGTTCGATGCAGGGTCGAACCGAGCGAACGAACTAGCAAATCGGTGATTGACTTCGTAATCCACATTCCGACATGTCTCTTCCCCACACTTCTCCGCATTCTTCTCCCCATTCATCTCCAGACGAAGACCAGCGCGTCTTGGCGAGGTCAGAAGTGAGCTCCACGGCGGCGGCGCTGCATAAAGAATAGAGAAGAACCGCAGAGAGAGAGAGAGAGAGAGAGAGAGAGAGGTGGCGCCGCACGAGGCTCTGGTGGCCGGCCGGCTACCAACGCGAGACGACATAGCAAAGGAGATCCGGTGGGCGGCTAGGCGTCTCCCGGGATGGAGGTGGACGAACGGGGCGATGTTGCCCCGACTGCGGAGGCGCGGAGTGCACAGGCAGATGGGCACCAACTCGCCTCTCTATTTCTGATCCATTGAAGCCTACAGAGAAGCATGCGAGCTATCCACTGCCCCTGTCGTGTCCCTTCCACTTAGAGGATGGCAAGGCGGCAATTGTGGTTGCGGGGTGGTGGCCGCCGACGACGTGGGGTGGGTGCGGCGGTGCATCGACCTGACGCAGCGGCGCGGGGAAGGCGGTGGTGCAAGACGTGGCAGGGCAGGCACTTGGGGGCGGTGGTGCAGTATCGATGGGCAGGGGCAGAAGCTCTGGCGCCTCTTCCTCAAGCTCGTCTTCTGGAGCCTCGACAAGTTCGAGTAGTTGTACCTACGAGCAAACGAATGCATCCCCATTGAATTGCTAGATGAAAAGGAACCACTTCTACTTCGGCTCACATTTAGTGTCGATGTACTGCTGGTCCATGATAGTTTCATTTCGAGTGTGATTAATTTGTATTTTTTGGTTGACTATTTTGATTGTCGCTGCTATTTTGTATTTTGGGCAGAAACAAAGCAAATTATCATCAATTGACATTGGCAAATTGTAGCTACCATCTTTTGTTTCGTAGTAAATAGTTGCCATGGCAAAATAGCTACTAATTTACTATGAATTTTCATAGACCATGGCAAATTTCTATTCATTTTTAAAGATTGTTTTGCCATGTATGTTCTCTAAATTTGCCATCTATTACAAATCTCTAGTTAGAGATCTCTAAAATTGCCATGATAAATAATCTATAATACATAACATTTTCTACATTTGTCCTGAATTAGACCATATACCATGGCTAATCACCATGAAATGTAGATTTGGCCATGGCAAATTATCATCAATTTACATGGCAAACTTTTATAGCTATCATCTTTTTTTTTGTTTTAGTGAATAATTGCCATGGCAAATTTTGATATGATTTTGCTATGAATTTTCATAAACCATGGCAAATTGCTATTCATTTGTCAGAGATCATTTTGCCATGTCAATGGACCATGTTATCTAAATTTGCTTATGTAACACCCCCATGTAATAAGCACTGTGACCCTCTGCTTAGTATGTCAAGTCATCTCTATTTGCAGGGCCTAATCACTTTGGTTAAGTATTCAATTCAAATTCTATTCTGAAAATCAACTCAAATTCAAAAGTGAAATATGAAGTTGCTCAAACATTGTTGGAAAAATGTTCATTAAACAACAAATAATCCAGAAGCAATTATAAAAATATAAACAAAGATAATTGAGTTAGCTAAGTGACTCAAACTACATTAAACAGCACCAAAACAGAATTATTTAATCCATTTAAAATAATATCAAATTCAAATAAAATCATATTCTGCCCAAACCAGTTTTTGATGACAAGTAATATTGCATTGTAATATTTGGGCCACGTCCCACATTTTATAAAAGAGGAAGAGTGGCCTAACAAATAACAAAACAGAAAAGAAAACAAAAGAAAAATAGAAACAGAAAAATAAAAAGAAACGAGGCACTGTGCACTGGGCCTAAGTGCACAGTGCCCCGAGTACAGCCCACCGGCCCAAAACCCCTTCTCTCTCCCCTGCGTGTCAGCGCCGTCGTGGTCGAGCGCGCGCTCGCCGGTGCGGCGCCGACACGCCGACGCCACCGACGCTACAGGAGCGGCGGGAGGCGATAAGGATCGGCCACCCACTCGCCTGGCCTGCCCGCGCTCACTTTCCCCTCCTCCCTCTCTCTCTCCCTCGCTCAGATCCACCTTAACCGAACGCCGCCGTCGCCGTCGTTCGCCGTTGCCGCGGCCATCGGCGGCCCCGCGACCGCTGACTACGTCCGCAAGCTCCACCAGCGTCTTCCCCTTCCCCTGGTGCGTTCGGTTGGAGTGGGGGAACCCCATAGCTGCCGCATCGTCTTCATCCTCTTCTCCGGCAGCCGCGGAACTCCAGCGACCTCCCTCGACTGCTGCTGCTACTAAACTGAGCACCGGCCTTCGTGAGCCCCTACGTGAGCATCTCTCTCTCTCCTCGCCCCCTCCGTTTGTGAGCTGCTGCCCCGTAGCTAGCCGCCACCGACGCCATGCGCTGTCGTCCGCCATTGCCGGCGTGCAGCTCAAAGCGTAGACGACCGAGCCCTGCCGTCTTGTCCGTCATGCTCCTGGCATGCCTAGGAGGCCGCCCTGCCACTTAGCTCGCGTGATAGCCAAACCGCACGTCGAACGCGCCGAATCCCGACTCCGGCCGCCGCCAGACCTCGCCGTCCGGCCACTTTTAGTCATCCCCGAGACCTCGTTTTGGTTCAGCTCGACGCGGCGTAGTGCACCCGTTCGAATGCCGCAGAAATCACGCAAAACGCCCCACCGTGGCGTAGATCCGAGCCCCTCCGGCGAGTTCGCCGCCGCGGGGGGCTCGCCGGAGCATTTCCGGCGCCGGCGTCCGACGTGGTCAAACGTGGGGCCCACCCTGAGACACTGCCTGTGGGCCTTGTCGTCTGTTTGGCCACGTTGACTTCGGTCAACGTGGGACACTATTCCCTGCTAACACTCACATGTGGGCCCCTCCCTGTTAATTAGTCTAATAAACATTTTATTGATTAAAAGAAATTAGTTAGTCTAATATCTCACTGACACCCAGGGCCCACACCCCTAATTAGCTTAGTTAGTTTAGTTTAACTCTCTGTTAAACTAACAAAGACTGACATGTGGGACCCACTGGACCCACATGTTAGGTTTGACCTGGTCGGCTGACCAGCTGACTGCTGACGTCAGCATTGCGTCATGCTGACGTCATATCTCTTTCCTGAATATTCCTGTTAAATAAATAATTCCAGAAAATGATTTAAACCTTCGAAAATTCGTAACTTTTAAACCGTAGCTCGGATCGAAAAACTTAAAACATGAAAGTTGATCAGAACAACGAGACGAATCTGATCGTGTCGTCTATTTCGATGCCGGAACCCCCTACGTAGGTGAACCCGCAACTTCGAGGCCGTATCCGGTAGATGAATAGTGATTATACACCGGTTAATAAATCCAACTCTAATCCTAAAATAACTAAAATGACTTAGGTGCATCTTTAGGCAACCCTGCACTGCATCTTAGCATAGCATGCCCTGTATTGCATCGTTTGCTGTGCATTTATATGTTTCTTCCACCTCTTCTCTCTTGATAGACCCCGATGTCGACGTAGCTCCCGAGACTGACGTAGCTCCGGAGGTCGACTACGCTCCTGACGATCAGACCCTTGCCGCCGAGCTTCCAGGCAAGCACCCCCATTTTGAGCATTCCGATATCACCTACTCTTCTCTCTCTTATGCTTGCATTAGAAGTTGCTGCTGCTACTGTTGTCCTATATCTGCTGCATAGCCTGTTTAATTGTAACCTGCTGTTGATACCTACCTGTTATCCTAAACTGTTTAGTATAGTTTGGGTAGAGACCCAGCAGAGACCCCATTATATCCCGACTGCCCCGCTGGATCATCAGAAGACCCGATCAACGGGATTGAAGACCAGGCCCCGACACCACAAGTTGCTCGACACTACTGGGTTACTATCGAGTGCCGAGGGTGATACCTCGTCAGCACTTCTGATGATAACCTTGTAGGTTAGTTAATCGGTCATGGTCAGCGAGGGTGATTCCTCCTACACCACCCCCGATAACGACGTCGTCGTGCAACTTCTCAAGTGTGGACCTCGAGGGTGATTCCTCCTTTGTTCACCTTGACGGTAACATCAGAGGGAATTCCATCGAGGGTGATTCGTCAGGGTTCCCCTTGGTGTTAGACACACGGTTACCATTATTACTATGACTTACACTGAACCATGTTACTAAAGACGGGTCGGCCCTGAGGGGTACCCGCGCGAGCTTAATTGCGAGTGATGTGAAATCGGGTGGACCTGGAGGGTGCCCGAGAGTTGAACACGAGGCGTGGCCGGGCATTCCTAGCCCTTGCCGCAAGTCCTCGAGACGGAGCGATGGGGTCACATCTTTCGTGAGTCTCTGCTCGTTACCGCACTACCAACACACTAACGGTTTGGATATTTGATCCGAGGGGCCTCTGGCCTGATAGCACTAACCATCACGTGGGCATAGTATGAGGGTTCTGCGTCGTATACATCAGCCGAAGCTTATTTGACGTCAGTAAAGAGCGGTGCACGCCGAGTTGGACTGGGAACGCAACCGTGCTTGTATAAGGGGTTGCTAGGTCTGCTCTCGGTGGCCCCGTAACGTGCAGGAGTTCCCGGGGTGATGGCCCAAGACCCCTGGGGGCATAGGTTAGTCCGGTGTGCTGACCTCTCTTTTAAGCCTAGGTCGGGTTGCGGCGTGTTGCTTAACCGAGGCCGGGCATGACCTAGTAAAGTGTGTCCGGCCGGAGTTAAGCGAGTGTGGTGGGTAAGTTGGTGCACCCCTGCAGGGAAGAATTAATCTATCGATAGCCTGTCCTACGGTAACGGACACTCGGAGTTGTATCCCGATCGGTACAACTAGAACTGGTGACTTGAGATGTAATGGATAGTATGGCTCTGGGATTGCTTTCTCGCAGGGAGTCGAGGAAGGATCTCTGGGCAAGGTTGATGACACTACTACTACTTTACATTATGTTAATCTGTACTCTTCTAATGCTACAAGACCGATGAAGATGATTGAAGAAGCTAGTCTTCGATAGGACTAGGCCTTCCTCTCTATTCTGGCATTTCTGCAGCCCAGTCCACATATACAGCCTTCCTTTGAAAATGTTGCATATGTAGTGTAGATCCTTGCTTGCTGAGTACTTCGGATGAGTACTCACGTTTGCTTTACTTTCTTTTTCTCCCCACATCCAATTGTCGCCGCCAGATGATGGAGCCCCTGAGATAGCTGCCCCTGTCGACGACTACGGCTACTACTACTACCCTCCCGGCGAGTACTACTATGAGGAGCCGACCGACGACCAGGAGTAGGTTCGGAGGGTCCTAGGCAGGAGGCCTACGCCTTTCGATCGTAGTATTTTATTTTGCCCCGCCTTCTTAAAGGCCTATCTGTAACTCTGTAATATCTATACCCAGATATCTGATGCTTCCGCTGACACTTGTATGCCATCGAGCTATGTATTCGAGCCCTCGAGGCCCTGGCTTGTAATATAAAGCTTGTATGACTTTATTTATGTTTTAGAGTTGTGTTGTGATATCTTCAAGTGAGTCCTTAGGCTTGATCGTGTGCATTTACGTGTATGGTTAGTGCATGATTAAGCCGGGGTCGTCACAGGTTGGTATCAGAGTCGATTGCCTCTAGGATTCCCCCTTTCCAATTCCTTCGCCGAAGTTGAGCCTAGTGGTCTAAAACTGTTTTACTAACTTGGCTGTGTGGCTTACGGGCCCACGTCGCCAACTGGGTGGTATTAGGATCTTTTATTCCTCGTCTTTACTCTGGGACTCTAATCTCTCTTCTATTCGGGATTATTAAATTAACTAACGCCGACACTTAGGATCTCGTAAATCCCGTCCACCCGGAGAGCTGGATATCTGTGCGATTTCCCTATCATTGATCTGATTAGTTTGATAATCATTTTCCTTTCCATTGTTTTGTTTAACCTTTCTCTTCGAGATCTGTTATGCTTCTCGTTGTCAAATGACAATCCTGAATTTCATTTATTTCAGATGGATCGTCTGTTTCCACCACATCCTACGACGCAGCTTGTGCTTCGCACTTGGGCTCGTGATGCCCCTGGATTTCCAACTGTTCTGATCGCTCTCTTGAACAGACTGGGTTACCGCTGGTACCCCGAGTACATGGTCTACAAGGTTTACCGCGAGTTCAACTAGGAGCAGTACTATGCTGATGTTCGCATCTATGATCAGCAGGATGACTCAGACACCGAACTGTACCTTTTCCACGGTATTGGCGTGACGATTGAGATGGCAGTCCATGATGCCGCCTACTCTGCTGTCGCACGTCTCCGAGGAGAGCACAACGCTAGCTTGGATGCCTCTGAGTTTTGATACATTCCGTATGCTCCTGCTCGAGATGCTACTGGATATTATACGGCTATCTGTGCCCCGTACGAGCCTCGTCGCTATGATCCGTGAGTTCTGATTCAGTGTACTCAGGCTCTGGATCGCACTATTCGGACTCTTGCCATCGAGTTATTTGCCACTCGAGTGTGACTCTACGAGGCTATGATGCAGTTGCTACCAGCTGTTCGTGCAGGGATACATCCGGAGCATATCCTTTACCCGCGCAGGACCGAGATGCCACCAGGGATCGATTGGCCTGCTGTGGGAGGTCACACACCTGCACGTGGACCTCTTCTTTCAGCTCGAGACCGGGTTTTGCATTAGAGTGCACATGGAGCACAGGATCCTTCTGCGACGAACATCTGTCGTCTGCACTTGCAGCTACCCCGTTTCAGTGGTTTTCTCCGACGTTGATGTAGCCTTTGCTATGTCTCGTTGTGTACTTCCTTACCGCGTGCCTGCGCGCCGCCTAGCATGTCTAGCTTTTGAATTTGCGCCGTTGTGCTGCCCGATTGTAACCGACTCTGTATGGATTTGTATGACTTAATGACTACTATTAAGCATCTGTTGTACTACTTAAATTCCATCGCATTACATCGTGCATGTTGCTAAACACTCGCAATGGCTTCTGCTAAACTACCCCTGTTGAATTTAGCAGGATGGGTGATAACAATCCACCTCCGCCGCCACCGCCTGACTATATGTCTGCTATGATGCAACAGTTTGAACTCAACCGTCAGTTCATGACGGGAATTATGGATCAGTTCCGTCATCCCAATGCCAACCATCAGCCAGCCTCAATCACACTGCCAGAGTTTATGCGTCTCAACCCATCGGTATTCCGCAACACAGTTAATCCGCTGGATGCCGATGACTGGCTGCGTGACATCTTCTATGAGATGGAGTCAGCTGATGTTCCCCCTGTCAGCTATGTCACATTCGCGACATACTTTCTGAAGGGTCCCACAACACAATGGTGGGCAATTCACAGACAGACCCTACCTCCTGGAACTGTTGTCACTTGGGTGGAATTCAAGGCTGCTTTTCATGCCCGGTATATTCCGCAAGGAGTCATAGATCGGAAGAAGGCCGAGTTCCGCAGCCTCGTCCAAGGCAACAAGACTGTGGAGGTCTACCAGCGAGAGTTCCTTGACTTGTCTCGCTACGCTGAAGAAGACATCCCCACTGATGCTCGTAGGCAGGAGAAGTTCCGTGATGGGCTACACCATGACATTCAGCTAGCTCTGCTCGTCCAAGATTTTCCTGACTTCGCCACCTTGGTGAACAAGGCCATCATGGTCGAGACTGGTCTGAAGAAGCACAAGGAAGCGACCAAACGCACTCATGAAGCGGGCTCGTCTTCGGGCTCGTCTTCCCAGAAGTGCCGCATATGGATTCCACAGAGCATGTATCGTCTAGCAGCTCCAGTGTACAGGCCTGCATATGCTGCACCTCATCTGCCTCCTCCACCACCGAGGCAGCCCCTTCGAGCCCCTCCACCTCGAGCTCCTGCACCACGTCCAGACAGTGGACTCTGCTTCAAGTGTGGCCAGCCAGGTCACCGTGCCAGAGATTGTTCTCAGAATCAGAATCAGCTAGCTCTTCCTTCTGCTGGCCGTGGTAATGGCCGTGGAATTCCTCAGCAGCGTAACAACAATGCCAGACCTTCTTATGGTCGTGGGCAAGCCTATCATGTCAACATGAGTGAAGACCTAGACCAACCAGCTACAGTCATGGGTACACTACTTGTTAATTCAGCACCAGCTTCTGTTTTATTTGATTCAGGAGCATCTCATTCATTCATGTCAGAGCATTTTGCATGCATGCATGACGTTAAGTGTGAGTACATGAATACACCTTTAGTGGTACATACTCCCGCGGGTGGGTGTCGAACCTCCATGGTTAGCTATAATGTTCCCATTGAAATCGAAGGGTTGGAGTTCCGCGCGTCTCCCATTATCCTGAAGTCTTCAAAAATTGACCTTATATTGGGAATGGATTGGTTGAAGGCTCACTATGCCTCAATCAATTGTGCCAGTAAAGTTGTACACCTCCTTCATCCATCAGATGAGTTAGTGAATTACCGTGCTCATATCTCTCAGAACGCCGAGGCTCAGATTTATGCCTTGAATGCGTTGAACGCTTCTCCACTTGAGGGGATCGAAAATGTTCCAGTTGGCTGCGAATTCCAGGATGTTTTTCCAGAAGATCTTCCAGGAATACCCCCTGCTAGAGCTGTCGAGTTTGTTATCGACTTGAAGCCTGGCACAACTCCTATTGCGAAACGTCCTTACAAGATGCCTCCGCACCACCTTCTCGAGCTTAAGGAAGAAATCGATAAATCACTTAAGAAGGGCTTCATCCGTCCCAGTTCCTCTGCCTGGGGAGCACCGTCTCTCTTTGTCAAGAAGAAAGATGGTACGAATAGGTTGGTCCAAGATTACCGTCCTATCAACCAGGCAACCATTCAGAATAAATATCCGCTTCCCCGGATCAATGACTTATATGATCAACTTGCTGGATCTTCGGTGTTCTCTAAACTCGACTTGAGGTTGGGTTATCACCAGATTCGTGTCCGTGAAGAGGATATTCCGAAGACCGCTTTCGTTACTCATTATGGCTCCTATGAATACACTGTCATGTCGTTTGGCCTAACGAATGCTCCAGCTACTTTCTCCCGTCTGATGAATTATATCTTCATGGATTACCTCGACAAGTTCGTCGTGGTATATCTGGATGATATTTTGGTATATTCGAAGAATAAGGAAGAACATGCCGAACATCTTCGCCTTGTTCTGGAAAAGCTTCGAGAGCACAAGTTGTATGCCAAGTACTCCAAATGTGAATTCTGGCTTTCTGAAGTGACCTACCTTGGACATGTGATTTCCAAGGACGGTATTGCCGTTAACCCGGAGCGTGTTCAGGCTATTCTTGACTGGACTCCTCCGAAGAATGCCAAGCAAGTCCGAAGTTTTCTCGGCCTTGCAAGTTATTGCCGTCGATTTGTCGAGAACTTTTCCAAGATAGCCAAGCCCCTGACTAATCTGCTTCACAAAAGCGTTAAGTTTGAGTGGACAGACAAATGTCAGGAGAGCTTCCAGACCCTCAAGGACAAGCTAACCTCCGCTCTAGTGCTTGCTCCTCCCGATTCTTGCAAGGACTTTGTGATATATTGTGACGCCTCTCGTCAGGGATTAGGCTGTGTCCTAATGCAAGAACGGAAGGTAATTGCATATGCCTCGCGACAATTGCATCCACATTAAGAAAACTATCCAGTGCATGATCTCGAACTCGCTGCTGTGATCTATGCTTTGAAACAGTGGCGACATTACCTTCTTGGTAACCGGTGTGAGATTTATACTGACCATCAGAGTCTGAAGTACTTGTTCACCCAACCGGATCTTAATCTTCGTCAACAGCGATGGTTGGAAACAATTACGGACTATGACTGTGGTATTTATTATACCCCTGGCAAGGCTAATGTGATGGCTGATGCCTTGAGCCGCAAGTCCTATTGCAACAACCTCATGGTTAAGCAAGCTCAACCTCATCTTTACGAAGAACTGAGCAAGTTGAACCTCCGTATTGTTCCGCAGGGTTCCCTTAATAACCTTGTGGTACAACTGGATCTTGAAAAGGCTGTTAAGGAAGCGCAAGCCAAAGATGCTGAAATTGATTTAATGAAGAAAGAGCTTCATCTTGAGAAGTACAGGGATTTCTTAGTTGCTGAAGATGGAACATTGTATTTCAGAGACCGCATTATGGTACCTCGATTCGAGCTTATGACTGATAAGGTTATGAAAGAAGCACATGATACCCCGCTGTCTATTCATCCGGGTAGCACCAAGATGTATCGCGATCTTCGACAGAGGTACTGGTGGTCCAGAATGAAGCAGGACATTGCTCGATATGTTGCTGAATGTGACGTATGTCGTCGCATGAAAGCAGAACATCAGAAGCCTGCTGGAATCCTTCAACCACTCCCTATTCCTTTGTGGAAGTGGGATAAGGTGCAAATGGACTTCATTACTGGTCTTCCCAAGTCTCAGAAAGGTCACGATGCTATTCTTGTCGTCGTCGATCAACTTTCCAAGGTTGCACATTTTCTGCCTGTCAAGGAGACTATCACTGCTAGCCAGTTAGCAGAATTGTATATCTCCAGGATCGTTTCATTCCAAGGTATTCCGAAGGAGATCAGTTCGGACCGTGGCGGTCTTTTCACGTCCAAGTTCTGGGAAAGTTTCCAAGAAGCTATGGGGACTCACATTACATGGAGTTCAACTTATCATCCTCAATCCCAAGGCCAAGTTGAGCGAGTTAATCAAGTGCTTGAAGATATGCTTCGGGCTTGTGTTATATCGTTCGGTAAGAAGTGGGAAGAATCTCTCCCGTTTGCCGAATTCTCTTATAACAACAGTTATCAAGACAGCTTGAAAATGGCCCCCTTCGAAGTGCTTTATGGACAAAAGTGTCGAACCCCTCTGAACTGGTCAGAAACTAGGGAACGACCACTCGTGGGACCGGATATTATTCAACACGCCGAAGAACAAGTCCGTATTGTCCGAGAAAATCTCAAGGCGGCTCAGGACCGTCAGAAGAGCAACTATGATCACAAACGATGGGGTCTGACTTATCAACCAGGTGATCAAGCTTATCTTCGTGTCACTCCGATGAAGGGCACTCGTCGATTCGGAATCAAGGGCAAGCTAGCTCCTCGCTATATTGGTCCCTTTCGCATTGTTGCCAGACGTGGACAGGTGGCATATAAATTGGAGTTGCCACCGCCATTCTCTCATATCCACGACGTCTTCCATGTGTCATAACTTCGTAAATGCTTCAAGGAATCTCCACACCGCGCAGTGGATCACGAGATGCTCGAGTTGCAAGATGATCTTTCTTATAAGGAGCATCCGATCCGCATTCTCGATGAAGCTGAACGTCGAACCCGTCAGAAGACAACCAAGTTCCTGAAAGTGCAGTGGTCGAATCACACTGAAGATGAAGCCACTTGGGAACGCGAGGATCATCTTCGGGAAGAATATCCCGACCTCTTTCCTTCTACCTCCTAAATTCTCGGGACGAGAATTTCTTTTAGAGGAGGAGAATTTGTAACACCCCCATGTAATAAGCACTGTGACACTTTGCTTAGTATGCCAAGTCATCTCTATTTGCAGAGCCTAATCACTTTGGTTAAGTATTCAATTCAAATTCTATTCTGAAAATCAACTCAAATTCAAAAGTGAAATATGAAGTTGCTCAAACACTGTTGGAAAAATGTTCATTAAACAACAAATAATCCAGAAGCAATTATAAAAATATAAACAAAGATAATTGAGTTAGCTAAGTGACTCAAACTACATGAAACAGCACCAAAATAGAATTATTTAATCCATTTAAAATAATATCAAATTCAAATAAAATCCTATTTTGCCCAAACCAGTTTTTGGTGACAAGTAATATTGCATTGTAATATTTGGGCCAAGTCCCACATTTTATAAAAGAGCAAGAGTGGCCTAACAAATAACAAAACATAAAAGAAAACAAAAGAAAAATAGAAACAGAAAAATAAAAAAGAAACGAGGCACTGTGCACTGGGCCTAAGTGCACAGTGCCCCGAGTACAACCCACCGGCCCAAAACCCCTTCTCTCTCCCCTACGTGTCAGTGTCGCCGTGGTCGAGCGCGCGCTTGCCGGTGCGGCGCCGACACGCCGACGCCACCGACGCTACAGGAGCGGCGGGAGGTGATAAGGATCGGCCACCCACTCGCCTGGCCTGCCCGCGCTCACTTTCCCCTCCTCCCTCTCTCTCTCCCTCGCTCAGATCCACCTTAACTGAACGCCGCCGTCGCCGTCGCTCGCTGTTGCCGCGGCCACCGGCGGCCCCGCGACCGCTGATTGCGTCTGCAAGCTCCACCAGCGTCTTCCCCTTCCCCTGGTGCATTCGGTTGGAGTGGGGGAACCCCGTAGCTGCCGCATCATCATCGTCCTCTTCTCCGGCCGCTGCGGAACTCCGGCGACCTCCCTCGACTGCTGCTGCTACTAAACTGAGCACCGGCCTTCGTGAGCCCCTACGTGAGCATCTCTCTCTCCTCGCCCCCTTCGTTTGCGAGCTGCTGCCCCGTAGCTAGCCGCCACCGACGCCACGCGCTGCCGTCCGCCATTGCCGGCGTGCAGCTCGAAGCGTAGACGGCCGAGCCCTGCCGTCTTGTCCATCATGCTCCTGGCGCGCCTAGGAGGCCGCCCAGCCACTTAGCTCGCGTGATAGCCAAACCGCACGTCGAACGCCCCGAATCCCGACTCCGACCGCCGCCAGACCTCGCCGTCCGGCCACTTTTAGTCATCCCCGAGCCCTTGTTTTGGTTTAGCTCGACGCGGCATAGTGCATGTTGGGGAACATAGTAATTCAAAAAATTTCCTACGATCACGCAAGATCTATCTAGGAGAAGCATAGCAACGAGCGGGAGAGTGTGTCCACGTACCCTCGTAGACCAAAAGCGGAAGCGTTTAGTAACGCGGTTGATGTAGTCGAACGTCTTCGCGATCCAACCGATCCAAGTACCGAACGTACGGCACCTCCGCGATCTGCACACGTTCAGCTCGGTGACGTCCATCGTACTCTTGATCCAGCTGAGGCCGAGGGAGAGTTTCGTCAGCACGACGGCACGGTGACGGTGATGATGAAGTGATTCCGGCAGGGCTTCGCCTAAGCTCTCCGAAAATATGACCGAGGTGGAAATCTGTGGAGGGGGGCACCGCACACGGCTAAAAACAATTAACTTGTGTGTCCTAGGGTGCCCCCCTCCCCACGTATATAAAGGAGGGAGGGGGAGGCCGGCCGGCCCTCATAGGCGCGCCAAGGGGGGAGGAATCCTCCTCCTAGTAGGAGTAGGACTCCCCCCTTTCCTAGTCCTACTAGGAGAAGAAGGAAGGAGGGGGCGCCGCCCCTCCCACTAGTCCAATTCGGACTAGGCCCATGGGGGGGCGCGCGGCCAGCCCTTGGCTGCCCCTCTCTCTTTCCCCTAGGCCCAATATGGCCCATTACTTCTCCGGTGGTTCCGATAACCCTTCCGACACTCCGATATATATCTGGAACCTTCCGGAACCTTTCCGGAGGCCAAATACTATCTTCCAATATATCAATCTTTACCTCTCGGACATTCCGAGACTCCTCGTCATGTCCGTGATCACATCCGGGACTCCAAACTACCTTCGGTACATCAAAACACATAAACTCATAATACCGATCGTCATCGAACGTTAAGCGTGCGGACCCTACGGGTTCGAGAACTATGTAGACATGACCGAGACTCATCTCCGGTCAATAACCAATAGCGGAACCTGGATGCTCATATTGGCTCCCACATATTCTACGAAGATCTTTATCGGTCAAACCGCATAACAACATACGTTGTTCCCTTTGTCATCGGTATGTTACTTGCCCGAGATTCGATCGTCGGTATCTCAATACCTAGTTCAATCTCGTTACCGGCAAGTCTCTTTACTCATTCCGTAATGTATCATCCCGTAACTAACTCATTAGTCACATTGCTTGCAAGGCTTCATATGATGTGCATTACCGAGAGGGCCCAGAGATACCTCTCCGACAATCGGAGTGACAAATCCTAATCTTGATCTATGTCAACTCAACAAACACTATCGGAGACACCTGTAGAGCATCTTTATAATCACCCAGTTACGTTGTGACGTTTGATAGCACACAAGGTGTTCCTTCGGTATTCGGGAGTTGCATAATCTCATAGTCAGAGGAACATGTATAAGTCATGAAGAAAGCAATAGCAACAAACTAAACGATCATCGTGCTAAGCTAACGGATGGGTCTTGTCAATCACATCATTCTATAATGATGTGATCCCGTTCATCAAATGACAACTCATGTCTATAGCTAGGAAACTTAACCATCTTTGATTAACGAGCTAGTCAAGTAGAGGCATACTAGTGACACTATGTTTGTCTATGTATTCACACATGTATTAAGTTTCCGGTTAATACAATTCTAGCATGAATAATAAACATTTATCATGATATAAGGAAATATAAATAACAACTTTATTATTGCCTCTAGGGCATATTTCCTTCAGTCTCCCACTTGCACTAGAGTCAATAATCTAGATTACACAGTAATGATTCTAACACCCATGGAGTCTTGGTGCTGATCATGTTTTGCTCGTGAGAGAGGCTTAGTCAACGGGTCTGCAACATTCAGATCCGTATGTATCTTGCAAATCTCTATGTCTCCCTCCTTGACTTGATCGCAGATGGAATTGAAGCGTCTCTTGATGTGCTTTGTTCTCTTGTGAAATCTGGATTCCTTTGCCAAGGCAATTGCACCAGTATTGTCACAAAAGATTTTCATTGGACCCGATGCACTAGGTATGACACCTAGATCGGATATGAACTCCTTCATCCAGACTCCTTCATTTGCTGCTTCCGAAGCAGCTATGTACTCCGCTTCACACGTAGATCCCGCCACGACGCTTTGCTTAGAACTGCACCAACTGACAGCTCCACCGTTCAATATAAATACGTATCTGGTTTGTGACTTAGAGTCATTCGGATCAGTGTCAAAACTTGCATCGACGTAACCACTTACGACGAGCTCTTTGTCACCTCCATAAACGAGAAACATATCCTTAGTCCTTTTCAGGTATTTCAGGATGTTCTTGACCGCTATCCAGTGATCCACTCCTGGATTACTTTGGTACCTCCCTGCTAAACTTATAGCAAGGCACACACCAGGTCTGGTACACAGCATTGCATACATGATAGAACCTATGGCTGAGGCATAGGGAATGACTTTCATTTTCTCTCTATCTTCTACAGTGGTTGGGCATTGAGTCTTACTCAACTTCACACCTTGTAACACAGGCAAGAACCCTTTCTTTGCTTGATCCATTTTGAACTTTTTCAAAACTTTATCAAGGTATGTGCTTTGTGAAAGTCCAATTAAGCGTCTTGATCTATCTCTATAGATCTTGATGCCCAATATATAAGCAGCTTCACCGAGGTCTTTCATTGAAAAACTTTTATTCAAGTATCCTTTTATGCTATCCAGAAATTCTATATCATTTCCAATCAACAATATGTCATCCACATATAATATTAGAAATGCTACAGAGCTCCCACTCACTTTCTTGTAAATACAGGCTTCTCCAAAAGTCTGTATAAAACCATATGCTTTGATCACACTATCAAAGCGTTTATTCCAACTCCGAGGTGCTTGCACCAGTCCATAAATGGATCGCTGGAGCTTGCACACTTTGTTAGCATCCTTTGGATCGATAAAACCTTCGGGTTGCATCATATACAACTCTTCTTCTAGAAATCCATTCAGGAATGTAATTTTTACATCCATTTGCCAAATTCCATAATCATAAAATGCGGCAATTGCTAACATGATTCGGACGGACTTAAGCATCGCTACGGGTGAGAAGGTCTCATCGTAGTCAACTCCTTAAACTTGTCGAAAACCTTTTGCAACAAGTCGAGCTTTGTAGACAGTAACATTACCGTCGGTGTCAGTCTTCTTCTTGAAGATCCACTTATTCTCTATGGCTTGCCGATCATCGGGCAAATCAACCAAAGTCCACACTTTGTTCTCATACATGGATCCCATCTCAGATTTCATGGCCTCAAGCCATTTTGCGGAATCTGGGCTCATCATCGCTTCCTCATAGTTCGTAGGTTCATCATGGTCAAGTAACATGACCTCCAAAACAGGATTACCGTACCACTCTGGTGCGGATCTTAGTCTGGTTGACCTACGAGGTTCGGTAGTAACTTGATCTGAAGTTTCATGATCATCATCATTAGCTTCCTCACTAATTGGCGTAGGTATCACTGGAACTGATTTCTGTGATGAACTACTTTCCAATTCAAGAGAAGGTACCACTACCTCATCAAGTTCTACTTTCCTCCCGCTCACTTCTTTCGAGAGAAACTCCTTCTCTAGAAAGGATCCATTCTTAGCAATGAATATTTTGCCTTCGGATCTGTGATAGAAGGTGTACCCAACAGTCTCCTTTGGGTATCCTATGAAGACACATTTCTCCGATTTGGGTTTGAGCTTATCAGGTTGAAGCTTTTTCACATAAGCATCGCAGCCCCAAACTTTAAGGAACGACAACTTGGGTTTCTTGCCAAACCACAGTTCATAAGGTGTCGTCTCAATGGATTTAGATGGTGCCCTATTTAACGTGAATGCAGCCGTCTCTAAAGCATAACCCCAAAACGATAGCGGTAAATCAGTAAGAGACATCATAGATCGCACCATATCTAATAAAGTGCGGTTACGACATTCGGACACACCATTACGCTGTGGTGTTCCGGGTGGCGTGAGTTGCGAAACTATTCCGCATTGTTTCAAATGAAGACCAAACTCGTAACTCAAATATTCTCCTCCACGATCGGATCGCAGAAACTTTATTTTCTTGTTACGATGATTTTCCACTTCACACTGAAATTCTTTGAACTTTTCAAATGTTTCAGACTTATGTTTCATCAAGTAGATATACCCATATCTGCTCAAATCATCTGTGAAGGTCAGAAAATAACGATACCCGCCGCGAGCCTCAATATTCATCGGACCGCATACATCAGTATGTATTATTTCCAATAAATCTGTTGCTCGCTCCATTGTTCCGGAGAACGGAGTTTTAGTCATCTTGCCCATGAGGCACGGTTCGCAAGTACCAAGTGATTCATAATCAAGTGATTCCAAAAGTCCATCAGTATGGAGTTTCTTCATGCGCTTTACACCAAT
The DNA here is from genome assembly GCA_011799875.1 of Thinopyrum elongatum. NCBI lineage: Eukaryota > Viridiplantae > Streptophyta > Magnoliopsida > Poales > Poaceae > Thinopyrum > Thinopyrum elongatum. Next base: position 372,094,302 of record CM022299.1, on the reverse strand, counting down.
ATGACCCAAACGGCAGTGCCACAAATAAGTTGCACTATCATTATCAACTCTGCATCTTTTGGCTTTAACATTATGAATATGTGTATCACTACTATCGAGATTCAACAAAAATAGACCACTCTTCAAGGGTGCATGACCATAAAAGATATTACTCATATAAATAGAACAACCATTATTCTCTGATTTAAATGAATAACCGTCTCGCATCAAACAAGATCCAGATATAATGTTCATGCTTAACGCTGGCACCAAATAACAATTATTCAGGTCTAAAACTAATCCCGAAGGTAGATGTAGAGGCAGCATGCCGACGGCGATCACATCAACTTTGGAACCATTTCCCACACGCATCGTCACCTCGTCCTTAGCCAATCTTCGCTTAATCCGTAGTCCCTGTTTCGAGTTGCAAATATTAGCAACAGAACCAATATCAAATACCCAGGCACTACTGCGAGCATTAGTAAGGTACACATCAATAACATGTATATCACATATACCTTTGTTCACCTTGCCATCCTTTTTATCCGCCAAATACTTGGGGCAGTTCCGCTTCCAGTGACCAGTCCCTTTGCAGTAGAAGCACTCAGTATCAGGCTTAGGTCCAGACTTGGGCTTCTTCACTTGAGTAGCAACTTGTTTGCCATTCTTCTTGAAGTTCCCCTTCTTCCCTTTGCCCTTTTTCTTGAAACTGGTGGTCTTGTTGACCATCAACACTTGATGCTCCTTTTTGATTTCTACCTCCGCAGCCTTTAGCATTGCGAAGAGCTCGGGAATTGTCTTATCCATCCCTTGCATATTATAGTTCATCATGAAGCTTTTGTAGCTTGGTGGCAGTGATTGAAGAACTCTGTCAATGACACTATCAACCGGAAGATTAACTCCCAGCTGAGTCAAGTGATTATGATACCCAGACATTTTGAGTATATGCTCACTGACAGAACTATTCTCCTCCATCTTGCAGCTATAGAACTTATTGGAGACTTCATATCTCTCAATCCGGGCATTTGCTTGAAATATTAACTTCAACTCCTGGAACATCTCATATGCTCCATGACGTTCAAAACGTCGTTGAAGTCCCGGTTCTAAGCCGTAAAGCATGGCACACTGAACTATCGAGTAGTCATCAGCTTTGCTCTGCCAGGCGTTCACAACGTCCGGCGTTGCTCCTGCAGCGGGTCTTGCACCTAGCGGTGCTTCCAGGACGTAATTCTTCTGTGCAGCAATGAGGATAATCCTCAAATTATGGACCCAGTCCGTGTAGTTGCTACCATCATCTTTCAACTTGGCTTTCTCTAGGAACGCATTAAAATTCAAAGGAACAGTAGCACGGGCCATTGATCTACAATAACATAGACATGCAAAATACTATCAGGTACTAAGTTCATGATAAATTAAAGTTCAATTAATCATATTACTTAAGAACTCCCACTTAGATAGACATCCCTCTAATCATCTAAGTGATCACGTGATCCAAATCAACTAAACCATGTCCGATCATCACGTGAGATGGAGTAGTTTTCAATGGTGAACATCACTATGTTGATCATATCTACTGTATGATTCACGCTCGACCTTTCGGTCTCAGTGTTCCGAGGCCATATCTGCATATGCTAGGCTCGTCAAGTTTAACCCGAGTATTCTGCATGTGCAAAACTGGCTTGCACCCGTTGTATGTGAACGTAGAGCTTATCACACCCGATCATCACGTGGTGTCTCGGCACGACGAACTGTAGCAATGGTGCATACTCAGGGAGAACACTTGTACCTTGAAATTTAGTGAGAGATCATCTTATAATGCTACTGCCGTACTAAGCAAAATAAGATGCATAAAAGGATTAACATCACATGCAATTCAATATGTGACATGATATGGCCATCATCATCTTGTGCTCTTGATCTCCATCATCGAAGCACCGTCATGATCTCCATCGTCACCGGCGCCCCAGCATGATCTCCATCGTCACCGGCGCTCCAGCATGATCTCCATCGTAGCATCGTTGTCGTCTCGCCAACTTATTGCTTTTACGACTATCGCTACTGCTTAGTGATAAAGTAAAACAATTACATGGCGATTGCATTGCATACAATAAAGCGACAACCATATGGTCCTGCCGGTTGCCGATAACTCTGTTACAAAACATGATCGTCTCATACAACAAATTATATCACATCATGTCTTGACCATATCACATCACAGCAAGCCCTGCAAAAACAAGTTAGACGTTCTCTACTTTGTTGTTGCAAGTTTTACGTGGCTGCTACGGGCTGAGCAAGAACCGTTCTTACCTACGCATCAAAACCACAACGATTTTTTGTCAAGTGTGCTGTTTTAACCTTCAACAAGGACCGGGCGTAGTCACACTTGATTCAACTAAAGTTGGAGAAACTGACACCCACTAGCCACCTGTGTGCGAAGCACGTCGGTAGAACCAGTCTCGCGTAAGCGTACGCGTAATGTCGGTCTGGGCCGCTTCATCCAACAATACCGCCGAATCAAAGTATGACATGCTGGTAAGCAGTATGACTATTATCGCCCACAACTCTTTGTGTTCTACTTGTGCATATAACATCTACGCATAGACATGGCTCGGATGCCACTGTTGGGGAACGTAGTAATTCAAAAAAATTCCTACGATCACGCAAGATCTATCTAGGAGAAGCATAGCAACGAGCGGGAGAGTGTGTCCACGTACCCTCGTAGACCGAAAGCGGATGCGTTTAGTAACGCGGTTGATGTAGTTGAACGTCTTCGCGATCCAACCGATCCAAGTACCGAACGTACGGCACCTCCGCGATCTGCACACATTCAGCTCGGTGACGTCCATCGTACTCTTGATCCAGCTGAGGCCGAGGGAGAGTTTCGTCAGCACGACGGCGTGGTGACGGTGATGATGAAGTGATTCCGGCAGGGCTTCGCCTAAGCTCTCCGAAAATATGACCGAGGTGGAAATCTGTGGAGGGGGGCACCGCACACGGCTAAAAACAATTAACTTGTGTGTCCTAGGGTGCCCCCCTCCCCATGTATATAAAGGAGGGAGGGGGAGGCCGGCCGGCCCTCATAGGCGCGCCAAGGGGGGAGGAATCCTCCTCCTAGTAGGAGTAGGACTCCCCCCTTTCCTAGTCCTACTAGGAGAAGAAGGAAGGAGGGGCGCCGCCCCTCCCCCTAGTCCAATTAGGACTAGGCCCATGGGGGGGCGCGCGGCCAGCCCTTGGCTGCCCCTCTCTCTTTCCCCTAGGCCCAATATGGCCCATTACTTCTCCGGTGGTTCCGATAACCCTTCCGGCACTCCGATAAATATCCGGAACCTTCCGGAACCTTTCCGGAGGCCAAATACTATCTTCCAATATATCAATCTTTACCTCTCAGACATTCCGAGACTCCTCGTCATGTCCGTGATCACATCCGGGACTCTGAACTACCTTCGGTACATCAAAACACATAAACTCATAATACCGATCGTCATCGAACGTTAAGCGTGCGGACCCTACGGGTTCGAGAACTATGTAGACATGACCGAGACTCATCTCTGGTCAATAACCAATAGCGGAACCTGGATGCTCATATTGGCTCCCACATATTCTACGAAGATCTTTATCGGTCAAACCGCATAACAACATACGTTGTTCCCTTTGTCATCGGTATGTTACTTGCCCGAGATTCGATCATCGGTATCTCAATACCTAGTTCAATCTCGTTACCGGCAAGTCTCTTTACTCATTCCGTAATGTATCATCCCGTAACTAACTCATTAGTCACATTGCTTGCAAGGCTTCATATGATGTGCATTACCGAGAGGGCCCAGAGATACCTCTCCGACAATCGAAGTGACAAATCCTAATCTTGATCTATGCCAACTCAACAAACACTATCGGAGACACCTGTAGAGCATCTTTATAATCACCCAGTTACGCTGTGACGTTTGATAGCACACAAGGTGTTCCTTTGGTATTCGGGAGTTGCATAATCTCATAGTCAGAGGAACATGTATAAGTCATGAAGAAAGCAATAGCAACAAACTAAACGATCATCGTGCTAAGCTAACGGATGGGTCTTGTCAATCACATCATTCTCTAATGATGTGATCCCGTTCATCAAATGACAACTCATGTCTATGGCTAGGAAACTTAACCATCTTTGATTAACGAGCTAGTCAAGTAGAGGCATACTAGTGACACTATGTTTGTCTATGTATTCACACATGTATTAAGTTTCCGGTTAATACAATTCTAGCATGAATAATAAACATTTATCATGATATAAGGAAATATAAATAACAACTTTATTATTGCCTCTAGGGCATATTTCCTTCAGTGCACCTGTTCGAATGCCGCAGAAATCACGCAAAACGCCCTACCGTGGCATAGATCCGAGCCCCTCCGGCGAGTTCGCTGCCGCGGGAGGCTCGCCGGAGCATTTCCGGCGCCGACGTCCGACGTGGCCAAACATGGGGCCTACCCTGAGACACTGCCTATGGGCCCTGTTGTCTGTTTGACCATGTTGACGACACTGTTCCCTGCTGACACTGACATGTGGGCCCCTCCTGTTAATTAGTCTAATAAACATTTTATTAATTAAAAGAAATTACTTAGTCTAATATCTCACTGACACCCGGGGCCCACACCCCTAATTAGCTTAGTTAGTTTAGTTTAACTCTCTGTTAAACTAACAGAGACTGACATGTGCGACCCACTGGACCCACATGTCAGGTTTGACCTGGTCGGCTGACCAGCTGACTGCTGATGTCAGCATTGCGTCATGCTGACGTCATTTCTCTTTTCTGAATATTCCTGTTAAATAAATAATTCCAGAAAATGATTTAAACCTTCAAAAATTCGTAACTTTTAAACCGTAGCTCGGATCGAAAAACTTAAAACATGAAAGTTGATCAGAACGACGAGACGAATCTGATCGTGTCGTCTGTTTTGATGCCGGAACCCCCTACGTAGGTGAACCCGCAACTTCGAGGCCGTATCCGGTAGATGAATAGTGATTATACACCGGTTAATAAATCCAACTCTAATCCTAAAATAACTAAAATGACTTAGGTGCATCTTTAGGCAACCCTGCACTGCATCTTAGCATAGCATGCCCTATATTGCATCGTTTGCTATGCATTTATATGTTTCTTCCCCCTCTTCTCTCTCGATAGACCCCGATGTTGACGTAGCTCCCGAGACTGACGTAGCTCCGGAGGTCGACTACGCTCCTGACGATCAGACCCTTGCCGCCGAGCTTCCAGGCAAGCACCCCCATTTTGAGCATTCCGATATCACCTACTCTTCTCTCTCTTATGCTTGCATTAGAAGTTGCTCCTGCTACTGTTGTCCTATATTTGCTGCATAGCCTGTTTAATTGTAACCTGCTGTTGATACCTACCTGTTATCCTAAACTGTTTAGTATAGTTTGGGTAGAGACCCAGCAGAGACCACATTATATCCCGACTGCCCCGCTGGATCATCAGAAGACCCGATCAACGGGATCGAAGACCAGGCCCCGACACCGCACATCACTTCCCCCTTAGTTGCTCGACACTACTGGGTTACTATCTAGTGCCGAGGGTGATACCTCGTCAGCACTTCTGATGATAACCTTGTAGGTTAGTTAATCGGTCGTGGTCAGCGAGGGTGATTCCTCCTACACCACCCCCGATAACGACGTCGTCGTGCAACTTCTCAAGTGTGGACCTCGAGGGTGATTCCTCCTTCGTTCACATTGACGGTAACATCAGAGGGAATTCCATCGAGGGTGATTCCTCAGGGTTCCCCTTGGTGTTAGACACACGGTTACCATTATTACTATGACTTACACTGAACCATGTTACTAAAGACGGGTCGGCCCTGAGGGGTACCCGCGCGAGCTTAATTGCGAGTGATGTGAAATCGGGTGGACCTGGAGGGTGCCCGAGAGTTGAACACGAGGCATGGCCGAGCATTCCTAGCCCTTGCCGCAAGTCCTCGAGATGGGGCGACGGGGTCACATCTTTCGTGAGTCTCTGCTCGTTACCGCACTACCAACAGACTAACGGTTTGGATATTTGATCCGAGGGGCCTCTGGCCTGATAGCACTAACCATCACGTGGGCATAGTATGGGCGTTCTGCGTCGTATACATCAGCCGAAGCTTATTTGACGTCAGTAAGGAGCGGCGCACGCCGAGTTGGACTGGGAACGCAACCGCGCTTGTATAAGGGGTTGCTAGGTCTGCTCTTGGTGGCCCCGTAACGTGCAGGAGTTCCCGGGGCGGTGGCCCAAGACCCCTGGGGGCATTGGTTAGTCCGGCGTGCTGACCTGTCTTTTAAGCCTAGGTCGGGTTGCGGCGTGTTGCTTAACCGAGGCCGGGCATGACCCAGTAAAGTGTGTCCGGCCGGAGTTAAGCGAGTGTGGTGGGTAAGTTGGTGCACCCCTGCATGGAAGAATTAATCTATCGATAGCCTGTCCTACGGTAACGGACACTCGGAGTTGTATCCCGATCGGTACAACTAGAACTGGTGACTTGAGATGTAATGGATAGTATGGCTCTGGGATTGCTTTCTCGCAGGGAGTCGAGGAAGGATCTCTGGGCGAGGTTGATGATACTACTACTACTTTACATTATGTTAATCTGTACTCTTCTAATGCTGCAAGACCGATGAAGATGATTGAAGAAGCTAGTCTTTGATAGGACTAGGCCTTCCTCTCTATTCTGGCATTTCTGCAGCCCAGTCCACATATACAGCCTTCCTTTGAAAATGTTGCATATGTAGTGTAGATCCTTGCTTGCTGAGTACTTCGGATGAGTACTCACATTTGCTTTACTTTCTTTTTCTCCCCACATCCAATTGTCGCCGCCAGATGACGGAGCCCCTGAGATAGCTGCCCCTGTCGACGACTACGGCTACTACTACTACCCTCCCGACGAGTACTACTACGAGGAACCGACCGACGACCAGGAGTAGGTTCGGAGGGTCCTAGGCAGGAGGCCTACGCCTTTCGATCGTAGTATTTTATTTTGCCCCGCCTTCTTAAAGGCCTATCTGTAACTCTGTAATATCTGTACCCAGATATCTGATGCTTCCGCTGACACTTGTATGCCATCGAGCTATGTATTCGAGCCCTCGAGGCCCTGGCTTGTAATATAAAGCTTGTATGACTTTATTTATGTTTTAGAGTTGTGTTGTGATATCTTCAAGTGAGTCCTTAGGCTTGATCATGTGCATTTGCATGTATGGTTAGTGCACGATTAAGCCGCGGTCGTCATAGCTTATGGGAAATTTTGTATGATAAAGCCATGGTCTACTGTTTTGTTTTTTTTGCCATCATGCATGTGTGTCAGCTGCCTGCTCACTTTTTCATTTGTTGTAGAGCAGTAACTTTTTTTCAAACTTACCATGTGAACATCGCGGTTATTTCTGATTCTTCCATCGATGATTCATAGCATTTGGAAAGTCTCCAATTTTTGCCATGGCAAATTTAGCTTTTCATTATATCTGATGTTCAAATCCATGTATGCCATGACATCATATATTGTGTAACATACCATGGTAAATTCTTTTCTTCAAAATGGCACGACAAACTCTTTTATTGTAGATCATGGAAAAAAATCTTATCTCTTGCAACATGGCAAAAAAATATTTTTATGGGACCATGGAAATTTGAGTTCACGGAGCATGGCAATTGTAGTTTATGGATCATTGTAATTATTTTTTATGGAAATACCTCCATTGTTGATATCATGATGCTAAGTTTGTTCTAAGATCTATACGTACTGCCACACATAAGTGAAGAAGATGATTCGATTTTTTACTTCAAAAAGTCGCCGTCAGGTTTGGTTCTTTTACCATGATACCCTCAAATATCACAAGCAAATGATTACCGCAGTAGCTAAGGCCTCACTCTTCCACGCCCAAGATCCGAGTTTGATACTAGGGTTTACCCTTTTTCTCTCCCTTTCATCTCTGATTTGCAAGCGTGCACCTCCTCCCGCACGTTGAAAGAACATGCGGTGCCCCCATGTGAGGTTTTGGTAATTGATGACAATCTCTATGGACTAATGGTTGCATTGAGTTATATTTGAAGGATTTGTCCATAGGCATTTCTTGAAGTCCATGTGTTGATTTCAAGGAGTTTATGAGTTGACCAAGGTGCTATTAAGGAATTATCCAAAGATTGGTCATATGAGTTGACCAAGGTGCTATTAAGGAATTATCCAAAGATTGGTCATGTGAGTATTGAGCTTATTGCAAGCATGTCTTGAAGAAGAAGATTATGTGATCATTCATGTGTACCTTCAAGACATCATCCAAATGAAGAGAGTCAGAAAGATTCAAGGTTGATCAAGACTAAGTACAGAGAGTGATTCAAGTTGATCAACACACAAAGCGTAGAAAATGTACCGAGAGGGATCAAGTGATCCCATGGTATGGTAAGCATTATCCATTACGCTTTGTGTACTAACCCATGGTCTACGTGAGAGTTCTATGTGGGGTTAGGTATGTTTCCATGGGCTTGCGTCAAGAGGAAGATATTATACAACCCATGGAGAGGATGACATCAAGTGGTGATCGTCATCAAGATTGCGGTGTGCAAGTTCAAGTGGAGCATCATGAAGAGATCAAGTGCTTGAAGCTTGCCGTCCATTGTGGTGACAATGGAGTTGTGAAGATGTGCCGAAGAGTGGCTCACCCATAGTGGAGTATGGGGGAGCAATCAACTAGTCTTCATCGACCGAACGCAATCAAGTAAGGTTGTCCATCTTGAGGAGGACAAGATCGTCACCATTTAGCTCAAGTGGATCATGCGCAAGGCAAAGGTTTTGCCCTTGTTAGGTTTTCTATTTTACCAGTCTCATGGTGGTAGTTGGGAGACCGGGTTATAGGATCGTTTGCCGTACTATCAAGGGGGGCTCTCGATGAGTAGCTTGATCGTATCGTTCGTAGAGAGCTCAAACCATTGCATCCTTGCATCATATTTCTTGGTTCTTGTTTGGTGTTTCTCTTTGTGAGTTTTAGAGCTTTTGGTCATCTTAATGACAAGCTCGAGTTCATCGAAAACGGAGTTCACATGCATCTTCTATGATGTTTTCGATGTTGGAGGTTATGCCGGTTCTTCTCTGTTGGAGGTTTCACTCATCTATATGTTTGGCATACCTCCCCTTCCTCTTCTTACTGTAACCAGTCGATGTTGGATAGTATTTATCGTCTTCTATCCAACAAGCTTGAGTTCGCTTAATTCAGAGCTCATTTGCAGAAGTTGTGGCAGTTCTGGTTTTCCTGGAGCATCTGTTTATCGTGGAAGTGGCATAGGAGATGTGCCGGCGGTAGTACCGCGGCCTGGGGCGGTAGTACCGCCGAGAGCAACAGGCGGTAGTACCGCTGTATCAGTGGTAGTACTGCCCAGAGCATCTGGCGGGAGTACCGCTCCAGTTCCGCGCTAGTACCGTCTCGACTCGAGACCGGCGTTTCTCGTATTGAGTTCAGCGGCAGTAGGAGCGGTAGTACCGCTCATAAGTGGTAGTACCGCACCTACTGTAACATCCCCAGTGTCATGCTACAGTAATCCCCTGTTAATGGTGCCATGTCATCACATTACTGTTGCTAATCTTCACTTGATCCAAATCACAATTCAAATTCAAATCCAATCTAAAGTCAAAAATTCATATTTGTCAGACATGAAATCTAAAATGTTCATCTTGTGGCAAATAATCCATAACTAATTATGGTGGTGAACCAACTTTTTATGAAGTGGTTTAATGCCCAAAAACAATTAAAGTAGTAGTTAAAGCAATTATTTGAATGTTTTTAAATTATAAAAAGTTGCAAACTATTTCAAAGGCCTCCCAATCTTTTGTGGCAGTGACAACTATTGCAATGTAATTATGTGGCCAAGTCCCACATTTTACAGAATCCTTTTGGCAGCTCAAAAATTTGCAAAGCATTTTCTGTAAAAAGAGAAAAAGAAATAGAAATGCAAAAAAAGGAAAAGGGAACCCCCCTGCCCCTGGGCCTAAGGCCACAGAGACAGGCCCAGCTGGCCGGCCCACTCCCCCATCCCCTTGTCGTCTACCCCCCTCCACTGTTCGTCCGACCTCGACCTCGGTCGCCGCCGAACCCGTTCGTTCCCCCATGCCCCCACGTCCCCGGCGAGAGGATAAGGCCCCGACGCCTCGGGCTCCTCCCCTCCACCTCGCCCACTCGCCGTACTCACTCCCCCCCTCACCACTCGCTCGCGCCCACTCTCCCCTTGCTCTCTCCGCCTCTATCTGACGCGCTCGTTGCCGTCGCCGCACCACCATCGCGGCCACCGGCCTCCCTACGCTGCGCGGTCTGCGCGGTCGTGCCCCCGTGGGACGTCGTGCTCCTCTACGTCGGATACGCCACCGGACCGGACGAGAACGCCACTGCAATCGACAGCCGCCGTCGCCATTGCCACTCGATCCGCCACCCCCGGTTCTTCCCCGACGTCCTCGAGCTCGCCATCTAACCCGCTGTGAGCGCCGCCATGAAACCCCTCTTTCTCTGCTGCGTTTTGTCGTCCTAGATGCCGCGGCCGAGCTCGCGTGTTCTGGCCGGAGCTCTAGTCGCGCCGCTCGTGCCCGCTGCTCCCTGGCCGCATTCACCGCGCGCGCGCCCGCGTCCCCCCGCTGTCTCCTGTCCTGCAGCAGCCCGCGCGCCACGCCTCGCTGGCCCGCGCCCGGAGCGCCTCCTTCCCGAGCGCCTGCAGCTCGCTGCGTGGACGTGCTCACCGCGCCGGCCGCCCCCTGCACCGTGCCCACCCGCGCTAGCTCCCGCTCGCTGGGCTGCCTGGCCTCACCCCGGCCAGCGCCCGCTCTCCCCGCCTGCTGCCGCCCACGCCCAGCTGCTGCTGCTTCTGCCTCTGCTACGCTCGTCGTCGCCCGCTGCTGCTCTGCTGCTACTTACTACTATTGCCGCCGCTTGTTGCTACTCTGCTGCTGCTCTGCTACAGTAACATTCAGTTACTGTAGCAGTAGCTAGCTTTTGCGCTGCTACGCCGTTTAGCTTTCTGGACAACCCCTAAACAACAGCTAATCAAGTGCTAACATGAGTAAAAATAATATGTGAAGGAAGTACACTTGACAAACTTCATTTTACCCCACTGGACCAAATCCATTTGATGCGCGGATTAAATCCTATGAAATTCACAAAATGCTAAGTTCTGTTAGCTGAAAAACTGAAAAACAGCTTTATTTTCATAGCTACTTTAGAGCTGTTGATGATCAAGCAAATGAACTCTAATATGGATGGAAGTGTTACTAACATGTAGATCGCAGAAAAATGCTCACAATTGATATAAGGCACAAAATCATAGGATGTATAGAACAATAGCTTTAGCCTCCGGAAAACAGCTAAGTGATGTTTAAAAATAAGCAATTCTCAGACTTAACAGAATTTCAGAGAGTTACCGGATATTGCTTAAACTTCGAAAATTCATAGTAACTCATCCGTAGCTCGGATGGAAAAACTTTATACACGAAAGTTGATCAGAAAAACGAGACGAATCCGGATACGCTATCCACCTGCCTGTCAGGTGCCCCTAACTACCTGAACATGGAACCGTCCCCTCCGGTTCATCTGTCTGACAGATGTCTAACCAGATATTTTCCCGCTCCGTCTGTAGCACTTAACTTTGCGATAGATCACTCCGACTTAGCTCGTAGTCATGTATTGTTTTGTGATTGCTTTTGTCTGCCTTAATTTATTGTTTCTTCCCCCTCTTCTCTCTCTGTAGACCCCGGTATCGACGCAGTTCCCGAGACCGACGCAGCTCCGGAGACCGACGACACCACTGACGACCCTGCCTTTGCCGCAGAGCAACCAGGCAAGCATCCCCCTTTTGAACATGCCGATATCGCCTATTCTTTCTCTCTTATGCTTGCATTAGAAATTGCTGTTGTTACTGCTTTCCTATATCTGATGCATAGCCTGTTTTTGTAACCTGCTTTTGATAACTACCTGCTTATCCTAAACTGATTAGAATAGGCTGGTTATTGTACCCCAGTGACCCCACTTGTCCCAGTTGCCCCGCTGGATTATCGGAAGACTCGACAACCAGGCCCCAGCACCGCACATCACACCCCCTTTATCTGTACGACACTGCAGCGTTACTATCGAGTGCCGAGGGTGATACCTCGTAAGCACTTCCGATGTTAACTCTGCGGAGTAGTTACTCGGTCATGGTCATCGAGGGTGATTCCTCCTTCACCACTTCCGGTAACGACGCTGTCGTGCAACACCTCAAGTGTGAACCCATCGAGGGTGAATCCTCCGAGTTCACCTTGACGGTTACATCGAGTAGGAATCCAACGAGGGTGATACCTCGGATTCCCCTGATGTTATGGACACACGGATACTTGGACTTTACAACTGTTACTTGGAAAGGTGGGTCGACCCTGAGGGGTACCCGCAAGTGTTGTGAAGACGGGTTGACCTGGACGGTACCCGAGAGATAGTTACGAGGCATGGCCGGGCATTCTTAGCCCTTGCCGCAAGTCCTCGAGACGGGGCAACGGGGTCACATCGATCGTGAGTCTCTGCTCGTTACCGCACACCCCCAATACACTAACGGTTTGGATATTTGATCCGAGTGGGCCTCTGGCCCGATAGCACTAACCATCACGTGGGAACAGTTATGGGCACTCTGCGTCGTATGCATCAGCCGAAGCTTAATGGACGTCAGCGACTGAGCGGCGCGCGTCGGGTTGGACCGCGTAATGCAACCGCCTTGATAGTGTGGGTTGCTAGGTCTGCTCACCGGCCGCGTTCACAACATGCAGGAGTTCCCGGGGCGATGGCCCAATACCCCCGGGCGCATAGATTTAGTCCGGCATGCTGACCTCTCTGTTAAGCCTAGGTCGGGTTGCGGCGTATCGTTTGGCCGAGGCCGGGCATGACCCAGAAAAGTGTGTCCGGCCGGAGTTAATCGAGCGTGGTGGGTAAGTTGGTGCACCCCTGCAGGGAAGAACTAATCTATGCATAGCCGGATCCTCGGTAACGGACGCTCGGAGTTGTATCCCGATCGATACAACTAGAACATAATGATGAGAAATGGATAGTAGGGCTCTGGGATTGCTTTCTCGCAGGGAGTCGAGAAAGGATCTCTGGCCGAGGTTGATACTTAATACTGCTACTACTTTATACTGTGCTATTCTACACTCTTCTAATGCTGCAAGACCGTTGAAGATGCTAGTCTTCGATAGGACTAGGCCTTCTCTCTATTCTGGCATTTCTGCAGCCCAGTCCACATATACAACCTTTCTTTGATAATGTTGCATATGTAGTGTAGATCCTTGCTTGCTGAGTACTTCGGATGAGTACTCACGGTTGCTTTGCTTCCTCTTTTTCCCCATATCCGCTTGATGCAACCAGATGACGGAGCCCCGGAGCCAGCTGCCCCCGCCGACGATTACTACTACCACCCCGAGGGTGGTTACTACTTCGAGTTGGCCGACGACTAGGAGTAGGTTCGGAGGATCCCAGGCAGGAGGCCTGCGCCTTTTCGATCGTAGTGTTTTATTTTGCTCCGCCTTCTTAAAGGCCTATCTGTTTTATCTTTTATATATGTACTCAGATATTTGATGCTTCCGCTGACGCTTGTATGCGAGCTTATGTATTCGAGCCCTCGAGGCCCATGGCTTGTAATATAAAGCTTGTATGACTTTTTTTTATGTTTTAGAGTTGTGTTGTGATTCCTTCAAGTGAGTCCTTAGGCTTTATCGTGTGCATTTGCATGTATGATTAGTGCACGATTAAGCCGGGGGCGTCACACCTACCACCGCTACTAGTGCCGCTCAAAGGCCCTCTCCTATGTCCCTTCTTCCGTCTCCTTCGTAGGTGCGGTGCGCGGTCCCAGCGGTAGTACCGCTCCCTTGAGCGGTAGTACCGCTCGCTGCGGCCAGCGGTATTACCGCTCCCTTGAGCGGTAGTACCGCTCGCTGTGGGCTGAATGAGGGGATACCGGTTGGATTTTTTCCCCACCTATAAAAGGGGGTCTTCTTCCCCATTGAGCTTCATCCTTTTTGAGATCGTGTTCTTCCCCCATTGTTGACCTTCTTCGAGCTTGCTATCTCTCAATCCCTCCATGGATTCTTGCTAGTTTTGGGGGGAAAAGAGAGAGGAGATCTAGATCCACATTTCCACCAATCACTTTCTCCTCTATGTGAGGGGAACCCCTTGGATCTAGATCTTGGAGTTCTTGGTGTTCTCCTTCTTGTTCTTTCTCTCATTTTCCTCCCTAGCATTAGTTGCTTTGGTGGGATTTGGGAGAGAAGGACTTGGGCACTCCGTGTGCCCTTGCCATTGCATTTGGTGCATAGGTTTGAGTTCTCCACGGTGATACGTGGAAGTTACAAGTTGAGAAGCTTATTACTCTTGGGTGCTTGGTACCCTTGGGCTTGTTCCTCTTGGGTGCTTGGGCGCCCTAGACGGTTGGTGGTGTTCGGAGCTTAATCATTGTGGTGTAAAGCTCCGGGCAAGCGTCGGGGTCTCCAATTAGGTTGTGGAGATCGCCCCGAACAATTTGACAGGTACCGGTGATCGCCCCCAAGGGTTGCCAAAGTGTACGGGTTCGGTGAACGCCCCCAAGGGTTGCCATTTGTACGGGTTCGGTGACCGCCCTCAAGGGTCCCTTAGTGGAATCACGACATCTTGCATTGTGCGAGGGCGTGAGGAGATTACGGTGGACCTAGTGGCTTCTTGGGGAGCATTGTGCCTCCACACCGCTCCAAACGGAGATTAGCATCCGCAAGGGTGTGAACTTCGGGATACATCGTCGTCTCCGCGTGCCTCGGTTATCTCTTACCCGAGCCCTTTACTTATGCACTTTACTTTGTGATAGCCATAGTGTTTCATGTTATATATCTTGCTATCACATAGTTGTTTATCTTGCTTAGCATAAGTTGTTGGTGCACATAGGTGAGCCTAGTTGTTGTAGGTTTTGTGCTTGACAAATTAACCGCTAGGTTTATTTCGCATTTGTTCAAGCCTAAACCGTAATTATTTTAAAGCGCCTATTCACACCCCCCCCCCCCCCTCTAGGCGACATCTTCGATCTTTCACACATGTTCATGGCTCGGCCCATGTGCAGGGCGTGACGCCCCCTATTTTCATCATTTCGTTTTTTCACATTTCTGTTTTTGTTTTTCCTTCTTTAAATGAATTTGGGATTTCCAAAAATTCCAAATTTTAAAAGTTGCAAGTTTTGAAAAAAATTGTTTGAGAAACATAAAATGTTCATAAATTCAAAAAAAGTTCGGGAAATCCTAAAATGTTCACAGATTCAAAATTGCTGCTGATTTTTAAAAATTGTTCGCATATTATAACTTATAAGAAAATTAATGATTTTGAAAAAAATTTACTAGGAAATAAGAAAATGTTGATTCAAAAAAACTATCATGTATACAAAACATATTGGTGAATTTAAGAAAACATCCAAGAAATTATAGAAAATGTGCACAAAAATTCAAAAAAGTGCGAGTTTCAAAATTTGTTCCCCAATTTTTTTAAAAAGTTCATCAATTCAAAAAATGTTTGCTGAGTCAAAAACTGTTCATGATTTCGAAAACTATTCATGCATTTCAAAAAAAAATGTCCATCCAAACAAAACAAATGTTTGTGAATTCAAAAGGCAAGTTCATAGCCTTGGGATTTACCACGTCGAATGCATTCTGATCACGTGGACACCGCGGCCATCATCAGCGAGAGTGAGAAGAAAGATAAATGGCAGCATGGTGTGTCCCTGTGTTAAAATAGAAGACACTCATGTGTCGGGGTATTGAGCCATAATTATTTGGCTATGGCGCAATATTATTAAACTACCTAGTAATTTATCACGTGAACTATGAGGTGGAACACAGGACAGAGTGGTTGGAGGATGGTGCTTTTGTTCTGCTAAAATCTGCTCAACTGCTGGTTAACTTTCAACAAATTCTTTTGTATACGTACGAGCGATCATTTTCTGTGTGGGTGGATCAGTTCATAGACAGGTCCAGCTTCGTTGGTTGTAGTAGCATTTGTAGCTGAAGCTTACTCAGAGTTTACTGCTAGGATTTAGATTGTGTATAGATCATCGGAGCAGTTTTACGGTAGGGTGCAATCTCCGACTGACAGACTGAGACTGGGATCGGGTGTCAACGGCTCCGTCCGTGACAAACAATGAAGCATACATACAAATAGAAAGGAGAATCTGTAAAAATGGTTTACTCTACTACCAGAGTTGGAAAGGTGCAACGGTAGCTTTGTGTAAATGATCTCATGCATACAAAAAATAAAAGAACAACCTGCTAAAAAGATATAGAAGAACAAAACAGAAAGGAAGTAATTTTCTTATATTTTATTCTTTTAATGGAAATGCTTTGTTGTTAGGGACAAGCTCCCAGTCCCAGCCATATTGTTCGCGAATACTGACTATTCAATATGATCAGTCATACTGCTTATTCATAAGTATTCATCTTGCATGCGCCGACACGAAACAACTCATTCCACCCAACAATCTCTTTGTACGCAAGAACATTCCTACTTCATCCTTCTGTAGATTTTATGCAAAAACGATTTCAACACTGCCTGCACAGCTTCATTCGGCTGCGCTTCGATGTCTGAGATCAGCTTTTCGTAAATCTCCCTTTCGTACTCAGAGAACACCGTCTGGAAGCAACGAAAAAAGGCATGTCACACTCACGCATGCTTGCATTGTAAATGAATTTATTAATCTTTAGAAAATTATGCAATGAACTAGACATGTCACACTCATGTTGAGCAAAGAAGGAAACCTCCAGATTGAGCTCTTTATACAACGCCTTCACTTTTGCAACACAAGCAGGATCTGATTTCCCGTAATTTTCCTGTGCATGACACAGGCATTAAGATAGTGTTCCTGGAAAAAAAAATTGCGCTTCACAATATTATAGAATGACCCAATTCATGTGCCTTACAAATAAGATGTCTTTTTGCCTCTCATCGACACGCACTAGTGCTTGAACAAACAGCCAAGAGCACTTGAAGTCTTCGATATCGGTTCCAATCTGAAACAGGATGATTTCAGAAATCAAATGCAATTTATTTTCTTTTGACAGTAATAGAGGAAGTGAATCAACTTACCTTGCCCATAACTTCTGGATCACCAAAACAGTCGAGATAATCGTCCTGAAAGGAGAATCTGGCGATTATACCACTTTCGAGAACATAAATACCGAATAGATAGTATGTCTTAAAGTGACAAGATAAATGTACTATGAAAAGTATCACCTGAATTTGGAAGTAAACACCCATTTCAACCAGGATATGCTTCACTTGAACATAATCATCCAAACTCCCACCAGACAACAGCAGTGCACAACCGACCTTTGCAATAGGTTAAAGGAATTTTACTGCAGGTGAATCGTAACTAGTGTTGCCAGAAGATGTAAAATGAGCATTTCTCTTTTACCGGCAAATAGAATGAATAGTAAGCTGTTTTGTATTCTACAATGCGCCTGTAACTGCATAGAAATTAAAACACGCCCCATTAGCACGAAAAAGAATGAACTACATCATGAAAAATCATTGTTCTCAAGGTACTAAGCATGGACAATATAACATTGTCGAAGTTCATAATCAGGTGGCAATGGCATACGCATCTATAGTGTATTTGCTCAGATCTTTCTGCCCTTCACTTGTTGTAATTTGGTCTAACAACTCGCCAGAAGTCGTCTTGAAGTCGACCTAGATGAGCAGTAACAGAATTAAGCTCCTGCAACAGAAGAGGACATAGAATGGGACTTTTTGGATATAATTACCTCATTGAATAAGTCTAGGAGATCAACATAGTAAGGTTTCCCGTGAAAATAACGCTTGAAGATCCGTGATATTTGGCTGCGCAGGACAAGTCCATCATTTATAGCAATGAGGCCAACCTGCTCAAGGGGAAAAAGCCACTAGCAGACTGTAATAAATCATGAAAGTCAACTAAAGAACTAAACCCAAATAATTATGTACAGTAATAGTTTCTTCTGCTAAACAAATACTAATATTAATCTGTCTATTTACATAAGGAAGTCAATACCATGATGGTATCTGCTATCTAGCTAGTGACCTACTTCCTCCTGTGATATTGGAGTTGAGTCATGACTATTTATATTTACTCAAGTCTCGAATTAGTTAAAGTATTCCCTCTGTAAACTAATATAAGATCTTTTAGATCACTACTTTAGTGATCTAAAAGATATTTTTTTTTGAACTTCGGCGACCTTTATTAAACAATAACCATGTCTGTTAAGAGAGAGGATATTAAGAAATCAAGGGGGGGGGGGGGGGGGGGGGTGCTCCCGCCACTCTCCAGTACGTTTGCCCCTGTAACTCGCTCGAGCAAGACAATGCGCAGCGGCATTGCTTTCCCGAGCACAGTGCTCTATCGTCGCCCTGCCAAAAGAAATCATCAACTTTCGACAGTCATCTGTAACCACCGCTGCGGATGCACGGTACTCTGGCGGGTCCAGTATAGCTCGAACAATCTCCAAAGAATCACATTCGATGGCAACAGAGAAAATCCCCATATCATCGGCTAGACACAAGCATTCCAATAATGCTTGCGCTTCCATCGTGGCGGCATCCATGGCGTGTATCTTGTACGAGCAGGAAGCAGCAATAAACGCCCCTGTACAGTCTCGTATCAATGCACCAGTAGCACCTGAACCAGCGTCAGGGTGATAGCTAGCATCCACGTTTAGTTTAATTACTCCGGCAGCCGGTCTGACCCATCTCATAGATCGCGTTGGTACCTCTAATGCTCATGGCTGATCGAGCTGCTGAACCGGAGGTTTCCTTGTGAGAAATTTTCCGGCGATCCCACCATAAGTAGCATCCAGCCACCATAATCATCTCAATTCCATTAGCAATTGGGATATTGCCTCCAGAGATTTCAGCACACAACAGACGTTCCAAAATGACTGAACCAGAACGCTCATGGGTCGCTGCAGCTTCAATAGTTTCACTCAAACCCAGTTCCTTCCACACTGATTTTGCTCTGTCACAAAAGAATAACATATGCCGAAGATCCTCTGGATCAGTACGGCACACAGGACAAATAACTGGAGTGTTCATATGACGATAGGATAAAGTACAGTAGCACGGTACAATCCCATGCAGCACTCTCCAGTTAAAAACATGCACCTTTGGAGGGACTGTTTTCTCCCAAAGTTCTTATGTTAGTTTACAGAGGGAGTACAGCACAAGATCTTGTACAAGAACATTTAGAAATATCCAGACAAAGCAAAGAGGTACTTGACAAACCTTTGGAAGCCTATACCAACATGGTTTTCCTCGCCTAGTTTGGGAATTATCCATAATATCATCAAGAATGAGGAAATAAGCCTGAAGCTGCACATTACCCAAAGAACAAGCATGAGAATTACGCCTGGTTCCATAATACTCAAATCACTAAATGACTGAAGCACCGATGGTGATAGTAATACCCATTCAATGCCCCAGCCAAGAATGCAAGCAAGGAACTCTTCCTCCTCGCTTGGTTCAGATCCTGCTTTCAACAATTTGTAGCTCTCGACGACAGCCAAGCCGCGGTTCAGCTTTCCTGTACATGGGCAAATCCAAGTCATTAGTTTGTGTTGAAATATATTACCCGGCTCTCTCCATCGATTTGGACTCGTCGAGAAACCGATTGGAGCATGAATTTATTTAATGGTTTGACGGCAAAAAACGGTGTGCCCCCGTTGTGTTAAAAGTCAAAACGCAAATGTCTGCTCACCACCAAGCACGTTGTAGTCCAACATCTGCTCGGAAGAAAGGACGATTAACCGTGACTAATAGAGAGGGAGGAATGCATCTCAACAGAAAAGAGGAAAAAAAAGAGTATTGAACGGAGGTAGTAGCACTGACGGCGTCGATCCATCGGAGGGCGTCGTCGTTGAAGTCGAAGGAGTCGTCCCGGAGAAGCTCGGCCTTGAGGGTCTCGTACACGCGCCGGAACGTCGCCGCCGTCGTGCCGGTGCTCGCTTCGCCCTGCGCCGCCGCGGCCATGGGTGCGTGTGTGGCGGCCGGCGAGGGAACGTATGCCGATCTTGATTTATCCGGTTTTTACTTTTTTTTCAAGAAAGGGACTAGGGATGTTGCGCTGGTTTTAGAGGACCCGGGTGTGACGCGCGTCCTGCGGCACGGCACGTCGCGCCGCGCGTCTTATTTTTTGCTCTCCGTCTCCGGTGGTCTGTTTTTTTCCTTTATGCTCGGCCTTTAGCTGGAGACCCGCAAGGCCGCAAGTAACCATGCTGCAGGCACGAGAAATTACCCCGGCTGACAGCAAGAACATGCATGCAACCGCACAGTTCTGAACTTCTCAAGGTTGACTTGAATATACGAAGAAAAACCAAATCACGTGTGAAGTAGTACTACCGACGAACTTGTGCCCATAGCTTAGTTTGCACCCGGCGGACGCCTTGTGTCTCCGCTGTGTCCTCGCCATGTGACAGCTGCGCCGACCACATAAATAAATACGGAGAACGCAGCATGGAAGCTATGGACGTGTTTGGTAGCCCGCATGGAGGTCAACCAGCGAAACAGCATACATCTTCTAGCCACAGTTCATACATAAAGGAGAGAGTCAGAGAGACAGGGATAATTCTTCAGTTACTCATTTTCTGCTTTTGCATACAGCATACATCTTGGACTCCGTCATCGTACTCCTTTTGTACTAAGGTTAATACATTTACTTTGGGACGGAGGGAGTACTATATTCCACACCCTCTCACTTACAGGCAGCTGGTCCTCAACTTAACTCACACACACACGCAGTCGATGACGCCCTCCAGGTTTACATCTCCTAGCCCGGATCAAGTGTGTGTGTGTGACCCTCGCCAGGCGCTACACGTGTTGCCCTGCTCAAGCCTGCCCGTTCGCGGTCGCGGCGAAGTGCTGCGGATACCTTTGCGCCAGTCCGAACAGGCCCAGGGTTCCGCCGGTGTGGATCATGGCCACTTTGGCCCCTCTGCCGTCTCCGCGGCACAGATCCACGGCCTGCTCCAAGGCGGCCAAGGTGTACACGGGATCCAGCAGGATGCCCGTTTGCTGAGCCACCTGCCGGCACGACGCGATTTCCCCACTCAACACCTTGCCGAATCTGAAGAAAAGAAGGAAAAAAAAACGATCACAAAAGTGGTTAGGAGTGGGAAGTCTTGACAATAAGACTCTAAAGATATGGAAAAGGGCTGAAATGCTGGCCGACACGAATCATGGACATGATATACTATCAGTTAAAGGTTGAGAAAAAGTCCGATTCCGCAATCACATTCATCAAGATACTAATCAGAGAAAAGAGTTATCAGTTAAAGTTGGAGAAAAAGTCAGATATCTGCAATCACATTCATCAAGATACTAATGAGAGAAATAGTAAAAGCACATGCCCTCGGATAAGAAAACGATGAGCGGGTACATGTAGTGAATAGTGCCGGAATTAAGATTACAGAAGATATCAAACATGACACAAGCAGTACCTTCTCGGCGAAAAGCGGTCCACCCAATGAACTAGTCCGTCTGTTCCGACCAAGTGATGGCAGTCTTCATGGCAAAGCCCCTTGAAATCAGATATCAGGGACTTCTCCTGTTCTTGGTATCTTTCAAGTGTATCGGCAAGCATGACAGCAGTTACCCTCCAATGAAGCCTGCAAGGACGTCGATCGAAATGTGATCTCTAGCTAAGATGCATGGAAAGAGCAATCCTGAAGTAACACGGGGAATGTAGATAAAAATCCCGAGCTGTCATGATTTCTTATTTCTGCTGCCAGGTAACTTAGTCCGGCTTAATCATGTTAGATTGCACAACACATTGCAAATGCATGCTCCGTATCCCTCTTTCTTTGCTGGATTAAATTCAATTCTTATTTTCACTGTTGTGCTCTAGACATTTGAGATGATAATTATATGGCAGAAGTATCACCAACGAACATGGATAAAAATGATACATCTTCTTTTACCACCCTCTAATTCTTTTTACAGGATCATTTTTTATTCATTCCTGAATGATGCAAGTCAGCATGTTCAAGTATTAGTTCCAATTATTGGACGCACCCTAGACATACCGCTCCAAGAGCTAACCCAACAGCTGTTGTGCCTGTCCCAGCATCCACCACAATATGGACTTCCTCATCATTATGAAATGACGACAAACTAGAGAGGTGCTCCACTAGTCGCATAACACCTGAAAAAGCAATGAAATATTGTGAAAATTCTGCAATGATCTAGTTTCTCTAGGGATGTAATAAAAGGTTTCTTTCGACACAAACAATCAACGTTCTAGGACCAAAACTGGATGACATGACCCTAAAGATCAGGATGCAAACGTTCAGTCCTTATCCGATAGCTAAAATATGCTAAAAAAGAATGCATGAGAAGTTGACAGTATTAAGTTGCTCTGTCATCGAAAAAGTATTTGTAATGATGAAAGTAACCTATTAGAGCACAACATATATCCATTATTTACCTAGAAGCGCTTGAACAGTGCCAGCCCCTTCCTTAATAATCACCACCCTTCTCGAATCATTTTCAAGGACAGTCTCTTCATCCACAGCAAAATTATCTCTGACAATATCATCAGCCCACAGCACCGTGCCACTGTTACCAGCAACCTTCCTGGCGTGCTCATAAAGCATCTCATCTCGATGTGCATAGACCGACCGAGATGCATAGGTCACGTTGCCAAACATCAAAGAGATCAAATTGTAGCCTGTCGGCACATCTAGCTGCTCTCCTCTCAGCAGTAGGTGTGGCCTGATTCCCCATTCTGCACAATGGACCGCTGACACAGGAAGGGAACACCTTGTGAATGATGTGAAATTTACAGTCAAGCATATGAAGTGAGACATGACACCAAATTACACCACACAGAAATCGAACAGCCGAATTTGCATGGGCCCAGGGCATCTATTCCTATATCATTTTTGTTCCAAGCGAAGCTTAGGTAAAAAGCAAATTTACATGGATCCATATCTCACCGACGGCTGCCGCATGGGCGCTCTGGCAACCCCCGCATGTTATCTGCAACCGGAACAGTGCGATATCGTCAGAAAAGAAAACTAGGTGTTGAGAGGAGCAGAATGTGGCGGTGGATGACGACCACGTCGGTGGCACCGCGGCGGCGGATGAGCGGCAGGAGGGCGTCGAGCTTCCGGGCCTTGTTACCGTTGGCGAGGGGATGGAGGAGGTCGTCCCGCACCACGTCGAATCTCGGGGTCCCCTGCTGGTCCCCTTTACCGCCGCTGCTCTTCAACGCGGTGGTGAGGTTGGAGAAGGCGAACTGGGGGGCAGGGGACGGTGAGTGGGAGGGGAGGACGGAGATTGTGTGGACTTGGGTGGCCGGAGAGGGAAGCATCCACTCGGTGGCGGAGAGAATGTTTCCGAGCGTCCTGCCGCCGCCGGCGAGCACCGGCGCTGGCCGCATGAGGAGATGGCGGCGGGAGAGGGGAGACGGCTGCAGCGTGAGGGATGGTGAACAGGAGAGACACTGACACGCAAGAAAAACTATCGGGGCCACGTTTTTTTTTGAGAGTACGGCCAATCGCGTACCATATTTTTATGAAAGGAAATAGAGTTAATCACAAGAGGCCCGTCTTCAATGCGAACAATTCGAGACGGGGTACACACTTCAACACCTAACTCCGAAGCACCTTATGCTAACTTCTCACAAATCGTTGTAGACCTCCTACAAACAATTCTCGTGGCTCGCCAAAGTGCGATCTCATCCAGCACCAAGGTGGGTACGAGATACGCTGGTTTCTGTTGTTCCGTCCTGTTGAACACCCTGGCATTTCTTTGTTTCCACAGGTTCCATGCCACCGCGCTGACCAGGGTGTCAAAGCCTCTCCTATCTGCTCCAGTGAACTTCTTCCTCTTCCTAAGTCACCAACCTGAAAAAGTGTCCGCCTAGGTCGTACCTTGCACATTTAGTCTGAGGAGGTCGAACACTCTGTGCCACACTTCCCGCGCGAACATACAATTGGCAAGTATATGGTCAACATTGTCCTCGCTCTGCAAACAAGTGTAACAGGGTGACGGTTGATCTTGTAGTCCGTGCCTTGCTCTCCTGTCGGAGGTCCACATCCTGTACTGCAGCGCCAACATGTAGGATCGAAAGTAGCTCTAGAGGAGGGTGATTAGACTACTTGACCAAATAAAAATCTAGCCTTTACCCAATTTTATGTCTTGGCAGATTTTAGCAACTTAGCACAAGTCAAGCAATCAACCTACACATGCAATTCTAAGAGTGTAGCAGCGGAAAGTAAAACATTGCATATGAAGGTAAAGGGAAGGGTTTGGAGAAATCAAACGCAATGTAGACACGAAGATTTTTGGCGTGATTCCGATAGGTGGTGCTATCGTACATCCACGTTGATGGAGACTTCAACCCACGAAGGGTAACGGTTGCGCGAGTCCACGGAGGGCTCCACCCACGAAGGGTCCACGAAGAAGCAACCTTGTCTATCCCACCATGACCGTCGCCCACGAAGCACTTGCCTCACTCGGGTAGATCTTCACGAAGTAGGCGATCTCCTTGCCCTTACAAACTCCTTGGTTCAACTCCACAATCTTGACGGAGGCTCCCAAGTGACACCTAACCAATCTAGGAGACACCACTCTCCAAAAGATAATAAACGGTGTGTTGATGATGAACTCCTTGCTCTTGTGCTTCAAATGATAGCCTCCCCAACACTCAACTCTCTCTCACAGATTTGGCTATGGTGGAAAGATAATTTGAGTGGAAAGCAACTTGGAGAAGGCTAGAGATCAAGATTCTTGTGGTTGGATTGGAATGTCTTGGTCTCAACACATGAGTAGGTGGTTCTCTCTCAGAAAATGAGTAGTGGAAGTGTAGGCACGTTCTGATGGCTCTCTCTTGAATAGAGAAGGGGGTGGAGGGGTATATAAAGCCTCCACACAAAATCTAACCGTTACACACATTTGACCCAACTCGGTCAGACCGAATAGAAGAACTCGGTGAGACCGATTCAGTTCAAAATGTGAATGTTAGGATTTTTGGTGGGACCGACATGATCAACTCGGTGGGATCGATGTGCTAGGGTTAGGGCAAAACCTCATCTCGGTGTGACCGATTGCATGAACTCGGTGAGACTGATTTCAGCAATAAGCAAACAGAGAGTTGGTCAGGCAAACTCGGTGGGACCGATCGCTTCTTTCGGTGAAACCGAAATGTTACGAAAGGGAAACAGAGAGTTTGCATTGCGAACTCGGTGGGACCGATCGCTCATTTCGGTGAGACCGAAATGTTACGAAGGGAAACAGAGAGTTTGCAATCCCATCTCGGTGAGACCGAACTGATTAGGGTTTCTGGCAGTGGCTATGTCAAAGGAACTCGGTGGCGCCGGATGGATCAAATCGGTGGGGCCGAGTTTGACTTTAGGTTTAGGACATTTGGAATTGAGAAAGTGGTTGAGGGCTTTGGAGCATATCACTAAGCATTTTGATCAAGTAGACCATTAAGCAACACCTCATCCCCTTTTAATAGTATTGGCTTTTCCTATGGACTCAATGTGATCTTGGATCACTAAAATAAAAATGAAGAGTCTTGAGCTTTTGCCAATATTTGTCCTTAGCATTTTGAGGGGTCCACATCTCTAGTCCATGTGCCATGCCAATCATTGAACTAGCTGAAATATTTAACTTGAAAGGACATTAGTTCAATGAGCTATATGTTGTTATGAATTACCAAAACCACCCAGGGATTAGTTGCACTTTCACAACCAGACGAATAACTTGCACTTAAGAGGTGCCCAACTTCTCCAAGTACAAGCCGCCGTCGGGGATCTGGGGAGGCTCGAGCACATGTAATCATAGACTGATTTTGCTGTGTAGCTCGCATTGGCCGACACTGGCCAGGAGAATCTGTCCGGTTCGGCTGGGTCTCGATGCACCGTGGAGATCGCATGACAAAGATGCATGCATTGTAGCTGGGCCATGAATGAGGTGGTAGTGTCGCAATCCCCCATCCATCTATCTTCAGTAAGAGCTTGCTGGACAGTGCGGCTGTTGATAACTCTAGTCTGCACCGACGCCACCAACAAAGGCGCAAT
The DNA here is from genome assembly GCA_011799875.1 of Thinopyrum elongatum. Lineage (NCBI taxonomy): Eukaryota > Viridiplantae > Streptophyta > Magnoliopsida > Poales > Poaceae > Thinopyrum > Thinopyrum elongatum. Next base: position 372,068,247 of record CM022299.1, on the reverse strand, counting down.
ATCCGACACCCCAAAGCCTTGTATCCACTTATCTCTCCAGAACAAGACGCTTTCACCACTGCCCACTGTGATGTTGACCATCGCATCAAAGACATCACACGCATTGGGGTCCTCGATCATGGGCAGCCCTTGCCATGGCCTGCATGGGTCAGTTCTCTTCAGCCATTCCCACCTCACTCAGAGTGCCAAAGCTTGCCCTTTCATGTTTCTGATCCCCAGCCCTCCTAGCTTCTTTAGCCGACAGATCTTGTCCCACGCCACAAGGCATTGTCCTCCATTTGCCTTGTCTTTCCCAGCCCAAAAGAACGAGCGCATCCATTTGTTCATATCCTCAAAAACCCAGTCTGGCGCATCCGTGATCATCAGGTGGTGGACCGGCCTTGCCGCAACTACAGACTGTACAAGGATTAGCCGTCATGGTCTCTGAATAAGGCCCCATTGCCAGGCAGGGACACACCGCCGCACCTGGTCAAGCATGGGCATCCAATCTGCCCGCGTTAAGCTCCAGATGGCAAGCTGCAGGCCAAGGTATCTACACGGAAACTTAGACAGCCCATATTGCAGGATTCCAGCTACCCGAGCTCTGTCATCCGCATCGCCCCTGATGAGAATCGCCGAGGACTTGCGGTAGTTGACCATAAGGCCCGAAGCCGCCCCAAAAGCCTCGAGCATCGCCGCACCGCTGTCAGGTCAGATGGAGTAGGCTTGATGAAAAGCGCCACATCATCCACGTAGATCGAGAGTCTCTGTATTGCTGAGATCCCTGTATATGAACTGATCACCCTCATCTCGGTGACCTTGTTGACAAGCGCTGTCAAAACATCTATGGCGATGACGAAGAGCATCGGCGAGATCGGGTCTCCCTGTCTCAGGCCACAAACTTGCAAAATTTTCCTTCCGGGCACTCCATTCACAACCACCTTGGTACTGGCCGATTGAAGCAGCGCCATCATCCAGGAGGCCCATCTTTGGCCGAAACCCTTAGCTCTCATGACCTCAAACAGGAAAGGCCACGAAAGGCAGTCAAACGCCCTCGAAATATCCAGCTTGAGAAACACTCTGGGCATCTTCCTCGCGTGGATCTTCCTAGCCACTTGGCGAACTAGGAGAAAGTTGTCGTGAAGGTGTCTCCCTTTAATAAACGCAGATTGGTTCATCGCCACTATCTCATGCATCTGCCCACGAAGGCGATTGGCCAGAACCTTGGCGAACAGCTTAGTTATGTTGTGAATTAAGCTGATCGGTCGGTAGTCTCCAATCTCTTGTGCATACGGCTTCTTCGGAATGAGGATAATATGTGCCTTATTTAGCTTCGAAAAACGTCTTGCATCCCCGACAAATAACTTCATCAACACAGCCATGATATCTTGCTTGATGATGTGCCAGGCTCTTTGATAAAATGCGCCAACGAAGCCGTCAGGCCCGGGAGCACGATCCGGGGGCATCTCCTTAATGACTTGCCAAACTTCCTCCTCGGTAATGAAATCCTCCAAAATGTGAAGGTCTCGTGCTTCAATTCCCAAGAAATGAAGATCCAAGGTGTGTGCTCTCTCATGCGCCGTGCCTAGCAGTTGCTCATAGTTCTCCATGAAGGCTTGTAGTTTCCTCTCTTGGTCCGTGATGATCTCGTCTCCCCTCTTGATGTGTGACATGAAGTCTTGGATCTCCTTCCATTCGCGACCGCCTGGAATAGCTTGGTGTTCGCGTCCCCTTCCTTGATCCACTTGAGTCTCGATCTCTGACGATCGATCGTACGCTCCAGGGCCACCATGCCCAAAAGCGACTGCTTGAGAATGCGTCTAAGCCAGATCTCCTCTCTCTGTAAGCTCCTGCACTCTTGCACCACGTCCAGTCTGTGGATGACCCAAGTGGCCACACGCATCAGTAGCTTCACATTCCCGATCTTCCTTTGGCCCCACTCATGTAGATGAGTAGCGGTGTTGCATAGCAGGGCGTCGAGCGTCTTGTAGGGGTCTACAATGGTGGGGTCACAAACCCAGGCCTCCCTCACGGCGTCCTCGAAGCCCTCTAGCTTAGTCTAGAACAACTCGAATCGAAATCTCTTCTTGGGGCAAAAAACGGCACTCGTGGAAAGGTGCAGAGGAGCATGGTCTGAGACCCCCGTGGAGAGTGCCTGGAGTAGGTAGTCCATGTTTTCAAGCTCCCAATCCACCGAGATAAGCACTCTGTCAATTTTGGTCAGGGTCGGCGCCTCCCGCTCGCCACGTGAATTTACGCCCATGCATGTACATCTCCTTCAGCTGTTGTTCATCCACAAACTGTCGGGACTTGGACATCATTGCTCTATTGAGGTTGTTGTTGTTTTTCTCCAAGGCGTGCAGAATCATGTTAAAGTCTCCCATCACCATACACGGCTCGGGGCACACCATGCGTCTCATGTTAAGATCCTCCAATAATTGGGACTTCTCCTCATCGCTTTGTGGTCCGTAGACCACAGAGATCCACCATGGCTCCCCCACTCTCGTGTGTACCAAGCCGGTGACAAAGTTAGCGTTATATTGAAACATATCGACGGAAAGCACCGAGCTATCCCAAGCTATGAGTATCCCCCCTAGTTCCCTCCGCCGGCAAGTAAGCAAAACCATCAAAAGATGGTCCTAGACATTGCATAACAGTAAATTGGTCCATTACATCCATCTTGGTCTCTTGGAAGCATACCAAGTTGACCTTCACTGAACTAACAAACTCTCTATCCACCTTCCGCTTCGCTGGGTTGCTCAGACCTCGAACATTCCAGCTCAACACTTGAGGGTGTGGATCCATGGAAAGATCATCACCTCCGCCTCCTCTAACAACACTAGTTGACGCTGATCGACACGTTGCACGCCTCCATTTCCTCTGCTGATGGGATTGTCTTGCCAAAGAGCGCAACGATGATCCTCATGTGCTGCTTGATACGTCTCGGTCGTATCTACTTTTCCTAATGCTTTTGCTCTTGTTTTGGACTCTAATTTGCATGATTTGAATGAAACTAACCCGGACTGACGTTGTTTTCAGCAGAACTACCATGGTGTTGTTTTCTGTGCAGAAATAAAAGTTCTCGGAATGGAACGAAACTTTTTGGAGAATTGTTTTACAATATATAAAAAATACTGGAGCCAAGAACCGCCGGAGGGGGGCCCCTAGGTGAGCACAACCCACCAGGGCGCCCCCCTCCAGGCGCGCTCAGGTGGGTTGTGCCCACCTGGTGGCCCCACAGACCCTGATTCCGATTCCTTAAATACCTATATTTGGAGAAAAAAAAGGGAGGAAGAATTATCATGTTTCACGAGACGGAGCCACTGCCGTCTCCTGTTCTTCATCGGAAGGCCAGATCTGGAGTCCGTTTGGGTCTCCGGAGAGGGGAATCTTCGATCTTCGTCATCACCAACCCTCCTTCATCGCCAATTCCATGATGCTCCCCACCGAGAGTGAGTAATTCCTTCGTAGGCTCGCTGGTCGGTGAGGAGTTGGATGAGATTCATCATGTAATCGAGTTAGTTTTGTTAGGGCTTGATCCCTAGTATCCACTATGTTCTGAGATTGATGTTGCTATGACTTTGCTATGCTTAATGCTTGTCACTAGGGCCCGAGTGCCATGATTTCAGATCTGAACCGTTTATGTTTTCACCATTATATCTATGTTCTAGATCCGATCTTCCAAGTTATATGCACCTGCTACGTGTTATGATCCGTAAACCCCGGAGTGACAATATTCGGGATACTTTCCGGTGATGACCGTAGTTTGAGGTGTTTATGTATTCACTATGTGTTAATGCTTTGTTCCGGTTCTCTATTAAAAGGAGGCCTTAATATCCCTTAGTTTCCTTATGGACCCTGCTGCCACGGGAGGGTAGGACAAAACATGTCATGTAAGTTCTTTTCATAAGCACGTATGACTATTTACGGAATACATGCCTACATTATATTTATGAACTGGAGCTAGTTTTGTATCGCCCTAGGTTATGACTGTTATATGATGAATATCATCCAACGAATTCACCGATCCAATGCCTACGAGTTTTCCACATATTGTTCTTGCTAAGTTACTATTGCTATTGCTACTGTCACTACTGCTACAAAATCATTGCTATCACTGTTACTGTTACCGTTACTGTTACCACTGCTATCAAAACTATCATATTAATGTGCTACTGATCATATTGCTACAGATATTTAATCTCTAGGTGTGGTTGAATTGACAACTCAACTGCTAATACTTGCAAATATTCTTTGGCTGCCCTTGTGTCGAATCTATAAATTTGGGTTTAATACTCTACCCTCAAAAACTGTTGCGATCCCCTATACTTGTGGGTTATCAAGACCTTTTTCTAGCGCCGTTGCCGAGGAGCATAGCTATATTTGTTGAGTCACTTGGGATTATTATCAATTTATCACTATGAAGAATCTGAAGCATACCAAAACCAAGATCGTTCCCTCTAAGACGAGGGGAGGTAAGGAACTACCATCACACTCTGCACTTGATTCACCTTCTGTTTTGAGTAGACTTGCAACACCACCACATGCTATTAATCCTGATATGTCGCAAGTTATTGATGATGCTACTTCTGCTATGAATGCTACTCATGATGATGCTAGTACCTTGTTTGATGATAATGTGCCACTAGGTGAATTTCTTGATGAACAAATTGCTAGAGCTAAAGAGAATGAAATTATTGAAACTGATGAGATCACTGAAATTGATGAAGTACTTGAAACTAAAAATATTGCCTGTTAGACCTAGCGCTCCTAGATATGAATTGCCTAAGGTACCTGAAGGTTATGTTATGGATGAGGAGACAGCTGGAGACTTTCTTGCTTGCAATGATAGAGATGATCTAAAGAAATTATTATGCAAACTGAAAGAAAAATCTTTGAATGCTAGAATGAAATGCGATCCTCAGTTTGCTACCTCACCTATCGTTGTTACTGATAAGGATTATGAATTCTCTATCGACCCAGAGTTAATCACTCTGGTTGAATCTGATCCTTTCCATGGTTATGAAACTGAAACTGTAGTGGCACATCTTACTAAGTTAAATGATATATCCACCCTTTTTGCTCATGATGAGAAAATTCGCTACTATTATATTCTCATGTTATTTCCATTCTCATTAAAGGGTGATGCTAAGATATGGTACAATACTCTTGCTCCTGTGTGACGCCCCCGGTTCAATCGTACACTAATCATACACGCAAACGTGTACGATCAAATCCAGGGACTCACGGGAAGATATCACAACACAACTCTAAACACAAATAAACGGAGGTCCACAATATTACAGACCAGGGATCCGAAGATCCGAATACATAAGTCAGTCATACAAATAATATCTGGGTACAGACATAGTTAGACAAGTTATGCCTTAAGAAGGCTAGCACAAACAGCGACACTAGATCGAAAGGCGTTGGCCTCCTGCCTGGGAGCCTCCGATCCTACTCCTGGTCAGATGGCTCGATCCAGTAGTACGTGCCCTCTGGACCCGCCTGGTAGTAGGCTCCGGTGGTGGCGTCTGGCTCCTGGACTCCATCGTCTGGTGTATCATCAAGGTGGGGTATATGGGGGAAAAGAGAAAATAAAGCAACCGTGAGTACTCATCCGAAGTACTCAGCAAGCAAGGATCTACACTACATATGCAACATTATCAATGGAGAAAAGGCTGTATATGTGGACTGGGCTGCAGAAATGCCAGAATAGAGAGAAAGGCCTAGTCCTATCGAAGACTAGCATCTTCAAACATCTTCTCAAAGCCATCATCTTGCAGCAGTAGAAGAGAGTAGAATAGCATTTTATTTAGCAAACATGTTGAAGTACAGCTCAAAGATCCTTCCTCGACTCCCAGCGAGAAAGTAATCCCGAAGCTTCAATTAAGTTACAAGTATCCAGTTTAAGTAGTAGATCGGGATACACAAACTGAGCGTCCTTTACCGTAGGACCGGCTATCGATAGAAGATTCATCCCTGCAGGGGTGCACTACTGTTACCCAACACGCTCGATCAACTCTGGCCGGACATACTTGCTGGGTAATGCCCGTCCTCGGAAGATCAACACGAAGCAGCGCTCTACCTAGGCTCAGCAGAGAGGTCAGCACGCCGGACTAACCTATGCACCCAGGGGTCTCAGGCCATCGCCCTGGGCACCCTGCGCGTTGCGTGGCTGGCCGGGGTGCAGGCGCGACACTGAACTCGCCAGTGAAGTATCCAGCCCAATCCCGACGATCAGCCCGCACGGTGAATCGTGACGTCTGATAAGCTTTCGGCGAAACGTACATCGCAGAGGGCCCCATAACCATTATCCCGCGTGGTGGTAGTGCGTATAGGGCACGTCGACCCACTCAGATCACACACCCAAATCCAATAGGCTCAATTAGTATCAAGCGGAGACAATCAGAGTCTCTGATGCTCCGCCACAGTGTCACACTCGAGTGCCCTTCCGGCACACCCGAAATCATAGATCCCCAGCGGGTACCCACCAGGGTGGACCCGCCTGTGAAAAAGGTCAAGTAACCGTGTGGTCATAATCATCAGGGTGAACGTAAGAGGTATCACCCTCGAGGTTCACACTGAGGGGTTGCACGACAGAGTCGTATCGGACATGGAGAAGGAGGAATCACCCTCGATGACCACGACCGTACAGCTATGCTGCAGAGTATTCATCAGGAGTGCGTTACGAGGTATCACCCTCGGCACTCGATAGTTACTACGCAGAGTCGTACAACTAAGGGGGTGTGAAGTGAGGCATCTGTCTCTGATCGACGATCACGTTGATCGAGTTGTTGATGAACAAGCAGGGGCGACAAAGTAAGGTGGTGGGGTCACAGATGGGTCATACCAACCCATACTAAACAGTTTATCATAGGCAGGTAAGATAGCAATGAACAGGTTACAACAGCAGGCTATGCATCAGAATAGGAGCATACATTAACAGTAGCGAAATCTAATGCAAGCAGGAGAATAGAATGGGCGATATCTGGAATGCTCAAGGGGGGGGCTTGCCTGGTTGCTCTGGCAAGAGAGGGAGGTCGTCAACGGGCTGCTCGTCGGTAGAGTAGTCGTATCCTGGTGCAGCGTCGTCGGTCTCGGCGTCTATCGAGAGAGAAGGAGGGGGAGAGAAACAATAAATTTCACGGCAATAATGCAAACAATATGTATGACATGCCTAAATGATATGCCGGGGTGTTCTACTGCCTAACTAAACGATTTAGTTAATTTAGGAATTTATTTGGATTTATTTAATTAAAGTGGGCACTATTCATTTACTGAAATCGGTCTAAAAGTTCAATGTTCTTATAGTTGCGGGCATCTGACGGAGATACCGAGGGCGTATCCGGTGGTGTATCGTCGTTCGAGCAAGTTTCAGTACAAAGTATTTTCATCGGAGTTACGGTTTATTTAATATGATTTCTCTAAAGTTTTTATTAATTTCTGAAATTTAATTAATTATTTAATTCAACATTATCCGAAACAGTGATTGATGACGTCAGCATGACATCATGCTGACGTCAGCAGCCACCTGACAGGGTGGGTCCCACCTGTCATAGGCGTTCAGGTTAATTAGGTTTAATTAATTAATTACTGATAATTAACACTAATTAGTTAATTAGTTAAACTAATCAGGATTAATTAACTAATTAATTATTTATTAATATTTTATATTTTTATTTTATTTTCTTTAATAGTTTTTTAGGGGGGTGGGCCCCATTTGTCAGCGGCACAGGGGGTTCGGGCCCACTGGGCAGTGGCCCAGGGGGGGGTTAAAGGGTGGGGGGCGAAGGAGAGGAGGGGGGAGGGTGCGCCGGGGTGGCACGGGGGGGGAGGGGCGGCGGACGGTTCGGTGGTGAGGGGGGACAGGGGGACGAGGGCGAGGTGTGGGGCGCGTGGGCGGGGTGGCGCGGCGAGCGGAGGCAGAGGGCGAGAGGACGAGCGCAGGGCGGCTGGAGTGGGCGCGAGCGGGGCGCGGCGACGCGTGAGCATGCGCGCAGCGCGGTGAGCGGCGGCACGGGGGCGCGGTGCGCGCGGCAAGGTGCGGGAGCAGAGGGGGGGGGAAGAGGCAGAGCCTCACCGTGCTCGTAGGGACGGGGCAGCGGGAGGTCGGGGTGGTCGACGGGGACGACGGCGACGGGGAGGCAGGCCGGCGGGGGAGGCGCGGGCTCCGGGCGGCGGCGAAGTCGTCGCGGGCGACGGGATCGGGGATTTGCCCCGATCCGGATCCAGTCGAGGGAGGGGGCGGCCGAGCGCCAGGCGGCTGGTCGGGGAAGAGGAGAGGACGGGGCGACGTCGGTTGTGGCGGCGGCGTCGGCGCTAGCCGACCGGCGCGGGAGCGGGGCGGCGTCGGCGAGAGGCGTCGGCGACGGGGCCGTTCCCGCGATCCCGATCCGATCTGGATGGGAGGTGGGGCTGACGAGGGGGAGGCGGCGCGACGGGGCGGCGTCGGAGCGGCGTAGGCGACGGGGCGGACGGGATCGGGAGATCCCGATCCAGACGAGGGGGGGGGAGGAGAGGAGCGAGGGGAATGGGGGTGGGTGACGCTAGGGTTCGGGCGTCCCTGGGGGTATAGGCTAGGGGGCGCGGGTGGGCCGGCCGGCTGGGCTTCGGCCCAGTTGGGCCGGAGGGGGGGGTCCTTCTTCTTCTTTTCTGTTTCATTTTTCTTTTATCTTTTTCTTTATTCTCCTCTCGCAGTTTAGTAAATAGTCAGGCCTCAAAATGGTTTTTGCAAAACATGAGACCTAGTTCATAAATACCAGTGCATCATTCCCTAACACCTAAAACTAGTTTGGACAAAACATAATTCCATATTTATTTCAGATGTAATAAATGGTTATTAAATATTATCTTTATCCACTGTTTGAGGTTGTTCGAGTCACTTATCCAATTCCAACGATGTTGGTTTCAATTTTAGAATAGCCTCTGGAATATTTGTTATTTATCTGACATTTTAGCTCCTATGTTGGACAACTTTCATATTCCACTTTCATTTAAATTTGAATTTGACTTAGGAGTTGAAATGCAATATGATGCTAATGATGATTATGCACTGTTGATCATGCTAACATGTCATTATCAAAAGTGATTACTGTTGCTAATCACCGGGGGTGTTACATCCTGGTTGTGTGCGTAGTCCCCAGGATATGATTTACTATTTCTCTGAAAAATATTTTCCTGCTCATAAGAAACAAGCTGCCTTACATGAAATATTAACTTTGTGCACATTGAAGAAGAGAGTCTCCCACATGCTTGGGGGAGGCTTCTCCCATTACTTAATGCTTTGCCTGATCATCCACTTAAGAAAAATGAAATACTTGATATCTTCTATAATGGACTAACCGATGCTTCTAGGGACTTCCTAGATAGTTGTGCTAGTTGTGTTTTCAGGGAACGAATTGTTGAACAAGCTGAGGAATTATTGAATAATATATTGAAAAATTATGATGATTGGACTCTTCCTGAACCACCGCCTAAACCCACTCCGAAGAAGAGGGGTATCTTATATCTAAGTCCTGAAGATATGCAAGAGGCAAAGAAAAGCATGAAGGAAAAAGGTATTAAAGCAGAGGATGTTAAAAATTTACCTCCAATTGAAGAGATACATGGACTTGATACACCACCACCAAAGGTGGTAGAGGTAAATTCTTTAATGAAATTTGATGAAAGTGATATCCCTTACAATAAACATCCTACTCAATGCCTTTATTAGTTTGACAACTACATTAGGAAACAAGATCACTTCAATGAAAAATGTTATGAAACAATTGAAATACAACTCCAATATGATTGCTCGCTTGAGTGACTTGTTATTCAGAATCACTAATGATGTAAGAGGTGTAGGGAAACATGCTTCTATGGTTCAAACTCAACTAGAACAAATTGCTAAATCTCAAAGAGAGTTGCTTGATGAAATGAATAATAATATAAATGACTTTGTTGTTAGAGTACCAACTAGAGGAGGTAAGATGACTCAGGAACCACTTTATCCTGAGGGACACCCTAAGAGAATTGAACAAGACTCTCAAAGAGTTAATACTGATGCACCTAGTCCTTCTAAAAAGAAGAAGAAAAAGAAAAATGATAGGACTTTGCATGCCTCTAGTGAACCTGAAGTAGAAAAACCTCCTGATAATGATAATGATGTTTCTATTTCTGATGCTGAAACTCAATCTGGTAATGAACACTCATCTAGTGATAATGAAAAAGGTAATGATGATGTTCATGAAGACACTCAACCAGACAATGATAAACAACCAGATAATGATGTTGAAACAGAACCAGCTGTTGATCTTGATAACCCACAACCTAAGAATAAAAGATATGATAAAAGAGACTTTGTTGCTAGAAAACATGGAAGAGAAAGAGAACCATGGGTTAAAAAACCCATGCCCTTTCCATCTAAATCAACTAAGAAAAAAGATGATGAAGAATTTGAATGCTTTGCTGAAATGCTTAGGCCAGTCTTTTTGCGCACTCGCTTGACTGATATTTTAAAGATGGCCCCTTATGCAAAATATATGAAAGACATCATCACTAATAAGAGGAAAATACCTGAAGCTGAAATCTCCACCATGCCCGTTGTTGTTGCAAACGTTGCTATCTTAACTGACTTTGTTATACTTGAGATGCCCGAGGACGACAACATGTCGATTATCCTTGGTAGAACCTTCTTGAATACTGCAAGGGCTGTTATTGATTGCAATAAAAGCAAGGTCACTTTTCATATAAATGATAATGAGCATACGGTGCACTTTCCGAAGAAACAATTACAAGTGAATGGTATTAATGTTATTGAAAAATCTCCAACACTCACTATTGGAAGTTTTCAACTACCTCTACCTACTGCCAAAAAGAAATATGAAATGCTTATTGTTGGGGACATGCACATCCCCGTTGAGGTAACTTAGTGTTTTATGAAAGTTTTTCGGTTTCATGCTAATCGAAGGTGGTTGTTAATAAGAGTTGATCAACCTTATTAATGGATCATTTTTGAGAGGTATGATGTTGATGAATTTAGTAGGCACAACCTTCTGTCCCTATCTTTTGTTTTTTGTTTTTCCTAGTTAAATAAAATAAAATGCCATGTTTTGTCTGTTTTCTGGATTTCTCGTGCAATAAAAAAATGAGCCAAAAATAAAAGTTCTCAGAATGCCCTGAAAATTTAATACGATTTTGTTCTGAATTTTTAGTGCAAATAACATCAGAGGGGGGTGCACCAGGTGGGCATAACCCACCTGGGCACGCCAGCAACCCCAGGCGTGCCCTGGTGGGTTGTGGTCCCCACGTGGGCCCCCTCACTTATTTCTCCAGCCCATTCCTTCTCCTACCTCCAGAAAAAAATCACCATAGCTCTCTCTCCCTCTCTCTCTCTTGTGTTCTTGCTCTCAAACCCGCGGATTTTGATCTCTTTGCTCGAAGCTCCGTTTTCGAAACTGTTTTGGGGGATTGCTACTTGGTATGTGACTCCTCCATTACTCCAATTAGTTTTTGCTTAGTGGATTATATTTTGAATAATTAGCTACTCTTGGTGCTACTGTAGATGAGCTTGCATGTTGAATTCTTAGAGTTCTAAGTAGTTTGAATGCTTAATATGGCCTCTATGCATCCTTATGAGTAATTGCTATCAATCTTGTGAAGTTTTGTTGACAAAAAATTTGTGGACTAAATTTTTCAGAATTTTATCTATAGGAATAAGATGAGTTTCTTTAGGAAGTTTGCCTCCAAGAAAAATGCCAAGGGAGTCATTGGGGAATCATCGGACAATGACCTCCATACTCGGAGAAGGGCGGAGGTGCGGCCGTGCGAATGGCCGCATAACCCCTTCATGGATGGGGCCGAGATCCGTCAAGAGTTGGCACAATTCGCTGCTAATGCTGGGCTCACTGACTTCATCGCAGCTGAGTGTGAACAATATCATCTCCTTACAAATTCCTTTGTGCAAAGTTTTCATTTTCTGAGTAGGAATAACCCTCCTGAGGTGCAGTTTAATTTATATGCTGAAACCCGTCAGATGCCACTTACTGACTTTTGTGATATATGCTTGATCCCTTCTGACGGGGATATAAGAGAGCCTAGACCTACAGAGTTTGAGGACTTTTATCGTACTCTGTCAGTGGGAGATGAGAGAGGCGTATCGAGTGTCACTGCCACTAGCTTGCAGTTTCCTTGTGTGCATTATTTTGCTTTATTCATCGCTAAGTGTCTAGTTGCTAGAGAAAAGGTTGGTGCACTCAGTGCTCCCGACTTTGCCATCTTACGCCGCGCACTTTATTGGCGATAACACCTTTAGCCTCGGGGCTATTATTGCACGTCGACTGCACCTTAACAGAACCAAGGGCAAAATTCATGGCGGTATTTATGCTACTCGTTTAGCGAGTCACTTTAACATTCAGATCCGCCAACATGATTATCGTTTACCCAAGGTTTATTTAGATCACCAGGCGATGATGGATCACCAGTTTACTGATATTGATAACTCTATTAATAATATTCCTTACAACCTGGTTTTCAGTGTGGATTCCCATGATATTATTCCGTTGCCTGCGCCTGCTTTGTTTGATTCTATTGCCAGGGGCGGATACAGGATCATGCCTGAGGACATTATTGCCTACCGGAACACCCAGGTAGCGGCAGAGGAGGAGCCTCAGGAATGGGACGCTCAGGTACCCGCACCACAGCACTTCGCGATGGGACCGGAAGGCTACTATGAGTGGTGATTACCAAGCTAGGCCAAAAGCCTAAGCTTGGGGGAGTACGTATTTCCACCGACATTATATTCATGTGCACACATTTCATTCCAGTTGTCGGTGTTCACACTATTTCATTGTATTATTCATGCTAGATTTATTTTCTTCTCGCTTTCTTCTTGTGTGTTTGAAAAACTTTGAGAAAATCCAAAAAATGTTTCTTGCTTCTTTTTGGTTTTTCTTTCTAGCTTAGTTAGTTGTAGTATTAAAAAGAAAACCCAAAAAGATTTCCTTGTTCTTCTTTTGCTTGTTCGGAGCTCTCCCGTGTAAATAGTTTTTCTCGTTTTTGTTTTTCCTTTTTCTTTAGTTTGCTTTCTTCAAGAAAAACTAAAAACTCCACAAACATTTCAGTGTGTTTCTCTGAATTTCTTTTCTTTTTGTTGAGTCTTACCAAGGAGAAGACCACGATGACAATGTTGAGTGGCTCTCATATGCATTATTATTGATCTAACAAAGAGCCCAAATTGCCTTTTCTTCTCCTTTTGAATAAAATGTTTGCAGATTCCAGCTTAGTCCACAACATTCTTGCACTATTATCATTTTCAAATCATTCGGTCATGCAAGTGAAGGGCAATAATGACGATATTTGATGAAGTGACTGTGGAAGAGAGAAACGGGTATGTAATCAACTTGTTCTGTTTTTGTAAATATGTTTAACCTAGTATCCATGATTCAGCATATTATGATCAAACATGTTTGCAATGACAATTAGAGATTATAGTTTCTCATGCCATGCTTAAGTAGCTAGGAGTGGATAATGATTTATCTTGGATGTCAACATGCATCAAAATGATTGTGATATAGTATGATGATATGGTATCCTCCTCTGAATGTTTCAAGTGGCTTGACTTGGCACATGTTCATGCATGTAGTTGAATCAAAACCAACATAAACTCTATGATATTTATGTTCATGGTGTTCATATCCTACTCATGCTAGTATTCAATGTTTATTATGCATAATGCATGTTCATGACTGTTTTTGCTCTCTAGCTGGCCACTTCTCAACCTATTTGCTAGCCTTCGCCTGTACTAAGCGGAAATACTGCTTGTGCATCAAAATCCCAAAACCCAAAGTTATTCTAGATGAGTCCACCATATCTACCTATATGCGGTATTACCCTGTCGTTCTAAGTAAATTTGCATGTGCCACCTCTAAAATTTCAAATGAACATCTGTTTTTGTGTACCTGGATTGTTCATATAGTAACAGGGGGTAGTCGGTATCTTCCATGCCAAGCGGGTTATTCTCATGATGAGTGTTTATTCACTCGTCCTTGCACGAGAGGGGCGATAATAGGGATTCCCAGTCCCGAAATCAAAAAATAACAAATAACTAAACAAAACTCCCCTAGGACTGTTGTTGTATGGACGACACCCATGAATTCGGCTAGCAGTGGAGTGTGTTTGTTGGTGGAGGGGGAGTAAACCTTTACTTTTATCGCTTGGTAACTGCCACTAATGTGTTTAGCATGGAAGATATTGATAACTTTTGGCCGTGATGTGAATAGGAAGGGGTGCATCTCCCAATATTTCATTTATCTCTGATTTAAGCTTCGAGCTCTGGCACCTCTGCAAATCCCTGCTTCCCTCTGCGAAGGGACTATCTATTTAATTTTATGTTGAGTCATCACCTTCTCAAACAAGTGCCAGACCTGAGAGCACTATTGTCATCCTCATGCATTGTGTATAGTTAATGTTGAATGCATCATGACTGGATCTTTTCTACCATGAATTACAATATTTAGTCGCTGCTTGAACTTTGGAGGTGCTCTGCATTTATGTTTTGCGGTCTCAGAAAGGGCTAGCGAGATACCTCTGTTGTCATATTATATCATGGTTGTTTTGACGAAGTGTTGTCGTTTGAGATATCTTCTTATTGCTCGCTAGATGCCTATGCCATTGATATGAGTTAATATAATTTTTAAGAGTTATTGTTGACATGGTTAGTCACGATCTTTGTTGAAAACCTGGGTGCTACTTAAGCTTATTTATGTAAACAAGAACAAAAGAGTTCGTAAAAGTTTTTCTTTTTCACTTTCAGTTTATCAATGAATTTCTTGAGGACAAGCAAAGGTTTAAGCTTGGGGGAGTTGATACGTCTCCGCCGTATCCACTTTTCCTAACGCTTTTGCTCTTGTTTTGGACTCTAATTTGCATGATTTGAATTAAACTAACCCGGACTGACGATGTTTTCAGCAGAACTACCATGGTGTTGTTTTTTGTGCAGAAATAAAAGTTCTTGGAATGGAACAAAACTTTTTGGAGAATTGTTTTACAATATATAAAAAATATTGGAGCCAAGAACCACCGGAGGGGGGCCCCTAGGTGAGCACAACCCATCAGGGCGCGCCCAAGTGGGTTGTGCCCACATGGTGGCCCCGCACACCCTGATTCCGACTCCTTAAATACCTATATCTGGAGAGAAAAATAAGGGAGGAAGAATTATCGCATTTCACGAGATGGAGCCGCCGCCGTCTCCTGTTCTTCATCGGGAGGCTAGATCTGGAGTCCGTTTGGGGCTCCGGAGAGGGGAATCTTCGATCTTCATCATCACCAACCCTCCTTCATCGCCAATTCCATGATGCTCCCCACCGGGAGTGAGTAATTCCTTCGTAGGCTTGCTGGTCGGTGAGGAGTTGGATGAGATTCATCATGTAATCGAGTTAGTTTTGTTAGGGCTTGATCCCTAGTATCCACTATGTTCTGAGATTGATGTTGCTATGACTTTGCTATGCTTAATGCTTGTCACTAGGGCCCGAGTGCCATGATTTCAGATCTGAACCGTTTATGTTTTCACCATTATATCTATGTTCTAGATCCGATCTTGCAAGTTATATGCACCTGTTACGTGTTATGATCCATAAACCCCGGAGCGACAATATTTAGGATACTTTCCGGTGATGACCGTAGTTTGAGGAGTTTATGTATTCACTATGTGTTAATGCTTTGTTTCAGTTCTCTATTAAAAGGAGGCCTTAATATCCCTTAGTTTCCTTATGGACCCTGCTGCCACGGGAGGGTAGGACAAAAGATGTCATGCAAGTTCTTTTCATAAGCACGTATGACTATTTACGGAATACATGCCTACATTATATTTATGAACCGGAGCTAGTTTTGTATCGCCCTAGGTTATGACTGTTATATGATGCATATCATCCAACGAATTCACCGATCCAATGCCTACGAGTTTTCCACATATTGTTCTTGCTAAGTTACTATTGCTATTGCTACTGTCACAACTGCTACAAAATCATTGCTATCACTATTACGGTTACCGTGACTGTTACCACTTCTGTCAAAACTATCATATTACTGTGCTACTAATCATATTGCTGCAGATATTTAATCTCCAGGTGTGGTTGAATTGACAACTCAACTGCTAATACTTGCAAATATTCTTTGGGTCCTCTTGTGTCGAATCTATAAATTTGGGTTGAATACTCTACCCTCGAAAACTGTTGCGATCCCCTATACTTGTGGGTTATCACTGCTCTCGAAGAGGCGAGTCGAATAGAGCTTTGAGCTCGTGAACCACCCCATCGTCCACCACCAGATCCTCAGGCACCATGCCCAGCGCATGGAGCAACACATTCTCCACATGGCTTTCCTTAGCTCTCTTAGTTGCAGGCGCCTTCTTGGACGATCGAGTCTATCTTTTTGGCGTGAAAGGCTCCGCCTCGGGGTGTAGATTCGATGCCTGCACCTCTTTCAATAGGGGCGGTGCAAGTCTCTTGATGATTTTGGAGCAAAAGTGCTTCAACTTGCCATAGGCCTGGGCCTCTTGCGCTGTCATGCCCTTCGTCTCTACTGTGGGCTGTACACAAATCAGACCCATCTCTTCGCACGCCACATTCCCAGCCTCAGTTTCATCTACCCGAGCGTCCTCACCAGCGAGCGGCTGGTTCCGTGCCGGCTGTGGCCCGTCCATGTCCTGGGATGTTGTTTGGCTAGGAAGCAGGGCGCCATGCATGATCCGTCCAGAGGGTGGCCCAGGCTCGTGCACGTCCGTGCACACTGCATGTGCATGAATCACATCAAGGTGGGGCCCTCCCTCCACCACCACAAGTGATAGATCAACAGTGCCCAAGGCCGGCTGCATGCCCGGGCAGGAGTTCTCGGAGGGTGGCCCACCAATCCTGGCCTCCACCACGGTCGAAACAAGGGGACCCACCTGCCTGGCCGTCTCGATCTCCTCCAGCCCAATTGCACCACCGATGGGGCCCGCCTGTTGGAAAACGTAGCATGCAATTTCAAAAAAAATCCTATGCTCACGCAAGATCTATCTAGGAGATGCATAGCAATGAGGGGGGAGAGTGTGTCTACGTACCCTCGTAGACTGTAAGCGGAAGCATTTCACAACACGGTTGATGTAGTCGTACACCTTCGCGATCCGTCCCGATCAAGTACCGAACGTACGGCACCTCTGCGTTCAGCACACATTCAGCTCGATGACGTCCTCGCCTTCTTGATCCAGCAAGACGGGCAAAGTAGTAGATGAGTTCCGGCAGCACGACGATGTGGTGACGGTGCTGGTGAAGAAAAATCTCCGTAGGGCTTCGCCAAGCACAACGGAAACTATGACGGAGGATAAACTAGACGGGACGAGGTTGCCGGCACACGGCTTGGTGATTCTTGATGTGTCTTGGATGCTAGCCCTGCCCCTCTATTTATATGTTGAGCCTTGGGGTCGAAACTTGGAGTAAAAGCCTCCTCAAAGTCGGTTTTACCCGAAAGGCAAGAGTCCTTCTCGGACTCCAGGACCAGACGCCAGGGTTCCCGGCGTCTGGACCCAGACGCCAGGGACCCTAGCGTCTAGCCCCTGGACTCTGCAAAACTTCCTTTTGCGCTTTCCAAAAACCTCGTGGGCTTTCCCCTTTGGCCCAAATAAAGTGTTCTCGTACCCAAACATTTTGGGAAACATCCGGAACCTCTTCCGGTGAATTCAGGAACCCTTTCGGAGACCAAACACTATTATCCCATATATCAAACTTCATCTCCGGACTATTCCGGAGCTCCTCGTCATGTTCGTGATCACATCCGGGACTCCGAACAACATTCGGTCACCAACATACATAACTCATATAACACTATATCGTCAACGAACGTTAAGCGTGCGGACCCTATGGGTTCGAGAACTATGTAGACATGACCGAGACACCTCTCCGGTCAATAACCAATAGCGGAACCTGGATGCTCATATTGGCTCCTACATATTCTACGAAGATCTTTATCGGTCGAACCGTTATGGCAACATACATAATTCCCTTTGTTCATCGGTATGTTACTTGCCCGAGATTCGATCGTCGGTATCTTCATACCTAGTTCAATCTTGTTACCGGCAAGTCTCTTTACTCGTTCCGTAATACATCACCTCATGACCAACTCCTTAGTCGTTTGCTTGCAAGCTTATGATGTGTATTACCGAGAGGGCCCAGAGATACCTCTCCGAAACTCGGAGTGACAAATCCTAATCTTGATCTATGCCAACTCAACAAATACCTTCGGAGATACCTGTAGAGCATCTTTATAATCACCCAGTTATGTTGTGACGTTTGATAGCACACAAGGCATTCCTCTTGTATCCGGGAGTTGCATAATCTCATAGTCAAAGGAATATGTATTTGACATGAAGAAAGAAATGGCAATAAAACTGAACGATCATTATGCTAAGCTAACGGATGGGTCTTGTCCATCACATCATTTTCCTAATGATGTGATCCCGTTATCAAATGACAACTCATGTCCATGGTTAGGAAACCATAACCATCTTTGATCAACAAGCTAGTCAAGTAGAGGCTCACTAGGGACACGGTGTTTGTTTATGTATTCACACATGTATTTAGGTTTCCAATCAATACAATTCTAGCATGAATAATAAACCTTTATCTTGAATAAGGAAATATAAAATAACAACTTTATTATTGCCTCTAGGGCATATTTCCTTCACTGTCAGCCCTGCACTTCCCCTTGTAGCCACATCACGACGGGCGCGTTCCTCCTCGATGTTCTCCACAACCGGTCCGCACCCGTAGTCCTGCACAGGCGCAAGCTGGGTCTCCTTTAGTAACATCAGCTGACGGATCGGCGTCTGATCCGATGAGATAATCGCTGGGGCCATCTCCACCTGATCCGATGAGATAATCGCTGGGGCCAGCTCCACCTGTCTTGAGTTTGGCGAACGCGGGGGCGCGGGAGCCGGAGCCGCCTGCACCGTTGGGTTGCCGCCCCTTAGATTCAAATTCCGCCTTGTGCTGCTCCCAGATGCTTCTGCGGGCCCAGCTACAGTGATCAATCGGTCAAAAGCCGATGGTCTCCTGGTGAACCTGTCACATATCGTACCTCACGGGGCCCCCTGGCTGATGAGCTCAGCAGGCCCCATCGGGGGCAACCGCCAGTCTGTCTCGACTGTCGCGCTCCAGCCACCGGCGCCAGGAACGCCGCTTCAACAGAAGCTAAATAAGCCGCGCATTGGATAAAATGGTTATGTAGCGCGCGACCAAAAGTAGCGCTCCAACAGCCGCACTATAATCCCGCTTGCGGTAAATAAGGTTCAACGCGCTGGGGAAAATGGCATCGTGCGCTGTGCATTTGGTGCGATAGCTCCCGCGTGCTGGAGAGCGTACATTTGCGCTCGAGCGAGCAACCGCTGCCCTGCATTCTCCGGTCGCGCCCGCCTTTGCCCTACTGCCAGCGAAATTTCAGCGATGGACGGCTGTGCCGACATTCCCCCGCCCCCTTCCTACACCTGCGACCCCTCGACCGCCGCCGCAAACCCTAGCGCGGGGTTGACCTTCGGCTTCGCCGCCGGCGCTGCACCGGCTCCAAGCACCGGTCTCGCACGCGGCCTCTTCATGGCGCCCCGGACAAACTCGCAGGGTGGCGCCGCGGCGCCGCCCGCCGCAAAGCCACGGAGCTCCGTCTCCAACCGACTGATGGCGGCAGCGGTAACGACGACCCAAAAGAAGAGGAAAGTGGACGGCGCTTCTAGACGCGTGAAGAAGAATCCAGCAGCGCGTCCGGCCGTGCCTCCGCTGCCCGAAGCGTCGGATAGCTGGCAATTTGTTGCGTCGGCGGTCGATGCGCAAATGGTGTTTGATGAAATGTCCATAAGGTATGTTTTTTTCTCATTTTTTGTTGTTATATAAATGTATACATATGGATAGCTTGATTAGTTTTCTTTATCATACGTTGTAGTTTCAATGATGACACATATATGTCAACTATGGATGTTGCCTCCAATAATTCTCATTGGTCTCAAACCAATGAAGTGCATGAAGATGATCATGAATATGAAGTGGATGAGGAGGGTGAGGGTATGGTCAATGCACCAAAAGGAAGGGCGTGCAACTACACCATGGACGAAGACATCTTGCTGTGCAAGACATGGTTGAATGTGTCTATGGATGCCACCGTTGGGACGGACCAAACTAGAGATACATATTGGTTTCGGATGAAGGAGTTCCTTGATACACACAACAAGAGTGAAATTGAGTGCACCGATAGATCTCTTTGCTCCCGGTGGTCGGCGATCAACAAATATTGTCAAAAGTGGGCGGCGGCAATGACGTCGGTTGACAAGATAAACCCAAGTGGCACTAATGATAGAGATAGGGTAAGTGCCATTTTTTATGTTCCATGTTCATGCTTCATCTTTTGTGTTTCAAGTGGTAACTTGTTCTTTTGTTTGTAGCTCAATATTGCACAAAACTTGTTTCGAGGAGAAGAGAAGAAGAGGCAAGGTTAAGAAAGGGAGAGCATTTGTGTTGCCCCATTGCTACGAAGTGTTGAAGGATGAAGAGAAATGGAAGAACCGTGATGTCCTAGATGTGCCAAAGAAACGCAAGGCAACTATTGATTTGGATGATGATGATGATGATGAGGCATCAAGTGATGGTGGCAAGAGGAGCCCTACACCAAACTCGTTGCCTACTCCAAGCCAAAAAAAACCAAATGGAGATAAACAACCAAAAGAAGAAGAAGAAGAAGAAGAAGAAGAAGAAGAAGAAGAAGAAGAAGAATAAGGGAAGAGATGATGAGATAAAAAATGCTATGGAGGCTATTGTGAAGGCAAGAAAGGAAGCAAACGAGGAGAGAAGGGTGGCAAGGAGCCAAGAGTCGGCTACCGAGGAGAGGAGGGTGGCGGCCGAGGGGAGGAATGTGGCATTGGAGGAGAAGAAATTGGCCATGGAGGAGCAAGCTAGATTATCGGAATAGGAGAAGTACTTGTTCTTCATGGACACATCTAACTTCATTGATAGGCAAAAGAAGTACATCAACCTTTGCCATGATAAAGTCTTGGTCCAAAAAAAGATTGATGGGCATAGGATGCATGGGAGACATGGGAGCTACCATGGGAGGCTTGGGAGGCATGGGAGCTACCATGGGAAGCATGGGAACAAGCATGGGAGCCATGGGCAGCATGGGAGGCATGGGAGCACCTACGGGAGGCATGGGTGGCTTGGGAGCTACCATGGGAGGCTGATACATCTCCAACGTATCTATAATTTTTGATTGTTCCATGCTGTTATATTATCATTCTTGGATGTTTTACAATCATTTTATAGCAACTTTATATCATTTTTTGGGACTAATCTATTGAGATAGTGCCCAGTGCCAGTTGTTGTTTTTTGCTTGTTTTTTACTTCGCAGAAAATCAATACCAAGCGGAGTCCAAATGCAGCGAAACTTTTTGGAGATTTTTTCTGGACCAGAAGACACCTGTTGGGCCAAAGAAGTACCAGAGGGGGGCTCCGAGGGGAGCACAACCCACCTGGGCGCGCCTGGAGGCCCAGGCGCGCCCTAGTGGGTTGTGCCCACCTCGGCCGCCTCCCGCATCGCCTCTTTGCTCTATAAATACCCCTAAAATCCAAAAACCGTAGCAGAGTCGACGAAACACAATTCCAGCCACCGCAAGTTCCAGAACCACCAGATCCAATCTAGACATCATCACGGAGGGGATCATCATCCTCATTGGTGCCTCTCCGATGATGCGTGAGTAGTTCATTGTAGACCTACGGGTCCGTAGTTAGTAGCTAGATGGGTTCCTCTCTCTCTTTTGATTCTCAATACAATGGTCTCTTGGAGATCTATTTGATGTAACTCTTTTTGTGGTGTGTTTGTTGGGATCCGATGAACTTTGAGTTTATGATCAGATCTATTTTATCCATGAAAGTTATTTGAGTTTTGATCTCTTATATGCATGATTACTTATAGCCTCGTATTTCTTCTTTGAATCTTTGGTTAAGTTAGGCCGACTAGATCGATTTTTCTTTCCATGGGAAGAGGTGCTTTGTGATGGGTTCGGTCGTGCGGTGTTCTTTCCCAGTGACAGAAGGGGCAGCAAGACACGTATTGATCGTTGCTATTAAGGATAACAAGATGGGGTCTATTCCTACATGAATAGATCTTGTCTACATCATGTCATCGTTCTTATTGCATTACTCCGTTTCTCCATGAACTTAATACACTAGATGCATGCTGGATAGCGGTCGATGTGTGGAGTAATAGTAGTAGATGCAGGCAGGAGTCGGTTTACTAATCTTGGACGTGATGCCTATATAATAATCATTGCCTAGATATCATCATAATTATTTGAGGTTCTATCAATTGCCCAACAGTAATTTGTTTACCCGTCGTATGCTATTTTTCTCGAGAGAAGCCACTAGTGAAATCTACGGCCCCCGGGTCTATTCTTTATCATATTTGCTTTGAGATCTATTTTTATTTGCTTTTATTTTCAGATCTATTATTTCAAAAACCCAAAAATACCTTGCTGCACTTTTTATTTGCATCTTCTATTTCATGTTTTACCGAGATCTATTTATCCAATCTATCACAATTTTATCCCGTCAACTTGACAATTTCTGGCGCAGTTACCCGAAGAAGGGATTGACAACCCCTTATACGCATCGGGTTGCAAGTATTTGTTCTTTGTGTGCAGGTACCATTTACATAGTGTTGCTTGGTTCTCCTACTGGATTGATACCTTGGTTTCATAACTGAGGGAAATACCTACCGTAGTTGTGCTGCATCATCCCTTCCTCTTTGGGGAAATACCGACGTAGTTCAAGCGACATCAAAAGGAATTTCTGGCGCCGTTGCCGGGGAAACATCATCAACATCTATCAGATTCCTAATCACAAATCTCATCTCCTTGCAATTGACATTATTTTCCATTTGCCTCTCATTTTCATCTCCCCCACTTCACAAAAAAATTGTCATTTTATTCGCCCTCTTTTTCGTTCACCGTTTTCTCGTCAGATCTCTTATTTGCTTGAACTTGTCACCATGAGTGATATTGGTATGGCAGAAACATATGATGGCTTAACTCCTAAAATTGGATGATCTGGCAATCTGGATGCCAAAACTTTTGTTTTGGGGCAAGGGAACGTTATGGGAAAAGAACATATCCAGGATTTTTTCAATCGTGTTGGAAATTTGACTCTTGATGATGCTTCTATACTTAAAAGAACTAAATCTTATGTGGAAGCTATTTCAGCACTAATTCTGAAACTTGAAAATAGATTTATCCGTACTCATCCTACCTTGCAAAGATTGTTTTATGAGTTACCCATTATAAAAGATCCTAAGGCTAAAAAGATAGCTACCCAAGTTCTTATGAATGAATTTGATTACATAATACGGGAAGCTAGGGAAATCTTTGATTTTTATGGTATGAACCGTGAACAACCAGTGATAGATGAGATCCTTTATAATAGTGATTATATGTTGAGACATTTGCTTGGAAACGATCAATTTTTTTATGAGAATCTTAAAAAGGAAATTCCCGTTTTAGATATAATCCAACAAGTTTTCAATGATGTCAACCAACAATATTCTTGGATTGTTGCCGGAAATCAAAGGGGGTACACAAATGGACAACTTGATAATGCTAAAATTACTATGGATAATGTGTTTTAGGTTATTTTTGCAAAACCTTCTAATAAGAACGCATCTACGGAAAACAAAACTAAAGATGACAACACTTAGATCTATGCATTATGCCTAGCTAGGGGCGTAAAACGATAGCGCTTGTTGGGAGGCAACCCAATGAATAAAATTCATTTTTGCTTTTTTCTGTTCTTGAGTGTTTGCACAATTATTCTACTGTTATGATTGTGTTTTTATGTTTTAATTAGTTTTTGTGCCAAGCTAAGCCTTTGGGATCATGTTGGGTGATAGTTGATTTGATCTTGTTGAAAAACAGAAACTTTTGCATCTAGTAACAGAATTGTTTAAATTCACAGAAGTGACAAAAAATTCTGAATTTTTTACACAAGATTGATATACAAATGTTCCACGTTTTCCTAATTTTTCAGAAATTTTGGAGTTACAGAAGTATTCGAAGTTTTCAGATTGCTACAGACTATTCTGTTTTTGACAGATTCTGTTTTTTTTTTTGCATTGTGTGCTTATTTTGATGAATCTATGGACTTTATCGGGGGGTATAAGCCATAGTAAAGTTGGAATACAGTATATATAATACAATAATAAAATATGAATGGGTTTGTAACAGTACTTAGAGTGGTGATTTGCTTTGTTATACTAACGGATCTCATGAAGATTTTGTTAAGTTTTGTGTGATTGAAGTTTTCAAGTTTGGGTGAGATCATGATGGATGAAGGAATAAGGAGTAAGAAGATCTTAAGCTTGGGGATGCTACCGCACCCCAAGGTAATATTCAAGGATTAACAAGCAACTAAGCTTGGGGATGCCCCGAGTGGCATCCCCTCTTTCTTCTAACGACCATCGGTATTTTACTTGGAGCTATATTTTTATTCGTCACATATCATGAGTTTTGCTTGGAGCGTCTTGTATTATATGAGTCTTTGCTTATTTTGCTTTTTATTTAGTGTCAAGTATCCTTGCTAAACACACCTATTTGAGAGAGCCAAAATTATGCTATGATTTGTTAGAATTGCTCTATATGCTTCACTTAAATTATTCTTTGAGCTATGGAATTGCTCTAGTGCTTCACTTATATCTTTTTGAGCACGGTGTGCTTTAATATTTTTGAAGAAATTCTCTCATGCTTCACTTAGATTTATTTGAGAGTTAGTAACTTTGAATAAATTCTCTCATGCTTCACTTATATTATTTTGAGAGACGAAATTTTTTTATGCTCATGTTCTTCACTTAGATTTGTTTGAGCTTTCAAAAGCAACATATCAAACTCGTCCCAAAGTGATAGATATTCAAGAGGGATATAATGAAAACTTTCATGAAGATCATTGGACAAAATAAACTTGATTCTTTGTAATAGTTTTGTGATATGACGATAGTGATATGTGAGTCATGTTGATGAGTAATTGTGCTTTAGTAAGAATATTGGTGTTAAGGCTTGTGATTCCCTATGCAAGCACGAAAGTCAAATAGTTATGCAATGAAATTACATCCTACTTGTGGTGCATTATTCGGTGTTAGTTATGCTTAATGTTCACTTATGTGATTTTTTGTTCCTTGGTTGGATGCTTCTCAATCTTTTTGCTAGCCTTCACTTGTACTAAGTAGGAATACTACTTGTGCATCCAAAATCCTTAAACCCAGTTTTGCCATATGAGTCCACCATACCTACCTATATGCGGTATTTCTGTGCCGTTCTAAGCAAATTTGTATGTGCCATCTCTAATTTTCAAAATAAATTTCCCTTTTGTGTGCTCGTACCGCTCATGAAACGGTAGGGGGTGGCTGATATTTTTCCATGCTAGATGTGTTATTCTCAAGATGAGTGTTTATTCACTTGTCATTGCACAAGAGTACATCAAAGGTATTAGGGATGCTCAGTCCCGAAATAAAAAAATGAATTTACTTTATGTTGTCAAATAATAAATTCCTTGGAAAGTGTTGGTATGGACGGCACCCGTGGATACGGCTAGCCGTGGAATGTGAAAGTATGGTGGAAAAAGGAATAAACTTTATTTTCTGTTTGGGAACCGCCTATGATATATCTAGCATGGAAAGTATTGGGAACTACTCGATCGTTTTCGTTGGCAGGAAAAGCATGCCACCCAAAATGTTTTATCTCTTTTTTCGCTTTGAGCTCTGGCACCTCTACAAATCACTACTTCCCTCTGCGAAGGGCCTTTCTATTTACTTTATGCAAATTTTATTTTACTTTGAGTCTCCATCTTCTCTTATAAAGCACCAACTAAGGGGCACTATGATCGTACTTGAGCATTGGATGTAGTTAATATGCGAGTGTGTTTCAAGAATGGATCAATGATTAAGCATGATGGGCTAGGGATAACTTGCTTTAGTGTTGATATTTTGAAAGACATAGTTGCTTGTTGATACACTTGAGTATGGAAATCTTCATGTCAAAATTAGACTATTGCTTTAAACCATATAAAAGTCCATATGTCCATGCTACAAAAGGAAAGAATATGTGATGAACATGTTAGGCAGCATTCCACATCAAAAATTCTGTTTTTATCATTTACCTACTCGAGGACGAGCATGAATTAAGCTTGGGGATGCCGATACGTCTCCAACGTATCTATAATTTTTGATTGTTCCATGTTGTTATATTATCATTCTTGGATGTTTTACAATCATTTTATGGCAACTTTATATCATTTTTTGGGACTAACCTATTGACATAGTGCCCAGTGCCAGTTGCTATTTTTTGCTTGTTTTTTACTTCGCAGAAAATCAATACCAAACGGAGACCAAACGCAACCAAACTTTTTGGAGATTTTTTCTGGACCAGAAGACACCTGATGGGCCAAAGAAGTACCAGAGGGTGGCTCCGAGGGGAGCCTGGATGCCCAGGTGCGCCCTGGTGGGTTGTGCCCACCTCGGTCACCTCCCGCATCGCCTCTTTGCTCTATAAGTACCCCTAAAATCCAAAAACCCTTGGGGAGTCGACGAAACACAATTCCAGCCGCCGCAAGTTCCAGAACCACCAGATCCAATCTAGACACCATCACGGAGGGGTTCATCATCCTCATTGGTGCCTCTCCGATGATGCGTGAGTAGTTCATTGTAGACCTACGGGTCCATAGTTAGTACCTAGATGGCTTCCTCTCTCTCTCTTTTAATTCT
This sequence comes from Thinopyrum elongatum, assembly GCA_011799875.1. Taxonomy (NCBI): domain Eukaryota; kingdom Viridiplantae; phylum Streptophyta; class Magnoliopsida; order Poales; family Poaceae; genus Thinopyrum; species Thinopyrum elongatum. The sequence continues at coordinate 372,041,472 of CM022299.1, read as the reverse complement.
CAATACAATGGTCTCTTGGAGATCTATTTGATGTAACTCTTTTTGCGGTGTGTTTGTTGGGATCCGATGAACTTTGAGTTTATGATCAGATCTATTTTATCCATGAAAGTTATTTGAGTTTTGATCTCTTATATGCATGATTACTTATAGCCTCGTATTTCTTCTTCGAATCTTTGGTTTAGTTAGGCCGACTAGATCTAATTTTCTTGCCATGGGAAGAGGTGCTTTGTGATGGGTTCGGTCGTGCGGTGTTCTTTCCCAGTGATAGAAGGGGCAGCAAGACACGTATTGATCGTTGCTATTAAGGATAACAAGATGGGGTCTATTCCTACATGAATAGATCTTGTCTACATCATGTCATCATTCTTATTGCATTACTCCGTTTCTCCATGAACTTAATACACTAGATGCATGCTGGATAGCGGTCGATGTGTGGAGTAATAGTAGTAGATGCAGGCAGGAGTCGGTCTACTAATCTTGGACGTGATGCCTAGCTATATAATAATCATTGCCTGGATATCATCATAATTATTTGAGGTTCTATCAATTGCCCAACAGTAATTTGTGTACCCACCGTATGCTATTTTTCTCGAGAGAAGCCACTAGTGAAATCTACGGCCCCCGGGTCTATTCTTTATCATATTTGCTTTGAGATTTATTTTTATTTTATTTTATTTTTAGATCTATTATTTCAAAAACCCAAAAATACCTTGCTGCACTTTTTATTTGCATCTTTTATTTCACGTTTTACCGAGATCTATTTATCCAATCTATCACAATTTTATCCCGTCAACTTGACAATTTCTGGCGTCGTTACCCGAAGAAGGGATTGACAACCCCTTATACGTGTCGGGTTGCAAGTATTTGTTCTTTGTGTGCAGGTACTGTTTACAAAGTGTTGCTTGGTTCTCCTACTGGATTGATACCTTGGTTTCATAACTGAGGGAAATACCTACCGTAGCTGTGCTGCATCATCCCTTCCTCTTTGGGGAAATACCGACGTTTTTCAAGCGACATCAGAGGCATGGGAGGCATGAGTTTTGGGACTATCATGGGAGGCATGGGAGCACCTCCGGGTGACATGGGTGGATGCATGGCTTCCGGTGTGCCTCACATGCCTTCGCATGATGCCTTTGGAGATAGTGCGAACACCATCCGAGTTTCCAATGACGGAGAGGAGGAAGAATGTAACACCCCAATAACCGTGCTACAGTAAACTCATGCAAATGGTGCCATGTCATCACAATTAATTTTGCTAAACTTCACTTTGATCCAAACCCAGTTCAAATTCAAATTTAAAATAAAATCAAAATAATGTTTCTTCAAACCGCTAAACAAAATTGTTCATAATATGGCATTAAATCCCTAAGCAATTTCCCATGTAGAACCAAATTTAGTTGGAATTCTAAATTTGACTCCAGCAATATTTAAGGTGGATCAGCAGCCTCTAAGTTGACCTTTTCAATTCAAACACAAATTTAAACAATTGCAAATGCCCTCAAACTTTTTGTGTGGCCCTAGAATACTGCATAGCATTTTTGTGCAAGTTGCACAATTAGCAAAATTAATTTGATCACAAAATTATTTAGAGAACAGTAGCTACTTATTACTTTAGAAAAAGAAAATAGGAAAGATTCATGTGCACTTTGGCCCTTAGGAACAGTAGTAGCCCAGCCCAACTCTCCTCTCCTTCTACCTCCTGTTCACAGGGAGGGCGTGACTGCCATCCGGCCGCCATGTCCACGCCTTGGCTGCGTGTCGACCATCCAGCCCCCCTGGCACCCTACTTAACGGCCTTAACCCCCTCGGCCAAACCTAGCTATCCCTTCCCCCTCGCGTTGTTCTCCTTCCTGCGAGCTCATACCCGAACAGCCGTCGCTGTCGCTGCGTCAATCCCATGGCCACTGGCCTCCCCGCGCCTCCTGCTGATGTCCAAGGGACCGCCGTCGACTACTGCAGCGACTATGGTGACCAATTCGACTGGAGCCGCACCGCAACGTCTCCATCATCGTCTTCTCCAACTTCAGCCGCCATCGCCATTGCCGTCGATCCGTGCCCCTTCAACCTCCCTTGGCTTCCCGAGACTGCCTCGACCACCACTGTGAGATGGCGCTTCTTTCCCCTCTCTCCCCGAGCTTAAACTCGACTCGTAGCCGTCGTTTCCGCGAGTCCGAGCACTGTCGTCCGCTGTGGATTTTGAGAACCCCACCTCGTCGTGCTCCCTAGCTTCCTCTGGTAATTCGGGCGTGCTCCGGTAGCCACGTAGGTGTCACCTAGCCCGTTGTCTTGCTCAATCCCGAGTTGTATTGCTGCCACGTCCACCCAATCGTCGCCACCGCCACTGGACCTCGCCGCCGCCGCCATTTCAGACCGCCTCCGGCGATGCTACCACCACCCGTCGGTGTGGGCAAGTCCCCGCTTCCCCTAGCTGTACCCAGCTCACCCTTGTGTCGCTCGTGTTTATCCCGCCTGCACACGCGCGTGACCCCGTCGCCCTCGTGCGCCTACAGCCGCGTCCGCCGCTGCTCCCGGCCGCCCCGGTGAGCCAGCCCGCATGCACTGCCGGCCCTGGCCGCGACGTGCCCCGCGCCGGCCATGCCCCGGGCTCCCCTGCCCGCGCTCCGTGCACCCCCTGCTCGCGTAGCCCCGTGCCTGCGCGCGGCCTTGACTTGCTGGTCGCACTCATCTACCATTGTCGCTGCTCGCCGCCCGTCGCTACTCATCGCGCCCTGCCGCCTCCCCCCGGCGCTCGTGCCTCCCCTGCCCGGCGCTGTGGCCGCCGGAGCCTCTGTGCGTGTGTGCCCAGCCGCGGCCATAGCTGGACGGCTCTCTGCCACTTGGGCCATGGCCCTTTTTAATTAGAGCCTAACCTAGTTTAGAGCTAACCCCCCACTAACCAGCCACAGACAGGCGGCCCCCTTTAATTAACCAAATCTAATTAACCTATTTAACTAAGCTAACAACCCAGTGTCAATGACACCTTGGCCCCATCTGCAGTTTTGACCAGTCAACAGTCAAATGAATGACTATTGACTAAACTGTTGACTCGGTCAACTGGGCCCTGTGGACCCACCTGTCATCCACTGTGGCTAGCCCGCAGTGGGTATGAAAAGTAAGTTACTGTTTATTTTCAAATTAATAATTAAATCCGGTAATTTCAGTAAATATTTTAAAACTTTGAAAAGTAATATAAAATAAACCATAACTCCGATGAAAATAATTTATATATGAAAAATGATCAGGAAAATAAGACAAACCCGTTTGTGCCCTCCACATACATGGAATGTGCCTCCAACACTACAAACATGGAACCTTCCCCTCCGGTTCGTCTGTCCGATAGCTGCCTAAAGCCGGAAAAACATTCCCAGATATTTTCCCGCTCCATCTGTAATGCTTAGCACTGCATTAGGTCACCCCTAGCACAGTATATTGCCATGTCATGCATCGTGATGCATTTGTTTGCTTTGTATTAATTTTTTCTTCCCCCTCTTCTCTCCGGTAGACCCCGAGATCGACGCTGCTCCCGAGTACGACTACACACTGCTATCGTAACATGCTGTACAAACGGTTTTTAACCCCTTTCCGCGATGGCATTATGAACCGTCGCCAAGTGAGTGTGTGCGATAGGGGGTCCTTCCCACACGACTCAAAAACCGTCGGGGATAGGCGAGCGGCTACTGACGATCGCCATAAAATAAACGTATGAGAAGTCGCCCCAGTCCCACACGTTACGTCTCGACGTTACGTTTCTGATCCGAGAGACATCCGAAATGATTACGCCGCTATAGTCATGTGGAAAAGGTGGACATCACAAACAATGTGTTTGCGATAGGTACGTTATCGCACATAGTTCAAGAATGTAAAATGTGTGCAGTGCCTCTACTAACGCCAACGTGTCCATTTTCATAACTGTGTGCGATAGGTATTCCTATCACACACGCACACAGGTTTCAAACGTTTGCCGTATTACCATAAATCGCACACGCATATGAGACGGAACCGTGTGTGCGTCCGTCGAGCATCGCAAATGTTTCACGTCAAAGAATCGTGTGTTCTCTATTTTTCGTCGCACACGTTGTTTTTTTCTAACCATGTGTACATTATTTTATTCGCTCCTGTTTAATTTTATTTTTCCCTGTAATTTATTATTCGAATTGGAAATTTTCATATATTAAACGTGGAATTCAAATTCTCAGCATAATGGTTCAATAACCAATCCATAAATAAAATTCTCAGTACAATATGTTCAGTAATTACAGGATAGGCAGCAATTAACAATGATGAACCACAATATTTGGAGGCGGTAAAGGTGAAGAGACAAGTGCAAATCATTTTGGCTGCCGATGGTGTTGAAGAAGCGCAATGCCCATAATGTGCCCTCCTGCATGCCATAGGCACGAACAACTTTTGTCCAACCCCTTGTGACGATCGCCCGCCCATCCTTCACCGCCTTCAGGAAGACTTCTAGAGCATTATCATGGTAGCATGAATTATATACTTTAACCTTAGTTGCCTCCACTCCGGTCATGTAGTTTGCAAGGTAATCATCAGTAAATTGCTTCGGAAACCACTGAAAAGAGAAAACTTTCAGATACTTAGGTCTAATAGAGTAACTTGCACTACAAAAAAAATACACTTCCGTGATGATACGTGTTTGTCACAGTAGGTCACGTTTTCTGTCATGCATGTACATCCATGACGATTTTATGACAGAATCAAGATAGTCATACCTGTGTTGTCGTAGAAGTGTTCCATGACATTACCAAAATTATCATCACGGAAGTGTCCACTTCCATGACGATAAATGGCGCGTCATGGAAGTGCTTTCGTCAAGGGTAACTGACACGTGGCATCCACCGTAATGGGTCACCGTTAAGCTATCGGGTTCCGGTTTGGATCCGATAACCCGTTAACAGCTCGGACCAATGGCGATTTTCCACGTGTAAAATTCTCAGTCGTCGACGATCCACGTGTCAGCTCAGCGTTGGGACAGATGTCAACCGTCCATTGAACAAGAATCGCCAATGAAACGTTGACACGTGGGACGACCCAATAGAGGCCCATATAGGTTTAAAAGCCAGCCCAGGAACAGGCCCACAAGATTTCGTCAGATCTAATGGGCCGGCCCGTTAACAGCCTAACATTTTCTGGACCAAATTATGGCCCACATCAGATACGGGCCGTTAAAGGACTGCAATATTTTGGGCCAGTTTACGGCCCATATCAGATCTGGCCCGTTAACAACCTACAATAGTTTGGGCCAAATTACGGTCCATACCTGATCTGGCCCGTTAACTGACTTTCATATCTTGGGCCAAATTACGGCCCATAACAGATACGGCCCTTTAACAGCTACTATGCCATCGGGCCCATTGGGGGCCTGATTTGCTCTTCGGCCTCTTAATGATATGTTTAACAGTTCAGCCCAATATTAGTGTCGGCCTATCAGCGGCCCTGTCTACATATGGGCCTCTTTCGGCCCGGTTTCACTTTCGGCCATTTAATGGCCCGAGTTGCACCTGGGCCTAATTCTGGTCCATAGTTACTTTCGGCCTCTTAACAACTTGTAGTCTTCGTGGATACATTCTAGCCCAAACTGCCTATCGGCCCGTTAAAGGCCCTTGATAGTGTTGGGCCTAATTTTGGCCCGTTATATATCCAGCCTGCTTCCAGCCCGTCATGTACTTGGGTTAGCCAAGGCCCAAAAACATTTCAGCCTGTTAATGGCCCGTCATACAAATGGGCCAATGTATATTACAGCCTGCTGTCGGCCCGTGATTTGTTCGCCATAATTAAGGCTCAATCTAGATCTCAACCTGTTAAAAGCCTATTTAATTTTCTGGCCCAATTAAGGCAAGCGGTTTACTCAGCCTTTCAAAGGCCCGAAACAAATAGTGGGCCAGATTAAGTCTAGACCTAACTAATGGCCCAAGATGATTGTAGGCCCACGGTTCGGCCCGAACTAGCGATTGGCGACCGGCCAGTTTTAGTACCGAAATTATTTTTTTATAAACCTAACCTATTGGCTCATTGCGCTCCGACCGAAGATTACGACCTTTTCTCAGAGCGACGATAGCATAAACAACAAATAAATTATAGCATCGTGATGAAGAATAAACCTAGACTATACAACAAAGAAAATATAGCATATTACATCCCCTGGGCATCAAAGTTCGCCGCCAGTGATAATAAAGGGCAACCAGACAGCAGATTCCATAAACTAGGCAGGTCGCCACCAGTGGAAGTAAACAGGCCGACAAAATAATAGCTAGAACCGACAGCACTTTAACACTGTTCAAGAAAGGTTAGCCCGGCCCAGGAGCTGCAGCGCAAGCAGCTTAGCAACCTGATGAGAATGCACTTGTTTGACGCTTATATCCACCAACTCAAGCTGCATAGCATCAATAGATGTCCCGTACTTATGGTTAATCTTGCATAGAGATTGGAGTTCCAGTCGGATTTGAGCGGAAGCATGTCTTTCTCCTTGAATTTCAGACTGAAGAAGTCGAACAGATTCAGGCGGCGACTTCATCGAGCTTGTGTCACTAAGTTCGACACTACATCAAGACATGACTTTGGGGTTGTATCGCTACCCTCAAGATGTGTGGCCTTCTTCTCTGGAATATATGTTAGAGGGACAAACAATGGGTTAGTCTCACTATCATTGTGGCAGTTCTTCCTAGCATCAGTGCTGTCACCCTGAAAGAGAAACAAGTAGGTAGATAACAGGTTTTGCACGTATAAGCATTAGCGCTGTCAATTCATCTTATTTCTTTGTCAGAAATAAAGAGACACGGTTTAAAATAGCATTAACATAATAGGCATTGTTCATAGTTAAGACGGCAGGAAATGGCATTGTGCAGGAGCGGCCAGCTTCACCATACCACTGGATTACAGATCAAGAACACAAGCATACATGTAGTGCTAAACAACGTATAAGCATGAATGGTGAGTGTACTGTCAATTTATACCATTTCAGATTGGTAAATAAAGAGACATGATTTAAATAACATTAATATAATATGGCATTGTTCATAGTTGAGACATAGCAGGATATGACATTGTGCTGGAGTTGGTAGTTTCACCACACCTTTGGATTACAGATCAAGAACACAAGCATACACGCAGTGCTAAAGAAGATAACTTGCTATGTTTAGTTTAATTTACATGATATGAATAAGAAACTAGGTTGTACAACTAAAGACTGAAATTGAGAAGGACAAACTTATGTTTATGTACTTCTTCGTTATAAACTTTGAACAAGCAATTTGATGCAGACGACAAAAATAAACAGCATTTGCACTCATAGCTATCCAAATATACACAACAAAGTTTGAAGGCTTGAGGAGGACAAACTTACATTAGTAGTGAAGACTGGCTCTATAAAGCCCTTGTCCATATTGATGGGGGGGGGGGCAATTCAAGAAGTTTACCGCACACTCTTCTTCAAGAGCATTGCCTTTATTCTACATTTTGTTAAGAGTAAATATAGATGTGAAAATATAGGAACAAATTGTGATTATTTAACCTAAGATGCAGAGTACAAATGTAAATACAGCATACAGGCAAAAGGCACTGACAAGAGCAATGCAGAGCTAAACTTCTTCAGTAACATTGGTTTTATTCAATATTTTGGCAAGAGTAAATGTAGATCTGATGTGTAGAAAATGGAGGGCAAGGGAAAATAAGCTGCAAAGTGTACATAAAGAACTAGCTGACAATATAAGTACGGTGATGAAGGACAGCAGATACTTACAAGAACAATGCAAAACTAAATTTCTTCATAAGCATTGGGTTTATTCTACATTAATGTAAGCATTAATATAGATCTGATAATTTGGAGTGAACAGTGGATAAGCAAGCTATAATGCACAATGATGTCACATAATCCACCAGGTATGAATGTAAGTACAACGATAGGACAATAGGTACTCACAAGAGCAAAGCAGCGACCAGCATAGTTGCGATATCCTAGGTTTTGCGGCGCTGGTTCTATCGCCAATATAAGTGGGGTGCTATCTGATTTCTCCGGTAGCACCACCTTTTTCAAGGACTTTGCTTGTACTCCTTCAGGTTCTGCAATCACCCTCTTCCTTTTGGATGTCTGAAACACAAGAACAACATTTGAATGAAAAAACAAGGTATGCCGACAAATGGAATAGGTATTGATAATGGATGGGCATGGCATCTTCACATATATCATGAGTAAACTAAGCAGATGGCGGTGCAACGAAGCAAAAGAAATGCAAGACACCTTATGCAAGATATGTGCAACCAATAAAACCTTGCCAAATTAGAACATGCACCTTATTGGGTGAACAGGATAGGCCATCTCCTTTGACTCCTTGAGCTCAGAATAGTCATTAGGATCATATTCTGAATACGAATCTATAGGTCGGGAGCATGTGGGTTTCATTGCATCCACAATGGACCTCAATCCCTTGATGCCAGTTTGTTACCAATTGAACTGTTCCACAATATTCTTCTGATGTGCGCATTCTTGTATTCATTGTGATTACGTACAATATCTGAAAAGCATGAAAATATAAATAGTAGTGAGATTATCTTTGTAATGCAGAGGATATTGTAATATAATAGGGGCTCCCTGTAAACCCTTGTGTGCTATCACTGGATTCTGATGAGAGAGCCCATGTGTGCTGTAATATGGTGAGTAGATTAATATAATCTGGCACAACTACACACAAAAATAGGCTCCCTGTTGGGAGCTCCAGATATAAGGATAGTTGGCAGATGATAGGTTCATTATATACTGTATAGAAAGTTTATTGCCAAACCATGATAACAAGAGCGCACATCCACTAGGCAGATCGTAGTGTAGATAAAAGGGGTACACCATAACCACCATAAATAAATCGGGAAAGCGTAACTGGCTGGAAAATACAGGGTTTTGCCGCTACTAATATGCAGTCTATCGATCACCTACAGGCCAGCTCTATTCATCTGAAGGAGCACTGCTGTTACTATCAGTCTAGTCTATCAAAGACCGCGCGGCTCCCACCATTTTCAGGATATTATGGCAGACCAACTCGAAGTGCAAAATCATGAAGCAGAACCGGCCCAATAGAGTTGTCGACTGCAGATGTCCCTGCTCCCCTTCCTGACAAGGAACATACTGTACTTACTAAAGAAGAACAGAAGAGGAACATGTTAAAGAATAGAAGTGGAAGCATATTATTGAGATTCCCCTTCTTTCTATACAATGTTGGTTGCCCACCCATGATGAATCAGAGCGCCCAAAGAAATGCCATTCCACGATGTCTCTCTATATGTGGCCACATGCATTTGGAAACTCAAGTGGGAGCATTAGCTAACCAATTAAATGTGTGTCTGTTAGCTAATGTCAGTATCATATCACATTCGTATTTGAAGAAGCTTTAAAGGGTGGATAGCTGCTAGTAGGACACAAAGCACCTACGCAGATCATAGTGTATATATAATGGGAAAACCCTAAGCATCAGGAGTAAAATCAAGAAAGTGGAACTTGCTGGAAAATATGTGCTAGTATTGCCGGTACGGCTAGAAAGGCTTCGGAGCTCTCTACAACTGAAGGCGCAGTACTGTTACTATCAGTCTAACTCTCAAAGGCGACACATACGATCGAATACGAAGAGTTGAAAGCGTCCATGACAATCGACATGAAGACCAACACGAAGAGTTGTAAGCGTCCATGACAAGCGACCGAATAGACCTGTACACTGCAAATGTCCCTGCTCCTCTTCACTACAAAGAACATATTGTACAACTATTATACTCCCTCTGTTCCTAAATACAAGTATTTGTAGAGATTCCACTATGGATCACATACGGATGTATATAGATAAATTTTAGAGTGTAGATTCACTCATTTTGCTCCGTATGTAGTCCATGGAGGAATCTCTACAAAGACTTATATTTAGGTATGGAAAGAGTACTTACAAAAGAAGAACAGAAGAGTAGCATGCTAAAGAAGAGCAAGCATATTTTGGATAATAAAATGTTGGTTGGCCACAGATGATGAACCAGAGCGCATAAAGAACGCAACTCCCTGCTGTCCCTCGATATGTGGCGCATGTGCTTTTCGAAAGTAAAGTAGGAACATTAGCTGACCAATTAAACATTCTCTGTTTTAGTACATGTCAGCATCATATCAGATTTGTATTTGAGCAACTAAGTTTGGAATTATGAGTGGCATGTTGTTTAGCTTGATGGGTTGAGGAGCACTGCTTGCACGTACGTCTCGAAGCACCTACGATGATGGTACTGAATATATGGGAATGTCTACATGCAAGTCGCCTGACTTTTGTCATTTGGGTCAGTCGACCATTTCAGGCGGTTGGATGAAGATCCTACGTCTCCTAACCCTTCTTCTTCCTCGCCTCTTATTCTTCCCCTAAAGACCATCACACGGGCCGCCGGCCGAACCACCGGCCCCCGCCCTCCCTGAACCGCCCACCACCTCCGGTCTTCCGCCGCCCCCGGCCATCCCTCTAGCTAACCCCACCCCCCCACCCGCGTCGAGTTTTGCCTCCGGCGAGGCCCCACCATAGCCCGATGACAGCCCCCCACAACCACTGTCCCCACCCGAAACCCTAAGATAGATAATGGGGCAGCCCTCCGGCGAGCCCCTTCCTTCCCTTCGGCGAACTCCCAAAAATGGACTGACCCCAATTTTAAATTCAGTCGACTGTCATTTAAGCTAATGTGGAATATAAAAGGGGAAAACCATAAGCATTGCGAGTATAGTGGTGAGCGTGCCATGGCGGATCTGAAGGTGCAAACCGGACAAAGGAAACTTCGCAACCAATGTTTGGTTTCAACTAACAAGTAAGATTCTAAGTGATGGACAAGAAATCACAGTAAAGCAGTGGCAATCTATTTTCTTGCTGAGATAAATAACTTGAGCAGATACGAAAGAGTACCGCCTCTGGTGTGGCACCGTGTAAGCATCTGCTGAGGCATTGAGGGTGTTGCGGTAGCGATGGCTGTCGGCAGCGTGGAAGCAGATCTAGGAGGACAGACGGTGGCGGCGAGGGAAATATCCTGGCATGGTGGACGAGACGGTCATATGAGCGTCCTCGGCAAGGTGGACGACGGCGCGTATGAAGCGAGAGGACGCGATGCAAGGATCCTGGTCCGAAGCCGTGGATGAGAGAGGTCGATCTCTTCTAATGGACGACGGCGTCGGGGTATCAGCTCCGGCATGGTGGAGGAGGACGGCGGTGGATGGGGTGGCGGACGGAGGAGACTGCGGTGGAGAGGGTGTTTTGGCGCCCATGAAGTACGAATGGGGAAATGGAGGGAGAGAGGTAGGGGGAACCATGTCTTCAGGGCGCGCTTGTCTCAAATGCGAGGAAATTTACAAACTTAGCCTCCGTTTAAAATTTCCTACATCACAGCAATATTAGTCGGTTGGGGATAGGACGGTAATCTCACATACACCGAATATTTGCCGACGGAGATTTCGGCCAAGGAGAGTTTCTTTTGGCGCCCACCGTGTATGAATCGGGGAGGGAGGTGAGAGGCGATTTCGGCCGAGGAGAAACTATGTTTTGGCGCCCACTGTGTATGAATCTGGGGAGGTGAGAGGTGGAGGCGGTTATGTCATGTTTGAGTGAAATTACAAGCCTACCCCTATCGAAACCTATATAACTCGAGCCGATAGGCTTTGCGTGTCAGGGACAGGCAGTAATTTCCATCTTGCAGATTTTGGTTTCGGGCGGTTACTGCGAGTTTCCCCGCTTCGTTCAAATTTTTGCAGAGAAAGAGTGCACATTTACCGTGCCAACTCAATTCGAATATAGTTTGTATTTTTTTTGGGCAGGATCCATTTTGTAATCGAATACAAATCTATATACATCATTTTTTATATATACTTTCAAAAGCACAACACCCTTTATACATAAATATGGTTTACAAATGGCATGATCTCAGATTCATAAGGCTGGATCCATCTTAATTTGGATTTTCAAATATTTGAAATCACTTTATGTTGAAATCCAATGTATGCATTCCTCGCTAACTGTCTTCAATTATTGTGTGTTTCATGCGGATTTTTTTTTACTTCTCAAACACGTATAATGTGTTTGACACACACAACATATAGTGTAATCCCGTTTAGACATTAATTGCATATAAACCATGCATTGTCTCTAATTAAAGAATCTATGGATCACTAATATTGATAAACTATATAACATTACACGTGTCCCCAAATTCAAATGAATATGTATGTTTGATAGACCAATTTTTGTTATGATATTATCGATGTCGTGATCTCTAGTTTAAATATTTGAATCCCCTTTAATCTAGATATTCGTCTCATATAGCTATCACTCATGCTTTTATATCTCTCTAGACCTATACGCCTTCATCATCTCTCGGGTATCTGTCGTGCTACTTGTATGTCGACAATTAATTATCTTTTATCTTCGTAACACACTGACGGTACTCTCTCCCTCGACCTTCACTCTATCTCTCTCTAAGTATATCTCGCTCCCTGCTATGTGTCTCTAACTATGATTCTCCCTATGAAATCTCTTTCTCTCACACAAACACAAACTTCGTCTCCCGGGGTCTCATTTCTCTCTGCTATTCCCCTGTGTGCCGCTCGCACACCCCCTCTCACACAGAGATGTCTTGCGCTCCTTAGGTATGAGAAGCTATGACTCTCCCTCTTAAATATCTCTTTCTCACACACAAACACAAACTCTGTCTTCCAGGGTCTCATATCTCTCCACCATTTCCTTGTATGTCGCTCACACACACTCTCTCTCCCTAGGGATATTTCGCATTCCCTGATATGTCTCTCTAGCTATCACTCTCCTTGTGAAATATCTTTCTCTCTCGCAAACACAAAACTCCGTCTCTCAGGATCTCATTTCTCTCTGATATTTGTTTGTATGTGACTCACATGTACCCTCTCTCTATCTCTCTCACACCCACACACATAACTCAGCCTTTTGATCCACTCGACTCTTATCTCTAACACACACACTAGCTAGCCGATCTCCATCTAGCTAGCATCTTTATCTTTCTATTTATCTGTTTCTCCATCAACCTTCTTTCTCGCCCTCACTCTTGCTTCCTATCACGCACACTATATATGTTTCTCTCTACATGCATTCATGCGCCCTCTTTTTATCTTTCTCACACACACACATAACTTCACCCCTCTGAACCACTCGGCGGTCATCTCTAACACACAAACTAGCCGATGTCCCTCTAGCTAGCATCTCTATCTCTCTATCTATCTGCAGTTTCTCCGTCAACCTTTCTTTCTCGCACGCACTCTTGCTTCCTATCACGCACACTATATCTGTTTCTCTATACATGCATCTATAGGTTGATCTCTTTTGCACAATCGTTGTGTCTCGCTCTCTTTGCTCGCCATAGATGCATGCTCCAGCCCACGCCACTATCTCTTAAAGACAAAAACACATGCTCAATTATCGGGGCTTCTTCCCTCCACTCTCACATCCATGCATATTGTCATACCGATCGTCTCTCCCATGCCATTGATCTTATGACTTATGTCTTCTTTCTTTTATCTCGATCATGCGCGCGCGCGCACACACACACACACATCCCATGTATACATGTATACCTCTCGCACATGCACGTTCAACGTCTCCTATGTCTCCATACGTAGTTAATTACCCTCAGCCCTAACCCCACATCGAATCGTTCTCTTCTTGTGTGCACATGACTTCCGCCTGGCTGGGACTCTTCTCTAAAACACACACTCACACTTAACAATCTCCTTCTAGCTATCCCCCTCTCTCACTCTTTCCCTATATCCCCGAAACCAATAAGACCATCCCTTCATTTAATTCCTGCCTACATGCACCATCGATATATAGTAGTCTTCCTCGGTGTCTCTCGAATAAACACGTTATCTCGATGTCGACTCCTCTCACGCGCACACGCCTTCTCTTCCCTCTTTACGGGCCTCTTCTCTCTCGCACCCCCTCGTTGGTGGCCTCTGCCATACACATCACCTCTCTACAATGAAGCCACACACACTTAAATTACTTTCGCCATTGAAGACTCCGCTTCACACACGCACGCACACACACACACACACACACACACACACACACACACTAAGACTCCATCTCACACACACATGCTCTAGGTGGAGCATTTGTTCCTACCACCCTTGGTCCAACCTTACCCGTATGGTAAACAATCACGTTAATTTACTTATATAACATGGACAAATTCCACTTTATTTTATTACTCCCTCTATCCCATAATATAAGAACGTTTTTCAAGCTATGTAAGCTTGAAAAACGTTCTTATATTATGGGACGGAGGGAGTAGTTAGCAAACTTCTCATAATTATATAACACAAATCACGAGCAGGAAGTAACATTTTTTTACACAACCATGTTAACATGGCCACGTAAATCACAAGCTAAAGTGTAATACCATTATACTTATATCCCGATGCAAAAGGTGGAGTACATGTCCAAAGAGTAGAGTCGCACACATGCACTCTGTCTCTCAGAATCTCACACACATACCAGTTACGTGACGCCCCCTAAGCAGACCCGTATGTTACAATTTGTGCACCCACGGGTACACATGATGGTGCACATTTATATAAGCCGGACGACGAACCCAAACAGTAGCTGCATTCATTCCCCTCCCGCCGCCTCTTCTCTGGTTGCCGTCGCCTGATAGCCATGGCCCGGCCGAAGGTAACGACATACGCCATGCTCCCGCCGGAGCGGCGCTTTGATCTAAAGGCGGCGCGAAGCCCGGATCACAGCCGCCCTGCCTCCGGAGTCCGGACTAGCCGAAGCCGGACGAGGAGGCGTTGGAGGCGGAGCAGCACACGGAGCCGGAGGAGGAGAACAACGACGCGGAGCCGGAACAGGAGGACGATGATGCGGGCGAAGCGGAGCCGGAGGAGGACGATGATTTCCATTATACTCAGGCTTAAAGGGCTTTGAGTTTCACACCACATTTATTTCATAGAGATAAGAGAAAGGAAATTTTAGTGGTCATGCATGCATCTTTTTGTGCTAGCACTCCTATATAAGGGTTGACCGGTTGCTTCCCGCGGATGTGTGCGGGCGGTGGAATAGGAAGGAGAAGGGAAGTGGGCTATGGAGTACGGTAGTTGCAGCACGAGCTCCAAGGAACGTTCGTGCCAAATAATGCATAGTAGTACAGTATAGTCTAGCGGAGTATGAATTGGCCTTTAGGTTGTGTGTGGATGACATGGCTGCAACATGCAGGCTGCAGTTCGACAGCCTACCGCTCCGCTTCGCACGGTTTGGTCACGCAAGATTTCCATGCACGCATGTCATGCACGTACTTGTCGAAGGTGTGCTCGAAAAAGGGTGACTAGGTCCGCTAGTCCGCGTTGGTCCATGTGCCCGGAAAACAACTAATCCTAGTCGTTGTAAATGTCGTGCGTGCTTTAATTCCAGGCTAGTGGATGGACGCGAACGTGCCGTACAACGAACCGCCCGCCAGCTCCCTAATCTCTATCTCAACTCTTATAATAATAATAATAATAAATATAAAAAAACCGAGTTGGTGATGATGGTGTGCCTGCCATCCTGCAATATAGACCGTCCGATCTATATCTGACGGATAGAAAGCAAACTATGGCAATTTTGCAAAAAGATACCCGCACCCCTCTTCACATTTGCAGATAAGGCCTTCCCTCATTCATCTTCGTCTCCCACGAGATAAACAACTCGTATAAATGCATCTTGATGTTCCGTGCAACGCATGGGCCTCTTGCTAGTCTCTAATATAAACTGCACTAGTGCGCGCCCGCAGAACATCCTTTCCGAAGGGACTGGAACTACGAGACGGACATGTACCCAGGGATGTACGAACCTGAGTAATGTAGCGCAGTAAGTGAAGTAAAAGGCACAAATAGTATGAACATGCGTGGCATATAGGCATTTGTCTTACTACCACTAAATGTTGTACGTGCAATGCACGGTTATATTATGATGTACGTGCCTAAGTACTCTACTACTATATTAATTGGAGGCACATATTAGGTTTTATATTTGTTTACGTGTATGGCCCGAGACCTTCCAACTAGACGTGTCTTTCTCTCCGGGGCGCACTTTGTATCGTTACATACTACTAGTACTACGTGTGGTCTCCGACCTAGAAGTGGAAGAAGTGGAGACGCTCTACCATGATGTTCATGTCGCACTCCTTTCACTGACGTGTGGGACATCCAGCACGTGACGTGTTTGTCACTCCTTCGTCGTAAGAGTTGAAATGCTAGCTTTCATCAAAAATAAAAAATAAATATAAATCAGCAGTGATACTATACCACGCGGTTTCCTTGCTCCTCGATATCAGAAAGAATACTTCCGTTCACCAACATGTGGGACGTCGACCATCCTGGTCCACTTGCCATGCACGCAGAACTCCAAGGGAGAGTCACCCCGATCGTCGCGCTGCAGTAATAATGACTAATGAGCCGTCAAATCACAGGCCCAACCTTTCCCACTGTAAAGTTGCTCAGACGAAGGAACCATCAGGACTTCGTTGAATTCCGCTTCTTGAAGAAAACTACTGTACCAGCAATACCGCTAGCTATAGTAGTACTGTACTCCAGCGGAGGCCTCCTTTGGTTCATAGGATAGGAATTTTATAGGAATATGAAAATTATAGGAAGTGAGATGACATGCATCTCAATTCCTATACAGAAAGAGATGCCATTTGATGCATAGGATAGGAATTTTCCATTGAGTCTAGGCTAATGTACTGGTAATTTGCTCTAAAAACTACAGTAGTAACTAGTACTGGTACATGCTCGTAATTAATTAAACAAATGTACGGGCAACACAGACACACACACTAACTACTAGTACTACTACTTCTCACATGCTGGTCAGACGCCGTCGTTCTCCTTCCCGGCTTTGTCGGCGACACCCCACCATGCTTGGATCTCCGCCGAGCTCTCCGCAGCAGCGCGTGCATCCTCTTCTTTCTTGCGGCGGCGGGACTCTCTTTTCTTGAGTGCTTTCTACCTTTTCTGCTCCCTCTATGCGGCTTTGGCCGCCTCTTGCTCTACCGCCCATTCGGCCTTGGCAGCTTCAAAGTCCGCCCACGTAGGTGTGAGGTCGCGAGCGGCGATGAACTCGGCACGACGGGATGCCATCGCTTCCCTACCATTTTGTGTGTGGTCGTGGGTGGCGAGGAACTCGGCGCGGCGGGATGCTTCCTTACCAGTTAGTGTGCAGTGCGGTGGCATGAACGATGCTTGGTGAGAGCTCTGGGGCGGAGTGGTCGGACAACCATATAGTGCATTGGTTTGTTAAGAGCTCAAGGACAGACGACGAAGGAAATTTGGATTCTCCTTCAATCTTGGTCATTTATTACCGAGTAAAATGCATTGGCGGTCATCGAACTTGTCTTGATAGCTCACTTTGATCATTGTACTTAAGAATACGGTTAATACGGTCATTATATACGAGATATGGTGATTATACGGTCACTGGCTCAGTGTATAGCTCCGTATTTGTCTGGTTGACCAGTCAAACAGTCCACATGCGCCTCATCAGCTCATGTTCTGTATCTATCAATCTATGCGAGCCTACCTGTTAGTGGAGAAAGAAATAAAAACCAAAATTATGGTATGTGAGGAATCAAACCACGGACTTGTCGCTGCAACGCACACTCGTCAGCCAAATGAAAATGAAATACTTTGTGTTAAATGCACAAACCAATTTTTATATATTATACATGATGCACACATTAGCGCACATCGTCCACAGACGCAAGTAGCATGTACGCGTGCAGACACTCACGCTCATGCTGTCAAACCATGGTAATGCATGCACGTCGCCCTCTCAATCAAAGTCCTGCTCATGGTGCAACGCAAACGGCGAGCCCGTCACCTGCGCGCCTGGCGGTGCCTGACATTACTGTTTAGACGTTTGCTGGCGGCCTCCGCGAACACCGAGCATGTATTCACCTGGCTCAACACCAATGTTATACTCGTGCTTGGGCGCTGAGCTGCTCGACATTAGCCATGGCTCTGCACACGACGCGACAACGTGACTCGGCGCCTTGCTCATGTATATCATCCATCACAACGACAATCTATAAACAACCTAGCTAGAGAGGGTACTATGGTACCTATATATGTATCGTGAGCGACTGATCATAGTGCCATTGCACACGAGTGTGTGTTTGATCGATTCATCCATTATTCGTAAGTTATGCATGGTTGTGTGTGTCTAATGGTGGTCGTCGAAGGCTAGCTGGCGATAAGAGCGATTGCATGAACGCCTGGTTGTCTATACGTGCCGCATACGCTTCAAAGGCTCGTCATCCATGAGTTCACATAATTTATTCCAGTACAATCATAAGTGTAACTGCGTAAGTGCGTCTGCGTGCATGCTAGTATGTATTGTGTGCGTGCGCGTGCATACTGCGTGTGTGTGGGTCGTCCGCATGCATGCTTGTGCGTCGCGTTTGCTCCTTCCAAAAATACCTCATTTGGTTAGCTCGTGGGGCTTTACTGGAGAGGTTCGGGGTTAATTCCCCACCCATGCAATGCATAATTTAGCTTTTCTAATTTATTTATTTTTGACCCATTGATGGGTGGGGCCATAGAACCTGGGTGAGGCGCATGTGGACTGTTTGACCGGTCAACTAGACAAAATACGGAGCTATACGCTAAGCCAGTGACCGTATAATCATCTTAAGTCGTATATAGTGACCATATTGATCGTATTCTTAAGTACAGTGACCAAAGTGAGCTATCGAGACAAGTTTGATGACCGCTAGTGCATTTTACTCTTTATTACCGCACACGGTTACTTTTCGTTGCCTGTGGAAACTGTGTGCGCTGACCCTATTGTGGGTTGCTTTCTGATTGGCCGCCACCCCAGCCACGCGGATCGCGCGCGTGCACCGTGATCAAACGACATTCCACGTCCCTATCATCACACTCGTGTAGCTGTAGCTAGGATTTGATGTTTCTGCACCTCCATCCTGGTTGATGCATGTAACTACAAATAATATCACTAGAAACTATGTTTATTAGTAAGGTACACGTGCATCGCACGCATGAGATTTGGCAACCAAATTATGAATAAATACCACACTATAGCATGTAAGCTTTGAGTCATATATGCATGATGTAGATGTTCGTTTAATTCTTATAGTGGTAGTAAATTTCTACAAAATGCACATAATGGCCTAAATATGGTAAATGAACCCGGAGAAGTGCCAAATTTGAACACGGTGCTTTGTAGGGTGTATGTTGATCGTAGAAAAAAAAGTGAACTGCCACATTAATTGAGTACTTTTGCAAACTACAAAAACAATATACCACCACGCCAGCGTCTGACCGCCCTAGCCCACCGAAACCCCTTCCATCGCTAGCGCGCACTTCCCGCCTGAAACGGTCACCGTCGCTCCAGAACGTCAATGCCGCATTCACACCCGATGTGACCTCTCACTGGCGCTGGCATTGCAGTAGCGCGACGGCCGAGAGAGCGCCAACCGCGCGGCATCCCGGTGCAAGCGGCTACTCTGCGTTAACGACACCACGACCATCCGTCCGTCCGCCACCCACATTAATGACACGCGACTGCCGACGAACCTACTCCGGTGCCAGCCATCCGTCTGTCTGCCGCAGCTCATTGCTATACGCCTGCTATATTAACTTCAGCCCCAACCATAGCCAAAGACCCACAGTCATTCTCCTCTGGTCCCTTCCTTTTGTCGGCACCACTCCAACCATGGCCTCCTCATGCTCCAAAGCTCTCTTGGACGTACTGTCGCAGGAGCAGACGAAGGACATCGCCGGCTCTGCTCCGGGCGTGCTCCAAAGCTCTCTTGGGCGTACTGTCGCAGGAGCAGACGAAGGACATCGCCGGATCCCCCCCGGCCGCCCTCCGCCGCCATGACCACGAAGCCGGCGCGCGTGCGCAGCCGGCAGCAAGGAAGAGTAGTACATGGTAGGTCACCGCCGCTCTGGTCCCAGGAAGGCCACCGCTCCTCCACTCAGTCGACGCCAAGCTTGGTGGGGTAAGCATCAGCGGCCGATTAGCCGCTTGACGGTGATGTGGAGGCGGAAATCTTCAAAACCTTGTGCTCCAGAGGAGGAGGTTATCAAGGCGGAGCTGGACAAAGCCGAGGCGGATGAGGAGGAGGCAAAGGCAATAGCCGGAGCGTCTGTTCTCGGGGCTCATGGCCGGACATGGTGGTCGGGCGCCGGCGATCGTTTAGATTAGGTTTACAATAGGTTTTAGTACGGTTTGTGCAAAATATGTAATGAATTTTGTCTGGTTTATAGGAATAGTTTTCGAAATGTAATGAATTTCATCCGGTTAATTTGAAATTTGCTTTGTTTGCATGAATTTCGTTCGGTTAGTTCATATAGTTGTCGAAAGGTATGCGGGCAGCATTGGATGGCATCCTCTGGCATCATTGTCCTCGGACAGATGCCGGTGTAAATTTGTGGGTCAGCACTGGAGATGCCCTAACTAGTATCATGCTATAATCGCTAACAGTGCTCCATTATTTCGCAGGGAACAGTTATCCCTCGATCAAAATCAGATCCGCCATGTTTCGCACTCCTCCCACGTAAGAGTGGAGACAGTTGCTTACATAAAAATGGAGCAAGTGGACGGTACTGTAGCATGTCATATCCCTCAAACCTACTAGGCCAAACTAGCCCACCTAACGCATGGGAAAGCCCCGCCCTCGTCATTTTGTTCTGGATTTCTATCGATCGATCACACGAAAATGTTACACTTTGCAAGTTCAAAAGCAAAAGGCGGCACACTTAAAGCACGCCTGTCACATTCGCGTCGCACCCCCGACAGTCCGTCTCGCACACTGCTCACCAAAGGGGACACGCGGTTTCCTGCATTTTCACTGACATGTGGGACTGCAATTGAATAAACCGTCGATAGCCGAAATCTAATCCCTCGGCGAGCGTCGGCTGAGAAGAGAGAGGTGGGGGAGGGAGAAGAGATCGCCCGCCCGCCGTGCACGGACTCCAAGAAATATGGTGATAATGTGAGGTGGGCCATGCGGGAGTCCAAACCGCTTCCAAGCCCGCTTCTGACCGCCCTGGCCCACCAGAAAACCCCTCCCCCCTCCCGCGCGCGCCCCCCCAGGCGCCAGCTGCCCGCATTCATAGCAAGTACAATACTAGGCTCTGCAAGAGCCTGTCTCTACACGTGCTCCTAGGTATAAAAAACAATTGTGTCTAAAAAAAGAAGGTAAAAAACATTTGAGAGGAAATAGATAGAGAGAAAGTGAGAAAAAGTTGTAACCTTATAGCCAACCTTATAGTCAACACTATGGTACATGAGGAAGGAGGGAGTTGTGCACATGCCAAGTTCACTAGGCTGCCGTGTTTCACACTCCTCCGTCGTAACAGTGGAGACAATAGCTTTCATAAAAAATAAATAATGAATACTCCTTGCTCGTCCTCGATATCGCAAAGAATACTTTCATTCGCCGACATGTGGGACATCGACCATCCTGGTCCACTTGCCATGTACAAAATTATACTGTAGTGCACCAGACAGTACTGTAGGGGAGAGTCACCCCGGTCGTAGCGTAGGCCCAACCTTTCCCACTGTAAGTTGGTCAGACGAAGGAACCATCATGACTTCGTTGAATCCACTTCTTCAAGAAAACTTACTGTACCTGCAATACTGCTACCACACGCGAAGACTGGACGGCACTGTAGCACATCATATCACTGAAACCCACTAGGCCAAACTAGCCCACCTAGGATTTGTACGTCTCTGTACTGCTATGATTTTGTGTTCTCAAAAAATATCCTTTGTCAATCTAACGACTAGGAGTAGAAAGAAATGGAGGGTCTTTCTCTCTCTCTAGATCTCTCACTATAGGAATCAGGCACTTTGCCGTCTACCATGGCTGGTGGCAAAGGCATGCCTGGCGGACGGCAAAGGCCTTTGTCGTCAGCCAGCAGACGGCCCCACGTCCGGCTGAATGGACTACGGCAAAGGGCTGCTTTGCCGTCAGCCATCCTAAGCAAGTAGACGACAAAGGACCTGGACGGCAGAGGGATAGGGTTAGGTCCGTTAGGTGGCTAACGACATGCTTTGCCGTCTGCTGGCAGACGGCAAAGAAGCAAAGGTCTTTGCCGTCTGCCAGTAGACAGCAACGTGTCCAAATAGGTTAGCCCAGGTGCGCGTGCTTTGCCGTCTGCTAGCAAACAACAAAGACCTTTGCTTCTTTGCCGTCTGCGAGCAGATGGCAAACTGTCCAAATAGGCCAGCTCAGGTGCCCCCAGGTTGCACAGGTAGCTGCCATGTGGCAGCTTTGCCATCCGCTGGCAGACGGCAAACTTCTTTGCCGTCCGCTGGCAGACGGCAAAGTGCCTGTATTGCCCCTGTTAATTCTGTTTTTTCTTAAATTCAATCAATTTCACACACATATATATATATATATTCATTTCAAAATACTTTCAACAAGCATACATATCCCTGCCATATGGATACGATCATCCAACACATATATATACCAAATCAAAAGTCCATATCCAACATATATATAGCCAACATATGCAACAATTAAGCAAAAAGTCCATATACAATTGTTTCATCCATACATACATATATAGGTAGCAAGTTTCACATTGTTCATCCTACAAAATCAAAACAAAAAGGAAGGACAAGGAGAAGAGTAGACTCCATCAACGCAAGCTTCCGTGATCTGAAGCAAATCTGCAAATTGGGAAAGAAGAAAGTTAGAAGAAGAAGACTAGAAGAAGAAGAAGAAGAATACTAGAAGAAGAAGAAGAAAAAGAAGAAGAAGAATTTTTCTTCTCTTTCTTTTTCTCCTCTTCTTTATCTTCTTCTTCTAACTAAGGTAACCTAGGTAATTATGCCATTTTTTTAGCTAACTTAGCATATTAAGTCATTTTGGAGGAAAAAATGCTAAGTGTAGGTCATTTTTGAGCTAACCTAGGTAAATAGGTCATGGTGGAGCTAAGTAAGGTTATTATGTCATTTTCGAGGAAAATAAGCTAGGTATATGACATTTTGGAGGTAACCAAGATTATTATGCCATTTTGACCTAAGTATGCTAAGTATGTCATAAATGAACTAAATAAGCTAAGTATAGGTCATTATTGTGCTAACCTAGGTAGTTATGCCATTTTTGAGCTACTAAGCATATTAAGTTATTTTTGGAAAAATGGTAAGCGTAGTCATTTTAGAGCTATCCTAGTTAAAATCGTCATTTTGGAGCTAAGTAAGGTTATTATGTCATTTTGAGGAAATAAGCGAAGTATAATGACGTTTGGAGCTAAACCAAGGTTATTATGCCATTTTTTACCTAAGTAAGCTAATTATGTCATAAATGAACTAGCTAAGCTAAGTATAGGTCATTATTGAGCTATCCTAGGTAGTTATGCCATTTTTTAGCTAACTAAGCATATTAAGTCATTTTGGAGGAAAAAATGCTAAGTATAGGTCATTTTATAGCTATCCTAGGTAAAATAGGTCATTTTGGAGCTAAGTAAGGTTATTATGTCATTTTCGAGGAAAATAAGCTAAGTATAGGTCATTTTGGAGCTAAATAGGTCATTTCTTAAGCTAAGTATGCATTTGTTAAGCAAAACACTTGGGAAAACTTGAATACCTGACATGAATAATATGTATATAATTTAAGTGTATCATCATCATGAACATAATAAAAAATTGAATACCTAATAACATGAACTAATTAATAATATATATATGTACATAATAATAATTGAATACCTAACATTACTAATATTACTCTTCATCATCTATATATGCTCCGGGATCAATAAATGCATCATCATCATCACTATCAGTAATGACGTGCTCATCATCAATAAATGCATCAACATGTGGAAGGCCTCCTTTACGTAATCGGTCAAGCATTGACAGGTCATCCACAGCAGTAACCTCTTCTTGTTCCGGCTCAGGGGTGAAGTCGGATTCACTGTCGCTGTCTACTTCAATGTTCTGGGGTGAAGTAGAGCAGTTCTTGAAACGTTTTTTGGAAAGACGTATTTCTTGGAAGAATTCTCCTTCATATGTGTCTGGGTTAATGTGAGGTTCATAATCCTCTTCATTGGGGGGAGGTGGTCTAACACGTGGTGGCACTTCATAAACGACATCCCAACCATTGAGATTTGGATCACTTTGACAGGCCCACGGTAGATAAAAAACTTGGGTTGCCTGTTGAGCCATAATATAGACATCGGGAACATCCAAATGGGTGCCTTGTTTGATTTCGACTAGCCCTATATGTTCATGAGTCCTTCTAGTCTCCTTCGGCTGGAACCAATAACATTTGAAGACTACGACGTTTGGTGGGTTTGCACCATAGAATTGAAGTTCATAAATTGCTTCAACTCTTCCATAATACTCGGTATCTCCTTCGCCGATAGCAGAGACACAACAATTTGTAGACTTTCGGTCGGCCATAGATAGCTCTTTGCCATAGGTACGAAAGCGATACCTGTTGATGTCGTATTTGTTAAATGAACGGACCTTAAAGTCAAAACCATTAGCGACTTGTCTCAATTCGGCGTCCATAAACTCTGAATTAGCCTACATGTTTAATACGAAAGGATTGTTGCATTAGTCGCAAATTAGACGAAGAAATGAAATGGTCTAATGGAAATTACTGTTTGTTTGAACCAAGAGATGAAACCGGGATAGCCGCCTCCATGCTTTGCCAGAAGCTCATACTCTTCGACGGAATCCTTTTGGATCACCACTCCATACGATAATTTGGCGACATATCGACTATATCAAATATTCGGGAATAAGAGCAGTTCAAAGGAATTAGAAGTTGTGAAACAATGTACCGAGAACTTACTCGATGTATGGCCGCACTTCTGTTCGGTTGTTGAAGATATACAACGAAATGGTCCGCCATTCTTCAACATCCAACGATAAGGAATTAGAAGCACCGGCTGGTGCGAGCTTCCCTTTGAATAGGCTGAGGTTGGATCCACCCTTTTTAGGGTCGCCAGCATTGTACCGAGGCTTCGGATTATGCAAATGACGATTTTTGGCTTTGTAGTGTGCTGTCACGAAGTTTGCCGCCTCCTCAGTAATGAATGCCTCGGCCATCGATGCTTCAATTCTACGTTTATTTTTACATTTTGCTCAAAGCGTCTTCTTCATCCCCTTAGTTGCGTAGCACCAATGATTTTGCACGGGCCCCCCCAATCTTGCCTCGGTCGAGAGATGCAAAATCAAGTGCTACATTGGATTAAAGAAGCCCGGCGGAAAGATCTTCTCTAACTTGCAGATCAACTCCGACGCCAACTCTTCCATTTCTTCTAGCAGGCCAGGCGATAGTTCTTTCGCACAAAGAACACGGAAGAAATAGCTCAGCTCTGCCAATACTAGCCATTCATCCTCAAGGATGAAGCCACGCAACATCACCGGCATTACCCGCTCAATCCATATGTGCCAATCATGACTCTTGAGACCAAATATTTTCATTTTTTCAAGATTCGCTCCCCTATTTAGATTCGCTGCATACCCATCGTGGAACATCAACTGCATTTTCACCCACAAGATAATTTCCCTCATAGCTGGTCTTCCAAGATTGAACCATGCCTTTGGCTTTGTCCAGTTCTGCTTTCCTTTCGGTTCTTGCATGTTTTGTAACGGTCTATCACATAGCGCCTCCTGATCGACTCTAGCCTTAGTATTATCCTTTGACTTCCCCTCTATGCTGAATAATGTACCAAAAAGTGCCTCGGCAATATTCTTTTTAGTGTGCATCACGTCGATGTTGTGTGGGCAAAGGAGGTCTTTGAAGTAAGGCAGATCCCACAAGCATGTCTTGTGAGTCCAGGCATGTTTTGAATTATACCCCTTGAAATACCCTGGATGCTCTGGATCTGGCTCGAGAGTGTTTAACTAATCCAGGGTCTCTTGGCCTGTCAACGCAGGTGGTGCAGAGTTTTTGACAACTCTACCTTTGATGAAGTTCTTCTTGTCTTTCCTGAACTTATGGCGAGGATCCAAGAACTGTTTATGCAAGTCGAAGCAAGAAAACTTGTGACCGGCCTGCAGCCAACGAAACTCGAGAGCTGCCTTGCATGTGGGGCACGGGAACCTTCCATGCACACAACAGCCAACGAATAGCGCATACGCCGGCAAGTCATGCATCGAGTACATGTACCAGACACGCATTATGAAGTTCTGTTTGCTAAAGGCGTCGTATGTCTTGAACCCATTATCCCAAGCTTCTTGCAATTCGTCCTTAAGCGGCTGCATGTACACATTCATATTCTTCCCCGGATAGTTGGGCCCTGGAATTATCAACGTCAGGAAAATGTTCTTTCTTTGCATAATCTGTCCGAGGGGAGATTGAGTGGAATGACAAATACGGGCCAACAACTGTATTGGGCTGCCGTCAGACCAAACACACTGAACCCATCCGTGCTGATGACGACTCGAGGATGCCTTGGATCTGCCGCTTTTCCCACATGTAATGCATCGAAGCGCTTCCACGCTTCACCATCCGATGTGTGCACCATCATCAGATTCCCATCTGCATCTAGTTGGGTTCTTTTGCCTGTTTTATGCCATGTCATCTGTCTGGCCGTCTCTTCGACCATGAAAAGACGTTGAAGTCTTGGTACAATTGGCATATACCGAAGAACATTAACGGGGATTTTGGTCTGCGTCTTCTCACCCATACCGTTGTCTACCACAACATACCTGGATGACTTGCAAATGGGACAATAGTTCAAGTCCACATACTGAAGCCTAAATAAGAAACATCCTTTCTCACATGCATGTATCTTCTCATAGGGCATCTTAAGAGCACGGAGGATTTTGTCTGACTGGTACAGGTTTGCAGGTAGTACATGGCCTTTGGGTAGAAAATGTCCAAATACTGTCATCATCGCGTCATAGCATTCTCTGCCCAAGTTGAATTGAGCCTTCAGAGCCATTATTTGTGAGATGGCATCCAGCTGACAAAGCTCAGTGTGCTCATGGAGAGGATGTTTTGAAGACTCCAACATTTCATTGAAGGCCTTTGCTGATTCCTCCATCTCATCGTCCGAGTCCCGAGCATCATCAAAGTTTTGCACCATGTCTTCCATCTCGGTACCATGCTCGTCGGTGCGACGATGAACCACCTCGGCTCTGGCACGTTGGCCAGACTCACCATGAAATGTCCAGACCGTATAAGCAAGCGTAAAACCAAACTTCTGCAGGTGTTTACTCATTTCAAGCTCGTTCCTCCTATGATAGTTGTCGCACCAGACACAGGGGCACCAGGTTTTTCTCTGGCCATTTGCAAATGCGGCTCTCACAAACCCCTTGGTTTTTGTTAACCATTCATCGGTCATGTCTTCCTGACTAGTGTGACCGGTGTACATCCACGCACGGTCACTCATCTTGCCTAGCTACTGGACACACAAGAAATATATACATAATTCAGCAAACCATATTCATCAGTTAATGGAGTTTGTCAGTTTTATTATGTCCATGCAACCTAGACGCTAATAGGTAAAGATAGGTCCTAATCCCACCCGAGTATGTGTAAATTGGGTTCGTTTTCCCATGCTCTGCTCTAGATCCGACGCAAAATTTCGGCAGCACCTCCCCGCTGTTCTCCTGATACACATCTCGGTAATAAGCAGAGAGGATGTGTACCCGAAGAACAACATGGAGGCACTGACGAAATTCTGCATCGGATCCGGAGCAGAGCATATGGGAAAACGAACCCAATCTACACATACTCGGGCTGTCCATGGATAACGTTGGACAATTCGAAAGAATCACGGTTATAAATATGCAAATGCATGCATATTTATAGATGTAACCCTTTCGAACGGGAGACGCATAGTGGTCACGCATACTGATGATTGAAGACACCTATAGCTAGCAAGTTTCATTGGCACGAAGACCGGAACAGAGCAAATGAAGGGGGAGGAGGAGATGTCATTTGTGCTCACCCATGAACGCAGGGGCAGAGGTCGTCGAACGCACGGGGAGGTCGTCGAACACCAGACCCTCGCAACGACGAAACAACTGCACATTTAAATCCACCCGATCAACACAAATATGATGTTTTTTATAACAAAATCAAAAAATATATGACCTAACTCATAATTCACAAATATATGGCCCCGTCGGCCTCTGGAAGGCCGAAGAGCACCTTTTCGGTCAACAGCCGAATATTAGAAAAAAGAACGCCTGGAATACTGAACCCGGGAAGGAGGTAAGGGGGGTGGGCATGGGGGGCGGTCGTGGGCCCGCTCACGGGGCGGCGCTCCGACCACTTACGTGGCGGGGCGATGCCGGGGAGGGCTGCGGGGGAGTGGAGGGGTTCCAGCTGCGGGGGTATCCAGGGAGGCTCACTTTGCACTGGTATGGGGGACGGTGGGTATCGGGAGGGGGAGCGGCGGTTGGGAGGGTGTTCCCGCATTCTCACAAACTTGTGACTCCGGGTGGAGTGGGGGGAGGGTAGGGTGGTGGGGTTGTTGTAGGGGGGGAGGGGGGGGTGTGGAGGGCGATAGGGAGGAGGTGCAGACATAGGGGAGGGGGAGGGGGCAGTGGTCGGGGGGAGGGTGTAGTGTAGTAGGTGGACGCTAGCTTGGAATGTCGTGAGGAGGAGGATGAAGAGGAGAGGAGGTAGGAGGAGGAGGAGGGAGGAGGAGGAGGGAGGAGGAGGGAAGGACGCGCCTCAGAAGAGGACGGCGGAGGAGGGGTGGGAGGTAGGCGGAGGGGGGATGTCGGGGAGGGAGGGGCGGAGGAGGAGGAGGTAATAGGTGGACGGTGGAAGATGGGGGAGAAGATTACTCCTCGTTTCTTCTTCTTCTTTTGCTTCTTCTCTCCTACTCCTCCTCCTCCTCTTCTTCTTCTTCTTCTCTCTTCTTCCCCTTCTACTTATTCTACTTTTCTTCTTTTCTTTTTCATCTTTTTTTACTTCCTTATTATGACTATTTAACTAAAACCTAGCACTAATCTAATCTAGCACTAAACCTACAACTAACATATCTAATCTAACAATTAAATAGAAAAAAATAGAAAAAAATGGCTCACCGAAGAGGGCGTCGGCCGGGGCTTCGGAGCGGCAGGGCGGCGGTGGCGACGGGGGCGACGGGGCCGGGCAGCAGGGCGGTGGGGCGCAGCGGCGCCGAGCCGGCAGGGCGGCGGGGGCGACGGGGCTGCGGTGGCGCCGGGGGCCCCGGTGGGTGGGGTGAGCAGGAAGGGGGGGGAAGGGGGAAGCCGGGAAGGAAGGCGGGGGGGAGTGGGCTGGGAGGGAGGGGGAGGGGCAGAGGCGGCAAACGAGCGGCAGGGATGGAGGGGGGGAGACAATGGTACCGCGGTGGAGAAGGGGGCGATGGTGGCGCCGGGGAGGTGGGCCGGTGGGGCGGCGGGGTGATGGGGCGACGGGGCAGCGGCGGGTGGTTGGGGCGGCGGTGGTCGTCGGGGAGGAAGAGGGAGAGAAAGAGAGAAGGGGGACGGGGTGGGGCGCGGCCGTTAGTTAAATTGAACGTTTGCCGTCTGCCCCGGCTTTGCCGTCCGCCGTGTTGCTCTTTGCCGTCTGCTAGCAGACGGCAAAGAGGGGGGCCGTTAGGGTTCACTAGTTAGTGGGCCAACCTCCCTCTTTGCCGTCTGCTAGCAAACGACAAAGAGGTGGCTGATGGCAAATATATTCTTTGCCATCAGCCAGCTCTTTGCCGTCTGTTTTTTGGAAGCTGACGGCAAAGCCATCCTTTGCCGTCAGCTAGCAGACGGCAAAGAAGTGGCTGATGGCAAATCTTCTGATTTCAGTAGTGTCTCTCCATCCCACAACCCCTCTAGCACACGTACACACTCTCTGTAGTCACTCCGAAAGTACGACGTCACTACACATTCACACTTCCAACAAAAAAATTACACATTCATGCATGTTACAAGTACATGCTAATTTTGCTGGCTATTAATGTGAATGTATCCGTGAACCAACTCTTTGAGTTTGATGTGAATTAATGTATAATTGTGGACTATTGTCTGATCGATCACTAAGCCTACAATTTTAGGAGCTTGGGCTATTGGCCGATCGACGACGGATCAGACCTATAAACGTACCACGAGCTCATCAGCCCCAACGTTTCTCTTTGGTGAGTGTTTGCAAGTACTATAGCTCACACAGTAGCTAGCCTACTAACACCAAGAATCATCAAACAAGCCCTGCCAATATGACAAACAGTTCAAACTTACATCTAAGCATGCCATATATTACATCAAAAGCCGGTGAGGATACATCTGTTTCCATAACTCGGAGAGGGTTCGCATGATTCACTATCAAACAAAAGTAGCAAGTACCACCGACACAAGACAATGCACTAGCCCTAAGATGGTTTGATAACATGCACCATTCTGGTAATTAAACACAATGCAAACTACCTTGAAGGATTAGCGCGACCAACTATTTCTTGTCATCAATCTCTCGGGCAATGACCACAGCACGGACAGCGGCATGGGAATCGATCTCTAGGGCGATTTCCACAGGACAGACCGCGACATCGGAATTGATCTCTAGGGCGATGTCCATAGGACGGACAGCGACATGGGAATCGATCTCCGGGCCGATGTCCACAGGACGGACCGCGACATCAAAAATGATCTCTGGGGCGATGTCCACAGGATGGACCGCGACATTGGAATCATCAAGGACGTCCACCGGCACCTGCACAACCCTAACATATTAGCAAGCACAATGCAAATAATCAAAAACCACAACTATGGTAAGCCATTTTTTTACCTTGTGCAGCTCACCAGGGGATCCCATCCCTCCGGGGGCCATCTCCTCGATGGGGGCCATCGCCTTTCTAGGGAAATACTGCTTCTCAATGGTGACTATCTCCTCAAACTTGGCCTTGAGCCTCTCATAGGTGGCCATTAGAGTTTCTGGGGTAGGCATGGTGGGGCCCTTGCTGTTCTTGCAGCTTTCTTTGAGGAGTTCGTCCGCCAACGTCGTCAACTCTTTGGCCAGTGCTTGTTTCTTGGAGTTCTTCGTCTCCATGGGTTGGCCCACCAACATGGCCAACTCGTTGGTCGGTGCTCGCTTCCTGGAGATCTCTGTCTCGAGTGGGTTGTCCACCGGCAACTCTTTGCCTAGTGCTCCAGGATCCATCAATAAACTGACAAACAAAAAGCAATCGAAAGGAAACCACAATCGCAATGAAAACAGGAAAAGAATAGGCAATTGGAATCGGTCGGTGCTTCGCAAAAAGAAGATTCTTGGAATGAAAATATAGTAGCATCACTGATTCTCCCACCTTTCCTTCGCCGATACAGAAGAAAAATGGCAGAAGTGAGTAGCCTGGAGTGAGGTTTTCTTCAAGATAGGGTAGAAAGGGCTTCAACGAGCGTTCCAGTGAAATGATGGTTGCTTCGTCCAGTCCAACTTTGAGGCCACTTTACCACTGCTGGTAAAGGTGTGGGTTTTGTGATATGACGGGTCATGATGGCCACACCGGGGTGACTGGTGAGTCTCGACTGTAGCACCTCGCTGTGATTTGGTGGATGGCATGTGGGCCCAGATGCTTGATGTCCCGCATGTAATAGAGCGGCTAGTCATATAGTAGTTTGGACGACAGACAAGGAGCTCCGTCATGGTTTATTGGTCCCTATGATAATATGTGCCAAATTTTGACTATAAATTTAACTAACCAAATGTTCATGCATGTCACAAAAAATTACATCATTGAAAACTATGTTCAAATACTAATCCAAGGATATAATTTTTGTTAACATGCAGTAACATTTTGTCAGTTATATCTTTGCTCAAAATTTAGCACAAATTACAAAGGGGCCCAATAAAGATTGTACTCTCACATTTTGTTTTGAGGATACTCCCACATAGAAAATATAAATAATAATGCATGTTGGTGCAGCCCACGTTTCCTATAATTTTAGTCGTGGGCTTGTTCACAATTTTTATGAGGCGGTGGTTGTTCACTTAATGGAGGATCTAGTACCAGACTTGAACGATACAAAGTGCGACTTGGCACACCAAGGGCTGGAACAAAAGCTCATAGCTCGCGAGCAATGATCCCTCGATAGTTCGGCTTGTTATCCTCGTGGGTCGCTTCTTAATGAACAAAGCCAATCATCAATTTATTAAGGAGCTTAACGAACCAGCTAACAAGTTTCACGCTACGTTCATTAGTAACAACACAACACATGTCCCATCTTACGTGAATTTTCTTTTAACAAGCTTCGAACGAACCGAGCCGAGCAGCTCGTTAATCCACCCCTGTAACACCACTTGGAATAAGCGGGTAGCTATCTCAAAAAACAATCAACAACTCAAAAAAACAGCGACCTGGCACGCACACAATTTTAAACGATTGTTTTGATGGAGTGAAAAAAGAAAACTACCCCACTATACGTATATATATATAGGCAGGAGCCTCCACGCTTGCTTGCTAGGGTTGCTCTATTCACACACTCTCATCCTCTCCAGATCTAAACAAGATAGCTGTGGTAACACTGTCTTTCTATCCTCACCGCTGGTCACAGATCTGGACGTATCCCCCTCCGCCGGTGAAGGGGAGGAGGAGCAGCATTTAGGCCATCGTCGACAGCGAGGGAGGAGACCCACTGCCGGCCACACTGTTATCTCTGGCCGAGCGCCGGCGCGGGAGGTCCTCCGATCCCTTCGTCGCTACCCTAGTGTGGGCGGATCCGGCCTCCCGCCGCCCACCTATCCACACCCCGATGACCTTCAGGTATATCTTCCTTCGAAACTGGCCTAGCTTTACTTCCCCAGCTCGCTACGTTGCTACATGTGCATCCTTTTCTACCTCTTAGCCCCCCTCGTAGCTAGGCTCGATCGGATGGTCCAACGTCACCTCATTTTTTTTTCTATTGTTAGAGGTGAAGCTACTTCATGGAGTCGAATCTTGTACTTAGTTCAAACAAGAAATAAAGGGGGAAAATTTAGTATGTACATCGGACTTGGTACAAACAGGAAAGAAAGGGGGTGAAAGTAGTACAAACTGGTCATCCAACCGGTCTCTTGGTCAAAAAGGGAAATATACGGGAAACGCTGTACACAGTGGTATGACCAGGACTAGATTTGCTATCCACACATAGGAATAGGTGGCTAGAGTGAACAAAAATGGGACCAACCCAAATATGTTTCTTGGATGTTTGTTTCTTGGGGCAACAAGCTCTAAATCACCACTTTATGCCCCGGTTTAGGTACATGGTGCTGGACTGCTGGTGCACCCACTGTCCCATGCCCTTATAGCAAATATTTAGTTGTTCTTAATCTAATGCCCCTGGTAAAATGAAGCCATGCCACTGTTATAAGCCATGACAAGTTTAACCAATTGTTTTTGCCAGTAATTGTTTGAGACTCTGATTGTTTCCTCTGTAGCTTTTTGTGCAAACAGGGATATCCATTTCACCTCGTTGCTATTGCGACCTTTTGGTGCACTGCACAAAACACTTCTTAAAAGAAGTGACTTTTGTGATGTTTAACTAGAATGTCAGAATGGAACCGTTGGTTCATTTCGGTGGAACTGCACAAAGGGAGATCTGTGTTTCAATCTTCATCCTCCATATTGGCACCATAACCTTCCTTTAGGTAAGAATGATATTTAATGCATGTGTTCACCTCTATTTTGCGGCTGCCATGAGAAAATAATGCTATTGTTTACTAGTACACTTGTACTCCCTCACTGACAAAACCAAGTCTGAAATAGAAGGCCAATCATGTACTTGGTTTCACCAACTGGTGAGGAGAATGAGAAACAGAGCATGAAGAGGAAGACGAAGAAGAAGAAGAAGGAGGAAATGAAGAAGATCACATGATGGTATCGTCCTATGTTATCCTAACATCTTGCTACTAGTATTGTATTGCTATGTTGCTACTAGTCTTAATTTACTTGGAAGACTAGCAAGATGTCCGTGCGTTGCACGTAACATCAAGATGCATTTGTATGAGTAGTTTATCTTGTGAGAGAAAAGGATGAACGAGGGAAGGCCTTATTTGCAAATGTGGAGAGCGGTGTGGGTATCTTTTTGCAAAATTGCCATAGTTTCCTTCCTATCCGTCAGATATAAATCGGTCGGCCTATATTGCAGGATGGCAGGCACACTATCATCACCAACTCTATTTTTATAAGAGTAGATAGATAGATAGAGAAATGCAGCAGAGTAGTACTTGGCTTGACGACACATCATACTAATTAACTGGATTCTGGATGCATGTGTGACCCAGCTCTACATGATCAACAGTGCCAAGGTGATCTTGCTGAAGCTGAGGCCTCAGTCAAGGCCATTCAAGGGCTCCGGCAACGTCTCCCTTACATGTGTGATGATCCTCCAGGAGCCCTTCCACTTCTGATGTCTCTCCTGCAAGGTCACTTAATTAATTAGGAGTACTTAAGTAGCACTAATTAATTGCTGCCTAATTTTCCTGTCGGAATTAAACAAATCTTTAGTAGTACCCTATGCTGAATCATGTACGTGTGTATGTGTGTCTGTGGAGGTGAACCATGTGGTGGAGCAGGGAGGGAATCTTGGTAGTGTCATGACATAATAATGCTATTGTTTTGCACGTCAATTTATTGCCACTGGTTCAATGAGGCAATGTTTTGCGTATTGTCCATCATGAATTTGATGCTACTGTTAAAGTAATATGCTAATGTCTTTCTATCCTTTCTCACTAAGCTAATGAAGGTTTCACCTTGTTCCTACTTGTGCAAACAGGGATCATGTTGTGCCAATCGTACATTTTAGTGGAACTGCACAAGAGAATACAATGAACTATATCCCAGCCAGTGCTTTAACTCTACTAGAAGTTCTTGATAATCTTTCGATATAATCTCACCACTGGTAAACAAGAGTGATGTCAACCATACATTTGAAGTGCACAAAAAATATATGCTATTGAATGATTCTAGTGAGTGCTTTATCATCTCTTCTGGGACTACTTGAATAAGCTTCTTGCTCAGGTTGGTACCGGCCTAAAGCCATCATCCATATTAGTTTGATGTCATCTCTATTTGTATCGTGCTACTGTGTTGCTACTGTCATGAGGAACTCCTTTATCTTTGCACGTTAAATTTTTGCAACCTATGATACATGGCAATGCTTTGAGTGTTGAGCTAATTGGCACTGATTAAATAAACTAATACCTCTCTTTAAGCAAGACTACTATGTTGCTAACTTTACCCATTAAGATAATGAGGGTGCTTCTATTTGTTAGTTTATGTTTCATCAACTAGTCCCACTATTACAGTAATCTCACTCTCTCAATATATGTGCCAACAGGGATGCTCGATTTTGGTGGAACTGCACAAATACTTTGGGTGCTTCATTGCCTCGACTGCATCCTTCCTTTCCTGTCAGTCGCTTATCTCGGCTTCCAGTCAAAGGAAATATTAATTGATATGCTTCCTCACACAGGTTGGTACCGGTCTTTATCCTAATTATTGTGCTTTTCATATGTATTGGTAATTTGGTATTGTGCTACTATTTGCCGATTTCATAAATGAGTAACTTGGAGCCTGAACTCGCAGGCAAATCATTACATTAGACGATTTCAGTAGAACTGCACAAAAAGATCAGATGGACTGATACTTATGCTGCTACTATGTACTCCAAAGTTCACTCAGACAAGCATCGATGTTGACAAGAAGAAGTGCCAGAGTGAACGCCAACAATATTGCTTGGCGCATAGCCCAGAAAAACGCAGTCCAGTCTTTGGTCCCAACTTGTGCCTTTTGGTTATCGGCACATATGGTAGAGAACTATATGGCATGGAGTCGAAAGATTCCAGACAAGTTGGTTAACATGTATATTCATATGGCACTTAATCAGTCTACACGCCAGGGATGCTCCATTTCAGTTGAACTGCACAAAAAATTTGGGTGGTTCATTTTATCGACCGCCTCCTTTCTTGTCTGCAATGTAGAATTTTGGCGAGCTACAGGACCAAGATGAGCCAGTAAACTAGTTGGATGAAAGTAGTGGCCAAGTTGCTCAAACCTCCCTCGGCATCGAGGCCACTATCTCAAGGATAAACCTACAAGCAAAGTTCAGATTGTCTGTGCTGCCTCTTATGTACTCGAAAGTTTGCTCGTACAAGCATTAATTTTAGCAGGAAGTACCACTGAGTGAACACCACTTACTAGTCTGTACCCTAGGTAATTAAAGTTTGTCCATGGATGATATTGGCTGTGATCTCTCAATCATTTGGATGCATAAACATGCTGAACATGTGTATATCTGAATCTTTTTGTGAATTATCTATGAATATTGTCTTGTGATCTATCAATCATTTGGATGCATAGACATGCTGAACTTGTATATATGAATCTTTTGAGTTGTTGATTGTGAATGTTGGCTATGAATATGAACGTGTCCTGTGAACCTGAGTTTGATACGAATGTTTACCTTTTCTGTTGTACTTGTGTGTGAACTTGTTAGAATGTCTACTGTGGGATTGTGACGTGTGAGTGTCAACGGCACACCTTCCCGAGAAGAATTGCACCTGCTTGTTAGGTTAGCAACGGCGCATCAGCTCTTTTTTATGTTTTTGCTCTGTCTTCCCCCCTCCCCCGCTCAACCTCTGCCATAATGTTTTCGGCCTCAAAACAAACATAGTACTGCGTTGTTTTGGGCCTTGATGAAAAATTAAGTGCTGCTTTCTGTAGGTTGGCTCACGCAGCAAATGGGATGTTGGTCCACCACAGACTGGGAGGCTAAAAATACAAGTTGTATGGTGCAGAGGCAAGTAAAAAAAAACACCATCGAGAGCCATCCACTGAAAAAAATCGCGTCTGATGTGCTTCTTTAGTCGCGCCGCCGGCCCCCTCTTTAATCCAGTTCGCTCCATTCCCCAACCGACAGCACGGGACAGAAGTTTATTTCCCCCTTGCACTGCCGGGGGATTGAAGAAGCGCAGCATCGAATCCAACACCGGTGATGGCTGCTTGTCCAAGTGATTTTCAGATAAGAAACTGCATGTTTCAGAGGCAGAGCATTTAAATCAACACGCACTTTTCAAACATGGATAACAGAATGTTGGAAATTTTATTCATGGTAAAAAATGGAACTAACAACAAGTTAACATCATGCTTATCAACATTCATGTATAGCACATCTTCATATGATGCAAAGTCAAAAAGATATGCTATTTTCAAAATGGCAAGACAATGTTGAGTGTGCGAAAAACTGGGTAAACTAGGGACGAAATTTTGGCAAGTGTTAGATATTTTTCAGCTGCACCAGTTGGAATCAAACCCGGGTAGTATAGCTCTTGGGTGAGAGGGCTGCAGCCACCGGGCTAGTGCGGTATGTTCGAAAGAATGAAGGCGTCTTCCCCGGCTCCGGTTCTTTCCCGTCCGTGTGCGCTCGCCGTGGCGCCGCCGTATGCCGTTGTCAATATGCTCAACAAACAAGAGGAATTCGGAGAGGACTGTATGCCGAGAGGCTGATAGTGGGGACCCACCAGGTCCAAGCCGTACGCAAGCAAGTGCCTCATTGGAAAAAAAGCTTCCTCCTAATTGTATACTGACGTTGGGGCCCACGGGTCTGTCAACCTAGTCAATAAACGAAATAAATTTCCAACGATGACTGTCATCGAGTAGCTTTTTTTCCAGGGGTATCAGGGATCTTTTTTGTTGTTGTTGTGGGAAAGGGGTATCGGGGATCTAGCTGGTATCATTTTTTCAGAGGGCGAACAAGTATCAGCTAGGCCTAGGTTTTGTTTTTTAACATGCGTAGCCCACGACATACCAAGACAGTGGTTTCAACTTATTTTTTGGGGTCCATCATGTACGTACCGGCCTATGGGCCTCCCAGCGTAGGTTCTACTTTTTCTTAAACATCGGTAGCTCAATGTACTTTTTTTAATAAAACGCAGATCTCTGTTCTATTTATCTATATATAAGAATAATAATGCAGTGTCCAATTTATGTTTTCCCTTCTAACCACATTATATATATTTATATTATTACTATTATTGTATATTTAATAGAGACTTATATGTACATTATAAAAATATCCCACGTCTTATTAACTTATAAAAGTAAATGTTTAACAGAAGTTGGCAAGGAAAATCCTGGTTGTTTTTTACTCACAGGCAAGGAAAATCTTGGTGATTGCATACAAAAGCTTGCGAAGATTTTAAGGACCAATGTAATAATAACGCGCTCATTTTTCTTTTGAGCAATAACCCGCTAATTTGTTAATTTTATATATAATAAAATGTGTAGCTCCGGTTTATTTTTTGATATTAATTGCTCCTTCTAACCTAACATTAAATATGGAGCAAGCCCAGCTAATTCTTAGAAAATATTGAATGGGCCGCATTGACACGAAATTATTTGTTCACCTAGCCCAGCAAATGGACTATAAATTCTAGAAAACATTGGGTTAAGTATATGCCACATTTTTGCAGGCTGACATGTGGGCCAATAGGTCGAAGCCTACGCAAGGCGTTGTTAACTTAGTCAACAAATGATTCTGACATCCACAGCCATTGGATTTATATCCAACGGCCGGCATGCACCTTCAATCTCTCGTCTTCTTCCTCCAGTTTCGCCGGGACCGCCTGCTCCGGCCTCCGGCGGCTAGCGACTCTGCTTAGCATGCATCGCTGCGAAGCGCTACCCCACCGTCGGCCAGGCTATCCCTCCACCCCTCCACACCTCCTGTTATTCTCCATCGACTGTAGCCCCACACCGCACCAGAACCAGTTATAACCCTTGTACTCCTCTCAATCTGTGACTCCACTGCCGCGTCTTCCCATCTCCAGGTCGTTCCCATCCGGGGCCTCGCCGTCGTTCATTGCCTTGCTGCGCTCGGCCCGGCGTGGTCAACAAACGAGAGTCATCGGAAGAAGACTGTACGTGGAGAGCCTAACAGCTGGGACCCATGAGGTCCATGGTCGCATGCAAGGAAAGTTCCTCCTTATTTAGCTGAAAAAAAATGTTTCCTCCCCCTGACAGCTGGGACCCACCAGCAGTATCTTCGCACGGAAGGAAGTGCCTCCTTGTTATGCGAAAAAAACTATTCCTCCCGATGACAGCTGGGACCCAGCAGATTTGATGGCTGACTTGTGGGCCTACTAAGCTGACGCGTACGCAGGGCTTTGTCAACTTAATCAACAAATGATTCTAGCAGCTGGACCATTGGATGTTAATCCAACAGTCGTCCTGCTTCTTTAACCTCTGTTCTTGCTCCTGTCTCCCGTGGGCGGCAGTGCTGCCGTGCACCCGAACCAGTCAAGTTTCCCACTCCTCTCCATCTGCGACTCCACTGCCGCGTCTTCCCCATCTCCAGGTAGTTCCAGTTTGGGGCCTCGCCGTCGTCCACCGGCCTTGGTGTGCTCGGCACGGTGTGGTCAACGTGGTCAACAAATAAGAGTCATCGGAAGATGACTGTACGTGAGAGGCTGATAGTGGGGACGCACCACGCCCATGGACGCATGCATGCAACTGCATCCTTTTTACCCTGAAAAATAATGTTTTCTCCCCCTGACAGCTGGGACCCACCAGCTACATCTTCGCACGCAAGGAAGTGCGTCCTTATTATGAAAAAAAAATGATTCCTCCCCCTGATAGCTAGGACCCAGCAGCTATATCTTCGCACGCAAGGAAGTGCGTCCTTATCCTCCCTGACAGCTGGGACCCACCCGGTCGAAGCGTACGTAGCGTTGTCTGTCTTGTTGCGAATGTGTACGTACATACTGGTCGATCGGTCGCTCTACAACGATGAACCGTGGTCGAGTAAGTAGCAGCGCATGTCATAGTAGAGCCCCCCACGTAGCAGTTCAGGCTGTTCCGTCTAAACTGTGTACACGTACATACAACCACACGCCAAAAAATAAGGCCATTTATGTACATACGAGCGGGGTCTCGAAACACATACTCGTGCATACGGACGGCCAGGGCTCGTGTACATGGAGAGGCAACGGACGGCAGCGACGTCGTCCTGTTCATCGGCAGCTAACCGGCTGGGTCGGAACGGAGGAAACAGCGTCGTGTTCACCAGGAGCCAAGTGACTGGGTCGAAACACGTCCTGTTCATCGGGAGCGAAGCCACTGGGTCGGAACGCGTCCTGTTCATCGGGAGCCAACCGACTTGGACGGAACAGCCGAAACGGGGTCTGGCGTACCGCAAAATGGAGGAAAACGGCCTTCTGTTCGACCGCGTACGGTCGAAATGGGGTCGTGTTCATCGGGAAGGGTCTGGTGTACCACAGAACGGAGGAAGCGGCCTTTTGTTCGATCGGCTATGGTCGAAACGGGGTGCTGTTGATCGGGAGGGGTGTGGCATACCGCAAAACGGTGGAAACGGACTTGTGTTGGAGCGCCTACGATCGAAACGGGGTCCTGTTCATCGGGAGGGGTGTGGCGTATCGCAAAACGGGACTCCACGGGCTACTGTTCATCCACCGTCTACTACCTCGCTCCAGCCTCCATGGGCTACTGTTCATCCACCGTCGACTTCCTCCAGCCTCGACCTGCTACTGTTCATCCACCGTCGACTTCCTCCAGCCTCCACCAGCTACTGTTCATCCACGGGGTCTTGTTCATCCAGCCTCCACCGGCTACTGTTCAACCAGCTCTCCACGGGGTCCTGTTCATCCACCCTCCACCGGCTACTGTTCATGGAGCCTCCACGGGGTCATGTTCATCCACCCTCCACCGGCCTCGCCTCGATCGGGGTCCTGTTCATCCGGCAGCAATGGCCTCTACTACCACGGGGTCCTGTTCATCCAACCCCCACCGGGAACTGTTCATCCAACCCCCCAAAACGGTCATTGTTCATCAAGAGGCAGCAGGTTCGATCGGCTTCAGTTAGCAGCAGTAGCGAAGGAATCGCTCGATCGGGTTCAGTTAATAGCCAGGGATCGATCGCTCGGGTTCAGTAACGTAGCTAGTGCAATCGCTCGGGTTCAGTAAGTGAACGCCTCGCTCGGGTTCAGTTAGAGCCCAATGCCTCGCCGCACACACGCGCGTACGTGTATGATAGAAACGCGCAATCACTCCGTGCATCGCTCGGCCCCGACCACCCACCGTAACCGGGAAGTCCCTGAAATTTTCCTCGTCCTCACTTCTACCATGATTTTTTTTCGTCATGGACGGCCCAAAGAATGTCATGCAGGTGCGTCTCTGGCCCACCCAGGATGAAAAGCCCATTTTCTGTCATGATTTTTTGTCATAGAATTAGGAGCCCACCACATCTATGATGATACCGGGTTTTATCACAATTATCGTCATAGAAGTGTCATAAGCATGACAGAAAAAAATTCGTTCGGGCCAAATGTCACGGATGTGTCTTTTTTTGTAGTGTTATTGTGGGCAAGGGGAAAAGGCAACATATTACTTACCATCCTAAAGTTCACTGTTGTCTTGGACAAAGTGTAAATAAATAGCTTAATTCCCATCACCCGTTTCTTTCGCCTAACAATCTTTCTTAGTTTCCTCACTTGACGCTTGTTCATGAATATCTCATTGCCCCATACGCAAAAAGGATCGAAGCGTGGATCAGTACCACTCTTATATGTACCTACAAGCAACCAGTAAATGTTAGAAGCTAAACTGAGATTGCACAAATGATGTAAAATACAACTACCTACGTTACTAAATACAAGTATTTTTAGAGATTTCAATATGAACTGCATACGAATGTATATAGAATTATAGACATAGTTTATATTAGAATCTAGATTCACTCATTTTGTTCCATATGTAGTCTATATTGGAATCTCTAAAAATACTTATATTTAGGAACAGATGGTGTATAAGACATGGGATACAGCTAACCTCGACGGCAAACAACAACATCGCCCATTGTAGCCCTGTGTAAGTACATGGAAAGGCAATGATAACTACAACAGGGTTAACATCCACCAAAAATAGCAAATGGTAATAAAACAGCAGCATCTGTAGTGATATCTTCATTGCGAAAGAGTAGCATGGTAGCAAAGGGATGGATTAAAAAATGGATAGAATTTTTTACTACAACAGACAACCTAGTATAGCCATTGAAACTGGTACTGATAGAAATGAAATTGATAGAGTTAAACATCGCAAGGCAGGTGCTGCTAGAGCAGAGAATGTCCCTGTTGTCTATAAAAAGGTAGGGAAAGTAGATAAGATGGGCTAGGCATGTTTACTACAACATGCTTAATACATGAACCATACAAAACATGGCCATTGCAACTGGTATTGGTAAGATTCAACTAGTCAGTTGATACTTAGTAAGTCCTGAGGGGTAGTTGCTGGGGCACTTCATATGGACAAGAGCCTGCCCCAAGTCGGCCGCAGCAAAGGCGAGGTGTTCCTCTGGGTCGAAGCGTGGATCAGGGCCGCTGACATGTGTACCTACAAGAAGCAACTAAATGTTAGAAGCCAAACTGCAATTGCACAAATGATGTAAAATACTGTAAGACATAGGATGCAGCTAACCTCGACGGCAAACAACAACATCGCCCGTTATGGCTCCGCGTAAGTACATGGAAAAGCATGTTAACTACAACAGGTTAGCATCCACTAAGCATAGCAAATGGGCAGCATCTCTAGTATATCTTCATTGCGGAGAGTAGCACAATAGCAAAGGGACAGATTAAAAAAATGGATACAACTATTAATTGCAACAGGCTTAACAACATCCTAAGTCATGTTTTGTAAGTTTGTAGCTGCTATTGGTGAAATTGAGCTGGAGAGTTCATACTTGAACATCACACAGTGTGCAGTACTGAAAATAACAAGGCACGTTTAACTACAGCCAACCTAGTATAGCCATTGAAACGGGTACTGATAAAAATGCAATTGGCAGAGTTAAACATCGCAAGGCAGGTGCTGCCAGAGTAGAGAATGGCCGAGTTATCTATAAAAAGGTAGGGAAAATAGCTAAGACGTGTTAGGCATGTTTACTACAACATGCTTAATACATCAACCGTACAAAACATAGCCATTGCAACTGGTATTGGTAAGATTGAACTAGTGAGTTCATACTTGGTAAGTCCTGAGAGGTAGTTGCTCGGGCACTTCATCTTGGCCAGAGCCCGCCCAAAGTCAGCAACGGCGGAGGCGAGGTGTTCCTCTGGGTCGAAGC
The DNA here is from genome assembly GCA_011799875.1 of Thinopyrum elongatum. Classification (NCBI taxonomy): domain Eukaryota; kingdom Viridiplantae; phylum Streptophyta; class Magnoliopsida; order Poales; family Poaceae; genus Thinopyrum; species Thinopyrum elongatum. Next base: position 371,998,390 of record CM022299.1, on the reverse strand, counting down.
GTGGATCAGTGCCGCTGACATGTGTACCTACAGGCAAACAGTAAATGTTAGAAGTTAAATTGCAATTGCACAAATGATGTAAAATACTGTAAGACATGGGATGCAACTAACCTCGACGGCAAACAACATCATCGCCCGTTATGGCCCTGCGTAAGTACATGGAAAGGCATGTTAACTACAACATGGTTAGCATCCAGCAAAAATAGCAAATGGGCAACATCTCTAGTGAAATCTTCATCGTGGAGAGTAGCACGGTAGCAAAGGGACAGATTAAAAATGGATACAACTATTAATTACAAAAGGCTTAACAGCATCCTGAGTCATGTATTGTAAGTTTGTTGCTGGTATTGGTGAAACTGAGCTGGACAGTTAATACTTGAACATCACACAGTGTGCAGTACTGAAATAAACAAGGCACAGACATGCTTAATACATCAACCATACAAAACATAGCCATTGCAAGTGGTATTGGTAAGATTGAGTTGGTCAGATCATACTTGGTAAGTCCTGGGGGTAGTTGCTGGGGCACTTCATCTGGGCCAGAGCCTGCACCAAGTCGGCGGCGGCGGAGGCGAGGTGTTCCTCCGGGTCAACACGCACAGCGGCCATCGCTCCATCAACCTCCATCAGCTCCTCGACCTCCACGTGATATGTGGTTAGGCTTGTGCGGTGATGCTCTGGAGGTAGGGGCGGTGGGGATTTGGAGGCATGAGGATGTTTCGCAGGCGCCATTTAAGGAATCAGGCCGGGGCCGTGATAGAGATCGATGGGTTACCTGACTGGATCGATGATGCTCGGGCAGAACATAGATGTGGTTGAAGCTGTGGTTGCGGCGATGGCGGTTTGAGCTGCTGGGAGGGGGGGGCAGCGGCGTGGGAGGAGATACTGCGGAAATTTGATGGGTAAGGATGTGGTGGGAGGAATAAATTCTGAAATCGCGCGCCTAATGAAAATTTTGCTGCGAAACTTGGAACTTGGGCGGGGGAAACACACAACACAGACGAAGCGCGTAAAATACTCGTGTGCAAGAAAAGAGAAAATTGGCAGATCCTGTCTCCAAAAAAATGTACACGTGTAGTTGATTTTTTCGGTCAATGGTACGCTTGCTTTATTAGGAAACATTGCACAGGTAACTGACTTATGGATCATTAACGCAAAAAAACGCACACTGGTACGCCATAGAAACAGTGTGTTTTGTGATCTTCTAATAATTCTTATATCTATTAGCATCTCCAGCCGCACCTAATTTAAAAATCTCTTTCATTGTAGCAGGAGTATTCAATGTACATGAATGAGGCAAAGGTAACACCCGATGAATAATCATCGGTTTATGAAATGCAATCAAGTGTCAACCTGCCTCGCTCGCATAGCCAGATTTGATCCTATGCAACAAGAGAGAAGCTTGCTGCCATCCGCTGGCGCGGCTATTTAAGCCGGTGTGCGGCCAACTCGGGCGGAGAGGTGGGACTAAAAACTAGTTGCGGCCAGCTCTAGTCTCCGGTGGCTTCCGGTGGCTGCGGGCGGATGTTTCAGGAGTATTTAGGGCTGGGGTGCGGCTACCAAACTTCAGTGAACACATGCTAATTAACGCTCAAAGCCCTCAAAGGATGCGCTTACCGACATTGTACGTTAATAATAAATAGTACCAACTTAAAGTACTACTGGTAATTTGCTCTAAAACTAGTACGTATGTAGTACTGGTAGATGCTCGTAATTAATTATACAAACTTACGGGCGACACACGCACTAACTACTTCTCACATGCTGACATCAGGGTATGCTGGCCAGACGCCGTCGTTCTCCTTCCCGGTCTTGTCGGCGGAAGCCCACCGTTCTTCGATCACCGCCGAGCTCTCCTCAGCATGGCGTGCGGCCTCTTCTTTCTTGCGGTGGTAGGACTCTCTTTTCTTGATTGTTTTCTGCCTTTTCCACTCCTTCTGTGCGGCTTTGTCCGCCTCTAGATCCACCACCCATTCGGCCATGGCAGCATCAAAGTCCGCCCACGTACTTGTGCGGCCGCGGGCGGCGATGAACTCAGCACGGCGGGATGCCATCACTTCCTTACCATGTGTGCGGTTGTGGGTGGTGAGGATCTCGGCGCGGCGGGATGCCATCGCTTCCTTACCAGTTACTGCGCGCCGTGGTGCCATGAATGATGCTTGGAGAGAGCTTTGGGATGGAATGGCCGGACAGCCGTACAGTGCGGTGGTTTTTAAGAGCTCAACGACAAACGACGAAGGAAATTTGGCTTCCCTTACAATCTTGCTCATTCATTATCGCACATGGTTCATCTCCGTCGCCTCCGGAAACAGTGTGCACTGAGCCTATTGTGTGTTGCGTTATGATTGGTCGGAACCCCAGCCACGCGGATCACGCATGTGCACCGTAGGATGCACCGCGATCGAACGGCAATCCACGTCCCTCACATCACACCCATGCAGCTGTAGCTGGATTGGATTTATATGCGCTAAATGCCTAGGAAATGCACATAATCCCCTAAATATGGTAAATGAGCCCGAAAAAGTACCAAATTTGAACACGGTGATTTGCAGGGTGTATGTTCATCGTAGAAAAAAACTCAATGACAAAGAACGAAGGAAATTTGGATTCCCCTTCAATCTTTGTGATTTCCCTGTCGAAACCATGGAACTTCCTCGGTGATGGTTCGATTTATGAAGGGCGTGCATGACGACATAAGCCAAACCTTCTCAATTTTTTACCATGGCATGGTGAGGCCATACCATGGCACCATGCCAGGCATCATGTTTTTCAAGCATTTATTTCATTTTTCTATAGTTGAAAAACCAATAAACAAACGTTTGTGGTTGACTATTGCAACAAATTTCATCGAAATCTCTGCCCATTCCTTGTAAAAGGCATGATAATTTACTAAATAGCACGAGCATGGTTTTCCAAACCGTTTTTGTGCACCTTTTCATGCACCGATTGTTTGAATTTGAATTATGTGCATTAATGCCTAGAAAATGCACATAATCCCCTAAATATGGTAAATGAACAAGGAAAAGTGCCAAATTTGAACACGGTGATTTGCAGGGTGTATGTTCATCGTAGAAAAAAACTCATGGACAAAGGACGAAGGAAATTTGGATTCCTCTTCAATCTTGGTGATTTCCCCCTCGAAACCATGAAACTTCCTCGGTGATGGTTCCATTTATGAAAGGCGTGCATGACGACATAAGCCAAACCTTCTCAAATTTTTACCAGGGCACGGTGAGGCCATACCATGGCACCACGCCAGGCGTCATGTTTTCCAAGCATGTATTTTATTTTTATATAGTTGAAAAACCAATAAATGACGCGTTTGTGCTTGATTATTGCCACACATTTCCTTGAAATATCTGCCCATTGCTTGTAAAAGGCATGAGAATTTACTAAATAGCACGAGCATGGTTTTCCACACCGATCTTGTGCACCTTTTCATGCACCGATTGTTCGAATTTGAATTATGTGCATTAATGCCTAGAAAATGCACATAATCCCCTAAATATGGTAAATGAGCCCAGAAAAATGCCAAATTTGAACATGTTGCATTGGAGAGGGTATGTTGATCGTTGAAAAAAAACTGAATGACAAAGTAGGACAGAAATTTGGATTCCCCGTCAATCTTGGTGATTTCCCCCTCGAAACCATGAAACTTCCTCGGTGATGGTTCGATTTATGAAGGGCGTGCATGACAACATAAGCCAAACCTTCTCAAATTTTTACCAGGGCACGGTGAGGCCATACCATGGCACCATGCCAGGCGTCATATTTTTCAAGCATGTATTTCATTTTTCTATAGTTGAAAAACCAATAAACGACGTGTTTGTGGTTGACTATTACCACACATTCCCTTGAAATCTCTGCCCATTCCTTGTAAAAGGCATGGGAATTTACTAAATAGCACGAGCATGGTTTTCTAGACCGTTCTTGTGCACCTTTTCATGCACCGATTGTTCGAATTTGAATTATGTGCATTAATGCCTAGAAAATGCACATAATCCCCTAAATATGGTAAAAGAGCCCGGAAAAATGCCAAATTTGAACACGTTGCATTGGAGGGGGTATGTCGATCGTAGAAAAAAACGGAATGACAAACTAGGAAGGAAAATTGGATTCCCCTTCAATCTCGGTGATTTACTATCGCACACGATTCATCTCCGTCGCCTCTGCGAACCGTGTGTTTTCACCCACACATGCAAAAGGAAAAAGAAAACCCTCGCCCCCTGCCCACTTTGTCCCCACCCACTCACCGCGGACTCCTTCGCAACTCTGCACCTCATCAACTTCTATCGCGGCAGCCACCCTAAGCTCGACGGCTGTCGTCCGCGGGCGGAGGTCGCGCTCCAAATGACACGGGATTTGCTCCCCTACCGCTTGCCGCCACCTATGTGCACCGACTTGCACCGACATTCTAGACTTTAGTCGATTGGGGTTTTCTGCGGGATTGGGCCGGGGATTTTTCTCATGGAGAAGGTAATCAATTTAGCGAAATATTCACTCATCTCTTATCGCAGTCCGTCCGTCGCTGTTAATCAACCGGCGGAAATCATCGTGGATTCATTTTTCTTCTAGTTGATTCGAGGGTTTTCATTCATGTGTCCATAGTGCAAGCACAAATCGGGCGAGTGTGGTCGCGGCCAGTCAGAAACGAAGTTCTATCTCACCATTCCGGATGACTTAAGGGAGCGCTCGGTATGTTCAATCTCACCCTACCACGGTTGGTATGGCCTAAATTTGTGAACATATACCGTCTATTGCTACATTTGGATAAAAGGTACGGTGCCACATGCAGCCTAGACGTCGAAGCCGATTTTCCCTATATTAGGCAAATTAATGATGTATTGTTCATTCAGTAACTCTCATATTTGCATCAAATCTTTGTTACATTATCTATTTTTAATTATATATTTTTGTACTTTGCTTTCCACTATATATTGTTCTGTTCTATCAGTTACTCCCATATTTGCATCTTGCTCTGTTATTTCAATATATCTAATGTCATATTGACAACGCAGCATGGATTTACAATGACAGTTAGCGTAAAACTTGATAAAGATGGTCACTCCTATTTTGATGCGGACCTTTGGAGAAAAATTTCTAAGTTTTATGGACTGAAAGATGGAAATAAAATTCTAGTGCGTGCACCACAACCTCGTCTGATTAACATGGATGTTTACTTCCCCAACATCATCAGCCGATCAAAGTCTGGTCGAGGTTAGTGTTCTTTCAACTTTCTCCATACTGGCATATTACTTAGCAAAATTGGGGTATTTGTTCTGACTAACTGATCACTATTTAAGCAACCAATTATGATTTCATTTTCTGACTCCATTCCTAGGCAGTAACAAATTCTATTTACCAATTTATGCACACTATATATTCTTCTGCCATGTTCGGAATAAATAATACCTTTCCACCTTTTAAGCAGGATATGTTGGATGCATAGTTAATGATCTGTATGTTACTCAGCGTACCAAATTTCACTGGAAAGACTTGAAGCTCATAAAATTTGTTGATAATCTGACAGAGATAGCACAACGTATGAACGCTGGATTTTGGATGGGATTAATTAAACCTATGGTGCACACATTGAACAAGACCAATTGTGGGCATAAAACGCTGGTACAAAGTCTTATTTTTATGTTGATGTTCATAAACTATATATATCTTCAACGATATGTTACAATTGGTTTTTATTCTACATTTCAACAGAAATTTCCCGCTGCAGCTGTTCCTGAATCAATTTCCCAGCGTGGTCGAATTACACATGTGCCTACTAATAACGCCAAAGTGATTGCAAGGTACTACATTTCCCGCATAAATGGAACCATTCAAATTAACAAGTTCTCGCTTGTCGTGGCAATGCATCCATATTGGAAAATTGGAGACACTATTCTACTCATGCTCTACCAAGGCACAGGAGGGTTCTTCCTTTTCATTGATGAGATGCTGAGTCGTCGTGATCAAGCTGCTTCCAGCGGATAGTTGTGGTTGTTGGACCTCAGCCACTTAAAATGTGCTAGTTGTTACTATGTTAAGTATGTAGATATGGACCATATGGTTGTTTGCCCTCAGCCTCTTAAAATGTGCTAGTTGTTACTATGTTAAGTATGTAGATATGGACCATATGGTTGTCAAAACCGTGTTACGAAGATCATCCTTTTGTCGAATAGTGTAACCACTATATATATGTTACTCAAATGTTGTTAGCCAAGTTCTTAAATTTTCATGGAAAGTATTAGTATCGTACACAATTCATTCAGTTTAAGCATGTGCCCGATAGAGTAGAGGATGTCCATGTTTTCGACGTGGCGATCAACACCGATGTCCAGAAGGCATTTGCATATTAATTGTCCATATTGCAAATTCAGATAATATACAGACACGCCAGCCCATACAATTGACATATTTGACATGCATGAAGAAATCAATTGAGTATATATATATTGCTAATTTACAAGAATATAATGAACCGCGCGCGCACAAAAGAGCTACATGATAACCCACAAGTATAGGGGATCGTTTGTAGCCTTCTTCGATAAATAAGAGTGTCGAACCCAACGAGGAGCTAAAGGCAGAACAAATATTCCCTCAAGTTCTATCGACCACCGATACAACTCTACGCACACTTGACGTTTGCTTTACCTAAAACAAGTATGAAAGTAATTTGCAAGAATAAAACTACGAGTACTTTGCAATAATAAAAACTATGAATAAATTGCAAGGTAATAAAAGTGGATAACTTTTGTCAACAAGAAAGTCATTTGTCCCTAGGCAATCGATAACAAGTATCGGTAATCATTCTTGTAATTTTATATGAGGGAGAGGCATGAGCTAACATACTTTCTCTACTTGGATCATACGCACTTATGATTGGAACTCTAGCAAGCATCCGCAACTACTAAAGATCATTAAGGTCGTGAAACCCAACCATAGCATTAAGTATCAAGTCCTCTTTATCCCATACGCAACAACCCACCTACTCGGGTTTAAGCTTCTGTCACTCTCGCAACCCACCATAAGCGAATCATGAACGTATTGGAACACCCTACAGCGGGGGCCCCTCACATTTGCGCGAGATGGAGGGCACCGTAGGACAGCACCATAAATAAAATATACAATCATACCAACCAAGATCACGATTAACCCATAGGATAAAACGGATCTACTCAAACATCATAGGATAACCAAATATCATTGGGAAATAATATATGGAGTTGAGCACCATGTTTAAGTAGAGATTACAGCGGGGAGAAGGGGTGTTACACCACTGCATAGAGGGGGAGAGAGTTGGTGTAGACGGTAGCAAGATTGTTGATGTAGATTGCCGTCACGATCCTTGCCCCGGCGGCACTCCGGCGCCACCAGGAGAGAGGGGGAGAGAGCCCCCCTCCTTCTTCTTCTTCCTTGGCCTCCCCCTAGATGGGAGGAGAGTTCCTCCTCTGGTCCATGGCCTCCATGGCGGCGAAGGGGCGGGAACCCCTCCGAGATTGGATCTCCCTCTCTGTTCTCTTCTTTTCGCGTTCCCCAGATCTGGCCGAAAACCGTTTCTTATATTCCCGGAGATCCGTAACTCCGATTGCGCTGAGATTTTAACACGATTTTTTTCCGGATATAAGCTTCCTTGCGCCTAAAGTAGAGCCCCAACCGACGCACGGGGTGAGCACAACCCACCACCGCGCGCCTGGCCCTTGGGGCGCGCCCTGGTGTCTTGTGGGCACTGTGGGCCCCCGTTTGCATTGATTCCAAGTCCCAAAGATCACATATATTCCAAAATAATTCTCCGTAAAATTTTATTGCATTTGGACTTCGTTTGATATGGATTTTCTGCGAAACAAAAAACATGCAACAAACAGGAACTGGCACTGGGCACTGGATCAATATGTCAGTCCAAATAAATCATATAAAATGTTGCCAAAAGTGTATAGAAGTTGTATAATATTGGCATGAAACAATAAAAAATTATAGATACGACGGGGACGTATCAGCATCCCCAAGCTTAATTACTGCTCGTCCTCGAGTAGGTAAATGATAAAAAAGATAATTTTTTTATGTGGAATGCTACCTAGCATAAACTTGATCATATGTCTAATCATGGCATGAATATTAAGACATAAGTGATTCAAAGCAATAGTCTATAATTTGACATAAATACATCAATACTCAGGCATCCCAACAAACAATCATGTCTTTCAAAATATCAACGCTAAAGAAAGCTATCCCTACAAAATCATATAGTCTTGTCATGCTCTGTCTTCTTAACACAAAGTATTTATCATGCACAACCCCGATGACAAGCCGAGCAATTGGTTCATACTTTTTAACGTGCTTCAGCTTTTTCAACCCTCACGCAATACATGAGCGCAAGCCATGGATATAGCACTATAGGTGGAATAGAGTATGATAATAGGGGTAAATATAAAGAAGACAAAAAGGTAAGAAAGTCTCACATCAATGCGGCTAATCAATGGGCTATGGAGATGCCCATCAATTGATATGAATGTGAGGAGTAGGGATTGCCATGCAACGAATGCACTAAGAGCTATAAGTGTATGAAAGCTCAATATGAAAACTAAGTGGGTGTGCATCTAATCCTATAATAAAATTCCCACTAGTATATGAAAGTGACAACATAGGAGACTCTCCATATGAAAAACATGGTGCTACTTTGAAGCACAAGTGTGGAACTAGCATGCCCCTTCTCTCTTTTTCTTTTTTTTCTTTTTTTTCTTTTTTTCTTTTTTTCTTTTTTTCCTTTTTTTCTTCTTTTCTTTTTTTCTCTTTTTTTCTCTCAATGTCCGGAGTCTCATCCCAACTTGTGGGGGAATCATAGTCTCCATCATCCTTTCCTCACTGGGGCAATGCTCTAATAGTGAAAATTGATGATCATCACACTTCTATTTACTTATAACTCAAAAGAAATAAAAATTACAACTCGATACCTATAACAAAGTATGACTCTATGTGAATGCCTCTAGCAGTGTACCAGGATGTGCAATGATCTAGCGTAACATGTATAAAAAATGATGCACGGTGGCTGAGCCACAACTACTATGTCAGCTATATGATCATGCCAAGCAATATGACAATGAATGCTCAAGTCATCAAAATGGAAGCGGTGGAAGTTGCATGGCAATATATCTCAGAATGGCTATGGAAAGACCATAATAGGTAGGTATGGTGGCTGTTTTGAGGAAGATATAATGAGGCTTATGTGTGATAGAGCGTATCATATCACGGGGTTTAGATGCACCTGCGAAGTTTGCACCGACTCTCGAGGTGAGAAAGGGCAATGCACGGTACCGTAGAGGCTAGCAAATTGCGGAAAGGTAAGAGTGTGTATAATCCATGGATTCACATTAGTCATAAAGAACTCATATACTTATTGCAAAATTTTATTAGCCCTCGAAGCAAAGTACTACTATGCATGCCCCTAGGGGGATAGATTGGTTGGAAAAGACCATCGCTTGTCCCCGACCGCCACTCATAAGGAAGACAATCAATAATAAATCATGCTCCAACTTCATAGCATAACGAGAGACTATACGTGCATGCTTCGGGAATCACAAACCTTAACACCAATATTCTTACTAACCACAACCGTTTACTAGTACCTCCCACATATTACCGTCTCTATATCGCAAAACTATTGCAAGGAATCAAACATATCATATTCAGTGATCCATAAGTTTTATGTAGGATTTTATGACTAACCAGGCAATTGACCAATTCCTGTTGACTCTCTAAATAGGTATAAGTGAAGCAAGAGAGTTTAATTATTTCTACAAAAGACCATGCTCTAATAAATATAAGTGAAGCAAAAGAGCATTCTACAATAACGGTTTTCTATGTGAAGAGAAGCAGGCAATCCAAACTTCAAATGATATAAGTGAAGCACATGAAGCATTCTATAAAGCCACACTCAAAAGATATAAGTGAAGTGCAATGAGCATTCTATAAATCAACCATGGAATATCTCATACCAGCATGGTGCATAAAATAAAAATGAAAAATAAACGCAAAAGACGCTCCAATATTCACACATATCACATGAACGAAACGAAGATGAAAACATACCGATACTTGTTAAAGAAAGATGGGATGCCTTCCGGGGCATCCCCAAGCTTATACGCTTGAGTATCCTTGAATATTTACTTGGGGTGACTTGGGCATCCCCAAGCTTGAGCTCTTGCCTCTCCTCCTTCTCCTCATATCGAAACCTCCTCAATCTTTGATCACTTCATCCACACAAAACTCAACAGAAAGCTCAGTAAGATCCATTAGTATAATAAAGCAAATTACTACTCTAAGTACTGACCAATTCATATTTTGTTTTTGCATTGTAGCTACTGTAATATAACTTTTCCATGGCTTATACCACCGATAAAAATTGATAGTTTCATCAAAACAAGCAAAACAATGCATCAAAAACAGAATCTGTCTTAAACAGGACAGTCTGTAGCAATCCGAACACCTACCATACTTCTGGTACTCCAAAAATTCTGAAAAATTAGGACAAAATAAAAAATTTGTATAGAAATACTGTACAAAAAGTTTCAGAGGCTTTTAACATTCCAGTAAAAAAATGTAAAATCACGCACTACAGCCAAAGTTTCTATTTCTGCACCGCACATACCAACAAGCAATCTAATCATCCTAAAGGCAAAGCTTGGCACATTATTTTTATAATACAATGGATTTGTACAAGGGGATAATTATTTTTGTGATAACTTTCATGAAAAATTCTACATTGTTTCCATGAGCATGAACACAAGTGTTCAAGGTCGACCCTCACTTCTCCAATGCATCACCTTTCAATCGCTTCTCTTTTTGTGAAGTTTTAAGGTTCCCCTCTATATTTTTTTGTTTTTAAACTTTATAAAAGCACTCAATAGAAATAAATGACTCTCTAAAACTTCCGGGTTGTCTCCCTGGCAGCGCTTTCTTTAAAGCCATTAAGCTAGGCATAAAGTGCTCAAGTAATGGATCCACCCGGATCCCAAGGTATATCAAAGCTAATTTTAATTAACAATTATTTGACATTTAGTAGTGAGCACAAAGCAACATATATCATGCAATGAATAAGTCTAACTCTCTTCCTATGCATCGGTATGTCATACAAGAACTATTCATGCACATCAAGTAACGGCCAATACATAGCATAAGCAGTTTCTTGCAATTTTTTCGTGTTGGAAACATAGAGAGGTGGAGATATAGTTCCTCTCTCATAATAATTGCAAGTAGGAGCAGCAAGCACATCCATATTATATTCATCAAAATCATCATGTGTAACGGTAAAAGGCAACCCATCAATATAATCCTTAGTAAGAGCAAACTTCTCCGATATAGTGTAGTTGGGAGAATTCAAAAAGATAATAGGGCTATCATGTGTGGGTGCAATAGCAACAATTTCATTCTTAACATAAGGAACTATAGCAAGTTCATCTCCATAAGTATAATTCATATTGGCGTCTTGGCCACAAGCATAGCAAGCATTAAGTTCATCAAAAAGGGATATTTCAAAAGAATCAACGGGGTCATAGCAATTATCATAGCATTCATCCTTCGGTAAGCATGAAGGGAAGTTAAACAATGTATGAGTTGAAGAGTTACTCTCATTAGAAGGTGGGCATGGGTAGCTAATCCGCTCTTCCTCCTTTTGTTCTTCGCTCTCCTCATCATCTTTTTCATCCAATGAGCTCACAATTAAATCATTTTCTTCTTCCATAGACTCCTGCAAAATGTTAGTCTCTTCTTGGACAGCGGAGAAGTACTCAATATATTCTTTAACATAAGCATTGGAAGCATAGTTTTCATAGCAATGTTTAAGTATGGCAAAATTTTCAGATTTGTAAAGAGTAGCATCATACTTTTCAATCAAAGAAGCAATTTCATAAGCACCCTTAAAAGCAACAAATTCTTCAATTTGTTCAACATCATAGTAATTATAAACACCTTTGGCATAAGAAGATACAATTCCATTATCCTTAAACTCACATTGGAAGGGAAGGTGTTTTTTAGGGTCTTCAGAACAATAAGTAAAATCATGTATTTCACATAAATTCAAAGCATAGCAATACAAACTATTAATATGATGCCATAAAAGTTTCCCTTTTTGAGATAAGCGGTGTCGCACATAATAAGCATGCTCATTTAATGATTTTCCCTCAACTAAGCTAGTTGGGTTTTCAGCACGAGCACAAATGGATCGAAGATGATCCAAGTAGAAAGCTTCAGTAGTATGATAGATTTTGGGTGGTTCTTCAACCATTGGTTTAGCGGGTACAACTAATTTTTTTGGTATTTTGCATTTCCTACCCATAACTAGAGATAAAAAACAAGAGCACAAAATAAAAACTACTTAGTGATAAAGCAAACAAGCACACATGAGAATATTCACCCCACGCTATTGCCCCCCGGCAACGGCGCCAGAAAAAGGTCATGATAACCCACAAGTATAGGGGATCGTTTGTAGCCTTCTTCGATAAATAAGAGTGTCGAACCCAACGAGGAGCTAAAGGCAGAACAAATATTCCCTCAAGTTCTATCGACCACCGATACAACTCTACGCACACTTGATGTTTGCTTTACCTAAAACAAGTATGAAAGTAATTTGCAAGAATAAAACTACGAGTACTTTGCGAGAATAAAAACTATGAATAAATTGCAAGGTAATAAAAGTGGATAACTTTTGTCAACAAGAAAGTCATTTGTCCCTAGGCAATCGATAACAAGTACCGGTAATCATTCTTGTAATTTTATATGAGGGAGAGGCATGAGCTAACATACTTTCTCTACTTGGATCATATGCACTTATGATTGGATCTCTAGCAAGCATCCGCAACTACTAAAGATCATTAAGGTTGTGAAACCCAACCATAGCATTAAGTATCAAGCCCTCTTTATCCCATACGCAACAACCCACCTACTCGGGTTTAAGCTTCTGTCACTCTCGCAACCCACCATAAGCGAATCATGAACATATTGCAACACCCTACAGCGGGGGCCCCACACATTTGCGTGAGACGGAGGGCACCATAGGACAGCACCATAAATAGAATATACAATCATACCAACCAAGATCACGATTAACCCATAGGATAAAACGGATCTACTCAAACATCATAGGATAACCAAATATCATTGGGAAATAATATATGGAGTTGAGCACCATGTTTAAGTAGAGATTACAGCGGGGAGCAGGGGTGTTACACCTCTGCATAGAGGGGGGGAGAGTTGATGTAGACGGTAGCAAGATTGTTGATGTAGATCGCCGTCACGATCCTTGCCCCGGCGGCACTCCGGCGCCACCGGGAGAGAGGGGGAGAGAGCCCCCCTCCTTCTTCTTCTTCCTTGGCCTCCCCCTAGATGGGAGGAGAGTTCCCCCTCTGGTCCATGGCCTCCATGGCGGCGGAGGGGCGGGAGCCCCTCCGAGATTGGATCTCCCTCTCTGTTCTCTTCTTTTCGCGTTCCCCAGATCTGGCCGAAAACTGTTTCTTATATTTCCGGAGATCCGTAACTCCGATTGCGCTGAGATTTTAACACAATTTTTTTTGGATATAAGCTTCCTTGCGCCCGAAGTAGAGCCCCGACCGATGTACAAGGTGAGCACAACCCACCACCGCGCGCCTGGCCCCTGGGGCGCGCCCTGGTGTCTTGTGGGCACTGTGGGCCCCCGTTTGCGTTGATTCCAAGTCCCAAAATCACATATATTCCAAAATAATTCTCCGTAAAATTTTACTGCATTTGGACTTCATTTGATATGGATTTTCTGTGAAACAAAAAACATGCAGCAAACAGGAACTGGCACTGGGCACTGGATCAATATGTTAGTCCAAATAAATCATATAAAATGTTGCCAAAAGTGTATAATATTGGCATGAAACAATAAAAAATTATAGATACGACGGAGACATATCACTACACTGTGCACCTGACGCTGACCCAGCACGCACAGCAGTCATCGTCCATCAGCGTGTCGATCATGGGCTCAGTGGGAGCGGAGGCCGCCAAGTCGATGACCTACACACCTTGATCGATCGAGGCTGGGGCAGACTCGACATTGGGAATCGCTGGTACTGCCTCGAGCGCAGCGCTCACCAGGGCTACCACGATCGCCGGGTCTGCCCTGGTGACGTCTGGCGGGACGATGTTGGCTCTCGCCAGGGCTGCTGTGACGCCCCCCAGGCATGCCCCGGCGACGTCCGGCGCTGCACCCTCCTCCATCTGAGACATGAGCCTGCGCCTCGTGCGGCGGCTGCCACTACCGCAGTTGTCCTTGCATCGTCGAGGTCCCTCCTCCGCCGCCAACACCATCTGCCGCAATCTGCGCCGAGCCAGCAGTATCGCCCGCTTGCGATACCTGTCCGCTTTTATGACGACCCTGGCTAACCTGGCAGCTTGCTCGTACCGCGTTTCCTGCTTCCTCTGGCCGTGGTCGGGAGAGGCAGCGGCATGGCCGTCGACCGCCAAGCCGACCATCGTGCCTTCAGCCTCGATTCCACCGTCGCGCGACTCCATCCCGTCGTCGGCTGTTGGAGATATGCCGATATGTGTGGGTAACTAGCTAGCAATTGGATCAATAGTGAGTCGCCACCACCGGCCATTGTTGTGGTTATTTATAGCTAGCAGCTAGCTAGGAGATTTTACAATTCACCCTTGTGGAGCGTGGGAAGCCTTCGATGGAGCGCGGGAAGACTAAGTGGAGCACACAACCCGACAACCGTATGCGGTGTCACGTGTTATCGCACACGTGTTACCATAAGGAAACATATGCGTAACTTACTAATCATCGCACATGAGTACTCGCACACGCATCATGTGCGATACTCCTAGCCATCACAAGCAACTACTTTGCAGTTTTCAAAGTATTTTCTACACACAGAATCGCACACAAATTAACTCTAGTAACCGTCTGTGTTATATATTCTCATCGCAAACAGTTCTTCTGAGTGGGCTATTTGCCGTGGATCACACACATCTTGTTTACACAGATCGTTTGTGTTCTTTTGGCTCATCGCAAACAGTTCATCTATGTGAACTATATGGCGCATATGACACACATCTTGTTAAGTTGAACCGTTTCTGTTGTGTTCCCTAATCGAAAATAGTTCGTCCGAGTGAACCGTATGTCGTATATCGCACACACTGTGATATGGCTGATCGTTTTTGTTGTATTCCCTAATAGCAAATAGTTCATCCGAGCGAACTGTATGCCGTGTATCGCACACACCTTGATATAGCTGCCCGTTTCTGTTGTTCTGTCTCATCGCAAACAGTTCTTATGGATTAACCGTATGCCACACATCACACACGTAATTATAATATGAACCGTGTTTGATGTATCCGCCATCGCAAATGTTTTGCATCTTTTTTGAAGGTTTTTTACATCACCGTTTGCGATTAATGCATCGCACACAGTTTCGTCGAAGGGTCTCTGATTGTAGTGTCGTGTTAGCAGCATCCTGCAGTAGTGACACTCCTGACAACCAGCCCCTTTCAGCAGAGCTTCCAGGCAAGCAAAGCCCCCTTGATCATTCCTATATCACACATTCTTTCTCTCTCATGCTTGCATTAGATTTTGCTACTATTGTTCGATAGCTCCTATTCTGATGCATAGCCTGCTTTTGTAACCTCCTGTTGTTACTTTACCTGATATCCTATATTCTTAGTATAGGTTGGTTAGTGATCCATCAGTGACCCCTCATCCTTGTCCTTGTTGCCCCGCTTTGTTACCGGTGACTCGAGCAACGTGATCGAGGTGTAGAGACCGACACATCACCACACACCCCCTAGTTGTACGACTCTGCAGAGCTACTATCGAGTGTCGAGGGTGATACCTCCTACCTCACTCCTGATGATACATTTGTAGCGTAGCTAGTCGGTTGTGGTTTACCGAGCGTGATTCCTCTTTCACGACCTCCTGTGATGCCTCTGTTGTGCAGCGCCTCAAGTGTGAACCTATCGAGGGTGATTTCTCCAAGTTCATCTTGATGGTTACATCGAGTGGGAATCCATCGAGGGTGATTCCTTGGATTTTCCCTTGATGTTATGGACACACGGATACCTTGACTTTACCTCAATCCCTTGTTGAGTCCGGTTGACCCCGAGGGGTACCCACGAGAATTATCGAAGTCGGGTTGACCAGGAGGGTGCCCGCAAGATAATTACGAGTCATGGCCGGGCAGGCAGACCGCCCTAGAGAGGGATGGGCCTGACCCTTGTCGTAAGTCCTCAAGACGGGGCGACATGATCACTGATCATCCCCGCGTGCTCCCAAAACACTAACGGTTTTGGGTATGTGATCTGAGTAGTCCTCTAGGCTTTTTGCACTAACCACCACGCAGGAATAAGTATGGGCACTCGGCGTCGTACGATTCTTCTGAAAGCTCACTGATGTCAGCAGTTGAGCGGCGCGTGCCCGGTTGGACGGTAACCACTTGCGCTTGTATTAGGGGCTTGGTCTGCTCCAGGCTGCGTAGGCAACATGTAGGAGTGCAAAGGGCGATGGGCCCAAGACCCCTAAGAGCTTAGGATGTAGACTGGCGTGCTGACCTCTCTGTTGGGCCTAGGTAGGACTACGATGTGTCGATCAGCCAAGGTCGGGCATGAACCGTTAAAGTGTGTCCAGCCGGAGTTAATCGAGCGTGTTGGGTAAGTTGGTGCACCCCTTCAGGGAAGTATATCTATTCGAATAGTCGTGTCCATGGTAACGGACGCTCAGAGTTGTATCCCGATATTCTACAACTAGAACTGCATACTTGTTACACTAAACTGATTTGATTGCTCCAGGATCGCTTCCTCGCGGCGTAGTCGAGGAAGGATCTCTAGGCGTTACTATTATATACTTGTTACTATCTGATATGTTACTCTACTCTCTTCTGTTGCTGCAAGATGCTGCAAGATTCTAGTCTTCGATAGGCTAGGCCTTCCCTTCTATTCTGGCATTTCTGCAGTATAGTCCAAAGATACAGCCCCATTCATTTGATACTGATGCATACTTAGTATAGATCTAATGTAAGTCTTGCGAGTACTTTGGATGAGTACTCACGGTTGCTTTGCTACTTCTTTTCCCCTCTACCCGATTGCTACGATCAGATAACGGAGCCCAGGAGCCAGCTGATCCCGCCGATGACTACTACTACCCCGACGGAGCCTACTACTACGTGGAGACCACCGATGACCAGGAGTAGATAGGAGGCTCCCAGGCAGGAGGCCTGCGCCTTTTCGATCCAGTTATCGTTGTTTTGCTAGCCTTCTTAAGGCAGACTTGTTTATCTTATGCCTGTACTCAGATGTTGTTGCTTCCGCTAAATTATGTATTCGAGCCTTCGTGGCCCTGGCTTGTAATATAAATCTTTTTGTTTGAATTTGTGTCTAGAGTTGTGTTGTGATATCTTCCCACGAGTCTCTGATCTTGATCGTGCGCATTTGCGTGTATGATTAGTGCACGGTCGAGTCGGGGGCGTCACAAGTTGGTATTAGAGCGGACTGCCTGTAGGAAGCCCCTTTCCAATTCCTTGGCCGAAGTTGAGTCTAGTCTTTGAAAAACTATTTTACTAACATTGTTGTGAGGCTTACGGGCCCACATCACAAATGGTTGGGATTAGGATCTTTTATTCCTCTCCTTTACTCTGGGATTCTGATCTCTCTTCTTTTCGGGTCAAAGATTTTACTAATTCTAACTCTAGGTTCTTGTAACTACTTCCTCCCAGAGAGTCCCTCATTCCAGATGATCGCTTGGTGCACCAGAAGATTACAAAGATACTCTTCGATGTTCTCTCGAGACTTTGTGCCCATCGCTTTTGCAATTCCCTTCCATCGATAAACCCCTATGGATAACTACATACACTTGTCATTCATACAATCATTCCTCGCTGCTCTTGTTATTACAAGGTACCCCGTAACCTTTTCCTATATTCTGAGAATCCATAATGCCTACTGCCTTGCAGCTCCTTCCTGCATGAATACACCTATGAATAACTCCTCACACTTACCGGGGATTTGTTCATCCCCAATTGATCATGTGTTTCACAAAATTCTCCGAAATACTATTCGATCTTTCAAAATCCTTTACAGCCTATTACTCTTGACATTCTTGCCTGCTTGCATTATTGTAAATCCCATATGTCTAGTAGTCTTAATGGCATACTTTTCCACTATCATTTTGAGCCTAATGACTCAAAGTGTGCGAATGCACGCAATCATTAGTTGACCCTTAGAAATTATCTTTCTAGCTCGGACATCATTCCGGATATGAGCTGGTTTTCAGCCAATCAAACCTTGACCGATTGTGCCTCTAAGTCTATTCAACTTACTCATCCTTGATCAGAACTTCTACTTCTGCTCCTCTAATTCAGAAATCATAACCCCTTTGTATTCTATACTTGGAGTTAATTAGATGATTCCATAACTTAATACGTTTGCATTCTTTCTTCTTTTGGTTGAGTACCGATACTCACATCAGATCCTTTGCGGGCTGCCGGATCCTTTTGTGGATTATTATCCGACCGTTCCTGCATATTCTAAACCCTTGAGTTCTTCTCTTGATACAAATTGCCTTATCGAGTCGTATCATCTACCTTGACTTCGGTACTCTCCTTTTGAGCTTGTATCCGTTGCTTCTTTAAGTTTGTGGTATATGTTCCTAAGATGCCCCGATGGGTTGAACCAATGCTTTCCCTAATCTGTGTGAACCCGGAAAATTCTATGGGTCATACTCTATTGGTGTTGCGCCAGTTAAAATTCAATACTACACCTTCATCGAAAAACGAGAAGTGAATGAAAGGTTATGCATTGAAGAAGTGGGAGTCGACCTTGAGCCTTTGCGTTCATGCCCATGGACATGATGTAGATCTTATCATGGAAGCTTCCTGTAATAATAATTATCTCCTTGTTATAAGTTCATCTTGTATCTATGTTTGGTCCTTTGCAACCGTGATTTCGACCATGATTGTTCTTCTTTGATCCCATTTCTCGGACAAGTTAAAGCACTTGTGTTCCGCAGATCAATTCACCAGTCCAACCTCTATTCTGATCTACCTTCGAGTATTACCCCCCGTTATCTTGAGGATATCGTGCCATTGCACTGTCTCTTATGAATTCTTGTTGGAATAATACTCTCATAGTGTAAGTCACTCCGCAGGCTTGCATTGTCCGTCACTCGAGAACTCTTACAAGTGACTTGAATCCACACTGTGATTCAATACTCCTAGTACTTTGTTGCTGGGAAGTTTAATACTCCATCATGTCTTTCGTAGCCTGATTGGCTACATCATTATCATGCTAATTTTAACTATGCTACCTGGCCCTTCTTCCCGATACACATTTCTAACAATGAGCTAAGCCTGTGTCAAACTTTCATCATCGTATCGTTTTGCTTACACTACATGATGGAATCTGAGCTTGCGTCGTATCCGTGGTTCCATTGACCTTTAGCTGCAACATTCCATCTGCTTTGATCATCTAACTGATCGATTACATCTTCATGAAACCTGTAACACCCCATGTACTTAGTAACAGTGATCACCTTAGTTAATACCATGTCAGCAAGTTTGACAGTGCCTAGACATCATTTGCATCATATTGCATTCCAAACTCCTAATTCAAACTTCAAATTAAATTAAAGTGAAAATAAAAGTTTTTCAAAAACAGAAACTAAAATGTTCATTAAATAACAAATATTCCAGAGACAATGCTAAAATTGTAACCAACATTTAATAGATTAATTAAGTGACTCTAACAGTACCAAAACAACAAGGTTTAATACATTTTATTTAATACAAAATTTGTGTGAACTCCATGTTCCTCCAAACCAATTTTTAGCAGTACTAACTAATGCACTGTATATATTGGAACAAGTAACCTATATTACAAAACTGAGTATGAGGCCACACATTATTGCAAAAGTAGAAATAAAAGAAAAACAGAGAAGAGAAAAGAAGAAAAAGAAAAGGCCCACTGTGCCTGGGCCTCGAGTGCACAGTGCCGGCCCAGCCCGCGCAGCTCTTCCCCCACCTCGCACTGCTCATGCCGCCCCACTTTCGAACACCCCGCACGCGCCCGCGTGCACGCACCCTACCCCCCTCGCTTGCCGCCCGACAGCGCGTCGCCGCGCGCGATGAGGATAAGAGCGACCCCTCGACCCCTCGGATGAACCCTAGCGCCACAACTCCCCTCCCCTCACCTTCTTTCACCTCACCCGAGCGCCGCCGTCGCCATGACCGCCGTCACCCATGCGCTCTGCGGCCTCCCCGCCACCTAAGACCGCACTAGGAGCACCGCCTACGTCGACCACGTCGACTACGAGGACGCGCTCGAGCTCGGCGCCCCGCAACGATCGCATCGCGCCCTTCTTCTTCTCGGACCCGCCGGCAATCTTCCTCGACTCCGGTGACGTCGAGCCTTCCCCGCGCACGCTTTGCACCTCTGCAGGATCGCCGTGAGCTCTCCTTCCTTCTCCCCCTCGTTGCGCTCTGTTTCCGCCACCGTAGCCCCCTCTCCCCGACATGCCCGAGCTCGTCCCCGCACGAGCTCATTGCCGGCGGCCCTTCGGCGACCATTTGGTCATGTGCTGCTGCCTGTTTGCTTCGCCGCCTCGCGTAGGCCTCGCCTACCCTTTTGCTTCGCCCGTAAACACGCTGTAGCGCTGACTCCGTTGCATGCCCGAGAGCTTCGCCGCCGATGTGCTCGCCGCCGTCGCTACACTGCGTCCCCGGCCACACCACCGCTGCCGTCCGATGCGGTCCACTGCCAGCTCTCGAACGCGACCAAGAACGCCCGAAACGGTGCACCGTAGATGAATCCCGAGCTCGCCGGAGTTCGATGCCACGCTCGGGCTCGCCGGCGCACTCCGGTGGCCGGTGCCGACGTGGCTGCCACTTGGCACCGCGGGCCCCGCCCCGTGCCACTGACCACGGGCCCCACTGGGCCCCGTTGACCCCAGTCAACACGCTGACTGAGCACAATGGCCCACTGACATGCGGGCCCCACCCCATTAAATGTTTATTAAAAATAAATAAAACTGGTAATTAATTAATTGGTTAATTAGTAAACTAACCTCTCACTGACCAGTAGGCCCCACCCACTAATTAATCCTATTTAGTTTAAATTAACTCTGTTTAAACTAATCAGAGGCTGACATGTGGGTCCCACTGGACCCACAGGTCAGGTTTGACTCTGGTCAGCTAGGTTTGACCTGTTGATGTCATGGTGACGACATGCTGATGTCATCATTTACTATTCTGGATAATTCAAATTTAAATAAATAATTAAATTCAGAAAATGATTTAAAACTTTAGAAAATCATATAAAATAAACCGTAGCTCAGATGAAAATAATTTATATATGAAAGTTGCTCAGAATTTCGAGACGAATCCGAATACGTGGTCCGTTCATCTGTCAGATGCCCCTAACTATCTGGACATGGAACTTTTAGACCGATTTCATTAAATGAATAGTGCTCAACTTTAATAAAATAAATCCAAATAAATTCCTAAATTAACTAAATCATTTAGTTAGGCAGTAGAACACCTATGCATATCATTTAGGCATGTCATGCATATTGTTTGCATTTTTGCCGTGAATTTATTGTTTCTTTCCCCCTCCTTCTCTCTCGATAGACGCCGAGACCGACGCCGACGCAGTAGAGTACGACCACGCTCCGGACGAGCAGCCTTCTGACGACCAGCCCCTCTCAGCAGAGCTTCCAGGCAAGCCCCCCCCCCTTCAGCATCCCGATATCGCCCATTCTATTCTCTCATGCTTGCATTAGATTTTGCTACTGTAAATGATTGTTCCTATTCTGATGCATAGCCTGCTTTTGTAACCTGCTTATTGCTACCTTACCTGCCTATTTCAACTGCTTAGTGTAGGTTGGTTAGTGAACCATCAGTGACCCCACTCTGTCCTTGTTGCCTTTGCTTCTTCATCGATGACTCGATCAACGTGATCGACGACCAGAGACCGACACATCACTTCACCCCCCATTTTGTTGTACGACTCTGCATAGTTACTATCGAGTGCCGAGGGTGATACCTCGTAACGCACTCCTGATGATAACTCTGCAGTGTAGCTGTTCGGTCATGGTCATCGAGGGTGATTCCTCCTTCACCACTCCTGATATGACTCTGTCGTGCAACCCCTTAGGTGTGAACCTCGAGAGTGATGCCTCCTACATTCACCTTGATGTTGTGACCACACGGATACTTTGACCTCTGTCACAGGAGGGTTGACCCTGAGGGGTACCCGCAGGGATTTATGCAGTCGGGTTGCCAGGAGGGCACCCGAGAGAGATATTGTGGCGGAGCATCAGAAACTCTGATCGTCTCCGCGAATTGTTATTTACGCCTAACGGATTGGGTAATTGATCTGAGTTGGCCAATGGCCTATACGCACTACCACCACGTGGGATAATGGTTATGGGGCCCTCTACGTCGTATGTTTCTCTCGAAAGCTCATCAGACGTCACAGTTCACCGTGCGGGCTGTTTGTTGGGGTTGGGCTGGATACTTCACTGACGAGTTCAGTGTCGCGCCTGCTCCCCGGCCAGTCTCGCAACGCGCAGGAGCACCCAGGGCGATCGCCCAAGACCCCTGGATGCATAGGTTAGTCCAGCGTGTTGACCTCTCTGCTGAGCCTAGGTAGGGCGCTGCTTCGTGTCGATCTCCCGAGGCCGGTCATTACCCAGCAAGTGTGTCCGGCCAGAGGTAATCGAGCGTGTTGGGTAACAGTAGTGCACCCCTGCAGGGAAGAATGATCTATCGATAGCCGGTCCTACGGTAAAGGACGCTCAGTTTGGTATCCCGATCTACTACTTGAACTGGATACTTGTTACTTAATTGAAGCTTCGGGATCGCTTTCTCGCAGGGAGTCGAGGAAGGATCTCTAGGCTTTGCCTCAACATGCTTGCTTAATAAAATGCTTTTCTGTACTCTTCTAATTGCTGCAAGATGGTGGCTTCATGAAGATGCTAGTCTTCGATAGGACTAGGTCTTCTCTCTATTCTGGCATTTCTGCAGCCCAGTCCACATATACAGCCTCTCTTTGATAATGTTGCATATGTAGTGTAGATCCTTGCTTGCTGGGTACTTCGGATGAGTACTCACGGTTGCTTTGTTACCTCTTTTTCCCCCATACCCCTTTTGATGTTACCTCAGATGATGGAGCTCAGGAGCCAGATGACACCGCAGGAGCTTACTACCAGGAGGGCCCAGATGGCATGTACTACTGGATCGAGCCAGCCGACCAGGAGTAGGATCAGAGGCCCTAGGCAGGAGGCCTTCGCCTTTCGATCTATAGTTGTTGTTTATGCTAGCCTTCTTAAGGCAAAACCTTGACTAACTATGTCTGTACGCAGATATTATTTGTATGACTGACTTATGTATTCGGATCCTCGTGATCCCTGGTCTGTAATATTCGTGGATCTCCGTTTATTTGTGTTAGAGTTGTTTTGTGATATCTTCCCGTGAGTCCCTGTGCTTGATCGTGCATGTTTGCGTGTATGATTAGTGCATGATTGAGTCGGGAGCGTCACAAAACCTCTCGACAAAATGTGTCGTGATCATCGTTAACATTTTGACTTCCTCCAGAAGGTCAATTGAATTCATGATGAGAAATAGCATCTTTGTCCCTCAGTGATTTGTGTTACTATCGACAACATTCTTGCCTTCCCTCCAACACAAACTTGTTCATGTTTTGTGTTGTACCTTGAGTTCCTTGCTATCCAGCTTATGTTATGTTCTACATTAGAGTATTACCATCTTTTGTCAAGAGTGTCATGGGAATTTCACCACCTCTTAAGAATTTTTGATATAGTGATACTTCTCGCCATCTCCATTCATTTCTTGGTCCCCGTGTTGTTTCTAACAGGAATACCGACAAATGGACTGTGATGTGTAAATTCACAGCTTCTAGCAACCCTATTGCTTGTAAGTTATTGAATGATAGTTTCATTCTTCGTGTGTTGGATATTGACTCATCATCCTAACATTGATCGTGCTACTTAGTCCATATTTTTGGGTGCACTTTTTGATCAATGTTTAATTGTGGATGTTTTCCCCAAGCTGCTATTACCTTTTTCACATAGTTGTGGAAATCCATCTTTTTGGAAATCTCGATGAATTGTCGTTAAGCCCGTCAACCTCCTTCTCATCTTCTCCATGGTTAATGATGAACTCTTGTCTTGGAGCTTGCTTCCGTACCTCATTTTTTGAGAATCTTGCAACGTCAACTTGTCAATTTGTGTTACCCCCTTTTCCTTCTCAGGCATGCTGAGTTTGTGGTATACTGACACGAACCAGATCTGAATCTCAGGTAGATAGGATGGTTGGAATATTTTTTTCCAAGAATTATAACATTGGTCTCTGTGTAACCCGGTAATGCGATGTTATGGCTAGCAAACCTGGCCGGAGGACCTATTGTTATAGTATCTTGTTCAACAAAATTAGCTTTTCTTCCATGAGGAAATTGTATGACTTATTCTAGAAATTATTCCTTGTGTAAATCTTGTAATCTTCAGACCCAACCCTTACTTGAAACACCACACTATTGCTACCCCGAAGCATGACCGTGGTATTCTAAACATCCAGAAGAACATGGGAAGCACAATGCTAAATATTTCTTGATCAGTTATCCAACCCCCGTTGTATGGGTAGACATCACAGAATTCCTTGCCCCATTATCCAAATGGATACGTACTTGTTGCCTGCTTGTCCTTGGGAAAGTTATACTCTAATACGCGTGTATAAACACCTTTTCCTTTCCATTGGTCTAATTATCCTAATAATCATATTTTCCTTTCCATTGGTTTGTTTAACCTCTCTTATAATTTATATGATCTAAGCAGTAATAATTCCCTGCTTATGTAAACACCTCGGTGTACAACTCTGTCAGTAAGACCCTGTTATTATTGTTGATGACATTCCGGTAGCCAATGAGCAGGAAAATGGTTCTCTTTGTCCCCCGCCACTGGTACTGGCGTTGTTGCCAACATAGTTGACAAACTTTCCTCTGACATGCCTTGCTATCATGACTGTGCAAGATGTCATCGCCCTTCCTACTTGTACTCCACACTCACCGAAATTCCATAGGATCGAAACCTGACTCTCCTGTACAACCTTGATTCTGATGTATCCTTTGTACTTGGCTTCGTATGTAATTCACGAGTTAATTTCCTTACCATGTTGCATTGTGGTATCAGATGCAACATTATTCTTCGTTGCTCTGAACCCCTTCATCACATGTTTTAAGCATCAGCTGGATGCCTACCTGGTTGAAAGTTGTTGAATCTCGTTATATCACTCTTGATATGTTTCCCGGTGCTTCTAAAATCTCCTTCCCTCAGATAATTATCGGATGCCAATCCTTACAGACATTCATCCTTATAGTTTCCCCCTTCTACCCTATTCGTAAGTACGATGGAGTTCCCGAAGAAAGGATGACGACTTCATCATAATTTCGTAACCAGAACTTTTCCCCCTTACTCCACCTCTTAAATCTCGGGATGAGATTTCTTGTAGTGGAGGAGATTTGTAACACCCCAATAATCATGCTATAGTAAACTCATGCAAATGGTGCCATGTCATCACAATTAATTTTGCTAAACTTCACTTTGATCCAAACCCAGTTGAAATTCAAATTTAAAATAAAGTCAAAATAACATTTCTTCAAACCGCTAAACAAAATTGTTCATAATATGGCATTAAATCCCTAAGCAATTTCCCATGTAGAACCAAATTCAGTTGGAATTCTAAATTTGACTCCAGCAATATTTAAGGTGGATCAGCAGCCTCTAAGTTGACCTTTTAAATTCAAATACAAATTTAAATAATTGCAAATGCCCCCAAAATTTTTTGTGCGGCCCTAGAATATTGCATAGCATTTTTGTGCAAGTTTCATAATTAACAAAATTAATTTGATCACTGAATTATTGAGAGAACAGTGGCTACTTATTATTTTAGAAAAAGAAAATAGGAAAGATTCATGTGCACTGATTGCTTGTATCTGCGTTGGTATTTCCCTCAAGAGAAGAGGATGATGAAGCACAACAAAGATAAGTATTTCCCTTAGTTATGAAACCAAGGTTATCAATCCAGTAGGATAACAAAGCAACACTATGTAAACAACACCTGCACACAAACAACAAAAACTTGCAACCCAACGCATAAGAGGGGTTGTCAATCCCTCCTTGGTATTGAGATAGATTAAATTGTATAGGTTTAGGTAAATAGATATAACTAAAACACAAAATAAAATAAAGAAAGAAAAATTGCAGCAAGGTATTTTTGGTTTAATATGATAGGAAAATAGACACGGGGGCCATAGTTTTCACTAGAGCCTTCTCTCAAGAAAATAACATACAGTGGGTAAACAAATTACTGTTGGGCAGTTGATAGAAAATGAATAAACATGATGATATCCAAGGCAATGATCATGTATATAGGCATCACATCCAAGATTAGTAGACCGATTCCTGCCTGCATCTACTACTATTACTCCACACATCGACCGCTATCCAGCATGCATCTAGTGTATTAAGTTCATGAAAAAATGGAGTAATGCAATAAGAATGATGACATGATGTAGATAAGATAAACTCACGTATGAATAAACCCCATCTTGTTACCCTTAATAGCAACGATACATGCGTGTCATGCCTCTTTCTGTCACTTAGATTGAGCACCGCAAGTTCGAACCCATCACAAAGCACCTCTTCCCATAGCAAGAAAAATCAATCTAGTTGGCCAAACCAAACAATTTTTTTGAAGAAGAAATACAAGGCTATAACAATCATGCATATAAGAGTTCAGCAAAGACTCAAATAATATTCATGGGTAGAACTGATCATAAACTCACAATTCATCGGATCCCAACAAACACACCGCAAAAAGAGTTACATCAAATAGATCTCCAAGAACATCAAGGAGAACATTGTATTGAAGATCAAAAAGAGAGAAAAAGCCATCTAGCTACTAGCTACGGACCCGTAGGTCTGTGGTAAACTACTCACGCATCATCGGAGGGGGCAACAAGGATGATGAAGAACCCCTCCGTGATCGTTGCCCCCTCCGGTAGAGTGCCGGAAAAGGCATCTAGATTGGATCTCGTGGTTTTGGAACTTGAGGTGGCGGAAACTCTATTTCCTAGACTCCCCTGGGGTTTTTGGGATTTTAGAGTATTTATAGAGGCGGAGGTAGGTCAAGAAGCTTCCCGTGGGCTCCACTGCCCACCAGGGCGCGCTTGCGCCCCCTGGCGCACCCTGGTGCCTAGTGGGCCCCACGGGCCCCTCTCCTGTGCTCCTTTGTCTCCCAGGGCGTCTTCTGGCCAGAAAAAAAATCTCCAAAAAGTTTCATGGCATTTGGACTTCGTTTGGCACTGATATTCTATAAAGTAAAAAAAAAAGCAAAAAACAGCAACTGGCACTAGGCACTATGTCAATAGGTTAGTCCCAAAAAATGATATAAAGTTGCTAGTAAATGTATATAAAACATCCAAGATTGATAATATAACAACATGGAACAATAAAAAATTATAGATACATTGGAGACGTATCAGCATCCCCAAGCTTAATTCCTGCTTGTCCTTGAGTGGGTAAATGATAAAAATAGAATTTTTGATGTGGAATGCTGCCTAACATGTTCATCACATATTCTTTTCTTTTGTAGCATGGACATTTGGACTTAAGATGATTCAAAGCAATAGTCTATAATGGACATGAGGACATCAATACTCAAGCATATCAACAAGCTACCATGCCTTTCAAAATATCAACACTAAAGAAAGCTATCCCTAGCCCATTATGCTCAATCTTTGATCCATTCATAAAACACACTCAAATATTAGCTATATCCAATGCACAAGTATAATAATAGTGTTCCCTAGTTGGTGCTTTATAAGAGAAGATGGAGACTCAATAAAAATAAAAATTGCATAAAAGTAAATAGATAGGCCCTTCGTAGAGGTAAGCTGAGATTTGTAGAGGTGCCAGAGCTCAAAGCTTAAATTGAGAGATAAAATTATTTTGGGAGGCATGCTTTTCCTGTCAACAAAAACGACCGAGAATTCCCAATATCTTCCATGCTAGGTAAATCATAGGCGGTTCCCAAACATAAAATAAAGTTTATTTCCTTTTCCACCATTCTTTCACAATCCATGGCTAGCCGTATCCACGGGTGCCTTCCATAGCAACACTTTCTAAGGAATTTATTATGAACAACATATTTTTTTTCATTTCGGGACTGGGCATCCCTATTACTTGCCACACTCTTGTGCAATGACAAGTGAATAAACACTCATCTTGAAAATAACATACCTAGCATGGAAAATATTGGCCACCCCCTGTCGCTTCATGAGCGGTATGGGCACACAAAAAGGAAATTCATTTTGAAAATTAGAGTTGGCACATACAAATTTACTTGGAACGGCATGGAAATACCGCATATAGGTAGGTATGGTGGACTCATTTGGCACAAACTTTGGGTTTAAGGAGTTGGATGCACAAGCAGTATTCCCTCTTAGTACAAATGAAGGCTAACAAATAGATTGAGAAGCGACCAACCAAGAAACGAAAACGATCATAAACGAGCATTAAACATAACCAACACTGAATAATGCACCGCAAGTAGGATGTAACTTCATTGCATAACTATTGACTTTCGTGCTTGCATAGGGAATCACAAACCTTAACACCAATATTCTTACTAAAGCAGAATTACTCACCAACATGACTCATATATTACTATCTCCATATCTCAAAACTCTTACAAGGAATCAAGTTTATAATATCCAATGATCTTCATGAAAGTTTTTATTATATCCCCCTTGAATATCTATTACTTTGGGACTAATTTCATATATTAATTACCATTGCTACTAACAAGCTCTCAAACAAATTTAAGTGAAGCACGAGAGCATAAATTTCTTCAAAATAATTTCCTTTTCAACTCTCAAAATAATCTAAGTGAAGCATGAGAGCATATTTCTTCAAAATTTTACTAAATCTCAAAATAATAAAAGTGAAGCATGAGAGTATTTCTTCAAAAATTAAACCACCACCGTGCTAAAAAAGATATAAGTGAAGTACTAGAGCAATTCCATAGCTCAAAAAAATTAAGTGAAGCACATAGAGCAATTCTAACAAATCATAGCATCATTATGTCTCTCTCAAATAGGTGAGTCCAGCAAGGATGATTGTGACAAACTAAAAAGCAAAACAAGCAAAGACTCAAATAATACAAGACGCTCCAAGCAAAACTCATGATATGTGACGAATAAAAATATAGCTCCAAGTAAAATTACCGATGGTCGTTAGAAGAAAGAGGGGATGCCTTCCAGGGCATCCCCAAGCTTAGTTGCTTGGTACTCCTTGAATATTACCTTGGGGTGCCATGGACATCCCCAAGCTTAGGCTCTTTTCACTCCTTATTCCTTCCTCCATCGTAATCTCACCCAAAACTTGAAAACTTCAATCACACAAAACTTAACAAAACCTTTGTGAGATCCGTTGGTACAAGAAAACAATTCACTACTTTAAGTACTGTTGCGACCCATTCATATTTTGTTATTGCATTATACCTATTGTATTCTAACTTTACCATGGCTTATACCCCCCGATACAATCCATAGATTCATCAAAATAAGCACACAATGCAACGAAAACAGAATCTGTCAAAAACAGAACAGTCTGTAGAAAACTGAATTAACCTCATACTTCTGTAACTCCAAAAATTATGAAAACAATGAAGACATGGGAAATTTGTATATCAATCATGTGTAAAAAAATCAGAATTTTTCCACGCTCTAGCAAATTTTAACAATTCTGCTACTGGACGTGAAACCTTCTATTTTTCAGCAGGACCAAATCAACTATCATCCAACATAATCCTAAAGGCTTTACTTGGCACAAACACTAACTAAAACATAAAAACACAATCATAACAGTAGCATAATTGTATAAACTCACAAGAACATAACTACAAAGAGAAAATTTATTTTATTCATTGGGTTGCCTCCCAACAAGCGCTATTGTTTTACGCCCTTAGCTAGGCATAATGCATAGATTGAAGTATTGTCTTCTTTGGTTTTTGCTCCATAGGTTGCCCTCATGATTGACTCATATGGTGGCTTAATTCTAGTTCTAGGGAAGTGCTTCATACCCTTTCTTAGGGGAAACTAAAATTTAATATTCCCTTCTTTCATATCAATCACGACACCTATAGTTCGCAAAAACGGTCTACCAAGTATTATGGAACAAGACGGATTGCAATCAATATCAAGCACAATAAAATCTATGGGCATGATACCTCTCCAATGTATCTATAATTTTTTATTATTCCATGCTGTTATATTATCATTCTTGGATGTTTTACAATCATTTTATATCATTTTTTGGTACTAACCTATTGACATAGTGCCCAGTGCCAGTTGTTGTTTTCTGCTTGTTTTTTACATCGCAGGAAATCAATACCAAAAAGAGTCCAAATGTAGCGAAACTTTTTGTGGATTTTTCTGGACCAGAAGACACCTGTTGGGCCAAAGAAGTACCAGAGGGGTGCTCCGAGGGGAGCACAACCCACCAGGGCGTGCCTGGGGGCCCAGGCGCGCCCAGGTGGGTTGTGCCCACCTCGGTGGCCTCCCGCACCGCCTCTTTGCTCTATAAATACCCCAATATTCCAGAAACCCTAGGGGAGACGAAAATCAATTCCAGCCGTCGCAAGTTCCAGAAACCACAGATCCAATCTAGACACCATCACAGAGGGGTTCATCATCCTCATTGGTGCCTCTCCGATGATGCGTGAGTAGTTCATTGACGGGTCCGTAGTTAGTAGCTAGATGGCTTTCTCTCTCTCGTTTGATTCTCAATACAATGGTCTCTCGGAGATCCATTTGATGTAACTCTTTTGCGGTGTGTTTGTTGGGATCCGATGAACTTTGAGTTTATGATCAGATCTATGTTTTTATCCATGAAAGTTATTTGAGCCTTCTTTGATCTCTTATATGCATGATTGCTTATAGCCTCGTATTTCTTCTCCGATATTTGGGTTTTGTTTGGCCAACTTGATCTATTTATCTTGCAATGGGAAGAGGTGCTTTGTGATGGGTTCGATCTTACGGTGCTTGATCCCAATGACAGAAGGGGAACCGACACGTATGTATCGTTGCTATTAAGGATAATAAGATGGGGTCTATTTCTACATAAATAGATCTTGTCTACATCATGTCATCGTTCTTATTGCATTACTCCGTTTTCCCATGAACTTAATACACTAGAAGCATGCTGGATAGCGGTCGATGTGTGGAGTAATAGTAGTAGATGCAGGCAGGAGTCGGTCTACTAATCTTGGACGTGATGCCTATATAATGATCATTGCCTGGATATCGTCATTATTATTTGAAGTTCTATCAATTGCCCAACAGTAATTTGTTTACCCATCGTATGCTATTTTTCTCGAGAGAAGCCACTAGTGAAACCTACAGCCCCCGGGTCTATTTTCTCATCATATATTTTCAGATCTATTTTACTATTTGCCTTTTTATTTATTTGCATCTTTTATTTTCAGATCTATATTTCTAAAAACCCAAAAATATTTTGCTGCACTTTATTTTATTTGCGATCCATTTATCCAATCTACTACAATTTATCTCCAGCCACTAGCCATTTCTGGTGCCGTTACCCGAAAGGGATTGACAGCCCCTTTAACACATCAGGTTCCAAGTATTTGTTCTTTGTGTGCAGGTGCTGTTTACGTAGTGTTGCTTGGTTGTCCTACTGGTTCGATAACCTTGGTCTCATCACTGAGGGAAATACCTACCGTTGCTGTGCTGCATTATCCCTTCCTCTTTGGGGAAATATCGACGTAGTTCAAGCAAACATCAGGGCACATAAATCCTATTTTCAAGAATAAGAACATCATTAATTCTTCCCAAAGGCTTTTTAATAGTGGAATCCGCCAAGTGCAAATTAAGAGAACATTCTTCAATATTGGTAAAACATAGCACATCACATAGAGATTTCGGAATTAAGGAAACACTAGCACCCAAATCACATAAAGCACTGCACTCATAATTTTTGATCTTGACTTTAATGGTGGGTTCCCATTCATCATATAATTTTCTAGGAATTGAAATCTCTAATTCTAACTTTTCTTCTAAAGCTTTCTTGATTGCTTCAACAATATGTTTAGTAAAAGCTTTATTTTGTTCATAGGCATTGGGTGAATTTATCATGGATTGTAACAAAGAAATGCATTCAATCAAAGAGCAACTATAATAATTAAAGTCTTTGTAATCCAAAAGAGTGGGCACATCACTAGTTAAAGTTTTTACCTCTCCAAACCCACTTTTATCAAATTTTCCAACAAGATTTTCACCCTCCGAATTATGAGGACACCTTCTAACTAAAGTTGACTCTTCTTCAGTCCTCTCATCATCAATTTTAATATTACTAAACAAGGAATCAATAGAAGAAACACCAATCATCTTAACATCTTCATCATTACTATGGAAGCAATCGGGCGAGAACACTTTTTCTAAAAATTCTCTTTTAGCTCTTAGCATAGTGGTTCTTTTCTTACTTTCATCCATGGAGACATATAGAGCTTTAATTGATTCATTGATATCAACCTTTGGTGGAAAAATTTTAATCTTGAGGTTTTCTACATCGTGAGTAATTCTATCAATGCTCCTAGACATATCATCAATCTAATTCAATTTTTCTTCTATCATAGTGTTGAAAACTTTTTGAGCATCGATAAATTCTTTAATATTACTCTCAAGATCAGAGGGCATCCTATTATTATTATTATAGGAATTACCATAGGAATTACCATAATTATTATAGGAGCTTCCAGGAAACGGCCTAGGATTAAAATTACCCCTATAAGCATTGTTATTAAAATTGTTTCACAAGACAAAATTCACATCTACGGGATCACTATTTTGCTCAATTAAAGTAGACAAAGGCACATCATTGAGATCAATAGGAGCATTTTTACTAGCAACCAATTTCATAAGTGCATCAACTTTTTCACTCAAAGTACTAATTTCTTCGACATAATTAACCTTTTTACTAGTAGGTGCTCTTTCGGTATGCCATTGTGAATAATTAGCCATAATATTATCAAGCAATTTAGTAGCTTCACCCAAGGTAATTTCCATAAAAGTACCACCCACGGTGGAATCTAAAATATTTCTAGAGACTAAATTCAATCCCGCATAATTTTTTTGTATAATCATCCATAGATTTAAGCCATGAGTAGGACAATTTCTTAGCATTAATTTCATTCCTTCCCAAGATTGCGCAACATGTTCATGCTCAAGTTGCTTAAAATTCATGATTTGATTTCTAAGGGAAATAATTTTTGCGGGGGGAAAATACTTAGTGATAAAAGCATCTTTGCACTTATCCCAAGAATCAAAACTATTTCATGGCAAAGATGAGAACCAAATTTTTGCACGATCACACAAAGGGAAAGGAAATACTTTTAATTTCACAATATCATTGTCCACATCTTTTTTCTTTTGCATATCACACAATTCTACGAAAGTGTTTAGATGGGACGCAACATCCTCATTAGGATTACCGGAAAATTGCTCTTTCATAACAAGATTCAACAAAGCGGCATTAATATCATAAGACTCCGCACTAGAGGCGGGAGGAGCAATAGGAGTACTAATAAAATCATTATTATTAGTATTTGAAAAATCACACAATTTGCTATTTTCTTGAGACATCGTGACCATGCAAACAAGATCCCAAGCAAACAAAAGATCAAACAAGAAAAAGGCAAACAATTTTTTTTGTATTTTTGTAAAAAAATTAGAAGTGGGGGAGATGAAAACGAGAGGCAAATGGCAAATAAAGTAATTGCAAGGAGATGAGAGTTTATGCGTAGGTACTTGATAGATGTTAATGATGTCTCCCCAGCAACGGCGCCAGAAATTGGCAAGTTGACGGGAGACAATCTTGACTTGATCCTCCTCGGCAACAGCGCCAGAAATTCTTCCTGATTGCTTGTATCTGCGTTGGTATTTCCCGAAGAGGAGAGGATGATGTAGCACAGCAAAGGTAATTATTTCCCTCAGTTATGAAACCAAGGTTATCAATCCAGTAGGAGAACCAAGCAACACTATGTAAACAGCACCTGCACACAAACAACAAAAACTTGCAACCCAACGTGTAAGAGGGGTTGTCAATCCCTCCTCAGTATTGAGATAGATTAAATTGTTTAGGTTTTGGTAAATAGATCTAACTAAAACACAAAATAAAATAAATAAAGAAAAATTGCAGCAAGTTATTTTTGGTTTAATATGATAGGAAAATAGACCTGGGAGCCATAGTTTTCACTAGAGGCTTCTCTTAAGAAAATAGCATACGGTGGGTAAACAAATTACTGTTGGGAAATTGATAGAAAAGCGAATAATCATGACGATATCCAAGGCAATGATCATGAATATAGGCATCACGTCCAAGATTAGTAGACTGACTCCTGCCTGCATCTACTATTATTACTCCACACATCGACCGCTATCCAGCATACATCTAGTGTATTAAGTTCGTGGAAAAATGGAGTAATGCAATAAGAACGATGACATGATGTAGACAAGATAAACTCACGTATGAATAAACCCCATCTTGTTACCCTTAATAGCAACGATACATGCATGTAATGTCTCTTTCTGTCACTGAGATTGAGCACCGCAAGACCGAACCCATCACAAAGCACCTCTTCCCATGGCAAGATGAATCAATCTAGTTGGCCAAACCAAACCAAAATTTCAGAGAAGAAATACGAGGCTATAACAATTATGCATATAAGAGTTCAGCAAAGACTAAATAATATTCATGGATAGAACTGATCATAAGCTCACAATTCATCGGATCCCAACAAACACACCACAAAAAAGAGTTACATCAAATAGATCTCTAAGAACTTCGAGGAGAACATTGTATTGAAGATCAAAAAGAGAGAAGAAGCCATCTAGCTACTAGCTACGGACCCGTAGGT
Organism: Thinopyrum elongatum; assembly: GCA_011799875.1. Taxonomy (NCBI): domain Eukaryota; kingdom Viridiplantae; phylum Streptophyta; class Magnoliopsida; order Poales; family Poaceae; genus Thinopyrum; species Thinopyrum elongatum. The sequence goes on along the minus strand of CM022299.1, from coordinate 371,963,384 downwards.
CTATGGTAAACTACTCACGCATCATCGGAGGGGCAACAAGGATGATGAAGAACCCCTCCGTGATCGTTGCCCCCTCCGGTAGAGTGCCAAAAAAGGCCCCTAGATTGGATCTCGTGGTTCTGGAACTTGCGGCGGCGAAAACTGTATTTCCTTGACTCCCCTAGGGTTTTTGGGATTTTAGAGTATTTATAGAGGCGGAGGTAGGTCAAGAAGCTTCCCGTGGACTCCACTGCCCACCAGGGCATGCCTGGTCCCCTGGCACGCCCTGGTGCCTAGTGGGCCCCATAGGCCTCCTCTCGTGTCCTTCTTTGGCTCCCAGGGTGTCTTCTGGCCAGAAAAAAAAATCTCTAAAAAGTTTTGTGGCATTTGGACATCGTTTGGTACTGATATTCTGCAAAGTAAAAAACAAGCAAAAAAATAGCAACTGGCACTGGGCACTATGTCAATAGGTTAGTCCCAAAAAATGATATAAAGTTGCTAGTAAATGTATATAAAACATACAATATTTATAATATAATAGCATGGAACAATAAAAAATTATAGATATGTTGGAGACGTATCATGCACTTTGGCCCATTAGGAACAGTAGCAGCCCAGCCCAACTCCCCTCTCCATCTACCTCCCGTTCACAGGGAGGGCGTGGCTGCCATCCGACTGCCATGGCCAAGCCTTGGTCGCGTGTCGACCATCCAGGCCCCCCTGGAGCCCTACTTGACGGCCTCAACCCCCTCGGCCAAACCCTAGCTATCCCTTCCCCCCTCGTGCCGTTCTCCTTCCTGTGAGCTCACACCCGAATAGTCGTTGCCGTCGCCGCGTCGATCCTATGGCCACTGGCCTCCCCGCGCCTCCTGCTGATGTCCAAGGGGGCCGCCATCGACTACTGCAGCGACTACGGTGATCCGTTCGACCGGAGCCGCACCGCAATGTCACCATCGCCATCTTCTCCAACTTCAGCCGCCATCGCCATTGTCGTCGATTGATACGTCTCTGTCATATCTATAATTTTTGATTGTTTCATGCCAATATTCTACAACTTTCATATACTTTTGGCAACATTTTATATTATTTTTGGGACTAACATATTGATCCATGGCCCAGTGCCAGTTCCTGTTTGTTGTATGTTTTTTGTTTTGCAGAATATCCATATCAAACAAAGTCCAAATGCGATAAAATTTTATGGAGAATTATTTTGGAATATATGTGATTTTTGGGACGCGGAATCAACACGAGACGATGCCTGAGGGGCCCACAAGCTCAAGGGGCGCGCCCCCTACCTAGGGTGCGCCTGGCAAGCTTGTGGCCACCCCTTAGGTCGGTTGGAGGTGTCCTTCGGCCGCAAGGAAGCTTATATCTGGATAAAAATCGTGTTAAAAATTTCAGCCCATTCGGAGTTACGGATCTCCGGGAATTTAAGAAACGGTGAAGGGCCACAAAATAGGGTCGCAAAACAGAAGAGAAACAGAGGGAGAGATCCAATCTCGGAGGGGCTCCCGCCCCTCCGCCGCCATGGAGGCCAAGGACCAGAGGGGAAACCCTCCTCCCATCTAAGGGGGAGGCCAATGAAGAAGAAGAAGGAGGGGGCTCTCTCCCTCTCTCTCCCGGTGGTGCCGGAATGCCGCCGGGGCAAGGATCGTGATGGCGATCTACACCAACAACCTCGGTACCATCAACACCAACTCTCTCCCCCTCAATGCAGTGGTGTAACACCTCTTCTCCCCGCTGTAATATCTACTTAAACATGGTGCTCAACACTATGTATTATTATCCAATGATATGTGGTTATCCTATGATGTTTGAGTAGATTCGTTTTGTCCTATGGGTTGATTGATGATCGTGATTGGTTTGAGTTGTATGTTTTATTTTGGTGCTGTCCTATGGTGCCTTCCATGTCGCGCAAGTGTGAGTGATTCCCGCTGTAGGGTGTTGCAATATGTTCATGATTCACTTATAGTGGGTTGCGTGAGTGATAGAAACACAAACCCGAGTAAGTGGGTTGTTGCGTATGGGAGTAAAGAGGACTTGATACTTAATGCTATGGTTGGGTTTTACCTTAATGATCTTTAGTAGTTGCGGATGCTTGCTAGAGTTCCAATCATAAGTGCATATGATCCAAGTAGATAAAGTATGTTAGCTCATGCCTCTCCCTCATATAAAATTGCAATAATGATTACTAGTCTATTCATCGATTGCCTAGGGACAAATAACTTTCTTGTGACAAAAAGCTCTCTACTAAAACTAACTTAATTGTTTGTTTATCTAAATAGCCCCTAGCTTTTATTTACGTGTTCTTTATTATCTTGCAAACCTATCCATTTACACCTACAAAGTACTTCTAGTTTCATACTTGTTCTAGGTAAAGCGAACATTAAGCATGCGTAGAGTTGTATCGGTGGTCGATAAAACTTGAAGAGAATATAAATTCTACCTTTAGCTCCTCGTTGGGTTCGACACTCTTATTTATCGAGAAAGGCTACAATTGATCCCCTATACTTGTGGGTTATCAAGACCTTTTTCTGGCGTCATTGTCGGGGAGCAATAGCGTGGGGTGAATATTCTTGTGTGTGCTTGTTTGCTTTATCACTAAGTAGATTTTATTTTATTTTCTAAGTTGCTCTCTATCTTTAGTTATGGATATGGAACACGAAATACCAAAAAAATTAGGTGTACTTGCTACTCATGGAGATGGGGAACCTCCTAAAACCCTTGATGCTCATTATGTGTAAAATATTAAACACTACTTTGATAATCCTGAGAAAACCCCATTCAACTTGATAATGGGAGACACGTTGGATCAACGTGAATACTATAGCTATTATCGCTTGACTAAAAAAGGGAAACTCTTATGGGATCAAATTGAAATGTTGCATTGGTATGCTTGGGATCTATGCTTGAGATATGATTATACTTGTTGCTCTAGGATGAAGGCTCCACACCTTCCCTTTTCATGTGAATTTAATGATAATGAAACATTGGCTTCTTATGCTAATGGTATATATGATTACTATGATTTGGAACAAATAGAAGAATTTGTTGCTTTTAAGGGTACTTCTGAAATTGAATCTTTGTTTGAAAAGCATGAAGATTGTGACGATGCTATTTACAGATCTGAAATTTCTGTTATACTAAAATATTGCTATGAGAATTATAAATATAATGCCGACATTAATGAGTTTATTGAGAAAATCTCCGCTGTCCAAGAAGAGACTAATATTTTGCAGGAAACTATGGAAGAAGAAATTGATGACACTATGAGCTCATTAGATGAAAAAGATGATGAGGAGAGCGAAGAACAAAAGGAGGAAGAGCGGATTAGCTACCCGTGCCCACCTTCTAATGAGAGTAACTCTTCAACTTATACATTTGTTTAATTTCCCTTCGTGCTTACCGAAGGATGAATGCTATGATGATTGCTATGATCCCGTTGATTCATTTGAAATATCCTTTTTTTGATGAACTTGATGCTTGCTATGCTTGTGGCCATGATGCCAATATGAATTATGCTTATGGAGATGAATTTGCTATAGTTCCTTATGTTAAGAATGAAATTGTTTCTATTTCACCCACACATGATAGTCCTATTATCTTTTTGAATTCTCCTAACTACACTATATCGGAGAAGTTTGTGCTTATTAAGGATTATATTGATGGGTTGCGTTTTACCATTACACATGATGATTTTGATAGATATAATATGCATATTCTTGCTTCTCCTACTTGCAATTATTATGAGAGAGGAACTACATCTCCACCTCTCTATGTTTCCAATATGATAAAATTGCAAGAAACTATTTATACTATGCACTGGCCTTTACTTTGTGTGCATGAATTGTTCTTTTATGACATGCCAATGCATAGGAAGAGAGTTAGACTTCGTCATTGCATGATATATGTTACTTTGTGCTCACTAACTAAATACAAATCATTGTTAACTAAAATTGGCTTTGATATACCTTGGGATCCGGGTGGATCCATTACTTGACCACTATATGCCTAGCTTAATGACTTTAAAGAAAGTGCTGCCAGGGACACAACCCGGAAGTTTTAGAGAGTCATTTTATTCTGTTGTGTGCTTTTAAAAAAGTTTAAAAAAATATAGAGGCGAACCTAAAACTTTTAAAAAAGAAAACTGAAAGTAAGAAAGACGAGCACCGTTGAAGTGGGGGAGCTCCTTAAACTTTGTTCATGCCCATGGAAACTTTGCAAACCTTGAATTACAGAAAATTTTAAACAAAAATAATTATCCCCTTGTACAAATCCATTGTATTATAAAAATAATGCGCCAAGATTTTCCTTTAGGATGATTAGATTGCTTGTTTGGTATGTGCAGTGCAAAAACAAAAACTTTGGCTGTAGTGCGTGAATTTGCATTTTTTACTAGAACGTCAAAAGTTTCTGAAATTTTTACACAATATTGCTTATGCAAAATTTTTATTTTTTCCTAATGTTTCAGAATTTTTGGAGTTACAAAAGTATGGTCAATCTTCAGATTACTACAGACTGTCCTGTTTTTGACAGATTCTGTTTTTGATGCATTGTTTTGCTTGTTTTAATGGAACTATGGATTGTATCGGTGGTATAAGACATGGAGAAGTTAGAATACAATAGGTATAATGCAAAAATAAATATGAATGGGTTTGCAACAATACTTAAAGTAGTGATTTCCTTTATTATACTAACACTTCTCACGAGGGTTTTGTTAAGTTTTGTGTGATTGAAGTTTTCAAGTTTTGGGTGAGATCACGATGGCTGAAGGAATAAGGAGTGGCAAGAGCCTAAGCTTGGGGATGCCTGAGGCACCCCAAGGTAATATTCAAGGACTCCCAAGCAACTAAGCTTGGGGATGCCCCGGAAGGCATCCCCTCTTTCTTCTAACGACTATCGGTAATTTTACTTGGAACTATATTTTTATTCATCACATGATATGCTCAAATTGTTGGAGCGTCTTTTGTTTTTGTTTTTCCTTTTTATTTTATGCACCATGCTGGTATGAGATAGTCCTTGGTTGATTTATATAATGCTCTTTGCACTTCACTTATATCTTTTGAGTATGGCTTTTTAGAATGCTTCATGTGCTTCACTTATATCATTTGAAGTTTGGATTGCCTGTTTCTCTACACATAGAAAACCGCCATTTGTAGAATGCTCTTTGCTTCACTTATATTTGTTAGAGTGTGGGAAAATCTTTTGTAGAAAGAATTAAACTCTCTTGCTTCACTTATATCTATTTAGAGAGTCAACAAGAATTGGTCATTCACATGGTTAGTCATAAAATCATACATAAAACTTGTAGATCACTGAATATGATATGTTTGATTCCTTGGAATAGTTTTGCAATATAGAGATGATAATATGTGGGAGGTACTAGTGAATGATTGTGGTTTAGTAAGAATATTGGTGTTAAGGTTTGTGATTCCTGAAGCATGCACGTATAGTCTCTCGTTATGCTAAGAAGTTGGAGCATGATTTATTATTGATTGTCTTCCTTATGAGTGGCAGTCGGGAACGAGCGATGGTTTTTTCCTACCAATCTATCCCCCTAGGGGCATGCGTAGTAGTACTTTGCTTTGAGGGCTAATAAACTTTCGCAGTAAGTGTGTGAGTTCTTTATGACTAATGTGAGTCCATGGATTATACGCACTCTTACCTTTCCGCAATTTGCTAGCCTCTTTGGTATTGTGCATTGCCGTTTCTCACCTCGAGAGTCGGTGCAAACTTCACCGGTGCATCCAAACACCGTGAAGATATGATACGCTCTATCACACATAAGCCTCCCTATATCTTCCTCAAAACAGCCACCATACCTACCTATCATGGCATTTCCATAGCCATTCCGAGATATATTGCCATGCAACTTCCACCATCATCATATACATGACTTGAGTATTCATTGTCATATTGCTTTGCATGATCATAAGATAGCTAGCATGATATTTTCAGGCCTTGACCATTTTTTTATATCTTTGCTATGCTAGATCATTGCACATCCTTCTACACTGCCAGAGGCATTCATATAGAATCATCATGTGTTAGTAGTATCGAGTTGTGATTTTGAGTTGTAAGTAAATAGAAGTGTGATGGTCATCATATTCATTATTAGAGCATTGTCCCAGTGAGGAAAGGATGATGGAGACTATGATTCCCCCACAAGTCAGGATGAGACTCCGAACAAAAATAAAAAGAGAGGCCAAAAAGAGCCCAACAAAAAAAAAAGAAAAAAGAGCCCAACAAAAAAGAAGAAAATAAAAAAGGAAGAAAACAAAAAAAATGAGAGAAAAAGAGAGAAGGGGCAATGTTACTATCCTTTCCACACTTGTGCTTCAAAGTAACACCATGTTTTTCATATAGAGAGTCTCCTATGTCGTCACTTTCATATACTAGTGGGAATTTTTCATTATAGGACTTGGCTTGTATATTTCGATGACGGGCTTCCTCAAATGCCCGAGGTCTTCATGAGCAAGCAAGTTGGATGCAAACCCACTTAGTTTTCAGTCTGAGCTTTCATACACTTATAGCTCCTAGTGCATCCGTTGCATGGCAATCCCTACTCCTCACATTGACATCAATTGATGGGCATCTCCATAGCCCATTGATTAGCCTCATCGATGTGAGACTTTCTTTTTTTGTCTTCTCCATATTAATCTCTACCAACGTATTCTATTCCACCCATAGTGCTATATCCATGGCTTGCGCTCATGTATTGCGTGGGGGTTGAAAAAGCTGAAGCGCGTTAAAAAGTATGAACCAATTGCTCAGCTTGTCATCGGGGTTGTGCATGATAAATACTTTGTGTTAAGAAGATGGAACATGACAAGGCTATATGATTTTGTAGGGATAACGTTCTTTAGCATTGATATTTTGAAAGACATGATTGTTTGTTGGGATGCCTGAGTATTGATGTCTTTATGTCAAATTATAGACTATTGCTTTGAATCACTCGTGTCTTAATATTCATGCCATGATTAGATTACATTATCAAGATTATGCTAGGTAGCATTCCACATCAAAAATTATCATTTTTATCATTTACCTACTCGGGGACGAGTAGGAATTAAGCATGGGGATGCTGATACATCTCCATCGTATCTATAATTTTTGATTGTTTCATGCCAATATTCTACAACTTTCATATACTTTTGGCATCATTTTATATTATTTTTGGGACTAACATATTGATCCAGTGCCCAGTGCCAGTTCCTGTTTGTTGCATGTTTTTTGTTTCGCAGAATATCCATAGCAAATGAAGTCCAAATGCAATAAAATTTTACGGATAATTATTTTGGAATATATGTGATTTTTGGGAAGCGGAATCAACGCGAGACAATGCCCGAGGGGCCCACAAGCTCAAGGGGCGCCCCCTACCCAGAGCGCTCCTAGCAAGCTTGTCGCCACCCCATAGGTCAGTTTGAGGTGTCCTTCGGTAGTAAGGAAGCTTATATCCGGATGAAAATCATGTTAAAATTTCAGCCCAATCGGAGTTACGGATCTCCGGGAATTTAAGAAACTGTGAAGGGCCAGAAAACAGGGTCGCGAAACAGAGGGAGAGATCCAATCTCGGAGGGGCTCCCGCCCCTCCGCCGTCATGGAGGCCAAGGACCAGAGGGGAAACCCTCCTCCCATCTAGAGGGGAAGCCAAGGAAGAAGAAGAAGGAGGGGGGCTCTCTCTCCCCCACTCTCCCGGTGGCGCCGGAACGCCGCCGGGGCAAGGATCGTGATGGCGATTGTCGTGGGAACGGATCTGACAGTAGAGATGGGGGGGGGGTATGTAGGAGAGGGTAGAGTCCAGCTACGGCAAGGTTGTACACTCGGTTTTACGTGTTCAGGCCCCTCTCGGAGGAGGTAACAGCCCTATGTCTCGGTGCCGCGGAGGCTTGTTGAGTGGAGTGTTGAGTTACAGGGGGTGCGAACCCTTGTGCAAGAGGGGAGGGGTAGCTTATATAGAGTACGCTGACCCCTTGTAGCCCTCCGTTACACAGAGGTTCTATGAGGGAATAAAGTCACGTACGTTACTGGTAGCACCCGCGTTTAATGATCCTTAAGGTGACGGAGTGAATGTCCGACCGTTGCCATCCAGGGGTGGCTCTAAGTCTTCTGTCCTTCAAGTGGATTCTTGTCTTTCCGAGTGAATGATGACGGTCGAGTGGAATTGAGATATCCGAGTGGATCTTCTGTCGAGTGGATTGCACTCCATGGGGATTCCAGTCGGTATCTTCTTTCTACCTTTGTAGGCCTTGGCCTCTTGTGTAGTGTCCTTGGGTAGGGCGTATGGGTCAAGCCCACGACCCTACCCTAGGTACATGTCATCGTCATTAGCCCCCGAATGGATCGAGGGTCGAGTGAAGAAGGATTGAAGTTGATTTCGACCCGACTCATTGTCTCGGAGACACCTTTTTTGGGGGTCTGAAAGCATGCGAGTTGTTTAATCCTCCATCAGTCGCCTCGATCGATTCTGGCTTCTTGAGTGTCCGAGTGAAATGAATAGCATAACATCAAGCAGATTGGATTTGGATATCTCTGATGCGATCGACTGATTCTCTGGACCCGGATTTTATGGGATTTCGAAATTTGGAGAAGCGCGCGGACCGGTCATAGCGCGGTTAGTGGGGCAAGTGGGGAGGGACTCCTCGATCTTCGCTCCACCTTTTTCGCCACGTATCGGGCTAGCGCTAGTTGTGGCATGCGCTGAGATTGCGCGGGCCCTCCAGTCAGTCACTCGGACATGCGGGTATAAAAATCGCCACGGCCGAGGTGTGTAACAGTGTCCCCCACTTTTCCCCTTTTCTTCCTCGTCTCTCCACCTCTACCACCTCCGCGCAGCGCCACTCGGCTCGTCCCGTCGACCACCGCGGGGGTGGTGAAGGACAAGACCAAGGCGCTGGAGCGCGTGAAGAAGGGGGCCAAGGGCAATAAGGGGTCGAGCTCACGGTCCGCCCTGCCTCTGGGTTGGATCCAGGGGGATTGGATCCCCTCGTTGGTCACGGAGGAAGATTTGGAGGGGCTCGTCGCTGACGGCCTGCTAGCGCCCGGATCTTGGAGGTTGCCGGGAGGGGAGTTTGAGCCCGCGCCGCGCGACGGCGAGCGGGTTCTTCTCACGACCCATGTGGAACGAGGTTTTTCTCTGCCTCCGCATCCATTCTTCCGAGGTTTCTTGAATTTTTTTGGTGCGCAGATCCACCATTTCCCTCCAAACACCATATCATATCTCGCTGCGTATGTCTCAATGTGCGAAAACTTCCTCGGGTGCCATCCTCATTGGGGCCTGTTCAAGCACATTTTCACCTGTCGATCCCAGTCGGTCAAGAAAGCAAATCCGACTAACACTAACACCCATGTGATCCAGATGTGTGGGGGTTTAGGTGTTCAAATGAGGGGTAGGAGCACCTTCCCTGCCATGACTTTTCCCGAGTCAGTTAGGGGGTGGCAGTCGACCTGGTTCTATTGCAAAGACATTCCAACTCCTGATGCGTCGACTGGTCTTCCCCCTTTCTCTCTGGAGAGACTCCACACCCCTTGTTCGTTGACTGTAGATGAGGAGGAGAAGGGCGAGGTGGGGATTTTGGTCGAAGCAGTCATTGAGCTGATCCGGGGTGGAGTGACAGGCTTGGATCTGTTGGAGACGTTTCTCAGTCGACGCATCCAACCTTTGCAAGCGCGCGATCATCCCATGTGGTTGTACTCGAGTGCAGACGACACTGCACGAACCCATCCAGAAGAAGTCAGCGAGGAGGTTGTGGCCCAGTGGCTTAGGAGCATCACCGGAGCCCGAGACAATCCCCGCGGAGCCAAACGGATTTTGCCTTTCGATGCCGAACATCCACCGGGAGAGGTGAGACATGTCTTGTCGAGTGTATTTTCTCTGTTTTCGATATGCCACTGTATTGGAATCCGACTGATCCTTGTAATCTGTGTCTTGCAGGCATTTACGAAGATGTACTCGCCCGTGCCGAATGGGAAAAAAATCATCGAAGGAGCGGACAACGAAGGTGGGAGCGCTGACATTGAGTATGCTGATGATAGTGAAGACGAAAGCGATGACTCTGATGATAGTGAAGAGGTTGACTCGCCACCACTCACCGAGCGCCGTACCAAGCAGGCTCAAGACCCCGCGGCTGTCCAGGGTAAGGCCGCGGCATCGAGTGCTAGGAGCCAGAAGCGCACTCGGATGCCGACCCCTGGCCCGACCGAGAAGACTGCCAAGCAAGGCAAAATCGTTCCACCCAAGCCTCGGAAGGCTCTGCCTAGGATCAAGGTTGCTGTGCCTATCGCTTCGACGTAAGTGTTTTCGTTGTAGACAGTTTCATTTTCTGTCTTACTCTTGCAGATCTTCAAATTTTTGCTGGCCGAGTGGAATTCTGAACCTCAAGGCTGCTACCTTTGCTACATCCCAAATGGAGATTGATGACGAGCGCGCAGATGCGGATACTGCGGACGTAGCCACCTCTCGGGCAGGTATGACCAACTTCCATTCTGCTCTATCTCGCTAATTGTCTTGATGGTCGACTGGAATCTTACTGTCGACTGAACGTAGTGCCCACAGACGTCATCCAGCTCCCAGATGATGACGAGGAGGAGCCTTCGAAGAGTACAGGAGGAAAAGGCAGGACCTCGACTACCTCACGAAGCCTTGCTAAAAGAGTGCCTTCAGGCCAGGGGTCTCAAGAGCCGGGCGGTTCGTCTCGAGCTGGTGTTTCTTTCGCCGCTCCTCCGTCGATTGCTCAGCCTTTGGTGTCGATTGCTCCTGCCTCGGGTCCGACTGGACAATCGCAAGTGCTGACCCCTCCATCTGCATCACTGATTCCTGCGTCGAGCACGTTCACTCTGCATCACGTCCCAGAGGACCAGACCGGAGCTAGCAAGGAGGCTATGATTCAAGCTGGGCTGATGATGCAGTGCCTGAAGGAAGTGTATGAAGCTAGCGAGTCTGCATACGATGCCAGTTCGGCCCTTCAAGCCAATGTCCGAGTAAGTATGATTGTAAGTTGATTTCTGATTGAATTTCATCTTGTCCGTCTTGATTCTGTACACCCACTGGGTGTTCTTGACCTAGTGCTTACTTGGTCACAAATTTGCATTCTGATGTTCTTCACTGGGACCAGTCAGGCTGAGGCCGAGTGGAGAAACTGATCCAGTGGGGGCACGCTGAGTGCACCCACTAGGTGTAGTCCCCGAGACCACCGTCGAATGTTTGATTCGGCGGGGGTCTGAGAATGTGCTTGCTTGCTGGTTTTTTTTCCTTCTTCCACTCAAATCGGTTAGGCCGTACCGAGTGGAGAAACTGATCCAGTGGGGGCACGCTGAGTGCACCCACTGGGTGTAGTCCCCGAGACCGCTGTCGAATGGTTGATTCGGCAGGGGTCTTAGAACATCTTTGCTTGAGACTCTTTGCTTCGTCCGATCGGGTCGGGCTGGGTGGGAAACTGATCCAGTGGGGGCACGCTGAGTGCACCCACTGGGTGTAGTCCCCGAGACCACCATCGAATGTTTGATTCGGCGGGGGTCTTAGAACTCTTTTGACAGTAGCGGTCTGGAGTTGCTATTCTCCACTCGGAAGTAGAAGAAATACTTTTGAAAATATTTCTCTTCGTCGACTGAGTTGTCTTTTTTTGTCAATCTCAGAAATCTTGTGAACTTGGGACTCAGTACATTGCCCTGGAGAAGAAGAAGATCCAACTCCAACTGGATCTAGAACTTGCCAAGAAGATCCTGAAGGATGCTCAGGATGAAGTGAAGACCATGGGAGGTAACACTTTGCTGACTGTGTGCTTTGTCATTTCTTCTTTCTCGTCCTTTGAATCGAGTGACTCCACTCGAACAGATGTACGTAGTGAAAACTGCCAACTCCAAGCATGACTGAAGAATGTTATTTCTTTAGACACTATGAAGCAGGCACTGGAGAGGAAAGACAATGAACTCGCGGGGGCGCAAAAGGTGGCTCGGGAGAAGACTGAAGTAGCTGAGAAGAAGCTAGCTTCAGTCGGTAAGCTCAAAGAGGAGAACGCGACGCTGAAAACCGCTGTTGAAGAGGCAAAGAATGAAGCTGCTCAGCTGAGGGGGGAGAAAACCGTCTTGTCCGACAAGGTGGACCAGCTCACTCGGAAGAGGGATGAACTGGAGGAATATTTGGGGGGCCTTGCGAAGAAGATGTACATCATGCTTGAAGGTATTCTCCCCTGCCTGAGTGAACTCTTGAGAGTATTGTCAAAAAAATTGTCAAAATAATATTGCTCACTCGTTCTTTCTTCTTTGTGCAGAATTCTGTCAGAACTTCGAGCAAGAAACAGAACAAATTGAACCAGGTCTGGACCCCACCAAGTCACTCGTCAAAGATGACGCCGCTATGAATGTACTATGACTTGAAGCTCGTCTCGACAGTGTCATGGGGTACATTGCTCGATTGAAGGTTGCACTGACAAGGATTGTCAAGGAGCTGTGGCCAGAGGATACGCTTCAGAATGACCTCGAGTCACTGATGACTCAGCTCAATGAAATCCCTGGTCGAGTGCAAGCGTGGAAGAAATCAGCTGCCCGCCGTGGAGCCGATGTGGCGCTCTCACTTGTTTGTGTCCACTGCAAGGAGCCTAGGGAGGACAAGCTGAAGGCTCTTCAGGTGGCAAACACGAAGAAGCTCCAATTTGAAGATTTCATGGAGACCTTCATTGATGCAGCCACTCGGATTGCAGACGGCATTGATCTGGACACCTTTGTCGAGCCCGCGAGTCCACCTGCCGAGTGAGAAAAACTTCATGATCCAAATTTTATTTGCCTCGAAATGCCGAGTGATCCTGTAATCGTAAAACTCGTTCGGGCTCGTTGCCCGAGTACTTTTGCTTTCATTTCCAAACTTGATGGACATATCCGAATATTGCTTTTCTGCTTTCAGCACACTTCGAGTGATCGGATCTTTTAACTTAGGCGAAACTGGTTCGCGGCTAAGTCCCCGAGTGGGAGGGATGCTCTCCACTCAGAGCAATTTTTAACTTAGGCGAATCGGGCTCCCGGCTAAACCCCCGAGTGAGAGGGATGCTCTCATTCGGAGTAGTTTTTTAACTTAGGCGAGGATTGGCTCGCGGCTAAGCCCCCGAGTGAGAGGGATGCTCCCACTCGGAGTAGTTTTTTAACTTAGGCGAGGACTGGCTCGCGGCTAAGCCCTCGAGTGGGAGGGATGCTCTCACTCGGAGTAGTTTTTTAACTTAGGCGAGGACTGGCTCGCGGCTAAGCCGTCGAGTGAGAGGGATGCTCCCACTCGGAGTAGTTTTTTAACTTAGGCGAGGACTAGCTCACGGCTAAGCCCCTGAGTGAGAGGGATGCTCCCACTCGGAGTAGTTTTTTAACTTAGGCGAGGACTGGCTCGCGGCTAAGCCCCCAAGTGGGAGGGATGCTCTCACTCGGAGTAGTTTTTTAACTTAGGCGAGGACTGGCTCACGGCTAAGCACCCGAGTGGGAGGGATGCTCTCACTCGGAGTAGTTTTTTAACTTAGGCGAGGACTGGCTCGCGACTAAGCCCCCTAGTGAGAGGGATGCTCTCACTTCGAGTAGTTTTTTTAACTTAGGCGAGGACTGGCTCACGGCTAAGCCCCCGAGTGAGAGGCATGCTTCCACTCGGAGTAGATTTTTAACTTAGGCGAAACTGGTTCGCGGCTAAGTCCCCGAGTGGGAGGGATGCTCTCCACTCGGAGCTATTTTTAACTTAGGCGAATCGGGCTCGCGGCTAAGTCCCCGAGTGAGAGGGATGCTCTCACTCGGAGTAGTTTTTTAACTTAGGCGAGGACTGGCTCGTGGCTAAGCCTTCGAGTGAGAGGGATGCTCCCACTCGGAGTAGTTTTTTAACTTAGGCGAGGACTGGCTCATGACTAAGCCCCCGAGTGGGAGGGATGCTCTCACTCGGAATAGTTTTTAACTTAGGCAAGGATGGGCTCGCGGCTAAGCCCCCGAGTGGGAGGGATGCTCTCACTCGGAGTAGTTTTTAACTTAGGCGAGGAAGGGCTCGCGGCTAAGCCCTCGAGTGGGAGGGATGCTCTCACTCGGAGTAGTTTTTTAACTTAGGCGAGGACGGGCTTGCGGCTAAGCTCCTGAGTGGGAGGGATGCTCTCACTCGGAGTAGATTTTTAACTTAGGCGAGGACTGGCTCGCGGCTAAGCCCCCGAGTGGGAGGGATGCTCTCACTCGGAGTAGTTTTTAACTTAGGCGAGGACGGGCTTGATACGTCTCCAACGTATCTATAATTTTTGATTGTTCCATGCTGTTATATTATCATTCTTGGATGTTTTACAATCATTTTATATCATTTTTTGGTACTAACCTATTGACATAGTACCCAGTGCCAGTTGCTGTTTTCTGCTTGTTTTTTACATCGCAGGAAATCAATACCAAACGGAGTCCAAACGCAGCGAAACTTTTTGTGGATTTTTTCTGGACCAGAAGACACCTGTTGGGCCAAAGAAGTACCAGAGGGGTGCTCCGAGGGGAGCACAACCAACCAGGGCACGCCTGGGGACCCAGGCGCGCCCAGGTGGGTTGTGCCCACCTCGGTGGCCTCCCGCACCGCCTCTTTGCTCTATAAATACCCCAATATTCTAGAAACCCTAGGGGAGTCGACGAAAATCAATTCCAGCCGCCACAAGTTCCAGAAACCACAGATCCAATCTAGACACCATCACGGAGGGGTTCATCATCCTCATTGGTGCCTCTCCGATGATGCGTGAGTAGTTCATTGTAGACCTACGGGTCCGTAGTTAGAAGCTAGATGGCTTTCTCTCTCTCGTTTGATTCTCAATACAATGGTCTCTTGGAGATCCATATGATGTAACTCTTTTTGCGGTGTGTTTGTTGGGATCCGATGAACTTTGAGTTTATGATCAGATCTATGTTTTTATCCATGAAAGTTATTTGAGTCTTCTTTGATCTCTTATATGCATGATTGCTTATAGCCTCGTATTTCTTCTCCGATATTTGGGTTTTGTTTGGCCAACTTGATCTATTTATCTTGCAATGGGAAGAGGTGCTTTGTGATGGGTTCGATCTTACGGTGCTTGATCCCAGTGACAGAAGGGGAACCAACACGTATGTATCGTTGCTATTAAGGATAACATGATGGGGTCTATTTCTACATAAATAGATCTTGTCTACATCATGTCATCGTTCTTATTGCATTACTCCGTTTTTCCATGAACTTAATACACTAGATGCATGCTGGATAGCGGTCGATGTGTGGAGTAATAGTAGTAGATGCAGGCAGGAGTCGGTCTACTAATCTTGGACGTGATGCCTATATAATGATCATTGCCTGGATATCATCATGATTATTTGAAGTTCTATCAATTGCCCAACAGTAATTTGTTTACCCACTGTATGCTATTTTTCTTGAGAGAAGCCACTAGTGAAACCTACGGCCCCCGGGTCTATTTCTCATCATATATTTTCAGATCTATTTTGCTATTTGCCTTTTTATTTATTTCCAACTTTTATTTTCAGATCTATTAATCCAAAAACACAAAAATACCTTGCTGCAATTTTTATTTATTTATTTTATCTCTCGTTCCCGCCAGATCTATTTATCCCATCTACTACAATTTTACCTATCCTTTTACCCGTGAGGGATTGACAACCCCTCTCTTACGTCGGGTTGCAAGTATTTGTTCTTTGTGTGCAGGAGTTGTTTACATGGTGTTGCGTGGTTCTCCTACTGGTTCGATAACCTTGGTCTCATCACTGAGGGAAATACCTACCGTTGCTGTGCTGCATCATCCCTTCCTCTTTGGGGAAATACCGACGTAGTTCAAGCAAACATCAGGGCTCGCGGCTAAGCCCCCGAGTGGGAGGGATGCCCTTACTCGGAGTAGTTTTTTAACTTATGCAAGGACGGGCTCGCGGCTAAGCCCCCGAGTGGGAGGGAGGCTCTCACTCGGAGTAGTTTTTTAACTTAGGCGAAAATAGGTTTCGCAGCTAAGTCACCTGCTGGGGGTTTTGAACACACACTTATGCCAGAGAAATCATCATAGGACTGCGGGAGTCATGTCTGGTTAAACAATCTAAAAAGTGCACTTATTACATCTCGACATTCTTAGTGTTAGGTATAAAATCGTCGGAGAAGATCTGCATTCCAGGAGCGTGGCTCATCGATCTTCTTCGCGAGGTTATAGAGGTGGTAAGACCCATTGTGCAGCACCTTGGTGACAATGAAGGGGCCTTCCCATGCGGGGGCAAGCTTGTGGGGTCGTTGTTGATCCACTCGGAGCACAAGATCTCCTTCTTGAAATGCTCGGCCTCTGACATTCCTGGCGTGGAATCGACGAAGATCTTGCTGATAGACAGTCGACCGAATCAGGGCCATCTCGCGCTCCACTTCCAATAAATCAACGGCGTCCTATCGTGCCTGCTCTGCCTCTGCTTCCGAATAGAGCTCCACTCAGGGTGAATTGAGGAAGAGGTCACTCGGCAGCACGGCTTCAGCTCCATACACCATGAAGAAAGGGGTGCGATCAGTCGACTGATTTGGAGTCGTCCTCAAACCCCATAGGACAGATGGCAGTTCGGTCACCCAGGCTCTAGCTGCATGTTCCAGATCATGCATGAGTCTGGGTTTCAATCCTTGGAGGACAAGACCGTTCGCCCTCTCAGCTTGTCCATTCGACTGCGGGTGCGCAACGGATGCATAGTCTACTCGAGTGCCTTGGGTGGCGCAGAAGTTTCTGAATTCTTTTGAGTCGAAGTTTGAGCCATTATCTGTGATAATACTATGAGGAACTCCATATCTGAATATCAATTCTTTCAAGAACTTAATGGATGTTCTTGAATCTAACTTCTTAATAGGCTTGGCTTCAACCCACTTGGTGAATTTGTCGACTGCTACAAGTAGATGAGTGAAGCCACTCCTACCAGTCCTGAGGGGCCCAATCATATCTAGTCCTCATACAGCGAATGGCCAGACGAGTGGAATGGTCTTCAGAGCAGATGCTGGCTTGTGAGACATGTTTGCGTAGAACTGACACCCTTCACATCGCTGTACCATTTCCTTTGCAGCTTCATTGGCCCGTGGCCAGTAAAACCCGGCTCGGTATGCTTTGGCCACAATTGTACGAGAGGACGCATGATGACCACAGGTCCCCGAGTGGATCTCTTCCAAAATCAGTTGACCTTCTTCTGGAGAAATACATCATTGAGCTACGCCAGTGACACTTTCCATGTAAAGTTGTCCACCTATCACTGTGAAAGCCTTGGATCTGCGGACAATCTGACGTGCCTCAACCTCATCCTCTGGTAGTTCTTGCCTGAGCAAATATGCAATGTAAGGCACTGTCCATTCAGGGGTAATCACCAGGATTTCCATAACCAAGTCGACAACAGCAGGGATCTCGTTTTCAGTCGGATCAGTAGGACTTATCGCTTGGGGAGGTTCTTCAGTGAAAGGATCTTCCTGCACTGACGGGGAATGGAGGTGTTCTAGAAACACATTGCTGGGGATAGGCTTCCGAGGGGAACCTATCTTTGCCAGATCGTCAGCTGCTTGATTCTTGAGTCGGGGAATGTGGTGAAGCTCCAAACCCTCGAACTTTTTCTCTAACTTCCTTACAGCATTGCAGTATCCTGTCATGGCAGGATTTCTAACATCCCACTCCTTCATCACCTGATTGACCACCAAATCTGAGTTGCCGTAGACCATCAGGCGACGGACGCCGAGTGAAATGGCCATACGCAACCCGTAAAGCAGTGCCTCATACTCAGCTTCATTATTGGAGGAATCAAAGTGAATTTGGAGGACATAACTGAGACGATCACCTCTTGGGGATACTACAACCACTCCAGCACCGGATCCATTGAGCATCTTGGATCCATAAAAAAACATTGTCCAGTGTTCCGACTGAACTTGAATCGGCTGTTGCTGTTCAATCCACTCGGCCAAGAAATCTGCGAGCACTTGAGATTTAATCGCCTTCTTCGCTTCAAATTTAATGTCGAGTGGAAGGAGTTCAATTGCCCACTTAGCCACTTGACCAGTCGCATCTCGATTGTTCATGATTTCAGACAATGGAGTGTCACTAACGACTAAAACCGAGTGGTCTTGGAAATAGTGTGTGACTTTCTTCGCAGTCAAGTAAAATCCGTAAACAAGCTTCTGATAATGCGGATACCTTTGCTTGGACGGGGTCAGAACTTCAGAGATATAGTACACTGGCCGTTGAACTTTGTAAGCTTTGCCTTCTTCTTCTCATTCAACTGCGAGCACCGTGCTGACGACCTGACCAGTAGCTGCAATGTATAAGAGTAGAGGCTCTTTGCTGTTCGGAGCAGCAAGCACCGGCTAGGTGGAAAGCAGGGCTATGAGCTCCACAAACGCTGCTTCGGCTTCGGGAGTCCACTCGAACTTATCGGACTTTTTCATCAGTCGGTAAAGAGGCAGTGCCTTTTCACCGAGACGAGAAATGAACCGACTCAGTGCAGTGAGACAACCTGTGAGCTTCTGAACGTCACACGCACGGGGCATTTCATTCGAAGTATTGCACCGATCTTCTCGGGATTAGCATCTATTCCTCGTTCGAAAACGAGGAAACCGAGTAACTTGCCCCCTGGTACTCCGACTGTGCACTTGGATGGATTCAACTTAATGTCATACCTTCTCAAATTGGCAAAGGTTTCAGCGAGATCAGTCAGTAGGTCGGAACCTTTACGTGACTTGACCACGATATCATCCATATAGGCCTCCACATTCCGACTGATCTGAGTGAGTAGGCACTTCTGGATCATGCGCATGAATGTGGTGTAGGAGATATGCCCTAGAGGCAATAATAAATGTTATTATTTATCTCCGTGTTCATAATTAGGTTTATGTTCCATGCTATAACTGCTGTGGTTCCCGAGCCCGTATATCCATAAAGGCTCTGGGGAAAACCCATGTGCACGTGTGGAATAATAAACGGTAAAATGTATTCCTAGTCATGCCTCTAAGACTAGCTCAGGTGTTGCATGATGATTATGTTTTCCCAATCATAGGCATGTCTATGCCAGCAACTTTGAGGGCACAAATGTTAGAAGAACATTTGTGTTGAATCGACCCGATTGATGTTATGCTATGAGATACATTCGTCACAAGTTTATGGTTAATAACACAGAGATGGTTAATGTTTGCATGATTCCTCAGACCATGAGAGTATCGAGTTTCTTCATGCTTGATTCATGAACTTTGGGGTTTGTTAAACGTCATCCGTAAATGGATGGCTATTACGGCGGCTTACGGGTTCATGGGAAAGTATGTCAAGTAACTTGATAGCTCAAGATTGGGATTTGCTCCTCCGACGATGGAGAGATATCTCTGGGCCCTCTTGGTGTTACGGTATCCATCATCGTCTGGCCAGACACTATGTGATTTGATCACGGGGATGCCGGAACACGGTAACGAGAAAAGAGAACAATACCGGTAACGAGGTAACTAGCATAGTGGACAAGTTGTTGATCCACGGGAATGCCTACATGTCTCACCTCGGGTATTTGTAACATATCGCGAAGCAACAGGAATAGCACACGGCAACTGGAGGTTCACTCGAATATTCATTCGTGTGGGTATAGGGGTCAATATGGGTGTCCACGGCTCCGATGTTGATCATTGATCGGAAGGGGTTCCGTGTCATGTCTATACTTCACCAAACCTATAGGGTCACATGCTTAAGGGTCATCTATCTGCTGAATACTAGACAGGGAGTCTGAGAGAAAATCACCGAAAAAGTTTCGGACACCGAAAAGTTTCGGACAGCGGAAAAGTTCCGCAGAGAGAGGTCACCGGATGAGTTCCGGTGAAACTGAAAAGTTGTTTCAGGGGATACCATTAAGTCAAAATGGTTTCGGCACATGCCTGATAATTCTTGGAGGATGCCAGAATCATTCTGGAAACTTCTGAGAATTTTCTAGAAGAAAAACCGGAAATGTTCCGAGGCTGCCGGAACCGCTTCAGATGCTTTTCGCAGATGAAATCACTAAACTGGAATTGTTCCAGAACATGTTGAAAATTATTTTAGTGGGTACTGGAAATGTTCTAAGCCCACATAAATATTTTCAGTTCGAACGGACGCTGAAAAATGTCGTCGTGAATAGTGAAAGTGCTTTTTGGGGTATTTTTGGAAAGCCACCTTTTAGGGCTTTTGCTAAAGGCTTCTAGAAGGACTTTGGGGGCCATGAGAGCACCTCATGGGGGACCCCCAAGGGGGTGGCCGGCCAAGGGGGGTGGAGCTCTTTGGAGCTCCACATGGCATCCCATTTTGTCCATATTACCCTCATGTGAAGACTTTTGCATGGGAGTTTTTGGTAATTTGGGAGGCACACTACCCCTTGGGTTTTCCTATAAATAGGAGGTGAGGGGGCTGCCCAAACCTCATCCCTTCTCACATACATGCCATTGCAATGATCTGGCTTCTCTCTCCCTCCCACGAAAAGAGTTTCGTAGAGCCGAAAGGCTGTCTGGGTTCCGGTGGGAACTAGTTCTGGACGGCGAAGCCCTGCCGGATAGATGACACCGTATGTGTGCAACTCTGTAGAGAGGTCGTAGTTTCGATCTTAGTGCCCGAGGGGCTGTTCGTGAGTGCCTCCCGAAGGGCTGTCCAAGTGACGGCCCGAGTTCTGTGAGTCCTCCCGAAGGGCTGTCCGAGTGACCGTTCGAGTTTCGAAGGTCCTCCCGAAGGGCTGTCCGCGACATCGTCCGGGGGGCTGTTCGACCGCCTCCCGGAGGGCTGTCCGAAGGGAAGACGAGGGTATACATCCTCGCGATTGGGAGGTTGTAAATCCTAGCTGCGGGGATCTGCACCGCCGATCGTCATCGACTCTACTTCCGCTGCGCTACGAGTCGGTAACGAAAATGATCAAACCTTGTATGCAGTCTCCATAGTGGTCCTGGGCTGGTGCGTAGGTCGGAAATTTTTTGTTTTCTGCTGCGTTCCCCTACATGTGGCGCCAGCATTTTTGAGGCCAAATGGCATAGTGATATAGCAAAAACACCTGAATGGGGTGATGAAGGCCGTTTTTATTTCATCTGGCCCATACAGTCGGATCTGGTGGTATCCGGAATACGCATCCAGAAAAGACAAACGCTCACAACCCGTAGTCGAGTCGACTATCTGATTGATGCGAGGGAGCGAAAAATGATCTTTCGGGTAGGCCCGATTGATATGCTTGAAGTTGATGCTCATGCGGAGCGAATTATCCTTCTTAGGGACCATGACGACGTTGGCGAGCCACTCGGAGTGGTATATCTCGCGTATGAACTCAGCTATCAGGAGCCGAGCCACTTCCTCGCCAATCGCTTTCCTCTTCTCCGCGGTGGAACGACGGAGATGCTCTTTGACACGTTTGGCTTTGGAGTCGACACGCAAACGGTGCTCAGCCAGCTCCCTAGGTACACCTGGCATGTATGATCGCTTCCATGCGAAGATGTCCCAGTTCTCACGGAGGAACTGGATGAGCGCGGCTTCCTATTTGCTGTTGAGTGTCGTTGAGATGTGGGTCGGAGCAGCTGTGGGATCCTCCGGGTGGATGTGGACCAGTTTCGTCTCGCCAGCCGACTGAAATGCGGATTCAGAAGCAGGCTTCTTGGAATGGAGCAAATCACTTGGGTCAGCATTTTTCTTGTACTCTTCCAGCTCTACCACTGCCATCTGCTCATCGGCAATCTTGGATCCCTTCTGGAGGCATTCCTCAGCTCTCTGCCTATTTCCAGTGATGGTAATCACTCCTTTGGGTCCGAGCATCTTCAGCTTAAGGTACACGTAACATGGGTGGGCCATGAAACGTGCATATGTTGGTCTGCCCAGTATAGCATGATAGGCACTGTGAAAATCCACCACTTCAAACATCAACTTTTCTTTGCAAAAATTCTTTGAATCACCAAAAACCACATCCAGAGCGATCTGTCTGAGTGATTTCGCCTTCTTCCCTGGGATGACTCCGTGGAACTGCATGTTGCTTTCACTAAGTCGGGACATTGGAATGCCCATCCCCTAGAGGGTCTCAGCATACAGAATGTTCAAACCACTGCCACCATCCATGAGAACTTTATGCAACCGAGTGCCTCCAACGACTGGGTCAAGCACCAATGCCTGCCGCCCAGGGGTAGCAACATGAGCTGGGTGATCTGACTGGTCGAAGTTGATAGGAGTCTTTGACCACTTGAGGTACGTTGTAGTTGCCGGAGCAACCATGTTCACCTCTCGGTTGGTAACTTTCAGTCGACTTTTGCTCTCAACATCGGCAAAAATCACCAAAGTAGCATTGACTTTCGGGTAATCCTCTGCCTTTTCATCATCTTCATCTTTGTCAGAACCTTTCTCACTCTGCTGACCCTCACGGAACTGCTGAATAAGGAACCTGCACTGTCGAGTGGTATGTTTGGGTAAAATCAGATTACCCTCCTCATCCTTCTTTGTGTGGATGGCACACGGAAGGTCTAGGACGTCCTGGCCCGACTGATCTTTCATCTTTTTGGGTATCCATGGCCCCTTGGGCTTCCCTTTGAACTTGCCTTGAGTTGTCACAACTGCTGCTTCTGCCTGACCAGCGGTCTCAGCTTTGCGCTTTTGCTTCCGACTGGGATTTCCGCCGCCGGTGTCAGGATCTGTAGCCTTCCCTTTACCATTACGGAGTCGGTCCTCCTCCTCGCCATTCGCGTACCGAGTGGCTATCTCCATCATCCGATTCAGAGTCATGGCCCCGGAGCGACCAAATTTTAGTGTGAGCTCCCTGTACCGTACGCCTTCCTTGAAGGCACAGACTGCTTGATGCTCTGAAACATTCTCTACCAGATGATGAAGTGTAGTCCAACGCTGGATGTAATATCTCAAAGTTTCATTCGACTTCTGGACACAATGCTGCAACTCAGTCAGCCCTGCGGGTCGCTTGCAAGTGCCTTCAAATGTTTTGATAAACACTCGGGCCAAGTCTTCCCAACAGTAAATGCTAGCGGGGGCCAACTGATTCAACCAGGCCCTGGCTGAGCCTTCAAGCATCAATGGCAGGTGCTTCATAGCCACTTCATCATTGCCTCCACCGATCTGCACAACCACTCGGTAATCTTCTAACCACGTGTCTGGCTTGGACTCGCCAGTAAACTTGCTCACTCCTGCAGCCAACCTGAAGTTGGGAGGAATCTCAGCAGCTCGAATAGCTCTACTGAAACACTCGGGGCCAGAGACGAATGCTCTGCTTCCACTCGGGTGATCTCTGTCCAAACCTTCTCGGTTAGCCCTTCCTCTGTCAACCAGGCCCTGCACAAGGACTGACCTTGCATCGAACCCGGGCTCTCGGGGGTCGACTGGAATCCTCTGCTTGTCACCGTACGAGCGCCTGTCGTCATACCGCCGGGGCGCGTACAAACCACCCCTCGGAGGGGGCGTGGGCACTCGACGGCGGTCGTCACGGTGATATCGAGGGTCAAACTGCCCGTGGCCTCGATCCAGGTACTGGTCCTGGCGATAACCATGATCTTCACGTCGCGGAGGTGATCTTGGGCTGTGGGCCGACTGAACCGTGTCCGCCCTGACGGACCTGCTGTGTATCTTGTTGCGCGACTGAGAAACAACAGAATTCTGCTCCCCAGCCGCCCTGAGCAACGTCCGAATCTGTTCCAGGCCTCTCCCAGCCCCGGAATGGGACGGTTGAATCGAATCTGCTATATGCGCAGCTGCTGCAACATTTTGGATCAGAGTGCGGTATACCTGACACTCATCTCGAGACCCAGTCAGAAACAGTTGTCGTTGCCGTCGACTGGAGCTGGGGAGTCGTCTGCGAGCGCGGTCATCGAGTGACTTCTGGAGATTCTCCAGGCACGCACGTTCAGCCAGAGTGGCTACGCGCGCAGCCTCCAAAGCCTGAGCCTCGGGGGTCTCCCCAACGATGGGGGTCTGGAGAGCCTGCTCGTCCCTACGCCGAATTTCTTCCTTCTGCTCCGTAGTGAGGGCTTGCGGGTAGTACTCGTCGTTGCCGTGCGACAGACCACCGCTATCGCCTCCACCACGGGGAAATCCTAGTAGACTGCGCTGAGGGCCAACCATGAGAACCTCAGCTGCGGGATCATTGCTTTCGCACTCGAAAAGCGAATCTGAATGGCCAGTCGGCAGATCGAACAAGCCATAAAGGGACTCATCGGGCTCGATCGTCGTGATCTGAGGAGTGGCCGACTGACAGGCCACTGCGTGCTTCATCCACCGCTGGAGCCGCGAGCGACCGGATCGCTTGCGGCGGCGAGCAGCAGGGAGGGAGGGCGCCACCGGCGCCGATCGATACTGAGTCGATGGCTGCCGCAAAAGGACGCCACAGGCACTCACGCAGAAGTGCGCCGACCCGTGAACGGGGAACGCCTCGACGTCGAGGGGGGCTTCCTGGAGCCAGGCCGAATCGTCGGCAATGAAGGTGAGCGCTCCGAGACGGATCTCGTGGCCCAGAGACAATCCATCGCCGGAAACCATGTCGATGAAGATCGAAGATCGCAACCTCGTCGAAAGTCGCTTAGACGCCTGCCCCACGGTGGGCGCCAACTGTCGTGGGAACGGATCTGACAGTAGAGATGGGGGGTACGTAGGAGAGGGCAGAGTCCAGCTACGGCGAGGTTGTACACTCAGTTTTACGAGTTCAGGCCCCTCTCGGAGGAGGTAACAACCCTACGTCTCGGTGCCGCGGAGGCTTGTTGATTGGAGTGTTGAGTTACAGGGGGTGCGAACCCTTGTGCAAGAGGGGAGGGGTAGCTTATATAGAGTACGCCGACCCCTCGCAGCCCTTCGTTACACAGGGGTTTAATGAGGGAGTAAAGTCACGTATGTTACTGGTAACGCCCGCATTTAATGATCCTTAAGGTGACGGAGTGAATGTCCGACTGTTGCCATCCAGGGGTGGCTCTAAGTCTTCTGTCCTTCGAGTGGATTCTTGTCTTTCCGAGTGAATGACGACGGTCGAGTGGAATTGAGATATCCGAGTGAATCTTCTGTCGAGTGGATTGCACTCCATGGGGATTCCAGTCGGTATCTTCTTTCTACCTTTGTAGGCCTTGGCCTCTTGTGTAGTGTCCTTGGGTAGGGCGTATGGGTCGGGCCCACGACCCTACCCTAGGTACATGTCATCGTCAGCGATCTACACCAACAACCTCGCTACCGTCAACACTAACTCTCTCTCCCTCTATGCAGCAATGTAACACCTCTTCTCCCCGCTATAATCTCTACTTAAACATGGTGCTCAACACTATATATTATTGTCCAATGATATGTGGTTATCCTATGATGTTTGAGTAGATTCGTTTTGTCCTATGGGTTGATTGATGATCGTGATTGGTTTGAGTTGTATATTTTATTTTGGTGTTGTCCTATGGTGCCTTCCATGTCACGCAAGCGTGAGGGATTCCCGTTGTAGGGTGTTGTAATATGTTCATGATTCGCTTATAGCGGGTTATGTGAGTGACAGAAATACAAACCCAAGTAAGTGGGTTGTTGCGTATGGGAGTAAAGAGGTCTTGATACTTAATGCTATGGTTGAGTTTTACCTTAATGATCTTTAGTAGTTGCGGATGCTTGCTAGAGTTCCAATCATAAGTGCATATGATCCAAGTAGAGAAAGTATGTTAGCTCATGCCTCTCCCTCATATAAAATTGCAATAATGATTACCGGTCTAGTTATCGATTGCCTAGGGACAAATAACTTTCTTGTGACAAAAAACTCTCTACTAAAACTAACTTAATTGTTTGTTTATCTAAACAGCCCCTAGCTTTTATTTACGTATTCTTTATTATCTTGCAAACCTATCCCTTTACACCTACAAAGTACTTCTAGTTTCATACTTGTTCTAGGTAAAGCGAACATTAAGCGTGCGTAGAGTTTTATTGGTGATCGATAGAACTTGAAGGGAATATAAATTCTACCTTTAGCTCCTCGTTGGGCTCGACACTCTTATTTATCGAGAAAGGCTACAATTGATCCCCTATACTTGTGGGTTATCATCGATCCATGCCCCTTCAACCTCCCCCGGCTTCCCAAGACTGCCTCGACCACCACTGTGAGATGGTGCTTCTTTCCCCTCTCTCCCCGAGCTTAAACTCGACTCGTAACCGTCGTTTTCGCGAGTCCGAGCACTGTCGTCCATCGTGGATTTTGAGAACCCCACCTCGCCGTGCTCCCTGGCTTCCTATGGTAATTCGGGCGTGCTCCGGTAGCCGCATAGGTGTCGCCTAGCCCATCGTCTTGCTCGATCCCGAGCTGTATTGCTGCCGCGTCCACGCAATCGTCGCCATCGCCACTGGACCTCGCCGCCGCCACCATTTCAGACCGCCTTCGGCGATGCTACCACCACCTGTCGACGCGGGCGAGTCCCTGCTTCCCCTAGCCGTGCCCAGTTGACCCTTGCGCTGCCCGTGTTTACCTCGCCTGCACACGCATGCGACCGTGTCGCCCTCGTGCGCCTGCAGTCGTGTCCGCCGCTGCTCCCGGCAGCCCCGGTGAGCCAGCCCGCGCGCACCGCCGTCCCTGGCCGTGATGTGCCCCACGCCGGCCACGCCCCGGGCTCCCCTGCCCACGCTCCGTGCACCCCCCTGCCTGCATAGCCCCGTGCCCGCACGCAGCCTCGCCGCTGCTGGCCGCGCTCGTCCGCCGCTGTCGCTGCTCGCCACCCGCCGCTGCTCGCCGCCCACCGCTGCTCATCGCGCCCTACCGCCTCCCCCCGGCGCTCGTGCCTCCCCTGGCCGGCGCTGTGGCCGTCGGAGCCTCTGTGCGCGCGTGCCCAGCCACTGCCAGAGCCGGCCGGCTCTCTGCCACTTGGGCCATGGCCCTTTTTAATTAGATCCTAACCTAGTTTAGAGCTAACCCCCCACTAACCAGTCACAGACAGGCGGCCCCCCTCTAATTAACCAAATCTAATTAACCTATTTAACTAAGCTAACAACCTAGTGTCAATGACACCTAGCCCCATCTGCAGTTTTGACTAGTCAACAGTCAAACAGTTGACTGGGTCAACTAGGCCCTCTGGACCCACCTGTCATCCACTGTGGCTAGCCCACAGTGGGTATAAAAAGTAACTTACTGTTTATTTTTGAATTAATAATTAAATCCAGTAATTTCAGTAAATATTTTAAAACTTTGAAAAATCATATAAAATAAACCGTAACTCTGATGAAAATAATTTATATATGAAAAATGATCAGGAAAATAAGACGAATCCGTTTATGCCCTCCACATACCTGCCACATGACCCCAACACTGCAAACATGGAACCTTCCCCTCCGGTTCGTCTGTCCGATAACTGCCTAAAGCCGGGAAAACATTCCCAAATATTATCCCGCTCCGTCTGGAACGCTCAGCAATGCATTAGGTCACCCCTAGCACAGCATATTGCCATGTCATGCATCGTGATGCATTTGTTTGCTTTGTATTTATTTTTTCTTCCCCCTCTTCTCTCCGGTAGATCCCGAGACCGACGCTGCTCCCGAGTACGACTACACTCCTGGCGACCAGCTCCTTTCAGCAGAGCTTCCAGGCAAGCAAAACCCCCTTGATCATTCCTATATCGCCCATTCTTTCTCTCTCATGCTCGCATTAGATTTTGCTACTATTGTTCTATAGCTCCTATTCTGATGCATAGTCTGCTTTTGTAACCGGCTGTTGTTACTTTACCTGATATCCTATATGCTTAGTATAGGTTGGTTAGTGATCCATCAGTGACCCCTCATCCTTGTCCTTGTTGCCCCGCTTTGTTACTGATGACTCGATCAATGTGATCGATGTACAGAGACCGACACATCACCGCACACCCCCCTAGTTGTACGACTCTGCAGAGCTACTATCGAGTGCCGAGGGTGATACCTCCTACCTCACTCCTGATGATACCTCTTTAGCGTAGCTAGTCGGTTGTGGGCTACCGAGGGTGATTCCTCTTTCACCACCTCCGATGACGCCTCTGTCGTGCAGACCCTCAAGTGTGAACCTATCGAGGGTGATTCCTCCAAGTTCATCTTGACGGATACATCGAGTGGGAATCCATCGAGGGTGATTCCTCAGATTTTCCCCTTGATGTTATGGACACACGGATACCTTGACTTTACCTCAGTCCCTTGTTGAATTCGGGTCGACCTCGAGGGGTACCAGCGAGAGTCGGGTTGACCAGGAGGGTACCCGCGAGATAATTATGAGGCACGGCCGAGCAGGCAGAATGCCCTAGAGAGGGATGGGCCTGACCATTGTCGTAAGTCCTCGAGACGGGGCGACAGGATCACTGATCATCTCCGCGCGCTCCCAAAACACTAACGGGTTTGGATATGTGATCTGAGCAGGCCTCTGGCCTTTTCGCACTAACCACCATGCAGGAATAAGTATGGGCACTCGGCGTCATACGATTCTTTCGAAAGCTCACTGACGTCAGCAGTTGAGCGGCGCGTGCCCGGTTGGACGGTAACCACCTGCGCTTGTATTAGGGGGTGGTTCTGCTCTAGGCCGCGTACGCAACGCGTAGGAGTGCAAAGGGCGATGGGCCCAAGACCCCTGAGCGCTTAAGATGTAGACCGGCGTGCTAACCTCTCTGCTGAGCCTAGGTAGGATTACGGCGTGTCGATCAGCCGAGGCCGGGCATGAACCATTAAAGTGTGTCCGGCCGGAGTTAATCGAGCGTGTGGGGTAAGTTGGTGCACCCCTGCAGGGAAGTATATCTATTCGAATAGCCATGTCCACGGTAACAGACGCTCGGAGTTGTATCCCGATCTTCTACAACTAGAACTGGATACTTGTTACACTAAACTGATTTGATGGCTCCGGGATTGCTTCCTCGCGGGGTGGTTGAGGAAGGATCTCTGGGCGTTACTATTATATACTTGTTACTATATGATATGTTACTGTAGTATCTTCTGTTACTGCAAGACGCTGCAAGATGCTAGTCTTCGATAGGCTAGGTCTTCTCTTCTATTCTGGCATTTCTGCAGTATAGTCCAAAGATACAGCCCCATTCCTTTGATACTGATGCATACTTAGTATAGATCTGATGTAAGTCTTGCGAGTACTTTGGATGAGTACTCACGGTTGCTTTGCTACCTCTTTTCCCCTCTACCCAATTGCTGCGATCAGATAACGGAGCCCAGGAGCCAGCTGATCCCACCAACGACTACTACTACTACTACCCTGACGGAGCCTACTACTACGTGGAGACCACCGACGACCAAGAGTAGATAGGAGGCTCTCAGGCAGGAGGCCTGCGCCTTTTCAATCCAGTTATCGTTGTTTTGCTAGCCTTCTTAAGGCAGACTTGTTTATCTTATGTATGTACTCATATGTTGTTGCTTCCGCTAACTTATGTATTCGAGCCTTCGTGGCCCTGACTTGTAATATAAAGCTTTATGTTTGAATTTGTGTCTAGAGTTGTGTTGTGATATCTTCCCGTGAGCCTCTGATCTTGATCGTGCGCATTTGCGTGTATGATTAGTGCACGGTCGAGTCGGGGGCGTCACAAAGAAGAGGAGGAAGAAACAGATGAAGAAACGGATAAAGAAGAGGAGGAAAAAGAGGAGGAAGAAGATGGGGCATGATTGTTGATGTTTCATCCATTTGTGTGAACTTGTTTGCCATGAACTTGCTTGTGGTTTGGTGATTTTGAACTATGCCATGAATTTGAACTATGCTATGTTGCTCAACTCATGATTTTGCATATTTTTTAATGTTTGAGATCATCTTGTTTCATATTGTCAAATTGGTATGTGTTGTTTCATATTTGCCAAGCGCCGGCTGGGCGTGCGCGCTGGATTTTACCACGCCTGGTGAAGCGCTACAGCGGCGCGCTAATTTTTGCAGCGCCCGCAAAAGCTAACACCCTCCCCCGCGCGCTAAAACGCTATTTCGGCGCTGCAATTTTTTTAGCGCGCCACCCTACCGCGCATTATTGGAGATGCTCTAACAGCTGGAGGCGCTTCCAGATCATCTATAGCCGGGCCGAACACCTCGCCCGGTGAACGGACTGATCACTTGCCGGTCACAAAATCTGATGTAGAAAGGCTCCTCGTTGATTTTATATGTTCGGACTGATCGACACTTCTCATACCGAACCAAATCTGGGGCGGATATGGAAAGGTACAAACGTGTCCGGGCACGTCCACCATGCCTGAGTGATGTGCGGGACCCACGCGGACACCCGTCGAAACCGAGCGATCCGATGAGGACGTCACTCCGGCGCCCCGCTTGAGGGGTCAAATCCAGCTGTTTAAGACGGACGGCAACCCCCAACCCTAGCCGCATCCCATCCCCTCTATGTGCCATCACCCACCCATCCCTTGCAGCTCGTCGTCCATAGCTATGGCCCACCAGCGGATAATCACCTACACGATGCTCATTCCGGAGCGTCGGTTGTGGCTCCTAGAGCAGATCCGGGCACGATGCACTACTCGGTTTGCAGTCGGCTTGCCGTCAGGCTCTCCGGAGCATGAGGAGGAGGAGTAGGCAACGGCGCGGCGATGGAGGAGGAGGGGATGAGCAGGTGCCGGGCACGACAATGGAGGGGGGAGGAGGAGGGTGAGGTGGAGCCGACGCTTCCGATTCTCCAGGCCGGATTCGGCATGGCCGACGCGCTGGGTGAGTTTGAGGTCGCCCAAATAGCGGAGAAGCAGGCCATCCTGGACTCTATCTGGTCGGAGGTGGAGGTGGAGGCAAACCGCCGCTATATCCACAATCAACGGGTGGAGGTGGACACAATCTCTGCGGACATGGAGTCCGACGAGGAGGAGGCCATGGTCCGTCTGGCACTGTCGACACGGATGTAGTCTACATCTCCAACGCCGTGTAGGTTAGGTTTTTCTACATACATGTATTTATGTAGCTTTTGTGTGCTGCATGATCTAGTATTGATTTAAGGAGTGAAGTATACCTGGTATGTGATTGCAACGGACAAAAATGAGCGTTGACCACGCGTCCACAGGCGTCTGAGCAACATATTTTACTAGGTCTCGTGCACCGTTGGCGGCGACATACTTCAAGAAAATATTTCTGCCAGACATTTGGCTAGAGTAACTAACTCTGGGCCAGTTCTTTTGGCAGCTTAAAAAATAAGTCGCCTACTCCCCAGCTTATCCCATAAACCGCCTCTCTTATTAATTGGGGCTTCTAAACTAGTTATGGGATAACTAATTCAGAAGTCTCAACAAATTTTATAAATTTTATGAGCGGTTTATTTTTTAAGCTGGGGAGAGGCAGCTTATTTTTTAAGCCACCCAAAAAACTGGCCCTCTAGCAGATTTTGTCAATAGCCCTCTGTCTTTTCACAATATTTCTTATGAACTGCAGCATTTATAAATTTTGCACTCATATTTTTTTTCCTATGTGCTGCATAACACTCTACTTGAGGTCTGAATTCACAACAGTATAAACTAAGACTTTCATGTTTTAAAACCACACAACATAGATCGAAATGCACAAATAAAACATGATAATCATCATCTAGTAACCAAGTTCATCCATAGCTCCAACATAAAGGGTGTCACATGTCGCGGATACCACTCCCTCCTTCCAAGTGTGCCCTGCTCGATTGCAATCTAGATGGTAAGATCTCTATTGTCTCACCTATCAAAAGGTTGTCGCCTTTTCATTCATCTCTTGCCTGAACCAGTTTTCCTCGGGAAGAAAACTACACTCCTCGAATTTGGCCTCGTGCTTCTCGTTCTCTTTCTTCTCTTCCCACCTCGCCATCTTCTTCTGTCGCCTTCGCTAACTCCACCTTGCCATCCTTCCATTCTCGGTTGGTACAATTTTTGTTCTTTTTTTGAAGATCTATGAAGACATATAGAATTTCTATTTACCAGCAATGAAAGGGAACATAAACTTTTTCCGAGATCTCATGTAGGAATACTATGAAAGTAGAGAAAAATATCTAAAGATATCTGAAAAAACGTCTTCTCCACAAAAGACTCAACTCCTTGTAGCATTAACATGGAACACTGATATTCCATTAACTTGGGGGCATCCACCGGATACCCCAGTCAACCACATTGATATGAGCAACTCTTCATCAATATTACACAAAAAGGGCAATTGAGTGTAACTCAGATGGTTAGGTTCTTTAGATCGGCATCTGAAGCATGTGTCTAGTGAAGATTTGAGAAACAACCTCCTCTTCCAAGATTAACACGACGACTTCCCGACTGTCTACTACAACAAGTTTTGTCCGACTTCGACTAGGGAGGGGCCATGATGGCGGCGCGCCTGCGGCTCGCTTCAATTCTTGTAGTCGTCGTTAGGTGGTCTATGAATGTGGATGTAATTTTTATTATTTCTGATGTTTCGTTGTACTGTCATGATTGAAGATGAATAGATCAAAAAAATTCTTTAAAAAAAGTTCTTTGTGATGGAGTTAGCCCATCAGAGTTTAATTTCTAGATTTGACACTAATACTCACATTTTATGAGTGCATATGCCTGTATATGAGCATCACAAAAGGTTCACACCTCTTATATGGAGTAAAAGAAAGAAAACCATGACACAACGAATAGGAAAAAAGAACAACATTTTTTATGAACATAGTACAATCACAGTCGCTCATATACACGAGCATACACTCACACATATGAACGCACACACACACACCCTATCCCTATGAGCACCTCCGAGAGATTTAGCCAGCGTAGCATCTTAAGATTTTACGAAGCCACCACAGGTGCCTCACAGTCGACGGAACGTCTCCTCCCACTAAACAAACATCACCGAAAGTCTAAAATAAATTTAGAAATAATGCGAGCATCAATGTCAAGTCTAGAACTTGAACCTTGATGGGCTGGGATACCACTGTACTCCTAACTATCCAACCACAGGTCTTTACCTAATAATAAAACATCTATTGCTTCTGCCCGCACACCCGTCGTCGCACTTTTGCAAAAAGGCCCTTATCTTTTCCAAAAATTGAACCCGCACTCCCTACGTGAGTGGCTCTGGAAAAACGCTTCGTTCTTACAAAAAGGATTCCACACTTTTTAATATTCAACCCGCAATCCTCTTTAGGTGGCTCTGAGATAACGTTGCAAAAAACCCCGATGCAGAACGAGCGGTTGGGGCGGCGGCTGCTCAATGGAGAACGACGGCGGCGGCTGGAGCTTGCAGGGCCGGATCCGTGACCGGCACGGGCTGTGGAGGCCGATTCGGAGGTGGGCGGCGAGGAGGGGGTCGCCGGTGAAGAAAGGGAGGTGAGGGAGAGAAGAAGGAAGAAAGGAGGGGAGGTGCAGTGTCCTAGGCAGGAGCTCGCTGGAGCCGGGCGTCGGCGGATGGATGCAGGAGACGGGGGGATCCGGAGTCGGCCGGTCGGGCGACACCAGCCAGGCCACAGGTGGAGTACGAACGAGGACTTGACCACTAGGTAATCCATTCATGTCCCCTCTTTTCCTACTTTCGCTCGATCTGCCCCTGCCCCCGTCCATCCAGCGCCGCCGTCGATTTAGCACCCACTCGCCGGGCACCGCCGTGCGGAGCCACCTGCCCAGCTCGCCGCCCCACCTGCCCACGTCGGAAGGCTCCCCACCCCTGCCACGCGCCAGTTTGCCTCCCCCTGCCCATAGCGCTCCTGCAGAACCACCTCAAATCGTAGCTCAGAGCATGTGAACCTCTCTCTCTCTATCTCTCTCTTATACATGGATCGGCAACTGCATTCTTCCCAAATAAATATGCGCCCCTTTTCTTGAGATTGCGTCCACAACATGTTTGGTGTTATGCTTATAAAGAGTTGAACGTCATTTTTTTCAGGTTTTTCTTTGATGTATGAGGCCTGGTGTAATTTGTTTTCAAAGTGAACCTACTGCACATGCCAATGCATCTAGGAAAATTAAGTTATTTTTGTGTCGAACAAACTGGATGCTTAAATTTTGGATATGAACATTGAATAGGTGCTGAAATGTTATGCTAATAATAGTTTCCAACTTGCTTTTTAGCAGAACTACAAAACTATAGAAATACATCAAAACTATTATAACTCTGTCAATTTGCAGTTTTTAATTATGTGAACTAAAAATGGATTTGGTGTCCATGACGTGTGGAGTTAAGGTCAAATTAGCTTATGTGCTGATGTTCTTCTCCTATAACATGATGCACCCTTGACTTACTTTTTTAGATGCTCTCACACAGACACACAAAAATGACAACCAGTAGGCGCTCGGAGATTTTTTGTCGAAAGAGACCCTCTGCCCACTGGAATTGCCAAAAGAGACCCCCTGCGGACGAAATTGACAAAAGAGACCCCCTCACTAGTGGCGGCAGGCGCGGCAGGCGACACGTGTCACCTGCCGCCACGCCTGGAGGCGGCGGGCCCTGCCGCCACCGCAGGAGGCGGCCGCGCCTGGGAAAACGGATTTCGCACAGTGGCGCAGCTGGGACGGAACGGGCCGGGCCAGGTGGGCGCTGCCGCCACCGGGCGAGGCGGCCGGCGCTGCCGCTGTCGCTCCCCGGCCGACACGGCCTGCTGCGCGCGGGCCCAGCAGGTGGGCCACGCCGCCACCAGCCGAGGCGGCCTGTGCTGGCGCTGCCGCACGCCCGACAACTGCCTGGCACTGATTCCCATGCGCGCGAATTTTCACGCAGACGGCGCTGATTCCGAGGCAAGACAGCGACGCTGTTGCAAACGGCGCTGATTCCGCGCCATTTCCTTTATTCACGCGCCCTGATTCATATGCTGCTGCCCGGGAATCACTCTGGCTTTAGCTTCAGCGGATGCGACGGCACTGCGAGAATCACTCACTCGCTGAGACTGTGAGAACCTGTTGTGCCGACACTACAGGGATCCTCTCCTTTTATATGCTATGCTTCGTTCCTCTCCTCTGCTCTTCCTGCTCTCTAAGTTTCTCTCCTCTGCTCTTCCTGCTCTGTGGCCTCGTTCCTCTCCTCTGCTCTTCCTGCTCTCTAAGTTTCTAAGAACACAGAGAAAGAAAAACTCAGTAGGCACTGTCACTCTTGATTTAGGGCGATTTAGAGTTGGATTTTGAAGTTGCTGAAGTTGAAGAAAAGATAGATGAAGGTAAGATCTATCCATTTTTGTTTGTTTCATTCGCATGCATGGTGTTTTTACTCTTTTTGATTAGTTCATAACTATGTATTCTCTGTTGTGTTAGGCATTATTTCATTACTTTTTGGAGTCATTTAGAGCTTCAGGACTAGGATTTGCCTAGCAAAGTGAACTACGAAGTTGAGGATCAAGGTATGAGCTTTGCAATACCTTTATTTTTTTGTGCATGCACGGTGGTAATTAGTTAGTCTTTTAGCTCATCATTAGCTATGCGATGTTAGTGCTTAGAAGTTAGAAATAATTTCAAACGACAGATGTTGCATTTATGCTATTTTTTTTAGAAGAGTAGGTTGAAGATGTTGTATCAATGTTAGCTGCGTCCATTAGTATTGACATGCGAGAAGATCTTAATACGGTAATTAAGAAAAAAAAATACTGTAATTGTTCATTCCATGTGGTATGTTATTTCATGTGGTATGTTTATTAATAAGTCTATAGTTAGGAAACCATAGGTGTACTTTGTTATGTCACAATAATCTAAATTTTGTATGTTAAGATTACGTGATAATGTACTTAATGATGTATGTAATTAGGTAAAATAATTCATCTTAGTAGCAAACAAGGAGGAGATGACGTGATTGAAGAAATTGTGTTTCCATCTTTGCTGTCCCTTTTGAGGTGATGACCACATACATGCAAGTGCTATTTTCATACTTTTGATAGCAGAAAGAAAAATCCGTGTGTAATATTGATGTTCATGTGATAATAGGTTGACTCCGTTCATATAATACTGGTGACGGATATTTATTCGAACTATTTTGACGCTTAATTGCATTCGCAAGCACATCCATATTGGAGCTGAGGTATAAATGACGCCGTAATTTTGTTAATATTTTTTATATTGATGTAATGTTGTGAATAATATGCATGCCGCTGTGAATATTAATATTTGTAAATAAATGATTATTATTGTATGATATGAAAAAATTCTATAAAACCGGAAGATATTAAATGTTTTACTCATATGATATTAAAATGTTATTATCGTACTATTATATTGAGTGGTTGTTTGGATAACGAGTAATTACGTTCGGCTTTTACCAATAGTCGTTTTTCCAAAAGCTCTGTTTTTGCATGTTACTAGAACCAGTTTAGGATATTTTTGGGGTAGTTAGAGAAAAGCAAACAGTCTAAGCAAATGATTATAAAAACAAATCAAATATTTGTAACGAAAATACGGTTATTATTTTAGTCGTACTACTACTGAATGTTGTCATCGTACTACTACTAAATGTTCGGTTACTAATTATTTGAAATGTAAATATGGATGTTGGTTAGGTACTATGGAAAATTTGTTAGTGTACTATGGGGACGTCTTACGCGACGGTCCTTTCGGGGTGGATGTGTCCTTGTGCGAGTCGACTACAGTTGTAGTGAGAGACATGGTGAACGTGGGTTACGCAGCAGTCAGAAGGTGCATTCGAGCGGTGTTTGGCCCAGGGATGCAGGGGAAAAAAATGACAATGGAGGCCTTCGTCGTTGACGGAGGAAATGATGGGACAGTTGCCCGTTGGGGTTTGCGGCCAGTCACAGGTGATCAGTCGTGGGGGTCGTACATGAGATTTGCAAGCAATCCCAATAACTCAATGTTTGGTCAGCCGATGGTGTATGTGGAGTTTATTTCAGTCACTGATGTTGCCGGATGCAGTAGCAGGGGTGGTGAGGTCGAGTTGGCCATCACATCAGCCCCTAGCGCCGGCCCATCGGAACCGACGGGCGGCCAGCCTGTGTATGACACAGGATATTGGTCTGCGGCCGTTGACATGAGCGAACACGTGGAGGGATTGCCGGAGGCGCTAGATGATGATGATCATTCTTCCGCGTCTTCGGAGTCAAGCGAAGAACAAGATGTTCCTCCTCAGAGGGCGGTGGCGGCGTCACTGCAACCTGGGTTTTTACAGGATATGAGCATCACCAATGAATTTCACTCTGTTTCTGGCCTAGAAGCGGGGAACCTGGAGGTTGGGCAGGTTTTTCCAGATAAGAAGTCTGCTTACCAGGCAATGTCTAGCTATGCAATCGCCATCCACCGCCAGCATAGAGTGAAGCAGTCTGATAAAAAAGAGTTGAAGGTCATATGCATCCACACCGCAAAAGGTTGCCGCGGAAGAGTTCTCGCTAGACTGAAGCCTGGGGTATGTCAGTCATGGCATATCACAAAAATAGTGGAGCATAGCTGTGAGCAAACTGGGACCCTTTCAAATCACTGCAATGTGACAGCAAGATATGTGGCACAGGTGATGGAAACGATTGTGCAGGCAAGTCTCAACATTAGTGTTAGGGCTTTGCAAAAAGATGCAGAAGATCAAATTGGCTTCCCTGTCAGCTACAGCAAGGCTAGGCGTGCGAAGAAAAATATATTCCAGAACTTGTATGGAACCTATGAGGAGGCCTATTCTTATGCCCCCAGAATGCTTCATCAGATAGCAAGTGCTAATAGGGGGACTCAAGTTTGGCGGAGAGAACGTCGAAACCCAATGAACCCGGGTGAGCTAATCCTGGACCGCTTATTCTGGGCATTCGCCTAGATTATACAAGCCTTCAGTCACTGTCGCCCGGTTTTATCAGTTGATGGTACCTTTCTCACTGGAAAGTACAAGGGAACACTATTGGTGGCGATTGCAGCAGATGCAAATAATCAGCTTCTTCCTATTGCATATGCACTGGTCGAGAGCGAGAACAAAGACAGCTGGTTGTGGTTCCTGAGCTGCGTGAAGATGGGTGTCGTGAAAGAGCGTGAAGGTGTTTGCATCATCTCTGATCGCAACACTGGATTATTAAGCGCTCTTGACATAATTAAGGCGTCGGAAGAAGAGTGGGGCTGACCCGATCTAGAGGGAAGGTGGTGCATGAGGCATTTGGCAGCAAACTTTTACTCCAAATTCAAAAACAAGGATTGGTTCAAGTTATTCAAGAGGATGTGCATGCAGAAAACTGAAGCCAAAATGAATGCGATCTGGGCAGGTATCAATGGTGAGATCGACCGCGCGGCCTTGCCGCAGAGAGAAGACCGGAGGGGTCGTAGGACGCCCATAAATTTGAGCCAGTGGATCGGCGAGAATTGCCCTTATTTGTACAAGTGGGCGCAGGCTCACGACACCGGGGCTCGGTACGGAATAATGACCAGCAACATGTCAGAGGTGTACAATGGTGTTCTTAAAGGGGTGCGAGCACTGCCTATCACAGCCCTAATTGAAGAAACTTGGAACCGGACCCTGTCATACTTTGCAGACAGGGTCACCGTCGCCAAAGCACAAGTTGAATTGAACAAGCCATGGTCCGAGAAGATGCAGAGACATCTGGACGAGAAAGCAAAGAAGTCCCAAAGCCATGGCTGCAGGAAAGTGGACGCACTCAGGAATAAGTGGGAGGTCAATGTGCGGGCCAAGTACGTTAAGGGTCACCACAGAGGATCAAAAAAGCAAGCTGTCACCCTCGGCCCAACGTCCTGTGAGTGCAGTAGTAACAAGCCCAAGCTTGAGGGCTACCCTTGCAGTCATGTGCTCCGGGCGGCTGCAGATCAAAAAATCAGTGTCGAGCCATACATATCGCCGTACTTCAACATGTACAATCTGTACAACACTTGGAACGGTGAGTTCTGGGCCTGGGGCATTGATATGAACTACAAAATGCTGTGGCCAGATGGGCCAAAATGGGTTCCCAACGCCAACTTGATGAGAACCGCCAAGGGACGACGTCAGTCTAGGCGTCATCGCAATGACATGGACCATAGCCAGATGGGAGAACCAAGGCGATGCCGCGTTTGCAGGTGTCCTGGACATTCACGTAGGGAATGCCCGTATCGAGCCAACAACACCGCATGATGTTGATATATTTGTACTCGCTATGTCTATTTATATTAAATTTAAATTGAATCTCTTTGTATTATTGTACTCGTGATGTTAACTTCAGATAATTAATGTAAATTGTATGTCTTTGTATTTTTTAAGTTAATTTTGATTTGCATTTGTATTTGTGTCTTCCTCATAATTTATATTTGTATGTTTGTGTGCAGGTTATGACTGAAGTGCCAGTACTTTTGCAGGGGCCCCATGACGCCGGCCACCGTTGCCACCTATTTTTGAACCCAAATACTAAGCATGATTATCGGAGTTTCAGACTTCGAACCATAAAGAAAACATGGCCAATACACAATTCTTTCCTTGCTCACCTTGACGCTTATGGACTACATGGTTTTGCTATGCTCACATCATGCGAAGACCAATTACGTTCGGACCCATCCCTTTTGACATCTCTCGTTGACCGGTGGAGACCTGAAACCCACACCTTTCACTTTCGTTTTGGGGAGCTTGCACCTACACTGAAAGATGTTTCTATGCTCACTGCTCTATCAATTAGAGGTGAGCCGTTAGTGTCTCGACGAGTGTCTCCATCTTGGGCATTACATATAGCAGCCCGTCTTGGGATGGCAATGTCAGAATCACAACGTTCTGGTGGCCCTCGGGGCATCCCACTCGCCTGGCTTCGTGATAACTTTCGTATTTTATCTAGCTTCGCCGATTCTGAGACGAGAAAAAGACATCTGTTTGCGTATTTGTTGTGGCTCCTCGGGACTCTGTTTCTAAATTCACACGGGGACGTAGTTCTCCCTGGTCTCATCTACATTGCAGAGAATATGGTAGATGAACCTTTACCCGAGCAGTCAAAATACAGCTTCGGTTCTGCCATGCTATGTCATACATATAGAGGCTTGTGTGATGCCACACAAAAAACTTCTTTCGCACAAAAAGCTCCGTTACTTTGTGTCGCCTATGAGTTTCTACAGTTGTGGTCCTGGGAATACCTCCCTGTAGGACGACCTCGTATACTAAATTCCGTACACCCATACGACTTTAGCGAGGGCAGCAGTGCAACTATGGCCACCAGGTGGACAAAGGCACGGAAACGTTGGTCTCCAGATATTGCAAAAAATTGTTACCCTATATACCACCAGCAGTTTGAGATACTTAATGGGTCAGAAGTCACATGGAACCCGTGGACTCAGAACCAGATACAAATGGTCTTTGATATTCGACCCATCACAGCAGGCATGTTGAGCGATAGTGCATTCTGGCTGACTCGCTGCAACTTATTGTTCATGTGGTGTGTTGAGCCTTACAATCCAGAGCGTGTAATGAGACAGTTCGGTCTCTATCAAGAGATTCCACCACCTTTTCCAAGACGTATCAATGAGGAAACCCATAAGTAAGATGTGACCTCCCTAAATAGTTAGTGTATTTTTTAATTTACTAAACTCACACTTTGTTACATAATTTGCAGGCTAACCAATATGGGAAGGGGTTGGAGTTTATACGATTGGAGGGAACAGAACATTCAATGGGTACACAAGTGGGAAAATGAAGCGCTAATAGATATAGTGGATCAACTCAGGTACATTTTATTTACATTATTTTATTACGATGACTATACGATGCGTGAAGATGCTTCGCTTTCATCACAACGGTTTATGTAATTATTTAATTTTGCAGACCGTACGATGGAAGTACAGATCAAGCATACAAGCAGTGGTACTGCATCAACACACGTACTAGCCTGGCCAGTCAACCAGCTACTATACCAACACATCTCACACAGGAGGAGCAGGCGCAGAGACATATTGAGCTGCATGCAGCTTACTATCGTGACCAGATGGTAATCACTTGTAACTTTTTTAGGTCCCATCATTTCATAATTATTTCAACCAAATAACATCCAAATTTTATTCAGCTTGAAGCTTGCAACGAAGTAGGGCAGATGGCTGCGGAAAGCATGCCGGCCCTGGGCCCAGCTCGCAAGTCATTCCAGAAACGTTTTCAAGACTACGTGGCAAAAAAGTTCAGATGCGGTAGAGACGACGACGTTGCCACTGGAGCGTACAACATGCCGGTAGCGAGGTCAGCCAGACCGAGTGCGGCGCCGTCGTCCAGACCGAGCGAGGCGCGTACAAGCCATGGGCAGTGGGGGAGGGTCCGAGTACTACAACGACATTGCCACGACATGACTCATCTCTGCCACTGCATCGCTCTTCTTCGGTGCAGCTTCGTCAGGGGCAGACATCTCAGGACCATGGCACGGGTTTGGATTCGATGCCCGAGCAGTATCTTTCCCTAAACCCATATGCGTACACAGGATATGGCGCATACACCCAACGTGAGGGATCTCAGTCGTATCTCTCCACGCGAGGGATCTCCATGCCCGAGGAGACTCGTGTCCCAGATTTAAACCAGTACCACGTACAATGGCCAGACAGTACAGGCGACGGATCTGATCAGGTAGTCATGTTTACATTTTAATGCATTTACAATGATATCATATATTATCCTCTAACAATTTGTTTATAATGTTTCTATGTGCAGGACATACCTAATGTTAATTGGGACGATGAGGACAACCAACGTGGCCTCAACACACGCATACGGGGAGCATCACATGATCATGGCGACACGGTTACAGCAGTAGTTACAGAATTCTTCGGAGGGGACGTTATTGGCCCATCTTTTATCCCCGAGGAGTCACAACCATACGCCTACAATTACACATCAGGTTCGCAACAAGGATTCCATACTCCACCACCTACGCAGGAATCGCAGACACATGAAGCCGGACTGGAGTACGGCCGCGGTCTTCGTGTAACTCGACCACCTAATCGCTTGTCGCTTTCCGGTCCTAAGGAAAGGCTAGGTGGTCGTCGTCGACCAGGGTGATTCATCTATCCACGTGTGCGACTCATTGTATCTACATATGTCAGTATCAGACTTTCCGATTTAAACATCTATGTATGCTGAAATAAAAATGCACCAGTCGGCAACAATGTTTCCCGCCTATATCTCCCGCCATACTATCCCGCTTCACTCTTCGGCTTATGTTAGGCCGAAATGATTTTTTTTTTAATTTTGGCTGATGAATACTGTGCAACCATTGCCCATCTTAGACATTGAAAAAATATATTTTCGCGCAACCCTTTCCCGCCATACCGCAGTCGTTCTTTCCCGCCATCTTAGACATTGAAAAAATATATTTTCGTGCAACCATTTCCCATTATGTTCTATCTTAATTTCATGTTGTAGTTATTGCACGGCGTTCGATAATTAGTGGAGGGAAAGAAAATGCCACATTTTATTGTAAAACTATATTTTTTCCATTAAGACACGGTACAACTGAAATTAAGATACATCATACAATTGAAATAAAGCTACATTTAACTACTGAAATAAAGCTACATTAAACTGCTGAAATTAAGATACAAACGATTGCGAAACTTAAAATACTATCACAGGAATCTACTGAGTCCAGCGTGGATATTTTCCTTTTCCATCGCCAGCTTCTTCTGCTGCCTTGGCCTCACGAGCCCTTTCTTTCTTTCTCTGTCTTTCCGCCTCACGAGTCTCTTTTCGCTGTCGTTCCTGCTCCTCCATGCGACGAGCCTCTTCCTTGTTTTTCTTTCCCCACTCCTCCAAAAAACGGCGTTGCTCCGCATAGTATTCTTTTCACTCTCTCTCTTGCTCTGCTTTCTCCTCAGCTTCCGCCTTCTCGCGTCGCTCTTCCGCATAGAAACTATTCCATGCACGACGACTTCTTTCACGAATCTCAGTCACTGCCCAAGCCGGCATCTCCGTGTCAATCCAACGATAGTACATGCACAGAGGCGGAGGAGACTACAACAAGAAACAAGAATGTTATTAAAGAATCAATCAAAATACCAACAATATCTATGCGTGATGGTTAAAGCATACCGGAGGCTTGTCGTACTCTGAAATAGCTACGGGTGGATCTTCCTCATAATTGGCGCACATGAAAAACTTCATGCCCAACCAATCTGAAAAATCCGTCACCTCCTTCACCTTGCAAAGATCGCCACAATAACACCGTAGGACTGCCACCCCCGGAGGCAAACTTGCATTCTTCATTTTCCTCGGCCTAATGCTTTGATCCGAGCAAGGCAAACTCATACCGACTGAAAAAATGTGTTACACACTTTGCGCAGTGGCGATTTCGAGGATGGCTGGAGTCCTCGGTGTCTCCTTTTATAGGCTCAGATGATAAATAATGGCGACAAAATAATGACGAAATTAGGCGAGAAATTTTAGGATCCCTGTAGTGTCGGCACAACAGTAAAGGAAATGGCGCGGAATCAGCGCCGTTTGCAACAGCGTCGCTGTCTTGCCTCGGAATCAGCGCCGTCTGCGTGAAAATTCACGCGCGTGGGAATCAGTGCCAGACAGCTGTCGG
Source organism: Thinopyrum elongatum (assembly GCA_011799875.1). NCBI lineage: Eukaryota > Viridiplantae > Streptophyta > Magnoliopsida > Poales > Poaceae > Thinopyrum > Thinopyrum elongatum. The sequence goes on along the minus strand of CM022299.1, from coordinate 371,920,138 downwards.
GCGTGCGGCAGCGCCAGCACAGGCCGCCTCGGCTGGTGTCGGTCGGGGAGCGACAGCGGCAGCGCCGGCCGTCTCGCCCGGTGGCGGCAGGGCCCACCTGGCCCGGCCCGTTCCGTCCCAGCTGCGCCACTGTGCGAAATCTGTTTTCTCCGGCGCGGCCGCCTCCTGCGGTGGCGGCAGGGCCCGCCGCCTCCAGGCGTGGCGGCAGGTGACACGTGTCGCCTGCCGCGCCTGCCGCCACTAGTGAGGGGGTCTCTTTTGTCAATTTCGTCCGCAGGGGGTCTCTTTTGGCAATTCCAGTGGGCAGAGGGTCTCTTTCGACAAAAAATCGAATCTCTAGATGAAGGGCCTAGGCATATATGTGCGCGTAACTTGAGCCGATCAATCGAGCAAAATCAGTGCCTCTCAGTCTGAAGGAACCAAACAAAATCCAATAAATTTCCAACCTACTGCATCAAACTCGTACAACATGTACAGAAGAAAAAATTATTTTACCAAAGACCAAAGAGTTTATCACCTTTGTTGCTACGTCTCTGCTGGGCATCATGACCTCGTATTAGATATCTTTGCTTCTGTGCTTTCAATCTGTCGGGTGTCCTCATCTAGATGCTCTGCATCCTCTCTCAGTAATGCACTTTGTTATTTGTTGATCATTTATGGATAGATATTGCCTATTGGATAATGGCACTGAAAACATCTTCATACAAAATAGCATTGGCAACATTGAGAAATCGAGAAGGCTTCTTCTGTGTTTGAGTTGAAATTAAGAAACAACACATAGAGCAATGTTGTCTTCATGCTGCAACTATACAGCTCAGGGTGGCAAAACCCAAAAAGTTGATGGAAAATTTAGTTTACATCTGGATTCCTTTGTACTGTCTACAATATTATAGCATAAATATTGCTACTAAATTTCTACGAGTGATTATGCATGCAAACTATTTCTTAGGGATAGGTTGTGTACAATCATGCACAATGTAGATCTGTTAATTTTAATTTTGAAATAATGGATATGTTCTATTAGCTTGAGCAGGTGACAGGACGCCTTTTTTTGTTTTTCATGATTGCAGAAGCTCAAGTACTTGAGCCATCTAGAAAAAACACTAAAACTACTTGCGAATCCAGTGCATCTCTATCAAGATAAATAATACTGTAGGTGTTGCCATCTATGATCATTTCCCTATTCATACTCTGCAACTCCACTTGAGCTTCTGAAGTCAGGAAAAACGCTACGAGCTTCTGATGGATATTCAATCTCATGGTCAAACTATGGGTACATTGGGGTCAGAGCGCCACAAGATAATTAGCTGCTAACTAAAAATGGCATGAACCTCAATTGACACACTTATAGTTCAAGTTGAAGGACCCTACTCTGATTCACAACCACAATAGCAGAGGAAATAACTTGGTAGTTTCATCTTTAACAACTTCTACTTTCATACTGTTTCGACAGCTTGATGGAAAAGATCGACGGAATAACATGGTTACAACTAATAGTCTGATGACCTAAATCAAGTATGTTCCTTCTCCCCTTGCATGATTAATATACACCAACTTTATGATCTATCTCAAATATTTTCAATCACTGAAAAGTATCTACCCAAATATGAATCTTTCAGAGCAGACAAAGGAGAACTGTACTTTTTATGGTTGTAGATCTCAGAGGTAGCACGTTCGGGTGGCAGATGTTCTTCTTTCGGCAAACTCGGCACAGGCAACATTGGACGGTTCAAATGTTGCTAATTTGAACCTGGTGCTTCTTACAGGTGCTAATTTGAACCTGTTGCTAATCAAATGTTTAATTTTAAAATAATAGATATGTTCAAATGTTTTGCTCACTATTGTTTCTAATTTGCTCTTGAAAATAAAGACTGAAGTTTGTTGCTTTTGCTCAGCCTGGTGCTACTTGATTAGTACTTAATCAAGATGAGTAATCATGATAGCTGGTGTTGAATTCCAGCCAACCATGGTGAGAAAGAATTATGTTGCGGTTGTAAGCGGCCGGTGGCCACGCATTGGCAGCCACTGCGCAGATACGTAACTCCAGCCAACCATGGTGAGCAGACTTTGATGTTGATATGTTAGTCAGAGTAGATAAACATTATTAGATGTTCAATGTGATGTGACTATTGGTTGACCGTCGATTCGGATATCAGTAGTACATAGCCGCATATGATTTTTTGCAGTTGCCATATGATGGAAATCAGTAGGTTGATTTGTTTTTCAATAGAACGTTCCTTTCATATTTACTATTTGTGTGGTGTTTGCAGGTTCAGTAGGAATTCATCTCATGGTCTCCACGCTTATGGTATGTGTGTGCTTGTGCTGATTCTCAACAAAATGCTCGCTTTTAGGATGTGGTCCTTTAGTTCTAGGCATTTGGTACTTTGGTGTTGAGATAAAAGTTTGGTCCTATTATCTTATACCTTGAAATAAAAGGTTCTAGCTGTGATTAGGAGTAATCAAATTATTTGCAAATCATGTGTAGAAAAACATGAATCAGTTATTGGAAAGCTCTCATGCCATATTACTGTTTTTTTCTTGTATTTAGAAAATTAATTCTTAGGGCAAGATCATTTCCATATAATTTGTGCAGAGTTATGTATGTTCATGAATGGTAAAGGCAACATTAGACAGAAAATGACTACACCATGCATGCTCTTAGGAAATCAGCCATGATAACACCCGTCACATTTTCAGTTTTCTGGATGGCCTATTATAAGTCCTTATCTTACCATTTAAAGTTTTTCAGGATGTGTTCTTCAAGTAGGATGTGTGGCCATGCAGGGATATTTTTATACCCATTGCAACACACGAGCCCTTTTGCTATTCAATTACAATCGAGGAGTTGTGATCAGGCTATGGCAGCGGTCGCCTGATCATCGACGATGGGTGCCTCGGGGATGCCCCAGCCTTTCATGTATCTGATGGCTTGCCTGCGCACCGGTGCTAACAAATTTTCCTGTCATGGGAACGTTTTTTTAAGATCGCAATATTGTAGCCCCAAAATAGAAGCTAGCCATCGGATATGTTTGCATTGGTTACTACAGGATGCAAGAGGCACATAAGTTCTCAAATTTTCATGGCATCGGTACAAGCAGAGGGGTATACAGGACCTGGGTATTTGAGTGGAGACTAGGGGATCAACTAATAGGTTTCTGAGTTCTGCGTTTTCTAAAGCTCTCATTGCATTGGATGAAGGAGGGAATTTTTAATGTATAAAGGCATACAAACTTGACCTAAATAAGTGCTCTTGTATTTCTGTTATATTTACCTATGGCTGAGATATTGTAACTTAAATTAAGCAGTGTTGTGTTTGTCTCAGCTCTGTTCATGCAAATTGCTGCTATATGTTCCTCTCAGTACTGCTAATGGAACCACATTTCAATTCATATACAACAAGTGCAGTTACATCTTGTGAAAAATCAGTTTTTAGTTCTATTCTGTGTAGTCCTACAAAATGCAGTTAGAATCTGTCATAAACTCATAATTCAGCTAATGGAGACGTTGTATTTTTGTTCTGTGGTTCTGTAAAATGCAGTCACAGTCTGTCAAAATCCAGATAAATTAAGTCACATGTATGGTCAAATTATTGCTTCATGTACTGTACAAAGTGCACTTCACATGCGTGTACACAAGGATCGATCAGGACAACACTTGATATTACAGACCCTGCAACACAACCACTGACAATAACATAGTTCTCAATGCACACCTGAGGTTACATAACTAACAAAGGAGCTACATATATAATTTACCAAATAGCTGACAGTCAAGTTCCACTAATCGGACATACATAGCACTGACATTAACATAACCAGGACATGCCCAAGTTGAGAACTCGCCATTGCCATCAACCAAGCCCAGAGTAGGTGTGAATGTGTGCCTACATGTAAGTCCTCAAGAACACGGTTGCACTTCTTCGGCGCCGAGAAAATCAACCACAGGTTGTACACTAGGCACGCGACTTTGATACCCAGCTCAGACGGCAGAACGCCGCACTACTCGGTGGCGCCCAGAAGTGCGCCGGCGTCTGCCATCTCCGACCGCCGTCGCCAGCCCAACAGCGTGTGCCCGCCAGGAGCACCTCTGGACATAGACAGGGCTCGCCCCGCCCCCATGCCTCCTACGGAAAGGACCTGGAGATCAAGCTACGTCTCACGCCATCGGCGTCGAGCAAAGGGGCGTAACCGACGACAACGGCACCGTCGATGCAGCACTCGCTATCAGTCACTCTGTCGCTGCCCATGGGGGGACGGGAAGGGGGAGGATCTAAGATTAGGGATTTGCGAAGGGATTGGGGATTTTGATGCCGGCGAGCAACTTGATAAGCTTGCAGTAGGCCCTAAGCTGACGCGGCTGGTGCGGGCGTACCCGAGACGTACGCGAGGGGTAGCCCAGGTCCACATACATGCATAGCACCCGATAGCCGGTGCCGACGTGGCTGGTTAGTGAATATATTCCACATACAGGTAAAATAAGTTCAATTTGTTCACCAAGAGACAGATACAAAGATAGAAGGGCCCCAGTTATGGAATATGGAAGACATAGAAGGACCCAGTTTCATAGCAGTCGGAAAATGTTGGGGCAGCCGATTATCTTCCGTTAAGCAAGTTCTACAAATTTATATTTCATTTGTTGCTTTGAAATCGCATCGTGGTGGGTAACTTTAGTGATTTAGTTTTGCATAGATTTATACAAAGATATGCTCATATTGAGAATCATGTGTAGTGGTAATAATGTATTTTGAAGGAAGTCTTTTTCTTGGGAAGCAAAGATAGTAGATTTTCCAAACACAATAATAATTTTCTTTCTCATTTGCTTGTGCAATATATGAAAGTGGCTTATATTTGATTGATAATATGGCGAAAACTTTATAGGTCAATGTTACATGTAAATATAAATCGTATCATTTTCTGTTTTCAAGGATCAGCATTGCATGCCAGAAGTTTCACACCAAAGGAAAGGTGAGGGAGGCAATCAAACTGTGCACGACAGCAGAGAAACTATCGAGTACCAAACAAACTCTCAAATTTATTTTCTAATATCCATTGCAACACACGGGATTTTTTGCACGCACAATTTTCATGAACAACAGATGTGTTTTGCACATAATTGAATACACATGAACTTTTTTTCCGTTGTAACGCACGGGCATTTGTGCTAGTTGATTCAAAAGAAAATAAAACTCTTGCTCCGTGGCCCAACGTGTTACGAGGGCCCGGCCGGTCGGCTGGTGCGTTCGATCCGAGCCCTGTCAAACCCTCGCACAAACTTTGGTCGTCATTCAGTCGTGCACCCGCTGCTCTCTTGGCAAAACTTTGGCTGATGGAACCGCCGACGCTTACGACGACCTTTACGGTCCGGCCAAATTTTTCTCAGCTCCGTGTCTTATTCGACCGCGAGGTCTTAATCTACGGTGATCAGGAAGAAGATGCACCAACTCTAGATCGACCGACGGCAACAGCACGGCGAGAAGACGGAGAGCCCGATCGAAAAGAAACGTGCGCGCATCTGACAGACAGACAGACAACCATCGGTCTTTGTGACCTTGGAGGCGAAGCCACTCCATCATGCGAACAGGCGTACGTATCGATCCATCAACAACCGCACCGCTAGCTCGAGAACAACAGCCGAAGACCGCCCCCCGGCGCTTTTCCTTCCTTGGATGATCCGATGCTGATCACCGGCTTACGTCTTCCTTCATCGCGTCGCCACGGCATGCCGCTTTCAACCAGCACATCACCTGAAGAGTGGTACGGCAGATAATTAAGGCCGATCCTGAAAAACAACGAAGGCATTCATAAGCGACGCTCCAATCGTTTTCGCACAATCTAGCGCCGGTTCACGCGTCCGTCGCGTGGGCGACACGCCTGCAGATGTAAAGCTGCTAGCTTGCAAGAATCACTTACTGCCGGTAGGTTTACAAATTGACAAGCTATGACAGCGAGAAGGTCACATCAGTGAGCCAGGGAAATGACATGATGCGAGGTAGAGAAAGAGGAGAAGGCAGTACGATTCACTGGACTAAATGATCAACATGCCAAGTGCATTTTTTTTTGTTCGGAAAAAGGAGGTTAAAAACTCCGGTCTCTGTATCATTGCGATGCACACAACCATTTTTTATTAAAGTTGATGCTAATGAATGACATTTAATTAGCCTGTGCATTTATATAATGTATGGCTACTTAACATGAGAGAGTATCCAATGAAAACCAGATTTCAAAGAAAACTTCATGAAAAAAACCACGTTTGGAAGTTTTGAAAAATATGAAGAAAAAAAACAAGATGTTAATAGGGTGATGTTTCATTGTCATGCGAAACTTCAAGTTCAAACACATTACCATTTACGAACTACGAAAAGAACAAATTCAACAATGAATAGTGATGTTTACTGTTTGTCACTATTCAATGATGATTTTGTTTTTTGTACCTTATAAATGGTAATGTGTTTGAACTTGGGAATTTCATATGCTAATAGAGCACCAAACTCTAAAACATTTCGTATTTTTCCAGACTTTTCCAAAACTTCAAAACAACGTTTTCACATGGTTTTCATCGGTTTCCATCGAAACTTGATTTCCATGTGATATTCTCTTGCTTAACATATGACCAGCCTGATGAACATATTCGAAAGGGCCTGCCCATTTTTTCTTGTCACGAGAGAGATATGTTTAGTCATGTGATTGTCCTTTGTTCTCCTTTTGACTCTGGCACATGATGGATGCTGGAATTACTTTAATTATTTTAAAGAGTAGCAAGCTCCATCATTACTTTAATTTTTGAAAAAAGGACTAGCAAGTCCCATCATTACTGGTTCACACTCGAATTTCCTTGTGGGTTCTGTTCCCATTATCAGCCAAAATTAGACACTTTTTAACACCTTCGCGCATAACTCTTGGAACACACACTAGCCACCTCCGTGTTTCTGTGACTCACGTAACCTGTTCCTTCACAGAACAGAGAAAATGATTAACCTTTGCTCCATTGTAGTACGGACATGAATAATCACGAGGCCAACCATTTCTATAGCCCGTATTCTAGAAAAAAGAAAACCATTTCTATAGCCCTGCCTTACCAACACTTGATGCTGTCGGGCCTGCCTGATGGTAAATTAACAGCAGATAAAGATGATATGACCCCCGGTATATGTGCCCATGAAGTTCCATGTGAACCAAAATAGTACATGCGAACCAAAAAGAAGTAAACTTCAACATGGCACCATAGCCTGCCTGTGCAGACAACAAGCGACATCACGTCAGTGTCAGTTCTCCTCACCTACTATAATCACGCGCTACATATCTCTCACCACCACAAACGTGCGATCGGAGAGATAAGCAGCAGCTGCTACTAAAGGGAGTTGGAAGAAGAAGAAGATAGAGAGAATAATGGGTGACGAGGTGATGAGAGACAGAGGAGAGGAGGAAGAGGCGGAGGGGAGGGAGAGGAAGGATGCGGGCGCCACGAAGAAGGTGGCCTTCTTGGGCATGTTCAGGTACGCCAGACGCGCCGACTTTGCGCTCATGGCCGTCGGCACGGTGGCGGCCATGGTGAACGGCATGTCGGAGCCACTCATGACGGTGGTCTTCGCCGCGGTCATCGAGTCCTTCGGCGGCAGCGACGACAGCGCCGTCCTCCACCGGGTCAGCAAGGTACGACGAGCGCGTAGGTTCTCTGCACGCCGCCGGTTCCCAGCGAGCCGTGCCATACATCGCCATGCGCTAGCTTCAGGCGAACGTTAAACCAGTGGCGGCTCGGCTATCAGCACCACGTGCTGCAGATATGCACGCCGGCACGGCTCGCCGCGCGCATGGTGGCCGGTGGTTGGCCGTGTAGTGGTGGCCGGTCAGTGCCCGCGCGCGTACAGTACAGGCGTGGAAGGCCGCACTCTGCAGTTGGATATACGGCGCGGCCGGCCGTGAGGTGTGGCAGACGATACACGCACGTAGGTATCGTAAGTTCGTAACGTAACGTAGGCAGGGCGGACGATGGGTCTGCATGCGTTGAGACGTCACTGCGCCACTTTGGCTTCCTCCAGCAAGCAAGCATGTTTGCTAGCGGAGTCGGATGCTACTTGCTAGGCGGCTGCCAGCCTTTCAGTTCATGCAGTCAAGCAACTACTGGTCCCACAATATAAAATCGTTTTTCAAGCAGCTTGAAAAACGATCTTATATTATGGGATGAAGGGAGTAGTTGCTACTCCCTCTAATGTCAAAAAAATGTCTTATATTTTGAGAGGGAGGGATATTTAGTAGTATCTTTTTAAGTTTTCACCGCCACTGAAACCGGGTGAAAGCAAAGCATGCGCTAGACATTTTATCTTTGCACAAAACACGCGCTAGACTGAGTTTATCTGGTCAGTGAATATGCCTGACGATTTCTTTAGATGATATATACTCCATACTCCATGCTAGTGAATATCCCTCTAGTGTCAAAAAATGAGAAAAAGAAGGAGCATCTACGCTGGATGCTAGCTACGTACTGTCAGTCTCGAATGGAGATAAGTACAGTACTAGATAACGGTACTGGCGATTGTGGTGGAGGTCGTTGCCGTGGTCCTGAAATTATCCTCATCAACGGATTTATGGATTTGCAGTTCTAGTCTGTGGCCACTGCTAGCACACGTGCGAAAAAACACACGTGGAGTGCTGATTTGACGCTTGGGCAACTATTTGGAGTACGTATGTGGACCTTGGTGCTAAGTTGGGAATATACGCCCTCCTTTTTTTAGGTCTACATCCTCCTATTATTAACCTCATAACTAAGGGAAAACCCTGAAAACAGCAATAAGAAATGACAGTTTGCTCTCAAACCCTGTCCTGCTTTCCCATGCATAACACAGGAAATGCCCCAACTTCGGTACTATTTCATCTCACATTTGCTTTCTCCAGGTTGTTATGTACTACATCTATTTGGGAATTGGGACGGCACTAGCTTCATTTCTCCGTAAGTACGCTTTTACTCTTGGACTAAATGTTTCTAGAATGCATAGCCGAAACTCAGCCCTATTCTGTTCTCAACTGCAATTCACACATGGAGAGTTCAATTTGTACGTACAAATGACTGGATACTAGTTGCTACTAATAATCTAGTAATATTCTTATATTTTACATTAGTACCAGCTCTTCACAAACTTTGATGCTTCCAAGTACAACACAAGTTCATATCCAAGTACCCCCAACAATTTGCAGCAGGTAGTACTGATTCTCAACAAATAATAAATAAATATTGCATGACAGTTAACACGGTAAAAATGTAAAACTTACTAGCACAAGTTCACAAGTTTTAACTTAAATGAAGTACCGAGCAGTATGAAATGAAGGGTTCACACAGCAGAATTTCAAATGAGTGATTGAATGCCATTAATGTTAACCTGTTACCTGTGTCAGAGGTGTCATGCTGGACAATGGCTGGAGAAAGGCAGTCAGCACGCATCCGATCTCTCTACCTCGAAGCTGTTCTCAAGCAGGATGTTTCTTTCTTTGATGTGGAGATGACAACTGGGGAAGCAATTTCTAGAATGTCCGCGGATACTGTACTGGTACAAGATGCCCTTGGAGAGAAGGTAACAAGTGCATTTATTAGACACATAGAAAAGATAAAAAACAAAACTATTTTCTGTAAATGCATCATTCAATTTGAAGTAAATAGGGCTGCTTCATGTTCAGGTAGGCAAGTATGCACAGCTTTTGACAACCTTTGTTGGAGGTTTTGTCATCGGATTCGTAAGAGGCTGGATGTTAGCTCTGGTTATGCTGACATGCATACCTCCAAGTATTCTCTCTTTTGCAACCGTCTCTCGACTACGTGCTCAAATATCTGCCAGGAGGCAAGCATCATATGACGATGCGGGCAATGTTGTCGAGCAGAGCATCAGAGCTATAAGAACGGTGGGTTCTAATGGTTTTAATTTATAAGTAATTATTTGATGGTTTGTTGTGATTGTATAATACTGGTGACATTTCAAAGCAGGTTGTCTCCTTCAATGGTGAGAAGAAAGCAGTTGCATTGTATAATGCTCTCATAAAAAAGGCGTACAAGGCTACTGTCTTGGAAGGGCTTGTCACCGGTCTTGGAATAGGCTGTATCTTTTGTGTTGTCTTCTGCAATTACTCTTTAGCCTTTTGGTATGGCGCAAAGTTAATCATCAGCAAAGGATATACAGGAGGGCAGGTCATCAATGTTGTATTTGCCATTCTTACTGGATCAGTGTGAGCTTTCCAATTTTTTACTATAGTATCGTAAATAATAATATAAGTGTTACTAAACTAGCGCTTAAGCGTTTTACACACAAAAGTCAAAATCTTTCTTAACCTAAAAATAAGAATATTTCTTCCATCTATCAAAATCATATAGAAATACTTAGAGCTGGAGAAGTTACTAGTTCATATTTCTAAGTAGCCATATTACTGCAATCATTATAGTTAATTGGTTATTATTATAACTTCTGGTAGAGAGACCTTATACAACTTGTCAAGCTCAAACAGACGAGCGCAATACCTTTGTCAATCAAATTAAATGTACTGCTAGAATCATGCTTCAGAACAGAATCAAATAATGTGGATAATCAAATAATGCATTGTTTACCATTGGAATTAATAGTAAAAAATTTCACTAAGGTATTTATTATTTGCAACAGGGCTATAGGTAATGCATCACCCTCGATTTCTGCTATTGCAGAAGGCCAATCTGCAGCACACAGGTTGTTTGAAATAATTAATAGAAAACCAAAGATTGACATTAGTGACACTTCTGGGATAGTATTAGATGATATCAAGGGCGACGTTGAACTCAACAATGTGTTCTTTAGATACCCAGCAAGGCCTGAGCAGTTGATACTTAATGGGCTATCTCTGCAAGTGCCTAGCGGTACTACCATGGCTATAGTTGGAGAGAGTGGAAGTGGCAAATCAACATTAATTAGTCTGGTAGAGAGATTCTACGACCCAGAGGCCGGTGAAGTGCTGATAGATGGAATCAACATCAAGAGTTTGAAACTCCAGTGGATAAGAGGGAAGATCAGTCTTGTTAGCCAGGAACCATTACTTTTTATGACCTCCATCAAAGATAACATAACCTATGGTAAAGAGGATGCTACGCTTGAGGAGATCAAGAGAGCAGCTGAGCTGGCAAATGCAGCAAACTTCATTGAAAAGCTGCCTAATGTACTTAAGAAAAACTACTACTTATTTACAGAAGTATCTTACTCAAGTATCCTGTATTTAATGCTTATCTTACTTCAAATAATACAGGCATATGAGACAATGGTTGGTCAGAGTGGTGCTCAGCTTTCTGGAGGGCAGAAGCAAAGGATTGCCATTGCAAGAGCGATCCTTAGAAGTCCAAAAGTCCTTCTGTTGGATGAAGCTACTAGTGCTTTGGATGTAGAGTCTGAGCGAGTAGTTCAAGAAGCACTAAATAGGATCATGGTAGGGATAACTACACTCATTGTTGCTCACCGTCTGAGTACAGTCAGGCATGCAGATTGCATAGCAGTGGCTCATCAAGGAAAGGTAGTTGAACAAGGTAAGAAATACTTCATGTCTATCTTCTTTGAACCAATTAACCTGAGTGAACTGGAGGTTATTAAATTATTTTCTTTCATAAATCCATTTTATAAAGGTGCCCATGACCAGTTGATCAAGGATCCTGATGGAGCTTACTGTCAGCTTATTCAGTTACAACAGGTCCATACCAAAGGAACGCATGAGGTGCCATATGCATCAGGCTCAAGACTTAAAAGTAGAAGTTTATCTTTGGAAAAATCTATGAGAGATTCTCCCAGGAATAGAAGACAACACTCTATAAAATCCCTTGGACTTTCTGGATCAGATAATTTGCATGGGCATGCTAATACCAGCACACAAGAGCACAAGGCATTTGGTGATAGTGAGGCTCCTAAGAAAGCACCAATTAGACGCCTTTTTAATCTGAATAAGCCAGAAGCACCAATTCTCTTATTAGCTGTTATAGCTGCTTTTGTGCATGGACTTCTTTTCCCATTATTCAGTATTCTGATGTCTGGTGGTATAAGAACATTCTACTATCCAGCACACCAACTTCGAAAAGATTCTAAGTTTTGGGCATTGCTATGCCTTCTGTTGGCAATCATTTCTCTGATTGCAATCCAATTGGAATTTTTCTTATTTGGAATGGCCGGTGGGAAACTTGTAGAACGTGTCCGTGCTTTGTCTTTCCAGAGCATCATGCATCAAGAGGTTGCTTGGTTCGATGATCCTTCTAATTCCAGGTTTGTTACTTATTTTTAACTCTGCAACTCTGTCTTTATCTGTGACAGTGTGGACATCATGTTTTCCTTCTAACTTCTACAGTGGTGCACTTGGTGCAAGGCTGTTTAATGATGCTTTGAACATCCGACGCCTTGTAGGAGATAACTTGGCCATACTAGTGCAGTGCACAATAACACTTATTGCTGGCTTCGCCATAGCATTTGCTTCTGACTGGAAGCTTACGCTGATCGTCATATGTGTCATTCCTTTTCTGGGTTTACAGAATTATATTCAAGTGAAGTTCTTGAAAGGTTTCAGTGAAGATGCTAAGGTGAAACCAGAGTAAATCCTTTCTTGAATTATTGTTTTTAATAACTAAAGAAGAAACAAATAATTCCTGATACTTTTCACATTAAGAAGATGAAGATGCGCACTTCTCCACAGACCATTCAATTTCCTTTTACTAGTCACATATTTGAAGCTTATCATCAACATAATGTGGTTCTTCCGAATTGAGTTATAAATAATTTCTCCTACAACAAATGATTGCTACAGGTGATGTATGAAGATGCAAGTCAAGTTGTAGCCGAAGCAGTTGGCAGTATTCGAACTGTAGCATCTTTCTGTGCAGAGAAGAGAGTAATTACAATGTACAGCAAAAAATGCCAAGCTACAATGAAACAGGGAATTAGAAGTGGAATGGTTGGAGGCCTCGGATTCAGTTTCTCAAACTTAATGTTGTATCTCACATATGCTCTTTGTTTCTATGTTGGTGCACACCTTGTACATGACGGAAAATCAACCTTTAAAGATGTTTTCAGAGTAAGATATACACATTTGACATGTAGGTTGTTTTATTCAGCGACTAATCAAATCGGCCTGGTTCTTTGCAGGTTTATTTTGCTTTGGTTTTCACAGCTTTTGGAATTTCCCAAACAAGTGCAATGGCATCAGATTCAACAAAAGCTCAAGAATCTACAACATCCATACTAGCTGTCATAGACAGGAGGTCCAAAATTGACCCAACTAGTGATGAAGGCATAAAGCTAGAGAAAGTTGATGGCAACATAGATTTCAACCATGTGAGCTTCAAGTACCCATCCCGCCCAGATGTCCAAGTATTCAGTGACTTTACTTTGGGTATTCCCTCGGGAAAGGTACAGTTAACTTGATACTTGCATTTTTTACTGTGCTAACTGCTAACCGAACCTAGTTTACTGCCTGGTATGGAGATTAGACCACATTCCACCACGTAAACAATACAACAACAACAACAACAAAGCCTTCAGTCCCAAACAAGTTGGGGTAGGCTAGAGGTGAAACCCATAAGATCTCACGACCACCACGTAAACAATGACTGAGATAATTTAGTATAAGTAGATAACCGTGGTGGCTTCTTTTGCCTTGTTTTAATAATATAATTACTGTGCTAAATGTTTCACAAGATGGTTGTAGCAACCTTGAACTGCTTTGTTTCAACATGACTGACAGGAGGAATGCCCAACCCATTGCAAAAGTTCCACAAGAATAATGGATATGCGAAACTAATTTCTATGTAATGAAATTTTGTCGAGTTTATTATTTTCTCCACAGTTGTAGCGACAGGTTTGAAATTGTTTGTCATATGCAGACTACTGCACTTGTTGGAGAGAGTGGCAGTGGCAAGTCCACAGTAATTGCTTTGCTAGAGCGATTCTATGATCCAGACTCTGGCACAATCTCACTAGATGGAACGGAACTCAAAAACTTAACACTGAGTTGGTTAAGAGACCAGATGGGGCTGGTAAGCCAAGAACCAGTACTTTTCAATGACACGATTCGTGCCAACATAGCATATGGAAAGCGGGGAGAAGCAACTGAAGAAGAGATTATCATTGTCGCCAAGGCGGCCAACGCTCATGAGTTCATATCGAGCTTGCCTCAGGGATACAACACCAACGTTGGTGAGAGGGGAACACAACTATCTGGTGGGCAAAAACAACGGGTAGCTATTGCAAGGGCGATCTTGAAGGACCCTAGAATACTTCTGCTCGACGAGGCAACAAGTGCCCTGGACGCTGAATCAGAGCGTATTGTTCAAGATGCATTGGACAAGGTGATGGTGAGCAGGACCACCATTGTTGTAGCACACCGTTTGTCCACGATCAAAGGGGCGGATACAATCGCAGTGATCAAAGATGGTTCAGTTGCTGAGAAGGGGAAGCATGAATCGCTCATGGGCATCAAGGATGGAGTCTATGCATCGCTGGTCGAGCTACACTCAAAGGCGTCAGCGTCATAAAAAGGGTGTGCGCAGATTTATATTGTTCAGATCTTCTTTTTTACAACTAGTAGAAGATGAAGACTGCATTGTGTATTTTATATTAGAAGTCGTGTGATGTAAACTGTACGAAAATTTTAAGGCCAATTGCCTATAATTCTTGTTTTGGCTTTGCCTAAGACATCAGACGTAAGATTGCCTCTCCGTAAAAAAAAAGAGGTAAGATTGCCTCAGCATCTGTTTTAGTTGTTCTAAGCTACTGCGAGTGCCGATGTATGCATTAATAGAACAAAAACACATCACTCTAGTGCATCAAACATGTATGAACATCGATAGTCTAGGAAACGGCGAACATCAACTATCTAAATTCCACTAGCCGAAATTAACGACGTGGGGTATGTGAAGACTGAAGAGTAGAACGGCGTAACCTTCGATACTGCGAGGTCTCCCGCTTGAACATCGAACGCAAGCGAGCCACGGCGCACCGTCTCTGCCGGCGAACCCGTCATTCCTGCCCTCAGGAAGTCGTCTCCGGCCGCCGGAGACTGGTTCGCCGCCGCCGGCGACGGAACTGCGAGCGCGTTATTTTTCGTCCTTGTAATCCACCGTTCGTTGCCCGCGCCGTCTGAAAAGCTGGATCAAGGGCCTCGATTGCTTGAGCTCACTCGCGTCGGTCGCACCAGATGGGCCTGGCCCAGCGAGCGCGAGCAGAGAGTTAGCTGCGAGAGCACACGTCTTTTTTTTCTTCTCGTTTTTTCTCATTTTGTATTTTTATTTTTGGTCAGCTTAATTTTAATTATTATTTTTAGCCTGGATACAGCCATACAGGTCATAGACCAGTAAAAGGCGGCGCACAACACACACACGCATGCACACTGCGGGACAGAATATGGTGGATGCATGACCAATCAGATATAAAGTTACTTGAAAGGGAACTAGGCATTCAGTTTTGCAGGCAATATTTCTAGTCACCGTCAATGAAAGCACTACTGTACACTAGAAAAATCTCGTTCTTTGTTGAGAATAAAGGTCGCAAGACTATGAAAGTGTTCTTCTCAGCTCGAACTGATATGAGGTAAAAAAATTAAAAAGTTCTGAATTGTTTATGGCAAACATTGACAAATACTTTGAACACTTGCAAATTTTCATCATGAAATGACATTCGTAAAAGTCGTGGCAAAAAAATAATACTTCAAAATGCTTTTGAAAATAACATTTTTGGAGCATCAGTTTTGTTTTTTGTCACATCCTAAATGAATGCCATTTCATAATAAAACTTTGCAAACAATCAAAACATTGTCATTTGCTAAAAAGTTCAGTTCAGTTTATTTTTATTTTTTGGGTTCTACTGTTCACCCAGACTCATATGAGCTCGAGCTCGAGCTCGGATAATCGGCATCCGTGAGACTGTCCTTTAATTCGTTCTTTTGATTCAAATGCGACGTCATCAAGTTCCATCATATGATCTTCGTGGGAAAAAAAGTTTCATCATATGCAGCGTATATATTTCCTCTTGCGCTATATGCCCACTACCTAAGCATTTCCCCTCCTGCGCTATATCCCCACTACCACCTAAGCGTAAGATTGCAATCTTTCACTTTACACAGCCCATCATGAAGAGTTCATATAATTAGTATTTTCCTTCCAACAAAATTACTTTCCCTTTACACATCCCATCATCGAGAGTTCATATAATTAATATCTTTCACTTTACTCATCCCATCATGATTTGCATAAAGTTACTTTTGTGACTTGCGTATTATTTTCGATTCCTCAAAAGAGCAGGGGAGCGGCTGCACTTAAATATAAGCATAGAGAGCATAATTGGTTTGCTATCAACATTTGACATTGCCAATATTTGGCAAGTCAACATTTGACAAAATCAAAAGTTGCCAACATTTGGCAACTTTTTGTGAGATTGGCAACGAGAATTGGCAAGCAACCAATCTCTAGCCAATATTTGTCAGTTGTCAAAATTTGGCATGCCAACTTTTGGCATCAAACTAATTATGCTCAGAGTTGTCCATTTAATTAAGCAAAATAATGTGAAACCAAGATATAAAGAGAATAAAACCTCCACCTGCTGAGAGCATCTAGCAGACCCCTTAAAAACGCCAAACCTGTAAAATTCCGGCGAGTTTGCAGTTTCGGACAAATTTTGTGTCCAGAACAGACCCCGTAAAACTTCACGGGACCGTAAATATTTTACAGGCCACCGAAAACGCGAGCCTCCGACCCCTAGTTCTACAGGTCCGAGGACAATATACAGGCCACGAACCGGGTCCTTCCGCCGCCTCTCCCCGCGCGCCGCCATCCGTACCACCCGTCTCCAGCCGTCGATTTCTCCCTGCTCCAACAAAATTCTGCACTGCAAAAGAATCGAGTGTGTGCCTGCGGCCATGGCTGATCCCGTTTCGTGCTCGACGCGAGGAAGAGGAACGGGATGCGGTGGCTCCGTGGCACCGGCGGCTCCGTATTTGACAGCTACGACGACGGGAGCTAGCTAGCTAGCTTCTGGATCGATTGGCCACGGCGACGGGAGCTAGCTAGCTAGCTCCTGGGTCTATCGATTACCTAGCTAGCTAGCTAGCTACTGGATCGATTCGACACCGGCACTAGCTCTGGACCAATTCAAGCAGCGACGGCGACGGTAACGCTGGGGCGCTTCGTGCGAGCCGTCCTGGACGTCGGCGGCATCGTATTTGGCTGTTTTGTGCGCTGTCCGCCGGCTTCGTAGGAGCGAGCTGGTTGCCCGTGGACACGAGCGAGAGGAAGAAGAAGACGTGGGGAAGAATATACGTGAATATTCGGTTTTACAGTCTAAGTTTAAGGGGTCTGCTCGGTCGTAGCTCAAACCAACCCTTAAAATGCGTTTTCCGCGAACTGAAAACCGCGATTTAAAAGGTCTGCTAGAGATGCTCTGACAAGGAAACTGAGACCTTGATAGAAAGTGTTTCCCTAATAGAAACGCAGTGCCAACACAAACAATGAATATTGAGAAGCACAAAAGCCTCCGCACTTGACTCGCAGCAGACTTTTACTGGCTCATATACAACATGTGGTTATACCTCCGGCCTCTGCATCAATTAGAAGAAGATAAGATGGATCTTGGATGTAAACTGACGCCTGAATACTAACTTATTCGTGATTCCCTAAAAAACTAACTTATTTGTTTATTGAACAAATAAATGATAAACTATGTTTTATGTAAATGATGCTTAAAATTGGCTTACACTTCCATACCTGGTGGTGCAAGCTAAGCTCATGCTCAAAAAAAGAGAACAAACATTTTTTTCTTTGAAATTCTGATTGTTGAAGCACAGAAATGCCAACATCTACAATAATACTTTCCCTAGTATGGGTTTCTGGTTTTTCAATTTTATTAGGAGGGACCTCTTCCTGCTTGCTTACGGTACAAAAGAAGAAGAATGAGCTTGATTCCTCACTTAAGCTCTGGCTTGACCAGCCTGATGTATCCCTCAGTGCCAGTTCCTAGTTTTTTCTAGTCTCTCATTTTCTCCCTCGCTCTTGCTGTACATACCCTCTCCCCCGCTCTTGTTGTACATTGCCCCTCTTGTATATTTGTACTCCCTCTGTAAAGAAATATAAGAGCGTTTAGATCACTACTTTAGTGATCTAAACGATCATATATTTCTTTACCGAGGGAGTACATACTTTCTTTTAATCAAATTTATTATCAGGGTCTCCCTTATAGTTTCAGTCAAAAAAAAATATTAACCTTTGCTTGATTGTTCATGAATAATTAGGAGGCCAACTATTTTTATGAACCAGCCACACCAACTACCTATATTGACAATTAGCAATGTGCTGTCAGTTTCTTTCACCTCATCTTTCTCTCTTGTACGTAGTTTTGCATTGCTTGTAGCAACTGCATGAAGTTTAACCAACAAGAAATCTCTTTTCTCCCTAATTCACACATGATTTGGTTGACCTGTCAAGACCTAACCTATGGTGACTTGGCACCGTTGCTGGAGATACCCTTACAGTGTTGGTAAGCACTTTATTTAATAAGTACTCCATCCGACGGAGTGAGTTATACATAAATGAGCTTCAGCAAAACCATTAAACGGTTGTTTCATTATCTTGGTGAGAATTGTTGGCAGATCACGCCAAGACATGAATAAGCGTAGTGTAATTGTAAAATGTTGTGGACCATTCTAAGTTTTTTTCTCTTTCTAATTTATGTTTACACTGTACAATACTCAACAACTTTGAGCACACACCTTTGAAATCATCTGGGGTCCCGCCACTGTTACACGAAAATCAGGAGGCCCTCCAATTATTTAGCAACCACGTACGCATCCAGACAATATAAGCGACATCCTGTCAGTCTCGGTTGCCTAACATATATTAGCGCCCAACTCTCATCACCACAAGCATGCGAAGAGAGAGATAAGCTAAGCACAAGTAGCTAACTAGCAACTCTAGGGAGGATGGATGACGAAGCTATGAGAGGCAGAGGGGAGGATGCAGAGACGGAGAGGGAGAGGAAGGCTGAGGGAGCTAGGAAGGTGTCCTTCTTCGGCATGTTCAGGTACGCCAGCCGCGCCGACTTGGCGCTGATGGCCGTCGGCACCGTGGCGGCCATGGTTAACGGCATGGGGGACCCGCTCATGACCGTCGTCTTCGCAGCGGTCATCGAGTGTTTCGGCGCCGGCGACAACATCCTTCAGCGGGTCAGCAAGGTACCGACGTGTACCTTTTTCTGCCAAGCGAACATTAACGGACTGAGAGTATCTCTAGTTCAGTTCATCATGAAACTCTCCCGAGAACGGACGTCACTGCAGGCAGGTGACAGGGTATGCAATAGATTGGTGCCTCGTGTGCTAACAAGTACTCACTCCGCTCATAATTATAAGATGTTTTGAATATTTCAATATGAACTACATACAGACTAAAATGAGTGAACAAACACATTAAAATAGGTCTATATACATTTGAATCAGAAAAAAAGTAAAACATCTTATATTTGGGAACGGAGAGAGTAGCAGCGATGAAACGTGCATGAACGCCGCATGACATAATCAACCGGTTTCCCGCAAAAGTAAGATAATCAATTGGGAACATGCCCTCTTCGATTTTATCCTATTATTATTGACCTAGCAGATAAAGAAAAGAAGACAAAATATGCTTGTACCTGGAAAAATAAATAATGACACACATTCATCTCAAACCCTCGGTTCTTTCTATGATAACCAAAGAACGCCCCAATAGTTCACATACTCCCTCCGTCCCAAAGTAAATGTCGCTGATTTAGTACAAAGTTACTAATTTATTTTTCGCATTTGCTTTCTCCAGGTTCTTATGTACTACATCTATTTGGGAATTGGGACAGCACTAGCTTCATTTCTCCGTAAGTACACTTCTACTCTTGGACTAGATGTTTCTCGAATGGACAGCCGAAACTCAACCCTTCTCTGTTCTGAATTGAAAGGTCAACATGGCACGTGATTAACAGTTGGGCACTCAAAAAATCAACAAAAAAGTATCGACATCCACTATTGTATTCCACACTGGAAATATAAATTGGCTACAATTGATTGAATACTACTCCCTCGGTTGCATGAGGGTCGTTGCTTTATATATAAAACGGGGCGAAAGCCTTTTTAGGTATGCTACTCCCTCTGTCCACAAATATAAGATGTTTTGGATATTTTAATATGGACTATATACGGACTGAAATGAGTGAGCAAACAAACTAAAACATGTCCATATACATGTGATTTACGAAAAAGTTAGAGCATCTTATATTTGTGAACGGAGGGAGTAGTTGCTACTAATCTAGTATAATATTCATGTACTTTACATTGGTGCAGTGCCTCACAACTTTGATGTGTTCATATCCATCCAAGTACCCCAAAAATAGTATGGCGCAGACTTGGAACTTCATGAAAGAGTACCGATTCTGAACATAAAATAAATAAACATATAATGCACGAAATTTACCAAAATTAAAATTAAAACTTACAACTAGCACTAGTTTTCCAGTTTTATCTTGAACCAAAGTACCAAGCAGCACAAAGGAGTTGCATAATCTCTGCTTTTAGTTGGATTGCATTCACACGCAACAGATTTTCAACGGACTGGCTGAAAGCCTTAAGCATTAACCTGCTACCTGTACCAGAGGTGTCATGCTGGACAATGGCTGGAGAAAGGCAGTCAATACGCATCCGATCTCTATACCTCGAAGCTGTTCTAAAGCAGGATGTTTCATTCTTTGATGTGGAGATGACAACTGGGGAAGCAATTTCTAGAATGTCTGCGGACACTGTACTGGTCCAAGATGCCCTTGGAGAGAAGGTAACAAATGCAATACACAACATAGATAAAATACCTTAATAAATCTATGTTCTGTAAATGCATCAGTTGATTTCAAGTAAATATGGATTCCTTGTGTTCAGGTAGGCAAGTATGCACAGCTTTTGACAACTTTTGTCGGATGTTTTATCATTGGATTCATAAGAGGCTGGATGTTAGCTCTTGTTATGCTCGCATGCATACCTCCAAATATTCTGTCTTTTGCAATTATGTCTCGGTTACGTGCTCAAATATCAGCCAGGAGGCAGGCATCATATGCCGATGCGGGCAATGTCGTCGAACAGACCATTGGAGCTATAAGAACGGTGGGTTCTAAACGTTTGAATTATGTACTTTATGGTCAGTTGCGAGGCCGAGCATCTGCTCAGGTGGCTAGCTTGAGCAGGTGTGCTCATATGCCCGCCCACCCACTTTTCGAGGTGAAACCTCCGCAGGGTGGGTGCTCAGATTTCTTCTAATATAAAACATGGTACCAGGGCAAGTCCCTGGTTGGTCGAGTTTACTGAAAAATATTGATAACATTTCAAAGCAGGTTATCTCCTTCAATGGTGAGAAGAAAGCAATCGCATTGTACAACACTTTCACAAAAAGGGCATATAAGGCTACAGTCTTGGAAGGGATTGCCACTGGTCTAGGAACAGGCGGTATCTTTTCTGTTTTCTTCTGCGGTTACTCTCTAGCCTTTTGGTATGGTGCTAAGTTAATCATCAACGAAGGTTATACTGGAGGGCAAGTCGTCAGTGTCATATTTGCAATGTTAACTGGTTCAATGTGAGCTTCCATTTTTTTATCATATAGTGTTGTCAATGATAATATGAGATGTCAGAGTAAAGTAGCACTTAGTCTTGCACAAATAAAACTCAAAACTCTTAACCTACAAACAAGAATGCTACATTTATTTATTAAAAGCATAAAAAAAATCTAAATCTGGAAAACTTACCAGAAACTATTTCTAAATTACCCCGTCACTGCTATCAATATAGTTAACTACATAGTTAATATTATTATTGGTAGCGACGTGATGGGCCTAACACTTTTGTCCGTCAAATAACATGCACAACTAGAATCATACTTCAAAACATGAAAATAATGAGGATAACCAATAGTATATGCTAGGATTGAATCTATAGTAAATACTAAATACTAACACAGGCCTTAATTTGTAACAGGGCTATAGGTACTGCATCACCCTCAATTTCTGCTATTGCAGAAGGGCAATCTGCAGCATATAGGTTGTAACACCCCATGTATTAAGCTACAGTGATCACCCTTTTGATTATGCCATGTCATCATGATCAACAGTGCTTAATCATCATTAGTATCATATCTCTTTTTAAATTCAAATTCAAATAGAAATTCAAACTGAAAATGAAAATAAAAGTTGTTCAAATTTGAAAACTAAATTGTTCATAATATTGTAAATAATCCAGAGACCATTCTAAAATTATAACCAACAATTAATAAATTAATTAAGTGACTCTAACAGTAGCAAAGCAGGATTATTTACTACCTTTTCATTTAAATAAAGTCCAAATGAAAAGATCTGGACTCCAAACTTTTTGTAGCAGTGCTAGAAAATGCACTGAGTTTATTGGGGCAAAACTCATGTTTTATAAAATTGGAAAAAGTGCGAAAAGAAACTACAAAACAGAAACTAAAAAAGAGAAAAATAGAAAAGAAATAAGAAAAAGAAAAAGGCCCACAGCACTGGGCCTAAGTGGCCACAGTGCCCGGCCCAGTCCGCGCAGCGCCTTTCCCCTACCCCCGCACTGCTCCACCCGCGCGTTGTCGCCGCGCGCGCGCACGCTGCGCCTGCCCCCCCTCGCCTCTGCTCGACGCCCCACGATCCCGCGCCCGCCGTGGAGGGATAAGGGCAAGCCCTGGCCCGCCCTGGCCGCACTTCTCTCTCCCTCACTCTCTCTCGCCCGCGCCCCCTCCTCAGATCCCCTTCACCCGAACCGCCTCTGTGGTCGCCGGCGTGCACCACCGCGGCGACCGACACTCCCGCGCCCTCCTGTCGAGTCCACGAGCCCCTCCGCCGTCTGCCTCGTCGACCTCGACCATCGGTTCGAGCCCAACGCCTGTGCAACGATGAGGAGGCCGTCTTCTTCCACCTCGGGCACCGACGCCCTCACCGTCGAAATTCGGCCACACCAAGCCTCCCTCGAGCCCGCGTTGCTCCTCTACAGGCTCCCGGTGAGCCTCCCGCGTCGTAGGCCCCGTTCCCATACGTTGCCGAGCCAGCCGCCGCCGTTGGCCTCGCCGCCGCGGCCACCGATGATCACACTCGTGCCAGAGCACGCCGACGTGCTCCTGGGGTTCCTAGGAGCCCAACGCACGCACGCACACAGCCCCCGACGCCTCTAGTATTGTTTCCGCCCGGACCCGTAGTCCGGCAGCCGCCTAGCTCACCGCCGACGTCGATTCCGGCCACTCCAGGGCGAAGCACCACCACCACTCGATGCGGCCCATCGCCTGCTTTCGAACACGACCGGCCGTGCTCAAAACCGTGCACCACAGCGGAATCCCGAGCTCGCCGGAGCTCGCCACCGCGCTCGGGGCTCGCCGGCGCGTCTCCGGCGGCCGGCGCCAACATGGCCTGTCTGCCCCACCACCAGGGCCACTGACTGGTGGGCCCGGGGCTCCCCATTGACCAGTCAGCGATGCTGACTGGGCAGCCCGTGTCGCTGACACACGGGTCCCACCCCATAAAACATTTTAAAATAAATAGAAATCCTAATTAAAATGCTAATTAAGTTAATTACTCACTGACATAGGGCCTCACCTAGATAATTAACCCTGTTAATTAGTTAGTTAGCCCACTGTCTATGATAGGTGGGTCCCACAGGTCAGATTTGACCCTGGTCAGCCGACCGTTGACTGCTGACGTCAGTATTACATCACGATGACGTCACCCTGTACTGTTCTGGATAATGTTGATTTTAAATAATTAAATAAATTCCAGAAATTAATAAAAACTTTAGAAAATCATATCTTTTAATCCGTAACTCCGATGAAAATAATTTATATATGAAAAACGATCAGAAAAATGAGACGGATCCGAATACGCTACCCACATACCTGTTAGATGCCTCTAACTATCTGAACATGCCACTTTTTGCCTGTTTCAGATAAATGAATAGTGCATGACTCTAATGAAATAAATCCAAACAAATTCCTAAAATAACTAAATGACTTAGACATGTCTTCAGGCAACCCTGCACTGCACGTTAGCGTAGCCTGCTCTGTGTTGCTCCTGTTTACTGTGTGTTTATACTGTTTCCTCTCCCTCTTCTCTCTCGTTAGACCCCGACGCAGTTCCCGGTACCGACGCAGCTCCGGAGCCCGACGCCACCGTTGATGACCTTGCCCTTGCCGCCGAGCAACCAGGCAAGCACCCCCCTTTTTGAGCATACCGATATCGCCTATTCTTTCTCTCTCATGCTTGCATTAGAAATTGCTGCTGCTACTGTTTAACCTATTCTGATGCATAGCCTATTTATTGTAACCTGCTATTGAAACCTTACCTGCTTATCCTAAACTGTCTAGTATAGGCTGGGTAGAGACCTATCAGTGACCCCACTTGTCCCGACTGCCCCGCTGGATTATCCGAAGACCCGATCAACAGGATTGAAGACCAGGCCTCGGCACCGCACATCACCCCCCTTAGTTGTAACGACACTGCAGCGTTACTATCGAGTGCCGAGGGTGAAACCTCTTGTAGCACTTCTGATGTTAACTCTGTAGAGTAGCTATTCGGTCGTGGTCATTGAGGGTGATTCCTCCTTCACCGCTTCCGACAACGACGCCGTCGTACAACACCTCAAGTGTGAACCCAGCGAGGGTGATTCCTCCGAGTTCACCTTGACGGATACATCGAGTAGGAATCCAACGAGGGTGATACCTCGGATTCCCCTGATGTTATGGACACACGGATACTTGGACTGTACGATTGTTACTTGGAAAGGCGGGTTGACCCTGAGGGGTACCCGCGTGTGATGTGGAGGCGGGTTGCCTGGATGGTGCCCGAGTGATGAATACAAGGCGTGGCCGGGCATTCTTAGCCCTTGCAGCAAGTCCTCGAGGTGGGGCGATGGGGTCACATCGATCGTGAGTCTCTGCTCGTTACTGCAAGCCCCTAGTCCACTAATGATTTGGATATTTGATCCGAGAAGGCCTCTGGCCTGATAGCACTAACCATCACGTGGGCATAGTATGGGCGTTCTGCATCGTAGCATCAGCCAAAAGCTTTGTCAGACGTCCAGTTCAGCACTGCGGCCGGGCTGGGCCGGCACCATCCTGAGGGGTGGAGCCTGGTTCGCCCGACACGCAACGACCCGGAGGGCGAGGGGCGATGGCCAAGATCCCCTTGCGCTTAGGATGTAGACCGACGGGGACCTCTCTGCTGAGCTGTAGGTAGGGTTGCGGTGTATCGTTTGGCCGAGGCCGGGCATGACCCGGAAAAGTGTGTACGGCCGGAGTTAAGCGACCGTGGTGGGTAAGTTGGTGCACCCCTGCAGGGAAGAAAACTACTATCGATAGCCGGTCCTACGGTAAAGGACACTCAGAGTTGTATCCCGATCGATACAACTAGAACTGGATACTTGTGATGAGTATGGCTCTGGGATTGCTTCTCGCAGGGAGTCGAGAAGGGATCTCAGGACGAGGTTGATGACTGTATGGCTCTAGGATTGCTTTCTCGCAGGGAGTCGAGAAAGGATCTCTGGGTGAGGTTGAGACTTAATGATACTACTACTATATATTGTACTAATCCACACTCTTCAAATGCTGCAAGACCGTTGAAGATGCTAGTCTTCGATAGGACTAGGTTTTCCCCTCTATTCTGGCATTTCTGCAGCCCAGTCCACATATACAGCCTCCTCTTGATAATATTGCATATGTAGTGTAGATCCTTGCTTGCTGAGTACTTCGGATGAGTACTCACGGTTGCTTTGCTTTCTTTTTCCCCATATCCCTTTTGATGCAACCAGATGACGGAGCCCCGGATACAGCTGTTCCGCCGACGATCGCTACTACTACCCCGAGGGTGGATATTACTACGAGCTTGTCGTCGACTAGGAGTAGGTTCGGAGGGTCCCAGGCAGGAGGCATGCGCCTTTCGATCGTAGTGTTTTCTTTTGCCCTGCCTTCTGAAGGGCCTTTCTGTGTTTTCTTTTATATCTGTACTCAGATATCTGATGCTTCCGCTGACGCTTGTACGCAAGCTTATGTATTCAAGCCCACGAGGCCCCTGGCTTGTAATATAAAGCTTGTATGACTTTAATTATGTTTTAGAGTTGGGTTGTGATATCTTCCCATGAGTTCTTAGGCTTGATCCTGTGCATTTGCGTGTATGATTAGTGCACGATTGAGCCAGGGGCGTCACAAGTTGGTATCAGAGCCGACTGACTGTTGGAACCCCATTTCCAACTCCTTGGCCAAAGTTGAGTCTAGTACTTGAAAACCGTTTTACTAACATGGCTGTGTGGCTTACGGGCCCACATCGCCAAATGGGTGGTATTAGGATCTTTTACTCCTCGACCTTTACTCTGGGACTCTGACCTCTCTTCTATTCGGGTTAAGATTTTACTAACTCCAACATTAGGTTCTCGTGATCACATCCACCCGGAGTTCTAAAATATCCCCCCTTGCTCCAAGATTGTGGGCCAGATTCTGCTTACAGGATCCTTTTATCGAGGGCACCCTGTGTTGTCACTTGCAGATTCCTTGCCCCGGCAGTTTTCTCCGACGTGATATAGCCTTTGCTATGTCTCGTTGTGTGCTTCCTTACCGCGTGCCTGCGCGCCGCCTAGTTTGTCTAGCCGCGTGCATTTCCGAACTCCTACCGCCGTTTGTGTCCAATTCCGTGCATCGTTCTGTATGTCTTTAATGACTACTAATATGCACCTAATGCCATCTTGTTCATCACTCATGTTACATCATGAATAACTCCATTCACATGCAGTTTTTCTTGCTAAACTGCCCCTGTTGATTTGGCAGGATGGCTGACGATCCCCCACCTCCACCTTATATTGCCGAAATGATGCAACAGTTTGAACTGAACCGTCAGGTTATGACCGGGATATTGGCTCAGTTTCCAAACCAGAATGCTCATCAACAACCTACTCCAATAACTCTGCCGGAATTTGTGCGCCTCAATCCGTCCACTTTTCACAGCTCGACTGATCCAATGGATGCTGATGATTGGCTCCGTGACATTTCCTTCCAGATGAAGCCGGCCAATGTTATCCCTGACAGTTACGTCACCTATGCGACATATCACCTGAGGGGATCAGCTGCTCAATGGTGGGAAAGCCACAAGGGTATGTTGCCTGCAGAGACTGAAACCACTTGGCATGAATTTCAGTCAGCCTTTCGTGCACGGTACATTCCTCAAGGTCTGATGGACCAGAAGAAGCAGGAATTCCGCAAACTTACACAGAGTACAATGACTGTGGATGAATATCAGAGAAAATTTCTTGAATTGTCCCGCTATGCTGAAGATGACGTCTGCACTGACGCCCGCAAGCAGGATAAATTTCGTGAAGGACTGCGTACTGACATAAACCTCGCACTTGCAGTCCATGATTGCATAGACTTCGCAACGCTTGTCAGCAAATCTTTCCAATTTGAAACAGCTCTGACTAAATACCAGGAGTCGCTCAAGCGTACTCGAGATGTCGGCTCGTCTTCGGGTCGACCTCTTCAGAAACGTCAAGTCTGGATTCCCCACAATGTTTACCACCGACCTGCTCCAACGCCAAGGCCATCTTATGCTGCACCTCGTCTGCCTTCACCACCGAGACAGCTGACAATTCAGGGTGGACAACCCAATATTGAAGCTCCTCCCCATAATGATGGTTTATGCCACAAGTGTGGAAAGGCAGGGCATCGTGCTTTCAACTGTCCTCAGGGTCAGCCGCAGAATTCATCACGTTGTTCTGTTGACCGTAAAAGGGGCCGACGAAACCATCCTAGCAGAAATCGTAATGCCAGACCACCTGCTAGTCAGCTTGTTCATGTCAACCATGTCAAGACTGAAGAAGCTCGACAGGACACCAACATTGTGATGGGCACCCTTCTAGTGAATTCAACCCCAGCTTCTGTACTCTTTGATTCTGGAGCATCGCACTCCTTCATGTCCGAAAGTTTTGCACGAAGTCATGATATCCCTTTCGAGGAGATGTCCACTCCATTAGTAATTCAGTCACCCGGGGCTAATTGGCAAACTACCAGGGTAAGCCACGGTAATCACATTGTGATTGGAGGATTGATGTTCCCCGTTTCTCTCATTGCCCTCAAGACCTCCAACATAGACATTATTCTGGGTATGGACTAGTTGAATCCCAATAAAGCTTTGATTGACTGTGCCACTGAATCAGTCCGGCTCACTCACCCTTCTGGCCAGACAGTCAAATACTCAGCCCGAATAACTCAGGATGCTGAGACTCAAATATATGTTCTGAATGCATTGAATGCTTCACCTCTTGAAGGCATCGAGAACGTTCCAGTGGTTCATGATTTTCAAGATGTATTTCCAGAGGAACTTCCAGGAATACCCCCTGCTAGAGCGGTTGAATTCGTCATCGACTTGAAGCCCGGCACTACCCCTATTGCGAAGCGTCCTTATAAGATGCCTCCGCATCATCTTCTCGAGCTTAAGGAAGAAATCGACACGTCACTTAAGAAAGGTTTCATCCGCCCCAGTTCCTCTGCTTGGGGAGCACCTTCACTCTTCGTTAAGAAGAAGGATGGAACTAACCGATTGGTTCAGGATTATCGGCCCATTAACCAAGCCACAATCCAGAACAAATATCTGCTTCCTCGGATCAATGATTTGTATGATCAACTTGCTGGATCATCGGTGTTTTCTAAACTCGACTTGAGGTTGGGTTACCATCAGATCCGTGTTCGTGAAGAGGATATTCCGAAGACTGCATTTGTTACTCGCTATGGCTCTTATGAGTACACTGTCATGTCATTTGGCTTAACAAATGCTCCAGCCACATTCTCCCGTCTGATGAATTACATCTTCATGGATTACCTCGACAAATTCGTCGTGGTTTATCTAGATGATATCCTGGTTTATTCGAAGAATAAAGAAGAACATGCTGAACATCTCTGTCTTGTACTGGAAAGGCTCCAAGAACACCAGTTGTATGCCAAATACTCCAAATGCGAATTCTGGCTTTCTGAAGTAACCTACCTTGGTCATGTGATTTCCAAGGATGGCATTGCTGTTAACCCGGAACGAGTTCAGGCTATTCTTGACTGGACTCCTCCGAAGAACGTCAAGCAAGTGAGAAGTTTTCTCGGCCTTGCAAGCTATTGCCGTCGATTTGTCGAGAACTTTTCCAAGATTGCTAAGCCTTTGACTGATCTGCTTCACAAGGGCGTTATGTTTGAATGGACAGACAAATGTAAAGAAAGTTTTCAAGCACTCAAAGACAAGCTAACATCTGCCCCAGTACTTGCTCCACCAGATTCTCGCAAGGATTTTGTGATCTATTGTGACGCATCCCGTGAAGGATTAGGCTGTCTCCTAATGCTAGAGCATAAAGTGATTGCTTATGGCTCTCATCAGTTGCGCCCACATGAAGAGAATTATCCGGTACATGATCTAGAACTAGCTGCTGTCATCTATGCACTGCAGTTGTGGCGACATTACCTCCTCGGTAATCGTTGCGAGATCTACACGGATCATAAAAGTCTGAAGTACTTGTTCACTCAACCATCTCTAAACCTCCGTCGGCAAAGATGGATGGAGGCCATTGCGGACTATGACTTGGGTATTTCCTATACCCCTGGCAAGGCTAACGTGATGGCTGATGCCTTAAGCCACAAGTCCTATTGCGACAACCTCATGGTTAGGCGAGCTCAACCTCGTCTTTATGAAGAATTGTGCAAGCTGAATCTGCGTATTGTTCCACAGGGTTCTCTTAATAACCTTGTGATACAACCAGATCTTGAGAAAGCTGTTAAGAATGCGCAAGCTAAAGATGCTGAAGTTGATCTGATGAAGAAAAATCTTCACCTTGAAAAGTACAGGGATTTCTCGTTGTCTGAAGATGGAACCTTGTATTTCAGAAACCGAATTGTGGTACCTCGCTTCGAGCTTATGACTGACAAAGTCATGAAGGAGGCCCATGATACCCTGCTGTCTATTCATCCGGGTAGCACCAAGATGTATCGTGATCTCCGTCAAAGGTACTGGTGGTCTAAAATGAAGCAGGATATTGCTCGCTATGTTGCTGAATGTGATGTTTGCCGTCGTGTTAAAGCAGAACATCAGAAGCCTGCTGGAATTCTGCAACCGTTACCTATTCCTTTATGGAAATGGGATAAAGTGCAAATGGATTTCATTACCGGCCTTCCCAAGTCACAGAAGGGTCACGATGCTATTCTTGTCGTCGTCGACCAACTCTCTAAGGTTGCACACTTTCTGCCTGTCAAAGAGACCATCACTGCTAGCCAGCTAACAGAATTATATATCTCCAGAATTGTTTCACTCCACGGTATTCCGAAAGAGATTAGTTCGGACCGTGGCGGCCTTTTCACTTCAAAGTTCTGGGAAAGTTTCCAAGAAGCTATGGGAACTCATATTACCTGGAGTTCAGCTTATCATCCCCAATCCCAAGGCCAAGTTGAGCGAGTCAATCGAGTGCTTGAAGACATGCTGCGAGCTTGTGTTATTTCTTTCGGTAAGAAGTGGGAAGAATCTCTTCCATATGCCGAATTCTCTTACAACAACAGCTATCAAGCCAGTTTGAAAATGGCCCCCTTCGAAGTGCTTTATGGACGTAAGTGTCGAACCCCTCTGAATTGGTCAGAAACTGGGGAACGACCGCTTGTGGGTCCGGATATTATCCAACACGCTGAAGAGCAAGTCCGCATTGTCCGTGAAAACCTCAAAGCGGCTCAGGACTGCCAGAAGAGCAACTATGATCGCAAACGATGGGGTTTGACTTATCAACCTGGTGATCAAGCTTATCTTCGTGTCACTCCTATGAAGGGCACTCACCGTTTTGGAATCAAGGGCAAGTTAGCTCCACGCTACATTGGTCCTTTCCGCATTATTGCAAGACGTGGTCAGGTGGCATATAAATTGGAGTTGCCACCGCAATTCTCCCATATCCACGACGTCTTCCATGTGTCGCAACTTCGTAAATGCTTCAAGGAATCTCCGCACCGTGCAGTGGATCACGAAATGCTCGAATTGCATGATGATCTTTCATATAAGGAACATCCGATCCGCATCCTCGATGAATCTGAACGTCGAACCCGTCAGAAGGTTACCAAGTTCCTCAAAGTGCAGTGGTCAAATCATACTGAAGATGAAGCCACTTGGGAACGCGAGGATAATCTTCGTGCGGAATACCCCGAACTTTTTCCTTCTACCTCTTAATTCTCGGGACGGGAATTCTTGTTAGTGGAGGAGATTTGTAACACCCCATGTATTAAGCTACACTGATCACCCTTTTGATTATGCCATGTCATCATGATCAACAGTGCTTAATCATCATTAGTATCATATCTCTTTTCAAATTCAAATTCAAATTCAAATGGAAATTCAAACTGAAAGTGAAAATAAAAGTTGTTCAAATTTGAAAACTAAATTGTTCATAATATTGTAAATAATCCAGAGACCATTCTATAATTATAACCAACAATTAATAAATTAATTAAGTGACTCTAACAGTAGCAAAGCAGGATTATTTACTACCTTTTCATTTAAATAAAGTCCAAATGAAAAGATCTGGACTCCAAACTTTTTGTAGCAGTGCTAGAAAATGCACTGAGTTTATTGGGGCAAAACTCATGTTTTATAAAATTGGAAAAAGTGCGAAAAGAAACTACAAAACAGAAACTAAAAAAAAGAAAAACAGAAAAGAAATAAGAAAAAGAAAAAGGCCCACAGCACTGGGCCTAAGTGGCCACAGTGCCCGGCCCAGCCCGCGCAGCGCCTTTCCCCTACCCCCGCACTGCTCCTCCCGCGCGCTGTCGCCGCGCGCGCGCACGCCGCACGTGCCCCCCCTCGCCTCTGCTCGATGCCCCGCGATCCCGCGCCCGCCGTGGAGGGATAAGGGCAAGCCCTGGCCTCCCTGGCCGCACTTCTCTCTCCCTCACTCTCTCTCGCCCGCACCCCCTCCTCAGATCCCCTTCACCCGAACCGCCTCTGTGGTCACCGGCGTGCACCACCGTGGCGACCGACACTCCCGCGCCCTCCTGTCGAGTTCACGAGCCCCTCCGCCGTCTGCCTCGTCGACCTCGACCATCGGTTCGAGCCCAACGCCCGTGCAATGATGAGGAGGCCGTCTTCTTCCACCTCGGGCACCGACGCCCTCGCCGTCGAAATCCGGCCACACCAAGCCTCCCTCGAGCCCGCGTTGCTCCTCTACAAGCTCCCGGTGAGCCTCTCGTTCTTTCCTCTCTCTCTACGCCGCCCCCTTCGCATCGTAGGCCCCGTTCCCATACGTTGCCGAGTCAGCCGCCGCCGTTGGCCTCGCCGCCGCGACCACCGATGATCACACTCGCGCCAGAGCACGGCGACGTGCTCCTGGGGTTCCCAGGAGCCCAACGCACGCACGCACACAGCCCCCGACGCCTCTAGTATTGTTTCCGCCCGGACCCGTACTCCGGCAGCCGCCTAGCTCACCGCCGACGTCGATTCCAGCCACACCAGGGCGAAGCACCACCACCACTCGATGCGGCCCATCGCCTGCTTTCGAACACGACCGGCCGCACTCAAAACCGTGCACCACAGCGGAATCCCGAGCTCGCCGGAGCTCGCCACCGTGCTCGGGGCTCGCCGGCGCGTCTCCGGCGGCCGGCGCCGACGTGGCCCGTCTGGCCCACCACCAGGGCCACTGACTGGTGGGCCCGGGGCTCCCCATTGACCAGTTAGCGATGCTGACTGGGCAGCCCGTGTCGCTGACACGCGGGTCCCACCCCATAAAATGTTTTAAAATAAATAGAAATCCTAATTAAAATGCTAATTAAGTTAATTACTCACTGACATAGGGCCCCACCTAGATAATTAACCCTGTTAATTAGTTAGTTAGCCCACTGTCTATGACAGGTGGGTCCCACAGGTCAGATTTGACCCTGGTCAGCCGACCGTTGACTGCTGATGTCAGCATTACGTCACGATGACGTCACCCTGTACTGTTCTGGATAATGTTGATTTTAAATAATTAAATAAATTCCAGAAATTAATAAATTTTTTAGAAAATCATATCTTTTAATCCGTAACTCCGATGAAAATAATTTATATATGAAAAACGATCAGAAAAATGAGACGGATCCGAATACGCTACCCACATACCTGTTAGATGCCTCTAACTATCTGAACATGTCACTTTTTACCTGTTTCAGATAAATGAATAGTGCATGACTCTAATGAAATAGATCCAAACAAATTCCTAAAATAACTAAATGACTTGGACATGTCTTCAGGCAACCCTGCACTGCACGTTAGCGTAGCCTGCTCTGTGTTGCTCCTGTTTACTGTGTGTTTATACTGTTTCCTTCCCCTCTTCTCTCTCGTTAGACCCCGACGCAGTTCCCGGTACCGACGCAGCTCTGGAGCCCGACGCCACCGTTGATGACCTTGCCCTTGCCGCCGAGCAACCAGGCAAGCACCCCCCCCTTTTTGAGCATACCGATATCGCCTATTCTTTCTCTCTCATGCTTGCATTAGAAATTGCTGCTGCTACTGTTTAACCTATTCTGATGCATAGCCTGTTTATTGTAACCTGCTATTGAAACCTTACCTGCTTATCCTAAACTGTCTAGTATAGGCTGGGTAGAGACCTATCAGTGACCCCACTTGTCCCGACTGCCCCGCTGGATTATCCGAAGACCCGATCAATGGGATTGAAGACCAGGCCCCGGCACCGCACATCACCCCCCTTAGTTGTAACGACACTGCAGCGTTACTATCGAGTGCCGAGGGTGAAACCTCTTGTAGCACTTCTGATGTTAACTCTGTAGAGTAGCTATTCGGTCGTGGTCATCGAGGGTGATTCCTCCTTCACCGCTTCCGACAACGACGCCGTCGTACAACACCTCAAGTGTGAACCCAGCGAGGGTGATTCCTCCGAGTTCACCTTGACGGATACATCGAGTAGGAATCCAACGAGGGTGATACCTCCGATTCCTCTGATGTTATGGACACACGGATACTTGGACTGTATGATTGTTACTTGGAAAGACGGGTCGACCCTGAGGGGTACCCGCGTGTAATGTGGAGGCAGGTTGCCTGGATGGTGCCCGAGTGATGAATACGAGGCACGACCGGGCATTCTTAGCCCTTGCAGCAAGTCCTCGAGACGGGGCGACGGGGTCACATCGATCGTGAGTCTCTGTTCGTTACCGCAAGCCCCTAGTCCACTAACGATTTGGATATTTGATCCGACAAGGCCTCTGGCCTGATAGCACTAACCATCACGTGGGCATAGTATGGGCGTTCTGCATCGTAGCATCAGCCGAAAGCTTTGTCAGACCTCCAGTTCAGCACTGCGGCCGGGCTGGGTCGGCACCATCCTGAGGGGTGGAGCCTGGTTCGCCCGGCACGCAACGACCCGGAGGGCGAGGGGCGATGGCCAAGACCCCCTTGCGCTTAGGATGTAGACCGACGGGGACCTCTCTGCTGAGCTGTAGGTAGGATTGCGGTATATCGTTTGGCTGAGGCCGGGCATGACCCGGAAAAGTGTGTACGGCCGGAGTTAAGCGACCGTGGTGGGTAAGTTGGTGCACCCCTGCAGGGAAGAAAACTACTATCGATAGCCAGTCCTACGGTAAAGGACACTCGGAGTTGTATCCCGATCGATACAACTAGAATTGGATACTTGTGATGAGTATGGCTCTGGGATTGCTTCTCGCAGGGAGTCAAGAAGGGATCTCAGGACGAGGTTGATGACTGTATGGCTCTGGGATTGCTTTCTCGCAGGGAGTCGAGAAAGGATCTCTGGGTGAGGTTGAGACTTAATGATACTACTACTATATATTGTACTAATCCACACTCTTCAAATGCTGCAAGACTGTTGAAGATGCTAGTCTTCGGTAGGACTAGGTTTTCCCCTCTATTCTGGCATTTCTGCAGCCCAGTCCACATATACAGCCTCCTCTTGATAATATTGCATATGTAGTGTAGATCCTTGCTTGCTGAGTACTTCGGATGAGTACTCACGGTTGCTTTGCTTTCTTTTTCCCCCATATCCCTTTTGATGCAACCAGATGACGGAGCCCCGGATACAGCTGTTCCGCCGACGATCGCTACTACTACCCCGAGGGTGGATATTACTACGAGCTTGTCGTCGACCAGGAGTAGGTTCGGAGGGTCCCAGGCAGGAGGCCTGCGCCTTTCGATCGTAGTGTTTTCTTTTGCCCCGCCTTCTGAAGGGCCTTTCTGTGTTTTCTTTTATATCTGTACTCAGATATCTGATGCTTCCGCTGACGCTTGTACGCAAGCTTATGTATTCGAGCCCACGAGGCCCCTGGCTTGTAATATAAAGCTTGTATGACTTTAATTATGTTTTAGAGTTGTGTTGTGATATCTTCCCGTGAGTCCTTAGGCTTATCGCGTGCATTTGTGTGTATGATTAGTGCACGATTGAGCCAGGGGCGTCACATAGGTTGTTTGAGATAATGAACAAAGAACCAAAGATTGACATCACCGACACTTCTGGAATAGTATTGGACGATATCAGGGGCAATGTTGAACTCAACAATGTGTTCTTTAGATATCCTGCAAGGCCTGAGCAGTTGATACTTAATGGGTTGTCTTTGCATGTACCTAGTGGTACTACAATGGCTATAGTTGGAGAAAGTGGAAGTGGTAAATCAACAATAATTAGTCTAGTGGAGAGATTCTACGACCCACAAGCTGGTGATGTGCTGATAGATGGAATCAACATCAAGAGTATGAAACTCAAGTGGATAAGAGGAATGATCAGTCTTGTTAGCCAAGAACCATCGCTTTTTATGACCTCCATCAAAGACAACATAACCTATGGTAAAGAGGATGCTACGCTTGAAGAGATCAAGAGAGCAGCTGAGCTTGCAAATGCAGCAAATTTCATCGAAAAGTTGCCTAATGTACTTACGGAAAAAAAAGTTAGTTACAAAGTGCCTTAATCAAGTTTGCTGTAACTAATGCTTATCTGATTTCCACATGATACAGGCGTATGAGACAATGGTTGGTCAGAATGGTGCTCAACTTTCTGGAGGGCAGAAACAAAGGATTGCCATTGCAAGAGCGATCCTTTAAAATCCAAGAGTCCTTCTGTTGGATGAAGCTACTAGTGCTTTGGATGTGGAGTCTGAGCGAGTAGTTCAAGAAGCATTAAATCGGATCATGGTAGGGATAACTACACTCATTGTTGCTCATCGGTTGAGTACAGTCAGAAATGCAGATTGCATAGCAGTGGTTCATCAAGGAAAGGTAGCTGAACGAGGTAAGAGATACTTCCACACCCAATATATGGTTTTCTTCTTCTTGGAACCTAGTCAATTCTTTTCCTTCACAAATTTATTTCATGCAGGTGTCCATGATAACCTGATAAAGGATCCTGATGGAGCTTACTCTCATCTTATTCGGCTACAACAGGCCCATACTGAAGAAACACCTGAGATGCCATATGTGGCAGGTTGAAGATTCAAAAGTACAAGTTTGTCTTTGGAAAAATCTATCAGGGATTCTCCCAGGAATACAAGACAACACTCGAGTAAATCCCTTGGACTATCTAGATCGGACGATTTGTTCAGGCATGTTGCTAGCAGAGAGGAACACCTAGAAATTGGTGATACTGAGGCTCCAAAGAAAGCACCAATTGGATGCCTTTTTAATCTTAGCAGGCCAGAAGCACCAATTCTCCTGTTAGCTATCATAGCTGCCACTGTGCATGGACTTCTTTTCCCATCATTCAATATTATGATGTCTGGTGGTATAAGAACATTCTACTATCCTGCACACCAACTTCAAAAAGATTCAACATTTTGGGCATTGATGTGCCTTCTGATGGCAATCATTTCCCTGGTTTCAATCCAATTGGAATTTTACTTATTTGGAGTAGCCGGTGGGAAACTTATAGAACGTGTTCGTGCTTTGTCTTTCCAAAGCATCATTCATCAAGAGGTTGCTTGGTTTGATGATCCTTCGAATTCCAGGTTTCATACTCTCCTTGTTCTCCTTGCAAGTTTATGTCTTCTCTAACATCGGGGATATTAAGTTTTGCTTCTAACTTTTACAGTGGCGCACTTGGTGCAAGATTGTTTATTGATGCTTTGAACATCCGATGCCTTGTAGGAGATAACTTGGCCGTACTAGTGTAGTGTACAGTAACACTTATTTGTGGCTTTGGCATAGCATTTGCTTCAGACTGGAAGCTTACACTGAGTATCATAGGTGTCATTCCTTTTCTGGGTTTGCAGAATTATATCCAATTGAGGTTTCTGAAAGGGTTCGGTGAAGATGCTAAGGTGAAATCAGATAAAACCACGTTATGAACATAAATGTTTTATTTATTAAAGAAAAGGAAACAATGCTTGATGCTTTTCACATTATATAAAGGTGTGCACTTTTCCGAACATCATGAAATCTCCTATTACTAGTCACATATTTGAAGCTTAGCATCAATAGAAAGTGGTAGTTAGAAGTATGAGTTATAAAATAATCTCTCCCAACTAATGATTGTTACAGGTGATGTACGAAGATGCAAGTCAAGTTGTGGCTGAAGCAATTGGTAGTATTCGAACTGTAGCATCTTTTGGTGCAGAGAAGAGAGTGATTACCCTATACAGCCAAAAATGCCAGGCTTCAATGAAACAAGGAATTAGAAGTGGAATGGTCAGAGGTGTTGGTTTCAGTTTCTCAAATTTAATGTTGTATCGCACATATGCTCTTTGTTTCTATGTTGGTGCATAGTTTGTACATGACGGCAAATCAACCTTTCAAAATGTTTTTAGAGTAAGATATACAAGGTTGATATGTGAGGTCATTTTATTCAATGACTTGATAAATCAATCTGGTACTGGCAGGTTTACTTTGCCTTGGTTTTCACTACTTTTGGAATTTCCCAAACAAGTGACATGGCATCAGACTCAACAAAAGGTCGAGAATCTGCGACATCCATACTAGCATTCATAGACAGGAAACCCAAAATTGACTCGACCAGTGATGAAGGTATAAAGCTAGAAAAAGTTGATGACACCATAGAGTTCAACCATGTAAGCTTCAAGTACCCATCTCGACCAGATGTCCAAATATTCAGCGACTTCACTTTGGGTATTGCTTCCGGAAAGGTACACCAACTTGACACTTGTCCTGATGTCTTGTAGAATTAAAAGTTTACTACTCATTTACTACAAATTGGGGAGAGAAGTCATGTACCTAGTCTACTGTCTGGCATGAAGATTAGATCATGTAGTAGCACACATCCACGTATTATCCTGCTATGTGTTTCGCAAAAGGGTTGTAGCAACCTTGAACTGCTTTATTTTAACATCAATGACATGAAGAACATCAAGTGCTGCAAAAACTTTGTTAGTGTACTCCATGTGTTAACCTATGAGTTTCACATAACTCTAGAGAGGTGACACCAATTTCATGTAGCACTGTACAAATGTTCAAGTTTAAACACCATGTTCACAAGAAAAAGTAAAATAAGCAATGAGATGAAGTTAGAAAACAGGAAAGTCTAGAAAGGAGATAAGGTTGCTACGCATTAGGATTTTTCTTTGTCAGTTATTTCGCCCCTTAGAAGGGCTGGCTAGGCACAATGGTAGAATATTGTGTGACCTGGAGGTCCTGGGTTCGAGCCAGCCTCCTTGCAAAAATATTATGCAAGGGTAAGGCTATCTAGAAATTCCCTTCCCCAGTCCCCCAAGTTGTGTGGGAGCTTTCAGCACTGGGCACGCCCTTTTTCCAGTTGTTTCTTTGCATTTATATTTCCGCCCATGGTTGTACTGAACGTGTTGAAACTGATTATTATGTGCAGACTACTGCACTTGTCGGAGAGAGTGGAAGTGGCAAGTCCACAGTAATTGCTTTGCTGGAGCGATTCTATGATCCAGACTCTGGCACAATCTCGCTAGATGGAACAGAACTCAGAAAGTTAACACTGAGTTGGTTAAGAGATCAAATGGGACTAGTAAGCCAAGAACCAATACTCTTCAATGACACAATTCGTGCCAACATAGCATATGGAAAGCAAGGAGAAGCAACTGAAGAAGAGATAATCACCGTGGCCAAGGCAGCTGATGTCTACTACGCAACCTTCTTCTTGTAGACGTTGTTGGGCCTCCAAGTGCAGAGGTTTGTAGGACAGTAGCAAATTTCCCTCAAGTGGATGACCTAAGGTTTATCAATCCGTGGGAGGCGTAGGATGAAGATGGTCTCTCTCAAACAACCCTGCAACCAAATAACAAAGAGTCTCCTGTGTCCCCAACACACCCAATACAATGATAAATTGTATAGGTGCACTAGTTCGGTAAAGAGATGGTGATACAAGTGCAATATGGATGGTAGATATAGGTTTTTATAATCTGAAAATACAAAAACAGCAAGGTAACTAGTAACAAAAGTGAGCGAAAACGGTATTGCAATGCTTCGAAACAAGGCCTAGGGTTCATACATTCACTAGCGCAAGTTCTCTCAACAATGATAACATAATTAGATCATATAACATTCCCTCAACGTGCAACGAAGAGTCACTCCAAAGTCACTAATAGCGGAGAACAAATGAAGAGATTATTGTAGGGTATGAAACCACCTCAAAGTTATTCTTTCTGATCGATCTATTGGGCTATTCCTATAAGTGTCACAAACAGCCCTAGAGTTCGTACTAAAATAACACCTTAAGACACACATCAACCAAAACCCTAATGTCACCTAGATACTCCAATGTCACCACAAGTATCCGCGAGTTTGATTATACGATATGCATCACACAATCTCAGATTCATCTATTCAAACCAACACAAAGAACTTCAAAGTGTGCCCCAAAGTTTCTACCAGAGAGTCAAGACGAAAACGTGTGCCAACCCCTATGCATAAGTTCACAAGGTCACTGAACCCGCAAGTTGATCACCAAAACATACATCAAGTGGATCACGTGAATATCCCATTGTCACCACAGATAAGCACATGCAAGACATACATCAAGTGTTCTCAAATCCTTAAAGACTCAATCCGATAAGATAACTTCAAAGGGAAAACTCTATCCATTACAAGAAGGTAGAGGGGAGAAACATCATAAGATCCAACTATAATAGCAAAGCTCGCGGTACATCAAGATCGTGCCAAATCAAGAACACGAGAGAGAGAGATCAAACACATAGCTACTGGTACATACCCTCAGCCCCGAGGGTGAACTACTCCTTCCTCATCATGGAGAGCACCGGGATGATGAAGATGGCCACCGGTTATGGATTCCCCCTCTGGCAGGGTGCCGGAACAGGGTCCCGATTAGTTTTTCGTGGCTACAGAGGCTTATGGCGGCGGAACTCCCGATCTAGGTTTATTTCTGGGGGTTTCTATATTCATAAGAATTTTTGGCGTCGAGAACAAGTCAGGGGGGTCCACGAGGCGACTTCAAGGACGGAGGGCGCGCCCTAGGGGGGGGGGGGGCACCCTCCACCCTTATGGTGGCCTCGGGACTCCTCTCCGATAACTTTTCGTTCCAGTATTTTTTATATTTCCCAAAAATATTCTCCGTCGATTTTCAGGTCAATTGGACTCCGTTTGATATTCCTTTTCTGCGAAGCTCAAAAACAAGGAAAAAACAGAAACTGGCACTGGGCTCTAGGTTAATAGGTTAGTCCAAAAATAATATAAAATAGCATATAAATGCATATAAAACATCCAAGATGGATAATATAATAGCATGGAACAATAAAAAATTATAGATACGTTGGAGACGTATCAAGCATCCCCAAGCTTAATTCCTGCTCGTCCTCAAGTAGGTAAATGATAAAAACAGAATTTTTGATGTGGAATGCTAGCAAGTGCATAAGTTTGATCAATGATAATTTCAATCACTTTTTCTAGCATCATTATATATCATAAACAGTAGCTCATCTCATAAACTTCTCATGATCAAGTAGCAAGCTATTCACATGTCAAAGCATAGATCATAAACTTTCTTGAAAACTAACAAACTAGGTTCTCAGTCATCAAACAATTGCAATTCATCTTATTTTCAGGAAGGGTCTATGTAAGAGCTTTGATTTAGCAAATCCCACATACTCAACTATCATATAGTCTTCCATGATTGCTACCACTCAAAGCATATTTTTAGAACAAATAGCATCCATCGAACACAGAGAAAGATAGGGGCTTAATGTTTCGCCTCCCAACTTATTTATCATATAGATAATTGTCAGCAATAATAATTCATGATCAAATATATTTGAATGGCCATATATGCTTAGATCTTTCCCCACCACATGATGCTTGCCAACTAAAGAGTAGGTTGGAATGAGAAGGAATACTACTGACTCTTGCATAAAAGTAAAAGATAGGCCCTTCGCAGAGGGAAGCAGGGATTTGCAGAGGTGCCAGAGCTCGAAGCTTTTAAAATAGAGATGAAAATAATTTTGAGAGGTATGCTTTCATTGTCAACATAACATCCAAGAGTTCCCAATATCTTCCATACTAGAAACATTATAGGCAGTTCCCAAACAGAAAGGTAAAGTTTTTACTCCCCCTCCACCAACAATCACTCCACGGCTTGTCCGAAACAACGGGTACCGTCCAACTATCAACAATCCTGGGGGAGTTTTGTTTGCAATTATTTGC
The DNA here is from genome assembly GCA_011799875.1 of Thinopyrum elongatum. Lineage (NCBI taxonomy): Eukaryota > Viridiplantae > Streptophyta > Magnoliopsida > Poales > Poaceae > Thinopyrum > Thinopyrum elongatum. The sequence goes on along the minus strand of CM022299.1, from coordinate 371,878,509 downwards.
GATTTTGTTTTTGATCTTTTGATCATAGGACTGGGCATCCCAATTACCAGCCACTCTCTCATGAATGATAAGTGAATAAACACTCATCGTGAGAATAACCCACCTAGCATGGAAGATACTGACAGCCCCTAGTCGCTACATGAGCAATTCGGGCATACAAAACAGATTATTATTTGAAGGTTTAGAGTTTGGCACATGCAAATTTACTTGGAACGGCAGGTAAATACCGCATATAGGTAGATATGGTGGAAACTCATGGAAGAAACTTGGTTCAAGGAGTTTGGATGCACAAGCAGTATTCCCGCTTAGTACAGAAATTTTGGCTAGCAAAAGATTCTAAATAGCAAGCACCACATGTTGGAGGATCCATAACAATATAACTTCTATACAAATATACCAAAACATAACTCATTATGTTGTCTTCCTTGTCCAACTTCAACTAATTTGCTCAAGTTTGAAAATAATTAATGGGGCTCACAATCATAGAAGATGTCCAAGATAGTATATTTATATGTGAAATCTCTCTTCCTTCAATATTCTTTCATGAATTGTTCAAGTGACCAATACTATGTTTGCTAACTTTCAATAAATTTATCACCTCTACTTCTTATATGTGAAGTCACTACTCCCCATGGTATAAGAATATGAAGCATATATAATTTCAGATTTATGATATTCAATTCATTCAACCATTTACTCATAGGATATAAGTGAAGCACACGAGTAAATGACAAACTACTCCAAAAGATATGGGTGAAGATCAATGAGTAGTCAAATAATTAAGTAGCTATGTGAAGACTCTCTCTCATAAAGAAAATTTAGGTCTTAAGTACTTTATTCAAACATCAAGCAAAACAAAATAAAATGACATTCTAAAAATAGCACACATCGTGTGAAGAAGCAAAAACTTAGGCTCAACCGATACTAACCGATAATTCTTGATGAAGAAAGGTGGGATGCCTACCGGGGAATCCCCAAGCTTAGATGCTTGAGACTTCTTGAAATATTATATTGGGATGCCTTGGGCATCCCCAAGCTTGAGCTTTTGTGTCTCCTTAATTCCTTTTATATGATGGTTTCCCTAATTATTAAACACTTCATCCACACAAAACTCAACAAGAACTCGTGAGAAAAGTTAGTATAAATCAAATGCAAAACCTTATCATTCTCTACTGTAGAAAATCACTAAAATTATTATTTAACATTGCATACTAAATGCCTCTGCATATTTAATACTCCTATCCTCAAATAGAATCATTAATCAAGCAAACAAATGCAAACATAACAGCAATATGTCAAAACAGGACAGTTTGTAAATAGTGAAATTGTACTTATACTTCTCTAACTCCAAAAATTCTGAATAATAACCAAACTGTATAAAATTTGTTATTTCTGAACGTGTAAAAATTTCAAGATTTTATCATGTTCTGACTTTCCAGAAGAATTCAGACAACAATAGAAAACTTTCTGTTTTCAAAACAGCAACATATAGACTTGCAAAATAAGCATGGTAAGGCTAAACTTGACTCTTTTATTGAAATAAAAGATGCAAAACATTATTCTAAATAACAGCAAGCAAGTTCTAATAAAATAAAATGATGCTCCAAGAAAAACTCATATCATGTGACGAATAAATATAGTTCCAAGTAAGGTTACCGATAATGTTGGAGACAAAAGATGGGATGCCATCCGGGGCATCCCCAAGCTTAGTTTCTTGGGTATTCCTTGAATATTACCTTGGGGTGCCTTGGGCATCCCCAAGCTTAGGGTCTTGTCACTCCTTATTCTCCTCATATCGATATCTCACCCAAAACTTGAAAACTTCAATCACACAAAACTTAACAAAACCTTCGTGAGATCCGTTAGTATAATAAAACAAATCATTCACTTTGGTACTTTCAATACAAGATTCATAATTTTTCTCACATGATTCCTACTGTACCCTATCATTTCTACAATTTATATTAAGCAATATAAGCCATAGAAACTAGAGAACAAGCAAACTATGCATCGAAAACAGAATCTGTCAAAAACAGAATAGTCTGTGAAGATATGAATTTAAATCATACTTATGTAACTAAAAAAATTCTGAAAAATTAGGACAACGAATACAATTTGTATACCAATAAACTGTAAAAATTTCAGAAGTTTTCCGCATTCCAGTAAAATATAGGAATTTCTTTACTGGACGCAAAAGTTTCTGTTTTTGCACATAATCAAATCAACTATCAACCACACTATCCCAAAGGCTTTACTTGGCACTTTATTCAAACAAAAGCTATAAAACATGATTACTAAAGTATATTAATCATGTGAACACACAAAAATAGTAGAGGTAAATATTGGGTTGTCTCCCAACAAGCGCTTTTCTTTAATGCCTTTTTAGCTAGGCATGATGATTTCAATGATGCTCACATAAAAGATAAGAATTGAAACGTAAAGAGAGCATCATGAAGCATATGACTAGCACATTTAAGTCTAACCCACTTCCTATGCATAGGGATTTTGTGAGAAAACAAATTATGGGAACAATAATCAACTAGCATAGGAAGGCAAAACAAGCACAACTTCAAAACTTTCAACACATAGAGTGGAAACTTGATATTATTGAAATATGTAAAAGCATGTGTTCCTCTCTCATAATAATTTTCAGTAGCATCATGAATGAATTCAACAATATAACCATCACATAAAGCATTATTTTCATGATGCACAAGCATAGAAATTTTATTACTCTCCACATAAGCAAATTTATTCTCATGAATAGTAGTGGGAGCAAACTCAACAAAATAACTATCATGTGAGGCATAATCCAATTGAAAATTAAAATCATGATGACAAGTTTCATGGTTATCATTATTCTTTATAGCATACATGTCATCACAATAATCATCATAGATAGCAACTTTGTTCTCATAATCAATTGGAACCTCTTCCGAAATAGTGGATTCATCACTAAATAAAGTCATGGCCTCTCCAAATCCACTTTTATCAATATTGTGAAAAGATTTAACACCCTCCAAAATAGTGGGATCAATACTACCTAGAGTTGACACTCTTCTAAACCCACTTTCATCAATATAATCATCATAAATAGGAGGCATGCTATCATCATAATAAATATTCTCATCAAAACTTGGGGGACTAAAAATATCATCTTCATTAAACATAGCATCCCCAAGCTTGTGGCTTTGCATATCATTAGCATCATGGATATTCAAAGAATTCATACTAACAACATTGCAATCATGCTCATCATACAAAGATTTAGTGCCAAACATTTTATAGACTTCTTCTTCTAACACTTGAGCACAATTTTCCTTTCCATCATTTTCACGAAAGACATTAAAAAGATGAAGCATATGAGGCAACCTCAATTCCATTTTTTTGTAGTTTTCTTTTATAAACTAAACTAGTGATAAAACAAGAAACTAAAATATTTAGTTGCAAGATGTAAAGATATACCTTCAAGCACTAACCTCCCCGGCAACGGCGCCAGAAAAGAGCTTGATGTCTACTACGCAACCTTCTTCTTGTAGACGTTGTTGGGCCTCCAAGTGCAGAGGTTTGTAGGACAGTAGCAAATTTCCCTCAAGTGGATGACCTAAGGTTTATCAATCCATGGGAGGTGTAGGATGAAGATGGACTCTCTCAAACAACCCTGCAATCAAATAACAAAGAGTCTCCTGTGTCCCAAACACAACCAATACAATGTTAAATTGTATAGGTGCACTAGTTCGGCGAAGAGATGGTGATACAAGTACAATATGGATGGTAGATATAGGTTTTTATAATCTGAAAATATAAAAACAGCAAGGTAACTAGTAACAAAAGTGAGCGAAAACGGTATTGCAATGCTTTGAAACAAGGCCTAGGGTTCATACTTTTACTAGTGCAAGTTCTCTCAACAATGATAACATAATTAGATCATATAATAATCCCTCAACGTGCAACGAAGAGTCACTCCAAAGTCACTAATAGCGGAGAACAAATGAAGAGATTATTGTAGGGTACAAAACCACCTCAAAGTTATTCTTTCTGATCGATCTATTGGGCTATTCCTATAAGTGCCACAAACAGCCCTAGAGTTCGTACTGAAATAACACCTTAAGACACACATCAACCAAAACCCTAATGTCACCTAGATACTCCAATGTCACCACAAGTATTCACGGGTTTGATTATACGATATGCATCACACAATCTCAGATTCATCTATTCAAACCAACACAAAGAACTTCAAAGAGTGCCCCAAAGTTTCTACCAGAGAGTCAAGACAAAAACGTGTGCCAACCCCTATGCATAAGTTCACAAGGTCACTGAACCCGCAAGTTGATCACCAAAACATACATCAAGTGGATCACGTGAATATCCCATTGTCACCACAGATAAGCACATGCAAGACATACATCAAGTGTTCTCAAATCCTTAAAGACTCAATCCGATAAGATAACTTCAAAGGGAAAACTCTATCCATTACAAGAAGGTAGAGGGGAGAAACATCATAAGATCCAACTATAATAGCAAAGCTCGCGGTACATCAAGATCGTGCCAAATCAAGAACACGAGAGAGAGAGATCAAACACATAGCTACTGGTACATACCCTCAGCCCCGAGGGTGAACTACTCCCTCCTCGTCATGGAGAGCACCGGGATGATGAAGATGGCCACCGGTTATGGATTCCCCCTCTGGCAGGGTGCCGGAACAGGGTCCCGATTGGTTTTTCATGGCTATAGAGGCTTGCGGCGGCGGAACTCCCGATCTAGGTTTATTTCTAGGGGTTTCTATATTTATAGGAATTTTTGGCGTCGAGAACAAGTCAGGGGGGTCCACGAGGCGACGACAAGGACGGAGGGCGTGCCCTAGGGGGGCCGCGCCCTCCACCCTTGTGGTGGCCTCGGGACTCCTGTCCGATAAATTTTCATTCCATTATTTTTTATATTTCCCAAAAATATTCTCCGTGGATTTTCAGGTCAATTGGACTCCGTTTGATATTCCTTTTCGGCGAAGCTCAAAAACAAGGAAAAAACCAAAACTGGCACTGGGCTCTAGGTTAATAGGTTAGTCCAAAAATAATATAAAATAGCATATAAATGCAGATAAAACATCCAAGATGGATAATATAATAGCATGGAACAATAAAAAATTATAGATACATTGGAGACGTATCAGCAGCCAACGCTCATGAGTTCATATTGGGCTTGCCTCAGGGATACAACACTAACGTTGGTGAGAGAGGAAGACAACTATCTGGTGGGCAAAAGCAACGGGTAGCTATTGCCAGGGCGATCTTGAAGGACCCTAGAATACTTCTGCTCGACGAAGCAACAAGCGCCCTGGACGCTGAATCAGAGCGTATTGTTCAAGACACACTGGACCAGGTAATGGTCAGTAGGACCACCATTGTCGTAGCACACCGCCTGTCGATGATCAAAGGGGCAGATACGATCGCAGTCATCAAAGATGGTTCAGTTGCCGAGAAGGGAAAGCATGAATCTCTCATGGGCATCAAGGGTGGAGTCTATGCATCACTGGTCGAACTACACTCGAAGGCGGCATAAGGGCATGTGCAGATATTTATTGTTCCTTTCTTGTTTTCCGAACTACGAGATGAAAAATGCATGTGTCAGTTTGTATTACAATTCGTGCAATGTAAATTGCACATAATTTCAACTTTTCAAGGGCATTCGCCTGTAATTCTAGGTTTTTTTTGTTAGGCCTAAGACATCAGAGGCGAGATTGCCCCAGCATGTGTTTCAGACTTTCAGTTGGTGCGGGGTACCAGAGATCTATGCATCATAGTACAAAAGAAACACATCATTCTAGTCATTCAACATCCATCTACGAAAGAACTGGTGAACATCAACAATCGACAATTGCACTAGCCAAAAATTAACGATGTAGGGTAATGTGAAAGAGTATAACGGCGTAACCTGTCGTTCTGGAACAGCGGATGCCAAGCTTAGCCGCGGCGCACCAACTCCGCCGGCGATCCCGTCGTTCCCGCACTCATGGTGCCGCCCCGGGCCGCCGGAGACGGGTTCGCCGCCACCGCCCGCTCCGTAGAAACTGCGAGCGCGTGGCCTTTCGCCCCCCTGATCTACCGTTCGCTGACGGTGTCCTGGACTAGGGGGTACTCACCACATCGTCTCCCGATTAGTTGGATTGGGCCGAGGACCCCCAGGGCCGTTTACTCATGGGCCAGTTCGGACAGCCGAAGTATACACGAGGAAGATTCCACAAGACTTGGTGATCAAGACAAGGACTCCTCTCCACCGGCGTATTCGACTAGGACTCTTGTTATCCTAGGCCTCTGGTACATTATATAAGCCGAGGCCGGGCTAGTCGATAGGGGGGCTAGATCATTATGACATTACTCATCATACCTCTAGGGTTTAGACCACAACATATGATCTTGAGGTAGATCAACTCTGTACTTGATATTCCATCAATATAAACAAGAGCAGGACGTAGGGTTTTACCTCCATCAAGAGGGCCCGAACCTGGGTAAAACATCGTGTCCCCTGTCTCCTGTTACCCATCGATCCATGACACACAGCTTGGGACCCCCTACCCGAGATCTGCTGGTTTTGACACCGACAATGGTGCTTTCATTGAGAGTTCCGCTGTGTGATCGACAAAGGATCAATGGCTCGCCCGCAGATCAACTGCGACGTCGGCATCTTCGTCGCCGGCTCGACTGGTCACCTTGGCTCGATCGAGGACTGCGCTCCGTCTCCGATCGTCATGTTCGGATGAGGGCCTTCATCAAACATCAACTCCGATCTCTATCATGATCACGGAGGAATCATCCTTGGAGCTCGGGGGCTCAACGTCAACATTGCCCTCGGGCGACCGCGCTGTTTTTCTAGACAGCAAACTTTTATCCGCCTCCACCGCCTCCTCGAGTGTCGTTTTAACGATTGCTTCAGTGTAATTGTGCGGAATTAAGTCTACAACAACCATGCAAAATTTCGCCGAGTTCCGATGGAGGAATCTCCAGCGATCTCCGATATACCGGAGCCCTATCGAATCTGGACGGGAATCTGGACGAGTTTGGAGCGTGGTGTCCAGCATCTAGCTCGGACGTCCTTTGGGAGATCCAACCGTTGATCGGCTGTGGAATTCCTATATCTACCACCCCTCAAAATTTCAGCTCGATCCGACGGTTCAAACTCCGAAAACCTTCCGATGAGTGGACCAATTTTCAGATCTGTTTTCTGCACGAATATGGATCCGACCCGAATTCATGTTTCTTTATGAACGTGATATTGTACAACCTTTTTAAAGGAATTTTCTTCTAGCGTATTGTGCATTGTTTTTAAACACGTGCCCATAAATTTTTAAGCCTCCTCTGAGGTAATCTTCACCATCACACTGGTGTCAAACCAGTCCGGCAATATTGCTCCACGGCTGCCGACCTGCGCTAGACGCGTCGTCGCTTTTTGAGCCGAGCTCAACTTCTTCAGATCATCATCTCGGCGAGCCGAACAAGAGTTCGGAATTGCCAAGGATAAATCATCACCAACATCGCCGCCCCACGGATTACACGGAGCGGGCACACCGGCATCGCCGCATGGCCACTTCATCAAGCCGGCATTGAGCGCGTCACAAGTTACGACCTGCGTCGGCATGGCCGCACTGTTGCTTCTTCAAGCCGATGTCCATCACGCTGAACTGCTTCAACACCTCGGCTGACATGGCAACTGCAACGTCTCCTTACCGACCTGCTCCGTCACCTCGGCTAGACCGGGGGCTTCGCCATCTCTTGATCAACCTACTCCGGAGACTTCGGCGTCACCAGCCGACCAGCTTCGTTACGTTAGCTGGACCGGGGGCTTTGCCTCGGCGAGACGATCTTTGCCAGCATCGCCATGCCGTCGCTTCATCACCCATCAGGCAATGGGTGTGCGGATCGAGTCCCAATTTTGGGAGTAACCTTTCTTCGGACTGCTACAACAAATAAACCAGGTGCTATTAATCCTAGCAATTTTTGCTTGTTTGGGTTTATTTTTCCCAAGGAATTATTACTCTGGTTTGTTCCATCATCTGTACACAGGTCTATCAAATGGTGGCCGCATTAACGACGGTCGCGTGGTGGTTCGGTCAGTTTCCGTACATAGTTCGGCGAACGCCGCATCCGGAACTCGGACCGACCTGTGAATTCGGGCTTTGCCATGCCTTTACCGCATCACGCCGACGCCCTGCATCGACATTGACTTCGGCGCCAGGCCACATCTCTTTAAATAAATTATTTTTGCGAAAAGCAATTATGCAAGGATTTTATATATATTTATATTATTCTTTTTGGACCGCACTATTTTATGTGTGCAGGTGATTGACTTCGACTGCGTCACGCGGTCACTTCAGCAAGCCAATGTCGTCGTCCCAATTGGCATAAATCGGCTCGCATGATCATCTTGTTGATTGAATTGCCATACCGACATGTTCGGTTGCCTCGGGGACTTCGGCATCATCAAGAGGGTCCTACCTCGTCGGGTGTTTGGCGCACGGGCCATATTTCTTTTATTACTCACTTTGCATGAATTATTAATCATGCAACCTTTTTTTATTACTGTTATCTCAGGCTTGCACTATCTTCCGTGCACAGGTAAATGATCCGGATTGGGCAGCGCTGTCACCTCGGCTGGACCGGGGGCTTCGTCATCACTTCATTAACCCACACCGGGAACTTCGGCGTTATACTGTCGGCCTACTCCGTCGCCTCGGACGGACGGGGGGTTCCACCTCGCCACATTGGCCGTGCTGTGTCGCCACTTCGGAGTGCCGAGCTCTTCGCTCCTCCATCTCGGGACCGGCTTAGGGGCTGGGACCTCGTCCCGCCGTAAACTCGGACCGCGTCATCGATGTCGAGCACATTAACCAGTTAAGTCGCTTTCATGCCCAAAGTTTTAAATTTTTTATTTGTGTTCGGTTCGACCGTGCTCACGTGAGTTGTTTGTTAAAAGAAACTCCCTTTACCCATGTTAGCTGGGGGCTCTTAAATTTACATGAGCCGTTTTATAATAAGTGTGTTTTCTTCTTGTTCGTTGCAAAGTCTTTTTCTATCACTCCTTCCTCGACTCGAGTGTGTGGTCAATAGCCGGATAGCCTGGGTCCGATCTTGACCCACTTGCAGTTTTGAGATCGGATGTGTCATGTTAAAGCACGACAGAAGCACAAATTTTTTTAGACCAATTTTTGGATTGGCACCAATTGACTTGATTTAGTTCGGACGTGGAGTTTCCGCATAAGTCTTTTGGTTTTTTAAGCCTATGGCACTTTTAAACTATTTGTGTGTTTCCAGCATAAGTCTCGCAGTGCAACGCCGGACACCTTTAGAGATTCGGCAAAACATTCTCGGGTATTGCTTTATATGCATCGGTTTCGAATTGTGTCTTTGGTCAATAGTTGGGTTGCCCGGCTCCTGTGCTTGCCTCCTACGTTCCGCTTTGTTCGGCTAGGTGTGCAAAGGGAGAACCACTGCGATTGTGCTTCCAGCTAGCATGGTTAAGCGCCTCAGTGGAGAAAGCCGAAAACTGACTGTCACAATAAGTGTAAACTGGTCAGCGATCCGATGACTGTGTTAAATTATAAGATCGATAGAGGTCACCCCATGTTAAATGACGGTCCGTTCATAACATTGGTCGAAGTGTTTACGGCTTGACCTCGACTGTCACCAAACACTAACTGGGGCTAGTAACTGGCCTCCCAACTTTAAGCTCCTATGACTAAGTGAAAGTTATAAAGCCCGCACATCTGATTGCCTCGTTTCCGCTAACACAACCGCCTTCGGGCACCAAGACGTCGGCTAAGGGTTATTTTGTTATTGCGAAAACACCCTGCGTAGCATCTACAAGGGGGTGGAAGCCGACGATGGGCCACTTTCAAATGATAAACGGTCGCAACGGAGTCAAAATAAACATATCATCGGCGTTTGTATTTAATATACGAGGGCCTCCTTCCGCAATCATCGTTATAAAGCCATAAATATGCATCAATTTGACTTAAGATTTTGGCCAAGCTGGGTTGCCTGGCTCCTGTGCTTACCCCTACATTCCCGATTGTTCGGCTAGGTGGTAAAGGGAGCACCTCTGTGATTGTTACTACTGGGTCATCCGAGTAAGTACCTCAGACTGGGTGAAGCCGAAAGCTAGCAATCTTAAAGGATCACATTGGTCGGCAACGACGGAAGTGAAAATTTTGGTTCATTAATACCATAGAGTTCGGGAACTTTCCCTGAACTAAATCCTCAATATTTTCCTCCCACATTGATCGGAGGTGAGGTTTCATGATCATGATAAGCATGACGACCCAAAGAAAGGAACCGATAGCGGGACTATTTTCTTTGGAAGATGTTTCTTACGTTAAAACGTAATATAACATATCTCTCCGTGTACCTTTGTTTATAAAACCGTATGACCGGATTGCCTTGTTTTCCATAAATCTTTGCCCTTATAACGGCTTTATAAAGTAGGAAAACACTCCTCGGCTACTGGCCGAAGAGGTTGAAGCCGATGGTCGGTCAACAAAGTTTTGTACAATGCGGATCCGAGCACTAATGATGTAAAGTACTTGGATACATAGAGTCATTACACATAATTTGTGATTTTACTATGGATATCGATCCTTAATTCGGCCACCCGTGCCCGCATTAAGACTCGGGGGCTACTGGGCTTTGGGCTTATTATTTACAAATATTAAAGGGGCACATCGATCCCCTGATCTGGTGTTGCCACCTGACCAGTGTCTCGGGGGCTACTGCATTGCTTGTTCAATGCAGAAAATTCAAAGTGCTTAGTGTTCGGCTTGACCGAACTATAGGCAAACGCGTCTTCGGACAACAACAGGTACCATCTGGACCTATCTGGCATCAAGCTAATATATTACGGCAACTTCTCAAGACCCTCTCTCAAGGGCCCGTTCGCCGATCACTATTATCTCTAATATATTACACTGCATTTCTATTCCTACGTATGCTGCCGAGCTAGGAGTTGATCCTCACGCCGATTTCGCGCATCGACCTGAGTCTCAGGGGCTACTTGGATCAGCGGTTTCATATTTTCCTTCAGGTGCATCTCGGGTTTTAGACCGACACACACCTTGAGGACTACCGGCTATATATCTCGGCGGAGAATAAATTGCACCAATTGAAAATATTCACAAAAATCAGCCCGCAGTCAGGGTGGTGCACCACCTCGGAAGCAGTCCGGCATAAAGCTCGGGCGCCAGTGGCTGGCTCCATAGAGGGCATTTCCGGCATTAAGCTCGGCTGAATTCGTTCAATCTTTTAAAGACCAAGGTAGTTATGACACCTCGGATGCTGACCATCGTTAGAACTCGGATGCAGTCCAGCGTTGGAGCTCGGAAGCGGTCCGGCATAAAGCTCGGATTCGAATGGCTCGTTCCATAGAAGACTACTCCGGCATTTAAGCTCGGATGAACTCATTCAAATTTTCAGAGGCCAAGGTAATCTATGATACCTCGGATTCGGTTCGGCGTTGGAGCTCAGACTCAAGAGGATACCTTGAATGCCGAATAGTGTTGGTGCTCGGCTGTGAAAAGACGCCTCGGATTTAGTTCGGCATTAGAGCTCGGACGTAAGAGGGCGCCGTCGCATGGGAAGCACTTCAAACCCCAGGTGTGGCGTAAAAAAACTTACAAGGCATTGATAAAGGCCGAGAACTTAAAGGGGCTCCTTAGATACCCGACGTGTAAACTCTTCGGATTCACTTCGGCGATCCTCAAGATCGAAGATGAGAAGATTTGTTGAACCAGTTTTCAAGACCGATGACCAAAGATGAAGAACAGTTCGGAAGAATCGAGGAGCGTCCCCAACTTGAAGACCGGTTCAGGGGGCTACTGACGGTGTCCTGGACTAGGGGGTACTCACCACATCGTCTCCCGATTAGTTGGATTGGGCCGAGGACCCCCAGGGCCGTTTACTCATGGGCCAGTTCGGACAGCCGAAGTATACACGAGGAAGATTCCACAAGACTTGGTGATCAAGACAAGGACTCCTCTCCACCGGCGTATTCGACTAGGACTCTTGTTATCCTAGGCCTCTGGTACATTATATAAGCCGAGGCCGGGCTAGTCGATAGGGGGGCTAGATCATTATGACATTACTCATCATACCTCTAGGGTTTAGACCACAACATATGATCTCGAGGTAGATCAACTCTGTACTTGATATTCCATCAATATAAACAAGAGCAGGATGTAGGGTTTTACCTCCATCAAGAGGGCCCGAACCTGGGTAAAACATCATGTCCCCTGTCTCCTGTTACCCATCGATCCATGACACACAGCTTGGGACCCCCTACCCGAGATCTGCCAGTTTTGACACCGACATTCGCGTCTGCCAGTCGTCCGGAAAGCGAGACCAATGGCTTCGATTGCTTGAGCTTATCTGGCTGTCGACGACTGTGGTGGAATGCAGTCCACTCGGCCAGCCCAGTGCCACAAGAGGGCCAGTTTTTTGGCTCGATTCTGAACAATCTGGAAAATCATAAATCGCAAAAGAGCTCTCTTTTTTAACCTAGGAATCGCCTAGAATCAACTCAAAATTGTACTCTATTTTAGAGTCGTCAAATGTTGGCGATTCTCGCCAGCCCCTCAAAATAAAATGATTTGTTTTCAACAAGTATCTCTATTGAACAAAGTATTTATAGACAAAATGCCACTATGGCCACACAGATAGAGAGGCCCAAAACGATGAGAGCCTCATGTTGGTCCCCAGCCACGAGCCACCTCGAGCACTCTAGGGCTATTGTAACTGTAGAACTGCACGCACCAGTCAGTTCACCCAAAAGCTTAAGCTATGGGAGAGGGCCGGACATTATACTCCAATGTTCCCTGTCACGTCTATGCTCCTTTGGAGGTTATGACGTGGGCAGGTTGCAATTATTTATTACGTTTACTGGGTTTTGAACCATGAACCTCTTGATTGCAAGTTTATGCACCTAACCAGTTCACCATGAACTCAAACTGACGAGGAAATGTGGGCTATGCATTTATACGTTAACACTGCTCCATGCCTCCCTCGGGCCTAAACATGGATTGAAAGTGGACTGCAATTTAATTGTGCCAGTTGGGTCTTGCACACAAGACCTCTTGACTCTGATACCATGTAGAACGTTCATGCACCAGCCAGTTCACCCAAAAACTCAAGCTATGGGAGAGGGTCGAACATTATACTCCAACAGTAACTTCATCCCTATTCTCTAGGATCTCACCCGCATCTCTATGTATATGGCATGCGTGCCTGTTCTCTCGGGAGCTCTCTCCCTTATGTACCCTGTAACCTTGTGAGATCAACACACAACAATTTTATAGCGCCCCCCCCTTCTCTAACTTGGTATCGAACACCATGGCCTTCGAGAACATCTTCGGCGACCTCCGCAACCCGGCCGCCGCTGCTGATACATCTCCAACGTATCTATAATTTTTTGATTGTTCCATGCTGTTATATTATCATTCTTGGATGTTTTACAATCATTTTGTAGTCATTTTATATCATTTTTTGGTACTAACCTATTGATATAGTGCCTAGTGCCAGTTGCTATTTTCTGCATGTTTTTTACATCGCAGGAAATCAATACCAAACGGAGTCCAAACGCAGTGAAACTTTTTGTGGATTTTTTTGGACCAGAAGACATCCTTTGGGCCGGAGAAGCACCTAGGGGGTGCTCCGAGGGGAGCACAACCCACTAGGGCGCGCCTGGAGGCCCAGGCACGCCCAGGTGGGTTGTGCCCACCTCGGCCGCCTCCCGCACCGCCTCTTTGCTCTATAAATACCCCAATATTCCAGAAACCCTAGAGGAGTCGACGAAAATCAATTCCAGCCACCGCAAGTTCCAGAAACACCAGATCCAATCTAGACACCATCTCGGAGGGGTTCATCATGTCCATTGGTGCCTCTCCGATGATGCGTGATTAGTTCTTTGTAGACCTACGGGTCTGTAGTTAGTAGCTAGATGGCTTTCTCTCTCTCGTTTGATTCTCAATACAATGGTCTCTTGGAGATCCATATGATGTAACTCTTTTTGCGGTGGGTTTGTTGGGATCCGATGAACTTTGAGTTTATGATCAGATCTATGTTTTTATCCATGAAAGTTATTTGAGTCTTCTTTGATCTCTTATATGCATGATTGCTTATAGCCTCGTATTTCTTCTCCGATATTTGGGTTTTGTTTGGCCAACTTGATCTATTTATCTTGCAATGGGAAGAGGTGCTTTGTAATGGGTTTGATCTTACGGTGCTTGATCCCGGTGACACAAAGGGAAACGACACGTATGTATCATTGCTATTAAGGATAACAAGATGGGGTCTATTTCTACATAAATAGATCTTGTCTACATCATGTCATCGTTCTTATTGCATTACTCCATTTTTCCATGAACTTAATACACTAGATGCATGCTGGATAGCGGTCGATGTGTGGAGTAATAGTAGTAGATGCAGGCAGAAGTCGGTCTACTAATCTTGGACGTGATGCCTATATAATGATCATTGCCTGGATATCGTCATGAGTATTTGAAGTTCTATCAATTTTCCAACAGTAATTGTTTTCCCACCGATTGCTATTTTTCTCGAGAGAAGCCACTAGTGAAACCTACGGCCCCCGGGTCTCTTCTTTAATATATTTGCCTTTGCGATCTATTTTTATTTGCTTTTGTTTTCAGATCTATATTTCCAAAAACCCAAAAATACCTTGCTGCTCTTTATTTTATTTTGCATTTATTCGAGATCTATTTATCCAATCTATTACAACTTACTCCCGTCCACTAGCCAGCTCTGGGGCCGTTGCCCGAAAGGGATTGACAACCCCTTTAATACGTCGGGTTGCGAGTATTTGTTATTTGTGTGCAGGTGCCGTTCACGTAGTGTTGCGTGGTTCTCCTACTGGTTCGATAACCTTGGTCTCATCACTGAGGGAAATACCTACCGTCGCTGTGCTGCATCATCCCTTCCTCTTTGGGGAAATACCGACGTAGTTCTAGCAGACATCAAAAGGAATTTCTGGCGCCGTTGTCGGGGATACATCATCAACATCTACCAGGTTCCTAATCACAAATCTCATCTCCTCGCAATTTTCATTATTTGCCATTTGCCTCTTGTTTTCCTCTCCCCCACTTCACAAAAATTTGTTGTTTTATTCGCCCTCTTTTTCGTTCGCCGTTTTCTCGTCAGATCTGTCTGTTTGCTTGCAATCATGAGTGATTTTGGTATGGCAGAAACAGATGAGGGCCTAACTCCTAAAATGGAGCGTATGGGTAATCTGGATGCCAAAACTTTTGTTTTGGGGCAGGGGAATGTTATGGGAAAAGAACATATCCAAGAATTTTTCAATTGTGTTGGAAATTTGAGTCTTGATGATGCCCCTATACTTAAAAGGACTAAATCTTATGCGGAAGCTATTTCAGCGCTAGTTCTGAAACTTGAAAATAGATTTATCCGTACTCATCCTACCTTGCAAAGATTGTTTTATGAGTTACCCGTTATAAAGAATCCTAAAGCTAAAAAGTTGGCCACTCTTGTTCTTATGAATGAATTTGACTACATGATACGGGAAGCTAGGGAAATCTTTGATTTTTATGGTATGAATCATGAAAAACCCGTGATAGATGAAATTCTCTATAATAGTGATTATGCTTTAAGACATTTACTTGGGGATAATCAAATCTTTGATGAGAATCTTAAAAAGCAAGTCCCTGTTTTAGATATTATCCAACAAGTTTTTAATGATGTTAATCAACATTATTCTTGGATCACTGCCAGAAATCAAAAGGGATATGATGATAAGCAACTTGATTGTGCTAAAGTTTCCATGGATAATGTGTTTTATGTTGTTTTTGCAAAGCCTCCTGATAAAAACACCTCCAAGGAAAACAAGAACAAAGTTGACAATACTTAGATCCTTGCTTTATGCCTAGCTAGGGGCGTAAAACGATAGCGCTTGTTGGGAGGCAACCCAATGAATATTTTTTTGCCTTTTGCTTTCTGTTCTTGAGTGTTAGCATAATAATGCTACTGTTATGATTGAGTTTTTTGTGTTTTAATTAGTGTTTGTGCCAAGTAAAGCCTTTAGGATTGATTTGGGTGATAGTTGATTTGATCTTGTTGGAAAACAGAAACTTTTGAGTCCAGTAAAACAATTTTGAAAATTCACAGCAGAGATGAAAAAATATGAATTTTTTACAAAAGATTGATATACAAATTTCATCTGTTTTCATAATTTTCCAGAATTTTTGGAGTTACATAAGTATTCGAAATATTCATATTGCTACAGACTGTTCTGTTTTAGACAGATTCTGTTTTCTTTGCGTTGTGTGCTTGTTTTAATGATTCTATGGTTTTCTTTGAAGAGTTTTTGCCATAGAAAAGTTGGAATACAGTAGATATAATGCAAGAATAAAATATGAATTGGTTTTCTACAATACTTATAGTAGTGATTTGTTTTCTTATACTAACAGATCTCACGAAGGTTTTGTTGAGTTTTGTGTGATTGAAGTTTTCAAGTTTTGGGTGATCTTACGATGGATGAAGGAATAAGGAGTAAGAAGAGCCTAAGCTTGGGGATGCCCATGGCATACCAAGCTATTATCCAAAGAGAAGCAAGCAACTAAGCTTGGGGATGCCCGAGTGGCATCCCCTCTTTCTTCTAATGACCATCGGTATTTTACTCGGAGCTATATTTTTATTCGTCACATACTATGAGTTTTGCTTGGAGCGTCTTGTATGATATGAGTCTTTGCTTGTTTTGCTTTTTGTTTTAAGTCTTGAATCCTTGCTGGACACACCTATTTGAGAGATCCAAAATTATGCCATGACTTTGTGGCACCCCGGCTCAGAGAAACCGGAACACCCCGTATTCCAGCCAGAGATCGAAGTGAAGTCTTCTGGAATATGGCACTGCTTAGCATAGAACAAACCAGCTCTCTATTACAACACGAATACGATTACAAGGTCTCCGATATTACAATGAATAACACTGGCACGGCGACACTACGCCAACCACAGTTGCTCTATGCAAGCAGCATAACAAGTCGAGGCTGTGGAACCTCTACTGGTAGCGGAACAACGAACGACGATGATGGACTCCAATCCGTAGGGACTCTGGCTGGAACGTTTTATCCTAGCTCACAAACATAGGAACCACACCAAACAAGCAAGCAATCTAGGCACGACCTGCAAACTGGCATGACACGCCAGGTCAGTACATTGAATGTACTTGCAAGCTCACAATTAACCAAAAGCAATCAAGGCAGACAACAGCATGGCAATTACAGGTTAAAGAAATCATGAACATGATGCTAACAGAACACGGGGCATGCACATCTGAACATGATACAGCTAGAACAACCTTAGCACGGCATGAGCATATGAACATGATGATACTACATGCAACAAGTTAACATGATCATGCACCAACTTACTCTTATTCGGCGGTTACCTCGTAACCATCTCATGCATCAACTTACCAACTTCGGTATCCACGATACCACTGTGATCATCTCGCGATCACATAAAGATCAACCAACTTCGGTATCCATGATACCTTCGTGATCCTCTCTTGATCACAACCAATCTCTTTCTCATCATCGAACCGGGGTTATTATTAAGCAAGTTATTATTATTGTTGGCTCATAGTGTGATCGACTACGAACTGGGCCCATATCTGCAGGCGCGGCTATTGATAGATTAAAACACACACTCTGCAGAGGTTAGCACACTGTACCCACACCACGGAACCCATGGCCTCGCACTCCCATTTGGGTGGACCAACGGCATTCCGACAAAACCGATCTACTGCCCATGACACTCTCCCGGCCACTCCGACAAACTCCCCTTTGGGCTAAGTCCTGGGTGGCCCCGTGTCTACCAAAGACACCCAACGGCCACCGTCGTGGCAAAATATAAACGGTCCCAAACGGGGACAAGGTACCATAACAACAACAACGGGCGCACAAGGCTTATGTCCGCCTACCTGATCAGGGTAGCATGCGCCCATAACCTTCCCTCGTTGGAGGCACCGGCGAGAGGCATGACAATAGACCTAGTTAGGTCCTTCCTATAAAAGGCAAATGTGGTTGCACTGGTCAGCTCGATTCAGTGGCACCATGACTCAGCCAACAGTTGTTCAAGTTCATTATTATCCGGTTAAACTTGAATGCAAGAAGTTGAACCATATAAAAATAACATGATGCAACTACAAAGCATGACATCAACATAAGCATGGAGGTGCAACATAATCATCGAGCATAACCACAATGAATCATATATCTAAATGAGCATGACATACTGACGAGCATAATCATAACACTACATAGGAGCATAGCATGACTACTAGCATCATGAATAAATACCATGCAAGAACATAGCAAGAACACTACCAAGTAAGCATGTAACCAACTAGATGCAAAGGAACATGCATAACCACGGTACTTGATAACAGACGGTAAACATGCATCGGACTGAACATCATTACTACCAGCATGTACTACTACTACCAAGCATGACATGAAAACAATAATAGCAAGTAGTACAAGATAACAAGATGCATCGGAACATAGCATGAAGGTGAACATGAAACCACGAGCATAACCAAAACAACGACAACAGTAGCAAACAAGCAGACAGATAACTGGCAAACTTTTATTAAATATTCAAGTAGAAACCATGGCTACTGCATGGCTATCATGCAAGTGGCTGTTGTGGCTTGCATGGGGGTGACGGAGACTCCGGGGAGAAGTGCGGTGAAGCCGCGGAACGAAACGCCGGACGGTTCTCTCTCGAAGGGGGCTGATTAGAAGCAAGGGCAAAATGGTCATTTTCACTATGGGACCACCTAGTGAAAATGTTACCAACAAAAAGATCTCGACGAGATGAAGAAGTGAGCGTTGGTTTCACCTCGATCGGAGTTACGGTTGCGGGGTTATGAGGTGATGAAGATCAGGGACCTATCTGTGAATATTTTCATCACCAACGGATCCCTGGCGGCTGAAACAGAAAGCACCTAAGGTGAAATACGTTTTCATAATAGAGGAAACGTATTTTGGGCCGCAGTAGGACCAGAGTACGCTTTCAGAGAAGTGAAAGCGTATTTCGGCCTAAAGCTTCATAGAATATGCTTTCTTTTAGCAAAAACGTATTTCAAGAAAACGTCTCCACTTACAAACACCTGGGCCCGGGCTTGTGCCACTTACCGCTGGGGTCCACGGGCAGGGGGAGGAGGCACGAGCGCTCGTCCCCTTCCTCCCGCTCGCCCTGTTCCTTGCGTGAACAGAGGAGGAGCAGGGGAGGAAGCGGCGAGGAGGCCGGCCGACCCAGGCCAGCTCCAGCCAAGGCGAGCACGCCGGCGGGTGCGGGAGGCTGAGGGTGTCCCGTCCAGAGGACTAGTGGACGCCGGGGAGAGGTGGAGAGGCGGGGAGGGGCGGCGCCAGAGGAGGCCAGGGGCGGCGGGGGTGGTGGTGGCCTCGGTGGAGCAGGCCACTCCGGCGAGGGGCAAGGGTGTGGGGCGGCTTGCGGAGGAGTGGGGAAGTCGGTGGATGTGGTAGGAGGAGGAGAGGAGGCTTGAGGTGGCCGGAACAGAGAAGACCGGTGATGGCCGAGGCGAACTCCAGCGAAAAGAGGAGGGGGCCGAGGACTCCGGTGGTCGAGAGAGGCGAGGGAGGAGTGGATGAGGAGAGGGGGACCTCGGGCACGCCTTATATAGGCCAGGGGAGGGCTCGGGGATGCTCTAGAGAGCTCCAGCTCGATGCCAATGGAGGTGCAGAGATGGACGCGTCATGGGCACGGCGACGGCGACCACACCACAGCGATACAGGTCGGGGCAGTGATGTAGGGCGATGCAGTCGAGCACGGGCTAGCTCCTGGACAAGGTTTGGGGTCGAGACGATGAGGGAGACGACGGGAACAGTGGCCGGAATGAGCCAGAGCACGCAGTTAGCCATGGCGCAAGCGTGATCACCACGGGCACTGGTGCAAATGGCTCGTTTTGGCCGGAACAACCATGTCTAGTAGATAGTCCTTGGTGCCCTTAGGTGCAATGAAGGATTAAAAGATCCTGGGGGCAAAGAAGAGATTTGGAGGAGGAGCCAAAACATTTTGGCAGTAAGCTGTTTGATGTGAATTGTGAGAGCTATAACAGGAGACTAACTCTAGGCTTTGGCCTAGATTGATCATGAGCTAAGGTGACTGTGTTGGCAAAAAATCAGACGAAATGGAGGAGTCTAGTGTGCACTTGCTGAAGAAAGTGACCCACTGGTCAGATTTGGGAATTTTGAAGCAGCACTCACTTAAGTGCATGAAATGAGCTGAAAATGGTCATGGCCCAAAGATTTGAATATATGAAGATGCCCAAAAAGTTTCATGCCATTTGGACTTGCCAAAATAGCACTTGCTTCATGAAGCATCCCCCTGGACAGAAACTTGGAAAAATTGCACATGGCAATTGGATTAATGGATTGAGCCAAAACTTGGTGTACAGAGTTGATATGGATAGGAGAATGTCCTGGTAAATTTTCAGCTTAAATGAAGCAAGATAAAATATGGTTGCTTCACAAACTGAAAATCTGACCAGAAACTAAGATTTGGAGCTGGGCTCACATAGATTAGTTACATGAGCTCTAATTTGGTGGGGAGTGATGATTTGATCATATGAAGGACCCTGCAAAATTTCAACTCATTTGGATATGCCTAGCTTGTACTTCATTCACAATGACTTCCCTCAGACAGGAACTTTGAAAAATTGCTCAGGAATATTTACTAGGCAAATTGAGTTGAATTTTGGTATGGGGCAATGATATGGATAGTAAAAGATGTCCAAAAAGTTTGGGGTCAATCAAGCAAAGATAAATGACACTTCCTTCTCAAACCACCACTTAGGGCAGAATCAAAAAAAGAATATTTGTGAATTATCTTTGATGTTGCCAAGGAAGTATTATGACATATTTGTGGAAGATATGACCCAAACAATTTATGATAATTATTTGGGAATTTTGGGAGTGACAAAAATATAGGTTGCTTCACAACCTAGGGTCTAAAGGATTATTCCTTTAACAGAAAAGGAATATTTCCTAGAAAAAGAATATTGGATTAGGTCAAGGATGAAAATGACATGATCTAGGGATGATGATGAGGATGACAAGCCACTATGAAATGTAGGAAGACATGATCTTCCCAAGTTTCAGAACCACATAGCCACAGAAAATCAAATCAAATCAAGAAATCCAAGAAAATCAAAGGAAAAAGAAAAGGGCAAAAATCCAGGGTGTTACAGACTTGTTAGAATTGCTCTCTATGCTTCACTTAAATCTTTATGAGCTATGGAATTGCTCTAGTGCTTCACTTATATCTTTTTGAGCATGGTGTGCTTTATTATTTTTGAAGAAATACTCTCATGCTTCACTTAGATTTATTTGGGAGTTAGTAAATTTTTTAAGAAATTCTCTCTTGCTTCACTTAAATTAATTTGAGAGAAAGAAATATTATGCTCATGATCTTCACTTATATTTGTTTGAGCTTATCAAAAGCAACACATGAAAATTAGTCCCAAAGTGATAGATATCCAAGAAGGATATAATAAAAACTTTCATGAAGATCATGGGACAAAATAAACTTGATTCCTTGTAATAGTTTTGAGATATGATGATGTGATATGTGAGTTATGTTGATGAGTAATTATGCTTTAGTAAGAATATTGGTGTTAAGGTTTGTGATTCCCTATGCATGCACGAAAGTCAATAGTTATGCAATGAAATTATATCCTACTTGTGGTGCATTATTCGGTGTTAATTATGCTTAATGCTCGCTTATGAGATTTTTCGTTTCTTGGTTGGTCGCTTCTCAATCTTTTGCTAGCCTTCATTTTGCACTAAGTATGATCACTACTTGTGCATCCAAAACCCTTTAAACCAGTTTTGCCATATGAGTCCACTATATCTACCTATATGCGGTATTCTTTTGCCGTTCTAAGCAAATTTGCATGTGCCATCTCTAATTTTCAAAATAAAATTCTCTTTTGTGTGCTCGTACCGCTAACGAGGCGGTGAGGGGTGGCCGATATTTTCCAAGCTAGATGTGTTATTCTCACGATGAGTGTTTATTCACTTGTCATTGCACGAGAGTAAGGCAAAGGTATTAGGGATGCCCAGTCCCAAAATGAATAAATGAATTTACTTTATGTTGTCAAATAATAAATTCCTTGGAAAGTGTTGGTATGGAGGGCACCAGTGGATACGGCTAGCCATGGAAAGTGAAAGAAATGGTGGAAAAAGGAATAAACTTTATTTTCTGTTTGGGAACCGCCTATGATATATCTAGCATGGAAAGTGTGGCGAACTCTAAGTCGTTTTCATTGGTGTGAAAAGTATACCTCCCAAAATATTTTTTATCTCTCAATTTTTGCTTTGAGCTCTGGCACCTCTACAAATCCCTACTTCCCTCCGCGAAGGGCCTTTCTTTTACTTTATGCAAATTTTATTTTGAGTCTCCATCTTCTCTTATAAAGCACCAACTAAGGGGCACTATGATCGTACTTGAGTATTGGGTGTAGCTAATATGCGAGTGTGTTTCATGAATGGATCAATGATTGAGCATAATGGGCTAGGGATAACTTATTTTAGCGTTGATATTTTGAAAGACATGGTTGCTTGTTGATATGCTTGAGTATTTAAGTTATCATGTCAAAACTAGACTATTGCTTTGAATCATATAAAAGTCCAAATGTCCATGCTATAAAGAAAAGAATATGTGATGAACATGTTAGGCATCATTCCACATCAAAAATTCTGTTTTTATCATTTACCTACTCGAGGACGAGCAGGAATTAAGCTTGGGGATGCTGATACGTCTCCAACGTATCTATAATTTTTTATTGTTCCATGCTATTATATTATCATTCTTGGATGTTTTACAGTCATTTTATATTATTTTTGGTACTAACCTATTGACATAGTGCCCAGTGCCAGTTGCTGTTTTCTACATGTTTTTTACATCGCAGGAAATCAATA
The DNA here is from genome assembly GCA_011799875.1 of Thinopyrum elongatum. Classification (NCBI taxonomy): domain Eukaryota; kingdom Viridiplantae; phylum Streptophyta; class Magnoliopsida; order Poales; family Poaceae; genus Thinopyrum; species Thinopyrum elongatum. The sequence continues at coordinate 371,855,489 of CM022299.1, read as the reverse complement.
CCAAACGGAGTCCAAACACAGCGAAACTTTTTGTGAATTTTTTTTGGACCAGAAGACATCCAGTGGGCCGGAGAAGCAGCTGGGGGGGGGGGTGCTCCGAGGGGAGCACAACCCACCAGGGCGCACCTGGAGGCCCAGGCGTGCCCAGGTGGGTTGTGCCCACCTCGGCCGCCTCCCAAACTGCCTCTTTGCTCTATAAATACCCCAATATTCCAGAAACCCTAGAGGAGTCAACGAAAATCAATTCCAGCCACCGCAAGTTCCAAAAACACCAGATCCAATCTAGACACCATCTCGGAGGGGTTCATCATGTCCATTGGTGCCTCTTCGATGATGCGTGAATAGTTCTTTGTAGACCTACGGGTCCGTAGTTAGTAGCTAGATGGCTTTCTCTCTCTCATTTGATTCTCAATACAATGGTCTCTTGGAGATCCATATGATGTAACTCTTTTTGCGGTGTGTTTGTTGGGATCCGATGAACTTTGAGTTTATGATCAGATCTATGTTTTTATCCATGAAAGTTATTTGAGTCTTCTTTGATCTCTTATATGCATGATTGCTTATAGCCTCGTATTTCTTCTCCGATATTTGGGTTTTGTTTGGCCAACTTGATCTATTTATCTGGCAATGGGAAGAGGTGCTTTGTCATGGGTTAGATCTTACGGTGCTTGATCCCAGTGACAGAAAGGGAAACGACACGTATGTATCATTGCTATTAAGGATAACAAGATGGGGTCTATTTCTACATAAATAGATCTTGTCTACATCATGTCATCGTTCTTATTGCATTACTCCATTTTTCCATGAACTTAATACACTAGATGCATGCTGGATAGCGGTCGATGTGTGGAGGAATAGTAGTAGAAGCAGGCAGGAGTCGGTCTACTAATCTTGGACGTGATGCATATATAATGATCATTGCCTGGATATCGTCATGAGTATTTGAAGTTCTATCGATTGCCCAACAGTAATTGTTTTCCCACCGATTGCTATTTTTCTCGAGAGAAGCCACTAGTGAAACCTACGGCCCCCGGGTCTCTTCTTTAATATATTTGCCTTTGCGATCTATTTTTATTTGCTTTTGTTTTCAGATCTATATTTCCAAAAACCCAAAAATACCTTGCTGCACTTTATTTTATTTTGCATTTATTCGAGATCTATTTATCCAATCTATTACAACTTACTCCCGTCCACTAGCCATCTCTGGCGCCATTGCCCGAAAGGGATTGACAACCCCTTTAATACGTCGGGTTGCGAGTATTTGTTATTTGTGTGCAGGTGCCGTTCACGTAGTGTTGCGTGGTTCTCCTACTAGTTCGATAACCTTGGTCTCATCACTGAGGGAAATACCTACCGTCGCTGTGCTGCATCATCCCTTCCTCTTTGGGGAAATACCGACGTAGTTCTAGCAGACATCAGCTGCTGCCGCCACCGACCCTCAGTCCTCCTCTCCTGGTTCCTCTCCTTCTCTCACCACCCACCTTCCTACTGCCTCTTCTGCTCTCTCCACCATGATTGCGCCCTCTCCTCCCTTATCCACACATCCTTATCTTCTCAGATTTCATCAAGATCACATCTCCAACCACATAAAGTTTAAGCTTGATCCCTCTGAAAACAATTACATCAAGTGGCGTACGTTCTTCACCTTCGTCCGCCAATAGCACCACATCCAGTGCCCTCCCCAGGCCAACCCCGACACCCCTGGCTTGCCGTGGATCATCAACTCACACTATGGATTCTCTTCATCCTTGCAGACTCCCTCATCGAGCTCATCATGGGCGGCACCAACGACGCCTTCACCGCCTGGTCTTGCACCCAGGACTACCTCCAGGCCAACCAATGCGCTTGTTACCTCCACCTGACGTGGCAATTCCTCCACCCGATGGGGACCTCACGGTCTTTGAGTACGCTTGGAAGTGATACGTCTCCATCGTATCTACTTTTCCAAACTCTTTTGCCCTTTGTTTTGCACTCTAATTTGCATGATTTGAATGGAACTAACCCAGACTGACGCTGTTTTTAGTAGAATTGCCATGGTGTTATTTTTGTGCATAAATAGAAGTTCTCGGAGTGACTTGAAAATTTACGGAGAATATTTTTGGAATATATAAAAAATACTGGCGGAAAAATATACTAGAGGGGGGCCACCCAGGAGCCACAAGCTCAGGGGGCGTGCCCACCCCCTCAGGTCGCGCCTAGCGAGCTTGTGGGCCCCCTGGACCTCCGGCAACCCTAACTCCAACTCCATATATACCTATTCGCGGAGAGAAAAAAAATCAAAGAGAAGGATTCATCACGTTTTTCTATATGGAGCCGCCGCCACCTCCTGTTCTTCATCGGGAGGGCTGATCTGGAGTCTGTTCGGGGCTCCGGAGGGTGGAATCCTTCACCATCGTCATCATCAACCTTCCTCCATCACCAATTCCATGATGCACACCACCGGGAGTGAGTAATTCCATCGTAGGCTTGCTGGACGATGATGGGTTGGATGAGATTTATCATGTAATCGAGTTAGTTTTGTTAGGGTTCGATCCCTAGTATCCACTATGTTCTGAGAATGATGTTGCTATGACTTTGCTATGCTTAATGCTTGTCACTAGGGCCCGAGTGCCATGATTTCAGATCTGAACCTATTATGTTTTCATGAATATATTTGTGTTCATGATCCTATCTTGCAAGTTGTAGACACCTATTAAGAGTTATGATCCGCATACCCCAAGGTGACAATAATTGGGATTCTTTCCGGTGATTACCGTAGTTTGAGGAGTTCATGTATTCACTAAGTGCTAATGCTTCGTTTCGGTTCTCTACTAAAAGAAGGCCTCAATATCCCTTAGTTTCCTTATGGACCCCGCCGCCATGGGAGGGTAGGACAAAAGATGTCATGCAAGTTCTTTTCCATAAGCACGTATGATTATATACGGAATACATGCCTACATTACATTGATGAATTGGAGCTAGTTCTGTGTCACCCTAGGTTATGACTGCTACATGATGAATATTATCCATTATCCATTGCTGATCCAATGCCTACGAGCTTTTCACATATTGATCTTCGCTAAGTTACTTTCGTCGTTGCTACTACTACAATCACTACAAAACTTCTACTGTTCCTATTACCATTGTTACCGTTACTATCATACTACTTTGCTACTAAATACTTTGCTGCAGATATTAAGTCTTTCAGGTGTGGTTGAATTGACAACTCAACTGCTAATACTTGCAAATATTCTTTGGCTCCCCTTGCGTCGAATCAATAAATTTGGGTTGAATACTCTACCCTCGAAAACTATTGCGATCCCCTATACTTGTGGGTTATCAAGACCTTTTTCTGGCACCGTTGCCGGGGAGCATAACCCTATTTGCCGAGTCACTTGGGATTTATATTTGTTGATCACTGTGAAGAATCTTAAAGATACCTGAACCAAGATTTTTTCCTCTAAGACAAGGGGAGGTAAGGAAATGCCATCTAGCTCTGCACTTGATTCACCTTCTGTTTTGAGTAAGCTTGCGACACCTACACCTGCTATTAATTCTGATATGTCACAAGTAATTGATGATGCTACTTCTGCTATGAATGATGCTTATGATGATGCTAGTACTTTGCTTGATAAGACTGTGCCACTAGGTGAATTTCTTGATGAACAACTTGCTAGGGTTAATGAAATTGAGAATGCTGAAACTGATGATATTTCTGAAACTGAAAACTTTGAAACACCTATTAGACCTAGCACTCCTAGATATGAATTGCCTGATATACCTGAGGGTTATGTTATGGATGGAGAGGTAGCTAGGGATTTTCTTGCTTGTAAGGATAGAGATGATCTTAAGAAATTACTAGTCAAGTTGAAAGAAAAATCTTTGAATGCTAGAATGAAATATGATCCTAAGTTTGCTACTTCACCTATCTTTGTTACTAATAAGGATTATGAATTCTCTGTCCATCCTAAGATAATTACTTTGGTTGAATCCGATCCTTTCCATGGTTATGAAACTGAAATTGCTGTGGCACATCTTACTAAACTGAATGATATAGCCACCCTATTTGCTCATGAGGAAAAATTCGCTATTACTATATTCTTAAGTTGTTTCCTTTCTCATTAAAGGGTGATGCTAAGACATGGTATAATTCTCTTGCTCCTGGTTGTGTGTGTAGTCCCCAGGATATGATATACTACTTCTCTGAAAAATATTTTCCTGCTCATAAGAAACAAGCTGCTTTACAGGAAATATTTAACTTTGTGCAAATTGAAGAAGAGAGTCTCCCACAAGCTTGGGGGAGGCTTCTCCAATTACTTAATGCTTTGCCTGATCATCCTCTCAAGAAAAATGAAATACTTGATATCTTTTATAATGGACTAACCGATGCTTCTAGGGACCACCTAGATAGTTGTGCTGGTTGTGTTTTCAGGGAACAAACTGTTGAACAAGCTGAAGAATTATTGAATAATATATTGAGTAATGATAATGACTGGACTCCTCCTGAACCACCTCCTAAGCCAACTCCAAAAAAGAGAGGTATTCTATTTCTCAGTCCTGAAGATATGCAAGAGGCAAAGAAATCTATGAAAGAAAAAGGTATTAAAGTTGAAGATGTTAAGAACCACCTATTGAAGAAATACATGGTCTCAATACCCCGACACAGGTAGTAGAGGTAAATTCTCTCTATAGATTTGATGAAGGTGGTATTCCTTATACTAAATCTACTAGTCAATTCTTGGATGAATTTGATAACTTTATTGTTAAACAAGAAAACTTCAATCCATATGTTAGTAGACAATTGAAACGAAATGCTTATATGATTGAATGCTTGAGGGACTATATGTTTAGAACTGTTAATGATCTCAAGGGTGTGAGTAAACATGCTTCTATGATAAAAACTCAAGTAGAACAAGTTCTCAAAGCACAAAATGATTTTCTTAATGAGATGAACAATAAAAAGAATGATCATGCTGTTAGAGTTATGACTAGAGGTGGTAAAATGACTCAGGAACCTTTGTATCCTGAAGGCCATCCTAAAAGAATTGAGCAAGACTCTCAAAGAATTAATACGGATGCACCTAGTTCTTCTAGTAATAAAAAGAAAAAGAATGATGATAGGGCTTTGCCTGCTTCTAGTGAACCTACTGTAGACACATCTGAGAATCCAAATGATATTTCTATTTCTGATGCTGAAACACAAGCTGGTGATGAACATGAACCTAGTAATAATGTTAATGATGATGTTCATGTTGATGCTCAACCTAGTAATGATAATGATGTGGAGATAGAACCTGCTGTTGATCTTGATAACCCACAACCTAAGAATAAAAGATACGATAAGAGAGACTTCATTGCTAGAAAACATGGTAAAGAAAGAGAACCATGGGTTCAGAAACCCATGCCCTTTCCTCCTAAACCTTCAAAGAATAAAGATGATGAAGAATTTGAACGCTTTGTTGAAATGCTTAGACCTATCTTTTTGTGTTTGCGTTTGACTGATATTCTGAAAATGACTCCTTATGCTAAGTATATGAAAGATATTGTTACAAATAAAAGGAAGATACCGGAAGCTGAAATTTCCACCATGCTTGCTAATTATTCATTTAAGGGTGGAATACCGACGAAACCAGGAGACCCAGGAATACCAACTATACCTTGCTCCATTAAAAGAAACTATGTTAGAACTGCTTTATGTGATCTAGGAGCTGGTGTTAGTGTTATGCCTTTCTCTTTATATCGAAGACTTGATTTGAATAAGTTCACACCAACCAAAATTTCTTTGCAAATAGCTGATAAATCAACTGCTATACCCATCGGTATTTGTGAGGATGTACCTGTCGTAGTTGCAAATGTTACTATCTTAACGAACTTTGTTATTCTTGATATACCTGAGGACGACAGTATGTCGATCATCCTTGGTAGACCCTTTTTGAATACTGCAGGGGCTGTTACTGATTGCAATAAAGGCAATGTCACTTTTCATGTTAATGGTAATGAGCATACGGTACACTTTCCGAAGAAACAACCTCAAGTGAATAGTATCAATTATATTGGAAAATTTCGACAATTACTATTGGAGGTTTTGAATTCCCTATTCCTATTGTCAAAAAGAAATATGAAATCCTTATTGTTGGGGACATGCATATCCCTGTTGAGGTAACTTAGTGCTATATGAAGATTCTCCGGTTCCATGCATTCGGAAGAAGTTTGTTAATAAGACTTGATCAACCTTATTAATGGATTCCTTTCGACGGGCATGTGATGGATGAATTTAGTAAACAAAACTTTCTGTACCCACTTTTACTTTCTGTTATTAAGAGTTAATAAAGTAGAAATGCCATTATTTTACTGTTTTCTGAATTATCCGTGCAATAAAAAATGACCAGAAAATAAAAGTTCTCCAAATGCCCTGAAAATTTTATATGATTTTTTTCTGTAATATTTGAAAAAAATTGGCACAGAACACACCCCATGGGGTGCACCTGTGAGCCACAAGCTCACAGGATGCACCTAGCAAGCTTGTGGGGTCCACGTAGGCCCCCTCACTTATTCCAGCCACCCATGCACTTCGTATTCCTCCAGAAAAAATCACTCCATTGCTCAAACCTGTGTTCTTGCTCATCTTGTTGCCATTTTCAATCTCCTTGCTCGGAGCTCCGTTTCCGAAACTGGTTGGGGGGGGGGGTTGTTCATGGGTATGTGACTCCTCCAATGGTCCAATTAGTTTTTGCTCTAGTGCTTTTTACATTGCAAATCTTTGCTGCTGTGGTGACCATGTTCTTGAGCTTGCATGTCAAATTTATATGGTTCAAAGTAGTTTTGTTGCAGAATATAGCCTCTAGGCACTTGTGGGAGTAGTTGCTATCAATTTTGTTGAGTTTTGTTCACTTTTATTTTGAGTCACTAAAAGTTTCAGAAATTTTCAGAGGAAGAGAATGTTTAGGAAGGCGTTCCAAGGTGGTTCCTCGAAGAAGAAATCCCCAAGGCCCGCGATACGTGAGCTGGCCCTTGAACCACTGCAAGAAGCTCCAGTGCGACCTTGCGAATGGCCGTCGGATCATTTCATGACTCGCGCAGGTTTCAGGGAAGAATTTGATACGTACGTGCACAACGTCGACCTAACAGACTTCTTGTCAGATAAGTGCTTGCAATATTATAATCTTACTGCTTCTTTTGTGCGGAGATTCGAGTATTCAGTCCATCACAATACACATTATGTTTTATTTGATCTCTATGATAAATCATTTCGCTTGGACCTTGAAGAATTTAATGAAGCATGCAAAATTCCGCAATGGGGCATTTATACTGAACCTCATAAATCTGATTGCGTTGAATTCCTTGCTAGTATCACTAGGGGAGAAACTAGAAACGTAACACAAGCTACTATAGGGAGTATTCACTTTCCCGCATTACATTATTTTGCTCTCTTTATAGGAAGATGCATTAATGGTAAACATGACCATAACCACCTTTGCTCTCCTGATTTAAGTGTCCTCAAGAGCGCGGTAATGGATGATAAATGATATAACTTGGGGGCTATTGTTGCAAGGCGGTTACATAATAATGCCTTAGATGGAGATTTCTTTGGTGGAATTTATGCCGCTCGTTTAGCTAATTATCTCGGGGTACCTATAAGAGAAAATGATATTCAGTTACCACCTGCTTTCCTCGATTATGACACTATGGAAAGTTTCCAATTTCTTGAGAGGGGCAAACAGCCTTTCTAGTACAGACTAATCTTTGACAGGAATCGCGTCTTCCATATTACGCTTCCCGCTCCTGCCTTCTTTGACTTTCAGGTAAAATGAAGATATTTCATACTTAGAGAGGAGGCAGAGGAGTATGAGAGGGCGAGGGAGACCGCTCACCTCAACGAGGCAGCCCTCCAAGCGATGGCAGCTGCAATCCAGTTCAACCCCAACTATGACTTTCGATATCACCCAGGCCAGCCGTGGCCATAGACCAACTTAGGCCAAAAGCCGAAGCTTGGGAGAGTACGTATTCCTCACCGACAATATATTCATGCATCACACATTCATTCCAGTTGTCGGTGTTCATCCTTTTTCATTGTATAATCCATGTTAGTTTATTTTTCTTGCTTTCTTCTTGTGTGTTTGAAAAACTTTGACAAAATCCAAAAAAAAAATGTCTTGCTTCTTTTTAGTTTTTCTTTCTAGTTTAACTACTTGTAGTATTAAAAGAAAACCCAAAAAGATCTCTCGTTCTTCTTTTGCTTGTTGGGAGCTTTCCTGTGTAAATAGTTTTTCTCGTTTTCATTTTTCTTTCGTTAATTTGCTTTCTTCAAGAGAAAAACAAAAACTCCAAAAATATTTTAGTGTGTTTCTTTGAAATTCTTTCCTTTTTTCTTTGGGTCATAAGGAGAAGACCACGATGAAAATGTTGAGTGGCTCTCATATGCATTATTGTTGATCTAACAAAGAGCCCAAATTACCTTGTCTTCTCCTTTGAATAATGTCTGCAGATTCCATTTTAGTCCACGACACGTGCACTCTTATTATTATTCACATCATTTGGTCGTGCAAGTGAAAGGCAATAATGATGAAATTTGATGAAATGATTGAGATGAAGAAAAGCTGGTATGAACTCGACCTATTTTGTTTTTGTAAATATGATTAGCTCATAGTTCTTGATTCAGCCTATTATGAATGAAACATGTTTGCAATGACAATTAGAGATTATAGTTACTCATGCCATGCTTAATTAGCTAGGGGTGGATAATAGTTTACCTTGTGTGCCAACATGCAATTAAAATGGTTATGATGTAGTATGATAGGATGGTATCTTCCTCTGAATGATTCAAGTGGCTCGACTTGGCACATGTTCATGCATGTAGTTGAATCAAAACCAACATAGCCTTCACGATATTTATGTTCATGGTGATTTATATCCTACTCATGCTTGCATTCATGTTGATTAATCTCAATGCATGTTTATGACCATTGTCGCTCTCTAGTTGGTCGCTCCTCAATCTTTTTGCTAGCCCTCACTTGTACTAAGCGGGAATACTGCTTGTGCATCCACTTACTTAAACCCAAAGTTGTTCCATATGAGTCCACCATATCTACCTATATGTGGTATTTACCTGCCGTTCCAAGTAATTTTGCATGTGCCAAACTCTAAACCTTCAAATAATAATCTGTTTTGTATGCCCGAATTGCTCATGCAGCGACAGGGGGTTGTCAGTATCTTCCATGCTAGGTGGGTTATTCTCACAACGAGTGTTTATTCACTTGTCATTCATGAGAAAGTGGTCGGTAATCGGGATGCCCAGTCCTATGATCAAAATCAAAATATAATAATGAAATGAAACTCCCCCGGATTGTTGTTGGTATGGAGGGTACCAGAGGATTCGGCTAGCCATGGCTTGTGTTTGTTGGTGGAGGGGGAGTAAAACTTTACCATTCTGTTTGGGAATCACCTATAATGTGTCTAGCATGGAAGATAGTGAGATCTCTCGGTTGTTATGTTGACAATGAAAGCATGCCTCTCAAAATTATATTCATCTCTGTTTTAAAATCCTCGAGCTCTGGCACCTCTGCAAATCACTGCTTCCCTTTGCGAAGGTCTATCTATTTACTTTTATTGTTGAGTCATCATCTTCTTCTTAAAGCACTAGCCGGAGAGCACTATTGTCATTCATATGCTTTGTTTTTAGTTGATGTTGAGTATGACTGTGACTGGATCTCTTTTGCCATGAATTACAATGTCTAGTCAGTCCTTGAACTTCAGGGGTGCTTTGCATTTATGTTTTGCGGTCTCAGAAAGGGTTAGCGAGACACCATTATATCATATTATATCATGATTGTTTTGAAAAAGTGTTGTCATCCGAGATATATTATTATTGCTCGCTAGTTGATTATGTTATTGATATGAGTAAATGTGAGACCTAAGTGTTATTGTGAATATGGTTAGTTCATAATTTTTGCTGAACACCAGAACAGTGGTTAGACATATTTGCAACAACAAGATCAAACAAAGTTTGTAAAAGTTTTTCTTTGTCACTTTCAGTTTGTCAACTGAATTGCTTGAGGACAAGCAATGGGTTAAGCTTGGGGGAGTTGATATGTCTCCGTCGTATCTACTTTTCAAAACTCTTTTGCCCTTGTTTTGGACTCTAATTTGCATGATTTGAATGGAACTAACCCGGACTGACACTGTTTTCCGCAGAATTGCCATGGTGTTATTTTTGTGCAGAAATAAAAGTTCTCGGAATGACCTGAAAATTTACGGAGAATATTTTTGGAATATATAAAAAATACTGGCGGAAAAATGTACCAGAGGGGGGCCACCCAGGAGCCACAAGCTCAGGGGGCACGCCCACCCCCTAGGGCGTGCCTAGAGAGCTTGTGGGCCCCCTGGACCTTCGACAACCCTAACTCCAACTCCATATATACCTATTCACGGAGGAAAAAATCAGAGAGAAGGGTTCATCGTGTTTTACGATACGGAGCCGCCGCCACCTCCTGTTCTTCATCGGGGTAGCTCATCTGGAGTCTGTTCGGGGCTCCGGAGGGTGGAATCCGTTGCCATCGTCATCATCAACCTTCCTCCATGACCAATTCCATGATGCTCACCGCCGGGAGTGAGTAATTCCATCATAGGCTTGTTGGACGATGATGGGTTGGATGAGATTTATCATGTAATCGAGTTAGTTTTGTTAGGGTTTGATCCCTAGTATCCACTATGTTCTGAGATTGATGTTGCTATGACATTGCTATGCTTAATGCTTGTCACTAGGGCCCGAGTGCCATGATTTCAGATCTGAACCTATTATGTTTTCATGAATATATTTGTGTTCTTGATCCTATCTTGCAAGTTGTGGACACCTATTACGAGTTATGATCCGCATAACCCAAGGTGACAATAATTAGGATTCTTTCCGGTGATTACCGTAGTTTGAGGAGTTCATGTATTCAGTAAGTGCTAATGCTTTGTTCCTGTTCTCTATTAAAAGGGGGCCTTAATATCCCTTAGTTTCCTTATGGACCCCGCTGCCACGGGAGGGTAGGACAAAAGATGTCATGCAAGTTCTTTTCCATAAGCACGTATGACTATATACGGAATACATGCCTACATTACATTGATGAATTGGAGCTAGTTCTGTGTCGCCCTAGGTTATGACTACTGCATGATGAATATTATCCAACACAATTATCCATTGCTGATCCAATGCCTATGAGCTTTTCACATATTGATCTTCGCTAAGTTACTTTCGTCGTTGCTATTGTTACAATCACTACAAAACTGCTACTGTTCCTATTGCCACTGTTACCATTACTATCATACTACTTTGCTGCAGATATTAAGTCTTTCAGGTGCCGTTGAATTGACAACTCAACTGCTAATACTTGCAAATATTCTTTGGCTCCCCTTGTGTCGAATCAATAAATTTGGGTTGAATACTCTACCCTCGAAAACTGTTGCGATCCCCTATACTTGTGGGTTATCAGGAAGCTGAAGGCCCTCAAGGACGGCCTTGCCGACACAGGTAACCCCATCACCGACCATGACCGATGATGCCACTTCTCCATGGCCTCGATGTCCGCTTCGACACCATCCGGACCATCCTTGGCGAGATTGTTCCGCTGCCGCCGTTCGACATCACGCGCTCCCGGCTAGATCTGGCAGAGTTCAACATCAACCTTCGTGCTGCTGAAGTGGGCTCGGCCGCTCTCACCATCACTGGTGGCTCCAACTCCCAGAACGACCGCGGTGATCGTGATGACCGCGCGGAACGCGGGAACTGCACGCCTTTGACTTGACCTGGCTCTGGTGGCAACCGCAGCAACTGCGGTGGCAACCGTGACCATGGACGTGGATGCAACGATGGTCATGGGCGCGGCTGATAACCCACAAGTATAGGGGATCATTTGTAGCCTTTTTCGATAAATAAGAGTGTCGAACCCAACAAGGAGCTAAAGGCAGAACAAATATTCCCTCAAGTTCTATCGACCACTGATACAACTCTATGCACACTTTAATGTTTGCTTTACCTAGAACAAGTATGAAACTATTTTGTAGGTGATATGATATGTCGTGGGTTTAACACGGCAGATGCCCTTGTGAAAGGACTTAGGTGTGGAGCCATCGCAACGTTGGTTAGCTTGAAGGGGTTGGACGAGATGTAACACCCCCGGTGATTAGCAACAGTAATCACTTTTGATAATGACATGTTAGCATGATCAACAGTGCATAATCATCATTAGCATCATATTGCATTTCAACTCCTAAGTCAAATTCAAATTTAAATGAAAGTGGAATATGAAAGTTGTCCAACATAGGAGCTAAAATGTCAGATAAATAACAAATATTCCAGAGGCTATTCTAAAATTGAAACCAACATCATTGGAATTGGATAAGTGACTCGAACAACCTCAAACAGTGGATAAAGATAATATTTAATAACCATTTATTAAATCTGAAATAAATATGGAATTATGTTTTGCCCAAACTAATTTTAGGTGTTAGGGAATAATGCACTGGTATTTATGAAATAGGTCACACTTTTTACAAAAACCATTTGGGGCCTAAACATTTAACAGTGGAGAAAGGAGAATAAAGAAAAAGGAAAAGAAATAGAAAACAAAGAAGAAGGACCCCCCCCCTCCGGCCCAACTGGGCCGAAGCCCAGCCGGCGCCACCCGCGCCCCCTAGCCTATACCCCAGGGACGCCCGAACCTAGCGTCACCCACCCCCATTCCCTCGCTCTCTCCCCCAACTCGTCTGGATCGGGATCTCCCGATCCCGTCCGCCCCGTCGCCTACGCCGTCGCCGACGCCGCCCCGTCGCCGCCTCCCCCTCGTCAGCCCCCACCTCCCGATCCAGATCGGGATCGGGATCGCGGGAACGGCCCCGTCGCCGACGCCTCTCGCCGACGCCGCCCCGCTCCCGCGCCGGTCGGCTAGCGCCGACGCCGCCGCCACACCGACGTCGCCCCGTCCTCTCCTCTTCCCCGACCAGCCGTCTGGCGCTCGGTCGCCCCCCTCCCTCGACTGGATCCGGATCGGGGCAAATCCCCGATCCCGTCGCCCGCGACGACCTCGCCGCCGCCCGGAGCCCGCGCCTCCCCGCCGGCCTGCCTCCCCGTCGCCGTCGTCCCCGTCGACCACCCCGACCTCCCGCTGCCCCGTCCCTACGAGCACGGTGAGGCCTCGGGCCTCTTCCCCCCCTCTCTGCTCCCGCACCTCGCCGCGCGCACCGCGCCCCCGTGCCGCCGCTCACCGCGCTGCGCGCATGCTCACGCGTCGCCGCGCCCCGGCTCGCGCCCGACCGCGCTGCGCGCGCCCCGCTCGCGCCCACTCCAGCCGCCGCTGCCGCTCGTCCTCTCGCCTCTGCCTCCGCTCGCCGCGGCCACCCCCGCGCGCGCGCGCCCCCACACCTCGCCCGCGTCGCTCGCCGTGGCCCCGCGCTCACCACCGACCCGTCCGGCCGCGCCTCGCCGGCGCCCGTGGCCAGCGCCCGGGCGCACCCTGGACGCGCCCGCTCGGGCTGCGCCTGCGCCGCGCCCGCACGCCTGTGAACCCCCCCTGGGCCACTGCCCAGTGGGGCCCGAACCCCCTGTGCCGCTGACAAATGGGGCCCACCCCCCCTAAAAACGATTTTAAGAAAATAAAAATAAAAATAAATAAAATAATTAATTAAATAATTAATTAGTTAATTAATCCTGATTAGGTTAATCTAATTAACTAATTAGTGTTAATTAATCAGTAATTAAATTAATTAAACCTAATTAACCTAACAGCCTATGACAGGTGGGACCCACCCTGTCAGGTGGCTGCTGATGTCAGCATGATGTCATGCTGACGTCATCAATCACTGTTTCGGATAATGTTGAATTAAATAATTAATTAAATTTCAGAAATTAATAAAAACTTTAGAAAATCATATCTTTTAAACCGTAACTCCGATGAAAATATTTTATACATGAAACTTGCTCAGAACGACGATACGAGCCCGGATACGCCCTCCGTATTCCCGTCAGACGCCCGCAGCTATAAGAACATTGAACTTTTAGACCGATTTCAGTAAATGAATAGTGCCCAACTTTAATTAAATAAATCCAAATAAATTCCTAAATTAACTAAATCATTTAGTTAGGCAGTAGAACACCCCGGCATATCATTTAGGCATGTCATACATATTGTTTGCATTATTGCCGTGAATTTATTGTTTCTCTCCCCCTCCTTCTCTCTCGATAGACGCCGAGACCGGCGTCGCTGCTGTCGAGTACGACTACGCTACTGACGAGCAGCCCGTTGACGACCTCCCTCTCTTGCCAGAGCAACCAGGCAAGCCCCCCCCCTTGAGCATTCCAGATATCGCCCATTCTATTCTCCTGCTTGCATTAGATTTCGCTACTGTTAATGTATGCTCCTATTCTGATGCATAGCCTGCTGTTGTAACCTGTTCATTGCTATCTTACCTGCCTATGATAAACTGTTTAGTATAGGTTGGTATGACCCATCTGTGACCCCACCACCTTACTTTGTTGCCCCTGCTTGTTCATCAACGACTCGATCAACGTGATCGTCGATCAGAGACAGACGCCTCACTTCACACCCCCCTTAGTTGTACGACTCTGCGTAGTAACTATCGAGTGCCGAGGGTGATACCTCGTAACGCACTCCTGATGAATACTCTGCAGCATAGCTGTACGGTCGTGGTCATCGAGGGTGATTCCTCCTTCTCCATGTCCGATACGACTCTGTCGTGCAACCCCTCAGTGTGAACCTCGAGGGTGATACCTCTTACGTTCACCCTGATGATTATGACCACACGGTTACTTGACCTTTTTCACAGGCGGGTCCACCCTGGTGGGTAACCGCTGGGGATCTATGATTTCGGGTGTGCCGGAAGGGCACTCGAGTGTGACATTGTGGCGGAGCATCAGAGACTCTGATTGTCTCCGCTTGATACTAATTGAGCCTATTGGATTTGGGTGTGTGATCTGAGTGGGTCGACGTGCCCTATACGCACTGCCACCACGCGGGATAATGGTTATGGGGCCCTCTGCGATGTACGTTTCGCCGAAAGCTTATCAGACGTCACGATTCACCGTGCGGGCTGATCGTCGGGATTGGGCTGGATACTTCACTGGCGAGTTCAGTGTCGCGCCTGCACCCCGGCCAGCCACGCAACGCGCAGGGTGCCCAGGGCGATGGCCCGAGACCCCTGGGTGCATAGGTTAGTCCGGCGTGCTGACCTCTCTGCTGAGCCTAGGTAGAGCGCTGCTTCGTGTCGATCTTCCGAGGACGGGCATTACCCAGCAAGTATGTCCGGCCAGAGTTGATCGAGCGTGTTGGGTAACAGTAGTGCACCCCTGCAGGGATGAATCTTCTATCGATAGCCGGTCCTACGGTAAAGGACGCTCAGTTTGTGTATCCCGATCTACTACTTAAACTGGATACTTGTTACTTAATTGAAGCTTCGGGATTACTTTCTCGCTGGGAGTCGAGGAAGGATCTTTGAGCTGTACTTCAACATGTTTGTTAAATAAAATGCTATTCTACTCTCTTCTACTGCTGCAAGATGATGGCTTTGAGAAGATGTTTGAAGATGCTAGTCTTCGATAGGACTAGGCCTTTCTCTCTATTCTGGCATTTCTGCAGCCCAGTCCACATATACAGCCTTTTCTCCAATGATAATGTTGCATATGTAGTATAGATCCTTGCTTGCTGAGTACTTCGGATGAGTACTCACGGTTGCTTTATTTTCTCTTTTCCCCCATATACCCCACCTTGATGATACACCAGACGATGGAGTCCAGGAGCCAGACGCCACCACCGGAGCCTACTACCAGGCGGGTCCAGAGGGCACGTACTACTGGATCGAGCCATCTGACCAGGAGTAGGATCGGAGGCTCCCAGGCAGGAGGCCAACGCCTTTCGATCTAGTGTCGCTGTTTGTGCTAGCCTTCTTAAGGCAGAACTTGTCTAACTATGTCTGTACCCAGATATTATTTGTATGACTGACTCATGTATTCGGATCTTCGGATCCCTGGTCTGTAATATTGTGGACCTCCGTTTATTTGTGTTTAGAGTTGTGTTGTGATATCTTCCCGTGAGTCCCTGGGCTTGATCGTACACGTTTGCGTGTATGACTAGTGTACGATTGAACCGGGGGCGTCACACGAGAACACAAAGGTTTACCCAGGTTCGGCCCCTCACAACGAGGTAAAAGCCTACGTCCTGCTTCTAGTTGTATTGCTTGAGTTTCGATTACAAGGGAGCGATCACGCTTGACCTAGCTATCGATTAGTTGTTTCTTAACCTAACCCGCTGCCGGGTCTCACCTTTATATACACAGCTCGAGGCCCGAGTCTTAAAAGAGTCCGAGCCGGATCACACAACGTGACCGGCCTAGTTTCTAAGTCGCCTTGCCTTACCAGGCAAGCCACCATACGGCGGTTCACACGTCCGGGTCCCGGGCCACTACCAGGCCCGCCTTTATGAGCCGTCGTCTTCATGCTTCGTCTTCTTGGGCATTCTTGGGCCCTTTTGACGTTAAGTCGCCAACGGTATAACCCGGCCCCTCCTGGGCGGGTCATACCTCGGGGCTATATCCCCAACATTAGGCCCCAGATTGATTTGAACTTGTTCATGTGAATCTCCACTGCTTCAGTTGACGAATTATCTTCCAAAGCTTGACCTTAAACAAATCACTGTAACCCGCCATGACGTCATGCAAATTAAATCATTATAACCCGCCATGAGGTCACACGTATTAAATATACGAAAAACCCATGAGGTCATAACGGATCTCTTATATTAATTGGTCGTCCGAGAATCAAGGCGCTTGTGCCGTTGAGATAATCATGTTGCCGCCTTGATTTCCGCACATGCCATTTTACCATTTCCTTATAAATAGGGACGGGGGTCCTCTCTTTTCACTTTTACCCTGCCCCTCTCTCTTCTCCTCCTTCCTTGCGTCAACCATCGCTGCCGGAGCTCTGCTGCCCGAGTCGACCATCGCGAACAACTCCATTCAGGCCGCTGCATCAACCTGATCGGACCAGAACACGGCGGCGCAACCCCGCTCTTCATCAACACCTCCAGGTACTCTTTCTCTCCTTTGATACGTCTCCAACGTATCTATAATTTTTGATTGTTCCATGCTATTATATTATCATTCTTAGATGTTTTACAATCATTTTATAGCAATTTTATATCATTTTTTGGGACTAACCTATTGACATAGTGCCCAGTGCCAGTTGCTGTTTTTTGCTTGTTTTTTACTTCGCAGGAAATCAATACCAAACGGAGTCCAAACGCAGCGAAACTTTTTGGTGATTTTTTCTGGAGCAGAAGACACAAGTTGGGCCAAGAAAGTACCTGAGGGGGGCTCCAAGGGGAGCACAACCCACCAGGGCGTGCCTGGGGGCCCAGGCACGCCCAGGTGGGTTGTGCCCACCTCGGCCACCTCCCGCATCGCCTCTTTGCTCTATAAATACCGCAATATTCTAGAAATCCTAGGGGAGTCGACAAAAATCAATTCCAGCTGCCGCAAGTTCCAGAAACCACAGACCCAATCTAGACACCATCACGGAGGGGTTCATCATCCTCATTGGTGCCTCTCCGATGATTCGTGAGTAGTTCATTGTTGACCTACGGATCCGTAGTTAGTAGCTAGATGGCTTCCTCTCTCTCTTTTGATTCTCAATACAATGGTCTCTTGGAGATCTATTTGATGTAACTCTTTTTTGCGGTGTGTTTGTTTGGATCCGATGAACTTTGAGTTTATGATCAGATCTATGTTTTTATCCATGAAAGTTATTTGAGTCTTTTGATCTCTTATATGCATGATTGCTTATAGCCTCGTATTTCTTCTTTGAATCTTTGGTTTAGTTAGGCCAACTAGATCGATTTTTCTTGCCATGGGAAGAGGTGCTTTGTGATGGGTTCGATCTTACGGTGTTTGATCCCAGTGACAGTAGGGGAACCAACACGTATGTATCGTTACTATTAAGGATAACAAGATGGGGTCTATTTCTACATAAATACATCTTGTCTACATCATGTCATCGTTCTTATTGCATTACTCCGTTTCTCCATGAACTTAATACACTAGATGCATGGTGGATAGTGGTCGATGTGTGGAGTAATAGTAGTAGATACAGGCAGGAGTCGGTCTACTAATCTTGGACGTGATGCCTATATAATGATCATTGCCTGGATATCGTCATAATTATTTGAAGTTCTATCAATTGCCCAACAGTAATTTTTTTACCCACCGTATGCTATTTTTCTCGAGAGAAGCCACTAGTGAAATCTACGGCCCCCGGGTCTATTTTCCCTTCATATACTTTCAGATCTATATGGCTATTTGCCTTTTTATTTATTTGCATCTTTTATTTTTAGATCTATATTATCAAAAACCCAAAAATACCTCGCTGAATTTTATTTGCTTTTATTTGCATCTATCAATCTATTACAACTTTCTCACGTCTGTTTGCCAATTTCTGGCGCCATTACCCGAAAGGGATTGACAACCCCTTTAACACGTCGGGTTGCAAGTATTTGTTCTTTATGTGCAGGTGCTGTTTACGTAGTGTTGCTTGGTTCTCCTACTGGTTCGATAACCTTGGTCTCATCACTGAGGGAAATACCTACCGTTGCTGTGCTGCATCATCCCTTCCTCTTTGGGGAAATACCGACATAGTTCAAGCCAACATCAAAAGGAATTTATGGCGCCATTGCTGGGGAGACATCATCAACATCTACCAGGTTCCTAATCACAAATCTCATCTCCTTGCAATTTACATTATTTGCCATTTGCCTCTCGTTTTTCTCTCCTCCTCTTCACAAAAATTTACCGTTTTATTCGCCCTCTTTTTCGTTCGCCGTTTTCTCGTCAGATCTGTTTTTCGTGTGCAATTTTGTTCGTCACTTTTGCCATTATGGATAGTTCCTCCTCTATTGTGTGTACCCCCGAGAACTAGGTTCTTAATTTCAAACAATGGGGAGTGGAGAATTTAAAAGATGCTTGGTGTATGATTTGCAATGCTCATAATAGATCTATCCGTAGGCAATCTACCGTTGTTCTTCTTCGCAGTTTTTATCTGGGCATCACCACTTGGTATAGATTCGTCCTTGATACGATTACCGGTGGAAATTTCTTGATGTGTCCCTCTCTTGATGCTTTTAATGCTATGGGAAATTTAGTGGGTTCACCGCCTCTTATAATTAACGAAACAACTTTGACTCTTGAGCACGTTATGGAAAGACTGGATGCTATCGAAAAGAAATTGCTTACCGAAGAACACTTTGAAAACTTGGATAAAAAGATGCATAATTTTGCTACTAAATTTGGGTCAAAAACGGGAGAAGTTTTTAAGTTGTTAAGAGAAAAGGGAACCGTAATTCACGAAAGAATTGAAGAAAGCCCTTCTCGGATCGATAAGTTGGAAGAATTTTTTAGCAATTTAAGCACGGCTTTTGCTTCTGCTAAAGCTATTGAAAAAACCCCCCGTTAAAATTAGTAAGAGTACTCATACCACTAAGAACAAGGGTGCAACTTCTAGTAGTAAAGAAGATCTTAAAATGATTAGTATTCACCCGGATTTTGTCAAAGTTATAAGAGACCCTATTAATAAGAACGATTTTCTCAATTTTATGCCTAGAAATTTTGCTATTTTACTTGCTAAATCTTCAAAGAAATCTGATTGTGTGATTGAAGAGTTGGAAACCAAAGATGACAATACTTAGATCTTTGCATTATGCCTAGCTAAGGGCGTAAAACGATAGCGCTTGTTGGGAAGCAACCAAATGAATAAAATTTATTTTTGTCTTTTTTTTCTGTTCTTGAGTGTTTGCACAATTATGCTACTGTTATGATTGTGTTTTAATTAGTGTTTGTGCCAAGTAAAGCCTTTAGGATAGCTTTGGTGATAGTTGATTTGATCTTGTTGGAAAACAGAAACTTTTGCGTCCAGAAAAACAATTCTAAAAATTCACAGAGGCGACGAAAAATTCTGAAGTTTTTACACAACATTGGTATACAAATTGCCTCTGTTTTCATAATTTTTCAGAATTTTTGGAGTTACAGAAGTATGATAACAATTCACATCTTTACAGACTGTTCTGTTTTTGACAGATTCTGTTTTCTTTGCATTGTGTGCTTATTTTGATGAATCTATGGTTTTTATTAGGGGGTATGAGCCATGGTAAAGTTATAATACAGTAGATATAATGCAAGAACAAAATTTGAATGGGTTTTCTACAGTACTTAAAGTAAATATTAGTTTTCTTATACTAACGGATCTCACGAAGGTTTTGTTGAGTTTTGTGTGATTGAAGTTTTCAAGTTTTGGGTGAGATCACGATGGATGAAGGAATAAGGAGTAAGAAGAGCCTAAGCTTGGGGATGCCCCATGGAACCCCATGCCATTATCCAAATAGAATCAAGTAACTAAGCTTGGGGATGCTCGAGTGGCATCCCCTCTTTCTTCTAACGACCATCGGTATTTTACTTGGAGCTATATTTTTATTCGTCACATATCATGAGTTTTGCTTGGAGCATCTTGTATGATATGAGTCTTTGCTTGTTTTTTTTTTAAATTTAGTCATGAATCCTTGCCGGACACACCTATTTGAGAGAGCCAAAATTATGCTATGACTTGTTAGAATTTCTCTCTATGCTTCGCTTAAATCTTTAGGAGCTATGGAATTGCTCTAGTGCTTCACTTATATCTTTTTGAGCACGGTGTGCTTTAGTATTTTTGAAAAAATGCTCTCATGCTTCACTTAGATTTATTTGAGATTTAGTAAAAAAAATTTGGAAATTCTCTCTTGCTTCACTTAAATTATTTTGAGAGAAGAAAATTTTTATGCTCATGTTCTTCACTTAGATTTGTTTGAGCTATCAAAAGCAACATATAAAATTAGTCCCAAAGTGATAGATATACAAGAGGGATATAATAAAAACTTTCATGAATATCCTTGGACAAAATAAACTTGATTCCTTGTAATAGTTTTGTGATATGTTGATATAATATGTGAGTCATGTTGATGAGTAATTATGCTTTAGTAAGAATATTGGTGTTAAGGTTTGTGATTCCCTATGCAAGAACGAAAGTCAATAGTTATGCAATGAAATTACATCCTACTTGTGGTGCATTATTCGGTGTTAGTTATGCTTAATGCTCGCTTATGATATTTTTCGTTTCTTGGTTGGATGATTCTCAATCTTTTGCTAGCCTTCATTTGCACTAAGTATGATCACTACTTGTGCATCCAAAATCCTTAAACCAGTTTTGCCATATGAGTCCACTATACCTACCTATATGCAGTATTTCCGTGCCGTTCTAAGCAAATTTGTATGTGCCATCTCTAATTTCAAAATAAATTTCTCTTTTGTGTGCTCGTACCGCTCATGAAATGGTTGGGGGTGGCTGATATATTTCCATGCTAGATGTGTTATTCTCAAGATGAGTGTTTATTCACTTGTTATTGCACGAGAGTACGACAAAGGTATTAGGGATGCCCAGTCCCAAAATGAAAAATAAATTTACTTTATGTTGTCAAATAATAAATTCCTTGGAAAGTGTTGGTATGGAGGGCACCCGTGGATACGGCTAGCCATGGAAAATAAAAGTATGGTGGAAAAAGGAATAAACTTTATTTTCTGTTTGGGAACCGCCTATGATATATCTAGCATGGAAAGTATTGGGAACTACTTGATCATTTTCGTTGACAGGAAAAGCATGCCACCCAAAATGTTTTATCTCTACTTTTTTCGCTTTGAGCTCTGGCACCTCTACAAATCCCTACTTCCCTCTGCGAAGGGCCTTTTTTTTACTTTATGCAATTTTTATTTTGAGTCTCCATCTTCTCTTATAAAGCACCAACTAAGGGGCACTATGATCGTACTTGAGCATTGGGTGTAGCTAATATGCGAGTGTGTTTCATGAATGGATCAATGATTGAGCATAATGGGCTAGGGATAACTTGCTTTAGTGTTGATATTTTAAAAGACATGGTTGCTTGTTGATATGCTTGAGTATTGAAATCTTCATGTCAAAACTTGTCGGCGTACGACACCTATGGGATCGCGTGGATCCCTTTTACGGTTCGGCAGGGAGAGAGGTATACACAAAGAGCAGATCCAACGATCAACGCGAGGGGATTTTTACCTAGGTTCGGGCCACTGAGAAGCGTAATACCCTACTCCTGCTTTGGTTTATTGTGGGTGTTTAAGCCCAAGCTCCAGGAGCGCTTGCGGTGAACAGTATGTTGGAGCAGCAGCTACGCATGCAGAATTGGCCAGAGAGTTCTCCCCCCTGTAGCTACGCCTTGGGCCTCCTTTTATACGTCCAAGGGGTCACCAACAGTGGCGTACAATACATACAAGAGGTGTAAAGTTGCTACAGTGTTTACATGTTTATCACTGATGACTTAGGATAAACGCATTAAATGCTCCGTTTAGGTGTCCCTTACTTTCTTGGGGACGGAAAAAGGGCCCATCCCATCAGCACCGCTTAAGCCCGTCCACCACTAGTGCCATGACACGCATCCAGGAGGACAAAACCCAAATGACAGGCTGGCCGCTGCGCTGGAGCAGTGGCAGGGTGGCGAAGTCTTGCCGGGTCTTCGCAAGCCATCCCGGCAAGTATCTTGCCAGGGATCCGGCCTTTGGGCTTCTGTCTTCAGGTCTCTGGTTTGAATGCCTTCTTGATAGTCTTGCACTTTCTTCCAGCTGTCCCCCGGCAGGCCTTGCCACCGGTATGGCTACAACCGTCCGTGCACAAGTATGGGGTACTAAAGGACCCAACCTTTAGTACACCGACAAAACTAGACTATTGCTTTGAATCATATAAAAGTCCAAATGTCCATGCTACAAAGAAAAGAATATGTGATGAACATGTTAGGCAGCATTCCACATCAAAAATTCTGTTTTTATCATTTACCTACTCGAGGACGAGCAGGAATTAAGCTTGGGGATGCTGATACGTCTCCAACGTATCTATAATTTTTGATTGTTCCATGCTGTTATATTATCATTCTTGGATGTTTTACAATCATTTTATAGCAACTTTATATCAGTTTTTGGGACTAACCTATTGACATAGTGCCGAGTGCCAGTTGTTGTTTTTTGCTTGTTTTTTACTTCGCAGGAAATCAATACCAAACGGAGTCCAAACGCAGCGAAACTTTTTGGTGATTTTTTCTGGACCAGAAGACACAAGTTGGGCCAAGAAAGTACTTGAGGGGGGCTCCGAGGGGAGCACAACCCACCAGGGCGCGCCTGGGGGCCCAGGCGCGCCCAGGTGGGTTGTGCCCACCTCGGCCACCTCCCGCACCACCTCTTTGCTCTATAAATACCCCAATATTCCAGAAACCCTAGGGGAGTCGACGAAAATCAATTCCAGCCGCCGCAAGTTCAAGAAACCACAGATCCAATCTAGATACCATCACGGAGGGGTTCATCATCCTCATTGGTGCCTCTTCGATGATGCGTGAGTAGTTCACTGTAAACCTATGGGTCCGTAGTTAGTAGCTAGATGGCTTCCTCTCTCTCTCTTTTGATTCTCAATACAATGGTCTCTTGGAGATCTATTTGATGTAACTCTTTTTTGCGGTGTGTTTGTTGGGATCCGATGAACTTTGAGTTTGTGATCAGATCTATGTTTTTATCCATGAAAGTTATTTGAGTCTTTTGATCTCTTATATGCATGATTTCTTATAGCCTCGTATTTCTTCTTTGAATCTCTGGTTTAGTTAGGCCAACAAGATCGATTTTTCTTGCCATGGGAAGAGGTGCTTTGTGATGGGTTCGATCTTACGGTGCTTGATCCCAGTGACAGAAGGGGAACCGACACGTATGTAACGTTGCTATTAAGAATAACAAGATGGGGTCTATTTCTACATAAATAGATCTTGTCTACATCATGTCATCGTTCTTATTGCATTACTCCATTTCTCCATGAACTTTATACACTAGATGCATGTTGGATAGCGGTCGATGTGTGGAGTAATAGTAGTAGATGCAGGCAGGAGTCGGTCTACTAATCCTTGTGTTTCCAGCTGTCTCCATGAACTTTTGCGTCCAGTCTCCTGGTTTATTAGAATACTCTTTTGCGTTTCCAGCTGGTACTAGTCATATATCTATAATCTTTTGTGTTTCCTTTTCTGCGAAACTCAAAAACAAGGAAAAAACAAAAACTGGCACTGGGCTCTAGGTTAATAGGTAGTCCCAAAAATAATATAAAATAGCATATTAATGCATATAAAACATCCAAAACAGATAATATAATAGCATGGAACAATGAAAAATTATAGATACACAAAAGATTAGTACCAGTCGCGATGATTTATTAGAATACTCTTTGTGTTTCACTTATATCTTTTGAGCTAGGCAATTTTGCTCTAGTGCTTCACTTATATCTTTTTAGAGAACGGTGGTGGTTTTATTTTATAGAAATTATTGAACTCTCATTCTTCACTTATATTATTTTGAGAGTCTTTAAACAGCATGGTTATTTGCTTTGGTTATAAATTTAGTCCTAATATGATAGGCATCCAAGAGGGATATAATAAAATCTTTCATATAAAGTGCATTGAATACTATGAGAAGTTTGATTCCTTATGATTGTTTTGAGATATAAAGATGGTGATATTAGAGTCATGCTAGTGAGTAATTGTGAATTTGAGAAATACTTGTGTTGAGGTTTGTGATTCCCGTAGCATGCACGTATGGTGAACCGTTATGTGATGAAGTCAGAGCATGATTTATTTATTGATTGTCTTCCTTATGAGTGGCGGTCGGGGACGAGCGATGGTCTTTTCCTACCAATCTATCCCCCTAGGAGCATGCGCGTAGTACTTTGTTTTGATAACTAATAGATTTTTGCAATAAGTATGTGAGTTCTTTATGACTAATGTTGAGTCCATGGATTATACGCACTCTCACCCTTCCACCATTGCTAGCCTCTCTTGTACCACGCAACTTTCGCCGGTACCATACACCCACCATATACCTTCCTCAAAACAGCCACCATACCTACCTATTATGGCATTTCCATAGCCATTCCGAGATATATTGCCATGCAACTTTCCACCGTTCCGTTTTATTATGACACGCTTCATCATTGTCATATTGCTTTGTATGATCATGTAGTTGACATCGTATTTGTGGCAAAGCCACCGTTCATAATTCTTTCATATATGTCACTCTTGATTCATTGCACATCCCGGTACACCGCCGGAGGCATTCATATAGAGTCATATTTTGTTCTAAGTATCGAGTTGTAAGTAAATAAAAGTGTGATGATCTTCATTATTAGAGCATTGTCCCATGTGAGGAAAGGATGATGGAGACTATGATTCTCTCGGGATGAGACTCCGGACGAAAAATAAAAAAAAAGAGGCCAAAAAAATGAGAGAAGGCCCAAATAAAAAAAATGAGAGAAAAGAGAGAAGGGGCAATGTTACTATCCTTTTACCACACTTGTGCTTCAAAGTAGCACCGTGATCTTCATGATAGAGAGTCTCCTATGTTGTCACTTTCATATACTAGTGGAAATTTTTCATTATAGAACTTGGCTTGTATATTCCAATGATGGGCTTCCTCAAATTTCCCTAGGCCTTCGTGAGCAAGCAAGTTGGATGCACACCCACTTAGTTTTTTTAGCTTTAATAAACTTATAGCTCTAGTGCATCCGTTGCATGGCAATCCCTACTCACTCACATTGATATCTATTGATGGGCATCTCCATAGCCCGTTGATACGCCTAGTTGATGTGAGACTATCTCCCTCTTTTTGTCTTCTCCACAACCACCTTCTATTCCGCCTATAGTGCTATGTCCATGGCTCACGCTCATGTATTGCGTGAAAGTTGAAAAAGTTTGAGAACATCAAAAGTATGAAACAATTGCTTGGCTTGTCATCGGGGTTGTGCACGATTTGAATATTTTGTGTGATGAAGATGGAGCATAGCCAGACTATATGATTTTGTAGGGATAATCTTTCTTTGGCCATGTTATTTTGAGAAGACATAATTGCCTTGTTAGTATGCTTGAAGTATTATTGTTTTTATGTCAATATTAAACTTTTGTTTTGAATCTTACGGATCTGAACATTCATGCCACAATAAAGAAAATTACATGGATAAATATGTTAGGTAGCATTCCACATCAAAAATTCTGTTTTTATCATTTACCTACTCGAGGACGAGCAGGAATTAAGCTTGGGGATGCTTGATACGTCTCCAATGTATCTATAATTTTTTATTGTTCCATGCTATTATATTATCTGTTTTGGATGTTTTATATGCATTAATATGCTATTTTATATTATTTTTGGGACTAACCTATTAACCTAGAGCCCAGTGCCAGTTTCTGTTTTTTCCTTGTTTTTGAGTTTCGTAGAAAGGAATACCAAACGGAGTCCAAACGGAATAAAACTTTTGTGATGATTTTTCTTGGACCAGAAGGAAACCAGGAGACTTGGAGATGAAGTCGGAGGAGCCACGAGGCGGCCACAAGGATGAAGGGTGCGCCCAGGGGGGTAGGGCGTGCCCCCCACCCTTGTGGGCCCCTCGTGCACCTCCTGACCTAATTCTTTCGCCTATATATACCCATATATCCCAAACCAATAAAGGGATCCACGAAAAGACTTTTCCACCGCCGCAACCTTCTGTACCCGTGAGATCCCATCTAGGGACCTTTTCCGGCACCCTGCCGGAGGGGGATTCAATCACGGAGGGCTTCTACATCAACATCATTGCCCTTCCGATGAAGCGTGAGTAGTTTAGCACAGACCTACGGGTCCATAGCTAGTAGCTAGATGGCTTCTTCTCTCTCTTTGATTCTCAATACCATGTTCTCCTCGATATTCTTGGAGATCTATTCGATGTAATACTTTTTTGCGGTGTGTTTGACGAGATTCGATGAATTGTGGATTTATGATCAGCTTATCTATGAATATTATTTGAATCTTCTCTGAATTCTTATATGCATGATTTGATATCTTTGTAATTCTCTTCGAACTATTGGTTTGGTTTGGCCAACTAGATTGGTTTTTCTTGCAATGGGAGAAGTGATTAGCTTTGGGTTCAATCTTGCGGTGTCCTTTTCCAGTGACAGTAGGGGCAGCAAGGCACGTATTGTATTGTTGCCATCGAGGATAAAAAGATGGGGTTTTCATCATATTGCTTGAGTTAATTCCTCTACATCACGTCATCTTACTTAATGCATTACTCCGTTCTTTATGAACTTAATACTCTAGATGCATGCTGGATAGCAGTCGATGTGTGGAGTAATAGTAGTAGATGCAGAATGTTTCAGTCTACTTGACACGGACGTGATGCCTATATTCATGATCATTGCCTTAGATATCGTCATAACTTTGCGCTTTTCTATCAATTGCTCGGCAGTAATTTGTTCACCCACCGTATTATTTTCTATCTTGAGAGAAGCCTCTAGTGAAACCTATGGCCGCCGGATCTATTTTCCATCATATAATCTTCTACTTTTCATCATACAAGTTTCCGATCTACTATTTTGCAATCTTTAACTTTCCGATCTATAAAACAAAAATACCAAAATATTTACTTTATCGATTATCTATCTCTATCAGATCTCACTTTTGCAAATAACCGTGAAGGGATTGACAACCCCTTTATCGCGTTGGGTGCAAGTTGTTTGATTGTTTGTGTAGGTATTCGGTGATTTGTGCGTTGTCTCCTACTGGATTGATACCTTGGTTCTCAAACTGAGGGAAATACTTATCTCTACTTTGCTGCATCACCCTTTCCTCTTCAAGGGAAAAACCAATGCAAGCTCAAGAAGTAGCAGCCCTCAACGCAGCCCCCAGCGTGAGTCCGCTACTCATTTTCCGCTGGCGAGCATTGAGATGTTTATCTTTGCTACTGACATCTCCGGGCTTGCAGGAGAAGAACGACAACAAGGAGAGCTATCGGAGGCCGTCTTCGACGTGCCGCCTCCGTTAGCCACACCGCCCAGAGATGAATCTCTAGCAAGGACTTCCATTGGCGAGCCCATTCGTGTTGAAGAGGAGCCGGCAGGCACGGGCACTGGCAGTCCTACATCGGCAACAAATGTTGCCGGGAAAGGAGAAACCACCTCTTAACAGCTCGACACAGGTAAACCGCTTGCCTCTGAGTACTTGTCACTCTGTCTTTATATTTATCTTCTTGAACTTCAACCTTGGTCTCATCTTGTTTCCTTCCCCGGTCTTTAGATCTTCCTTCGATGGAACAAATGGATGTCAATATCGTCATCGAGGAGATCGCCAAGGATGCTGCTGCCAAGGCCGACAAAGTCGCTGTTGACGAATCCGCCAAGGTCACACAGGAAGAAACCGGCAAGGGGTCTGCTAAGAGGGCCAACAAGGAGACCGGTGACCATACTGATGGCATTCCTGCCACAGGAGCGCCTGGCGCTGCACTGGTCACGGAGCCCCCAGTTGCCGGTGAGGCGGTTGTCGAAGACCAACCATCAACATCCAAAGCCCATCCGTCAAGCAGATACCTTAAGGTTGGCGACAACCTGTTCGTCAGCATACCAGGGACGGCAAGCACTGGGGTGCCAACCGAAGGGGAAATTCTCGATGAAGACGTCATCGCCGCTGCTGGACTCAAGATCGTTGACGAGCCACGCGCCAGCAGCAGCGAGTCCAAGGAAGAACAGCTCCTCCAAACCACGAGCGACAACTTTCAAAAGCTCCAGGCGCTTCACCGCACCCAAAAGGAGAAATTAGACTCCAGGGCAGCAGTTATTGAAGCAGCGGAGGCAGATTTCCAGAAGCGCGTCGAGGAAATGCAAGTCTGGTACGCTGAGGCTTTCCAGGAGCTGATGGCTGGCCGGGAACAACTGAGTCAAAGTTGGAGCGAGTTCCTCTTAAAGCAGTCCGATGCCGAGAAGGCACAAGAAGAGGCCGCGCAGTGGGCCGCTGCAGAGGAAGCTCGCTTAACAGAACGCCGCGTCGGGCTCGATGCTCATGAAGAGGACCTTGCCGCTCACGAGGAGGCGCTTGCCGCCAAACTCCGCAGCAAGGTCGAGGAGATCGAAAAGCTCGTCATGCAGCGAACCCAGGAGCTGGAGCAGAAACACAAGGAGACGCTCGAAGCTCTGGCCATAGATCACGCCGGCAAGTTGAAGGAGGCCATCGATGCCGCCGAAGCTGCAGAGGCCGCCAAGAACGAGCTGGGCGATAAAGTAAAGAGACTGGAGGCAGATCTCGAGGATCATGGCAAGGAGATCTCGACACTCAAAGCCGACAGAGAGAAGACTCTCTACAGATTGGCGGAGATGCAAACTACCATATCTGACAAGACCAAAAAGCTCACCTCAGCCTATGAATCCATCGCTAATCTGAATCTAAAGCTGACCACGCTGGAGAAGTCCCTGGAGGACGGCAAGGCTCACGAGAAGGCTTTGATCAAAGACCTCCGAAATGAGAAGGACCTGCTCAAGAGCGCCGCCACCACTTATAATGATTTTGAGAAAGGTGTGAAGATCTGGACCGAGCGCCTTGTTGACATCGCGGAAAGGCTTGGAGCCGAACTGTCCACCATGGGCCTGCAGAACTTCAGCTACTCTTCTGTCCACCATGCGCCAAGCTGACCATGTTCTTCGAGAGCGTCATTGATGCCCTGAAGCTGCTCCATTCTGAATGAGCAACCCATCTGGCCAACGAATCCCGCAAACTCTGCCAGACCGTCCTCCTCAAGGTGCTCGTAAAAGTGGTGCACAAGAACCCTGGCATCAATCTTACCAATGTTCTTGATCGTCTGCCAAAGAATATTGACCTCAAGGCACTCAAAGAGCTTGTCACGCCCATCGTCGACAAGGTGGACCAAGTCAAGAGGGTCGAAGGCCAGCGCAGGGACTAGCCGCTTCGCTTCTTTTTGTCGCCACCATTTCATGCCAAAGACAGTTTCATCTTAAGTTAGAATCGCGGCAACTATCAATGTAATATAACTTGCTATGTTTTGGATGAATGCACGCTATTTCTCTTATCAGATTTCTTTCTGTATGGTGCATGCCCTACGCTTATTGGAAAACTTGCCGGCGCGCGCATCCTTGCCGCGAGCGCTTTGAGGAACGGATCCTTAGCAGCCTGCTGGAGGTGTCGCTACCGGCAAGATACCTTGATGTTTTCTGTGTAGCCACCTAAGCTGTTGAGCGGACTCAAAACAGAGTAAGGGCGCAACTGATCACAACAAGGTTCCTTCGCATGCAGGTTTTCCATACAAAGGCCGAAATTGTTCAAGGAAAATAACCTTTAAGTAAAAAAATTCACTTAAAGTTCTGCAACTTAGCTTTTTGTTGCTGTGCTCCTTTCTGCAAGATTTCAACTTTGAACATCGCCTGTCAGTATCCTCACTCCCCCCGGTAAACTTGCACGCGAGGGAACCTTCTATCTTTTGAGAAAAAAGAAAGAAGAGAAAATAGGGATATGGAACCTTGGCGGTTCGTTAATGCTTACCGGAAGAAAATGTAATACAATACCTCAGACAAGCATGCATATAGATTAACATGAAAACCAACAGGAATTGTAAAACAGTTAAGCTTATTCAACTATGCACAGGGTCTGCGCCTGGCTTTGTACAAAGGATCATATGCCTTGTCGGCAAAACTCGTACAAAAGGTGGTTGCCGGGAGACCCGGCAACCGCGCCTTATGGGTAGAACTTACAAAGATGTTCGATATTCCAGAAATTGCTCACTGGAATGCCATCCTCGGTCTCCAGGCGGACTGCGCCAGGCCTGGTGACTCGTACTACCCGATAAGGGCCTTCCTACTTCGTCTTCAACTTGTTAGAATTCTTGGCCGACTGAACACGCCGAAGAACAAGGTCACCCTCCTCAAGACTTCGGGCATGAACCTTGCGGCTATGGTAGCGGCGCAAGGCTTGCTGGTAACATGCAGCTCGCACAGCAGCCTGAAGACGATCTTCCTCAAGGAGCGTAGCGTCATCTTATCGCAGCTGCTCTTGCTCAAGCTCATCATAAGAGAGCACTCGAGGTGACCCGTATATGAGTTCTGTGGGGAGAACTGCTTCCGCCCCGTATACTAGGGAGAAGGGTGTCTGGCCAGTGGCTCGATTTGGTGTCGTTCTGATTGACCAAAGAACCGCCGGTAGCTCATCAATCCAGTGCCTTCCGCACTTTTTTAGCTTGTCGAAAGTCCTTGTCTTGAGACCTCGCAACACTTCAGCATTTGCCCTTTTCGCTTGGCCATTGCTCCTCGGATGAGCAACAGAAGCAAAACAGATTTTGCCGCCAAGGTTTTGGACGTACTGCATGAAGGTGTGGCTCATGAACTGTGTGCTGTTGTCGGTGATGATCCTGTTTGGCACACCAAAACGGCAAACTAGTCCTTTGAAGAACTTGACGTCTGATTGCGCTGTCACCTTTCTCACTGCTTCCACTTCCGGCCACTTTGTGAACTTGTCGATTGAGACGTACAAGTAATCAAATACCCCGGTAGCACGGGGAAAAGGGCCCAATATGTCGAGCCCCCAGACCAAAAATGGCTAGGAAAGAGGGATTGTCTGAAGAGCCTGAGCTGGCTGATGCAATTTCTTTAAATGGAACTGGCACGCTTCACACTTGGTTACTAGTGCAGTTGCATCCTGGAGGGCAGTGGGCCAAAAGAAACCTTGCCGGAATGCCTTACCGACAAGAGCCCTTGAGCCTATGTGGGAGCCACATATGCCTCCATGTATCTCTACCAACAGCTCCAGTCCATCTTCCCGAGGAATGCACTTCAATTTCACGCCGTTCGGTCTCTTTCTGTACAGGACATTGTCCACGAATTGGTACATACTAGACCGACGGGCTACTTTCTCTGCTTTTTCCTGTTCTTCGGGGAGTTCCCCTATTTGGAGGAACTGGACAATGTGCTGTGCCCATGCTGGAGCCCGAGGCTCGACAGCAAGGACTAAAGGCATGTCTTCTATCGCGGGAGCGTTTGTCTCTACGGCAAGGACTCGAGGCCCTACCGGAGCCTGTTGCTCCCTGACAAGCTTGGTGTTGTTCCCGGCAACTTCCTTGCCGGCGGCTTCTAGGAGCTCTGCGGGAAAGTACTGGCCGGAACCCAACCTCCTTCGTTTACCTTGCCTCGCTGATGGTGTTACAGATGGCTGAGTCAATCGGAGCACAAAAGTACCTGGTTCCACAGGTAACTTGAGGGCAGCACGTTTTGACAGGTCATTAGCAATGTTGTTCTCTGTTCGAGGAACATGCACTGTTTGTAGACCGTCAAAGTGTTCCTCCAATTTCCTCACTTCATCTACATTTGCTTCCATCAACGGGCTCTGATAGTCTTTGTTAACTTGCATGACAACAAGCTGCGAATCACCTCTGACGATGAGCTTCTTAATTCCAAGGTCCACCGTGATCCTGAGACCGGCAAGCAGCCCTTCATATTCTGCAGTGTTGTTTGTTGATCTCTCCCGGGGAAAGTACATCTGAATTACATATTTGAGGTGCTCTCCGGTGGGTGCGACAAGCAGCACGCCAGCACCTGCGCCTTGCAGCGAGAAAGCCCCGTCAAAATACATAATCCACTCTCGATCTGTTTCCTTGCCGGGGAGAGTTGTCCCTTGACTTTCTTCGTCTGGGGTTGGGGTCCATTCTGCAATGAACTCCGCTAAGGCTCTGCTCTGAATTGTTAAAGTGCTTTCAAATTTGAGACCAAAGCTTGACAATTCCAACACCCACTCCACAATCCTGCCAGTCGCATCTGGATTTCGTAAAATCCGCTGCAACGGGAAGCGAGTGACGAAAGTGATCTCATGTGCTTGGAAATAATGGCGCAGCTTCCTCGAGGCCATAAGGAGGCCGAAGAGCAACTTCTGCACGCCAGAGTATCTTGACCTAGCCCCCTGCAAAAGGGAGCTGACAAAATAAACTGGGCGCTGCACCATCTTCTTCCTCTGTGTTGCTTCATTTGACTTCACAAATCATGCCTTGTTGGCACCAGACTCTGCCGGGGAAATCCCGGCTCGTCATTTGACGGTCTTGCCGCTGTCGTTGTTTCTTCATTGACTTCTCTCTACGCTACTAACGCAACACTAACCACTTGATTTGTCGCCGCTAAATATAGCAGCAACGGCTCTTGTGGTTTAGGTGCGACTGGTGTTGGCGGAGAGGAGAGGTACCTCTTCAAATCTTGCAGCGCTGCCTCCGCTTCCGGAGTCCATTTCATTGGACCTGCCTTCTTCAAGATTTTGAAAAAAGGCAGGGCGTGCTCAGCAGATTTGGAGATGAACCTGCTCAGAGCCGCGATGCAGCCGGCAAGTCGACGCACATCTTTGACGCGTCTTGATGCTTCGATCTGCTCAATTGCCTTGATCTTGTCGGGATTTTCCTCGATCCCACGCTGAGACACAAAGAACCCGAGAAGTTTGCCGGATGGAACGCCAAACACACACTTCTCGGGATTGAGCTTCAAATTGATCTTGCGCAAATTTGCAAACGTCTCTTCTAAATCTTGTATGAGCGTTGCTTTGTCCTTGGTTTTAACCACTATGTCATCCATATAAGCTTCCATATTTCTATGTAGCTGAGGCTCAAAACCAATCTGGACCGCTCTCGCAAACGTTGAACCAGCACTTTTCAACCCGAAAGGCATACGTATGAAGCAATACGTACCACATGGGGTGATAAATGCGGTTTTCTCTTCGTCTTCCTTTGCCATGAAAATCTGATAATACCCTGAATAGGCATCGAGAAACGACAACAAATCGCAGCCGGCAGTGGAGTCCACAATCTGGTCGATGCGTGGCAAGGGGAAAGGATCTTTTGGACAGGCTTTATTGATATCTGTATAATCAATACACAGCCTCCATTTTCCATTTGCCTTGCGTACTACGACTGGATTGGCCAACCATGTTGGATGGAGCACTCCTCTGACCAAACCTACTACTTCCAGCTTCCTGATTTCTTCGGCAATAAATTCTTGCCGTTCCAAAGCTTGCTTCCTAACTTTCTGCTTGACGGGCCGTGCATGAGGATAGACAGCAAGATGGTGCTCAATTACCTCCCTGGGAACACCGGGGATATCAGATGGTTGCCATGCAAACACATCAATATTCGCCCACAGGAAAGCAATGAGCGCGCTTTCCTATTTGTCATCGAGGGTGGAACTTATGGTGAAAGTTCCTCCCATACCATCCTCCTTGACGGGCACCTTCTTAGTTTCTGGTGGAGCTGCCTTGGATTTTTTGCTCTTGCCGATGGAGCTCTCCAGCACATCCTCAACGGGAGCGTAGCACTCCGAGGAGGTGCGCTTGCCGGAGTGTGTGCTAGAGGTCTTGTAGGTCTTCTTCCCCCTGGGAGCTTCAGCGGCAGGAGCAAGTGCCTTGGCGGCAGATGCTGCAACTGCCTCCCGGTAAAGTTGGTCGGCGCAGATAAGCGCATCCTTCTTGTCGGAGTTGATAGTGATGACGCTCATCGGCCCGGGCATCTTCAATACATTATAAGTGTAGTGCGAGGCCGCCATGAACTTGGCCAGCGCTGGACGGCCCAGAATCCTGTTATATGGTAACGAAATCTTGGCTACGTCAAAAATGATCTTTTCTATTCTGTAGTTCAGCTCACTGCCAAATATCACCGACAGTGTGATCTTGCCCTTCGGCTGGCTCCTTCCTGGATTGATCCCTTGAAACGTGCCCGTTTCCTCGAGATCTTCATCAGGAGTTTGCAACCTCTTGATCACACTAGGCGAGATCAAGTTCAAACCGGCCCCACCTTCAACTAACATTTTTGTCACCTTGAGGTTGCGAATCCTTGGTGAAACCAACAATGGAAAACACCCAACCGCGGTTGTGCGATCAGGGTGATCCTCAGCGTAAAAAATGATAGGCGTGTTGGACCATTTCAGAGGCTTCCGGGCATCGACTGACGGCTCTGTCGCATTAATCTCGCGCACCCACTGTTTAAGTTGGCGGTGAGAAGAATGCAACGAGGCGACTCCGTCAACGCACATAGCTGCTGTAGCCTTTTGGAACTCGTACTCGCTGGACTCGTCGTCCTCTTCGTTGTCATTGTCACCTCCCTCTTCCTTGTCGCGGCATCGAGCGGGCCTCTCCTTCTGTTACTTGGCCTTGCCGCGGCGACCTCCTCGGCCACCGCATTTCTTGCCAGACTCTTCAGCACCATCCTGGGCCCTCTCCTTATCTCGCCTTTCATACTCAGCTTTCCGCCTCTCGACAAGCTGCTCAACTTGCCGGCAATTTTGGAGATCATGGCCCTTGGTGCGATGGATCTTGCAGTACTGCTTGTCGGAGCCCTCTGGCTTGTCGGCAGCCGCCAAGGCCTGACAAGAGGCACACCCGGCAACCTCCTTGCCAAGGCCATCAACCTTGACCTTCTTGGCGGCGCCGGGGTTGCCGGATTCTTCGACAGCAAGCACAGCCTTACCCTTGCGCTTCTTGTTACGCCGTCGGCCTTTCTTTGTCGGGGCGGCAGCATCTTCTCCTTCAGAGTCAATTCCTGCGCCAGCATCCTTGCCGGGGAGTCTTCTTCCCTCTTTAGCCCGAGCACATTTGTCTGCCAGAGCATAGAGCTTGGCAATATCCCTGACTTTGTTCATCGCCAGCTCTTCCCGCATCTTGCGGTTGCGCATGTTCTGATGAAACGCGCTAATAACAGCGACATGATGAACGTTTGGGATATTGTGCTGTATACAGCTGAATCTCTGTATGTACTTGCGCAAGGGCTTGCCCTCCTTCTGAGGGATGAGATGTAAATCACTTTCCTGGCCAGGAGCTTGGTGGCCTCCGGTAAAGGCGCCAACAAACTCATGACACAAATCTGCCCAGGAGGAAATGGAATTCTCCGGCAGATGCATCAACCATGACCTGACGTTGGGCTTAAGTACCAACGGGAAGTAGTTGGCAAGTATCTTGTCGTCCCGAGCCCCGGCAGCCTACACCACGATGGTGTAGATGCTCAGGAACTCCGACGGGTGAGTCTTGCCGTCGTATTTCTCTGGGACCTCCGGCTTGAACATTCGGAATTGGGCCACTGGACCCGCCGCAGCTCACGGGTAAACGCTGGGCAACCCACCTCATAAGGTAAGTCGCCAGGGTCCCCCAGCGCAGGCTTGTCCACAGTGGGTCCCGCGTGTCTGTCAGATTGATAACACACTTCCCGTCGCCGCTTGATGGTGGTCCGAGCGTCTTCTTTGCTTCGCTCCCGAAGAACTTGACGTTGATCGCGGCGAGTTTGCGGATCTGACGACGCCGTGGAATCGTCACCACAGCCGTCGATCCACCGAGTTAGCGACCGCTGTTGGTATCGTGGAGGAGAGTGCATCGTAGTCGTACCACCTCCAGTCTTTTTGCCATCGGCGCGTGTCGGCTCGATGGACCGCCGCCGCGAAGGCTCTGCCTGCTGCGGCCCATCTCTGTTGATGAAGCCGATGAGGCTCTGAATAGCAGCTCTCCATTCTTTGAGCTTCTCCGAAGTAGGAGGGAAATCCAGGAGCAGCTGCGCTCGCGCCAACGCTTCTGCTAGTGTAGGCGGCGGCGAAAGGTGCGAGGAACATGAGGTGCTCTGACTCCTAACCGTGTTAGAAGGAGCTCCACCACGGTCCCGCGACCGCGCCGCGCTTCCACCGAAATCTTGGCATGCATGCTGGACCCTCGCATCTCGGGAATGATGCACAGGGGTCTTTCCTTCGGGACGCCTAGAACCACTGACGTCACGGCGCTGTTCATAGCGCACGACCTGAGAAGGCCGCCGCGCATGCGCCGGCGTGGGTGTCTTGGAAGGCGCCATCCCGTCCTTGGAGTTCGCTGTGCCACCTGTAGGCGGCACGACTCCGTCCTTAGACCTAGCGGCGTGTGGGTTGTTGGCGCCGCTGTGAACAATGCCGCTCGCCTGGCTTTGATCGCCAGAACGTCGTGGAAGCTCAAGACCTCCACCTCCTCCACTTGCGTCCACGCCGTCGCCCGTTCGTGAAGGCACGGGCAAACCGGACGCGGATGGACCACCCACCGCGAAACCCTTCTTCTTGGGAGCCATCGCAACGAAAATGATCAAGAGACTGACGCGCTGATCGCTAGATCAGGTTCGTGCAACCTTCTTCTCCTACCTGGCGCGCCAAAGATGTCGGCGTATGACACCTATGGGATCGCGTGGATCCCTTTTACGGTTCAGCAGGGATACAGGTATACACAAAGAGCAGATCCAACGATCAACGCGAGGGGATTTTTACCCAGGTTCGGGCCGCTGAGAAGCATAATACCCTACTCCTGCTTTGGTTTATTGTGGGTGTTTAAGCCCAAGCTCCAGGAGTGCTTGCGGTGAACAGTATGTTTGAGCAGCAGCTACGCATGCAGAATGGGCCAGACAAATCTCCCCCTGTAGCTATGCCTTGGGCCTCCTTTTATACATCCAAGGGGTCACCAACAGTGGCGTATAGTACATACAAGAGGTGTAAAGTTGCTAAAGTGTTTACATGTTTATCACTGACGACTTAGGACAAACGCATTAAATGCTCCGTTTAGGTGTCCCTTACTTTCTTGGGGACAGAAAAAGGGCCTGTCCCATCAGCACCGCTTAAGCCCGTCCACCACTAGTGCCATGACACGCATCCAGGAGGACAAAACCCAAATGACAGGCTGGCCGCTGCGCTGGAGCAGTGGCAGGGTGGCGAAGTCTTGCCGGGTGCGAGTCTTGCCGGGTCTTCGCAAGCCATCCCGACAAGTATCTTGCCGGGGATCCGGCCTTTGGGCTTCTGTCTTCTGGTCTCTGGTTTGAATGCCTTCTTGATAGTCTTGCACTTACTTCCAGCTGTCCCCCAGCAGGCCTTGCCGCCGGTATGGCTACAACCGTCCGTGCACAAGTATGGGGTACTAATGGACCCAACCTTTAGTACACCGACAAAACTAGACTAATGCTTTGAATCATATAAAAGTCCAAATGTCCATGCTACAAAGAAAAGAACATGTGATGAACATGTTAGGCAGCATTGCACATCAAAAATTCTATTTTTATCATTTACCTACTCGAGGATGAGCAGGAATTAAGCTTGGGGATGCTGATACGTCTCCAACGTATCTATAATTTTTGATTGTTCCATGCTGTTATATTATCATTCTTGGATGTTTTACAATCATTTTATAGCAACTTTATATCATTTTTTGGGACTAACCTATTGACATATTGCCGAGTGCCAGTTGCTGTTTTTTGCTTGTTTTTTACTTCGCAGGAAATCAATACCAAACGGAGTCCAAATGCAGCGAATCTTTTTGGTGATTTTTTCTGGACCAGAAGACACAAGTTGGGCCAAGAAAGTACTTGAGGGGGCTTCGAGGGGAGCACAACCCACCAGAGCGCGCCTGGGGGCCCAGGCGCGCCCAGGTGGGTTGTGCCCACCTCAGCCACCTCCTGCACCGCCTCTTTGCTCTATAAATACCCCAATATTCCAGAAACCCTAGGGGAGTCGACGAAAATCAATTCCAGCCGCCACAAGTTCCGGAAACCACAGATCCAATCTAGACACCATCACGGAGGGGTTCATCATCCTCATTGGTGCCTCTCCGATGATGCGTGAGTAGTTCATTGTAGACCTACGTGTCCGTAGTTAGTAGCTAGATGGCTTCCTCTCTCTCTTTTGATTCTCAATACAATGATCTCTTGGAGATTTATTTGATGTAACTCTTTTTTGCGGTGTGTTTGTTGGGATCTGATGAACTTTGAGTTTATGATCAGATCTATGTTTTTATCCATGAAAGTTATTTGAGTCTTTTGATCTCTTATATGCATGATTGCTTATAGCCTCGTATTTCTTCTTCGAATCTTTGGTTTAGTTAGGCCAACTAGATCGATTTTTCTTGCCATGGGAAGAGGTGCTTTGTGATGGGTTCGATCTTACGGTGCTTGATCCCAGTGACAGAAGGGGAACCGACATGTATGTATCATTGCTATTAAGGATAACAAGATGGGGTCTATTTCTACATAAATAGATCTTGTCTACATCATGTCATCGTTCTTATTGCATTACTCCGTTTCTCCATGAAATTAATACACTAGATGCATGCTGGATAGCGGTCGATGTGTGGAGTAATAGTAGTAGATGCAGGCAGGAGTCGGTCTACTAATCTTGGACGTGATGCCTATATAATGATCATTGCCTGGGTATCGTCATAATTATTTGAAGTTCTATCAATTGCCCAACAGTAATTTGTTTACCCACTGTATGCTATTTTTCTCGAGAGAAGCCACTAGTGAAATCTACGGCCCCCGGGTCTATTTCCCCTTCACATACTTTCAGATCTATATTGCTATTTGCCTTTTTATTTATTTGCATCTTTTATTTTCAGATCTATATTATCAAAACCCCAAAAACACCTCGCTGAATTTTATTTGCTTTTATTTTCATCTATCAATCTATTACAACTTTCTCATGTCCGTTTGCCAATTTCTGGCGCTGTTACCAGAAAGGGATTGACAACCCCTTTAACACGTCGGGTTGCAAGTATTTGTTCTTTGTGTGCAGGTGTTGTTTACATAGTGTTGCTTGGTTCTCCTACTGGTTCGATAACCTTGGTCCCATCACTGAGGGAAATACCTACCGTTGCTGTGCTGCATCATCCCTTCCTCTTTGGGGAAATACCGACATAGTTCAAGCCAACATCACCTTTTCTCAGATCCACATTAGATCATTCTAGTTCATAGGGTTCGTCGGATTTCTTCAGAGCTCGTCCAATCATGCCATCTGCTGCTTGAGAACATATAACTTGCCCCAAAAACCCAAACTGAGGTAGAACGGCAGTTGTTTTTAGCTCTTCATTCATATCTTATGTAGATCCCATCTCTTTAGCCAACCAATGATTAGATCTCTAGTTCTTCCACCGCCATGTTTTAGGTTTAGCCATTTTTTCACTTTTTTCTGAACTGTTGTAGATCCAAAATTATGGGCAAAGATTGTGAAACTTGTTTTTCTCACAATTAGCAGAATTTCGTCAACCTCAGATTCATGTATGACCGCCCTGCCAATGCAATTCAGGCACCTTAAATAATAACCTTATAACCCGCCAGTCTTTAAACCGGCTTATCCGTGCCATGTAATCTGCCTGGAACTCTAAACATGTTTCTGTAATTTGACTCATCAATATGCTGCTCATAACTTGATAATCACACCTTATAATTAAGGTATCTCTTAGTGATAGCTGATGCGCCCTTCAACACATAAGCGGCTTGTGATGTACTCATAACCATGACCCGTCAGGTATCCATAGTTAGTTTGTAATCATTAAAACTGTCACCTTCATCATTAACCAATAGTACAGCATCAACTCACCACTTTATACTTCCAGGCCGTAATTTTTCAACTGCCAAAAAATGACTATCGTCAACTGGGAACGGTCCTTGGTTACCAAGCAGATCCTTGATGATTTTGTAGGCCAAGGCCTGTTGGCGAGTCAACAGGAGATCGGATGGCGGGTCGGCAATGGAGAAATAATTCCTACCCCTACTGACAATGAGATTGTAGTCTTTACTGACCACATACTCAGAGGGTTTACTCCACCCAGGTCTCGGTTCTTCCGAGACCACCTCCATTATTTCAATCTGCACCCTCAAGATATAGGGCCGAACTCGGTGTCCAATATTTGCCACTTCCAAATCTTCTGCGAGGTTTATCTTCAGACAGCACCCACAGTCCCCCTCTTCAAGGAATTCTTCTATTTAAACCGCCAGACTAAATGCAAAAATGGCCTGAGTCAAGAATTAGGTGGAATTTCAATTCAGAGACGAAGGGACAACAACTTTCCCTCCACTGTCTTACCCAGTCATCCCAAGGGATGGGTAACCACCTGGTTTTACTGCAAAAACACCGCACCAGCCGCTGAAAACCCTCTGCCCGGGTTTAGAGCTGAGCATCTTCCACCGAACTTTGAGCCGCCAAGCAAAATTATTCCAGAAGAGCATGTCGTGGCTCTCCCATTCCTTTCCAGGGCTAAAGCCTTATTGGCTCATGGGTTACTTGGGGTTGATTTAACCCGGTGCTGGGTCTCTTGGAAGATACTCGCCTTAAGCCGCCGCCCTGGCTTAATGTGTGAATATTCTGGCGAACCAAGTGACCCTCAGTGGTTCACAATAGACAAATTTACCGATGAAGAGGTCTTTAAGACCATGAGGACCCTGCTTGATGAATCTCAAGAGAATTGTAACAAAGTGGGCCTGCCACCATTTTTCAAACAGAACCCAGCTCCACCTGTAAGTGTTTACCTTTATCTGTTTCAATATAAGTTAACTTCAATGGTATACCTTGTTTTAATATCTTTTTGCACTTATGCAGGCTGACTTCGCCTTCCGGACCAGGAAACCGCAAGTCGCCGCCTCAGTTAAAAAACCTAAGGCCAAGACCCATGCTCCAACTCATCGTAAAAAACCTATAGCAGAAGACCTTCTCAAGCTGGATGACTCGGAGGTAGAACTTGATTTCCTTGGTCGTCTTTTTATGCAACTTATTGATGCCGACTCTTCGCAGGATGACACGGAGACAAGCCAGGCCAATGCACCAGATGTAATACATGTCTCCTTCGACTCAAATCCTTTGCCAAGAAAGAAAACCCGGCGGGTCATCCGGAAAGTAAGATTTTCTCATCCCCTTGCTCATTTGGACCCCAATTTCCTTTTGAAGAAGTAGCAGCATGACTCCAAACGCATGACCCGGAGTGATGGTTCTCAAGACCTTTACTCTGGCTTACCCAATACTCCTGCTCCTCGCAAGCGTCGAAATGAGGTGCCTCATAACCCGACAATTTCTCTTCCGAAGGCTGGTCTTTTTCGCCAACCTCTTAATATTTCCGACTCAAACTATCAGGGAACCTGTCGTGGATTTGTCACGACAGATGTCCTCGTGAAAGAAGACTTAGTCGTGAGGCCAACACATCCATGTGGTAGCTTGAGAGGGGTTGAGTGGGACGAGAGACGCGAGGTTTTACCCAGGTTCAGCCCCTCACGGTAGAGGTAAAAGCCTACATCCTGCTTCATTGATATTGATCATGGTGATGCTCATGATTACATGGGTGCTCTTTCGCTACCTCTATCTCAAGAGCTATTGACTTGTCTGTCTTAACTTGTAAAAATTGTCCCTCTTGGGGTGCCTTGTCCCTCCTTATATAAGTTGGAGGGGTGGGTTACATGTGGAGTCCTAGTAGGATTAGGACTATTCTATTACAAGTAGAATCCTAGTCTTGCTTCCTTTGTAGGGAATACTCCTTATGCCTTTCCTCTTAAACCGGCCCACCATAACATGAGCCGGCCTTTTGGGCCTTGAGCCTTCTGGGACTCCGGGTCTTGTCGCTCCTCTGACCCGCCTGCTGGGTCACCAATGAGTCACCTGGCTCGGCCGGGTCATTAGCGTATGGAGAGATCCGGGCGGGTCACTTAGTGAGTCGCCAAGTCAGGGCGGGTCACCAGTGAGTCGCCATGTCCGGCCGGGTCATATCGCGGGGTATATCCCCGACATTAGCCCCCAGTTTAATTTGGATTCATCCATGTTAAACTGATCCTGCAAAATAAACACAAGAGCAAAAGTTAAGTCCTTGTCATTTCTCTTCTGGAAAGTCCGGGTCAATAGGCCAGCTTCATAATCAATTTGCTGACATTGGCTTCTTGCAGAAAAATATTATAAAGAATAATCCATTTGACTCAGCTTCTAATGCTCTAGCTTGACAAAAATATTGGTCTTGAAATACTCATCTGATTTCCAGCCGGTTTAAAGATGTAGAGCTTGCCGAGTTATGATTGCCAAAATTACCGGTTTGTAAA
Organism: Thinopyrum elongatum; assembly: GCA_011799875.1. NCBI lineage: Eukaryota > Viridiplantae > Streptophyta > Magnoliopsida > Poales > Poaceae > Thinopyrum > Thinopyrum elongatum. The sequence goes on along the minus strand of CM022299.1, from coordinate 371,812,729 downwards.
TATTAATGGCACCGGGTCATAATTGTTAGTAACACCAATCTTGAAAGTGTACCTCCCTTATATGCATATCACCTGTAGCCCCCAAGTCTTAAGAAGGGAGCGTAGTAACAGCTTAAGACTTGCTTTAATGTTAATGCTGCAACTTTGGAGAAATCCAGTTTGTTCATCTAAGCCACCAGTCATAAACTGAATATTTTGCACCTCACATGTGTAGCCCCCAAGTGCCGGGTCATTATGCAATAATGAGCAGGGACTTTGTAGATATGATCATGCAGATTTGAGCAGCAATGTGTAGCCCCTAAGGGCCGGCTCAGTAAGATAATACTGAGCTGAGACTTTATATGTACTTCAAAAAATAACACCAAATGATGTACCTCCCAAGTTTCGGGTTACCTTTGACAGGAGCAATTAGTAGCCCCCAAGGGCCGGCTCATTACGATGTGATGAGTCAGGTCTTCAATAAGGTGAGTTAAAAATGACCTTGCATTAGCCCCCAAGTGTCATGGTGCATGCTTGAAGTGACATGGGACTTGCATACTTGATATAATCATGATTTGAATAATGTAGCCCCCAAGTGCCGGGTCGTATGCCTGCAGCGACTCGGGACTAAATAAAACCATATCCATTGTCCGGATGATGTTGCTGAAAGCCTTTGCATATCAATATTGAACCATGCTCTCTGTTGTGAACCGGTACTCTTGGATGAAGAAATAATAGCCATTGCTCTGAAGTGGCTTTTGAAAACCTCAATCATAATACTGGTTATTGATAACCATAATAAAAATCCAGCCATGTTGGCTATTAAAGGTTTGAAAAATATAATCCGGTATGAAAACCTCAATCATTCAATATCATAATGAAAATCCAGCCCAGTCTGGCTATTAAAGATTTGAATACCTTATCTGTTGATAAGTAAATCCGGAGTTAAATACCCGGCGGCTCTTGGCCGATGGCGACTTAATGCACATTCATTGTAAGCCAGAATTTTTGTAACCCGGCGGCTTATAGCCTTTGTAAAAATCAATAACTGATAACCCTTTTGAAACTCCAATTTAATTTTTGATGATGGGCTTGAACTTAATCATTTATGTAAGCCAGAACTCTGCATGTCATGCACAAAGTTTAAACAACATATGCCCTGGCGACTTAACGTCAAAAGCCAGGGCGGGTAACAACCCAAACATAATATAGTCTTATGCAATTATGGAAAAGACTAGAATTAAGGCCATCAAAGCCAAAATATACTGGTGACTTAAAGTCAAAAGCCAGGGCGGGTTATCAAACCTCGCATACTCATATAACCAGGAAAAACATACCTGTAGAATTGACTTACACTGCCGGCTTACATCGCCATATTCAGTGAGGGTGACAACCCAAAGATGTATAAGCGCATGATTCCAAGGGCGCAATCCAAAATATACTGGCGACTTAACGTCAATGGCCAGGGCGCAATCCAAAATATACTGCCGACTTAACGTCCAAAGCCAGGGTGCAATCCAAAGATTTTATAGCACATAATTCCAATTACGCAATCAAAGTATACTGGCGACTTAACGTCCAAAGCCAGGGCGGTTTACCAAACCCAAAATATTCATACCATTATTGAAAGACAATACCTGTAGATTAATACCATGGTGATGCCTTGATAATTATAATCCGGAGCCAGTATCAACTCGGAGTCATGAAATATCATCATTTTGATTGCTCAAGGCAAAATATCTCGGCGACTTAAAATCTGCTATCAGGGCGGGTTACCAAACCCAGTATGCCCAATTATGAGTCATATAATCAAGGCTACATGGCCTGGTTTGTTTTAAACCATATGTCAATATGGTACAAGGATATGAACCAAAACAATATTCATAAAAAATAACAAATCAGAAAAAACAAGGCTTTCATAGGCTGCCAAGCCTCAAGATCAAGTGCTGTTCATGGGCCACACAACCACTGAGTTAATCCTTCATTTAAACCTATAAGCCGGGCCTCACATGACCAACCGCCGTTTTAACTTTGACAAGTTCAGGGTCTTTATAAGATTGACTGTCAAGAGTACGGCGGGTCATACCAGGATTACCTGGGCGGAGTGGCAGACATACAAGGCAGGATAACCCAGAATTTTGGTGAATACACCTGGCATCCAAGCCGATCACGAGGGTAAACAAAGCTATGTTCATTGAACAGGAAGCCCCCAAGTAACCCATAATAAGCCATCAAGGCAGGATACCTATGTTTGAACTACGCACTGCAGCAAGTTCTCTTTGGTAACCTCAACTTGGGCAGGAAGCCCCCAAGTCATTTGTAACAAGGCGTGTAAGCCGGATCAAAAAGGGTAATCACAGCTATGCTCAATGAGCAGGAAGCCCCCATGTAATTTGTAACAAGGCGTGCAAGCCGGATCAATAGGGTAGTCATAGCTATGCTCAATGAGCAGGAAGCCCCCAAGTGACCTGCAATATGACAAGCCAATAAGGCAGGATACCCATGTTTGAACCGCGCATCATGGCAGCAAGTTCTCTTTGGCAACCTTTAATTTTTCCCGAGAACTCGAACTTTGCCAGAGATAAATTCTTTTTGAGCCGGGATTTTAAACCGGATATTGAGAGCTTCAGAGCTTTGTGGGAGACATATTTCCCTTGAACCGGATTTTGAACCAGAATCCTTCTTTTTCAGCCAGAAACTTTCTGACGGCCTTTAAATTTTCACCAATAGGGTAGTAGCCTCCGGGGCCGGGTTATTTTTCCCTCCAATGACCCGGAGTTCTTGAATTCACTGAAACCGGCCAATTCTGCCGAGTCATGTCATTGTAGCCCCCGAGTCTTAAGACGACTCGAGGAGTTGGCTTGAGATTCCTCATACTTGACCGTGATATAAACCGGTATATAGTTGAACAGCGGAACGCTGGAATATGTTGAAGCTCGGCGGGTTATAAATGAAGCCATATGATTTGTGCCAGTAATGTGGCCAGCGGTTCATCCCAGCTGACTGTTGAAGTTTAATCAAACTGTAGTGACGGCGACTTGTGCGCCTGTCCATTGAGCCATTCGGTGCAGGCGGAGGCTAATAATATATTATGGCTTGCTTCAGAGTTGTTGGAATAAACCGGGCTGCAGGAGCGGCAACTTGCATGCGCTCACTAAACAGCTCATGCAGACAGGTGCAGCTCCGGTGTGTTGATGTAGCCCAGACAGCGGGGGCGGACGACAAAGACGACCGCAGCATCAGAGGCGGCATGGACGCGGGAATGGACAGATGAGTCGGCCGCGGCGTTGCAAGCCGGTGCAGACGGGCGAGTCAATCGCAGGCGCGGTAAGCCGCGTGGACGGACGAGTCAGTCGCGTCGTGTTGATGTAAACTGAGCCACAGAGGCTACAACTTGCACATATATTCATTAAGCATTATGGCATGGTCAGATGCTAGCACATGATAATGGTGGCGCGAGCTATATATTCATGACACGACCATCACTCTTGCAGTGAATAATTGTCCTGCATCCAAAAAATATCACAAGCCAGAGTACTTGTTCTTTTAAAGAATAAAAAATGTATCAATAAAAATTGACTGGATGGATTTCACCTGATTCGTTTGGACGATAGATGATTCGTATATAACGTCTATGCATATCCTCCAGTAATTTCAATGGCAATTTAGCCCACTCTCGAGGCCGAGGCAGAGGTGGCGTTGGCTAGTAGAGGTGGTTTGAAACACGACCGCAGCTGAACCAGAGCCGGGCAGCTTGAAATGGACCCTCCGGGTCGTATTTTAATAAAGCCAACTCAGTCACAGCAGAAATGCAAATTTTAGAACCCTTATGAGAGCATTGAAACCTGCAGAGTCAGGCACTCCACCTCATGGCATCATTAGACTTATGGAGTTGTTTCTCCAACATGTATAGCCTTCAGCGAGTCGTTGAAATGTGTCCGCCACAACGGAGAGGTTTGTCGAGGGGACCCGGTGAAGTCGCGGGGCGGCTTGGAAGTGGCCCCTAGTCAGGACCACGACTGTAGCAGCAGAGGCGAGTAGCGGCTTAGCAGTGACACGGGCGGCTCAAGGCCGGAACGCGCTGCGGCTACAACGGCGCAGCAGTGGACACGGACGACCAGAACGTGCTGCGGCAACAGCGGCTCACAGCGGACGTGCCGGAACCCGGCAGAGGCGAGAGACCACCGCAGAGGCTCTCTAGCGAGGCGCGCCAGAGGAGGTGCTCAGAGGCGGAGGACCCGGTCGGGGGGTCGATCCATGGCAGCAGAATCTCCGATTGAACTGATCACACATACATCTTTTAGCTGTAACTTCGACTTGTTGCTCACTCCAATGCACTGGGTAACAACGGCCCAGCCACAAACACTCCAATGCACTGTACTTGGACAAAAACAGCTTGAGATCTCCCTCCAACATGTGAACAGACTGGCGATTCAACACTCCTAGCTTCACAGGGCCATGGAAGTCACGGGGTAGCTTCAAAGATGCAAAGTCAAGCTGGAGCGACTCGATGCAAGATGCCCTTTGACTGCTAAATTTACGAGACGACAACGTGTATGCATCCTCCCATTCATATGATATCACGGAACCCTTGTGGAACACGGGAAATAAAATAGTAATCTCAGACGCCCTGGAATCGAGTACGAGCTTGATCCATTGATTCAGGTGTTTCATGTGCCTTGTGTCAAGAGCAAATGTGACACAAATGTGACACAAATCTGCAGAGACCGGCGGAACGTGGCTCAAGGCAGGCTCGGTCGCGACGGCGGAGGTCCTCGTGAGGCACAGTAGGGCTGGTGGTGGGTCAGAGAGGCGCCGTCCACGGGCGGCTCAGGAGGCCATAGCTGCAGCAGCGGCGGAGGCCTCAGCAGTGATGGGGCGGCTCAGCGCGGCGTCGGGCGGTGACTTGTAACAGAGTGGAGTCAGCCGACTCCGGAGCAAGGCAGAACGGCGGCGGCTCATGGCGGGTCACGGCGACGGCAGCTGACGGGATGGCGGAAGCGGCTCTAGGCGTGGACGACGGAGGCGGGTCAGGCGGCAGCGGCGGCTCAGGGCCGGCACAGCGGACGGCGGCTCACGGCGGGAGCAGTAGCAGGTTACTGCTGCGGTGAGGGCTGCGGACGCGGCTCGATCCGCGCGGGGTCGACGTCGGCGAAGAAAAATCCGCAGCAGAGGGATCCGGACGGTTTGCCAGAGCCACGGTCGGCAGGGGTGGCGGCTCGTCGGCAGCGGGCGACGGTTTGATGAGGCGACGGCCGGTGAACGGAAACGCGGCGAGGGGGCAGCCCAATGAGGCCGCAAGCAGCAGAGCCCGAATCCAAACCTCCCTCCACGTCCTTTCCGGGTCGTGGTTGCTTTGACTTTTCCTTTTTTTTATTCTGACTTGCTCCACCATTGTTCACTGGAACCTTTCCTTCAAATATGCCAATAACCGTGCAGTTGATCACGTATGTTTTGTCTGTTGCCATCACTTTTGGAATTCACCGAGACTTGAAACGTAGTCGATGACAACCATAGGAACACGGCGGATCAGACCACCGATCAACACAGTTGTAATTGGATCCGGACACTGAATCTGTAGCAGTAATCCCGACGGTTTTGACATACCATATCTGGTTTTCAGGAAAGAACTTCTGTTGATCTCGGCGGAATCAACTTGACGGATCACCCAGGCGGCGGCGGCCATACAACAAAATCCCAATCTCTCTTGTCTTCAAATCTCGTACCGCCAACTCCAAAGTTAACCATGATTCTGATCATAAAACGATGAATTTGACGGCTCTGCCTAAGGTTGTTCCGCACCGGGTTATCCTCTGCGATCGTTCCATGTCGGCTCTTTTTTTCATCCAATCAATCATAAGATTCTCGATCCCTGGAGATCTCCTTTCAAGAACTCAACACCATCGTGCGCAGGCCCCATGGTGGGCGCCAACTGTCATGAATTTGTCATGGCAGATGTCCTCATGAAAAAAGACTTAGTCGTGAGGCCAATGCATCTATGTGGTAGCTTGAGAGGGGTTGAGTGGGACGAGAGACGCGAGGTTTTACCCAGGTTCAGCCCCTTACGGTAGAGGTAAAAGCCTACATCATGCTTCATTGATATTGATCATGGTGATGCTCACGATTACATGGGTGCTCTTTCACTACCTCTATCTCGAGAGCTATTGACTTGTTTGTCTTAACTTGTAAAACTTGTCCCTCTTGGGGTGCCTTGTCCCTCCTTATATAAGTTGGAGGGGCGGGTTACATGTGGAGTCCTAGTAGGATTATGACTATTCTATTACAAGTAGAATCCTAGTCTTGCTTCCTTTGTAGGGAATACTCCTTATGCCTTTCCTCTTAAACCGGCCCACCATAACATGAGCCGGCCTTTTGGGCCTTGAGCCTTCTGGGACTCCGGGTCTTGTCGCTCCTCTGACCCGCCTGCCGAGTCACCAATGAGTCACCTGGCTTGGCCGGGTCATCAGCGTATGGAGAGATCCGGGCGGGTCACTTAGTGAGTCGCCAAGTCAGGGCGGGTCACCAGTGAGTCGCCAAGTCCGGCCGGGTCATACTTCCGGCCGGGTCATACCGCGGGGTATATCCCCGACAGAACCTCTCCATCATCCGGTGATTCTACAGAAACTCAAATGCCTGCCTTCAAGGTTGCCCATGGGTAAGCATATCACTTTGTTCATAAATGACTTGTAACAATGCACACTCCTGATCTCTTGTATTTTTGCTATAGGGGCATAGCCAAGGCAGGCAAAAAACAAAAAGTGGTCGGGTCTTCAAAAGATCCCAAAGCTGCTGAACCGAAAACACAGATGACTGAAGCCCCTAAAGCTTCAGTTCAAAATCCTGAGGGCCTTGTTAAAGACCTGCCGCCACAGGCTGATACCACAACCTTTGACTCAATGAATATTGAGGTTGACCCGGCCATCACACACGAACCGCCAAGTCTTAAACCGCCAAGTCCTGCCAAGCTTACTGAAGAAATTCCTTCTGACAAGGCCACCGAAGATGTTCTCATTACAGGCACAGGCTATACCGAGCCGGGGAATCCTACTGTTTTGGCCAAACACAGTGGTAACGAAGAACCGCCAGCCGCAGATAAGGGCAAATTAAAACTGGATCTGCAAAACTATGCAGATTTTAGCGCAGGCGAGCTGCACACAGGTTACCTAAGCTGCCTTCACACAAGTCGTGACATGGAGGCTGGCCTGGTCAATCTGATGAGGCAGAAATACGAGGTACACACTAGACTCTTTTCCTCCTGTTTATATGCATATACTTATGTAGCCCCCAAGGGCCAGTTTATCCTAACAAGGATGAACCGGGTCTTCAATAGCCTTTAATCAATTCAAACATGTACCCCCAAGGGCCGGTTTATCCTAACAAGGATGAACCAGGTCTTCAATAACCTTTTAGCAAAATCAAACCTGTAGCCCCCAAGGGCCGGCTTATCCTAACAAGCATGAACCAGGTGTTCAATAATCTTTCAGCAAAATCAAACCTGTAGCCCCCAAGGGCCGGCTTATCCTAACAAGGATGAACCGGGTCTTCAATAATAATTGAAAATGTCCTACATTAGCCCCCAAGTGCCAAGGATATTGCTTGCAATGTGCTCTGGGACTTAAATATATGTATGCCCGTGATGTTTGCTTATTATGTAATAACCATGTCTTCAATGCTATATTCCAGGAAGAGCTGAGCATGAAAGAATCACAGCTAAGTGATTTGAAGAAAAACATTGAACTTCAACAGGCTAAAACTGCCAAGGCCGAGTTATGGCTAAAGATTTCATTAGAAGAGCTTGAGAAGGTCAAGGCGAGTTTTAACACTAAAAGAACCACCTGGGAGGCTGATAAAGCTGCCCTACAACAGAGAGCCGAAGATGCTGAAGTTGCGCTTAAGCCGGTGACCGAAGAGTTAACCGGCTTAAAGCGACACATTACTCAAATGACATCTGCCATCTTTGGTAAGATTCATACTCAATTCCTTAATAACTTCTGTATATATTTGACCCGCCTGGCGACTCATAACATGCAAAATATTTAACCCGCCTGGCTACGCTTATGCCTCAATTGAACAGGCTCCAGAAGCATCAGCCTTGGTGAAAGTATGCTGCTGAAGTTAAAAGCAGTGTATTCATTGACCGAGCAGCTATACACTGGGACTCTACGCAGTCTTGTTGCCCTATCAGGTGGAAAGAAGCCTCCAACACTTCTCAAGACTGTGCTAGAGCAGTTCTCAATAGCGCCGGCTCAAATCGAAGAGTGCCAATTGCCAGCCGCCCGAGCTGGAGCTATCGTCGCTCTAGGTCGAGCCAAGGCATGGCAAGCAGAACTTGACCCGGAGGAGATACCCACCGGATGCCCCGAGTTTAAAGATGACGAGTCAGCCTTTGAAGAACAAGATTTCAATAAGTGTGTGAGGGAGATGCGGCCTGTGGCGTGCAAGCTTATTGAAGAGCTAAACCTGAAGCACTACATGCCGGCTTATGATGATCAGAACAACAAGATTAAGCCGCCCACCCATGAAGTGATGAATCTTGTTCCCGCCAGGCGTAAGCACCTCTTTGCCCCTGACCTTGACTCTGCTCCCATTATAAATAATGAAGCCATATTCAATGCCTTAACCGGCATCGACTGGACGTCGCCTGGCCTCCAGATGGCCGAAGTAGAAGAGCCGACGCAGGATGACCCGGAGTCGTCAACTCTCCATGAAGAAAACCAATGACTAACCAGGCGGCTCTCAGATCAGGGTACAAGAGCGCTCGTTCATAAAATACTTTGCTTCAAACCTGTGGGCTTATGATGGCCCTGTAATAGGCTAGGTTAAAACAATGATCCGCCCAATCATGCCTTCATGCATGTTGGTCTTTAACTTTTGAAACATCAGTTTTAATCTTTTTATGATGATCTGCCTAATGTGCTCACTTAGCCATGCCAGTATTCATATTTCCATAGAAAGTTTTGCATGTCCTGTACAAAATTTAAACAATGTATGCCCTGGCGACTTAATGTCAAAAGCCAGGACGGGTAACAACCCACACATAATATAGTCTTATACAATTACAGAAAAGACTAGAATTAAGGCCATTCATGCAAAACATACTGGCGACTTAAAGTCAAAAGCCAGGGCAGGTTACCAAACCTCGAATATTCATATAACAATTGAAAACATACATGTAGACTTGGATCATGCTGCCGGCTTACACCTCAATATCCAGTGCGGGTAACAACCCAAACACTTGCAATTGTATGACCTCAATTGTTCAAACCAAAGCATACTGGCGACTTAAAGTCCATAGCCAGGGTGGGTTACCAAACCGAAAAATACTCAAACATGAGTCACACAATCGGAGCTTCATGACCCGGATTGTAGAAAATGCATTTAGCAGAAAAAAATCTTTAGGAGACACAAATCCAGAAAGTCTCAAAATTCAAAAAATCACAAATAATTGCCTGCCGGCTCACCAAAGCACGACCAAACAAATTGGCTCGCAAGGCCATGTGCTTTCAAAGGCCGCAAAGCCTTTGAGTTAATCCTAGCTCACTGTAAGCCGGCTCTCACGTGACACAAGCCGTCGTTTTAACCTTAACAAGTTCAGGGTCTTGAAAAAGACTGACTGTTAAGAGTTCGGCGGGTCACCTGGCAGAGTAGCAAGTTGCAAATAGGCAGGATAACTCATGATTCGGCGTCCACGCCTGGTCAAGAGGGTATGAAAGCTAAACCCGATGGGTTGGAAGCCCCCAAGTGACCTTATGACCAAATAATAAAGACTCAGATACACAGAAATGAAATGACAGAGGCCCTGAATTATAAGGGATGCCGGCTTTATTATATTGATCATAATATATATATACACACTAACAAATGTATGTGCAAAGACAAGAGCCGGTGGCTCAGGTGTAATAAGGCCGAAGATGAGCAATATTCCAGGGCCGGCGGGTCTCCTCCTCCGACTTGCGTGAATCCTTATGTTCTCGTATATCAATGAGGTAATAAGACCCATTATTCAAGTTTTTACTGACCACAAAGGGTCCTTCCCAAGGCGGGGATAATTTGTGCATATCTGTTTGATCTTGGATCAGCCGGAGTACCAAGTCGCCTTCTTGGAACGCCCGGGTCTTGACTCTGCGGCAATGATAGCGACGCAGGTCTTGTTGATATATCGCCGAATGAGCCGCCGCAAGGTCACGCTCCTCATCCAAAGCATCGAGTGCATTTTGACATGCTATTTCATTATCAGCTTCAACATAAGCTGCCACACGAGGCGAGTCATGACGGATATCACTTGGAAGAACCGCCTCTGCCCCGTAAACCATGAAGAAAGGCGTATAGCCTGTTGACCTGTTGGGGGTGGTATTGATACTCCAGAGTACTGAAGGTAACTCCTCAACCCAACAACCCGGCGTTCGCTTCAAAGGAACCATAAGCCGGGGTTTTATACCTCTCAAAATTTCTTGGTTAGCCCTCTCAGCTTGCCCATTAGACTGTGGATGAGCCAAAGAAGAAACATCAAGACGAATATGCTCTCGTTGACAGAACTCCTTCATAGCACCTTTAGACAAATTAGTGCCATTATCAGTGATGATACTATGAGGGTAACCAAAATGGAAGATCAGCTTTTTAACAAACTGGACTGCAATCGCCGCATCACACTTACTGACTAGCTCTGCTTCAACCCACTTGGTAAATTTGTCAACCACCACCAAGAGATGGGTTTTCTTATCTTTAGACCTCTTGAAAGGTCCAACCATATCAAGCCCCCAGACTGCAAACGGCCAAGTAATTGGAATCATCCTTAATTCTTGAGCCGGCACATGAGCCCGTCGAGAAAACTTCTGACAGCCATCACATTTACTGACGATATCCTCTGCATCAGAATGAGCCGTCAACCAATAAAACCCATGACGAAAAGCTTTGGCCACTAAAGATTTTGAGCCGGCATGATGACCACAATCACCCTCATGGATTTCTCTCAAAATCTCCCAGCCCTCCTCAGGAGAAACACAACGTTGAAACACACCTGTCACACTGCATCGGTGTAACTCGCCATTAACAATAGTCATAGACTTGGATCTCCTGATGATTTGCCTTGCCCAAGTTTCATCCTCAGGTAACTCGCCTCGGGTCATATAAGCCAAGTAGGGAAGTGTCCAATCAGGAATAGCATGGAGAGCCGCCACCAACTGTGCCTCTGGGTCAGGAATAGCGAGGTCCTCTTCTGATGGTAACTTGACTGAAGGATTATGCAATACATCAAGAAATACATTAGGAGGTACCGGCTTACGTTGAGACCCAAGCCGGCTTAAGGCATCAGCCGCCTCATTTTTCCGTCTATCAAGGTGCTCCACTTGATAACCCTTGAAGTGACCAGCAATGTTATCAACCGCCCGACGATAAGCCGCCATGAGCGGGTCTTTGGAATCCCATGTACCTGAAACTTGCTGAGCCACAAGGCCTGAGTCGGCAAAACACCTGACCCGGCTCAAATTCATCTCTTTGGCCATTCGAAGGCCATGGAGTAAGGCCTCATACTCAGCTGCATTGTTAGTACAAGGAAACAGTAGCCTCAAAACATAGCAAAACTTGTCACCTCGTGGGGAGGTCAATATAACCCCAGCCCCGAGCCTTCTAGCTGTCTGGACCCATCAAAGTGAATCGTCCAATATGTGTTATCAGGCTTCTCCTTAGGCGTCTGCAACTCTGTCCAATCATTGATGAAATCCACCAGAGCTTGAGATTTTATAGCTATCCTTGGCACATATTTCAGACCATGAGGCCCGAGCTCTATTGCCCACTTAGCAACCCGGCCTGTGGCCTCTCTGTTTTGAATAATGTCTCCTAAGGGAGCAGAACTGACCATAGTGATAGGATGACCAAAAAAATAATGCTTCAGCTTACGACTCACCATGAACACCCCATACACCAGTTTCTGCCAATGCAGGTATTGTTGCTTAGACTCAGTCAACACCTCACTAACATAGTAAACCGGCCGCTGGACAGGGTACTCCTTACCCGCCTCTTTGCGCTCCACCACAATCGCCACACTGACAGCCTTACTATTAGCCGCCACGTACAGGAGCAAAGGTTCTTTCTCAATAGGAGCCGCAAGGATAGGCGGGTCAGCTAACTGCTTTTTGAGCTCCTCAAACACCTTATCAGTAGCATCACTCCAGACAAAATGATTTGTTTTCTTCATCATCTGGTATAAAGGAATCGCCTTCTCACCCAGGCGGCTTATGAACCGGCTCAAAGCTGCAATACGACCCGCCAGGCGCTGGACGTCATTGACACACGCCGACTTAGCCAATGAAGTAATGGCCTTAATCTTCTCCGGGTTAGCTTCAATACCTCTCTCTGAGACTAGAAAACCCAAGAGCTTGCCTACAGGCACACCAAAAACACACATGGCCGGGTTAAGCATCATCTTATAGACCTAGAGATTATCAAAAGTCTCCCTGAGATCATCCAAAAGTGTCTCCTTTTTCCTAGATTTGACCACAATATCATCCACATAAGCATGCACATTATGCCCAATTTGATTGTGAAAGCAATTCTGAACACAACGTTGATAAGTCGCCTAGGCACTCTTAAGCCCAAAAGGCATAGAGACATAGCAAAAAGCTCCAAAAGGGGTGATAAAAGACGGCTTCTCTTTGTCTTTAACTACCATCTTGATCTGATGATAACCAGAATAAGCATTCAGGAAACATAGACTCTCACAACCCATCGTGGCATCAATAATCTAGTCAATACGGGGAAGAGCAAAAGGATCAGCTGGGAAGCTTTATTAAGATCTGTGTAGTCAACGCACATACGCCAAGTGCCATTCTTCTTAAGTACTAGCACCGGGTTAGCCAACCACTCCGGATGAAAGACCTCCACAATAAACACTACTGCCAAGAGCCGGGCCACCTCTTCTCCGATAGCCTTACGCCGCTCCTCATTGAAACGACGAAGGAACTATTTGACCGGCTTAAATTTAGGATCCACATTAAGATTGTGCTCAGTGAATTCTCTCGGTACACCCGGCATATCAGAAGGTTTCCATGCAAAGATGTCCCGATTCTCACGGATGAACTCGATGAGCGCGCTTTCCTATTTAGGATCCGTGTTAGCCCCTATTGTGAACTACTGAGATGAGTCGCCAGGGACAAAGTCAATTTGCTTAGTATCATCGACCGACTTAAACTTCAACAAAGGCTCCTGCTCTGTGGTGGGTTTCTTCAAAGGGGTCATGTCAGCCGGATCAACATTATCTTTATAAAATTTAAGCTCCTCAGTAGCACAGGCTGATTTAGCATAGGCAGCATCTCCTTCTTCACATTTCAAAGCAATCTTTCGATTACCATGGACCGTAATAGTTCCCTTACGTCCTAGCATCTTAAGCTGCAAATAAACATAACAAGGTCATGCCATAAATTTGGCGTATGCCGGCCGTCCGAACAAGGCATGATAAGGACTCTTGATCTTAACCACTTCAAACCATAACGTCTCTGCTCTGTAGTCATAGTCACCACCAAAAGCCACTTCCAAAGCAATCTTACCAACTGGATACGCCGACTTACCAGGTACTACACCATGAAAAACTGTAGAAGATGGCTTAAGCTCCTTATCAGTTAAATTCATCCGATGAAAGGTATCATAATAAAGGATATTGATGCTGCTGCCACCATCCATGAGCACTTTAGTGAATTTATAACCCCCAACCTGAGGGGCTACCACCAATGCCAATTGACCCGGATTATCAACCCGGGGCGGGTGATCCTCTCGACTCCATGTGATTGGCTGCTCTGACCATCGCAAATACTGAGGTACCACCGGCTCAATCGCATTGACTGCGCGTTTATGAACCTTCTGATCTCGTTTGCAGAGACTTGTGGTAAAAACATGATACCGGCCACTGTTAAGCTGCTTTGAATTACTCTGGTACCCTGACTGATGCTGCTGATTACCCTAACCAGATTGTTGGTTATAACCAGCCTGGTTGCCCTGTCCTTGGTACCCTGAATTTGAGCCGCCACCACCAAAACCAGGCCCCTGTGAGCCGGATCCTGACCCGCCAGGCGGGCCATTGTTGTTGCCATGATTCTGATTGAAGTTGAAATTCCTGTACTCTTTCATGATGAAACAGTCTTTCCAAGCATGAGCCGCCGGTTTATTGGGCAGACTGTGTTTCAGGCACGGTTCATTCATCATCGCCTCAATATTAAACTTTGGCCCTCCAAAGGCCTGCTTACCACGGCGCTGGTTTTTATATCCAGTGTTGGTGTTAGCTACAAGGTCTGAACCACCATCGGGGTGCCTGCGCTTACCACCATTACCCTGATTATGACCATTATGCCCTGTCACGTTCTGCTGCTGACCCTTACCATTACCACTCTTCTTTCCCTTGTTGGACTTTTCATCATCAGATCCAGGGTCTTTGGTAGTATCAGAGTCGGCATACTTAATGAGAGCCGCCATGAGCTCTCCCATGTCCTTACAATGATGTTTAAGCAGCCCAAGTTTCTGCTTAAGAGGTGTAAAGTGACAATTCTTCTCCAAAACCAGAACATCTGAACCCGCCGCAATGCTATCTGATGAATGAATAATAGTTGAGACCCAGTGGACCCAATGGTGGGCCGAATCATCCTCGCGCTGTACACAGTTATCCAGATCAATAATCGTTAAAGGCTGCTTACACGTTCCCTTGAAGTTCTGAATGAAGCGCGCCTTCAACTCAGCCCATGAATTGATGGAATTGGCGGGTAAACCTTTCAACCAAGTCTGAGCCGGTCCATCCAACATCATGGTGAAGTACTTGGCACATACAGCATCATTAACATCTAGCATCTCCATAGCTAGCTCGTAGCTCTCAATCCAAGCCTCAGGAGGAAGATCAGCTGTATAATTAGGCACCTTACGAGGGCCCTTAAAATCCTTCGGCAAATGTTCATTGCGTAGAGCCGGCGCTAGACAAGGCACACCAACAGTCCTAGAAGTCGTCCCAGCTGCAACGGTCGGCGAGGTGTGTACTGGAGATTGCTGATGAGCCCCTAGTTGAGCCGCCAACTCCGCCTCACGACGGGCTCTAGCCTGATCCACAAGGTCCTGAGCATTATTATCATTCCGGGGTGGGTTATGCCCACGGAGCGGGTCATCATTACGAGGCGGGTTACAACGCCGCTCACTGCTGGAAACCGCCGGCGACTCAATGCGTCGGCTATAGCTTCGACTTGGGTGGGGAGTTGAATGAACACACTCACGACTGTATGAATAAGCCGCCTGCTGTGCTACAGCCGTCTGAAGAAGCTCCACCGCGTTCCGGGTCCCTATTGCTACTGGAGATTCGCCCTTGATCGGGATAGCCGCCAGCCATGTAGTTGTTGCTATCATATTATCCACCGGATTTGAATAATGGCTAGAGGGTGTTGGAACCTATTGAGGTGGGGTCAAATCCCTTCGAGGCGGGTTTGGCACATGAGGCTGGGTTGCCGCTCCGGTCCCTGGCGCCTCAGCAGCCCGGGTCACAACGGGCGGGTTACTCGTTCCTGCCCCTAGCGTGTTAAAAAGATTCCGTCCCTCGAACTATGAAGGTAGGCGGCTCTGGTATCTCCTTCGAAGGACAGCATTGGACGTGTTCTGATCCAGACTCAGACGAAAAGCTTCTGCTCTTATTCGTTGTGACTCGACATCCATCATAGCTCGCTCCGTCGCCATCCTGGCATTTTCTGCATTCAGATCCTCCTGGGCCTTAGCCACCTCATCTCGCACCTTTGCAACTTCCCGCATTATGCTGTGCTTGATTCGCCGGAGTCACCTCCGTAGCCAACAGAGTTGTCAAAGTGCCCAAGAGCTGAGACAAGACTTGAGCCGGCGGCCGAGCTGAACCGCTCGCTCCAGCCATTGCAGCAGCAGTTGAACCAGATGTCATAGCAGCAACTGTTGATGAGTTCAGAACCGGCTGCGTACCTGCCATAAAAATAGCAGCACTGCTTGGCGGCTCATAAGGGTCTGGAATATTGTCACTGTCGAAATAGCCCCCAAGCCTGCCATCCTGAAGCTGATAGATTGACTTGGTTTCTCCGGCCGAGGACTCATCACCTGAATAGATGGCCGTCTCACCAGCCGATGTAGAACCTTCCTCAAGATCCGCCCCATGAACAAAGCCAACAAAGACGTGCTTCCAGCCAGGTTGAACCCTGGCGGGTCGTGTGCGCTGTGCCGTCTCGATGATGTCGGTGCATGTGTCCGGCTCAGGCTCTGACTCGCCGATCTTGCCGATGAAGACGTGAATTCCGCCAAAGGGGACCCGGTACCCGTACTCGATTGAGTCGGCCTCGGGGCCCCAGCCAGCGTCGTCGATGTAGATCTTGTTGCGGCGACTCTTAGTCATCCGACCCACGGCGTATCCTTTGATCCCTGAGAAGTTGCCCTTCAAGAACTCAAAACCACCGTGCTCTAGCCCCATGGTGGGCGCCAACTGTCGTGGGTTTAACACAACAGATGCCCTTATGAAAGGACTTAGGTGTGGAGCCATCGCAACGTTGGTTAGCTTGAAGGGGTTGGACGGGAACACAAAGGTTTACCCAGGTTCGGCCCCTCACAACAAGGTAAAAGCCTACGTCCTGCTTCTAGTTGTATTGCTTGAGTTTCGATTACAAGGGAGCGATCATGCTTGACCTAGCTATCGATTAGTTGTTTCTTGACCTAACCCGCCGCCGGGTCTCACCTTTATATACACAGGTCGAGGCCCGAGGCTTACAAGAGTCCAAGCCGGATCACACAACGTGACCGGCCTGGTTTCTAAGTTGCATTGCCTTACCAGGCAAGCCACCATACGGCGGTTCACACGTCCGGGACCCGGGCCACTACCAGGCCTGCCTTTATGAGTCGCCGTCTTCATGCTTCATCTTCTTGGGCCTTCTTGGGCTCTTTTGACGTTAAGTCGCCAACGGTATAACCTGGCCCCTCCTGGGCGGGTCATACCTCGGGGCTATATCCCCAACATTAGGCCCCAGATTGATTTGAACTTGTTCATGTCAATCTCCACTGCTTCAGTTGACAAATTATCTTCCAAAGCTTGACCTTGAACAAATCACTGTAACCCGCCATGACGTCATGCAAATTAAATCATTATAACCCGCCATGAGGTCACATGTATTAAATATACGAAAAACCCGTGAGGTCATAACGGATCTCTTATATTAATTGGTCGTCTGAGAATCGAGGCGCTTGCGCCGTTGAGATAATCATGTTGCCGCCTCAATTTCCGCACATGCCATTTTATCATTTCCTTATAAATAGGGACGGGGGTCCTCTCTTTTCACTTTTACCCCACCCCTCTCTCTTCTTCTCCTTCCTTGCGTCAACCACCACTGTCGGAGCTCTGTCGCCCCAGTCGACCGTCGCGAACAACTCCATTCAGGCCGCTGCATCAACCTGATCGGACCAGAACACGGCGGCGCAACCCCGCTCTTCATCAACACCTCCAGGTACTTTTTCTCCCCTTTTGTCAGATCCACATTACACTACTAGGGAAAAGCCTAGCAGTAGCACTGGTTTTTGTCCTAGCAGTAGCGCGGGGTACCGCGCTACTGATACGGCGCTACAGCTAAAGGTTAGCAGTAGCGTTGGTTTACCCGCGCTACTACTATAGCTACTTAGTAGTAGCGATTCTTGCCGAAAGCGCTACTGGTAAGTACTAGTAGCGCCCTCTGTGCCCGCGCTACTACTATTATTTCGTATTCTATTTCTTTTTTATTTTATGTCGTATTCATACACCATTATACAAGTTTTCATACAGTAGCAATTTAGATATTGTTCTTACATCATAATGAGTTATTAAATCACTGGGTGAAAGAACCATGGATTAGTTTCAAGTGGATGGATCCTAAGTGACCAAGTCATGGATTATCGTGATAATCCATGACTTGATCACTTAGGATCCATCCACTTGAAACTAATCCGCGGTTCTTTCACCCAATGATATAATAACTCATTATCATCATCATCATCATATCATTAACAACTTATCATCATAATACATCATTGTCATATAACAAATCCTCATGATCATCATTTTCGTCCATGAGACATCATATAACAACTTGGTCACTAGTCATAATCACAACTCGTCCTCCTCCTCATCATCAACTCTAACACATTGTAGCACATAATAACACATTGTACCTAGGACCTACTCCTCTCTCATAGGACCTACTACCCTCTCTAAGGTAAAATGGCATAAAATAAGATAGGCCCTGACTCTCCATTATGGAGAATGGAGACTATCCTGTCTCCAATTCTTGCGCTTCGCACAATGTTGGTTCCAAGTAGCTCCCTACGATTGTCCATATATTTTTTCCATTCTTTGATTGCCATGTCTTGATTGGTTTTAGAAATCTGGTATGAACAGTTGTGACCCCTAGGCAGATATGGCCGTAAGCTAATAACATCAAGCCGTCCTTTCGGAAACATCAGATCAGGCACACAATCCTTTGGGATTTTCTGTTGAAAAACATAATAATAACATCGTAGTTAGCAATGTAGTTTAGCTTTAGAAGAATATATGCAAAAGATGCACAGATGTCGTAATAGTAAAAAATCTTACCATGCCATCTCCATGGATGTTACCGTAGGTCAGCACGTGCACTAGTGGCACGTATTGACCATAATGTGCAGGAGTTTGATAATTGATATTGTAATTCTCAACATCAATAATAAATGAGATAAGATGATCTTTCTCCTGATAAGTTAATTATGCGCCATCGGTGTAGTAGGTTCTGCCTACCATCTTCCGTACATTCTTTGAAGAATGAAAATAAGATATCAATGGAAATAAGTTGTCAACTATTTTGAAATAAACAATATAAATTACTTAATAACTATGTTTGAGAAACTCACATAGCGGTAGAATTGGAAGCGTATCAACAAGGACCCAAATGTCCATATTATCTTCGTCAGGATCACCAAGATCCAAGGTGACAAGCATACCCTCATGAAAACCATACATCTTGCAAAGTGCTTCCCAATTTGGGCAACCAAAATGGGATATGCTCTCAGAATTGTATAGATTTACAGCAAATCTATACCATGATGGGTCCTTACGTGAACTATCTTTGTTTCCAACTTTCATGATCTTCAAAATCCATCCTCTCTAAGACATAGCATCTTGCATGGCACAGGATAAGCTAGTCGAATTGTAAAAGACGAAAATTACACGTTGAAGAAGCAAAAGTCGTGCTTAATTACAAAAAAACACTTATCGTCGTTGCGTACCATTTGAACATCAAAGGTCTCCTAGAGTTTAATACTGAAGCGCTGACCTTGTACCAGGTGAGGCCTGTCACACAGACCCCGGTCATCGCGGCACCAGTCGCACTCCGGGAGCCTATCATCGTCGGACGACATTTCCTATGGTCATAATTCAAAGATTAAACTTCTAAAATTAAATATATGTACTACAAAAACTAAATTAGATCATTATTATTCATCACGGGTTGACTATCGGTCTGTCGAGTATTTTCTTGAAAACTCTCAACTCACGTGGTGTATATATTCGACCGTCGGTGATGGTAGCTCCTCCCTTTGTTCCCGAGTGCATTACACCAAATTGTCTAGCACACAGGAACGAAGGAGAAGCTACCCCCACGACAACAGTCGGGATTCTTCTTCTCTCATATATGGCGGAGACTCCCCTCACTGATTCCTCTCTGACATTTGCAACCGTCGGTGATGGTCGTTCTTCTCTTCCTTCCCGTGCATTACCAAAAGGTCTATCACGAGAAAGAAGAGGAAGAACGACCCCCACGACAACAGTCGGCATTTTTCTTCTCTCATATATATGGTGGAGTCCCGACAGACTTAAAGTCAACCCGAAATGTCATTTAATTATCTTTCTACAAAATCCGGGCCACTCGATATTTCCTACATATTCTAGCACAAGTCATGCCAAAATTCACGGAAAAATCCGGCATGACCTTTGCTAAAAAGGACATATATCGAGCACCTGAAATTTTCCGGAATGGAAATTAATCAACACTCCGGCAAAACATAGGCCACTGTGAGGTGTTCCCTACAAACATAGACCACTTGGGCAAGCACTAGTACTACACAACACTACATATCACATGTCTAAATCTCCATCATATTTGAAAGACCTACATTGAAAATTTTCTATTCCATGGAATTTGTCACAGCTACTCATCTACTACTCCACTACATCCATGAAAACATCTACATCATCATCAACATGGGGATTTGGCTGGTCTCACCTCAAGGTCGGAGGGGGTCGGTGACGGGGACGACGGCGGGGATGATGCAGGGCTCCTTGATTTCTGCAAAAACAAAATATAAACAAAAACATTATTATCCTCATTTTAATACTTAGTGAAACCCTATAAGATATGAACTAAACATTATTATGCTGATTCAAAAGACCTACATTTACTAAAAATTTGTAAAACCTAGTTCTAACCCTAACAGTTATACATCCATCCATCTATCTATCCAAAGCATTACTAAAAAAACTAGTTTAATCCATCTGTCTATCCATCTATCTATCCAAGCATTACAAAAAAAAAATCATCCACAATCAAATTAGTAAAATACTACCTACCTATTCTACAATCAAATTCTAACTAATTTTTATTACTAAAAATTTGTATACCTAATTTTTTACTCAAAATTTCTATACAGAGAGAGGTGGGAGGAGGGAGGAGTGAGGAGGAGGAGGGGGGAGGAGTAAGGGGCAGTGGGAAGAGGGAGGAGAGAGGAGAGAGGAGGAGGGCAGTGGGAGAAGGGAGTAGGGCGACCGGAGGCGGAGGGAGGAGTGAGGAGGGCGCGGCCGGAGGAGGAGGAGGGCGCGGGTTGAGGAGGCGGAGGGCACGGCAGGAGGAGGAAGTGGCTGGAGAAGGAGGAGGAGGGCGCGACCGAAGAAGGAGAGAGGAGGGTGGTGGAAGGAGGAGGGAGGAGGGGGCATACCGAGGAGGAGGACGGCGGCGGCAATGCGGCAGCGGCGGCGGCAATGCGGCGGTGACGAGGAGGACAGCGAGAGAGTGGAGAGGGAGAGTGAGAAGAGCGGATGAGAGGGAGAGTGAGAGGGTCGGCTGCGCGGGGAAGACGATAAGCTAGGGTTAGTAGCAGCGCGGGTTGGGGACAAGCACTACTACTACGGAGCATAGCAGTAGCGCTGGATATCGATCCGCGCTGCTGCTAAGTGGGGCTCGCCATGTGCGCCCAGTTCAAACTTAGCAGTAGCGCCTTTTGCTAACACGCGCTACTGCTATGAAGATAGCAGTAGCGCCTTTTCTTGCCATGCGCTACTACTAAGTAGCAGTAGCGCGTGATTTTATCCAGCGCTACTGCTAATGTTCTATGTATAAGGTTTTCCCTAGTAGTGTTAGATCAATCTTGTTCATAGGGTTCGTCGGAGTTCTTCAAAGCTCATCCAATCATGCCATCTGCTTCTTGAGAACATATAACTTGCCCCAAAAACCCAAACAGAGGTAGAACGTCAGTAGTTTTTAGCTCTTCATTCATATCTTGTGTAGATCCCATCTCTTTAGCCAACCAATGATTAGATCTCTAGTTCTTCCACTGCCATGTTTTAGGTTTAGCCATTTTTCACCTTTTTCTGAACTGCTGTAGATCCAAAATTATGGGCAATGATTGTGAAACTTGTTTTTCTCACAATTAGCAGAATTTCGTCAACCTCAGATTCGTGTTCATTCAAGAATAAAACTATGAGTAAAATGCAAGACAATAAAAGTACATAGCTTTTGTCAACAAGAAAGTCATTTGTCCCTAGGCAATTGATAACTAGATCGGTAATCATTCTTGCAATTTTACATGAGGGAGAGGCATGAGCTAACATACTTTCTCTACTTGGATCATATGCACTTATGATTGGAACTCTAGCAAGCATCCGCAACTACCAAAGATCATTAAGGTCGTAAAACCCAACCATAGCATTAAGTATCAAGTCCTCTTTACTCCCATATGCAATAACCCACTTATCCGTGTTCAGGCTTCTGTCACTCCGGCAACCGACAATAAGCAAATTATGAACGTATTGCGACACCCTACAGCAGGGACCCCTCACGTTTGCGCGAGATGGAGGGCACCGTAGGATAGCACCATAATAAAATATACACTCAAACCAACCATGATCATCAATTAGCCCATAGGACAAAACGGATCTACTCAAACATCATAGGATAACCACATATGATTGGGAAATAATATATAGTGTTGAGCACCATGTTTAAGTAGAGATTACAGTAGGGAGAAGGGGTGTTACACCGCTGCATAGAGGGGGAGAAAGTTGGTGTTGACGGTAGCAAGATTGTTGATGTAGATCGCCGTCACGATCATTGCCCCGGCGGCGCTCTGGCGCCACGGGGAGAGAGGGGGAGAGAGCCCCCTCCTTCTTCTTCTTCCTTGGCCTCCCTCCTAGATGGGAGGAGAGTTCCCCCTTTGGTCCATGGCATCCATGGCTGCGGCGGGGCGGGAGCCCCTCCGAGATTGGATCTCCCTCTCTGTTCTCTTCTGTTTCGCATTCCTGGTTTCTGGCCCTTCACCGTTTCTTGAATTCCAGGAGATCCATAACTCCGATTAAGCTGGAATTTTTGCATGATTTTTTCCATAAATTATCTTTCTTGCGTCCGAAGAAGGGCCCCAACCGATTTACGGGGAGGGCACAAGACACCTGGGCACGCCAGGGGGTGCCCGGCGCGCCCTGGTGGGTTGTAGTGGCTGTGGGCCTCCGTTAGCGTTGATTCCACCTCCCAAAAATCACATATATTCGAAAATAGTTCTCCGTAAATTTTTATCGCGTTTGGACTTCGTTTGATATTGATATTCTGCGAAACAAAAAACATGCAACAAACAGGAACTGGCACTGGGCACTGGATCAATAGGTTAGTCCAATAAATCATATAAAATGTTGCCAAAAGTATTTGAAAGTTGTATAATATTGGCATGAAACAATAAAAAATTATAGATCCGACGGAGATGTATCAACATCCCCAAGCTTAATTCCTGCTCGTCCTCGAGTAGGTAAATGATAAAAAAGATAATTTTTGATGTGGAATGCTACCTAGCATAATCTTGATCATATATCTAATCATGGCATGAATATTAAGACACAAGTGATTCAAAGCAATAGTCTATAATTTGACATAAAGACATCAATACTCAGGCATCCTGACAAACAATTGTGTCTTTCAAAATATCAATGCTAAAGAAAGCTATCCCTACAAAATCATATAGTCTTGTCATGCTCTATCTTCTTAACACAAAGTATTTATCATGCACAACCTCAATGACAGGCCGAGCAATTGGTTCATACTTTTTAACACGCTTCAGGTTTTTCAACCCCCATGCAATACATGAGTGCAAGACATGGATATAGCACTATGGGTGGAATAGAGTATGATGATAGGGGTAAATATAGAGAAGACAAAAAAGTAAGAAAGTCTCACATCGACGCGGCTAACCAACGGGCTATGGAGATGCCCATCAATTGATAACAATGCGAGGAGTAGGGATTGCCATGCAACGAATGCACTAAGAGCTGTAAGTGTATGAAAGCTCAACATGAAAACTAAGTGGGTGTGCATCTAACTCTATAATGAAAAATTCCCACTAGTATATGAAAGTGACAACATAGGAGACTCTCTAAATGAAAAACATGGTGCTACTTTGAAGCACAAGTGTGGAATTAGAATGCCCCTTCTCTCTTTGTCTTTTCTTTTCTTTTTCTTTTTTTTTCTTTTTTTTCTCTTTGTCCGGAGTCTCATCCCGACTTGTGGGGGAATCATAGTCTCCATCATCCATTCCTCACTGGGACATGCTCTAATAATGAATAATGATGATCATCACACTTCTATTTACTTACAACTCAAAAGAAATAAAAATTACAACTCGATACCTAGAACAAAGTATGACTCTATATGAATGCCTCTGGCAATGTACCAGGATGTGCAATGATCTAGCATAACATGTATAAAAAATGATGAATGGTGGCTGAGCCACAAATACTATGTCAGCTATATGATCATGCAAAGCAATATGACAATGAATGCTCAAGTCATCAAAATGGAAGCGGTGGAAGTTGCATGGCAATATATCTCGGAATGGCTATGGAAAGGCCATAATAGGTAGGTATGGTGGCTGTTTTGAGGAAGATATAATAAGGCTTATGTGTGATAGAGCGTATCATATCACGGGGTTTGGATGTACCTGCGAAGTTTGCACCACATCTCGAGGTGAGAAAGGGCAATGCACGGTACTGTAGAGGCTAGCAAATTGCGGAAAGGTAACAGTGCGTATAATACATGGACTCACATTAGTCTTAAAGAACTCATATACTTATTGCAAAAGTTTATTAGCCCTCGAAGCAAAGTACTACTATGCATGCCCCTAGGGGGATAGATTGGTAGGAAAAGACCATCGCTCGTCCCCGACCGCCACTCATAAGGAAGACAATCAATAATAAATCATGCTCCAACTTCATAGCATAACGAGAGACTATACGTGCATGCTTCGGGAATCACAAACCTTAACACCAATATTCTTACTAACCACAACCGTTTACTAGTACCTCCCACATATTCCATCTCTATATCGCAAAACTATTGCAGGGAATCAAACATATCATATTCAGTGATCCACAAGTTTTATGTAGGATATTATGACTAACCATGCAAATGACCAATTCCTGTTGACTCTCTAAATAGATATAAGTGAAGCAAGAGAGTTTAATTATTTATAAAAAAGACCATGCTCTAATAAATATAAGTGAAGCAAAAGAGCATTCTACCAATAACGGTTTTCTATGTGAAGAGAAACAGGAAATCCCAACTTCAATTGATATCAGTGAAGCACACGAAGCATTCTATAAAGCCATACTCAAAAGATATAAGTGAAGTGCAATGAGCATTCTATAAATCAACCATGGACTATCTCATACCAGCATGTTGCATAAAAGAAAAATGAAAACTAAACACAAAAGACGCTCCAAGATTTACGCATATCACATGAACGAAACGAAAACGAAAACGAAAACATACCGATACTTGTTGAAGAAAGATGGGATGCCTTCCGGGGCATCCCCAAGCTTAGATGCTTGAGTCTCCTTGGATATTTACTTGGGGTGCCTTGGGCATCCCCAAGTTTGAACTCTTGCCTCTCCTCCTGCTCCTCATATCGAGACCTCCTCGATCTTTGAACACTTCATCCACACAAAACTTAACAGAAGACTGGTGAGATCCGTTAGTATAATAAAGCAAATCACTACCACCGATAGAATCGATAGTTTCAGCAAAACAAGCAAAACAATGCATCAAAAACAGAATCTGTCTTAAATAGGAGAGTCTGTAGTAACCTGAACTCTAACCATACTTCTGGTACTCCAAAAATTCTGAAAAATTAGGAAAAAATAAACAATTTGTATAGAAATATTTTGCAAAAAATTTCAGAAACTTTCGATGTTCCAGTAAAAAATGTAAAATCACGCACTACAGCCGAAGTTTCTGTTTTTGCACCGCACGTACCAACAAGCAATCTAATCATCCTAAAGGCAAATCTTGGCACATTATTTTTATAATACAATGGATTTGTACAAGGGGATAATTTTTTTTGTTAGAAACTTCAATGAAAAATTTACATTGTTTCCATGAGCATGAACACAAGTGTTCAAGGTCGACCCTCACTTCTCCAATGCATCACCTTTCAATTGCTTCTCTTTTAGAAAAAAGTTTTTAGGTTCCCCTCTATATATTTTTTGTTTTTAAACTTTATAAAAGCACTCAATAGAAATAAATGACTCCCTAAACTTCCGGGTTGTCTCCCTGGCAGGGCTTTCTTTAAAGCCATTAAGCTAGGCATAAAGTGCTCAAGTAATGGATCCACCCGGATCCCAAGGTATATCAAAGCCAATTTTAATTAACAATGATTTATAATTTAGTAGTGAGCACAAAGCAACATATATCATGAAATGACGAAGTCTAACTCTCTTCCTACGCATCGACATGTTATAAAAGAACAATTCATGCACATCAAGTAAAGGCCAATACATAGCATAAGAAGTTTCTTGCAATTCTATCGTGTTGGAAACATACAGAGGCGGAGATGTAGTTCCTCTCTCATAATAATTGCAAGCAGGAGCAGCAAGCGCATGCATATTATATTCATCAAAATCATCATGTGCAATGGTAAAAGGCAGCCCATCAATGTAATCCTTAATAAGTGCAAACTTCTCCGATATAGTGTAGTTTGAGGAATTCAAAAAGATAATAGGACTATCATGTGTGGGTGCAATAGCAACAATTTCATGTTTAACATAAGGAACAATAGCAAGTTCATCTCCATAAGCATAATTCATATTGGCATCATGGCCACAAGCATAGCAAGCATCAAGTTCATCAAAAAAGGATATTTCAAACGAATCAACGGGATCATAGCAATTATCATAGCATTCATCCTTCGGTAAGAACGAAGGGAAATTAAACAATGTATGAGTTGAAGAGTTACTCTCATTAGAAGGGCACGGGTGATCAATCCGCTCTTCCTCCTTTTGTTCTTTTCTCTCCTCATCATCTTTTTCATCCAATGAGCTCACAGTTTCGTCAATTTCTTCCTCCATAGTTTCCTGCAAAATATTAGTCTCTTCTTGGACAGCAGAGACTTTCTCAATAAATACATCAATATCGGAGTTGTATTTATAATTATCATAGAAATATTTAAGTATAGCAAAATTTGCAGGTCTATAAACTGAATCATCAAAATCTTCATACTTTTCAAACAGAGATTCAATTTCATAAGCACCCTTAAAAGCAACAAATTCTTCTATTTGTTCCACTTCATAGTAATCATATATACCATTAGCATAAGAAGCTAAGGTTTCATTATCATTTAATTTGCATGAAAAGGGAAGGTGTGGAGCATTCATCCTAGAGCAACAAGTAAAATCATATCTCTGGCATAAATTCCAAGCATACCAATGCAACATATCAATTTGATCCCATAACAGTTTCCCTTTTTGTGTCAAGCAATAATCCCTAAAGTATTCACGTTGATCCAACGTGTCTCCCATTATCATGTTGAATGGGGTTTTCTCAGGATTATAAAAGTAGTGTTTAATATTTTTCACATAACGAGCATTGAGGGTTTTAGGAGGTTCCCCATCTCCATGAGTAGCAAGTACAACTATTTTTTTTGGTGTTTCGTGTTCCATATCCATAACTAAAGATAAAGAACAACTTAGAACAGAAAATAAAAACTACTTAGTGATAAAGCAAACAAGCACACACGAGAATATTCACCCCATGCTATTGCTCCCCGGCAACGGTGCCAGAAAAAGGTCTTGATAACCTACAAGTATAGGGGATTGTTTGTAGCCTTTTCCGATAAATAAGAGTGTCAAACCCACGAGGAGCTAAAGGCAGAACAAATATTCCCTCAAGTTCTATCGACCACCGATACAACTCTACGGACACTTTAACGTTTGTTGTACCTAGAATAAGTATGAAACTATTTTGTAGGTGATAGGATAGGTTTGCAAGAATAAAACCAGAAGTACTTGCCAAGAATAAAACTACGAGTAAAATGCAAGACAATAAAAGTAGATAGCTTTTGTCAACAAGAAAGTCATTTGTCCCTAGGCAATTGATAACTAGATCGGTAATCATTCTTGCAATTTTACATGAGGGAGAGGCATGAGCTAACATACTTTCTCTACTTGGATCATATGCACTTATGAATGGAACTCTAGCAAGCATCCGCAACTACCAAAGATCATTAAGGTTGTAAAACCCAACCATAGCATTAAGTATCAAGTCCTCTTTACTCCCATACGCAATAACCCACTTATCCGTGTTCAGGCTTCTGTCACTCCGGCAACCGACAATAAGCAAATTATGAACGTATTGCAACACCCTACAGCGGGGACCCCTCATGTTTGCGTGAGACGGAGGGCACCGTAGGACAGCATCATAATAAAATATACACTCAAACCAACCACGATCATCAATTAGCCCATAGGACAAAACAGATCTACTCAAACATCATCGGATAACCACATATCATTGGGAAATAATATATAGTGTTGTGCACCATGTTTAAGTAGAGATTACAGTAGGGAGAAGGGGTGTTACACCGCTGCATAGAGGGGGAGAAAGTTGGTGTTGACGGTTGCAAGATTATTGATGTAGATCGCCATCATGATCCTTGCCCCGGCGGCACCGGGAGAGAGGGGGAGAGAGACCCCCTCCTTCTTGTTCTTCTTCCTTGGCCTCCCCCTAGATGGGAGGAGAGTTCCCCCTCTGGTCCATGGCCTCCATGGCAGCGGAGGGGCGGAGCCCCTCCGAGATTGGATCTCCCTCTCTGTTCTCTTCTGTTTCGGGTTCCTGGTTTCTGGCCTTTCACCGTTTCTTAAATTGCCGGAGATCCGTAACTCCGATTGTGCTAAAAAATTTACACGATTTTTGTCCATAAATTATATTTCTAGCATCCGTAGAAGGACCCCAACTGACTTACGGGGAGGGCATAAGACACCTGGGCCCGCCAGGGGGTGCCCTGCGTGCCTTGGTGGGTTGTGGAGGTCGTGGGCCTCCGTTAGCATTGATTCTACCTCCCAAAAATCACATATATTCCAAAATAATTCTTCGTAAATTTTTATCGCTTTTGGACTTCGTTTGATATGGATATTCTACGAAACAAAAACCATGCAACAAACAGGAACTGCCACTGGGCACTGGATCAATAGGTTGGTCCAATAAATCATATAAAATGTCGCCAAAAGTATGTGAAAGTTGTATAATATTGGCATGAAACAATCAAAAATTATAGATACAACAGAGACGTATCAGTGGCCGCCAGGACTCCGTTGACTGTGGGGTGCGGCATCCAATGCCATGGACTGGATATTTTCCTAGCATGGCTCTCCACTACTAGGGAAATGCTTATAGGTAGGACATCAGTAGTAGCGCTGGAAAATAGCAAGCGTTGCTGCTAATTAGTAGTAGAGCTGGTCTCGGGCAGCGCTACAAGTAATGCTTTAGCAGTAGCACTGGAAATGAAAAAAGCGCTACTGATAAGTGGGACCCAACGAGCCCACCGACGCTAGCTGTAGTAGCAGCGCGGCCCAAAATAAAGCGCTATTGCTAAGATTTTAGCAGTAGCGCTTGCTTTGACAACACCGCTACTGCTAATGGGCCCCACTTAGTAGTAGCGCTGCTCCTGACAAACGCTACTACTAAGCACCATAGCAGTAGCGCTGTCTCGAAAACAGTGCTACTGTTAGGCGTGGCTGGTGCCACCTTTTCACCCCCCCTCCCCCTCACCCTCCTCCCCCTTTGCCCTCTCCCCCTCCTTTCCCCTCTCCCCTCTTGAAGTTAGTTCTCCACCATTGTTGCCCTTCTTCTCTCTTCCTTCTACCTCTCTTCTCTCCCCATTAATGCCCCCCTCCACCATAATTCTCCTCCATAAATGGCCTCTCTTCTCTATCTACCTCGTTTATTTGGCTCTCCCTCCTTCCATACATATAGATCTAGCTAGCTCATCTCTCTCCCTCTCCATTAGTTAGCTAGTGTCATCTCTCCTCCCAACAACTAGATCTAGCTAGCTATTTAGCCATCCACACTTTCGATCGTCCCTATAGGTAGTGAGGCCTCACATCTAACCGTGCTCGATCTCTCTCGGGAGATAGGTGAGTAAAAAGTTGTGCATTTCAAGAATTGGAATATGTGTGTTTGCGATATGAAAGGATTTGTGCAAGTGACATGCCCCCTGAGTTGCTTATGTTTTGCCGAAATGTCAATTTATTTCCGTTTCAGGGAATTTCGAGCAAACTCGATATGTCCTATTTTTAGGCAAGGTCATGCCAAATTTTTATATGACTTTGATGCATGCATGCATTTTGTTTATAACCCTTTTGCTTGTTATACCGTGCAGTTAGTCATGAAGGTGAGTGGATGGAAGGTTGAGTGATACTTGCAATCCGCGGTGATGGACATGTATGCAAATAATCGGACTAGGATTAGATGTCCGTGTACAAGATGCAAAGAAGGAGTCCTTTTGGACCCTTTTGCTCGTGGCATTTTGAAGGCGCACCTGCTGATGAATGGTTTCATGGATGGCTATACTCGGTGGATAAGTGAAGATGATGATGAGGACGTCCACATGGTAGGGAATAACGACATGGGGCTAGATGAAGAGATGACCGATCGACACGAAGATGATGGCACCGGACATGGCGGCGGCGGAGAAGATTCCGTACATGGCGAAGAAGAGTCCGTACATGGCGGAGAAGAGGCGGCGGACTACACGCCGCAGTCTTCGACGCTACTAAGTTCAGTCGTGCAGGACCCTCATGTTCGAGACCTCCTTCGCAAGAGTACGACTAGCGACAGAGCTGCTTCTAGAGAGGAGGCCAAGCTGGCGCAACTTGAAGTAGACTCAAAGACTCCATTGTATGACGGTTGTGATCCTAAGGTGACCCGCTTGAGTTTCACGCTCGAACTTCTATAGACGAACGCAAAAAACAAATGGACAGACAAAAGCCTCGATGAGCATTTGAAGTATCTACATAATAAAGTTCTTCTCACGGGGAACCTGTGTCCTACTAGTGTCGAGGAGGCCAAGAAAATCGTTTGCCCTCTTGATCTACCGCACATTAGATACCACGCATGCATCAATGATTGCATCATTTATCGGGGGGAGCACGCGGAAAAAACCAGCTGTCCAGTGTGCAATGCTTCTCGATACAAGAAGGCAGGAAAGAAAGCTCCTCAGAAAGTTGTATGGTACTTTCCGATCACTCCCCGCCTGCAGCGGTATTTCGTAGATCCCAGGGAAGCAAAGCTCATGCGCTGGCACGCGAAGAGGAATAAGCCCGATGATGGAGATGATCCGAAGCTGAGACACCTCGCAGATGCTAGCCAGTGGAGAGCATTCAACGCCGAATATGGATTTTTCACAGAAGATGAAAGGAACGTCATGCTTGGTGTGAGTACCGATGGCATGAATCCGTTTGGAAACCAGAACACCAACCACAACACATGGCCCGTCTTTGTATGGATGTACAACCTCCCCCCATGGAAGTGCATGAAGAAAAAGTACATACACATGAGCATGCTGATTCAAGGGCCAAAACAACCAGGAAATAATATTAACCTGTATATGGGTCTTCTGAAAGAGGAGCTAGACACGTTATGGAAAACACCGGTATGGACATGGGACGCCAGCAAAGGAGAGTATTTCTATATGAAAGCCGCGCTGATGATGACGGTGCACGACTATCTCGGTTACGGGTACACCTCAGGCCAGGTGTGCCATGGATACTATGGATGCACGAGGTGCATGGATGATACAACGTCTCAGTAGCTTACATCAACGAAAGATGGCGGGTCTGGGAAATCGTGTACATGGGGCATCGTAGATGGCTCGAGAAGGATGACCCGTGGAGAAAATGTGGAGATCTATTCAATGGTTTGGCTGAGCATCGAGGACCTCCACGTAAGAGGAGCGGCGCCGAAATCAACGAGCTGTTGAAAAACTGGGAACAGTGCCTCGCGTCGGGAAAGATGAAAAAGGCGCCGGAGCCACTGCTGAAGGTATGGAAAACGAGGTTTGTTTTCTGGGACTTGTAGTACTGGCCCAATCACGACACGCCTCATTGCGTTGATCAAATGCATATCATGAAGAATGTCCTCTAGAGCTTGCTTGGCACATTGATGAACATGCCGGAGAAGACCAAGGATGGGCCGAAGGCAAGGAAAGACTTAGAAGATTTGGAGATCAGGATAGATCTCCACCGTAAAAAGTCGATGGAGGAGACGGAGACGGAGACGGAGGCGGGGGAAAGGGGCAGAAAAGTCAACAAGAAGGAGGAGAATTATTGCCCCCCTTCTTGCTTCACCTTAAGTGTGAAGGAGATCGATCAATTCATCAAGTGCCTTATAGGAATCAAAGTCAGTTCCGGTTACTGTGGGAAGATAAGTAGATTTCTAGACACCAAGAAGAAAAGGTTCAGCGGGATGAAGTCTCATGACTGTCGCATGATGATAACGCAGATACTCCCGGTTGCCATTAGAGGGATAATGGAAAAGCACGTCCGTGACACGCTTACTGGTCGCTGCAACTTCTTCGATGTTATCTCTCGAAAGTCCATCAGTGTGAAGCAGCTCCGAAGGCTACAGGAAGAGATCATTGTCATACTATGTGAGCTTGATATGTACTTCCCGCCCGCGTTCTTTGACGTCATGGTGCATTTGTGTGTCAACATCGTGGACAACATCATCGACCTCGGGACGACATTCCTTCACAACATGATGCCGTTCGAGGGGATGAATGGGGTCATCAAAGGATTCATTCGTAACATGTCCCGTCTCGATGGGAGCATCGTCCAGGGGTATCTGACGCAAGAGTGCATCTCCTTTTGCGAGAATTATATAGGCGTCGGAGACCCTGTTGTTGGTTTGCCCGTCAAGAAGCACCATGGGAGGCTCGAAGGAGAAGGTCACAACAACTACCGGAGGGAATTGCACATGGACTACTCGGATCGACAGAACGACTTTGACAGGGCTAACTTAGTAGTGCTACAACACCTAGATGTGGTAGATGATTATGTGACATTGCACAAAGAAACCATCGCAAAGAAGTACCGTGATAAGGGGATGTGCAAGACGGACGATGAAGTTACTGTAGAGCAAAATGCCACTTTCTTGCGTTGGTTCAAAGAGCAAGTTCTTGCTAATCCCCCGGAAGAGGGCACTTTGGATGGATTGCTCATACACGCCTTAGCACATGGCCCCGCGCC
The DNA here is from genome assembly GCA_011799875.1 of Thinopyrum elongatum. Classification (NCBI taxonomy): domain Eukaryota; kingdom Viridiplantae; phylum Streptophyta; class Magnoliopsida; order Poales; family Poaceae; genus Thinopyrum; species Thinopyrum elongatum. Next base: position 371,779,950 of record CM022299.1, on the reverse strand, counting down.
CAAACTCGTGACCTATCAGGCATACGATATCAACGGGTACACGTTCTACACGGAGGCCAAAGACATGTACAGTGATTACTAGAACTCAGGGGTGACGATTAAATGCGTGACCGACGCCAACGACACAACTGAAAGATTCTACGGAAGGGTCGAAGAGATCTGGGAGCTTGACTACGCTGGAATGCACGATGCAACGATGTTCCGTGTCAGATGGGCTAAGGACGTCGTAAGAGAAAACAAGTATTTCACTACCATGTCTATACCCGACGCGAAGAGCGCTACCGTGAACGTTAACGTCATCGCCAAAACTGAGCCATGGGTACACGCTAAGCACGTGACATAATGCTTCTTCATAACCAACCCGACCAATCCCAGCCGTGTTGTCGTGAGGAGAGGCAAAAGGAGCATCGTCGGAATGGATGGAGTCACCAACAAGGAAGACTACGACCAATACGGCAACCCGATGAGGGAAGATGACGATGACGATGAAGAATACGTGAAAAGAAGAATCAATACTACATTACCTAAGAAAGATCGTACTCCATGGTGCCAGAAAAGTCACAACGAGGGGCTCAATTATTCGACAACGAACAAGAAAGGGAAGAATCTCAGTGTGAAACATCGTCGACACAGCTGAGAAACCATCATTTATATATATGTATCTATTTTGTGTACGCACTTAAGTAACCGTTATCGGTCAAATGATGTATACATCGTATCCCCTTCAATTACCACCACATGCATGGTTCCGGTGATATTCGCGCAGTGTGGGAGGGAGACGTTCTCGTCGACTGCGTGCGAGGCCGTCGTCAGGAGAAAAACAAAAAAACAAAAACAAAAGGGAGAAAGCAATTCAAAAGAAAAAGAAAAGTAAACATAAAAGGAAAGGAAAATAATAAAAAGAAAAGAAAACTAAAAACTAAAAAAGGAAAATAATAAAAAGAAAAGAAAAATAGCAGTAGCGCTGGATTGGGAACCAGCGCTATATCTAAGTTAGCTATTGCGCTGGATCCTAATCTAGCGCTACTGCTATGTGTATTTTAGAATAAAAAAACAAAAAATTGGAATAGTTAGCAGTAGCGCTGGATTAGGACCCAGCGTTATAGCTAAGTTAGCTATAGCGCTGGATCCTAATCCAGCGCTACTGCTATTTTTAGTTAACCCCCCGCCGCGCGGGTTCAAAATTTCGCCAAGTCCTTTCCCCCCCCTCTCCACCTCTCCCCCCCACTCTGTCGCCGGCCGTCGCCCCTGCCCGCCGTCGACCTCGACGCCGGCCGTCGCCCGAGCCCTCCCTCGACCTCACCGTCGCCGCGCGGGCCCGCCCTCGACCTCGCCGCCGCCGCCTTCTCCCATGCCCTCGATCTCGCCACCGCCGCCCTCTCCCCCGCCCTCGACCTCGCCGCCGCCCCGTAAGCCTCTCCCTCTCCTCTCCCTGCCCTCCTCTCTCTCCCTCTCTGCTCTCTCTCTGCTCTCTGCTCTCTCCCTCTAATATGAACCCTAGCTAGGGCAATTTTGTTTAGCAAAAAATTTTTAGGGCAGTAGCAGAGAGAGAGAGCATTTAGGAAAAAAATAGCTAGGGCAATTTAGTTTAGGGTATATAAAATAGCTATAAATAAAAAATACTAGCATTTTTTTTTGGAAATTAGCTAGGGCAATTTTTGTAGGTATATAAAATAGCTATAAATAAAAACAGTAGCTCCCTTCCTAGAATTTTTTAGCTATAAATAAAAAACAGTAGCAATTTTTTAGGAAATTAGCTAGGCAATTTCTGTAGGTATATAAAATAGCTATAAATAAAAAATAGTATCTCCCTTCCTAGACTTTTTTAGCTATAAATAAAAAATAGTATCATTTTTTTAGGAAATTAGCTAGGCAATTTTTGTAGGTATATAAAATAGCTATAAATAAAAAATAGTAGCTCCCTTCCTAGACTTTTTTAGCTATAAATAAAAAACAGTAGCAAATGTTTAGTGAGGTCATTTTGCAAAGGTTTTTGGTTTTTGAAAAGACCACTATTTTGCAATGTTTAGTGAGGTCATTTCACTATGTGTACTTGCTTTATATATGTGCTCCTGTGATGCTCATATGTCATTGATGTTATATGATATATGTCATTAATGTTATATGATTTTGCAATGTTGGTTGAATGTCGAAGAATATCCGAGTGGCCTATGTTTTGCCGGAATGTTGATTCATGTCTGTTCCGGCAAATTTCAGGCGCTCCATATGTCTACTTTTTAGTAAAGGTCATGACGAAAATTTCCATGAATTTCGGCATGACTTGTGCTGGAAACTAGGACATATGGAGTGCCCGGGATTTGCTGGAAGGGGAATGAATCAACATTCCGACCAAATATAGGCCCCTTTTTCTCTTCATTATATCTTTTATTTACAATTGTTGAATAGGAAACATGTGTAGCCACACCGAAGCTGGGGTAACTGGTCGCCTCGAAGAAGACCCCATCGAGGCAGCAAATCATTATTTCGATTACCTAGATGAACACCAGTTGCGGGTGCAGGGTGGCGGCAGTGGCACCAACCCTGACACCGACATCGACACTGGCACCGGCACTGACACCACCCCCGAGACTGACAACGATGTTGTCATAGCCGGTAAAGCACCGAAGCGGAAGAGGACACGAAAACCAAACGAGCGTGGCATTGGAAAAATTGTGGTCACGGAGATGCACCCCAAGAAATTAGAGCCAACGGCGCCGGAGGAAGCGCGCTTGTGCTGGGGCAATCAACTAGGATGCATCCTTAGGGAAACCGTCAGCATCAATGACGAGAAGTTAAAGAAGATTCCACATATGGAGCACATGCTCCTAAAGAAGTTGCACAATAGGTTCCTGTTCCCCGGCCGGGATGAAAGCAAAGATCCGTGGGACGATGAACCCATGACAAAGATAAACAACAAGGTGATGGTGACGTTCACCAACGACTTTTCCGCCTGGAAATTTAGGGTGAAAAAAGTGATTGCGAAGAATGAACCGTGGTCCAAGATTCATGCTGACAATCGTCACTAAAGGAAGAGGACTTTGAAAAATTCAAGGAGACTTGCGCTAAAGAAGAAGTCAAGCAAAGGTTGGAGAAAATGAAGGCGCTCCAGGCCAGGAACACGCCTCCCCACCACCTCAGAAGCCATGGTTACAAGGGGAAGAGGCACGTATGGGCCAAGGAGGACGCCGAACGTGAAAGTCACGGAATCCCAGACCCCTTGGCGGAGTTCACCGACCCGCAGGAGCGTGACTGGATCAGGGCCCGGTACAAGTGGGACCGCATCAATAAGATCTTTTGCACGGACCCGAACACGAGGGAGTTCATGAGACTTCTGGTAATTGTTATATTACCACCTTATTATATTAGCTTCCAATCAATTCGAATACAAGTTTTGTCACATTTGTAAACCATCCACGTTCCTTTTGCAGAAAGAGCAGCACCAAAAGGCAGCCGAAAGCGACAAGTTGTCACAGTCGTCGGCGAGGCCCAAGTGGGACACCCCTTTCAACCAGGCCCTGAACATACTGAAAAAGGCCCCGAAGGACAAACCGCCGTCGTATGGACGTGTGCACGGCATCAAAGATGGCGCCTCGTGGAAGACGTGCTACCACAAGAAGCCAGAGGAAAGAAGGCAGAGACGGTTGCTTACTCAACAGACCATCAACGAGAAGGTCGCTATTGCGGTCAATAAGACCAAAGCTGAGACCAAAGAAGAGTTGGTCAGGGTAGTCAATGCAGCGGTCAATGCAGTGGTAGCTGGCGTCACGGCTGACTTCCAGTCTTCCATTATTACCAGCTTGATTCCGGCAATTATCGATTGGTCGAAGAGCAATCCAGATAAAGGGCCAGTGGACTTTCCCCTTCCCAGCTACATCAGGAGCAATTCGGTGAACATCACACCACCAGCACCTGCTCACGCAACCGCAAAAGGTCCTGCTCCTGTTCATAGCAGCCCGACCTCCGTCTCTGGCATGCTCGGCGAGGCTTCGTCTTTGGCTGAGCTCGACGCCCTCACGGTAATTATGCGTCATACCCTTTTCACCAGCATGTCTATAGTCTTCCGCTTCAGTTCCCTTTCGGATGTTTGACGTCGCAGACATGTCTTCGTAGGCCGATGATACCCCGTGCACCCTATTGTACGACATCGACGACCAGAAGGTGGGCGTGGGAAAGGCAACGATCGTGAAGCCAAAGGGCCGCATGTTCCACAACCGAGAGATGCCCCATGGCGTCTTCAAGGTTAACGTGGCCAGTGTCAAAGCGGGCTTCGACGATTTGCCTCCTCCGGTACTAGTCGATGACGAGGAGACCCCTAAACGGATTGGTGCATGCAAGAGCTAGTTCTTGCCTTGGCCGAAGACTCTTCTTCGTGTCGAGGCGCCCGGCAACACACCAACGACAGCTCCTCAAGAAGGTATGAACACCACCCTGCCTACCAAATTACCTGCACCTGTCGTGGCGGGTGATAGTAGACGACGCGAGGGAGAGCCTCCATTAGTGCCAGATGACGTCGCCCCCGTCGAAGAAGCAAATGCTGATGATGTCATGGAGGAGGATGATGATGACCCTCTCAAGTATATCAATACTGCCTATGACGATGTAGGATTGATGGCTCGGGACTATGACTCGGGCTATGAGCGTGGAGATGATGACTTGATGCTACCTGATTTGCCGGAGCCGGAACGTCCTAAGGCGGAATGCAAAGAGTCTGTCTTCATGTGATCCTCGCAGCAGACGCCTCCAGATGCCGCCTCTACCTAGCAACAAGAACCCGAGGGCCATCCACTGATTAGCCAGACGACACTGGGGGTGGTGGTTAGGGAAGGTATGGTGGGCTCACTACTGCCACCCGCCAAGAAGCATAGGAGGAGACCGGACAAGAAAGGCCCTAAAGGCGCCAGAGCTGCTTCAAGCAGCCAGCCGCCTCTGAAGCCCCGGGAGGTAGACAGAATACCCATCGAAGATGCAGAGCGTTTCCATATCACCGGCCACCCGATCCTACCTCCGAAAGTGCTAGAGCACATACTAAACAATGATCTAAGGAGACTTCATGAAGATGTGCTGGCCAGAGAGAAAAGTCTTCTCATCTTGGAAAATCCAGGATATCCGCTTTACGCGGCTCAGGTGCCGGGTGGGAAGTTGTACGTCGAGAGATGGCCCGTGGATAAGTTCATCCTGCAATTTGACTACATCTACGACATGTTCCACATGACCAAGCTGGATTTCCAGTTCATCCACATGTATGCGCTGTATCTCAACTACATCATCAGGCGTGAGAACATGAAATATATCTGCATCGCGGACCCGTACTATATGCACGAGAGCTTCTTGGCAGTCTGTAAAGAGCATCGTGACTATGCGAGAAAGTACATCGGCGAGTTCATGATCACTAATAAGGACAGGGAAACGATTCTCCTGCCTTATCATCCCACGTAAGTCATCTGCGGATATCCTTTCGTAAGTTTTAATCATTCCTTTGCAAGCATTATAGGCTAATTTGAGGTGTACTTATTTTGTGCGGCGGGGGGAGGGGGGTGCCGTCCTCATCTGTCTGTACCTAGAATACTCCCATGCTCTGTACTTGAACTCATCGAAGAACATCAATAAAAAGGATTACACGCACATAAAGAGTGTTCTCGATAGTGCCCTGTTAACCTTCAGCCTGTCTGGTGGATATATCAAGGTGAAAAAGTACAGGAAGAACGGGCTGGGTTTCGGCCATAAGACCGACTTCTGCTGCATCTAGCAACCGTACACCAGTAAGGCTGATGGATTCTACCTCATGCATCACATGATTGAGTACAGAAGGGATAATCAATGCCTTCGCATGTCAGCTACTTCCAATGATGCTGAGATTGTCAACTGGGCCACAAGCATAGGAATGACACCGGATCATCGAATCCGAGCTGAGTTTTATCACGTACAATGTGAACTTGCCCAAGTGATCATGAAGGAGGTCCTCGAACTAACAGGGATGTTCTACCATGGGCCAATCACGCGGGACGATGTCCGAGCACTGCTAGTCGCTCAGCGTCTGGACCTGAAGCCGTTTATGAACCTCGGGTCCTTCCTCCCTGACTATGAAGATTGGTCCACCGACCTGGAGGAATGATTGACGATGACAATGTGTCACTACTGTCTTTCTATGGCAAAACTTTGAATTTATGCACGACAAAACTCTGTGATTTAATTAAACCATCCTCCTGAACTAGCGTAGATCGCTCTAGTTAATTAGTTTGGGTATGAGGAACTTCGTTATTTATGTTTACTATAGGTTGCTTGTATTTTACTAATTATGCCTCTTTGTGTTTCCCAAGTACATTATGTTGCATATTATCGTTGAATTCATCAACTGACGATGCAGGTACATAGATCAGAGATGGCGAAGGACTGCTACACCGTATTCATTGGGAGGGTTCCAGGAGTGTACGACCACTGGCTAGACGCTCAGGCCCAGGTGGACAGGTACCCGGGCACTAGCCATAGAGGGTTCGATAGCAGAGCCGAAGCGGAAAATAGTTACTTGAGGTGGACGCTCCAGCAAGAGAGGGAGCGAAACCGGTGCCTCAAGAAGTACTACATAGTCCCACTCTTGCTCATGTTGATCGCTCTTCTCTTCTACATCATGGTTTAGATAGAGAAGATGAAACTTGTGTGTGCCATGACCATGCAGTTGCATTTTATTCGAGACATGACATGACTTGTGTATCGCTATTTTCGAGATGTGGTGATATTTGTGTTGGATGATGATGATGATATGACGAGACTACTGTATGTGTATGATATGATGAGAATAATGTATGTTTATTATGATATGATGAAACTACTGTATAGAGCATGCACAAATACATCACAAATACGTAGAGGGGAAATAAAAATGTGAAAGCAGCAATATTAGCAGTAGTGCTGGTAGGCGTCTAACGGCAATGCTGGTTTAGCAGCAATGCTTGCTTCAGTGCAGCGCTACAGATAATTAGCAGTAGCGCTGGTTGGACCAGCACTATTGCTAACCATACTTACCAGTAGCGCTGGTCCAAGCAGCGCTACTGCTACAACTTAGCTGTAGCACGTTAGCAGTAGCGCTGCCGCCAGCACTACTGCTATAGGTATTTCCAGCGCTACTAGTAGGCTTTCTCCTAGTAGTGCTCCCCGCCCCTCGCCCCGGCTGGGTTCCTCCCAACGCTATTGTGGTTCTTGGCCCCGTCCAGGTGTGCACTCTCAAGCATACCCGATGATGCTCTCGGGTCCATCCACATCATACCAGCCGCCTCCGCCGGCCTCACCCTACTCATTTGGTGCACCATCTTGGGACCAGGCAACTCTCTTCCATCAGGCGTACAGCCACCAGGGTCTTCCCCAGCAAGGTGCTGATTGGATTCTCGACTCCGGCACGGCCACTCACATCACTGCCAATCTTGGTAATCTATCTAAGTTCCGTTCTTTCCCAAAGCATTTTTCATCAAGTATTATAGTTGGCAAAGGTGATCGTCTTCCCATCATAGTCACTCGCTCCACCACTCTTCCTCTCACCATTCTTTCTCTTAATGACGTAGTGGTCTATCCTAATATTGTCAATCTTATTTCTGTTCATAAACTTTCCTCTGATAATCAAGTCACTGTTGAATTTAACCCTTATGGTTTTCCAACCAGGAATCTCCTAATGACGTCCAGTAGCCCCGGCCCGCTCTACACGTTCTACGGCACCTCTTCCACCGGTGGTGCTGATTTGCTCACCATAAATGGAGACTTGTGCATCAATGCCTTGGACATCCAGGCAAGGCTTCTTTAGCTTCCCTTTCCAAAAAAATCTACTAGATTGTAATAATGCTAGTCACTCTCCTTGTACTGCATGCCAATTAGGGTGACAACCTCGTTTAGCTTTTTCCTCTTCCAATAATTGTACAAGTGCTCCATTTCAAATTATTCATTGAGATCTTTGGACCTCTCTCATTGTGATATTTCGGCGTACCAGTACTATTTGATTGTACTCGATTATTTTATGCATCATTCATTGTCATTCCCATTGCGCCACAAATCTGAAACCTCTCCCACTCTCCAATGTTTCTTCTCTTATGTTTATACACTATTCCATACTCTTATCAAGTGCATGCAAATGTGACAATGGAGGTGAGTTCATTATCACATCACTACGTGACTTATTCTTGACTAATGACATTGTCTACCACCTCTCAAGTCCTCACACCTCACCCCAAAATGGCAAGGTCGAACGCATGATCTGTACCACTAACAACGTCGTCCGCACACTTCTCCTTCATTTTATCTGCCACCTCCCTTTTGCGTTGAGGCCCTCCACACCACCACACACTTACTAAATCGGCGACCATCATCTACCACCTCCCCATACACACCATATTTCCTCATCACCGAGGTTCATCCTCGTTATGACCATCTCCGTGATTTTTGTTGCCTTTGTTTTTCGAACCTCTATGCCACTAGTCCTCACAAGCTTGCACCATGGTCCACTGATGACCCACAAGTATAGGGGATCTATCATAGTCCTGTCGATAAGTAAGAGTGTCGAACCCAACGAGGAGCAGAAGGAAATGACAAGCGGTTTACAGCAAGGTATTCTCTGCAAGCACTAAAATTATCGGTAACAGATAGTTGTGTGATAAGATAATTCGTAACGGGTAACAAGTAACAAAAGTAACTAAGGTGCAGCAAAGTGGCCCAATCCTTTTTGTAGCAAAGGACAAGCCTGGACAAACTCTTACATAAAGCAAAGCGCTCCCGAGGACACATGTGAATTGTTGTCATGTTAGTTTTCATCATGCTCATATGATTCGTGTTCGTTACTTTGATAATTTGATATGTGGGTGGACCGGTGCTTGGGTGCTGCCCTTCCTTGGACAAGCTTCCCACTTCTGATTAACCCCTCTCGCAAGCATACACAACTACGAAAGAAGAATTAAGATAAATCTAACCATAGCATGAAACATATGGATCCAAATCAGCCCCTTGCGAAGCAACGCATAAACTAGGGTTTAAGCTTCTATCACTCTAGCAACCCATCATCTACTTATTACTTCCCAATGCCTTCCCCTAGGCCCAAATCATGGTGAAGTGTCATGTAGTCGATGTTCACATAACACCACTAGAGGAAAGACAACATACATCTCATCAAAATATCGAACGAATACCAAATTCACATGATTACTTATAACAAGACTTCTCCCATGTCCTCAGGAACAAACGTAACTACTCACAAAGCATATTCATGTTCATAATCAGAGGAGTATTAATTATCATTAAGGATCTGAACATATGATCTTCCACCGAATAAACCAACTAGCATCAACTACAAGGAGTAATCAACACTACTAGCAACCCACAGGTACCAATCTGAGGTTTTTGAGACAAAGATCGGATACAAGAGATGAACTAGGGTTTGAGAGGAGATGGTGCTGGTGAAGATGTTGATGGAGATTGACTCCCTCTCGATGAGAGGATCGTTGGTGATGACGATGGCTTCGATTTCCCCCTCCCGGAGGGAAGTTTCCCCGGCAGAACTGCTCCGCCGGAGCCCTAGATTGGTTCTGCCCAGGTTCCGCCTCGAGACGGCGGCGCTTCTTCCCGAAAGCTTCTTCTTGATTTTTTTTTCAAGTCAAAACACACCATATAGCAGAAGATAGGCATCAGGGGCCTGCCAGGTGGCCCACAAGGCAGGGGGGCGCGCCCTCCACCCTTGTGGATGGCTGGTGGCCCCCCTCTGGTGCTTTGTTCGCCCAATATTTTTTATTAATTCCAAAATGACTCTCCATTAAGTTTCAAGACTTTTGGAGTTGTGCAGAATAGGTCTCTAATATTTGCTCCTTTTCCAGTCCAGAATTCCAGCTGTCGGCATTCTCCCTCTTCATGTAAATCCTGTAAAATAAGAGAGAAAAGGCATAAGTATTGTGCCATAATGTGTAATAGCAGCCCATAATGCAATAAATATCAACATGAAAGCATGATGCAAAATGGATGTATCAACTCCCCCAAGCTTAGACCTCTCTTGTCCTCAAGCGAAAGCCGAAATCGAAAAATATGTCCACATGTTTAGAGATAGAGGTGTCAATAAAATAAAATACGGACATGAGGGCATCATGATCATCTTTAGAGCAGCAACATATATTGTCATATAATTTCTTATGCCAAAGTAACAATTCATTCACAAAGTAAAGTATGAATCAAGAACTTCATTGAAAACCAACAAACTATGATCTCAGTCATTGAAGCAATTGCAATTTATCATAACATCGGAAAGAGTCAATTTAAGAGCTTTTCAGCAAGTCCACATATTCAACTATCATCTAGTCTTTCACAATTGCTAACACTCACGTGATACTTATGGGTTCAAAGCTTCAGTCAGACACAGAGAAAAATAGGGGCTTATAGTTTCACCTCCCAACCTTTTACCTCAAGGGTAATGTCAACAATAATACTTTATGATGACCTACATCCGAGTGGATATATATATCTGGATCTTTCTCCAACACATAGTGCTTGCCAAAAGGAAAAAAGTGTAAAAAGGAAAGGTGAAGATCACCATGACTCTTGTATAAGGGTAGAAGAAAAAAGTAAAAGATAGGCCCTTTGCAGAGGGAAGCAGAGGTTGTCATGCGCTTTTATGGTTGGATGTACAAAGTCTTAATGCAAAAGAACGTCACTTTATATTGCCGCTTGTGATAAAGAACTTTATTATGCAGTCCGTCGCTTTTATTTCTTCCATATCACAAGTTTGTTTAAAGCTTATTTTCTTCACACTAATAGATCATACATATTTAGAGAGCAATTTTTATTGCTTGCACCGATGACAACTTACTTGAAGGATCTTACTCAATCCATAGGTAGGTATGGTGGACTCTCATGGCAAAACTGGGTTTAGGGATGTTTGGATGCACAAGTAGTATCTCTACTTGGTGCAAAGAATTTGGCTAGCATAAGAGAGAAAAACATGTTGGAGGATCCATGACAATATAACTTCTATTCGGATATAAGAAAAGATAACTCATTATGTTGTCTTCCTTGTCCAACATCAACTTTTTAGCATGTCATATTTTAATGAGTGCTCACAATCACAAAAGATGTCCAAGATAGTATATTTGTATGTGAAACCTCTCTTTCTTTATTACTTCCTATTAATTGCAACAATGACCAAAACTATGTTTGTCAACTCCGAACAAATTTTATTCATCATACTCTTTATATGTGAAGTCATTACTCTCCATAAGATCAATATATGATATCTTTATTTCCTTTTATTTCTTTCTCTTATTTTTATTCCCTCAAGATCATAGCAAGAAAGTAAAGCCCTCAACTCAAAACTACTCTTTATTATATAGCTCATGGACTCGATTACATAGATATATATAAAAAAAACTCAAAGTTAGATCATACTAAAACTTTATTCTACTAGATCAAGATATAACCAAAAGGATCGAACTAAGAAAAACGATAGAAGTAAAGGTGTGATAGTGTGATACGATACCGAGGCAACTCCCCCAAGCTTGGCAGTTGCCAAGGGGAGTGCCCATACCCATGTATTTATGTCTCTTTCTTCGGAGGTGGTGATGATGGAGTTGTTGATGACGAAATTTTATCCACCGTCTTCCAAGGCATAGGTTCACCATCGTAAAAAGATGAACGAGTCTCCGGGATCCTCAAATCTGCAGCCAAACTCATCCTCTTAAATCTATATTCATACTCACAGTTTTGGTTCTGCAGGTCATAGATCTGGCCTTGGAGATGCTCAATTTTCTAATAAAGCTTGTCGATGGCCTCCCCAATGTTCTCGGCATCCAGCTTGTGACCACTAGTAAATTCAGCGATCATTATGTGGTTGGCGTTGAGTCCGCATTCCACCATCCCTTGGCACTTGAAGACTTGCTGCTCCACTACTTCGAGCCTTGTCTCCACGCTTCCGGTCTTCTTAGACCCTTCGGTATCACGGATGTGCAGCACCCCCTCACGTAGCCCAATGGTTTGAGGGTGTTGCAGCACCTCCGCGAGATAAGGGTTGATGACCTTCTCGAAAAACTTGTCCGTGGGGGCGCTTGGAGACGTCATGGCAATTTGGATCTGTCAGAAAAATAGCTCGAAACAAGAACAGGAGATATTGCCGTGGTACGGTGGTCAAAATCTTTGGGAGATTATATAATGAATTTTTACCAACTAAAATAAAGTATTGTGCAAGAAAATGGAGTCCGGAGGGCACACGAGGTGGCCACAAGGCAGGGGGGCGCGCCCTCCACCCTTGTGGTCTCCTCGTGCAACTTTCAGACTACTTTTAATTTTCCTAATTTTTTAAATATTCCAAAATGGAGAAAACTTGCTATTATAACAGTTTTGGAGTCGGTTTACTTACCGTACCACATACCTATTCCTTTTCGGAGTCTGAAACATTCTAGAAAGTGTCCCTTATGTACTCCTCCGGTGTTACGGTGTCAATAATATTAGTCTCAACATTTATGGGATTACCTGGGATATAATGTTTGATTCTTTGACCATTTACCACCTTCGGATTTATGCCCTCAATGTTGTTGATTTTTATGGCACCGGAACGATAGACCTCCTCGATAATGTAAGGACCTTCCCATTTAGAGAGAAGCTTTCCTGCAAAAAATCTTAAACGAGAGTTGTATAGCAAAACATGATCACCTACATTAAACTCACGCTTTTGTATCCTTTTGTCATGCCATCTTTTAACTTTTTCTTTAAACAACTTGGCATTCTCATAGGCTTGGGTTCTCCATTCATCAAGCGAGCTTATGTCAAATAACCTCTTCTCACCGGCAAGTTTGAAATCATAGTTGAGCTCTTTAATAGCCCAATAAGCTTTGTGTTCTAGTTCAAGAGGTAAGTGACAAGCCTTTCCATAAACCATTTTATATGGAGACATACCCATTGGGTTTTTATAAGCACTTCTATAAGCCCATAATGCATCATCAAGTTGCTTAGACCAATTCTTTCTAGATCTATTAACAGTTTTTTGCAAAATCAATTTAATCTCTCTATTGCTCAATTCTACTTGACCACTAGACTGAGGATGATATGGAGATGCTATTCTATGGTTAACATCATATTTAGCAAGCATTTTATGGAAAACACCATGAATAAAATGTGAACCACAATCAGTCATCAAATATCTAGGGACTCCAAACCTTGGAAAAATAACTTCTTTAAGCATCTTAATAGAGGTGTTATGATCAGTACTACTAGTTGGAATAGCTTCTACCCACTTAGTAACATAATCAACAGCAACTAAAATATGTGTATACCCTTTAGAGGAAGGAAAAGGTCCCATATAATCAAAGCCCCAAACATCGAATGGTTCAATAACAAGTGAATAATTCATAGGCATTTCCTGACGTCTACTAATATTACCAATTCTCTGGCATTCATCACAAGACAAGACAAGCTTACAGGCATCCTTGAAGAGAGTAGGCCAATAAAAATCGTATTGTAATACCTTGTGGGCAGTCCTATCTCCAGCGTGGTGTCCTCCGTAAGACTCGGAGTGGCACTTGCGTAGGATCTGTTCCTGTTCATGCTCAGGTACACAATGTCTAATAACACCATCTACTCCTTCTTTATAAAGGTGTGGGTCATCCCAAAAGTAATGTCTTAAATTATAGAAAAACTTTTTCTTTTGCTGGTATGTGAAACTAGGTGGTATAAATTTAGCAACATTGTAATTAGCATAATCAGCATACCACGGAGTATTACGAGAAGCATTTATGACAGCTAATTGTTCATCAGGAAAGCTATCATCAATAGGCAGTAGGTCATCAAGAACATTTTCTAACCTAGACAAGTTGTCTGCAACGGGGTTCTCAGCTCCCTTTCTATCAATAATATGCAAATCAAATTCTTGTAGGAAGAGAACCCATCTAATAAGTCTAGGTTTATCATCTTTCTTTTCCATAACATATTTAATAGCAGCATGATCAGTGTGAACCGTTACTTTGGAATCAACAATATAAGATCTGAACTTATCACAAGCAAAGACAACTGCTAAAAATTCTTTTTCAGTAGTAGCATAATTTCTCTGGGCACTGTCTAGAGTTTTACTAGCTTAATGAATAACATTCAATTTCTTATCAACTCTTTGCCCTAGAACAGCACCAACAACATAATCACTAGCATCACACATGATTTCAAAGGGTAAATTCCAATCAGGAGGTTGAACAATAGGTAATAAAATCAAGGCTTTCTTAAGTATTTCAAATGCTTCTACACAATCATCATCAAAAACAAAAGGAACATCTTTTTGCAAGAGATTGGTGAGAGGCCTAGAAATTTTAGAGAAGTCTTTAATAAACCTCCTATAGAAACTAGCATGACCAAGGAAACTTCTTATACCTTTTATATCTTTAGGACACGGCATCTATTCAATAGCATCTACTTTAGTTTTATCAACTTCAATACCTCTTTCAGAAATTTTATGCCCAAAGACAATACCTTCATTAACCATAAAGTGGCACTTCTCCCAATTCAAAACAAGATTAGTTTCTTCACATCTCTGCAAAACTTGATCAAGGTTGCTTAAGCAATCATCAAAAGAAGTTCCGTAAACGGAGAAATCATCCATGAAAACCTCAACAATCTTTTCACAAAAATCAGAGAATATAGCAGTCATACATCTTTGAAAGGTAGCAGGTGCATTGCATAAACCAGAAGGCATACGTCTATAAGCAAAAGTACTGAAAGGGCAAGTAAAAGTGGTCTTTTCCTGATCATCTTTTAACACAGGTATTTGAGAAAAATCGGAATAACCATCTAGAAAGCAAAAATGTGTATGTTTGGATAGTCAATCTAGCATTTGATCAATAAAAGGTAGAGGGTAATGATCTTTTCTAGTAGCTTTGTTTAATTTGCGAAAATCAATTACCATTCTATAACCTGTAACAATTCTTTGTGGAATCAATTCATTCTTATCATTTGGAATAACAGTAATACCTCCCTTCTTAGGGACACAATGAACGGGACTTACCCATCTACTATCAGCAATAGGATAAATTATACCTGCCTCCAGAAGCTTTTGTATTTCATTTCTTACCACTTCTTTCATCTTAGGATTTAACCGTCGTTGGTGATCAACAACTGGTTTAGCATCATGCTCGAAATTAATTTTGTGCTGACATAGAGTGGGACTAATGCCCTTAAGATCATCAAGAGTATATCCAATAGTGGCACGGTGCTTCTTCAGAGTTTTCAATAATTTCTTTTCTTCATGCTCTGAAAGGTTAGCACTAATAATAACATGATATATCTTCTTTTCATCAAGACAAGCATATTTCAAAGTATCAGGTAATTGTTTAAGCTCAAACACGGGATCTCCCTTGGGTGGAGGAGGATCCCCAAGGATTTCAACAGGCAAGTTGTGTTTCAAAACAGGTCCTTGATTAAAGAATATTTCATCTATTTCCCTTCTTTCATTCATAAACATATCATTTTCATGGTCTAGCAAATATTGTTCTAAGGGATCAGTAGGAGGCACGGCAATAGAAGCAAGACCAATAATCTCATCCTTACTAGGCAATTATTTATCATGGGGTTGTCTACGAAATTTAGAGAAATTAAAATCATGAGACATAGCCCCTAAACCAACAGTAACAATATCTTTCTCGCAGTCTAGCTTAGCACTAACGGTATTCAAGAAAGGTCTACCAAATATAATGGGACAAAAGTCATCTTGTGGGGAAGCAAGAACAAGAAAATCAGTAGGGTATTTTATTTTCCCACACAAGACTTCAACATCTCTAACAATCCCAATTGGTGATATAGTATCTCTATTGGCAAGCTTAATAGTAACATCAATATCCTCTATCTCAGCAGGTGCAATATCATTCATAATTTCTTGATATAAGGTATAAGGAATTGCACTCACACTAGCACCCACATCACATAAGCCATGATAACAATGATCTCCTATTTTAACAAAAACAACAGCCATGCCAACAACAGGTCTATGTTTATCTCTAATATCAGGTTTAGCAATTCTAGCAGCTTCATCACAGAAATAAATAACCTGCCCATCAATATTATCAACCAAGAGATCTTTAACCACAGAAATTCTAGGTTCAACTTTGATTTGTTCACGGGGTGTAGGTGTTCTAGTATAACTCTTATGAACCACAGTTGAAGCTTTAGCATGGTCCTTTATTCTAACAGGAAAAGGTGGTTTCTCAATATAAGCAGTAGGAACAATAGGATCAACATTATAAGTAATAGTTTCTTCTTTAACTTTAATAGGTTCAACTACTTTAGCTTCAATGGGAGGATGATATTTAAACCACTTCTCCTTAGGGAGATCAACATGAGTAGCAAATGATTCACAGAAAGAAGCTACTATCTCAGAGTCAAGTCCATATTTAGTGCTAAAATCACGAAAAGCATCGGTATCCATAAAAGACTTAACACAATCAAACTTAAGGTTTATACCTGACTCATTACCTTTGTCGAGTTCCCAATCTTCAGTTGCGTTTAATTCTTTCCAATAAATCCCATTTGAATTCAATATCCTTCTTCATAAAAGAACCAGTATAAGAAGTATCGAGCATGGATCGATCATTATGAGAAAGCCGAGCATAAAATTTTTAAATAATAATTTCTCTTGAGAGCTCATGATTGGGGCATGAATATAACATTGACTTAAGCCTCCCCCAAGCTTGAGCGATACTTTCTCCTTCACGAGGCCAAAAATTATAAATATAATTCCGATCACGATGAACCAGATGCATAGGATAAAACTTCTGATGAAATTCCAATTTTAATCGGTTGTAGTTCCATGATCCAATATCATCACATTGCCTATACCATGTCAATGCCTTCTCCTTCAAAGATAAAGGGAAGACCTTCTTCTTGACTTCATCCCCGGGCAAACCTGCAAGCTTAAACAATCCACAAACTTCATCCACATAGATTAGATGCATATCAGGATGTAGTGTTCCATCTCCTGTATAAGGATTAGCTAGCAGTTTCTCTATCATACCCGAAGGAATTTCATAATAAATATTTTCAGTACATGCAGTAGGTTGAGGGGCAACTCTTTGCTCTTCCGATCAGGGTGAAGATACCCTAAACAAACCCCTCAAAGGATTATTTTCCATAGTAAAAAGTAACAGTAAATTTCAGCACACTATATAAATGTTTCCTTACCAAAGGCACTTCACTCCCCGGCAATAGCGCCAGAAAAGAGTCTTGATGACCCACAAGTATAGGGGATCTATCATAGTCCTTTCGATAAGTAAGAGTGTCGAACCCAACGAGGAGCAGAAGGAAATGACAAGCGGTTTTCAGCAAGGTATTCTCTGCAAGCACTGAAATTATTGGTAACAGATAGTTGTGTGATAAGATAATTCGTAACAGGTAACAAGTAACAAAAGTAACTAAGGTGCAGAAAAGTGGCCCAATCCTATTTCTAGCAAATGACAAGCCTGGACGAACTCTTATATAACGCAAAGCGCTCCCGAGGACACATGGGAATTGTTGTCAAGTTAGTTTTCATCATGCTCATATGATTCGCGTTCGTTACTTTGATAATTTGATATGTGGGTGGACCGGTGCTTGGGTGCTGCCCTTCCTTGGACAAGCTTCCCACTTATGATTAACCCCTCTCACAAGCATCCGCAACTACGAAAGAAGAATTAAGATAAATCTAACCATAGCATGAAACATATGGATCCAAATCAGCCCCTTGCGAAGCAACGCATAAACTAGGGTTTAAGCTTCTGTCACTCTAGCAACCCATCATCTACTTATTACTTCCCAATTCCTTCCCCTAGACCCAAATCATGGTGAAGTGTCATGTAGTCGATGTTCACATAACACCACTAGAGGAAAGACAACATACATCTCATCAAAATATCGAACGAATACCAAATTCACATGATTACTGATACGTCTCCAACGTATCTATAATTTTTGATTGTTCCATGCTGTTATATTATCATTCTTGGATGTTTTACACTCATTTTATAGCAACTTTATATCATTTTTTTGGACTAACCTATTGACATAGTGCCCAGTGCCAGTTGTTATTTTTTGCTTGTTTTTTACTTCACAGGAAATCAATACCAAACGGAGTCCAAATGCAGCGAAACTTTTTGGAGATTTTTTTTGGACCAGAAGACATCCTGTGGGCCAAAGAAGTATCGAAGAGGGGGCCTGAAGTGAGCACAAGACACCAGGGCATGCTGGGCCCCCAGGCGCGCCCTAATGGGTTGTGCCCACCTCGGTGACCTCCCGCACCGCCTCTTTGCTCTATAAATACCCCAATATTCCAAAAACCCTAGGGGAGTCGACGGAAATCAATTCCAGCCACCGCAAGTTCCAGAAACCACATATCCAATCTAGACACCACCACGGAGGGGTTCATCATCCCCATTGGTGCCTCTCCGATGATGCGTGAGTAGTTCGTTGTAGACCTACAGGTCCGTAGTTAGTAGCTAGATGGCTTTCTCTCTCTCTTTTGATTCTCAATACAACGGTCTCTCAGAAATCTATTTGATGTAACTCTTTTTTTTTGCGGTGTGTTTGTTGGGATCCGATGAACTTTGAGTTTATGATCAGATCTATGTTTTTATCCATGAAAGTTATTTGAGTCTTTTGATCTCTTATATGCATGATTACTTATAGCCTCGTATTTCTTCTCCGATATTTGGGTTTTGTTTGGCCAACTTGATCTATTTATCTTGCAATGGGAAGAGGTGATTTGTGATGGGTTCGATCTTACGGTGCTTGATCCCAGTGCCAGAAGGGGAAACGACACTTATGTATCGTTGCTATTAAGGATAACAAGATGGGGTCTATTTCTACATAAATAGATCTTGTCTACATCATGTCATCGTTCTTATTGCATTACTCTGTTTCTCCATGAACTTAATACACTAGATGCATGCTGGATAGCGGTCGATATGTGGAGTAATAGTAGTACATGCAGGCAGGAGTCGGTCTACTAATCTTGGACGTGATGCCTATATAATGATCATTGCCTGGATATCGTCATGATTATTTGAAGTTCTATCAATTACCCAATAGTAATTTGTTTACCCACCGTTTGCTATTTTTCTCGAGAGAAGCCACTAGTGAAACCTACGGCCCCTGGGTCTCTTCTTTAATATATTTGCCTTCTCGATCTATTTTTATTTGCTTTTATTTTTAGATCTATTAATCCAAAAATACAAAAATACCTTGCTGCAATTTTTACTTATTTATTTTATCTCGCGTTCCCGCGAGATCTATTTATCCAATCTACTACAATTTTACCTATCCTTTTACCCGTGAGGGATTGACAACCCCTCTCTTACGTCGGGTTGCAAGTATTTGTTCTTTATGTGCAGGAGCTGTTTATGTGGTGTTGCGTGGTTCTCCTACTGGTTCGATAACCTTGGTCTCATCATTGAGGGAAATACCTACCGTTGTTGTGCTGCATCATCCCTTCCTCTTTGGGGAAATACCTATGTAGTTCAAGCAAACATCAAAAGGAATTTCTGGCAACGTTGCCGGGGAGACATCATCAACATCTACCAGGTTCCTAATCACAAATCTCATCTCCTTGCAATTTACATTATTTGCCATTTGCCTCTCGTTTTCCTCTCCCCCACTTCACAAAAATTTGCCATTTTATTCGCCCTCCTTTTTCGTTCATCGCTTTCTTGCCGGATCTATTCTCGTTCTTGCTTTCTAGTCACAATGGCTGGTGTGACCACTCCTCCTTTGTTACCAGATTTTGAAGTTTTATACTTCAAACAAAGACAAGGAGAAAATTTGAAAGATGCTTGGTATAGGCTAATGGAATCCTATCGTGTTTGCAACCTAAAAGGAGACGCAAAAATTATGCTTCGTAATTTTTATATAGGATTGGCTTTGCATCATAGACAACTCTTAGATTTTGTCGCAAAAGGGAATTTTATTGAGCTTGATGTCAATGCTACCTTTGAAATCTTAGAAGGGATTTTGGGGGTCCCACCACAAAAGAAAGGGTTCTCTTTCACCCCAGAGGGAGTTCAAATTTTAGACAAACTTGGTGATTTGCACAAACATATGGTTGAATTGCAAAAA
The DNA here is from genome assembly GCA_011799875.1 of Thinopyrum elongatum. Lineage (NCBI taxonomy): Eukaryota > Viridiplantae > Streptophyta > Magnoliopsida > Poales > Poaceae > Thinopyrum > Thinopyrum elongatum. Next base: position 371,759,883 of record CM022299.1, on the reverse strand, counting down.
TATCATGAACCTCTCAAACATCTCAATGGTAGTATCAATCGTTTGAACACTTTGATTACCCTTTGCAATAAAAGGTTGGACAATTTAGATCTAAAGATGGTTTCTTTTCTGGAAATTTAGGGAAGCGTAAAGAGTCCCCCGGATTTGAAAAGGCCCTTATTAAAGTGGCAAAGACCACCGATGACAACACTTAGATCCTTTGCATTATGCCTAGCTAGGGTCATAAAACAATAGCGCTCGTTGGGAGGCAACCCAACTTGTATCTTTTTGCCTTTTGGTTTTGTTGCTGTTTTCAATAAAATACCCAATTATGCCTCTGGTTAGATGTGTTTTTGTGGTTTAAATTAGTGTTTGTGCCAAGCAAAGCCTTTGGGATGATTTGGGTGATAGTTGATTTGATCTTGCTGAAAAACAGAAACTTTTGCGCTCAGGAAAACAATTCTTATTTTTAACAGAAGAGTGATTTTGATTTGATTCTTTTTGCATAAGATTAATAAGCAAATTTCTCACGTTGTACTAATTTTTCAGAATTTTTGGAATTAAGTAAGTATTCGAAGTTTTCAGATTGCTACAGACTGTTCTGTTTTTGACAGATTCTGTTTTCTTTGCATTGTGTGCTTGTTTGATGATTCTATGGTTTCGTTTGAAGAGTTTTTGCCATAGAAAAGTTGGAATACAGTAGATATAATGAAAAAATAAAATATGAATGGGTTTGCAACAGTACTTATAGTAGTGATTTGCTTTCTTATACTAACGAATCTCAAGAAGGTTTTGTTGAGTTTTGTGTGATTGAAGTTTTCAAGTTTTGGGTGAGATCACGATGGATGAAGGAATAAGGATTATCAAAAGGCTAAGCTTGGGGATGCCCGAGGCACCCCAAGGTAATATTCAAGAAGTATCATGCAACTAAGCTTGGGGATGCCCCCGAGTGGCATCCCCTCTTTCTTCTAACGACCATCGGTATTTTACTTGGAACTATATTTTTATTCGTCACATATTATGAGTTTTGCTTGGAGCGCCTTGTATGATATGAGTCTTTGCTTGTTTTGCTTTTTATTTTGAGTCTCGAATCCTTGCTGGACACACCTTTTTGAGAGAGCCAAAAATTATGCTATGCTTGCTCCTATGCTATACACACCCCAGGCGCGCCCTGATGGATTGTGCCCACCTCGGTGACCTCCCGCACCGCCTCTTTGCTCTATAAATACCCCCAATATTCCAGAAACCCTAGGTGGGTCGACGAAAATCAATTCCAGCTGCCGCAAGTTCCAGAAACCACAGATCCAATCTAGACACCATCACGGAGGGGTTCATCATCCCCATTGGTGCCTCTCCGATGATGCGTGAGTAGTTCATTGTAGACCTACGGGTCCTTAGTTAGTAGCTAGATGGCTTTCTCTCTCTCTTTTGATTCTCAATACAACGGTCTCTCGGAGATCTATTTGATGTAACTCTTGTTTTTACGGTGTGTTTGTTGGGATCCGATGAACTTTGAGTTTATGATCAGATCTATGTTTTTATCCATGAAAGTTATTTGAGTCTTTTGATCTCTTATATGCATGATTACTTATAGCCTCGCATTTCTTCTCCGATATTTGGGTTTTGTTTGGCCAACTTGATCTATTTATCTTGCAATGGGAAGAGGTGCTTTGTGATGGGTTCGATCTTACGGTGCTTGATCCCAGTGACAGAAGGGCAAATGACACGTATGTGTTGTTGCTATTAAGGATAACAAGATGGGGTCTATTTCTACATAAATAGATCTTGTCTACATCATGTCATCGTTCTTATTGCATTACACCATTTATCCATGAACTTAATACACTAGATGCATGCTGGATAGCGGTCGACGTGTGGAGTAATAGTAGTAGATGCAGGCATGAGTCGGTCTACTAATCTTGGACGTGATGCCTATATAATGCTCATTTCCTGGATATCGTCATGATTATTTGAAGTTCTATCAATTACCCAACAGTAATTTGTTTACCCACCGTTTGCTATTTTTCACGAGAGAAGCCACTAGTGAAACCTACGGCCCCCGGGTCTCTTTAATATATCTGCCTTCGCGTTCTATTTTTATTTTCTTTTATTTTCAGATCTATTAATCCAAAAATACAAAAATAACTTGCTGCAATTTTTACTTATTTATTTTATCTCATGTTCCCGCGAGATCTATTTATCCAATCTACTACAATTTTACCTATCCTTTTACCCATGAGGGATTAACAACCCCTCTCTTATGTCGGGTTGCAAGTATTTGTTCTTTGTGTGCAGTAGCTGTTTATGTGGTGTTGCGTGGTCCTCCTACTGGTTTGATAACCTTGTTCTCATCACTGAGGGAAATACCTACCGTTGCTTTGCTACATCATCCCTTCCTCTTTGGGGAAATACTGACGTAGTTCAAGCAAACATCAATTACTTATAACAAGACTTCTCCCATGTCCTCTGGAAAAAACATAACTACTCTCAAAGCATATTCATGTTCATAATCAGAGGAGTATTAATTATCATTAAGGATCTAAACATATGATCTTCCACCGAATAAACCAACTAGCATCAACTACAAGGAGTAATCAACACTACTGGCAACCCACAGGTACCAATCTGAGGTTTTGAGACAAAGATCGGATACAAGAGATGAACTAGGGTTTGAGAGGAGATGGTCTGGTGAAGATGTTGATGGAGATTGACCCCCTCTCGATGAGAGGATCATTTGTGATGACGATGGCTTCAATTTCCCCCTCTCGGAGGGAAGTTTCCCCGGCAGAACTGCTTCGCCGGAGCCCTAGATTGGTTCTGCCCAGGTTCCGCCTCGAGACGGCGGTGCTTCATCCCGAAAGCTTCTTCTTGATTTTTTTCAGGTCAAAACACACCATATAGCAGAAGATGGGTGTCGGGGGCCTGCCAGGTGGCCCACAAGGCAGGGGGCGCGCCCAGGGGGTAGGGTGTGCCCTGCACCCTTGTGGATGGCTGGTGGGCCCCCTCTGGTGCTTTCTTCGCCCAATATTTTTTATTAATTCCAAAATGACTCTCCGTGAAGTTTCAGGACTTTTGGAGTTGTGCAGAATAGGTCTCTAATATTTGCTCCTTTTCCAGCCCAGAATTCCAGCTGCCGGCATTCTCCCTCTTCATGTAAATCCTGTAAAATAAGAGAGAAAAGGCATAAGTATTGTGCCATAATGTGTAATAATAGCCCATAATGCAATAAATATCAACATGAAAGCATGATGCAAAATGGACGTGTCATCCACTCGCTGCATTTTCATCGGCTACCCACTTGAGTACAAAGGCTATCGATGTTTTGATCTTACCACTCGCAAAGTCATTGTCTCTCGCCACATAGTTTTTGATGAAACAATTTTCCCCTACACCCTACCCACACAAACGGCCACAACCCCCACCTCAGCACCTGATCCCGCTCTTGTATCTCACCTGCGCCAAATCTGCTCCGGGTTCGCCGGCCCACCAACCTCGGGCAGTAGCGCATCAGCCTGATCCTCCTCACCAACCGAACCTCCACTCAGTCACACCTCCCCCTGCCCACCTAACGTATCTATAATTTTTTATTATTCCATGCTATTATATTATCATTCTTGGATGTTTTACCTTCATTTTATAGCAACTTTATATCATTTTTTGGGACTAACCTATTGACATAGTGCCAAGTGCCAGTTGTTGTTTTTTGCTTGTTTTTTACTTCGCAGAATAACCATATCAAACGGAGTACAAACGCAGCGAAACTTTTTGGAGAATTTTTTTGGAACAGAAGACAACTTGGGAGCCAAGGAAGCACCAGAGGGGAGGCCCACTGGGCCCACCACCCACCTGGGCACGCCAGAGGCCCCTGGCATGCCCTGATGGGTGGTGGGGCCCATGGAGGTATCCTCCACCGCCTCTCAGCTCTATAAACCCTTAAATATTCCAAAAACCCTATGGGAGTGATCAAAACACAATTCCAGTCGTCGCAAGTTCCAGAACCACGAGATCCAATCTAGAGGCCCTTTCCGACACTCCGTCGGAGGGGAACACGATCAAAGAGGGGTTCATCATCCTCGTTGGTGCTCCTCCGATGATGCGTTAGTAGTTCACCATAGACCTACGGGTCCGTAGGCATAGCTTCTTCTCTCTTTTTGATTCTCAATACAATGTTCTTCTTGATGTTCTTGGAGATCTATTTGATGTAATGACTTTTTGCGGTGTGTTTGTTGGGATCCGATGAAGTGCAAGTTTATGATCAGATCTACCCATGAATATTATTTGAGTTTTCTTTGATATCTTATATGCATGATTCTTATAGCTTCGTATTTCTTCTCTGAATCTCTGGTTTAGTTAGGCCGACTAGATCGATTTTTCTTGCAATGGGAAGAGGTGCTTTGTGATGGGTTCGATCTTGCGGTGTCCTCACCCAGTGACAGAAGGGGTTGCGAGGAACACATGTATCGTTGCTATTAAGGACAAAAATATGGGGTCTATTCCTACATGAATAGATCTTGTCTACATCATGTCATCGTTCTTATTGCATTACTCCGTTTCTCCATGAACTTAATACACTAGATGCATGCTGGATAGCGGTTGATGTGTGGAGTAATAGTAGTAGATGCAGGCAGGAGTCGGTCTACTAATATTGGACGTGATGCCTATATACATGATCATCGCCTTGGATATCTTCATAATTATTTGCTCTTATATCAATTGCCCAACAGTATTTGGTTTACCCACCGTGTGCTATTTTCTCGAGAGAAGCCACTAGTGAAATCTGCGGGCTCCGGGTCTATCTTTTATCATATTGTTTTCAGATCTACTATTCCAAAAACCCAAAAATACCTTGCTGCACTTTTTCTTTACTTATTTTATATTGTGTTTTTGCTAGATCTATTTATCCAATCTCATACAATTTAATCTATCTTTTTACCGTAGAGGAATTGACAACCCCTCTTGCGCGTCAGGTTGCAAGTATTTGTTCTTTGTGTGCAGGTACCGTTTACATAGTGTTGCTTGGTTCTCCTACTGGATTGATAACCTTGGTTTCATAACTGAGGGAAATACTTACTGTAGCTGTGCTGCATCATCCCTTCCTCTTTGGGGAAATACTGACGTAGTCTAAGCCACGTCACCACCCACCTAGCTGACCAGGTCCCTGCCCTCTCCTATCACGCACCACACATCCAAACCCCAGTCGCTCGCCCATGAGTGTGCCAGCCCCACCTCCCCTGCTCGCTGATACGTCCATTTTGCATCATGTTTTGCTACTGTTATTTATAATGTTTGTATGCATAATAATGCTTTATGGAGTAATCCTAATGCCTTTTCTCTCATAATATGCAAGGTTTACACAAAGAGGGAGAATACCGGCAGCTGGAATTCTGGACCTGAAAAAGCTACGTCAGAGATACCTATTCTGCACATCTCCAAATGAGCTGAAATTTTAAAGAGAATTATTTTGGAATATTTAATAATTTTTGGAGAAAAGAACTACCGGAGGGGGGCCACCTGGTGACCACAAGACACCAGGGCGCGCCAGGCCCGCCAGGCGTGCCCTGGTGGATTGTGGCCAGCCCAGCCACCTCTGGTGCCCATCTTCTGGTATATAAGTCATTTTGACCTAGAAAAAAAAATAAGAAGAGGACTTTCGGGATGGAGCGCCACCATCTCGAGGCGGAACTTGGGCAGTAGCACTTTTGCCCTCCGACGGAGCGATTCCATCAGCGGAACTTCCCTCCCGGAGGGGGGAATCGAAGCCATAGTCATCACCAACCCTCTCTTCTTTGGGAGGGCAATCTCCATCAATATCTTCAACAGCACCATCTCCTTTCAAACCCTAGTTCAACTCTTGTGTTCAATCTTTGTAACGGAACCTCAGATTGGTACCTGTGGGTGACTAGTAGTGTTGATTACATCTTGTAGTTGATTACTATATGGTTTATTTGGTGGAAGATTATATGTTCAGATCCATTATGCTATTTAATACCCCTCTGATCTTGAGCATGGATATCATTTGTGAGTAGTTACTTTTGTTCTTGAGGTCACGGGAGAAGTCATGTTGCAAGTAATCATGTGAATTTGATATGTGTTTGATATTTTGATGATATGTATATTGTGATTTCCTTGGTGGTGTCATGTGAACATCGACTACATGACACTTCACCATCTTTGGGCCTAAGGGAATGCATTTTGGATTAGTTATTAGATGATGGGTTGCTAGAGTGACAGAAGCTTAAACCCTAGTTTATGCGCTACTTCGTAAGGGGCCGATTTGGATCCATATGTTTAATGCTATGGTTAGATTTTATCTTAATATTTTTCTCATAGTTGCGGATGCTTGCGAGGGGGTTAATCATAAGTGGGAAGTTTGTTCAAGTAAGAACAGCACCCAAGCACCAGTCCACCCACATATCAAATTATCAAAGTAGCGAACGCGAATCAAACCAACATGATGAAAGTGACTAGATGAAATTCCCGTGTACTCTCAAGAACGCTTTTGCTTATTATAAGAGGCCATTTTGGCCTGTCCTTTGCCTCAAAAGGATTGGGCTACCTTGCTGCACTTTATTTACCATTACCGTTACTTGCTTGAAACAAATTATCTTGCTATCAAACTACCTGTTACCGACAATTTCAGTGCTTGCAGAAATTACCTTGCTGAAAATCACTTGTCATTTCCTTCTGCTCCTCGTTGGGTTCGATCCTCTTACTTGTCGAAAGGACTACGATTGACCCCCTATACTTGTGGGTCATCAAGACTCTTTTCTGGCGCCGTTGCCGGGGAGTGAAACGCTCTTGGTAAGTGGAAATCGGTAAGGAAAAAGTTATACTACATGCTGAAATTTATTGTCACTTGCTACTAAGGAAAACCATCCTTTGAGGGGTTTGTTCGGGGTATCTTCACCTCTACCGGAAGCACAATTAGTTGCCCCTCAACCTACTGCACCTACTGAAAATATTGGTTATGAAATTCCTTTGGGTATGATAGAACAACTGCGAGCTAATCCTTATGCAGGAGATGGAACAGAACATCCCGATGTGCACTTGATCCATGTGGATGAAATTTGTGGATTATTTAAGCTTGCAGGTTTACCTGGAGATGAAGTTAAGAAGAAGGTTTTCCCTTTATCTTTGAAGGGAAAAGCATTGACATGGTATAGGCTATGCGATGATATTGGATCTTTGTCGTGGTGGGCGCACGGCAGGTGCCAAAGGATGGCTAAAGAGAGGGACAGGCTCGAGGGCAACGGTGGGCTCCAGAGGCGAGGTCGGCATGAGCGAGCGAGGAACGCAAGACATACCGAGTTTTGGGGCTCTCCGGAGAGATAACACCCCTAGTCCTGCCGAGTGTGGTTTATATGTAGATGGTACAGGCTTGGTCCTAGAGCTATATCGGGGAGGAAGGAAGAAAGGCCAAAGCATAGGCAGCTCCTTCTCCGTGTGTGTGTGTTCTACTGATGATTTCTCCTCCTTGTGCATGGAGGCCTCCTGGGGGGTTTTATAGGTCAACCCCCCAGGGCTACAATGGTAAAGTTACATGGCCGTGGGGTCGGGATGTCAGGGTCTGAGGAGCCGGCGCTGGGGCCCGTCGGGTACCAGGGTACGCCGGGTACTCCAGGCGCGGGCCCCGTGCACCAGGGGGCACTGTTCCCCATCTTGTCGTGCGTCACAAAGTGGTTGAGCCGGCTCGGCTACAGGGGCGCGTCGCCTTGTCGCCGTTAGCTTGCGTCAGCCGGACAGGGGATGCACTGTAGCCATGCCGTCCCTGGTCAGTGGGGTAGGTGGGCCACTGTTGCCACGCTCCTGCCGGTCAGCAGGGTTGGTGGGACACTGTAGTCATGCTCATCCCTTCATGGGGACTTGTTCCGTCGTACGCCTTGGACGGGACGGGAGCTGACCCACGGCCGGGTTGAGGGGGCGCACTGTGATTGCGCTTACTTGTTGGGACCAGCCGGCATGCGCCAGCGGGTTGGCCAGGTTGAGGGACTAGGCCGGGTTGAGGAACCCGTCCAAGGACAAGTGATACGTCTCCAACTTATCTATAATTTTTTATTGTTCCATGCTATTATATTATCTGTTTTGGATGTTTTATATGCATTAATATGCTATTTTATATTATTTTTGGGACTAACTTATTAACCTAGAGCCCAGTGCCAGTTTCTGTTTTTTCCTTGTTTTTGAGCTTCACAGAAAAGGAATACCAAACGGAGTCCAAACGGAATAAAACCTTCGCGATGATTTTTCTTGGACCAGAAGACACCTAGGAGACTTGGAGTTCAAGTCAGAAGAGCCACGAGGTGGCCACAAGGGGGGAGGGCGCGCCCAGGGGGTAGGGCGCGCCCCTGCCCTGTGGGCCCCTCGGTGACCCCCTGACCTAGATCTTCCTCCTATATATTCATATATATTCCCAAACCACCAGAAGCATCCACGAAAACACTTTTCCACCGCCACAACCTTCTGTTCCTGTGAGATCCCATCTTGGGGCCTTTTCCGGCATCCTGCTGGAGGGGGATTCGATCATGGAGGGCTTCTACATTAATTCTATTTCCCATCCGATGAAGCGTGAGAAGTTTACCTCAGACCTACGGGTCCATAGCTAGTAGCTAGATGGCTTCTTCTCTCTCTTTGATTCTCAATACAACGTTCTCCTTGATGTTCTTGGAGATCTATCTGATGTAATCTTCTTTTGCGATGTGTTTGTCGAGATTCGATGAATTGTGGATTTATGATCAGCTTATCTATGAATATTATTTGAATCTTCTCTGAATTCTTTTATGCATGATTTGATATCCTTGTAATTCTCTTCAAACTATCGGTTTGGTTTGGCCAACTAGATTGGTTTTTCTTGCAATGAGAGAAGTGCTTGGCTTTGGGTTCAATCTTGCGGTGTCCTCTCCCAGTGACAGTAGGGGCGGCGAGGCACGTATTGTATTGTTGCCATCGAGGATAAAAAGATGGGGTTTACATCATATTGCTTGAGTTTATTCCTCCACATCATGTCATCTTACTTAAAGCGTTACTCTGTTCTTCATGAACTTAATACTCTAGATGCAGGCAGGAGTCGGTCAATGTGTGGAGTAATAGTAGTAGATGCAGGCAGGAGTCGGTCTACTTGACACGGACATGATGCCTATATTTCATAATCATTGCCTTGGATATCGTCATAACTTTGCGCTTTTCTATCAATTGCTCGACAGTAATTTGTTCACCCACCATATTATTTGCTATATTGAGAGAAGCCTCTAGTGAAACCTATGGCCCCCGGGTCTATTTTCCATCATATTACTTTCCGATCTACTATTTTGCAATCTTTTATTTTCAGATCTATAAACGAAAAACCCTAAAAATATTTACTTTATCTTTTGTTTAGTTTTATCTATCTCTATCAGATCTCACTTTTACAAGTGACCGTGAAGGGATTGACAACCCCTTTATCGCGTTGGGTGCAAGTGTTTGATTGTTTGTGCAGGTATTGGTGATTTATGTGTTGTCTCCTACTAGATTGATACCTTTGTTCTCTAACTGAGGGAAATACTTATCTCTACTTTGCTGCATCACCCTTTCCTCATCAAGGGAAAAACCAACACAAGCTCAAGAAGTAGCAGGAAGAATTTCTGGCGCCGTTGCCGAGGAGATCTATGCCAAGTCAAGACATACCAAGTACCCATCATAAACTCTCATCTCTTGCATTACATTATTCGCCATTTGCCTCTCGTTTTCCTCTCCCCCACTTCTAAAACAATTTTTGAAAAGTTTTGCCTTTTTATTCGCTCTTCTTCCGTTCGTCTTTTTCGTTTGCCTTTTTGTTTGCTCGTGTGTTAGATTGCTTGCTTTGTCACGATAACTCAAGAGAATACCAAATCGTGTGACTTTTCCAACACTAATAACAATGATTTTATTAATACTCTGATAGCTCCCGCCACTAGTGCGAAATCTTATGAAATTAATGCCGCTTTGCTGAATCTTGTTATGAAAGATCAATTTTCAGCCTTCCTAGTGAAGATGCTGCATCCCATCTGAATAGTTTCGTTGAGTTGTGTGATATGCAAAAGAAAAAAGATGTGGAGAATGATATTGTTAAATTGAAGCTATTTCCGTTTTCACTTCGAGATCGTGCTAAAACTTGGTTTTCAACTTTGCCTAAAAATAGTATTGATTCATGGAATAAGTGTAAAGATGCTTTTATTTCCAAGTATTTTCCTCCCGCTAAGATCATCTCCCTTAGGAACGATATTATGAATTTAGGCAACTTGATCATGAACATGTTGCACAATCTTGGGAGAGGATGAAATTGATGATACAAAATTGCCCTACTCATGGTTTAAATTTATGGATGATCATACAAATTTTTTATGCCGGATTGAATTTTGCTTCTAGAAATCTTTTAGATTCGGCCGCGGGAGGTACTTTTATGGAAATTACTCTAGGAGAAGATACTAAACTCCTAGATAATATTATGGTTAATTATTCTCAATGGCATACCGAAAGATCTTCCACTAGTAAAAAAGTGCATGCGATTGAAGAGATTAATGTTTTAAGTGGAAAGATAGATGAACTTATGAAATTATTTGCTAGCAAGAGTGCTCCTATTTATCCTAATGATATGCCTTTGTCTACTTTGATTGAGAATAATAATGAATCTATGGATGTGAATTTTGTTGGTAGGAACAATTTTGGTAATAACGCGTATAGATGTAATTTTAATCCTAGGCCATTTCCTAGTAATTCCTCTAATAATTATGGTAATTCCTACAACAATTCTTATGGAAGTTATAACAAGATGCCCTCTGATTTTGAGAATAGTGTTAAAGAATTTATGAGTTCGCAAAAGAATTTTGATGCTTTTGTTGAAGAAAAATTGCTTAAGATGGATGATTTGGCTAGGAACATGGATATAATTTCTCTTGATGTTGATTCTTTGAAAAATAGATCTATTCCACCCAAGCATGATATCAATGAATCTCTAAAGGCCATGAGAATCTCCATTGATGAGTGCAAAGAAAGAACCGCTAAGATGCGTGCTAAACGAGATTGGTTTGTAAAATCGTGTTCTTCTAGTTTTTGTGAAAATAATGATGAAGATCTTAAAGTGATTGATGTGACTCCTATTGAATCTTTTTTTTCCAATATAAATCTTGATAAAGATGGGACTGGAGATGAGTCAACTTTAGTTAAAAGGCGTCCCAATGATTCGGAGTTTATAGATCTAGATGCAAAAATTGATAGAAGTGGGATTGGAGAGGTCAAAACTTTAAGTAGCAATGTACCCACTCTTTTGGATTTCAAGGATTTTAATTATGATAATTTTTCTTTGATAGATTGTATTTCCTTGTTCCAATCCATGTTGAATTCTCCTCATGCTTATAATCAAAACAAAGCTTTTACTAAACATATCGTTGATGCCATGATGAAATATTTTGAAGAAAAGCTTGAATTGGAAGTTTCTATCCCTAGAAAACTTTATGATGAGTGGGAACCTACTATTAAGATTAAGATTAAATATTATGAGTGCCATGCTTTGTGTGATTTGGGTGCTAGCGTTTCCACGATTCCAAAGACTTTATGTGATGTGCTAGGTTTCCGTGAATTTGATGATTGTTCTTTAAATTTGCATCTTACGGATTCCACTATTAAGAAACCTATGGGAAGGATTAATGATGTTCTTATTGTTGCAAATAGGAATTATGTGCCCGTAGATTTTATCGTTCTTGATATAGATTGCAATCCTACATGTCCTATTATTCTTGGTAGACCTTTCCTTAGAACAATTGGTGCAATTATTGATATGAAAGAAGGAAACATTAGATTTCAATTTCCATTAAGTAAGGGCATGGAATAATTTCCTAGAAATAAAATTAAGTTGCCATATGAATCTATTATGAGAGCTACTTATGGATTGCATACCAAAGATGACAATACCTAGATCTATGTGTTTTTATGCCTAGCTAAGGGCGTTAAACAATAGCGCTTGTTGGGAGGTAACCCAATTTTATTTTTGTTCTTTGCTTTTTGGTTCAGTTTTTCAATAAATAATTCATCTAGCCTCTGGTTAGATGTGTTTTTGTGTTTTAATTAGTGTTTGTGCCAAGTAATACCTTTGGGATGGCTTAGGGTGATAGTTGATTTGATTTTGCTGAAAAACAGAAACTTTTGCATCCAGTCACAGAATTGTTGAGATTCACTGGAGCGTGGAAAAACCCTGAATTTTTTACACAAGATTTATATACAAATTTCTTATGTTGTCCTAAGATTTAAGAATTTTTTTAGTTACATAAGTACTAGAACAATTCAGATCATCTCAGACTGTTCTGTTTTTGACAGATTCTGCTTTCTATGTGTTGTTTGCTTATTTTGATGAATCTATGGGTAGTATCGGGGGGTATGAACCATGCAGAAGTTGGAATACAGTAGATATTACACCAATATAAATAAAGAATGAGTTCAAAACAGTACCAAAAGTGGTGATTTATTTTCTTATACTAACGGAGCTTATGAGATTTTCTGTTGAGTTTTGTGTTGTGAAGTTTTCAAGTTTTGGGTAAGGATTTGATGGACTATGGAATAAGGAGTGGTAAGTGCCTAAGCTTGGGGATTCCCAAGGCACCCCAAGGTAATATTTAAGGACAACCAAGATTCTAAACTTGGGGATGCCCCGGAAGGCATCCCCTCTTTCGTCTTCGTCTATCCGTAACTTTACTTGAGGCTATATTTTTATTCACCACATGATATGTGTTTTGCTTGGAGCGTCTTGTATGATTTGAGTCATTGTTTTTTTCGTTTGCCACAACCATCCTTTTTGTACACACCTTTTGAGAGGGACACGCATGAATCGTGATTTATGAGAATACTCTATGTGCTTCACTTATATCTTTTGAGCTAGGCAATTTTGCTCCAGTGCTTCACTTACATCTTTTTAGAGCACGGCGGTGGCCTTATTTTGTAGAAATTATTGAACTCTCATGCTTCACTTATATTATTTTGAGAGTCTCTAAACAGCGTGGTAATTTTCTTTGGTTATGAATTTAGTCCTAATATGATAGGCATCCAAGAGGGATATAATAAAAACTTTCATATAAAGTGCATTGAATACTATGAGAAGTTTGATTCCTTATGATTGTTTTGAGATATAGAGATGGTGATATTAGAGTCATGCTAGTCAGTAATTGTGAATTGGAGAAATACTTGTGTTGAGGTTTGTGATTCCCGTAGCATGCACGTATGGTGAACCGTTATGTAATGAAGTTGGAGCATGAGGTATTTTTTTGATTGTCTTCCTTATGAGTGGCGGTCGGGGACGAGCGATGGTCTTTTCCTACCAATCTATCCCCCTAGGAGCATGCGCGTAGTACTTTGTTTCGATGACTAATAGATTTTTGCAATAAGTATGTGAGTTTTTATGACTAATGTTGAGTCCATGGATTATACGCACTCTCACCCTTTCCACCTTTGCTAGCTTCTCTAGTGCCACGCAACTTTTGCCGGTACCATAAACCCACCATATACCTTCCTCAAAACAGCCACCATACCTACCTATTATGGCATTTCCATAGCCATTCCGAGATATATTGCCATGCAACTTTCCACCGTTCTGTTTTATTATGACATGTTCCATCATTGTCATATTGCTTTGCATGATCATGTAGTTGACATCGTATTTGTGGAAAATCCACCTTTCATAATTCTTTCATACATGTCACTCTTGAGTCATTGCACATCCCGGTACACCACCGGAGGCATTCATATAGAGTCATATTTTTGTTCTAAGTATCGAGTTGTAAGTAAATAAGAGTGTGATGATCTTCATTATTAGAGCATTGTCCCATGTGAGAAAATAAATAAAAGGGAGGCCAAAGAAGCCAAACAAAAAAATGAGAGAAAAAGAGAGAAGGGGCAATGTTACTATACTTTTTTTTTCACACTTGTGCTTCAAAGTAGCACCATGATCTTCATGATAGAGAGTCTCCTATGTTGTCACTTTCATATGCTAGTGGGAATTTTTCATTATAGAACTTGTCTTGTATATTCCAACGATGTGCTTCCTCAAATTGCCCTAGGTCTTCATGAGCAAGCAAGTTGGATGCACACCCACTTAGTTTTCTTTTGAGCTTTCATAAACTTATAGCTCTAGTGCATCCGTTGCATGGCAATCCCATCTCACTCACATCGATATCTATTGATGGGCATCTCCATAGCCCGTTAATACGCCTAGTTGATGTGAGACTATCTCCCTCTTTTTGTCTTCTCCACAACCACCATATTCTATTCCACCTATAGTGCTATGTCCATGGCTCACACTCATGTATTGCGTGAAAGTTGAAAAGGTTTGAGAACACCAAAAGTATGAAACAATTGTTTGGCTTGTCATTGGGGTTGTGCATGATTTGAATATGTTGTGTGATGAAGATGGAGCATAGCCAGACTATATGATTTTGTAGGGTTAAACTTTCTTTGGCCATGTTATTTTGAGAAGACATAATTGCCTTGTTAGTATGCTTGAAGTATTATTGTTTTTATGTCAATATTAAACTTTTGTTTTGAATCTTATGGATCTAAACATTCATGCCACAATAAAGAAAATTACATGGATAAATATGTTAGGTAGCATTCCACATCAAAAATTCTGTTTTTATCATTTACCTAATCGAGGACGAGCAGGAATTAAGCTTGGGGATGCTTGATATGTCTCCAACGTATCTATAATTTTTTATTGTTCCATGCTATTATATTATCTGTTTTGGATGTTTTATATGCGTTAATATGCTATTTTATATTATTTTTGGGACTAACTTATTAACCTAGAGCCCAGTGCCAGTTTCTATTTTTCCTTGTTTTTGAGCTTCGCAGAACAGGAATACCAAACGGAGTCCAAACGGAATAAAACCTTCGCGATGATTTTTATTGGACCAGAAGACACCCAGGAGACTTGGAGTGCAAGTCAGAAGAGCCACGAGGTGGCCACAAGGGGGAGGACGTGCCCAGGGGGTAGGGCGCGCCCCCCTGCCTTGTGGGCCCCTCGGTGACCCCCTAACCTAGATATTCCTCCTATATATTCACATATATTCCCAAACCACTAGAAGCATCCACGAAAACACTTTTCCACCGCCGCAACCTTCTGTTCCCGTGAGATCCCATCTTGGGGCCTTTTCCGGCATCCTGCCGGAGGGGGATTCGATCAAGGAGGGCTTCTACATAAACTCTATTGCCCTTCCGATGAAGCGTGAGTCGTTTACCTCAGACCTACGGGTCCATAGCTAGTAGCTAGATGGCTTCTTCTCTCTCTTTGATTCTCAATACAACGTTCTCCTTGATGTTCTTGGATATCTATCCGATGTAATCTTCTTTTGCGGTGTGTTTGTCGAGATCCGATGAATTGTGGATTTATGATCAGCTTATCTATGAATATTATTTGAATCTTCTCTGAATTATTTAATGCATGATTAGATATCCTTGTAATTCTCTTCGAACTATCGGTTTGGTTTGGCCAACTAGATTGGTTTTTCTTGCAATGGGAGAAGTGCTTGGCTTTGGGTTCAATCTTGCGGTATCCTCTCCCAGTGACAGTAGGGGCAGCGAGGCAGGTATTGTATTGTTTCCATCGAGGATAAAAAGATGGGGTTTACATCATATTGCTGGAGTTTATTCCTCTACATCATGTTATCTTACTTAAAGCGTTACTCTGTTCTTCATGAACCTAATACTCTAGATGCAGGCAGGTGTCGGTCGACGTGTGGAGTAATAGTAGTAGATGCAGGCAGGAGTCGGTCTACTTGACACGGACGTGATGGCTATATTTCATAATCATTGCCTTGGATATCGTCATAACTTTGCGCTTTTATATCAATTGCTCGACAGTAATTTGTTCACCCACCGTATTATTTGCTATCTTGAGAGAAGCCTCTAGTGAAACCTATGGCTCCCGGGTCTATTTTCCATCATATTACTTTTCGATCTACTATTTTGCAATCTTTTATTTTCAGATCTATAAACGAAAAACCCTAAAAATATTTACTTTATCTTTTGTTTAGTTTTATCTATCTCTATCAGATCTCACTTTTGCAAGTGACCGTGAAGGGATTGACAACCCCTTTATCGCGTTGGGTGCAAGTGTTTGATTGTTTGTGCAGGTATTGGTGATTTGTGCGTTGTCACCTACTGGATTGATATCTTGGTTCTCTAACTGAGGGAAATACTTATCTCTACTTTGCTGCATCACCCTTTCCTCTTCAAGGGAAAAACCAACGCAAGCTCAAGAAGTAGTGATACGTCTCCAACATATCTATAATTTATGAAGTATTCATGCTGCTATATTATCATTCTTGGATGTTTTACAATCATTTTATAGCAACTTTATACCATTTTTTTGGGACTATCTTATTGACATAGTGCCCAGTGCCAGTTGCTGTTTTTTGCTTGTTTTTTACATCGCAGAAAATCAATACCAAACGGAGTCCAAACGCAGCAAAACTTTTTGTGGATTTTTATGGACCAGAAGACATCCAATAGGCCAGAGTAGCACCTGGGCGGTGCCCCGAGGGGGGCACGACCCACCAGGGCGCGCCTGGGCCCCCAGGCACGCCCCGGTGGGTTGTGCCCACCTTGGTGGCCTCCCGCATCACCTCTTCGCCCTATAAATTGCCAAATATTCCAAAAACCCTCGGGGAGACCCTAGATCAGAAGTCCCGCCGCCGCAAGCCTCTGTAGCCATGAGAAACCAATCTAGACCCCGTTCCAGCACCCTGCCGGAGGGGGAAATCATCACCGGTGACCATCTTCATCATCCCGGCAGCCACCATGATGAGGAGGGAGTAGTCCACCCTCGGGGCTGAGGGTTTGTACCAGTAGCTATGTGTTTAATCTCTCTCTCTCTCGTGTTCTTGAGATGTCATGATCTTGATATATCGTGGGCTTTGTTAATATAGTTGGATCATATGGTGTTTCCCCCTCTCTATCTTGTTGTGATGAATTGAGTTTTCCCTTTGAGATTTCATTTTATCGGATTGAATACTTTTATGGATTTGAGATCACTTTATGTATGTCTTGCTATGAATACCCGTGGTGACAATGGAGTATCGTATTGATTCACTTGATATATGTTTTGGCACTCAACTCGCGGATTCCCGAGGTGACATTGGGGTAATCTATGCAAAGGGGTTGATGCACGTTCTTGTCTTTGTTTCTCCGGTAGAAATCTTGGGGCACTCTTTGAGGTTCTTTGTGTTGGATTGAGTATTATGAATCTAAAATTATTTGGTGTTATTTTAGTACAAACTCTTGGATAGACCGATCGAAAAGAATAGCTTCAAGGTGGTTTCGTACCCTACAAACAATTTCTTCTTATGTACTCCACTATATAGGAACTTTGGAATGATTCTTCATCGCACTTTGAGGGATGGTTATATGATCCAATTATATTAGCATTGTTGAGAGGCTGCACTAGTGAAAGTATGGACCCTAGGCCTCATTTTCAAGCATTGCAATACCGTTTGTGCTCCGTTTTATCAATTGCTACCTTGTTGTTTTTTATTGTTCCTATTACAAAAATCAATATCTACTATCATTACTACACTTTTATCACCATCTCTTCGCCAAACAAGTGCACCTATACAATTTGCCATTGTATTGGGTATGTTGGGGACACAAGAGACATTTTATTATTTGGTTGCAGGGTTGTTTGAGAGAGACCATCTTCATCCTACGCCTCCCACGGATTAATAAACCTTAGGTCATCCACTTGAGGGAAATTTGCTACTGTCCTACAAAACTCTGCGCTTGGAGGCCCAACACGAGTCTACAAGAACAAAGTTGCGTAGTAGACATCAAGCTCTTTTCTGGCGCCGTTGCCGGGGAGGTGAGTGCTTGAAGGTATATCTTTAGATCTTGTAATCGAATCTTTTAGTTTCTTGTTTTATCACTAGTTTGGTTTATAAAAAGAAAACTACAAAAAAAATGGAATTGAGGTTGCATCATATTATTCATCTCTATAATGTCTTTCGTGAAAATGATGGAAAGGAAAATTGTGCTCAATTAATAGAAGAAGAATTCTATAAAATGTTGGACAAAAAATCTTTGAATGATGAGCATGATTGCAATGTTGTTGGTATGAATTCTTTGAATATCCATGATGCTAATGATATGCAAAGCAACAAGCTTGGGGATGCTATGTTTGATGAAGATGATATTTTTAGTTCCCCAAGTTTTGATGTGCAAATTTGTTATAATGGTAGCATGCCTCCTATTTATGATGATTATATTGATGAAAGTGGGTTTGGAAGAGTGTCAACTTTATGTAATGATGATCCCACTATTTTGGAGGGTGTTGAATCTTATTGTGATAATTATGAAAGCGGGTTTGGAGAGGTCATGACTTTATTTAGTGATGAATCCACTATTTTGGAAGAGGTTTCAATTGACTATGATAACAAAGTTGCTATCTATGATGATTATGGTGATGACATGTATGCTATATTGAATAATGATAACCATGAAACTTGTCATCATGATTTTAATTTTCAATCACATGATAGTTATTTTGGTGAGTTTGCTCCCACCACTATGAATGAGAATAAATTTTCTTATGTGGAGAGTAATAAAATTTCCATGCTTGTAGATCATGAAAAGAATGCTTTATGTGATGGCTATATTGTTGAATTCATTCATGATGCTACTGAAAATTATTATGAGAGAGGAACATATGCTTGTAGGCTTCTCACTAATACCAAGTTTCCTCTCTATGTGTTGAAAATCATGAAGTTTTGCTTGTTTTGCCTTCCTATGCTAGTTGATTCTTGTTCCCATAATTGTTTGCTCACAAAATCCCTATGCATAGGAAGTGGGTTAGACTTAAATGTGCTAGTTATATGATTCATGATGCTCTCTTTGTGTTTCAATTCTTATCTTTTATGCGAGCATCATTGAAATCATCATGCCTAGCTAAAAGGCATTAAAGAAAAGCGCTTGTTGGGAGACAACCCAATATTTACCCCTACTGTTTTTATGTGTTCACATGATTATTCTACTGTATAAATCCTGTTTTATTGCTTTTGTTTCAATAAAGTGCCAAGTAAAGCCTTTGGGATAGTGTGGATGATAGTTGACTCGAATCTGTGCAAAAACAGAAACTTTTGTGCTCAGTCCAGGAATTTTGAAAATTCACTGGAATGTGCTTTTGATATGAATTTTTTACAGGTGATATATATACAAATTATCTACGTTTTACTAATTTTTCAGAATTTTTGGAGTAGCAGAAGTATGGTTGGAGTACAGATTGTTACAGACTGGTCTGTTTTTGACAGATTCTGTTTTCAATGCATAGTTTGCTTGTTTTCTAGTTTCTATGGCTTATATTGCTCAATATAAATTGTGGAAATGATATGCTACAGTATTAATTGTGTGGAAACAATTATTAATCTTGTCTTTGACAGTACCAAAGTGAAATGGTTTGCTCTTTATCATACTAACCTATCTCACGAAGTTCCGTTAAGTCTTGTGTGATTGAAGTTTTCAAGTTTTGGGTGAGATGTCGATATGAGGAGAATAAGGTGTGACAAGACCCTAAGCTTGGGGATGCCCAAGTCACCCCAAGGTAATATTCAAAGAAGATCAAAGCAACTAAGCTTGGGGATGCCCCGGAAGGCATCCCCTCTTTCGTCTCCAACATTATCGGTAACCTCACTTGGAGCTACATTTTTATTCGTCACATGATATGTGTTTTGCTTGGAGCATCATTTTCTTGTTAGGATTTGCTTGCTGTTATTTAGAATAATGTTTTGCATCTTTCTTTTCAATAAAAATGTCAAGGATAGCCTTTACCATGCTTATTTTGCAAGTATATGAGTTGCTGTTTCAAAACAGAAAATTTATCGATGTTACAAAAATTCCCGAGAAAAGTCAGAATGTGTTAAAATGTTGAATTTTTTTGCAAAATAATCTCTGAAATTTTTTCTACAGTGTGGTAAATTTTCATAATTTTTGGAGTTAAATAAGTATTGATACTCTTGCATTCTTTACAGACTGTACTGTTTGGGAAGATTGCTGTTATATTTGCATTGTTTGCATATGTTTGCTTGTTTAATGATTCTATTTGAGGATAGGAGTATTAAATATGCAGAGGCATTTAGTATGCAATGTTGAATAATAATTTTTTTGATTTGCTACAGTAGAGAATGATAAGGTTTTTGCATTGGTTTATACTAACTTATCTCACGAGTTCTTGTTGAGTTTTGTGTGTATGAAGTTTTTAAGATTTAGGGAAGCCGTGATATAAAAGGAATTAAGGAGATGCAAAAGCTCAAGCTTGGGGATGCCCAAGGCACCCCAATATAATATTTCAAGAAGTCTCAAGCATCTAAGCTTGGGGATGCCCCGGTAGGCATCCCACCTTTCTTCATCAACAATTATCGGTTAGTATCGGTTGAGCCTAAGTTTTTACTTCTTCACTTGAGTTGTGCTATTCTTGGAATGTCATTTTGTTTTGTTTTACTTGCTATTTTAATAAAATACTTAGATCTGAAAGTTTTTTTTAAATAAGAGAGAGTCCTCAATTAGCTACCCCTTTACTTAACTACTCGCTTGATCTTCACTTATATCTTTTTGGAGTAGTTTGTCATTCACTCTTGTGCTTCACTTATATCCTATGAGTAAATTGTTGAATGAATTGAATATCATGAAGTTGAAATTATATGTTCATATCATGCCTAGTGGTATCTTCACATTGGGTTTAGAAAGTGAAATCTTTTGAAGCTTGACAATCACAATATTGGTCATACAAGCAATTCATGAATGATTACTATAAGGAAGAGAACTTTCACGTGCAAATACACTATCTTGGAAATCTTTTGTGATTGTGAGCCCCCATCAAAATATTATATGCCAAAATTGTTGACGTTGGACAAGGAAGACAATGTAATGATTTATGTTTGTTCATATTCACATAGAAGTTATATTGTCATAGATCCTTCAACATGTGGTGCTTGCCCCCCATCTTTGCTAGCCAAAAATTCCGCACCAAGTAGAGATACTACTTTTGCATCCAAAAACCCTTAAACCCAAATCTTATTTTCAAGAGTCCACCATACCTACCTAAGGATTGAGTAAGATCCTTCAAGTAGGTTGTCATCGGTGCAATAAGGTAATAAAAATTGCTTCTAAAAGTGTTAGATCATTTAGTGTAAGAGAAAATTGAGCGTTGTACGAACTTGTGATGGCAAAAAATAAAAGCGACAGACTGCATAATAAAGGTTGCTATCATAAGGGGCAATATAACGTGACGTTCTTTTGCACTAAGGGATTGAGCATACAAACAAAAAGTGCATGGCAACCTCTGCTTCCCTCTACGAAGGGCCTACCTTTTACTTTTATATATTTACTTTCATGCAAGAGTCAAAGTTTTTCTCTCTATTCCTTTTTAGTTTTCTCTTTTGGCAAGCATCATGTGGTGAGGAAAGATCTAGGCACATATATCCAGTTGGATATGGGTAGCATGGGTTATTATTGTTGACATCACCCTTGAGGTGAATACGTTGGGAGGCAAAATTATAAGCCCCTATCTTTCTATGTGTCCGGCTGAAACATTTTGCTCATGTGTATGCGGTGAGTGTTAGCAATCATAGAAGACTATATGATGGTTGAGTATGTGGAGCTCTTACTTAGACTCTGTTGAATAAGTTGAATTGCAATTGTTTGGTGACTAAGAATATAGGTTGTTGAGTTTTAAGAGAATTCATTCTTTGAACCTTAACATGTGAATTGGTTGCTACTTTAACATGATGAGTTTTATGAGAAAGAGTTGTTGTTATGATGCTAGGAAAAGTGATTGAAATTACTATTGATCAAACTTATGCACTTTGCTAGCATTCACACTTCATAAATTATTTCTTTTATCATTTACCTACTCGAGGACGAGTAGGAATTAAGCTTGGGGATGCTGATACGTCTCCAACGTATCTATAATTTATGAAGTATTCATGCTGCTATATTATCATTCTTGGATGTTTTACAATCATTTTATAGCAACTTTATACCAATTTTTTGGGACTAACTTATTGACATAGTGCCCAGTGCGAGTTGCTGTTTTTTGCTTGTTTTTTACATCGCAGAAAATCAATACCAAACGGAGTCCAAACACAGCGAAACTTTTTGTGGATTTTTTATGGACCAGAAGACATCCAATGGGCCAGAGTAGCACCTGGGGGTGCCCCGAGGGGGGCACAACCCACCAGGGCATGCCTGGGCCCCCAGGCGCGCCTCGGTGGGTTGTGCCCACCTCGGTGGCCTCCCGCACCGCCTCTTCGCCCTATAAATTGCCAAATATTCCAAAAACCGTCGGGGAGACCCTAGATCAGAAGTTGCACAGCTGCAAGCCTCTGTAGCCACTAGAAACCAATCTAGACCCCGTTCCAGCACCCTGCCGGAGGGGGAAATCATCACCGGTGGCCATCTTCATCATCCCGGCGGCCACCAGGATGAGGAGGGAGTAGTCCACCCTCGGGGCAGAGGGTTTGTACCAGTAGCTATGTGTTTAATCTCTCTCTCTCTCTCATGTTCTTGAGATGTCACGATCTTGATATATCGCGGGCTTTGTTAATATAGTTGGATCATATGGTGTTTCCCCCTCTCTATCTTGTTGTGATGAATTGAGTTTTCCCTTTGAGATTTCGTTTTATCGGATTGAATACTTTTATGGATTTGAGAACACTTTATGTATGTCTTGCTATGAATACCCATGGTGACAATGGGGTATCGTATTGATTCACTTGATATATGTTTTGGCACTCAACTCGCGGATTCCCGAGGTGGCATTGGGGTAATCTATGCATAGGGGTTGATGCACGTTCTTGTCTTTGTTTCTCCGGTAGAAATCTTGGGGCACTCTTTGAGGTTCTTTGTGTTGGATTGAGTATTATGAATCTGAAATTATTTGGTGTTATTTTAGTATGAACTCTTGGATAGATCGATCGGAAAGAATAGCTTCGAGGTGGTTTCGTACCCTACAAACAATTTCTTCTTATGTACTCCGCTAGATAGGAACTTTGGAGTGATTCTTCATCGCACTTTGAGGGATGGTTATATGATCCAATTATATTAGCATTGTTGAGAGGTTGCACTAGTGAAAGTATGGACCCTAGGCCTCATTTTCAAGCATTGCAATACCATTTGTGCTCCGTTTTATCAATTGCTACCTTGCTGTTTTTTATTGTTCCTATTACAAAAATCAATATCTACTATCATTACTACACTTTTATCACCATCTCTTCACCGAACAAGTGCACCTATACAATTTGCCATTGTATGGGTGTGTTGGGGACATAAGAGACTTTTTATTATTTGGTTGCAGGGTTGTTTGAGAGAGACCATCTTCATCCTACGCCTCCCACGGATTGATAAACCTTAGGTCATCCACTTGAGGGAAATTTGCTACTGTCCTACAAAACTCTGCGCTTGGAGGCCCAACACGAGTCTACAAGAACAAGTTACGTAGTAGACATCAAGTAGAAACAAGCCGGATTGAGGGACGTCATGATCCCCAATATTTTTGAAAGGGATCCGGCTTCCGTTGCCTGCCCGGAGTTCATCCCCCCGACAGTAGTCCCCGAAGTTGTGAAGGCTCGCCGGCTTCAGGCAGGGGGGCCTTCGCAGTTTCACCCCCTGAGAAGGCGGCTAATGTTGATGAGGCTTGCGACCGCTGGGTCCGGCAACACCCACTGTGTGTCGGCTTCTGGAAGTCAGATTGCGGCGTCCCGGCACGGGCGGGAAACCGAGGGGTGCACCGAATCTTGAAGGGGAAGGGACCCACCTCCCACGGTCTGATGCATGCACCACGTGGCGAATGGTAGCTGAAGAGGCTCTGATAGGCCACGCGCGTGACGGGACGCAACAGCGGGCTGGGGCCGCCACGCCGCACCCACGGCCCCCGCGCAGGGATTTATTGTGGCGGCCGCGGACGGTTGCCCTTCTTGATGTAGTTAATACGTGGGGAGATCGTGCCCACTTAATGCGGGGAAGTGGAAAGGGTGAGCGCAACCGATCCCACTTCCCCACGTTCTTGCCGTTGTTATAAATCGGGGGGAGGGGGCGGCGGAAATCATTCACGCACGCGCCCCCCACTCCCTTCTTCTTCCACCTTCGCCCTGTCTTCCGAGCCCGTAGCATGCCGCAGCGCTCTGCCGCCCGCGCGCGACGCACCACTGCCGCTCTACAGAACTTAGCAGCCACCCCAAACCTTCGCTTAGCTGACGCACTTCTCCTCCCCCGCCACATTCGCTGATGGCGAGACCCAAGGGATCATGGGAGGGGTCGGAGGCCACCGCCGACGATCTTCAGTATCTGCGCGATACACGGCGACTGCCACCGGCGACGGATGTGGCCGTGCGCCTTCCGGGCGGCAAGCTAGCGCCGTGGCCGGAGGGGATCGAGCGCGTGGTCTTCTTCTCGCACTTCAAGCGTGGGTTCGGCCTCCCTGCGAGTGACTTCTTCTGCTCGTTCTTGGAGTTCTTCGGGCTTCAGCCGCATCACTTGGGGGCGAACGCGGTGCTGCAGCTCTCGGGGTTCATCACCCTTCACAAGGGCTACCTGGGCGTCGAGCCCAGCATCGATCTCTGGGTCCGCTTCTTCTTCTTGAAGCAGCAGGGGCCGGCGGCGGGCGTGATGTCTGCCTGTGGGGCCGCCGTCGTCTCGATCCGACCGCACGGGGTGTGCCCCAAGATGCCACTGGAGGATTCTACCAAGAAGTGGCAGGATTCTTTCTTCTACGTCTGCAACCTTGGCGCGGACTGCATCAACCTGCCGCCCTTCACCGACGTGACACCGCAGGCCAAGACCAACTAGACTTATTGTCCCAAGAACCCGGCATAGGCGGTGCTGAACCTGAGCAACCGGGTCGCGGAGATGGTGACGCGCGAGGGGCTCACCGGGACGGACCTCATCGCGGCCTTCATCACGCGTCGGGTGCTGCCGCTGCAGCGCTGGACGCATATCATTGGCCAGATGACTGGCCTCTAGGACCCCAACCGGATGTCATCCCGGCGGCTGACGCAAGAACAGATCGCCGGCCGGGTCAACGACATCTCTAAGGCCGGGATGCCGGAGGAGTGGAACTTTGGGAAGGCGCCCTACAGCCAAGGGAACCTGGCGCCGGCGGTGAGTCCTTGGTCTCCATATTTTGCTATGTGCCATCTCCTTCTTTGTCCTGATGCGACAAGGGAGGTGCTGCTGAACGCCATCCAGCATCCATATGACGGAACGACGACACAGGTAGCGGCCGCCCAGCGAGCCGGCTCGGAGGAGGCGAAGATCCTCGTCGAGAACCCGGAGACGGTCGAGGCCGAAGCCGGCGAGGCGCGCACTGGTAAGTTTCCGCGTTCTGATCCCGTGCGAGTTTGGTCGAGCGATGACGTGCAGGCCCTGACGCATGCTAATGGCACAGCAACGCCAAGGGGAGGAGACAGCAGCGTCGCCCCTCCAAGACGGTCGGTGAAGACGGCCGACGCTGGGTCATCCCGCGCACCGGCCGTGGCGAGCCGGCCGCACGGGAAGGAGGACGTGGCGCCGAGGAAGCCGGCTGCGAAGCGCACAGCGGACCCGGCCACCAAGAAGAGGCGCCGCGCCATCCCGGCGGCGCTGACGAGACAGGCCATCCCGACGGCGATCGGATACGTCTTTTCGCTGACTCCAGCGTGCTGCCGAGTCGTTCTTTTCTCATACTTTTCCTGGTGAGGTCCAGATTGCCGCTGGACTTGGCGCTGCGGCAACAGACGCCGCATCCAGGGGCGGCTTCTCGTTCTGGAAAACCCGGAGCAGCGTCATCGATCTGCCCGAGGGCTCGGCCGAGGAGGACCTTGGCCTGGACCCGGCGGACACGGAGCGCTGCGCCTGGCGGAATCGGAACAAGGCCGAGGAGGAGGAGGCGGCGGCCATCAGGGCTGCGGAGGAGGCTTCGGCCCACGCATGGGCGAGGGCCGCTGGGGCAAGCGGGCAAGCCGCCGCGGAGCAGTCTTGGCCGGAGATGCCGGCGGGCATGGAGCTGGCGGAGACAGTCGTCGTGCTGCCGACGGAGGAGTGGCGCGACCCGGATGGCCGAGTGGAGATGGCGGTGGACGACCGGGAGGTCGTGGAGATCGACGACAACACCCCACCGTGGAATGACGTGGTCGAGCGGGTGGAGGTGGGAGGAGGCGGAGGAGGGGCTGCCCCGGAGGGGGCGCCGTAGGCGACGCCGGACGGGGTGCCACAGGGGACACCGGACAGGGCGCCGGAAGGGGCACCGGCCAGTGCGCCGAAGGGAACGTCGGCCTCCGTGTCGGAGTCAAGGCGGGCCACAGAAGAGGCGACGGGCAGTGAGTGCGCCTTGGTGATCGGGCAGCCGCAAGCGGCGCTAGGAGGCCATCCTGCCACCGGGTCGCAGCAGGTTCGGGCCGGGCCCAGCCAGGCCGTCTTCGGGCCGCTGACGCAGGAGGAGGCGTCGATGGCCGTCGTGCGCCGGCATCTTCGCGGGCGCGCGGACCGGGTTCAGGCCTTTGCCCAGGCCGAGATGGAGCGGGCGCGGGAGCTGGAGCGCTCCGTGTTTGTGAGTTTTCTCCCTTCTGGCTTTTCTCTTGTAACCGGCTAGTGGGGGCACGCCAGCGCACCCATTGGGTGTAGCCCCCGAGGTTCGGGCCAACTGCGTAGCAGTTGGGTCGAATCTTAATGAGTGTTGTGCTAATTCTTGTCTTTCTGCAGCATCTGGATGCCCTCCGAGTTGGCATCTATAACTGGCTTCTGGAGAAGCACCAGCAGATCACGGTGTGGCTTGCCGCCAAGGAGGAGGCACTCCGCCTCGTTGAAGGTACGTCTTGCGTGCTCTTAGTGGGGGCGTGCTAGCGCACCCACTAGGTGTAGCCCCCGAGATTCGGGCCAACTACGTAGTAGTTGGGTCGAATCTTAATGAATCTTTGTCGCGCAGCCGCCGCGGCCGAGGTGCCGGACTTGCGAACCCGGCTAGCCAAAGCCGGCCAACAGCGCGACCAGCTCCGGGCCGAGGTGGAGCGGCTGAGGGCAGAAGCCGCCAAGGTGGCGGAGGCCCAGCAGGCGCTCGCCGAAGCCGGCGAGTAGCGCGACCAGCTGGCCAGCGACAAGAGCCAGCTCCAAGCCGAAGTGGAGCGCTTGAAGGCAGAGGCCACCAAGGTGGCGGAGGCCCAGCAGGCGCTCGCCGAGGTCGGCCAGCAGCGTGACCAGCTTGCTGGCGACAAGAGCCAGCTCCAGGCCGAGGTGGAGCGCCTGAAGGCGGAGGCCGTCAAGGTGGCGGAGGCCCACCAGGCGGAGCTCCTCGACCTCAAGGAGGAGCATGAGAAGGTGGCCGCCGCTAAGGACGGTGAGCTGAAGGCGGCCGTTGACAAGCGCGTCGAGATGGAGAAGCGCGCGATCGTGCCGGGGACTTGGAGCGGCATGGTACATTGCTCGAAGCGCAACACCTAGATGAGGCCTTCGCCAGTAAGTGTCTCTTCATTGGTGCCACCGGGTTGGAAGCTGGCTGGTTTATTTCATTGCTAACTGTCTTGCTTCTCTTCTTGACAGGGCACTTCCCGGAGACGCAGGGGACGGCGGACGAGGCCATGCTTGCTCACCGGTCGACCCAGGTGGACGCGGGTACTGGGCTTGACCCAAACATCGCCTGGAGTTTCCCGGAGATTATGCATGCCACCGAGGCCTGCCTGCAGGTCCTGGGTACGCAAATGGCGCGGGTGTCTGAAGCCGGAGTGGGGATGACGGCGGCCCTCTGGCCCGGCGCCGTTGCGCCTAACAGCTTCACGCGGCTGGCGCGGTGGCTGGAAGCCGGACTGGCGCTGAGGGAGTCCTGGATTTAGGGGTCCTCGGGCGTCCGGGCTACGTGACGTGGGCCGGACTGATGGGCCATGAAGATACAAGATAGAAGACTCTCTCCCGTGTCCGGATAGGACTCTCGGCGTGGATGGCAAACTTGGCATACGATATGAAGATTCCTTTCTCTGTAACCGACTTTGTACAACCCTAGTCCCCTCCGGTGTCTATATAAACCGGAGGGTTTAGTCCGTAGAGGCAATCATAATCAGACAGGCTAGACTTCTAGGGTTTTAGCCATTACGATCTCGTGGTAGATCAACTCTTGTAATACTCATATTCATCAAGATCAATCAAGCAGGACGTAGGGTATTACCTCCATAGAGAGGGCCCGAACCTGGGTAAAACATCATGTCCCCCGTCTCCTGTTACCATCGACCTTAGACGCACAGTTCGGGACCCCCTACCCGAGATCCGCCGGTTTTGACACCGACATTGGTGCTTTCATTGAGAGTTCCGCTGTGACGTCGAAGACAGGGTTGATGGCTCGCCTTGTTATCAAGGACAATATCACCTCCGGAGGAGCCCTGGCCTCAGGCCAAACCCTCCGGCTGGGCGGCTTTATCATGACCGCCCGTCCGGCCGTTAAGCCGATGATGACTTCTCGGGTCATCGAAAATCGCCTCCGCGTTGACTCCGAATACTCCAAACGGATGGATCCGACGGAGTTGTCGTCTTTAAACGAACTCCTGGATCGCATCGCCGCCTTGGGGGTCATTACAGACTACGATCGGATTGGGCTTAAACCCGATCAGAGAGAAATCAAATCTCCACCGATCACCCATCAGATAGCGGTGGTAGAAGAGCAAAACAACAACTCTTCCCCTGTGTTGAGGACGAACTATGTTCAGATTACCGAGCTCGAAGAGCCGGATACCTGTCTGCGGAATGGCACGCCCTGTCCTCCGAACCTAGAATCGGACGATGGGCCTGAAAAATCAGTCGATATCCCGGAGCCCGAATTATTAAGCTCGGAAGTTTCTCCAACTCCGGATCCTAAAATGGGTCAAGGTTCGGATTTAAAGCCACCCACCCACCCAGATATACGCGATCTCATGTACGTACGACAGCAGTCTCAGGAAACAGTCCATCACTTTTGGGCCAGATTCCTCCTTGTCAAAGACAAGATCGAAGATTGCCACGACGAAGACACGATCTCAGCATTCTGCAACAATTGCACGGACGAAGGAATCCTCAACGCCATCAACCGCCGTCACGTATCACACTTCGCTGACTTGGCAACCATAGTACAGAAGTACTGCGCAATGGAAAGCGCCTGGAAAACTCAGGCAGCTCGTCGGGAACCACTGGTTTCCACTCAACCCCTAGTCCGAGCAAAAAGGATGCACCCCCATGGGGTGCCCGACCCAATAGTAAAGAAATCTAAGCCCATTACGGGGCGCGGAACCATTCTGGAAGGATGGCTCGATAGGCCATGCAAAATACACACAACACCGGATACCACACCAACTCACAGCCTTAGAGCATGTTGGATACTCCGGCAAGTGGCCAAGAGCAGCAAGGATATCCTCACCAAAAACACCTCAGAACAACACCCCCGGAAGACGACGACCTCAGAGTATTGATGGTCTTCGAGACCTTCGCTTCAAACAATAGGCGCAAAAGGGCACTCCGCGACCTCGCCGAAGTCTGCCAAGTCGCAGCAATAAACCCCTAGAACGACATGGCCATAACTTTCAATGCCAGTGACGAGCCAAAATCCAGGACAGTCCGGGCACCAGCTGCCTTGGTCCTCAGTCCAATCGTGGATGGCTTTCGGCTCACCAAAGTACTCGTGGATGGCAGCAGTGGACTAAACCTCATCTATGAGGACACGCTCAACAAAATGGAAATAGACAGGAGCCGCATCGAGCAAAGTAGCACGACCTTCCGAGGAATCATTCCCAGTCGGGAGGCGCGGTGCGCGGGAAAAATCACATTCGATGTGGTATTCGGCACGCCGGAGAATTATCGGCCCAAAGAGATGACCTTCCAAGTGGCCCCTTTCAATAGTGGATATCACGCCCTATTGGGGCGAGATGCATTTACATGCTTCCAAGCTATACCTCATTACGGGTACATGAAGCTCAAGATGCCTGGGCCCAATGGTATTATCACTCTTTCCAGTGATCCGGACATAGCACTCCGCGCCGAAAACAAAACCGCATCCCTGGCCCTCGAGGCATTGTCCGAAGCCCTCGCGGCCGAAGAATTGGCCGCACTACGCTCCACGGTGGATAGGGATGACGTAATCCTGGACAAGCGACCCAAATCCACCTCCTTCAAACCAGCGGACGAAATCGTCAAATTCCAGGTACACCCAACGGACCCCAAGAAGACAGCCTCTATAAGGGCACAGCTGGACCCAACGGTTGACGCCGCATTATGAGCGTTCCTACGCAAAAATTGGGACATATTTGCCTGGCACCCTTCTGATATGCCAGGAATCCCATGCAGGTTGGCCGAACATAGCCTCAATATATTGAAGGGATACAAGCCGGTCAAACAAACACTGCGGCGCTTTTCCGAACCCAAACGACAAGCTATGGGGGAGGAGCTGGCCAAGTTAATCGAGGCCGGATTCATCAGAGAAATAAAACATCTGGACTGGCTAGCAAACCTGGTGATGGTACCAAAGAAGGATAAATCCTGGCGCCTATGCGTCGATTTCAAAGACCTCAACAAAGCCTGCCCCAAGGATCCCTTCCCCCTCCCCCGCATCGATCAGATCATTGATGCTACTGCAGGACACGACTCACTGTGTTTCCTCGACGCATACTCTGGATACCATCAAATCAAAATGAAGGAGTCCGATCAAGCCGCAACGGCATTCATTACCCCATACGGGCCTTTCTGCTTCAACACTATGCCCTTTGGGCTTAAAAACGCCGGCGCTACCTACCAACGCATGATTCAAACATGCCTGGAGAAGCAAATCGGCAAGACAGTTGAAGCATACATAGATGATATCGTCATCAAGACCAGACACGTCGAGTCATTAATAGATGACTTACGTCTCACATTCGACAACCTCCGTGCATATGACATCAAGCTCAATCCGGAAAAGTGCATTTTCGGCGTTCCTGCTGGAAAGCTGCTGGGCTCCATTGTTTCCAGTAGAGGAATTGAGGCAAATCCAGCCAAAATTCGAGCTTTGTCACAATTGGCTACACCAACTGACCTTAAACAGGTCCAAAAACTAGCCGGATGCCTGGCAGCTTTAAGCCGCTTTATCTCCAGACTTGGAGAAAAAGCATTGCCACTCTATCGCCTTCTCCGACGCACTAACCACTTAGAGTGGACGGATGCAGCAACGGCCGGACTGGAAGAAGTAAAGGCTCTTTTAGCAAGCAACCCAATCCTGGCCTCGCCAAACGCCGGCGAAGCAATGTTGTTATACATCTCTGCGACTCACCAGGTGGTGAGCGCAGTGCTTGTCGTTGAACGAGAGGAGGACGGACACAAATTCCCGCTTGAGAAGCCAATATACTATGTATCCATTGTCCTCACACCATGCAAATCCCGGTACCCTCATTACCAAAAGATAGCATACGCGGTCTTCATGGCATCCCGGAAGCTACGACACTACTTCCAAGAATGCTCGATCACGGTGGCTTCCGAAGTACCACCCAATGACATAATAAACAACCGCGACGCTACGGGCCGGATTGCCAAATGGGCCATTGAGCTCCTGCCATTCAACATAACGTATAAACCGCGCCGAGCCATTAAATCCCAAGTGTTGGCTGACTTCATCGCCGAATGGACAGAGGCCGAACTCCCTAAAGAGTATGGCACATATTCCAACTGGGTCATGTACTTCGATGGCTCTAAGATGCTGGCTGGTTTGGGAGCGGGCGTCGTCTTAACATCCCCAACGGGAGACACAGTCCAGTATGTACTCCAAATCTTATATACAGACTCCAATAATGCAGCCGAATACGAGGCCTTACTGCATGGTCTTCGGATGGCCGTTTCCATGGGCATACAATGTCTGGAGGTGCACGGGGATTCAAATCTCGCAATATCCCAAATAAACGGAGACTTTGACGCAAAAGATCTAAAAATGGCGGCCTATCGTAACGCCGTACTCAAAATATCAGCCCGGTTCGAGGGACTCGAGTTTCATCATGTGGCTCGAGAAAGTAATCAAGCGGCGGATGTCCTTGCTCGGATGGGAGCCAAGCGCGACCCCGTCCCGCCTAACATCTTTATGGAGCGGCTCTTCAAGCCATCCGTGGTGTGGCAGGATGAAAGCGGCAACACTAGCCCGGACCCGATCATACCCCCTGAGTCCGAGCACAATATCGATATCATCGGGGGCTCAGCCACCGAAGCAACACCATCGGCCCATCTCATAATGGCAGTAATTGCCCCATGGACCGAACCCTTCTTGGCCTACCTTAATAGGCGTGAGCTCCCTGAGGATCCTAACGAGGCTCGCTGCATTATCCGGCACTCGAAAGCCTACAAGGTCCATGACGGTGAGCTCTACAAGAAAAGCGCTACCGGAGTCCTTCAAAGATGTATCTCCGAAGAAGAGGGGCGGCAGCTCCTGGCCGAAATCCATGCTGGCCTTGGCGGTCACCACGCCGCGGCTCGGGCCCTTGTGAGTAAAGCCTTCCGTACAGGTTTCTTTTGGCCTACGGCCCGAGCAGATGCACAGGACCTTGTCCAACGTTGTGTCGGATGCCAGCTTTTCGCTAATCAAAGCCATATGCCGCCTACGACGCTACAAACAATCCCCATTACATGGCCTTTTGCGGTCTGGGGGCTTGATATGGTCGGACCCCTTAAAGGGGGAAGCCACAAGAAAAAATATCTGCTGGTCATGGTAGATAAATTCACTAAGTGGATTGAGGCCAAACCGGTTAAAACGGCCGAAGCTGGACTAGTGATAGACTTTATATCCGGTGTCGTACACCGTTATGGTGTTCCACACACCATTATCACAGACAACGGCTCCAACTTTACAGCCGACGAGGTGAAAACCTGGTGCGCTAACCTGGGCATCAAGCTCGATTATGCCTCCGTCTATCACCCGCAAACAAATGGTCAAGTCGAACGAGCCAATGGTCTTATTATGAGCGGCATTAAGCCCAGACTAGTGCGGTCTTTGAAAGAATCAGACAAGCACTGGGTTGAGGAGCTCGAGTCCATACTCTGGGGGCTGCGGACCACGCCCAACCGCACTACCGGATACACACCGTTCTTCATGGTGTACGGCGCAGAGGCCGTGTTGCCCTGCGACATTATGCATGACTCACCACGAGTGCGCATGTATGAAGAGAGAGAGAGAGGCCGAGCTTGATCGGCAGGACAGCTTAGATGCCCTGGAGGAGGAGCGCGATGTTGCAAAGGCCCGTTCCGCATTGTATCAACAACAGGCTCGCAGATATCAAAGCAGAGAAGTGCGGGCCAAGACTTATAATGTTGGCGAACTCATTCTACGCTTGCCAGAGAAGAAAAAGGACAAACTCAAGCCCAAATGGGAGGGTCCCTTCATCATTGATGAAGTTCTCACTGGAGGAGCGTACCGACTGCGTGATGCATCAAACAATCGCTTGGAGCCAAACCCATGGAATGCCGCCAGACTCCGAAGATTCTACGCCTAGAGCCGGACTCTTTGTTCGCCTTCTTCTCCCTTTTTGTCCATTACCTTTTTTCCTCTCTTTCGTTTTTTCCTAGCTTTAAGCTCTTGAGCAGCTAAACCGTGCACCTATGACGTACACATCCTTAAATATGTACGTACATAATACCTGGGGGCTTCTTGTACAGAAGCTTATTATTATTATTTTCCGAGCATCAAGCTCACCGCATATGTGTCTTTTCCTCATATGTACCTTTTCTTCGCCATTATATGCATCGTTATGACTTAAGTTTTGGCCAAGCTGGGTTGCCTGGCTCCTGTGCTTATGCCCTACGTTCCTGTTAGTTCGGCTAGGGCATAAAGGGAGCACCTCTGCGATTG
This sequence comes from Thinopyrum elongatum, assembly GCA_011799875.1. Taxonomy (NCBI): domain Eukaryota; kingdom Viridiplantae; phylum Streptophyta; class Magnoliopsida; order Poales; family Poaceae; genus Thinopyrum; species Thinopyrum elongatum. The sequence continues at coordinate 371,726,081 of CM022299.1, read as the reverse complement.
TTACTGTCGGGTCATCCGGATGTGTACCTCAGACTGGGTGAAGCCGAAAGCTAGCGTTCTTAAGGGAATATTCGGTCGGTGGACTAAAGATGTTTTTTTCACTCATTACACTATGAACCCCCAGATGCTATGTATACTGCGATTTTTTAATCACAGTCCGGACATGAACATTAACGTATGTTCACCCAGGGAAAGGAACCCTTAATGGAACTATTCTCTCTGGAAGATGTTTCTTACAATCACACGTAATATAACATAGCTAGCCGGATACAACTTGTCTGTTCAAGCAACTATGACCCCTACGCCTGGTTTCCACGCATACCCCGGTTTATATTACCGTGAGGGTATTCGGAAACACTCCTCACCTTCGGGTCCGGAGGTCGAAGCGAAAAGGTCCGCCATGACAATCGTTTTACAATCCGGCTAGGGACAAATTTGTCAATCGAAGTACATAGTCACTTAGACTCAAGAACTTCTTCCTCTATGCCGTCCAACAGGCTGTCTAGCCTACAATCCTGTTGGGACAATTCGGCGGCTACCTTTACTTGGTCATACACTAAACTAACTGGAACTTCTTTTCCGTCTGATCCTTGAGGTCCGACCCGAGCCATATGATTCGGATCAAGCTTGGTATACCGTGTTTTCACCATGGCCTAGGCCTCTCGCGCACCTTCTCGGCAGGCCGATATCTTCCATAATTGAAAACGCCTCTGCGCTCCTTTGAATAGCTGCACAAGTTCCTCCATACTTTCTGGAGGGGAGACAGATGGCCACAAGGCCTTGGCAACACTCCGCATTGCCTGCCGAGCTCGCCCGTGCATTTGCGACAACTCTTGTAGCAGATCGCCTGAAGATCCGGACATTTCCTCTTCGGGACGGCCGGTCAGTATACCTGCAGACATAAATCTGTCAGTTCCTTTCCTCGCCGAATAACACGGAGGTAAGTTCGAAAGCATACTGAATATGCCGCCTCGTAGCCTCTTATTTTCCTTCACGGAGTCAGCTAACTGGGCTCGCACATCTTTCAGTTCTTCGCCCAGCAGGGTGTTGGAATCTTGCAGCTTGTTTTTATCCTCCCTGACCCGTGCCAGCACATGTTCGCCCGCGGCCAGTAGCCTTTTGGCTTCTTGTTTATCCGCTTGCGCGATTTCAAGTGCCTCCTTCAGCTGATCTGACGATCCTGCCATGAGATATGCAACACTGTTAGCATTGCTGGTATATGATTATATTTTCTCGATGGAGGGGAACATTACCAGGCGACGCCTTCTTGGATTTCTCCAAATTCGGCGGTGGCAGCAGTTAGCTGAGTCCGACACTTTTCCAGTTCTTGAGACAGCAGGTTGTTCTTCTCTGTAAGCACCTGGTTATACAATGATCCTTAAATCAGTTGTATCAACTGCTTCAAGTCTCGGGGGCTACTGGTATATAATTATCTGGTTTGTACGATGTAAACTTACCCGCATATCTTTCAAATGCTGGTCTATGGCTCTGGTAAGCCCATCTCGAGCAGCTCAGATGTATGCATCAGCCGAGCTGAAGGCATTGAATGCCTCTTTTGTAAAGCCGGGGTCACGAAGAGCGGACCTCCGGCGCCGATGATTCATGGCGCTCTCCACTTCTGAGTTTGTGACAGATACATCATCCGAATCCTCTGCCGAAGGACAATCTGGCGTCACTCCCATACCGGCCCTCGTCTTTATGACAGGTTCTGGAGCCTGGCTGTTGGGAGCGTGAGTTGCAAGACCCCCGGACATAGTCCGGCGAACGCCCTTCCTGATGAAACACAAACAGACAATGTCACAGTTGGATGTGACTACCAAGGGGCATATTTATGAAGCCATACCTTTTTGACGACGGCTCGGTCGTGACTTCGTTTGCCTTTCTCTTCGAAGGCTTGCCCGATGTAGGCACCGCTCTCTTTTGAGTCGCCTCTGGTGTAACATGGCGCGCCGAGCACCTCCCCTTTGGAACACGAGACAGTCCGGTGGGTGAGGCAGAATGAGGAAGCTCTTTCAGAGGGGAGGTCTCCTGATTACTTACGTGTGAGGCAGGAAGGAGGCCGGGATAGTCTGCTATAATGGCCACTTCTGTGCCATCGTAGCTCGCCTGGTAAAATACTCCCTCCTCTAGCTCCACAAATATGTCCGGATCCTCCTCGAATCCGGGGTCAAGATCCCGGTTATGGTCCTCCGGCTGTGGAGCGGGGTTGTAGATCCCCGTGAGGACCTTTGGCCATTCCTGTTACAAATGGACGGGTTAGTATCAGTCAAAAGTGACTCATGGAAAGGATTGAGTATGGTGGTGGGATTAAAACTCACCCAGCTAGGAGGATTGTACATGGAAAATCCCTCTCGGCGTTTAAGACGAATAAATTCCTCTTTCTCCCCTTTGTACAGATCGACCAATATTTTGGCCAGAGTGGCGGGGGTGTCCGGACCTTTCCGGCCACAGCGTGAGGTGTCATCTTCCCCGTTGTAGTGCCACATAGGGAGCCCTCTAAATTGGAGTGGCTGGACACCCCGCACTATGGAGATCGCAATTACCTCGATTATTGATAATTCGGACTGGGCGAGCGTCTTTATCTTGCTCATTAATTGATGGATTTCCGCACTATCTTCCTCCTCGAGGCTCCTAGGGCGCCAGCTGTGGCATTTCTTCAAAGGAGCGCTGGAAAATTCAGGGAGACCCATTCGGATTGGGTCAGGGAGAGCGACGTCCTCAATATAAAACCACTCTGAGGGCCACTCTTCGGACGCCTTCTTCGGTGTGCCGGATAGGTATCCGGTCCTGGCTATGCGCCATACTTCGGCGCCGCCCACCTCGAGTATGGATCCCTCTTGGGTACAAGGGACGAGGCAGAATAGTTTTCTCCATAAATCAAAGTCGGCTTCACAGCCTAGGAAAAGCTCGCAAAGGGCAACAAAACCCGCGATGTGCAAGATAGAGGCTGGCGTGAGGTTGTGCAGTTGGATGCCATAATACTCCAGGAGTCCTCGGAGGGAAGGGTGGATTGGAATCCCAACGCCTCTTGGCAAATAAGAAATGAAGCACACCCGTTCCCCCCTGGTTGGATTGGGGAAATTTTCCGCCAAGGCTTCGCTTGAGAAGGAGGTCAAACCTGCTCGAACAGGGACCAGATCCACGGGGGGAAGAAATCCCTGTGTTTGGAGCTTCACCAGCTGATCATGGGATACAGAACATCTTTCCCAATCGCCTTTTTTGGGGCCGTGGGGGCGGGTGGAAGAACTGGGAGCACTAGCCATGTTGGAATGGTTTCTCCTAGTAAGCTTTGAGGATTTCCCGCTTGGCGTGGAATGGATCTGAAGATCCAATCTCTTTTAATGGACGCCCTTCTTACATGGTCAGGGAGTTATGTGCAAAGATACCCCGACCTCTCGTATTCGCTCGACACGTGGAAATTGAAGTCATGAAGGCGTGGAAGCCAATGAGCGCGACATTAAATGGAAGGCCGAGTACAGCTCCTTAAGTCAGGTACTTCGAAGTAATCAGAGGAGGAACCTGCCTTGCAATGCCGAAGACAATCTGCGCTCCGGACACATCGTCATTGAAAGCCTGGTTCGGGGGCTACTGAGGGAGTCTTGGATTTAGGGGTCCTTGAGCGTCCGGGCTACATGACATGGGCCGGCCTGATGGGCCATGAAGATACAAGACAGAAGACTCTCTCCCGTGTCCGGATGGGACTCTCCTTGGCGTGGATGGCAAGGTTGGCGTTCGATATGAAGATTCCTTTCTCTGTAACCGACTTTGTACAACCCTAGTCCCCTCCGGTGTCTATATAAACCGGAGGGTTTAGTCCGTAGAGGCAATCATAATCAGACAGGCTAGACTTCTAGGGTTTTAGCCATTACGATCTCGTGGTAGATCAACTCTTGTAATACTCATATTCATCAAGATCAATCAAGCAGGACGTAGGGTATTACCTCCATAGAGAGGGCCCGAACCTAGGTAAAACATCGTGTCCCCCGTCTCCTGTTACCATCGACCTTAGACGCACAGTTCGGGACCCCCTACCCGAGATCCACCGGTTTTGACACCGACAGGCGCGGCTTCACGCGTGGCGCGTTTCTGCCGCTCGTGCCGGTGCCGACCTGGTGCTGAGGTTTGTTATGTCCTGGTATCCAGATCTAGCGTTGGACCAGTTGGCAGCCCAGCGAGCCGGCACGGAGCCCCAGCTGCAGGCGGAGGCAGGCCGGATCGCCGCCCGGGCCAGCTACCTGGCCTCGTTTGCACTTCATGACGAGTTCCAGGTAGAGCAGACCGAAGACAGCGGGGTGGTGCCACGTGACAGCTTCGGCTTGCTGCTCGACGACCCGGAAGGTAGCTCTGAGGAGATGGGCGCCTATGCGGATGACGAGGCCGGGTTGGACGATATCGGCACCTCGGTGAACCCGGAGGCCACCATGGAGGAGCTGACAGCTGCGCAACCCGACGCGGGAACCGCCTGAAGCCGCCCTGTTTATATTTCTCGTACTTTTGTTAAGTAGCAGGTCCACCAACCCACTGGGGTGTACTGGTGAATGTAATGAACTCTGGCCTTGGGCCCATATTTCTGTAATGTAAATATTTTTGCGAGTGTCTACGCCTTTGTTCTTTGTTCTCTAAGCCTTTTTCTTGCCTGATCCTTCTTTGGGCCTCCCCCCCGTGAGTCGAACAGCCGGGTTCCGGTCTGTGACAAGGAGTTCGGCCCTTGGAAAGAGCGCGCTATACTTAGGCTTTTCGAACGTTGAGCGTGAGCGAAACACCCACTGGGCCGGCAGGCGGCTGGCGGCGAAGCTGGCTGGTGCGCAGCCGGTCGTGCGGCATATTAGTGCGATGAGGCCGGGTTGGCCGATCCAGCGAATCCATCTTAGTGTTTTTTGGTGTGTCGGCGCTTTGAACCTTAGTTCTTGCCAGCCAACAGCCGAAGCCGGTCTGCGGCTTAGGGCGAAGTGAGGGGCCTTGGCAACTCGGACATGCCGGGATGCACTAAGGGGGATGGCGGGTTGCGGTCAAGCAGGCTAGCCCCCGAGCCCCCGGGTTGGGTGGGCCAACCCGGCGGTGGGGTTTTAAGAAAATTTACAAGGATGTGCGAGACGCAGCAACTTGATAGGAAAGGGTAGCCCCCGAGTGTCGTTCGGGGGTCCCGTTGTCTTTTATTAAAGTACAAAAGGTAGCGATACATACGTGCATACAGCTAACTGTAAAATGGGCGGAGGAGCTCTGCATTCCAGGGCCGTCTTGTTTCTTCGCCGATAGTGTCTCTCTTGCGTTTGTTCGTCTTGCGAGCGTCGATGAGGTAGTAGGCGTTGCGGTCACACAGGGCCCATGGGGAGGCCAACTTGTGCTAGCCGGCTTGCTGCTGGACAAGCCAGAGGACGAGGTCTCCCTCATGGAATGCGAGGGGCTTGATCTTTTTGCTGTGGTAGTGCCTCACACCTTGCTGATAGATGGCCGACCGGCTGAGGGTCAAGAGGCGTGCCTCTTCGAGTAGGTCGACGCCGTCTTCGCGGGCTTCCTTGGCTTGGGCTTCTGTGTACATTACGACTCGTGGTGAGTCGAACTCAATGTCGGTCGGGATGACGGCTTCTACTCCATAGATGAGGAAGAACAGGGTGAACCCGGTCGACCGGTTTGGCATTGTCCGCAGACTCCAGAGGATGGCCGGTAGCTCATTGAGCCAGCTGCCAGGTGAGCGGATGAGGGGCTTGATGAGTCGCGGCTTGATGCCGGACAGAATCAGCCCATTGGCCCGCTCGACCTGGCCATTGGATTGGGGTGACGGAGGCTAGGTCAGGCCGGATGTCGGAGACTGAGCAGTATTGCGCCAGAGCGCCTTTGGCAAAGTTGGTGCCGTTATCAGTGATGATGTTGTGCGGGACGCCGTAGCGTACCATAATTTCTTTGATGAACCGGACGGTCGTTGGCCCGTCCAGCTTCTTGATCGGCCGTTCCTCGATCCACTTGGTGAACTTGTCGACCGCCACCAGCAAGTGCATCATGCCGCCTCGAGCGGTTTTGAAGGGTCCTACCAGGTCGAGCCCCCAGACCACGAAGGGCCAGGTGATCGGGATGGTTTGCAGGGCTGAAGCCGGCTGGTGGCTGCGCTTGCTAAAGCGTTGGCAACCCTCGCACTTGAGGACGAGCGACTCGGCGCCTTTGAGGGCCATGGGCCAGTAGAAACCATGGCGGAAAGCCTTGGCCACCAGGGACCTGGAGGCGGCGTGGTGCCCGCACTCGCCCTGATGTATGTCGAGGAGGATCTCCATGCCCTTGTCTTGCTCGACGCAGTGCTGGAACATGCCTATCACGCTGCGCTTGACAAGCTCGTTCTTGATGATGCTATAGGTGGACGCTCGGCGTTGCACTTGCTGGGCCTCGGTCTTGTCCATGGGGAGTGCTCCGCTCTCCAGGAAAGCCAGGATCGGCTGGGCCCATGACGGAGCCGTCACCACGGTGAAGACGGCCGCCAGGACGGGTTCCGGGCCAGCAGCCCCCGAGCCGATGGTGGCAGCCCCCGGGTCAAGGACAGCGGCGGCCGGGTTGAGCACAGCAGCCCCCGGGTCGGGTTGAGCAGCCCCCGGGTCGGGGCCGATGGTCGCCGAGGTCGAGAAGGCAGCCCCCGGGCCGGGGTCAGCAGTCCCCGGGCTGGGATCCGCAGCCCCCGGGACTGTCTTGGGGGCGGCAACCCCCGAGCTTGGACCGGCAGTCCCCGGGTTCGGGTTGGGGAGGGGCGCTGCAGGGTCGTCTGGGATGAAGATGGACTCTGAATCCGGAGACGGCTTGACGGACGGCTTGCACAAGTACTCGAGGGAGATGCCGGACGGTGTGGCCTGCCGGGATGAGCCAATCTTGGCTAGCGTGTTGGCGGCTTCGTTCTCTGCGAGCGGGACATGTAGGAACTTGTAGCCATCGAAGTTGCTGGAGAGCTGCTGGACCAGGAAGCGGTAGCTGGCCATGTTGGCATCCCGGGCGTCCCACTGGTCGGAACACTGCTGCACCACCAGATCCGAGTCGCCATAGCATAGGATGCGCCAGACGCCGAGTTCCTTGGCAAGCCGGAGGCCATGCACAAGGGCTTCATACTCGGCGACGTTGTTGGAGGCGGTGAAATGGATCTGGAGTGCGTACCGCAACCGGTCGCCCTTCGAGGAAGACAACATGATGCCGGCTCCCAAACCAATGCGCATCTTGCAGCCGTCTAAGTGCATGCGCCAGTGCGTCGAATCCGACAGCGGCGGTAGGTACTGGCTCTCCGTCCAGTCGACGAGGAAGTTGGCCAGGGCCTGGGACTTGATCGTGGTGCGGGGCTCGTAGAGGATGGTGTGGCTGGCCAGCTCGATGGCCCATTTGGTGACCCGGCCAGAGGCATCCCGGCAGCCCATGATCTCGCTGATGGGGGCCGTGCTGACCACGGTAACATGCTCTTGAAAGTACTGCTTCAGCTTCTTAGCGGTAAAATACATGCCGTAACACATCTTCTGGTAATGCGGGTAGTTCTTCTTGGAGGCGGAAAGCACCTCGCTCACGTAGTAGACCGGGCGCTGGACGGACTGGATCTTGCCCTTCTCTGGTCGCTCGACCACCAGCACCGTGCTGACCAACTGCGAGGTGGCAGCAATGTATAGCAACAGCGGCTCCTTATCAGCCGGTGCGGCCAGGACGGGTGCGATGGAGAGCATGCGCTTGAGATCCCGGAACGCTTCATCTGCCTGGTCATTCCATTTGAACAGCGACATCTTCTTCATCAACTGATACAGGGGCAAGGCCCTCTCGCTCAGCCGGCTGAGGAACCGGCTGACCGAGGCCACGCAGCCAGTGAACTTCTGGACATCGCGCAGCCGGGTTGGCTTGCACATGCGCTCGATGGCCTTGATCTTCTCTGGGGTTGCCTCAATGCCGCGCTCCGAGATGAGGAAGCCGAGCAGCTTCCCGGCTGGTACGCCAAAGACGCACTTCTCCGGGTTGAGCTTGATCTGGTACTCGCGCAGATTGGCGAAGGTTTCCTTCAGGTCGTCAAGGAGCGTGAGGTGCTGCTTGCTCTTCACCATGATGTTGTCCACGTAGACGTGGATGTTGCGGCCGAGTTGCGTAACAAGCATTTCTGCATGCAGCGCTGGAAGGTGGCGCCGACATTCTTCAAGCCGAACGACATGGTGATGTAGCAGTACGCCCCGAAGGGCGTGATGAAGGACGTCTTTAGGGCGTCGGCTGGGTCCAGCTTGATCTGATGATAGCCGGAGTAAGCGTCCAGGAAGGACAGGAGCTCGCAGCTGGCGGTGGAGTCGATCACTTGATCAATCTTTGGGAGGGCGAAAGGATCCTTGGGGCAGGCCTTGTTCAGGCTGGTGTAGTCCATGCACATGCGCCAGGTGTTGTTCTTCTTCAATACGAGGACCGGATTGGCCAGCCACTCAGGCTGAAACACTTCCATGATGAAGCCGGCCGCGAGTAGCTTGGTGACCTCTTCACCGATGGTTCTTCTCTTCTCTTCTGAAAAGCGACGTAAGGGTTGACGGACAGGCTTGGCGTCCTTGCGGATGTGTAGTTTGTGCTTGGCGTACTTCCTCGGAATTCCCGGCATGTCCTTTGGGGTCCATGCAAAGATATCCCGATTCTCACGGAGGAAGTCGACGAGCTTGCCTTCCTATTTGCTATCGAGGCGGGTGCCTACGACGACGTACTTGTTGCAGCTGGGGTCTTCTGGGTTCAGTTTGACCTTCTTGGTCTCCTTGGATGGCTGGAACGAGGCCTCACCGGCCGGCTCCTTAGCCGAGACTGGCACGGCCGGCTCCTCGCTGGCCAGCGCCACAATCCGATCGAGCTGGCGCCGCTCCTCGGCTATGACCAACGACTCGGCCAGCTTGGCGCCGGCTTGAGCGCACTCCAAAGACTTCTTGTAGTCACCGACGACAGTGATAAGGCCCTTGGGACCCGGCAGCTTCATCTTTAGGTAGGCATAGTGAGGGACCGCCATGAACTTGGCGAGTGCAGGCCGGCCCAGCAATGCGTGATACGCGCTGGACAGGTCCACCACCTCGAACCAGATGGGTTCGCGCCGAAAATCGTCACTCGTGCCGAACAGGACGTCAAGCCAGATTTGGCCGATGGGGGAGCAGGATAGACCCGACACGATGTCGTGGAATACCGTCCGGGATTGCTCCAGGTGCTTGACCTCGATGCCGAGCTTGGTCATGGTGTCACGGTAGAGGATGTTGCTGCTGCTACCGCCACTGATGAGGACCCGTGAGAACTTGCAAGTGCGCTTGGCGGCGACGACGATAGTGTCAAGGATGAGGGCGTAGCCACCCGGGTTCGGCATGATGGCCGGGTGGTCCTCCCGGGTCCAACTGATCAGGCGCTCCGACCAGTGCATGTGCTCTGGCACGGCTGGGACGACGGTGTTCACCTCCTGCCGGAGCAGGCGCTTGCTACGCTTGTCGTCGCCAAGGCTGGTGAATACGACGTAGCTTGCGTTCTGGTTGGGGAAGAAATCACCGTGCATCGCACCATTTGCCGGGGAAGGGGGAGGAGGCGGAGGCGGCTCCCCGCACCCGGAGCCGAAGCTGGAGGCGGCGGGATGTCGCCCCTCATGATGCGCTTGGTGATGGCGCACTGCCGAAGCATGTGCATGGACGGCCTTGCGCCATTGTGGTGCTTGCAGGGGGCGTCGAGCATCTCCTCGAAGCTCATGGCAGGTTGCCATGTCGTCTTGCCGGTTTGCCGGCGCTGGCCGGCCGGCTCGGCCGCGGGCGCCTGCTCGGCGGCCGCGATGAGGCGGTTGTCGTAGCGGGGGGCCTGCTGGTCGGCCTTGCGCTTGTTGTTCTGCTGGCGGCTGCTCTCGCCAGCCGGCTTGGAGGGGGATGCCATTAACGCCTTGCCGGCTTCGTCCAGCACCACTTGGACTTTCATGGTGGAGTCGGCGTTGGCGTACTTGTCCGCCGTGACCATGAGCACGGCCATGGTGGTCGGCTCGGAGCGCAGGAGCTTGTGCTTGAGGAGGGTGCCATCCCGACAACCACTCATGAAGTACTAAATGGCTTGGACTTCATGGACGCCCTCGCAGCTGTTCCGGAGCTCGGTCCAGCGTGCGAGGTACTCGCGCCCGGTTTCCGTCGGCCCCTGCACGCACATGGCGAGCTGACTGGGATGTCCGGGCCGCTTGTAGGTGTCGGTGAAGTTGCGAACGAAAGCTTGCTCGAAATCAACCCACGCGTTGATGCTGCCAGCCGGCAGGCTATTCAACCACGTGTGGGCTGACCCTTGGAGCATCAGCGGGGCGTAGCGCATGGCAAGGCGGCGGTTGCCGCCCACGATGACGATGGCGGTGGTGTAGTCGATGAGCCAGTCCTCCGGCTTGACGGTCCCGTTGTACTTGGGGGTGTCATGGGGCAGCGTGAACCCTTTGTGGAAGGGCTCATCCCGGATGCGCGGACCAAAGCTGTAACATCCCAAATTTTCAATTTGGAATGTTATACATAGGTCATCATATGCATATCATATTTTATTTGCATTTCGTTTGTGATCCTAGAAGTCTTAAGCAACTCAAGGACCCACGGAGAGAGTTGGGGATTTCATTTATTTTCATATTTGAATTTTTCTCAAATTTGAAAAGAGGATCATTTTGGTTTTAATAATTTTTCTCTCCAAAAATATTTCCAATATCAAAAATAAAAGAGAGGAGATAAAATGACTTCTCCAAAATAAAAGAAATATTGGAGGAAAAATGTTAAAATCAAATAAATAATTTTATTTGGATTTTATTGCTATTTTATTTGAATTAGAAAAATATGCATTTTTCAAAAATTGCATTTTAGGCCAGAAAATGTTCACTTTGTTCTAAATATTTTATTTAGACGGTGAAAATTATTTTTGGCATATTTAGAATTTTTTTATTTTTATTTTATTAGGATTTTTGTTTCCGGCGGAATTTAATAAAAAAAATAAAAAAATTCCGGACCGACTGGGCCGAAACCCAGCCGGCCCACTCCCGCGCGCCGCCTTCCCCGTCGCCGTGCCGCACACGGATGGCGAGGGGAGTCCGAGCCGGACTCCACCCCGAGCCGGCCCCCCTCCCCAAGCCAGCGCCGCCCCCTTCCCCCCCTCGGCCTTTATAAGGAGCCGGCGCTGCCACCCCCCTCCTCACCCAACGCCGCCGCCCGCCGCCTCCCGCAAGCCACAGCCGAAACCGCCGCAACCGATCGTTTTTCTCAGTTTTTTTTTACCGATCGTTTTTCTCGGTTTTTCTCGGTTTAGATCTAATATGCGAATGTTTGTTCGTTTAGTTTCTGTAACGAACGAATTCGTTCGTTAGACTCTGTTAGCGAACGTTCGTTCGTTAGGTTTTTCTTTTTCTGTTTTATTTTTGCCAGGGACCTATCCGCGATTATTTTTATCGCAGATTAGCCCCTGATCTTCAAACCCTCGCAACTTTTCAACCGTTCGTCCAAATCCAGTGAAACCAACGCCAAAAGCTTCGTCTCGAACCCCTCTTTCTGGTTAATCAACTTGAACATGGTTTTGACAATTTAAAATTTGGTTTCAAGCAGATTTGATTTCGAAGTTCTTTTGACCGTAGTTTCAGTTCCGTAGCTCCGATTCGTTTGATTCTTTTTGCAAATCAAAGCTTTTCAGTTGAACTTTCAGATTTGATCTTTCTCATCTGAGTTTTACCCTTGTATCTATGCTTGAGTGCTTATGTATGCTATTGTTTGTTTGCGATAGAATTCCCCGAGTGCGAAGCGTGCTACTACGAGTCTCTAGGGTTTGCAGATCGTCAACAAGGCAAGTAACACATTGATCATACTTCCTTATTACCCAGTTTTTATGTATTAGTTACAATCCTCAAACACTGCATGATTAGGATGTGATTAACTTGTGGGTATTGGGAAGTAGATGATGAGGTAGATCCTATTGCCCTTTATTATCAAACCTTGGGAGTTACTTCTACGTTATGCTTATACTGCTATGCTATGCTCGTAGACGTGGTTTGGTTGAGTGTATCCATGACAGATGTGAGATTATTTATAAACTAAGGGTTTATTTAAGGTGGCTACTTTAACACACATCTGGGTGGATTGTTTGTGGGCACCTGGGGTATCCAGTGTTGTCCAAGGAGATCCCGGGGCATCCGTGTGATCATCCTATGGTTCGCCACCCAGGCTCAAAGGGATCATAAGATTATTCAAGCTAGAAACTTCCATGTGCGGCCACAAGCCATTATGGGCTCTGGCATAGTTGAGTATGTTGTGTGACCTCTTTCAGTGGTAAACTAGCAGATGCAGGGGATGTAGGTGGTACGGTTTACCCGTCGAAAGAGTTAATGCTTCTGAAAGACTGTGTCTCGGTCATCCGTTTCTCAAACACATGTAGTGCGAGAAATCCAACGGAGGAGATCGAGTCTTGTGTGGAAAAGTGCGCAAACCTCTGCAGAGTGTACAAACTAATCATGGTTAGCCGTGTCCCCGGTTATGGACATCTTGAGTATCTGGTTCTTGGATTATCATGTTGATCTCATCACTCTTAATTAATGTTGTTGGGTTGTTAATTACTGTTTAATTGGGATTGAGACGGGGTTACCGTTCTCAATGTTTATCAACTACCATGATAGTTAAATAAAATATATTCCTTTGTTGTAGGGAAAAATGAGCTTTTCGCAAAATCATGTTAACCATAGAGCCTTCCACCAGTCATATATGCATGTAGTGATAGCATTTACTTTGTTCATTGCTCTACTATGTTATTTTGCCAGCATATTCCATGTTCTGACCCGTTTCGGGCTGCAACATATCATGTTGCAAACTTTTCAGACAAAGAGTAAGGTGTGCTAGGTCGTTGTCATGCACTCGGCTATGCCGTTGGAGTTGATGGACTTACCTTCGATGCTTCCGCTGTTATCTTATTTAGATGGCCTTAAGCCATATTATTGTAATAAGTTCTCTTTTGAGACACTTGATGTAATAAGTGTGTGATTGCACTCTGTTAGAAATCCTTCAAGTACTATGTGTGTCAGCATTACCGATCCAGGGATGACACTTATGCACAGAGACTTCAATCCATTGGGATCGGGTCGCTACAAAGATGGTATCAGAGCACACGTTGAATGTAAGACACGACCACTAAGAAAAGCCATAGGTCACTCTTCTCTACTCATTTCTGACTCTCCCCATCTTCTACTCTATAGATGACTGACTCAAGGAACAAGTTTGCACAACCGGATGAAGACACACCTTTTGGATGACACTTGAAGGAAGTTACTAGGTACCTGAACATCGGAATACCAAGCTTCACCGGGACCTACACCGCCACTTTACCAGAAGAGGAGCGTTGGATGATTCGAGTTCAAGTTCCAGGAAGGACATTCACGCCAGTTACTGAGCCCATAGAGTTTTCCTTTGATGCACCAACCTGGAGTCTAGGAAAGAGCATGGCAGCCCACATCGCCTTGGGACGCATCGGCGAAGTTTATCACAAGGATCTTAAGGACACCATCTACCAGATATGTGGGCACCGAGATGAGCAATGGGAGATGATCAGCAACAGGTCCATTGCAGCTTTCATCCAGGAGTTAAACCAACACATTCGTCGCCAGGAGAACCAAATGTGCGCAAGCATGATAGATTTGAAGAAGGTGATAACCAGGAACATGGAGCTAGAAGAGGAACTCAAGTCTACACGCGATGGATACAAGGAGGAAATCTCAATACTAGTGGAGAAGAATGATGACCTGACGATGAAGCTAGGAGTATTCATGGGAAACCCCGCGCCAGGAGGAGATGACGACCATCCCGACGACATTCGTTCTGAAGACTACATCATCATCGACGACACCGACTCCGACCCCGACAGTAGTGATGATGATTATGAAGACGAAGCTGGGGCGGATATCATGGAGTCTTCCACCGATCAAAATTTCTAGATGACCACCATTTTATCAGTAGTATTTTCCCCATGTATATAGTAGTAGTCCGAGCACTTTTGTAACGGTAGTTAGATCGTTTGTATGCCCTTGTTTGAATTGAGTGGTGTGTTATGAATGTGTTTGTCTCATGTGCATATGGGTAGTGCTTTCTCACTAGACCTCACTCTATTCTAATCTCTTCCCTCTAAACCCATCAGATGCCTCCGAGACGTGACCCCGGTTTTGTCTTCCCACCGGAGCTCACTCAGTTGATCCAACAGCAGAATGCCCTGATGCAGCTACTAGTCCAGAACCAAGGCAACAATAACAACAGCCCACCGCCACCACCTCCAGTTGACAACTTAGCTCATTTTTTGAGGTTGCAACCGCCGGTGTTTTCCAGTAGCACCGAGCAGATTGTTGCTGATGACTGGCTACGCAGGATTGGAAGGGAGTTGACCACCGCAGGTTGCACAGATGTTGAGAAGGTGCGTTTTGCCACACATCAATTGAATGGACCCGCAGCCTCATGGTGAGAGAATTACACAGCCACTTTCCCCATAGCCAATGTCACTTGGGAGCAGTTTCAGCAAGCATTCCGCACTGCACATGTCTCAGCAGGAACTATGAGCATGAAGAAGCGTGAGTTTCGCAATTTACGCCAGGGAAATTGTACTGTGGGGCAGTACGTGGATGAGTTCAGTAAGTTAGCTCGCTATGCCCCGGATGATGTGGCCACAGATGCCGCGAAGCAGGAGAAGTTTATGGAAGGGCTGAATGATGAGTTGAGTATGCAGTTGAAGGTGGCAACATTTGCTAACTAGCAGGAGTTGGTAGACAGGACTCTTATGATTGAAGGGAAGCAGCAGCAGATAGAAAGCCGGAAAAGGAAGTATGGACAAGGGAAGTATAACTCTGGAGCAACGCAGAAGCCTCGTTTTACTTCTAACCCGGGAGGATTTACCCGTAACCATGGAGGACATACTCACACTGGAGGAAGTTCCCATAACCACAGTGGTCCCAGGAATGGAAATGGGAATGGAGCAAGCAGTAACCCGAACCGTTCCAACCCAGCCACACCCGCCAAGAAGGATCTGAGCCATGTCACCTGTTACAAGTGTGGGAAGACTGGGCACTACGCCAACGATTGTTCTGAGCTGAAGAATGGCAATGGCAATGGAAGCTCTGGGAAGAAGCCCAATCCCTTCACCAGAGGTCAGGTGAACCACGTTAACATGGAGGAGGTTGAGGAGTAGCCTGATGCAGTTATCGATAAGTTTTTGGTTAAGTCATTTACCGCTCTCGTTCTTTTCGATACTGGTGCATCGCATTCATACATATCAAGGGGATTTGTGGACAAGTTTAAGTTACCCACCTTAGCCCTTAGGTCACCCATGTTAGTAAGTTCACCAGGTGCAGAGTATATGGCCAGCCGATGGTGTGATCGGTTACCCTTAACCATTGGTAGCCATGTATTTCCCTCAGACCTAATAATTTTGGAGTCACAAGGATTGGATATAATACTAGGCATGGATTGGCTGTCGAAGTATGGAGGGAACATTTACTGTGTTAGTAGGTCAATTCTGCTCACCACCCCGGAGGGAAAAAGGATTAAGTATGTATCCAGGCATGCGCTGAAGAGGACACAAGTAAATTCTCTATCAGGAGTTGTTCAGGAGGAAGTGCCTGTAGTGAAGGATTACCCGGATGTATTTCCAGAGGAACTACCAGGCATGCCGCCGGATCGAGACATCGAGTTTTTGATAGAGCTGTTGCCACGCACCGGACCGATATCGAAAAGACCATACCGGATGCCCGCAAATGATCTGGAGGAAATTATGAAGCAGATTAAGGAGTTATTGGAGAAAGGTTACATTCGACGAAGTTCGTCACCATGGGGAGCCCCAGTGCTCTTGGTTGAGAAGAAGGATGGATCTTTAAGAATGGTTGTTGATTATCGTGCATTGAATGAAGTGACGATCAAGAACAAGTACCCACTACCAATGATCAACGATTTGTTTGACCAGCTGCAAGGAGCTAAAGTATTCTCCAAGATTGATCTGCAATCAGGATACCACCAGCTGAAGATCCGAGAACAGGATATACCTAAGACAGCCTTCACCACAAGGTATGGGCTATATGAGTACACTGTTATGTCATTTGGATTGACTCACGCTCCTGCCTATTTCATGAGTATGATGAATAAGGTGTTCATGGAGTTCTTGGATAAGTTTGTTGTGGTGTTCATTGATGATATCTTGGTATACTCGAAGAATGAAGAGGAACACAAGGAGCATTTGCGTCTAGTCCTCGAGAAGCTCAGGGAACATCAACTATATGCCAAGTTCAGCAAATGCAATTTTTGGTTGAAGGAAGTTGGATTCCTTGGACATGTTATATCAGGAGAAGGTATAGCAGTAGACCCTACCAAGGTTCAGTCTGTCACTGAGTGGTTGGCACCCACCTCAGTTGGAGAGATCCGCAGCTTTCTTGGACTCGCGGGATATTACCGGAGATTCATTGAGAATTTTTCCAAGATTGCGAAGCCTATGACGGAGTTGTTGAAGAAGGACACCAAGTTCAAATGGACAGAGGAATGTGAGGCAAGTTTTCAGGGGCTGAAGAAACATTTGGTTACAGCCCCAGTGCTAATTCTACCAGATGTACGTAAGGATTTCCAAGTGTATTGCGACGCTTCTCGCTTAGGACTTGGAGGAGTACTCATGCAAGACGGAAGAGTTGTTTCGTACGCCTCACGACAGCTTCGACCGTATGAGTTGAATTATGCCACGCATGATTTGGAGTTAGCAGCTGTAGTGCATGCACTCAAGACTTGGAGACACTTTCTTATTGGAAACCGTTGTGATGTGTACACGGACCACAAGAGTTTGAAGTACATTTTCACTCAGAAGGAGCTGAATCTCAGGCAAAGGAGATGGTTGGAGCTTATAAAGGATTATGACATGAAGCTGCATTATCATCCAGGAAAGGCCAATGTCGTAGCAGACGCTTTGAGCTGGAAGAGTTATGTCAATACCCTCGAAGGCGGAGGATTACCAAAGGAGTTAGCCGAAGATCTCAAGGAGCTTTGTTTGGAGATAGTCCCTAGAGGTTTTGTCGCAGCAATGGAAGTTCAGTCAACATTATTGGGGAAGATTCGAGAAGCTCAGAAGGATGACAAGGAGATTGCTGAGATAAAGGAGAAGATGAGCAAAGGAAAAGCCAAAGGTTTTCGTGAGGATGAGCTCGACACTTTATGGTTTGAGGACCGTGTATATGTACCTAATAATGCATAGATCAGGAAGTTAATACTTCAGGAGGCCCATGACTCGCCATACTCGATACACCCCGGAAACACCAAGATGTATTTGGATTTAAAAGAGCGTTTCTGGTGGACTGGTATGAAGAAGGATATTGCTGAGTATGTAGCCGTATGTGATGTATGTCAGAGAGTGAAGGCAGAACATCAGAAGCCAGCAGGATTACTGCAACCTATGCCGATACCCGAATGGAAGTGGGATAAACTTGGCATGGATTTCATCATTGGATTGCCCAGGACCCGATCAGGATATGATTCTATCTGGGTAGTAGTGGATCATTTGACCAAAGTGGCTCACTTTATCCCAGTGAAAACCACCTATACGAGTGCGAAGTTGGCCAAGATATATATGACCAGGATCATATGTCTGCATGGAGTTCCGAGGACCATCGTATCAGATAGAGGGACACAGTTTACTTCAAAGTTTTGGCATCAGTTGCACCAGACTTTGGGGACCAGGCTAGTGTTTAGTACAGCCTTTCATCCGCAGATAGATGGACAGACCGAGAGAGTCAATCAGATTCTGGAGGACATGTTGAGAGCTTGTGCGCTAGATTATGGATCTAGTTGGGATGACAATCTGCCTTACGCGGAGTTCTCATATAACAACAGTTACCAAGCAAGTTTGAAGATGGCACCTTTCGAAGCTTTGTATGGAAGGAGGTGCAGGACACCGTTAATGTGGGATGAAGTTGGAGATAGACAGTTGTTTGGACCAGATTTGATCAAGGAGTCCGAAGAGAAGGTTAAGTTGATTCGAGATAGAATGAAGGTAGCTCAGTCCAGGCAGAAGAGTTATGCCGACTCAAAACGCAAGGAGGTAGTCTATGAAATCGGAGACAGAGCATATCTTCGTGTGTCACCTCTGCGAGGAGTTAAACGCTTTGGAGTTAAGGGAAAGTTAGCCCCGAGATTTGTAGGACCATACCAAGTTTTGGAACGTATGGGAGAAGTAGCCTACAAGTTGGAGTTACCCGAAGGTTTGTCAGGAGTTCATGATGTGTTTCACGTTTCCCAGTTGAAGAAGTGCCATACAAAGATGGCCGATATTCCTCTGAGAGATACAGTGCCCCTGGAAGCTATTCAGTTGGATAGTGACCTAACCTACGAGGAGAAACCTGTCAAGATTCTCGAGTTTGCCAGCCGAGTTATGCGCAGCAAGGTTATCAAGTTTTGCAAAGTTCAGTGGAGCCACCATACCGAGGATGAAGCCACCTGGGAACGAGAGGAAGACCTACGGAAAGACCACCCACACCTATTTTCTAGCCAACCCGAATCTCGAGGACGAGATTCATCTTAAGGGGGGTAGGTTTGTAACATCCCAAATTTTCAATTTGGAATGTTATACATAGGTCATCATATGCATATCATATTTTATTTGCATTTTGTTTGTGATCCTAGAAGTCTTAAGCAACTCAAGGACCCACGGAGAGAGTTGGGGATTTCATTTATTTTCATATTTGAATTTTTCTCAAATTTGAAAAGAGGATCATTTTGGTTTTAATAATTTTTCTCTCCAAAAATATTTCCAATATCAAAAATAAAAGAGAGGAGATAAAATGACTTCTCCAAAATAAAAGAAATATTGGAGGAAAAATGTTAAAATCAAATAAATAATTTTATTTGGATTTTATTGCTATTTTATTTGAATTAGAAAAATATGCATTTTTTAAAAATTGCATTTTAGGCCAGAAAATGTTCGCTTTGTTCTAAATATTTTATTTAGACGGTGAAAATTGTTTTTGGCATATTTAGAATTTTTTTATTTTTATTTTATTAGGATTTTTGTTTTCGGCGGAATTTATTTCAAAAAAAATAAAAAATTCCGGACCGACTGGGCCGAAACCCAGCCGGCCCACTCCCGCGCGCCGCCTTCCCCGTCGCCGTGCCGCGCACGGACACCGAGGGGAGTCCGAGCTGGACTCCACCCCACGCCGGCCCCCTCCCCAAGCCAGCGCCGCCCCCTTCCCCCCCTCGGCCTTTATAAGGAGCCGCCGCCACCCCTCCTCCTCACCCAATGCCGCCGCCCGCCGCCTCCCGCAAGCCGCAGCCGGAGCCGCCGCAGCCGCTAGCCGCCGCCGCTCGCCGGAGCCGCCTACGCCGCCGCCCGCGCGCCGCTGCTGCCCTACCCGGCGCCGTGCCGCAGTCCGCCAGAGCCGTCGCCCCGCCCACCGTCGCCGCCGTTGACCTCGTCGCCGCCATCGGTTTTTGTTCCGGTCCGTTTGGTTTTTTTTTTAAAACCCTAGATCTACTCCGGTTTTTTTTACCTATCGGTTTTCTCGGTTTTTCTCGGTTTAGATCTAATATGCGAATGTTTGTTCGTTTAGTTTCTGTAACGAACGAATTCGTTCGTTAGACTCTGTTAGCGAACGTTCGTTCGTTAGGTTTTTCTTTTTCTGTTTTATTTTCGCCAGGGACCTATCCACGATTATTTTTATCGCAGATTAGCCCCTAATCTTCAAACCCTCGCAACTTTTCAACCGTTCGTCGAAATCCAGTGAAACCAACGCCAAAAGCTTCGTATCGAACCCCTCTTTCTGGTTAATCAACTTGAACATCCTTTTGACAATTTAAAATTTGGTTTCAAGCAGATTTGAGTTTGAAATTCTTTTGACCGTAGTTTCTGTTCTGTAGCTCCGATTCGTTTGATTCTTTTTGCAAATCGAAGCTTTTCAGTTGAACTTTCAGATTTGATCTTTCTCATCTAAGTTTTACCCTTGCATCTATACTTGAGTGCTTATGTATGCTATTGTTTGTTTGCGATAGAATTCCCGGAGTGCGAAGCGTGCTACTACGAGTCTCTAGGGTTTGCAGATCGTCAGCAAGGCAAGTAACACATTGATCATACTTCCTTATTACCCAGTTTTTATGTATTAGTTACAATCCTCAAACACTGCATGATTAGGATGTGATTAACTTGTGGGTATTGGGAAGTAGATGATGAGGTAGAACCTATTGCCCTTTATTATCAAACTTTGGGAGTTACTTCTACGTTATGCTTATACTGCTATGCTATGCTCGTAGACATGGTTTGGTTGAGTGTATCCATGATAGATGTGAGATTACTTATAAACTAAGGGTTTATTTAAGGCTGCTACTTTAACACACATCTGGGTGGATTGTTTGTGGGAACCTGGGGTATCCAGTGTTGTCCAAGGAGATCCCGGGGCATCCGTGTGATCATCCTATGGTTCGCCACCCAGGCACAAAGGGATTATAAGATTATTCAAGCTAGAAACTTCTGTGTGAAGCCACAAGCCATTATGGGCTCTAGCATAGTTGAGTATGTTGTGTGACCTCTTTCAGTGGTAAACTAGCAGATGTAGGGGATGTAGGTGGTACGGTTTACCCGTCGAAAGAGTTAATGCTTTTGAAAGACTGTGTCTCGGTCATCCGTTTCTCAAACACATGTAGTGCGAGAAATCCAATGGAGGAGATCGAGTCTTGTGGGGAAAAGTGCGCAAACCTCTGCAGAGTGTACAAACTAATCATGGTTAGCCGTGTCCCCGGTTATGGACATCTTGAGTATCTGGTTCTTGGATTATCATGTTGATCTCATCACTCTTAATTAATGTTGCTGGGTTGTTAATTACTGTTTAATTGGGATTGAGACGGGGTTACCGTTCTCAATGTTTATCAACTACCATGATAGTTAAATAAAATATATTCCTTTGTTGTAGGGAAAAATTAGCTTTTCGCAAAATCATGTTAACCATAGAGCCTTCCACCAGCCATATATGCATGTAGTGATAGCATTTACTTTGTTCATTGCTCTACTGTGTTATTTTGCCAGCATATTCCATGTGCTGACCCGTTTCGGGCGGCAACATATCATGTTGCAGATTTTTCAGACGAAGAGTAAGGTGCGCTAGGTCGTTGTCGTGCACTCGGCTATGCCGTTGGAGTTGATGGACTCATTTACCTTCGATGCTTCCGCTGTTATGTTATTTAGATGGCCTTAAGCCATATTATTGTAATAATTTCTCTTTTGAGACACTTGATGTAATAAGTGTGTGATTGCACTCTGTTATAAATCCTTCAAGTACTGTGTGTGTCAGCATTACCGATCCAGGGATGACACTTATGCACAGAGACTTCGATCCATTGGGATCGGGTTGCTACAAAAGCAAGCCGGCCCGACGGTGTTGTCTTCCTCCAGCTCAAGGGAGAGGGCGAGCTGATCGAGGCGGTGGCGGGCATCGATGTCGTTGATGGCGCGTGGCCCTAGCCGGCTTGCGACCGGGCCGCGGGGCGCCGGGTCGACCGAAGCCGGTCGGGCACGTCGGCAGGATTGGGGGGGGGGGGATCTTGCCGGCGTCACTCCTCCGGAGCCGGCTCATCGCCCTGGCCGTCGCCGGTCGTCAGAGCGCGGTTGTGCCGGGTTCGGGTCCGGCCGGAATGGGCTTTGCTGGGGGGGCGGGGAAGACGCCGTGTTCCACTGCTCGGGGTCCTTGGTACTGCGCGAGCCGAACGCAGCGGAATGGTCAAAGCGGTCTTGCTGCGTGTTCACAGCGCTGAGAAGCTCGTTCATGCGCCGCAGGCGCTCCTCACCCTACAGCTGCTCCAAGCCGACGGCGGCCGCTTGTGCGGCGCGCATGTTCTTGATGGGGGTGTCGTAGACGGGCGGGATCGCGTCCAGGGCGTGACCGATGGCGGCTCCACGGTTCCGCACCTTGCCAACCCGGCTGGGCTCGGCAGTGGCTGGCATGAAGCCATACGTGGCGTCGCGCTCCCGCTGGGCGGACTCCAACCGACGCTGCATAGCAACGAGCATCGCGGCCTCATCCAGCAGGCGCTTGCGCCCATTCTCGAGATGGGCCATGGCCTCCGCGGTGTTGGTGGCGTTGACATCGGTGGCGATGGGGATGCTAAGGTTCTGCATCATGGCGCGCAGCGGGTCAGGCGTGCTGGCGCGCTTTGCTGCAGCCCTGGCGGCTGTGGCCTTCTTCACGGTGGTAGACGAAGTGGAGCCGGAGTCGGTGGTGAGCACCTCCACCCGGACACAGGGATCTGCCACCCCGGCGGAGGCGTCGTCGCCGAGGGGAACAGGCAAGTCGGTGATGTCGAGCACCCCGCTGGGGTACTCATCGTCCGCGGACGCACCGGAGATGCGCAGCATGCCGAAGGAAACGATGAGTGAGTCGGTGAAGTCGGCCATGAGCGCGCCGGGCGCGGGGAACGTGTAGTGCGCAATATGCTCACTGAAGTCGATGAAGGGCCCCGTCTGGAATGTGTCTCTGGTCGGGACCTCGAGCTGCCCCACGGTGGGCGCCAACTGTCGTGGTGGGCGCACGATAGATGCCAAAGGATGGCTAAAGAGAGGGACAGGCTCGAGGGCACTGGTGGGCTCTAGAGGCGAGGTCGGCATGAGCGAGCGAGGAACGCAAGACATACCCAGGTTCGGGGCTCTCCGGAGAGATAACACCCCTAGTCCTGCCGAGTGTGGTTTATATGTAGATGGTACAGGCTTGCTCCTAGAGCTGTATCGGGGAGGAAGGAAGACAGGCTAAAGCATAGGCTGATCCTTCTCCGTGTGTGTGTGTTCTTACTGATGATTTCTCCTCCTTGTGCATGGAGGCCTCCTAGGGGGTTTTATAGGTCAACCTCCCAGGGCTACAATGGTAAAGTTACATGGCCGTGGGGCCGGGATGTCAGCGTCTGAGGAGCCGGCGCTGGGGCCCACCGGGTACGCCAGGTTCTCCGGACGCGGGCCCCGTGCGCCAGGAGGCACTGTTCCCCATCTTGTCATGCTTCACAGAGTGGTTGAGCCGGCTCGGCTACAGTGGCGCGTCACCTGGTCGCCGTCAGCTTTCGTCAGCCAGACGGGGGTTGCACTGTAGCCATGCCGGCCCTGGTCAGTGGGGTAGGTGGGCCACTATTGCCACGCTCCTGCCAGTCAGCGGGGTTGGTGGGGCACTGTAGCCATGCTCATCCCTTCATGGGGACTTGTTCCATCGTACGCCTTGGACTGGACGGGAGCTGACCCGTGGCCGGGTTGAGGGGGCGCACTGTGGTTGTGCTTACTTGTTGGAGAAGTCTTGTCTTGTTGGGACTGGCCGGCATGCGCTAGCGGGTTGGCCGGGTTGAGGGACTTGGCCGGGTTGAGGAAGCCGGCCAAGGACAAGCCGGATTTAGGGACGTCGCGAGCCCCGATGTTTTTGAAAGGGATCGGGGTTCCATTGCCTGCCCGGGTACATCCCTCCGACAATCTTGGAACTGGAATCGATTGAAATTGAAATTTCACCAAAAATTTTATCATATGCATCTATTTCATCGTGATCGGAATTATATATATATATATATATATATATATATATATATATATATATATATATATATATATATATATATATATATATATATATATATATATGGCCTCATGAAGGAGAAAGTATCCCTCTAGCTTGGGGAGGCTTAAGTCAATGTTATATTCATGCCCCAATCATGAGCTTTCAAGAGAAATTATTATTTTTATGCTCGGCTTTCTCGAGATGATCAATCCATGCTCGATACTTCTTATGCTGGTTGTTTTATGATGAAGACTATTGAATTCAAGTGGGATCTCTTGGAAAGAATTAAACATAACTCCGAAGATTGGGAACTCGACGAAGGTAAAGAGTCAGGTATTAAGCTTGAGTTTGATTGTGTTAAATCTTTTATGAATACTGATGCTTTTCACAAGTTTAGCACTAAATATGGACTTGACTCTGAGATAGTAGCCTCTTTTTGTGAATCATTTGCTAATCATGTTGATCTCCCTAAGGAGAAGTGGTTTAAATATCATCCCCCTATTAAAGAAGAAATTGAAGAACCGGTAATAGCTAAAGATGAAACTATCATTTATAATGTTCATCCAGTTGTGCCTACTGCTTATATTGAAAAACCACCTTTCCCTGTTAGGATAAAGGAACATGCTAAGGTATCAACTGTGGTTCACAAAAGTAATATTAAAGCACCTAGACCCTCTAAAAAAATTAAAGTCGAACCTAGTGTTGCTATGGTTAAAGATATCTTGGTCGAAAATATTGATGGGCATGTTATTTACTTCTGTGATGAAGCTGCTAGAATTGCCAAACCCGATGAAAAAGATAAACATAGGCCTGTTGTTGGCATGCATGTTGTCTCAGTTAGAATAGGAGATCATTGTTATGATGGTTTATGTGACTTAGGTGCTAGTGTGAGTGCTATCCCTTTTACCTTATACAAAGAAATTATGAATGATATAGCACCCGGTGAAATAGAAGACATAGATGTTACTATTAAACTTGCAAACAGAGACGCCATCACACCACTTGGGATTGTTAGAGATGTTGAAGTCTTGTGTGGGAAAATAAAATATCCTACTAATTTTCTAGTTCTTGGTTGCCCACAAGATGACTTTTGTCCCATAATTTTTGGTAGACCTTTGAACACTATCAATGCTAAAATAGACTGTGAGAAAGAAATCGTCAGTGTTAGCTTTGGTGATGTGTCTCATGAGTTTAATTTCTCTAAGTTTCGTAGACAACCTCATGATAAAGAATTACCTAATAAGGATCAAATAATTGGTCTTGCTTCTATTGCCATGCCTCCTACTAATCCACTAGAACAATATTTACTAGACCATGAAAATGATATGCCCTTGCGTGAAAGAAATGAGATAGATAAAATATTCTTTGAACAACAACCACTCCTTAAACACAATTTGCCTATTGAAACTCTAGGAGGTCCTCCTCCACCTAAAGGTCATCCTGTGTTTGAATTAAAGCGATTGCCTGACACTCTAAAATATGCTTATCTTGATGAGAAAAAGATACATCCTGTCATTATTAGTGCTAACCTTTCAGAACATGAAGAAGAGAGATTATTAAAAATTCTGAAGAAGCAATGTGCTGCTATTGGATATACTCTTGATGATCTTAAGGGTATTAGTCCCACTCTCTGGCAGCACAAGATTAATATGGAACCTGATGCTAAACCTGTTGTTGATCACCAACGATGTTTGAATCCTAAGATGAAAGAAGTGGTAAGCACTGAAATACTAAAACTTCTGGAAGTAGGTATAATCTATCCCATAGCTGATAGTAGATGGGTAAGTCCTATTCATTGTATCCCTAAGAAGGGAGGTATTACCGTTGTTCCTAATGATAAAAATGAACTTATCCCACAAAGAATTGTTACTGGCTATAGAATGGTAATTGATTTTAGGAAATTAAATAAAGCTACTAGAAAAGATTATTACCCTCTGTCTTTTATTGATCAAATGTTAGAAAGACTATCTAAGCACACACACACTTTTGTTTTCTTGATGGATATTTTGGTTTCTCACAAATACCTGTATCACAACCTGATCAAGAGAAAACCACCTTTACTTGTCCTTTTGGAACTTATGCTTATAGACGTATGCCTTTTGGTTTATGTAATGCACCCACTACCTTTCAAAGATGTATGACTGCTATATTCTCTGATTCTTGTGAAAAGATTGTTGAGGTTTTCATGGATGATTTTTCCGTTTACAGAACTTCTTTTGATGATTTCTTAAGCAACCCTGATCGAGTTTTGCAGAGATGTGAACAAACTAATCTTGTCCTGAATTGGGAGAAGTGCCACTTTATGGTTAATGAAGGCATTGTCTTGGGGCATAAAATTTCTGAACAAGGTATTGAGGTGGATAAAGCTAAAGTTGATGCAACTGAGAAAATGCCAGGTCCTAAAGATATCAAAGGTATTCGTAGTTTCCTAGGTCATGTTGGGTTGTATAGAAGCCTTTGAAACACTTAAGAAAGCCTTAATTTCTACACCTATAGTTCAACCACCTGATTGGAACTTGCCTTTTGAGATTATGTGTGATGCCAGTGCTTATGCTGTTGGTGCTGTTCTAGGACAAATAGTTGATAAGAAATTAAATATTATCCATTATGCTAGCAAAACTCTAGACATTGCCCAAAGAAATTATGCTACTATTGAGAAAGAATTTTTAGCAGTTGTGTTTGCTTGTGATAAATTTAGATCTTACATTGTTGATTCCAAAGTAATTGTTCACACTGATCATGCTACTATAAAATATCTTCTGGAAAAGAAAGATGCTAAACCTAGACTCATTAGGTGGGTTCTCTTGCTACAAGAATTTGATTACATATCACTGATAGGAAATGAGCTGAGAACCCCGTAGCTGATAACTTGTCTAGGTTAGAAAATACCCTTGATGACCCACTACCTATTGATGATAGCTTTCCTGATGAACAACTAGATGCAATAAATACTTCTTATAATACTCCTTGGTATGCTGACTATGCTAATTACATTGTTGCTAAATTTATACCACCTAGTTTCACATACCAACAAAAGAAAAGCTTCTTCTATGATTTAAGACATTACTTTTGGGATGACCCACGTCTTTATAAAGGAGTAGATGGTATTATTAGACGTTGTGTACCTGAGCATGAACAGGAACAAATCCTATGGAAATGTCACTCTGAAGCCTATGGAGGACATCATGCGGGAGATAGATCTACGCATAAGGTATTACAATCTGGTTTTTATTGGCCTACTCTTTTCAAGGATTCCCATAAGTTTGTCTTTTCTTGTGATGAATGCCAAAGAATAGGTAATATCGGTAAGCGTCAGGAAATGCCTATGAATTATTCACTTGTTGTTGAACCATTTGATGTTTGGGGTTTTGATTATATGGGACCTTTTCCTTCCTCTAATGGGTACACACATATTTTGGTCGCTATTGATTATGTTACTAAGTGGGTGGAAGCTATTCCAACTAGTAGTGTTGATCATAACACCTCCATTAAAATGCTTAAAGAAGTTATTTTTCCCAAGGTTTGGAGTCCCTAGATATTTAATGACTGATGGTGGTTCACACTTTATTCATGGTGCTTTCCGTAAAATGCTTGCTAAATATGATGTTAACCATAGAATTGCATCACCCTATCATCCTCAATCTAGTGGTCAAGTTGAACTTAGCGATAGAGAAATAAAATTAATATTACAAAAAACTTTCAACAGGCCCCGAAGAATTGGTCTAAGAAACTGGATGATGCACTTTGGGCCTACAGAACAGCTTATAAAAATCCTATGGGTATGTCTCCATATAAAATGGTTTATGGAAAAGCTTATCATTTGCCTCTTGAGTTAGAACATAAAGCATATTGGGCAATTAAAGAACTCAATTATGACTTCAAACTTGCCGGTGAAAAGAGGTTATTTGATATTGGCTCACTAGATGAATGGAGAACCCAAGCTTATGAAAATGCCAAACTATTCAAAGAAAAAGTTAAAAGATGGCATGAAAAAAGAATCCAAAAGCGGGAATTCAAAGTTGGAGAATATGTTCTTTTGTACAACTCTCGTTTTATATTTTTTGCAGGAAAACTTCTTTCCAAATGGGAAGGACCATATATTATCGAAGAGGTTTACTGCTCTGGAGCTATCAAGATTAATAATGCCGAAGGTACTAACACGAAGGTGGTCAATGGACAAAGAATTAAGCACTATATTTCAGGTACGCCTATTAATGTTGAAACCAATATTATTCAAACCATGACACGGGAGGAACACATAAAAGAAACCTTCCAGAACACTCCAGAACCCTGAAAAGAGGAGGCACGTGATACGGCAAGTAAACAGACTCCGAAAAATCCGCAAAAATATTTTCTGTCAGTTTTGGAATATTAGAAAAAAAATAGGAAAATAAGAAACAACCAGGAAGGCAACCGAGGTGACCATGATACACCAGGGTGCGCTTGCCCTCCCTGGCGCGCCCTGGTGGGTTGTGGGGCCCTCGGGCACCTTCCGGACTCCGTTTTCCTTCCATTTGCTTGTTTCCCAAGATAAAAAAATATTTATATACTCCCCTGACGTATTGACCACCACATCGCGGAGAAATCTTCTGTGCTTGTTTCGTGCTATTTTTCTGACAGATCTAGATCGCCATGACCGCACCAAGCTCCTCCAAGGACAAGTTCTTCAAGAGGGTAATCAACCCCTACTTGTCGGAGGTGATGAAGCACCCTCAAGCCATTGAGATGTGTGAGGGGGTGCTCCACATCCGGGATGTTCCAGGGCCCAAGAAGACGGGAACCATGGAGGCCAGGCTCGAGGCGGTGGAGCAGGAGATCTTCAAGTTCCAAGGGATGGTGGAGCGTGGACTCAGTGCCAATCACCTCATGATTACAGAATTCACCCGTGATCACAAGGTGGATGGCCGGTCTATGAAGGAAATCGTCTTCACCCTCAACGAGCAAATCAATTTTCTACAAAGCCAAATCTATGATCTTCAAAATCAAGTCTTTGAGTATGAGGCAAGATTTAAAGGTATGAGCTTAGCTGCCAGTTGCAGGACTCAGGAGACTCGTGCTTCCTCTTATGATGGTGAGCCTCTGCCATGGAAGCCGAAGGATAAGCTCGGTACTACCTCATCATCACCACCACCACCACCATCATCTTCATCACCAAAGGGGACTTGAGTACACGGGTATGGGCACCCCCCTTGGCTTATGCCAAGCTTGG
The DNA here is from genome assembly GCA_011799875.1 of Thinopyrum elongatum. NCBI lineage: Eukaryota > Viridiplantae > Streptophyta > Magnoliopsida > Poales > Poaceae > Thinopyrum > Thinopyrum elongatum. Next base: position 371,697,366 of record CM022299.1, on the reverse strand, counting down.
GGGAGATGCCCCGGTATCGTATCACCATCACTTTTATTACCTTTACCTATCTTAGTTCGATCCTTAGTTATTTCATGATCAAGTTGAATAAAAGTTTAGTATGATCTATTTTTGAGTGCTAATTTCATGATTTATCTATCTATGTAATTGAGTGAGAGTTATATAATAAAGTTTAGTTTGAGTTTTTGCTTCTTTACTTTTTTGTTGCAATCAAAATAAAAGGAAATAATGAGAAAGATCATATGCTAATCTTATGGTAAGTAGTGACATCACATAAGGAAAAGTATAAGTAGTAAAATTTGTCGGAAGTTGACAAACATAGCATTGGTCAATGATGCAACTCATGAAAGAATTAATAAGGGAAGAGAAGATTCACATGCAAATACACTATCTTGGACATCTTTTATGATTGTGAGCCCCCATTAAATATTCTATGCCAAAACTATTGACGTTGGACAAGGAAGACAACATAATGATTTATGTTTGTTCATATTCACATAGAAGTTATATTGTCATAGATCCTTCAACATGTGGTGCTTGCTCCGTATCTCTGCTAGCCAAAAATCCGCACTAAGTAGAGATACTACTTGTGCATCCAAAAACCTTAAACCCAAACTCATGTTTTGAGAGTCCACCATACCTACCTATGGATTGAGTAAGATCCTTCAAGTAAGTTGTCATCGGTGCAATAAGGCAATAAAAATTGCTTCTAAATGTGTTTGATCATTTAGTGTAAGAGAAATTAAGCATTGTACGAACTTGTGATGGCAAAGTAATAAAAGCGACAAACTACATAATAAAGGTTGCTATCATAAGGGGCAATATAACGTGACGTTCTTTTACATTAAAAGATTGTGCATACAAACCAAAAAGTGCATGACAACCTCTGCTTCCCTCTGCGAAGGGCCTATCTTTTACTTTCATGAATTTACTTTTTATGCAAGAGTCAAAGTATTCTTCTCTATTCCTTTTTATTTTCTCATTTTGCAAGCACCATGTGGTGAGGAAAGATCTAGGCACATATATCCAGTTGAATGTGAATGATCATGAGTTATTATTGTTGACATCACCCTTGAGGTGAATAAGTTGGGAGGCGAAACTATAAGCCCCTATTTTTCTATGTGTCCGGTTGAAACTTTTTGCTCATATGTATGCTGTGAGTGTTAGCAATCATAGAAGACTAAATGATGGTTGAGTATGTGGACTTGCCAAAAGGCTCCGATACATGACCCTTCCTGAAAAGATGATGAATTGTAGTTGAAAAGTTGATTGAAAACATAGTTTGTTGGTTTCCAATAAAGTTTATGCTTTTTACTTCAATGTTGTGATGAATTGTTACTTGTTCAAGAGAAGTTATATGATAATGTTTGTTGTTGTTGTAATAATAAGCATGATGCTACTATGTCCATATTATTTTTATCGACACCTCTCTCTCTAAACATGTGGACATGATTTTCGATATCGGCTCTCGCTTGAGGACAAGCGAGGTCTAAGCTTGGGGAGTTGATACGTCCAGTTTGCATCATGTTTTCCTACTGTTATTTATAATGTTTTTATGCATAATAATGCTTTATGTAGTAATCCTAATGCTTTTTCTCTCATAATATGCAAGGTTTACACAAAGAGGGAGAATACCGGCAGCCGGAATTCTGGACCTGAAAAAGCAACGTCAGAGATCCTATTCTCCACATCTCCAAATGAGCTGAAATTTTACGGAGAATTATTTTAGAATATTTAATAATTTGTGGAGATAAGAACTACCGGAGGGGGGCCACCTGGTGACCACAACACACCAGGGTGCGTTAGGCCCCCCAGGCGCGCCCTGGTGGGTTGTGGCCAGCCCAGCCCACCTCCGGTGCCCATCTTCTGGTATATAAGTCATTTTGACCTAGAAAAAATAAGAAGAGGACTTTCGGGATGGAGCGCCGCCGTCTTGAGGCAGAACTTGGGCAGGAGCACTTTTGCCCTCTGGCGGAGCGATTCCGCCAGGGGAACTTCCCTCCCTGAGGGGGAAATCGAAGCCATCGTCATCACCAACAACCCTCTCATCTTTGGGAGGGCAACCTCCATCAACATCTTCAACAGCACCATCTCCTCTCAAATCCTAGTTCATCTCTTGTGTTCAATCCTTGTAACGGAACCTCAGATTGGTACCTGTGGGTGACTAGTAGTGTTGATTACATCTTGTAGTTGATTACTATATGGTTTATTTGGTGGAAGGTTATATGTTCAGATCCATTATGCTATTTAATACCCCTCTAATCTTGAGCATGGATATCATTTGTGAGTAGTTACTTTTGTTATTGAGGTCACGGGAGAAGTCATGTTGCAATTAATCATGTGAATTTGATATGTGTTAGATATTTTGATGATATGTATGTTGTGATTTCCTTAGTGGTGTCATGTGAACGTCGACTACATGAAACTTCACCATCTTTGGGCCTAAGGGAATGCATTGTGGAGTAGTTATTAGATGATGGGTTGCTAGAGTGACCGAAGCTTAAACCCTAGTTTATGCGCTACTTCGTAAGGGACCGAATTGGATCCATATGTTTAATGGTATGGTTCGATTTTATCTTAATACTTTTCTTGTAGTTGCGGATGCTTGCAAGGGGGTTAATCATAAGTGGGAGGTTTTTCAAGTAAGAACAGCACCCAAGCACTGGTCCACCCACATCTCAAATTATCAAAGTAGCGAATGCGAATCAAACCAACATGATGAAAGTGATTAGATGAAATTCCCGTGTACCCTCAAGAATGCTTTGCTTATTATAAGAGACCGTTTTTGGCCTATCCTTTGCCATAAAAGGATTGGGCTACCTTGCTGCACTTTATTTACCGTTACCATTACTTGCTTGTTACAAATTATCTTGCTATCAAACTACCTGTTATCGACAATTTTAGTGCTTGCAGAAATTACTTTGTTGAAAACCACTTGTCATTTCCTTCTTCTCCTCGTTGGGTTCAATACTCTTACTTATCGAAAGGACTACGATTGACCCCTATACTTGTGGGTCATCACTCGCTTAGGATTGCTTGCGCCTGATTCTCTTGGATCGTGCATGGATCCCGCGTCTCGCTCGCCTACCGTTTCTGCTATGGAACCCAGTGCTTCCACCTCGTGTCCCTGCCCATCGACTCCTTCCCCACCACCACTACAAAAAAGAAAATTCCGTGATATTATGGTCTGAATGAAAACTTTTTCTGTCATGGATGTGACACTTCCATGACGATAATTGTGACAAAAACAAGTATCATCATAGATGTGGTGGGCTCCTACTTCTGTGACAAAAATATATGATAGAAAATGGGCTTTTTGTCCTAGGCAGACCGGAGACGTACCCGCATGACATTCTTTGGGCCGTCCATGACGTTAAAAATCGTGGTCGAAGTGAGGGCGAGAAAATTTTCGGGGAGTTCCCGGTACACGGAGGGTTGTCGATGATACGTCCATTTTGCATCATGCTTTTATGTTTATATTTATTGCATTATGGACTATTATTTCACATTATGGTACAATACTTATGCCTTTTCTCTCTTAATTTACAAGATTTACATGAAGAGGGAGAATGCCAGCAGCTGGGTTTCTGGACCGGAAAGGAGCAAATCTGAGATACCTATTCTGCACAACTCCAAATGTCCTGAAACTTTACGGAGAATTGTTTTGGAATATATAAAAAATATTGGGCGAAGAAACAACAGAAGGGGACCCACCAGGTGGCCACAAGTCTGGGGGGCGCCCTACCCCCCAGGGCACGCCCCTTGAGCTCGTGGGCCCCCTGGCAGGCCCCTGATACGTCTCCAATGTATCTATATTTTTTTATTGTTACATGCTGTTAAATTATCATTCTTGGATGTTTTATATTCATTTTATAGCAACTTTATATCATTTTTTGGGACTAACCTATTGACATAGTGCCAAGAGCCAGTTGTTGTTTTTTGCTAGTTTTTTACTTCGCGGAATATCCATATCAAACGGAGTCCAAACGCAGCGAAACTTTTTGGAGATTTTTTTGGACTAGAAGACAACTTGGGAGCCAAGGAAGCGCCAGAGGGGAGGCCCATGGGGCCCACCACCCACCTGGGCATGCCAGAGGCCCCTAGTGCGCCCTGATGGGTGGTGGGGCCCATGGAGGTCTCCTCCACCGCCTCTCAGCTCTATAAATACCCAAATATTCCAGAAACCCTAGGGGAGCGATCGAAACACAATTCCAGCTGCCGCAAGTTCCAGAACCACGAGATCCAATCTAGAGGCCCTTTCAGGCACTCTACCGGAGGGGAACATGATCACGGAGGGGTTCATCATCCTCATTGGTGCTCCTCCGATGATGCGTGAGTAGTTCACCATAGACCTACGGGTCCGTAGGCAGTAGCTAGATGGCTTCTTCTCTCTTTTTGATTCTCAATACAATGTTCTCCTCGATGTTCTTGGAGATCTATTTGATGTAATGACTTTTTGTGGTGTGTTTGTTGGGATCCGATGAAGTGCGAGTTTATGATCAGATCTATCCATGAATATTATTTGTGTTTTCTTTGATCTCTTATATGCATGATTGTTATAGCCTCGTATTTCTTCTCTGAATCTTTGGTTTAGTTAGGCCAACTAGATCGATTTTTCTTGCAATGGGAAGAGGTGCTTTGTGATGGGTTAGATCGTTGCTATTAAGGATCAAAACATGGGGTCTATTCCTACATGAATAGATCTTGTCTACATCATGTCATCATTCTTATTGCATTACTCCATTTCTCCATGAACTTAATACACTAGATGCATGCTAGATAGCGGTCGATGTGTGGATTAATAGTAGTAGATGCACGCAGGAGTCGGTCTACTAATCTTGGACGTGATGCCTATATACATGATCATTGCCTTGGATATCATCATAATTATTAGCTCTTGTATCAATTGCCCAACAGTAATTTGTTTACCCACCGTATGATATTTTCTCGAGAGAAGCCACTAGTGAAATCTACAGCCCCCGGGTCTATCTTTTATCATATTGTTTTCAGATCTGTTATTCCAAAAACCCAAAAATACCTTGATGCAACTTTTCCTTATTTTATTTTGTGTTTTTGCAAGATCAATTTATCCAATCTCATACAATTTAATCTATCTTTTTACCGTAGAGGGATTGACAACCCCTCTTGCGCGTCGGGTTGCAAGTATTTGTTCTTTGTGTGCAGGTACTGTTCACATAGTGTTGCTTGGTTCTCCTACTAGATTGATAACCTTGGTTTCATAACTGAGGGAAATACTTACCGTAGATGTGCTACATCATCCCTTCCTCTTTGGAGAAATACCGACGCAGTCTAAGCCACGCAGCCCCCGGTGCCCATCTTCTGCTATATGGAGAGTTTTGACCTAGAAAAAATCAGAGGGAAGCTTTCGGGATGAAGCGCCGCCGACTCGAGGCAGAACCTGGGCAGAAGCAATCTAGGGCTCCGGTAGAGCTATTCTGTCGGGGAAACTTCCCTCCGGGAGGGGGAAATCGAAGCCATCGTCATCACCAATGGTCCTATCATCGAGGAGGGTCAATCTTCATCAACATCTTCACCAGCACCATCTCTCTCTCAAACCCTAGTTCATCTGCTACTGGACGCAAAAGTTTCTATTTTTCAGCAAGATCAAATCAACTATCACCATAGACCATCCCAAAGGTCTTATTTGGCTAAAACACTAATTAAAACACCAAAACACAATTACTACATAGGTAATAATGTGTATTTATTGAAGAACAGTAGCAAAAACAAAAAACACAAAAATAAAAATTGGGTTGCCTCCCAACAAGCGCTATTGTTTAACGCCCTTAGCTAGGCATAAAGCATAGATCTACGTATTGTCATCTTTGGTATTATTTTCCATAGATGTATTCTTGTCAGGGGGTTTTGCAAAGACAACTTGAAACACATTATCCATAGAAATTTTGGCATTATCAAGTTACCCATCTACATATCCCCTTTGATTCCTGGCCACGATCCAAGAATATTGTTGATTAACATCATTGAAAACTTGTTGGATCACATCTAAAACAGGGATTTTCTTTTTAAGGTTCTCATAAAAAATTTGATTATTTCCAAGCAAATGTCTCAACGTATAGTCACTATTGTAAAGGATCTCATCTATCACCGGTTTTTTACGGCTCATACCATAAAAATAAAAAAATTCCCTAGCTTCCCGTACTATGTGATCAAATTCATTCATAAGAACATGGGTGGCTATCTTTTTAGCTTTAGGATCTTTTATAACGGGAAGCTCATAAAACAATCTTTGCAAGGTAGGATGGGTACGGATAAATCTATTTTCAAATTTTAGAACTAGTGCTGAAATAGCCTCCGCATAAGTTATAGTTCTTTTAAGTATAGGAGCATCATCAAAAGGCAAATTGTCGACACAATTGAAAAATTCTTGGATATGTTCTTTTCCCATAACATTCCCTTGCCCCAAAACAAAAGTTTTAGCATCCAGATTGCCAGATTGTCCAATTTTAGGAGTTAGGCCATCATCTGTTTCTGCCATACCAAAGTCACTCATGATGATGAATTCAAGCAAACAAAAGATCGAGCGGAAAGAAAAAGGGCGAATAAAAAGGCAAATATTTTTGTATTTTTCTGAAAACATTTTAGAAGTGGGGGAGAGGAAAACAAGAGGCAAATGGCAAATAATGTAAGTGCAAGAGATGAGAGTTTATAATGGGTACTTGGTAGGCTTGATGTAGAACCTCCCCGGCAATGGCGCCGGAAATTCTTCCTGCTACTTCTTGAGCTTGCGTTGATTTTTCCCTTGAAGAGGAAAGGGTGATGCAGTAAAGTAGAGATAAGTATTTCCCTCAGATAAGAACCAAGGTATCAATCTAGTAGGAGGCACAAGCAAGTCCCCAATATATGCACCTGCACAAACTAACAAACACTTGCACACAACGTGAAAAAAGGGTTGTCAATCCCTTCACGGTCACGACAAGAGTGGGATCTAATAGAGATAGGTATAAAAGATAAATAAAAGAGCAAACTAAACTAAATATAAATAAATTGCAGCAAGGTATTTTTGGGTTTTTCAGTTTATAGATCTGAAAATATATGGTGGAAAATAGACCCGAGGGCCATAGCTTTCACTAGAGGCTTCTCTCTTGAAAGAAAACATACGGTGGGTAAACAAATTACTGTTGAGCAATTGATAGAAAAGCGCATAGTTATGACGATATCTAAGGCAATGATCATGAATATAGGCATCACATCCGTGACAAGTAGACCGACTCCTGCCTGAATCTACTACTATTACTCTACACATCGACCGCTATCCAGCATGCATCTAGAGTATTAAGTTCATAAGAACGGAGTAACACCTTAAGTAAGATGACATGATGTAGAGGGATAAAATCAAGCAATATGATATAAACCCCATCTTTTTATCCTTGATGGCAACAATACAATATGTGCCTCGCTACCCCTTCTGTCACTGGGTGAGGACAGCGCAAGATTGAACCCAAAACTAAGCACCTCTCTCATTGCAGGAAAAACCAATCTAGTTGGCCAAACAAAATCAATAGTTCGATGAGAAATACAAAGATATCTTAATCATGCATAGAAGAGTTCAGAGAAGACTCAAATAATATTCATAGATAATCTGATCATAAATCTACAATTCATCAGATCTCAACAAACACATCGCAAAAGAATATTACATCAGATAGAACTCCAAGAACATCGAGGAGAACATTGTATTGAAGATCAAAGAGAGAGAAGAAGCCATCTAGCTACTAGCTATTGACCTGTAGGTCTGTGGTAAACTACTCACACTTCATCAGAACGGCAGCAAGGTTGATGTAGAGGCCCTCCGTGATCGAATCCCCCTCCGGCAGGGTGCCGGAAAAGGCCCCAAGATGGGATCTAACGGGAACAGAGGCTTGCGGCGGCGGAAAAGTATTTTGGTGGATGCTTCTGATGTTGGGGAAATATTTGAGAATATATAGCGCTGGAATTAGGGTTGGAGGACTCCCGAGGGGCCCACAAAGCCCTCAGGGCGCGCCCCCCCTAGGGCGCACCGTAGAGCCTTATGGCCTCCTGGGGACTCTTTTGGCCCCCTCTCCAAGTCACGTAGGTGTCTTCTGGTCCAAGAAAAATCATCATAAAGTTTTATTCCGTTTGGACTCCCTTTGATATTCCTTTTCTGTTAATATAAAACATCCAAAATAGATAATAAAAAATTATAGATACGTTAGAGACGTATCAATCTCTTGGGTGAAAATATTGATGGGCATGTTATTTATTTCTGTGATGAAGCTACTAGAATTGCTAAACCTGATGAAAAAGATAAACATAGACCTGTTGTTGGCATGCCTGTTGTCTAAAATAGGATATCATTGTTATCATGGCTCATGTGATTTGGGTGCTAGTGCGAGTGCAATCCCTTTTACTCTATATCAAGAAATTATGAGTTATATTGCACCGTTGAAATAGAAGATATTGATGTTACTATTAAACTTGCTAATAGAGATACGGTCACACTGATGGAAATATGCCCTAGAGGCAATAATAAAATGGTTATTTTATATTTCCTTATTCATGATAAAGGTTTATTATTCATGCTAGAATTGTATTGATTGGAAACCTAAATACATGTGTGAATATATAAACAAATACCGTGTCCCTAGTAAGCCTCTACTAGACTAGCTCGTTGATCAAAGATGGTTAAGGTTTTCTAACCATAGACATGTGTTTTCATTTGATAACGGGATCACATAATTAGGAGAATGATGTGATGGACAAGACCCATCCGTTAGCTTAGCATAATGATCGTTCAGTTTTATTGCTATTGCTTTCTTCATGTCAAATACATATTCCTTCGACTATGAGATTATGCAACTCCCGGATACCGGAAGGATACCTTGTGTTCTATCAAATGTCACAACGTAACTGGGTGATCATAAAGATGTTCTACAGGTATCTCTGAAGGTGTTTGTTGAGTTGGCATAGATCGAGATTAGGATTTGTCACTCCGAGTATCGGAGAAATATCTCTGGGCCCTCTTGGTAATACACATCATAAGCTTGCAAGCAAACGACTAAGGATTTAGTCATGAGGTGATGTATTATAGAATGAGTAAAGAGACTTGTCGGTAACGAGATTGAACTAGGTATGAAGATACCGACGATCAAATCTCGAGCAAGTAACATACCCATGGACAAAGGGAATTGTGTATGTTGTCATAACGGTTCGACCGATAAAGATCTTCATAGAATATGTAGGAGCCAATATGGGCATCCAGGTTCCTCTATTGGTTATTGACCGGAGAGGTGTCTCGGTCATGTCTACATAGTTCTCGAACCCATAGGGTCCGCACGCTTAACGTTCGTTGACGATATAGTGTTATATGAGTTATGTGATTTGGTAACCGAATGTTGTTCGGAGTCCCGGATGAGATCACGGACATGACGAGGAGTCTCGAAATGGTCGAGAGGTAAAGATTGATATATAGGACGATGGTATTCGGACACCGGAAGAGTTTTGGAGTGCACCGGGTAGTCATCGGGTCACCGGAAGGGGTTCCGGACACCCCCGGTAAGTGTATGGGCCTCATGGGCCAAAGGGGGGGATAGACCAGCCCTGGTGCGCCCCTTCTTTGGACAGCATGCCCTAAGGGAAGGAAAGGGGGGAGGGCTAGCCCCTCCTGCCTTTCCCTCTCATGGGAGAAAGGAAAGGGGGGCCACCCTCCCCTGCCTTTCCCCGCGCTCCAAATAAGGAAAGGGGGGCGCGGCTTGGGAGGGACTGCAAGTAGGATTCCTCCTACTTGGGCGCCTCCTTTGGCTGCTCCTCCCTCCCTTCCACCTATATATATGTGGGGAGGGGGCTCCAAACAAGTACACGACATTGTCTTAGCCGTGTGCGGCGCCCCCGTCCACCGTTTACTCCCTCGGTCATATTTTCGTAGTGCTTAGGCGAAGCCCTGCGGAGATCACATCACCATCACCGTCACCACGCCATCATGCTGTCGGAACTCATCCACTACCTCGCCGTCTTGCTGGATCAAGAAGGCACGTACGTCACCGAGCTGAACGTGTGCTGAACGCGGAGGTGCCGTACGTTCGGTTCTCGATCGGTTGGATCGCGAAGAAAGTTCGACTACATCAACCGCGTTGTGAAACGCTTCCGCTTACAGTCTACAAGGGTACATAGACACACTCTCCCCCTCGTTGCTATGCATCTCCATGGATAGATCATTGCGTGTGCATAGAAATTTTTTTGTTTTCCATGCAACGTTTCCCAACAGTGGCATCATGAGCCAGGTCTATGCGTAGATGATATGCACGAGTAGAACACAAAGAGTTGTGGGCGGTGATAGTCATACTGCTTACCACCAACATCTTATTTTGATTCGGCGGCATTGTGGGATGAAGCGGCCCGGACCAACCTTACATGCCCACGCACATGAGACCGGTTCCACCGACTGACATGCAACTAGTTTTACATAAAGGTGGCTGGCGGGTGTCTGTTTCTCCTACTTTAGTTGAATCAAATTTGACTACGGCCGGTCCTTGAAGAAGGTTAAAATAGCAAACTTGATAAATCACCTTTGTGGTTTTTGCCGTAGGTAAGAATGGTTATTGCTAGAAGCCCGTAGCAGCCACGTAAAACTTGCAGCAACAAAGTAGAGGACGTCTAACTTGTTTTTGTAGGGCATGTTGTGATGTGATATGGTCAATACATGATGTGATATACGTTATTGTATGAGATGATCATGTTTTGTAAGTTATCGGCAACCGGCAGGAGCCTTATGCTTGTCTCTTTATTGTATGAAATGCAAACGCCATGTAATTGCTTTACTTTATCACTATGCGTTAGCGATAGTTGTAGAAGCAATAGTTGGCGAGACGACCACGATGCAACGATTGAGATCAAGGTGTCAAGCCGGTGACGATGGAGATCATGACGATGCTTTGGAGATGGAGATCAAAAGCACGAGATGATGATGACCATATCATGTCACATATTTTGATTGCATGTGATGTTTATCTTTTATGCATCTTATTTTGCTTAGTATGGCGGTAGCATTATAAGATGGTCCCTTCACTAAATTTCAAGGTAAAAGTGTTCTCCCTGAGTATGCACTGTTTCAAGACACCACGTGATGATCGGGTGTGATAGACTCTACGTTCACATACAACGGGTGTAAGATAGTTTTGCACATGCAGAATACTTGGGTTAAACTTGACGAGCCTAGCATGTACAGACATGCTCTCGGAACACTGGAGACCGAAAGGTCGAACGTGAGTCATATAGTAGATATGATCAACATAGAGATGTTCACCATTGATGACTGCCCCATCTCACGTGATGATCGGACTTGGGTTAGTTGATTTGGATCACATATCACTTAGATAACTTTAGGGATGTTTATTTAAGTGGGAGTTCTTTAGTAATTTGATTAATTGAACTTAAATTTATCATGAACTTAGTCTTAATAGTTTTTGCATATCTATGTTGTAGATCAATAGCTCGCAATATAGATCCCCTATTTTTTGATATGTTCCTAGAGAAAACTAAGTTGAAAGATGATAGTAACAATGATGTGGACTGGGTCCGTGATCTGAGGATTATCCTCATTGCTGCATAGAAGAATTATGTCCTTGGTGCACCGCTAGGTGACAGACCTGTTGCAGGAGCAGATGCAGATGTTATGAACGTTTTGCAAGCTCGATATGATGACTACTTGATAGTTTAGCGCGCCATGCTTTACGTCTTAGAACCGGGACATCAAAAATGTTTTGAATGCCACAGAGCATATGAGTTTTCCAAGAGCTGAAAATTGGTATTTCAGATTCATCCCCGTGTCGAGAGGTATGAGACCTCTGACAAGTACTTTGCCTACAAGATGGAGGAGAATAGCTCAACCAGTGAGCATGTACTCAGAATGTCCGGGTACTACAATCACTTGAATCAAGTGGGAGTTAATCTTCCAGATAAGATAGTGATTGACAGAGTTCTCTAGTTACTATCACCAAGCTACTAGAACTTCGTGATGAACTATAATATGCAAGGGATGACAAAAACGATTCCCAAGCTCTTCGCGGTGTTGAAATTGGCGAAGGTAGAAATCAAGAAAGAGCATCAAGTGTTGATGGTTAACAAGAGCACTAGTTTCAAGAAAAAGGGCGAGGGAAAGAAAGGGAACTTCAAGAAGAATGGCAAGCAAGTTGCCACTCCCGTGAAGAAGCCCAAAGCTGGACCCAAGCCTGAAACTGAGTGCTTCTACTGCGAAGGAAATGGTCACTGGAAGTGGAACTGCCCCAAATACTTGGCGGATAAGAAGGATGGCAAAGTGAACAAAGGTATATTTGATATACATGTTATTGATGTGTATTTTACTAGTGTTCGTAGTAACCCTTAGGTATTTGATAGCGGTTCAATTGCTAAGATTAGTAACTCAAAACAGGAGTTGCAGAGACTAGTTAAAAGCGAGGTGACGATGTGTGTTGGAAATGATTCCAAGGTTGATATGATCACCATCGCACACTCCCTCTACCTTCGGGATTAGTGTTGAACCTAAATAAATGTTATTTGGTGTTTGCGTTGAGCATGAATATAATTAGATCGTGTTTATTGCAATACATTTATTCATTTAAGTCAGAGAATAATTGTTGTTCTGTTTACATGAATAAAACCTTCTATGGTCATACACCCAATGTGAATGGTTTATTGAATCTCGATCGTAGTGATACACATATTCATAATATTGATGCCAAAAGATGCAAAGTTGATAATGATAGTGCAACATATTTGTGGCACTGTCGTTTAGGTCATATTGGTGTAAAGCGCATGAAGAAACTCCATGCAGATGAACTTTTGGAATTATTTGATTATGAATCATTTGATATTTGCGAACCATGCCTCATGGGAAAGATGACTAAAACTCTGTTCTCCGGAACAATGGAGCGAGCTAATGACTTATTGGAAATAATACATACCAATGTATGCGGTCTGATGAGTGTTGAAGCACGCGGCGGGTATCATTATATTATGACCTTCACAAATGATTTGAGTAGGTATGGGTATATCTACTTAATGAAACACAAGTCTGAAACATTTGAAAAGTTCAAAGAATTTCAGAGTGAAGTGGAGAATCATCGTAACAAGAAAATAAAGTTTCTACGATCTGATCACGTAGGCGAATATTTGAGTCACGAGTTTGGCCTTCATTTAAAACAATGTGGAATTGTTTCAAAACTCATGCCACCTGGAACACCACAGCGTAATGGTGTGTCTGAATGTCGTAACCGCACTTTCTTAGATATGGTGTGATCTATGATGCCTCTTATCGATTTACCACTATTGTTTTGGGGTTATGCATTAGAGACAACCGCATTCACGTTAAATAGGGCACCGTCTAAATCCATTGAGATGACACCGTATGAACTATGGTTTGGCAAAAAACCTAAGCTGTCGTTTCTTAAAGTTTGGGGTTGCGACACTTATGCAAAAAGCTTCAGCCTGATAAGCTTAAACCCAAATCGGAGAAGTGCGTATTCATAGGATACCCTAAGGAAACAATTGGGTACACCTTCTACCACAGATCCAAAGGCAAGATCTTTGTTGCCAAGAATGGAACCTTTCTAGAGAAGGAGTTTCTCTCGAAAGAAGTGAGTGGGAGGAAAGTAGAACTTGATGAGGTAATCGTACCATCTCTCGAATTGGAGAGTAGCACATCACAGAAAACTGTTCCAGTGATGCCTACACCAACCAGAGAGGAAGCAAATGATGTTGATCATGAAACTTCAGATCAAGTTACTACTAAACCTCGTAGTTCAAACAGAGCATGATCCGCACCAGAGTGGTACGGTAATCCTGTTCTGGAAGTCATGTTACTAGACCAAGGCGAACCTACGAATTATGAAGAAGCTATGATGAGCCCAGATTCCTATAAATGGCTTGAGGCCATGAAATCTGAGATAGGATCCATGTATGAGAACAAAGTGTGGACTTTGGTGGACTTGCCCGATGATCGGCAAGCCATAGAGAATAAATGGATCTTCAAGAGGAAGACGAACGCTGATGGTAATGTTACTATCTACAAAGCTCGACTTATCGCAAAAGTTTTTCGACAAGTTCAAGGGGTTGACTATGATGAGACTTTCTCACCCGTAGCGATGCTTAAGTCTATCCGAATCATGTTAGCAATTGCCGCATTTTATGATTATGAAATCTGGCAAATGGACGTCAAAACTGCGTTCCTTAATGGATTTCTGAAAGAAGAGTTGTATATGATGCAACCAGAAGGTTTTGTCGATCCTAAAGGTGCTAACAAAGTGTGCAAGCTCTAGTGATCCATCTATGGACTGGTGTAAGCATCTCAGAGTTGGAATATACGCTTTGATGAGGTGATCAAAGCATATGGTTTTATATAGACTTACGGTGAAGCCTGTATTTACAAGAAAGTGAGTGGGAGCTCTGTAGCATTTCTGATATTATATGTGGATGACATATTGTTGATTGGAAAAGATATAGAATTTCTGGATAGCATAAAAGGATACTTGAATAAGAATTTTAATGAAAGACCTCGGTGAAGCTGCTTATATATCGGGTATCAAGATCTATAGGGATAGATCGAGACGTTTAATAGGACTTTCACAAAGTACATACCTTGGCAAAGTTTGTTGAAGAAGTTCAAAATAGATCAGTCGAAGAAAGAGTTCTTGCCTGTGTTACAAGGTGTGAAGTTGAGTAAGACTCAAAGCCTGACCACGGCCGAAGATAGAGAGAGAATGAAAGTCATTCCCTATGCCTCAGCCATAGGTTCTATAAAGTATGCCATGCTGTGTACCAGACCTATTGTGTACCTTGCCATGAGTTTGGCAAGGGGGTACAATAGTGATCCAGGAGTAGATCATTGGACAGCGGTCAAAATTATCCTTAGAGAACTAAGGAAATGTTTTCTCGGTTATGGAGGTGATAAAGAGTTCATCGTAAAGAGTTACGTCGATGCAAGCTTTGACACAGATTTGGATGACTATGAGTATCAATCTGGATACATATTGAAAGTGGGAGCAATTAGCTAGAGTAGCTCCATGCAGAGCATTGTAGACATAGAAATTTGCAAAATACACACGGATCTGAATGTGACAGACCCATTGACTAAACTTCTCTCACAAGCAAAACATGATCACACCTTAGTAATCTTTGGGTATTAATCACATGGCGATGTGAACTAGATTATTGACTCTAGTAAACTCTTTGGGTGTTGGTCACATGGCGATGTGAACTATGGGTGTTAATCACATGGCGATGTGAACTAGATTATTGACTCTAGTGCAAGTGGGAGACTGATGGAAATATGCCCTAGAGGCAATAATAAAATGGTTATTTTATATTTCCTTATTCATGATAAAGGTTTATTATTCATTCTAGAATTGTATTGATCGGAAACCTAAATACATGTGTGAATATATAAACAAATACCATGTCCCTAGTAAGCCTATACTAGACTAGCTCATTGATCAAAGATGGTTAAGGTTTCCTAACCATAGACATGTGTTTTCATTTGATAACGGGATCACATCATTCGGAGAATGATGTGATGGACAAGACCCATATGTTAGCTTAGCATAATGATCGTTCTATTTTATTGTTATTGCTTTCTTCATGTCAAATACATATTCCTTCAACTATGAGATTATGCAACTCCCGGATACCGGAGGAATACCTTGTGTTCTATCAAACGTCACAACGTAACTGGGTGATCATAAAGATGTTCTACAGGTATCTCTGAAGGTGTTTGTTGAGTTGGCATAGATCGAGATTAGGATTTGTCACTCCGAGTATCGGAGAGGTATCTCTGGGCCCTCTTGGTAATACACATCATAAGCTTGCAAGCAAATGACTAAGGAGTTAGTCACGAGGTGATGTATTATGGAACGAGTAAAGAGACTTGTCGGTAACAAGATTGAACTAGGTATGAAGATACCGACGATCGAATCTCGGGCAAGTACATACCCATGGACAAAGGGAATTGTGTATGTTGTCATAACGGTTCGACCGATAAAGATCTTCGTAGAATATGTAGGAGCCAATATGGGCATCCAGGTTTTGCTATTGATTATTGACCGGAGAGGTGTCTCAGTCATGTCTACATAGTTCTCGAACCCGTAGGGTCCGCACGCTTAATGTTCGTTGATGATATAGTGTTATATGAGTTATGTGATTTGGTAACAGAATGTTTTTCAGAGTCCTAGATGAGATCACGGACATGACGAGGAGTCTCGAAATGGTCAAGAGGTAAAGATTGATATATAGGACGATGGTATTCGGACACCGGAAGAGTTTCGGAGTGCACCGGGTAGTCATCGGGTCACCGGAAGGGGTTCTGGACACCCCCGTTAAGTGTATGGGCCTAATGGGCCAAAGGGGGGACAGACCAGCCCCTGGTGCACCCCTTCTTTGGAAAACAGGCCCTAAGGGAAGGAAAGGGGGGAGGGCTAGCCCCTCCTGCCTTTCCCTCTCATGGGAGAAAGGAAAGGGGGGGGGGGCGCCACCCTCCCTGCCTCTCCCCGCGCTCCAAGTAAGGAAAGGGGGGCGCGGCTTGGGAGGGACTCCAAGTAGGATTACTCCTACTTGGGCGCCTCCTTTGGCTGCTCCTCCCTCCCACCTATATATATGTGGGGAGGGGTGCCACACAAGTACACAACATTGTCTTAGCCGTGTGCGGCGCCCCCGTCCACCGTTTACTCCCTCGGTCATATTTTCGTAGTGCTTAGGCGAAGCCCTGCGGAGATCACATCACCATCACCGTCACCATGCCGTCGTGCTATCGGAACTCATCCACTACCTCGCTGTCTTGCTGGATCAAGAAGGCACAGACGTCACCGAGCTGAACGTGTGCTGAACGCGGAGGTGTCGTACGTTCGGTACTCGATCGGTTGGATCGCGAAGAAAGTTCGACTACATCAACCGCGTTGTGAAATGCTTCCACTTACGGTCTACAAGGGTACGTAGACACACTCTCCCCCTCGTTGCTATGCATCTCCATGGATAGATCATTGCGTGTGCGTAGAATTTTTTTTGTTTTCCATGCAACGTTTCCCAACACACACCACCTGGGATTGTTAGAGATGTTGAAGTCTTGTGTGGGAAAATAAAATACCCTACTGATTTTCTAGTTCTTGGTTCCCCACAAGATGATTTTGTCCCATTATATTTGGTAGACCTTTCTTGAACACCGTTAATGCTAAGATAGATTCTGAGAAAGAAACTGTTAGTGTAAGTTTCGGGGATGTGTCTCATGAGTTTAATTTTGCCAAATTCCGTAGACAACCTTGTGATAAAGAATTGCCTAGTAAAGATGAAATTATTGCTCTTGCTTCTATTGTCGTGCCTCCTACTGATCCGTTAGAACAATATTCGCTAGACCATGAAAATGATATGTTTATGAATGGAAGAAATGTAATAGATGAGATATTCTTTAGACAAATGCCTGTTTTGAAAAACAACTTGCCTTTTGAGTGATACGTCTCCAACGTATCTATAATTTATGGAGTATTCATGCCATGTTTACAACAACTTTATATGGTTTTGGTATGATTTGAATGGAACTAACCCGGACTGACGTTGTTTTTAGCAGAACTACCGTGGTGTTGTTTTTTGTGCAGAAATAAAAGTTCTCCAAATGCAACGAAACTTTTTGATGATTTTTTTGGAACAAAAGAGGCACTAGAAGCTTCGTGGGAGGACCAGAAGGTGAAGGAGGTGGCCACCACCCACCAGGGCGCACCAGGGGCCTTGCTCGTGTGCTGGTGGGTGGTGGGCCACTCGAAGCCCATCTAGACGTGAGACCGATGCCAAAAAATCCTATAAATACAGAAACCCCCAAAAATAACCCTAAATCACAAGTTCCGCCGCCGCAAGCCTCTGTAGCCATGAAAAACCAATCTAGACCCCGTTCCGGCACCCTGCCGGAGGGGGAAATCATCACCGATGGCCATCTTCATCATCCCAGTGGCCACCATGATGAAGAGGGAGTAGTCCACCCTCGGGGCTGAGGGTTTGTACCAGTAGCTATGTGTTTAATCTCTCTCTCTCTCTCTCATGTTCTTGAGTTGGCACGATCTTGATGTATCGCGAGCTTTGTTAATATAGTTGGATCATATGGTGTTTTCCCCTCTCTATCTTGTTGTGATGAATTGAGTTTTCCCTTTGAGATTTCATTTTATCAGATTGAATATTTTTATGGATTTGAGAGCACTTGATGTATGTCTTGCTATGAATACCCGTGGTGATAATGGGGTATCATATTGATTCACTTGATATATGTTTTGACACTCAATTCACGGATTCCCGGGGTGACATTGGGGTAATCTATGCATAGGGGTTGATGCATGTTTTCATCCTTGTTTCTCCAGTAGAAATCTTGGGGCACTCTTTGAGGTTCTTTGTGTTGGATTGAGTATTATGAATCTGAAATTGTTTGATGCATATTGCATAATCAACTCACGGATACTCGTGGTGACATTGTGCTACTTCTTGAGCTTGCGTTGATTTTTCCCTTGAAGAGGAAAGGGTGATGCAGCAAAGTAGAGATAAGTATTTCCCTCAGTTAAGAACCAAGGTATCATTCCAGTAGGAGGCACAAGCAAGTCCCCAATATATGCACCTACACAAACTAACAAACACTTGCACACAACGCGAAAAACGGGTTGTCAATCCCTTCATAGTTACGAACAAGAGTGAGATCTAATAGAGATAGGTATAAAAGATAAATAAAAGAGCAAACTAAAGTAAATATAAATAAATGTAGAAAGGTATTTTTGGGTTTTCTGGTTTATAGATCTGAAAATAAATGACGGAAAATATACCCGGGGGCCATAGGTTTCACTAGAGGCTTCTCTCTTGAAAGAAAACATACGGTGGGTGAACAAATTACTGTTGAGCAATTGATAGAAAAGCGCAAAGTTATGACGATATCTATGGCAATGATCATGAATATAGGCATCATGTCCGTGACAAGTAGACCGACTCCTGCCTGCATCTACTACTATTACTCCACACATCGACCGCTACACAGCATGCATCTAGAGTATTAAGTTCATAAGAACGGAGTAACGCTTTAAGTAAGATGACATGATGTAGAGAGATAAACTCAAGCAATATGATATAAACCCCATCTTTTTTCCTTGATGGCAACAATACAAAACGTGCCTCGCTACCCCTTCTGTCACTGGGTGAGGACACCGCAAGATTGAACCCAAAACTAAGCACCTCTCCCATTGCAAGAAAAATCAATCTAGTTAGCCAAACCAAACCGATAGTTCGAAGAGAAATACAAAGATATCTTAATCATGCATAAAAGAGTTCAGAGAAGACTCAAATAATATGCATAGGTAATCTGATCATAAATCCACAATTCATCGGATCTCAACAAACACACCGCAAAAGAATATTGCATTGGATAGAACTCCAAGAACATCGAGGAGAACATTGTATTGAAGATCAAAGAGAGATAAGAAGCCATCTAGCTAGCTATGGACCCGTAGGTCTGTGAACTACTCATGCTTCATCGGAAGGGTAGCAAGGTTGATGTAGAGGCCCTCCATGATCGAATCCCCCTCTGGCAAGGTGCCGGAAAAGGCCCCAAGATGGGATCTCACAGGAACAGAGGCTTGCGGCGGCGGAAAAGTATTTTTGTGGATGCTTCTGATGTTGGGGGAATATTTGAGAATATATAGCGCTGGAATTAGGGTTGGAGGACTCCCGAGGGGCCCGTAAGCCATTAGGCCCCCCCTATGGCACGTCCTAGAGGCTTCTGGCCTCCTCGGGACTCTTCTGGCCCTCTCTCCAAGTCACGTAGGTGTCTTCTGGTCCAAGAAAAACCATCGTAAAGATTTATTCCATTTGGACTCTGTTTGATATTCCTTTTCTGTAAAACTCAAAAACAAGAAAAAAAAACAGAAACTGGCACTAGGCTCTGGGTTAATAAGTTAGTCCCAAAAATAATATAAAATATCATATTAATACATATAAAACATCCAAAATAGATAATATAATAGCATGGAACAATAAAAAATTATAGATACGTTGGAGACATATCGAGCATCCCCAAGCTTAATTCCTGCTCGTCCTCGAGTAGGTAAATGATAAAAATAGAATTTTTGATGTGGAATGCTACCTAACATATTTATCAATGCAATCTTATTTATTGTGGCAAGAATATTCAGATCCATACGATTCACAACAAAAGTTTAATATTGACATAAAAACAATAATACTTCAAGCATACTAACAAAGCAATCATGTCTTCTCAAAATAACATGGCCAAAGAAAGTTATCCCTACAAAATCATATAGTCTGGCTATGCTCCATCTTCATCACACAAAGTATTTCATCATGCACAACCCCGATGACAAGCCAATCCATTGTTTCATACTTTTGATGTTCTCAAACTTTTTCAACTTTCACGCATTACATGAGCGTGAGCCATGGATATAGCACTATAGGTGGAATAGAATATATATGGTGGTTGTGGAGAAGACATAAGGAAGGAGAAAGTCTCACATCAACTAGGCAAATCAATGGGCTATGGAGATGCCCATCAATCGATATCGATGCAAGTGAGTAGGGATTGCCATGCAACAGATGCACTAGAGCTATAAGTGTATGAAAGCTCAAAAGGAAACTAAGTGGGTGTGCATCCAACTTGCTTGCTCACGAAGACCTAGGGCAATTTGAGGAAGCCCATCATTGTAATATACAAGCCAAGTTCTTATAATGAAAAATTCCCACTAGTATATGAAAGTGACAAAATAGGAGACTCTCTATCATGAAGATCATGGTGCTACTTTGAAGCACAAGTGTGGAAAAAGGATAGTAACATTGTCCCTTCTCTCATTTCTCTCAATTTTTTTTGTTTGGGCTTCTTTGGCCTCTTTTTTTTATTTGGGCTTCTTTGGCCTCTTTTATTTTTTTTATAAAGTCTGGAGGCTCATCCCAACTTGTGAGGGAATCATAGCTTCCATCATCCTTTCCTCACATGGGACAATGCTCTAATAATGATAATCATCACACTTTTATTTACTTACAACTCAATACTAGAACAAAATATGACTCTATATGAATGCCTCCGCCGGTGTACCGGGATGTGCAATGATCAAGAGTGGCATGTATAAAAAATATGAATGGTGGCCTTGCCACAAATACTATGCCAACTACATGATCATGCAAAGCAATATGGCAATGATGGTATGTGTCATAATAAAACGGAATGGTGGAAGTTGCATGGCAATATATCTCGGAATGGCTACGGAAATGCCATAATAGGTAGGTATGGTGGCTGCTTTGAGTAAGGTATATGGTGGGTTTAATGGACCGACGAAAGTTGCGCGGTACTAAAGAGGCTAGCAATGGTGGAAGGGTGAGAGTGTGTATAATCCATGGACTCAACATTGGTCATAAAGAACTCACATGCTTATTGTAAAAATTTATTAGTCATCAAAACAAAGTACTACACGCATGCTCCTAGGGGGATAGATTGGTAGGAAAAGACCATCACTCGTCCCCGACCACCACTCATAAGGAAGACAATCAAAAAAATAAATCATGCTCCGACTTCATCCCATAATGGTTCACCATACGTGCATGCTACGGGAATCACAAACTTTAAAACAAGTATTTCTACCAATCCAAAATTACTCACTAGCATGACTCTAATATCACCATCTTTATATCTCAAAACAAATGCAAGGAATCAAACTTCTCATATATTCAATGCTCTTTATATGAAAGTTTTTATTATATCCCTCTTGGATGCCCATCATATTAGGACTAAATTCATAACCTAAGAAAATTACCATGCTATTTAAGACTCTCAAAATAATATAAGTGTAGCATGAGAGTTCAACATATTCTATAAAATAAAGCCACCGCCGTGCTCTAAAAAGATATAAGTGAAGCACTAGAGCAAACTGCCTAGCTCAAAAGATATAAGTGAAGCACATAGAGTATTCTAATAAATTCATGATTAATGCTTGTCCCTATCAAAAGGTGTGTACAGCAAGGATGATTGTGGAAAAATAAAAGCAAAGACTCATATCATACAAGACACTCCAAGCAAAACACATATCATGTGCTGAATAAAAATATAGCCTCAAGTAAATTTACCGATGGATTGAAGACGAAATAGGGGATGCCATCCGGGGTATCCCCAAGCTTAGATGATTGGTTATCCTTGCATATTACCTTGGGGTGCCTTGGGCATCCCCAAGATTAGGCTCTTGCCACTCCTTATTCCATAGTCCATCAAATCTTTACCCAAAACTTGAAAACTTCACAACACAAAACTCAACAGAAAACTCGTAAGCTCCGTTAGTATAATAAAATAAATCACCACTTTAAGTACTATTGTGAACTCATTATAAATTTATATTGGTGTAATATCTACTATATTCCAACTTCTCCATGGTTCATACCCCCCGATACTACCCATAGATTCATGAAAATAAGCAAACAACACGTAGAAAACTGAATATGTCAAAAATAGAACAGTCTGTAGTAATATGGAAACTTCGTACACTTCTGTAACTCCAAAAACTCTGAACAATTAGGAAAACCTAGGAAATTTATATATCAATCATGTGTAAAAAAATTAAGAATTTTATCACGCTTCTATGATTTTAAACTATTCTGCTACTGGACGCAAAAGTTTCTGTTTTTCAGCAAGATCAAATCAACTATCACCATAGACCATCCCAAAGGTCTTACTTGGCTCAAACACTAATTAAAACACCAAAACACAATTACAACAGAGTTAATAATGTGTATTTATTGAATAACAGTAGCAAAAACAAAAACACAAAAATAAAAATTGGGTTTCCTCCCAACAAGCGCTATTGTTTAACGCCCTTAGCTAGGCATAAAACATAGATCTAGGTATTGTCATCTTTGGTATGCAAACCATAAGTATCCCTCATAATAGATTCATATGTAAACTTAATTTTATTTCTTGGAAAGTGTTCCATGCCCTTCCTTAAAGGAAATTGAAATCTAATGTTTCCTTCTTTCATATCAATAATTGCACCAACAGTTCTAAGGAAAGGTCTACCAAGAATAATAGGGCATGTAGGATTGCAATCTATATCAAGCACAATAAAATCTACGGGCACATAATTCCTATTTGCAACAATAAGAACATCATTAATCCTTCCCATAGGTTTCTTAATAGTAGAATCCGCTAAATGCAAATTCAAAGAACAATCATCAAATTTATGAAAACCTAGCACATCACATAAAGTTTTAGGAATCATGGAAATGCTAGCACCCAAATCACACAAAGCATTGCACTCATAATATTTAATCTTAATATTAATATTAGGTTCCCACTCATTATAAAGCTTTCTAGGGATAGAAACTTCCAACTCAAGTTTTTCTTCAAACGATTTCATCATAGCATCAACAATATGTTTAGTAAAAGCTTTATTTTGATTATAAGCATGAGGTGAATTAAGCATGGATTGCAACAAGGAAATACAATCTATCAAAGAACAATTACCATAGTTAAAGTGCTTGAAATCCAAAAGAGTGGGTTCATCGCTACTTAAAGTTTTGACCTCTCCAATTCCGCTTTTACTAATTTTTTCATTAAGATCTTTAAACTCCAAATTATCGGGACGCCTTCTAGCTAAAGTTGACTCATATCCAGTCCCATCTTTATCAAGATTTATATTATCAAACAAAGATTCAATAGGAGTCACACCAATCACTTTAAGATCTTCATCATTATTATCACAAGAAATAGAAGAACACACTTTTACAAACCAATCTCTCTTAGCACGCATCCTAGCGGTTCTTTCTTTACATTCATCCATAGAAATTCTAATAGCTTTTAGAGACTCATTAATATCAATCTTGGGTGGCTTAGATCTAATCTTTAAAGAATCAATCTCAAGAGAAATTCTATCAACGTTCCTAGCCAAATCATCAATCTTAAGTAATTTTTCTTCTACCATAGCATTGAAATTCTTTTGAGAATTAATGAAATCTTTAATATTATTCTCAAGATCAGTAGGTATTTTATTATAATTTCCATAATAATTGTTGTAGGAATTACCATAATTATTAGAGAAATTACTAGGAAACGGCCTAGGGTTGAAATTTCCTCTATATGTGTTATTACCAAAATTGTTCCTACCAACAAAATTCACATCCATAGATTCATTATTATTCTCAATCAAAGTATACAAAGGCATACCATTAGGATCAATAAGAGCACTCTTACTAGCAAACAATTTCATAAGTTCATCCATCTTTCCACTCAAAGTATTAATTTCTTCAATCGCATGCACTTTTTTACTAGTGGAAGATCTTTCGGTATGCCATTAAGAGTAATTTGCCATAATATTATCTAGGAGTTTAGTAGCTTCTCCTAATGTAATTTCCATAAAAGTACCTCCCGCGGCGGAATCTAAAATATTTCTAGATGCAAAATTCAATCCGGCATAAAATTTTGTATGATCATCCATAAACTTAAACCATGAGGAGGGCAATTTCTTATCATCAATTTCATCCTCTCCCAAGATTGTGCAACATGTTCATGATCAAGTTGCTTAAAATTCATTATATTGTTCCTAAGGGAGATGATCTTAGCGGGGGGAAAATACTTGGAAATAAAAGCATCTTTACACTTATTCCATGAATCAATACTATTTTTAGGCAAATATGAAAACCAAGTTTTAGCACGATCTTGTAGTGAGAACGAAAATAGCTTAAATTTAACAATATCATTATCCACATCTTTTTCTTTTGCATATCACACAACTCAACGAAAGTATTTAGATGGGATGCAGCATCTTCATTAGGACTACCGGAAAATTGTTCTTTCATAACAAGATTCAACAAAGCGGCATTAATTTAATAACATTCCGCACTAGTGGCGGGAGCAATCGGAGTACTAATAAAATCATTATTATTAGTGTTGGAAAAGTCACCCAACTTGGTATTTTCTTGAGACATCGTGACAAACCAAGCAATCTAGCACACAAGCAAACGAAAAGACAAACGAAAGAAGGGTGAACAAAAAGGAAAATATTTTTGTATTTTTCTGAAGACGTTTTAGAAGTGGGGGAGAGGAAAATGAGAGGCAAATGGCAAATAATGTAAGTGCAAGAGATGAGAGTTTATGATGGGTAATTGGTAGGCTTGATGTAGAACCTCCCCGGCAACGGCGCCAGAAATTCTCCCTGCTACTTCTTGAGCTTGCGTTGATTTTTTCCTTGAAGAGGAAAGAGTGATGCAGCAAAGTAGAGATAAGTATTTCCCTCAGTTAAGAACCAAGGTATCAATCCAGTAGGAGGCACAAGCAAGTCCCCAACATATGCACCTGCACAAACTAACAAACACTTGCACACAACGCGAAAAAGGGGTTGTCAATCCCTTCACAGTCACGAACAAGAGTGAGATCTAATAGAGATAGGTATAAAAAATAAATAAAAGAGCAAACTAAAGTAAATATAAATAAATTGCAGCAAGGTATTTTTGGGTTTTTTGGTTTATGGATCTAAAAATAAATGATGGAAAATACACCCGGGAGCCATAGGCTTCACTAGAGACTTCTCTCTTGAAAGAAAACATACGGTGGGTGAACAAATTACTATTGAGCAGTTGATAGAAAAGCGCGAACTTATGCGAAAATGTTGTTGTGAGCCCGAGCACACAGAAGCTCATTATCCTTGTCGTTTTGTCGCCCCGAGATGGCCAACGCAATAAGTACATTGGCAGGTATAATTAATGCATTGATATATAATCCAGGCTGATGGCCCACAACTAGCAACCAGCGAACGTTATGATGTCGGGCAGGTTCTGTGTGGCTCGGCTGGGAGGAAACGTTATGGGCCATCATCCACTAGATTCTGGACCAATGGCGTCATGGTAGCCCATTTATTGTGTCGTTCAGTTGGAGCTAGCATATCTTCTTCAGTTTATTGGTTTTCTAGATCTGCACTTTAGAATGAGCCTAAGCAGAACTATGATTCTTATTTTTCTCAGCAGTTGTGCTCAGGCATAATGTTTATACTGGTAGTGAGCCGAGTATCTGCCCGCCATACCAATTATGACCACTTGCCAGATTAGTGATAGGCTCTGTTTTGCAATCTGTGTGTAAACACGCCTCAAACCCCATCATTCTTTGTGCAGCTCGATCATGCATTGCAAAACATATATCTACTATATATCTGAATGCAATATTGGATCGTGTCTACAACAATGCAATAAAGTTACATTGATCTGAATCGGCACCGAACTAATTACATGCTCGAAGCACTTGTATACAATTAACAGTTGTATTCCCAGTCATCATGGCTGACTCTGGCAGCTTTGATGGAGATGGAACTGCAAACCTAGCTATCGATCCGAACCCATGAAGATCATCCTCATATAATGAAGCTCCCATCTGCAATGAAACAGTTGTGCCTCCTGCACCAACATCTCGAATCTCCGTCAAGTTTTTTTTATAAGTCTTCGAGACGTTTGATGAACTCAAAAAGTGGTTGGTTACAAAAATTGGTTTTGGGGGTATGCTTCAGCTGCTGATGATGCAGAAACTGAACCAAAAATTCAGTGCATGGACAGTGTCGGCGTACGACACCTATGGGATCCCAAGAGACCCCTTTATGATTCGGCGGGGGGAGAGGTATGCGCAAAGAGCAGAACCAACGATCAACGCGGGAAGATTTTACCCAGGTTCGGGCCGCTGATCAGCGTAAAACCCTACTCCTGCCTTGTGTTCTTATTAGTGTTCTTGAGCCCAGCCTCCAGGAGCGCTCGCAGTGAAGAGTACGTTCAAAGAGCAGCTACGCATGCAGAATGGGCCAGAAGTTCTTCTCCCCTGTAGCAGTTGCCGTGGGCCTCCTTTTATACCATCAAGGGGTCACCACAGTGGCAAAATGTACATACATTGAGGTGTAAAGTAGCTAGAGGGTTATCATACCTAACCCCTGACGGACTAGGATGAACGCATTTAATGCACCGTGAGGTGTCCGTTTAGGTGTCCTTACTTTCTTGGGGATGGAAAAAGGGGCCATCTCATCAGCACCGCTTAAGCTCTCCTCCACTGGCGCGTCGCCACGCATCCAAAGAAGGACCTAGAATGTCGGGTTTGTCGCTGTGCTTGAGCGGTGGCACAGCAACAAAACCTTGCCGGGTGCCAAGCCTTGCCGGGCGCCAAGCCACCCCGGCAAGATCTTGCCGGGGAAGCTGGCCTTCGGATTCTAGCTCTTCTTATCTGCTTATCCTCAGATCTCTGACTGGATGATTCCTTTGATGGCTTGAATCAACCTCGAACTGTTCCCCGGCAAGCCTTGCCGCGAGGATGGCTACAACTGCCCGTGCACAAGTACGGGGTACTAGTGGCCCAATACTTAGTACACTGACAGGAGCCCCCGGGCCTAGGCCATACACGAGTGCGAGGCGTTGTTGGGCAAGGCCCAAACAGTGCACGGGCACGCGTGGCAGAGGATTAACTGCTCGTAAATATCCCGTTTACTGTGCCCCCCACAACGCGCGCCGAATGAGCGACGTGGGAAGCGTGCCTCAAAAGCTGCGACTGCAACGTGCCTGTAGAGGCGCATTAACATTGGGGAGTAAAAGAGGCGGCCCCGCTCCTTCCCCATAAAAAGGAGAAGCCGCAGAGGCACAAGCCTATTTACCCCCCTCTTCTTCTCAATATGGCCGTCGCCATCGCCTTCCTCCTCTCGAGCTCAGAGCGAAGTTTTCCCTCTTCCGCTCGCCGCTTCCACGCTCGCTTCACCCCCGGCTTCCGCCCTCACAGCCGCCATGCCACCCAAGGCCAGCAAAGGCAAGAGCAAGGAAGCGAAAGCCGATGTCCCGGAGAGTGAACTAGTGAAGATGCGGAAGAAGTATGCCGTCTTCGCCCCGTCGCTCGATGCAGAAGCTCTGAAGAGGCGGTACCAATGCATGTGTGCGAAGGAGACGCAGGCTCACCCTGCCACACGCGTGATTCCAGGTTCTTGTTCCAAAAGTTGGTCGGACAGATACCCCTTCTTCGCTGCGTATTTCTATTGCGGGCTCTGCCCCCCATTTTCCGACATCTTCAATGATATCATGTACACATACGGCTTTCATCTTCTCGATTTCACGCCGAATGCGGTACTGTGCATGTCCATCTTTGCCCATCTTTGTGAAAACTTTGCCGGAGTGATTCCCAATACTACCCTTTTCCGCCATTACTTCTTCCCCCGCATCCAAAAAGGAGAGGCCCTCTCTGGTTCTATCGCCTGGTTTCCAAGGGCTTGGAATAAGGAAATATACCCAGAAGGAGTTTACCGCGAAAAGTGGGACGAATGGCGGACTGAATGGTGCTGGATCAAGGAAGCAGATCCCCATCCGTTTTGTCTGCCCCGGCAACAGAAGGCGGTCCGTGGCAGTGGTTGGAGCAGTCTTGCCACTGACGACGAAAAGCTCACAATCGCCACCACCAGGATTCTTCGCCTGAAAGCTGCCGGGCTGACAATGGAGATGATTGGCTTCGACTTTCTCCGCCGCTGCATCACCCCCTTGCATAACAGGGGAAGGCCAGCTTGGGAATACCGAAACGCGGCGGACATTATGAGATTGCGCCCCGGGTTGAATAATAATCTGACTACTATGCAGCTTGGCGCTCTCCATCAAAAGCTGTTCCAGCGTGATGACAAGCATCGGCTGCCGGCAAGGATTGTCCCTTTGTGCAACAACTCTGCCTTGGGGTCAATCATCGCCTTCATGCCGATGTTCAACGCCCACGGTCTTGACGCGACCTGGGCTGAGCCAACTGAGGAGGAAGCACAAAAGTTTTTTGATAACTTGACGGAGATACCCATCCAGGAAGAGGTAGATTTCATCCGAGCCACCACTGACCAAGAAGTAGCATACATTGCTACTAGGGTGGAGGAGGCAAATCTTGCCGCGGAGGCCGGCAGCGCTGGCTTCACAGAATGGGAAACCAGCGACGCAGAGGTAGTAGTGGAGGTAAAACCTGCCGGGAAGGACAAAGCTGCCGGGGAACAGAGCAGCACAGCCGCTGAGAGCTCGTCCGACGAGGACACGGCCGAAGAAGAACCGCAAGAAGAGCTCCCAGCCCCAAAGAAGATGAAGCGTGTTCTTCGGAAGGCTGCATCTGGCATCCCGGCAAGCCAGCCTTCTTCGAGCGGCGAGGCTCCCGGCAAGAAAGCGGCCGGCAAGACTGCATCGCGGCAAGGGGTTCGTCAGCAACCTGCGCGGCGCGCGAGACCCACACCAGCGGCCACTGCTGGAGCGGCAGGGGTGTCTCGCACTACCGCACCGGAAACTGAGGCGACGGAAACACGCCAACCCCCGGTGCCTGCCGTAGCCAAGCGACCGAGGACCCCTCCTCCGCCTTCTCACTCAGACATCGCAATGGAGGACGATTTCGACATCTCCGGCTTTAGTCCGGAGCGAGAAGAAGAAGAGTGAGCGTTTTGCCACAGCCTTTATTTTCCAATCTTGGATCAATCTTACTGACTTGCTTGTATTGTCTCTGCAGTGATGCAGAAACCTTGCTGGAGAGGATGACGAAGAGGGCAAAGACTTCCATGGGCGACGAGCCCCCGGCAGGTTCCACGAGCGTGCCAGAAACTGTCATTGTCAGCCCGGAGCTCAGCCCTCAACACAGCCCCAAGCACAGCCCCCAGCGTAAGTTCACTGTTCTTTTTCCGCTGGTGGGTGCCGAGGCTTCCATTCTTGCCGCTGATATCTTTGGGCTCGCAGGAGAAGAACGGCAACAAGGAGAGTTGTCGGAAGACGTCCCCGTCGTGCCACCTCCATCGACCACGCCGCCCACAAGCACGTCCCCGGCAAGAGATCCTACCGACAAGCCCATCCTAACTGAGGAGGAGCCGGCAAGCATGGACACCGGCAACCCTCCCCCGGCAACCAAAGTTGCCGGGAGGGGCGAGGTCACCTCTCAACAGCTCGACGCAGGTAATCAATTGCCTCAGAACGCTTGTTACTCTTTCCCTTATCTCTCTGTCTTTGGTCCCTTCGAACTTCAATCTTGATCTTATTCTGTTTTCCTCCTTCATCCTCCAGAGTTCCCTGTGATGGAACACATGGACGTCAATGTTGTCATCGAGGAGACCGCCAGGGATGCCGCTGCCGAAGCAGACAGGATCGCTGCCAGCGAGGCCGCCAAGGACGCCACTATCGAGGCTGGTGGTGCTCTTGGCGAGGAGGCCGCCAAGACTGCACAGGAGGAACCCGCCAAAGAATCTACTGAAGGGGGCGGCAGGGAGACTGATGACCGTACTGATGGCATTCCTGCCGCAGGAGCGCCAGGTGCTACACCGGCCACAGAGCCCCCTGCCACTAGTGAGGCGGTTACTGAAGACCAACCATCAACATCTGGAGGCCCCTCATCTAGCAAATATCTCAAGGTTGGCGAGAACATGTTTGTTAACTTGTCGGGGACGGCAAGCATTGGGGCACCAGCCGAAGGAGAAGCCTTTGACGAAGAAATCATCGCTGCTGTCGGGCTCGAGGTTGTTGACGATCCCAGCGCTAGCAGCGGCAAATCTGAAGAGGATCAGCTCCTTCAGGCCATGGGCGAGAATTTCCGCAAGCTCCAGGCTCTCCACCGCGCCCGGAAAGACAAAGCGGATTCCAGAATGGCAGTTGTCGAGGAGGCCGAAGCAGATTTCGAGAGGCACATCGTACAAATGCAAGTCTGGTACGCCGAGGCCCTCCAAGAGCTGACTGCTGGCCGGGAACAAGTGAGCCAACAGTGGACAGAAATCCTCCTGAAGCAATCTGACATGGAGAAGGCGCAGGATGAGGCTACTCAAAGAATCGCTGCCGAAGATGCCCTCCTGACGGGGCGCTGCGTTGCTCTTGATGCTCACGAGAAAGATCTCCCCGCACATGAGCAGGCGCTCGCCGCCAAGCTTCGCAGCAAAGATGAAGATATCGAGAAGCTTGTCGTGCGGCGGACCCAGGAGCTGGAGCAAAAACAAAAAGAGGCGCTCGAAGCTCTGACTGCAAGTCACGCCGGCAAGCTCAAGGAGGCCGTCGATGCTGCCGAAGCTGCAGAGGCTACCAAGAACGAGCTGAGCGACAAGGTAAAGAAGCTGGAAGTAGATCTCGAAGAGCACGGCAAGGAGCTCTCAATGCTCAAAGGTGATAGGGAAAAAACCCTCCACACCTTGGCGGAGATGCAAGTTGCCCTGTCTAACAAAACCAAGCAGCTCTCCTCTGCGGCTGATGCTACTGTAGTTCTGGAATTGAAGCTGACCACGTTGCAGAAGTCTCTCGAGGCCGGCAAGGCCCGTGAGAAGGCTCTACTCAAGGATCTCCAGGGAGAGAGGAACCTGCTCAAGAGCGCTGCCGCCGCCCAAATCGATTACGAGAAGGGGGTGGAGATCTGGACTGGACGTCTCATCGCCGTTGCGGAGAAGCTTACAGCGGAATTGTCAACCATGGGCCTGTCAAACTTCAGGTATTCTTCCGAGGAAAGGATATCTTCAAGTGCCAGGTTGACGATGTTCTTTGAAAGCATCATCGACACCTTGAGGTTGCTCCAGTCTAGCCGGGCGACCCAATTGGCCAACGAGACTCGCCGGCTTTACCGGGCCGTCCTTCGCAAGGTGCTTATCAAGGTGGTGCACAACAATCCCGGCATCGATCTCCCCAACGCGCTCGGCCATCTGCCAAAGGACGCAAATGTCGAGGCGCTCGAAGAACGTATCGCGCCTATCCTTGAGAAGGTGGACTCCATCAAAAGGATCGAACGCCAGCGCAGAGATTAAGTGCTCCCCCTTTTCTTGCCGTCGTCATTCCATGTCAAAGACAATTAAGTCTCAAGTTAGAATTGTGGCAACTCATTGATGTAATATAACTCGCCTATGTTTAGGTACACGCATGCTATTTCTCTTGTCTGATTCCTTTATGTATAAAGTTCACCCTACGCTTACTGAAAAACATGCCGGCGCGCAACCTGCTGCGAGCGCTGGGTGCGGGACTTCAGCAGCCTGCTGGAGGCGCAGTGGCCGGCAAGACTCCTTGGCATTCTCAGTGCAGCCACTTAAATCGTTGAGCGGACTCGAAACAAAATAAGGGCGCAACAGATTACAACAAGGGTTCCTTCGCGTGCAGATTTTCCATACAAGAGTCAGAATCGTCCAAGGAAACAACTTTGCAATAAAAGAAACTTATTCTAAGTTTTTAGAACTTAGCTTTCTGTCGCTATCCTTCCTCCGGCAAGCGTCAATTCCGAACGTCGCCAACTGGTACTCATATCTCCCTTCCCCCCCGGCAAATGTGCACGCAAGGAATCCTTCTGTCTTTTAAGAAAAAGAAAGAAGAGAAAATAAAGATATGAAACCTTGGCGGTTCGTTAGAACTTACCGGGAGTAGGTGTCATACAACATCTTAGACAAACATGCATATATAAATATGAACATGGGAATCAATAAGGGAATGCACAACACTTAAATTTATTCATTTGCGCTCAGGGTCTGTGCCTGGCTTTGTACAAAGGATCATATGCCTCGCCGGCAAGACTTGTACAAAAGGATGGTTGCCGGGAGCTCCCGACAACCGCGCCTTATGGGTAGAACTTGCAAAGATGTTCGATATTCCAGGAATTGCTCACTGGAACGCCATCTTCGGTCTCCAAGCGGACAGCGCCGGTCCTGGTGACTCGTACTACCCGATAAGGGCCTTCCCACTTTGGCGAATTCTTGGCAGACTGAATCTGCCGAAGAACAAGGTCGCCTTCCTCAAGGCTTCGGGCGTGAACTTTGCGGCTATGGTAGCGGCGCAAAGCTTGCTGGTAGCGTGCAGCTTGCACAGCAGCCTGAAGATGATTCTCCTCAAGGAGCACAGCGTCATCTTGCCACAGTTGCTCTTGCTCAAGCTCATCATAAGCGAGCACTCGAGGTGATCCATATGTGAGTTCCGTGGGGAGAATTGCTTCCACTCCGTAGACCAGAGCGAAGGGCATCTGGCCGGTGGCTCGATTTGGTGTCGTTCTGATTGACCAAAGAACCGCCGGCAACTCATCAATCCAGCGTCTTCTGCACTTTTTCAGCCTGTCAAAGGTTTTGGTCCTGAGACCGCGCAGCACTTTAGCATTGGCCCTCTCTGCTTGGCCATTGCTTCTCGGGTGAGCAACAGAGGCAAAACAAATTTTGCCGCCAAGGTCTTGGACGTACTGCATGAAGGTGCGACTTGTGAACTATGTGCCGTTGTCGGTGATGATCCTGTTGGGTACACCGAAATGGCAAACTATCCCTTTAAAGAACTTGACAGCTGATCGTGCTGTCACCTTCCTCACTGCTTCCACCTCCGGCCACTTTGTGAACTTGTCGATAGCAACGTACAAGTACTCAAAGCCCCCGGTAGCACGGGGGAAAGGGCCCAGTATGTCGAGCCCCCAGACCAAAAATGGCCAGGAGAGAGGGATTGTTTGAAGAGCTTGAGCTGGTTGATGCGATTTCTTCGAATGAAACTGGCACGCTTCACACTTGGTGACTAGTGCAGTTGCATCCTGGAGAGCAGTAGGCCAAAAGAAACCTTGCCAGAATGCTTTCCCGGCAAGTGCTCTGGATCCTATGTGAGAACCACATATGCCTCCATGTATCTCTGCCAACAGCTCTAGTCCATCCTCCCGAGGAATGCACTTTAATTTCACACCGTTTGGTCTCTTTCTGTACAGAACGTCATCGACGAACTTGTACATAATAGACCGACGGGCTACTCTTTCCGCTTCTTCCTGTTCCTCCAGGAGTTCTCCTGTTTGAAGGAAATGGACAATGTGCTGCGCCCATGCTGGAGCCTGAGGCTCGACGGCTAGGACTAAAGGCATCTCCTCCGCCGGGGGAACGTTTGTCTCGACAGTAAGGGCCTGAGGCCCTGCTGGAGCCTGTTGTTCCCCGGCAGGCATGTCGTCGATCCCGGCAACTTCCTTGCCGGCGGCTCCCAGGAGCTCTGCCAGGAAGTACTGACCAGAGTTCAACTTTCTTCTCTTTTCTTGCCGCATTGATGGCGCCACGGATGGTTGAGTCAATTGGAGCACAAAAGTTCCTGGTTCCACAGGCAACTTGAGGGCGGCACGCTTTGACAGGTCGTCAGCAACACTGTTCTCGGCACGAGGAACGTGCTCCATTTGTAGACCGTCAAAGTGCTCTTCCATTTTTCTCACTTCATCCATGTAGGCTTGCATCAATGGACTTTGATAACTCTTGTTAACTTGCCTGACGACAAGCTGTGAATCGCCTTTGATGACGAGCTTCTTGATACCAAGGTCTGCCGCGATCCTAAGACCGGCAAGCAAACCCTCGTATTCTGCTGTGTTGTTGGTCGAACTCTCCCGGGGAAAATGCATTTGGACTACGTACTTGAGGTGCTCTCCGGTGGGTGCGACAAGCAGCACGCCAGCACCAGTGCCTTGCAGCGAGAAAGCCCTGTCAAAGTACATAACCCATTGCTGATCGATTTCCTTGCCGGGGAGAGTTGTTTCTTGAACCTCTTCATCTGGTGTTGGGGTCCATTCCGCAATGAACTTCGCCAAGGCCCTGCTCTGAATTGTCGAAGTGCTTTCAAACTTGAGGCCAAAGCTCGACAACTCCAACGCCCACTCCACGATCCTGCCGGTTGCTTCTGGATTTTGCAAAATCCGTTGCAGCGGAAAGTGAGTGACGACGGTGATTTCATGTGCTTGAAAATAATGGTGCAGCTTCCTCGAGGCCATAAGAAGGCCAAAAAGTAACTTCTGCACGCCAGAATATCTTGACCTAGCTCCTTGTAAAAGAGAGCTGACAAAATAGACTAGGCGCTGCACCACCTTTTTCTTTTGCAATGGTCCTTCTGACTGCACAGATCCTGTTTTGCCGGGATCAATCCTTGCCGAGGAAGATCCTGCCGCGTCATCTGACGGTCCTGCCGCTGGTGTCGCTTCCTCATCAGCCTCTCTTTTCGCCACTAGCGCAGCACTAACCACTTGATTTGTCACTGCCAGATACAGCAGCAACGGCTCTTGTGGTTTAGGCGCGACTAACATCGGCGGAGAGGAAAGGTACTTCTTCAAATCTTGCAGCGCAGCCTCCGCCTCCGGAGTCCATTTCATTGGACCTGCCTTCTTCAAAATTTTGAAAAAGGGCAGGGCACGCTCAGCAGACTTGGAAATAAACCTGCTTAGAGCAGCAACACAGCCGGCAAGACGACGCACATCCTTGACGCGTCTCGGCGCTTCAATTTGCTCAATAGCTTTGATCTTGTGGGGGTTCGCTTTGATTCCCCGGCAAGATACAAAGAATCCGAGGAGCTTGCCGAAAGGAACACTGAACACGCACTTCTCAGGATTGAGCTTTAAGTTGATCTTGCGCAGATTTGCAAATGTTTCTTCTAAATCTTGAATGAGCGTCGCTTTGTCTTTGGTTTTGACCACTATATCATCCATATACGCCTCCATATTTCTATGGAGTTGAGGCTCAAAACCAATTTGGATTGCTCTCGCAAATGTCGAACCAGCACTTTTCAACCCGAAAGGCATTCGTATAAAACAATACGTACCACATGGGGTGATAAATGCGGTCTTCTCTTCATCTTCTTTCGCCATGAAAATCTGATGATACCCTGACTAGGCATCAAGGAAGGACAGGAGATCACAACCAGCGGTGGAATCCACAATCTGGTTGATGCGCGGCAAGGGAAAGGGATCTTTTGGACAGGCTTTATTGATATCTGTATAATCGATACAAAGCCTCCATTTCCCATTCGCTTTTCGCACTACAACCGGATTGGCCAACCAGGTTGGATGAAGCACTCCTTTGACCAATCCTGCCGCCTCCAGCTTTCTGATTTCTTCGGCAATGAATTCTTGCCGCTCCAAGGCTTGCTTCCTGACCCTCTGCTTGATGGGCCGCGCATGAGGACAGACAGCAAGGTGGTGCTCAATTACCTTCCTGGGAACACCGGGGATGTCAGACGGTTGCCATGCAAACACGTCGACATTCGCCCGCAGGAAGGCAACGAGCGCGCTTTCCTATTTGTCATCTAGGGTAGAACTTATGGTGAAAGTTCCCCCCGTTCCGTCCTCCCTGACGGGCACCTTCTTGGTCTCCGGCGGAGCGGCCTTGGATTTCTTGTTCTTGCCGGTGGAACTCTCTGGTGCATCCTCGACGGAAGCGCAGCACTCCGAGGAGGTGCGCTTGCCGGAGTTCGTGCCAAGGTTCTTGCCGGTCTTCTTCTTCCCCCCGGGAGTTCCAGCGGCAGTAGCAGATGCCTTGATGGCAGGTGCTGCAACTGCTTCCCGGTAAAGTTGGTCGGCACAAATGAGCGCATCCTTCTTATCGGAATGGATGGTGATGACGCCCAACGGCCCGGGCATCTTCAAAACATTGTATGCGTAGTGTGATGCCACCATGAACTTAGCCAGCGCTAGCCGACCAAGGATCCCATTGTATGACATGGGGATCTTGGCGACATCAAACACTACCTTCTCGGTCATGTAGTTGAGCTCGCTACCAAATGTCACCGGCAGCGTAATCTTGCCCTTGGACTGGGTTCTTCCCGGATTGACCCCTTGAAACGTACCCGTTTCTTCGAGGTCCTCGTCAGGAATTTGGAGCTTCTTGAGCACATTCGGTGAGATTAGGTTTAGCCCGGCCCCACCGTCAACTAGCATTTTCGTCACCTTGAGGTTGCGAATTGTTGGCGAGACCAACAATGGCAAGCACCCGACCGCAGTTGTGCGATCAGGGTGATCCTCGACGTCGAAAACGATAGGCGTGTTGGACCACTTTAGGGGCCTACATGCATCTGGTGATGGCTCTATTGCATTGACTTCCCGCACCCACTGTTTGAGTCGTCGGTGGGAAGAATGCAGCGAGGCACCCCCATCGATACACATGGCCTCTGTAGCTTTCTGGAATTCTTGCTCACTGGACTCATCATCTTCTTCATCATCATCTTCTTCCTTGTCTCGGCCCCGAGCGGGCCTATCCTTCTGTTGCTTGGCCTTGCCGCGGCGCCCCCCTCGGCCACCGCGCTTCTTGCCGGATCCGTCAGCACCATCTTGGGCCTTCTCCTTATCTCGCCTTTCATATTCGGCCCTCTGTTTCTCAGCAAGCTGTTCAACTTGCCGGCAATTCTGGAGATCGTGGCCCATGGTGCGATGGATCTTGCAATACTGCTTGCCGGAGTTTTCTGACTTGTCGGCAGCTGCCAAGGCCTGACAGGAAGGGCACCCGGCAAGATCCTTGCCGGGGTCACCAACCTTGGCCTTCTTGGCGGTGCCGGGGTTGCCGGATTCCTCGACAGCAAGCACGGCCTTGCCTCCGCGTTTCCTGTTCCGCCGCCGGCCTTTCCTTGACGGGGTCGCAGCGTCTTCATCTTCGGATTCGCCTGCCGCGCCAACAGCCTCGCCAGGGAGTTTTCTCCCCTCTTCAGCTCGAGCGCATTTATTGGCCAAAGCGTAAAGCTCGGCAATACTCCTGACTTTGTTCATCGCCAGCTCTTCCCGCATTCTGCGGTTACGCACGTTCTGATGAAACGCGCTAATGACAGCGGCAGGGTGAACGTTAGGAATATTATACTACACCCGGCTAAACCTCTGCATAAACTTGCGCAGGGACTCGCCCTCCTTCTGAGGGATGATATGCAAATCACTCTCTTGGCCAGGAGCTTGGTGGCCTCCAACAAAGGCGCCAACAAACTGATGGCACAAATCTGACCAAGAAGAAATAGAATTCTCCGGCAGATGCATCAACCACGACCTGACGTTGGGCTTAAGCACCAACGAGAAGTAGTTGGCAAGTATCTTGTCATCTCGGCCCCCGGCAGCCTGCACCGCAATGGTGTAGATGCTCAGGAACTCCGAGGGATGGGTCTTACCATCATATTTCTCCGGGACCTCCGGCTTGAAGGTTCGGGAATTCGGCCACTGGACTTGCCGCAGCTCATGGGTAAACGCTGGAGTCCCCACCTCATAAGGCAAGTCTCCTATGTCTCCTGGCGCAGGCTCGTCGACAGCCGGCCCTGCGCGCTTATTAGACTGATAGCGCGCTTCCCGTCACCGCTCGATGGTAGTTCGAGCGTCCTCCTTGCCTCGTTCCTGGAGAACTTGACGCTGATCGCGGCGCATCCGTGGATTGGATGACGCCGTGGAAACTTCTTCACGGCGGTCAACCTGCTGGGTTGTCGGCCGCCGCTGGTGTCATGGAGGGGAGTGCATCGTGGTTGCACCACCTCCGGTTTTCTCCACATCGGCTCGCGCCGGATCAATGGGCCTTCGCTGTGAGGGCCCTACCTCTTGCGGCCCATCTTTGTTGGCGAAGCCGATAAGGCTCTGGATAGTAGCTCGCCACTCCTCCATCTTCTCCGGGGCAGGAGGGAAATCGAGGAGTAGCTGCGCACGTGCCAAGGCTTCCGCTGGCGTAGGCGGCGGCGACTTGTGCGAGGTACGTGAGGTGCTCTGACTCCTAACCATATTAGAAGGAGCACCACCACGGTCACGCGATCGCGCGCCACCTCCGCCGGCAGCTCGGTGTGCATGCTGGTCCCGCGCATCTTGGGATCGATGCACAGAAATCTTTTCATGGGGGCGCCCTGAACCACCAGCGCCATGACGTCGCTCATCATGCACGACCTGGGTAGGTCGTGATGCTTGCGCCGGCGCGGGAGCTCCAGCAGGCGCCCCCCGATCTCTGGAATTCGTTGTGCCACCCGTAGGCAACACAGCTCTGTCTCTGGATCCAGCGGTGTGTAGGTTACTGCTGCCACTACGTACGATACCGCTCGCTTGGCTCGGATCACCAGAATGCCGTGGGGGTTCTAGTCCTCTTCCTACTGCACCCACGCCATCGCCTGTACGCGAAGGCTCAGGTAAAACGGACGTGGATGGTTGCGCCGTCACAGCGCTCTTCTTCTTGGGTGGCATGATGATGAAGATGATGAAGAAACTAAGGCGCCGATCACTAGATCAGGTTCACGCAACCTTCAATCCCCCTACCTGGCGCGCCAAAGATGTTGGCGTACGACACCTATGGGATCCCAAGAGACCCCTTTACGATTCGGCGGGGGGAGAGGTATGCACAAAGAGCAGAACCAACGATCGATGCGGGAATATTTTACCCAGGTTCAGGCCGCTGATCAGCGTAAAACCCTACTCCTGCCATGTGTTCTTATTAGTGTTCTTGAGCCCAGCCTCCAGGAGCGCTCGCAGTGAATAGTATGTTCAAAGAGCAGCTACGCATGCAGAATGGGCCAGAAGTTCTTCTCCCCTGTAGCAGTTGCCGTGGGCCTCCTTTTATACCATCAAGGGGTCACCACAGTGGCAAAATGTACATACATTGAGGTGTAAAGTAGCTACAGGGTTATCATACCTAACCCCTGGCGGACTAGGACGAGCGCATTTAATGCACCGTGAGGTGTCCGTTTAGGTGTCCTTACTTTCTTGGGGATGGAAAAAGGGGCCATCCCATTAGCACCGCTTAAGCTCTCCTCCACTGGTGCGTCGCCATGCATCCAAAGAAGGACCCAGAATGTCGGGTTTGTCGCTGTGCTAGAGCGGTGGCACAGCAACAAAACCTTGCCGGGCGCCAAGCCACCCCGGTAAGATCTTGCCGGGGAAGCTGGCCTTCGGATTCCAGCTCTTCTTATCTGCTGATCCTCAGATCTCTGACTGGATGATTCCTTTGATGGCTTGAATCAACCTCGAACTGTTCCCCGGCAAGCCTTGCCACGAGGATGGCTACAACTGCCCGTGCACAAGTACGGGGTACTAGTGGCCCAATACTTAGTGTTGGGGAACGTAGTAGTAAATCAAAAAATTTCCTACGCATCACCAAGATCAATCTATGGAGAGACTAGCAACAAGAGAGAGAGGAGTGTATCTTCATACCCTTGAAGATCGCGATGCGGAAGCGTTGCAAGAACGCGGTTGGAGGAGTCGTACACGCAGCGATTCAGATCGCGGTCGATTCCGATCTAAGCACCGAACAACGGTGCCTCCGCGTTCAACACACGTGCAGCCCGGTGACGTCTCCCGCGCCTTGATCCAGCAAGGAGGAGGGAGAGGTTGGGGAAGACAGCTCCAGCAGCACGACGGCATGGTGGTGGAACTTGCAGTTCTCCGGCAGGGCTTCGCCAAGCTCAAACGGAGGAGGAGGAGGAGGTGTTGGAGAGGGGGAGGGCTGCGCCAGGGGAGAGGTCGTGGCCTCCCTCCCACCCCTCCACTATTTATAGGCTGGGGGGGAGAGGGGGCCGGCCCCCCTAGATCCCATCTAGGGTTGGGGCGGCGGCCAAGGGGGGGAGGAGTGCCTCCCAAGTCAAGTGGAGGCCCTCCCCCTTTAGGGTTTCCCCTCTCCCATGCGCATGGGCCTTAGGGGGGCTGGTGCCCCTAGCCCATTAAGGCTAGGGCACCCCCTTACAGCCCATGCTGCTGTATTGGACGTGGTGGAACCCTTTCCGGACTTTCGGACCCCTCCGGAATCCTCCGGAACCTTTCGAAAGCTTCCCGGTACAATACCGAAAAAAATGAACTTTTTCCGGAACCCCAATAACAACTTCCCATATATAAATCTTTACCTCCGGACCATTCCGGAACTCCTCGTGACGTCCGGGATCTCATCTGGGACTCTGAACAACATTCGGTATTCACATACTATTTCCCATAATAACAACCCTTGAGTCACCGAACCTTAAGTGTGTAGACCCTACGAGTTCGGGAACCATGCAGACATGACCGAGACATCTCTCCGGCCAATAACCAACAGCGGGATCTGGATACCCATGTTGGCTCCCACATGTTCCACGATGATCTCATCGGATGAACCACGATGTCGAGGATTCAATCAATCCCGTATACAATTCCCTTTGTCTACCGGTATGATACTTGCCCGAGATTCGATCGTCGGTATCCCTATACCTTGTTCAATCTCGTTACCGGAAAGTCTCTTTACTCGTTCCGTAACGCATGATCCCGTGGCTAACTCTTTAGTCACATTGAGCTCATTATGATGATGCATTACCGAGTGGGCCCAGAGATACCTCTCCGTCATACGGAGTGACAAATCCCAGTCTCGATTCATGCCAACCCAACAGACACTTTCGGAGATAACTGTAGTGCACCTTTATGGTCACCCAGTTACGTTGTGACATTTGATACACCCAAAGCATTCCTACGGTATCCGGGAGTTGCACAATCTCATGGTCTAAGGAAATGATACTTGACATTAGAAAAGCTTTAGCAGACGAACTACACGATCTAGTGCTATGCTTAGGATTGGGTCTTGTCCATCACATCATTCTCCTAATGATGTGATCCCGTTATCAACGACATCCAATGTCCATGGTCAGGAAACCGTAACCATCTATTGATCAACGAGCTAGTCAACTAGAGGCTCACTAGGGACATGTTGTGGTCTATGTATTCACACATGCATTACGATTTCCGGATAACACAATTATAGCATGAACAATAGACAATTATCATGAACAAGGAAATATAATAATAACCACTTTATTATTGCCTCTAGGGCATATTTCCAACACTTAGTACACCGACAGACAGTGAGTAAGGTTAGTTCATAAAGAATACACTTGGATGAACAAGATGGGCACACATCGTCTGCATGCTGCTGAGGAATTCCTACTCCTGGAAATATCAGAGTCATCGAGCAAGCTTGAAAAGGAGTGCTTTCAGATTGCCTTTGTTATTTTTGTCATGGGTGATGCGCTCGTGCCTACCACAAAGGATGATTATGCCGCCATAGACTTCTGGGGCACTCTTGCGAACACAGAGTTAATCTCACAGTTCAATTGGTACTAGTATGTACTCGAATGCTTTATGCATGCAATTCGATGGGTGAAGGACATGATGTCCAACAATCCAAGCACTAATCTTGTTGGTTGTCATCTGTTTCTGCAGGTCAGCAATTCCCTATGGCATTTCGTGTTGGAACACAAGCATTTCCTTACCAGTTTTGATATATGTTTATTTCTTTGCATGCAATTATCTTTTTTTTCGACGGATATTCTTCTTGGACAATATCAACCTAGGGATGTTCAAGAAGCAGCATGATGGTCTGCCTCGTATAAGTGTGTTTGATGCGAACAACATTAGAAGGATGATAAACATTGCAGCTGGCGTAGGCAAGACTGTCACGTCCTACTCGAATTGCAAGGTAAAGTGGTATGAAGTTACGTTCATGTGCTGCTAAAAAATTTAGTACAGAACCATACTAACCTGTGAGAATTGTTTTTGGTGCAGTAACACCCATCATCCTAATGAACTCGGAAAACACCCACTCAAAGGTTTCAACCTTCTGATCATGGACCAGTACCCCTGCAAATAATAACATGAACCTATGTCAATTTAGCGCAACACAATAGAGCAAGTCATAAATAACAATAAGGATAGTTAGTCAAAAAATGGCGCACCGCACAGCCACATACTATCTCTTGCATGCATTTTGTCCGATATACATTTAGCCTGCTTTTTTCAAATCTGATGCTGAATCCTTTCTCCCACGAATACAAATTGTAAAAATCATATGCCTCTCCAAGTGTGTCAAAGCTTGTTCCTATTTTTGGTACAATGATAATGTCCCCAGGCTGCTCAGCAAACTGCCTGATTCTTTTCCCAGGGCAGAAATCCTATCAGGACATGATGCTCTGCCTAGTGCAGCAGCCCCAACTCTCACTCTGCAGACCAATGACAGTATAAGTACATGTAGTTAGTCCCCTTATAAATTAAAATCTACAGATTCGACGACTCCACTATAACCCCATTAATTTGCGCATTTCTTTGTCATGATAAAACATAGGATTTGTTTTCCTAGTGTAGTATTGTTCTATGAATTGCAGACATACAAAAAATGAGGCCAACTACTGTCAACAATTAATTGTATTTTTCTCAAGTTTTGTGTTGATCATACAATATTCTACCATGCAACCATAGCAATTTAGAGCCAACTGTTCTTACTAGGCATGCAATGCTTGCAACATTCACAAACCACCAATGACTATGGAGTGCCCAGGAAAATTTGAACCAAGGCTACAATGCCTTTACACAACTTAAATTCAGGCATGTATATTACCAACCGTAAGCTTCACAATCTACTCAAATTCATTCTAAATACTAGTACCATGAGTTCTTAATTTAATGAGATAACCAAAACAAAAGTTAGTTCAGTCCAACAGTAAAGTACCTTTTAGTCCAGCCGGGAGTTTTTGGATGAATTTGCTCTATGGAGTTCTCTGACCCCTGAGGTTTGTCTCCACTAAACACCATTGTAGCAGCTTCAGCAGCAAAAATCTGGGCGCCTACACTCGAGGCCGTCTTTGTCACCACCTCCACGGCCGGCGGCGTCCTCACTGGGTACTGAAGAGGACTCATGGGGATGTTGTTCTCGTTTACCTCCTCCAGCAGAGTTCTGCTGCTCTCAAATTT
Organism: Thinopyrum elongatum; assembly: GCA_011799875.1. Taxonomy (NCBI): domain Eukaryota; kingdom Viridiplantae; phylum Streptophyta; class Magnoliopsida; order Poales; family Poaceae; genus Thinopyrum; species Thinopyrum elongatum. The sequence goes on along the minus strand of CM022299.1, from coordinate 371,653,937 downwards.
TGTGAGGATACTGTTAGATCCATTGACTAGGACGCGGTGACCAACAAGATCGAGCAGATCCATACCTGTTTATCGGCTGCATCAAGAACTGCATACCAGGCGGATTGGGGTAGTCGTCGCAGGACCTGTCTCCACCGCTTCATCGCTCTCCAAAATCCAAGATCCAAGAACGGGAGGTAGGAGATAGATGCACCTGCCAGCATTTACTTCACCCGCTGCCGCCGTAACTGGAAAGCAGAAATTCCGATCCACGGATCAGGACGCCAGCGACATCTCGAGCCACGGCTCTGCCCCTCGCCGTTCGCCGAGTACAAACGTCCGTCCAGGATATGGCCCAGTAAACATTGCATTTTTTCTGCTCCTGCTGGGCCTACACCGCACCAGCCGCATTGATTAGATAGAATTGTAAAGCTGAAATGAGCGGGGAAGATACCGAGTGCCTGTGTGCTCGTGATCACATACTCCACGTCCAAAGTTATGATGATATCTAAGGCAATGATCATGAATATAGGCATCTGATAACCCACAAGTATAGGGGATCGTAACAGTTTCGAGGGTAGAGTATTCAACCCAAATTTATTGATTCGACACAAGGGGAGCCAAAGAATATTTGCAAGTATTAGCAGCTGAGTTGTCAATTCAACCACACCTGGAGATTAATTATCTGCAGCAAAGTGATCAGTAGCAAAGTAGTATGATAGTTTTGATAATAGTAGCAACGGCAATTGTGACAGTAACAGTGATAGCAGTAGTTTTGTAGCAAGTGCAATACTAACAATAGCTGTAGTAACTTAGCAAGATCAATATGTAGGAAAATCATAGGCATTGGATCGGCGATTCATTGGATGATATTCATCATGTGACAGTCATAACCTAGGGTAATACGGCACTAGCTCCAGTTCATAAATATAATGTAGGCATGTATTCCGTAAATAGTCATACGTGCTTATGGAAAGAACTTGCATGACATCTTTTGTCCTACCCTCCCGTGGCAGTGGGGTCCATATTGGAAACTAAGGGATATTAAGGCCTCCTTTTAATAGAGAACCGGAACAAAGCATTAACACACGGTGAATACATGAACTCCTCAAACTATGGTCATCACCGGGAAGCATCCCGACTATTGTCACTCCGGGGTTGCCGGATCATAACACGTAGTAGGTGACTATAACTTGCAAGATCAGATCTAGAACATGGATATAATGGTGGTAAAATAAATGGTTCAGATCTGAATTCATGGCACCCGGGCCCAAAGTGTCAAGCATTAAGCATAGCAAAGTCATAGCAACATCAATCTCAGAACATAATGGATACTAGGGATCAAGCCCTAACAAAACTAACTCGATTACATGATGAATCTCATCCAACTCCTCACCGACCGGCGAGCCTACGAAGGAACTACTCACTCCCGGTGGAGAGCATCATGGAATTGGCGATGGAGAAGGGTTGGTGATGACGAAGATTGAAGATCCCCCTCTCCGGAGCCCCAAACGGACTCCAGATCTGGCCTCCCGATGAAGAACAGGAGGTGGCGGCGGCTCCGTCTCGCAAAACGCGATAATTCTTTCTCCCTGATTTTTTCTAGAAATATAGGATTTTATAGCGTCGGTTTCAGGGTCTACGGGTCCACCAGGTGGGGACAACCCACCTGGGCGCGCTTGGAGGGGGTGGCGCGCCCTGGTGGGTTGTGCCCACCTAGGTGCCCCCTCCGGTGGTTCTTGGCTCCAGTATTTTTCTTTTATTGTATAAAAATTCCTCGCAAAGTTTCGTTTCATTCTGAGAACTTTTATTTCTACACAAAAACAACACCATGGTAGTTCTGCTAAAAACAGCGTCAGTCCGGGTTAGTTTCATTCAAATCATGCAAATTAGAGTCCAAAATAAGAGGAAAAGCGTTAGGAAAAGTAGATACGACGGAGCCGTATCAACTCCCCCAAGCTTAAACCTTTGCTTGTCCTCAAGCAATTCAGTTGATAAATTGAAAGTGAAAAAGAAAAACTTTTACGAACTCTTTTGCTCTTGTTTGCATAAATAAGCTTAAGTAGCACCCAGGTTTTCAGCAAAGATTATAACTAACCATGTCGACAATAACTCTTAAAAATTATATTAACTCATATCAATGACATAATCAGCTAGCGAGCAATAATAAGATATCTCGAACAACAACACGTTATTAAAACAACCATGATATAATATGACAATAATGGTATCTCGCTAGCCCTTTCTGAGACCGCAAAACATAAATGCAGAGCACCTCCAAAGTCCAAGCAGCGACTAAACATTGTAATTCATGGTAGAAAAGAACCAGTCATGATGCACCCAACATTAGCTACACACTATGCATGAGGATCACAATAGTGCTCTCAGGTTCTGGCGCTTATTTGAGAAGGTGATTACACAACATAAAAGTAAATAGATAGTCCCTTCGCAGAGGGAAGCAATGATTTGCAGAGGTGCCAGAGCTTAAGTTTTAAAATAGAGGTAAATGAAATTTTGAGAGATGCACCCTTCTTGTTTACTTCGCGACCATCAGTTATCAATATCTTCCATGCTAAACACATTAGTGGCGGTTCACAAGCGATAAAAGTAAAGGTTTACTCCCCCTCCACTAACAGTCACACTCCACGGCTTGTCCGAAACAACGGGTGCTGTCCATACCAACAACAGTCCCGGGGGAGTTTTGTTTAATTATTTGCATTTTGAGTTCGGGACTGGGAATCCCTATTACCGCCCCTCTCGTGCAAGGACGAGTGAATAAACACTCATCATGAGAATAACCCTCTTAGCATGGAAGATATCGACTACCTCCTGTCGCTCTATGAACAATCCAGGCACACAAAAAGGATATTTATTTGAAGTTTTTAGAGGTGGCACATGCAAATTTACTTAGGACGGCAGGGTAATACCGCATATAGGTAGGTATGGTGGACTCATCTGGAATAACTTGGGTTTCAGGTTTTTGATGCACAAGCAGAATTCCCACTTAGTACAGGCGAAGGCTAGCAAATAGGTTGAGAAGCGGCCAGCTAGAGAGTAACAACAGTCATGAACATGCATAAGTAACATTGGATACTAGCATGAGTAGGATATGAACACCATGAACATAAATATCATAGAGGCTATGTTGGTTTTGATTCAACTACATGCATGAACATGTGCCAAGTCAAGCCACTCGAACATTCAGAGGAGGATACCATATCATCATACTACATCACAATCATTTTAATGCAATGTTGACATCCAAGATAAATCATTATCCACTCCTAGCTACTTATGCATGGCATGAGAAACTATAATCTCTAATTGTCATTGCAAACATGTTTGATCATAATAGGCTGAATCATGGATACTAGGTTAAACATATTTACAGAAACAGAACAAGTCAAGTTCATACCCGTTTCTCTCTGCCACGGCCAGTTCATCAAATATTGTCATTATTGCCTTTCACTTGCACGACCGAACGATTTGAAAATAATAATAGTGTAAGAGTGCCATGGGCTAAGCTGGAATCTACAAACATTTTATTCAACAGGAGAAGACAAGGTAAAATGTGCTCTTTGTTAGATCAACAATAATGCATATGAGAGCCAGTCAACATTTTCATCGTGGTCTTCTCCTCGGTACGACTCGATAAAAAGGAAAAAGAAATTCAGAGAAACACACTGAAATATTTTTGGAGTTTTTGGTTGTTCATAAACAAGCAAATAAAAAGGGAAAAGCAAAAATGAGAAAAACTATTTACACAGGAAAGCTCCCAACAAGTAAAAGAAGAACAAAGAAATCTTTTTGGGTTTTCTTTTTAGTGCTATATCAATTTAAACTAGGAAGAAAATAAAAAAGAAGCAAGAAATATATTTTTGGATTTTCTCAAAGTTTTTCAAACACACAAGAAGAAAACAAGTAAAAAAATCTAACATGGATAATACAAATGAAAAAGTGTAGACACCGACAAATGGAATGAAATGTGTGAACATGAATGTAATGTCGGTGGAAATACGTACTCCCCCAAGCTTAGGCTTTTGGCCTAACTTGGTAATCACCACTCGAAGAAGCCATGGGGTCCTATGTTGAAGTGCTGAGGAGCGGGCACCTGAGGGTCCCACTGCTGAGGCTCCACCTATGTAGCAGCGAGGTTGTTCCGGTAGGCGACGATGTCCTCAGGAATAATCCTGTCTCTGCCCCTGGCAATAGGATCAAACAAAGCAGGTGCATGTAATGGAATAATATCACGAGTGTCCACACTGAAACTAGGTTATACGGAATAGGAAAGTCAGTGTTCTCTTTATCAATAAACTGGTGGTGCTCCATGGCCACGCAATCTAGGTAAACCTTGGGTAAAGGATAATCATGCTGGCGTATCTGAATGTTAAAGTGAGTAGCCAAGCGAGTAGCGTAAATACCACCATGTATTTTTCCCTTGGATTTGTTAGTTTGGAGGCGACGTGCCACAATAGCTCCCAAGCTATATGTGTTGTCGCCGAAAAGTGCACGGCGTAAAATAGCAAAGTCTGGTGCACTGAGTGCACCTACCTTCTCTCTAGCAAGCAAACACTTCGCAATGAATAGAGCAAAATAATGTACAGCCGGAAAGTGTAAGCTAGTGGCAGTGATAGCCGACACCCCTCTCTCATCCCCTACTGTCAGAGTACGGTAAAAACCATCAAACTTCGCGGGCCTAGGCTCTACTAAACCACCATCAGAAGGAAGCAAGCATATGTCACAAAATTCAGTAAGAGGAATTTGATGGGTTTCAGCATATAAGTTAAACTGCACCTCAAGGGGATTATTCCTACTCAAGAAATTAAAAACTTGCACAAAGGAATTTGTGAGGAGATGATATTGTTCACATTCAGCCGCGATGAAGTCGGTGAGGCCGGCATTAGCAGCATATTGTGCAAACTCCTGAAGGATTCCGGCCCCTTCCATGAACGGGTTATGCGGCCATTCACACGGCCGTACCTCCGCCATTCTCCGGGTATGGAGATCACTATCAAATGACTCCCCAATAACTCCCTTGGAGTTCTTCTTGGAAGCAAACTTCCTAAAGATACTCATCTTTTTCCTATGAACAAAATTCTAAAAAATTTAGTCCACAAAATTTTTCTCAACAGAACTTCACAAGATTGAAAGCACCTACTCATAAGGATGCATAGAAGCCATATCAAGCATTCAAACTACTTAGAACTCTAAGAATTCAACATGCAAGCTCATCTACAGCAGCACCAAGAGTAGCTAATTATTCAAAATATAAACCACTAAAGCAAAAACTAATTGGACCAACGGAGGAGTCACATACCAAGTAACAATCCCTTGAAACAGTTTCGGAAACGGAGTTTCGAGCAAAGAGATCGAAATCCGTGGGTTCGAGAGCAAGAACACGAGAAAGAGAGCAAAGGTGATTTTTTTCTGGAGGTAGGTGGTGATGTGGGATGAAGAGATAAGTGAGGGGGCCCACGTGGGGACCACAACCCACAAGGGCGTGCCTGGGGGTCCTAGCGCACCCAGGTGGGTTGTTCCCACCTGGTGCAACTCCCTCTGATATTATTTGCACCAAAAATTCTTAAATATTCAGAAAAAATTCATATTAAATTTTCAGAGCATTCTGAGAACTTTTATTTTTTGGTCATTTTTTATTGCACGGAAAATTCAGAAATCTGACAAAACATGGCATTTTATTTTATTCAACTAGTCAAAACAAAAAACAAAAGGTAGGGACAGAAGGTAGTGCTCACTAAATTCATCAACTTCATACCTCTCAAAAATGATTCATTAATAAGGTTGATCAAGTCTTATTAACAACCACTTTCGATTAGCATGAAACCAAAGAACTTTCGTAAAACACTAAGTTACCTCAATGGGGATATGAATGTCCCCAACAATAAGCATTTCATATTTCTTTTTAACAGTAGGTAGCGGTAGTTGAAAACTTCCAATAGTGATTGTCGGAGATTTTTCAATAACATTAATACCATTCACTTGGAATTGTTTCTTCGGAAAGTGCACTACATGCTCATTACCATTGATATGAAAAGTGACCTTGCTTTTATTGCAATCAATAACAGCCCCTGCAGCATTCAAGAAGGGTCTACCAAGGATAATCGACATGTTGTCATCCTCGGGCATCTCAAGTATAACAAAGTCAGTCAAAATAGTAACATTAGCAACAACAACGGGCACATCCTCACAAATACCGATAGGTATGGCTGTTGATTTGTTAGCCATTTGCAAGGATATTTCAGTAGGTGTGAGTTTATTCAAATCAAGTCTTTTATATAAAGAGAAAGGCATAACACTAACACCAGCTCCCAAATCACATAAAGCAATTTTCACATAATTTCTTTTGATGGAGCAAGGTATAGTTGGTATTCCCAGATCTCCAAGCTTTTTAGGTACTCCATCTTTAAAAGTATAATTAGCAAGCATGGTGGAGATTTCAGCTTCTGGTATTTTTGTTTTATTGGTGATGATGTCTTTCATGTACTTTGCATAAGGAGGCATTTTTAAGATATCAGTCAAGCGAGTACACAAAAAGACTGGCCTCAACATTTCAGCAAAGCGTTCAAATTCTTCATCATCTTTCTTTTTAGTTGACTTAGGTGGAAAGGGCATAGGTTTTTGAACCCATGGTTCTCTTTCTTTACTATGTTTTCTAGCAACAAAGTCTCTTTTATCATATCTTTTATTCTTGGGTTGTGGGTTATCAAGATCAGCTGCTGGTTCTATCTCAACATCATTGTCTGGTCCTTTATTATTTGGTTGAGTATCTTCATGAACCTCATCATCATCTTTTTCATTATCAGAAGGTGAGTGTTCACTACCAGATTGTGTTTCAGCATCAGAGATAGAAACTTCATTATCATTATCAGGAGGTTTTTCTACTTCAGGTTCACTAGAGGCATGCAAAGTCCTATCATTTTTCTTTTTCTTTTTCTTTTTAGAAGGACTAAGTGCATCAATGTCAACTCTTTGAGAGTCTTGTTCAACTCTTTTTCGGTGTCCCTCAGGATAAAGTGGTTCCTGAGTCATCCTACCTCCCCTAGTCATTACTCTAACAGCATGATCATTGATATTATTATTCATTTCATCTAACAACTCTCTTTGAGATTTAGCAACTTGTTCTAACTGAGTTTGAACCATAGAAGCATGCTTTCCTACACCTCTAACATCATTTGAGATTCTAAATAACAAGTCACTCAAGCGAGCAATCATATCAAAATTGTATTTCAACTGTTTCATAACATTTGCATTGAAGTGATCTTGCTTTCTAATGTAATTTTCAAACTCATAAAGGCATTGTCTAGGATGCATATTATGAGGATTATCATTATCATTGAACTTCATTAGAGAATTTACCTCTACCACCCTAGGTGGTGGTGGTGTATCAAGCCCATGTATCTCTTCAATAGGAGGTAAATGTTTAACATCCTCTGCTTTAATACCTTTTTCCTTCATAGATTTCTTTGCCTCTTGCATATCTTCGGGACTGAGATATAAGATACCCCTCTTCTTCGGAGTGGGTTTAGTCGGTGGTTCAGGAAGAGTCCAATCATCATAATTTTTCAATATGTTATTCAATAATTCTTCAGCTTACCCAATAGTTCGTTCCCTGAAAACACAACCATCACAACAATCTAGGAAATCCCTAGAAGTATCGGTTAGTCCATTATAGAAGATATCAAGTATTTCATTTTTCTTAAGAGGATGATCAGGCAAAGCATTAAGCAATTGGAGAAGCCTCCCCCAAGCTTGTGGGAGAATCTCTTCTTCAATTTGCACAAAGTTAAATATTTCCTGCAAGGCAGCTTGTTTCTTATGAGCAGGGAAATATTTTTTAGAGAAGTAGTAAATCATATCCTGCGGACTACGCACACAACCAGGAGCAAGAGTATTGTACCAAGCTTTAGCATCACCCTTTAATGAGAACGAGAATAATTTGAGAATATAATAGTAGCGAATTTTCTCATCATGAGCAAAAAGGGTGGCTATATCATTCAACTTAGTAAGATGTGCCACAACAGTTTCAGTTTCATATCCATGGAAAGGATCAGATTCAACCAAAGTAATTACCTCTAGGTCGACAGAGAATTCATAATCCTTATCATCAACAAAGATAGGTGAAGTAGCAAACTGAGGATCACATTTCGTTTTAGCATTCAGAGTCTTTTCTTTATACTTGCATAGTAATTTTTCTAGATCATCTCTGTCCTTACAAGCAAGAATGTCTCTAGTTGCCTCCTCATTCATAACATAACCTTCCGGTACCTTTGGCAATTCATATCTAGGAGGGCTAGTTCTAATAGGTGTTTCAAGATTTTCAGTTTCAAGCTCATCATCAGTTTCAACAATCTCATGCTGCCTTACTCTAGCAATTTGTTCATCAAGAAATTCTCCTAGTGGCACATTATCATCAAGCAAGGTACTAGCATCATCATGAGTAGCATTCATAGTAGAAGTAGCATCATCAATAACTTGCGAAATATCAAAATTGATAGCATGTGGTGGTGTTGCAAGTCTACTTATAACAGAAGGTGAATCTAAAGCGGAGCTGGATGGCAGTTCCTTACCTCCCCTCGTCTTAGAGGGAAAAATCTTAGTCTTAGCATCCTTCAGATTCTTCATAGTGATAATTTGATAATAATCCCAAGTGACTCAACAAATATAGCTATGCTCCCCGGCAACGGCACCAGAAAAAGGTCTTGATAACCCACTAGTATAGGGGATCGCAACAGTTTTCGAGGGTAGAGTATTCAACCCAAATTTATTGATTTGACACAAGGGGAGCCAAAGAATATTTGCAAGTATTAGCAGATGAGTTGTCAGTTCAACCACACCTGGAGATTAATTATCTGCAGCAAAGTGATCAGTAGCAAAGTAGTATGATAGTTTTGATAATAGTAGCAACGGCAATTGTGACAGTAACAGTGATAGCAGTAGTTTTGTAGCAAGTGCAATAGTAACAATAGCAGTAGTAACTTAGCAAGATCAATATGTTGGAAAATCGTAGGCATTGGATCGGCGATTCGTTGGATGATATTCATCATGTGACAGTCATAACCTAGGGCGATACGGCACTAGCTCCAGTTCATAAATATAATGTAGGCATGTATTCCGTAAATAGTCATACGTGCTTATGGAAAGAACTTGCATGACATCTTTTGTCCTACCCTCCGGTGGCAGCGGGGTCCATATGGGAAACTAAGGGATATTAAGGCCTCCTTTTAATAGAGAACCGGAACAAAGCATTAACACACGGTGAATATATGAACTCCTCAAACTACGGTCATCACCGGGAAGTGTCCCGACTATTGTCACTCCGGGGTTGCCGGATCATAACACGTAGTAGGTGACTATAACTTGCAAGATCGGATCTAGAACATGGATATAATGGTGGTAACATAAACGGTTCAGATCTGAATTCATGGCACCTGGGCCCAAAGTGTCAAGCATTAAGCATAGCAAAGTCATAGCAACATCAATCTCAGAACATAATGGATACTAGGGATCAAGCCCTAACAAAACTAACTCGATTATATGATGAATCTCATCCAACTCCTCACCGACCAGCGAGCCTACGAAGGAATTACTCACTCCCGGTGGAGAGCATCATGGAATTAGCGATGGAGAAGGGTTGGTGATGACGAAGATCGAAGATCCCCCTCTCCGGAGCCCCAAACGGACTCACGATCTAGCCTCCCGATGAAGAACAGGAGGTGGCGGCGGCTCCGGCTCGCGAAACGCGATAATTCTTTCTCCCTGATTTTTTTTCTGGAAATATAGGATTTTATAGCGTCGGTTTCAGGGTCTGCGGGGCCACCTGGTGGGGACAACCCACCTGGGCGTGCCCTGGTGGGTTGTGCCCACCCAGGTGCCCCCCTCCGGTGGTTCTTGGCTCCAGTATTTTTCTTTTATTGTATAAAAATTCCTCACAAAGTTTCGTTCCATTCGGAGAACTTTTATTTCTGCACAGAAACAACACCATGGTAGTTCTGCTGAAAACAGCGTCAGTCCGGGTTAGTTTCATTCAAATCATGCAAATTAGAGTCCAAAACAAGAGGAAGAGCATTAGGAAAAGTAGATACGATGGAGACGTATCAGCATCACGTCCGTGACAAGTAGGCCGACTCCTGCCTCCATTTACTACTATTACTCCACACATCGACCGCTATCCAGCAAGCATCTAGAGTATTAATTTCATAAGAATGGATTAACGCTTTAAGTAAGATGACATGATGTAGAGGGATAAACTCAAGCAATATGATATAAACCCCACCTTTTTATCCTTGATGGCAATAATACAATACGCGCCTTGCTACCCCTTCTGTCACTGCGTGAGGACACCGCAAGATTGAACCCAAAATTAAGCACCTGATACGTCTTCGTTGTATCTACTTTTCCTAACACTTTTCCTCTTGTTTTGGACTCTAATTTGCATGATTTGAATGAAACTAACCAGGACTGACGCTGTTTTCAACAAAACTACCATGGTGTTGTTTTTTGTGCAGAAATAAAAGTTCTCTGATTGAAACGAAACTTTGTGAGGATTTTTTATACAATAAAAGAGAATTTCTGGAGCCAAGAACCACCGGAGGGGGGCACCTGGGTGGGCACAACCCACCAGGGCATGCCCCCCTCTTGGCGCGCCCAGGTGGATTGTCCCCACCTGGTGGCCCCGCAGACCTCAATCCTGACACTATAAAATCACATTTTCGGAGAGAAAAATCAGAGAGAAAGAAGTATCGCGTTTCGCAAGACGGATACGCCGCCACTTCCTATTCTTCATCGGGAGGCCAGATCTGGAGTCCGTTTGGGGCTCTGGAGAGGGGGATCTTCGATCTTCATCATCACCAACCCTTCTCCATCGCCAATTCCATGATGCTCCCCACCGGGAGTGAGTAATTCCTTCGTAGGCTTGCTGGTCGGTGAGGAGTTGGATGAGATTCATCATGTAATCGAGTTAGTTTTGTTAGGGCTTGATCCCTAGTATCCATTATGTTCTGAGATTGATGTTGCTATGACTTTGCCATGCTTAATGCTTGTCACTTTGGGCCCGGGTGCCATGATTTCAGATCTGAACCGTTTATGTTATCACCATTATATCGATGTTCTAGATCCGATCTTGCAAGTTATTGTCACCTACTACGTGTTATGATACGGCAACCCCGGAGTGACAGAAGTCGGGACACTTCCCCGTGATGACCGTAGTTTGAGGAGTTCATGTATTCACTATGTGTTAATGCTTTGTTCCGGTTCTCTATTAAAAGGAGGCCTTAATATCCCTTAGTTTCCATAGGGACCCCGCTGCCACGGGAGGGTAGGACAAAAGATGTCATGCAAGTTCTTTCCATAAGGACGTATGACTATTTACGGAATACATGCCTACATTATATTTATGAACTGGAGCTAGTGCCGTATCGCCCTAGGTTATGACTGTTATATGATGAATATCATCCAATGAATTCACCGATCCAATGCCTATGAATTTCTCTCATATTGTTCTTGCTAAGTTACTACTGCTATCGTTACTGTTACACTTGCTATAAAATCATTGCTATCAGTGTTACTGGTACTATTGCTGTTGCTACTACTATCAAAACTATCATATTACTTTGCTACTAATCACTTTGCTGCAGATAATTAATCTCCAGGTGTGGTTGAATTGACAACTCAACTGCTAATACTTGCAAATATTCTTTGGCTCCCCTTGTGTCGAATCAATAAATTTGGGTTGAATACTCTACCCTCGAAAACTGTTGCGACCCCCTATACTTGTGGGTTATCAAGACCTTTTTCTGGCGCCGTTGCCAGGGAGCATAGCTATATTTGTTGAGTCACTTGGGATTATTATCAAATTATCACTATGAAGAATCTGAAGGATGCTAAGACTAAGATTTTTCCCTCTAAGACGAGGGGAGGTAAGGAACTGCCATCTAGCTCTACACTTGATTCACCTTCTGTTATAAGTAGACTTGCAACACCACCACATGCTATTAATTCTGATATGTCGCAAGGTATTAATGATGCTACTTCTGCTATGAATGATACTCATGATGATGCTAGTATCCTGCTTGATTATAATGTGCCACTAGGTGAATTTCTTGATGAACAACTTGCTAGAACTAAAGCTTTTAAGAATGCTGAAACTGATGAAATTGTTGAAACTGATGAAGAGCTTGAAACTGAAAATCTTGAAACACCTATTAGATCTAGTTCTCCTAGATATGAATTGCCTAAGATACCACAAGGCTATGTTATGGATGAGGAGACAACTAGAGACTTTCTTGCTTGCAATGATAAGGATGATCTTAAGAAATTATTATGCAAACTGAAAGAAAAATATTTGAATGCTAGAAAGAATTATGATCCTAAGTTTGCTACTTCACCTATCTTTGTTAATGATAAGGATTATGAATTCTCTGTCGACCCAGAGTTAATTACTTTGGTTGAATCTGATCCTTTCCATGGTTATGAAACTGAAACAATTGTGGCACACCTTACTAAGTTGAATGACATAGCCACCCTTTTTGCTCATGATGAGAAAATTCGCTATTATTATATTCTCAAATTATTTTCGTTCTCATTAAAGGGTGATGCTAAGACTTGGTATAATACTCTTGCTCCTGGTTGCGTGCGAAGTCCCCAGGATATGATTTATTACTTCTCTGAAAAATATTTTCCTGCTCATAAGAAACAAGCTGCCTTACAGGAAATATTTAACTTTATGCAAATTGAAGAAGTGAGTCTCCCACAAGCTTGAGGGAGGCTTCTCCAATTGCTTAATGCATTGCATGATCATCCTCTTAAGAAAAATGAAATACTTGATATCTTCTATAATGGACTAACCGATGCTTCTAGGGATTTCCTAGATAGTTGTGCTGGTTGTGTTTTCGGGGAATGAACTGTTGAACAAGCTGAAGAATTATTGAATAACATATTAAAAAATTATGATGATTGGATGCTTCCTGAACCACCACTTAAACCTACTCCGAAGAAGAGGGGTATCTTATATCTCAGTCCTGAAGATATGCAAGAGGCAAAGAAATCTATGAAGGAAAAAAGTATTAAAGCAGAGGATGTTAAAAATTTACCTCCTATTGAAGAAATACATGGGCTTGAAACACCACCACCACCTAAGGAGGTAGAGGTAAATTCTTTACTAAAGTTCGATGAAGGTGATATTCCTTATAACAAACATCCTAGTCAATGCTTATATGAGTTTGATAATTACATTAGAAAGCAAGATCACTTCAATGCAAATGTTATGAAACAATTGAAATACAATTCTGATATGATAGCTTGCTTGAGTGATTTGCTATTTAGAATTACCAATGATGTTAGAGGTGTAGGAAAACATGCCTCTATGGTTCAAACTCAATTAGAATAAGTTGCTAAATCTCAAAAAGAGTTGTTAGATGAAATGAATAATAATATCAAAGATCATGCTGTTAGAGTAATGACTAGAGGAGGTAGAATGACTCAGGAACCACTTTATCCTGAGGGACACCCTAAAAGAATTGAACAAGACTCTCAAAGAGTCAACACTGATGCACCTAGTCCTTCTAAAAAGAAAAAGAAGAAGAAAGATGGTAGGACTTTGCATGCCTCTAGGGAACCTGAAGTAGAGAAACCTCCTATTAATGATAATGAAGTCTCTATTTCTGATGCTGAAACTCAATCTGGTAATGAACACTCACCTTCTGATAATGAAAAGGATAATGATGAGGTTCATGAAGACACTCCAACAAATGATAAAGAACCAGACAATGATGTTGAAATAGAACCAGCTGTTGATCTTGATAACCCACAAGTCAAGAATAAAAGATATGATAAAAGAGACTTTGTTGCTAGAAAACATGGTAAGGAAAGAGAACCTTGGGTTCAAAAACCTATGCGCTTTACACCTAAATCAACTAAGAAGAAAGGTGATGAAGAATTCAAACGCTTTGCTGAAATGCTTAGGCCAGTCTTTTTGCGAACACGCTTGACTAATATCTTAAAAATGCCTCCTTATGCAAAATACAAGAAAGACATCATCACCAACAAGAGAAAAATACCGGAAGCTGAAATCTCCACCATTCTTGCTAATTATACTTTTAAGGATGGATTACCTAAAAAACTTGGAGATCCAGGAATATCAACTATACCTTGCTCCATCAAAAGAAATTATGTGAAAACCGCTTTGTGTGATTTAGGAGCTAGTGTTAGTGTTATGCCTTTCTCTCTATATAAGAGACTTGACTTGAATAAACTCACACCTACTGAAATATCTTTGCAAATGGCTAACAAATCAACTGCCATACCTATCGTTATTTGTGAGGATGTGCCCGTTGTTGTTGCTAATGTTACTATCTTAACTGACTTTGTTATACTTGAGATGCCCGAGGACGACAACATGTCGATTATCCTTGGTAGACCCTTCTTGAATACTGCAGGGGCTGTTATTGACTGCAATAAAAGCAAGGTCACTTTTCATATCAATGGTAATGAGCATACGGTGCACTTTTCGAGGAAACAATTCCAAGTGAATGGTATTAATGTTATTGAAAAATCTCCGACAATCACTATTGGAAGTTTTCAACTACCTCTACCTACTACCAAAAAGAAATTTGAAATGCTTATTGTTGGGGACGTTCATATCCCCGTTGAGGTAACTTAGTGTTTTACGAAAGTTCTTTGGTTTCATGCTAATCGAAGGTGGTTGTTAATAAGACTTGATCAACCTTATTAATGAATCATTTTTGAGAGGTATGAAGTTGATGAATTTAGTGAGCACTACCTTCTGTCCTTTACTTTTACTTCCTGTTTTTCTTAGTTAAATAAAATAAAATGCCATGCTTAGTCTGTTTTCTGAATTTTTCCTGCAATAAAAAATGACCCGAAAATAAAAGATCTCAGAATGCTCTGAAAATTTAATACGTTTTTTTTATATTTAAGAATTTTTGGTGCAAATAACTTCAGAGGGGGGCGCACCAGATGGGCACAACCCACCTGGGTGTGCCAGCACCCCCAGGCGCGCCTTGGTGGGTTGTGGTCCCCACGTGGGCCCTCTCACTTATCTTTTTGGCCCATGTCACCACCTACCTCCAGAAAAAAATCACCATTGCTCTCTCTCTCTCTCTCTCGTGTTCTTGCTCTCAAACCCGTGGATTTCGATCTCTTTGCTCGAAGCTCCATTTCTAAAACTGTTTTGGGGGAGTGCTACATGGTATGTGACTCCTCCGTTGGTCCAATTAGTTTTTGCTTTAGTGGTTTATATTTTGAATAAATAGCTACTCTTGGTGCCACTGAAGATGAGCTTGCATGTTGAATTCTTAGAGTTCTAAGTAGTTTGAATGCTTGATTTGGCCTCTATGCATCCTTATGAGTAGCTGCTATCAATCTTGTAAAGCTTTGTCATCAAAATTTTGTGACCCAATTTTTTTTCCAGAAATTGTAAGAAAATATGATGAACCTTTTTGGAAGGAGTTCTTCGAGGAGGAGGTCCTCGGAGGCATCCTCTAGTAGCAGCTTTGTTCGTCGGTCCTATGTTGAACCAAGTGAAAATTCCATACGAGATGTAGCCACCAGATCATGTTTATGGCCTTGCAACGATTTTATGGTGCGCATTGGTATTAAAGAAGAATTTGAGCAATATGTTCACAATACCGAGCTCGGTCCCTACATTGCAGATAAGTGCAACCAACACCTCAGCCTCACTGAATCATTTACTAAAGAATTTAAATTCCATCCTCATGAGTCTAGAGTGTCGTTTAAACTGTACGACTATCCTTTCACCCAGCCCTTAGAGACATTTTATAATTACTGCAAAATTCCATTTTGGGGTTCGTTAGACGAACCACCAAGATCGGAGTTTGAGAAATTCTTGACTAGCCTTTGCTATGGTGAGACTAGAGGAGTGACGCAAGATAGAATAAAGAGCATTCAATTTCCCTCAATTCAATACTTTGCACTATTTAATGGAAAATGCATTGTAGGCAAACAAGATTGTAGTACAATTTGTGCTCCTGACTTGAGCCTCATACGCACCGCTCTCACCGGTGACAAAAGTTGTAACCTTGGAGTGATTGTTGCACGCAGGTTGCAACATAACGCTGGTAGTGGATATTTTTATGGTGGAATTTATGCCACACGTTTAGCAAGGGAGCTAGGTGTTTCACCTTGGCCTTATGACCCCATCCTACCCACGCAGTACTTGGACTTTGACGCTATGAAACATCATAAGATCCTTAGTGGTGAAGCCCATAATTTTGCATATAACCTGTTGTTTAATAAAAAGTCCGTTGTGGACACCTTTTTGCCTGCGCCTGCTCTCTTTAATGTTCAAAACAAGGGAAGATATTTTGTTCTTGAGAGCGAGGCCCGTGCACACAACGCATGGGTGGTGGCTGCTCGGCAGGCTGAGGAGGCTGCACCAAGAGCCTCCGTGAGCTACCACTCTGACTAATACACAAGCTCCAGACGGTGATTACCAAGCTAGGCCAAAAGCCTAAGCTTGGGGGAGTACGTATTTCCACCGACATTACATTCATGTTCACACATTTCATTCTAGTTGTCGGTGCTCATACTTTTTCATTGTATTATCCATGCTAGATTCATTTTCTTGCTTTCTTCTTGTGCGTTTGAAAAAACTTTGAGAAAATCCAAAAAATATTTCCTGCTTCTTTTCGGTTTTTCTTTCTAGTTTAATTAGTGGTAGTATTAAAAGAAAACCCAAAAAGATTTCATTGTCCTTTTTTTGCTTGTTGGGAGCTTTCCCGTGTAAATAGTTTTTCTCATTTTTGTTTTTTCTGTGTCTTTAATTTGCTATCTTCAAGAAAAAACAAAAAACTCCAAAAACATTTTAGTATGTTTCTCTGAAATTCTTTTCCTTTTATTGAGTCAAACCAAGGAGAAGACCACGATGAAAATGTTGAGTGGCCCTCATATGCATTACTGATTATCTAACAAAGAGCCAAATTACCTTGTCTTCTCCTTTTGAATAAAATGTTTGCAGATTCCAGCTTGGTCCACGGTACTCTTGCACTATTATCATTTTCATATCGTTCAATCATGCAAGTGAAAGGCAATAATGACGATATTTGGTGAACTGGCTGCGGCAGAGAGAAACGGGTATGAACTCGACTTGTTCTGTTTTTGTAAATATGTTTAACCTAGTATCCATGATTCAGCCTATTATGATCAAACATGTTTGCAATGACAATTAGACATTATAGTTACTCATGCCATGCTTAAGTAGCTAGGAGTTAATAATAATTTATCTTGGATTCCAACATTGCATTAAAATGATTGTGATGTAGTATGATGATATGGTATCCTCCTCTGAATGTTTGAGTGGCTTGACTTGGCACATGTTCATGCATGTAGTTGAATCAAAACCAACATAGCCTCTATGATGTGACGCCCCCGGCTTAATAATGCACTAATCATACACACAAATGCACACAATCAAGCCTAAGGACTCACTTGAAGGAATCACAACACAACTCTAAAACATAAATAAAGTCATACAAGCTTTATATTAGAAGCCAGGGGCCTCGAGGGCTCGAATACATAAGCTCGCTTACAAGCGTCAGCGGAAGCATCAGATATCTAAGTACAGATATAAAAGATAAAACAGATAGGCCTTTAAAAGGCAAGGCAAAAGAAAACACTACGATCGAAAAGGCGCAGGCCTCCTGCCTGGGACCGTCCGAACCTACTCCTGGTCGTCGGCCAACTCATAGAAGTAGCCACACTCGGGGTAGTGGTAGCAGTCGTTGTCAGGGGCAGCTGTCTCAGGGGCTCCGTCATCTGGTCACATCAAACAGGTACGGGGAAAAAGAGGAAGCAAAGCAACCGTGAGTACTCATCCGAAGTACTTAGCAAGCAAGGATCTACACTACATATGCAACATTATCAAAGAAAGGTTGTATATGTGGACTGGGCTGCAGAAATGCCAGAATAGAGAGAATGGCTAGTCCTATCGAAGACTAGCATCTTCAGCGGTCTTGCAGCATTAGAAGAGTGTAGATTAGTACAGTATAAAGTAACAGTATTAATAAGCCTCAACCTCACCCAGAGATCCTTTCTCGACTCCCTGCGAGAAAGCAATCCCAGAGCCCTATTATCCAAGTATCAAGCTCAGCCAGAGATCCTTTCTCGACTCCCTGTGAGAAAGCAATCCCAGAGCCATACTATCCATATCTCATCTCATCATTAGGTTCTAGTTGTATCGATCGGGATACAACTCCGAGCGTCCATTACGAGGATCCGGCTATGCATAGATTAGTTCTTCCCTGCAGGGGTGCACCAACTTACCCACCACGCTCGCTTAACTCCGGCCGGACACACTTTTCTGGGTCATGCCCGGCCTCGGCCAAACGACACACCGCAGCCCTACCTAAAGCTCAGCAGCGAGGTACCCGTCGGTCTACATCCTAAGCACTCAGGGGTCTTGGGCCATCGCCCTGTGCACTCCGGGTCGATGCGTGCCGGGCGATCCAGGCCACCTCCACTGGGGCGCCGACTAGGCCGTGCCGCAATGCTGAACTAGACATCTGACAGAGCTTTCGGCTGATGCATACGATGTAGAGTACCCATATTTATTCTCGCATGATGGTTAGTGCTATCGGGCCAAAGGCCCACTCAGATCAACTATCCAAATCGTTAGTGTTTTGGTAGTGCGGTAACAAGCAGAGACTCATGATCGATGTGACCCCGTCGCCCCGTCTTGAGGACTTGCGGCAAGGGCTAAGAATGCCCGGCCACGCCTCGTAATTGTCTCTCGGGTACCCTCCAGGTCAACCCGACTTCCCATCACTCGCGGGTACCCCTCAGGGTCGACCCGCCTTTCCAAGTAACAGTTGTAAAGTCCAAGTATCCGTGTGTCCATAACATCAGGGAATCTGAGGTATCACCCTCGTTGGATTCCTACTCGATGTATCCGTCAAGGTGAACTTAGGAGGAATCACCCTCGAGGTTCACACTTGAGGTGTTGCACGACAGCGTCGTTATCGAAAGTGGAGAAGGAGGAATCACCCTCGATGACCACGATCGAATAGCTACTCTACATAGTTAACATCAGAAGTGCTAAACGAGGTATCACCCTCGGCACTCGATGGTAACGCTACAGTGTCGTACAACTAAGGGGGTGATGTGCGGTGCCAGGGCCTGGTTGTCGATCACGTTGATCTAGTCATCTGATAATCCAGAGGGGCAACTGGGTCAAAGTGGTGTCTCTGGTGGGTCTCTAACCAGCCTATACTAAGCAGTTTAGGATAAGCTGGTAAGGTATCAATAGCAGGTTACAATAAACAGGCTATGCATCAGAATAGGATAACTCAAAGCAGTAGCAAATTCTAATGCAAGCAGGAGGGAGAAAGAATAGGCAATGTAGGCATGTTCAAAGTGGGGTGCTTGCCTGGAAGCTCTGCTGAAAAGGAAGAAGTGTCGTCGCCTATGTAGTCGATCACAGTGGCATCAGCAGCGGTCTCGGGGTCTACCAGAGAGAAGAGGGGGGGGGGGAGAAAACAGTAAATATAAAGCACACAAGATGCATCACTAAGCATGACATGATGAAACACGGTGTTAGGGGTGCTCTAACGCAGTGCTACATGATACCGACGAAGGGGGGAAACATCCGGGAATGTTTTCCCGAAGTTTGGCATTTTTCGGACAGATAAAAGAGAGGGAACGGTTGCATGTTCGCTATGATAGGGACGTGTGGCAGACGAACGGACCGCGTATTCGTATTCGTCTCATTTTTTTAGCAAGTTTCATATATAAAACTTTTTCATCCGAGTTACGGATTATTTTCTACGAATTTCTAAAGTTTTGAAAATATTCTGAAATTATTATTAATTCAAAATAAAAGGTGAAATTGCTATGTGCACCCGGCAGAGAGTACACAGCAGGGCGACCAGAGGATGATAGTGGGTCCAGGGGGTCCCAGTTGACCAGTCAACGTTTGACTGGTCAATAGGGGTGGGGCCCCCTGTCATTGACTCACCTAACTAATTATTGATTTAACTAACTAATCTATTTCATTAGGTTAATTAAGATTAATTAATTAAGTTAATTAATCATTTACCTAATTAATTAATTATCTATTTTTATTAATATTATTTTTATTAAATCTCTTTTTTACAGGGGACGGACCCCACTGGGCAGTGGCCCAGGGCCATAGTGGGTGGGCGCTTGGGCGAGGGCGCCCGTGAACCCGAATGGGGCAACAGAGGGCGTCGGTGGAGCGCTGGCCTGGCGCGGTGGCAGGGGCGAGCCCGGGCGGCGCGGCGGCAGCGAGGTGGCTGTGGCAGAGCTGCGTGACCGGAGGAGGCCAACGGCGGGGCGGCTACGGCGTCGGAGGGCGCAGGGGCCAGCGCGGCGCGGGCAAGCACAGGCCGGCCGCACATGGTGGCGGTAGCAGCAAGAGCAACGGGAGGCTGCGTGCGCGGAAGCAGGCAGGGGCGCGGCGACGGGAGCCGGCAGGTGGCTGCACGGGCGGAGCGGCGTGGCACAGGCGGCTGCGGAGCAGCGGCAGTGGCGTAGTGGCAACAGTAGATGCAGAGGAGCGGCAACGGCGACGGCAGGCCGCGTAGGCCACGCGCAGGACCGCGGGGTGGCCAGCAGGGGCGCGAGCGGCGCGACGTGCACGAGGGAGGGGCGCGGTTGAGCGTGGAAAGGCACGACGGGCGGGCGCGTACGGCTGTGTGAGCACGGCCGGGAGGTTGTGTTCCGGCGCTCGGCGGCTACGTTCGGGGAGGGGGCGTCTACCATGATGGACTCGAAGGGGAAACTGGGGGAATCGGAGGAGGCTCACCACAGGGAGGGTCGGTGGCGAGCTCGACGAGGCCGGGGTGGCTTCGGGGAGGTTCGGAGATGGGCGAATCGACAGCGGGGCAGCGGTCGGTGACGAGGATGAAGAAGACTTCGCCGTGGTTGATGCAGAGAGCTCCAGCTCCAACGGGTGGCCCCAGCAGATGAGGTAGTCGGCGGTTGTTCTTCTAGCACGAGCAGGGACAACGGGGAACTAAGTGGGTGCGCTGGTGAGGTCGACCATGGCGATGCGGGCGCACGGCAAGGTGGATCTGGACGCGAGGGAGAGAGCGACGAGGGAGGGGGTCCAGAGGGAGTGGGTGAGTGGAGTGGCAGGGGGAGGAGCCCGAGGAGGCGCGAGTGGCGGCCTTATCCTCGTTACGGCGACGCCGGCGAGGTGGTCCGGCGGGGACTGCTCAGGCGCGCTCCTCGGTCGTAGGAGCAGTAGAGGGAGATGACCGAAGGGGTGGGGTTGGGCTGGTTGGGCCGGCTGGGTGTGGGCCAAGGCGCAGGGCGGCCAGGGGGGTTGTTTTATTTTTATTTGTTTTGGTATTTTTCTTACAGTTTTAGTTTTCTTTTATTTTTGAATAGTAATTAGCTTTATAAAATATAGGAACATCACCTAAATTGGTTTTACTAATTATACCACTGCCACATGTAGTTTGAGGTTCAAAATAAAATAGTTTAGTATTTTTATAATTTAGAAAGCATTTAATAATTATCTTTAGCCACTGTTATATTCACAAAAGGGCATTAAAATACTTTACAAAAGTGTTGGGTCACCACCATAATTAGTTATGGAATATTTGCCACACTTTGAACATTTTGTTCTCCATGTTTGAGAAATTTGAATTCTGGGCTTTAATTTGAATTTGAGTTTGAACTAAGATTAGGATCAAGCGAGGATTAGCAACAGTAATGTGATGACCTGGCATCATTAGCAGAGGATTACTGTAGCTTAATTATCCGAGCGTTACAAATCTCCTCCACTACAAGAAATCTCGTCCCGAGATTTTAGGAGGTAGAAGGAAATAGAGCGGGGTATTCATCACGAAGACGGTCCTCGAGTTCCCAAGTGGCTTCATCTTCAGAAGGATTTGACCACTGAACTTTAAGAATTTTGATAGCTCTCTGACGGTGCGACATTCAGCTTGATCGAGAACGCAGACCAGATAGATACTTTAGACTTTGATGTAGCGTTTTCAATTCTCACAAAAGGAGAAGCGTTTTATGCATTCCAGGAATAAATCCGTGCTTCGGCATTTCAAACAAGATGAGCATGGTAGGTTACTATCTCTCTTGAAGGATATAGTAGATGGATGGTTTTAGTGGCGCAAATGATAGAAGCGATATGTGTTTTCAACCATTCCATTCCCAGAATGAGGTCGATATTGGACGACTTCAAAACAATGGGGGAAACATGGAATTCCAGTCCTTCAAGTTCAACAGGGACGTTGTGACTAACCATGGTGGTTTTACATTGGCCCGTGGAATGCAGCTTGGAATTCCGACCAAGTGATGGCGGTTCCAACAAGTAAGGAACGACTGTGGCTATCCCACCATTGAGTAGCGGGACCCTTCACGTAATAAGCCGCGAAGGTGACATAGTTGGCAGGGGCTACATCAGCAGACTCCATCTCAAAAGTGATGTCACTGAGCCGGTCATCAGCATCAAGGGGCTGAGTTGAGCTGCGGTAGATGACAGGGTTGAGACATGCAAAGTCATGCAGTGTTAATGGGGGTGGCTGTTGATTCATATTGGGACGTGGAAACTGAGCCATGACTCCTAACATGAACTGGCGATTCAGCTCAACTGTTGTATCATTCCGGCCATGTATTCGGGCGGCCACGACCAGCGGTTCTAACCATCCTGCTTAAATGCAACAGGGGTAGTTTAGCAAGGGGTGGAGCAAGTATATGGAGTCATTCATGATGTAATCAGAACAATGAGCAAATGCGCAGTATACAAAGCAGTAGTCATTGAAGACATACATATACATATACGAAGCCAATTACACGCTGCTCGTATGAGTTCGGACAAGAGAAACATCATAGACATACTAGGTGACACGCATGCATGCGATGGAGGGATACATCAATGGGACATAGCGAAGGCTACATCAACGTCGGGGAAAACCTCTGGAGCGAGGGATTTGCAAGTGACGACACAGGGTGCCCTCGATAAAAGGATCCTGCGGCCAGTGAACATTGTGAAGCGGATCTTGGCCCTATATTCGAGAAAAAGGTAATACAAATCTCCGGGTGGATGTGATCACGAGATCCTAATGTTAGATTTAGCAAAATCATTTATCCCGAATAGAAGAGAGATTAGAGTCCCAGAGTAAAGGTCGAGGAGTAAAAGATCCTAATACCACCCAATTGGTGACGTGGGCCCGTAAGCCACACAGCCAAGTTAGTAAATCAGTTTTGGACCACTAGACTCAACTTCGGCCAAGGAGTTGGAAAGGGGGGTTCCTACAGGCAGTCGGCTCTGATACCAACCTGTGACGCCCCCGGCTTAATCGTGCACTAATCATACACGCAAATGCACACGATCAAGCCTAAGGACTCACTTGAAGGAATCACAACACAACTCCAAAACATAAATAAAGTAATACAAGCTTTATATTACAAGCCAAGGGCCTCTAGGGCTCGAATACATAAGCTCGCTTACAAGCGTCAGCGGAAGCATCAGATATCTGAGTACAGATATAAAAGATAAAATAGATAGGCCTTTAAAAGGCGAGGAAAAAGAAAACACTACGATCGAAAAGGTGCAGGCCTCCTGCCTGGGACCCTCCGAACCTACTCCTGGTCGTCGGCCAACTCGTAGAAGTAGCCACCCTCGGGGTAGTAGTAGCAGTCGTCGTCGGGGGCAGCTGTCTCAGGGGCTCCGGCATCTGGTCGCATCAAATGGGTATGGGGGAAAAGAGGAAGCAAAGCAACCGTGAGTACTATCCGAAGTACTCAGCAAGCAAGGATCTACACTATATATGCAACATTATCAAAGAAAGGCTGTATATGTGGACTGGGCTACAGAAATGCCAGAATAGAGAGAATGCCTAGTCCTGTCGAAGACTAGCATCTTCAGTGGTCTTGCAGCATTAGAAGAGTGTAGATTAGTACAGTATAAAGTAACAGTATTAATAAGCCTCAACCTCACCTAGAGAAACTTTCTCGACTCCCTGAGAGAAAGCAATCCCAGAGCCCTAATACCCAAGTATCAACCTCGGCCAGAGATCCTTTCTCGACTCCTTGCGAGAAAGCAATCCCAGAGCCATACTATCCATATCTCATCTCATCATAAGGTTCTAGTTGTATCGATTGGGATACAACTCCGAGCGTTCGTTACTGAGGATCCGGCTATGCATAGATTAGTTCTTCCCTGCAGGGGTGCACCAACTTACCCACCACGCTCGCTTAACTCTGGCCGGACACACTTTTCTGGGTCATGCCCAGCCTCGGCCAAACGACACACCGCAGCCCTACCTAAAGCTCAGCAGAGAGGTCCCGCCAGTCTACATCCTAAGCACTCAAGTGTCTTGGGCCATCGCCCTGTGCACTCCGGGTCATTGCGTGCAGGGCGATCCAGGCCACCTCCATTGGGGCGCCGATTAGGCCGTGCCGCAATGCTGAACTGGACGTCTGACAGAGCTTTCGGCTGATGCATACGACGCAGAGTACCCATATTTATTCTCGTGTGATGGTTAGTGCTATCGGGCCAAATGCCCACTCAGATCAAATATCCAAATCGTTAGTGTTTTGGTAGTGCGGTAACGAGTAGAGACTCATGATCGATGTGACCCCGTCGCCCCGTCTCGAGGACTTGCGGCAAGGGCTAAGAATGTCCGGCCACGCCTCGTATTTATCTCTTGGGTACCCTCCAGGTCAACCCGACTTCCCATCACTCTCGGGTACCCCTCAGGGTCGACCCGCCTTTCCAAGTAACAGTTGTAAAGTCCAAGTATCCGTGTGTCCATAACATCAGGGAATCCGAGGTATCACCCTCGTTGGATTCATACTCGATGTATCCATCAAGGTGAACTTAGGAGGAATCACCCTCGAGGTTCACACTTGAGGTGTTGCACGACGGCATCGTTATCGAAAGTGGAGAAGGAGGAATCACCCTCGATGACCACGACCGAATAGCTACTCTACAGAGTTAACATCAGAAGTGCTAAACGAGGTATCACCCTCGGCACTCGATGGTAACACTGCAGTGTCGTACAACTAAGGGGGTGATGTGCGGTGCCGGGGTCTGGTTGTCGATCATGTTGATCTAGTCATCTGATAATCCAGCGGGGGCAACTGGGTCAAAGTGGTGTCTCTGGTGGGTCTCTAACCAGCCTATACTAAGCAGTTTAGGATAAGCAAGTAAGGTATCAATAGCAGGTTACAATAAACAGGCTATGCATCAGAATATGATAACTCAAAGCAGTAGCAAATTCTAATACAAGCAGGAGGGAGAAAGAATAGGCAATATAAGCATGTTCAAAGGGGGGTGCTTGCCTGGAAGCTCTGCTGAAAAGGAAGAAGTGTCGTCGCCGATGTAGTCGATCACAGTGGCATCAGCAGCGTGCTCGGGGTCTACCGAAGAGAAGAGGGGGGAGAAAACAGTAAATATAAAGCACACAAGATGCATCACTAAGCATGACATGATGAAACGTGGTGTTAGGGGTGCTCTAACACAATGCTACATGATACCGGCGAAGGGGGGAAACATCCGGGAATGTTTTCCCGAAGTTTGGCATTTTCTGGATAGATGAAAGAGAGGGGACGGTTGCATGTTCGCTATGATAGGGATGTGTGGCAGACGAACGGACCGCGTATTCGGATTCGTCTCATTTTTCTGAGCAACTTTCATATATAAAACTTTTTCATCCGAGTTACGGATTATTTTCTACGAATTTCTAAAGTTTTAACAATATTTTGAAATTATTATTGATGCGAAATAAAAGGTGAAATTGCTATGTGCAACCGGCAGAGTGTACACAGCAGGGCGACCAGAGGCTGACAGTGGGTCCAGGGGGTCCCAGTTGACCAGTCAATGTTTGACTGGTCAACAGGGGTGGGGCCCCCTGTCATTGACTCACCTAACTAATTACTGATTTAACTAACTAATCTATTTCATTAGGTTAAGTAAGATTAATTAATTAATTTAATTAATCATTTAACTAATTAATTAATTATCTATTTTTATTAATATTATTTTTTTAAATCTCTTTTTTTACAGGGGACGGGCCCCACTGGGCAGTGGCCTAGGGCCATAGCGGGCGGTCGCTTAGGCGCTGGCGCCTGTGCACCCGAACGGGGCAACAGAGGGCGCCGGCGGAGCGCTGGCCCGGCGCGGCGGCAGGGGCGAGCCCGAGCGGCGCGGTGGCAGCGAGGTGGCTATGGCAGAGCTGCGTGGCCGGAGGAGGCCAACGGCGGGGTGGCTACGGCGTCGAAGGGCGCAGGGGCCACCGCGGCACGGGCAAGCGCAGGCCGGCCGCACGCGGTGGAGGTAGCAGCAAGAGCAGCGGGAGGCTGCGCGCGTGGAGGCAGGCAGGGGCGCGGCAACGGGCGCCGGCAGGTGGCTGCACGGGCGGAGCGGCGCGGCACAGGTGGCTGCGGAGCAGCGGCAGCGGCGTAGTGGCAGCAGTAGATGCAGAGGAGCGGCAGCGGCGACGGCTGGCCGCTTAGGCCACGCGCAGGGCCACGAGATGGCCAGCAGGGGCGCGAGCGGCGCGACATGCACGAGGGAGGAGTGCGGTTGAGCGTGGAAAGGCACGATGGTCGGGTGCGTACGGCTGCGGTGAGCGCGGCCGGGAGGTTGTGTTCCGGCGCTCGGCGGCTACGTTCGGGGAGGGGGTGTCTACCGTGATGGACTCGAAGGGGAAACTGGGGGAATCGGAGGAGGCTCACCACCGGGAGGGTCGGTGGCGAGCTCGACGAGGCCGGGGTGGCTCCGGGGAGGTTCGGAGATGGGCGAATTGACAGCGGGGCGACGGTCGGTGACGAGGATGAAGAAGACTTCGACGTGGTTGATGCAGAGAGCTCCAGCTCCAACGGGTGGCCCCAGCAGACGAGGTAGTCGGCGGTTGTTCTTTTGGCGCGAGCAGGGACAACGGGGAACTAAGTGGGCGTGCGGGTGAGGTCGACCATGGTGATGCGGGCGCACGGCAAGGTGGATCTGGACGCGAGGGAGAGAGCGACGAGGGAGAGAGGGGGTCCAGAGGGAGTGGGTGAGTGGAGTGGCAGGTGGAGGAGCCCAAGGAGGCGCGAGTGGCGGCCTTATCCTCCTCGCGGCGACGCCGGCGAGGTGGTCCGGCGGGGACTGCTTGGGTGCGCTCCTCGGTCATAGGAGCAGTAGAGGGTGACGACCTAAGGGGTGGGGTTGGGCTAGTTGGGCCGGCTGGGTGTGGGCCAAGGCCCAGGGCGGCCAGGGGGTTGTTTTCTTTTTATTTGTTTTGGTATTTTTTTCTACATTTTTAGTTTTCTTTTATTTTTGAATAGCAATTAGCTTTATAAAATATAGGAACAACACCTAAATTGGTTTTACTAATTATACCACTGCCACATGTAGTTTGAGGTTCAAAATAAAATAGTTTAGTATTTTTATAATTTAGAAAGCATTTAATAATTATTTTTAGCCACTGTTATATTCACAAAAGGGCATTAAAATACTTTACAAAAGTGTTGGGTCACCACCATAATTAGTTATGGAATATTTGCCACACTTTGAACATTTTGTTCTGCATGTTTGAGAAATTTGAATTCTGGGCTTTAATTTGAATTTGAGTTTGAACTAAGATTAGGATCAAGCGAGGATTAGCAACAGTAATGTGATGACCTAGCATCATTAGCAGAGGATTACTGTAGCTTAATTATCTAGGCATTACATATGATATTTATGTTCATGGTGTTCATATCCTACTCATGCTAGTATCCAATGTTACTTATGCATAACGCATGTTCATGACCGTTTTCGCTCTCTAGCTGGCCGCTTCTCAACCTAATTGCTAGCCTTCGCCTGTACTAAGCGGGAACACTGCTTGTGCATCAAAATCCTGAAACCCAAGTTATCCCAGATGAGTGCACCATACCTACCTATATGCGGTATTACCCTGCCGCCGTAAGTAAATTTGCATGTGCCACCTCTAAAAACTTCAAATAAATATCTGTTTTTGTGTGCCTGGATTGTTCATAGAGTGACAGGAGGTAGTCAGTATCTTCCATGCTAAGCGGGTTATTCTCATGATGAGTGTTTATTCACTCGTCCTTGCACGAGAGGGGCGGTAATAGGGATTCCCAGTCCCGTATTCAAAATTGCGAATAATAAAACAAAACTCCCCCAGGACTGTTGTTGGTATGGACGGTACCCGTTGTTTCAGACCAGCCGTGGAGTGTGATTGTTGGTGGAGGGGGAGTAAACCTTTACTTTCATCGCTTGGGAACCGCCACTAATGTGTTTAGCATGGAAGATACCGATAACTAATGGTCGCAAAGTAAACGAGAAGGGTGCATTTCCCAAAATTTCATTTACCTCTGTTTTAAAAACTTGAGCTCTGGCACCGCTGCAAATCACTGCTTCCCTCTGCGAAGGGACTATCTATTTACTTTTATGTTGTGTCATCACCTTCTCAAATAAGCGCCAGATCCTGAGAGCACTATTGTGATCCTCATGCATTGTGTGTAGCTAATGTTGGGTGCATCATGACTGGATCTTTTCTACCATGAATTACAATGTTTAGTCGCTGCTTGAACTTTGGAGGTGCTCTGCATTTATGTTTTGCGGTCTCAGAAAGGGCTAGCGAGATACCACTATTGTCATATTATATCATGGTTGCTTTGACAAAGTGTTGTCATTTGAGATATCTTATTATTGCTCGCTAGTTGATTATGCCATTGATATGAGTTAATATAATTTTTAAGAGTTATTGTCGACATGGTTAGTCATGATCTTGGCTGAAAACCTGGGTGCTACTTAAGCTTATTTATGTAAACAAGAGCAAAAGAGTTCGTAAAAGTTTTTCTTTTCCACTTTCAGTTTATCAACTGAATTGCTTGAGGACAAGCAAAGGTTTAAGCTTGGGGGAGTTGATACGTCTCCGTCGTATCTACTTTTCCTAACGCTTTTCCTCTTGTTTTGGACTCTAATTTGCATGATTTGAATGAAACTAACCCGGACTCATGATGTTTTCAGCAGAACTACCATGGTGTTGTTTTTTGTGCAGAAATAAAAGTTCTCGGATAGGAACGAAACATTGCGAGGATTTTTTATACAATAAAAGAGAATTTCTGGAGCCAAGAACCACCGGAGGGGGGCACCTGGGTGGGCACAACCCACCAGGGCGTGCCCCACCCTCCTGGCACGCCCAGGTGGGTTGTCCCCACATGGTGGCCCCGCAGACCTGAACCCTAACACTATAAAATCACATTTTTGGAGGAAAAAATCAGAGAGAAAGAATTATCATGTTTCGCGAGACGGAGCTGCCGCCACCTCCTGTTCTTCATCGGGAGGCCAGATCTGGAGTCCGTTTGGGGCTCCGGAGAGAGGGATTTTCGATCTTCGTCATCACCAACCCTTCTCCATCGCCAATTCCATGATGCTCCCCATCGGGAGTGAGTAATTCCTTCGTAGGCTCGCTGGTCGGTGAGGAGTTGGATGAGATTCATCATGTAATTGAGTTAGTTTTGTTAGTGCTTGATCCCTAGTATCCATTATGTTCTAAGATTGATGTTGCTATGACTTTGCCATGCTTAATGCTTGTCACTTTGGGCCCGGGTGCCATGATTTCAGATCTGAACCGTTTATGTTATCACCATTATATCTATGTTCTAGATCCGATCTTGTAAGTTATAGTCACCTACTACGTGTTATGATCCGGCAACCCTGGAGTGACAGAAGTCGGGACACTTCCCGGTGATGACCGTAGTTTGAGGAGTTCATGTATTCACTAAGTGTTAATGCTTTGTTCTAGTTCTCTATTAAAAGGAGGCCTTAATATCCCTTAGTTTCCATATGGACCCCGCTGCCACGGGAGGGTAGGACAAAAGATGTCATGCAAGTTCTTTCCATAAGCACGTATGACTATTTACGGAATACATGCCTACATTATATTTATGAACTGGAGCTAGTGTCGTATCGCCCTAGGTTATGACTGTTATATGATGAATATCATCCAACGAATTCACCGATCCAATGCCTATGAATTTCTCTCATATTGTTCTTGCTAAGTTACTACTGCTATCGTTACTGTTACACTTGCTACAAAATCATTGCAATCATTGTTACTGTTACTATTGCTGTTGCTACTACTATCAAAACTATCATATTACTTTCCTACTGATCACTTTGCTGCAGATAATTAATCTCCAGGTGTGGTTGAATTGACAACTCAACTGCTAATACTTGCAAATATTCTTTGGATCCCCTTGTGTCGAATCAATAAATTTGGGTTGAATACTCTACCCTCGGAAACTGTTGCGATCCCCTATACTTGTGGGTTATCAGCACCTCACCCATTGCAAGAAAAACCAATCTAGTTGGCCAAACCAAACCGATAGTTCGAAGAGAAATACAAAGATATCTTAATCATGCATAAAAGAGTTCAGAGAAGACTCAAATAATATTCATAGATAATCTGATCATAAATCCACAATTCATCGGATCTCAACAAACACACCGCAAAAGAATATTACATCGGATAGAACTCCAAGAACATCGAGGAGAACATTGTATTGAAGATCAAAGAGAGAGAAGAAGCCATCTAGCTACTAGCTATGGACCTGTAGATCTGTGGTAAACTACTCATGCTTCATCGGAAGGGCAGCAAGGTTGATGTAGAGGCCCTCTGTGATCGAATCCCCCTCCGGCAGGGTGCCGAAAAAGGCCCCAAGATGGGATCTCACAGGAACAGAGGCTTGCGGCGGTGGAAAAGTATTTTTGTGGATGCTTCTGATGTTGGGGGAATATTTGAGAATATATAGCGCTGGAATTAGGGTTAGAGGACTCCCAAGGGGCCCACAAGCCCTTAGGGTGCCCCCCTAGGGCGCGCCCTAGAGGCTTGTGGCCTCCTTGGGACTCTTCTGGCCCTCTCTCCAAGTCACGTAGGTGTCTTCTGGTCCAAGAAAAATCATCATAAAGTTTTATTCCGTTTGGACTCCGTTTGATATTCCTTTTCTGTAAAACTCAAAAACAAGGAAAAACAGAAACTGGCACTAGGCTCTGGGTTAATAAGTTAGTCCCAAAAATAATATAAAATAGCATATTAATGCATATAAAACATCCAAAATAGATAATATAATAGCATGGAACAATAATGACCCACAAGTTTAGGGGATCAATCGTAGTCCTTTCGATAAGTAAGAGTGTCGAGCCCAACGAGGAGCAGAAGGAAATGACAAGCATTTTTCAGCAAGGTAATGTCTGCAAGCACTGAAATTATAAGTAACGAGTAGTTTGGTAGCAAGATAATTTGTAATGAGCAAGTAAGATAAGCAAAGCGTTCTTGAGGGTACACGGGAATTTCATCTAGTCACTTTCATCATGTTGGTTTGATTTGTGTTCGCTACTTTGATAATTTGATATGTGGGTGGACCGGTGCTTAGGTGTTGTTCTTACTAGAACAAACCTCCTACTTATGATTAACCCCCTCGCAAGCATCCGCAACTACGAGAAAAGTATTAAGAATAAATCTAACCATAGCATTAAACTTTTGGATCCAAAACAGTCCCTTACAGAATAGCGCATAAAATAGGGTTTAAGCTTCTGTCACTCTCGCAACCCATCATCTAATAACTACTCTACAATGCATTCCCTTAGGCCCTAATAAGGTGAAGTGCCATGTAGTCGACGTTCACATGACACCACTAAGGGAATCACAACATACATAACATCAAAATATCGAACACATATCAAGTTCACATGATTACTTGCAACAAGATTTCTCCCGTGACCTCAAGAACAAAAGTAACTACTCACTAATGATAATCATGCTCAAGATCAGAGGGGTATTAAATAGCATAATGGATCTGAACATATAATCTTCCACCAAATAAACCATATAGTAATCAACTAAAAGATGTAATCAACACTACTAGTCACCCACAAGTACCAATCTATAGTTCCGGTACAAAGATTGAACACAAGAGATGAACTAGGGTTTGAGAGGAGATGGTGCTGTTGAAGATGTTGATGGAGATTGCCCTCCCCAAGATGCGAGAGTTGTTGGTGATGATGATGATGATGATGATTTCCCCCTCCGGGAGGGAAGTTCCCCCGGCGGAATCGCTCCGCCGGAGGGCAAAAGTGCTCCTGCCCAAGTTCCGCCTCGAGACGGTGGCGCTTAGTCCCGAAAGTACTCTCCTTATTTTTTCTAGGTCAAAATGACTTATATACCAGAAGAGGGGCACCGGAGGTGGGCCGAGGAGGGCACAACCCACCAGGGTGCGCCTGGGCTCCCTAGCGCGCCCAGGTGGGTTGTGCCCACCTGGTGGGCCCCCTCTGGTAGTTATTTGCTCCAATAATTATTATTTATTACATAAAAATTCCTCATGAAGTTTCACTCATTTGGAGTTGTGCAGAATAGGTAGCCTGACGTAGCTTTTTCAGGTCCAGATTTCCAGCTGCCGGAATTCTCCCTCTTTGTGTGAATCTTGCATATTATGAGAGAGAAGGCATTAGAATTACTCCAAAAAGCATTATTATGCAGAAAAACATCATAAATAACAGTAGGAAAACATGATGTAAAATGGACGTATTAACTCCCCCAAGCTTAGACCTCGCTTGTCCTCAAGCGAAAACCGAAATCGAAAAACATGTCCACATGCTTAGAGAGAGAGGTGTCGATAAAAACAAAATACGGACGTAGAAGCATCATGTATATTATTATAACAGCAACCAACTTTAATATAAAACTTTATCATAGAACTTTTATCATATAACTTCTCATGAACAAGTAACAATTCAGCACAACATCGAAGTATAAAGCATAAACCCTATTGAAAACCAACAAACTATGTTCTCAGTCAACTTTGCAACTACAATTCATCATCTTTTCAGGAAGGGTCACGTATCGGAGCCTTTTTGGCAAGTCCACATACTCAACCATCATATAGTCTTCTATGATTGCTAACACTCACCGCATAAACATGAGCAAAACGTTTTAACTGGACACATAGAAAGATAGGGGCTTAAAGTTTCGCCTCCCAACATACTCACCTTGAGGGTGATGTCAACAATAATAACTCATGCTACTCATATCCAACTGGATATATGTGCCTAGATCTTTCCTCACCACATGATGCTTGCCAAAAGAGAAAATAGAAAGGAATAGAGAGAAGAACTTTGACTCTTGCATAAAAGTAAATACATAAAAGTAAAAGATAGGCCCTTCGCAGAGGGAAGCAGAGGTTGCCATGCGCTTATTTATTTGTATGCTCAATCTCTTAGTGCAAAAGAACGTCACGTTATATTGCCCCTTGTGATAGCAACCTTTATTATGCAGTCTGTCACTTTTATTCTTTGCCATCACAAGTTCGTACAACGATCAATTTTCTCTTACACTAAATGATCCAACACTTTTAGAAGCAATTTTTATTGCCCTATTTGCACCGATGACAACTTACTTGAAGGATCTTACTCAATCCATAGGTAGGTATGGTGGACTCTCAAAATAAGATTTGGGTTTAAAGGTTTTTGGATGCACAAGTAGTATCTCTACTTAGTGCGGAATTTTTGGCTAGCAAAGATGGGGGGCAAGCACCACATGTTAAAGGATCTATGACAATATAACTTCTATGTGCATATGAACAAACATAAATCATTACGTTGTCTTCCTTGTCCAACATCAACAATTTTGGCATATAATATTTTGATGGGGGCTCACAATCACAAAAGATGTCCAGGATAGTGTATTTGCATATGAATCTTCTCTTCCCTTATTAATTCTTTCATGAATTGCATCATTGACCAATGCTATGTTTGTCAATCTCCAATAAAATTTTCTACTTATACTCTACGTTATGTGGTGTCATTACTTACCATAAAATTAGCATATGATCTTTTTCATTTATTTCTTTTCTTTTTATTGAACATGAAAGTAAAGAAAACAAAACTCAAACTAAAGTTTATTATATATATCTTGCACACGATTACAAAGATAGATCACTAAGCAAACACTCGAAAAGAAAGGATCGAACTAAACTTTTATTCATCTAAAGCAAAAGATAACTATGGATCGAACTAAGATAAGTAAAGGCAAAAGATAGTGGAGGTGATACGATACCAGGGCACCTCCCCCAAGCTTGGCACAAGCCAAGGGGAGTGCCCATACCCGATTACTCAATTTTCTTTTGGTGATGACGAAGGAGGTGGTGGTGATGAAGTAGTGGCAATCTTATCCTCGGGTTTCCATGGCAAGGGCTCACCATCATAAGAGGAGGAGTGAGTCTCATGGGTCCTACAACTGGCAGCCAAACTCATACCTTTAAACCTCGCCTCATATTCAAAGACTTGGTTTTGGAGATCATAGATCTGGCTTTGGAGGAAGTTGATTTGCTCATTGAAGGTGAGGATGATGTCCTTCATGGACTTGCCATCCACCTAGAGATCACGGGTGTAGTCCGCGATCATGAGGTGATTGGCATTGAGTCCATGTTCTACCATCCCCTTGGGGCCTAGCACATCACGGATGTGCAGCACCCCCTCATGCATCTGGATAGCCTGAGGGTGCTGCATCTCCTCCCGCAAATATGGGTTGATGACGTTCTCGAAGAACTTGTCCTTGGAGGTGCTTGAAGCGGCCATGGTGGATTGGATCTGTTAGAAAAGAGCAAGGAAAAGAAAACAAAAGATTTCTCCTTGATACGGTGCTCAATAGGTTCGGGGGGTATATAAAGATTTATTATCTTGGGAAAGAAGTAAAATGAAGAAAAACGGAGTCCGGAAGGTACCCGAGGTGGGCACAACCCACCTGGGAGCGCCTGGCAAGCCAGGCGCGCCCTGATGTCTTGTGCCCACCAGGGGTGCCTTCCTGGTTGTTTCTTATTTTCCTAATTTTTGTTATATTCCAAAACGGACAGAAATTTTTTTTGCGGATTTTTCGGAGTCCGTTTACTTACCGTATCACGTACCTCCTCTTTTTTAGTTATTCTGGAGTGTTCTAGAAGGTTTCCTTTATGTGTTCTTCCGGTGTCATAGTTTGGATAATATTGCTTTCAACATTAATGGGCGTACCTGAGATATAATGTTTTATTCGTTGCCCATTAACAACCTTCGGGTTAGTACCTTCGGCATTATTTATCTTGCTGGCTCCAGATCGATAAACCTCCTCGATAACATAGGGTCCTTCCCATTTGGAGAGGAGTTTTCCTGCGAAGAATCTGAAATGAGAGTTGTACAAAAGAACATATTCTCCAACTTTGAACTCATGCTCTTGGATTCTTTTGTCATGCCATCTTTTAACTTTTTCTTTAAATAACTTGGCATTTTCATAGTCTTGGGTTCTCCATTCATCTAGTGAGCTAATATCAAATAACCTGTTTTCACCGGCAAGTTTGAAATCATAGTTGAGTTCTTTAATTTCCCAATATGCTTTATGTTCTAACTCAAGAGGCAAATGACAAGCTTTTCCACAAACCATTTTATACGGAGACATACCCATAGGATTTTTATATGCAGTTCTATAAGCCCAAAGTTCATCATCTAACTTCTTAGACCAATTCTTTCGGACCTATTGACCATTTTTTGTAATATTAATTTTATTTCTCTATTCCTAAGTTCAACTTGACCACTAGACTGAGGATGATAAGGTGATGCAATTCTATGGTTAACATCATATTTAGCAAGCATTTTACGGAAAGCACCATGAATAAAATGTGAACCACCATCAGTCATTAAATATCTAGGGACTCCAAACCTTGGGAAAATGACTTCCTTAAGCATTTTAATAGAGGTGTTGTGATCAGCACTACTAGTTGGAATAGCTTCTACCCACTTAGTAACATAATCAACAGCAACCAAAATATGTGTATACCCATTAGAGGAAGGAAAAGGTCCCATGTAATCAAATCCCCAAACATCAAATGGTTCAACAGCAAGAGAATAATTCATAGGCATTTCCTGACACTTACCAATATTACCAATTCTTTGACATTCATCGCAAGATAAAACAAACTTATGGGCATCCTTGAAGAGAGTAGGCCAATAAAATCCAGATTGCAATACCTTCTGAGAAGTTCTATCTCCCGCATGATGTCCTCCATAAGCTTCGGAGTGACATTTTCGTAGGATTTGTCCCTGTTCATGCTCAGGTACGCAACATCTAATAATACCATCTACTCCTTCTTTATAAAGATGTGGGTCATCCCAAAAGTAATGTCTTAAATCATAGAAGAATTTTTTCTTTTGTTGGTATGTGAAGCTAGGTGGTATATATTTAGCAACAATATAATTGGCATAATCAGCATACCAAGGGGTGTTATGAGAAACATTTTTTGCAGCCAATTGTTCATCAGGAAAATTATCATTAATAGGTTGTGGGTCATCAAGAATATTTTCTAACCTAGACAAGTTATCAGCCACGGGGTTCTTAGCTCCCTTTCTATCAGTGATATGTAAATCAAATTCTTGTAGCAAAAGAACCTACCTAATGAGTCTAGGTTTAGCATCCTTCTTTTCCATAAGATATTTTATAGCAGCATGATCGGTGTGAACGGCCACTTTAGAATCAACAATGTAAGATCTAAATTTATCACAAGCAAACACAACTGCTAAAAATTCTTTTTCAGTAGTAGCATAATTTCATTGAGCACTGTCCAGAGTTTTACTAGCATAATGAATAACATTTAATTTCTTATTGACTCTTTGTCCTAGAACAGCACCAATAGCATAATCACTAGCATCACACATAATTTCAAAAGGCAAGTTCCAATCAGGTGGTTGAACAATAGGTGCAGAAATCAAGGCTTTCTTAAGTGTTTCAAAGGCTTCTACACAATCATCATCAAAAATAAATGGAACATTCTTTTGTAAAAGATTTGTAAGAGGCCTAGAAATTTTAGAGAAGCCTTTAATAAACCTCCTATAGAAACCAGCATGACCGAGGAAACTACGAATACCTTTGATATCTTTAGGGCACGGCATTTTCTCAATTGCATCAACTTTAGCTTTATCCACCTCAATACCTCATTCAGAAATTTTATGTTCCAAGACAATACCTTCATTAACCATAAAGTGGCACTTCTCCCAATTCAAGATGAGATTAGTTTGCTCACATCTCTGCAAAACTCGATCAAGGTTGCTCAAGCAATCATCAAAAGAAGTTCCGTAAACGGAAAAATCATCCATGAAAACCTCAACAATATTTGCACAAAAGTCAGAAAATATAGCAGTCATACATCTTTGAAAGGTAGCAGGTGCATTGCATAAACCAAAAGGCATACGTCTATAAGCATAAGTTCCAAAAGGGCAACTAAAGGTGGTTTTCTCTTGATCGGGTTGTGAGACAGGTATTTGAGAAAAACCGGAATATCCATCAAGAAAGCAAAAATGTGTGTGCTTTGATAGTCTTTCTAACATTTGATCAATAAAAGGTAGAGGGTAATGATCTTTTCTAGTAGCTTTATTTAGTTTTCTAAAATCAATTACCATTCTGTAGCCAGTGACAATTCTTTGTGGAATAAGTTCATTCTTATCATTAGGAACAACGGTAATACCTCCTTTTTTAGGGACACAATGAACAGGACTTACCCATCTACTATCAGCTATGGGATAGATTATACCTGCTTCCAGAAGCTTCAGTATTTCTGTTCTTACCACTTCTTTCATTTTAGGATTTAAACGTCATTGGTGATCAACAACGGGTTTAGCATCAGGCTCCATATTAATTTTATGCTGACACAGAGTGGGACTAATGCCCTTTAAATCATCAAGAGTATATCCAATGGCAGCTCAGTGCTTCTTCAGAACCTTTAATAATCTTTCTTCTTCATGTTCTAAAAGGTTAGCACTAATAATAACAGGATAAATCTTTTTCTCATCAAGAAAAGCATATTTCAAAGTGTCTGACAATTGCTTTAATTCAAACACAGGATCACCTTTAGGTGGAGGAGGACCCCCTAGAGTTTCAATAGGCAAATTGTGTTTAAGCAGAGGACGTTGTTCAAAGAAAATCTTATCTATTTCATTTCCTTCATGCAGATGCATATCATTTTCGTGGTCTAGCAAATATTGTTCTAGTGGATCGGTAGGAGGCACAGCAATAGAAGCAAGACCAATTATTTCATCCTTACTAGACAACTCTTTATTATGATGCTTCCTACTAAACTTGGAAAAATTAAACTCATGAGACTCATTACCAAAACTAACACCGATAGTTTGTTTCTCACAATCTATTTTAGCATTGACGGTGTTCAAGAAAGGTCTACCAAAGATAATGGGACAAAAGTCATCTTGTGGGGAACCAAGAACAAGAAAATCAATAGGGTATTTTATTTTCCCACACAAGACTTCAACATCTCTAACAATCCCAAGTGGTGTGATGGTGTCCCTATTAGCAAGTTTAATAGTAACATCTATGTCTTCTATTTCAGCGGGTGCTATATCATTCATGATTTCTTGATATAAGGTAAAAGGAATGGCACTCATGCTAGCACCTATGTCACACAAACCATGATAACAGTGATCTCATATTTTAACTGAGACAACAGGTATGCCAACAACGGGTCTATGTTTATCTTTTTCTTCGGGTTTGGCAATTCTAGCGGCTTCATCACAGAAGTAAATAACATGCCCATCTATATTTTCAACCAAGAGATCTTTAACCATAGCAACACTAGGTTCTACTTTGATTTGTTCAGAAGGTTTGGAAGTTCTAATATAACTTTTGTTGACCACAGTTGAGGCTTTAGCATGTTCCTTTATCCTAACAGGGAAAGGTGGTTTTTCAATATAAGTAGTAGGCACAGCTGGACCAACATTGTAAATAATAGTTTCATCTTTAGCTATTACTGGTTCTTTAATTTCTTATTTGATAGGTGGGTGATATTTAAACCACTTCTCCTTAGGGAGGTCAACATGAGTAGCAAATGATTCACAAAAGGAGGCTACTATCTCAAAGTCAAGTCCATATTTAGTGCTAAACTTTTGAAAAGCATCGGTATTCATAAAAGATTTAACACAGTCATACTTGAGCTTAATACCTGACTCTTTACCTTCATCGAGTTCCCAATCTTCAGAGTTGTGTTTAATTCTTTCTAAAAGATCCCACCGGAAGTCAATAGTC
Organism: Thinopyrum elongatum; assembly: GCA_011799875.1. NCBI lineage: Eukaryota > Viridiplantae > Streptophyta > Magnoliopsida > Poales > Poaceae > Thinopyrum > Thinopyrum elongatum. The sequence goes on along the minus strand of CM022299.1, from coordinate 371,614,878 downwards.
TTCTTCATAAAGGAACCAGTACAAGAAGTATCAAGCATGGATCGATCATCATGAGAAAGCCGAGCATAAAAATTCTGAATAATAATTTCTATTGAGAGCTCATGATTGGGGCATGAATATAACATTGACTTAAGCCTCCCCCAAGCTAGAGCGATACTTTATCCTTCACGAGGCCAAAAATTATATATGTAATTCCGATCACGATGTACTAGATGCATAGGATAATTTTTTTTGGTGAAATTCCAATTTCAATCGATTCCAATTCCAAGATCCAATATCATCGCATAGCCTATACCATGCCAATGCTTTTCCCTTCAAAGATAAAGGGAAAACCTTCTTCTTAGCTTCATCTCCGGGTAAACCTGCAAGCTTAAATAATCTACAAATTTCATCCACATATATCAAGTGCATATCAGGATGTTCGGTTCCATCTCCTGCATAAGGATTAGCTAGCAGTTGTTCTATCATACCCGAAGGAATTTCATAACCAATATTTTCAGCAGGTGCAGTAGGTTGAGGGGTAACTAATTGTGGTTCCGGTCGAGGTGAAGATACCCCGACCAAACCCCTCAAAGGATTGTTCTCCATAGTAACAAGTGCCAATAAATTTCAGCACGTAGTAATAATTTTTCCTTACCAATTTCCACTTACCAATAACGCTTCACTCCCCGGCAACAGCGCCAGAAAAGAGCCTTGATGACCCACAAGTATAGGGGATCAATCGTAGTCCTTTCGATAAGTAAGAGTGTCAAGCCCAACGAGGAGCATAAGGAAATGACAAGCGGTTTTCAGCAAGGTAATGTCTGCAAGCACTGAAATTATAAGTAATGAGTAGTTTGGTAGCAAGATAATTTGTAACGAGCAAGTAACGGTAACAAAAGTGCAGCAAGGTAGCCCAATCCTTTTGAGGCAAAGGACAGGCCAAAACGATCTCTTATGATAAGCAAAGCGTTCTTGAGGGTACACGGGAATTTCATCTAGTCACTTTCATCATGTTGGTTTGATTTGTGTTCGCCACTTTGATAATTTGATATGTGGGTGGACCGGTGCTTAGGTGCTGTTCTTACTTGAACAAACCTCCTACTTATGATTAACCCCCTCGCAAGCACCCGCAACTATGAGAAAAGTATTAAGAATAAATCTAACCATAGCATTAAACTTTTGGATCCAAATCAGTCCCTTACGGAATAGCGCATAAACTAGGGTTTAAGCTGCTGTCACTCTCGCAACCCATCATCTAATAACTACTCCACAATGCATTCCCTTAGGCCCTAATAAGGTGAAGTGCCATGTAGTCGACATTCACATGACACCACTAAGGGAATCACAACATAGATATCATCAAAATATCGAACACATATCAAGTTCACATTATTACTTGCAACAAGATTTCTCCCGTGACCTCAAGAACAAAAGTAACTACTCACTAATGATAATCATGCTCAAGATCAGAGGGGTATTAAATAGCATAATGGATCTGAACATATAATCTTCCACCAAATAAACCATATAGTAATCAACTACAAGATGTAATCAACATTACTAGTCACCCACAAGTACCAATCTATAGTTCCAGTACAAAGATTGAACACAAGAGATGAACTAGGGTTTGAGAGGAGATGGTGTTGTTGAAGATGTTGATGGAGATTGCCCTCCCCAAGATGGGAGAGTTGTTGGTGATGATGATGACGATGATTTTCCACTCCGGGAGGGAAGTTCCCCCGGCGGAATCGCTCCGCCGGAGGGCAAAAGTGCTCCTGCCCAAGTTCCGCCTCGAGACGGCGGCGCTTCATCCCGAAAGTCCTCTCCTTATTTTTTTCTAGGTCAAAATGACTTATATACCAGAAGAGGGGCACCGGAGGTTGGCCGAGGAGGGCACAACCCACCAGGGCGCGCCTGGGCTCCCTGGCGCGCCCAGGTGGGTTGTGCCCACCTGGTGGGCCCCCTCTGGTAGTTATTTGCTCCAATAATTCTTATTTATTCCATAAAAATTCCTCATGAAGTTTCAGCTCATTTGGAGTTGTGCAGAATAGGTATCCTGACATAGCTTTTTCAGGTCCAGATTTCCAGCTGGCGGAATTCTCCCTCTTTGTGTGAATCTTGCATATTATGAGAGAAAATGCATTAGAATTACTCCAAAAAGCATTATTATGCATAAAACATCATAAATAACAGTAGGAAAACATGATGCAAAATGGACATATCAAACAATCAAAAATTATAGATACGTTGGAGACGTATCAAGCATCCCCAAGCTTAATTCCTGCTTGTTCTTGAGTAGGTAAATGATAAAGACAGAATTTTTTATGTGGAATGCTACCTAACATATTTCTCAATGCAATCTTATTTATTGTGGTAAGAATATTCAGATCCATAAGATTCAAAAAAAAGTTTAATATTGACATAAAAACAATAATACTTCAAGCATACTAACAAAGCAATCATGTCTTCTCAAAATAACATGGCCAAAGAAAGTTATCCCTACAAAATCATATAGTCTGGCTATGCTCCATCTTCATCACACAAAGTATTTCATCATGCACAACCTCGATGACAAGACAAGCAATTGTTTCATACTTTTGATGTTCTCAAACTTTTTCAACTTTCACGCAGTACATGAGCGTGAGCCATGGATATAGCACTATAGGTGGAATAGAATATGGTGGTTGTGGAGAATACAAAAAGAAGGAGAAAGTCTCACATCAACTAGGTAAATCAATGGGCTATGGAGATGCCCATCAATCGATAGCGATGCAAGTGAGTAGGGATTGCCATGCAACAGATGCAGTAGAGCTATAAGTGTATGAAAGCTCAAAAAGAAAGTAAGTGGGTGTGCATCCAACTTGCTTGCTCACGAAGACCTAGGGCAATTTGAGGAAGCCCATCATTGGAATATACAAGCCAAGTTTTTATAATGAAAAATTCCCACTAGTATATGAAAGTGACAAAATAGGAGACTCTATCATGAAGATCATGGTGCTACTTTGAAGCACAAGTGTGGAAAAAGGATAGTAACATTGTCCCTTCTCTCATTTCTCTCTTTTTTTTTGGGCTTCTTTGGCCTCTTTTTTTATTTGGGCTTCTTTGGCCTCTTTTATTTTTTTATAAAGTCCGGAGACTCATCCCAACTTGTGAGGGAATCATAGCTTCCATCATCCTTTCCTCACATGGGAGAATGCTCTAATAATGATGATCATCACACTTTTATTTACTTACAACTCAAGAATTACAACTCGATACTAGAAAAAAATATGACTCTATATGAATGCCTACGGCCGTGTACCGGGATGTGCAATGATCAAGAGTGACATGTATAAAAAACATGAACGGTGGCCTTGCCACAAATACTATGCCAACTACATGATCATGCAAAGCAATATGACAATGACGGTATGTGTCATAATAAAACGGAACGGTGGAAGTTGCATGGCAATATATCTCGGAATGGCTATGGAAATGCCATAATAGGTAGGTTTGGTGGCTACTTTGAGGAAGGTATATGGTGGGTTTAATGCACCGGCGAAAGTTGCGCGGTACTAGAGAGGCTAGCAATGGTGGAAGGGTGAGAGTGCGTATAATCCATGGACTCAACATTAGTCATAAAGAACTCCCATACTAATTGCAAAAATTTATCAGTCATCGAAACAAAATTACTACATGCATGCTCCTAGGGGGATAGATTGGTAGGAAAAGACCATCGCTCGTCCCCGACCACCACTCATGAGGAAGACAATCAAAAAAATAAATCATGATCCGACTTCATCACATAACGGTTCACCATACGTGCATGCTACGGGAATCACAAACTTTAACACAAGTATTTCTACCAATCAAAAATTTGAGTTGGTTGATGTGTATCATATGGTGTTACTTTGGTACGAACTCTTGGATAGATGGATCGGAAAGGATAACTTGGTGTTATTTTAGTACGAACTCTTAGATAGATCGATCGGAAAGGATAACTTTGAGGTGGTTTTGTACCCTACAAACTATTTCTTCTTATGTTCTCCTCTAGATAAGAACTTTGGAGTGATTCTTCATCGCACGTTGAGGGATGGTTATATGATCCAATTATATTAGCATTTTTGAGAGATTGCACTAGTGAAAGTACGAACCCTAGGCCTCATTTTCAAGCATTGCAATACCATTTGTGCTCACTTTTATTACTTGCTACCTTGTTGTTTTTTATTGTTCCTATTACAAAAATCAATATCCACTATCCATATTACACTTGTATCACCATCTCTTCACCGAACTAGTGCACCTATACAATTTACCATTGTATTTGGTGTGTTGGGGACACAAGAGACTTTTTATTATTTGGTTGCAGGGTTGTTTGAGAGAGACCATCTTCATCCTACACCTCCCATGGATTGATAAACCTTAGGTCATACACTTGAGGGAAAATTGCTACTATCCTACAAAACTCTGTGCTTGGAGGCCCAACACGAGTCTACAAGAATAAGTTGTGTAGTAGACATCAAGCTCTTTTCTGGTGCCGTTGCCGGGGAGGTGAGTGCTTGAAGGTATATCTTTATATCTTGCAATTGAATCTTTTAGTTTCTTGCTTTATCACTAGTTTGGTTTATAAAAAAAACTACAAAAAATGGAATTGAGGTGGCCTCATATTATTCATCTTTATCATGTCTTTCTTGAAAATGATGGAAAGGAAAATTGTGCTCAATTGATAGAAGAAGAATTCAATAAAATGTTTGGTATAAAATCTTTGAATGATGAGCATGATTGCAATGTTGTTAGTATGAATTCTTTGAATATTCATGATGCTAATGATATGCAAAGCCATAAGCTTGGGGATGCTATGTTTGATGAAGATGATATTTTTAGTCCACCAAGTTTTGATGAGAAAATTTATTATGATGATAGCATGCCTCCTATTTATGATGATTATATTGATGAAAGTGGGTTTGTAAGAGTGTCAACTCTAGGTACTAATGATCCCACTATTTTGGAGGGTGTTGAATCTTATTGTAATAATTATAAAGTAGATTTGGAGAGGTCATGACTTTATTTAGTAATGATTCCACTATTCCGGAAGAGGTCTCAATTGACTATGATGAGAACAAAGTTGCTACTTATGATGATTGTTGTGATGATACTTATGTTATAAAAAGTAGTGATAATTATTGCCATAATTTTGAATATCCTTTTTCTGAACATTACTCTTTTAATGTGGAAACAATTTATAGTATTCGAGTTTCATATGATACTCCCACTATTATGAATGAGAAGAAATTTGCTTATGTGGAGAGTAATAAAAATTCTATGCTTGTGGATCATGAAAATAATGCTTTATGTAATAGTTATATTGTTGAATTCATTCATGATGCTACTGCAAAATTACTATGAGGGGGGAACTTATGCATCTACATATCTCAATAATATCAAATTTCCTCTCTATGTGTTGAAAATCTTGAAGTTTTGCTTGTTTTGCCTTCCTATGCTAGTTGATTCTTGCTCCCATGAATTATTTACTCACAAAATCCCTATGCATAGGAAGTGGGCTAGGCTTAAATGTGCTTGTCATGTGATTCATAATGCTCTTTTTTTCAATTCTTATCTTTTACGTGAGCATCATTGAAATCATCATGCCTAGCTAAGAAGGCATTAAAGAAAAGTGCTTGTTGGGAGACAACACAAAACTTTTACCTACTGTTTTTGTGTGTTCACATGATTAATATACTGTATTAATCATGTTTTATAGCTTTTGTTTTAGTAAAGTGTCAAGTAAAGTCTTTGGGATAGTGTGGATGATAGTTGACTTGATTCTGTGCAAAAACAGAAACTTTTTCTTCCAGTAACAGAATTGTTTAAATTCACTGGAGCGTAAAAAATTCTGAATTTTTTACATATGATTGATATACAAATTTCCTACGTGTTTCTAATTTCTCAGAAATTTTGGAGTAGCAAAAGTATGGTCATTGTTCACATCAATACAGACTGTTCTATTTTTGACAGATTCTGTTTTCAATGCATAGTTTGCTTGTTTTCCAGTTTCTATGGCTTATATTGCTCAATATAAATTGTGGAAATGATAAGGTACAGTAGGCATTGTGTGAGAACAATTATGAATCATGTCTTTGACAGTACCAAAGTGAATGGTTTGCTCTTTATCATACTAACCTATCTCACGAAGTTCCATTTAAGTTGTGTGTGATTGAAGTTTTCAAGTTTTGGGTGAGATATCGATATGAAGAGAATAAGGAGTGGCAAGACCCTAAGCTTGAGGATTCCCAAGGCACCCCAATATAAAATTCAAGTAATACCCAAGCATACAAGCTTGGGGATGCCCCGGAAGGCATTCCCTCTTTCGTCTTCAACATTATCGGTAACCTCACTTGGAGCTATATTTTTATTCGTCACATGATATGTGTTTTGCTTGGAGCATCATTTTTCTTTAGTTTGATTTGCTTGCTGTTATTTAGAATAATGTTTTGTATCTTTTACTTCAATAAAAATGTCAAGTATAGCCTTTACCATGCTTATTTTGCATGTCCACATGTTGCTGTTTGAAAACAGAAAGTTTTCTATCATTGTTTGAATTCTTCTGGAAAGTCAGAACGTGATAAAATCTTGAAATTTTTACACAGTATGCTATGATAAATTTTCTACTGTGTGGTAATTTTTCAGAATTTTTGGAGTTAGATAAGTATGAATCTTCTTGCATTCTTTACAGATTGTCTTGTTTTGATAGATTGCTGTTATGTTTGCATATGTTTGCTTGTTTAATGATTCTATTTGAGGATAGGAGTATTAAATATGCATAGGAATTTAGTATGCAATATTAAATAATAATTTTAGTGATTTCTACAGCAGAGAATGATAAGGTTATTGCATTGATTTATACTAACTTATCTCACGAGTTCTTGTTGAGTTTTGTGTGGATGAAGTTTTTAACATTTAGGGAAACCATGATATAAAAGGAATGAAGAAGACACAAGAGCTCAAGCTTGGGGATACCCAAGGAATCCCAAATTAATATTTCAAGAAGTCTCAAGCATCTAAGCTTGGGGATGCCCTGGTAGGCATCCCACCTTTCTTCATCAACAATTATCGGTTAGTATCGGTTGAGCCTAAGTTTTTGCTTCTTCACATGAGTTGTGCTATTCTTGGAATGCCATTTTATTTTTGTTTTGCTTTCTGTTTTAATAAAATACTTAGATCTGAAAAAAAAATTAGATGAGAGAGAGTCCTCAAATAGCTACCCATTTACTTAACTACTCGCTTGATCTTCACTTATATCTTTTTGTAGTTTGTCATTTACTCTTGTGCTTCACTTATATCCTATGAGTAAATTGTTGAATGAATTGAATATCATGAAGTTGAAATTATATGTTCATATCATGCCTAGTAGTAGCTTCACATTGGGTTTAGAAAGTGAAATCTTGACAATCACAATATTGGTCATACAAGCAATTCATGAATGATTAGTATAAGGAAGAGAACTTTCACATACAAATATATTATCTTGGACATCTTCTATGATTGTGAATACCCATTAATTATTTTCAAACTTGAGAAAAATAGTTGAAGTTGGACAAGGAAGACAACATAATGAGTTATGGTTGTGTATATTTGCATAGAAGTTATATTGTTATGGATCTTCCAACATGTGGTGTTTGCTTAATTAGGACCTTTTGCTAGCCAAAAAATCGTACTAAGTAGAGATACTACTTGTGCATCCAAAAACCCTTAAACCTAGTTTCTTGCCATGAGTGTCCACCATATCTACCTATGGATTGAATAAGATCCTTCAAGTAAGTTCTCATCGGTGCATAAAGCAATAAAAATTGCTCCTAAATATGTTTGATCTTTTATTGTAAGGGAAAATAAGTGTTGTACAAACTTGTGATGGCAAAGTAATAAAAGCGATGGACTGCATAATAAAGGTTGCTATCCTAAGGGGCAATATAATGTGACGTTCCTTTGCGCTAAGAGATTGTGCATCCAAAAATTAAAAGCGCATGACAACCTCTACTTCCCTCTGCGAAGGGCCTATCTTTTACTTTTTAGTATTTACTTTTATGCAAGAGTCAATAGTATGCATTCTCATTTCAACCTCAATTATTCTCTAGTTGGCAAGCATCATGTGGTGGGGAAATATCTAGGCACATATGACCAGTCAAATATATTTGATCATGAATTATTATTGTTGAGAATTATCTCTATGATAAATGAGTTGGGAGGCGAAACATTAAGCCCCTATCTTTCTCTGTGTTCGATGGATGCCATTTGTTCTAAAAATATGCTTTGAGTACTAGCAAACATGGAAGACTATATGATGATTGAGTATGTGGAGCTCTTACTTAGACTTTGTTGAATAAGTTGAATTGCAATTGTTTGGTGACTAAGAACATAGGTTGTTAAGTTTCAAGAGAAGGCATTGTTTGAACCATAACATGTGAATTGATTGCTACTTTATCATGATGAGTTTTATGAGAAAGAGTTATTGTTACGATGCTAGGAAAAGTGACTGAAATTATCATTGATCAAACTTATGCACTTTGCTAGCATTCACACTTCATAAATTATTTCTTTTATCATTTACCTACTCGAGGACGAGTAGGAATTAAGATTGGGGTGCTAATACGTCTCCAACGTATCTATAATTTATGAAGTATTCATGCCATGTTTACAACAATTTTATATGGTTTTGGTATGATTTGAATGGAACTAACCCGGGCTAACGCTGTTTTCAGCAGAACTACCGTGGTGTTGTTTTTTGTGCAGAAATAAAAGTTCTCCAAATGCAACAAAACTTTTTGACAATTTTTTTGGAACAAAAGAGGCACTAGAAGCTTCGTGGGAGGACCAGAAGGTGAAGGAGGTGGCCACCACCCACCAGGGCGCGCTAGGGGCCTTGCCCGTGTGCTGGTGGGTGGTGGGCCACTCGAAGCCCATCTGGACATGAGACCGACGCCAAAAATTCCTATAAATACATAAACAGCCAGAAATAACCCTAAATCACAAGTTCCGCCGCCGCAAGCCTCTGTAGCCACGAAAAATCAATCTAGACCCCGTTTTGGCACCCTGCCGGAGGGGGAAATCATCACCGATGGCCATCTTCATCATCCCAGTGGCCACCATGATGAAGAGGGAGTAGTCCACCCTCGGGACTGAGGGTTTGTACCAGTAGATATGTGTTTAATCTCTCTCTCTCTCTCTCGTGTTCTTGACTTGGCACGATCTTGATGTATCGCGAGCTTTGTTAATATAGTTGGATCATATGGTGTTTTCCCCTCTCTATCTTATTGTGATGAATTGAGTTTTCCCTTTGAGATTTCGTTTTATCATATTGAATATTTTTATGGATTTGAGAGCACTTAATGTATGTCTTGCTATGAATACCCGTGGTGACAATGGGGTATCATATTGATTCACTTGATATATGTTTTGGCACTCAATTCGTGGATTCCTAGGGTGACATTGGGGTAATCTATGCATAGGGGTTGATGCATGTTTTCGTCCTTGTTTCTTCGGTAGAAATCTTGGGGCACTCTTTGAGGTTCTTTGTGTTGGATTGAGTATTATGAATCTGAAATTGTTTGATGCATATCGCATAATCAACTCACGGATACTCGCGGTGACATTGGAATATCTAGGTGACATTAAAGTTGGATGATGTGTATCGTATGGTGTTATTTTATGTGGCACTTCGGCTCAGAGCGACCGGTTTACCTTGCATTGCCAGCCCAGAGATCTAGTCTTCTGGCAACACACAATAACTTGGTACAGAAAACAACCGCTTTATTGATGCTAGCGGAAACATAGTTTGATATTACATCAAATAGCGAGGCCAAGCGGCACACACTCCATAGCACAGGGACACCAATGTGGACACGGTCTAGACACGGGAAGCACTCCGATCCGATAAGACTTTCCTGAAATCTGGCATGACATGCCAGGTCAGTACATTGAATGTACTTGCAAGCTCACAACAAGTAAAAGCATAATGGCAAACAATAACATGATTATTAAGCAGGTTAAATGCAAGTCTACAACAGACTACTCATGAAGTGAATCATGCTTGTGCACCGAGTCCCTCGGACTCTCTTACCAAACGAGTTACCTCGTAACCAACATCATCAATACGGTGATCACTCCCGGATCACAAACGAAACCAACACTTTGGTTCCCACAACAACGACCATCTTCATGGTCTCCACAATCTCATCACATAACCAGTGCCAACCATATAACTTTAGTGTGCAAGATTAACTTAATTATGTTGATCCATGGTGTGACCTACTTACGAGCTGTGTCCGTAACCGAGGACGCGGCTATCGATAGATTTAATAAACACTCTATAGAGGTTAGTACACTGTACCCACACCACGGAACCCATGGCCTCGCACTCCCATTTGGGTGGACCAACGGCATTCCGACAGAACCAACCCACTGCCATGACACTCTCTCGGCCACTCGGACCAACTCCCCTCTGGGCTAAGTCCTGGGTGGCCCCGATGTCAACCAATGACATCCAACGGCCACCGTCGTGGCAAAACTTAAACGGTCCCAAACGGGGACAAGGTACCATAACAACAACGGGCACACAAGGTTATGTCTGCTTACCGGGCTAGGGTACCGCACGCCCATAACCTTCCTTCGTTGGAGGCACCGACCAGAGGCATGACAACGGACCGAATAAGGGCCTTCCCATAAAGGCAAATGTGGTTGCACTGGGAAGCTCGATTCGGTGGCACCATGACTCGATCAACAATTATGTTCAAGTTGGATTATCATCAGGTTTAACTTGAAAATAAAAGAACTCGAGCCATAGTATGCCATCATCATGCAACTATATGACGTGCAACCGTAAGCACATATCACCGAAATGGAACGGATCAACATCATAAAATCACTAGGCATGCACTACTAATCATCTTGAAGCACTGGTTTTAACTTCATCATTTTCAGTTATCACAATAGCATGATGAATATATGAACAATAAAGCATCATATGAAAATAACTCCGGTTATTCTCAAACCAAAGTCATGCTATCAAAGTATCACTACTGCATCCAACTAGTACATGCAATCAAGTACTACAGCAAGCTAAGCATATCAAGCAAGACATATGAAATAACTTAAGCCAAGTTATTTAAATGATTTAAATGCATGAAATAATTCATATTCAAGTTGGAAAAATCATAGTTACTGAAATGACACCATGCAAATATTTGTGTGGCTTGCCTTAGCACAGAGGAGGGTCACACTCCTCCTGGTTCGCCTCTAGGCAAGCTTCTTCTTCTGAAAATATTTAAAACAGCAAAAAGAAAATATCAAGAACCACTCTGAAATTCACCAGAAATTCTAGACAGCAAGGAAAAATCTCAAATTTGGTGTGCTGCTAGAATATTTCAATACAAACATAATGCAAAAAGAATCAACTCATTTGGATTCATGGTTTTGGAGTTAGAGCTGGTCAAAGTTTCTGGTCAAAATGAGCTAAATTTAAATAAAAAGAAAAACTAGAGGGGGGTGACGTCGAAGGCGTAAACCCGCGGGGCGCCTCCACTTATACCGCTTCAGGGGCGGCTGAGTGGCTGATAGCGGGCCCCACCCGTCAGGTTTAGAGAGAGGGGGGAGAAACAGAGGAGGGGGCGGCGAGTCGTCGGTGTTTCTCCGACGAGGAGAGGTCGGCTGCCGATCTGAGAGGGAGGGGTGGATGCGCAAGACTACGGCGAGTCTACACGTACCTGAAACGCGGCAAGAGGTGGTCGGAGATGCTCGAAAACAGCGTCTCCAGCGGCGGCTGCGGACGGGGTTCACCGGAGATGAAGAAGACGACGAGGTTAGGCGACTCCAGGGGATTCAGCGGGGTCGGCTAGCTCCAGAGGACCACCAGGACACGCCAGATTAGTCGGACAAGCTTGAGAGGCTCTGGAGGGGTGAGGAGCAGTAGGAGGGGATCGTCGGCGAGCTCGGGTCGGGGACGGCGGCCAGAGGCCTGCCCGGCCGGGCTGCGGCTTAACTACGGTGCTGTGGTGGTTGGATGAGTGCGGTGAGGAGCTCGGAGAGGCGAGGGAGGGCTCTATTTATAGGCGGAGGGGAGGAGGGGATCGAGCTCTGCCGGAGAGCTCTGGAAGCGGCGCACGGCAACGAAGAGCGTCAGTGAGAGGGGGAGAAGAGGCCGTGGCTCACGTGGCCACTGTGGGAGGGCGGAGACGAGCACAGGGCTCGGGTGGCGACAAGCACAGGGGCACGGGCGCACTGTGCGCTTGGTCACGTCCTGCCCGTGCTTGCTGCGGCGAGCTCCGGCATCAGCGAGTGGCAGGGAGGAGTTAATGGCGTTGAGACGAGGATGGTGGCGCGGTGCGGCATGCTGCGGCTAGCAGGGAAGCGAGCACGTACGCAACAGAGGCGTCGGCGACATCCAGAGCACGTCGAACGCATGCCAGCGCGCTTGGCCACGTGCGGTCACAGCGTGAACTCTGGCATCACGTGACCTGGGCTGTGCGCACTGTGTCTAGCGTGTAGTCCTTGCAAGGTTAGGTCGATCCAAGCACTTGAGTTGAGCACAGGTCGACTGGGTGAGAGTGTAGCATCCTGGCAAGTTTCTGGATAGAAACTTGTGAGCTTAAAAGAGAAAAATCTAGAGGGAGTTAGGAGCTAATTTTTGGTGGTTAAGGGTTTCTTAGGAGGGTAATGAAGTCCTAAAAGTTTCAGCTTCATTGGATCAAGGAATAATGCACTTCCTTTGTAAAGTACATTTTCTCGCCAGAACAGAAAAGATTTTCTGTAGCAAAAATATTCCAGAAAACCATGAAATGTTTTTGCACAGGGAGGTGTGCCAAGGTCCAAAGAATATTCAGCAATTTTCTCAGATTTTTGTAGGCCAGAAAAATGAGGGTTGCTTTGGAGCAAATGGGGTTGAAGTGTGATTTCAGAGAGAAAATGAATATTTTTCATTTAAGAAAAATATTCCTATGGCCATATTTTGATATATCAGAGAGGAAATGAGGTGTTTGAGAGGGAGGTGAGTCACTTGGGTGAAAATCAAAGAAATGCCCAAGTGGTTTAGTCCAACTGAGTTGATTCAAAACTCCAAATTCAAATCCAAAAGGCAATGAAGTCCAGAAAAAGAAAAATAGCAAAAACCAGGTTGTCACAAACCTCCCCCACTTAGGATGAATCTCGTCCTCAAGATTTGGTTGCTCGGGAAAACAATTCTGGATAGGATGCTTTTAAAAAGTCCTCTCTTTCCCAAGTTGCTTCTTCCTCGGTGTGATGCTCCCACTTCACCTTATAAACCTTAATTACCTTACTGCGAGTGACTCTTTCCGTTTCATCCAATATTCGGAACGGTTTCTCCTCATAGGTTAAATCCTTAGCAAGCTCTATCTTTGCCATATCAGTCGTTTTCTCGGGTGGCAAGATACACCTTCTCAACTGTGAGACATGGAACACATTGTGCACCTCTGACAATTCTGGTGGTAGTTCCAACTGATAAGCAACTGTACCAACTCTGGACATAACTGGGAATGGACCAATATATCTGGGTGCAAGCTTTCCTCGGGTCTGGAACCTCTTGACTCCTTTCATAGGTGTGACTCGGAGGTAAACATACTCTCCTGTTTCAAAACTGATCTGACGGTGCTTTGAGTCATAGTAGCTCTTTTGTCGGGACTTGGCTAATTGCAGTCTATCTCGGATCTCCTTGACTTGCTTTTCAGCCTCCGTCATTAAGTCGGTACCAAAAATGCGGCTATCTCCGGTTTGAGACCAGTTTAGTGGAGTGCGGCACTTACGGCCATACAGAGCTTCATAGGGTGACATCTTGAGGCTGGTCTGGAAGCTATTGTTGTAGGAGAACTTAGCATAAGGCAGACAATCTTCCCACTTGGGTCCTTGGGCCAGAGCACATGCTCGGAGCATATCTTCAAGTATTTGATTTACTCACTCAGTCTGCCCGTCTGTCTGAGGATGATAGGCGATGCTATACTTTAGTGCGGTCCCCAAAGCTTAATGGAGACGTGACCAGAATGCTGAGGTAAAGAGAGAACCCCGGTCGGAAGTGATAGTTCTTGGCACTCCATGCAAACTGACGATTATGGACACATATAGCTGTGTGAGTTGATCGGCTCGATAGGTAGTTCGGATGGGAATGAAGTGAGGTACCGTGGTCAGCATGTCCACCACAACCCATACTGCATCATTGCCTCGGTGAGTCTTTGGCAGTCCTGCGATGAAATCCATGCAGACATCGTCCCGCTTCCATTGCGGAACGGGTAGAGGTTGGAGAAGTCCGGCGGGTTTCTGATGTTCCGCCTTCACCTTGTTACGAATGTCGCAACAGGCAACAAAATAGGCGATGTCCTTCTTCATTCCATCCCACCAAAATGCGTGACAAAGGTCTTCGTACATCTTGGTACCTCCTGGATGAATCGAGTACGAAGATTCGTGCGCTTCTGTCAAGATCTTCTTTCGCAGGTCTGCTTGTTCAGGCACGCAAATTCGTCCTCGAAACCTTAGAGTACCTTGCTCATCCTTCGAGAAATCCTGGGTCTTGCCTTCTTGCATACACTTGACATGGTGTTGCAGGACTGAGTCTTCTTGCTGGGCCATGCGGATTTCTTCTTCAAGGGTAGGAGTGACTTCCAACACATTGACGAGGTCAGCCTCAACTATAACCAGGTTAAGCTGAGCGATTTCTTCTTGGAGTTCGAGAGGCAAGGACTCCATTAAGGCGTTCAGGTTGGCAGGCTTGCGACTGAGGGCATCGGCAACCACATTGGCCTTGCCAGGATGGTAGTTGATTCCAAGATCATAATCCTTGACCAATTCGAGCCATCTTCGCTGTCGGAGGTTCAAGTCCGGTTGGGTGAATATATACTTAAGACTCTTGTGGTCGGTAAATATCTGACATCTTTTGCCAATGAGGTAGTGCCTCCAAATCTTCAAGGCATGCACAACTGCGGCCAATTCCAAATCATGCGTTGGGTAATTCCCTTCGTGGGGTTGTAGCTGTCTGGATGCGTGTGACGCCCCCGGTTCAGTCGTACACTAATCATACACGCAAACGTGTACGATCAAACCCAGGGACTCACGGGAAGATATCACAACACAACTCTAAACACAAATAAACGGAGGTCCACAATATTACAGACCAGGGATCCGAAGATCCGAATACATGAGTCAGTCATACAAATAATATCTGGGTACAGACATAGTTAGACAAGTTCTGCCTTAAGAAGGCTAGCACAAACAGCGACACTAGATCGAAAGGCGTTGGCCTCCTGCCTGGGAGCCTCCGATCCTACTCCTGGTCAGATGGCTCGATCCAGTAGTACGTGCCCTCTGGACCCGCCTGGTAGTAGGCTCCGGTGGTGGCGTCTGGCTCCTGGACTCCATCGTCTGGTGTATCATCAAGGTGGGGTATATGGGGGAAAAGAGAAAATAAAGCAACCGTGAGTACTCATCCGAAGTACTCAGCAAGCAAGGATCTATACTACATATGCAACATTATCAATGGAGAAAAAGCTGTATATGTGGACTGGGCTGCAGAAATGCCAGAATAGAGAGAAAGGCCTAGTCCTATCGAAGACTAGCATCTTCAAACATCTTCACAAAGCCATCATCTTGCAGCAGTAGAAGAGAGTAGAATAGCATTTTATTTAGCAAACATGTTGAAGTACAGCTCAAAGATCCTTCCTCGACTCCCAGCGAGAAAGTAATCCCGAAGCTTCAATTAAGTAACAAGTATCCAGTTTAAGTAGTAGATCGGGATACACAAACTGAGCGTCCTTTACCGTAGGACCGGCTATCGATAGAAGATTCATCCCTGCAGGGGTGCACTACTGTTACCCAACACGCTCGATCAACTCTGGCCGGACATACTTGCTGGGTAATGCCCGTCCTCGGAAGATCAACACGAAGCAGCGCTCTACCTAGGCTCAGCAGAGAGGTCAGCACGCCGGACTAACCTATGCACCCAGGGGTCTCGGGCCATCGCCCTGGGCACCCTGCGCGTTGCGTGGCTGGCCGGGGTGCAGGCGCGACACTGAACTCGCCAGTGAAGTATCCATCCCAATCCCGACGATCAGCCCGCACGGTGAATCGTGACGTCTGATAAGCTTTCGGCGAAACGTACATCGCAGAGGGCCCCATAACCATTATCCCGCGTGGTGGCAGTGCGTATAGGGCACGTCGACCCACTCAGATCACACACCCAAATCCAATAGGCTCAATTAGTATCAAGCGGAGACAATCAGAGTCTCTGATGCTCCGCCACAATGTCACACTCGAGTGCCCTTCCGGCACACCCGAAATCATAGATCCCCAGCGGGTACCCACCAGGGTGGACCCGCCTGTGAAAAAGGTCAAGTAACCGTGTGGTCATAATCATCAGGGTGAACGTAAGAGGTATCACCCTCGAGGTTCACACTGAGGGGTTGCACGACGGAGTCGTATCGGACATGGAGAAGGAGGAATCACCCTCGATGACCACGACCGTACAGCTATGCTGCAGAGTATTCATCAGGAGTGCGTTACGAGGTATCACCCTCGGCACTCGATAGTTACTACGCAGAGTCGTACAACTAAGGGGGGTGTGAAGTGAGGCGTCTGTCTCTGATCGACGATCACGTTGATCGAGTCGTTGATGAACAAGCAGGGGCGACAAAGTAAGGTGGTGGGGTCACAGATGGGTCATACCAACCTATACTAAACAGTTTATCATAGGCAGGTAAGATAGCAATGAACAGGTTACAACAGCAGGCTATGCATCAGAATAGGAGCATACATTAACAGTAGCGAAATCTAATGCAAGCAGGAGAATAGAATGGGCGATATCTGGAATGCTCAAGGGGGGGGCTTGCCTGGTTGCTCTGGCAAGAGAGGGAGGTCGTCAACGGGCTGCTCGTCAGTAGCATAGTCGTACTCGACAGCAGCGACGTCGGTCTCGGCGTCTATCGAGAGAGAAGGAGGGGGAGAGAAACAATAAATTCACGGCAATAATGCAAACAATATGTATGACATGCCTAAATGATATGCCGGGGTGTTCTACTGCCTAACTAAATGATTTAGTTAATTTAGGAATTTATTTGGATTTATTTAATTAAAGTTGGGCACTATTCATTTACTGAAATCGGTCTAAAAGTTCAATGTTCTTATAGCTGCGGGCGTCTGACGGGAATACGGAGGGCGTATCCGGGCTCGTATCGTCGTTCTGAGCAAGTTTCATGTATAAAATATTTTCATCGGAGTTACGGTTTAAAAGATATGATTTTCTAAAGTTTTTATTAATTTCTGAAATTTAATTAATTATTTAATTCAACATTATCCGAAACAGTGATTGATGACGTCAGCATGACATCATGCTGACGTCAGCAGCCACCTGACAGGGTGGGTCCCACTTGTCATAGGCTGTCAGGTTAATTAGGTTTAATTAATTTAATTACTGATTAATTAACACTAATTAGTTAATTAGATTAACCTAATCAGGATTAATTAACTAATTAATTATTTAATTAATTATTTTATTTTATTTATTTTTATTTTCTTAAAATCGTTTTTAGGGGGGGTGGGCCCCATTTGTCAGCGGCACAGGGGGTTCGGGCCCCACTGGGCAGTGGCCCAGGGGGGGTTCACAGGCGTGCGGGCGCGGCGCAGGCGCAGCCTGAGCGGGCGCGTCCAGGGTGCGCCCGGGCGCTGGCCACGGGCGCCGGCGAGGCGCGGCCGGACGGGTCGGTGGTGAGCGCGGGGCCACGGCGAGCGACGCGGGCGAGGTGTGGGGGCGCGCGCGCGCGCGGGTGGCCGCGGCGAGCGGAGGCAGAGGCGAGAGGACGAGCGGCAGCGGCGGCTGGAGTGGGCGCGAGCGGGGCGCGCGCAGCGCGGTCGGGCGCGAGCCGGGGCGCGGCGACGCGTGAGCATGCGCGCAGCGCGGTGAGCGGCGGCACGGGGGCGCGGTGCGCGCGGCGAGGTGCGGGAGCAGAGAGGGGGGGAAGAGGCCCGAGGCCTCACCGTGCTCGTAGGGACGGTGGGCAGCGGCGTCAAGCGGAGGTGAGGGGGGGGGGAGCGGGCAGGGGGCGATGGTCGGGGGGTGGTCGACGGGGATGACGGCGACGGGAGGCAGGCCGGCGGGGAGGCGCGGGCTCCGGGCGGCGGCGGGGTCGTCGCGGGCGACGGGATCGGGGATTTGCCCGATCCGGATCCAGTGCGAGGAGGGGGGGCGACCGAGCGCCAGGCGGCTGGTCGGGGAAGAGGAGAGGACGGGGCGACGTCGGTGTGGCGGCGGCGTCGGCGCTAGCCGACCGGCGCGGGAGGGGGCGGCGTCGGCGAGAGGCGTCGGCGACGGGGCCGTTCCCGCGATCCCGATCCCGATCTGGATCGGGAGGTGGGGGTGCGAGGGGGAGGCGGCGACGGGGCGGCGTCGGCGACGGCGTAGGCGACGGGGCGGACGGGATCGGGAGATCCCGATCCAGACGA
Organism: Thinopyrum elongatum; assembly: GCA_011799875.1. Taxonomy (NCBI): domain Eukaryota; kingdom Viridiplantae; phylum Streptophyta; class Magnoliopsida; order Poales; family Poaceae; genus Thinopyrum; species Thinopyrum elongatum. The sequence goes on along the minus strand of CM022299.1, from coordinate 371,596,431 downwards.
GGGGGGGGAGAGGAACGAGGGGAATGGGGGTGGGTGACGCTAGGGTTCGGGGTCCCTGGGGGTATAGGCTAGGGGGCGCGGGTGGGTCCGGCCGGCTGGGCTTCGGCCCAGTTGGGCCGGAGGGGGGGGGGTCCTTCTTCTTCTTTTCTGTTTCATTTTTCTTTTATCTTTTTCTTTATTCTCCTTTCTCCACTGTTAAATGTTTAGGCCCCAAATGGTTTTTGTAAAAAGTGTGACCTATTTCATAAATACCAGTGCATTATTCCCTAACACCTAAAATTAGTTTGGGCAAAACATAATTCCATATTTATTTCAGATTTAATAAATGGTTACTAAATATTATCTTTATCCACGGTTTGAGGTTGTTCGAGTCACTTATCCAATTCCAATGATGTTGGTTTCAATTTTAGAATAGCCTCTGGAATATTTGTTATTTATCTGACATTTTAGCTCCTATGTTGGACAACTTTCATATTCCACTTTCATTTAATTTTGAATTTGACTTAGGAGTTGAAATGCAATGTGATGCTAATGATGATTATGCACTGTTGATCATGCTAACATGTCATTATCAAAAGTGATTACTGTTGCTAATCACCGGGGGTGTTACAATGCGTAAGCTACAACCTTGCCATCTTGCATGAGCACACATCCAATACCTTTCCTGGATGCATCACAATATACATCAAAGCTGCGATAGATATCTGGGAGAGTTAACACAGGTGTTGATGTCAATCGGGTCTTCAACTCATTGAAACTCTTCTCGCAGTCCTCAGACCATACAAACTTCCGATCCTTCTTGAGGAGTTCTGTCATGGGCTTGGCAATCTTAGAGAAGCCTTCAATGAACCGTTGGTAATATCCGGCTAATCCAAGAAAACTTTGGATCTCAGTCACTGTCGTGGGCGCTAGCCAATTTAGCACTTCCTTTACTTTGCTGGGATCCACGGCTATACCTTCTGCTGAAAGAACATGCCCCAAGAATCCGACTTGCTTGAGCCAAAATTCACACTTGCTGAATTTTGCATATAACTGATGGTCACGGAGTCTTTGCAAGACTGCTCTGAGATGTCCCTTGTGCTCTTCCTCATTCTTCGACTATATGAGGATGTCATCAATGAAGACCACCACAAATTTATCCAAGAAGTCCATGAATACTTTATTCATCATATGCATGAAGAAAGCAGGGGTATTGGTGAGGCCGAAAGACATGACTGCATATTCATAAAGACCGTATCGAGTGGTGAATGTGGTCTTAGGAATATCCTCCTTCTTAATTTTGAGCTGATGATATCCGGTCCTCAAATCAATCTTGGAGAATACCTGTGCCCCACTGAGTTGGTCGAACAAGTCATCAATCCTCGGAAGTGGGTATTTGTTCTTGATAGTGACAACATTCAACTGACGGTAAACCACACACATCCGAAGACTGTCGTCTTTCTTGTCCACAAAGATTGCGGGTGATCCCCATGGTGATGAGCTCGGACGAATGTATCCTTTCTGAAGCATCTCATCAAGTTGTTTCTTCAGCACCACTAACTCGGATGAAGGCATCCGGTAATACTTCTTGTATATAGGTGCGGTCCCGGGCACAAGATCAATTGCAAACTCAAGCTCACGATCTGGTGGCATCCCTAGTAGCTCTTCAGGGAATACATCTGGAAACTCACTGACCACAGGAATTAGATCCAACTCTTCAGCTTGAGCTGTGAAGACCATTTCTTTCTTGGGTATGCTTCTTCGAGCAAAGAATTGTGTAGTTTGGCCTTCCCAACTTGTCAATGTGACTTCTCTGGTCGCACAGTTGATGCATACTTGATGTTGGGTCAACCAGTTCATTCCCAAAATAATATCCAACTTGGCAGACTCGATGACTATCAAAGAAGCTGGGAAGATGACTCCCTTGATGTCAATCTCCAAATTGCGGCAGGCCAGATTGCTTTTGAGCATGGATCCTGGGGATTGTACCATCATACTCTTTCCCAAAATCAAGCAAGAAAACTTGTTTTGGGCAACAAAACTCCGCGAAATAAAAGAGTGGGAAGCCCCAGAGTCAAACAAAATTATTGCAGGTATGCTATTAACAGGAAACATACCAATGACGACTTCTGGGTTCTCTTGGGCTTCGTCTGCGGAGAGGTGGTGAACTTGCCCTTGGATGGTCTTTTGGCCAGGGTATGGTCCCATGTGGTTGACTTGCGGCTTAAATGGAGCATTTGACTTGCCGCTCTTGGGGCACTGTCTGGCGTAATGCCCGGTTTGCCCACAAGAAAAACACGCATTGCTATGCTGACAATCTTCGCGTACCGGGCTGGTCACGATATTCTTGACTTGGGTAGTAGTCTTGTTAACATTCTGCTGCCAATTGGGCTTGTACTCAACCTGAGTCTACTGCCAGGTATGAGCCTTCTGCACTGGCTGTCCATCCTTCTTAGGCTCAAACTTGCATTTATGGTCATTATAGGCGGGCTTATTGTTCTAAACAAGCTTGTGCTCCCTTTCTGCAATCAGGGCTTTGTTTACCAGAGTCTGGGAATCCGGAAAATCAAGCATACTGAGAGTGCATCTGAGGTGTTGATTCAGTCTTCCAAGGAATCTGTCGATCTTTCTTTCTTCAGTGGCCACATCATACAGGGAATAGCGAGCCAAATGGTTGAACTTGTTCAAATACTCAGTGACGGATAAGTTACCTTGCGTGAGGGCTAGGAACTCACCTTGTTTAACTTTCAGGATACCGGTGGGGATGTGGTACCTGCGGAACTTTTCCTTGAACTTATCCCATGTAATTTCTTCATCTGCTGGCCACATAGCTTTAGTATTGCCCCACCAAATAGCTGCGGCTCCTTCCAGATAGTGGGTTGCAAATGGAACCTTATCACCTTCTTCTGTGCGAGCAATATCCAATTTCTTTTCAATGGTCCTCAACCAATCGTCGGCTTCCAGAGGGTCAGCAACTTGATTAAAACTGGGTGGCTTAGTCCTTTAAATCTGAGAGCTTGGAGTGATGGCCATTCTGATTTCCATTCTGCCCAACCATAGCCTGCACACTTTTCAATAGTTCAAGCAGATCGTTGTTTCTTATTTCTTTGATCATACGCATTATCTGTTCAGTGGTTGGTGGATGAGGCGGTGGAGGCAGTGGTTGCAGATACGGTTCGGGGGAATGCCCTGCCTGTCTTGCCGAACGACGGACAGGTACATCCTCACCAGTGTGACTACTGCAGCCTCCTCTCGTCATCCTATTTGTTTGTTTTTCCCAATATGAAGCAACCGAGATGAGCAACATCCAAAAATGGGAAAAGCGAATGACAAATCCAAAGAAAAGCGATAAAAACCAGGGCGAATGAAGAAAGTTCCAACATAATTATACATAGACTCATACATGAAATGGAACATCATGACAGGTACGACTACATCCGTACATCCAAGCATCATGACAACCTCGGATACTCTGACGATCTAGTGCTCTGCTGGTCCTGCTGGGTCCTCTCCTGAACCAGACTCGGATCCTGAACTGACGATGTTAACGGAAACCTCCGGGTTAAAGGAAACACGATGACGCTGCCTTGAGGGCTCTCCCTCAGGGGCAGGTGCAGGATGAGGCTGGAGCATAGGAGCTGCGGGAGTAGCGAGAAGTGAAGTCCACTCGGCAGGGGCACTGTGGGGAGTCACGGTCAAGGTGCCCGAGCTACTCGAATGAGTAACCGGGGTAACTGGTGAGCTAGAAACTGGTGGAATATAGGGAGTAAATCCTATGGAAGGTGGAGCGGGACTGGACCTAGCGGCCACCAAAGCAGTGCGAGCACGAGTCAGCTCTCGGGCCAGCTCATGAATCAGCAGATAGCTAGCGGTGATATAGCGGGAAAGGTGGCTAGCGGGACTATCAGCCGCTGAATCAATAATAGGAAAGCGGACACGACCATCATCGTGCAGGGATGGGTAGTGGTAGAAACCTGGGTGGGTCTGCATCTGGATCTCGTTATAGCGTAGCTCAACGAGAATCTCAAATGCAGCAAACTGAATAGCCTGAGCGGGTGTATAAGCGAAACCACTCCTAGAAGAACGGGTGTAAGTGCTAGATGTCGAACTGCAGCGCAGGGTAACCACCGCGTGATACTCGTATACTGAATCTGCTAGGCACTCCCGGTACACCTGATACACCGGGTTGTCACCGTGAGGGTAGAGTCGACGCCATACATGCCGAAGAAGGTGTGGTCAAGTGTACGGTGCCAGCTCCACCTGACACGCATACGGCACTGGAGCCATCTACACTCACAACCATTAGTGGTTAGCAATAACAATACATCAAATGCATGCAATGCAGCAAGCAGATGCAAACACTACCGGCACTCAAAAACCATCTAGCTATCGTTCAACTAATGCGTCGGCGGTCTAGAGTGTCCTACAGTCAGCGTGGCTCTGATACCAAGCGTTGTGGCACCCCGGCTCAGAGCGACCGGTTTACCTTGCATTGCCAGCCCAGAGATCTAGTCTTCTGGCAACACACAACAACTTGGTACAGAAAACAACCGCTTTATTGATGTTAGCAGAAACATAGTTTGATATTACATCAGATAGTGAGGCCAAGCGGCACACACGGTGCGGCTGAACAGTATGTACATTATTTCATGAACATGAAGAGGGCCTCGATCACGATAACTACGCGGCAGCGAAACAACGATGAAGCAGAACTCCATAGCACAGGGACACCGACGTGGACACGGTCTAGACACGGGAAGCACTCCGATCCGGTAAGACTTTCCTGAAATCTGGCATGACATGCCACGTCAGTACATTGAATGTACTTGCAAGCTCACAACAAGTAAAAGCATAATGGCAAACAATAACATGATTATTAAGCAGGTTAAATGCAAGTCTACAACAGACTACTCATGAAGTGAATCATGCTTGTGCACCGAGTCCCTGGGACTCTCTTACCAAACGAGTTACCTCGTAACCAACATCATCAATACGGTGATCACTCCCGGATCACAAACGAAACCAACACTTTGGTTCCCACAACAACGACCATCTTCATGGTCTCCACAATATCATCACATAACCAGTGCCAACCATATAACTTTAGTGTGCAAGATTAACTTAATTATGTTGATCCATGGTGTGACCTACTTACGAGCTGTGTCCGTAACCGAGGACGCGGCTATTGACAGATTTAATAAACACTCTGCAGAGGTTAGTACACTGTAACCACACCACGGAACCCATGGCCTCGCACTCCCATTCGGGTGGACCAACGGCATTCTGACAGAACCAACCCACTGCCATGACACTCTCTCGGCCACTCCGACCAACTCCCCTCTGGGCTAAGTCCTGGGTGGCCCCGATGTCAACCAATGACATCCAACGGCCACCGTCGTGGCAAAACTTAAACGGTCCCAAACGGGGACAAGGTACCATAACAACAACGGGCACACAAGGTTATGTCTGCTTACCGGGCCAGGGTACCGCATGCCCATAACCTTCCCTTGTTGGAGGCACCGACCAGAGGCATGACAACGGACCGGATAAGGGCCTTCCCATAAAGGAAAATGTGGTTGCACTGGGAAGCTCAATTCGGTGGCACCATGACTCGATCAACAATTATGTTCAAGTTGGATAATCATCAGGTTTAACTTGAAAATAAAAGAACTCGAGCCATAGTATGCCATGATCATGCAACTATATGACATGCAACCGTAAGCACATATCACCAAAATGAAATGGATCAACATCATAAAATCACTAGGCATGCACTACTAATCGTCTTGAAGCACTGGTTTTAACTTCATCATTTTTAGTTATCACAATAGCATGATGAGTATATGAACAATAAAGCATCATATGAAAATAACTCCGGTTATTCTCAAACCAAAGTCATGCTATCAAAGTATCACTACTGCATCCAACTAGTACATGCAATCAAGTACTACAGCAAGCTAAGCATATCAAGAAAGACATATGAAATAACTTAAGCCAAGTTATTTAAATGATTTAAATGCATGAAATAATTCATATTCAAGTTGGAAAAAATCATAGTTACTGAAATGACACCATGCAAATATTTGTGTGGCTTGCCTTAGCACGGAGGAGGGTCACACTCCTCTTGGTTCTCCTCTAGGCAAGCTTCTTCTTCTTCTGAAAATATTTAAAACAGCAAAAAGAAAATATCAAGAACCACTCTGAAATTCACCAGAAATTCTAGACAGCAAGGAAAAATCTTAAATTTGGTGTGCTGCTAGAATATTTCAATACAAACACAATGCAAAAATAATCAACTCATTTGGATTCATGGTTTAGGAGTTAGAGCTGGTCAAAGTTTCTGGTCAAAATGAGCTAAATTTAAATAAAAAGAAAAACCAGAGGGGGGTGACGTCGAAGGCGTAAACCCGGGGCGCCTCCACTTATACCGCTTCAGGGGCGGCTGAGTGGCTGGCAGCGGGCCCCGCCCGTCAGGTTTAGAGAGAGGGGGGAGAAACATAGGAGGGGGCGGCGAGTCGCCGGCGTTTCTCCGGCGAGGAGTGGTTGGCTGCCGATCTGAGAGGGAGGGGTAGATGCGCAAGACTATGGCGAGTCTACATGTACCCGAAATGCGGCGAGAGGTGGTTGGAGATGCTCGGAAACAGCATCTCCAGCAGCAGCTGCGGACGGGGTTCGCCGGAGATGAAGAAGACGGCGAGGTTAGGCGACTCCAGGCGCTTCAGCGGGGTCGGCTAGCTCCAGTGGACCACCAGGGACATGCCGGAGTAGTCGAACGAGCTCGAGAGGCTCTGGAGGGGTGGGGACCAGCAGGAGGGGATCGCCGGCGAGCTCGGGTCGGAGACGGCGGCCAGAGGCCTATCCGGCTGGGCTGCGGCTTAACTACGGTGTTGTGGTGGTTGGATGAGTGCGGTGAGGAGCTCGGAGAGGCGAGGGAGGGCTCTATTTATAGGCGGAGGGGAGGAGGGGATCGAGCTCCGCTGGAGAGCTCTGGAAGCAGCGCACGGCGATGAAGAGCGTCAGTGAGAGGGGGAGAAGAGGCCGTGGCTCACGCGGCCACTGTGGGAGGGCGGATACGAGCACAGGGCTCGGGTGACGACGAGCACAGGGGCACGGGCGCACTGTGCGCTTGGCCGCGTCGTGCCCGTGCTTGCTGCGGTGAGCTCCGGCGTCGACGAGCGGTAGGGAGGAGTTAATGGCGTTGAGACGAGGATGGTGGCGTGGTGCGGCATGCTGCAGTGAGCGGGGAAGCGAGCACGGATGCAACAGAGGCGTCGGCGGCATCCAGAGCGCGTCGAACGCATGCCAGCGCGCTTGGCCACACGTGGTCACCGCATGAACTTTGGCATCACATGACCTGGGCTGTGCGCACTGTGTCTGGCGTGTAGTCCATGCAAGGTTAGGTCGGTCCAAGCACTTGAGTTGAGCACAGGTCGACTGGGTGAGAGTGTAGCATCCTGGCAAGTTTCTGGACAGAAACTTGTGAGCTTAAAAGAGAAAAATCTAGAGGGAGTTAGGAGCTAATTTTTGGTGGTTAAGGGTTTCTTAGGAGGGTAATGAAGTCCTAAAAGTTTCAGCTTCACTGGATCAAGGAATAATGCACTTCCTTTGTAAAGTACATTTTTTGGCCAGAACAGAAAATATTTTCTGTAGCAAAAATATTCCACAAAACCATGAAATATTTTTGCACAGGGAGGTCTACCAAGGTCCAAAGAATATTCAGGAATTTTCTCAGATTTTTGTGGGCCAGAAAAATGAGGCTTGCTTTGGAGCAAATGTGACTGAAGTGTGATTTCAGAGAGAAAATGAATATTTTTCATTTAAGAAAAATATTCCTATGGCCACATTTTGATATATCAGAGAGGAAATGAGGTGTTTGAGAGGGAGGTGAGTCACTTGGGTGAAAATCAAAGAAATGCCCAAGTGGTTTAGTCCAACTGAGTTGATTCAAAACTCCAAATTCAAATCCAAAAGGCAATGAAGTCTAGAAAAAGAAAAAGAGCAAAAACCAGGGTGTCACATTTTAGTACGAACTCTTGGATAGATCGATCGGAAAGGATAACTTGGTGTTATTTTAGTATGAACTCTTAGATAGATCGATCGGAAAGGATAACTTTGAGGTGGTTTTGTACCCTACAAACTATTTCTTCTTATGTTCTCCGCTAGATAAGAACTTTGGAGTGATTCTTCATCGCACGTTGAGGGATGGTTATATGATCCAATTATATTAGCATTGTTGAGAGATTGCACTAGTGAAAGTACGGACCCTAGGCCTCATTTTCAAGCATTGCAATGCCGTTTGTTCTCACTTTTGTTACTTGCCACCTTGTTGTTTTTTATTGTTCCTATTACAAAAATTAATATCTACTATCCATATTACACTTGTATCACCATCTCTTCACCGAAATAGTGCACCTATACAATTTACCATTGTATTTGGTGTGTTGGGGACACATGAGACTTTTTATTATTTGGTTGCGGGGTTGTTTGAGAGAGACCATTTTCATCCTACACCTCCAACGAATTGATAAACATTAGGTCATCCACTTGAGGGAAAATTGCTACTGTCCTACAAAACTCTGCGCTTGGAGGCCAAACACAAGTCTACAAGAATAAGTTGTGTAGTAGACATCATTGAGACTCTTGGAGATCCTCTTCCACCCAAGAGCGATCCCGTGTTTGATCTTAAACAATTACCTGATAGTTTGAAATATGCTTATCTTGATGAAAAGAAGATATATCCTGTTATTATTAGTGCTAACCTTTCAGAGCATGAAGAAAAGAGATTATTGAAAACTCTAAGAAAGCACCGTGCCGCTATTGGATATACTCTTGATGATCTTAAGGGCCTTAGTCCCACTCTATGTCAGCATAAGATTAATATGGAGCCTGATGCGAAACCCGTTGTTGATCACCAACGACGATTAAATCCTAAGATGAAGGAAGTGGTAAGAAATGAAATATTAAAGCTTCTGGAAGCATGTATAATCTATCCTATTGCTGATAGTAGATGGGTAAGTCCTGCTCATTGTGTCCCTAAGAAGGGAGGTATTACTGTTGTTCCTAATGATAAAAATGAATTGATCCCACAAAGAATTATCATGGGTTATATAATGGTAATTGATTTTTGAAAATTAAATAAAGCTACTACGAAAGATAATTATCCTTTGCCATTCATTGATCAAATGCTAGAAAGACTATCAAAACATACACATTTCTGTTTTCTAGATGGATATACTCTGTTTTTTCCCAAATACCTGTGTCACAATAGGACCAAAAAAACACTTTTACATGCCCTTTTGGTACCTTTGCTTATAGACGTATGCCTTTTGGTTTATGCAATGCACCCGCTACCTTTCAAAGATGTATGACTGCTATATTCTCTGACTTTTGTGAAAAGATTGTTGAGGTTTTCATGGATGATTTTTCTGTATACGAAACTTCTTTTGATGATTGCTTAAGCAACCTTGACCGAGTTTTGCAGAGATGTGAAGAAACTAATCTTTTCTTGAATTGGGAGAATTGCCACTTTATGGTTAATGAAGGTATTGTCTTGGGGCATAGGTATTGAAGTTGATAAAGATAAAGTTGATGTTATTGAAAAAATGCCGTGTCCTAAAGATATCAAAGGTATAAGAAGCTTCCTTGGTCATGCTGGTTTCTATAGGAGATTTATTAAAGACTTCTCTAAAATTTCTAGGCCTCTCACTATTCTTTTGCAAAAAGATGTTCCATTCGTCTTTGATGATGATTGTGTAGAAGCATTTGAAATACTTAAGAAAGCCTTAATTTCGGCACCTATTGTTCAACCACCTGATTGGAACCTACCCTTTGAAATTATGTGTGATGCTAGTGATTATGCTGTTGGTGCTGTTCTAGGATAAAGAGTTGATAAGAAATTAAATGTTATCCATTATGCTAGTAAAACTCAAGACAGTGCTCAAATAAATTATGCCACCACTGAAAAAGAATTTTTAGCAGTTGTGTTTGCTTGTGATAAATTCAGATCTTATATTGTTGATTCTAAAGTAACTGTTCACACTGATCATGCTGCTATTAAATACCTTATGGAAAAGAAAGATGCTAAACCTAGACTCATTAGGTGGGTTCTCTAGCTGCAAGAATTTGATTTACATATTATTGATAGAAAAGGAGCTGATAACCCCATAGCAGACAACTTGTCTAGGTTAGAAAATATTCTTGATGACCCACTACCTATTGATGATAGCTTTCCTGATGAACAACTAGCTGTCATAAATGCTTCTCGTAGTACTCCATGGTATGCAGACTATGTTAATTTTATTGTTGCTAAATTTATACCACCTAGTTTCACATACCAACAAAAGAAAAAGTTTTTCTATGATTTAAGACATTACTTCTGGGATGACCCACATATTTATAAAGAAGGAGTAGATGGTGTTATTAGACGTTGTGTACCTAAGCATGAATAGGAACAAACCCTACACAAGTGTCACTCTGAGGCATACGGAGGACACCATGCTGGAGATAGAACTGCACACAAGGTATTACAATCTGGTTTTTATTGGCCTACTCTTTTCAAAGATGCTCGTAAGTTTGTCTTGTCTTGTGATGAATGTCAAAGAATTGGTAATATTAGTAGACGTCAGGAAATGCCTATGAATTATTCACTTGTTATTGAACCATTTGATGTTTGGGGATTTGATTATATGGGACCTTTCCCTTCCTCCAATGGGTACACTCATATTTTAGTTGCTGTTGATTACGTTACTAAGTGGGTAGAAGTTATTCCAACTAGTAGTGCTGATCACAACACTTCTATGAAAATGCTTAAAGAAGTTAATTTTCCCAAGGTTTGGAGTCCCTAGATATTTAATGACTAATGGTGGTTCACACTTATATTCATGGTGCTTTCCGTAAGTTGCTTGCTAAATATGATGTTAACCATATAATTGCATCTCCTTATCATCCTCAGTCTAGTGGTCAAGTAGAATTAAGTAATAGAGAAATAAAATTGATCTTGCAAAAGACTGTTAATAGATCTAGGAAGAATTGGTCTAAGAAACTTGATGATGCATTATGGGCTTATAGAACTGCTTATAAAAATCCTATGGGCATGTCTCCGTATAAAATGGTATATGGAAAAGCATGTCACTTACCTCCTGAATTAGAACATAAAGCTTATTGGGCAATTAAAGAACTCAACTATGATTTCAAACTTGCCGGTGAGAAGAGGTTATTTGACATTAGCTCACTTGATGAATGGAGAACCCAAGCCTATGAAAATGCCAAGTTGTTTAAAGAAAAGGTTAAAAGATGACAAGACAAAAGAATACAAAAGCGGGAATTTAATGTAGGTGGCCAAGTCTTGCTATACAATTCTCGTTCAAGATTTTTTGCAGGAAAACTTCTCTCCAAATGGAAAGGTCCTTACATTATCGAAGAAGTTTATCGTTCCGGTGCCATCAAGATCAACAATGCCGAGGGCAACAACCCGAAGGTGGTGAATGGGCAAAGAATCAAACGTTATATCTCAGGTATGCCCATAAATCTTGAAACTAATATTATTCATACCATAACACCGGAGGAGTACATAAGGGAAACCTTCGAGAACGCTCCAGAACCCTAAAAAGGAATAGGTATGTGATACGGTAAGTAAACCGACTCCAAAAGTTTTCCAAAGGCAATTTTACTCCGTTTTGGAATATTTAGAAAATTAGGAAAATAAAAAGTAGTCCGAAAAGTGCACGAGTAGGCGACAAGCCTGGGGGCGCGCCCTACCCCTTGTGCGCGCCTCCCAAGCTTGTGGCCTCCTCGTGTGCCCTCCGGACTCCGTTTTCTCCCAGAATACTTGTTTGGCACGGTAAAAAATTCATTATATAATCTCCCGAAGGTTTTGACCACCGTATCACGGCAATATCCTCCGTTCTTGTTTCGTGCTATTTTTCTGTCAGATCTAAAAATATGTCATCTCAAGATTCGGAGGGAGAGAGCTATGTCGCTGATTATATCGCAAACCCAAAGGTCTATGGGGAGGTGGATCATTACGGTTGGACCACAGATGAGGAGGAAGACGTCGACATGGTGAAAACAAGGGACGATGACTCTGATGAAGATAAAGATCCACTACCTCAACCTGGAGATATGCACGTGGAATTCAAGAAGTCAAGCTTTCCTAACAAAGGAAGGAAATCTAAGGTTCAATTTATCCCATCCCGTTTTGTGCAGGAAAGCAAGGCGGCATTATGCAAAAGGGTATTAAAGCTTGAGCTAGAGAATGATGATCTAAGGGAGGAAAATTTTAGCATTAGACGCAACCTGGAGAAGAAGAATGCTACCACACCATCACCACCACCTCCGAAGAAGGAGACTTGAGTACAAGGGTATGGGCACTCCCCTTGGCTTGTGCCAAGCTTGGGGGAGGTGTCCCGGTATCGTATCACCATCACATCTTTATCTTTACCATTTATCTTAGTTCGATCCTTTTAGTTATATCTTGATTTAGTAGAATAAAATTTTTAGTATGATCTAGTCTTTGAGTTTTGCTTTGTGATCTATCTATGTAATCGAGTGTGAGAGTTATATAATAAAGATTAGTTTTGAGTTGAGGGATTTACTTTCTTGCCTTGATCTTGGAAAAGAAAAGAAAAAGAATAAAAGATTATATAATAATCTTATGGAGAGTGATGACTTCACATATAAGGAGTATGATGAATAAAATTTGTTGAGAGTTGACAAACATAGTATTGGTCATTGTTGCAATTAATAGGAAGTAATAAAGAAAGAGAAGCTTCACATATAAATATATTATCTTGGACATCTTTTATGATTGTGAGCACTCATTAAAATATTATATGTTAATAAGTTGATGTTGGACAAGGAAGACAACATAATGTGTTATGTTCCCTTATATCCAAAAAGAAGTTATAATGTCCTGGATCCTCCAACATGTTGAGCTTGCTTCTCACCCTATGCTAGCCAAATCTTTTGCACCAAGTAGAGATACTACTTGTGCATCCAAAATCCATCAACCTAGTTTTGCCATGAGAGTCCACTATATCTACCTATGGATTGAGTAAGATCCTTCAAGTAAGTTGTCATCGGTGCAAGCAATAAAAATTGCTCTCTAAATATGCATGATCTTTTAGTGTGAGGAAAATAAGCTTTATACGAACTTGTGATATGGAAGAAATAAAAGCGACAGACTACATAATAAAGTTCTTTATCACAAGCGGCAATGTAAAGTGACGTTCTTTTGCGTTAAGATTTCATGCATCCAACTATAAAAGCGCATGACAACCTCTGCTTCCCTCTGCGAAGGGCCTATCTTTTATTTTTATCTCCTACCTTTATACAAGAGTCATGGTGATCTTCACCCTTCCTTTTTCACTTTTTCTTTTTGGCAAGCACTATCTATTGGGGAAAGATCTAGACATACATATCCACTTGGATGTAGGTGATCATAAATTATTATTGTTGACATTACCCTTGAGGTAAAAGGTTGGGAGGCGAAACTATAAGCCCCTATCTTTCTCTGTGTGTGACTGAGGCTTTGATCTCATAAATATCGCATGAGTGTTAGCAATTATGAAAGACTAAAAGATGGTTGAGTATGTGGACTTGCTACATAAAAGCTCTTACATTGACTCTTTTCGATATTATGATAAATTACAATTGCTTCAATGACTGAGATCGTAGTTTGTTAGTTTTCAATGAAGTTTTTGATTCATACTTTACCTTGTAAACGAATTATCACTTTAGTATAAGAAGTTATATGACAATATGTTGCTGTTCTAAAGATGATCATGATGCCCTCATGTCCGTATTTTTTTATCGACACTTCTATCTCTAAACATGTGGACATGATTATTGATTTCGGCTTTCGCTTGAGGACAAGAGAGGTCTAAGCTTGGGGGAGTTGATACGTCCATTTTGCATCATGCTTTTATGTTGATATTTATTGCATTATGGACTGTTATTTCACATTATGATACAATAGTTATGCCTTTTCTCTCTTATTTTACAAGATTAACATGAAGAGGGAGAATGCCGGCAGCTGGAATTCTGGATCGGAAAGGGGCAAATCTGAGATACCTATTCTGCACAACTCCAAATGTCCTGGCAGGGAGAATGCCCCCAGGGCGCGCCCCTTGAGCTTGTGGGCCCCCTGGCAGGCCCACGGTGCCCATCTTCTGCTATATGGAAGGTTTTGACCTAGAAAAATTCAGAGGGAAGCTTTCGGGATGAAGCGTCGCCGTCTCGAGGCGGAACCTGGGCAGAAGCAATCTAGGGCTCCGGTGGAGCTATTCTGTCGGGGAAACTTCTCTCCGGGAGGGGGAAATCGAAGCCATCATCATCACCAACAATCCTCTCATCGAGGGAGGGTCAATCTTCATCAACATCTTCACCAGCACCATCTCCTCTCAAACCCTAGTTCATCTCTTGTATTCAATCTTTGTCCCAAACCCTCAGATTGGTACCTGTGGGTTGCTAGTAGTGTTGATTACTCTTTGTAGTTGATGCTAGTTGGTTTATTTGGTGGAAGATCATATGTTGAGATCCTTAATGATATTTATTACCCCTCTGATCTTGAACATGAACATGCTTTGTCAGTAGTTACGTTTGTTCCTGAGGACATGGGAGAAGTCTTGTTATAAGTAATCATGTGAAATTGGTATCCGTTCGATATTTTGATGAGATGTATGTTGTCTTTCCTCTAGTAGTGTTATGTGAACGTCGACTACATGACACTTCACCATGATTTGGGCCTAGGGGAAGGCCTTGGGAAGTAATAAGTAGATGATGGGTTGCTAGAGTGACATAAGCTTAAACCCTAGTTTATGCGTTGCTTCGTAAGGGGCTGATTTGGATCCACATGTTTCATGCTATGGTTAGATTTATCTTAATTCTTCTTTCGTAGTTGCGGATGCTTGCAAGAGGGGTTAATCATAAGTGGGAGGCTTGTCCAAGTTATCAAAGCACCGGTCCACCCACATATCAAATTATCAAAGTAACGAACGTGAATCATATGAGCATGATGAAAACTAGATTGACAATAATTCCCATGTGTCCTCGGGAGCACTTTGCTTTATATAAGAGTTCGTTCAGGCTTATCCTTTGCTATAAAAAGAATTGGTCCACCTTGCCGCACCTTTGCTACACTTGTTACTTGTTACCCGTTGTGAATTATCTTACTACCAAACTATTTGTTGCCGATAATTTCAGTGCCTGCAGAAAATACCTTGCTGAATACCGCTTGTCATTTCCTTCTGCTCCTCGTTGGGTTCGACACTCTTACTTGTCGAAAGGACTACGATTGATCCCCTATACTTGTGGGTCATCAGTCAGCCCGAGCGATGCAGTCGTTTGGTTTCTCACGTACGCGTGCGTGTGTGCGAGCCGTGATCACTAACTAAACCCGAGCGAGGCGTTCGCTTACTGAACTTGAGTGATCGATCGACCCCTCGCACTACGTACTGAACACGAGCCATTGATCCCACTAGCTACATGTATTGAAGTCGATCGATCCCTTCGCTGCTAACTGAACCCGAGCGATTCCTTTGCTGCTAACTGAAGCCGATCGATCCCTTTGTTGCTAACTGAACCCAAGTGATCAATCCCTTTGCTGCTAACTAAACCCAAGCGATAGATCCCTTTGCTACTGCTTACTAAAGCCGATTGATCGATGCGTTGCATCGAGCCCCCGCGCGAGAGGTGATTTGACCTAGCCAGTTGGTTGCATTGCCTCTTGATGAACAGTGTCTGTTGCTGTCACACACCATCTCATCTCAAACCCAAGTTCATCTCTTGTATTCAATCTTTGTCCCAAAACCTTAGATTGGTACCTGTGGGTTGCTAGTAGTGTTGATTACATCTTGTAGTTGATGCTAGTTGGTTTATTTGGTGGAAGATTATATGTTCAGATCCTTAATGATATTCAATACTCCTCTGATCTTGAACATGAATATGATTTGTGAGTAGTTTAGTTTGTTCTTGGGACATGGAAGAAGTCTTGTTATAAGTAATCATGTAACGTTGGTATTTGTTCAATATTTTGATGAAGTGTAAGTTGTTCTTCCTCTAGTGGTGTCGTGTGAACATCGACTAAATGGCACTTTACCATGTTTGGGCCTATGGGTAGGCATTGTGGAGTAGTAAGTAGATGATGGGTTGCGAGAGTGACAGAAGTTTAAACCCTAGTTTATGCGCTATTCCGTAAGGGGCTAATTTGGATCCATATGTGTCATATGCTATGGTTAGATTTATCTTAATTTTTCTTTCGTAGTTGCGGATGCTTGAGAGAGGGGGTAATCCTAAGTGGGTTGTTTGTTCAAGTTAGAACAACACCCTAGCACCAGTCCACCCACAGATCAATTTATCAAAGTAGTGAACGCGAATCAACTAAACATGATGAGCATGACTAGATGAAATTCCCATGTGTCATCGAGAATGCTTTTCTTATTATAAGAGATACTCTTGGCTTGTCCTTTGCAATATAAGGATTGGGCCACCTTGCTGCACATTGCTACTTTGGTTACTTGTTACTTGTTATCAAATTATCTTGCTATCAAACTATTTGTTATTACTATCTACAACACTTGCAGAGAATACCTTGCTGAAACCGCTTAAATACCTTATGTTCCTCGTTGGGTTCAATGATATCTCCTTTTTATTGATCCGGTATTGGAACAAGAAAGGCTATCCCGCACCTATTTCCCTAGAGGTGACCCTGGGTATCGAACCCACGAGAGGAAGGCTCCCTTGAAGCGATGGTCTCTAGAAAGCTTTTGTCGAAGTGTCAAATCCAGTTTTTTACCGGATCAACAAGCAAATAGTGATTCAAACACTTACAATAAAAATGGATGAACCGGTGCCATGTTCTTAAAATAAAATTGCCATGCTCTTCAAAATAAAAATGTCATTGCTCTACAAAAAAAATGGCATACCCTTAAAAAATGGCATGCTTCTACAATAAAAATGCTATGCTCTTTGCAAAAAAAATGTCATGATCTTTACTAAATGCCATGCTTCTACAATAAAAGTGACATGTTCTTTATAATCAAAGTGCCATGGTCTTTAAAATAAAAGTGTCATGCTTAACAAAATATGCCATGCTCTTTATAAAAAAAATGTCATACTCTACAAAAAATGACATGCTCTTAATAAAAATATGCAATGCTCTTCAAAATAAAAACCCCATGCTCTTAATAACAAAAATGACATGCTCTTAAAAATAATAAATGACATGGTATATACATTGTAAATACCATGGTTTCTGCAAAACAACCATGGTTCCTACACAAAATGCCACGGTTCTCTACCAAAATGCCACGGTTCTCTACAATTAAATAATTTGCCATGGGGGGAACCGGGGAACCTGTTTTGATTGGCCATGGAATATAAACTGTATTTGCCATGGTTTCTAAAAACCGCCATGGTCAATACAATAAAGTTGTCGTGGTCAAATACAACAAAACGTGAATGAGAACAATTATTGAAAATGTAGTCTAAAAACTAAAAAAATGTTGCCCATAACAAATAAATAACTGCCGTGGTTAGTTTATGGCTAAAAAAGCAACAGTAAAAATTGCCCATGAGTTGAACATAGATCGAATACAAAAAATATGCCTTGGCGGCAAACATATTTAAGAAGTTTTGCCAAAGACATATCTATATATGTGTTACAAAACTTAAGGTGGCTTGGTAAAAACGATCTTATACTCTACAAACATATATAGATGTATAACAAACTACTTGCCCTAATGTTACAAAAACAAAGCATGGCAATTGTTTGTGCAAACAAATGCCATGCAAGAGAAACTAAAGTTTTGCAATGATGCGTTCACGATACATGCCGTTATATCTACAAAAAGAATACACTCCATGGCAATAGTGTGTAAAAATTGTCATGGCAATTGTTTAGTAAACAATATCATGCATGAGAAACTAACTTAGGCATAAAAATGCCATGTGAAAACATACATAATAACTAGGCCATGGTCTAAAGCATAATATTGCCATGGTTACGTGAATTGAAAATTGCCATGGTCTATTTTAAAAAATTGCCATCCGCTAACTATTAAAAATGCCATGGTACCCAAGATAAACTACCATGTTCTCAATAGTAAAAATACCATGTGTTTGATTGCTAAAAATGCCATGGTGCTTATAATAAAAATGCACTTTAGATAACATAATTTGAGAACATGGAAAAAAATATGGCTGAACGACGAACAGTGTGGCAACTTCAAAAAGTAAACACCCATTGTAAAATTCAGAACGTGCAATTTTGACATCGTATTGCCCATGGCAATTTCTACATGAGCTGTTCTAAATCAAGTGTGTATCCCTTCATTTTTATTCAAGCGCAACCATGTTTCATCCACACCACATGGCAAATATTCAAAAGAATTGCCATGTTCTTCATTTCTAACTTAGTAGTTTTCAGCAAAGAAATTTCCATGTTCAATATAACCGCAAAAAAAAAATCAAATGACTAATGGAAAAATGATCCCAAAACAACAATTACACAGTAAACTACACATGTGTTTATT
The DNA here is from genome assembly GCA_011799875.1 of Thinopyrum elongatum. Taxonomy (NCBI): domain Eukaryota; kingdom Viridiplantae; phylum Streptophyta; class Magnoliopsida; order Poales; family Poaceae; genus Thinopyrum; species Thinopyrum elongatum. The sequence continues at coordinate 371,577,922 of CM022299.1, read as the reverse complement.
TCAGCAAAATATTCTGTTTCATGGAGCATCAATCCTCAGAGAACTACACATGGGTATTTAAAGGTAATTACTTTTTATGGAAAATTTAAAGTTTTTTCTTAGGCAAAGGCAAATTTAAATGTAATTACTTTCTTGAGACATTTAAAGGTCATTACTTTTTTTGAGTAAAAACTGAAGGAAATTACTTTTTTTGAGAAAAAACTAAAGGTAATTACTTTTTTTGAGACAAAAGGTAATTATACTTAATATTGTTGGCCTAATATTCTTCTGTATATAATCAGTTGGCCCAGCCCATTTTGCCTTGCGAACAGCCCACGAGGTCTAACCAGTCACCGGGAACTTCCTAGGGTTTCCCTTTATAAGCCACCAAATGCCTTCTATAACCCAGCCTCTCCCGCCGCCGCCGCCCGCCGCCTGCTTCCCGCCGTTGCCGCCGACGCGGCAGACTCCCAACACAGTCAACTGCTAAGCCAACTCTTTGTAAGTCGCGTTGTTTTGCCGGTGCACCATCTTCGACTTGTAAGTTGTAACACCTTCGAAAGGAATATAAGGAATCAGATCTACGAGTATAGTCCAGGAAAAATAAAATTAGACCTGTTCGCCCGGTTGCAAGAAGGCGACGAGCAAGGAGGAACAAGGATGCCAAAGCGGCGGCGGCACGGTGAGCTTGCCTGCTGCCGTGAGCGACTTTTCTTCGATGACTGGTGTCATGGATACACCATCCGCGAGGTAAACTTGTTGCCCGGCAAGAACCATCAGACTGCGGTCACAGGCCATGCCTCCGTGCGTCGTTTTCGAAAACCTTTCTTCCGCACGGTGGCGCGGCGTCGGTCTCCCAAGCTCTCGTTGCCCGGCGAGAACCATCGGCAGACTGCTGTCACAGGCCATGCTGCTGTGCGTCGTTTTCCAAAACCATCCTTCCGCATGGTGGCTCGGCGTTGGTGTCCCGAGTTCTTCACGTCAGCCTTTGGCACCAGGATCTTGGCGATGCAACCCAGGGATCCCGAGGGTGACTAGTCCGGGAGGTACTTCCCCATGCTGGACGTCCGCTCGCGGGCCGCCGCCATTGGCCCTGCTCCAGAATGGCTTATGGGCACCATCCACTACCTCCCGGTCGGCAACAAGCTATTCACTCTGAGCGTCGAAGCCTTCGAGATGCTCTGCTTGGATGAGTACGTCCCCCCGGTGCGGGATCGATTTTCCAGCATGGAGTGGTCGTGGAAAGAGCTCTCAAAACAGCCATTCAATGTTCAGCACGTCACCTCCTGCTCTTTGCACCCTGAAGAACATACCTTCCTCGTCAGCACCAAGAAGGACGTCACTGAGGCCACCTTCGCTTTTGACACGGATAAGCTTTCATGGAAACTACTTGGCAATTGGAGGCTGCCCTTCGCCGGCCGCGGCCACTTTGACCTGCACCTCAACGGCTTTGTCGGGCTCTCAAAAGAGACGGACACCATTGGCAAACTTTACTGATGCTACATGCCCATCTCGCTCAACTCCAGTGAAGGGCAGTGCCCTGCCCTTATGGTGAAGCTCTGCAAGGAGAACCTATTGAGTGAGCAACCAGCTGATATGCATGTAGGGGCTACCCTTGTCTACATGGGAAGCCGCAGCAAATTCTGCCTCGTACAATGCGTCTCCATTGAGAATGGCTAATTTTTTTTTAAATAATACATTTTTTTTATTAATTTTCAAAAATATTACGCTGGATGAAAAAATTTCAAAAATAATACACCGTCGGCCCGCTGCAGGCCGACTGAGTCTAGTCAGCCCACAGCAGGCCGACTGGGCTTAATCGGCCCACCACAGGCCGACAGCAGGCCAGGCCAGCCACGAGCGGGGTTGTCGGCGCGCCCGGGCCCCTGTCGGCCCGCTACAGGCCGATCGGCCAGCTGCCGGCCGACAGGGTGCGGGGCCCCCAGCAGCTGGCTCCTTCCTCCTCTCTCTCCTTCTCCTTTCTCCTTTCTTCTTTCTCCTTCGTTTCTCCCACTCCTCACGGCTAGCTACAGCTCCTTTCTTTCTCCTCTTTCTTGCAAGAAATGCCTCAAATTAATACACCAAAATGAGGCGGTTTTTTACAGATTGAGCACCGTGAATGGGTTCTACGTAGTTAGGGGAGCCAAGGGAAACCTCGATCTACTGATGGGGTAGCTCGTGGTGGTCGTGGTGAGCATTTTTTTGAAGCTTTTTTTTAGCACATTGGAGGAGGTTGTGGCGGCGGTGGAGGTGGAGGTGGTGGTGCTGAAGCTGGGGCAGTGTGGTGGAGGTGGTGGAGGTGAAGCTCCGGCAGTTTGGTGGAGTTTCCGGCTCCGGTGATTGAAGGCCGCCGTTCGTCGTTCGCTCGCACGCTTCAAGGGTATATTTCAATACACATTTTATTTTTCGTAGTTGCTCCGGTAGTATTCAGTAATATGTTTTGATGTGAAATAAATTAGGTGTGTGATTATAGTTATGTGCTCCGGTAGTATCCGTAAATATATTTAGATGTCAACTATTTAGTTGTGTGAATATTTGAAGTTGCTCCGGTAATATTCCGTACTATATGTGGATGTCAAATATTTAGGTGTGTCGGTAGTTGGAGTTGCTCCGGCAAATATTTGTAATATATTTGTAGGTGTGTGAATTTTTTTAGTTGCTCCGTTAATATTCCGTAATATATATACATGTCAAATATTTAGTAGTGCGGATATTTAAAGTTGTTGCTTAATACTTGTCTGTCATTGTTGAAAAAAAATTAGGTGAGCCGAGATGTCTGATGTAGTGACGTTCAAATTTTACTACGGTCCTGGTACTGTCCAAACAACTGACATGGGAGCTGATCTGAGTGAATTTACTCACATAGAGGTGCCAATGAGCGCACCTCAAACATGGTCAGTCAGTCAGTTGAAAGAATGGATTACAGGAAGTTTAGGGCTTGATACAGAAACACACATCGTCGATGTTCATGCATTGTGGACACGGTCAAGTTCAATAATTTACTTTTATTTGAGGCCAATAGAGCGAGACTCCGAGTGGGTGCGGTGGTTACAAGGTTGCGAACGCAGGGGATGCAATCCTATTGCCTTAGTGCTTCCCGTCGTGAAGGAGGTCACTGCACATGAAGGCGAGGGTGGCTACGATCTTGGGCAGAGCAGTGGAGGGAGGCAGTTATCTATGTCAAATGCTGGAGATGATGGTTACGAACCAGGGCAGAGTAGTCAGGTAGAAGGAGGAAATGCCGATGGTGATTACAGTGGCGAGGTGGACGCTGACGAGGTAGATGGGCACATGCAGGACCAGATGGAAGAAGAAGACACCGATGTTGATAGGGGTCATGCCGATGATTCTGACGAGTCGGATGAAGAAGAAAATGCAGAGGAGGTCCCGAATCCTACATCATGGAATCATGACTTCTCATCTGCAATGATGGTGAACGATGGACATGATTCTGCCTGGCAATATCACCAGAACAATATTGCGACGGGTGCTATGTATCCCAACAAGCAAGCTCTTAAGGATGCAATAATAAATTGGGCAATGTCCACGCAAAGGGTTTTCACAGCTCAGGTGTCAAGTCAGAAATACCTGACAATGGTATGCAAGAACACAGATTGTCCCGCCAGGGTGCACGGCTATCTCCCTAAGTATGGCACAAGTTGGGTGATCAGCGACTTAGTGAATCACACTTGTCTTATTCCCTGCATCCCTCAAGATCATGCCAACCTTTCATCGACGCTTATTGCTCGGTTGTTTTACGATGAGATAGTGGAGGGCAAAGCTATGGAAGTGAAGGCAATCCAGACAAAAGTCTTCGCCAGGTTGAAGTACAGAATTTCTTATGGCAAGGCTTGGAGGGCTAAGCATGCGGCGCTTGAGAGGAGATTTGGTTCTTATTTTGATGCATATGACTCTGTTGTCCAGCTCCTCCACACACTGCAGCAGCGGAATCCAGGCACCTATATCGATATCCAAGACCTCTTCATGCCAGAGTTCCCAACTGTGAGGGTGCTGCATCGTCTCTTCTTCTCTTTCGGTGTATGCATCGAAGCTTTCAGGCATTGCCGACCGGTGATATGTGTAGACGGTACTTTTCTCACTGGCAAGTACAAGGGTCAGATCCTAACAACCATAGGTCAAGACGGCTAAAATCAAGTTGTCCCACTCGCATTTGCTTTTGTGGAGAGTGAGAACATTGAAAGTTGGACATGGTTCTTCAGGCAGTTGAAAATATCAGTTGTGAAGGAGAAGCCCAATGTGTGCATCCTTCATGACAGGCATGCAGGTATACTCAGTGTGATAAGGACACTAATAAACCCAGGCCCTGAGGAACAAACTCCATGGCAGGACTTGCAGAGCCGTTGGTGCATGCGCCATCTGGGGGCTAATTTCTTCTCGCAGTTCAGAAATAAGAGCCTGATGAATCTGTTCAAAAAACTCTGCAAGCAGAACCAGTCATGGAAGTATAATTTGATACGTGACAGACTTAATATGTGCACGCAGAGATACGTTAGGGACAGGAAAGCTGCAAGAGATGCAGCGGTGAGGGCACACGTTGAAGCAGTAGATGCACAGTTGGCAACAGGATCAGCAGCCGTGGAGGAGGAGCCTGTTGGGTTATGTGACCTGCCAGCCTTTTACCCACCTGGTACTAGGAGAAGGCTCGGAAGGTCGATTAAAACCTTCCAGCAGTGGATAGAGCATGAGCCTCTGGAGAGGTGGTCTTTGCTACATGACACACATGGAGCAAGGTACGGTGTCATGACAACCAACCTCGCGAAAACATACAACTTTGTCCTCAGAGGAAACTGGGCATTGCCACTTACAGCCATCGTTGAGGGTATTTTCTATGGCACCGTGAAGTATTTCAGAGATGGACGTCAAAAAGCAGAGCAGCATATCTTGAACAACCCGAATACACGTTACTGTGAAAGAGTGACGAAGTACATGGACAACAAGATGCAAAAAGCTAGGTCACACACTGTAGTCGCCATCGGTAATCAAGAGAGAAGGTTTGAGGTCCGCTTAGTCAACAACAAATTCGGATGTGCAAATGAGTTGAGGACGCATGAGGTGAAAATTGGAAATGAAGCCTGGCCAACGTGTGAGTGCACATGCAACAAACCGAAATTGTTTCACCTACCTTGCTCACATGTACTTGCTGCTTGCGGGCAGCTTGGAATGGATGCAATATCGTTTGTGTCTCCATTTTTTCTGAAAGAGTCTGTCCTCAATACCTGGATAGGTGAGCTGATGGGTTTTCGATCAATGGGTAACTTCAACAACGTCAACCCCGTTGAAAGGCGTTACATTCCAAACCCAGAGCATATGCGTACAAGTACAGGCAGACGGCAGTGTCAGCGCATCCGGAATGATATGGATGAATCTGAAGTAGGAGGTCCGACTAGGCAATGCATTCTATGCAATGAATTTGGCCATAGGGACACTAATTGTCCCACTTTCGTCACTGCCAGTGGTACTGGTCGTGGACGAGGCAACCGGGGACGAAAAGGAGGTAGAGGAGGTAGAGGAAGAAGAGGGAGAGGAAGAAGCTAAGCGTGGCACCATGTTCTGAATTTGTATTAAGTGTGGCACTATGTTCTGAATTTATATTAAGTGTGGCAACTATGTTTGAAATTTGTATTAAGTGTGACACTATGTTCTGAATTTGTATTAAGTGTGACACTATGTTCTGAATTTGTATTAAGTGTGGCATTATGTTCTGAATTTGTATTAAGTGTGGCACTATGTTTGGAATTTGTATTAAGTGTGACACTATGTTATGAATTTGTATTAAGTGTGGCACTATGTTCTACATTTGTATTAAGTGTGGCACTATGTTCTACATTTGTATTAAGTGTGGCAACTATGTTTGAAATTGGTATGTGCAGGAATGGCGGGAATGTGGTTGCTGAATGGGGAAATTGATAGGGGTCATCGTGCTGCGATATGGTATGAGCGAAAGCTCAAGCCTCTGGTCACTCACACTCCTCTGGAGAACTGAATGATACACCCAGGATGGGTTCAGCGGTACGTGCTTTATTAATTTGCACACTGACATAAATATTAATGGGAGACACTAACTGAAATGTTCTGTCATGAAGGTTGAAATGGGCCGGCCTTTTACCTTTCGCGCGTCTGGTTGAGTCTATCCCGGGCTGCAAACGCCTCGCCATCGGCTCCTCCTTGTTGAGCTCCTTAGTGGACCGTTGGAGGCCAGAGACCCACACGTTTCACTTCCGGTGGGGAGAGATGGCTCCTACTCTAAAGGATGTGTCACTTTTGCTGGGACTACCGTTGGCAGGTCATGCCATAGGACCGTTGGACGCACCGGCTGGTTGGGAGCTCAGTCTTACACAACGTTTTCATGGTGTTTTTCCGGATGCTCCGGATCCGGTATGGGAGCATCACGGACCTAAGTATGATTGGTTGCTCAATTTCCAGGTTAGTTCCCCTACCTATTATCTTCAAGTTATCATGCAAATGGTTTTACAAAAGATACCTGTGGCTTACTAAATATTTGTCTTTGCTTAATGCAGATCCAGAAGTTCCCGGCGCCGTTGAGTGCGGAACAGATCACTCGGAGCCTGGAGGCCTACTTAATGTGGCTTTTCGGCAAGGTGATGTTCACAGAGAACCATGTCACCACTATTATCACGCTCTACATCCCTATGGCACTCGAAATAGCGAGCGCTGAGACGGCGGATCAGATCAGACAGAGGAGTTGGGGTTCGGCGGTCTTAGCGGCTACATACCGAGGTATGTGCAACGGCTGCCAGCTTTCATCGACAAAGCCAGCCCTTCTTGGATGCCCTCTATTCCTACAGCTGTGGTCGTGGGAGAGGTTCTCTATAGGGCGACCAGATGTACGTGTTCATCAGCCTATAGACGCCATGTTCGATGCTGACGGCATCGACATGCCTACTTTCGGTCTGTGTTGGACACGTCGCGAGGTATGTATCGTGTTATAGTTTAATGCAACTTTTTTGTGCACAAGAGATAGTTCAATGCTAGCGGCTACTAACTTTTGTTTTCTGCAGAGACGCTTTGCTAGTGATTAGACCAGGAAGGCATACACGGCATTGAACGAGCAGTTCGATACGTACACTAGGGTCATCTAGCAGCCCTACACGAAAGCAGCCATACATGCAAGATACCCCGGTGGTATGTTCGTGCTATGCACTAGGGACCGAGATTACTGGATGACGAAATCGAAGATCATCTTTGATATCTTCGTCGAGGAGATGGCACGACAGAGGGTTATGAGGCAATTTGGTCTTCTGCAGTTGGAGCTGCCTCCCCCTACAGAGAACCCGGTGCCAGCACACATCCACAGGTATTAACCAGTTTTTCAATGTTGCATTATCTTTGACAGTAATCCATTCGAAGCATTACGTAATTGTTGAACACACACCACAATTTTAGGATGACGAGGAAGGGCATGAATAGGACAACTGCTGACTGGCTAGTTAGACTAGAGCAGTATGTTACAGAATGGGAGACAGCAAACACACATCTATGGCACGAGAATCACAATTTTGAACTCAATGAATTCAATCTCTATTTGCGGCGTTACATGACCGGAACACGGTTACGCATCATTGAGCACTCTCACCCAGAGGAGATACCTGACCCTACTCCGTCGGATATGTACCCGAGCTATGATACTTCGGGCTCTAGGCAGTACGCGGTAAGATACATTTTTTTAAGTAAAGTTGTGACATACTTTGACGTGCATATTTAATAATCGCCATGAAAATTTTCAGGCTCGCTTGACACACGAACTATATGACGACATGACCACCTTTGGACGATCATTGTCGTCTGGACCTCTTCTTCAACACTGGCCTGTGCTACAACCCTTCTTGGAACGCATGCAGAACAAGATACGGGCTGTCTACGAGGCTATCACGTGTACCCAGAGAAGCGACGTTGTTCAGCACCACCACCAGCAGCAGCAGCCGCCACGTCACTCCACGCACCGACAGCAGCCACGTCCACGTCTAGCACATCAGCCGACGTCCAGGCCACCCCCTCCTGACCAACCTGGCAGTTCGACGTGGCAGCACCCACAGCACTATGGTCCCACGTCAAGCTTCGTGTTTTCTCCACAGCAGCAGGGTCCCTCGTCGAGCTTCGTGTTTTCTCCACAGCAGCAGGGTCCCTCGTCGAGCTTCGTGTTTCAACCAGAGCAGCCGTCACAACCAGCAGGTATGTCTCTTCATATTTATTGTTTTCAATATTAGTTGAGGCGACCTCATTCTTCATGACTTAACGTTCATCCTGCAGGAGCCTACGGATATCATGCATCTATGTCGGCATCACATGATACGTGGGGGAGTGATCAACATCCTGAGGACAACATACAGGCTCAGATGTCGCAGCACACCGAGTGGATGAACTTGTTCTCGACTCCTCCACCTGGCCCCACACAGGATACACAGTATGACCAGGGTGAGTCTGAGATTCCTCCTCGCCAGGTTAGGGCACCCAACAGGTTGGGATGGACGCCACCTCAAGATCAGCCTCCGCGCCAGGGCAGACGTCGTCAGTGATGCTTCTATCTATCAGTAGAGACATGACCATCTACTTCTGTATGAGACTTATGTCTATTCTATGTATGAGACAAATGACTATGTACTTATGTATGAGACATATGCCTACTCTATTTAGTACTCTGTTATCCGAACTACAACATCATATTTAGATAGAACATAATGCTCCTACAATAAGACACTACAAACAACTAGATAGAACTACATCTAAATTAAACGGTACATACGACTTAACTTACAACATACAGCATAAAAATTACATGAAGTCATCATCGTCATCCTCCATCGATGCAGAACTCTTGCCCTTTGACGATGAAGAAATCTTGCCCATCGACGATGAAGAACTCTTGCCCTTCGACGATGCAGAACTCTTGCCCTTCGATGATGAAGAACTTTTGCCCTTTGACGATGCAGAACCCGGAAGCGGCGGCATGAAGATATCGTCTTCATCCTCGCTGTCGGCACTCCATAAAAAAGTATGTTCTGCTCCAAACTTGACGTACCTTCCACACTTTAGGTATCTTCCATGCAACCTCAGAAGTTCTTTCCGTATCTCCTCAAAGGTCCTAGAAGGCCACCCGCACCTACTTAATGCATGAGCCAGCTCATTCAGTAGGGTGTCAGTACTGATGAGTTTGTCCCACGGAACTAATATGTTGTCTACCCTCAAATCGGTGGCTAAATCCAGAAGACATTTGGACATACTAGGGTGAAAACTACGATCAAAAGGATATCCGGACATTTTGGCGAGAACTAGAGAGCGGGAATATATGGCGAGAACTAGCAAAGTGGGAAAATATGGTGACAATACGAGACTACGCTAGACTGCTTACCCACGTTACTGCCAAGGGTGTTTTATAGGCGGGAGGGAGACACTGGCGGGAACTAAGAAAGCGGAAAAATTGTGGCAGGAACATATGGCGGGAACTACCGAAGCGGGAAAATATGGCGGGAAGTAGAGAGCGGGAACAAGCAAAGCGGGAACATATGGCGGGAGATGGCGGCCCGAGAAAATATGGCGGGAAATAAGGGGGAAACGCGCGAGGGTAGATCGGGTGGGTAATGGGGGAATCATGGGAAACATGCGAGGGTAGATGGGGGGGGGGGGGATGCACCGCATGGCTCCAATCGGCCCACAGTAGGCTGACAGGACCCAATCAGCCCACAGTGGGCCGATAGGACCTAATCAGCCCACAGTGGGCCGACAAGCTGCTTCCTGCGCGGCCGACTGGCCAGTCGGCCAGCTGCAGGCCGACTAGACCCAATCGGCCTGCAGCGGGCCGACGGTGTATTATTTTTGAAAAAATTTCATCCAGCGGAATGGCTAATTTTTTTTAAATAATACATTTTTTTAATTAATTTTCAAATGCTGTGGGCCGACTAGACCCAATCGGCCTGCAGCGGGCCGATGATGTATTATTTTTGAAAAAAATTCATCCAGCGTAATATTTTTGAAAATTAATAAAAAATATATATTATTTAAAAAAATTAGCTTAAGAATGACGGCTCTGATCTGCACCCCAAAGATGAGGACGACAGTGCTGATGATGTGCGCCTAGCCGGTCGTCGCTGCATGTATCGTTTGACAACATTCTCTCTCAGACATGATGAGCATGGAGAACTGACGACTGGCAAGAGCCGTGAGGTGCAGTACTACAAAGTGCCTAAAGCAACCACTAAGTCGTTCCTCGTTGAAGATCCTGTTGCATTCTGGATGTAAAATTATGTCATGATAATTAGTTCCTATGTTTATTTTTTCACTTCGTTATGACTGTTGCCTTGTACTCCTTCTGTATCAGATATAAGACGTTTTTTTATGCAAAAGGAGTATAAAGAAACGTCCTATATTTTGATACAAAGGGAGTATGTTTCATAGTTTTAAATAGCCGGCTATAGTGGAGGGTGCCGCTAAATGGTCGCCTTCATAAATAGCCCGCTATAGCCTGCTATAGCCCGCTATAGCTCCGCTATAGCTGATTTGGAGGTCCGCCGCTATTTTCCATAGCCCGCTATTTAAAACATTGGTATGTTTTAAAAAAATTCACACTCGTGTGATCAGTGAATGTATTACCTTTTGTGTTCATCCGGCGACAAGAAAGTATTCCATGTATGCCATGACATTCTTTTTTCTGGTGAGTAGCTTCATCGATTTAAGTCAACACAACAAGCTTAATAAGTTGCAAACACTTTAGTGTTGGGGCTGTTGCTTGATTCAGCATTGTCAATTATGCATCATTTTTAATCTGTTTTTGTTGCGTGGTGATTTTTCTACATCTTGTCTGATCTACCATTGCATGCATTTCATTCGCTTGTGGTGTTCTCTGAATGCATGCAGGTGGTTTGCCACGAAAGCTGTCAGATGAGATATATCTTAATGTCAGATGATAACTTCCGCTCATCACATGACATAGCGATCAGTTTATTTAACCAGTATAAGGATGTTAATGGCAGAGGAAGTGGATAAAACATAAAACATTGGCTCCTTTTGGAAGTTTCGCTGATACTTCTTCACATAAGGTTTGTATATGTACCAATTAGTAATTATTTTATCTGTCAATATTATCAGGAATTTGCCGGGGCAGTCAACGCAGAGCACTAGGACATAAAATTAACATATTCTGGTCTTTAGATTGAAGGTAGTACCAGTTTGAAGTTCAAAGTCCACTCCTTTGTGGCTAGTATACTGTAATAATTATGATCAAATACTTCCATATTGTATTTATTTGGTTTTTTAGACGTTGATATTCTTAATATAAAGTTGGTTTGGCTTAAGACGAAGTCCACTCTTTTGTGACCAACAATTTGGATCAACAGTGTTCTTCTTCTTTTATCTTGTAATTAGAATCTTAGAATCAGAATCTGAAACAAGTCGCCAGAACCGAGGAACCATCACTAGTTGCTAGCTGCGTGGAGTTGTTTTCAACACATTAGAGGTTATGTACAACGTAAGTAAAAAGATGATATGCTCATTAGAGCTGCTTTATTGATTTACTGTGCATATAGTTTATTTTTATCGTCTGAGGTTTACACGCAGCAAAGATCTAATTATAACCAGTATAAGGATATTAATGACGGAGGAGATGGAGGAAACTTAAAACATTGGCTCTTTTTGGAAGTTTTACTGATACTTCTTCACATAAGTTCTGTATACGCGCTAATTAGTAATTACTGTATCTGTCAATTTTATCAGGAGCTTGCGGGGGCAGTGAACGCAGAGCACTAGGACTTAAAAATTAACTTTTTCATATAAAGATTCTGGTCTTTAGATTGAAGGTAGTACCAGTTTGAAGAATATTTTCATATTGTATGTATTTGGTTTTGTAGATGTTGATATTCTTAATATAAAGTTTGTATGGCTTAAGACAAACTCCACTCTTTTGTGGCCAACAATTTCAATCAGCAGTGTTGTTCTTCTTTTATCTTGGAATTAGAATCTCGGAATCAGAATCTGAAACAAGTCGCCAGAACCGAGGAACGGTACCTAGTTACTAGCCGCATGTAGTTGTTTTCAACACATTAGAGGTTTTGTAGCATCATCATCAATATGTACACTGTAAGTAAAAAGGATGATATGATCATTAGAGCTGCTTTCTTGATTTACTGTGCATGTAGTTTTTTTGTCATCCGAGGTTTACACACAACAAAGATCTAATTATAACATACGACTGGCAATCCACTACACAACTCAGCATAACATGACATCAGATCAAGCTCTTGTGTCTGAATGCTCTGCTTGCCTCTGGGAGGTTATGAGGGAGGGCTTGCCACCTTGACTTCATCCAAGCTTGTCGTGACCTCTCTAGAGGATGTGAAGCAAGTTTCATCGACCAAAGCACCCAACATATCCTTCATTCCCATGATACCTCTACTAGAGTCTGGAGCATCTGCAGGCATAAGAGGTTCACTTGCTCTAGCATATGGTCCTTGAAAACTAGCCTCCATTTTCCATTCTCAAGAATAGACCCCAAATCTGCTTAAGAGAGAGCCCGGTAATTACTCCTATAAATGATGATGCAGCATCGCCTCTTGGGGTTATCGACGCTCGTGAGTGCCCTTTGCGCCGTCCATTTCGCGCGCGCCTTGTGCCGATGCCTCCCTGGCGTGCTCCCTGGGCGCTCCGCACCCTGCCGATTTCCTCGGGGGTCCATGTCGCGTGGGCCGCGTGCGTGATCGGGGACACCTTTCTGTGGTGTTTTCCGTTGCGCATGCATGTGCTGCCTCGTCTGTTCGAGGGGCGCTAGCCCTGGCTTTGTGAAAAATCCAACTGTTGGCCAAGCTGACGGCCTCGAGGGTCCATAACGCATGGGCCGAGAGTGTGCGCGGGGACGCCTCGTTTGCCACCCATTGCCCTTGCACTGTGTGTTTTTGCCTTCTCTGTTCAGGGGGCGCTTGCCTGGCTTTCCAACAACCTGGTTGTCGGGTTGCCATAGCCAATCCTCTTTGCCAGGTAAGCTAACCGGGTGCTGCGGCTGTTTGTTTACCAGAGCGGAGCCAGTCGGTCCACCCAATTGTTGCACGCCGTCGGGGATGGTTGGTTGGTGGATGTGACGCCCCCGGCTCAATCGTGCACTAATCATACACGCACATGCACACGATCAAGCCTAAGGACTCACTTGAAGGAATCACAACACAACTCTAAAACATAAATAAAGTCATACAAGCTTTATATTACAAGCCAGGGGCCTCGAGGGCTCGAATACATAAGCTCGCATACAAGCGTCAATGGAAGCATCAGATATCTGAGTACAGATATGAAACAGAAACAGATAAGCCTTTAGAAGGCGGGGCAAAAGAAAACACTACGATCGAAAAGGCGCAGGCCTCCTGCCTGGGACCCTCCAATCCTACTCCTGGTCGTCAGCCAACTCGAAGTAGTAACCACCCTCGGGGTGGTAGTAGTAGTCGTCGACAGGGGCAGCTGGCTCCGGGGCTCCGTCATCTGGTTGCATCAAACGGATATGGGGAAAAAGAGGAAGCAAAGCAACCGTGAGTACTCATCCGAAGTACTCAGCAAGCAAGGATCTACACTACATATGCAACATTATCAAAGAAAGGCTGTATATGTGGACTGGGCTACAGAAATGCCAGAATAGAGGGAAGGCCTAGTCCTATCGAAGACTAGCATCTTCAGTGGTCTTGCAGCATTAGAAGAGTGCAGATTAGTACAGTATAAAGTAGTAGTAGCATTAAGTATCAACCTCAGCCAGAGATCCTTTCTCGACTCCCTGCGAGAAAGCAATCCCAGAGCCATACTATCCATTTCTCATCACAAGTATCCAGTTCTAGTTGTATCGATCGGGATACAACTCCGAACGTCCATTACCGAGGATCCGGCTATGCATAGATTAGTTCTTCCCTGCAGGGGTGCACCAACTTACCCACCACGCTCGATTAACTCCGGCCGGACACACTTTACTGGGTCATGCCCGGCCTCGGCCAAACGATACGCCGCAACCCGACCTAGGCTCTAAAGAGAGGTCAGCACGCCGGACTAACTTATGCGCACAGGGGTCTTGGGCCTCCGCCCTGCGCGCTCCTGCACGTTGCGAGGACGCTCGGAAGCAGACCTAGCCCCCTTAATACAAGCGCGGGCTTAACCAGTCCAATCCGGAGCGGGCCGCTCCTCGCTGACGTCTATAGAGCTTCGGCTGATGCATACGACGCAGAGTGCCCATAATTGTTCCCACGTGATGGTTAGTGCTATCGGGCCAAAGGCCCACTCGGATCAAATATCCAAACCGTTAGTGTATTGGGGGTGTGCGGTAACGAGCAGAGACTCACGATCGATGTGACCCCGTCGCCCCGTCTCGAGGACTTGCGGCAAGGGCTAAGAATGCCCGGCCACGCCTGGTAATCATATCTCGGGCACCCTCCAGGTCAACCTGTCTCCACATCACTCGCGGGTACTCCTCAGGGTCGACCCGCCTTTTCAAGTAACAGTAGTAAAGTCCAAGTATCCGTGTGTCCATAACATCAGGGAAATTCGAGGTATCACCCTCATTGGATTCCTACTCGATGTATCCGTCAAGGTGAACTTAGGAGGAATCACCCTCGAGGTTCACACTTGAGGTGTCGCACGACATCGTCGTTATCGGAAGTGGTGAAGGAGGAATCACCCTCGATGACCACGACCGAATAGCTACTCTACAGAGTTAACATCAGAAGTGCTAAACGAGGTATCACCCTCGGCACTCGATGGTAGCGCTGCAGTGTCGTACAACTAAGGGGGTGATGTGCAGTGCTGGGGCCTGGTCGTCGAGTCTTCCGATGATCCAGCAGGGCAACCGGGACAAGTGGGGTCATTGGGGTCTCTATCCAGCCTATACTAAGCAGTTTAGGATAAGCAGGTAGGTATCAACAACAGTTACAAAAACAGGCTATGCATCAGATATAGGATAAGCAGTAGCAGCAACAAATTCTAATGCAAGCATAAGAGAGAAAGAATGGACGATATAGGCATGCTCAAGGGGGGTGCTTGCCTTGTTGCTCGGCGGCAAAGGCAAGGTCATCAACGGTGTCGTCGGGCTCCTGAGCTGCGTCGGTCTCGGGAACTACGTCGGTGTCGGGGTCTACCGAGAGAGAAGAGGGGGAGAAAAAAGATAAATACACAGCAAACAAATGCAACACAGAGCATGCTATGCTAACATGCAGTGCAGGGTTGCCTAAAGACATGTCTAAATCATATTAATTATTTTAGGATTAAAGTTGGATTTATTAACCGGTGTATATGCACTATTCATCTACCGGAAACAGGCTAAAAGTTGCGGGTTCACCTCCGTAGAGGGTCCCGACACGGAAACAGATAGCATGGTTGGATTCGTCTCATCGTTCTGAGCAACTTTCATGTATAAAGTTTTTCGATCTGAGCTACGGTTTAATTTCTACAATTTTCTAAAGATTTAAACATTTTCTAAAATTATTTAAATTAACAGAAATACCAGAAAAGGAATATGACGTCAGGGCGATGTCATGCTTGCGTTAGCAATCAGCTGACTAGCTGACCAGTCAAACTGACAGGTGGGACCCACCTGTCAGCCTCTCTGGGTTAACAGTGAGTTAAACTAATCTAACAGAGTTATTTAGTGGGGTGGGCCCCAGGTGTCAGTGACTTATTAGCTAATTAATTAATTAACAGATTAATTAACCTTTTGTTTATTTATAAAATCAGTTAAATTAGCGTGGGGCCCACATGTCAGTGACTGGGCCAGCCCAGTCAGCATAGTTGACTTGGTCAACTGGTCAACAGGGGGCCCGGGCCCACTGGTTAGTGACCCAGTGGGGTGGCCCCAAGGTGCCACGTAGGCTGGCCTCGCCGGAGTTGCTCCGGCGAGCTCCAACGCGGCGGCGAGGCGCGGGTGAGCTTCGGGTTTCGCCCACAGGGCATATCCGGGGCTGTGGCTGGTCTCGTTCGAACGGGGACTCGACGGCGGTTCGAATGGTGGTGGTGGTAGTGCCGGAGGTGGCCGGAAACACCGCCGGCGATGAGGTTTGGCGGCGGTGCATTTCGGGTGAGCGGCGAACGGCGGCAGTAGGGTGCAAATGCGCGGACTAAAGGGTGTGGGAGGTTCTACGCGTTTCGGGGAACACGGTGCGCACGGGCTCGTGACCACTTGGTCGCCGGAGCCACGCCGGCGACGAGCTCGGGCGGAGCCGCGTTCGGGCACGACGTGGAGGAGGAGCTACGGTGGCGAAAATGCTCGGGAAAGAGAGGGGAAAGAAGCGCATGCTCACGGTGCTCCTGCAGGTGTGCTCAAGTGGGCTCAGGGAGGGCTCGGTGCGGCGGATTCGGCGGCGAAGCTCGTCGGAGCAGAGGAGGAAGACGACGGCGTCGTGGGCGTTGCAGTGGCTCCGAGCTCCAACGAGGTGCACCAGTCGAAGCAGCGGACGGCGGCGGCCCTTGGAGACACAGTGGGGCGCGAGGTTGGCACGGTGGTCGTGGCTAGGCCGGAGCCATGGCGGCGGTGGCGTTCGGCTGCGATGGGGAAAGGGGAGAGAGGGAGAGAGAGTGGTGAGGGGGACGCCAGGGGGTCGCGGGGCTCTGCCCTTATCCACCACGGCGAGCGCAGGCGCGCTGCCGAGCGAGATAGAGGGGGCCCAGGGTGCGGGCGCGCGCGCACGCTGTGTGTTCGACAGCAAGTGGGGGTGAGCATTGCGGGACGTGGGAGGAGGTGCGGGGTGGGCTGGGCCGGCGCTGTAGCCACTTAGGCCCAGCCGCTGCGGGCCTTTTACTTTTTCTTCTTTTCTTTTCTGTTTTGTTTTTCTGTTTTGCAAAATGTGTGGGCCCATTTATAGTTTTGTAAAACATATGACTTAACCCAATAATTACAGTGCCTTATTTAACACTGCCAGAAATTGCTTTGGCAAATAAATGATTTCATTAGAATTTTATTTAACTGAATAAGCATTAAATGGAGCTGTTTGGTTACTGTTTCAGACTGTTAGAGTCACTTAACTAATCCCATAAATGTTGATTATAATTTTATAATTGCCTCTGAATTATTTGCTATTTAATGAACATTTTAGTTTTGCTGTTTGAAGAAATAATTATTTGACTTGCATTTTGAATTTTGAATTGAAGTTGAATTATTTCCTAATGCAATTTCATGAAGATGATCATGATGACATGGCAATCAATGAGCTTAACAACAGGGTGAAGATCTGGGGATGTTACAGTGGAGTCTGCCTGTGTTATGTGGCCTATTCACAACCCGGCTGCTGGGTTGCCATGTACGGTCCTGTTTGTTGGGTAAGCTATCCTAATGTTGCGGCTGGCTGTTTATTAGAGCAGAGCCTATCGGTCCACCCAGCTATTGTAGTTGTCAGGCCTAGCTGGTTGGTGGAGTCTGCCTGTGTTGGGTGGCTAGTTCACAATACGACTGTTGGGTTGCCCTGGCCAGTCCTCTTTGCTAGGTAAGCTATTCGGATGCTGCGGTTGGTTGTTTACCAGAGCGGAGCATGTCGATCCACCCGGCTGTTGTATGCTCATGGGGCTAGCCGGTTGGTGAAGTCTTCTTATGTTGGATGGCCGGTTCTGATGGTCAAGGCCGTTTCCCATGGGGGGTGTGGTCACTATTTGATTTGCTGGCCGGATTCTTTCGTTCCTATATGCTTTATCGGGGCGTTCCTGTATTCTTTATCGTCTTCTTGGACGCTTCTGTGTTTTTTTAGCCGGATACGTTCCTGTGTGTTGGGCGGGCGGTTTCGATGGTTGAGGCTATTCACCATGGGAAGTGTGGTCGGGTGGCCATTTCCGATAGCTGAGGGCATTGGGTTGGTGGGTGTGGGTTTAGACGGGTAGCATTCGTCTTGGATGCCTCTTGATCTGTGCTCGGTGGGCTGGCATGGGATGGGATGGTTAAAGATCCTCCTCTTTGCCCACGCTTGAGCTCCGGTGCTCATTCCCAGCGTACCCAGCTGCTTGCTGGGGTCGGTTTATGATATGGATCTGCCTGCCAGTGTGCTGGGCCGATGTCTCGAATGGGTGACCATTTGGCTCGGTTGGTAAAGACGTTTTCTAGCCTTGCTTTTTCCGTACATGCCGGGTGGGTATGGGATGGGACGTGTAACGTCCCTTGTGGTTGTCCGTCTCGGTGCTTTGATACTCTTTCCCAATTCACCCAAATATTGCTGGCGCGGGGCCGTCTTCTGGGGCCGTGTGTCAGTGTGTTGGGTCGATGTCTCGGATGAGTGTGCCTATTGGTTCTGGGTATTGCCGTCTTATACGTTGGGTAAAAGCGCGCCATCCACTCGATCATTCAACACCCCTTTGCTCCACGGCTAGCTAGTGTTATCCTTGTGGTCTTGCGTGTCGGTGTGTGCGTGAGTTTTATTTCCGGTATGTGGGTTCAGACCTAGGAGCGCTTGCTTCTCCATGTTCTTTGCTCCCACCTCCGCGTTCTCCTTCATGCTCACCCCCTCACATCTAATAAAGCACACCGACTTCCTCTTTCTCCACTTCGCTAGAATGGAAGGGGTTCTGTGAGTTACTTCATTGGCCCTCCCACCAGGCAGCTGAGGTTGGTATGCTCTTCCTTTCTTGTGTGTTGTTTATTATGCACGCTGACCGTCCATTTTATCTCCCCTTGCGTCTACAAGTATTTGCGAGCTTCTTGTCGTCATTCGGTTGCACCTGTTCTTCGACGTGAGCTATCTCTTTGGTCCATTGGCCCTCCCACCAGGCAGTCAAGGTTCGCACATTCTTTCTTGTGTGTGGCTTCTTATGCATGTTCACCGTCCATTTTCTCTCCCTTGTGCCCGCATGTATTTGCGAGCTTCTTGCCGTCGTTTGATAGCACTTGTTCTTGGGCTTTCTTCTCTTCGACATGGGCCATCTCTTGGGCCATTTTTCCTCGTCGTTCATGTCCATTGTGTCAAGGTATGCTCGTTTGATTTCTTTATGGGGTGCTTTGTTGCTTCTTGCGTCTCTGTTGTTATTGATTATCTCGTGTTGGTTTACCCTATGTTTTTGTCTGTGGTTTCTTGCTATAGTTTTTTACATTCTATTGTTGATGCATGTGTACAAGATGTGTTCTGTTGCCTCTTTTGTCATCCTTGTTTTGGAGAGCATGGCAATGCGATTTGCTTTGCCAGCGATTTCTTACGTGTGTGAGGTTGCTGAAGATGGGGCTCTACTGGCTCGAATAGAGATGGACCTGCCCGGGAATGACACCCTTCCCCATGCTCACGCGTGCTACTTCCTTGTATGTTGCGTGCTCATGCAGGCGAGCCCTCTATGAGAATGCTCGGCCCACAGTGTCCTCTGAATAATTCACTCACTCGAGACCAAACAACAACCATTCTAGATGAAAGGACACAAGCCTGAAAGATCTATTTATTTGCAATTCCTATCTTCAAAAATAGAGTAAAAAAGTAGCAGGTATAATGTCTTCATTGGGCACGATTTCCCTCCCTCGCTGGCCACTGATTTTTGACCGTGTTTCGTACACTGACCCCGTCTCGCATATGTGTTGTCCCTCGGTGCTTGGTGCTCATCCACCTGTGACGTATTTTCCTCTGGCGCCCTTCACAGACTATGGTGGTCGCTCTATAGGGACTCCTCTCATGACCTCTGCTAGTGGTGAGGGCGCTCTACGCCGACTCTCTCTACAACCTTCATCTACAGTGTTAGTCCCCATCTCTCCACCGACTACATCTCGCCCATATGCCTTCCATTGGTGCTTGGTGTTTGTGTGCCTACGACTTCGTCTCCTTCACCGCCTCCTCTAGCGGCTTCCACGGGTGTTGGTGGCCGCTCCTCTTCTTGTGATTCTATGTTGACTACTTCAGTGCTGTCTTTCACCGAGAAGGAGGTTGCATGACGTCCACACCTGCTTACTGCTTCTGGGTCTCCATCCTCTATGCTTCTGAGTCGACCTCTTTAGTTGAGCCTCTCACTATGCTGGAGATTACTTGACTTCGGTGTCTATTAGGTGCTTCTTATGGTTCTCCATTGATGGGTTCTGCTGGTTCTACTACTGATTCTTCTGGTACTGAGAGTCACCTTTTTACATAGTCAGGTACATCCACATGGGTCTTGATACTGGAGCGTCTTTTCATATGACTTATGATTCTTCTAGTTTGTCCTCCCTTCGACCTCTCGATTCTCATGTTCACGTTCTTACTGTTGATGGTACTTACCTCCTCATCAATAGTCGAGGCATTCTTAGCACTTCGTCTTTTCATGTTTCATTTGTTGCTCTTGTTCATTGCATTACCATGAAGCTCCTTTCTAGTGGTGAGATTGTTGAATATGGTTGTAGGTTCATTCTTGACTTTGACTCTTGTTCTGTTCAGGATTGCCACACGGGTGCTCTACTTGTGCTAGTCACCACCGCCATTACTCCCAAGGCCTCTTGAGTGACTAGCTTCACCTTCCCTCCGCTGCCACCGCCGCCAGCCTCTCCACTTCTGTTGCCTCGTCTACCGGCTCTTTTCAGCAGTGGCACCATCGTCTTGGTCAGTTATGTGGCTCTTGTCTGTCATTCTTATTTCAACATGGTGTTCTTTCATCCGTCTAAAGTTGTGTGTCTCTAGACTGTCAGGGTTGTCGGCTTGGCACTGGTACAACGAGGTGCTATACAAACGGTTTTTAACTCCTTTCCGCGACGGCGTTTGGAACCGTTGCCAAGTGAGTGACTGCGATAGGGGGGTCCTTCCCACACGACCCAGAAACCGTCGGGGATAGGGAGCCTTGATGCATACAGTTGTCCCTATAAAACTGTTTATGATATCTCGAATATCCCAAACGCTTCATCCTTGCTACTCGTTTGCGCTCGCATTGCCATCACAGTCGGAGTTCTGTGGTTTTACCTAAAACTAGGCACATTCCAGGCACGTACCAAACTCGCTCTACGTTTATGATGCCTGGCACATCACAAACAGTTCATGATTGTAAACCGTGTACGATAGGTCGACAATCTCACACATTTAGT
Source organism: Thinopyrum elongatum (assembly GCA_011799875.1). Taxonomy (NCBI): domain Eukaryota; kingdom Viridiplantae; phylum Streptophyta; class Magnoliopsida; order Poales; family Poaceae; genus Thinopyrum; species Thinopyrum elongatum. Next base: position 371,556,957 of record CM022299.1, on the reverse strand, counting down.
TTTCCTGCACCATTTGTGATATTGCCTAACATCACACACGCTTTGCAAACGGCAACTGTGTGCATGGTTACACACGTTTCCTCTCCGTGAACCATGTCGGATTATGATGTATATCACACACGCTGTGCTTTATAGACCGTGTGCACCGTAATGACCTGCAGACCGTAATTTCACCCTAATTTAATTGCTACTATTTAAAATTGTACCTAATTTGAACTTGAAAGTAGGCTATAGCTTTATTCATATCCATCAGGTTCAAACAACCAATGCATTATTTGATTCATAGGTACATATGTTCAAGAATTACATAAGCACCAAATAAAGAATGATGAACCAGGGTTCTATACTTGTACTATTATAGATGGTAAAGAATGAGGCGACAGACATTCTGGTTGCTGAACAAGGTGAAGCGGAATGGCCCTATTGTGCTCTCTTGGATGCAGAAGGCACGCATGACTCTTGTCCAACCCCTTGTGCTGGCCGACGGCCAATCATGTAGTTTGAGAGGTAATCTTGAGTAAACTGCTTCAGGATCCACTGCAAAGGAAAAAGATTCAGACATTGTCATCTAACACAACTCATTACAGGTAGTAAAAAGAAGGCTACAGAGTTCTTACTTACCATCCTGCAGTTCACTGTTGTCTTGCATAAAGTGTAAACAAATAGTTCGATTGACATCTTTTGACCCATTTTAATAACAATCTTTATCAGTTTGCTCACTTGATGCTGGTTCCTGAATATCTCATTGCCCCATAATCAGAAATGGTTGAAGTGTGGATCTTTGGCAATGACATATGTACCTAAAAGCACGAAGTTAATATTAGAAGCTAAACAACAATTGCAAAATAATGTAGTACAACACTCCCTCCATCCCATTATATAAGATTTTATTACATGTATATCTAGACATCATCAGAACATTAAGGTAACACTCTTCCTTGTTGCTATGTAGCCTGGGATTGCATATTTAGTCATTCAATACAATGCATGTTGCTATGTAGCCTCAGATATATTAAACATGGTCCTAGTTAACCTACTGATAAATGGGTTACAGATATATTCAGTGAAATGTCTGATTTGACGATTAATCCCTTATCAGCCCCCAGGCTATATGGTACCAGCTACCAATATCCTGAACAGTGAGTACATATAAGCAATGCGATGAAACTAACCTCGATGGAAAACAACATTGTTCTCAATATTGTCCTATATGAGTACATATAAAGGCATGTTAAGCACAACAGGCTAAACATCAACCAAATATATCCATGGTAGACAACATAATCTACAAATGATAGCTTACGTGTGTAGGTTTAAGGTCGCTAGTTAAGCAAAACAAGAAGTGGAAAGGTGTGTTAACTACATCAGGCATAACATTTAAAAACAAGCAAATAGTCATTCAAACTGGTATTGTGCAGGTCTAAAGTACACTAGTTATTGTTAAAAAAAAGAAAAGGCATGTTAACTGCAACATCCTTAACAGCAACCAAATATCGAAATTCATAGTGGTATTGTTGAAACTGTTATTGATGAAATTGAACTGCACGGCAAATAGTTGCACATATAGAGCATCACATTGTAAAGAACTGAAATAAACAAGGCATAAGGCCATCTCTAGCCGATACTTTAAAAGTTAACGAACTAAAACCCTTAGTGGATATATATATACTCCAGCAATTTTTGGCCGTTTCTAGTCGATCCCCTAAACTTAACGTTGTAAACTTCAATTTGATCAAGTTCAAAGCTGGTTCAACCGAAAGTAGCATGCATTCAAACATAAACATAGATAGTTTTGTATAACTGAACATAAAACATAAATTTAAACTAAACTAAACTACTTTCGGTCGAAGTGGAGATCGAGCCAATCCTTCCTCGTCAGGTACGGTGTGCCGCGAGCCGGGTCTGGGCCAGTGCCGTCGTCGGGGTCGTTGGGGAAGACACTCATCCACTCATCGACGTCGATCTCCTTGTCCTCGCCGCCCACCTCGACGCCCTCTGCGCCGCCGTCCTCGCCGCCTTTGACCTTGTTATCGGAGGAGAGCACGATAACCTCGCCGCCCTCCGCGCCGGCAAAGATCACCCGCTTTGCCTCCGCGAGCTCCAGGTGTTGCCGGTGGAGCTCTTGCATGTAGCCTCGTCGGCGGCCTCGGCCTTGAGGAGCTCCCACGCCTCATGGTCCTCCCGCGCCATAGCCGAGCTTACCACCCCTGGCTCCGGCGGAACGAGGTCGGCCGGACGTGTGCCGAAGGGGAAATTGAGCCTAGCCGCCGCGCTGTGGTAGCGGACCTGCCAGCGGTCGTACTCCATGGCCGCGAGCTCGGCCGTGTGGAAGCTACCGAGCCACCGGCGGGTGTGCGTCTCTCGATCCGTAATCTCGGTGACCCACGTCCCCCACCGCCACTGTCGGACCCCGAGGTAGGACCTCGTCGGCGGAAGGGCCCGAGGGAGGACGGGGAAGTCCTTGAACTAGCGTAGGGGCGCGATGGCGGGCGGATCGGGCGACCGGCGACGGTGGATCAATAAAGAGCCCACGGAGGACGACGGGGACACCTCGGCGGCCACCTCGCAGGTGTCGGGAAAAGAGGCCGCGATAAACCTCTTTTGGGCCATTGGCTCCTCGAGCTCCCCGGCACACAGGCAGAGGTTGAGGATGGAGGCGGCGGCAGCGATGGCGGTGACCTACCAATGGTTTCGAGCGAGGGAGGGGTGGTGTGTGTTTGCGTGAGCGGAGGTTTTGGGAGTGTGGAGGGGGGGCAAGGTGGTGTTTGAGGAAATACCGCGGCAACTGAAATTTTTACTAGGGAGTAAAATGCCGGGCTACTGAAAATTTGGATCAAGGGCAAGCAGATATTTTTGAGATTGCGAGGGATGTAGAGGCTGGAGTAACAAGGCGGGGCTACTGAAAATTTGAATCAAGGCGAGTAGATATTTTTGAGATTGCGAGGGATGCAGAGGCGGGAGTAAAATGCCAGGGCTACTGAAAATTTGAATCAAGGGATTGAATCAGAGCGGGAGTAACAGACATCGCACACGGTCCGCACATACTAATCGTGTGCTATCAAACATTAAAACCTTCCAGGCGGTAGATATTTTCGAGATTACGAGGCAGTAGATATTTTCAAGAGCGGGAGGCAAGCCTCGTGGAGCCCAATCTACTGTGCTGATGTGAGTGACTGCACGGGCATGGGCGTGGCACACGGGTAGTCTCACCGAACCGTGTCTGTTGCGTACCCAATCGCAGACGGTTTCTACATCCAAATCGTGTGCTGTTTATAAATTTGGCAAAAAGAATAACACGGGAGAGGGTCAGAACACGAACACACTTGCATGTGGACCAAATATATGTATGAAAAGGGTGGTTTGATGTTCGAATACCCAATGCACAACTTTGGTGTGGCACCTGTCGCACAAAAGCACAGTATTGCTAGTCAGCCACCCCCTACGAACCCCACTTCGTGTCGGCGGTAAGGGAATCCTAGCTACGAATGCATGCCCCCAAATAGCTAGGTCTGAAATCTCACCCTACCGTAACACAAAACCTATATGAGTCCATCATATATATGGTCAAACTTCCCCTTTCGCTTCCCGACAAAGGTGGACCGTGTGCTGACCCACAAATGTGTGCTTGTGGCGCGAGATGGGTGAGACCACATACGAACCACCTGCGGGTGGGCCTACTATATGTATGAAAAGGGTGTGGTGTGATATTTAACTACCATTCACAACTTTGATGTGGCACGTGTGCCTCGTAAATTAACCGGACTTCCCCGACCCCACGGAGGTTGCAGGTAGTGCGAAGTAGCCCCCCACACCACCACACACACACGTCGGGGGGAGGGCATCTCACCAAGACGTAATGTAACACAGACCAAGCAAAATCCAACTTGGTCGTACAACCTCTCCGGCTCGTTGTTGGTCAAAGTGATGGACGTCCACACGGCCCCGCAAAATGGGCTAGCTTGTCGCCGATAACCTCGCGAGGGAGTACTGTATGAAGACAACCCCACTCTGTGCATGTGGCCCAAGTATGTATATGGAAGTGGTGTGTGTGGTGTTTGAATACCCAACGCGCAAATTTGATGTGGCACCATGCTTTGTGTGACGCCCCCGGCTTAATCGTGCACTAATCATACACGCAGATGCACATGATCAAGCCTAAGGACTCACTTGAAGATATCACAACAAAACTCTAGACACAATTTAAAATAATACAAGCTTTATATTACAAGCCAGGGGCCTCGAGGGCTCGAATACATAAGCTCGCTTACAAGCGTCAGCGGAAGCATCAGATATCTGAGTACAGATAAAACAGAAAGGCCTGTAAAAGGCGGGGCAAAAGAAAAACACTATGATCAAAAAGGCACAGGCCTCCTGCCTGGGACCCTCCGATCCTACTCCTGGTCGTCGGCAAGCTCGTAGTAGTAGCCATCCTCGGGGTAGTAGTAGTGATCATCGACAGGGCAGCTGGCTCCGGGGCTCCGTTATCTGGTTGCATCAAATGGGTATGGGGAAAAAGAGGAAGCAAAGCAACCATGAGTACTCATCCGAAGTACTCAACAAGCAAGGATCTACACTACATATGCAACATTATCAAATAAAGGCTGTATATTTGGAATGGGCTGCAGAAATGCCAGAATAGAGAGAAGGCCTAGTCCTGTCGAAGACTAGCATCTTCAGCGGTCTTGCAGCATTAGAAGAGTGTAGATTAGAATAGTATAAAGTAGTAGTAGCAATAAGTATCAACCTCGCCCAGAGATCCTTTCTCGACTCCCTGCGAGAGAGCAATCCCAGAGCCCTAATATCCATATCTCATCACAATTATCCAGTTCTAGTTGTATCGATCGGGATACAACTCCGAGCGTCCGTTACCGAGGATCCGGCTATGCATATATTAGTTCTTCCCTGCAGGGGTGCACCAACTTACCCACCACGCTCGATTAACTCCGGCCGGACACACTTTTCTGTGTCATGCCCAGCCTCGGCCAAACGACACACCGCAGCCCTACCTAAAGCTCAACAGAGAGGTCCCCGTCAGTCTATATCCTAAGCGCTCAGGGGTCTTGGGCCATCGCCCTGTGCACTCCGGGTCGTTGCGCGCAGGGCGGGTCCAGGGTCCACCACTACAGGATGGTGCCGACCCAGCCGTGCCGCCATGCTGAACTGGACGTCTGACAGAGCTTTCGCCTTATGCATACGATGCAGAGTGCCCATAACTTTTCCCGCGTGATGGTTAGTGCTATCGGGCCAAAGGCCCACTCAGATCAAATATCCAAATCGTTAGTGTGTTGGTAGCGCGGTAACGAGCAGAGACTCACGATCGATGTGACCCCGTCGCCCCGTCTCGAGGACTTGCGGCAAGGGCTAAGAATGCCCGGCCATGCCTCGTATTTATCTCTCGGGTACCCCCCAGGTCAACCCGACTCCACATCACTCGCGGGTACCCCTCAGGGACGACCCGATGTCATCATGGTTCTGTGTTAAGTCAAAGTAACCATGTGTCCAAACGCCAGGGGGAAACCTGAGGAATCACCCTCGATGGATTCCACCTAATGTAGTCGTCAAGGTGAACTTAGGAGGAATCACCCTCGAGGTTCACACTTAAGGTGTTGTATAACGGCGTCGTTATCGGGAGTGGTGAAGGAGGAATAACCCTCGAGGACCACGACCGAATAGCTACTCTACAGAGTTAACATCAGAAGTGCTAAACGAGGTATCACCCTCGACACTCGATAGTAACGCTGCAGTGTCGTACAACTAATGGGGTGATGTGCGATGCCGGGGCCTGGTTGTCGATCACGTTGATCGAGTCATCTGATAATCCTGCGGGGCAACTGGGACAAAGTGGGGTCTCTAGTGGGTATCTATCCAGCCTATACTAAGCAGTTTAGGATAAGCAGGTAGGTATCAATAGCAGGTTACAATAAACAGGCTATGCATCAAAATAGGATAACTCAAAGCAGTAGCAAATTCTAATGCAAGCAGAAGGGAGAAAGAATAGGCGATATAGGCATGTTCAAAGAGGGGGTGCTTGCCTGGTTGCTCGGCGGCAAAGGCAGAGTCATCAGTAGTGTAGCCGGTCTCCGGAGCTGCGTCGGTCTCGGGGACTACGTCGGTACTGGGATCTACCGAGAGAGAAGAGAGGGAAGAAACAGATAAATACACAGCAAACTTATGCAACACAGAGCATGCTATGCTAACGTGTAGTGCAGGGTTGCCTAAAAGCATGTCTAAACCATTTTAGTTATTTTCGGATTTAACTTGGAATTATTAACCGGTGTATATGCACTAGTCATCTACCAGAAATAGGCTAAAAGTTGCGGGTTCACCTCCGTAGAGGGTCCCAACATGGAAACAGATGGGACGGTTGGATTCGTCTCGTTGTTCTGAGCAACTTTCATATACAAAGTTTTTCGATCCGAGTTACGGTTTTATTTCTACGATTTTCTAAAGATTTAAACAATTTCTGGAATTAATAAATTAACAGAAAAGATTCATTATGTCAGAATGACATCAGCACTGCGTTAGTCATCGGTGACCAGCTGACTGGTCAAACTGACAGGTGGGGCCCACTTGTCATTGACTCAGAGACTAAACAGATTGTTTAAACTAATTAATCTACTGGTGGGGCCTACTGTCAGTGTCAGTAGCTAATTAACAGAGCACTAATTAAACATTTAGCGCTAATTAAGTCAGTGGGACCCACTTGTCAGTGGCTGCGGTGAACAGTGTCCTGCGTTGACCGGAGTCAACGCTATCAAACACGCGGCGGGGGCCCGCTGGCAGTGACACTAGGTGGGACCCAGGCCACTCCAGGTCAGCGCAGCTGTCTGAGCTGCTCCGGCGAGCTCTCCACGGCGGCTACCTCGCCGGAGTCGATCGAAAAAACACTACGGTGCATCTTTTCACGCGCGGTCACTTGCGTTCGAACGAGCGGATGACGCCGCATCGAACGGTCGCTGTGCCGTGGCCTGGGGTGACCTACAACGTCGATGGCGATGAACGCGGTGGACGCCGGACTGCGGTGATGGTCAGAGACGGTGAAGGAGCTCGCGCGAAAGAAAACGGGGGAGCTAGCGGGGAGCTACGCGTCGCGGTGAAGTTAACGGACACGCTCGCAAGACCGTTGGGTCGCTGGAACCACGCCGGCGACGAGCTCGCTGTGACGCCCCCGACTCAATCGTGCACTAATCATACACGCAAACGTGCACGATCAAGCACAGGGACTCACGAGAAGATATTACAACACAACTCTAACACAAATTAACGGAGATCCACAATATTACAAACCAGGGATCACGAGGATCCGAATACATAAGTCAGTCAAACAATAATATCTGAGTACAGACATAGTTAGATATGGTTTGCCTTAAGAAGGCTAGCACAAACAACGACTCTAGATCGAAAGGCGTAGGCCTCCTGCCTGGGAGCTTTCGATCCTACTCCTGGTCGGCTGGCTCGATCCAGTAGTAAGTACCGTCTGGACCCTCCTGGTAGTAAGCTCGTGAGGTGGCATCTGGCTTCGGGGCTCCATCGTCTGATGTATCATCAAAGTGGGGTATGGGGAAAAAGAAGTAACAAAGCAACCGTGAGTACTCATCCGAAGTACTCAGCAAGCAAGGATCTACACTACATATGCAACATTATCAAAGAGGAAAGGCTATATATGTGGACTGGGCTGCAGAATAGCCTGAATAGAGAGAAGGCCTAGTCCTATCGAAGACTAGCATCTTCAAACATCTTCACGAGCCACCATCTTGCAGCAATAGAAGAGAGTAGAATAGCATTTTATTAAGCAAACATGTTGAAGCAAAGCCTAGAGATCCTTCCTCGACTCCCTGTGAGAAAGCGATCCTGAAGCTTCAATTAAGTAACAAGTATCCAGTTCAAGTAGTAGATCGGGATACACAAACTGAGCGTCCTTTACCGTAGGACCGGCTATCGATAGATCATTCATCCCTGCAGGGGTGCACTACTGTTACCCAACACGCTCGATCACCTCTGGCCGGACAAACTTGCTGGGTAATGCCCGGCCTCAGGAGATCAACACGAAGCAGCGCCCTACCTAGGCTCAGCAGAGAGGTCAACACGCCGGACTAACCTATGCGCCCAGAGGTCTTGGGCCATCGCCCTGGGCACCCTGCGCGTTGCGTGGCTGGCAGGGGTGCAGGCGCGACACTGAACTCGTCAGTGAAGTATCCAGCCCAATCCCGGCGATCAGCCCGCACGGTGAATCATGACGTCTGATGAGTTTTCGGGAGAAATGTACATCGCAGAGGGCCCCATAACCATTATCCCGCGTGGTGGTAGTGCGTATAGGGCACGTCGACCCACTCAGATCACACACCCAAATCCAGTAGGCTCATTTAGTATCACGCGGAGACAATCAGAGTCTCTGATGCTCCGCCACAATATCACACTCGAGTGCCCTTCCGGCACACCCGACATCATAGATCCCCGGCGGGTACCCACCAGGGTCGACCCACCTGTATCAAAGGTCAAAGTAACCGTGTGGTCATAACATCAAGGGGGAAACCCCGAGGAATCACCCTCGGTGAATTGCACATGATGAAATCATCAGGGTGAACGTATGAGGCATCACCCTCGAGGTTCACACTGAGGGGTTGCACGACAGAATCGTATCGGAAGTGGAGAAAGAGGAATCACCCTCGATGACCACGACCGAACAGCTACACTGCAGAGTATTCATCAGGAGTGCGTTACGAGGTACAACCCTCGACACTCGAGAGTAACTATGCAGAGTCGTACAACTATGGGGGTGAAGTGATGTGTCGGTCTCTGGTCGACGATCACATTGATCGAGTCATCGATGATCAAGCAGGGGCAACAAGGGTAAGGTGGTGGGGTCACTGATGGTTCATTAGCAACCTCTACTAAGCAGTTTAACATAAGCAGGTAAGGTAACAATAAATAGGATACAAAAGCAGGCTATGCATCAGAATAGGAGCAAACATTAACAGTAGAAAAATCTAATGCAAGCAGGAGAAATGGAATGGGCGATATCTGTATGCTCAAGGGGGGGCTTGCCTGGTTGCTCTGGCAAGAGAGAGGGGTCATCAACGGGCTGCTCGTCTGGAGCGTAGTCGTACCCAGCTGCAACATTGTCGGTCTCGGCGTCTATCAAGAGAGAAGGAGGGTGAGAGAAACCATAAATCCACGGCAATAATGCAAACAATATGTATGCCATGCATAAATGCTATGCAGAGGTGTTCTACTGCCTAACTAAATGATTTAGTTAATTTAGGAATTTATCCGGATTTATTTATTTAAAGTTGGGCACTATTCATTTACTGAAATCGGCCTAAAAGTTCCATGTTCATCTAGCTAGGGACATCTGACAGGAATACAGAGGGCGTATTCGGGTTCGTATTGAAATTCTGAGCAACTTGCATATATAAATTATTTTCATCGGAGTTACGGTTTAATTTATATGATTTTCTAAAGTTTTAATCATTTTTTGGATTTATTTAATTATTTAAAACAACATTATCCAGAACAGTACGGGGGTGATGTCAGCATGACGTAGAGGTGACGTCAGCGGTCAACTTGGGCTGACCCGGTCAAACCTGACGTGCGGGGCCCACATGCCATAGACACAGGGCTAATCCAGGGGTTAAAATTAACTAATTGGGTTAATTAGTCGGTGGGCCCCAATAGTCAGTGACTATCTAGTGAGTTAATTAACTAATTATTTAATTAACAGTTTTAATTATTTTTTTAAAAATGTTTAACGGGGCGGGGCCCATATGTCAGTGACTGGGCTTGCCCAGTCAGCAGGGTTGACCCAGTCCATGGGTCAAAGTGGGGCCAGGGGGCCCGCTGGTCAGTGACCCTGGGGGTGGGCCCCAGGTGCCATGTCAGCACGCCAGCCGGAGCAGCGGCGGCGGTTTCGCCCGCGACGGCGAAACTCCGGCGAGGCTCGGAAACGGCGCACAGGGCACCATTCGAGGCGTTTTCGGTCGCGTTCGATCGGGGAGACGACGCCGCGTCGATCTACAGCACTGGCGCGAGGCAGGGCACCCGGAGACGAGCGCTATGGCGGCAATGGCGGACAGCGGTGTTCGGGTGTGGTGGCGAACGGCGTTGCGGCGCGCAAATGGTCGAGGCGAAGCGCTGGGGAGGCCCTACGCGGTGCGGTGAGTGCGGCAGTGGCACGCACGGGACCAAAAGGTCGCCGTGGCCACGCCGGCGAGCAAACGAGGCGGCGGTGGGTTCGGGCCTCGTCGGGGCAGTGGCTACGGTAAGCTGTCGAGCAAGAGCAGGGCCAAGGGAGGGAGGAGAGGCTCACAGCGAGGTGTAGCCGAGCAAAGCATGCGTGAGGACGGCTCGACGGCGACGACGTGCGGCGGCGATCCGAGGAAGAAGATGGCGGCGTGGGGCGATGCAGGGCTCCCGGGGCTCGGGCTTGTGGTCGAGGAGGACGGGCTAGTCGCGGCGGAGCTCGTGGACACGTCGCGGTGGCGAGGCAGAGGCGGTGGCCGCGAGCTTCAACAGAGGCCGATCATGGCGGCGCCGGGCGAGGTGGGGAACGAGGGAGAGGGGGCGAACGGGGCGGCTAGGGTTTGTCCGCGGGGTCGAGGGGCGGCCCTTGTAGGCGTCCGCGGCGTGCGGCGCCTGCTGTCGCGCGTAGGCGAGGGGGGTCCGGGTGCGCGTGCGCATTCGACAGCGAGGGCGCGGGTGAGCAGTGAGGTAGGGGACGGCGCCAGGTGGGCTGGGCCGGCGCTGTAGCAGTAGGCCTAAGTGCACAGTAGAGCTTTAGGCCTTTTTCTATTTTCTCTTTTTCTGTTTTCTTTTCTTTTCTGTTTTGCTAATTGTTTGGGCCCTAAATGAATTTTGTAAAAAGTGTGACCTAGTCCATAAATCACAGTGCATTATATCCTAACACCAAAAACTAGTTTGGGCAAAACATAATTTCATATTTAATTTAGATGAAATAAAAGGCTATTAAATATTGTTTTCAGCCACTGTTAGAGGATGTTTGAGTTACTTAATTAATTTATTAAATGTTGGTTACAATTTTAGAATTGCCTCTGGAATATTTGCTATTTATTTAACATTTTAGTTTGTGTTTGAACAACTTTTATTTTCCACTTTAATTTAATTTGAATTTTGAGTTAGGAGTTGAAATGCAATATGATGCAAATGATGATTTGGCACTGTTAATCATGCTGACCTGTCATTATCAAAAGTGATTACTGTGGCTAATGATATGGGGTGTTACAATTCTCCTCATCTATCTAGAATTCTCGTCCCGAGAATTAAGAGGAAGACTGAAAGAAAGCGGGGTATTCTTCGCGAAGATGATCCTCGCGTTCCCAAGTGGCTTCATCTTCAGAATGATTCGACCACAGAACCTTGAGGAATTTGATTGACTTCTGACGAGTTCAACGCTCAGCTTGATCAAGAATACGGATGGGATATTCTGGATAAGACAGATCTTCCCGCAATTCAAGCATTTCGTGATCCACAACTCGAATAGGATCCTTGAAGCAGTGACGGAGTTGGGATACATGAAAGACATCATGCACTTGAGAAAGATTGGGCGGCAATTGCAATTGATATGCCACTTCTCCTCGACGGGCAAGAATACGGAACGGGCCAATGTTGCGAGGAGCTAACTTGCCTTTGATTCCGAACCGATGAGTGCCTTTCAACGGGGTGACGCGAAGGTAAGCTTGCTCGCCAGGCTGATAGACCATTTCCTGGTGCTTTCGGTCATAGTTGCTCTTCTGACGAGACTGAGCAGTTTTCAGATATTCACGGACGATGCGGACTTGTTCTTCAGCTTGCTGAACAATGTCCGGTCCGACGAGTGAGCGTTCCCCAGTTTCTGACCAATTCAGAGGGGTTCGACCCTTACGTCCGTAAAGAACTTCAAATGGTGCCATCTTCAGACTAGCTTGGTAGCTATTGTTGTAAGAGAATTCAGCATACGGGAGAGATTCCTCCCACTTCTTACCGAAGGAGATGACGCAAGATCGAAGCATATCTTCGAGCACTTGATTAACTCGTTCGACTTGACCCTGTGACTGAGGGTGAAAAGCGGTACTGAAGGACAGATGAGTTCCCATAGCTTCTTGGAAACTATTCCAGAATCTTGAGGTAAAGGGGCTGCCACGATCAGAACTGATCTCCAACGGAACACCGTGGAGTGACACAATTCGGGAAACATACAAGTCTGCTAACTGACTAGCAGTGATTGTCTCCTTAACTGGCAGAAAGTGAGCAACCTTTGAGAATCGGTCAATGACGACAAAAATAGGGTCATGACCCTTCTGAGATCTGGGAAAACCAGTAATGAAATCCATTTGGACTTTGTCCCATTTCCATTCAGGAATATCAAGTGGTTGCAGAGTTCCAGCAGGCCTTTGGTGTTCTGCTTTAATGCGGCGGCAAACGTCACACTCAGAAACATAACGAGCAATGTCTCGCTTCATATTTGGCCACCAGTATCTCTGACAAATGTCACGGTACATCTTTGTGCTACCAGGATGAATAGGCAGAGGAGTGTCATGAGCTTCTTTCATAACGTGTTCCCTCTCATCCTTGAATTTGGGTACGAAGAGACGGTGTTGGAAAAATAGAATCCCATCATAATCAAGATGGAATTCCGACGGCTTTCCTTTTTCGAGGTATCGCTTCATCCTTTCAACTTCAGAGTCATACCGTTGCATAGTCTTAATGCTGTGCTCTAAATCTGGTTCAACAACCAGGGTATTAAGATAACCCTGTGGAACAATATGGAGGTTCAATTTGCGAAGCTCTTCATGGAGAAGAGGTTGCGTTTCCTGAACCATATGGTTGCTGCAATAAGCCTTGCGACTCAAAGCATCGGCCATTACATTAGCCTTGCCAGGGGTATATGAGATATTCATATCATAATCGGCAATTATTTCGAGCCATCTTTGTTGACGAAGGTTCAGATCTGGTTGAGTATATAGATACTTCAAACTTTGGTGATCCGTGTATATCTCGCAACGGTTACCAAGAAGGTAATGTCGCCATAGCTTCAGGGCATAAATAACCACAGAAAGTTCAAGATCATGCACAGGATAATTTTCTTCATGAGGACGCAATTGTCAAGAGGCATAAGCAATCACTTTGCACTCTTGCATTAGGACACAGCCTAATCCTTGACGAGATGCATCATAGTATATTACGAAATCCTTTTGGGAATCCGGGGGTGCTAGCACTGGGGCAGATGTCAGCTTATCTTTAAGTGCCTGAAAGATTTCTTGACATTTTTCTGTCCACTCAAATTTAACACCTTTGTGGAGCAGATTCGTCAATGGTTTTGCAATCTTGGAAAAATTCTCAACGAATCGACGGCAATAACTAGCGAGTCCGAGAAAACTTCTGACTTGCTTGACATCCTTCGGAGGAGTCCAATCAAGAATATCCTGAACTCGGTCGGGGTTAACGGCAATGCCATTTTTGGAAATCACATGACCAAGATAGGTCACTTCAGATAACCATAACTCACACTTGGAGAATTTAGCATACAACTGATGTTCTCGTAGCTTCTCCAATACAAGCCGAAGATGTTCAGCATGTTCTTCTTCATTCTTGGAATATATAAGGATATCATCCAAATAAACCACGACGAATTTGTCGAGGTAATCCATGAAGATATAGTTCATCAACCGGGAGAAGGTTGCTGGAGCATTTGTTAAGCCAAATGACATAACGGTGTACTCATAAGAGCCATATCGAGTAACAAAGGCCGTCTTCGGAATATCTTCTTCATGAACACGGATCTGATGATAACCCAACCTCAAATCGAGTTTCCAGAAGACAGAGGATCCAGCAAGCTGATCATAAAGATCATTGATCCGGGGCAATGGGTATTTATTCTGGATTGTGGCTTGGTTAATGGGCCGGTAATCTTGAACCAATCGGTTAGTTCCATCCTTCTTCCTAACGAAGAGTGAAGGTGCTCCCCAAGTAGAGGAACTGGGGCGGATGAAACCTTTCTTAAGTGACTTGTCGATTTCTTCCTTAAGCTCGAGAAGGTGGTGCGGAGGCATATTATAAGGACGCTTTGCAATAGGGACAGTGCCAGGCTTCAAGTCAATGACAAACTCGACAGCTCTAGTCGGGGATATTCCTGGAAGTTCTTCCGGAAAGACGTCTGGAAAATCTCGAACAACAGGAACGTTCTTGATCCCTTCCAGAGGTGAGGCGTTCAAAGCATTCAGAACATATATCTGAGCTTCAGCGTCCCGTGTAATGCGGGCGGTATAGTTCACTATCTCATCGGAGGGGTGAAGAAGTTGGATAACTTTAGTGGCACAATTGATCGAAGCTATATGAGCTTTCAACCAATCCATTCCGAGTATGAGGTCGATGGTGGAAGACTTCAAGACGATGGGTGAGGCAAGGAATTCCAACCCTTTAATTTCGACGATAACATCAGGTGCTAAGTCCTGCGCGGGTAAAGGATGTGCTCTGGATGTATCCCTGCATGAACAGCGGGTAGCAACTACGTCATAGCATCGTAGAGACGTGCTCGAGTGGCAACCAACTCGACGGCAAGAGCCCGAACAGTGCGATCCAGAGCCTGAGTGCACTGAATCATAACGCGCAGGTCGTAGCGACGAGGCTCGTACGGGGCACAGATAGCTGTGTAGTATCCAGTAGCATCTCCAACAGGGGCATAAGGAATGTATCGGAACTCAGAGTCATCCAAGATATCGCCGAACTCTCCTCGGAGACGTGCGACAACAGAGTAGGCGGCATCATGGAGTGCCATCTCAATCGTCACGCCGATACCATGGAAAAGGTGCAGCTCGGTGTCTGAGCCATCTTGCTGATCATAGATACGAACATCAGCATGGTACTGCTCCTGGTTGAACTCATGGTAATCCTCGTAGACCATGTACTCGGGGTACCAGCGGTAGCCAAGTCTGGTCAGGAGGGCGATCAGGACAGCTGGAAAACCAGGGGCATCACGAGCCCAAGTGCGAAGCACAAGCTGCGTCGTAGGACGTGGTGGAAACAAACAATCCATCTGAAACAGAGGAAATTCAGGTTTGTCAAATGATAATGAGAAGTTTAAGACAACTCGGAAAGAAAGGTTAAACAAAACAATGGAAAGGAAAATGATTATCGGACTAATCAGATCAATGACAGGGAAATCGCACAGATATCCAGCTCTCCGGGTAGATGGGATTTACGAGATCCTAAGTGTCGGCATTAGTAAAATTTATTTAACCCGAATAGAAGAGAGATAAGAGTCCCAGAGTATAGACGAGGAATAAAAGATCCTAATACCACCCAACTGGCAACGTGGGCCCGTAAGCCACACAGCCAAGTTAGTAAATTAGTTTTTCGATGTCTAGACTCAACTTCAACCAAGGAATTTGGAAGGGGGCTTCCTACAGGCAGTCAGCTCTGATACCAACTTGTGATGCCCCAGACTCAATCGTGCACTAATCATACACGCAAACATGCACGATCAAGCACAGGGACTCACGGGAAGATATCACACCACAACTCTAACACAAATTAACGAAGATCCACAATATTACAAACTAGGGATCACGAGGATCCGAATACATAAGTCAGTCAAACAATAATATCTGAGTACAGGCATAGTTAGACATGGTTTGCCTTAAGAAGGCTAGCACAAACAACGACTCTAGATCGAAAGGCGTAGGCCTCCTGCCTGGGAGCCTTCGATCCTACTCCTGGTCGGCTGGCTTGATCCAGTAGTAAGTACCGTCTGGACCCTCCTGGTAGTAAGCTCCTGAGGTGGCATCTGGCTTCGGGGCTCCATCGTCTGATGTATCATCAAAGTGGGGTATGGGGAAAAAGAAGTAACAAAGCAACCGTGAGTACTCATCCGAAGTACTCAGCAAGCAAGGATCTACACTACATATGCAACATTATCAAAGAGGAAAGGCTATATATGTGGACTGGGCTGCAGAATAGCCTGAATAGAGAGAAGGCCTAGTCCTATCGAAGACTAGCATCTTCAAACATCTTCACGAGCCACCATCTTGCAGCAATAGAAGAGAGTAGAATAGCATTTTATTAAGCAAACATGTTGAAGCAAAACCTAGAGATCCTTCCTCGACTCCCTGCGAGAAAGCGATCCTGAAGCTTCAATTAAGTAACAAGTATCCAGTTCAAGTAGTAGATCGGGATACACAAACTGAGCGTCCTTTACCGTAGGACCGGCTATTGATAGATCATTCATCCCTGCAGGGGGTGCACTACTGTTACCCAACACGCTCGATCACCTTTGGCCGGACACACTTGCTGGGTAATGCCCGGCCTCGGGAGATCAACACGAAGCAGCGCCCTACCTAGGCTCAGCAGAGAGGTTAGCACGCCGGACTAACCTATGTGCCCAAAGGTCTTGGGCCATCGCCCTGGGCAGCCTGCGCGTTGCGTGGCTAGCCGGGGTGCAGGCGCGACACTGAACTCGTCAGTGAAGTATCCAGCCCAATCCCGACGATCAGCCCGCACGGTGAATCATGACGTCCGATGAGCTTTCGGGAGAAACGTACATGGCAGAGGGCCCCATAACCATTATCCCGTGTGGTGGTAGTGCGTATAGGGCACGTCGACCCACTCAGATCACACACCCAAATCCAATAGGCTCATTTAGTATCACGCGGAGACAATCAGAGTCTCTGATGCTCCACCACAATATCACACTCGAGTGCCCTTCCGGCACACCCGACATCTTAGATCCCCGGCGGGTACCCACCAGCATCGACCCGCCTGTATCAAAGGTCAAAGTAACCGTGTGGTCATAACATCAAGGGGGAAAACCCCGAGGAATCACCCTCGGTGAATTCCACACGATGAAATCATCAGGGTGAACATATGAGGCATCACCGTCGAGGTTCACACTGAGGGGTTGCACGACAGAGTCGTATCGGAAGTGGAGAAAGAGGAATCACCCTCGATGACCACAACCGAATAGCTACACTGCAGAGTATTCATCAGGAGTGCGTTACGAGGTACCACCCTCGGCACTCAAGAGTAACTATGCAGAGTCGTACAACTAAGGGGATGAAGTGATGTGTCGGTCTCTGGTCGACGATCACATTGATCGAGTCGTCGATGATCAAGCAGGGGCAACAAGGGTAAGGTGGTGGGGTCACTGATGGTTCATTACCAACCTATACTAAGCAGTTTAACATGGGCAGGTAAGGTAACAATAAACAAGATACAAAAGCAGGCTATGCATCAGAATAGGAGCAAACATTAACAGTAGAAAAATCTAATGCAAGCAGGAGAAATGGAATGGGCGATATCTGGATGCTCAAGGGGGGGCTTGCCTGGTTGCTCTGGCAAGAGAGAGGGGTCGTCAACGGGCTGCTCGTCTGGAGTATAGTCGTACCCAGCTGCAACGTCGTCGGTCTCGGCGTCTATCGAGAGAGAAGGAGGGGGAGAGAAACCATAAATCCACGGCAATAATGCAAACAATATGTATGCCATGCATAAATGCTATGCAGAGGTGTTCTACTGCCTAACTAAATGATTTAGTTAATTTAGGAATTTATCCGGATTTATTTAATTAAAGTTGGGCACTATTCATTTACTGAAATCGGCCTAAAAGTTCCATGTTCATCTAGCTAAGGAATCTGACGGGAATACGGAGGGCGTATTCGGGTTCGTATCGAAATTCTGAGCAACTTGCATATATAAATTATTTTCATCACAGTTACGGTTTAATTTATATGATTTTTTATCGGGGCGTTCCTGTATTCTTTATCGTCTTCTTGGACGCTTCTGTGTTTTTTTAGCCGGATACGTTCCTGTGTGTTGGGCGGGCGGTTTCGATGGTTGAGGCTATTCACCATGGGAAGTGTGGTCGGGTGGCCATTTCCGATAGCTGAGGGCATTGGGTTGGTGGGTGTGTGTTTAGACGGGTAGCATTCGTCTTGGATGCCTCTTGATCTGTGCTCGGTGGGCTGGCATGGGATGGGATGGTTAAAGATCCTCCTCTTTGCCCACGCTTGAGCTCCGGTGCTCATTCCCAGCGTACCCAGCTGCTTGCTGGGGTCGGTTTATGATATGGATCCGCCTGCCAGTGTGCTGGGCCAATGTCTCGAATGGGTGACCATTTGGCTCGGTTGGTAAAGACGTTTTCTAGCCTTGCTTTTTCCGTACATGCCGGGTGGGTATGGGATGGGACGTGTAACGTCCCTTGTGGTTGTCCATCTCGGTGCTTTGATACTCTTACCCAATTCACCCAAATATTGCTGGCGCGGGGCCGTCTTCTGGGTCCGTGTGTCAGTGTGTTGGGTCGATGTCTCGGATGAGTGTGCCTATTGGTTCTGGGTATTGCCGTCTTATACGTTGGGTAAAAGCGCGCCATCCACTCGATCATTCAACACCCCTTTGCTCCACGGCTAGCTAGTGTTATCCTTGTGGTCTTGCGTGTCGGTGTGTGCGTGAGTTTTATTTCCGGTATGTGGGTTCAGACCCATGAGTGCTTGCTTCTCCATGTTCTTTGCTCCCACCTCCGCGTTCTCCTTCATGCTCACCCCCTCACATCTAATAAAGCACACCGACTTCCTCTTTCTCCACTTCGCTGGAATGGAAGGGGTTCTGTGAGTTACTTCATTGGCCCTCCCACCAGGCAGCTGAGGTTGGTATGCTCTTCCTTTCTTGTGTGTTGTTTATTATGCACGCTGACCGTCCATTTTATCTCCCCTTGCGTCTACAAGTATTTGCGAGCTTCTTGTCGTCATTCGGTTGCACCTGTTCTTCGACGTGAGCTATCTCTTTGGTCCATTGGCCCTCCCACCAGGCAGTCAAGGTTCGCACATTCTTTCTTGTGTGTGGCTTCTTATGCACGTTCACCGTCCATTTTCTCTCCCTTGTGCCCGCATGTATTTGCGAGCTTCTTGCCGTCGTTTGATAGCACTTGTTCTTGGGCTTTCTTCTCTTCGACATGGGCCATCTCTTGGGCCATTTTTCCTCGTCGTTCATGTCCATTGTGTCAAGGTATGCTCGTTTGATTTCTTTATGGGGTGCTTTGTTGCTTCTTGCGTCTCTATTGTTATTGATTATCTCGTGTTGGTTTACCCTATGTTTTTGTCTGTGGTTTCTTGCTATAGTTTTTTACATTCTATTGTTGATGCATGTGTACAAGATGTGTTCTGTTGCCTCTTTTGTCATCCTTGTTTTGGAGAGCATGGCAATGCGATTTGCTTTGCCAGCGATTTCTTACGTGTGTGAGGTTGCTGAAGATGGGGCTCTACTGGCTCGAATAGAGATGGACCTGCCTGGGGATGACACCCTTCCCCATGCTCACGCATGCTACTTCCTTGTATGTTGCGTGCTCATGCAGGCGAGCCCTCTATGAGAATGCTCGGCCCACAGTGTCCTCTGAATAATTCACTCACTCGAGACCAAACAACAACCATTCTAGATGAAAGGACACAAGCCTGAAAGATCTATTTATTTGCAATTCCTATCTTCAAAAATAGAGTAAAAAAGTAGCAGGTATAATGTCTTCATTGGGCACGATTTCCCTCCCTCGCTGGCCACTGATTTTTTACCGTGTTTCGTACACTGACCCCGTCTCGCATATGTGTTGTCCCTCGGTGCTTGGTGCTCATCCGCCTGTGACGTATTTTCCTCTGGCGCCCTTCACAGACTATGGTGGTCGCTCTATAGGGGCTCCTCTCATGACCTCTGCTAGTGGTGAGGGCGCTCTACGCCGACTCTCTCTACAACCTTCATCTACAGTGTTAGTCCCCATCTCTCCACCGACTACATCTCGCCCATATGCCTTCCATTGGTGCTTGGTGTTTGTGTGCCTACATTAACAGTAGAAAAATCTAATGCAAGCAGGAGAAATGGAATGGGCGATATCTGGATGCTCAAGGGGGGGCTTGTCTGGTTGCTCTGGCAAGAGAGAGGGGTCGTCAACGGGCTGCTCGTCTGGAGTATAGTCGTACCCAGCTGCAACGTCGTCGGTCTCGGCATCTATCGAGAGAGAAGGAGGGGGAGAGAAACCATAAATCCACGGCAATAATGCAAACAATATGTATGCCATGCATAAATGCTATGCAGAGGTGTTCTACTGCCTAACTAAATAATTTAGTTAATTTAGGAATTTATTCGGATTTATTTAATTAAACTTGGGCACTATTCATTTACTGAAATCGGCCTAAAAGTTCCATGTTCATCTAGCTAGGGAATCTGACGGGAATACGGAGGGCGTATTCGGGTTCGTATCGAAATTCTGAGCAACTTGCATATATAAATTATTTTCATCAGAGTTACGGTTTAATTTATATGATTTTCTAAAGTTTTAATCATTTTTTGGATTTATTTAATTATTTCAAACAACATTATCCAGAACAGTACGAGGGTGATGTCAGTATGACGTAGAGGTGACGTCAGCGATCATCTGGGGCTGACCCGGTCAAACCTGACATGCGGGGCCCACATGCCATAGACACAGGGCTAATCCAGGGGTTAAAATTAACTAATTGGGTTAATTAGTGGGTGGGCCCCAATAGTCAGTGACTATCTAGTGAGTTAATTAACTAATGATTTAATTAACAGTTTTAATTTTTTTTTAAATGTTTAACGGGGCGGGGCCCATATGTCAGTGACTGGGCCTGCCCAGTCAGCAGGGTTGACCCAGTCCACGGGTCAAAGTGGGGATGGGGGCCCGCTGGTCAGTGACCCTGGGGGTGGGCCACAGGCGCCAGGTCAGCACGCCGGCCGGAGCAGCGCCGGCGGGCTCTCCCGCGACGGCGAAACTCCGGCGACGCTCGGAAGCGGCGCACAGGGCACCATCCGAGGTGTTTTCGGTCGCGTTCGATCAGGGAGACGACACCGCGTCGATCTACAACACTGGCGCAAGGCGGGGCAGCCGAAGACGAGCGCTACGGCGGCAATGGCGGACGGCGGTGTTCGGGTGTGGTGGCGAACGGCGTTGCGGCGCGCAAATGGTCGAGGCGAAGCGCTGGGGAGGCCCTACGCGGTGCGGTGAGTGCGGCAGTGGCACGCACGGGACCAAAAGGTCGCCGTGGCCACGCCGGCGAGCAAACGAGGTGGCTGTGGGTTTGGGCCTTGTCAGGTTAGTGGCTATGGTAAGCTATCGAGCAAGAGCAGGGCCAAGGGAGGGAGGAGAGGCTCACAACGAAGTGTAGCCGAGAAAAGCGTGCGTGAGGACGGCTCGACGGTGACGAAATCGGCGACGACGTGCGGTGGCGATCCGAGGAAGAAGACGGCGGTGTGGGGTGATGCAGGGCTCCCGGGGCTCGGGCTTGTGGTCGAGGAGGACGGGCTCGTCGCGGCAGACCTCGCGGACACGTCGCGGTGGCGAGGCAGTGGCGGTGGCCGCGAGCTTCAACGGAGGCCGATCATGGCGGCGCCGAGCGAGGTGGGGAACGAGGGAGAGGTGGCGAACGGGGCGGCTAGGGTTTGTCCGCGGGGTCGAGGGGCGGCCCTTGTTGGCGTCCGCGGCGTGCGGCGTGCACTGTCGCGCGTAGGCGAGGGGGGTCCGGGTGCGCGCGCGCGTGCGCGTTCGACAACGAGGGCGCGGGTGAGCAGTGAGGTAGGGGACGGCGCCAGGTGTACTGGGCCGGCGCTGTAGCAGTAGGCCTAAGTGCACAGTAGAGCTTTAGGCCTTTTCTATTTTCTCTTTTTCTGTTTTCTTTTCTTTTCTGTTTTGCTAATTGTTTGGGCCCTAAATGAATTTTGTAAAAAGTGTGACCTAGTCCATAAATCACAGTGCATTATATCCTAACCAAAAACTAGTTTGGGCAAAACATAATTTCATATTTAATTTAGATTAAATAAAAGGCTATTAAATATTGTTTTCAGCCACTGTTAGAGGATGTTTGAGTTACTTAATTAATTTATTAAATGTTGGTTACAATTTTAGAATTGCCTCTGGAATATTTTCTATTTATTTAACATTTTAGTTTCTGTGTTTGAACAACTTTTATTTTCCACTTTAATTTAATTTGAATTTGAGTTAGGAGTTGAAATGCAATATGATGCAAATGATGATTTGGCACTGTTAATCATGCTGACCTGTCATTATCAAAAGTGATTACTGTGGCTAATGACATGGGGTGTTACACTCGTGCGGCGGTGATTCGGCCAAGAAGAACGACGACTGCTTACGGTGCGGCTCACGGTGGCCCTTGGAGGTTTAGAAGCGCAGCGGGAGGCCGGGGACGACAGAGATTGCTGGCGACAGAGAAGTCGAAGCCGGGCTCGATCCAGTCCGTGTGGTCCTTCACGAGCTCATGGGCGAGGTGGAGATGACATAGTCGAGGTCGGCGACAAGCCTGGACTTGCCGCGGCGATGAAACGAGCTCGGTGGCCGCTGTGTTGACGACGGTGCGTCGGCGGTGGCGCTCGGGAGAGAGGGGAAGGAGGGAGCCGAGCAAGAGAGGGCGAGAGAGAGGAGGGAATGGATGGGGATGGCCAGGGGGAAAGGAACGATGCCTCCTTATCCCCTCGGCTGTCGGCGGGCGTCGTGTTGTCGCCGTTTCGCTGGCGCGCGCGCGCGCAGCCACGGGCGCGGCGACAGCGAGGCGAGGAGGACGACGACTGTGCGCGGGGCAGGCTGGGCCTGCCACTGTGCACTAAGGCCCAGTCAGTCCAGGCCTTTTTCTTTTCTTTTTATTTCTTTCTCTGTTTTCTTTTACAGGCTCTGTTTTGCAATTTTTCCAGCTGCCAAATGCATTTGCACAAATGTGAAACTTGGTCACATAAGTACAGTGAAATATCCTGTTGTGCCACAAAAAGTTTGAGCAAGATTGGAATTCATTTGGTATTTTTCTAAAATGAATAGGACATTTAAAGTGCTGTTTTGGTACTGGATTAAATGCTCTGGCCCATTTAGAGTTGATGGTGATGTTGTTTTCCTTAACAACCTTTGTTTTGGAATATTTGCTACAAGGTGAACATTTTTCCAGCAAACTTTGAGCAACTTTATTTTGCACTTGAATTTGAATTTATTTCAGAGAGAAATTTGAATTGATTTGTTTAAACATTATGATCAAGCATTGCAAATGAAGATGACTTGGCATAATTATCAGATAATCACAGTGCTTATTACAACAGGGGTGTTACACTTTGGAACCGTAAAATCCCCACACTGAGCGAGGGTTCACGACGCGGAGCATGCGCTCAAACTTAATTAGGCTTGGAACGATCGACCTACTATACGGTAACTCGAAGCAAAGAAGAAGAATCCACCCTGGTAACCTTTCTCGTCATTGGTCGAAATGATGGACGTCCACGCGGGCCCACGAATATATATACGCTTGCCGCCCATAACCAAGCGAGTGAGAGTGTGTCCAAAGACAACCATTGCATGCGTGTGTCCCGAACATATTTATGGAGGTGTGTGATGCATGCATATGTGTTGAATACCCGTCCCAATGCACAACATTGATGTGGTGCATGCGTTGAAAATCGCAGAGGTCCCCACACAGAGCAAGAGGTTCATGACGTGTCGTTTGCTCGCCCCCCCCCCCCACTTTGATCCAGCGGGATGGATTCATGTGTACACATGCGCTATTATATATATGTAATGTCACATCATGATGTATATCGTGAGACAAACAAAAAATTAAGCCCCCTCCTAAGTCAAATTAATTAACCTCTCTCGCTGTCGGTGAAAGTGATGGACCAAGCGGGCCGACAGATGGAAGCATCGCCGATAACCGTGTGAGTGAGTGCCATAGGACAACAACCATCGCTTGCATGTGTGCCAGAACATATATATGGAGAGGTGTGTGGTTGTGATGTTTTGAATACCTAATGCACAACTTTGATGTGGCATTTGCCTCAAAAACCACAAAGTCCCCACACAGAGTGAGGTTCATGTGACACCTAGTATATATATGCTGGTCACCCCCCCTTTGACACGTACTATACAGCTAGTAACACAGCCTTAAAAGAATTAATCCTCCTTGTTCGTCAAACGTACCTCTCTCTCGTTGGGTCAAAGTGATGGACGACGAACTCGCGGGCCCACAGAAAGCAAAGCGTATGTCGCACGCGAGTGAGCATCCTATATAGGACTACGTACCACCGTCTACATGTGGCCCAAAGAGGTGTTTGTGTGATGTTTGAATACGCAATGCACAACTTTGATGTGGCACCACATATATAGGAAATCAAAAAGTCCCCACAGAGAGCGAGGTTCATGATGTGTGGTATGTGCTATATGAACGCCCCCATTCGACGCGTGGTATATATGTACTTCTACTGTATAGCACAAACCAAAAAAGAATCATTCCTTGATGGTCAAATTAACCTCTCTCTCTCGTTGGGTCAAAGTGATGGAGGACAACCTCGCATGCCCACAGATGGAAGCGCCACACGCGAGTGAGTTCCTATAGGGCAACCACCGCCTGCATGCTATTGCGTAATGTTTGAATACCAATGTACAACTTTGATGTGGCACCTGCCTCGGGAACCGGAAAGTCCCCACATAGAGCGAGGTTATGACGTACGCATATATATAGAGTATTCATGTTGCCCCCTTTTTGACATGTACATACTCCTACCGTGCATATACGTAACACAAACCAAGAAAGAACCATCCTTGTTGGTCAAATTAACCTCTCTCTCTCGTTGCACATTCAACTGATCGACGACGACCTCGCGGGCCCACAGAGAGAGTCACACGCGAGTGAGTGTCATAGGGCAAAACCACAGCGTGCATGTGCCTGTGTGTTATGTGATGCTTGAATACCTCATGCACAACTTTGACGTGACACGTACATGCTTCGCAAACCGGAAATGCACTACACCATGATGCGTAGCCCCCTCACTTCAAGCCGGTGGGAGGGACTCATGTGTACGCACGTGCCCGAACTTGGATATGGAATCTCACCATGATCCACACCACACACATGCCAAGATGAATCCACCTTTTGGTCAAATGCCTCTCGTTTTTGGTGGAAACTGAAAACATTTGCTGGCTAACGAATGGGCACGTCGCTGATAACCGCACGAGGGAGAGTGTCCGAGAGGACCACCAATGCATGCATGTGGCCCGAACATGTATGTATGAAAGGGTTGTGTAATGCTTTAAATAACCAGTTCACGACTTTGATGTGGCATATATGACTCACAAAATGATCAATAATCCCACACGGAGGCTCATGACTCGTAGTGTACTGCCAGACCCCCCCCCCCACACACACACACACAGACACACACACCTTGCACCACCACAGCCACTCTGAGGCATGTTGTAACACCCCATGTCATTAGCCACAGTAATCACTTTTGATAATGGCAAGTCAGCATGATTAACAGTGCCAAATCATCATTTGCATCATATTGCATTTCAACTCCTAACTCAAATTCAAATTAAATTAAAGTGGAAAATAAAAGTTGTTCAAACACAGAAACTAAAATGTTCAATAAATAACAAATATTCCAGAGACTATTCTAAAATTGTAACCAACATTTAATAAATTAATTAAGTAACTCAAACATCCTCTAACAGTGGCTTAAAACAATATTTAATAGCCTTTTATTTAATCTAAATTAAATATGAAATTATGTTTTGCCCAAACTAGTTTTTGGTGTTAGGATATGGTGCACTGTGATTTATGGACTAGGTCACACTTTTTACAAAATTCATTTAGGGCCCAGACAATTAGCAAAACAGAAAAGAAAAGAAAAACAGAAAAAGGAAAATTGAAAACGGCCTAAAGCGCTACTGTGCACTTAGGCCTGCTGGCTACAGTGCCAGCCCAGCCCACTCCGCGCCGTCCCCCACCTCCCGCACTGCTCCTCGCCCCGTTGTCGAACACTCCACGCGCGTCGCGCGCACGCACCCGCCCCCCCTCGCTCGCCGCTCGACAGTGCGTCGCCGCTCGCGCTGGAGGATAAGAGCAACCCCGCACCCCCCTAACGAACCCTAGCCGCTCCATTCGCCCTCTCCCTCGCTCCCCCGTCGCAGCCGAACGCCGCCGCCGCCATGGCCCCAGCCTAGCCGTGGCCACCGGCACCCGTTCGACGCCCCGTCAAGTCCAGGAGCTCCGGCGTGGTCCCCCTCTTCTTCCTCGACACCGGATTGGGACCGGGAAGCAACGCCGATGCCGCATTCGACCTCGCCTCCGTCTCGGCCACCGCACGACCTCGCCGTCGATCTACGCCACCGGTCCACCCCGAGCCCACTGCCCAGTCCCCACGCCTCCCCGGTGAGCTCCTGCGCGTGACGCGCCCTCCCCTGCCCCCTCTAGCCACCCGTAGCCACTGCTCCGACGAGGCCCGAAACCACCGCCGACTCGTTTGCTCGCCGGCGTGGCCACGGCGACCTTTTGGTCCCGTGCGTGCCACTGCCGCACTCACTGCACCGCGTAGGCCTCGCTTCGCCCTTTAGATCGCTCGCGCGCGCGCTGTTTCGTCGTTCCCGTGCCTCGTCCGAAGAACCTCGCCGCCGACAAGCTTGTGCCGCTCGACTCTGGCCTCCCCAGCACCCCGCACCGCCGCCATTCGACGCACGACGTCGAGCCGCGTCGAACGAGCCCAGCCACGCCCCCGGAGACGCCCTGTGGAAGAAATCCGAGCCCAGCCCGACGCGCGCCGCCGCATTTTGGCTCGCCGGAGCCAACTCCGGCGCGTCGCCGGCCACCGCTGACCTGGCCCTGGTGGGCCCCGCCCCGTGCCACTGACCCCTGGGCCCCAGTTGACCTGTTGACCAGGTCAACTGCTGACTGGGCGCCCCTGTGTCTATGACATATGGGCCCCACCCCATTAAATGAATTAAATAAAAAGAATAATTAAATAGTTAATTAGTTAGTTAATTAAATCACTAATTAGCCACTGACTGCTGGGCCCCATCTGCTAATTAACCTAATTAGTTTAAACTAACTCTGTTTAATTAGCTGAGTCACTGACATGTGGGTCCCACTGGACCCACAGGTCAGGTTTGACCCTGGTCAGCCGGGTTTGACCTGCTGACATCATGGTGATGTCATACTGACGTCATCATTCACTATTCTGGATAATGTTGATTTAAAATAATTAAATTAAATTCAGAAAATGATTAAAACTTTAGAAAATCATATAAATTAAACCGTAACCCCGATAAAAATAAATTATATATGGAAGTTGCTCAGAATTTCAATACGAACCCGAATACGCCCTCCGTATTCCTGTCAGATGCCCATAGCTAGATGAACATGTAACTTTTAGACCGATTTCAATAAATGAATAGTGCCCAACTTTAATTAAATAAATCTGAATAAATTCCTAATTTAACTAAATCATTTAGTTAGGCAGTAGAACACCTCTGCATGGCATTTAGGCATGTCATACATATTGTTTGCATTATTGCCATGAATTTATTGTTTCTCTCCCCTCCTTCTCTCTCGATAGACACCGAGACCGACGACGTTGCAGCCGGGTACGACTACGCTACAGACGAGCAGCCCGTTGACGACCCTTCTCTCTTGCCAGAGCAACCAGGCAAGCCCCCCCTTGAGCATCCAGATATCACCCATTCCATTTCTCCTGCTTGCATTAGATTTTCCTACTGTTAATGTTTGCTCCTATTCTAATGCATAGCCTGCTTTTGTAACCTGTTCATTGTTACCTTACCTGCCTATGATAAACTGCTTAGTATAGGTTGGTATTGAACCATCAGTGACCCCACCACCTTACCCTTGTCGCCCCTGCTTGATCATCGATGACTCGATCAACGTGATCGTCGACCAGAGACCGACACATCACTTGACACCCTTAGTTGTACGACTCTACATAGTTACTCTGGAGTGCCGAGGGTGATACCTCGTAACGCACTCCTGATGAATACTCTGCAGTGTAGCTGTTCGGTCGTAGTCATCGAGGGTGATTCCTCCTTCTCCACTTCCGATACGACTCTGTCGTGCAACCGCTCAGTGTGAACCTCGAGGGTGATGCCTCATACGTTCACCCTGATGATTTCATCGTGTCGAATTCACCGAGGGTGATTCCTCGGGGTTTCCCCCTTGATGTTACGACCACACGGTTACTTTGACCTTTGTTACAGGCGGGTCGACCCTGATGGGTACCCGCTGGGGATCTATGATGTCGGGTGTGCCGGAAGGGCACTCGAGTGTGTTATTGTAGCGGAGCATCAGAGACTCTGATTGTCTCCGCGTGATACTAAATGAGCCTATTGGATTTGGGTTTGTGATCTGAGTCGGTCGACGTGCCCTATACGCACTACCACCACGCGGAATAATGGTTATGGGGCCCTCTGCGATGTACGTTTCTCCCGAAAGCTCATCAGACGTCACGATTCACCGTGCGGGCTGATCACCGGGACTGGGCTGGATACTTCACTGACGAGTTCAATGTCGTGCCTGCACCCCGGCCAGCTACGCAATGCGCAGGGTGCCCAGGGCGATGGCTCAAGACCTATGGGTGCATAGGTTAGTCCGGCGTGCTGACCTCTCTGCTGAGCCTAGGTAGGGCGCTGCTTCGTGTTGATCTCCCGAGGCCGGGCATTACCCAGCAAGTGTGTCCGGCCAGAGGTGATCGAGCGTGTTGGGTAACAGTAGTGCACCCCTGCAGGGATGAATGATATATTGATAGCTGGTCCTACGGTAAAGGACGCTCAGTTTGTGTATCCCGATCTACTACTTGAACTGGATACTTGTTACTTAATTGAAGCTTCGGGATCGCTTTCTCGCTGGGAGTCGAGGAAGGATCTCTAGGCTTTGCTTCAACATGTTTGCTTAATAAAATGCTATTCTACTCTCTCCTATTGCTGCAAGATGATGGCTTCGTGAAGATGCTAGTCTTCGATAGGACTAGGCCTTCTCTCTATTCTGGCATTTCTGCAGCCCAGTCCACATATACAGCCTCTCTCCTTTGATAATGTTGCATATGTAGTGTAGATCCTTGCTTGCTGAGTACTTTGGATGAGTACTCACGGTTGCTTTGTTACTTCTTTTTCCCCATACCCCACTTTGATGATACATCAGACGATGGAGCCCCGGAGCCAGATGCCACCTCAGGAGCTTACTACCAGGAGGGTCCAAACGGTACTTACTACTGGATCGAGCCAGCCGACCAGGAGTAGGATCGGAGGCTCCCAGGCAGGAGGCCTACTGAGGGAGTCCTGGATAAGGGGGTACTCGAGCATACGGGCTATGTGACATGGGCCGGACTGATGGGCCGTGAAGATACAAGATAGAAGGCTTTCCCCCGTGTCCGGATGGGACTCTCCTTGGCGTGGATAACAAGCTTGGTGGCTAATCGTATAGCTTCCTCTCTCCGTAAACCGACTTTGTACAACCCCAGCCCCCTCCGGTGTCTATATAAACTGGAGGGGTTGGTCCGTAGGGACAATCACAATTCCCATAGGCTAGACATCTAGGGTTTAGCCATTACGATCTCGTGGTAGATCAACTCTTGTAACCCCTATACTCATCAAATACAATCAAGCAGGACGTAGGGTTTTACCTCCATTAAGAGGGCCTGAACCTGGGTAAACATCGTGTCCCCTGTCTCCTGTTACCTTCAATCCTCAGATGCATAGTTCGGGACCCCCTACCCGAGATCGGCCAGTTTTGACACCGACATTGGTGATTTCATTGAGAGTTCCTCTGTGTCGTTGATAGAAGGATTGATGGCTCGTCTTGTCATCAATGACAGTATTACTTCTGGAGGAGCCCTAGTTTCAGGGCAGATCCTCCGGCTTGGCAGCTTCACCATGGGCGCCCGTCCGGTCGTTAAGCCAGACGTGGTCCCCCAAGCCACCAAAAATCATCTTCGTATCGGCCCTGAGTACTCCGACAAGATGGATCCGGCAGACTTATCGTCTTTGAACGAGCTGCTAGATCGCATTGCCGCCCTTGGGGTCACAACTGACTACGATCGGATTGGGCTTAAACCCGATCAGAGAGAAATCAAATCTCCGCCAATCACCCATCTGGTAGCAGTCGTCGAGGAACAAGATGACGATAACTCTTCTCCTACGTTGAGAACAAGCTATGTTCGGATTTCCGAACCCAGCGATCCGGATACCCCTCTTCGGGAGAACACTCCCTGTCCTCTGAATGCAGAATTGGGCATCAAGCCTGAGAACTCCCAGGACGCTCCGGATCACTGGCTGGTGACCTCCGAAGTTCTTCAAACTCTGGATTCCGCAGTGGGGCAGGGTTCGGATTTAAACCCACCCACCCACCACAAGCAATATTCCCCAAGCAATTCCGGTCCTCCGGATATATGCGACCTAATGTATGTATGGCAGCAGCCTCAGGAAACAGTCCATCACTTTTGGGCCAGATTCCTACTTCTTAAAAACAAGATCAGAGATTGCTGCGACGACGACGCAATTTCAGTATTTTACAACAACTGTACGGATGAGGGAATCCTTAATGCCCTCAACCGCCGTCACATACTGCACTTCGCAGATTTGACACACATAATACAGAAGTACTGCGCAATGGAAAGCTCCTGGAAAGCGCAGGCAGCCTGCTGGGAACCTCAGACCTTTAAGCCATCTCCCGGACGGGCAAAAAGGATGTACCCTTGCGGGCACCTAATCATCATCCCATGGGCAAGAAAATCAAGCCCTTAACGGGACGCAGAACTGTCCTTGTGGAATGGCTCGACAGGCCCTGTCAAATACACACGACGTCGGATACCAAACCAACACACAGCCTTCGAGCATGTTGGATACTCCGGCAAGTAGCCAAGAGCGGGGAAGGTATCCTCACCAACACCACCCCAGAGAAGTACCCCTCTGAGGACGACGATCTCAAAGTATTTACGGTCTTCGAGACCTTTTCTTCAAAGAATCGGCGTAAAAGGGCGCTCCGCGACCTCGCCGAAGTCTGCCAAGTAGCAGCAATAAATCCTTGGAATGATACGGCGATAACTTTCAACGCCGACGATGAACCAAGATCCCGATCAGTCCGAGCACCAGCGGCTTTAGTTCTAAACCCAATTGTAGATGGCTTTCGGCTTACTAAAGTGCTCATGGATGGGGGTAACGGATTGAACCTCATCTACGAGGACACGCTCGACAAAATGCAAATAGACAAGAGCCGCATCGAGCAGAGCAGTACAACCTTTCGAGGCATTATCCCCAGCCGAGAGGCGCGGTGTTCGGGAAAAATAAAACTTGACGTAGTATTCGGCATGTCGGAGAACTACAGGTCCGAAGAGCTAATCTTCCAGGTGGCACCTTTCAACAGCGGATATCACGCCCTGTTGGGGCGAGATGCATTCACACGCTTTCAAGCTATACCTCATTATGGGTACATGAAGCTCAAAATGCCCGGGCCCAACGGAGTTATCACTATCGCCAGTGATCCGGACATAGCACTCCGCGCCGAAAACAAAACCGCATCCCTGGCCCTCGAGGCACTATCCGAGGCCCTGGCGGCCGAAGAGCTCACCGCTCTGCGCTCCACAGTGGATAGAGACGACGTAATTCTCGACAAAAGGCCAAAATCCACTTCTTTCAAACCAGCAGATGAAATAGTCAAAATTCAGGTTCACCCGACGGACCCCAAAAAGACAGCTTCCATTGGGGCACAGCTGGATCCGACGGTCGATACCGCATTACGCGCGTTCCTGCACGAGAATTGGGACATCTTCGCCCGGCACCCTTCAGATATGCCAGGAATCCCACGCAGACTGGCCGAACATAGTCTCAATATACTAAAGTGACATAAACCAGTCAAGCAAACGCTACGCCGGTTTTCCGAACCCAAAGGACAAGCTATGGGGGAGGAGCTAGCCAAGTTACTCGAAGCCGGCTTTATCAGAGAGATCAAACATCTGGACTGGCTAGCAAACCTAGTCATGGTACCGAAGAAGGATAAATCCTGGCGCCTATGTGTCGATTTCAAAGACCTTAATAAGGCTTGCCCTAAGGACCCCTTCCCACTACCTCGCATTGACCAGATTATTGATGCAACTGCAGGACACGATTCACTGTGTTTCCTCGATGCATACTCCAGATACCATCAAATTAAAATGAAGGAATCCGACCAGGCCGCAACGGCATTTATCACCCCGTACGGGCCTTTCTGCTTCAACACTATGCCTTTCGGGCTCAAAAATGCCGGCGCCACTTACCAACGCATGATTCAAACATGCCTAGAAAAGCAAATCGGCAAGACAGTTGAGGCATATGTAGATGATGTAGTCATCAAAACCAAGCATGTTGAATCATTGGTGGAAGACTTACGCCTGACATTCGACAACCTCCGAACATATGACATACGACTCAATCCGGAAAAGTGCGTTTTTGGCGGTTCCGCCGAAAAACTGCTTGGGTTCATTGTTTCCAATAGAGGGATCGAAGCAAACCAAGCCAAAATACGAGCCTTGTCACAATTAGCAACACCAACAGACCTCAAGCAGGTCCAACAACTAGCTGGGTGCGTGGTAGCTTTGAGCTGTTTTATCTCCAGATTGGGAGAAAAGGCATTGCCACTTTATCGCCTGCTCCGACGCACCGACCACTTTGCATGGACGGACACGGCAACAGCCGGACTGGATGAAATAAAAACTTTTTTAGCAAGCAACCCAATCCTTGCCGCACCAAACGTCGGTGAACCTATGTTGCTCTACATATCGGTAACTCACCAGGTGGTGAGTGCGGTGCTCGTCGTCGAGCGAGAGGAAGAGGGACATAAATTCCCACTCCAAAAACCAGTGTACTACGTATCGGCGGTCCTTACACCATGCAAATCCCGATACCCACATTATCAAAAGATAGCATATGCGGTCTTTATGGCATCCCGGAAATTGCGACACTACTTTCAAGAGTGTTCGATCATGGTGGCTTCTGAAGTACCACTCAATGACATTATAAACAACCGAGACACCACTGGCCGGATTGCAAAATGGGCCATTGAGATCTTACCATTTGAAATAACATACAAAGCACGCCGAGCCATTAAATCTCAGGTGTTGGCTGACTTCGTAGCCGAGTGGACAGAGGCCGAACTCCCTAAAGAGTACAACACGTATTCCAACTGGGTGATGCACTTTGAAGGCTCTAAAATGTTAGCCGGACTGGGGGCTGGTGTTGTTTTGACATCCCCCATAGGAGACATAGTCCGTTATGTGTTACAGATATTGTATACCGACTCTAACAATGCAGCCGAATATGAGGCTCTATTGCACGGTCTCCGGATGGCCGTCTCCATGGGCATACAACGCCTCGAGGTGCGCGGAGATTCAAACCTCGCAATATCCCAAATAAATGGAGAATTCGATGCAAAATATCCGAAGATGGCGGCTTACCGCAACGCCGTACTCAAAATATCAGCTCGGTTTGAGGGGCTTGAGTTTCATCACGTGGCCCGAGAGAGTAATCAGGCAGCGGACATCCTCGCGCGCTTAGGCGCTAAACACGACCCCGTCCGACCTAACACCTTTGTGGAAAGACTCTTTAAGCCATCCGTGGTGTGGCAGGACGAGAACGGCAACACTGGTCCGGAGCCGGTCATTCCCATAGATTCCGAACACAGTTCCGATATCATCGGGGGCTCGAGCACTGACATAACACCGTCGGCCCACGAAATCATGGCTGTAATTGCCCCGTGGACTGAACCTTTCCTGGCCTACCTTATTAGGAAGGAGCTCCCTGATGATCAGACTGAGGCCCGTCGTATTGTTCGACACTCGAAAGCCTATAAAGTTCATGAAGGAGAACTGTACAAGGAAAGTACTACCAGAGTCCTTCAAAGATGTATCTCCGAAGAAGAGGGACGGTAGCTCTTGGCCGAAATACATGCTGGTCTTGGCGGCCATCACGCCGCAGCTCGGGCCCTTGTAGGGAAGGCCTTCTTTACAGGTTTCTTTTGGCCCACGGCCCGAGCAGATGCACAGGACCTCGTACAGCGCTGCGTTGGATGCCAGCTTTTTGCCAACCAAAGCCATATGCCGCCCACTACCCCATGAACAATCCCCATTACTTGGACTTTTGCGGTCTGGGGGCTAGACATGGTCAGACCCCTTAAAGGGGGAAGCCATAAGAAGAAATATTTGCTGGTTATGGTCGACAAGTTCACTAAATGGATAGAGGCCAAACCAGTCAAAACGGCCGAAGCCGGACCGGTGATAGATTTTATATCCGGGGTCGTACACCATTATGGTGTCCCGCATAGTATTATTACTGACAACGGCTCTAACTTTACGGCCGACGAGGTGAAAACTTGGTGCGCTAATCTGGGCATTAAGCTCGATTACGCCTCCGTGTATCACCCTCAAACAAATGGTCAAGTTGAACGGGCTAATGGCCTGATAATGAGCGGCATCAAACCCAGACTAGTGCGATCCTTAAAGGAATCGGATAAACACTGGGTTGAGGAGCTCGACTCCGTACTCTGGGGGCTGCGGACCACGCCCAATCGCACGACCGGATACACACCGTTCTTCATGGTGTACGGCGCAGAGGCTGTCTTACCCTGCGATATTATTCATGACTCACCTCGAGTGCGCATGTATGAGGAGAGAGAGGCCGAGCTTGATCGGCAGGACGATTTAGATGGCCTGGAGGAGGAGCGCAATGTCACAAAAGCCCGTTCCGCATTCTACCAACAACAAGCTCGAAGATACCAAAGCAGAGAAGTGCGGGCAAAGACCTATAACGTCGGTGAACTCGTTTTACGCCTACCAGAGAAGAAAAAGGACAAGCTCAAGCCCAAATGGGAGGGTCCCTTCATTATAGATGAAGTTCTCACTGGAGGAGCCTATCGCCTTCACAATGCATCGGACAATCGCTTAGAGCCAAACCCATGGAACGCAGCCAGGCTCCGAAGATTCTACGCCTAAGTCCGGACACATACATTTGTTCGTTCCCTTTCTCTCCCTTTAAATTTTTTCTTTTTCTTTTCGTTTTCTTTTTATACGATCTCTAGCTCGTGTTCGGGTCAGCCGCACACTTGAAGGGTATACATCCTTAAATGTATGTACCCCACAATACCTGGGGGCTTCTTTTCATAAGAAGCTTATTATTACTAGAGCATCAAGCTCGCCGTATATATGTGTCGTCTGCTCATATATGTCCTTTTTTCGCCATTATATGCACCTCTATGACTTAAGTTTTTGCCAAGCTGGGTTGCCTGGCTCCTGTGCTTATGCCCTACGTTCCTGCTTGTTCGGCTAGGGCATAAAGGGAGCACCTCTGCGATTGTTACAACCGGGTCATCCGGATATGTACCTCAGACGGGTGAAGCCGAAAGCTAGCGTTCTTAAGGGAATAATTGGTCGGCGGACAAAAGACGAACTTCCCTTGTTGCAATATAAGCCCCCAAGATATAAAGCGTAATGTGATTTTTTAGCATCACAGCTCAGGCATGCACAAATACGCATGCTGACCCAGGGAAAGGAACCCCTAACGGAACTATTCTCTCTGGAAGATGTTTCTTACATTCAAATGTAATATAACATAACTCCCCGAATACAACTTGTCTGTTCAAGCAATTATGACCGGACTGCCTGGTTTCCGAACATACTTTGGTATTTCCCGTCGGTATAGTATTCGGAAACACTCCAACCCTTGGGTTTCGGAGGTTGAAGCGGAAAGTCTGCCATGACAATCGTTTAACAATTCGGGTAGAGATAAGCTTGGCGATACAAGTACATTGTTACATGGAATTGAAAGCTTCTTCTTCTAAATCATCTAACAGGCTGTCTAGTCTACAGTCCTGTTGTGAAAATTTGGCGGCTGTTTTTACTTGGTCATATACCAAGTTGACTGGAATTTCTTGTCCGTCTGGTCCCCACGGTCCGACCCGGGCCATATGATTCGGATCAAGTCCGGTATACCGCGTTTTCACCATGGCCCAGGCCTCTCGTGCACCTTCTCGGCACGCCGATACCTTCCATAGTCCAAAACGGCGCCGAGCTCCCTTGAACAAATTCACGAGCTCCTCCATACTTCCTGGAGGAGAATCGGTTGGCCATAACGCCTTAGCCATGTTCCTCATTGCTTTTCGAGCTCTCTCGTGTAATTTGGACAGCTCTTGTAGCAGGTCGCCTTGAAAATTGGACACTTCTTCCTCGGGCCGCCCAGTTAGCACACCTACAGAAACACACTTGTAAAACTTTTCATCAGGGGACCGTATGAAAGTCAAGATAAAAAGCATACTGAATATGCCACCTTTCAGCTTTCTGTTCTCCTTCAAAGCATCCGATAATTGGGCTCTTACGTCCTTCAACTCCTCGGCTTGCTTGATGTTTGCATCCTGTAGTTTGATTTTCTCATTAATGGTTCGAGTTAATACACGTTGACCAGCGGCTTCTTGCCCTTCTGCATGTTGTTTGTCTGCTTGAGCAGCCCTTAGCCTCTCCTCCAGCTGATCTGTCGACCCTGCCAACAAAACGATGCATATTCAAATAAAATCATCATAGACACGGAGTCATATTTCCGGGCTACTGTTGTACCTACCGTCAGGTGCCTTCTTGGATTTCTTCAAATTTTCCAGTTCGGCAGTGGCAACAGTTAGCTTAGTTCGGCATTCTTCTAGCTCCTTGGATAATGTGTTATTTTTTTCCGTGAGTACCTTATGGCGTGATGATTCTTAAATCAGTTGGGCTAACTGCTTCAAGACTCGGGGGCTACTGGCATATGATTATTAAATCTGCTCAAGAGTTCTTACCCGCATATCCTTTGAGAGCTGGTGAGTGGCTCTAGCAAGCCCATCCCGAGCAGCTCGGATGTATGCATCTGCTGAGCTGAAGGCGTTGAATGCCTCTTCGGTAAAATTCGGGTCGCGCATAGCCGTTCTCCGCTGCCGATGATTCATTGCGCTCTCCACTTCGGAGTTGGTGACGGATACGTCATCCGAATGCTCTGGGAGATGACAATCCGGCATAGCACCCGTTTCAACCCCAGTCCTTGCGGAGGGGCCCGGGGCTGGATTAGCCTGCGCATGGTTGGCTAGGTCTCCGGATACAGTCCGGCGTACGCTCCTCCTACAATGTGGTATGGCAAGCAGCGTTACAGTCCGGTCTATCCACTGAGAGCATATTGCAAAATTATTATACCTCTTTGACGAAGGAGAACGCCCGGCAGCATCATTGTTGTCCTTCCTCTTCAAAGGTTTGCCCTGCGTGGGCGTCGTCTTCTTAGGGGACACCTTTGCCACAGTTCGATGAGACGAGCGCCGCCCCTTGGAAGCACAATACAGTGCAGAGGGTGAGGCGCAAGGGGAAAACTCTTTTTTGAGGAGATGTCTCCTGAATACTTACATGGGAGAAGGGAAGAAGGCCGGGGTAATCGGCTATAATAGCCACTTCCGTGCCGTCATAGCTCGCCTGATAAAAAACTCCCTCCTTAAGCTCTATATATATATATCCGAATCTTCTTCATATCCGGGATCTAAATCCCAAATATGGTCCTCTGGCTGCGGAGCGGGGCTGTGGATCCCCTTGACGATCTTTCTCCATTCCTGTCAAAAACAGCCGGATTAAATTCGACTAACATAAACTCTGGGGAAATATTGAGTAAAGCCGATAATGGAAAAACTCACCCAGGGGATGGGGTTGTACATGGAAAAGCCTTCCCGACATGTTAAACGAGCGAAGTCTTCCTTCTCCCCTTTGTATAGGTCGGCTAAGATGGCGGCCAGGGCGGCAAAATTGCC
Source organism: Thinopyrum elongatum (assembly GCA_011799875.1). Lineage (NCBI taxonomy): Eukaryota > Viridiplantae > Streptophyta > Magnoliopsida > Poales > Poaceae > Thinopyrum > Thinopyrum elongatum. Next base: position 371,519,365 of record CM022299.1, on the reverse strand, counting down.
CGGACCCTTGCGTAGACAACGGGAGGTATCGTCCTCCCCGTTGTAATGCCACATGGGAAAATCTCTGGATTGGAGCGGTTGGACGCATCGCGTTATGGGAATCGCCATGACCTCAATTATGGACAGCCCGGATTTGCAAGCACTCTGATCTTATTTGCTAGTCCCTCGACCTCCGCGCTGTCTTCTTCCTCGAGGCTTCGGGGACGCCAGCTAGCACGCTTCTTTAAAGGAGCACTGGAGAATTCGGGAAGGCCGCGCCGGATTGGGTCCGGAAGAATTACGTCTTCAATATAAAACCACTTCGAGGGCCACTCTTCGGATGCCTTTTTCGGAGTGCCGGACAGGTATCCTGTTCCGGCTATGCGCCATACTTCGGCGCCGCCCACCTCGAATATGGATCCCTTTTGGGAGCGAGGGACGGGGCAGAAATTTTTTCGCCATAGCTCGAAATGAGCCTCACAGCCCAGGAACAGCTCGCAAAGGGCAACGAAGCCCGCGATATGCAAGATGGAGCCTGGCGTCAGATTGTGCAGTTGGAGACCGTAATACTCCAGGAGGCCTCTGAGGAAAGGGTGGATAGTGAATCCTACGCCTCTCAGAAGGAAGGAAACGAAGCACACCCGCTCCTCTTTAGAAGGATTGGGGAAATTATCCGCCAGGGCTTCACCGTTGCAGGATGTTAATCCAGCCCGAACGGAGACTAGATCCGCGGGAGGTAGATATCCCTGAGCCTGAAGTTCATTCAGATGGGTGAGGGTTACGGAGCAGCTTTCCCAGTCGCCTTTTTGAAGGCCGTGGGGGCGTGAGGAAGAGCTAGGAGCACCGACCATGTTTGGGCGATTTCCTATGGCAGGTTCGGAGGATTTCCGCGTGGTGTGGGATGGCATCTGAGATCTAATCTTCTCAAATAGACTCCATCCCCGCATGGTCAAGGGGTGATTTGTAAAAGATATTTGGACCGTTCGTATTCGTTCGACACGTGGAAGCCGAGGCGGCGGCAGCGAAGAATCAATATAACATTCAAGATATGGAGCCGAACTATCGTCAATCCGAAGTATAATGGAGAACCCGCCTTGCAAAGCCGAAGACATGAAGCCGGATACTGCATCGTCATTGAAGGCGAGTTCGGGGGCTACTGAGGGAGTCCTGGATAAGGGGGTCCTCGATCATCCGGGCTATGTGACATGGGCCGGACTGATGGGCCGTGAAGATACAAGATAGAAGGCTTTCCCCCGTGTCCGGATGGGACTCTCCTTGGCGTGGATAACAAGCTTGGTGGCTAATCGTATAGCTTCCTCTCTCCGTAAACTGACTTTGTACAACCCCAGCCCCCTCCGGTGTCTATATAAACTGGAGGGGTTGGTCCGTAGGGACAATCACAATTCCCATAGGCTAGACATCTAGGGTTTAGCCATTACGATCTCGTGGTAGATCAACTCTTGTAACCCCTATACTCATCAAATACAATCAAGCAGGACATAGGGTTTTACCTCCATTAAGAGGGCCCGAACCTGGGTAAACATCGTGTCCCCTATCTCCTGTTACCTTCGATCCTCAGACGCATAGTTCGGGACCCCCTACCCGAGATCGGCCGGTTTTGACACCGACACCTACGCCTTTCGATCTAGAGTCGTTGTTTGTGCTAGCCTTCTTAAGGCAAAACTTGTCTAACTATGTCTGTACTCAGATAATATTTGTATGGCTGACTTATGTATTCGGATCCTCGTGATCCCTGGTCTGTAATATTGTGGATCTCCGTTTATTTGTGTTAGAGTTGTGTTGTGATATCTTCCCGTGAGTCCCTGTGCTTGATCGTGCATGTTTGCGTGTATGATTAGTGCATGATTGAGTCGGGGGCGTCACACATGTCAAACTTTTTCTGTAGTGAACATGTGACCAAAGGAGTGTCATGTTAAAATTATAAAAAAAAACAGACATCATTCGATCGTTTTTATACATTGATTGATTTCCTAGGGATTTAATGTGCAAAAATTAAATTTGAGCTACATGTGCACCAAAACGGATTGCAAAATCATATGTGTGTCCCTGGGTGCATGTTTCCCCATGCAAGAGATTTCAAAACATTGAGAATATAGATTTTTAAAATTCAGTAAATCCAAAACTTAGTTGAAATTCATGAAACTTATCGTGGTGTCATATATGGACACCAGCAGACTGTGATATTGTATTTTTTCGTCAAATTTGGGACACGTTTTGATATAATCTTCTTACAAACGGGAGATTGTTAATAACTGGCAACCAAAATCTCATACGAATTATTTATTCGGACCATGTGCGTTAGACCGTGCCATGCTTCGATTAAGCAGTAAAGCGGCAGAATGAATCATCAAAAAACAAAAAAATATACGTGCTGCCACGCGCCCCGTGTGCCGTGCGAGCAGGCGTGAGTTGACGGGACGCATGCGAGCAGTACACCACGCAGACATACCGGGAGGCGTGCGTGCAGGTGTGTGAATTGACGGGAGGCGTTTTCGCTGCGCAGTGTCACCGGGAGGTGTGCGAGTAGCTATGTGAAATGATGGTAGGAATGCCAGAAGTCCGCCGCGCAGGCTCACTGGGAGGGGAGATAGCCTTTGACCGCCGCCCGCCTCGCTCCCACTGGTCCGTATTAATTGCGCGCCCGAGCCACCGGCCATAATAGGCGGCCGCACCCCCAGTCTACAGTGGTCACCATCGTCTGGACTCTGGAGTGTATGAGGATGCCGCCGAAGTGCACCATCGGAGGGAGTGGCGACACCGGGGCTGGTGAAGCACCCGCGTAATACGTGAAGCTGGGCACAGAGGTTGTCGTCGCCGCCGACGAGGTCTCGCGCGGGCAGCACCATGACCTTGACTTCGTGGGTGCCGTCGTGCCCCCCCATCCAAAGCCGGAGGTCAACAGCAACTCCGGCAATGACTGCGACTCCGACGGAAAACCGGTTAGTCATCTATATACCCATTTGTGCGGCAAACATATCATGTGTTTTCTCTGGTTACTCCCCCCTCTAATTTTTTGGAATACAAATCCTATGGTTATGTTCTCTCAGTCCATGAAATCAGAGTAATTAAGATCCGTTAGATGCACGTAGTGTATTAATTGTTTGAATGTTATCCGTATAGGGTTAGTGATTAATTGTTTGTTCTGTACAAATGATTTTTGCTAATAATCCGACTAGGGTTAGCGTGCGTGCTAATAATTCATGGTCAGATCTTGAGAATTGATTTTGAATGTCCTACATATATGTTTGTGCATTTTTTTCTTTCAGATCTTGAGAATTGATTTTGAATGTACTACATGTATATTTCTGCCATTTTTTTCTTTCAGATTGGTATGTACACAGATGAGGCTTCGGCCAGCGCCGCCGCCGGATGTAGATCTTGGACCCGGCTGCGCGGCCAGAAGCGGCCATGCCCCCCTGGACCTGAGGAACCAGTAGAATCTTCGGCGGACCGCATCAGCGATCTCCCGTACGACATCCTTGGGGAGATCATCTCCCTTCTCCCCACCAAGGATGGCTGCCGCACACAAGTCCTCGCATCTCGGTGGCGCACTATGTGGCGCGCCGTGCCTCTTAATCTCGACTGTCATCAGCTATCTGTCAATGATGATTCTGAACTCCCTGGAGCCATCATCTCCTCCCACCAGGGCTCCGTTCAACGCATCTGCATCCCGGTATGCTACCTGCTAGACATACCCTGCATGGTGGCCACCTGACTGACATCCCGTCAATTCGATAAACTCCAGCAGCTTGAGTTCTACCATTACTACAGCGATAGGTTACCACCAAGAGCTACATCTGTGCCCTCACCACCGATGCCCATCTCATGATTTTCCTCCTCTCTCCACACCACCACCTTGACCCGGTGCCATCTAGCAGACAATTTGGTACAAATGCTTCGACTCCCATTGCTGAAAAAACTTGCGCTTGTGTTGGCTCATCTGTCGAAGGCCTCACTGCACAGCATCATCCACTCCAGTTGCCCTGCCCTGGAGCATTTGGTGCTTGTTTTTGGAAATGGAATCCATATCCCTTGTCTCAAAATAAAGTCGCCTCACCTTGTAAGGATTGGAATTCGTTTTGAAGGACAGGAGCTCATCATCGAAGATGCCCCTTCACTTCAAAGGTTGCTTCTTGATTGTTGTTATAAACCTTCGCAAATAACTGTGGTCTCTGCGCCTAAACTGGAGACATTGGGTGCAATTTGTGATCCGTTTAAATGGTTCGAGATGGTGTTTGCCTCCACACCTATTGAGGTACTGTATATTATTCATGCACACTTTTGTAATTTGCATTTTTCGTTTGTGCGCATAAGTTAAGTATCATCTTGGAGTACACTTTCAGTGCTAATATTATGTTCTATGCTCAATGAAGAGCTTGTCCATCCTATCAATGGTGGTGGATTCTGTCAAGAGAGACCTTATATATCAGTATGTGGTGTTTTGATCTCAACATCATTATTGCCTTGCTGCAATGCTTTCCATGTCTGGAGAATTTGTATATAAAGGTGACGATTTCACGCACATTGAAAGCCCATATATAATGTACTATAATTAATCATTCAGCTATCGCTCTTTCAACATAATCATTTTTAGACATTAACTGTTTTCAATCTTCATCTCAATTTAGGCACTAACACATGGAGAAAAAGGTATAACCAATTGATGGTTTAAGAAGCACTGGAATTTTCTCATATCTCATGACATTCGTTTGAAGACAGTAACGCTGGAAGGATATGCATCCAACAGTGCAAACACTAGCTTTGTCACATTCTTCATGTTGAATGCGAGGGCACTATTGTCCGTGAGAATTAAGTTTGTCAACAAAAAATTTCTCACGGAACTGTATGTGGAACAACATAAAAAGAAGTTTCAGGTGGACCTAAGGGCTTCTGATCGTGCTCGGCTTATATTTACAACAACTTGTCGACATCATGGACCAGTAGATCTTTTGTACCGGGATCTTAATTTTATGGATCGGACCGATCCATTTGATTGTGACTGCCAAAAACTTTGGTTGAGTTAGATGTTATTGCCCTGTTCAATCCGGGATTCCGGGTTATGTGTAAATCTGATGAACAATTAATCCTCGTGCTTTTGTACCTTTTGTAAGCTGGAGTTAGACATTGTTGCCCTTTTCAACTAGGGTTTGACCCATATTTTCTTTCATACTGGGCGTCTGTATTCGTATAGGTACTACCTCTGTCGTGGTTTATTCTTTATTGGCCCCCTTCGTATTTTGTAGTACCAAACTTTGACCTTAGATTTAAGTAAGAATATATTAATGCATGTCATAAAAAATAATATTGTTGGACGGCTATTCCCGGATATGCTCATCTACTATATGCAATAATTATGCATGTGCTTGCTCGCCGTTTAGGCGGCCGCGGCGCGCTCTACTCGTGTGCCTCCACGCGCTCTGCTCGCGTGCCTCCGCGCGCTCTACTCGCCGTTTAGGCGCCCTCGGGTCGCGTCCCTCTGCGCGCTCTGCTCACCGTTTAGGCGCTAAGTCTCGCTCGGGCCGCGTCCCTCCGCGCGCGCTCTACTAGCGGTTGGGGCCGGCGCACGATCACGTTGGGGAAGATTTAGTTATTTGATTTTAGATTATGTTAATTAATTATACCTCCAGAGCCGGAAGGTATAAGTAAATAACCTAAATTATGATCTCCGGCGCCCGTTCCCATCGCGCAACTCCATCCTGTCATCGGCCGTTGGGGTTATGCCGGTATGTGTGGGTAACTAGCTAGCAAGTGGATCAGTAGCGAGTCGTCGCCGGCGGCCATTGCTGTGGTTATTTAAAGCTAGCAGCTGGCTAGGGGATTGGAGATTTTACAATTCACCCCTGTGGAGCGCGGGAAGCCTTCGCTGGAGCGCGGGAAGCCTTCACTGGAGCGCGGGAAGACTTGAGCACACAACCCGACAACCATATGCGGTGTCACGTGTTACCGCACACGTGTTAACATAAGGAAACGTATGTGTGTAACTTACTAATCATCGCACACGAGTACTCGCACACGCATCGTATGCGATACTCCTAGCCATCGCAAGCAACTAGTATGCATTTTTCAAAGTTTTTAGTACACAGAGAATCGCACACGAATTAACTCTAGTAACCGTCTGTGTTATATTTTCCCATCGCAAACAGTTCATCCGAGTGGGTTGTTTGCCGCGTATCACACATATCTTATTTACACGAATCGTTTGTGTTTTTTTTTGGCTCATCGCAAACAGTTCATCTATGTGAACTGTATGCCGCATATCACACACATCTTGTTAAGTTTAACCGTTTCTGTTGTGTTCCCTAATCTAAAACAGTTCGTCCTAGTGAACCGTATGTCGTATATCACACACACCTTGATCTGGCTAACCGTTTCTGTTGCATTCCTTAATAGCAAATAGTTAATCTGAGCAAACTGTGTGCCGTATATCGCACACACCTTGATATGGCTGCCCGTTTCTGTTGTTCTGTCTCATCGCAAACAGTTCGTATGGATCAACCGTATGTCCTGCATCGCACACGCAACTAAAATATGAACCGTGTTTGATATCTCCGCCATCGCAAACGTTTTGCATCATTTTTGACGGTTTTTTACATCACCGTTTGCAATTAATGCATCGCACACAGTTTCGGCAAAGGGTCTCTGATAGTAGTGTCGCGTTAGCAGCATCCTGCAGTAGTGTGGTAAATAGGTTGGGTGTGTCTTCCTAGGTTACAGTGAAGAGCACAAGGGCTATCAGTGTTGGAATCTTGTTGGTCATCGGATGTGGATTCTCGGGTTGCGACTTTTGATGAGTCTAGTCCTTACTATCTGCGTTCATGCTCTCCTTTGGCCTTCTAGATTGAGGAAATTTCTTTTGCTCACTTTTCATGATACAACTATCACTCATGTTTTGCCCTCATCCAACCATTCAACTGTGCCTACACATACTACTGTTGTGGACCCCGCGTCATCGTCACCTGTGACTTCCCCACCTTGTTCATCACCTGAGGCTACCTCACATCGCTCGTCTCCCGAAGCTTCCTCAGTGATTCCTCCTCGTTCTCTTCTTTACTACACTCGACGTCCATGTGTCGTGAATTCTTCTAATGCTTCATCTTCTTCTGATGAGCCATCTCCATTGACTACTATGTCTCCTTCTGCTGGCGACACACCACCTACCTATGACTTACATGGCCGTCCGCTTTCGCCCATTGACCGCTATGGTTTTTTTGGCGCCACTCTTCTTGAGTTGACTTCTTATCATGACACTGTTGTTCATCCGAAATGGCAGCATGCGATGGAGAGGAGATTTCTGCCCTTGAGCGCACCTACATGTGGGATCTTATTTCCCTTCCCCCCTCGTTCGTCCCATCACTTGTAAGTGGCTCTACAAGGTTAAGACTCGTTCCAAAGGTTCTATTAAGCGCTAAAAATCTCATCTTGTGGGCCATGGCTTTCAGCAGGAGCATGGTCATGACTACGATGAGACATTTGCTCTTGTAGCTCACATGACCATCGTTCGTACACTTCTCGTTGTGGATTCTATTCACCATTGGCTTGTCTCTCATCTTGATGTCAAGAATGCATTTCTTAATGGTGAGTTGCATGAGGAAGCCTACATGCAACGACCACCTGTGTATTATGTTCCTGATGGCATCATATGTCGTCTTTGTCGCTCTCTTTATGGACTTAAGCAAGACCCTCGTGTTTGGTATGAGCATTTCACCTCGTAGGTGATTGTGGCTGGTTTTTCAGCGAGTACTCACGATCCTGTGCTTTTTGTCCACCTTTCAGCTCATGGTTGGACTCTTATTCTTCTATATGTTGACGACATGATCATCACTGGCGACGACTTTGAGTACATAGCATTTGTGAAAACTCATCTTAGAGAGGAGTTTCTTACTATTGAGACTCCGATGGAGCTCAATCCACCTTCGTGCTTCTGAAGGTGAGCCTTTGTCTAATCCAAAGCACTAACGTCATCTTGTTGGGAGTCTTGTCTATCTAATCGTCACTCACCTAGACATTTCCAATCTCATTCACATTCTAATTCAGTTTGTCTCTGCTCCCACTTCAGACAACTACAGTCACCTCTTACGTGTTCTACGATATCTTCGTGGAACAATCTCTCACCGTCTATTTGGCTTATTCGGATGCTATTTGGGCTAGTGATCCTTTGTATCACCGTTCCCTTTCTGCTTATTATGTTTTCTTGGTGGTTCCCTCATTGCCTGGAAGACGAAGAAATAGATTGCAATTTCCCGTTCGAGTGCAAAGGTTGAGTTGCAAGCTATGTCTCTTTTGACAGCAGAGATGACTTGGCTATGATGGCTGCTTTAGGATTTTGGTGTTTCTGTCACTAACCTATTCTTCTCTTGTCAGACAGTAGAAGTGCTATCAGTATTGTGCGCGACCCTTTGAAGCATGAGCTGACCAAGCATATTGGTGTTGATGCTTCCTTTGTGCGCTCCAATGTGCAGGATCAGATTATTGCTCTTCAGTATGTGCATTCTGAGTTACAATTGCCGGATTTATTTACAAAGGGCCAGACTATAGCACAACATGACTTCTATCCCTCCAAATTCAGGGTTCTTGATCCACCATGAGTTTGAGAGGGGGGGGGTGTTAGAGTCATATATATTACTGAAAAAGGCTTTCGCCCTGCTTTATATATAAAGCAATGACCAGAGATACAAATCCGGATACAACACGCCACCACCCCACACAACACACACACCCAAGGCAAGATACAAGGGTGCCGATGCACCGCAACACTACCCAATAGACCACCAAGCACACTACAGATGAGCCAAAAGGAACTACTTGGGGCCGACGAGGACCTCCCGAGACCTAGCTACCGATAAGTGAAGCGGGACAGTGACAAAGCATGGACTCCAAGGCGGTGCCTTCAAGAAGGGCACAACACCGATAGTCGCCACCGCCCGATCCCGAGGATCAAGTTTTCACCCGGAGCAACGTGGAGCGAAGAGAACACCACAATGGAGCCTTCATGAAGGAAACAACGCCCGTGGCCGCCGCCACCGTCGGCCGGAGAAGACCGGGCAAGTTATGCACTTTGGTGTTAATCCTCCGCCAAACCACCATGCTACGCCAAACATCACCAACCATGCCACCCGCGTGACCATGGCTGCCCGACCGCACCCAAGACGCGCGCTCCGCCCACGAACACCGCGTCTCCCACCGCCAGGGCCGCCGCCCTGCATCCAAGCAACTCCGTGAACGCCCAAAGGCCTTGGATTTGGCCTGACTGGCAGCACCCGCCGATGGAGCAACTAGCAGCCGCCCTGCCTTGAACATCGCCAGAACCTCAACAGAGGGCACACGGCCGAGGAAAGGGGGAGGAGGAGCGGACACGTCCGGACCGGTGCACCCCCGCACCGGTGACGGGTGGCCCGACATCGGGGCCTCCCATCCCTCCTGAGAGCTCCCCACTGGACACACCCCCGTGTCGCCTCACAGTGGCGGCCGACGCAGATCGACGCGAGGCCACCAACGACAGCCCGCCCAGCCATCGACAAGGAGCGTGAAGCCACCCCTCGCTCGCAGCCAAGAGCGCTCACCGGAGAGCCAACCCGCACCGCTCGCCGTCGTCCAGGGGCCGGAACAGGGGAGGCCTGATTGGAGCTCGGCCAACACGCACCACCAGCTCGCACGCCCGCCCCGAGCCCGTCCACCGCGCCGCATGCAGCAACATAAGCTCCCGCGCCCGCCGGCCCGCCAGATCTGACCGAGACCAGACCTGGCCACCACGGCAGCCACGAGCGCGAGCCGCCCCGTGAAGCCCACCGCGCCGCCACCAAGCCCTCGCTACCCCGCCGCCGCACCTCCACGTTCCTCACCAGCGCGAAGCGCCACCGAACGTCGTCGCCCCACGCCAACAGCCTCCGAGCGGGATGAAGAAGAGCCCCGCCGCCACTGGCGCCGGCGAGCTGTGCCCGGCAGCGTGGTCCAGCGGCGGCGAGGGAGGGAAGGGACGAGGGGAGGCTTGAAGCCAGCGGCTAGGGTTTCCCCCCTGTCGCCACACGGGAGCAACGCGGGGAGGGGAGGGGGGCGGGTCAGAATCCCTCATGTGGTAGTTACGCGAGTCATATATATTTAGCCATTTTCCCCGTTCTATAAGGAGCTTTCTGCATATTGTACCGAACCTGTATGTGCATATATACTTCATTATGTGCATTTATTTACAATTGCCTATGGCCACATGAGAATACAAGTTGCATTTACTTGACAACATTTACTTCCCAAATCCCAAATCATTTTATTGCATGGCCAAATGCTTGTACTAGTAACAAACAAATGCAATAATGAAAAGAAAGAACAAAATAAATGTCAAATAATACACAATTCTACTCAGAATTATAGCGGAGTTTTAATAGTGAAGCATAGACCCCATCCTTGATTTGCACCAGGGCCTCATGCTTTCCCTTCTCCGCAATTTTGCCTTCCTTGATGACTGCAATCATATCAGCCCCTTTGATCGTGGAGAGGCGGTGTGCCACCACTATGGTGGTCCTGCTCACCATGACTCGATCCAATGCATCTTGAACGATGCGCTCTGATTCAGCATCCAGGGCACTGGTTGCCTCATCAAGTAGTAGTATCTTCGGGTCCTTTATAATGGCCCTTGCGATAGCTACCCGCTGTTTCTGCCCACCAGATAGTTGCACTCCTTTCTCGCCAACAGGAGTGTTGTATCCATGTGGCAAGCTTGATATGAACTCATGAGCATTTGCTGCATTGGCCGCAGCTGTGACTTCTTCCTCAGTCGCCTCTCCATTTTTTCCATATGTTATGTTTGCACGGATTGTGTCGTTAAAAAGCACTGGCTCCTGGCCTACCAGCCCCATCTGATCCCTTAACCAGCTAATTCTCAAGCTCTTAATTTCGACTCCATCTACTGAGATTCTACCAGAATCAGGATCATAGAAACGCTCAAGTAAAGCAATTATTGTGGACTTGCCACTACCACTTTCTCCAACAAGTGCTATGGTCTGAAAATGGAAGGAAAAGGTTTCAACGTAGCAGTTTTTGTGGTTGTGAATGATCATATGTGAAATAAATCTGCTGAAAGCTTCTTATATATGGTAACACTAACTAGATACATCACCTTTTAAGCTGTATCTTGATTTTATGCCAAGAGGTGGCACTTAAAGTTAGTTATCTGAATGGAAACAGTTGGGTGCAACAATAATAAACAAGACTACACAAGGCTGCAAATCATACCTTTCTGGAAGGAATGTGCAATGTGAAGTCACTGAATATTTGAACGTCAGGGCGTGATGGGTACTTGAAACTGACATTACTAAAATCAATGTCGCCAGTGACATTGTCCAACATGAGGCCCTCATCACTACTTGTATCGATTTTTGACTTCCGATCTAGAATACTGAAAACAGAAATGGCTGAATGCCTTGCCTTTGTCGCATTAGATGCCAATGCACTTGCCTGTGAAACCCCAACAGCTGCCAAAACTAAGGCAAAGAAAACCTGAAAAGTATCCAATGAATTGGTGAATGATTACCAAAACTTAATATCTATATACAAATTATTACTTAAAATGATTTAGCAATTCTTACTTTGAAAACATCTGCAAAAGTAGTTTTTCCCTGGCGTACAAACTTTGCACCAACATAGAAACATAGAGCATATGTCAGATACAACACTAAGAGTGAGAAACCAAAACCAAGCCCTCCGACAATTCCAGTTCGAATTCCTTGTTTCCTTAAAGCTTCACATTTCTTGTTATATGTTGTAACCACTCTTTTCTCTGCACAGAAAGATGCTATAGTTCTGATACTACCAACAGCATCAGTTGCAACTTGACTTGCATCTTCATACATCTCCTGCAAAATAATAATAAGATCACATTATCGTGATAAGCGATTCCATGGTACTTAGGATTGCTCCTCCTGAATCAAACAGGAAATAAATTATAGAGTTGTTATTCGTCACCTTAGCTTCTTCACTAAACCCCTTGAAGAACTTCACTTGAGCATAACCCTGTGCACCCACTAAAGGAATGACACAAGTGATAATGAGTGCAAGCCTCCAGTCCGCTGTAAATGCTATGACAAAGCCAGTGATTATTGCGGCTGTAGACTGCACTATAATGCCCAGGTTATCTCCAACTAAGCGCCGAACATTTAATGCATCGACTGAGAGCCGTGTACCAAGTGCACCACTGTAAGTCATAAAGCAGAATCTTATTATCTGTGTAGATCTATGTACGAGAAGATAAAATAATTGAGATGATTCGAAATATGATACCTCGAATTCGAGGGATTATCAAACCAAGCAATTTCCTGATGCACAATATTTTGAAATGACAGAGTACGAACACGCTCTATAAGCTTGCCACCAGCAATTCCAAACAAAAGATATTCTGCAGGGATTGCAATGAAAGCTGCAACCCCCAGAACAACAGCTATCAATGCCCAAAAGCTAGAATCTTTTCGCAGCTTATCTGGTGGCTCGTAGAATGATTTTATAACGCCAGACATTAGTATGCCAAACAATGGGAAAATGATTCCATGCACCGATGCTGCTATAACACCGAGTAGAAGAAATGGCACCTCTGGCTTGTTAAGATAAAAAAGGCGTCCAATTGGTGCTTTCTGAAGGGTCTTCCCATCAGGAAGGTCCTCTTTGTTCTGTTTGCCTGTGATTTCATCCTCACGCAACTCATCAGATCTGAAAGAGTATCTGTTGCTATTGCCAAAGGAATCTCTAGTCACTGACCGTCTAATGGACAAAGTAGTGCTTTTTGATAAGGAATTGGGCACTCCAGGATCCTGTATTTTACGTCTTTCATTACCATGGGTTTCTTGTAGCCTAATAAGCTGGGAGTAAGCTCCACTGGGATCCTTCACCAATGCTTGATGAGGACCTGTACATATAGGATACGTAATGGGGTGAATGAATCATCATAGGTTGACAATAGAAATTTTCTAGAATGGGAAAAGTAATGTATATTCAAGAGATTCTAACCTTGTTCGACTATTTTCCCTTGATGAACAACTGTGATGCAGTCTACATTCCTTACAGTGCTCAAACGATGAGCAACGATAAGTGTGGTTCTTTCTACCATTATCCTATTGAATGCCTCCTGAACTATCCTCTCAGATTCCACATCCAGTGCACTTGTTGCTTCATCTAGCAAAAGAATTTTTGGATCTTTAAGGATGGCTCTTGCAATTGCAATTCTTTGTTTTTGTCCTCCAGAAAGCAGAGTGCCATGTTGACCAACCAATGTATTGTATCCCTGGTATGAAATTAGAATTTTGTTAGCTTAAATTTCAAGAAATTATTTGAAGCACTCAATCTTTATTTACATACATTTGGTAACTTGTCGATGAAGATTGCTGCATTTGCGAGCTCAGCTGCTCTCTTGATTTCTTCAAGAGTTGCATCTTCTTTACCATAGATTATGTTATCTTTAATGGAGGTCATAAACAGCGATGGTTCTTGGCTAACAAGGCCGATCTTCCCTCTTATCCAATCAAGATTCAGATTCTTGATGTTGACTCCATCTATCAAAACTTCGCCAGCCTGTGGATCATAGAATCTTTCAACTAGGCTGATCACAGTTGACTTGCCACTTCCACTCTCTCCAACTATGGCCATTATTGTTCCACTAGCTACTTGTAATGACAGTCCATCTAATACTAACTGCTCGGGTCTTGCAGGGTAGCTAAAGTATACATCCTTTATCTCAACATCACCCTTGATATTTTCCAAGACTATGCCACTGGTATCATCTGAATCTATCTCGGGTTTCCTCTCAATCGTTTCGAACAGTCTGTATGCTGCAGATTGACCTCCCACAATTGCAGAAATTGATGGTGTTGCATTACCTAACGAACTGTTACAAAAAATTGGAAAGTGCCTGTTTAGGACATTAACATACGAGTACCATATACAATAGTCACTTTTTTATTTCTTGGACTGAAGTACAATTTTAAAATAACCACTAATCCTTCACGTATGTATGCTTTGCTGAGGAAACTAAAATGAAAATAGAGAAATGGAAATAGAATAATTTACACCTGGCTAAAAATTGTGCTTCCTGTGGTCGATTTGGTTGATCTGTCTAGCAAGAGGTTTTTTTTATAATTTGATCCTCAAAAGTAGAAATGTAGATCAGACTATTTTTCTTTAGAATTTATGGTAGATATTTTAGGATTATTGGTGGATTCTTCTACCCTCAAGGAGAAGGAGGCACCTTGAATCTTGTGGCTATTTGTATTTATATAAAACAATTATTATCCTTGAGCTCAAGCATCACCAATTGACATTATTTACCACTAAACATAATAAATAAGTAAACAAATATGAATTATCTAAACGTAATATCTGAAGTTTCTGAACACGCCTTGAAAGGTACATCAAATTGCCATGTAAAATTTCTTATAGAATTTACAGAAAATTATGTATTCACAAGGCATGCGTAAGAAAAAAGGTTATCTAGATTTTAAAGTTTTATTATGTAATGTTTTATATTTTCATTCATTCAAGTTGCTCTTCAATAAATTGAGGGTTATATACAGCAAATATTAGTATTGATCAGCAAAGGTATTTGCAACGTAATGATTTCAGGAACTCACGTTGCGCCAGTCAATACGGCGAACAAAACAGTGATGATCTTCCCTCCGGTATAACCTTTGTCAATGATTAGCTTTCCACCATACCAGAAGGCTAGGCCATAGCTGCTAAATATGACGCAGAAGACAGAGCCCATGCCAAAACCACTGACAAGGCCTTCCTCAACAACAGTCCTGTATGCATTTTTTATGAATTTATTGTACATTTCTAAAGCTTTCTTCTCGCCATTGAAGGACACAACCTGTTCACATGAGTTGCTAGATTAATGTTTGCTACAATTTGGATTAACTGAGATAATTGATGTAATTTCGAATAACTGGTATAGTTTGAACTCACTGTTCGTATAGATCCAATTGTCAGTTCAACTGTGTCTGCAGCATCACTATACGACGTTAGTCGCTTGCTAGAAACCCGGGTTAGCAGCTGTGCAGACAGTGCACCAGCGATGGCAATTAGTGGTAGTGATGTTAGCATGGCAAGAGTCAGGACCCAGCCTTTTGTGAATGCTATGATAAAACCCCCAAAGAAGGCGGATGTGTGTTGTACAAGCTTCCCTGCCTGTAAATCAGAATGACTGAATGTCAGCACCCGCAACACTAGGTGGGCTGCATAGAATGTATGAAATACACTCAGGTAAATAGCACAAAAAATTATGTAGTAGCGATAAAAATATTGATGCTTGCAATTGACTTGTGCCTGCAGATCTGTGCACACCTTGCAGTGTGATGAAAATTATTATGTTTCTTGATTTAATTCCACAAAGAAAGTATTACCTTCTCACCAAGAGCATCTTGAATTATGACCGTATCGCTAGACATTCTAGAAACTGCTTCGCCTGTTGTCATTTGTGTATCGAAGAATGCAATGTCTTGCCTCAGAACTGATTTCAGGTACAAGGAACGGATGCGTGACGAGTGCCTTTCTCCTGCCATCGTCCAGCACGACACCTCTGAAAATGAATAAAGGGTGAGCCAAACTAGCATTTCTGCCATTAGCATGTAATTTAACTACACATATTCCATATTAAGAATGCAATTGGTACTTCTCATGGGATGAATACAGGATTACTGATGATGACTGCTCTGTTCTGATCAGTGTATCTGCTTGTTCATCACTCAGGCGAGAACAAACTTGCGTGTCCTATCTCGGTCACACACCAAAATGTGTATCCTTTTGTATTAAGACGAAGACAACAACGACAACAAAACTCACCCGACAGCTAAGTACACAAAAACACAAGTTAAACAACAAAGAAGAAGAAGGGAAAAGCAGACCAACCTACACTAGCCAACAGAAAACAAATATCAAGCTATGGCCAAGGGGCCAAGCCCACGTGTCCTTGTGTTCCACTTATTCAGTTACGAAAATTTTCAATTCGAAGTAGTACGTGAGACTTTGGAATCCACCAAAGGAATATGTGAACTTAATATCGATATTCCTTTATTTATATTCCACCAAAGGTAGATTCACTGACCACTGCTTGATTCGCGTCTCCAAGGTACTATAAAATTGGCAATTGCTTGATTCACCGACCATTCCTTTGGTAGTACGTCAGACTTTGGAATCTACCAAAGGAATATGTGAAATTATCAGTGTGGTGGCGCTATTTTGTTGCGCATCTCTGTTCATTTCAATGACCACTGCTTGTCAATTTTATACCTTGGAGATGCGGTTGAGTTTGGTATTAAATTTTTACAAGCTTATCAGCTCTCCCCATGGAGAAAGCTGGTTTCGAACTTGGTTACTATCCTCTGCATTTTAGTTTATTTGAAAATGCTATATACTGAATGTATAACTATCTTTTCATGTGTATAATATTGCTTGACGTCTAAAGTTCCACTGACAGGAAATATGCACTCCAAGAATGGGATTGAAATTTCACTTACGAAGGAAGGAAGCCACTGCTGCCCCAATGCCCAGATATATGAAGTTGAGACAAACCTGGAGATCGAAAGAACATTAATTCTCTGTTAAATCGTCTTGCCACTACTCTCCAAGTTAAGTAAGTGATCACCGTAGGCCGTGGCAGTTCACCTTGATGACAGCGCGGAGGACGGTGCTGGTCGTGCTCTGGCCGAAGGAGTTGATGACGTCTCCAAAGAGGATCGATATGAGGGGCTCCGAGACGCCGTTGGCCACCGCCCCAAGCGAGCCGACCGCCATGAGCAGCACGTCGAGGCGGTCGGCGTACCTGAACATGCCGAGCAACGGCACCTTCTTCTCCGGCCGGTCACCTTTTCCTCCACCGCTAGCTTCTGCTGTGGCGTCCATTTCCTGGCTGCTAAGCTTCGCTGATGTGCTTCTCTATTGTTCACCGATAACTGTTCTTGGAAAAATAGGAGGTGTGGACAGATATAGCAAGCTGATAGGACTATGGAATGTAGATTACTATAGTAGTTCCTTTGCATCGTCCGTGGAGGGATGGACGGAGATGGGCAGACGTCAGAGGGCACGCACATGCAGCTAACTTGGGCACAACGTCCCGACGACACAACCAGACGCCTTGCGCCGTTGCACGGTTAATGCACACGAGGCGTCCTGTTCCTTTCTACCCAGGTCATCTCGACCCAGTTGTACAACCATATCACAAAGAGAAGAGCCAGAGAAGTGTCCAAACTCAAAGACCTTAACACCACACAATGAAATCAGGATACACAATTCTATTGGAATCAAAGCACTACAAGACCACACCACGGCTAGCTTACAAAGCACTTGTTTAAGCTTTTCTAACATGCCAATCACAGCTAACCACGCCGTGTTTCTTTCTTTAGGACCACTCCAAGGACGTAGAGTTCCTCAACACTCACACCCAAAACTACTCGCATATGCAACATATCTTCTCCTATGGGTTGGCTACCGGCAAGCATGCCATGGGCTCAAGTGAGTCGCTCGGTTCGTCTATGCCTGACTATTCAGACACTCAGGAGTCAGAGACCATCATCCGTATTGGTCACGAGAAAGCTGCTGATCACGTTCGTGTGTTTGATAGGAAGAGGAAGAGGGTGGCTTGATGGACGAGGAGTTGATCATCTTTAGCAGCATGACTCGCGCCGTCAAGGAGGTGGCAATCGCCATTAGGGAGAGCAAGCCGGTCAGGGCGTCCACCCTGACCTGTACAGTGCCGTCATGGAGCAAGGTGGTTTCAGCCTGGAGGCTCCGGTGGCTGCTCTTAGTCACCTACTGGACAATAGGGCATATGGTGTTGGGTTTGTTGCCATGGAGGACGCACATAGGGTGCTCTGTCTTAGGACCTGGCCGGGCAAGCACTACTACTAGTGTTGTTTCTGTTGGGAAACATAGTAGAAAACAAAAAAAATATCGCTCTACGATCAACCAGAAACACTATGAAGATGCGATGAACGGTTTAGATCAGATCATTACTGACTTCGAGCTGCATCGGAAGAAGACGAGTCAGTGTAGATTGTACTCGAAGTCCCTCGAACCGTAACGACCCCGCGAACCACCCACGAACAGTCCCTCGAATGGAAGACCGAAAGCACGGCCTCTTTACGAGTTGCAAGAATACAAGCTTCACGATCAAGCAGCGCTTCACCGTCCAGAGCTAATCGTTGCCAGAGAATTAGAGGGAGGAGATTAGAACCACATTGGGCTTCTAACTATGAGGATTAGAGGATCTATGTCTAACTCTAATTGATCAATTAGGACCAATTAGAACTAGAGAACTAGAGGAGGCTCCAAAACTTGTGTGTTGCAAAAGTGCTAAAGCCTCTAGTATATATAGGTTGGAGAGGGAGGAGGGGGCGCTACACAAGGGGAAGGACTCCCCTCCCTTGCGCCGGCTCTAGGGGAAGGAGTCCTCCCCCTTGTCCAATTCGGCCTCCCCAAGTGGGAAGGAGTCCTCTCCCTTGTCCAATTCGGCCTCCCCTATTGGGCCCTTGTGGTCCAATTCTCCTTCCACCTCTTGGCCTTTTAAGGCCCGTTGATATTTAATTAAATATAAAAGAGAAAAGGAGCAACACCATTATCCTTTTGAGTATACACTTGTTCTTCAAAGTAGCACCACTTCATGCATTGTAAAAAGTTTCATGAGCTTCATATGTTTCATACTAGTGCGGAACCTACACTATAGAACTTGACTTGTATATTCCGATGACGAGCTTCCTTAAAAGCTCGAGGTCTTCATGAGCAAGCAAATTGGATGCACCCCCACTTAGTCCATAGGAGAGCTTTCACATATTCATAGCTCTATGTGCATCCTACTTGCATGGCGATCACTACACCTGTGTTGACATCGATCATACGGCCTTCTCCATTGCCTAACGGTCAGCTGCATTGATGCAAGACTTTCTTTATTTTGATTTCTCAAAACCCCAACCATTTTCTATCTTTCCCTTAAGTGTGAGCCATAGGCTTGCACTCAGTGCTACATAGGTAGTTGAGCAGTTGAATAACTCAGACAAACGATCTTGCTGTTGTACCTGGTATGCCTCGGGTTGGTGTTTTTTAAGCGATCGCTAATGCAAGATTTCTTTTTGTCTATGATAGTTACTGTTGTGTTCCTAACATAATATTGACCTTCTTTCTAAACATTTGACAATGGGAATTTGGGCTCCACAAAAATATTTTCCTCTTTCTCAACCTCCATGGTAATGGAACTAAGAGGATAACTTGTATTACTCCCTTGCCGGTTAACTTTTGCATTATTGCATGATGAACATGGATATCACTTTTCGGGTTTGGTTCAATGTATGCTTTAGAGTTGGTAGCATCGAGCTTTTGGTAGTCAACCTTCTTACTTGAGGACGAGCAAGGTTTAAGCGTGGGGAGGTTTATGGCTCTATATTTTACACATTTTTAGAGCTCATTTATTGCATGTTCTCTCTATATATCATGTCCCATTGAACCAAACAGTTATCCATTATGCATGATTATCGGTTTTTGCACTTATCATTATGAGCATTGCACATTTAGTATTTTATTTGTTTTTTATTAGTTTTCTTTGTTTTCTTGTGTCTACATGTGTTTTGGAGCAACCTAGGATCAAGCACGATGAAAGGACCAAGGATGGGTTCGATACGAAGTCAGCTAGGGGTCAGACTTAGCCATTTCGAAGGTGAAAAGTCATTTTTTTTCAAAGTGCTCTAAATCAAGATCTAAGACCAGAAATGGATCGGTGTTGTTCATACGAATCTAACGAGCCCAAGAACATCAAATTTCGAGTTCGTATGAAGATTTGGCGGTCGTTTTACCGGACGAGGACAAACCAAAAGACGGCCTTTCGAACGACCACGTGCGGTCATTTGACGTGCACACAGCTCCGAATGTTGCCTTCCAGACGGGATTCTTCACTGATTTCGTCCCTGTTCGATCCCACAGGATCCTTGGCTCGTAAAGAAGAGATTGAGAGAGGATTTGGCTCATTGAGATCCCTTGGATGAAGCCCATCAAGAGAGGAGTCTAGGGAGGCTCCTATATATGTCTCCCTCAACTCTAGCCGCCACATCGATCCTCATTCATCCATATCACATCAAAATTCATCCCCGTTGCTGCTCCATCGCCACCATAGAGGAAGGGACAAGATCAAGGGAATAAGAGGAGGCTCCACCACGCGAGCACAGTCCTTCGGGCCGGTGCCCTCTCCACCGCGCCGGCACCATCATCACCATTGTCGTGCCGCCGCCACGATTACCATCTGCACCGCGCCTCCTCCCTTCACCGGCTCTATGCCGGCTTGTAACTTGACCCTCTCCTTTATGTTTGAGTAGATGTATTTATTCTCAAGGATACTGTGACGCCCCCGATTCAATCGTACACTAATCATACACGCAAACGTGTACGATCAAGATCAGGGACTCACGAGAAGATATCACAACACAACTCTAGACACAAATTAAAGTCATACAAGCTTCATATTACAAACCAGGGGCCTCGAGGGCTCGAATACATCAGCTCGAATACAAACGAGTCAGCGGAAGCAACAATATCTGAGTAAAGACATAAGTTAAACAAGTTTGCCTTAAGAAGGCTAGCACAAAAGCAACATCGATCGAAAAGGCAAGGCCTCCTGTCTGGGAGCCTCCTAACTACTCTTGGTCATCGGCGGTCTCCACGTAGTAGTAGGCACCCTCGGGGTAGTAGTAGTCGTCGGCGGTGACGTCTGGCTCCGGGATCCGCCATCTGATCGCAGCAATCGGGTATAGAGGAAAAGAGGTAGCAAAGCAACCGTGAGTACTCATCCAAAGTACTCGCAAGACTTACATCAGATCTAAACTAAGTATGCATTTGTATCAAAGGGATGGGCTGTATCTGTGGACTGAACTGTAGAAATGCCAAAATAGAGGGAAGGCCTAGCCCATCGAAGACTAGCATCTTCAAGCATCTTGCAACATCAAAAGAGATAAGGGTAACATATTATACTCCCTCCGTCTAGGTGTATAAGTCATCTTAGTTTGTGCATCGCGACCAAGGCGAAGGGGAAAATGAGAGAACTTAATGTTTTTTTGCTATTTAATAGCATTGCATGCAATGAATTAACCACTGCATGTCATGTTTGGTAGTCTCAAGTCATTGAAAGCATGCACGGTCCACATCTCTTATTGCTTGATATGTCACGAAACAAGAAACAAGGAGGGAGTTAATGAACCGTGCCTAAGTGTTTTGGGATTATTTGGTTTTCGTAAGATGACTTACACACCTAGACGAAGGGAGTAATAGTAGTAAGTATGTTGTAACAACACCCAGAGATCACTTCCTCGACTCCCTGCGAGAAAGCAATCCCAGAGCCACATATCCATTTCATACCTCAGCATCCAGTTCTAGTTGTATCGATCGGGATACAACTCTGAGCGTCCGTTACCGTGGACACGGCTATTCGAATAGATAATACTTCCCTGCGGGGGTGCACAAACTTACCCAACACGCTCGATCAACTCCCAACGGACACACCATCAGGTCATGACCGGCCTCGGCCGATCAACACACCGCAGTCCTACCTAGGCTCAACAGAGAGGCCAGCACGCCAGTTGTCGTGGTTTTGTCACAGCAGATGTCCTAGTGTGAGGACTTAGTCGTGAGGCCATCGCAACTAGGTATTAGCTTGAACGGGGTTGATCAGAATCGAGAGACGCGAGTTTTTACCCTGGTTCGGCCCCTCATGGTGGAGTTAAACGCCTAGATCCTGCTTGATTATATTGATGATGATGATCTCGGTTACAAGGGCGGTGTTTCGCTACCTCTATCTCGAGAGCATCTACTTTGATCTTGTCTAAGACTTGTCTGTCTAAGACCTATCTATTGTGACCTGACCCTCTTGGGGTGCCCTGCCCCTCCTTATATAAGTTGAAGGGGCGGGTTACATGTAGAGTCCTAGTAGGATTAGGACTTAGCCTATTTCTGGCTTCTTATCGTGGGCTTCTTAACGCCTGGGCTTCTCTCCGTGGGCTTCTTAACACCTGGGCTTCTCATCTCCAGGCGGCTCATCTTCATGGCTAAGTAGATGTCGGGTTAGGATCTGAGTTACAATCTGCCGGGTTACGAACTGTCTGCCGGGTTACGATCTGTTTGCTGGGTTAGAACTGTCTGCCGGGTTAGGATCTGTCTGGCGGGTTAAGTCTAGAGATGACTTAATGTCATGAGCCGGGTTTAACCGCGGGTGATTCCCCCGACATTAGCCCCCAGATTAGCTTGAATACAGGCTTGTCATGCATTCATGCTAAGCTTCTTGAAATAAGAATAGATAGTGAACCGGCTCCTTGAAAATCTGGGTCTCTGTCATATCAATATGCCAATAATAATTCCATGTCAAAAAAATAACCCATATGATATCTTGAATTGTCTTCAAAAATGCCTTGGCTTTGATAAAGAAGAAAATTTCGACTGATGTTGTACCAACTTTCAATGCTTCAGACTTGTCTTGAATGGCTTAAAGGAAATAATATTTGCAAATTTCTCCATCAAAAAATATGAGACCTGGTTCACTCCTAACTGAAAATTTGAAGGTGTACCTTCCTTATATCCATATTACCTGTAGCCCCCAAGTCTTAAGAGGGGAACGTAGTGATAGCTTAAGACTTGCTTCAATATAAATGTTGCAACTTTGGAGAAATCCGGATTGTTTGTCTGAGTCACCAGCCATAAGTTGAATGTTCCACATATTTAGCCCCCAAGTACCGGGTTGTCTTGCCTGCAGCAACCTGGGACTTGTAATTGCCTTATGCTCATAAAACTTCAACCAGTGTAGCCCCCAAAGGCCGGGTCATTATGCAATAATGAACAAGGACTTTTGCAGATCTAATTATATAGACTTGAGGAGCAATGTGTAGCCCCCAAGGGCTGGGTCATCAGTATGTGATGGGCCGGGTCTTCCAATTGGGACCTTATGACTTTGATAAAGAACTGAATGCTTTAGCCCTCAAGTGTCGGCTCAGTAAGATAAGACTGGGTTCGGACTTAAAAAATGATGAAAGGCCGGTTCATCTCCTTGAGATAACCGGGTCTGTTGACAATGTGATGATTTGAAAATCAACTTGCATTAGCCCCCAAGTGCCATGGTGCATGCTTGCAGTGACATGGGACTTGCATACTTGATGTAATCTTGATTTGAATAATGTAGCCCCCAAGTGCCGGTTCGTATGCCGGCAGCGACTCAGAACTATTCCTTCCATTGTAGAATAAAATCATATCCACTGTCTGGATGATGTTACTGAATGCTTTGCATATCAATATTGAACCATGCTCTTTGTTGTAAGCTGGTATTTTTGGATGAGGGAGTAATAGCCATTACTCTGAAGGGGCTTTGAAAACCTCAATCATCCAATATTGGTTATGATAACCATAATGAAAATCCAGCCATGTTGGCTATTAAAGATTTGAATAATGTAACCCGGTTTGAAAACCGGTGCCTGCAACATAAACTAGTATATCCATGCATATATGATGCATGGTATGATGATGTATGTGTATGATAACAAAGTATAAAAATGCCCGCTTTCGAGGCTCGAATCTTACTCCAATGAAACTAGCATGATAGCCACTGGTTTATCCTCGCTTTCTGTAAGCCAGCTCTCACATGACCCAATCAATGTTTTAACCTGGATAAGTTCAGGGTCCATATGTATTAACTTATCGAGAGTACATGGGGTCAGAGTAGAATCTTGCAAACAGACAGGTTTAACCAAGTTTCAATGAAGCTGGCTTAATAGCCTTGGTTTATCCTCGCTATCAGTAAGCTGGCTCTCACATGACTTAAGTCGCCATTTCAACCTTGACAAGTTCAGGGTCATGAAGATTGACTTGTCAAGAGTATGGTGGGTCATCTTGTTCGGAGTAGCATCAAGCATACAGGCAGGTTTAACCAATAATGTGGCATTTTTGCCTGGTCAAAAGGGTTTTGTAAGCTAAACTCAATGAGTTGGAAACCCCCTAGTGCCCTTATGATCAATTAAAAAAGACTCATGCTCAGTAAATATGAGATGAAACAACAGAGGCCCCGAGTTTCGGGGATGCCGGCTTTATTACGTTGATCATAATATGATAAGCCAATAAGGCAAGATACCCATGTTTGAACCGTGCATCATGGCAGCAAGTTCTCTTTGGCAACCTTTAATTTTTTCTGAAAACTCGAACTTGCGAGAGATGGATTCATCTTGAACTGGACTTTTAACCAGACATTGAGAGCTTAAAACTTTGTGAGAGATAGATTTCCCTTGAGCTAGATTTTAAACCGGAACCTTTTATGACAATTCGGAATCTTTCTTTTGAGCTGGAACTTTCTGATTGCTCGGCACTTTTTGAGCTGGAAATTTTCTGACAACTTTGAAATTTTCACTTATGTGGCAGCAGTCTTCCGGGACCGGGTTGTCTTCCCTTTGATGAACGGGGTTCTTGAATTTGTGACAATCGGCCAATTCTACCGAGTCATGTCTGTGTAGCCCCTGAGTCTTAAGATGACTCGAGGAGTCGGCTTGAGATTCTTCATACTTGGCCGTGGCATAAACCGTCATATAGTTGAACAGCGGAACATTGGAATTTGTTGAAGCTGGAGGCGAGGTGGCGAGTTGACGATCTTCATGACGCCCATTGTATCCTTGGTGTTGATAATGCGATGTGAATCCCCGGAAGGCTGAGGTCGACCGTGGCGGGTTATAAATGATCCCGTATGAACTGTGTCAGTAATCCGGCTAATGGTTCATCCCAGCTGGTTGTTGAAGTTAATCAAACCGCAGTGGCGGCGACTTGTGTGTCTATCCATTGAGCCATCCGATGGAGGCCGAGAATATATTATGATTTACTCCAGAGTTGTTGGAAAGAGTAGCAACTTGCATGCGCTCACTAAGCAGCTCGTGCAGACGGGTGCAGCTCCGGTATGTTGATGTAGACCAGACCGCGGGGGAGGACGGCAGAAACGGCTGCGGCGTTGGAGGCGGCGCATACGTGGGCGAGTTGACCATGGGTGTGTACAGTAAGTCGGTCACGGCGTTGTAAGACGGCACGGATGGGCGAGTCGACCGCAAGCGCGGTCCCGGTGAGCTAAACTATACCGAGCCGTAGGGGCGGCGGCTTGCGCACATCTGTTGAGCAGTGAGCAGGCGCAGACGCTGGTGCATGATGATGCTATGCGCGCTCTATATCTGTGGCATGGCACCACTTTTGTAATGAATAATTGTCCTGCATAAAAGATATCACAGGCGAGAGTAATTGTTCTCGAAAGAAAAAATGTATCAATAAAATTTGACCGGATGGATCTCACCTGATTCGTTCGGACAATAGCTGAGTCATATATAGCGTCCATGGATCACCTCCTGTAATCTCAACAGCGATTGAGCTACTCTCTCAAGGCCGCAGCGGAGGTGGCGAGCCGTAGCGGCGAAAAACAGCTCGAGGTGAGACCGCGGATGTTTAGGCAGAAGGCGGCTCATAGTGGACGCGCGGCGGCTCAGAATAAGACCGAGCTGGTATGACTCAGTGCGAGGTCGCAGCGGCGACGGCGGAGGCGGTGGCTTGAAGTGCGATCGCAGCAAAGCCGAAGCTGAGTGGCTCGGAACGGACCCTCCAGGTCATGATGATCAATCCACATCAGCCTTTTTTTAAACCGGCCACTTTAATTTTCTTCCCACCGGTTTCTTAACTTTTTCTTCAGCCGGTGCGGGAGTAGAAGCGAGGCCATCCACGACGAGGCGGCTCAAAGCAGCATCAAAGGCAGGCGGCGGCCTGGTAGAGGCGAGGTGCTAGGGGGCGAGCCACGGCGGTCGACCGGCTCGCAGGGGGAGGCGGCGGCTCGGTGTTGGGGCAGGCCGCCCGGTGTAGCCACTGAGGCGGGTCGATGCAACCGTGGCTCAAGGCAGCGGTGAAGTGGCAAGGCGAGCCATGGTGGCTGCGGGTCCGTGACGCGGTTTGGAGAGAGGCCGAGCGGCGGCTTGGGAGGTTGACGCTGAGCCGAGCAGCGCGAGGGGCCCCTTGGTGAGGGCAACTCACGGCTGGAGCGGGCGGCTCGGAGACCGCGGGTGTAAGGTTGCGGCGAGTCGAAGGCATGTTACGGCAGAGACGCGTGGAGCGAGGCCCGGGACAACGCAGGACGGCAGCAGGCCCGAGGAAGGACGGAGGAGAACCTCAGCAGAGGTGACGCGACAAGGTTGGCGGCTTGTAAAAGATGTCGCTCCGACGAGGAGAGGTGGCAGCCCGTCCAGACCGGCTCAAGATGAGCCAGAGCGACGGCGGTTCAGCACAGCGTGATCCGAAGAGGGCTTAATGCGCCGGCGGAGGCAGACCGAGGTGAGGTGCCGGCGGAAGCAAATGCGGCAGAGGCGGCTCAATGACAGGGCCGCGACAAGCCATGGTGGAGGGGCGGAGGCGCGACAGAGGCGATTTGAAGGCTGCGTTGTGTGAGACGACTTGCCGATGCAGGTGAGGCCACAGTAACAGGCGATACAGGGCGCTCCACGGCGGGTTGATGAGGTGGCATCTCACAGCAAAGGGAAGAGAAGGACCAGCTTGGTGCGGAGGCGGCTCGAGGGGCAGCACGGACGACCCGACGCCGGCCTGGGCTGGTCGCACAGAGGCAGGGGAGGCCGGGCACTGACCCGGGGCCTATCAGTAGATGCGGGAGGCCCGCGGCACGGTGACTTTGTTGGAGTGGCAGAGCGAAGCGGGGGACTCGGCGTCACAGAGGAAGAGGTTAAGCGGCAACGGCGCGCCTAAGCCAGGAGGCGGAGCTCCATGGTCGGCAGAGGCTGCACGGCGCGTCAGTAGTCGGGCTACGGACGTAGGTAGTTTGGCACGAGACCATGGTGGTGGCAGGGGTGAGGCCACTCGGGCCGTTCGGTGGCGACTTAGAGCAAAGGCAAAACTGTGAAGGCGGGGCCAGGGTGACTCAAAGCAAAAGCGCGATGGCGACTTGGCCGTGGAGGAGATGGCTTTGACCCGGAGCAGAGGCTCTGGCTGCTTACTGCTTGAGGCGTGCCACGATGAGGCGGAGAATGGCCGGGCGGAGGAGGAAGTCCATGGAGGAAGGCCGCAATGACTCAGTGGTGCGACGCGCGGCGGCTCAAAGCGAAGGCCAGGCCGACGAAGTCGAGCTTGATCGCGGCGGCTTAGCGCAGTCACAGGTGAGAGGGCCCGTGGGGAAGCGGCTCGAGGCCAGCAAGCGACTCGGAGTGAGGCTCGGAGCGGTTCGGTGCGCCGGCGAGGCCATCCAACAAAGGCAGGTTGGCGGAGGTAGAGCCACGACGGCAGCTGATGCAAGTGGTGGCTCAAGGCAACAACTTGGTGAAGACGGCGTTTGGAGGTGAGGGTGCTTGCTGGCTTGAAGACGGTCGGCAGGGGCGACCCGTGGTGGAAGAATGCGGCGGCCCGAGGCGGCGGGGTCGCGGCGGCTCGAAGACGGTGACTTGAAGCCACGGCGGAGACGGCCGCAAGGCCGGGCCGGCTTGAGGCGCGGCAGTGCGGGCCAGGGCGGAGACGGCAGCTCGAGGCCACAGCGGAGACGGCCGCGAGAGAGGGCCGGCTTGAGGCGCGGTGGTGCAGGTGAAGCCATGGAGGCGCGGGCCACGAGGGTGGCTCAGAGCAAGGCCGAGCAGCAGTGGCTCGAGGTAGCACGAGGCGAGCCATGGCACAGAGGCAAGGCGATTCGAGCGAGGCCCGAGTCGTGGTCGCGAGACCGAGCTGACGGAGGCCAGGGCGGTTTCTATGGTGGGTTGAACTCGGGTCGTGGTCGTCGACTCCCGAGTCATGGCTATTTCTGATTCTGGGTCGTGGCCATCCCTTTTTTCTTTCTTTTTCCTTTTGATCACCTGTTGTTGTTGTTGTTGTTGTTGTTGTTGTTGTTGTTGTTGTTGTTGTTGTTGTTGTTGTTGTTGTTGTTGTTGTTGTTGTTGTTGTTGTTGTTGTTGTTGTTGTTGTTGTTGTTGTTGTACCGCGAAGGAAACAACTCCTGGACATATCGCTCTCCTCCTTGGGACTCGGCGGTTTACCACGGCGCGTGCGGCAGATGCTGAACATGCAACCCTAATTTTTCTCTTGTTCTAAAATCTTGTATATGTTGTTTTGACTTGTTCGCCGACGATGTGGTCTTCCGCGCCGGCTCTTTTTCATCTGATACATCGCGAGCTTCTCGATCCCTAAGAGAGCTCCCTCTAAGAACTCAACACCACTAAGCGATAGGCCCCATGGTGGGCGTCAACTGTCGTGGTTTTGTCACGGCAGATGTCCTTGTGTGAGGACTTAGTCGTGAGGCCATCGCAACTAGGTAGTAGCTTGAACGGGGTTGATCCGAATCGAGAGATGCGAGTTTTTACCCAAGTTCGGCCCCTCACGGTGGAGGTAAAAGCCTACATCCTGCTTGATTATATTGATGATGATGATGATCTCGGTTACAAGGGCGGTGTTTCACTACCTCTATCTCGAGAGCATCTACTTTGATCTTGTCTAAGACTTGTATGTCTAATACCTATCTATTGTGACCTGACCCTCTTGGGGTGCCCTGTCCCTCCTTATATAAGTTGAAGGGGCAGGTTACATGTAGAGTCCTAGTAGGATTAGAACTTAGCCTATTTCTGGCGTCTTATCGTGGGCTTCTTAACGCCTGGGCTTCTCTCCGTGGGCTTCTTAATGCCTGGGCTTCTCATCTCCAGGCGACTCATCTTCATGGCTAAGTAGATGCCGGGTTAGGATCCGGGTTACAATCTGCCAGGTTAGGATCTATCTGCCGGGTTAGGATCTGTCTGCCGGGTTACACTACAAAAAAATACACTTCTGTGATGATACGTGTTTGTCACAGTAGGTCATTTTTTCTGTCATGCATGTACATCCATGACGATTTTATGACAGAATCAAGATAGTCATATCTGTGATGTCGTAGAAGTGTTCCATGACAATACCAAAATTATCATCACAGAAGTGTCCAGTTCCATGACGATAAATCGCGCATCATGGAAGTGCTTTCATCAAGGGTAACCGACACGTGGCATCCACCGTAACGGGTCGCCGTTAAGCTATTGGGTTCCGGTTTGGATCCGATAACCCGTTAACAGCCCGGACCAATGGGGATTTTCCACGTGTAAAATTCTGATTTGCCGGAATATCCATGTGTCAGCTCAGCGTTGGGACAGATGTCATGCACTCATTGGACGGGAGGCGCCTATGATACGTCGACATGTGGCACGGCCCAACAGTGGCCCTTTCAGGTGAAAAGGCCGGCCCATTTGACTTGGTCAAAAGGTAGCGGGCCGGCCGACGGAAAGCCTGTTAACGGCCTGTTCGCATATAGCCCATTTACAGCCTGCTAACTCACGGCCCGTTATGGCCTATCCGAATTAGGCCCAGTACCGGCATCTGGGCCGTCCAATATGATTCCAGCCCGTTGTAACTTCCAGCCCATGTATGGCCCATGACGTCTTTCGACCCATATGAGGCCCTATGTAACTCTTGGCCCATTAACGGCCCGTGGTGACACTGGCCCATAATGAACAGTGTATCGCTTTATACCCATTAACAGCCCATTATTCCATTGGGCCCTTTCCATCCCGTTTGATCTTTCGGCCTTCTAAGGGCCCATTTATTCTTGGGCTCACTTCCAGCATTCGATTACTTTCGGTCCGTTACTGGCCTGTTCCACTTGCGGGCCAAATTCAGCCCGTGGTTATAGTCGGCCCATTTATGGCCCGTTAATCTGTTGGGCTATTTTCTTAGTGTCATCAAATACGGCCCGTTTAAGCCCGTTATACATATCGGCTATTAACGGTCTGTTATGATCGGGCCATAAACAGACAATTTTTACTCTAGCCCGTTTACGACCCATATTGCGGTCCTTTATTGGTCCATGAATAGTATGGCCCGTAGAAGGCCCATTGATTCTAACGCCCCCGCACAAGGCCCATTGATTCTATGGCCCGTAGGAGGGCCATAGATCCTATGGCCCGTAGGAGGCCCATGGTCACTACATAACGGTCTATGGTTATTACGGCCTAGTTTTAAAAAATATTTTCTTGTTGCCACTAGCAAACCGCGGAAAAAGAACTGCAGTGACTACAACCAAACAAATAAACAAGACAATAAGGAAATAAATAAGAAAGCAACTTACGCTAGGCTATTATGGTTATTACACATATTACATCCACTAGGCATCAAAGTTCGCCACCAGTGCAAATATTGGGAACAAAGCAGCATATTACATACACTGGGCGTCTTAATTGGCCACCAGTGCAAATAAACAAGCGGCGGCAAAACAAGTCCATAACTGAAACAACTTCACAAGAGCTCAAGAAACGTTATCCTGGGTATCCACCATGCTGGCAATAAGCTTAGCAAGCTTATTAGCTTTCTCCTGTTTGGCGCTAAAATCCTCCAACGCTTGCTGTTGCACCAAAAAGTATGCATCTGAATTCTCCAGGGACTTCCTCAGTCCTTTGGCTTCTTGTCGCAGCACAGCTAATCGATGTTTTTCAGCTTGTAGTTGAGACTCAAGAAACCGAACTGATTCAGACAGCGAGTTCGAAGAGTTTGTGCCAGCGGTAGTGGCCAGTAACTCGAACACTACATGAAGACAGGACTTTGGGGTTGTCTCACTGTCTTCAAGATAGTTTTCCTTAGCTGTTTTATCAGCTTTGTTGGAGACCAACAAGGATGTCTCACTATCCTGAACCTTATCTGCGTTACTTATTTTACCATTGCTTAATAAGGTACTCTTCCCAAATATTCTGTCAGCATTCTAAAAGAATAAACAAGCAGACACATAACATGTTTAGCATGTAGTATATGAAACTCATTTCGGTGAACCAGTTCAGTAGTAAGGTGGACATGATTAAACTACCAAGTCTTCTATTGCCAAGTAGTAAGTACATTATAAAAGCATCAAACAAACATATATCTATGTCCTATGGTCACTACATTGGCTTGGCAAGTCAAAATAGAGACACGGTTCAAATCATATCAGTTCAAGACAAAGCAGCATTGAAAGAATACAAGTGTGGGAAACTACACGGCACAACAAGATTTCAGATGGGTAACACAGTTATACATGTACAATAACACTATTGGCTCTGTTGTGATGCTAGTAATGTGCATGATATGAGGATTCAACTGTATACACAATTAAAATTGAAATCAACAGAGCAATTTAGAAGAGCAAACCTATTAAAGAAACATGTTTAAACAAAGCTGTTGTGCCATTGGAGTTTCGATTGGATCCTTCAATTTAAAAATAAGTTCGTATGAGTAAATACAGTGATACAAGAGCAAAGCAGTATGCACCATAGCAATGGAATCTTAAATGAGAACAATTCTTCTTCAGGTTTAAGCACTTGTTTGACACGAACAGAGTACAGTAAGACGCAGGCATATAGTACTTCAAAATAAAAAATGAGCTCATAGACCTTACCACATTCTTGGTTCGGGACCAGTACAGAACAAGGCGTTCCCAGTCATCGTGCCGTAAATGTGTCTCAGGAGAAAGTAAGGGAATTTGATGAGTTTCTTTGCCAGTGAAGTACGTTTTCTTCAAGTAATTCTGATACTGCCACCAAGCATTCTTGAAGATAGCAGAGGTATTAGCACAGGTTACCTCATCCTGAGTTTCCAAATCGGTCCTTCTCTATAGAGAAAAATGGGAACATTTGCTGTATTAAAACTAGCATGGAGGTAGAATGTATGGTACAAAGGAAACTATTTGCCATAAATAACATTAATTACACATAACTCCTGGACGAACACCTGCAACTGGCTTTTTCCTTCATCTTTAGTATAATATTTCCATGATGGGAAGATATGCACATAGGATTTAACAACATCAAATGCGATAGATAATAAACTACGAATGGCTGGTTGTGCTTCGTCCACAGGAATAGGTGTACTAACTGGTGGAGTTGGGGTTCGCCGTGGTAGTACTGGCGCTTTGGGCACTGGAGCTACCATACTAACTGCTCTTGTTTGGGAGATCTGTGCTAGAGATGGTGCTGTGTCAACTGGAACTGGGTTACTATCTGCTATGGTTGGGGTTAGATTGGGTGAAGCTGGTTCTCTGTCCATCGGAGTAGGGGTACAATCTGCGAGAGTCTGGGTTATGTGTGGTAGGGCTGGTTCTCATGCATGTACAACCGGGGTGCTATCTCCACCAAGAGGTAGCACTGTTTTATTTGAAGACCGTGTTTTTACTCCGCTAGATACTGCCATCACCCCCTCCAATTCAAATGGCTGGTAAACAAGAAAAGTAGTTGAATGTACAGACCTTGTATGAGAGACAAATGCAATAGATAGTGTGGAAAAAAGAGGGCATGAAATAGTTCACATGTATATTGTTTAACTAAAAAGGATAGCATGACATAATTTCACATATATGATGTCTATCTAAACTGGATAGCATAGCATGACATAATTCAAAGATATGATGACTAACTAAACAGGATGGCATGAGATAATTATATCATGTCTTTAGTAAACAGGTTGGCATGACATAATTCACATACATGTTATCTAAGTAATCAGGATCACATGATATAATTCACACGTGTGATTTATATACTAAGCAGAGGGCATTCGCTTATATGATGTCTGAACTAAGAACATGGTGTTGAATATTGTGTATATGATGTCTAAACTATGCAATGCAACACACCATATGCATGATATGAGCAGTATAACCGTGCCAAGTTAGAGCATACACCTCAGTGGGGGAATATGACTGGTCATCTATCTCTGAATCCATCTATGAGGAGCTATCGGGACCCAGCAAGAGATCTGCTTCGACAGGTAGCACTGTCTGCTCTGAAGACCTTGTTTTCACTCCAGATTTTTCCATCACCCACTCAAATGGCTGATTCACAGGAAGAGTAGTTGAATGTACAAACATTGTTGACAAATGGAAATGTAATGAAGAAAATGATTGGCAAGATATATTTCAAATATATGATGCCTGGTTAAACAGGATGGCATTGCATATTTCATATATATTATGGCTGGCTAAAAGAGATGAGATTGCATAATTCACATATATGATATAGAAACTAAACAGGCGGCATTACAGAACATGTCTAAACTAAGCAGATGACATATATGATGTCGAAAGTAGGCACTGCAAGGCAACATATGCATGATATGACCAACATCATCATGCCAAGTTAGAGCAAACACCTCGGGGGTAAATAGGAGTGGTCAGCTCCGTCTGAATCCACCTCAGAACAGATATCTTCCTTTGGATTTCAATCTGGAGGGGGGAGGGTTTGCCATTGCACCCACCATGGAGCGATGTCTGCATGACATTGTATTGCTGCACAAAACTCTTCTCTTTTTCTCTACATGTTCAGCATGACTGTGTACAATATCTGACATGCATACGAAAAAAATATAGTGAGATTATGTAAGGAGAGCATGCAGAAATCTAGAGTGATGGTAACAACCAATGGATAGATCCAAAAAATAATGATAGCAGGCTGATGATAGCTTTACTATAATACAAAGACAGATGATGATTGCTTTACTGTTTGTTTCCCACCCAAGATGAACAACATAGACATACCCTAGGTGAACCAGATAATAGACAGAGATACTATTCATTACTGCCTTGATATGTGCCCACAAGCATTTTAAAACTCAAGTTTGAACATTAATTTGGACCTGACTTGGAGTCGAAGAGGTGAACAAGACGATAAAGTAGCAGGTAATATTAAGCAATGCATAACATAATCAGAAACAAAAGAGTGCAACCTCTCTTGTGGACCCGTGTACTCCTCAGGTTCATCTGTTGAGTCGATGATGGTGATGCAGTTGCGGTGGGTGTCGGCGGTAGGGAAGGAGATCTGAGGCGGCGAAAGACAGTCGGGAGTCGTGATGTCTGGTATGGTGGATGCTTCTGTCGATGGAGCAGCTCAGGTGAGGTGGACGACATCGCGGCAGGAGCAGGACAAACCACACAAAGTTTTCTTCGACACCTATCTGTAACTGAAGTAATTCTGTAAGGGCTCCTTTGGCTTGCAGGATTCTAAAAACGCAGGGATAGAAAAAACATCGGAATAGTATAGGAATGCACGTGGAAAACATAGCATTTGTAAACACAGGATTTCTGTCAATTTGGGTGTTTTGTTCACAGGAATTGGAAGAGCAGAGGAATGCAAAGAAACATGGCCAAATTAAAGTGAAACAATATGAAAGTGTGTATAGATAGAATGTTATTCTGCCACTAATGCACTTAGTCTTGTTTTCATGCATAGGAAAAGTAGCTCCAGGTGGATGTTTTGCTCCATTCCTTTCAACCAAATGCATGAATAATTGAATAGTAGAGTACCATAGGAAAATTTTCTATTGCTATGTTTTTCCTTTGAACCAAAATAGCCCTAATGGATCGACATGAATGTAGAGTAATAAGTGATGCGACAAGTGTACAACCTCTTTGGCGTAGCCCTGTCGACCTCAGCATCATTGGGTTGGTCGCTGAAGAAGTTGCGGCAGAGGTGGCTGTCATAGGTGTGGTGGAAGATCTGAGGCGTCTGTAGATGGCGTCCAGGGTACTGCTCTGTTGTGATGGATGGTTCCGTCATTGGACCAGCTCCAGCGAGCCGTAAGACATCGAGGCTGAAGCAGCACAAGACAGACATCGTTAATCTCAAGTGGGATTCTAATAGCATCTCCAATAGATGATGTAAAACACATTACCAAAAAGTGGTAGATGTAAAATGTACATCACCAAAAAACACCTGACTACAACAGATGAGGTAAAAACTGTTGACTCTGAACTTAACTATCGAAACTAAAATTTACTGTGGAATCTGAATGTTACTGTCGAAACTGAACACACTGGTAGCAGAAATGCACTTCACATGTATTTTAGGCCGCTCGAGCACTAGTAGTAGAGAAACAGTGATCTAAATTAGCAGGCGACTAACAGGGAACACACACTACTAGGGAAAACCTTATACACAGAATCTTACCAGTAGCGCCTGTTAAAACAAAGCGCTACTGCTACTTACCCGTAGCGCGTGCACATGAACCACGCTACAGATATGGGTGTAGCAGTAGCGCTTCTTCTGGGAAAAGCGCTACTACTAAAATTCCCACTACTAAGCCGGTAGGCTATGAATAGTAGTAGCGATCTTGGGCAAACCGCGCTACCGCTAATATTATTGTAGCAGCGCGTTTTCTAGGAAAACCGCTACTGCTAATGAAAAGAAAATGAAATGAAAAACAAATAGAAAAGTAAATGGAAATGAAAGAAATAGAAAAAGGAGAAAGGAAAAAAGAAAATGTAAAGAAAAATAAAAGAAAAAGAAAAATAAAGGAGAAAGGCATAGCAGTAGCGTCTGTTCAGAACATGCGCTATAGATAATATAGTAGCAGCGCGTTTTGTAGACCCCCGCTATAGAAAGGGAAAAGGAAAAAAGAAAAGAAAAGAAAAAGGAAAATAAATAGCTATAGCAGTAGTGCGTTTTGCAACAAGCGCTATAGCTAACTTAGCTATAGCGCTTTTTGCCTACCAGCGCTACCGCTACGTTTGACTTAACCCCCGCGCGGTTTCTCTCCCCCCGGCCACCACTTCTCCCCCAAATCCCTCGCCCCACTTCGCCGCCGTCTCCCCACTTCGTCGTCGCCCCACTTCGCCGCCGTCTCCTGCGGACGTCGATGCCCACGGAGCCACCAGAGCCGCGCGCCGTCGACGCCATCGGAGCCGCCCCCAACGCCACCGGAGCCGCACGGCCTCATCAACGCCACCGGAGCCGCCCTCGCCACCACCGGAGCCACCCTCGATGCCCCTGCCTCCCTCGCCACCACTGCCTCCCTCGCCGTCACCGGAGACGCCCCTGCCTCCCTCGCCACCACCGGAGCCATCCTCTATAAGCCCCCACCCCTCCTCTCTCTCTCTCTCTCTCATGCATAGCACAAACATTGGACAGAGAACTAGCTAGCTAGGTTAACTAGTTTAATTAGGTTAATTATCTAGGTTAGTGCAAAAATTTAGTTAGGGCTTTGACAGAGAACTAGCTAGGTTAACTAGTTTAATTAGGTTAATTATCTAGGTAAACTAGGTTAACTAGCTAGGTTAACTAACTAGGTTAACTAGCTAGGTTAATTAGGTTCATTAGGTTAACAAGCTAGGTTAACTAGGTTGGCTAGGTTAGAGCAAAAATTTAGTTAGGGCAGTAGGTTTAACTAGGGCAGTAGGGTTAGAGAAAATGGAGTTCCTTTGCAATTTAATTGGGTTCTATCCTAGGCAGAGAAGGGTTAGAGAAAATAATGTATGTGTGTGTGTGAGGAATAGCTAGAACAGAATTTGGGTTCTGTCCTAGGCAGAGAAGTGTTTAGTGAGGTCATTTTGCAAAGGTTTTTCATTTTTGAAAAGACCACTATTTTTCAAGGAAAAGAATTTAGGCAAGTTTTATTTTAAAGATGATCCCTTCCTAGACTTTTAGCTTTAAACAAAAACCAAAAACATTTAGCTAAAAATAAAAAACAGTAGCTATGGCATTTAGCTATAAACAAAAAACAGAATTGATGTTATATGATATATGTCATTGATGTTCATTTGCATATTCCATTATTGTTGATTATATATTTTCATTGAAGTGGTCATGTTATATCTTTTCATTGAAGTGGTTCGATTGTGCCCAAGTGGCCTTTTGTTGTTTGCAGGGAATGATTCCGAGTGGCCTATGTTTTGCCGAAATGTTGATTCATTTCCGTTCCGACAAATTTCAGGCGCTCTATTTGTCCAGTTTGTAGCAAAGGTCATGCCAAAATTTTCCGTGAATTTCGGCATGACTTGTGCTACAAACTAGGACATATCGAGTGCCCGGGATTTGCCGCAACGGGAATGAATCAACATTCCTGCAAAACATTGGCCTTTTTATGTCATTATTCATTTTATTAGGTCTAGAATTAATTGACTAGATTTAATCATAGGAAACATGGCTAGCAACGATGAAGGAAAGGGTTCTGGTGATTGCAATGTCTACGCGGCGGCAGACGCCTATTTGAACCTTCTCGATGAGCAACGGTTGTTGCAGGGCCCACCTGTCGCTGAGACTGACACCAGCGCTGAGACTGACACCGGCGCCGAGACCGGCACCGAGACTGGTGAAGCCAGTATAGAACCGAAACCAAAGAGGCAACGGCGCCCAAACTAGCTCATCACTACTAGACTGGTGGTCACGGAGGTGGACGACGGCAATTTTGAGCCAAAAGAGCCTGCGGAAGCGCGCGCGTGCTACGGCAATCAAATAGGCTGCATCCTATGGGCAACCGCCACCATCAACGATGAGAAACTAAAGAAGATACCAGATATGAAGGAGTCCCTCCTAACTAAGCTGCACCAGGTATTCTTGTTCCCGGGCCAGGATGAAATCAAATATACTGATCCAGATAAAGACCCGGCAATGAAGAAGATAAACAAATGTGCCCTGGGCAAGTTTAGCGGCGCGTTGTCCGCCTGGAAAGTAAGGGTGAAACACTGGATCATCGACAAAGAGGAACCCTACTCCGAGATTGTAAAGGATAATCCGACAATTACGGAAGAGCAGTTTGAAATATTCAAGGCGGCTTGCGTTGCCGAAGCTGCCAAAGAAAAGTCGGAGTACATGAAGGGGCTTCAAGAGAGGAACATGGGGTGCCACCACCTCGGAAGCCGTGGTTATGCGGGGAAGAGGTCCATATGGGCCAAGGAGGACGCGGAATGCGAAAGTCTGGGCATCCCACACCCCTTGGCGGAGTTCACCGTCCCGCAGGAGCATGACATCATCAGGGCCCGGTACCATTGGGACCCAGTCAAGAAGGTTTTTGAGACGAACACGGTCACGACGGAGTTCATGAGACTGCTGGTAATTTTAGCTTCTGATCAATTCGACTGCACGTTTAGTCATATTTGTAAACGATCCTTGTTCCTTTTGCAGAAAGAGCAGCACAGGATTGCGGCCGAAAGCGACTCACCGTCTGAGGTGTTGGCGAGGCCCAAGTGGGACACCCCATTCAACTGGGCCTTGAACATATTGAAAGGACTCCCGATGGACACTCGGCCGTCGTATGGACGCATGCACGGCGTAGGAGACGGCGCCACATGGAAGAAGTACTACCGTGAGACCACGGAGGAGAGAAAGGAAAGACGAAGGTTAAATGAAGAAAACATCGACAAGAAGGTTGCGATTGCGGTTGATAAGAAATCAGTTGAGACAGTCGTAGCAGCGGTAGCTGCCGCAAAACAGGAGATTGCAGCTTTGTATAGTGTCTTGGTTCCGGCTATCATCAGTTGGACCAAGCAAAATCCAAATAAGGATGTAGCGGACTTTCCCCTTGCTAACTTCTTAGGGAGCAGCTCGACTACCGTTGCACCAGCACCTGCTCCTGCACCTGCTCATCGCAGCCCGTCCTCCGTCTCAGACATTCTCGGTGGTGCTTTGTCTTTGGCTGAGCTCGACGCCCTCACGGTACCCGTTACACCGGCCCTCTTCAATATATGTATAATCTCCCGTTTCCGTTGCCTTTCGGATGTCTCACGTCGCAGACATGTCTTTGCAGGCCGACGTAACCCCGTGCACCATACTGTACACCATCAGCGGCCAGAAGGTGGACGTGGGGAAGGCGACGATAGTGAAGCCGAAGGAACAATTGTTCCACAGCCGGCCGATCCCCCCTGACCTCTTCAAGGTTTCCGTGGCCAGTGTCAAACCAGGCCACGAGAATTTGGCTCCTCCGGTAGCACTAGGGGGAGATGATGACGAGACCCCGCGGCAGCTTGGCGATTGCAAGCGTTGGGTCCTATTGTGGCCGAAGAGTCTGCTTCATCTGGAGGCGGCCGGGAGCACACCCATGACCAAGCAGCCTCAGCAAGGTATGAACACCAACACCCCACCTACCCAATTAGCGTCGCCTGTCGTGCCGGGTGAGGAAGAAGCAATGCATGATATCGATGCCATCGATGAGGATGACGATGACACTCTACAGTATCTCAATACCGGCGCCTCTGATGACGGAGGATTGATGGCTCAGTAGTATGAGTACTCAGGGTTTGAGCGTCATGAGTCGGTGCCTCAATTGCCGGAGGATGAACGTATTATAGATGACCTTCCAGTGGCAAAGAAGCATAGGAAGAGATCGAGGAAAGGCAACAAAGCTGCTTCTATGATCCAGCCGCCCCAGCAGCCTTGGGTTCAAGACTGTATACCTATCCCCGGTGCGGCAAAATTGCATATCCCCGGTGATCCGATCCTACCTAAGGCAGCGGTAGAGGCCATATACGGCGATCTAAGGAGACTTCATGACAATCCTACCTGAAGCCTTTCACTGCGCTTGGGGACTATCTCCCTGACTTGGATGGATGGCACGACATGTTGGAGTGATTAACGATATATGACAATGTGTCCGTTTAGTCCATACTTTCTCTATGATGAAACTTTGAGTTATGCACGACGAAACTTTAATTGTGATGTAATTAAACCGTACTCCTCAACTAGCGAAGATCACTCTAGTTAGGGCATTTTGGGTACGATGAACTTTGTTATTTATGCTTATGATATGTTGCTTCTATTTTTGCCAAGTATGTCTCTTTCTGTTGCTCAATTATATATGTTGCATATCATCGACTCATGTGACGATGCAGGTGCATAGATCATCCATGGCGAAGAAGTGCTACGCCAGGAGTATACGATGAGTGGCCGGAGTGTCAGGCCCAGGTGTACCGGTTTTCGGTTTCTGAGCGACAGCCAGTAGTTAGTTTAGGTTCACGCTAGTGCGAGAGAGGGATACAAACCGACGCCTCAAGAAGTACTACATTATGTATGATGAGACATGTCATGTAACTTGTATAGCTATATCGTGATTATGATGTGATGACATAATTTGTGTTGGATGATATGATGAGACTATTATGTGTATGATATGATGAGCATATTGCATGTTTATGATATGATTAGAATACTGTATAAAACCTATACAAAAACATCGCAAATACATAGCAAAAAAAAGATATGAGAAAATATAGTAGTAGCGCTCTTTAGCGTTGGACAGGAAAATGCAACTGCTAAAGCACTTAGCAGTAGCGCTAGTAAGGAAAACGCTACTGCTAAAGCACTTAGCAGTAGCTCTGGTAAGGAAAGCGCTACTGCTAAGTAGGTATAGCAGTAGCGCGTGTCAAAGCGCGCTACTGATAAACTTTAGCTGTAGAACCGTATCAGTAGCGCGAGCACCCGCGCTACTGATACACCAAATACCCGCGCTACTGCTAGGCTTTTCCCTAGTAGTGGCAGTAGCAGATAGCAGCCAGAGCAGCAGCGCCTGGAGCAGCAGCGCAAACTAGAGCCAGAGCAGCAACACGTGTAGCTGCAGCAGCCCGTGTAGCAGCATCAGCAGCGCGAGCGAGAGGAAGAGCAGAGCAGCAGCACGAGCGAGGGGAAGAGCAGAGCAGCAGCGTGAGCGAGCGAGAGCCGTAGCAGCAGCAGCAGGAGAGCAGCAGCGCGAGCGAGCGAGAGCAGCAGCAGCAGCTCCGGCTGGTATGGACGCCACCGCCGAGGGAGCCTCGCACTGGGGGAGAGCCTCCGTGGAGATGTCGGCGGCGGCGCCGACTATGAGGTAGCCGTGCCATGGGGGAGCGGGATCGAGCACCGGCGGCGCCGGGAGGTCAAGTTAAGGAGAAGGTGCGATGCGATGAGTGTACAACCTCTTTGGTGGTGCCGAGTAGGCCTCGGCTTTGTCCGAGGAGTCGGTGAGGATGATGCGGTTCTGGTGGAGTAGGTTAAGGCGACGCTGTGGGGATGGAGCAGCCACGATAGACGAGGCAATCGTCGGAGCACCTCCTTGGAGGTGGAGGACGGGGCGGCTAAACCGGCAGGACAACAAGATCGATGACGGATCTTCATCTGGGGCGGTGGATGAGGGACGTCAAGCTGTTGCAGTGGACGACGTCGTCAGGGAAGAGGCTCCGGCTGGGCAGCGGTGGGGTGGCAGACGGCGGAGGGTGTGGTTTCGCGGCTGGAGCAGAGAGGTTATGGCGGCCTGGGATTTCGAATGGCGAAAAGGAGGTGATGGGAGGGGGGGAACCATGACTTAGGGACGCGCTTGTCCAAAATGTAGGGTGTGTTACAAAAGTACCCCCACCGATTTGAACTAGCGGCCCTTTCGGCTGAGGGTTAGAAAGGGGATATCGCGTGTCGGGATTTGGCAGCTGGAGGGAGTTTTTGCGCGCGTTGTAATTTCGGGATAGCAAGGCGCGAGTTTTGGGAGCACGATATCTGAATTTTCGGGATAACAAGGCGCGGGTTTAATTTTAGGGACAAGCCTAACGTGTAATAATGTATGTACCAAATCAATTCGCACTTCCCTCAACAAAAAAAATGAAAAAAATAAAACTATTCGCACCACACAAAGAGAGAGTCTTGTCCCGTTTTACTGTACAAATGCTATTCAAAGCTATGAATCCATGTTATGTCCAATTAAATATTTTCGCTGGTTGTATAATGCATGTAACCTACTCATACGAACATTTTAGTGCATTCCAAATTTCTATACTACCGCTGCAATTCGAACTAAATTTGAATTCGTTTCTCTATTTGAATAAGAATCTACAATCATGATTGTTGCCAACTTAAACCATCATTCGTATATTATCTTAACAACACACCACATGATTACTATAGAGATAGATATGAACTATGTGTACTATATGAACTCAAAATTCAAAATTTTGAATACACTTGATGTTGATTCCAAATAATAGTACATTTGATGTACTAACTAGATCTTCATAATCTAAACCATGTTTCATACGTACACTGTGTTTATCACACAAAGTATAGTGCCCCCCCCCCC
Organism: Thinopyrum elongatum; assembly: GCA_011799875.1. Lineage (NCBI taxonomy): Eukaryota > Viridiplantae > Streptophyta > Magnoliopsida > Poales > Poaceae > Thinopyrum > Thinopyrum elongatum. Next base: position 371,477,533 of record CM022299.1, on the reverse strand, counting down.
TACATTATGACAAGTCTTTAGCCCTGAGCTGCAAAAGCCACACATTATCACAAATTCAAATAAATGTTCTATATATATTATATGTAGTATAACATGTTCATAACCACACCATGCATATCACCATTATATATATTCATGCATGCGTCGGTTTAAAACACTATAATATCTTCTTCAAATATCCGAATCCACTTTTTATAATGAATTATGATCTCTGTTCGTCTTTTACACCCACACAATCCTCTTCTCTTTGTAGCTAGCGCTAACTTTCTCTCGTGCATGCACACGCCCGCCCCCCTCTCACCCTCCCTCAGCGTCCCCTCCATCGCGCACATTCGTTATTTCTCTTTAGGTCGTTCACCCACGGTGTGTGTAGGCCCCCCGACTCCTTCTTTCCGGCACACACATGTCGATATACCTCTCTAGCCAAGTGTGCCTACCACAAACACACGCTCTCCCTCTTCTCTTCTCACCGTCCATGCCCCCCTATGTCCAATACGGTTCAACGCACATGCACACTCCCGCCCCTCTTTTCATCAATCTCATACTCGCACACTCCTCCCCCCTCAATATAGTAGGCCTCTCGCACCACCTCCTAGCCGCATCCCTCTCCCCCTGTCCGTCTCTCCGGACCTTATTTGCTTCTAACACATGCATGCATGTATACCTACCGATCTCCCTACATATAGCTAGGTCGACTATAAGTCTTTTTCCCCACGCACCGATCGATGTACCTCACTAGTTATGTCTCTCCCTTTCTCCGACACATGACGATTGACCTTCCTATGTAGTTACGTCTGCTTACCACAACCATATCGTCCCCCCTCATCATCCTTGCATACCTCCCAACCCGTCTCTCACACGCACGTGCATAGACAGGCAGACATCCCCTCTCTTATTGATATTGCAGTCGTACCCTCCGTTTGTCTAGCAGGCCTCTCCCACCATTTGTGAGAAGCAACTCCACCACCAACCCTCCAACACTCTACCTTTATCTCTCTCCCAACCTTATTCCTCTGCTACACATATGCATGGATGCCGATCGATCTCCCTCAATACATAGCTAGGTCTCTCTCCTTCTCCACACATATACCAGTCGATCTACCTCTCTATAGTTAGGTCTCTGCCCCCTACCCCCCCCCCCCCCACACACACACACCGATAGTCAAACGTCGTAGGTAGGTATCCATGCCACAGAGACAAACTGCACCTCTGCCCTCTCACATTCCAGTAGGCCAGCCGCCCTGTATCTTTGACGTGGGCAAACACAAATTCGATGGCACTCTTTATCGGTCACGCACCCACACACTTCATCCCTGTTTTCGATTCTATCGATATCTCACGCCAATGATCCCTCCACTCTCTTCTCGTGGATCACTCCCTCTATATATGATTTATCCATGACTCTATTTCACACACATTGCATATGTTACATTTTTTGTTTGAGATATCATCGACACATTGCCTCTGTTTCGCACAAACCAACTCTCTCACACCCACCCACGTACGTACCTACACGTAAAGAAGAGGTGCACGCACGATGCACGTACTCACGTCTCGTTCCCGGCCACACCCGCGCGGGTACACACTGGAGCTCATTTCTGTATGAAAAGGCAGCCCACGTGATAATTTGACGCGTGTAGTGGTTGTTTACTTGAAGGAGGGTCGTGTACCATGCGTACATGGAACAAAGTTTGACTTGACACGTTAGTATTAAATAAAGTTATATTCCTCAATGGCACGTACAGAATATAAAATGATTGTCATCAAGAAAAAAGAAATCCGCTCCACTATATACAATGGAGCCTGCTGCCAGGGTTTGTCTCTCATCACACTATCTCACACAAGGCGGCGGTGGCCTCTCTCTCTCACCATTGGTCCCTGATCCGGCCGCATCCCGTCCGCCGGTGGAAGAGGAGGATGTGCATCGTTTCTCCGTTTGACGGCGTCGAGGCAGCACTTCCCGATCTGCGGTACCCGCCATTCTCTCTGACCAAGCTCTGACGCGGCAGGGCCTTCGCCACTTGCTCGCTGTCGCAGTATGGCAGATCCTGGCCACCGGCGCCCTCCTAGTTACATCCCGACAACCCTCTGGTACAGCTTCCTCCTGCCTTGCTCCACTGCCCATCTTCCCACGTTGCTGCATGTGGAAAATCCTGCATGTGGATCTTCCCTAGTTCTTTGCCCAAAACGTAGCTTGGATGGCGTACTTTCCATGTTGCAATCTCGTCCTCACACCATTTTACATAAACAACCGTGCTGCTATCTTCCCTTAGGACAAGGAATGTGCTTCTTTTTTTGTCGGCATATGTGTCATCAACTGTTATTGGCCAGTAATTGTTTCCTTTCTACCTCTTTTTTGCAAATAGGGCTATCCATTTCACCTCGTTGATAGTGCGACCTTTTGGTGAACTGCACAAATCACTTTTTTTCTTAAGAGTGTCTTGTGCAGTTCTACTAAAATGTCACACGGACAACATCTCTACATTTCAGTGCGACTACACAAAGGGAGATTGGTTTTGCTATCCTCCTCATCCAAATCCGAGCCTAATCTTCTCCAACAAGTGGTTAGTTTTATGAGAGATTGCAAAGGTGACCGGCTTCTACTTGTGTGTGTATGTTTCATCAACTACTACTGGTGCTACTATTAATGTAATCACACTTCTGCAATATATTTGCAAACAGGGATGCTCAGCTCGATTTTAGTGGAACTGCACAAAATGATCGGATGGTCCATGTCCACCATAGAATCCTTTCTTGGCTAACATGTCTTGTTCCGTTCCACAGAGCTCCATGAAACTGGCTGCCAACAAATGAACGCCAGGAAATGGAACCATGCCTGCGGACATCATCCTTCAATTTTTTATTTTTCTTTATTTGTACACATTCTCACAACTTCGTATTCAGTTGTGATGTAAATATTGACGCTGATCTGTGAATCATTGAGATGCATTATCATGCATGTTAGTTTCCTTTGTATTTGATGGAATGTTGTAACAAGACAACTTTGGAGGCAAGAGGACACATGAAACCAAAGTTGAAAGCTTCATAGCATTACATCACAATTTCATTATGCTGGAAAATTATGTGTACATATAAACATATCTCGGAAGCTTGATAGCAATACCACAAATCATTCAAACTTCCTTTTGCCCACATGTGGGACAACCAGAATCCGGGTCCACGTGCCATGCACCAATATTGAGTGCACAACCGCTGGCGAGATTCACCCCGCTCGTTGCGCCGCAGTAATAATGACTAATGAGCGGTCAAATCATAGAGCCCCACCTTTCCCGCAGTACTAGTAAAAGTTGCTCGGGCGAAGCAACCATCATTTCACTCTTCGTTGAATGCGCTCGTACTCCAATATTCCAAGAGTAAGTTGCTCGGATGAAGCAACCATAAGTACACGGTGCCAATGGTTGGTGAGATTTGTTAATTGAGCCCTGTATAAGGGCTTTTTTTATTCAAAGGATTCTCAAAGGAATTTTGGAGGATTCTAATCCTTAGGAATTTTTCCTATGTGCGTTGTTTGATTCGTAGGATTGTAAACCGGAAAGAGGGGGGGAGAAGAGAAGCGGGCGACATTTTGTGAGAGAGGAAGGATAACCGTACAGTGCGGAGGTTTTTTAGAGCTCAAGGACAAACGACGCAGGAAATTCGGATTCCCCTGCAATCTTGGTCATTTACCATCGCACACGCTTCATTTCCGTTGCCTCTGGAAACTATGTGCGCTCACCCGACCGTGGTTGCGTTGTGATTGGCCGGAACCCCAGGCACACGGATCGCGCGTGTGCACCGTAGGATGCACCGCGATCGAACGGCAATCCACGTCCTCATCACACCCGTGTAGCTGTAGTTGGGTTTTTGATGTACTCCTTCCATATTTATTTACTCTGCATATTAGCTTTGGTCAAAGTCAAACTTTGTAAACTTTGATAAAGTTTTTATAGAAAAAAATATTAACATATACAATAACAAATGAATACCATTAGATTCATTATTGAATACACTTTCCCATCATATAGATATGCTATTACAAATGTTCATATTTTTTTCTATAAACTAGGGCAAACTTTACAAAGTTTGACTTCAGTCAAATCTAATATGCAGAGTAAATAAAAACGGAGGGAGTATCTGAGCTAATAAATGTCTAAAGAATGCATGGAAAAGTGCCAAATTTGAGCAAGGTGCTTCCTCCGTCGAGGTGCATAAGTCACCTTACGAGAAACTGGACCCACTCATGGCACGCCTGTTGCGTTTGGTCCGCCGGTCAAAACGCTTCCTATTGTCATATCACTATTCTTTTTAGATTTATAACATGTGGGACCGAGTGTGAGCGAGCCAACCTCAATCGACGGCAAAATTGCCTGCCGGACGCACTTTGAGAGAGACAAGGAGCAAGAAGCGATACGGGCTGGTGGTGTCATGCAAGAAAATGGCTGGTCTCATGTTTAAAACTTGTTGTACTATAGTAGAGGTAGATGTAGATGTAGATGTAGTGTAGACGTAGATGCAGATGTAGATGTACATGTAGAGATGTAGAGATAAGTAAGACTCACCAACGGTCACCAACGTAGGCCGAGTACATGCATGAATCACCCGCAAAAAAAGGAGTATGTGCACGAAGAGAAGAATTGCACGCACAGACGCACGTACTCTGTGCCTCATTCCCTAACACACACGTGCGGGTACATGGTGGAGCTCATTTCTGGATGAAGAGGCAGCTCACGTGATAATTTGACGCGTGTAGTAGTTGTTCACTTAGTGGAGGGTCGGGAACCACGCGTGAATGAATCAAAGTTCGACCATGACGCGGTGGCGTGTTTGTTTTTAATTTTTTTCTTCAATGGCACGTACGCAGTTTTTTTCTTGAATGGCACGTGAATCGTGCACGTACTCAATGACGGAGCACGGGATGGGATGGTAGCCATGGACGTGGTCGGCCCTTTTTGGAGACTACTACACTAGTACTTTGATGTACGTTTTAAAAAAAAGTACTACTTTGATGTGTCCTGTCAACTCGCAGAACGATGAGAATCTTGCTTACTACGCCCTCTACATAGCCCACACTTATTGTACTAGCAGTTGGAGTATGGGAGCACCTAATATTTCCCCGTCCGGACCGATCCCAAGCTGGCTTCTCACCTTCCTGGCCCACCAAAAACCCCTCCCACCTCCCGCGCGCGCTTCCTGCCCGGCGCCAGCTGAGCCCGCCGCTCCACATTGATGGCAAGTCAGGGCGACACGACCTCTCACTGCGTCCGCTTTTGAGGCGGCGCGCCGACCGAGGGCGCTGCCTGCTGCACGCCCGACATTTTAGACTACTCACAGTGGAGAGTAACTTTAGAGCAAGTACAATAAGGTGACATAAGCAGGCTATAAGGATTTAGATCTAGTATTTGTGCTTAGTTGAAGGAGAGAGAAGAGAAGCGGGCTGTAAACTTGTAGCCGGTTGTAGCACGAGCTCCAACATACTTTGTGAGACAGAAGGTGGGGCTATGTATTAATGATATAGTATACTAAAGGGACTAACTATTGTACTAGCAGGCTATTAGTTTGGCTCTAGATGATGTGTCAACTTCATATAGCCGGATGTTGGCTATACTATTAACCATGCTCTTAGAGCATGGTGTGGTGTGAGTGGGACTAAAGTTTAGTCCCATACTGCTAGGTGAGTGTGAGTTGCACCACTTTATAATGTGATCTATTCTAGCATTTGCATGAGCATGATAATAGGAAACCTACATGCGCGCTCTTCGGGAATGAGCCTGTCAAAGGACAAAAGCTATGCACGTGGTCCATATTTTTGTTGGTCGGAAAATTTATTAAGTCATTAATTAATAATTAACGGACGCCTTAATTAGTCAGCCGTTTCCGATTCTTTTGGATAGTGGGGCTATTATTGACTTGGACGTGGGGTTTGGGCCAAAGGCCTACTATTATACTCGCACGACCGACCTGACAGGCTCTACCCTAGCCGCCGCTGTATCATATGGTTTCGCACCGTTCCAGATCATGAGATCTCCCAGATCATAGCGCTGCCACGCAAGTCTTCTCCATCCCTCCTTCCGGCGTGCACCGCGAGAAGGGACAGGAGTCCTCCGGAACCCCGTCTTTCGTGATCCTGTACGGGAGAGGGGCGGTCTGGTTTTTGGGGAGCACACTCGTGCGACTGCTGCCAGTGACGACTTACTCAACGACAACCTTCTTCCCCAACCTCGGTAACCTCTTCATCAACGACATGAGTGACAACATCAACCACAGCGGTTCTGCTCCCGCTGCACAGTATGTGATTCTGTCCTCCTGGTTTAGTCCGCATCATTACTTTGATCTTTGCAATTGTCGTCGTGATCTATTTACTGTTGATTCGGATCAAATCTCATAGTAAATTGCTCATATATTCAACAATCCAATCCAAAAACCTGATTATAGGCAATTTACTCTGAGTGGTTTTGCTCCGCTTTTGAAGCCGCCTACCTTTAAGGGGGTGCAATATAAAAGGTGGCGCATGAGAGTAGTATACTGGTTTCAGATCATGTACTGCTATGATGCCACTAAGGGCAAGCCTGAGGGCAATCTTAATCCTGCACAGCAGGAAGCTTTTGAGAACATGGATACCCTCTTCAAAGCCACCCTTCTGAATGTTCTTAACGATTCCATTGTGGATTCATATATGTCGTTTGACAGCAGCAAAGACATGTGGGCTGCGCTCGAGGCCACGTTTGGGGCCTCGGGCGCTGGCAGCGAGTTGTACGTCATGGAGCAATTCTGTGACTACAAGATGACTGATGAGCGCTCTATTGTTCAGCAGGCTCATGAGATACAGTCACTCGCTAAGGAACTTGAGTACTTTAAGTGTGTGTTGCCGGACAAATTTGTTGCTGGGACCATCATTGCCAAGCTTCCACCTTCGTGGAACAATTTTGCTACTTCTCTAAAAAACAAGAGACATGAGTTTTCCGTTTCGGATCTCATTAGCACTCTGGATTTTGAAGAGAAGGCGAGAGCAAAAGACACACGTGCTCGAGTCGCTGAGGGAGCTTGTAGTGCCCACATGGTACACGAGAAGAACTTCCAGCCCAACAAGCCCCAAAACAACAAGAACAAATCTCAGGGGAAAGGCAAGTTTGATGCAAAGAACAAGCCGTCACATTCTACCAACTTCAAGAAGAATTCTCATAAGAAGGGGAAGGGACAAAAACCTCAATTTTGGTAGCACCACAAAAAATTATATGGCTGCATCTACCTGCTGTCAGCTAACCTCATGGTGCTCCAGGTATTCCTACATTCGTAACTAGGTACAATGACCACCGCAAGATGAAATAAGCTTATTCGTACGTTGACTTGCTGATTGCAGTGCGGAATGATCCTGTCATGTGTGGAGGAGCAAACAAGCAGTGCAGCCGAAGGTGGAAATCAACTAATTGCTTATGAAATTATATATGATCTTCCTCAGGCAGGTCAGTATCCCCTTCGTCCAGATGATCGTGTTTTGTCATGCTGAGCTATTGATATGTGCTACTGTTTTGCAACACCGTTTAAGTAAAGCTATTGTTTTCCTATATTTTCAGATTCAGGACAATGAAGATGATTTCAGGGGAACTGCACAATATGGTCTGATGTTGAGTCATCTCTATTGCCTCCTGTGTTTGCTGCAAATGCATACCGTATCTTCTGAAGCTTAGTTTAATGTGAATGTTGACTAGCCTAGGAACCTTCACAATCTAGTAAGTATATTGTAGGCCTGTTATTTGAAACCTCATTTTGCTGCGCTACTACCAGTGTGAGTGTCTGCATGCAGTACCGCATCCTCTAATTTGGTGGATGCCAACCCGGCCAGAGAAGGAGCTATAACCTTTTTCCAAGTTGAAAAAGGTTACCGATGAGTAGCCATAAGCTGGAGGCGTTTATTTTTTTTCGAATGGGCAATAAGCTGGAGAGCTGGAGAGTGTCTCTAATGGGCTGCCTCTAGTACAAGGCCGTCCAGTACGAAACACGGGCAGCCGACTAGGTCGATACAAAAGCCTATCCATCTTAAAGCCCATTTGTTTTTGTTTTTTGCGAGCAAAAGCCCATATTTCTTGAAGAGGGGCGATCCCAGAAAAACCCTCCTTCCTCCTCGCCTCCACTTACTGCAGCTCGCTGGACTCTCCCGCTTCCGTCTCCCCCCAATTCCCCCCGCTCCCCATCTTCCTCACTCATACAGAAAACCCCCGCTCACCTTCTTCCTCACTCGTACAGAAAACGCCTACTCCTTTTCTTCCTCGCTCCTACAAAAAAAACCCAGCCATCCTTCTTCCCCACTCGCACTGCCACTAGGCTCGTCTCTCGCTACTCTACTCAAACACATGAGCTCGGCATGACGCCCGCAAGGAAAATGGAGTCAGCTGGCCCTAGCGCCAAGAAGATGAGGCTCCTGCCAGCAGCGACGCTGGTTGTAGATGCCGCACCCGGCAGCGCGGGGAGAAGCGGCGAGCCCCCCCCCCCCCCCCCACCCGGATCTGAGGAACCCGTAGAATCTCCAGTGGACCGCATCAGCGATCGCCCGGATGACATCCTTGGGGAGATCATCTCCCTTCTCCCCACCAAGGATGGCTGCCGCACACAACTCCTCGCATCTCGGTGGCGCACTCTCTAGCGCACCGCGCCTCTTAATCTCGACTGTCGTCAGATATCTGTCCTTCCTGAATTTGATCTCCTCAGAGCCATCGTCTCCTTCCACCAGGGCCCCATTCAACACCTCTGCATCCCGACACGCTACCTGCTGTCCATACCCCGCACGGTGGACGCCTGGCTGACATCCACTGAATTCGAAAAACTCTAGCAGCTTGAGTTCTACCATTACTACGAAAAATATAAGCCACGATCCCAACTCCATGTATTTGTACCCACACCACCATTGTCCATCTCATGGTTTTCCTCCTCTCTCCACACCCTCACCATAGCCCGGTGCCATCTACCAGACAATCTGGTACTAATGATTCGACTCCCACTGCTAAAAAGACTTTCGCTTGTGGTGGTTGATCTGTCGAAGGCCTCACTACACAGCATCATCCAATCCGGTTGCCCTGCCCTGGAGCGCTTGCTGCTTATTTTCGGATTAAAAATCCGTATCCATTGTCTCCAAATAAAGTCGCCTCACCTTAAAAGCATTGGAATTTATTTTGAAGGACAACAGCTCATCATCGAAGATGCCCCTTCACTTCAAAGGCCCCTTGATTATTGTTATAAACCTTCACAAATAATTGTCGTCTCTGCGCCTAAACTTGAGGCCTTGGGTGTAATTCGTGATCCGTTTGTACATCACGACATGGTGTTTGGCTCCACACTTATTCAGGTACTGTATATTATCATCTACACTTTTGTAATCACAAAAGCTGCATTTTTCGTTTGTGCGCATACATTTTATGTCATCTTGGAGTACACTTTGGATACTAATATTATATTATATGCTCAATGAAGAGTTCGTCCATCGATAGCCTATCAATGGTGTTGGATTTTGTCAAGATCTTTTATATCAGAATGTTTAGTATTGATCTGAACAAAATTATTGGCTTGCTACGATGCTTTCCATGTTTGGAGAATTTGTATATAGAGGTGATTATTTCATGCACATTGAAAGCCCATATATATTGTACTAGAATTACCGTTTGGTTGTCGCTCTATCGACATACTCTTTTTTTAGACCTTAATTGTTTTCAATCTTCATGTCTACGTAGGCAGTAACACATGGAGAAAAACATATAACCAATCGGTGGCGTAATAAGCACCGGGATTTTCTCAGTTCTCATGACATTCGTTTGAGGACAATAACGATGGAAGGTTATGCATTCAATCAGGCAAACAGAAACTTCGTCACATTCTTTCTGTTGAATGCGAGGTTACTATTGTCCATGAGGCTTAAGTTTTTCAACAAGAAATTTCATACAGATCGATATATTGAACAGTAAAAAAAGAAGTTTCAGGTCGACAAATGGGCTTCTGAACGTGCTCAGCTTCTATTTACAACAACTTGTCGTCATATGCCATTAAACTTTTTGGCACAGGATGTTGATTTTATGGATCAGACCGACCCATTTGTTTGTGACTGCCAAAAACAGTGGTTGGGTTAGATGTTATTGCCATGCATGTTCAGTCTGGGTTTTGTCTAAACCTGATGAACAATTAATCCTTGGGCTTTTGTACCATTTGTAAGCTTGAGTTAGATGTTGTTGCCCTTTTCAACTCGGCTGTGACTGTCATATTTTCTTTGAAACAAGGCAAATGGCTTGCCATTTCCTTTATTAAAGAGAGAAATATTGTAACAAATCCCAACCAAGGGAAATAACATCACTCTCGCCGACTGCTTGAGCTCACTGTGCATTACAAAACCCAAGTGATTAGCCCCCACCAGCACCCACAAACTTATTTTGATCTAGCACACCAAATGGGCTATAAAATTTCATAAGAAAGGCTGCATGGCCATGACAGATTTGAATTCTGACATTTGGGACCCACGAGGAAAAAGCCTATCCAAGGTGGTGTCGACTTACTAGTCAACAAATGATTCTGCCTATCAGCCGTTGGATTGACATCCAACATCTGTCGTGTATCTTCTATCTCTTGTCTTCTTCCTCCAGCCGCCCAAACCAAACCACCCTGTCGGTTCCGCCTGCTCCCGCCTCCCACGGCTGGCTGCACCTCCGTAGCCCTACTGTACCCTCAAACGTTGGCCAGTCCATCCCTCTATTCCCCCACATGTCCTGTTATTCTCTGGCGACGTCAGCCCCAACACGCACCCGCACCCGGACCAGTCAACCCTCGTACTCCCCTCCGCCTGCGACTAGACTGGCGCATCTTCCACGGCTCCTGTTCATTCCGTTCGAGGCCTCACCGTCATCCTCCGCCTTGGTTCGCTCGCCGTGCGTGGTGCGCCGCCGTCTGGCGTTATCAACGTGGTCAACAACCGAGAGGAATAAGGAGATGACTGTACGTGGAGAGGATGACAGTAGGGACTCACCAGGGTCATGGCAGTACGCAAGCAAGTGCCTCGTTATTACAAGCCCAAAAAATGGTTCCTCCTAATGGTTGGACATCTGGGTCCCACGCCATTGTCAACATAGTCAATAAACGAGAGAGTTACACAAGGAGCGACTGACACCAGGGACCCAGCAGGTCGCACAGTTGTTATTTACTTTTTTTTTAGGAACAAGCAGTTGTTATTTACTAGTTTTAGAGACGGATCAGGGTAACAACGGGGCTGTGGCCCGTCTAGCTAGGGTTTTATTTTATGTTTACCACATCATGAGCCCAGTTGTGTTTTTTCTTTCTGAAAATGGCTAGCCCAGTTCTACCTTTTTAAAAGAAATACCCAACGGAGGCCTATTTGCTTTCTCAGCCCTGCTGGGCTGCAAATCTTTCAAGGCGAGCTGCTGGGCTGCAAATCTTTCAAGGTGAGAGCGATGTATTCACTTGCCCAGAAAATGAAGTAGTTCCGCTCAAAAAAAGAAAAGAAAATGAAGTAGTAAGAAATGGGATGTAAATTTTAAAAACGCAGCAAACCGGCAATTAGTTTCAAATATCTTTTTTTAAGATTTCAAGATTTCGAATTTAAATTTTTTTTGCGGGGAAATTTATGTTGGATTTTAAATTGATATAAATTTATTATTTTTAAATTAGTTTGAATGTGATTCAAAATTTCGGGGTTAAAAACAGTTCGGACCGCACCGAAATATGAAATTTTGGTTGAATTTTTAACCATGGCGAGAATATGGGCTGTAATGGTAACAAAAAGAATATGGGCTTCAAAAAGAATCTTTAAGAATTAACCAATGGGCTATACATTTATTAGCAATAATGGCAGATGGGTTGTATGCTGTTTTCCACATATTTGAGGCTGACTTGTGGGCCTACTAGGTTGACGCGTATGCTTTCCTAAAAAAAGGTTGACGCGCAGGCAAGGCCTTGTCAACTTAGTCAACACACGAGAGCAGTTACTGTTGGATGTCCATCCAACGGCCGTCATGCTTCTTCAATCTCTGCTCTTCCTTTTCCAGCCGCTCACACCAGTGCCGACGGGACTGCCTGCTCCCTCCTCCCGTGGCCGGTTGTGCTGCCGCGCAGGCGTCACCGCCCCACCCTACTCCCATCGCTGGCCTGGCCTTCCCTCTACTCACCCACACCTGCTGTTATTCTCCGACGACGGCAGACGAACTAGTAAACCCTCGTACTCCCCTCCGTGTGGGAAACAACTGCCGAGTCTTCCCTGGCTCCGTGTCGTTCCCTTCCTAGGCCTCGCCGTCATCCACCGCCTTGGTGCTCTCGGCGCGAAGTGGTCAAGGAATGACTTACATCGGAAGAGGACTGTACGTGGAGAGGTTGACAGCTGGGTCCACGGCCACAGCAAGGAAGTGCCTCCTTATTACGCGCAAAATAATGATTCCTCCACCTGACAGCGGGGACCTACCGAAAGGGCCTCTGTATTTTGTGAAAAAAACATTTCCCCCGACAGCTAGGACCCACCAGCTATATCTTCGGATGCAAGGAAGTGCCTCCATATTAGGCGTGAAAAAAAATGAATCCTCCCCCTGACAGCTCGGACCCACCATCAATAACTTCGCACCCAAGGAAGTGCCTCCTTATCCTCCCTGACAGCCGGGACCCACCTGGTCGAAGCGTACGTAGCGTTGTCATTCTGGTCGCGAACGTGTACGTACATACTGGTCAATCAGTCTCTCTGCAACGATGAACCGTGGCCGAGCAAGCAGCGGCACGTGTAGTAGTAGAGCCCCCGACGTAGCAGTTCATGTAGTCCCTTCTAAACCATGTACATGTACGTACAACCACATGCCAAAAAATACGGCCACGTAAGTACATACGGGCAGGGTCTCGAACGCCTACTCACGCATACGTACGGCCAGGGCTCGTGTACATGGAGAGGCAACGGACAGCAGCAACGGCGTCCTGTTCATCGGGCAGCCAACCGGCTGGGTTGGAACGAAGAAACAACGTCATGTTCATCGGGAGGCAACATACTGGGTTGGAATGCGTCCTGTTGAACGGGAGCCAACCGGCTTGGACGGAACAGCCGAAACGGGGTCTGGCATACCGGAGTATGGAGGAAATGGCCTTCTGTTCGACTGGCTACGGTCGAAACGGCATCCTGTTCATCGGGAGGGGTGTGGCATACCGCAAAACGGAGGAAACGGACTTGTGTTGGAGCGATATGATCGAAACGGCATCCTGTTCATGGGGAGCGGTGTGGCATACCGCAAAACGGAGGAAACGGACTTGTGTTGGAGCACTACGGTCCAAACGGCTATCCTGTTCATCGGGAGGGGTGTGGCGTACCGCAAAACAGGACTCCACGGGCTACTGTTCACCCACCGTCGACTTCCTTCAGCCTCCACCTGCACTGTTCATCCACCGCGTCTTCCTCCTGCCTCCACCAGCTATTGTTCATCCATAGGCTACTATTCATCCAGCCCTCCACCGGCTACTGTTCAACCAGCCCTCCCACGGGGTCCTGTTCATCCACCCCCAACCAGCTCGGCTGTGGCGGCCTCCTCTCGGGGTCCTGTTCATCCAGCGGCAACGGCCTACTACCATGGGGTCCTATTCATCCAACCCCCATCGGGAACTGTTCATCCAACCCCAACCACGTACGTCTTGACACGTTCAACCAACCCCCATGTTCATTTTTCATCAAGAGGCAGCAGGTTCGATCGGCTTCAGTAAGCAGCAGCAGCAGCGATCGATCGCTATGGTTCAGTTAGCAGCAGTAGTAAAGGAATCGCTCGGGTTCAGTTAACAGCCAAGGGATCAATCACTCGGGTTCAGTAATGTAGCTAGTGCAATCGCTCGGGTTCAGTAAGTGAACGCCTCGCTCGGGTTCAGTTAGAGCCCAATGCCTCGCACACACGCGCGTACGTATACGAGAGAAACACGCAAACCTCCGTGCATCGCTCGGCCCCGACCACCCACCGTAACTGGGAAGTCCCCGAAATTTCCCTCGCCCTCGCTTCTACCATGATTTTTTCCGTCATGGACGGCCCAAAGAATGTCACGCAAGTGCGTCTCCGGCCCGCCCAAGACGAAAAGCCCATTTTCTGTCATGATTTTTTGTCATAGAAGTAGGAGCCGACCACATCTATGATGATACCGGGTTTTGTCACAATTATCGTCATAGAAGTGTCATAAGCATGATAGAAAAAAAATTCGTCCGGGCCAAAATGTCACGGATGTGTCTTTTTTTTGTAGTGTTAGGATCTGTCTGCCGGGTTAGAACTATCTGTTGGGTTAGAACTGTCTATCAGGTTAGGATCCATCTGTCGGGTTAGGATCTGTCTGCCGGTTAAGTCCAGAGATGACTTAACAGGGTTGCTTAAGTCCAAAGATGACTTAACGTCATGAGCTGGGTTTAACCGCGGGTAATTCCCCAAACACCGGTCTATATCCTAAGTGCGCAGGGATCTTGGGCCCATCACCCTTTGCACTCCTGCACATTGCGAGGGCGGTCGGTGTCAGTCCTGGCAACCTCCTTATACAAGGCAGGTGCTTACGCGGGCCACCCGGGCGCGCGCCCTCAGTCGCTGACGTCCGAAGAGCTTCGGCTGATACATACGATGCAGAGTGCCCATACTTATTTCCGCGTGGTGGTTAGTGCGAAAAGGCCAGAGGCCTACTCGGATCACATATCCAAACCGTTAGTGTCTTGGGAGTGCGTGGTAATGAGCAGAGTCTCATGATCATGTGACCCCGTCGCCCCGTCTCATGGACTTATGGCAAGGGCCCAGAATGCCTGGCTGTGCCACGTATAAATCTCGCGGGTACCCTCCAGGTCAACCCAACTACACATCAACTCGCGGGTACCCCTCAGGGCCGACCCGACTTCAACATGGTTCTGTGATAAATTCAAAGTAACCGTGTGTCCAAAACACCAAGGGGGAATCCTTGGAATCATCCTCGATGGATTCCACTTGATGTAATCGTCAAAGGTGAACTAGGAGGAATCACCCACGAGGTCCATGCTTGTGGTGTTGCACGACAGAGTCGTATTGTGAGTGGTGAAGGAGGAATCACCCTCGATGACCACGACCGAATAGCTACACTATAGAGTTATCATCAGGAGTGCGTTATGAGGTATCACCCTCGGCACTCGATAGTAGCTCTGCAGAGTCAAGCAACTAAGGGGGGTGATGTGCTGTGTCGGGCCCTGGACACCGATCACATTGATCGAGTCATCGGTCATCAAGTGGGGGCAACTGGGAAAAGGTGAGGGGTCTCTGGTGGATCACTAACCAACATATACTAAGCAGTTTAGGATAAGCAGGTAAGGTAACAATTGCAGGTTACAAAATCAGGCTATGCATCAGAATAGGATCATACAAAAGCAGTAGCAGTTCTAATGCAAGCATAAGAAAGAAGGGAATGGGCAATATCGGAATGGTCAAGGGGATTTTGCTTGCCTGGAAGCTCGGCAGACATATACGGACCCTCGATAGTGAAATAGTAGATCACCGTATCACATCGGTCTCGGGGTCTACCGGAAAAGAAGTAACATAGGGGGAACACAATAAATAACATATTAATCAAAAGCATCACAAAACAAGACATGGCAATACGCAGTGCTAGGGGTGACCTAACGCAGTGCTACATATTACACACGAAGAGGGAAAACATCCGGGGAAGTTTTCCCAGCATTTGGCATTTTTCGGACAGATGAGTCAGAGGGCACGGATCCATGTTTGCTATGCTAGAGGCATGTGACATGTATGTGGATGGCGTATTCGGATTCGTCTTGTTTTTCTGAGCAATTTTCATATATAAATTATTTTCATCTGGCTTACAGATTATTTTATATGATTTTTCACAGTTTTAAACATATTCTGAAATGATTTATTTATTTTAATTCGAAAAGACAATTAAACACTATATGCTACGGGTACACAGAAGTGTACGCAGAGAAGTGCAAGTGAGGCTGACAGTGGGGCCCAGCTGCTGAGTCAGCAGCGGACCTAGTCAACCTTATCCACTAGAATAGTACACTTGGTCCCACATGTCATGGACTGTAGGGGTAATTAGGGATCAATTTTAAACGTGGTTAATTAAAGGGGGTGAGCCCCACATCTCAGTGGCTATTTGGATTAGTTCAATTAGTCTGTTAATTATGCCCGTAATTAGATAGGTGTGGGTCCCATTTGTCAGTGACTCAAAGCATAATTAGGAGCTGGGTTAAAGGCGCTGATGTCGCTTGAAACTGCGTCGGTATTTCCCCAAAGAGGAAGGGATGATGCAGTATAGCTACGGTAGGTATTTACCTCAGTTATGAAACCAAGGTATCAATCCAGTAGAAGAACCAAGAAACACTATGTAAACGGTACCTGCACACAAAGAACAAATACTAGCAACCCAACGCGTAAGACGGGTTGTCAATCCCTCCTAGGTAACGGCACCAGAAATTGGCAAGTTGACGGGATAAATTTTGTGATAGATTGGATAAATAGCTCTCGATAAAATGCGAAATAAAATGAGTAATAAAAAAGTGCAGCAAGATATTTTTGAATAATAGATCAGAAAATAAAAGCAAATAAAAATAGATCGCAAAGCAAGTATGATAGAGAATAGACCCGGGGGGCGTAGATCTCACTAGTGGCTTCTGTCAAGAAAATAGCACACGGTGGGTAAACAAATTACTGTTGGGCAATTGATAGAAGATCGAATAATTATGATGATATCCAAGGAAATGATCAATATATAGGCATCACATCCAAGATTAGTCGACCGCAATCCATCATGCATCTAGTGTATTAAGTTCATGGAGAAACGGAGTAATGCAATAAGAACGATGACATGATGTAGATGAGATCTATTCATGTAGGAATAGCCCCCATCTTGTTATCCTTAATAGCAAAGATACATGCGTGTCTTGCCGCCCCTTCTGTCACTGGGAAAGAACACCGCAAGATCGAACCCATCACAAAGCACCTCTTCCCATGGCAAGAAAAATCGATCTAGTTGGCCTAACTAAATCAAAGATTCGAAGAAGAAATATGAGGCTTTAAATAATCGTGCATATAAGAGATCAAAAGAAGACTCAAATAATATTCATGGATATAGATCTGATCATAAACTCAAAGTTCATCGGATCCCAACAAACACACCGCAAAAAAGAGGTACATCAAATAGATCTCCAAGAAACCATTAGATTGAGAATCAAAAGAGAGAGAGGAAGCCATCTAGCTACTGCTTACGGACCCGTAGGTCTATGGTTAACTACTCACGCATCATTGGAGAGGCACCAATGAGGATGATGAACCCCTATGTGATGGTGTCTAGATTGGATCTCGTGGTTCTGGAAATTGCGGCGGCTGGAATTGTGTTTTCGTCGACTCCCCTAGGGTTTCTGAAATATTTAGGAATTTATAGAGCGAAGAGGCGATGCGGGAGGTCACCGAGGTGGGCACAACCCACCTAGGCACGCCTGGGCCTCCTGGCGTGCCCAGGTGTCTTGTGCTCACCTCGGGCCTCCCCTCTGGTACTTCTTTGGCCCACTGTCTTAGTGGAAATTGAAATTTAATATTGCCTTCTTTCATATCAATCACGGCACCAATATTACGTAAAAACGGTCTACCAAGTATAATTGGACAAGACGGATTGCAATCAATATCAAGAACAATAAACTCTATGGGCACATAATTTCTATTTGCAAGAATAAGAACATCATTAATTCTTCCCAAAGGCTTTTTAATAGTGGAATCCGCCAAGTGCAAATTAAGAGAACATTCTTCAATGTCGGTAAGACCAAGCGCATCACATAAAGATTTTGGAATTGTGGAAACACTAGCACCCAAATCACATAAAACAAAACACTCATAATTTTTAATCTTGACTTTAATGGTAGGTTCCCACTCATCATGTAGTTTTCTAGGAATTGAAATCTCTAACCCAATTTTTCTTCTAAAGCTTTCATCATGGCATCTATGATATGTTTAGTAAAAGCTTTATTTGTTCATAAGCATGGGGTGAATTTATCATGGATTGCAACAAATAAATACATTCAATCAAAGGGCAATTATCATAATTAAAGTCTTTGTAATCCAAAAGAGTGGGCACATCACTAGTTAAAGTTTTGACCTCTCTAAACCCACTTTTATCAAAAAAAATAATCAAGATTTTCACCCTCCGAATTATCGGGACACCCTCTAATTAAAGTTAACTCTTCTTAAGTCCCTTTATCATCAATTTTAATTTTACTAAACAAGGAATATATAGAAGAAACACCAAATACTTTAAGATCTTCATCATTTTTATGAAAGTAATCACTAGAAAACACTCTTTCTAAAAATTCTATTTTAGCTCTAAGCATAGCGGTTCTTTTCTTACTTTCATCCATAGAAACATATAAAGCTTTAATTGATTCATCAACCTTGGGTACAAAAAATTTCAACTTGAGATTTTGTACATCGTGAGAAATTCTATCAATGCTTCTAGACATATCATCAATCTTATTCATCTTTTCTTCTATCATAATATTGAAAACTTTTTGAGCATTGATAGATTCTTTAATATTATTCTCAATATCAGAGCGGTTCCTATTATTATCGTAAGAAGAATTACCATAGGAATTACCATAATTATTAGAGGAATTTCCAGGAAAAGGCCTAGGATTAAAATTATCTCTATAAGCATTGTTATTAAAATTATTTCGCGAGACAAAATTCACATCTACGGGATCACTATTTTGCTCAATCAAAGTAGACAAAGGCACATCATTAAGATCAATAGGAGCACTTTTATTAGCAACCAATTTCATAAGAGCATCAACTTTTTCACTCAACGTACTAATTTCTTCAACCGAATTAACTTTTTTACTAGTAGGTGCTCTTTCAGTATGCCATTGTGAATAATTTGCCATAATATTATCAAGAAATTTCGTAGCTTCACCCAAAGTAAGTTCCATAAAGGTACCACCTGCGGCGGAATCTAAAAGATTTCTAGAAACAAAGTTCAATCCCGCATAAAAAAATTGTATGATCATCCAAAGATTTAAACCATGAGTACGACAATTTCTTAGCATCAACTTCATTCTTTCCCAAGATTATGCAACATGTTCATTCTCAAGTTGCTTAAAATTCATGATTTGAGTTCTAAGGGAAATAATTTTCGCGGGCAGAAAATACCTAGTAATAAAAGCATCTTTGCACTTATCCCAAGAATCGATACTATTGCGAGGCAAAGAAGAAAACCAAATTTTTGCACGACCCCTCAAAGAGAAAGGAAATAATTTCAACTTCACAATATCATTGTCCACATCTTTTTTCTTTTGCATATCACACAATTCAACGAATGTGTTAAGATGGTACGCGGCATCCTCATTAGGAGTACCGAAAATCTGATCTTTCATAACAAGATTCAACAAAGCGACATTAATATCACAAGATTCCGCACTAGTGGCGGGAGGAGCAATCAGAGTGCTAATAAAATCATTGTTATTGGTATTGGAAAAATCACACAAATTGGTGTTTTCTTGAGTCATCGTGACTACGAAAACAAGATTGCAATCAAAAACAGATCTAACAAGAAAAAGGCAAACGAAAAAGAGGGCTAATAAAATGACAAATTTTTGTGAAGTGGGGGCGATGAAAATGAGAGGCAAATGGCAAATAATGTAAATTGCAAGGAGATGAGATTTGTGATTAGAAACCTGATTGGTGTTTTCTTGAGTCATCGTGACTACGAAAACAAGATTGCAATCAAAAACGGATCTAACAAGAAAAAGGCAAACGAAAAAGAGGGCGAATAAAATGGCAAATTTTTGTGAAGTGGGGGCGATGAAAATGAGAGGCAAATGGCAAATAATGTAAATTGCAAGGAGATGAGATTTGTGATTAGAAACCTGATAGATGTTGATGATGTCTCCCCGGCAATGGCGCCAAAAATTCCTTTTGATGTCGCTTGAAACTGCGTCGGTATTTTCTCAAAGAGGAAGGGATGATGCAGTACAGCTACGGTAGGTATTTCCCTCAGTTATGAAACCAAGGTATCAATCCAGTAGGAGAACCAAGCAACACTATGTAAACGATACCTGCACACAAAGAACAAATACTTGCAACCCAACGCATAAGAGGGGTTGTCAATCCCTCCTAGGTAACGGCGCCAGAAATTGGCAAGTTGACAGGATAAAATTTGTGATAGATTGGATAAATAACTCTCGATAAAACGCGAAATAAAATGAGTAATAAAATGTGCAGCAACATATTTTTGGGTTTTTTGAATAATAGATCTGAAAATAAAAGCGAATAAAAATAGATCTCAATGCAAATATGATAGAGAATAGACCTGGGGGCCGTAGATTTCACTAGTGGCTTCTCTCAAGAAAATAGCACATGGTGGGTAAACAAATTATTGTTGGGTAATTGATAGAAGATCGAATAATTATGATGATATCCAAGGCAATGATCAATATATAGGCATCACATCCAAGATTAGTAGACTGACTCCTGCCTGCATCTACTACTATTACTCCACACATCGATCGCTATCCAGCATTCATCTAGTGTATTAAGTTCATGGAGAAACGGAGTAATGCAATAAGAACGATGACATGATGTAGGCGAGATCTATTCATGTAGGAATAGCCCCCATCTTGTTATCCTTAATAGCAATGATACATGCGTGTCTTGCTGCCCCTTCTGTCACTGGGAAAGAATAGCGCAAGATCGAACCCATCACAAAGCACCTCTTCCCATGGCAAGAAAAAATCGATCTAGTTGGCCTAACTAAACCAAAGATTCAAAGAAGAAATACGAGGCTATAAATAATCATGCATATAAGAGATGAAAAGAAGACTCAAATAATATTCATGGATATAGATCTGATCATAAACTCAAAGCTCATCGGATCCCAACAAACACACCGCAAAAAAGAGTTACATCAAATAGATCACCAAGAGACCATTGTATTGTGAATCAAAAGAGAGAGAGAAAGCCATCTAGCTACTGCCTACGGACCCGTAGGTCTATGGTGAAATACTCACGCATCATCGAAGAGGCACCAATGAGGATGATGAGCCCCTCCGTGATGGTGTCTAGATTGGATCTCGTGGTTCTGGAACTTGCGGCGGCTGGAATTGTGTTTTCGTCGACTCCCCTAGGGTTTCTGGAATATTTAAGAATTTATAGGGTGAAGAGGCAGTACGGGAGGTCACCGAGGTGGGCACAACCCACCTGGGCGCGCCTGGGCCTCCTGGCGTGCCCAGGTGTCTTGCGCTCACCTCGGGCCTCCCCTCTGGTACTTCTTTGGCCCACTGGGTGTCTTCTGGTCCAGAAAAAATCTCCAAAAAGTTTTTCTGTTTTTGGACTCCGTTTGGTACCGATATTCTGCGAAGTAAAAAACAAGCAAAAAACAGCAACTGGCACATGGTACTATGTCAAAGGTTAGTCCCAAAAAATGATATAAAGTTGCTATAAAATGATTATAAAACATCCAAGAATGATAATATAACAGCATGAAACAAGCAAAAATTATAGATACATTGGAGACGTATCAGGCGCCACGTCAGCACCACCGGAGAAATCCACCGGTGACCAAAACAGAGGCGGAGGGGCTCGGGACCTCATCGGAAATCCGCCACAGGCGTCGGCTTGATGCGCGGCTAGGTGCGTTCGGACGCCCGTGGCAGCGCGTGTCGAACAATGGTCGTGGCAGCGGCGGGGGTGGCCAAACGTGGCCGGAGAAGCAACGACAGCGGCGGACGGAGTCAGGCGAGCTCATGTTTGTCGTTGTGGGACATGGGAGGCAGCGTTAAGGGGATGCTATGGGTTCTTGGGACTCGTACACGTCCAGGGGAGCCCGCGGTAGGTCATGGTGTGGCCAGAATCATTGACTGGGTCGACATCTGTGGCGGCGCACACACGGTAAGGACGGGGGGTCGCCACGATGCGTAATAGGGCAAATTGAGCGGTGCAAATGCCCAGCGCTGCCTCCTGGAGCTCGTACGCATCAAGGGTTTGTCCAAGGGGAACTAGAATGATGGCTGTGGTCACGGGGAAGCAGCGGAGCTATGGCCAGAGCAAGGCAACGACATCGGCGCGCTAAGGCTCAAATCCAAGGGCGAACATGAGGGGTTTGACGTAGTAGCTCACCGCGAGCTTGTTGCAAAGGTTGAGGCAACCAGAGGGTGTCGATGGCGAGCTGCTCGACGGGGATCGGAGAGGCGGCCGAGGTTAAAGAAGAGACGACGGCGACGACTTGGTGAAGCTCCTGCTCGCTGGCGTTGGCATGGAGGTTGAGGAGGTCGAGGTGCAGCCCCTCGAAGCGTCGGCCTGCTTAGGGAGGCCGGTGGCCATGGGGTTCACGGCGGTGCGGCAGCGGGCGCGGTCGAGCAGTTGCGAGGAGAGGGAGCGGCACGAGGTAGGAGAGAAGGAGGAGGCTAGGGTTCCAGGGGGGTTGAGGGCGCGGCCTTAACCACGCGGGGACCCGCAGGATGGCCGGTGCGTGCCCATCCTGGCCACGGACGCGTGCGCGGCGTCCATCGCGACGCGGGTGAGCAGTAGGTTGAAGGTGAGGCTCGGTGGGCTGGGCCGGTGCGGTGGACTTAGAGCCCAGCCGCACATTAGGTAGGTTTCCTTTTTATTTTTAGTTTTCATTTTTCTTTTCTGTTTCTTTAATTAGCTTATGTTCTGCAATTAAATCTTGAACCAAATGACTTTTGTAAAAAGTGGACCTTTGACATATAAATACTATGCAATAAGCTGCACTGCCACAAAAAGTTTGAGGATTATTTGAATCCATATGAATTTTTGCTTAATTAGAAATGATTTAAAAGGTGTTGTTTTGGGTACTGTTTTGGATGTTAGGGTCAACTTGGGTATTTTAGTAATGTTGTTTCCTTAACCATAATTATCTAGGAACTACTTTCAAAAATATGAACTATTTAGTTCTGTAGTTTGAAGAAGTAATAACTTGACTTGCATTTCAAATTTGAATTTGCCTTTGTTTTCTAACAAGTGGAAATTTAGCTTAGTAAGCTTGGTGACATGACATCATAAGGGTGAGGTTACTGTAGCATGATTCTCGGGGTGTTACAAATCTCCTCCACTACAAGAAATATGGTCCCGAGATTTAAAAGGTGGAGTAAGGGGGGAAGTTCTGGTTACGAAAATCCAACGGATCTCCTCGGTCTTGGTTGCTCTTTTCGAAGAGGTCGATACATTATATTGATGTCTTCATTTCTCTATTTCAGGTCATCATGATGAAGTCGTTATCCTTTCTTCGGGGTCTTCATCGTACTTATGAAGAACAAGGGTTAACTCCGAAAGAACGGACCTCTACGAGGTTGCTTATCTGGTAGATAACTCAGGGAAGGTGGCAGAAAGTATCTCTCGAATTGAAACTTAAGAAAATATCGAGAGCAAAGTAAGAAGGTACCATGAGAAGTTTCAAACGGGCAGGCAATCATTCGATGCCTGATCAGAAGGTGAAAGGGGTTCAGAGCAACGAAAAATAAATATTGTGTTTGATACTAGAGTAGATCATCTCTAGGAAGGTGGCTCATGATTTACATACGAAGCCAAGCATGGGGAATAAATTTGGAAACAGGGATGTACATGAGAGTCAGGTTTCAATCTTGTGGAACTGTGGGTTATGGGCCCACCATGTGGGTTAAAATATAAAGGGCACTGACATTTTGCACGGTCATGATAGCAAGGCATGTCATAGGATAACCTGTCAGTTATGTTGGCAACAACGTTGGTACCAAGGGTGAGGGACGAAGAGAACCATTTTCCTGCTTTTTGAATGAGACGGACCAATAGGCAAAGTTCTCGTCCATCGGCGGTTATCGGAACGTTATCAACAATAGTAATAGGGTCCTGCTGACAGGGTTGTACAATCGAGGTGTGGACATAAGCAGGGAAATATTACTGCTTATATCATATAGATCACAAGAAACGTTAAACAAACCAATGGTAAGGGAAAAGTGATTATCATATTTAAATAGAACAATGGAAAGGAAAATGTGTATACGCAAGTATTAGGTGTATCTCCTTCCCAAGAGCAAGCAGAGCGAGATAATCATGATAGGACTGCAAGTAGATAACCATCTAGGGAAAAGGGGCGAGGAAACTCATGATTTTACTACCATGGTGTTTGGATAATTGATCAAGAAATCTTTATTATTATGCTTCCAATGTTCTTGTTGATGTTTGAGTACCATAGTCATGCTTCGGATAGCATCGACATGGTCAGTAGGCAAAGGTCGGTCTTCGGAAACAAAAAAAGGATCCAGGAGGAACTGCTGCTCGTACAATTTCATCATAGAAAAGATGAGGATGTGGCTGATGGGCTCAACAACAACTCATCGTGATCTCCATAAACATGGATTTCCACAATTAAGTGAACATGGTGATAACATTGGACATACCGAAGTATATAATGAAGTATGTTCGAGGAGAACATCCACAAGTAAACATTGATCGAAATGTACACCTGGAAAGATGAACTAAGTAGCACGATCGATGTTAGAATGGTGATTCAATAACCAATAGACTAAGAATCAAGCTATCTCCCATTAACTTCAAGTAATATGGTTGCTAGAAGTTTTGAAATTACACCTCACAATTCAATTGTTGGTATTCTGGTTAGAAACAACACAGGAACCAAGACATGAACGGAGATGGCGAGAAGTCTTACAATATCAAGAATTCTTAAGAGGTGGAGGAATTCTCACAACATCCTTGACATAAAAGATGGTAATACTCCAAGGTAGAACATAACATAAGCTGGATAGTAAGGAGCTCCATAACATGAGCAAGTTTGTGTCGGAGGGAAGGCAATAATGTTATCAATGATAACACAAATCATCAAGGGGCAAGGATGGTATTTCTCATCAATAATTCGATAGATATCTTGGAAGACCTTAGAATATTGATGATGATCATGACACATTTGTCAAGAGATTTCATGAAGATGTATTCGATCAGCGATGACATCAAGCAAAAGGAATGTTGAAGCGAAAGGTTATCGGTACCACAGATAGGATTGCAAGCTTAGAATCAAAATTGCCTTTCAAGACAAACAATATGATGTTGAAAGATCTATATAGCTTAGCACATGGTCGGGTTTATGTTCCGGGGATGAAGGACATAGGTAGCACGGTCAAGCTTTAGCATGACGATGAGGATGGGGATGACATGTTCGAGTACAAACTCATAAGTAATGAAGATTACTAAGAGTTGTTGAATCATAGTGCGGACTCGATTCATTTATTGGTGTCCTTGGGTGTTTAACAACTCAGAACACGTGGAAAATTGGAATCGACGAGAAACAATAGTTGATGAAGAACTCATAAGAAGTTATGTAGTTTCGTGATATTCTCTAGATACCAGAGGGCAATACTCGAAGGAAGATCAAAATAGAGGTTGCAGAGATGTATTGATTTGCATAAGGCAAGTGCTTGAACTTGTCTGAGAAAAGGGATCAAAGAAGAACAATCATGGTCGGAGCCATAGCTACAAGGGATCCAATTTAATGACACCGAAAGAATTATCCAAATGATTAAATATTTTGCAAGAAGCTTCCATGATAAGTTCCACATCGGGTCCATGGGCATGAACACAAAGGTTCAAGGTCGACTCCCACTTCTTCAATGCATAACCCTTCGTTCACTTCTCGCTTTCTATGGAGTTGAAGTGTTGAAATTTTATCTGGCAAAACACTAGAAGAGTATGACTCATGAAAACTCTCGGGTTCACACGGATTAGGAAAGGCATAGGTTCAACCCATAGGGGCATCTTGGGAACATATACCACAAACTCCAAGAGTAAATAACACAAGCTCGAAGGTAGAGCATGGTTGACAAAAGCATAGGATACAAATTGTCAAAGACATTATGTATCATGGGAATAACTCACAAGAATTATGAATGTGAATGATACTATCGGATGATAACCCGGCAATGGGCATGGCGGTCCACAACGGAGCTGATGTGAGTATTGGTACTCAATCAG
Source organism: Thinopyrum elongatum (assembly GCA_011799875.1). Lineage (NCBI taxonomy): Eukaryota > Viridiplantae > Streptophyta > Magnoliopsida > Poales > Poaceae > Thinopyrum > Thinopyrum elongatum. The sequence goes on along the minus strand of CM022299.1, from coordinate 371,451,545 downwards.
AGGAAGAAAGAATGCAAAGGCATCGGATTATAGAACATCTGAATAATTCGATGCTTAGATAACAAACGAATTATGATTTCCAAAACGAAGGATCAGAAGCAGACGCTCTGATCAAGGATGGATAAGTTGAATAGACCTAGGGGCACAATCGATGGCAAATAGATTGGTCGAGAACTAGCTCATGTTCAAAATGACGTCTGGGGTAGGAAGATAATTTAAAAGGATCAACTGATGATTGCATGCATTCACACACATGTTGAATCAATAGGATCAAAATGACGGTGTCAAAGGATACTAATGAATATTGCTAGACATATGGGAAGCATCCATAATGCAAGCAGACAAGTATTTGTGAAGCAATAGTTTGAAGAGGATTCTCGGAAGATCGGATAGTATTTCAGAGTATCTTATGAAGCATACGAACAACTGGGGATGAATAGATACTCGATAAGTGCGAGGAATTATCCGTAGGGGTATTCATGTGGTAAAGAACTGCAAGGCAGTAAGCGCAAAGGATTCTTGGGACAACGAAGAGTATTTTGGGGCATCTTTTAGTAACAAGAGCAACGGAGAATGATTGTATGAATGGCAAGTGTATGTACTTTTCCATAGGGGTTGATGGTGGAAGGGAATCGCAAAAAGCGATGAGCACAAGTTCTCGAGCGAACATCACAGAGTATCTTCGAAGTCTTCTGGTGAAGCAGGCGATCATCTGGAATGAAGGGGCTCTCCGGGAGGAAGTAGTTATGAGAACCTAGAGTTAGAGTTAGTAAAATTGTTTAACCCGAATAAAAGAGATATCAGAATCCCAGAGTAAGGACGAGGAATAAAAGATCCTAATACCACCCCATTGTGATGTGGGCCCGTAAGCCACACAACAATGTTAGTAAAAGTTTTCCAAAGACTAGACTCAACTTCGGCCAAGGAGTTGGAAGGGGTGGGTTCTACAAGCAGTCGGCTCTGATACCAACTTGTGACACCCCCGATTCAATCATACACTAATCATACACGCAAACATGTACGATCAAGATCAGGGACACACGGGGAGATATCACAACACAACTCTAGACACAAATTAAAGTCATACAAGCTTCATATTACAAGCCAGGGGCCTCGAGGGCTCGAATACAAACGAGTCAGTGGAAGCAACAATATCTGAGTACAGACATAAGTTAAACAAGTTTGCCTTAAGAAGGCTAGCACAAAAGCAACATCGATCGAAAAGGCAAGGCCTCCTGCCTGGGAGCCTCCTAACTACTCCTGGTCATCGGTGGTCTCCACGTAGTAGTACGCACCCTCGGGGTAGTAGTAGTCATCGGCGGTGACGTTTGGCTCCTGGGATCCGCCATCTGATAACAGCAATCGGGTATAGGGGAAAAGAGGTAGCAAAGCAACCGTGAGTACTCATCCAAAGCACTGTTCAAAAAATCTTTTGATTCAGTGATTTATCGCCTGATTTATCGCTACTCTTGGGGTTACCGATAAGATTATGCCTTATCTTTACCGTTTATCGTTTGGGCCGATTTATCGCTCTCATAAGGGATTTATCGGGAATCTACCGATAAATCGGGCCTATTCATAGCACTATGTTTGTAAAAACTACATTTATTTGTGTTTTGTGGACCTTGTTATGCAATATCTACTATTGTCCTATTTTGTTTGTCATTATACGATGATTCAAAGACTAGGAATCAAGGTAACACTTCTGTCCAATATTGTTTTGGTGTTGAATATAACATATTTTAGTGTTGGGGACCTGGGATTTGCAATAAATGTCCGATTAATAGTCGATTGATAAAATCGATTAATTGGTCGATTTCCGGTTAATCTCTAATCCCCAGCTGACCGAGATGCTAACGATAAGCGATATCCTCAACATTGATCCAAAGTACTCGCAAGACTTACATCCGATCTAAACTAAGTATGCATCTGTTTCAAAGGGATGGGCTGTATTAGTGGACTGAACTGCAGAAATGCCAAAATAGAGGGAAGGCCTAGCCCAAGACTAGCATCTTCAAGCATCTTGCAGCATCAGAAGAGATAAGGGTAACATATTATAATGGTAGTAAGTATGTTGTAACAACGGCCAGAGATCACTTCCTCGACTCCCTGCGAAAAAGCAATCCCGGAGCCACATATCCATTTCATGCCTCAGCATCCAGTTCTAGTTGTATCGATTGGGATACAACTCCGAGCTTCCGTTACCGTGGACACGGCTTTTCGAATAGATAATACTTCCCTGCAGGGGTGCACAACCTTACCAACACGCTCGATCAACTCCGGCCGGACACACCATTAGGTTATGACCGGCCTCGACCGGTCAACACACCGCAGTCCTACCTACGCTCAATAGAGAGGCCAGCACGCTGGTCTATATCCTAAGCGCACAGGGGTCTTGGGCCCATCACCCTTTGCACTCCTGCACATTGCGAGGACGGCCGGTGTCAGTCCTGGCAACATCCTTATAAAAGGCAGGTGCTTACGTAGGCCACCCGGGCGCACGCCGCTCAGTTGCTGACCTCCGAAGAGCTTCGGCTGATACATACGATGCAGAGTGCCCATACTTATTCCCGCGTGGTGGTTAGTGCGAAAAGGCCAGAGGCCTACTCGGATCATATATCCAAACCGTTAGTGTCTTGGGAGCACACGGTAACGAGTATAGACTCACGATCATGTGACCCCATCGCCTCGTCTCGTGGACTTATGACAAGGGCCCGGAATGCACGGCCGTGCCATGTAGAAATCTTGCGGGTACCCTCCAGGTCAACCCGACTACACATCAACTCGTGGGTACCCCTAAGGGCCGACCAGAATTCAACATGGTTCTGTGGTAAAGTCAAAGTAACCGTGTGTCCAAAACACCAACGGGGAGTCCACTTGATGTAATCATCAAGGTGAACTAGGAGGAATCACCCTCGAGGTCCACGCTTGAGGTGTTGCACAACAGAGTCATATCAAGAGTGGTGAAGGAGGAATCACCCTCGATGACCACGACCGAATAGCTACACTACAGAGTTATCATCAGGAGTGCGTTACGAGGTATCACCCTCGACACTCGATAGTAGCTCTGCAGAGTCGAGCAACTAAGGAGGGTGATGTGCTGTGTCGGGCCCTGGACATCGATCACGTTGATCGAGTCATCTGTCATCAAGCGGGGTCAAGGTGAGGGGTCTCTGGTGGATCGCTAACCAACCTATACTAAGCAGGTTAGGATAAGCAGGTAAGGTAACAATTGCAGGTTACAAAATCAGGCTATGCATTAGAATAGGATCATACAAAAGCAGTAGCAGTTCTAATGCAAGCATAAGAAAGAAGGGAATGGGCAATATTGGAATGATCAAGGGGGTTTTGCTTGCCTGGAAGCTCGGCAGACAGATACGGACCCTCGACGGTGAAGTAGTCGATCACCGGATCACAGCGGTCTCGGGGTCTACCGGAAAAGAAATAACGTAGGGGGAACACAATAAATAACAGAGCAATGAAAAGCATCACAAAGCAATACATGGCAAGACACAGTGCTCGGGTGACCTAACGCAGTGCTACGTGTTACAGACGGAGAGGGAAAACATCTGGCAAAGTTTTCCCAGCTTTTGGCATTTTTTGGACAGATGAATCAGAGGGGACGGATCCACATTTGCTATTCTAGAGGCATGTGACATGTATGTAGATGGCGTATTCGGATTCGTCTTGTTTTTCTGAGCAATTTTCATATATAAATTATTTTCATCTGACTTACAAATTATTTTATATGGTTTTTCAAAGTTTTAAACATATTCTAAAATTATTTATTTATTTTAATTCAAAAATACAATTAAACACTATATGCTACGGGTACACAGAAGTGTACCCAGAGAAGTGCAAGTGAGGCTGACAGTGGGGCCCAGCTGCTGAGTCAGCAGCGGACCCAGTTAACCTTATCCACTAGAACAGTACACATGGTCCCACATGTCATGGACTGTAGGGGTAATTAGGGATCAATTTTAAACGTGGTTAATTAAAGGGGGTGAGCCCCATGTGTCAGTGGCTATTTGGATTAGTTTAATTAGGCTGTTAATTATACCCGCAATTAATTAGGTGTGGGTCCCATTTGTCGGTGACTCGGAGCGTAATTAGGAGCTGGGTTAAAGGCGCCACATCAGCACCAGCGAAGAAATCCGTCGGCGACCAAAACAAAGGCGGAGGGGCTCGGGACCTCGTTGGAAATCCGCCACAGGCATCGTCTTGATGCGCGGCTAGGTGCGTTCGGACGCCCGCGGCAGCGCGCGTCGAACGGTGGTCGTGGCAGCAGCGGGGGTGGCCGAACGTGGCTGAAGAAGCAACGGCAGCGGCCGCCGGAGTCGGGCGAGCTCGGGTTTGTCGTTGCGGGACATGGGAGGCAGCGCTGAGGGGGTGCTACGGGTTACTGGGATTCACGCGTGTCCAGGGAGCCCACGGTAGGTCATGGGGTGGTCAGAATCATTGACTGGGTCGACATCCGCGGCGGCACACACATGGTAAGGACGGGGGGGTCGCCACGGTGTGCAATCGGGCGAATTGAGCGGTGCAAATGCTCGGCGCTGCCTCCTGGAGCTCGTACGCATTAAAGGTTGGTCCAAGGGGAACTAGAACGATGGCAGCGGTCACGGGGAAGCAGCAGAGCTACGGCCGGAGCAAGGCAATGACAGCAGCGCGCTAAGGCTCAAATCCGAGGGTGAACATGAGGGGTTTGACGCAGTAGCTCACCGCGAGCTCATTGTGGGGATCGAGGTAGCCAGAGGGCGTCGATGGCGAGCGGCTCGACGGGGATCGGAGAGGCGGCCGAGGTTGAAGAAGAGATGACGACGATGACTTGGTGAAGCTCCTGCTCGCTGGCGTTGGTGTGGAGGTCGAGGAAGTCGAGGCGCAACCCCCTGAAGCATCGGTCTACTTAGGGAGTCCGGTGGCCATGGGGTTCACGGAGGCGAGGCGGCAGGCGCGATCGGGCGGTTGCGGGGAGAGGGAGCGGCGCGAGGTAGGAGAGAAGAAGGAGGCTAGGGTTCCAGGGGGGTTCAGGGCGCGGCCTTAACCGCGCGGGGACCTGCGGGATGGCCGGCGTGTGGCCATCCTAGCCACGGACGCGCGCGCGGCATCCACTGCGACGCGGGTGAGTAGTAGGTTGAAGGTGAGGCTCGGTGGGCTAGGCCGGCGCGGTGGACTTAGAGCCCAGCCGCACATTAGGTAGGTTACCTTTTTCCTTTTTCCTTTTTATTTTTAGTTTTCATTTTTCTTTTCTGTTTCTTTAATTAGCTTCTGTTCTACAACTAAATCTTGAACCAAATGACTTTTGTAAAGAGTGGAGCTTTGACATATAAATACTATGCAATAAGCTACACAGCCACAAAAAGTTTGAGGATTATTTGAATCCATATGATTTTTTGCTTAAATAGAAATGATTTAAGGTGTTGTTCTGGGTACTGTTTTGGATGTTAGGGTCAACTTGGTTATTTTAGTAATGTTGTTTTCTTAACCATAATTATCTAGGAATTATTTTCAAAAATATGAACTATTTAGTTCTGTAGTTTGAAGAAGTAATAATTTGAATTTGCCTTTGTTTTCTAACAAGTGGAAATTTAGCTTAGTAAGCCTGGTGACATGGCGTCATTAGGGTGAGGTTATTGTAGCACGATTCTCGGGGTGTTACAGATACATATGAACTACTTTATGATTAGAATAATTATTCTCAAGCGATCCAATATGTTCTTGTTCTTGTTCATGTTCAAGTTAGTATTCTCACGAGTGTTGAGAGGAGGCCTCGCTTGCACTATTGCCGTGATTGGCCATGGAGGAACTACTGTCACTGCATAGGGTAGGCCATTGAGGAAATTTGAGGTGACAGTAAAACCTCAATCCCTGTCTTTGCAAGTGGATAGGGGAGTTTAGGTTAACCCATATCTGGTCACGTCCATAGGGTAACCGTTAATTATCATGTGTTGTAACCCTATGGGGGAGACCATGATGGTTGCATGAGTGGCACGAAGTCTACCTCGAGTAGAACATGTATTGTACCGAGGACCGCCCACTTATGCATATGAAGAGTGGATAGAGGATACAATAGAGAGCGTTTTCTCCGCACTAGATGCGGAGGTCATATTTGTAGTGATGACTTTGGAGTCCTAGAGAACACTTTACTACTCAATCACCTCCATCACCAACTTAGTCTATTTTTATTACTATTTTTACCTTCTTGTTCTTAGTGTAGTAAAACTCTTTTATCCAGTGTCCTGGCAACTTATAGAATAGGCTATTTCCAAACTCCGGTTTGGGTGTGTACGTAGCTCGTTAAGTGACAGCGTAGCTACGGGGTTTGTGGTGCCTTCCTATCAGCTCCCTGTGGGTTTGGCACTTTAATTATCACAAAAGTGTTACAACAACCCTGTGCACTTGCAAGTCATCAGGCTCCTGGTCAGTTTGGGCTATGTGGGATGAAAAACCTCATCATCGTCGCCCAGTTCGTCACAATTGCAGTGTTGATCGATGTGATCGTATGTAAGGTGCAGATGAGCTCACCACATAGGGTACAAGGTAAGTAGAGGGGGCACGAATTGGTGATGTCATGCAGGCATGCAATATGCAGGCAACCAAACCATGTGCATAGACGACCAGAACAGCGACGTCAGAGCCGGAGAGTACTGGATTTTTTGCCCCCTTCCTCCCCTCCTCCCATGTCGCCCCCGCATGGCGGCCGAGAGGAAACCCTAGAATGTCGCCGCCAGGTACCCCATCCCTCCTTCCTCACCATCACCACAAGGCTAGCCTGGGCAAAGCCCGCCCAAAGTCGGTGATGGCGGGGCAACCTCGATCTCACGCAGGACGGGGCCGGTGCAGGGCGACTTCCGCCGGCGCAGGGCGCGGCGCAGGCGACGGGCGTCGCGGCGCCGCAATGCGCAGTCATGGTGGTGGGCGCCACGGTGCATCAGGCGGCGCGGTGGAGGGTGGTGCACAGGGAGGTGGAGGTGGCGGGGGCTGGTCTTCGGCCATATCTCAAGGGAGTCCACTTTTGCGGCACAGGTTAAGGGTGGCATGGCTCCGTCCTCTCGGACGGCGGCGGTGGTGCACGCGGGGCTGGCTAGTGCGGCCGGCCACTGCGGGGGCTGGCCAGGATCCGCCCGAGCCTGCGGTGCGGGTCGGGACGACTTGGGCTGCGGGCGGCCATCCCCGCCGCATCATCGAGCTGGTGGGGGTGGCGGCGCAGTGGTGGTGGCTGGCTGGGCATGCTGGCTGGTTCTCCGTCGAGGTGGTCTGGCTCATGGACGTCGACGGACGACGGGCACCGCGGGAGGCATCTCCGGTGAGCTTCCTTGGTTGTGGCTGATACGTCTCCAACGTATCTATAATTTATGAAGTATTCATGCCATGTTTAAAGTAGTTCTATATGATTTTGGTGCACTTTTGTATGAATTTTATATGATTTTGATGGACTAACATGTTAACCTAGTTCCCAGTGCCAGCTGCTATTGTCTGCTTGTTTTTGGTTTTCCAGAAAATCCATACCAAACAAAGTCCAAACGAGACGAAACTTTTTGACGTTTTTTTTGGAACATAAGAGACCCCTAAAGCTTCGAGAGAGTACCAGAAGAGCCACAAGGAGGTTACAAGGTACTTGGGCACGACCAGGGGGGTGGTCGTCCCAAGATACCTTGTGGTCCCCTGTGGCACCTCTTCATGTGATTCCAACTCTGAAAATTCTTATAAATAGGGAAACCCCCGAAAGTTAACCTAGAACTTTCGCTCCGCCACCGCAAGCCTCTGTTCCGAAGAGATCCCATCTAGAGCCCTGTTCTGGCACCCTACTGGAGGGGGAAATCGTAACCGGAGGTGTTGGGGATATAACTATTGAGTATAAACCGCCCAGGAGGGGCCGGGTTATGCTCATAGTGATTTACCTGTATTGAAGCCCATGAAGACATAGAAGATGGCAACTTACGAAGGAGACTTAATAAGAAGGCCCAAAGCCCAAAGGCGAGTTAGGGCCCATAGATGTAAACCGCCATAAGTATATGACTTGTATTGTAAGATAGGAAAGAGTGGATACCGAGCCGGACACGTTTATGAGTCGGCCGGGATTCTGTGAACCGCCGGGCGTCAACCTGTGTATATAAAGGGACGACCCGGCGGCAGTTTAGGGACAAGAAACAACAGATCGAGAGCCAGGTTAAGAGTATTCGCTCCCTGGTCATCGAAACCCTAGCAATACCACCTCAAACTGGATTAGGCCTTCACCTTCACCGCTAGGGGCCGAACCAGTATAAACTCCCCATGCCCTTTGTCCTGATTAACCCCTTTAAACTAACCTCATTGCGATGGCTCCATGACTAAGTCCTCACACTAGGACATCTGCCGTGACTATTCCACGACAGTTGGCACCCACCGTGGGACCAGCGCACGGTGGTTTCGAGTTCTTGAAGGGCAACTTCGAAGGGATCAAGGGATACGCTGTGGGCCGGATGACCAAGAGTCATCGCGGCAAGCTCTACATCGACGACGAAGGCTGGGGCCCCGAGGCCGGCTCAATTGAGTACGGGTACCGGGTCCCCTTCGGTGGAATTCACGTCTTCATTGGCAAGATCGGCGAACCGGGCCCTGAGCCGGACACCTGCACCGACATCATCGAGACGGCTCAGCGTGCAAAACCCGCCAGAGTTCAGCCCGCCATGAGTCGTGCCTTCGTGGGATTCATCAATGGTGCGGAATCTGTGGATAAATCGGTATCTGACGGTGAGACAGTTGTCTATTCTGATGGCGAGTCATCCACCGGTGAAACCGAGTCATTGTACCAACTGCAAGACGGTCGGCTTGGGGGCTGTTCCGATGGCGATAGTACTCCGGACCCCTACGAGCCGCCGAACCAGATTGCAATCTTCATGGCCGGTACGCAGCCAGTGCAGCACTCTTCAATTGCAGCGGCATTGATTTCCGGGTCAGCAGCAGCGACGGCAGCCGGGGCAGGAGGCCCTGCGCGCCCGCCGGCTCAAGTCTTGTCCGGTTTACTAGACGCCTTGGCAACACTGCTGACGACGGAGGTTAACCCGGATAATCAAGATCAGCATAACGCGGAAGTCGTGAAATTGCGAGATCAGATAGCTCAAGCTAAGGAAGACCTGGCAGCTGAAGATGACAGGATGGCTGCGGAGTGGGTTACGTTGGATGCTCAGGCGCAGCGGATTCAGTCGGAGTCTTACCGGCTCATGCTAGATCAGAACACTTCAAAGGAAGTCACGAGGAGGAGGCATCAGTCTCGCCTGCCACCGGTTTACGAGGCGAGGAACCTCTTTAACACGCCAGGAGCAGGAACCAGTAACCCGCCAGTGGCGGACAGGGTTGAAGCGCCTGGGACGGGAGCGCCGGTTCAGCCGCGCACCACGGATCCGCCTCGTCAGAACAATATCCCGCCGCAACACATGCCAACACCACCGGGTCATTACTCTAACCCTTTGGATAACATGATCGCTGCGGCGTCACGATTGGTGGCTATCCCGGTTGAAGGCGAGTCTCCAATGGCGGTTGAGATGCGGAGGGCTAGAGAGCTCCTTCAGATAGCATTGGTTCAGCAGCAGGCTTATTCTTACAGTCGAAGCCGGATTCATTCCACCCCTCGCCCAAGCCAGAGTTACAGTAGGCATATTGATGAACCAGCTGTGTCAAGTAGTGGGCGGAACCATAACCTGCCTCGTGGACATAACCCGGCGGGCGGTGGTGCTGATGCTCAGAACGTGGTGGATCAAGGTAGAGCACGTCGAGAGGCCGAGCTGGCGGCGCAATATGTGGCCCGTCAACCTTCTCCGGTTCGTCCGACAACTTCGGTGGAGCCAGGTGTAACCTTTAGGAATTTGGGCGTGCCATGTTTAGTGCCGGCCATACGTAATGAGCGTCTGCCCAAGGATTTTAAGGATCCTCGCAAGGTGCCTAACTATACAACTGATTTACCTCCTGAAGCATGGATCGAGAGTTATGAGATGGCCATGGAATTGCTAGATGTTAGCGATGCGGCATGTGCTAAATATTTCCCCCTGATGTTGGATGGAACGGCTCGCACTTGGTTGAAGGGGCTCCCTGCCAACTCCATTGGGTCATGGGCCGAGTTAAAGGCCCGGTTTATCCAGAATTTCAAAGATACGTGCAAGCAGCCTATATCAATTGTGGATCTGGATGCCTGTGTCCAAGAAGAGGGTGAGTCCACAACCCATTGGGTGCGCCGGGTTTCGACCATCTTACATTCATCGGATCGCATCAATGCCGGTTCAGCGGTCATAATGTTGGAGAAGAATTGCCGGTTTACGCCTCTTAAGCAGAAGTTGGGTCGGCTCAAGCGCCACTGTAATGACATGGGAGAGCTGATGGCGGCTCTGGTTAAGTACGCTGACTCTGATGGTACCAAGGACCCCGAGTCTGATGATGACAAGCCGGGAAAGGGAAAGAAGAGCAGCAGCACCAGAGGACAGCAGCTTAATCCGGTGAATCAGGGAGGCAATGGTAAGCGCAAAGCTGATAATAGTTTGGACTTTGTGGCTAACACCAACGCACAGAATAATGGCCAGTGTCGTAAAGGTAAACCGCCCCCACGGGCCGGAGGGTCAGGCTTTAATCTTGAGCAGATGCTAAATCAGCCCTACCCAAGGCATGGGACGTGAGAAAGACCGTCTGGCCACCTCTGGAAGGATTGCTACATCATGAAGGAGTATAAAAATTCCAATCTTTTTCAAGACAATCATGGACCGGGTGGTGGTTCAGGGTCTGGTTCTCATGGGCCGGGTTACGGCGGTGGTGGTTCTAGTTCTGGATTCCAAGGTAATCAGGGCAATCAAGACAATCAGGGTGGCTACCATCAACAGTCAGGTCAGGGGAATCAGCAGCAGCAATCTGGGTATCAGAGTAACCCAAAGCAGTTGAATAGTGGGCAGTACCATGTCTTCACCACAAATTTATGCAAACGGGATCAGAAGCTTCATAAAAGGGCAGTGAACGTCGTTGAACTGGCGGTTCCCCGTTACTTGCGCTGGTCTGAGCAGCCCATCGTGTGGAGTCAGGAAGATCACCCGCCCCGGGTTGATAATCCGGGTCACCTAGCATTGGTGGTTGCACCCCAGGTTAGAGGGTACAAGCTTACCAAGGTACTCATGGACAGAGGGAGCAGCATTAATATCCTTTATTACGAAACTTTCCGTCGCATGGGGTTGACAGATAAAAATCTTAAACCGTCGAATACAGTTTTCCATGGTGTGGTGTCTGGTAAGTCGGCATACCCTGTTGGTAAGATAGCTCTGGAAGTTGCCTTTGGAGATGATCATGACTCTAGGTCAGAGACATTGACCTTTGAAGTAGTCAAGATTCACAGCCCGTATCACGCTCTGTTTGGACGGCCGGCTTATGCCAAGTTCATGGCACGGCCTTGTTATGTTTATCTGCAGCTCAAGATGCCGGGTTACAAGGGGACCATCACAGTACATGGGAGCCGAAAGATAGCCTTGGAATGTGAAGAAGGTGATGCGGCTTATGCTGAGTTGGTTTGTGCAACGGAGGAGTTAAAATTTTACAAGGACAATGTTGATCCGGCGGATATGATGTCTTTGAAAAAGCCAACTATAGAGCATGATCCAGTTTTGAAGTTTAAATCGGCAGATGACACTAAGATGGTTGATTTTGTTCCTGGCGATTCATCCAAGCAGTTCAGCATCAGTGCTAATATGGATCCGAAATAGGAAAGCGCGCTCATCGAGTTCATCCGTGAGAATCGGGACATCTTTGCATGGAAACCTTCTGACATGCCAGGTGTACCGAGGGAACTCACTGAGCACACTCTCAATATTGATCCCAAGTTTAAACCGGTCAAGCAGTTTCTTCGTCATTTCAATGAAGAAAGGCGTAAGGCCATTGGTGAGGAGGTAGCCCGGCTCTTGGCGGCTGGGTTTATTGTTGAAGTTTTTCATCCTGAGTGGTTGGCTAACCCGGTGCTGGTACTTAAGAAGAACGGCACTTGTCGCATGTGTGTGGACTTCACGGATTTAAACAAGGCTTGTCCAGCTGATCCTTTTACTCTCCCTTGTATTGATCAGATTATTGATGCTACGGCGGGTTGTGAGCGTTTGAGTTTTTTGGATGCTTATTCTGGTTATCATCAGATCAAGATGGCAGTTAAGGACCAGGAGAAGACAGCTTTCATAACTCCCTTTGGAGCCTTCTGCTATGTGTCTATGCCTTTTGGGCTCAAGAGTGCCCAGGCGACTTACCAGCAATGTGTGCAGAATTGTCTTCATAATCAAATTGGACGCAATGTTCATGCTTATGTGGATGATATTGTGGTGAAATCCAGAAAGAAGGAGACGTTGATAGACGACTTGAAGGAAACCTTTGATAATCTCCGAGTTTATAAGATGATGCTTAATCCGGCCAAGTGTGTTTTTGGTGTGCCGGCGGGCAAGCTTTTGGGCTTTCTGGTGTCTAACAGGGGCATTGAAGCTAATCCGGAGAAGATCAAAGCTGTTACTTCTCTGGCTAAACCGGCGTGTATCAATGATGTTCAACGTCTGGCGGGTCGTATTGCGGTGCTAAGCCGGTTCATAAGCCGCCTCGGTGAGAAGGTCATCCCTTTGTATTAGATGATGAAAAAGACAGATGACTTTGTCTGGAGTGACACTGCTAATGAGGCATTTGAGGCGCTTAAGAAGCAGCTGGCTGAGCCGCCGGTCCTAGCTGCGCCCGTTGATAAGGAGCCACTGTTGTTATATGTGGCTGCTAATAGCCGGGCTGTCAGTGTGGCTATTGCGGTTGAAAGGAAAGAGGCAGGCAAGGAATATCTGGTTCAACGGCCGGTTTATTATATCAGCAAAGTGCTTATTGAGTCCAAGCAGAGATACCCACATTGGCAGAAGCTTGTATATGGGGTTTTCATGGCAAGCCGGAAGCTTAAGCAATATTTTCAGGGTCACCCCATTACTGTGGCTAGCTCTGCTCCTTTAGGAGATATCATCCAAAATAGGGAAGCAACAGGCCGGGTTGCCAAATGGGCCATTGAACTTGGGCCTCATGGTTTGAAGTATATGCCTCGCACGGCCATCAAATCTCAAGCACTGGTGGATTTCATCAATGACTGGACAGAGCTGCAGATGCCTGAGGAAAAACCAGATAACACGTATTGGACTATTCACTTTGATGGGTCCAGGCAATTGGAGGGCTCAGGGGCTGGAGTTGTGCTAGCTTCCCCTCGAGGTGATAAATTTTGTTATGTTCTCCGTTTGATGTTCCCTTGCACTAACAATGTAGCTGAATATGTGGCCTTGCTCCACGGTCTTCGGATGGCTAAGGAGATGAACTTAAGCCGGGTAAGGTGCTTTGGTGACTCAGATTTGGTGGCTCAACAAGTCTCTGGTACTTGGGATTGTAAGGATCCCCTCATGGCGGCTTATCGACGAGAGGTGGATATTATTGCTGGTCACTTCAAGGGTTATCAAGTTGAGCATGTTGATCGGAGGAAAAATGAAGCGGCTGATGCCTTAAGCCGGTTGGGTTCTCAACGTAAACCGGTGCCACCTAATGTCTTTCTTGACATTTTGCATAACCCATCGGTCAAGTTACCGACAGAGGAGGATTTGGCTATTCCTGACCCGGAAGCTCGGTTGGTGGCGGCTCTTCATGTTATTCCTGATTGGACAGTTCCATATTTGGCATATATGACCCAGGGCGAGTTACCTGAGGATGAAACCTTGGCCAGGCAAATAACCCGGCGGTCCAAGTCAATGACAATTGTCAATGGAGAGCTGCACCATTGCAGTGTTACCGGGGCATTTCAGCGTTGTGTTTCTCCTGAAGAAGGCTGTGAGATTCTGTGTGAGATCCATGAAGGAGATTGTGGTCATCACGCCGGCTCTAAATCTCTTGTAGCCAAGGCTTTTCGTCACGGTTTTTATTGGCTGACGGCTCGTGCTGATGCTGAGGACTTGGTCAAAAAATGTGAAGGTTGTCAGAAGTTTTCACATCGAGCTCATGTTCCGGCTCAGGAGTTGAGAATGATTCCAATCACTTGGCCGTTTTCAGTTTGGGGGCTTGATATGGTTGGACCTTTTAAGAGGTCCAAGGATAAGAAGACCCACCTCTTGGTGGCGGTTGATAAATTCACTAAGTGGGTAGAGGCAGAGCCAGTCAGTAAGTGTGACGCAGCAACGGCGGTTCAATTCATGAAGAAGGTGATCTTCTGTTTTGGCTTTCCACACAGCATTGTAATAGACAATGGCACTAATCTCTCCAAGGGTGCTATGAAAGAATTTTGTCAACGTGAGCATATCCGGCTTGATATATCGTCAGTGGCTCACCCCTAATCTAATGGTCAAGCTGAGAGAGCCAATCAAGAGATCCTGAGAGGCATCAAGCCCCGGCTTATGGTTCCCTTACAGAGGACGCCGGGTTGTTGGGTAGAGGAGTTACCCTCGGTGCTATGGAGCATCAACACAACGCCCAACAGATCTACGGGTTACACGCCTTTTTTCATGGTTTATGGAGCAGAGGCGGTTCTCCCCAGTGACATCCGTCACGACTCACCCCGTGTGGCGGCTTACGTTGAAGCTGATAATGAAAAGGCACGTCAGGATGCACTTGACCTGTTAGACGAGGCACGTGATCTCGCAGCGGCTCGTTCGGTGATTTACCAGCAAGATCTACGTCGTTATCAAAGCCGCCGGGTCAAGACCAGAACCTTTCAAGAAGGCGACTTAGTGCTCCGGCTTATCCAGGATCAGACTGATATGCACAAGTTATCCCCACCTTGGGAAGGACCCTTTGTGGTCAGCAAGAATCTAAACAATGGGTCATACTACCTTATTGATGTTCGAGACCACAAGGACTCACGCACGTCGGAGGAAGAGACTCGCCAGCCGTGGAATATTGCTCATCTTCGGCCGTACTACACCTGAGCCATTGGCTCTTCTGATGTACATATTTTTGACAATGTATATATTGTGATCAATATAATAAACCGGCACCCCTGCTAAAGCAGGGCCTCTGTCGTTTTTTCATAATGAGTCTTTGGTTACTTGGGGGCTTCCGGCTTATGAGCGAAGTTATGATTACCCTTTGAACCGGCTTATAAGCCAATTGAAAAAAAAAACTTGGGGGCTTGCTACCCAGGTTAAAGGTACCAAAGAGAGTCTGTTGCAAAATCAGAGCTCAAACATAGGTGCCCCTTGAGCACAGCTCAAAAATATTACTTGGGGGCTCCTTGATTCTAAAGAACAAAGAGTTTGTATAACCCTTGTAATAGGCTTAAAAGCCAGGCTTGGAAGCAAGGTGTATTCACCTAAAACCCCAGGTTATCCTGCCTTTTTAAGTAAGCCACTCCGCTCAGGTATTCCTGGAATGACCCGCCGAACGTTTGACAAGTCAATCTTATACAGACCCTGAACTTGTCAAAGTTAAAACGACGATTGGTTATGTGAGGTCCATCTTATAAGGTTTGTATATAGGTTTAACTCAGTGGCTGTGCGGCCCGTGAAAGCACTCAATTTTCGGCCTGGCAGCCCATGAAAAGCCTCATTTTTTCATTTGTTTTATTCCACAGTTTTTTTGAGGTTTATTTGATGAGGCTTATAATGCTTTATGATCATAATTCATCTGGTGTTTATTAACCCGGCCTGGTTTTTGACTATAAGTCGCCAGTATGAGATAAGATAACATTCGGTGTTTATTAACCCGGCCTGGCTTTTGACTATAAGTTGCCAGTATGAGATAAGATAATATCCGGTGTTTATTAACCCGGCCTGGTTTTGTTCATAAGCCAAGCAATCTATGATAATTACCAGTGCTCAAAGTTTGGGTTCTCCCCCTTACTACACCGGTTTGGTAAACCAACAGTGTGATCAAATATCACAGATATGATATATTTCAAATTTGGTTATTCTTAAAGCCCAGCCTTGGGTATAAGCTATGTTAGTTTCCATGGTTTTATATTGGGCGTTATGACCCGTCCAGCGGTAAACCGCCAGGACACTTTTAATCCGTTGCATGCAGGAGCAGATTCCACATTGTTAATATTATAAGCATAAGTGGCATATCTTAACATGGTGGATTAGCAGTGTCATGCAAAGTAAATATGCACGATGGCATAGCAGAACAAGAGTTTAAGCTAGCCTATTACAAGGCGTTTGGTGCCCAAAAGAATAATTGTTTTAACAAGTCTTAAAGAAAGCAGCTGCTAAACCGGCCCCCGGTTTACGAGTCCTGGCCTGGCTGACTTGAAGGTTGCGGATCGTCCAGCGCTGGCTCATCTTCCTCCTCTCTACCCAGTGGCTGGAAGTCAATGGTGGTCCAATCGATCCCAGTTAAGGCTTTGAATACAGCTTCATCACTTATAAGTGTGGAGGGGTCAACATCAGGGGCATAGGTATGCTTACGGATTGGAGGAATAAGATTTGGAGCATCATAAGTTGGCGCGTTAACTCTCTTGTTGTTGGCATCATAAATCGACAGATAATGTGAAAGATTGGTTTCTTCAGCCAATGGGCGCATTTCCCTCGTCAAGGCTCTGAGGTCATCGTTATTAAACTCTGACCCGTCCTCCTTTATGCTCGGGTAGCAGTTTCCCACATCGGCCGGATCAAGATTAGATATCCAAGCTTTGGCCCGAGTCAGTGCAGTAAGAGCACCCGCCCTGGCAGCTGACTTCTTTAGCTCTTCAAACCGTGCAGGCATCATCGCCAGCCTTTCCAACGTCTCCTTGATCAAGGTTGGGGGCGGTTTATTATGGGAAGCTGTGCAGATAACCCGTTGTACGCTGGTATATAATTGCTCTACAAGTGTATAGGCGGCTTTCAGTTTTTGCCTCATATCTGAGCCAAGATGAGCAATGCGAGTTCCTGCATGATCGAAAACATCGGTAAACCGGCAGTCTCTTACATAATACATGTTCAAAGCTT
Source organism: Thinopyrum elongatum (assembly GCA_011799875.1). Taxonomy (NCBI): domain Eukaryota; kingdom Viridiplantae; phylum Streptophyta; class Magnoliopsida; order Poales; family Poaceae; genus Thinopyrum; species Thinopyrum elongatum. Next base: position 371,434,629 of record CM022299.1, on the reverse strand, counting down.
ATGAACAAGTTATTTACCAAATACGGCAGCGGTCATGGCATTTATTTGCTGTTTCAAGCCAGTCAGCTCCTCAGCTACCAGATTAAGGGCAGCCTCAGCATCCTCAGCCCTCTTCAGCAGAGTTGACTTTTCTGTATCCCAACCTGCCCACTCATTCTTGAAGCTCTCCTTCAGTTTTTCCATTGCTATTAAGGCACTGGTCAGTTCCTCCTTGGCTTTGGAGGTCTCGGCTTGTTGCGACCTGATATTTTCTTGAAGGTCGGCGATTTGAGATTCCTTCTTGTTAAGATTAGCCTGCAAGAGACATGTAATTAATTAGATAGTAGTGCATATTCAAAGTCCCAAGCACATAACAAGTAATATACTTGGCACTTGGGGGCTAATGTCTATTGCTTCTTATAAAAAAAATTACAAGTCCCAAGCACATAACAACTATCAGCTTGATGGTCAACCAGATTATAAAGGTCCTAAGTAAGAATTTTGAGCCTTACAGCATAATTAGTCTCAACTTAACATATTTGTTAAGTCGACCCTTGGGGGCTACACAGGCGAAATTGAAGAGTTATTATTCTAAAGTCCCGGTTCATATTGACATTATAAACCGGCCCTTGCGGGCTAGTGGAGTTGATCTATATGGTTCTTGAAAGTTTGCAGAACATTCTATTCTTTTATGTCCAGTAAACTTGGCGGCTAAGGGAAGAATATTTATGCAGAGTTAACAGCATTTACCTCATATCGCTCCTTCATCATGTTCAGTAAACCGGCTTCATAATCACGGCTTGTGTACAAACAGTTTAAAAACCCAGAATGAATATCTTGGGCGCTAAGGTGGGCATAGCTTTCCAAGTCCACCTTCCACTTGCCCTTGTCAACAGAAGAAAATTCTTCTTTGGCACTATGTTTTGACAGAGCAGTGGGGTTGCCTGGGGCTGTATACCTGACACCAGTAACTACAACATCGTCAGCTTTATCATCAGCAGCCTTAGTTGGGCTTGGCGATTTATCAGCATGACCCATCGGATCAATTTCCATCTGTTCAACAAAGGTTTCATGATCTTGCGGTGGCGGATCATCAAGAATAGCTTCAGTATCTGGTTCAAACTGTTCTGGGTTCTTTTCCGGATCAGTTGGCGCGCTGTCATCAGCCGGTTTGTTCAATTTGGCCTTTTTACTGGGTCTGGCCTTGGCTCTGACAGAGATGCAAATAACAGGTTAGTATAATGATCAAGCATAAGGTATAAGGGGTTAGTTAAAAATGCTCACCCAGGAACAGTTTTGAGGGTTGGAATTTGTGTCCCTGTGGACTCGCCAGAGGATGAATGGGAAGTTCCCTGATAGTTTGAATTAGACGGATTAAGAGGTTGTCAGAAATAATCCACCTTGGGATAAGATGTGTCAGAAATAGAAGAGACCTCTGGGCGGCGTTTACAAAATGGCGAGTTCGGTAAACCGGAAGAAGTGACCACATGGCTGCTATGCCGGGTTGTGCGGCGAGCTTCGTGTTGCTGCTTCTTCAAAAGAAAGTTTGGATCCAAGTAAGCTAGGGGGTGAGAAAATCTTACTTTCTGGCTTGCTTGTCGGGTTTTCTGTGTGGGCAGAGGTTCTGAACCGGATGAGAGAATAGTTACCTCTACATCAATTGCGCGGCTAGCTTCTGCGTCGTCCTGATAAAAATCATCGTCAATGAGATGTATGAAAAAAGAGCCAGGTGAATCAAGTTCTACCTCTGACTCCGGATTATCATCGTCAATGTTTAACTCGGTAGGCTCGGTGTTTTTCTTCTTAGCGGGCTTCTTGTTGACCTTGGTCTTGACACGAGGTGTTTTGGCCGGTTTATCCTGCGGTTTCTTCTTCCAGAACGGATCATCACCCTGTTTAAAGATTGAAAAGATCATAAGCGAGTATTAAGAATATGGATTAAAGCAGGAGTGGGGCAATTCTTACAGCTGGCGGTTTATTTGAAGCGCAGAAAGGACTAAGTCCTGTTTTGCTACAGTCGGTCACCGGTTCATCCAACATCTTCTTGACAGATTCAGTAATTTCAGCATCAGTCAGCTGAATATCAGTGTGGCGTTGAGGGTCTTTCACATCCCCCGTGTACTCACACATTAAACCGGAGCGACGGCTTAAAGGCAAAATGCTCCAAGATACCCAGCAACGGACAAAATCAATGCCTGTCAAACCGTTTGCCACAAAGGCTCTGAGCTTTGAAAGCTGTGGTGCATATTTGGACCGTTCCTTTGCATTGAGTCTTTGGGGGAATGGATGTGCATCGGTAAGCCGGTGAGCACGGTAACCCGGCAGAGGATTCTCGCCAGCTGGAGATGTATCTTGGCAATAGAACCAAGTTTGATTCCAATCTTTGGGATGGCTATGATGCTTAGCGTGAGGGAAGCTGACGTCTTTTCTCTTCTGAATTGAAACCCCGCCAAGTTCAGTATTGGGCCCATTCGTAAATTCAGTACGGCAGTTTAAATAGAAGAAATCTCTGAACAGGTCGACTATGGGTTCTTCTTGCAGGTAGGCTTCACAAAACACTTGAAAATTGAAAATATTGGACACGGAGTTAGGCCCAATATCTTGAGGGTGAAGTTGGAAGAAGTGAAGCATGTCAGGGAAATTTTTTGATCCGGGAGGGCTGAACCCTCGACTCAGATGATCAACAAAAATGATCACTTCCCCATCCTTGGGCTCAGCAGGATTTTCTGGACCGGGGGCTCTCCAGTGGATGTCTTCCTTTTTCGCTAAAGCGCCGGTTGCAACACACCCGTTCAGTTCTTCTTCGGTAACCCGGGATTGAACCCAGTTACAGGAATAAAAGGATTTGGCCATTTATACGATAACCTGGAAAAGATTTGTGCCGGTTTAAGGTTCATGGTTAACAGGCAGAAAGTGTTGAAGCATGCATAAATGTTAAACCGGACAGTGACGTTATCAAATTACAAAGACGAGCACTTGGCGGTTTAAGAGGGGACTAATGGTACCTGGCAGGTTATTATTTTCTGAGGTTAAACCGCCTACATGGATATTGAAAGTATAGATCTGAAGTTGGAAAATGGCTAAGTGATGAAAAACAGGTTTCACAGATTGGTATTGCAATTTTGGATCTACCGCGTGTCAGAAAATGAAAATATATTTAGACCTAAAATACTGGTACTTGAGCAGTTTATGAAGGTCCAGATCAGATTTTTTCTACCTAAAAGAGATGCTCTGATGAGGAAAAAGGGACTAGGATTATTGCCGCACAGGATAAATATCAAGCTTGAATCAAACCTCATGCTACAGCGAAGAACAGGTGAAGAACAGTGCCGAACCTCGATGAATTCGTTCGAACCCTAATGAGATCTACGGAGGGGGAAGGAGGAAGAACTTACCAAGGCTGTTGAACGGCGGAGGCGCGTGAGCAAAATCTGGACCAAGTCAGGTTGATGCAGCGGCCAATGGTGATGCAGAGGAGAGGGTCGATGGCGGCGGCTGGACTCGAGAGCAGCGCGTCGCGAGGAAGACGATGAAGACGAAGAGGCCGAGGGGGGAAAGTGAAAAGGACCCCTGGCCCTATTTATAAGGTGAATGGATAAGTGGCATGCGCGGGAATCGAGGAGCTCCAAATTGGATATGTGACAGGGCTGACGCCTCGATTTTCGGAGGTTCATTAAAAAGGAGATGCATATATGATTTCTGGATGTTTATAAAATTAATGACAGGTGACGTCATGGCGGGTTATCATGATCTCGGAAGATGACGTCACGGCGAGTTACAAATTTTTGCGAAGGTAATGAAGAAGGAATTTTCCTAAGTGTTGAAGATTGACATGAACAAGTTCAAATCAACCTGGGGCCTAATGTTGGGGATATAACTATTGAGTATAAACCGCCCAGGAGGGGCCGGGTTATGCTCATAGTGATTTACCTGTATTGAAGCCCATGAAGACATAGAAGATGGCGACTTACGAAGGAGACTTAATAAGAAGGCCCAAAGCCCAAAGGCGAGTTAGGGCCCATAGATGTAAACTGCCATAAGTATATGACTTGTATTGTAAGACAGGAAAGAGTGGATACCGAGCCGGACACGTTTATGAGCCGGCCGGGATTCTGTGAACCGCCGGGCATCAACCTGTGTATATAAAGGGACGACCTGGCGGTAGTTTAGGGACAAGAAACAACAGATCGAGAGCCAGGTTAAGCGTATTCGCTCCCTGGTCATCGAAACCCTAACAATACCACCTCAAACTGGATTAGGCCTTCACCTTCACTGCAAGGCGCCAAACCAGTATAAACTCCCCGTGTCCTTTGTCCTGATTAACCCCTTTAAACTAACCTCATTGCGATGGCTCCACGACTAAGTCCTCACACTAGGACATCTGCCGTGACTATTCCACGACAGGAGGCCATCTTCATCATCCCGACGGTCACCATGCGAGGAGGGAGTAGTTCACCCTCATGGCTGAGGGTATGTACCAGTAGCTATGTGTTTGATCTCTCTCTCTCTCTCTCTCTCTCTCTCTCTCGTGTTCTTGATTTGGCACGATCTCGATGTACCGCGAGCTTTATTAATATAGTCGGGTCATATGGGTTTCTCCCTCTCTATCTTGTTGTGATGAATTGAATTTTTACCTTTGAGGTTTCACTATTACCAGATTGAATACTTTTTGGATTTTAGAACACTTGATGTATGGCTTGCATGTGGATACCCGTGGTGACAATGGGGTGTTCTATTGATTCACTTGATATATGTTTTGGTATTCAACTTGCGGATTATTTATACGTCTCCAACCTATCTATAATCTATGAAGTATTCATGCCATGTTTACAACAAGTTTATATGGTTTTGGTATGATTTGAATGGAACTAACCCGGACTGACATTGTTTTCAGCAGAACTACAGTGGTGTTGTTTTTTTGTGCAAAAATGAAAGTTCTCCAAATGAGCTGAAACGTTTTGATGATTTTTTTGGAACAAAAGAGGCACTAGAAGCTTCGTGGGGGGAACAGAAGGTGAAGAAGGTGGCCACCACCCACCAGGGCGCGCCAGGGGCCTTGCCCGTGTGCTGGTGGGTGGTGGGCCCCTCGAAGCCCATCTTCGCGTGAAACTGACGCGAAAAATCCTATAAATAAAGAAACCCCCAGAAATAACCCTAGATCAGAAGTTCTGCTGTCGCAAGCCTTTTTAGCCATGAAAAACCAATCTAGACCCTATTCCAGCACCCTGCCGGAGGGAGAAATCATCACCGGAGGCCATCTTCATCATCCCGACGGCCGCCATGATGAGGAGGGAGTACTCCACCCTCGGGGCTGAGGGTTTGTACCAGTAGCTATGTGTTTAATCTCTCTCTCACTCTCGTGTTCTTGATTTGGCACAATCTTGATGTATCGTGAGCTTTGTTAATATAGTTGGATCATATGGTGTTTTCCCCTCTCTATCTTGTTGTGATGAATTGAGTTTTCCCTTTGAGATTTTGTTATTATCGGATAGAATACATTTATGGATTTGAGAGCACTTGATGTATATCTCACTATAAATATCTGTGGTGACAACGGGGTATCATATTGATTCACTTGATATATGTTTTGGCACTCAACTCGCGGATTGCCGAGGTGACATTGGGGTAATCTATGCATAGGGTTTGATGCATGTTTTCGTCCTTGTTTCTCCAGTAGGAATCTTGGGGCACTCTTTGAGGTTCTTTGTGTTGGATTGAGTATTATGAATCTGAAATTGTTTGATGCATATCGTATAATCAACTCACAGATACTCGTGGTGACGTTGGAGTATCTAGGTGACATTAGAGTTGGTTGATGTGTATCAAATGGTGTTATTTTAGTACGAACTCTTGGATAGATCGATCGGAAAGGATAACTTTGAGGTGGTTTCATACCCTACAAACAATTTCTTCTTATGTTCTCCGCTAGATAAGAACTTTGGAGTGATTCTTCATCGCACGTTGAGGGATAGTTATATGATCCAATTATATTAGCATTGTTGAGAGATTGCACTAGCGAAAGTATGGACCCTAGGCCTCATTTTCAAGCATTGCAATACCGCTTGTGCTCACTTTTGTTATTTGCTACCTTGCTGTTTATTATTGTTCCTATTAAAAAAATCAATATGTACTATCATTACTACACTTGTATCACCATCTCTTCGCCAAACTAGTGCACCTATACAATTTACCATTGTATTTGGTGTGCTGGGGTCACAAGAGACTTTTTATTATTTGGTTGCAGGGTTGTTTGAGAGAGACCATCTTCATCCTACGCCTCCCACGGATTGATAAACCTTAGGTCATCCACTTGAGGGAAATTTGCTACTGTCCTACAAAACTCCGAGCTTGGAGGCCCAACACGAGTCTACAAGAACAAGTTGTGTAGTAGACATCAAGCTATTTTCTGGTGCAGTTACCGGGGAGGTGAGTGCTGATGACCCACAAGTATATAGGATCTATCGTAGTCCTTTCGATAAGTAAGAGTGTCGAACCCAACAAGGAGCAGAAGGAATTGACAAGCGGTTTTCAGCAAGGTATTCTCTGCAAGCACTGAAATTATCGGTAACAGATAGTTTTGTGATAAGATAATTCGTAATGGGTAACAAGTAACATGTGTAACTAAGGTGCAGCGAGGTAGCCCAATCCTTCTTGTAGCAAAGGACAAGCCTGGACAAACTCTTATATAAAGCAAAGCTCTCCCGAGGACACATGGGAATTATTGTCAAGTTAGTTTTCATCATGCTCATATGATTCGCGTTCGTTACTTTGATAATTTGATATGTGGGTGGACCGGTGCTTCAGTGCTGTCCTTACTTGGACAAGCCTCCCACTTATGATTAACCCCTCTCGCAAGCATCCGCAACTATGAAAGAAGAATTTAGATAAATCTAACCATAGCATGAAACATGTGGATCCAAATCAGCCCCTTACGAAGCAACGCATAAACTAGGGTTTAAGCTTCTGTCACTCTAGCAACCCATCATCTACTTATTACTTCCCAATGCCTTCCCCTAGGCCCAAATCATGGTGAAGTGTCATGTAGTCGACGTTCACATAACACCACTAGAGGAAAGACAACATACATCTCATCAAAATATAGAAAGAATATCAAATTCACATGATTACTTATAACAAGACTTCTCCCATGTCCTCGGGAACAAACGTAACTACTCACAAAGCATATTCATGTTCACAATCAGAGGAGTAATAAATATCATTAAGGATCTGAACATATGATCTTCCCCCGAATAAACCAACAAGCATCAACTACAAGGAGTAATCAACACTACTAGCAACCCACAGGTACCAATCTGAGGTTTTGAGGCAAAGATCGGATACAAGAGATGAACTAGGGTTTGAGAGGACATGGTGTTGGTGAAGATGTTGATGGAGATTGACCCCCTCTCGATGAGAGGATCGTTGGTGATGACGATGGCTTTGATTTCCCCCTCCCGGAGGGAAGTTTCCCCTGCAGAACAGCTCCGCCAGAGCCCTAGATTGCTTCTGCCCAGGTTCCGCCTCAAGACGGCGGCGCTTCGTCCCGAAAGCTTCCTTATGATTTTTTCCAAGTCAAAACCCTCCATATAGCAGAAGATGGGCACCGGAGACCTGACAGGGGGCCCACAAGCCCTAGGGGCACGCCCCCAGGCTTGTGGCCCCCTGGTGGGTCCTCTCTGGTATTTTCTTCGCCCAATATTTTTTATATATTAAAAAAATAATTCTTCGTAAATTTTCAGGACTTTTGGAGTTGTGCAGAATAGGTCTCTTAGATTTGCTCCTTTCCGGTCCAGGATTCCAGCTGCCGGCATTCTCCCTCTTTGTGTAGACCTTGTAAAATAAGAGAGAAAAGGCATAAGTATTGTACCATAATGTGTAAGAACAGCCCATAATGCAATAAATATCAATATAAAAGCATGGTGCAAAATGGATGTATCAACTCCTCCAAGCTTAGACCTCGCTTGTCCTCAAGCGAAAGCCGAAATCGATAATCATGTCCACATGTTTAGAGATAGAGGTGTCGATAAAATAAACTACGGACATGAAGGCATCATGATCATCTTTAGAACAGCAACATATTTTCTCATATGATTTCTTATGCCAAAGTAACAATTCGTTCACAAGGTAAAGTATGGAACAAGAACTTTATTGAAAACTAACAAACTATTATTTCATTCATTGCAGCAATTGCAATTTATCATAACGTAGGAAAGAGTCAATATAAGAGCTTTTTAGCAAGTTCACATACTCGACTATCATTTAGTCTTTCATAATTTCTAACACTAACGCGATACTTATGAGATCAAAGTTTCAATCGGACACAGAGAAAGATAGGAGCTTATGGTTTCGCCTCCCAACCTTTTACCTCAAGGGTAATGTCAACAATAATACTTTATGATGACCTACATCTGATTGGATATATATATCTGGATCTTCTCCAACACATAGTGCTTGCCAAAAAGAAAAAGAGTAAAAAGGAAAGGTGATGATCACCATGACTCTTGCATTAAGGTAGAAGGTAAATAAAAGATAGGCCCTTCGCAGAGGGAAGCAGAGGTTGTCATGCGCTTTTATGGTTGGATGCACAAAATCTTAATGCGAAAAAACGTCACTTTACATTGTCGCTTGTGATAAAGAACTTTATTATGCAGTCTGTCGCTTTTATTTCTTCCATATCACAAGTTCATATAAAGCTTAATTATTTTCCTCACACTAATAGATCATACATATTTAGAGAGCAATTTTTATTGCTTGCACCGATGACAACTTACTTGAAGGATCTTAGTCAATCCATAGGTAGGTATAGTGGACTCTCATGGTGAAACTGGGTTAAGGGATTTTGGATGCACAAGTAGTATCTCTACTTGGTGCAAAAGATTTGGCTAGCATAGGAAGGGAAGCAAGCTCAACATGTTGGAGGATCCATGACAATATAACTTCTATTCTGATATAAGAAACATAACCCATTATGTTGTCTTCCTTGTCCAACATCAACCTTTTAGCATATAATATTTTAATGAGTGCTCGCAATCACAAAAGATTTCCAAGATAGTATATTTATATGTGAGACATCTCTTCCTTTATTACTTCCTATTAATTGCAACAATGGCCAAAACTATGTTTGTCAACTCCCAACAAATTTCATGCGACATACTTCTTATATGTGAAGTCGTCACTTCCCATAAGATCATTATATAATCTTTGTATTTCTTTTATTATTTATTTCTTTTTCTCATGATCATAGCAAGAAAGCAAAGCCCTCAACTCAAAACTAATCTTTATTATATAACTCTCGGACTCGATTACATAGAGGGAACACAAAAGCAAAACTCAAGGCTAGATCATACTAAAACTTTATTCTACTAAACCGAGATATAACCAAAAGGATCAAACTAAGAAAAACGATAAAGGTAAAGGTGTGATGGTGATACGATACCGGGGCACCTCCCCCAAGCTTGGCAGTTGCCAAGGGGAGTTCCCATACCCATGTACTTAGGTCTCTTTCTTCGGAGGTGGTGATGATGGAGTTGATGATGTTGTAGGCTTGACGTCCATCTTGCAAGGCATAGGTTCACCATCATAGAAAGATGAACGAGTCTCCGGGTTCCTAAAATATGCAGCCAAACTCATCCTCTTAAATCTATATTCATACTCACAGTTTTGGTTCTGCAGGTCATAGATTTGGGCTTGGAGATGCTCGTTTTTCTCATGAAGCTTGAAGATGGCCTTCCCAATCTCACTAGCATCCAGCTTGTGGTCACGGGTAAAATCCGTGTCATGGAGTGATTGGCGTTGAGTCTGTGCTCCACCATCCCTTTGCACTTGAACACCTCTTGCTCCACCGCTTCGAGCCTGGACTCCACGCTTCCGGTCCTCCTTGGTGCTTGAACATCACGGATGTGGAGCACACCCTCATGCATCTCGATGGCTTGAGGGTGTTGCAGCACCTCCGCAATGTAAGGGTTGATGACCTTCTCGAAAAACTTGTCCTTGGGGGCACTTGGAGACGTCATGGCGATCTGGATCTGTCAGGAAAAACAGCTCAAAACAAGAACGGAGGATATTGCCGTGGTACGGTGGTTAAAACCTTTGGGAGATTATATAATGAATTTTTACCAACCAAAAAGAGTGTACTACGAGAAAACGGAGTCCGGAGGGCACACGAGGTGGCCACAAGCCAGGGAGGCGCGCCCCCAGGGCTTGTCGCCTCCTCATGCACTTTTCGGACTACTTTTTATTTTCCTAATTTTTTAAAAATTCCAAAACAGAGTAAAATTGCCATTGGAAAAGTTTTGGAGTCGGTTTACTTACCGTACCACATACCTATTCCTTTTCGGAGTCTGAAACATTCTGATAGGTCTCCCTTATGTACTCCTCCGGTGTTATGGTATTAATGATATTGGTTTTGACATTTATGGGAGTACCTGAGATATAATGTTTGATTCTTTGCCCGTTTACCACCTTCGGGTTGGTGCCCTCGGCTTTGTTGATCTTGATGGCACCAAAACGGTAAACCTCCTCGATAATATAAGGACCTTCCCATTTAGTGAGAAGCTTTCCTGCAAAAAATCTTAAACGAGAGTTGTATAGCAAGACAAGGTCACCTACATTAAATTCACGCTTTTGTATCCTTTTGTCATGACATCTTTTATCTTTTTCTTTAAACAACTTAGCATTCTCATAGGCTTGGGTCCTCCATTCATCAAGTGAGCTAATGTCACATAACCTCTTTTCACTGGCAAGTTTGAAATCATAGTTGAGCTCTTTAATTGCCCAATAAGCTTTATGTTCTAGTTCAAGAGGTAAGTGACATGCTTTTCCATAAACCATTTTGTATGGAGACATACCCATAGGATTTTTATAAGTAGTTCTATAAGCCAATAATGCATCATCAAGTTTCTTAGACCAATTCTTTCTAGATCTATTGACAGTCTTTTGCAAAATCAACTTTTTTTTCTCGGTTACTCAATTCTACTTGTCCACTAGACTGAGGATGATAAGGAGATGCAATTCTATGGTTGACATGGTATTTAGCAAGCAATTTACGGAAAGCACCATGAATAAAGTGTGAACCACCATCAGTCATTAAATATCTAGGGACTCCAAACCTCGGGAAAATAACTTCTTTAAGCATTTTAATGGAGGTGTTATGATCAGCACTACTAGTTGGAATAGCTTCTACCCACTTAGTAACATAGTCAACAGCAACCAAAATATGTGTATACCCATTAGAGGAAGGAAAAGGTCCCATATAATCAAATCCCCAAACATCAAATGGTTCAATAACAAGTGAATAATTCATAGGCATTTCCTGGCGTCTATTAATATTACCAATTCTTTGACATCCATCACAAGACAAGACAAACTTACGAGCATCTTTGAAGAGAGTAGGCCAATAAAAACCATATTGTAATACCTTGTGTGCAGTTCTATCTCCAGCATGGTGTCCTCCGTAGGCTTCGGAGTGACACTTGCGTAGGATTTGTTCTTGTTCATGCTCAGGTACACAATGTCTAATAACACCATCTACTCCTTTATAAAGGTGTGGGTCATCCCAAAAGTAATGTCTTAAATCATAGAAAAACTTTTTCTTTTGTTAGTATGTGAACTAGGTGGTATAAATTTAGCAACAATATAATTGGCATAATCAACATACCAAGGAGCACTACGAGAAGCATTTTTGACAGCTAATTGTTCATCAGGAAAGCTATCATCAATAGGTAGTGGGTCATCAAGAATATTTTCTAACCTAGACAAGTTGTCTGCTACGGGATTCTCAGCTCTCTTTCTATCAATAATATGCAAATCAAATTCTTGCAGCAAGAGAACCCATCTAATAAGTCTAGGTTTAGCATCTTTCTTTTCCATAAGGTATTTAATAGCAGCATAGTCGGTGTGAACAGTTACTTTGGAATCAACAATATAAGATCTGAACTTATCATAAGCAAATACAACTGCTAGAAATTCTTTTTCAGTAGTAGCATAATTTCTTTGAGCACTGTCTAGAGTTTTACTAGCTTAATGAATAACATTTAACTTCTTATCAACTCTTTGTCCTAGAACAGCACCAACAGCATAATCACTAGCATCACACATAATTTCAAAGGGTAGGTTCCAATCAGGTGGTTGAACAATAGGTGCAGAAATCAAGGCTTTCTTAAGTATTTCAAATGCTTCTACACAATCATCATCAAAAACAAATGGAACATCTTTTTGCAAGAGATTAGTGAGAGGCCTAGAAATTTTTGAGAAGTCTTTAACAAACCTCCTATAGAAACCAGCATGACCAAGGAAACTTCTTATACCTTTGATATCTTTAGGACACAACATTTTTTCAATAGCATCAACTTTAGCTTTATCAACTTCAATACCTCTTTCTGAAATTTTATGCCCCAAGACAATACCTTCATTAACCATAAAGTGGCCCTTCTCCCAATTCAAGACAAGATTAGTTTCTTCACATCTCATCAAAACTCAATCAAGGTTGCTTAAGCAATCATCAAAAGAAGTTTCGTAAACGGAGAAATCATCCATGAAAATCTCAACAATCTTTTCACAAAAGTCAGAGAATATAGCAGTCATACATCTTTGAAAGGTAGCAGGTGCATTGCATAAACCAAAAGTCATACGTCTATAAGCAAAGGTACCAAAAGGGCAAGTAAAAGTAGTTTTTTCTTGATCCTCTTGTGACACAGGTATTTGAGAAAAACCAGAATAACCATCTAGAAAGCAAAATTATGTATGTTTGGATACTCTTTCTAGCATTTGATCAATAAAAGGTAGAGGGTAATGATCTTTCCTTGTAGCTTTGTTTAATTTTCTAAAATCAATTACCATTCTATAACCTGTGACAATTCTTTGTGGAATCAATTCATTCTTATCATTAGGAACAACAGTAATACCTCCCTTCTTAGGGACATAATGAACAGGACTTACCCATCTACTATTAGCAATAGGATAAATTATACCTGCTTCCAGGAGCTTTAATATTTCATTTCTTACCACTTCCTTCATCTTAGGATTTAACCGTCATTGATGATCAACAACTGGTTTAGCATCAGGCTCCATATTAATTTTGTGCTAACATAGAGTGGGACTAATGCCCTTAAGATCATCAAGAGTATATCCAATAGTGGCACGGTGCTTCTTCAGAGTTTTTAATAATTTCTTTTCTTCATGCTCTGCGAGGTTAGCACTAATAATAACAGGATATATCTTCTTTTCATCAAGATAACCATATTTCAGTGTATCAGGTAATTGTTTAAGATCGAACACAGGATCACTCTTGGGTGGTAGAGGATCTCCAAGAGTTTCAACAGGCAAATTGTGTTTCAAAACAGGCATCTGTTTAAAGAAAATCTCATCTAGTTCCCTTCTTTCATTCATAAACATATCATTTTCATGGTCTAGCAAATATTGTTCTAAAGGATCAGTAGGGGCACAGCAATAGAAGCAAGACCAATAATTTCATATTTACTAGGCAATTCTTTATCATGGGGTTGTCTACGAAATTTGCAGAAATTAAACTCATGAGACACATCCCCAAAACTTACAGTAACAGTTTCTTTCTCACAATCTATTTTGGCATTAATAGTGTTCAAGAAAGGTCTATCAAATATAATGGGACAAAAAACATCTTGTGGGGAACCAAGAACTAGAAAATTAGTAGGATATTTTATTTTCCCACACAAGACTTCAACATCTCTAACAATCCCAATTGGTGATATAGTATCTCTATTGGCAAGCTTAATAGTGACATCAATATCTTCTATTTCAGCAGGTGCAATATCATTCATAATTTCTTGATATAAAGTAAAGGGAATAGCACTCACACTAGCACCCAAATCACATAAGCCATGATAACAATGATCTCCTATTTTAACAGAAAAAACAGGCATGCCAACAACAGGTCTATGTTTATCTTTATCATCGGGTCTAGCAATTCTAGCAGCTTCATCACAGAAGTAAATAACATGCCCATCAATATTATCGACCAAGAGATCTTTAACCATAGCAATACTAGATTCAACTTTAATTTGTTCAGGGGGTGTAGGTGTTCTAGTATAACTCTTACGAACCATAGCTGAAGCTTTAGCATGTTCCTTTATTCTAATAGGGAAAGGTGGTTTCTCAATATAAGCAGTAGGAACAATAGGATCAACATTATAAGTAATAGTTTCCTCTTCAGCTTTAATAGGTTCTACTATTTTCACTTCAATGGGAGGATGATATTTAAACCACTTCTCCTTAGGGAGATCAACATGAGTAGCAAATGATTCACAGAAAGAAGTTACTATTTCAGAGTCAAGTCCATATTTAGTGCTAAATTCACGAAAAGCATCGGTATCCATAAAATATTTAACACAATCAAACTTAAGGTTTATACCTGACTCCTTACCTTCGTCGAGTTCCAAATCTTCAGAGTTACATTTAATTCTTTCCAATAAATCCCATTTGAATTCAATAGTCTACTTAATAAAAGAACTAGTACAAGAAGTATCAAGCATGGATTGATCATTATGAGAAAGCCGAGCATAAAAATTCTGAATAATAATTTCTCTTGAGAGCTCATGATTGGGGCATGAATATAACATTGGCTTAAGCCTCCCCCAAGCTTGAGTGATACTTTCTTCTTCACGAGGCCAAAAATTATAAATATAATTCCGATCACAATGTACCAGATGCATAGGATAAAACTTCTGATGAAATTCCAATTTCAATCGGTTGTAGTTCCAAGTCCCAATATCATCGCATAGCCTATACCATGTCAATGCCCTCTCCTTCAAAGAGAAAGGGAAGACCTTCTTCTTGACTTCATCCTCTGGCAAACCTGCAAGCTTAAATAATCCACAAACTTCATCCACATAGATTAGATGCATATCAGGATGTAATGTTCCATCTCCTGCATAAGGATTAGCTAGCAGTTACTCTATCATACTCGAAGGAATTTCATAATAAATATTTTCAGTGGGTTCAGTAGGTTGAGGAGCAACTTCTTGCTCTACTGGTTGAGGTGAAGATACCCCGAACAAGCCCCTCAAAGGATTATTTTCCATAGCAACAAGTGACAGTAAATTTTAGTACCCTATATAAATGTTTCCTTACCAAATTACACTTACCAAAGGCGCTTCACCCCCCGGCAATGGCGCCAGAAAAGAGTCTTGATGACCCACAAGTATAGGGGATCTATTGTAGTCCTTTCGATAAGTAAGAGTGTCGAACCCAACGAGGAGCAGAAGGAATTGACAAGCGGTTTTCAGCAAGGTATTCTCTGCAAGCACTGAAATTATCAGTAACAGATAGTTTTGTGATAAGATAATTCGTAACGGGTAACAAGTAACAAGTGTAACTAAGGTGCAGTGAGGTGCCCCAATCCTTTTTGTAGCAAAGGACAAGCCTGGACGAACTCTTATATAAAGCAAAGCGCTCCCGAGGACACATGGGAATTATTGTCAAGTTAGTTTTCATCATGCTCATATGATTCGCGTTCGTTACTTTGATAATTTGATATGTGGGTGAACTGGTGCTTGGGTGTTGTCCTTACTTGGACAAGCCTCCCACTTATGATTAACCCCTCTCGCAAGCATCCGCAACTACGAAAGAAGAATTAAGATAAATCTAACCATAGCATGAAACATGTGGATCCAAATCAGCCCCTTACGAAGCAACGCATAAACTAGGGTTTAAGCTTATATCACTCTAGCAACCCATCATCTACTTATTACTTCCCAATGCCTTCCCCTAGGCCCAAATCATGGTGAAGTGTCATGTAGTCGACGTTCACATAACACCACTAGAGGAAAGACAACATACATCTCATCAAAATATCGAACGAATACCAAATTCACATGATTACTTATAACAAGACTTCTCCCATGTACTCAGGAACAAATGTAACTACTCACAAAGCATATTCATGTTCATAATCAGAGGAGTAATAAATATCATTAAGGATCTGAACATATGTTCTTCCACCGAATAAACCAACTAGCATCAACTACAAGGAGTAATCATCACAACTAGCAACCCACAGGTACCAATCTGAGGTTTTGAGGCAAAGATCGGATACAAGAGATGAACTAGGGTTTGAGAGGAGATGGTGCTGGTGAAGATGTTGATGGAGATTGACCCCCTCTCGATGAGAGGATTGTTGGTGATGACGATGGCTTCGATTTCCCCCTCCCGGAGGGAAGTTTCCCCTGCAGAACAGCTCCGTCGGGGCCCTAGATTGCTTCTGCCTAGGTTCCGCCTCGAGACGGCGGCGCTTCGTCCTGAAAGCTTCCTTATGATTTTTTCCAGGTCAAAACCCTCCATATAGAAGAAGATGGGCACCGGAGACCTGACAGGGGGGCGCATAAGCCCTAGGGGCGCGCCCCTAGGCTTGTGGCCTTCTGGTGGGTCCCCTCTGGTATTTTCTTCGCCCAATATTTTTTATATATTAAAAAATAATTCTTCATAAATTTTCAGGACTTTTGGAGTTGTGCAGAATTGGTCTCTCAGATTTGCTCCTTTCCAGTCCAGAATTCCAGCTGCCGGCATTCTCCCTCTTTGTGTAAACCTTGTAAAATAAGAGAGAAAAGGCATAAGTATTGTACCATAATGTGTAATAACAACCCATAATGCAATAAATATCAATATAAAAGCATGGTGCAAAATGGACGTATCAAGTGCTTGAAGGTATATCTTAAGATCTTGCAATTGAATCTTTTAATTTCTTGTTTTATCACTAGTTTGGATCATAAAAGAAAACTACAAAAAATGGAATTGAGGTGGCCTCATATTATTCATCTTTATCATGTCTTTCTTTAAAATGATGGAAAGGAAAATTGTGCTCAATTGATAGAAGAAGAATTCAATAAAATGTTTGGCATAAGGTCTTTGAATGATGAGCATGATCGCAATATTGCTAGTATGAATTCTTTGAATGTCCATGATGCTAATGATATGCAAAGCCATAAGCTTGGGGATGCTATATTTGATGAACATGATATTTTTAGTCCCCCAAGTTTTGATGAGAAAATTTATTATGATGATAGCATGCCTACTATTTATGATGATTATATTGATGAAAGTGGGTTTGGAAGAGTGTCAACCTTATGTAATAATGATCCCACTATTTTGGAGGGTGTTGAACCTTATTGTAATAATTATCAAAGTGGATTTGGAGAGGTCATGACTTTATTTAGTGATGATTCCACTATTTCGGAAGAGGTTTCCATTGATTTTCACAACAAAGTTGCTATCTATGATGATTATGGTGAGGACATGTATGCTATAAAGAATAATGATAACCATGAAACTTGTCATCATGATTTTGATTTTCAATTGGATCATGCCTCACGTGATAGTTATTTTGTTGAGTTTTCTCCCACTACTATTCATGAGAAGAAATTTGCTTATGTGGAGAGTAACAAAAAAATTATGCTTGTGGGTCATGAAAAGAATGCTTTATGTGATATCTATATTGTTGAATTCATTCATGATGCTAATGAAAATTATTATGAGAGAGGAATATATGCTTCTACATATCTCAATAATATCAAGTTTCCTCTCTTTATGTTGAAAATCTTGAAGTTTTGCTTCTTTTGCCTTCCTATGCTAGTTAATTCTTGCTCCCATAAATTGTTTGCTCACAAAATATATGCACAGTAAGTGGGTTAGGCTTAAATGTGCTAGTCATATGCTTCATGATGCTCTCTTTATATTTCAATTCTTATCTTTTATGTGAGCAACATTGAAATCATCATGCCTAGCTAAAAAGGCATAAAAGAAAAGCGCTTGTTGGGAGACAACGCAAAAAATTTACCCCTAATATTTTTGTGTGTTCACATGATTAGGCTACTGTATTACTCATGTTTTACAGCTTTTGTTTCAATAAAGTACCAAGTAAAGCCTTTGGAATAGTGTGGATGATAGTTGACTTGATTCTGTGCAAAAAACAGAAACTTTTGTGTCCAGTAACAGGATTTTTAAAAATCACTGGGGCGTCTAAAAATTCTGAATTTTTTACAGTTGATGGGTGTACATATTTTTTACGTTTTGCTAATTTTTAAGATGTTTTGGAATTACATAAGTATGACCATAATACAGCTCTTTACATACTATTCTGTTTTTGACAGATTCTGTTTGGAATACACAGTTTGCTTGTTTTATAGTTTCTATGGAATATATTGCTTAATATAAATTATGGAAATTGTAGAGTACAGTAGGCATTATGTGGAAACAATTATGAATCTTATATTGACAGTACCAAAGTGAATGATTTGTCTTTATCATACTAACCCATCTCACGAAGTTTCGTTAATTTTGTGTGATTGAAGTTTTCAAGTTTTGGGTGAGATATCGATATGAGGAGAATAAGGAGTGATGATACGTCTCCAATGTATCTATAATTTTTTATTGTTCCATGATGTTATATTATCATTATTGGATGTTTTACAATCATTTTATAGCAACTTTATATCATTTTTTGGGACTAACCTATTGACATAGTGCCCAGTGCTAGTTACTGTTTTTTGCTATCCCTATCAAATGGAGTCCAAATGCAGTGAAATGTTTGGAGATTTTTTTGGACTAGAAGACAAGTTGGGAGCCAAGGAAGGACCAGAGGGGACGCCCGTGGGGCCCACAAGACACCAGGCGTGCCCTGGTGGGTTGTGGGGCCCACGGGGGTCTCCTTCACCGCCTCTTTGCTCTATAAATTCCCAAATATTCCAGAAACCCTAGGGGAGCAGACGAAACACAATTCCAGCCGCCGCAAGTTCCAGAACCACGAGATCTAATCTAACACCATCTCGGAGGGGTTCATCATCCTCAATGGTGCCTCTCCGATGATGCGTGAGTAGTCCACCATAGACCCACGGGTCCGTAGGCAGTAGCTAGATGGCTTCTTCTCTCTTTTTGATTCTCAATACAATGGTCTCTTGGAGATCTATTTGATGTAAACCTTTTTTGCATGTGTTTGTTGGGATCCAATCAACTTTGAGTTTATGATCAGATCTATATCCATGAATATTATTTGAGTTCATTTGATCTCTTATATGCATGATTATTTATAGCCTCATATTTCTTCTCCGAATCTTTGGTTTAGTTAGGCCAACTAGATCGATTTTTCTTGCCATAGGAAGAGGTGCTTTGTGATGGGTTCGATCTTACGGTGTCCTCACCCAGTGACAGAAGGGGTAGCGAGGCATGTATGTATCGTTGCTATTAAGGATACCAAGATGGGGTCTATTCCTACATGAATAGATCTTGTCTACATGATGTCATCGTTCTTATTGCATTACTCCATTTCTCCTTGAACTTAATACACTAGATGCATGCTGGATAGTGGTCGATGTGTGGAGTAATAGTAGTAGATGCAGAATCATTTCGGTCTACTAATCTTGGACGTGATGCCTATATATTGATCATTGCCTTCCATATTGTCATAATTATTCGATCTTCTATCTATTGCCCAACAGTAATTTGTTTACCTACCGTATGCTATTTTCTCGAGAGAAGCCACTAGTGAAATCTACGGCCCCCGGGTCTATCTTTCATCATATTGCATCCAGATCTATTTTTCACCGCATTTGTTTTCAGATCTATTATTCCAAAAAAAATACTTTGTTGCACTTTTTATTTGCATCTTTTATTTTGCGTTTTATTTAGATCTATTTATCCAATCTTATACAAACCAATCTATCTTTTTACCGTGGAGAGATTGACAACCTCTCTTACGCGTCGGGTTGCAAGTATGTGTTCTTTGTATGCAGGTACCGTTTACATAGTGTTGCTTGGTACTCCTACTGGATTGATACCTTGGTTTCATAACTGAGGGAAATACCTACTGTAGTTGTACTGCATCATCCCTTCCTCTTTGGGGAAATACCGACGCACTTTCAAGCCGCATCAAGTGAAAAGACCCTAAGCTTGGGGATGCCCAAGGCACCCCAAGGTATTCAAGGAATATCCAAGCAACTAAGCTTGGGGATGCCCCGGAAGGCATCCCATCTTTCGTCTCCAACAGTATCGGTAACCTTACTTGGGGCTATATTTTAATTCGTCACATGATATGTGTTTTGCTTGGAGTGTCATATTATTTTACTAGGATTTGTTTGCTGTTATTTATAATAATGTTTTGCATATTTTACTTCAATAAAAATGTCAAGTATAGCCATTGCCATGCTTATTTTGCAAGTCTATATGTTGTTGTTTGAAAACAGAAAGTTGCACGCTAGTGCGTGAATTCTTGAGAAAAGTAAGAATCTGATAAAACATTGAAATTTTTTGCATAATAAGTTATGATAAATTTTCTATAGTGTGGTTAATTTTCAGAATTTTTCTATTTAGGTAAGTATGAGTATAATTGCACTCTTTACAGACTGTCCTGTTTAGACAGATTGCTGTTACGTTTGCATTGTTTGCATATGTTTGCTTGTTTAATGATTCTATTTGAGGATAGGAGTATTAAATATGCAGAGGAATTTAGTATTCAATGTTAAATAATAATTTTAGTGATTTTCTACAGTAGAGAATCACAAGGTTATGCATTGATTTATACTAACTTATCTCACGAGTTCTTGTTGAGTTTTGTGTGGATGATGTTTTTTGAGATTTAGGGAAACCATGATATAAAAGGAATTAAGGAGACACAAAGGCTCAAGATTGGGGATGCCCAAGGCATCCCAAGATAATATTTTAGGAAGTCTCAAGCATTTAAGCTTGGGTATGCCCTGGTAGGCATCCCACCTTTCTTCATCAACAATTATCGGTTAGTATCTGTTGAACCTAAGTTTTTGCTTCTTCACATGAGTTGTGCTATTCTTGGAATGTCATTTTATTTTGTTTTGCTTGCTGTTTTAATAAAATACTTAGATCTGAAAAAATTTAAATGGGAGAGAGTCCTCACATAGCTACCTATTTACTTAACTACTCACTTGATCTTCACTTATATCTTTTTGGAGTAGTTTGTCATTTACTCTTGTGCTTCACTTATATCCTATGAGTAAATTGTTGAATGAATTGAATATCATAAAGTTGAAATTATATGTGCTTCATATGCTTGTATCATACCTATTAGTAGCTTCACATCGGGTTTAGAAAGTTAAATCTTTTGAAGCTTGACAATCACAATAAGGAAGAGAACTTTCACATACAAATATATTATCTTGGACATCTTCTATGATTGTGAATACCCATTAATTATTTTCAAACTTGAGAAAATTAGTTGAAGTTGGATAAGGAAGACAACGTAATGACTTATGGTTGTGTATATTTGCATAGAAGTTATATTGTTATGGATCTTCCAACATGTGGTGTTTGCCTAGGATCTTTTGCTAGCCAAAAATTCGTACTAAGTAGAGATACTACTTGTGCATCCAAAAACCCTTAAACCCAGTTTCTTGGCATGAGTGTCCACCATACCTACCTATGGATTGAATAAGATCCTTCAAGTAAGTTGTCATCGGTGCATAAAGCAATAAAAATTGCTCCTAAATATGTTTGATCTTTTATTGTAAGGGAAAATAAGCGTTGTACAAACTTGTGATGGCAAAGTAATAAAAGCGACGGACTGCATAATAAAGTTTGATATCATAAGGGGCAATATAACGTGACGTTCCTTTGCATTAAGAGATTGTGCATTCAGAAATAAAAAGCGCATGACAACCTCTGCTTCCCTCTGCGAAGGGCCTATCTTTTACTTTTCAGTATTTACTTTTATGCAAGAGTCAATAGTATACATTCTCATTTCAACCTCAATTATTCTCTAGTTGGCAAGCATCATGTGGTGGAGAAAGATCTAGGCACATATGGCCAGTCAAATATATTTGATCATGATTTATTATTGTTGACAATTATCTCTATGATGAATGATTTGGGAGGCGAAACATTAAGCCCCTAACTTTCTCTGTGTTTGATGGATGCCATTTGTTCTAGAAATATGCTTTGAGTACTAGCAATCATAGAATACTATATGATGATTGAGTATGTGGAGCTCTTACTTAGACTTTGTTGAGAATAAGTTGAATTGCAATTGTTGGTGACTAAGAACATAGGTTGTTAAGTTTCAAGAGAATTTATTGTTTGAACCGTAATATGTGAGTTGATTGCTACTTTATCATGATGAGTTTTATGAGAAAGAGTTATTGTTATGATGCTAGGGAAAGTGATTCAAGTTATCATTGATCAAACTTATGCACTATGCTAGCATTCACACTTCATAAATTATTTCTTTATCATTTACCTACTCGAGGACGAGTAGGAATTAAGCTTGGGGAGATGCTGATACGTCTCCAACGTATCTATAATTTATGAAGTATTCATGCCATTTTTACAACAATTTTATATGGTTTTGGTTTGATTTGAATGGAAATAACCCGGACTGACGTTGTTTTCAGCAGAACTACCGTGGTGTTGTTTTTTGTGCAGAAATGAAAGTTCTCCAAATGAGCTGAAACTTTTTGACAAAAATTTTTTGGAACAAAAGAGGCACCAGAAGCTTCGTGGGGGGCCAGAAGGTGAAGGAGGTGGCCACCAACCACCAGGGCGCGCCAGGGGCCTTGCCCATGTGCTGGTGGGTGGTGGGCCCCTCAAAGCCCATCTTCGCGTGAAACCAATGCCAAAAAATCCTATAAATACAGAAATCCCCAGAAATAAACCCTAGATCAGAAGTTCCGCCGCCGCAAGCCTCTGTAGCCACGAAAAAACAATCTAGACCTTGTTCCGGCACACTGTCGGAGGGGGAAATCATCACCGGAGGCCATCTTCATCATCCCGACGGCCACCATGATGAGGAGGGAGTAGTGCACCCTCGGGGCTGAGGGTTTGTACCAGTAGCTATGTATTTAATCTCTCTCTCTTGTGTTCTTGATTTGGCACGATCTTGATGTATCGCGAGCTTTGTTAATATAGTTGGATCATATGGTGTTTTCCCCTCTCTATCTTGTTGTGATGAATTGAGTTTTCCCTTTGAGATTTTATTATTATCGGATAGAATACATTTATGGATTTGAGAGCACTTGATGTATATCTCACTATAAATACCCATGGTGACAACGGGGTATCATATTGATTCACTTGATATATGTTTTGGCACTCAACTCGCGGATTCCCGAGGTGACATTGGGGTAATCTATGCATAGGGGTTGATGCATGTTTTCGTCCTTGTTTCTCCAGTAGGAATCTTGGGGCACTCTTTGAGGTTCTTTGTGTTGGATTGAGTATTATGAATCTGAAATTGTTTGATGCATATCGTATAATCAACTCACGGATACTCGTGGTGACATTGGAGTATCTAGGTGACATTAGAGTTGGTTGATGTGTATCATATGGTGTTATTTTAGTATGAACTCTTGGATAGATCGATCGGAAAGGATAACTTTGAGGTGGTTTCATACCCTACAAACAATTTCTTCTTATGTTCTCCGCTACATAGGAACTTTGGAGTGATTCTTCATTGCATGTTGAGGGATAGTTATATGATCCAATTATATTAGCATTGTTGAGAGATTGCACTAGCGAAAGTACGGACCCTAGGCCTCATTTTCAAGCATTGCAATACCGTTTGTGCTCACTTTTGTTATTTGCTACCTTGCTGTTTTTATTGTTCCTATTACAAAAATCAATAGCTACTATCATTACTACACTTGTATCACCATCTCTTCGCCAACTAGTGCACCTATACAATTTACCATTGTATTTGGTGTTTTGAAGACACAAGAGACTTTTTATTATTTGGTTGCAGGGTTGTTTGAGAGAGACCATCATCATCCTACGCCTCCCACGGATTGATAAACCTTAGGTCATCCACTTGAGGGAAATTTGCTACTGTCCTACGAAACTCTGCGCTTGGAGGCCCAACACGAGTCTACAAGAACAAGTTGTGTAGTAGACATCAATTATCGTGACATTAGGGTAATCTATGCATAGGGGTTGATACACGTTTCCGGCCTTCTTTCTCCGGTAAAAAGCTTGGGGCACTCTTTGAAGTTCTTTGTGTTGGATTGAATATTATGAATCTGAAGTTGTTTGATGCATATCGAATAATCAACTCACGGATACTTGTGGTGACATTGGAGTATCTAGGTAACATAAGAGTTGGTTGATGTGTATCATATGGTGTTATTTTAGTATGAACTCTAGGGCTGTTTGTGACACTTATAGGGATGGCTCAATATATTGATCAGAAAAGATAAATTTGAGGTGGTTTCGTACCCTACAAAAATTTATCTTATGTTCTCTGCTAGATAATAACTTTGGAGTGACACTTTGTCACATGTTGAGGGATTGTTATATGATTCAATTATGTTAGCACTATTGAGAGATTGCACTAGTGAAAGTATGAACCCTAAGCCTTGTTTCTAAGCATTGCAATACCGTTTGTGCTCACTTTTGTTACTTGCTACCTTGCTATTTTTATATTTTCAAATTACAAAAACCTATTGAAAGGATCGATATAGTTGACTAGAGGGGCGGGTGAATAGGCAACTACCAAATTTTAGCTTTTCTTAACAAATTTGGTTTAGAAACAAATAGGTTGTCTAGATATGCAACTAGGTGAACAACCTATATGATGCTAGCAACAACAACAACACAAGCAAGCAAGAGATACAATACAAGTAAAGCTTGCACAAAGTAAAGGTAAGAAGTAACCACAAGTGGAGCCGGTGGAGACGAGGATGTGTTACCGAAGTTTCTTCCCTTTGAAAGGGAAGTACGTCTCCGTTGGAGCGGTGTGGAGGCACAATGCTCCCCAAGAAGCCACTAGGGCCACCGTATTCTCCTCACGCCCTTGCACAATGCAAGATGTCATGATTCCACTAATGGTGCCCTTGAAGGCGGCAACCGGACCTTTACAAACAAGGTTGGGGCTCTTTCCACAACTCAATTGGAGGCTCCCAACACAACCACAAAGCTTCACTACAAGGTTGGAGCGTCCGTCGAGCATCGCAAACGTTTCACGTCAAAGAACCGTCTGTTTTCTATTTTTCCATCGCACACACTGTTTTCTTTCTAACCATGTGTACATTATTTTATTCGCTCCTGTTTAATTTTATTTTTCCCTGTAATTTATTATTTGAATTGGAAATTTTGAAATATGAAACATGGAATTCAAATTCTCAGCACAATGGTTCAACGACCAATCCATAAATAAAATTCTCAGTACAATATGTTCGGTAATTATAGGATTAGGCAGCAATTAACTATGATGAACCACAATATTTAGAGGTGGTAAAGGTGAAGAGACAAGTGTAAATCATTTTGGCTACCGATGGTGTTGAAGAAGCGGAATGCCCATAATGTGCCCTCCTGCATGCCATAGGCCCGAACAACTTTTGTCAAACCCCTTGTGACGATCGCCCGCCCATCCTTCACCGCCTTCAGGAAGACTTCTAGACCATTATCATGGTAGTATGAATTATATAATTTAACCATAGTTGCCTCCACTCCGGTCATCTAGTTTGCAAGGTAATCATCAGTAAATTGTTTCGGAAACCACTGAAAAGAGAAAACTTTCAGATACTCATGTCTAATATAGTAACTTGTTGTGGGTAGGGGGAAAAGGTAACACATTACTTACCATCCTAAAGTTCACTATTGTCTTGGACTAAGTGTAAATAAAGAGCTTAATTCCCATCACACGTCTCTTTCGCCTAATAATCCTTATTAGTTTCCTCACTTGAGCTTGTTCATGAATATCTCACTGCCCCATACGCAAAAGGAATTGAAGCATGGATCAGTACACTGATATATGTACCTACAGGCAACCAGTAAATGTTAGAAGCTAAACTTCGATTGCACAAATGATGTAAAATACAACTACCTCCGTTCGTAAGTACAAGTATTTTTAGAGATTTCAATATGAACTACGTACGGATTTATATAGACATAGTTTAGATTAGAATGTAGATTCACTCATTTTGCTCCGTATGTAGTCTATATTGGAATCTCTAAAAATACTTATATTTAGGAACAGATGGTGTATAAGACATGAGACGCAGCTAACCTCGACGGCAAACAACAGCATCGCCCATTGTAGCCCTACGTAAGTACATGGAAAGGCAATGTTAACTACAACAGGGTTAACATCCACCAAAAATAGCAAATGGTAATAAAACGGCAGCATCCGTAGTGATATCTTCATTGCGAAAGAGTAGCACGGTAGCAAAGGGGCGGATTAAAAAATGGATAGAATTGTTTACTACAACAGACAACCTAGTATAGCCATTGAAACTGGTACTGATAGAAATGAAATTGACAGAGTTAAACATCGCAAGGCAGGTGCTGCTAGAGCAGAGAATGGCCCTGTTGTCTATAAAAAGGTTGGGAAAATAGATGAGACGGGTTAGGCATGCTTACTACAACATGCTTAATACATCAACCGTACAAAACATAGCCATTGCAACTGGTATTGGTAAGATTCAACTGGTCAGTTCAAGCTTGGTAAGTCCTGAGGGGTAGTTGCTGGGGCACTTCATATGGGCAAGAGCCCACCCCAAGTCGGCCGCAGTGGAGGCGAGGTGTTCCTCCGGGTCAAAGCGTGGATCAGTGCCACTGACATGTGTACCTACAAGAAGCAAGTAAATGTTAGAAGCTAAACTGCAATTGCACAAATGATGTAAAATACTGTAAGACATGGGATGCAGATAACCTCGACGGCAAACAACAGCATTGCCCGTTATGGCCTTGCGTAAGTACATGGAAAGGCATGTTAACTACAACAGGGTTAACATCCACCAAAAATAGCAAATGGAAATAAAACGACAGCATCTCTAGTATATATTCATTGCGGAGAGTAGCACGGTGGCAAAGGGACAGATTAAAAATGGATACAACTATTAATTGCAACAGGCTTAACAGCATCCTAAGTCATGTTATGTAAGTTTGTAGCTGCTATTGGTGAAATTGAGCTGGACAGATCATACTTGAACATCACACGGTGTGCAGTACTGAAAAGAACAAGGCACGTTTAACTACAGGCAACCTAGTATAGCCATTGAAACTGGTACTGATAAAAATGGAATTGGCAGAGTTAAACATCGCAAGGCAGGTGCTGCCAGAGCAGAGAATGGCCTAGTTGTCTATAAAAAGGTAGGGAAAATAGCTAAGACTTGTTAGGCATGTTTACTACAACATGCTTAATACATCAACCGTATAAAACATAGCCATTGGAACTGGTATTGGTAAGATTGAACTGGTGAGTTCATACTTGGTAAGTCCTGAGAGGTAGTTGTTGGGGCACTTCATCTTGGCCAGAGCCCGCCCCAAGTCAGCGGCGGCGGAGGCGAGGTGTTCCTCCGGGTCGAAGCGTGGATCAGTGCCGCTGACATGTGTGCCTACAGGCAACCAGTAAATGTTAGAAGTTAAACTGCAATTGCACAAATGATGTAAAATAATGTAGGACATGGGGTGCAGCTAACCTCGTCGGCAAACAACAGCACTGCCCGTTATGGCCCTGCATAAGTACATGGAAAGGCATGTTAAGTACAACAGGGTTAGCATCCACCAAAAATAGCAAATGGAAATAAAACGATAGCATCTCTAGTGATACCTTCATTGCGGAGAGTAGCACAGTAGCAAAGGGACAGATTAAAAAATAGATACAACTGTTAATTACAACAGGCTTAACAGCATCCTGAGTCATGTATTGTAAGTTTGTTGCTGGTATTGGTGAAATTGAGCTGGACAGTTAATACTTGAACATCACACGGTGTGCAGTACTAAAATAAACAAGGCACGAACATGCTTAATACATCAACCGTACAAAACATAGCCATTACAACTGGTATTGGTAAGATTGAGTTGGTCAGATCATACTTGGTAAGTCTTGGGGAGTAGTCGATGGGGCACTTCATTTGGGCCAGAGCTTGCACCAAGTCGGCGGTGGCGGAGGCGAGCTGTTCCTCCGGGTCGACACGCACATTGGCCATCGCGCCATCGACCGCCATCATCTCCTCGACCTCCACGTGATATGTGGTTGGGCTTGCGCGGCGATGCTCTGGAGGTAGGGGCGGTGGGGATTTGGAGGCATGAGGATGTTTTGCAGGTGCCATTTAAGCAATTAGGTCGGGGCCATGATAGAGATCGGTGGGTTACCTGACTGGATCGACGATGCTCGGGCAGAATGTAGATGTGGTTGAAGCTGTGGTTGCGGCGGCGGCAGTTTGAGCTGCCGGGAGGGGGCGTGGGGGCAGGGTGGGGAGATACTGCAGAAATGTGATGGGTGGGGAACTGTGGATGTGGTGTGAGGAATAAATTCTGAAATTGCGCGCCTAATGAATAATTTCGCTGCGAAACTTGAAACTTGGGCGGGGGAAACACACAACAAAGACGAAGCACATAAAATACTCGTGAGCGAGAAAAGAGAAAATTGGCAGGTCCCGTCTCCAAAAAAAAAATCTACACGTGTAGTTGATTTTTTCGGTCAATGGTACGCTTGCTTTATTAGGAAACATCGCACAGGTAACTGACTTATGGATCATTAACGCAAAAAACGCACACGGGTACACCACAGAAAACGTGGTTTTGTGATCTTCTAATAATTCATATATCTATCAGCATCTCCAACCGCACCTAATTTAAAAATCTCTTTCATTATAGCAGGGTTATTCACTGTACATGAATGAGGCAAAGGTGACACCCGATGAACAATCATCGGTTTATGAAATGCAATCAAGTGTCAACCTGCCTCACTCACATAGCCAGAATTGATCCTATGCAACAAAAGAGAAGATTGTAGCCATCCGCTGGCGCGGCTATTTAAGCCGATGTGCGGCCAACTCGCACGGCGAGGTGGGACTAAAAACCAGCTGCGGCCAGCTCTAGTCTCTGGTGGCTTCGGGTGGCTGCGGGCGGACGTTTCAGGAGGATTTAGGGCTGGGGTACGGCTACAAAACTTCAGTGAACACATGCTAATCAACGCTCAAAGCCCTCAAAGGATGTGCTTACCAACATTGTACGTTAATAATAGATAGTACCAACTTGAAGTACTACTAGTAATTTGCTCTAAAACTAGTATGTAGTACTGGTAGATGCTCGTAATTAATTATACAAACTTCTCACATGCTGGCATTGGGGCATGCTGGCCCGACGCCGTCGTTCTCCTTCCTGGCCTTGTCAGCGGCAGCCCACCGTGCTTCGATATCCTCTGAGCTGTCCTCAGCATGCGGCCACTTCTTTCTTGCGGTGGCGGGACTCTCTTTTCTTGACTGCTTTCTTCCTTTTCCGCTCCTTCTATGTGGCTTTGGCCGCCCCTTGATCCACCGCCCATTCGGCCATGGTAGCATCAAAGTCCACCCACGTACTTGTGCCGCTGTGGGCGGCGATGAACTCGCCACGGCGGGATGTCATCGCTTCCTTACCATGTGTTCGGTCGCGGGCGGCGAGGAATTTGGCGCGGCGGGATGCCATCACTTCCTTACCAGTTACTATGCGGCACAGTGCCATGAACGACGCTTGGAGTGAGCTCTGGGGCGGAGTGGCCGGACAGCCGTACAGTGCGGTGGTTTTTAAGAGCTCAAGGACAAACGACGAAGGAAATTTGGCTTCCCTTACAATCTTGGTCATTCATTATCGCACACGGTTCATCTCCGTCGCCTCCAAAAAAAAGTGTGCGCTGAGCCTATTGTGTGTTGCGTTATGATTGGCCGGAACCCCAGCCACGCGGATCACACATGTGCACCGTAGGATGCACCGCGATCGAACGGCAATGCACGTCCCTTTCATCACACTCGTGCAGCTGTAGCTGGATTGGATTTATCTGCGCTAAGTGCCTAGAAAATGCACGGGATCCCCTAAATATGGTAAATGAGCCCAAAAAAGTGCCAAATTTGAACATGGTGATTTGAAGGGTGTATGTACATCGTAGAAAAAAACTCAAGGACAAATAACGAAGGAAATTTGGATTCCCCTTCAATCTTGGTGATTTCCCTCTCGAAACCATGGAACTTCCTCGGTGATGGTTCGATTTATGAAGGGCGTGCATGACAACATAAGCCAAACCTTCTAAAAAATTTACCAGGGCATGGTGAGACCATACCATGGCACCATGCCAGGCGTCATGTTTTTCAAGCATGTATTTCATTTTTCTATAGTTGAAAAACCAATAAACGACACGTTTGTGGTTGACTATTGCCACACATTTCCTTGAAATCTCTGCCCATTCCTTGTAAAAGGCATGAGAATTTACTAAATAGCACGAGCATGGTTTTCCAGACCGTTCTTGTGCACCTTTTCATAGAATTATGTGCATTAATGCCTAGAAAATGCACATAATCCCCTAAATATGGTAAATGAACCCGGAAAAGTGCCAAATTGAACACGGTGATTTGCAGGGTGTATGTTCATCGTAGAAAAAAACTCAAGGACAAAGGACGAAGTAAATTCCCCTTCAACCTTGGGGATTTCCCTCTCGAAACCATGAAACTTCCTCGGTGATGGTTCGATTTATGAAGGGCGTGCATGACGACATAAGCCAAACCTTCTCAATTTTTTACCAGGGCATGGTGAGGCCATACCATGGAACCATGCCAGGCGTCATGTTTTTCAAGCATTATTTCATTTTTCTATAGTTGAAAAACCGATAAACGACACGTTTGTGATTGACTATTGCCACACATTTCCTTGAAATCTCTGCCCATTCCTTGTAAAAGGCATGAGAACTTACTAAATAGCACGAGCATGGTTTTCCAGACCGTTCTTGTGCACCTTTTCATGCATCAATTATTTAAATTTGAATTATGTGCATGAATGACTAGAAAATGCACATAATCCCCTAAATATGGTAAATGAACCCGGAAAAGTGCCAAATTTGAACACGGTGATTTGCAGGGTGTATGTTCATCGTAGAAAAAAACTCAAGGACAAAGGACGAAGTAAATTTGGATTCCCCTTCAATCTTGGGGATTTCCCTCTCAAGACCATGAAACTTCCTCGGTGATGGTTCGATTTATGAAGGGCGTGCATGACGACATAAGCCAAACCTTCTCAAATTCTTACCAGGGCATGGTGAGGCCATACCATGGCACCATGCCAGGCATCATGTTTTTCAAGCATGAATTTCATTTTTCTATAGTTGAAAAACCAGTAAATGACACGTTTGTGGTTGACTATTGCCACACATTTCCTTGAAAACTCTGCCCATTCCTTGTAAAGGGCATGAGAACTTACTAAATAGCACGAGCATGGTTTTCCAGACCATTCTTGTGCACCTTTTCATGCACCGATTGTTAGAATTTGAATTGTGTGCATTAATGCCTAGAAAATGCACATAATCCCGTAAATATGGTAAATGAACATGGAAAAGTGCCAAATTTGAACATGGATATTTGCAGGGTGTATGTTCATCGTAGAAAAAACTCAAGGACAAAGGACGAAGGAAATTTGGATTCCCCTTCGATCTTGGTGATTTCCCTCTCGAAACCATGAAACTTCCTCGACGATGGTTCAATTTATGAAGGGCGTGCATGACGACATAATCCAAACCTTCTCAATTTTTTACCAGGGCATGGTGAGGCCATACCATGGCACCATGCCAGGTGTCATGTTTTTCAAGCATGTATTTCATTTTTCTATAGTTGAAAAACCAATAAACGACACATTTGTGGTTGACTATTGCCACACATATCTTTGAAATCTCTGCACATTCCTTGTAAAAGGCATGACAATTCACTAAATACCACGAGCATGGTTTTCCAGACCATTCTTGTGCACCTTTTCATTCACCGATTGTTTGAATTTGAATTGTGTGCATTAATGCCTAGAAAATGCAGACAATCCCCTAGATATGGTAAATGAACCCAGAAAAGTGCAACATTTGAACACGATGATTTACAGGGTGTATGTTCATTGTAGAAAAAAACTCAAGGACAAAGGACGAAGGAAATTTGGATTCCCCTTCGATCTTGGTGATTTCCCTCTCGAAACCATGAAACTTCCTCGGTGATGGTTCGATTTATGAAGGGCGTGCATGACGACATAAGCCAAACCTTCTCAATTTTTTACCAGGGCATGGTGAGGCCATACCATGGCACCATGCGAGGCGTCATGTTTTTCAAGCATGTATTTCATTTTTCTATAGTTGAAAAACCAATAAATGACGCATTTGTGGTTGAATCTTGCCACACATATCCTTGAAATCTCTCCCATTCCTTATAAAAGGCATGTGAATTTACTAAATACCATGATCATGGTTTTCCAGACCATTTTTTGCACTTTTTCATGCATCGATTGTTTGAATTTGAATTATATGCATTAATGCCTAGAAAAGGCACATAATCACCTAAATATGGTAAATGAGCCCGAAAAAATGCCAAATTTGAACACGTTGCAATTTGAGGGGGTATGTTGATCGTAGAAAAAAACTGAATGACAAACTAGGAAGGAAATTTGGATTCCCATTCAATATCGGTGATTTACTATCACACATGATTCATCTCCGTCGCCTTTGTGAACCGTGTGTGTTCACTTACACATGCAAAAGGAAAAAGAAAACCCTCGTCCCCCCTGCCACTTCGTCACCACCCACTCGCCGCTGGCTCCTCCGCAACTCTGCACCTCATCAACTTCTATCGTGGCAGCCACCCTAAGCTCGACGCCTGTCATCGGCGGGCGGAGGTCGCGCTCCAAACGGCATGGGATTTCGCCCCTATCGCTTGCCGCCGCCTATCAGCACAGACTTGCACCGACTTTATGGACTCTGGTCGATTGGGGTTTCCTGTGGGATTGGGCCCAGGATTTTTCTCATGGAGAAGGTAATCAATTTAGCAAAATGTTCACTCATCTCTTATCACAGTCCGTCCGTCGCTATTAATCAACCGGCGGAAATCGCCGTGGGTTCATTTCTCTTCTAGCTGATTCGAGGGTTTTCATTCAAGTGTCCACAGTGTGAGCACAAATCGGGCAAGTGTGGTTGCATCCAGTCGGAAACGAAGTTCTATCTCACCATTCCAGATGACTTCAAGGAGCGCTCGGTATGCTCAATCTCACCCTACCACGGTCGGCATGGCCTAAATTTATGAACATATACCGTCTATTGCTACATTTGGACAAAAGGTACGGTGCCACATGT
Source organism: Thinopyrum elongatum (assembly GCA_011799875.1). Lineage (NCBI taxonomy): Eukaryota > Viridiplantae > Streptophyta > Magnoliopsida > Poales > Poaceae > Thinopyrum > Thinopyrum elongatum. The sequence continues at coordinate 371,401,598 of CM022299.1, read as the reverse complement.
AGCCTAGACGTCGAAGCCGATTTTTCCCCTAAATTAGGCAAATTAATGATGTATTGTTCATTCAGCTACTCCCATATTTGCATCAAATCTTTGTTACATTATCTATTTTTAATTATATATTTTTGTACTTTGCTTTCAGCTATATATTATTCTGTTCTCCCAGTTACTCCCATATTTGCATGTTGCTCTGTTAGTTAAATATATCTAATTTACGATCTTAATTTTCATTTCAAGCAGTACATCCCTTGCTTTGCAAGAACACGAGTAGAAGGAAATCTTGGGCTTTACTTTGTTGATGACTCCATGGATGTCATATTGACAACGCAGCATGGATTTACAATGACAGTTAGCGTAAAACTTGATAAAGATGGTCACTCCTATTTTGCTGCGGACCTTTGGAGAAAAATTTCTAAGTTTTATGAACTGAAAGTTGGCAATAAAATTCTAGAGCGTGCACCACACCCTGGTCTTATTAACATGGATGTTTACTTCCCCAACGTCATCAACCAATCAAAGTCTGATTGAGGTTAGTGTTCTTTCAACTTTCTCCATGCTGGCATATTACTTAGCAAAATTGGGGTATTTGTTCTGACTAACTGATCACTATTTAAGCAACCAATTGTGATTTCATTTTCTGACTCCATTCCTAGGCAGTAACAAATTCTATTTAGCAATTTAAGCCCACTATATATTCTTCTGCCATGTTCTGAATAAATAATACCTTTCCACCTTTTAAGCAGGATATTTTGGATGCATAGTTAACAGTTTGTATGTTACTCAGCGTACCAAATTTCACTGGAAAGACTTGAATCATGTCATAAAATTTGTTCATAATCTGACAGAGATAGCACAGTGTATGAACGCTGGATTTTGGATGGGATTAATTCTACCTATGGTAAACAAATTGAACAAGACCAATTGTGTGCACAAAACGCTGGTACAAAGTCTTATTTTTATGTTGATGTTCATAAACTATATATATCTTCAACGATATGTTACAATTGGTTTTTATTCTACATTTCAACAGAAATTGCCCGCTGCAGCTATTCCTAAATCGATTTTCCGGCGTGGTCGAATTACACTTGCACCTGCTAATAATGCCAAAGTGATTGCAAGGTACTGCATTTCCCGTAGAAATGGAACCATTCAAATTAACAAGTTCTCGCTTGTCGTGGCAATGCATCCACATTGGAAAATTGGAGAGACAGTTCTACTCATGCTCTACCAAGACACAAGAGGGTTCTTCCTTTTCATTGATGAGATATTGAGTCGCCATGATCAAGCTGCTTCCAGCGGATAGTTGTGGTTGTTGGCCCTCGGCCTCTTAAAATGTGCTAGTTGTTACTATGTTAAGTATGTAGATACGGACCATATGGTTGTCAAAACCGTGTTACCAAGATCCGCCTTTTGTCAAATAGTGTCACCACTATATATATGTTACTCATATGATGCTAGCCAAGTTCTTAAATTTTCATGGAAAGTATTAGTATCGTACACAGTTCATTCAGTTTAAGCGTGTGCCCGGTACAGTAGAGGATGTCCATGTTTTCGACGTGGCGATCAACACCGATGTCCAGAAGGCATTTGCATATTAATTGTCCATATTGCAGATTCAGAAAATATACAGACAGGCCAGCCCATACAATTGACATATTTGACATGCATGAAGAAATCAATCGAGCATATATATATCGCTAATTTACAAGAATATAACGAATCACGCGTGCACAAAAGAGCTACTGTGCACCTGACGCCGACCCAGCATGCACAACAGCCATCGTCCATTAGTGTGTCGATCATGGGCTCAGTGGGAGTGAAGGCCACCAAGTCGATGACCTACACACCTTGATCGATCGAGGCTGGGGCAGACTCGACATCGGGGATAACCGGTACTGCCTCGAGCGCAGCGCTCACCAGGGCTACCGCGACCACTGGGTCTGCCCCGGCGACGTCCGGCGAGATGATGTTGGCTCTCGCCAGGGCTGCCATAATGGCCCCCACGCATGCCCCGACGACGTCCGGCGCTGCACCCTCCTCCATCTGGGACATAAGCATGTGCCTCGTGCAGCAGCCGCCACTGCCGCAATTGTCCTTGCGTCGTCGCGGTTCCTGCCCCGCCGCCCGCACCATCCACCGCACTCTATGCCAAGCCAGCAGTATCGCCCGCTGGCGATCCCTGTCCGCTTTTAGGACAGCCCTGGCTAACCTAGCGGCTTGCTCGTACCGCGTTTCCTGCTTCCTATGGCCGTCGTCGGGAGAGGCGGCGGCATGGCCATCGATCGCCAAGCCGCCCATCATGCCTTCAGCCTCGATTCCACCGTCACGCGACTACATCCCATCATCGGTCGTTGGGGGTATGACGGTATGTGTGGGTAACTAGCTAGCAAGTGGATCAGTAGCGAGTCACCGCTGCCGGCCATTGTTGTGGTTATTTATAGCTAGCAGGTGGCTAGGGGATTGTGGATATTACAATTCACCCCTGTGGAGCGCGGGAAGCCTTCGCTGGAGCGTGGGAAGACTAAGTGGAGCACACAACCCGACAACCGTATGTGGGGTCATGTGTTATCGCACAGTGTTACCATAAGGAAACGTATGTGTAACTTACTAATCATCACACACGAGTACTCCCACACGCATCATGTGCGATACTCCTAGCCATCGCAAGCAACTAGTTTGCATTTTTCAAAGTTTTTTCTAAACACAGAATCGCACATGAATTAACTCTAGTAATCGTCTGTGTTATATTTTCTCATTGCAAACAGTTCTTCCGAGTGGGCTGTTTGCCGCGTATGATAACCCACAAGTATAGGGGGTCGCAACAGTTTTTGAGGGTAGAGTATTCAACCCAAATTTATTGATTCGACACAAGGGGAGCCAAACAATATTCACAAGTATTAGCAGTTGAGTTGTCAATTCAACCACACCTAAAAGACTTAATATCTGCAGCAAAGTATTTAGTAGCAAAGTAGTATGATAGTGACGGTAACAGTAACAAAAGTAACAGTAGCAGTTTTGTAGTGATTGTAACAGCAGCAACGGCAAAAGTAACTTAGCAAAGATCAATATATGAAAAGCTCATAGGCATTGGATCAGCGATGGATAATTGTGTTGGATAATATTCATCATGTAGCAGTCATAACCTAGGGCGAAACAGAACTAGCTCCAATTCATCAATATAATGTAGGCATGTATTCCGTATATAGTCATACGTGATTATGGAAAAGAACTTGCATGACATCTTTTGTCCTACCTTCCCGTGCCAGCGGGGTCCATAAGGAAACTAAGGGATATTAAGGCCTCCTTTTAATAGAGAACCGGAACAAAGCATTAGCACTTAGTGAATACATGAACTCCTCAAACTACGGTAATCACCGGAAAGAATCCCAATTATTGTCACCTTGGGGTATGCGGATCATAACTCGTAATAGGTGTCTACAACTTGCAAGATAGGATCAAGAACACATATATATTCATGAAAATATAATAGGTTCAGATCTGAAATCATGGCACTCGGGCCCTAGTGACAAGCATTAAGCATAGCAAAGTCATATCAACATCAATCTCAGAATATAGTGGATACTAGGGATCAAGCCCTAACAAAACTAACTCGATTACATGATAAATCTCATCCAACCCATCACCGTCTAACAAGCCTACGAAGGAATAACTCACTCCCGGCGATGAGCATTATGAAATTGGCGGTGGAGGTAGGTTGATGATGACGACGGCGACGGATTCCACCCTCCGGAGCCCCGAACGGACTGCAGATCAGCCCTCCCTATGAAGAACAGGAGGTGGTGGCGGCTCCGTATCATGAAACGCGATGAATCCTTCTCTCTGATTTTTTTTCTCCATGAATAGATATATATGGAGTTGGACTTAGGGTTGCCGGAGCTTCAGGGGGCCCACAAGCCTGGGAGGCGCACCCCAAAGCTTGTGGCTCCTCGGTGGCCCCCCTTTGGTATCTTTTTCCGCCAGTATTTTTTATATATTCCACAAAAATTCTCCGTAAATTTCCAGGTCAATCCGAGAACTTTGATTTCTGCACAAAAATAACACCATGGCAATTTTGCTGAAAAAAGCGTCATTCCGGGTTAGTTTCATTCAAATCATGCAAATTAGAGTCCAAAACAAGGGTAAAAGAGCTTGGAAAAGTAGATACGATGGAGACGTATCAACTCCCCCAAGCTTAACCCATTGCTTGTCCTCAAGCAATTCAGTTGACAAAATGAAAGTGGCAAAGAAAAACTTTTACAAACTCTGTTTGATCTTGTTGTTGCAAATATGTCTAACCAATGTTCGGGTTTTCAGCAAAGATTATGAACTAACCACATTCACAATAACATTTAGGTCCCACATTTACTCATATCAATGGCACAACCAACTAGCGAGCAATAATAAGATATCTCTGATGACAACACCTTTTTCAAAACAATCATGATACAATGTGATATAATGGTATCTCGCTAGCCCTTTCTGAGACCGCAAAACATAAATGTAGAGCACCCCTGAAGTTCAAGCACTGACTAGATATTATAATTCATGGCAAAAGAGATCCAGTCGCACTCATACTCAACATCAATTAAAAACAAAGCATATAAATGACAGTAGTGCTCTCTAGCTGGTGCTTTAATAAGAAGATGATGACTCAACAATAAAAGTAAATGGATAGGCCCTTCGCAGAGGGAAGCATGGATTTGCAGAGGTGCCAGAGCTCGAAGCTTTTAAAACAGAGATGAATATAATTTTGACATGTATGCTTTCATTGTCCACATAACAACTGAGAGATCTCACTGTCTTCCATGCTAGACACATTATAGGCGGTTCCCAAACAGAATGGTAAAGTTTTACTCCCCCTCCATCAACAAACACAAGCCATGGCTAGCTGAATCCTCGGGTACCCTCCATACCAACAACAATCTAGGGGAGTTTTGTTTCATTATTATATTTTGATTTGATTTTGATCATGGAACTGGGCATCCCAATTACCAGCCACTTTCTCGTGAATGACAAGTGAATAAACACTCATCGTGAGAATAACCCACCTAGCACGGAAGATACTGACAGCCCCCTGTCGCTACATGAGCGATTCGGGCATACAAAACAGATTATTATTTGAAGATTTAGAGTTTGGCACATGCAAATTTACTTGGAACGGCAGGTAATTACCGCATATAGGTAGGTATGGTCGACTCATATGGAACAACTTTGGGTTTAAGAAAGTGGATGCACAAGTAGTATTCCCGCTTAGTACAAGTGAAGGCTAGCAAAAAGATTGAGGAGCAACCAACTAGAGAGTGACAATGGTCATAAACATGCTTTGAAATTAATCAACATTGAATACAAGCATGAGTAGGATACAAATCACCATGAACATAAATATCATGGAGGCTATGTTAATTTTGATTCAACTACATGCGTGAACATGTGCCAAGTCAAGCCACTTGAATTATTCAGAGGAGGATACCATCCTGTCATACTACATCATAACCATTTTAAATGCATGTTAACACACAAGATAAACCATTATCCACTCTTAGCTATTTAAGCATGGCATGAGTAACTATGATCTCTAATTGTCATTGCAAACATGTTCATTCATAGTAGGCTGAATCAAGAATGACGAGCTAATCATATTTACAAAAACAAAATAGGTCGAGTTCATACCAGCTTTTCTTCATCCCAATCATTTCATCAAATATCATCATTATTGCCTTTCACTTGCACGACTGAATGATATGAATAATAATAATAATAATAATAATAATAATAATAATAATAATAATAGTGCACGTGTCGTGGACTAAGCCGGAATCTGCAAACATTTATTCAAAGGAGAAGACAAGTGTTAGATCAACAATAATGCATGTGAGAGCCACTCAACATTTTCATCGTGGTCTTCTCCTTATGACCCAAAGAAAAAGAAATGAATATCAAAGAAACACACTGAAATATTTTTGGAGTTTTTATTTTTCTCTAGAAGAAATCAAATCAACGAAAGAAAAATGAAAACGAGAAGAACTATTTACACGGGAAAGCTCCCAACAAGTAAAAGAAGAACGAGAAATCTTTTTGGGTTTTCTTTTAATACTACGACTAAATTGAACTTAGAAAGAAAAAGTAAAAAGAAGCGAGAAATATTTTTGGATTTTATCAAAGTTTTTCAAACACACAAGAAGAAGCAAGAAAAATAACCTAACATGGATAATACAATGAAAAAGGATGATCACCGACAACTGAAATGAATGTGTGATGCATGAATGTAATGTCGGTGAGAGATACGTACTCCCCCAAGCTTAGGCTTTTGGCCTAAGTTGGTCTATGGTCATGGCTGGCTGGGGTAATATCCAAAGTCGTAGTTGGGGTTGAACTGGATTGCGGCTGCCACCGCTTGGAGGGCTGCCTCGTTGAGGCGAGCGGTCTCCCTCGCCCTCTCATACTCCTCTGCCTCCTCTCTAAGTATGAAATATATTCATTTTACCTGAAAGTCAAAAAAGGTAGGAGCGGGAACCGTAATATGGAAGACGCGACGCCTGTCAAAGATTAGTCTGTACTGGAAAGGCAGATCACCCCTCTCAAGAAGTTGGAAACGTTCCATAGCGTCATAATCAAGGAAAGTAGGTGGCAACTGAGCATCATTTTCTTTTATCAGAACCCCAAGATAATCAGCTAACCAAGTGGCATAAATTCCACCAAAGAAATCTCCATCTAAAGCATTATTATGTAACCGCCTTGCAACAATAGCCCCCAAGTTATATCGTCTATCATCCATTACCGCGCTCTTGAGGATAGTTAAATCAGGAGAGCAAAGGTGGCTATGGTCATGTTTCCCATTAATGCATCTATCTATAAAGAGAGCAAAATAATGTAAAGCAGGAAAGTGAATGCTCCCTATAGTAGCTTGTGTTACGCTTCTAGTTTCTCCCCTAGTGATGCTAGCAAGGAATTCAATGCAACCAGTTTTAGGAGGTTCAGTATAAATGCCCCATTGTGGAATTTGGCATGCTTCATTAAATTCTTCAAGGTCCATGCAAAATGATTTATCATAGAGATCAAATAAAATAGAATGTGTATTGCGATGGACTGAATACTCATATCTCAGCACGAAGGAATCAGTAAGATTGTAGTATTGCAAGCACCTATCTGACAAGAAGTCCGCCAGGCCGATGTTGTGCACATACATATCAAATTCTTCCTTGAAACCTGCGCAAGTCATGAAATGATCCAACAGCCATTCGCAAGGTCACACTAGAGCTTCCCACAGTGGTTCAAGGGCTGGCTCATGTATCACGAGCCTTGGGGATTTCTTCTTCGAGGAACCACCTTGGAACATCTTCCTAAACATTTTCTTCCGCTGGAAACTTCTGAAATTTTTAGTGACTCAAAATAAAAGTGAACCAAACTCAACAAAATTGATAGCAACTACTCCTACAAGTGTCTAGAGGCTATATCATGCACAAAACTACTTTGAACCATATAAATTTGACATGCAAGCTCAAGAACATGGTCACCAAAGCAGCAAAAATTTGCAATATATAAAGCACTATAGCAAAAACTAATTGGACCAACAGAGGAGTCACATACCAATGAACAATCCCCTAAAATAGTTTCAAAAATGGAGCTCCGAGCAAAGGGATCAAAAATGGCAGCAAGATGAGCAAGAACACGGGTTTGAGCAATGGTGTGATTTTTTCTGGAGGAAGAAGTGCATGGGTGGCTGGAATAAGTGAGGGGGCCTACGTGGGCCCCATAAACCTACATGGCACGCCCAGGGGGTGGGCGCGTCCTATGAGCTTGTGGCTCACAGGTGCACCCCCCTGGGGTGTGTTCAGTGCCAAAATTTTTCAAATATTGCAGAAAAATCATATAAAATTTTCAGGGCATTTGGAGAACTTTTATTTTCTGGTCATTTTTTTATTGCACGGATAATTCAGAAAGTAGTAAAATAATAGCATTTCTACTTTATTAATTCTAAATAACAGAAAGTAAAGAGTAGGTACAGAAAGTTGTGTTTATTAAATTCATCCATCACATGCCCGTCAAAAGGAATCCATTAATAAGGTTGATCAAGTCTTATTAACAAACTTCTTCCGAATGGCATGAAACTAGAGAATCTTTGTTTAGAACTAGGTTACCTCAACAGGGATATGCATGTCCCCAACAATAGGAATTTCATATTTCTTTTTGACAGTAGGAATAGGGAATTCAAAACCTCCAATAGTAATTTTTGAAATTTTCCCAATAGAGTTGATATTGTTCACTTGAGGTTGTTTCTTCAGAAAGTGTACCGTATGCTCATTACCATTAAAATGAAAAGTGGCATTGCCCTTATTGCAATCAATAACAGCCCCTGCAGTATTCAAAAAGGGTCTACCAAGGATGATCGACATACTATCATCCTCGGGTATATCAAGAATAACAAAGTCCGTTAAGATAGTAACATTTGCAACTACGACAGGCACATCCTCACAAATACCGATGGGTATAGCAGTTGATTTATCAGCCATTTGCAAAGAGATTTCAGTTGGTGTCAATTTATTCAAATCAAGTCTACGATATAAAGAGAAGGGCATAACACTAACACCGGCTCCTAGATCACATAAGGCAGTTTTAACATAGTTTCTTTTAATGGAGCATGGTATAGTGGGTATTCCTGGATCTCCTAGTTTCTTTGGTATTCCACCCTTAAATGTGTAATTAGCAAGCATGGTGGAAATTTTAGCTTCCGATATCTTTCTTTTATTTGTAACAATATCTTTCATATACTTAGCATAAGGAGACATTTTCAGAATATCAGTCAAACGAAGGCGCAAAAAGACAGGTAATGTCTACTATGCAACTTTATTCTTGTAGACTCATGTTGGGCCTCCAAGCATAGAGTTTTGTAGGACAGTAGCAATTTTCCCTCAAGTGGATGACCTAAGGTTTATCAATCCGTGGGACGCGTAGGATGAAGATGGTCTCCCTCAAACAACCCTGCAACCAAATAACAAAGAGTCTCTTGTGTCCCCAACACACCAAATACAATGGTAAATTGTATAGGTGCACTAGTTCAGCGAAGAGATGGTAATAAAAGTGTAGTAATGATAGTAGATATTGATTTTTGTAATAGGAAAAATAAAAAACAGCAAGGTAGCAATTGATAAAAGGGAGCACAAATGGTATTGCAATGCTTGAAAATGAGGCTTAGGGTCCGTACTTTCGCTAGTGCAATCTCTCAACAATGCTAATATAATTGGATCATATAACCATCCCTCAAAGTGCGATGAAGAATCACTCCAAAGTTCCTATCTAGCGGAGAACATAAGAAGAAATTGTTTGTAGGGTACGAAACCACCTCGAAGCTATTCTTTCCGATCGATCTATCCAAGTGTTCGTACTAAAATAACACCAAATAATTTCAGATTCATAATACTCAATCCAACACAAAGAACCTCAAAGAGTGCCCCAAGATTTCTACCGGAGAAGCAAAGACAAGAACGTGCATCAACCCCTATGCATAGATTACCCCAATGTCACCTCAGGAATCCGCGAGTTGAGTGCCAAAACATATATCAAGTGAATCAATACGATACCCCATTGTCAACATGTGTATTCATAGCAAGACATACATAAAGTGTTCTCAAATCCATAAAAGTATTTAATCCGATAAAACGAAATCTCAAAGGGAAAACTCAATTCATCACAACAAGATAAAGAGGGGGAAACACCATATGATCCGACTATATTAACAAAGCCTGCGATACATCAAGATCGTGACATCTCAAGAACACGAGAGAGAGATTAAACGCATAGCTACTGGTACAAACCCTCAGCCCCGAGGGTGGACTACTCCCTCCTCATCATGGTGGCCGCCAGGATGATGAAGATGGCCACCGGTGATGATTTCCCCCTCCGGCAGGGTGTCGGAACGGGGTCTAGATTGGTTTCTCGTGGCTACAGAGGCTTGCGGCGGCGGAACTTCTGATCTAGGGTCTCCCCGAGGATTTTTGGAATATTTGGCAATTTATAGGGCGAAGAGGCGGTGCGGGAGGCCACCGAGATGGGCACAACCCACCGGGGCGCGCCTGGGGGCCCAGGCGCGCCCTAGTGGGTTGTGCCCCCCTCGGGGCACCCCCCAGTTGCTCCTCTGGCCCATTGGATGTCTTCTGGTCCATAAAAAATCCACAAAAAGTTTCGCTGCATTTGGACTCCGTTTGGTATTGATTTTCTGCGTTGTAAAAAAAAGCAAAAAAAAAAACAGCAACTGGCACTGGGCACTATGTCAATAAGTTAGTCCCAAAAAATGGTATAAAGTTGCTATAAAATGATTGTAAAACATCCAAGAATGATAATATAGCAGCATGAATACTTCATAAATTATAGATACGTTGGAGACGTATCAGCATCCCCAAGCTTAATTCCTACTCGTCCTCGAGTAGGTAAATGATAAAAGAAATAATTTATGAAGTGTGAATGCTAGCAAAGTGCATAAGTTTGATCAATAGTAATTTCAATCACTTTTCCTAGCATCATAACAGCAACTCTTTCTCATAAAACTCATCATGTTAAAGTAGCAACCAATTCACATGTTAAGGTTCAAGCAATGAATTCTCTTGAAACTCAACAACCTATATTCTTAGTCACCAAACAATTGCAATTCAACTTATCCATTAGAGTCTAAGTAAGAGCTCCACATACTCAACCATCATATAGTCTTCTATGATTGCTAACACTCACTGCATACACATGAGCAAAATGTTTCAACCGGACACATAGAAAGATAGGGGCTTATAATTTCGCCTCCCAACGTATTCACCTCAAGGGTGACGTCAACAATAATAACTCATGCTACCCATATCCAACTAGATATATGTGCCTAGATCTTTCCTCACCACATGATGCTTGCCAAAAGAGAAAAATAAAAAGGAATAAAGAGAAAAACTTTGACTCTTGCATGAAAGTAAATACATAAAAGTAAAAGGTAGGCCCTTCGCAGAGGGAAGCATGTGACGCCCCCGGCTCAATCGTGCACTAATCATACACGCAAATGCACACGATCAAGCCTAAGGACTCACTTGAAGATATCACAACACAACTCTAAAACATAAATAAAGTCATACAAGCTTTCTATTACAAGCCAGGGGCCTCGAGGGCTCGAATACATAAGCTTGTGTACAAGCATCAGTGGAAGCATCAGATATCTAAGTACAGATATAAAAGAAAACACAGATAGGCCCTTAAAAGGCGGGGCAAAAGAAAACACTACGAATATAAAGGCGCAGGCCTCCTACCTGGGACCCTCCGAACCTACTCCAAGTCGTCGGCCAGCTCGTAGTAGTATCCACCCTCGGGGTAGTAGTAGCGATCGTCGGCGGGAGCAGCTGTCTCAGGGGCTCCATCATTTGGTTGCACCAAAAGGATATGGGGGCAAAAGAAAGCAAAGCAACCGTGAGTACTCATCCGAAGTACTCAGCAAGCAAGGATCTACACTACGTATGCAACATTACCAAAGGGAGGCTGTATATGTGGACTGGGCTACAGAAATGCCAGAATAGAGAGAAGGCCTAGTCCTATCGAAGACTAGCATCTGCAAGCATCTTCAAGCATCTTCAGCGGTCTTGCAGCATTAGAAGAGTGTAGATAGCACAGCAAAAAGCAGTAGTAATGTTATCAACCTCACCCAGAGATCCTTCCTCGACTCCCTGCAAGAAAGTGATCCCAGAGCCATAATGTCTAAGTATCAACCTCGGCCAGAGATCCTTTCTCAACTCCCTGCGAGAAAGTAATCCCAGAGCCATACTCATCACAAGTATCCAGTTCTAGTTGTATCGATCAGGATACAACTCCGAGCGTCCGTTACCGAGGATCCGGCTAGGCATAGTTTAGTTCTTCCCTGCAGGGGTGCACCAACCTACCCACCACGCTCGCTTAACTCCGACAAGACACACTTTTCTAGGTCATGCCCGGCCTCGACCAAATGACACACCACAGCCCTACCAAGAGCTCAGCAGAGAGGTCCCCGCCGGTCTACATCCTAAGCACTCAGCGGTCTTGGGCCATCGCCATGTGCACTCCGGGTTGTTGTGTGCAGGGTGGATACCAGCACCGCCTCGGATGGTCGGCACGATCCGACCGTGCCACAATGCTGAACTGGACGTCTGGCAGAGCTTTTGGCTGATGCCACGATGCAGAGTACCCATATTTATTCCCGCGTGATGGTTAGTGCTATCGGGCCAGAGGCCCACTCGAATCAAATATCCAAATCGTCGTGTGTTGGTAGTGCGGTAACGAGCAAAGACTCACGATTGATGTGACCCCGTCACCTCGTCTCGAGGACTTGCGGCAAGGGCTAAGAATGGCCGACCATGCCTCGTATTCATATCTCGGGCACCCTCCAGGTCAACCCATCTCCACAACACTCGCCACTTAGGCTCACGCGGGTACCCCTCAGGGTCGACCCGCCTTTCCAAGTAACAGTTGTAAAGTCCAAATATCTGTGTGTCCATATCATCAGGGGAATCCGAGGTATCACCCTCGTTGGATTCCTACTCGATGTATCCGTCAAGGTGAACACGGAGGAATCACCCTCGATGGGTTCACACTTGAGGGGTTGCACGACAGCGTCGTTACCCGAATTAGTGAAGGAGGAATCACCCTCGATGACCACGACCGAGCAACTACTCCACAGAGTTAACATCGGAACTGCTTACGAGGTATCACCCTTGGCACTCGATAGTACGATGCAGTGTCGTACAGATAAAAGGGGTGTGATGTGCGGTGCTAGGGCCTGGTCGTCGAGTCTTCCGATGATCCAGCGGGGCAACCGGGACAAGTGGGGTCACTGGGAGCTCTATCCAGCCTATACTAAGCAGTTTAGGATAAGCAGGTAGGTATCAACAGCAGTTACAAAACAGGCTATGCATCAGAATAGGATAAGCAGTAGCAGCAGCAATTCTAATGCAAGCATAAGAGAGAAAGAATGGGCAATATAGGCATGCTCAAGGGGGGTGCTTGCCTGGTTGCTCGGCGGCAAAGGCAAGGTCGTCAACGGTGTCGTCGGGCTCCTGAGCTGCGTCAGTCTCGGGAACTGCGTCTGTAGCGGGGTCTACCGAGAGAGAAGAGGGGGAGGAAACAGATAAATACACGGCAAACATATGCAACACAGAGCAGGCTATGCTAACATGCAGTGCAGGGTTGCCTAAAGACATATCTAAACCATATTAGTTATTTTAGGATTTAAGTTGGAATTATTTATCGGTTCATAAGCACTATTCATCTACCGGAAATAGGCTAAAAGTTGCGGGTTCACCTCCGTAGAGGGTCCCAACATGAAAATAGATAGCACGGTTGGATTCGTCTCGTCGTTCTGAGCAACTTTCATTTATAAAGTTTTTCGATCTGAGCTATGGTTTAATTTCTACGATTTTACAAAGCTTTATTGATTTTCTGGATTTATTTATTTAATTTAAATCAACATTATCGAGAACAGTGTCTAATGACATCAGCATGACATATTGGTGATGTCAGCAGTCAACAGGGGCTGACCGGAGTCAAACCTGACAGGTGGGTCCCACTGGGACCCACATGTCAGCCTCTGTAACTAATTAACAGGGTTAACTTAAACTAATTAACTTAATTAGATGGTGGGCCCTACTAGTCAGTGGGTGATTAGCATTTTAATTAACTAACTAATTAATTAAATGATTATTTATTTATCTAAATTCGTTTAATGAAGCGGGGCCCACATGTCATTGACACGGGGCCGGCCACGTCAGCGGTTGGCTAGGTCAACGGGTCACCGGGCCCATGCGTCAGTGGCACGGCGAGCCCCACCGGTCAGTCCACGTCGGATGCCGCCGGCGTCGACGCCGGAGAACACTCCGGCGACCAAATTTGCGGCGGCCGAACGCCAGAGTTTCTCGGAATTGAGCTACGGGGCATCATTCGCAGCGCGCTTGGGCGTGTTCGAAAGCTGGGAATGAGCCGCATCCAACTGGGCTAGCATGACGACTCGAGGATGGCCGGAGATGGCTGGACGACGAGGTTTGGCGGAGGACGAACTACGGCGAACTCGCGCGCGTCGAAATGAGGACAAAAATGAGCGGCGCCCTACTCCTACAGCACCTACACTACGCCATAAGCACGGTGGCGCGCTCGGTGGAATGAGATGGACGATGTAGCGACAGCTACGAGCAGCACTGCAGAGCAGAGGCACGGCCATGGCAGGCGCAGTGGTTACAGCTACGGGGAGAGGCCGAGGAGAGGGGGAGGTCGTAGCGGCTGCTCACCGAGCCCTACAAGTGTGCACAAGTGGGCTCGGGGTAGCTCGACGTCGCCGGAATCAACACCGGGGCCGCGTCGACCGAAGGTCGAAGACGAAGAAGATCCGGCGCTGGAGCGGCTCCCGCCTTGAGATCTTCGGAGCAGACGAAGCAGCAGACAGCCGCGGAGCTCGGGGACACGTCAGGGCGGTGAGGAGGGCTCGGTGGCCGTGGCTAGGCCGGAGCCATGGCGGTGGTGGCGTTCGGCTGCGATGGGGAAAAGGGGAGAGAGGGAGAGAGAGTGGCGAGGGGGCCGCCAGGGGGTCGCGGGTCCTCGCCCTTATCCACCACGGCGAGCACAGGCGCGCGCTGTCGAGCAGGTGAGCAGGGGGGCCAGGGCGCGGCGTGCGGGCGCGGCGACAGCGCGCGTGCGGTGAACAGAGGAGGTAGGGGACGGCGCCAGGCGGGCTGGGCCTCCCTGTAGCCACTTAGGCCCAGACACATGGGCATTTTTTCCTTTTCTTCTATTTTGCTTTCTGTTTTTCTTTTGTTTTTCAGTTTTGCAAAATGTTTAGCCACCAATTAAGTTTTGTAAAATATGTGGCTTAGCCCAATATTAATAGTGCAATATTAGTCACTGCTAGAAAATGGTTTGAAGTCCATATCTTTTCATTTGGATTTTTATTAAATGAATATGGATTAAATATCTCTGTTTTCTTGCTGTTAGAGGCACATAATTAATTTAGTATATGTTGATTATAATTTTAGAATTGTCTCTGGATTATTTACAATATTATGAACATTTTAGTTTCTGGATTTGAATAACTTTTATTTTCTCTTTAAATTAATTTGAAGTTTGAATTATGAGTTTGAAATGCAATATGATGCAAATGATGACTAGGCACTGTTAAACTTGCTGACATGGCATTAACTAAGGGTGATCACTGTGGTTAATTACATGGGGTGTTACAAAGCAGAGGTTGCCATGCGCTTTTTCTTTGTATGCTCAATCCCTTAGTGCAAAAGAATGTCACGTTATATTGCCCCTTATGATAGCAACCTTTCTTATGCAGTATGTCGCTTTTATTCTTTGCTATCACAAGTTCGTACAACGCTCAATTTTCTCTTACACTAAATGATCTAACACTTTTAGAAGCAATTTTATTGCCTTATTGCACCGATGCCAACTTACTTGAAGGATCTTACTCAATCCTTAGGTAGGTATGGTGGAGTCTTGAAAATAATATTTGGGTTTAAGGGTTTTTCGATGCACAAGTAGTATCTCTACTTGGTGCGGAATTTTGGCTAGCAAAGATGGGCGGGCAAGCACCACATGTTTAAGGATCTATGACAATATAAATTCTATGTGAATATGAACAAACATAAATCATTACGTTGTCTTCCTTGTCCAACGTCAACAATTTTGGCATATAATATTTTGATGGGGGCTCACAATCACAAAAGATTTCCAAGATAGTGTATTTGCATGTGAAAGTTCTCTTCCTTATAGTAATCATTCATGAATTGCTTGTATGACCAATATTGTGATTGTCAAGCTTCAAAAGATTTCACTTTCTAAACCCAATGTGAAGCTACCACTAGGCATGATATGAACATATAATTTCAACTTCATGATATTCAATTCATTCAACAATTTACTCATAGGATATAAGTGAAGCACAAGAGTAAATGACAAACTACTCCAAAAAGATATAAGTGAAGATCAAGCGAGTAGTTAAGTAAAGGGGTAGCTAATTGAGGACTCTCTCTTATTTAAAAACTTTCAGATCTAAGTATTTTATTAAAACAGCAAGTAAAACAAAACAAAATGACATTCCAAGAATAGCACAACTCAAGTGAAGAAGCAAAAACTTAGGCTCAACCGATACTAACCGATAATTGTTGATGAAGAAAGGTGGGATGCCTACCGGGGCATCCCCAAGCTTAGATGCTTGAGACTTCTTGAAATATTATCTTGGGATGCCTTGGGCATCCCCAAGCTTGAGCTTTTGCGTCTCCTTAATTCCTTTTATATCACGGTTTCCCTAAATCCTAAAAACTTCATACACACAAAACTCAACAAGAACTCGTGAGATAAGTTAGTATAAACCAATGAAAAAACCTTATCATTCTCTACTGTAGCAAATCAAAAAAAATATTATTCAACATTGCATACTAAATGCCTCTGCATATTTAATACTCCTATCCTCAAATAGAATCATTAAACAAGCAAACATATGCAAACAATGCAAACATAACAGCAATCTGCCAAAACAGTACAGTCTGTGAAGAATGCAAGAGTATTAATACTTATTTAACTCTAAAAATTATGAAAATTTACCAAACTGTATAAAATTTATTAGATATTACTGTGCAAAAAGTTTCAACATTTTACCACATTCTTAATTTTCTCGGGAATTTTTGCAACATCGAAAAACTTTCTGTTTTGAAACAGCAACTCATATACTTGCAAAATAAGCATGGTAAAGGCTATCCTTGACATTTTTATTGGAAATAAATATGAAAAACATTATTATAGATAACAGAAAGCAAATACTAATAAAATAAAATGACACTCCAAGAAAAACACATATCATGTGACGAATGAAAACATAGCTCCAAGTGAGGTTACCGATAATGTTGAAGACAAAAGAGGGGATGCCTTCCGGGGCATCCCCAAGCTTAGTTGCTTGGATCTTACTTGAATATTGCCTTGGGGTGCCTTGGGCATCCCCAAGCTTAGGTTCTTGTCACTTCTTGTTCTCCTCATATCGATATCTCACCCAAAACTTGAAAATTTCAATCACACAAAACTTAACGGAACTTCGTGAGATAGGTTAGTATGATAAAGAGCAAACCATTTCACTTTGGTACTGTCAAAGACAAGATTCATAATCATTTCCACACAATGCCTACTGTACCATATCATTTCCACAATTTATATTGACCAATATAAGCCATAGAAACTAGGAAACAAGCAAACTATGCATTGAAAACAGAATCTGTCAAAAACAGAACAGTCTGTAATAATTTGTACTCCAACCATACTTATGCTACTCCAAAAATTCTGAAAATTTAGGAAAACGTATGAAATTTGTATATATATCATATTTAAAAAAATCAGATCAAAAGAACATTCCAGTGAATTTTCAAAATTCCTGGACTGAGCGCAAAAGTTTCTGTTTTTGCACAGAATCAAATCAACTATCATCCACACTATCCCAAAGGCTTTACTTGGCACTTTGTTGAATTAAAAGATATAAAACATGATTACTACAGTAGCATAATCATGTTAACACACAAAAACAGTAGGTAAAAGTGCTGGGTTGTCTCCCAACAAGCGCTTTTCTTTAATGCCTTTTAGCTAGGCATGATGAGTTCAACGATGCTCGCATAAAAGATAAGGATTGAAACATAACAAGAGCATCATGAATCATAAGTTCCTCTCTCATAATAATTTTCAGTAGCATCATGAATGAATTCAACAATATAGCTATCACATAAAACATTCTTTTCATGATCCACAAGCATAGAAATTTTCTTACTCTCCACATAAGCAAATTTATTCTCATGAATAGTAGTGGGAGCAAACTCAACAAAATAACTATCATGGGATTCTTGATTGGCATAATCAAATTGAACATTAAAATTATGATGACAAGTTTCATGGTTATCATTATTATTTATAGCACACATGTCATCACCATAATCATCATAGATAGCAACTTTGTTGTCATAATCAATTGAAACCTCTTCCAAAATAGTGGATTCATCACTAAATAAAGTCATGACCTCTCCAAATCCACTTTCATAATTATCACAATAAGATTCAACACCCTCCAAAATAGTGGGATCATTAGTACCTAGAGTTGACACTCTTCCAAACCCACTTTCATCAATATAATCGTCATAAATAGGATGCATGCTACCATTATAACAAATTTGCACATCAAAACTTAGGGGACTAAAAATATCATCTTCATCAAACATAACATCCCCAAGCTTGTTGCTTTGCATATCATTAGCATCATGGATATTCAAAGAATTCATACCAACAACATTGCAATCATGCTCATCATTCAAAGATTTTTTGTCAAACATTTTATAGAATTCTTCTTCTATCAATTGAGCACAATTTTCCTTTCCTTCATTTTCACGAAAGACATGATAAAGATGAATAATATGAGACCACCTCAATTCCATATTTTTTGTACTTTTCTTTTACGAACCAAACTAGTGATAAAACAAGAAACTAAAAGATTCAATTGCAAGATCTAAAGATATACCTTCATGCACTCACCTCCCCGACAACGACGCCAGAAAAGAGCTTGATGTCTACTACGCAACTTTATTCTTGTAGACTCGTGTTGGGCCTCCAAGCGCAGAGTTTTGTAGGACAGTAGCAATTTTCCCTCAAGTGGATGACCTAAGGTTTATCAATCCGTGGGAGGCGTAGTTGAAGATGGTCTCTCTCAAACAACCCTGCAACCAAATAACAAAGAGTCTCTTGTGTCCCCAACACACCAAATACAATGGTAAATTGTATAGGTGCACTAGTTCGGAAAAGAGATGGTAATAAAAGTGTAGTAATGATAGTAGATATTGATTTTTGTAATAGGAACAATAAAAAACAGCAAGATAGCAATTGATAAAACGGAGCACAAACGGTATTGCAATGCTTGAAAATGAGGCCTAGGGTCCGTACTTTCACTAGTGCAATCTCTCAACAATGCTAATATAATTGGATCATATAACCATCCCTCAAAGTGCGATGAAGAATCACTCCAAAGTTCCTATCTAGCGGAGAACATAAGAAGAAATTGTTTGTAGGGTACGAAACCACCTCGAAGCTATTCTTTCCGATCGATCTATCCAAGAGTTCGTACTAAAATAACACCAAATAATTTCAGATTCATAATACTCAATCCAACACAAAGAACCTCAAAGAGTGCCCCAAGATTTCTACTGGAGAAGCAAAGACAAGAACATGCATCAACCCCTATGCATAGATTACCCCAATGTCACCTCGGGAATCCACAAGTTGAGTGCCAAAACATATATCAAGTGAATCAATATGATGCCCCATTGTCACCACGGGTATTCATAGCAAGACATACATAAAGTGTTCTCAAATCCATAAAAGTATTCAATCCGATAAAATGAAATCTCAAAGGGAAAACTCAATTCATCACAACAAGATAGAGAGGGGAAAACACCATATGATCCTACTATATTAACAAAGCCCACGATACATCAAGATCGTGACATCTCAAGAACACGAGAGAGAGATTAAACACATAGCTACTGGTACAAACCCTCAGCCCCGAGGGTGGACTACTCCCTCCTCATCATGGTGGCCGCCGGGATGATGAAGATGGCCACCGGTGATGATTTCCCCCTCCGGCAGGGTGCCGGAACGGGGTCTAGATTGGTTTCTTGTGGCTACAGAGGCTTGCGGCGGCGGAACTTCTGATCTAGGGTCTCCCCGAGGGTTTTTGGAATATTTGGCAATTTATAGGGCGAAGAGGCGGTGCGGGAGGCCACCGAGGTGGGCACAACCCACCGGGGCGCGCCTGGGGGCCCAGGCTTGCCCTGGTGGGTTGTGCCCCCCTCGGGGCACCCCCCCCCCCAAGTGCTGCTCTGGCCCATTGGATGTCTTCTGGTCCATAAAAAATCCACAAAAAGTTTGGCTGCGTTTGGACTTCGTTTGGTATTGATTTTCTGCGATGTAAAAAACAAGCAAAAAAACAGCAGCTGGCACTGGGCACTATGTCAATAAGTTAGTCCCAAAAAATGGTATAAAGTTGCTATAAAATGATTGTAAAACATCCAAGAATGATAATATAGCAGCATGAATACTTCATAAATTATAGATACGTTGGAGACGTATCAACAGGTCTAAGCATTTCAACAAAGCGCTCAAATTCTTCATCATCTTTATTCTTTGAAGCTTTAGGAGGAAAGGGCAAGGGTTTTTGAACCCATGGTTCTCTTTCTTTACCATGTTTCCTAGCAATGAACTCTCTCTTATCATATCTCTTATTCTTGGGTTGTGGGTTATCAAGATCAACAGTAGGTTCTATCTCCACATCATTATCATTACTAGGTTGAGCATCAACATGAACATCCTCATTATCATTATTACTAAGTTCATGTTCATCACCAGATTGTGTTTCAACATCAGAAATAGAAATATCATTTGGATTCTCAGGTGTGTCTACAGTAGGTTCACTAGAAGCATGCAAAGTCATATCATCTTTCTTTTTAGGAGGACTAGGTGCATCAGCATTAATTCTTTGAGAATCTCTTTCAATTCTTTTAGGATGACCTTCAGGATACAAAGGTTCCTAAGTCATTTTACCACCCCTAGTCATAACCCTAATAGCATGATCATTTTTCTTATTGTTCATCTCATTAAGAAAATCATTTTGTGCCTTGAGGACTTATTCTACTTGAGTTTTTATCATGGAAGCATGTTTACTCACACCCTTGATATCATTAATAGTTCTAAACATATAATCACTCAAGCGTTCAATCATATAAGCATTACGTTTCAATTGTCTACTAACATATGCATTGAAGTTTTCTTGTTTAACAATAAAGTTATCAAATTCATCCAAGCATTGACTAGCAGATTTAGTATAAGGAATATCACCTTCATCAAATCTATAGAGAGAATTTACCTCTACTACCTGTGTCAGGATATCGAGACCATGTATTTCTTCAATAGGTGGTAAATTCTTGACATCTTCAGCTTTAATACCTTTTTCTTTCATAGATTTCTTTGCCTCTTGCATATCTTTGGGACTGAGAAATAGAATACCTCTCTTCTTCGGAGTTGGCTTAGGCGGTGGTTCAGGAAGAGTCCAATCATTATAATTACTCAGTATATTATTCAATAGTTCTTCAGCTTGTTCAACAGTTTGTTCCCTGAAAACACAACCAGCACAACTATCTAGGTGGTCCCTAGAAGCATCGGTTAGTCCATTATAGAAGATATCAAGTATTTCATTTTTCTTGAGAGGATGATCAGGCAAAGCATTCAGTAATTGGAGAAGCCTCCCCCAAGCTTGTGGGAGACTCTCTTCTTCAATTTGCACAAAGTTAAATATTTCCCGTAAAGCAGCTTGTTTCTTATTAGTAGGAAACTATTTTTCAGAGAAGTAATATATCATATCCTGGGGACTACGCACACAACCAGGAGCAAGAGAATTAAACCATATCTTAGCATGACCCTTTAATGAGAAAGAAAACAACTTAAGAATATAGTAGTAGCGAATTTTTTCCTCATGAGCAAAAAGGGTGGCTATATCATTCAGTTTAGTAAGATGTGCCACAACAGTTTCAGACTCATAACCATGGAAAGGATCAGATTCAACCAAAGTAATTAACTCAGGATCAACAGAGAATTCATAATCCTTATCAGTAACAAAGATAGGTGAAGTAGCAAACTTAGGATCATATTTCATTCTAGCATTCAAAGATTTTTCTTTCAACTTGACTAGTAGTTTCTTAAGATCATCTCTATCCTTACAAGCAAGAAAGTCCCTAGCTACCTCTTCATCCATAATATAACCCTCAGGTATATCGGGCAATTCATATCTAGGAGTGCTAGGTCTAATAGGTGTTTCAAAGTTTTTAGTTTCAATAATTTCATCAGTTTCAGTATTCTCAATTTCATTAACCGTAGCAAGTTGTTCATAAAGAAATTCAACCAGTGGCATAGTATTTTCAAGCAAAGTACTAGCATCATCATAAACATCATTCATAGCAGAAGTAGCATCATCAATTACTTGCGACATATCAAGATTAATAGTAGGTGGTGGTGTCGCAAGCTTACTCAAAACAGAAAGTGAATCAAGTGCAGAGCTAGATGGCAGATCCTTACTTCCCCTCGTCTTAGAGGGAACAATCTTGGTTCTGGTATCTTTCAGATTCTTCATAGTGCTCAACAGATATAAATCCCAAGTGACTCAGCAAATAGAGCTATGCTCCCCGGCAACGGCGCCAGAAAAAGGTCTTGATAACCCACAAGTACAGGGGATCGCAACAGTTTTCGAGGGTAGAGTATTCAACCCAAATTTATTGATTCGACACAAGGGGAGCCAAAGAATATTCGCAAGTATTAGCAGTTGAGTTGTCAATTCAACCACACCTGAAAGACTTAATATCTGCAACAAAGTATTTAGTAGCAAAGTAGTATGATAGTGACGGTAACAGTAACAAAAGTAACAGTAGCAGTTTTGTAGTGATTGTAACAGCAGCAACAGCAAAAGTAACTTAGCAAAGATCAATATATGAAAAGCTCGTAGGCATTGGATCAGCGATGGATAATTGTGTTGGATAATATTCATCATGTAGCAGTCATAACCTAGGGCGACATAGAACTAGCTCCAATTCATCAATATAATGTAGGCATGTATTCCGTATATAGTCATATGTGCTTATGGAAAAGAACTTGCATGACATCTTTTGTCCTACCCTCCCATGGCAGCGGGGTCCATAAGGAAACTAAGGGATATTAAGGCCTCCTTTTAATAGAGAACTGGAACAAAGCATTAGCACTTAGTGAATACACGAACTCCTCAAACTACGGTAATCACCGGAAAGACTCCCAATTATTGTCACCTTGGGGTATGCGGATCATAACTCGTAATAGGTGTCTACAACTTGCAAGATAGGATCAAGAACACACATATATTCATGAAAACATAATAGGTTCAGATCTAAAATCTTGGCACTCGGGCCCTAGTGACAAGCATTAAGCATAGCAAAGTCATAGCAACATCAATCTCAGAACATAGTGGATACTAGGGATCGAGCCCTAACAAAACTAGCTCGATTACATGATAAATCTCATCCAACCCATCACTGTCCAACAAGCCTACACAGGAATAACTCACTCCGGCGGTGAGCATCATGAAATTGGTGGTGGAGGAAGGTTGATGATGACGACGGCGACGGATTCCACCCTCCGGAGCCCCGAACGGACTGCAGATCAGCCCTCCCTATGAAGAACAGGAGGTGGCAGTGGCTCCGTATCGTAAAACACGATGAATCCTTCTCTCTGATTTTTTTCTCCATGAATAGATATATATGGAGTTGGACTTAGGGTTGCCGGAGCTCTAGGGGGCCCACAAGCCTGGGAGGCACGCCCCCAGAGCTTGTGGCTCCTGGGTGGCCCCCCTCTGGTATCTTTTTCCGCCAGTATTTTTTATATATTCCACAAAAATTCTCCGTAAATTTTCAGGTCAATCCGAGAACTTTGATTTATGCACAAAAATAATACCATGACAATTCTGCTGAAAATAGCGTTAGTCCGAGTTAGTTTCATTCAAATCATGCAAATTAGAGTCCAAAACAAGGGCATAAGAGTTTGGAGAAGTAGATACGATGGAGACGTATCAGCGTATCACACACATCTTGTTTACACGAATCATTTGTGTTCTTTTGGCTCATCGCAAATAGTTCATCTATGTGAACTGTATGCCGCACATGCTCACCATAAGGGTTAGTAGCATGGGCATTATCAATTAAAATGAAAGGAGGACACATGGAAATCTCCTTGGTTAGCTTCACTTGGAGTTGATCATGAGACTCCTTGAGAGAGGCATGAACACCCTTCAAGACCTTGTGGGCCTTGTCAAGTGTGTCAAACTCTTCCTTGAGTCTATCATGGCCAACCCCAAGTGCAACCTTCTCGGATTTAAGCACACGAGTAAGAATAATAGCATATGACCAAGATCTTTTTGAAGTTTAGCAAGATCAATATTGTGTGACTCCTCAAAAGCCAAACAAAGACCTCGCTCTTCCTCAAGAGCAATGGAAAGATCCGCTATCTCATCGGCATAGTCATGACTATGCCCTTCTAACTTAGAGATGGTATCCTCATGAGACTGAATGATATCATTGGCCTCACCAAGTTGTTCCAAGAGAGCAACAAAGTGCTTCTTAGTCTCACCTCTTATCTTACTCAAGAACTTATCAAATTCGTTCTCATCCACCTTTGCCTCAACATGATTATCCACACAATCTAACAATGAAGGAGTAGTAGTGATGGTGGTTTTGATGTTGGAGGTTACCTTGTTGGTACCTTTGGCCATGAGGCACTTGGCGATGAGGTTCTCGTTGGGGGCACCGAAGAGAGACACCTTGGTTGGTGAAGAGGTGGCAATGGCTACGATGGCCGTTGCCATTCCTTCACCACTTTTATCTTCATCATCATCATCGGAAGGGTACTATTCATGTGCCACCAACCCCTTTTGAGGCACTTTCTGGGTGAAGTTGTTCTTGCTTGGGAAGGAGTTGGCCTTGTCCTTGCGGATGAGCTTGCCACCATTGTCTTCCCTCTTCTAATAGGGGCAATCCACCACAAAGTGACTCACATTTCCACAATTGTAGCAAGTTCTCACATGTTGCTTGCTCTTTGAGGCACTTGGGTTGTTCTTGGAGAAGTTAGGCCTTGAGTTCCTCTTGTTGCCCCAAAATTGCCTTGATGCAAGAGCCATGTACTCGTGATAATCATATTTGGTGTCTTCGGGGCAACTCTCTTCTTCCTCCTCCTCCTCTTATTCTTCCGGAATGGCCTTGGCCTTCAAGGCAAGGTTGGGTGAGGCTTTGTTTGATCGAATGTGAGCTAGAGCATTGTCGGCGGTCTTGTTCATGATGTTCATGGCAATAAACTCATCCAACACTTCCTTTGAAGACAAGGTGTGGAAGTCCGGCCTTTGACGAATCACAGAGGACATGGCCTTGTTGAATGGCATGATGGCCTTGAGAAACTTGCGCTTGATCCAATTGTCATCCGTATCTTTGCTCCCATGATCTTGAAGAGCGACCGCAAGAGTTGTCAATCTACGATAGAGGTCACGAGGATCCTCATCTTCAATCATCACAAACTCATCAGCCTCATCAAGAACCACCTCAAAGTTGGATCGTTGAATGCTTGAGCTTCCCTTGTACAAAGATATGATATGGTCCCAACAATCCTTTGCACGAGTGAATGGACGCAAGTGAGATAGATCTTCGGGAGGCACTGCGGCTTGGAGGATGAACAAGGCGGAGTGATTGTATTGATTGTCCGCCTCTTCTCTTGGAGTGAAGTTGTTTGGATCATGGGGGTAGAAACTTTGCTCTATGATTCTCCAAAGATTTGTTGAGTTTGATTCAAATGAGACTTGATGCGAAAAACCCAATTAGCAAAATCACCTTTCACAAGCTTAGGAGGAGGACCAAGGTTGTTAATATGCGGTGTAGGGACCGGTCCTCCATAGACCGGGGGAGGGGGACCGCGGCAAAGGTTACCATCCCATTCTTGTTTTGAGGGGAGGTATGAGTGCCTTTAGCCGCTTCCTTCCCGGAATTGGCCTCCATTTCCGATGTGATGGGATTAACCACAAGCAACGGGTCGGGAGTAGTTTTCAACCCCTCAAGTAATTCTTTAAACTTGGACTTGACCTCGGTCGTCATAGACGTCTTAAGTGAAGCCATAGCTTCATTTAAATTGTCTCGGGTGATCAGGGTCAACTCCACGACCTCGGGCATTTCCTCCTCTTTGTCAACAATACTCTTCGGATGGTGAAACCCTTAATAAAGAGACGAGGCTCTGATACCAATTTAAAGGATCGGTATGGTTGACTAGAGGGGGGTGAATAGGCAACTACCAAATTTTAGATTTTCTTAACAAATTAGGTTTAGCAACAAATAGGTTGTATAGATATGCAACTAGGTGAACAACCTATATGGTGAAAAACCTATATGATGCTAGCAACAACAACACAAGCAAGCAATAGATACAACACAAGTAAAGCTTGCACAAAGTAAAGGTAAGAAGTAACCACAAGTGGAGCCGGTGGAGACGGGGATGTGTTACTGAAGTTCCTTCCCTTTGAAAGGGAAGAACGTCTCCGTTGGAGCGGTGTGGAGGCACAATGCTCCCCAAGAAGCCACTAGGGCCACCGTATTCTCCTCACGCCCTCGCACAAAGCAAGATGTCATGATTCCACTAATGGTGCCCTTGAAGGCGGTAACCGAACATTTACAAACAAGGTTGGGGCTCTCTCCACAACTCAGTTGGAGGCTCCCAACACAACCATGGAGCTTCACCATAATGGATTGTGGCTCCGAGAAGACCTCTTCCGTCTAGGGTGTCCAAACACCCAAGAGTGACAAGTTGATGATGATGTAGAAGCCGGGGAACACAAAATAGTTTGGTTGATGTGTAGATCGGGGGAACCTCATCCTATCCACAAAGTATTGTGAAGTTTGGGTGGTTGAGGAGGGAGATCTCAAGCTTTTGGTGGTTTGGGAATGGAGGAGCAAAGCTTGGGCAAGGGTTAGCGTTGGGAGGAGGAAGAAGGGGGTTATAAATACCCCCACAGAGCAAATGCCCGTTGAGCAGTCGCC
Source organism: Thinopyrum elongatum (assembly GCA_011799875.1). Taxonomy (NCBI): domain Eukaryota; kingdom Viridiplantae; phylum Streptophyta; class Magnoliopsida; order Poales; family Poaceae; genus Thinopyrum; species Thinopyrum elongatum. Next base: position 371,374,950 of record CM022299.1, on the reverse strand, counting down.
GCCCTGGGTACCCAGACAAAAGGGGTCCGGGCACCCGGACATAACAGTGGAAAACAGAGAGGTCCGGGAACCCGGGGGGTCAAGGCCCCGAGCACCCGGGGTGGTCAGAGGAGGAGCAAGGAGCGCGACCCAGCACCCGGGGGGCCCAAACCCCGGGCACCCGCACCGGTCAGAGAGGGGCGAGGTGGTGGCGGGGGAGGGACCGGGCACCCGGGGGCCCCAAACCCCGGGCACCCACAACGGTCAGAGAGGGGCGAGGTGGTGGCGGGGGAGGGACCGGGCACCCGGGGGCAAAGGTTACTGTCCCATTCTTGTTTTGAGGGGAGGTATGAGTGCCTTTAGCCGCTTCCTTGCCGGAATTGGCCTCCAATTCCGATGCGGTGGGATTAACCACAAGCAACGGGTCGGGAGTAGTTTTCAACCCCTCAAGTAATACTTTAAACATGGACTTGACCTCGGTCGTCATAGACATCTTAAGTGAAGCCATAGCTTTGTTTAAGTCGTCTCGGGTGATCGGGGTCAACTCCACGACCTCGGGCGTTTCCTCCTCTTCGTCAACAATACTCTTCGGATGGTGAAACCCTTAATAAAGAGACGAGGCTCTGATACCAATTTAAAGGATCGGTATGGTTGACTAGAGGGGGGTGAATAGGCAACTACCAAATTTTAGATTTTCTTAACAAATAGAGCTATGCTCCCCGGCAACGGCGCCAGAAAAAGGTCTTGATAACCCACAAGTACAGGGGATCGCAACAGTTTTCGAGGGTAGAGTATTCAACCCAAATTTATTGATTCAACACAAGGGGAGCCAAAGAATATTAGTAAGTATTAGCAGTTGAGTTGTCAATTCAACCACACCTGAAAGACTTAATATCTGCAACAAAGTATTTAGTAGCAAAGTAGTATGATAGTGACGGTAACAGTAACAAAAGTAACAGTAGCAGTTTTGTAGTGATTGTAACAGCAGCAACAGCAAAAGTAACTTAGCAAAGATCAATATATGAAAAGCTCGTAGGCATTGGATCAGCGATGGATAATTGTGTTGGATAATATTCATCATGTAGCAGTCATAACCTAGGGCGACATAGAACTAGCTCCAATTCATCAATATAATGTAGGCATGTATTCCGTATATAGTCATATGTGCTTATGGAAAAGAACTTGCATGACATCTTTTGTCCTACCCTCCCATGGCAGCGGGGTCCATAAGGAAACTAAGGGATATTAAGGCCTCCTTTTAATAGAGAACTGGAACAAAGCATTAGCACTTAGTGAATACACGAACTCCTCAAACTACGGTAATCACCGGAAAGAATCCCAATTATTGTCACCTTGGGGTATGCGGATCATAACTCGTAATAGGTGTCTACAACTTGCAAGATAGGATCAAGAACACACATATATTCATGAAAACATAATAGGTTCAGATCTGAAATCTTGGCACTCGGGCCCTAGTGACAAGCATTGAGCATAGCAAAGTCATAGCAACATCAATCTCAGAACATAGTGGATACTACGGATCGAGCCCTAACAAAACTAGCTCGATTACATGATAAATCTCATCCAACCCATCACCGTCCAACAAGCCTACAAAGGAATTACTTACTCCGGTGGTGAGCATCATGAAATTGGTGGTGGAGGAAGGTTGATGATGACGACGGCGACGGATTCCACCCTCCGGAGCCCCGAACGAACTGCAGATCAGCCCTCCCTATGAAGAACAGGAGGTGGCAGTGGCTCCGTATCGTAAAACGCGATGAATCCTTCTCTCTGATTTTTTTCTCCGTGAATAGATATATATGGAGTTGGACTTAGGGTTGCCGGAGCTCTAGGGGGCCCACAAGCCTGGGAGGCGCGCCCCCAGAGCTTGTGGCTCCTGGGTGGCCCCCCTCTGGTATCTTTTTCCGCCAGTATTTTTTATATATTCCACAAAAATTCTCCGTAAATTTTCAGGTCAATCCGAGAACTTTGATTTATGCACAAAAATAACACCATGCCAATTCTGCTGAAAATAGCGTTAGTCCGGGTTAGTTTCATTCAAATCATGCAAATTAGAGTCCAAAACAAGGGCAGAAGAGTTTGGAGAAGTACATACGATGAAGACGTATCAGCGTATCACACACATCTTGTTTACACGAATCATTTCTGTTCTTTTGGCTCATCGCAAATAGTTCATCTATGTGAACTGTATGCCGCACATGCTCACCATAAGGGTTAGTAGCATGGGCATTATCAATTAAAATGAAAGGAGGACACATGGAAATCTCCTTGGTTAGCTTCACTTGGAGTTGATCATGAGACTCCTTGAGAGAGGCATGAACACCCTTCAAGACCTTGTGGGCCTTGTCAAGTGTGTCAAACTCTTCCTTGAGTCTATCATGGCCAACCCCAAGTGCAACCTTCTCGGATTTAAGCACACGAGTAAGAATAATAGCATATGATCAAGATCTTTTTGAAGTTTAGCAAGATCAATGTTGTGTCACTCCTCAAAAGCCAAACAAAGACCTCGCTCATCCTCAAGAGCAATGGAAAGATCCGCTATCTCATCGGCATAGTCACGACTATGCCCTTCTAACTTAGAGATGGTATCCTCATGAGACTGAATGATATCATTGGCCTCACCAAGTTGTTCCAAGAGAGCAACAAAGTGCTTCTTAGTATCACCTCTTATCTTACTCAAGAACTTATCAAATTCGTTCTCATCCACCTTTGCCTCAACATGATTATCCACACAATCTAACAATGAAGGAGTAGTAGTGATGGTGGTTTTGATGTTGGAGGTTACCTTGTTGGTACCTTTGGCCATGAGGCACTTGGCGATGAGGTTCTCGTTGGGGGCACCGAAGAGAGACACCTTGGTTGGTGAAGAGGTGGCAATGGCTACGGTGGCCGTTGCCATTCCTTCACCACTTTTATCTTCATCATCATCATCGGAAGGGTACTATTCATGTGCCACCAACCCCTTTTGAGGCACTTTCTGGGTGAAGTTGTTCTTGCTTGGGAAGGACTTGGCCTTGTCCTTGCGGATGAGCTTGCCACCATTGTCTTCCCTCTTCTAATAGGGGCAATCCACCACAAAGTGACTCACATTTCCACAATTGTAGCAAGTTCTCACATGTTGCTTGCTCTTTGAGGCACTTGGGTTGTTCTTGGAGAAGTTAGGCCTTGAGTTCCTCTTGTTGCCCCAAAATTGCCTTGACGCAAGAGCCATGTACTCGTGATAACCATATTTGGTGTCTTCGGGGCAACTCCCATCTTCCTCCTCCTCCTCTTCTTCTTCCGGAATGGCCTTGGACTTCAAGGCAAGGTTGGGTGAGGCTTTGTTTGATCGAACGTGAGCTAGAGCATTGTCGGCGGTCTTGTTCATGATGTTCATGGCAATAAACTCATCCAACACTTCCTTTGAAGACAAGGTGTGGAAGTCCGGCCTTTGACGAATCACAGAGGACATGGCCTTGTTGAATGGCATCATGGCCTTGAGAAACTTGCACTTGATCCAATTGTCATCCGTATCTTTGCTCCCATGATCTTGAAGAGCGACCATAAGAGTTGTCAATCTACGATAGAGGTCACGAGGATCCTCATCTTCAATCATCACAAACTCATCAGCCTCATCAAGAACCACCTCAAAGTTGGATCATTGAATGCTTGAGCTTCCCTTGTACAAAGATATGATATGGTCCCAACAATCCTTTGCACGAGTGAATGGACGCAAGTGAGATAGATCTTCGGGAGGCACTGCGGCTTGGAGGATGAACAAGGCGGAGTGATTGTATTGATTGTCCGCCTCTTCTCTTGGAGTGAAGTTGTTTGGATCATGGGGGTAGAAACTTTGCTCTATGATTCTCCAAAGATTTGTTGGGCTGTGATTCAAATGAGACTTGATGCGAAAAACCCAATTAGCAAAATCACCTTTCACAAGCTTAGGAGGAGGACCAAGGTTGTTAATATGCGGTGTAGGGACCGGTCCTCCATAGACCGGGGGAGGGGGACCGCGGCAAAGGTTACCATCCCATTCTTGATTTGAGGGGAGGTATGAGTGCCTTTAGCCGCTTCCTTGCCGGAATTGGCCTCCAATTCCGATGCGGTGGGATTAACCACAAGCAACGGGTCGGCAGTAGTTTTCAACCCCTCAAGTAATTCTTTAAACATGGACTTGACCTCGGTCGTCATAGACGTCTTAAGTGAAGCCATAGCTTCATTTAAATTGTCTCGGGTGATCGGGGTCAACTCCACGACCTCGGGCATTTCCTCCTCTTCGTCAACAATACTCTTCGGATGGTGAAACCCTTAATAAAGAGACGAGGCTCTGATACCAATTTAAAGGATCGATATGGTTGACTAGAGGGGGGTGAATAGGCAACTACCAAATTCTAGATTTTCTTAACAATTTAGGTCTAGCAACAAATAGGTTGTATAGATATGCAACTAGGTGAACAACCTATATGATGCTAGCAACAACACAAGCAAGCAAGCAATAGATACAACACAAGTAAAGCTTGCACAAAGTAAAGGTAAGAAGTAACCACAAGTGGAGCCGGTGGAGACGGGGATGTGTTACTGAAGTTCCTTCCCTTTGAAAGGGAAGAACGTCTCCGTTGGAGCGCTGTGGAGGCACAATGCTCCCCAAGAAGCCACTAGGGCCACCGTATTCTCCTCACGCCCTCGCACAATGCAAGATGTCGTGATTCCACTAATGGTGCCCTTGAAGGCGGTAACCGAACATTTACAAACAACGTTGGGCTCTCTCCACAACTCAGTTGGAGGCTCCCAACACAACCATGGAGCTTCACCATAATGGATTGTGGCTCCGAGAAGACCTCTTCCGTCTAGGGTGTCCAAACACCCAAGAGTGACAAGTTGATGATGATGTAGAAGCCGGAAACACAAAATAGTTTGGTTGATGTGTAGATCGGGGGAACCTCATCCTATCCACAAAGTATTGTGAAGTTTGGGTGGTTGAGGAGGGAGATCTCAAGCTTTTGGTGGTTTGGGAATGGAGGAGCAAAGCTTGGGCAAGGGTTAGGGTTGGGAGGAGGAAGAAGGGGGTTATAAATACCCCCACAGAGCAAATGACCGTTGAGCAGTCGCCGCCCCGGGTACCCGGACAAAAGGGGTCCGGGCACCCGGACATAACAGTGGAAAACAGAGAGGTCCGGGAACCCGGGGGGTCAAGGCCCCGAGCACCCGGGGTGGTCAGAGGAGGAGCAAGGAGCGCGACCCAGCACCCGGGGGCCCCAAACCCCGGGCACCCGCACCGGTCAGAGAGGGGCGAGGTGGTGGCGGGGGAGGGACCGGGCACCCGGGGGCCCCAAACCCCGGGCACCCACACCGGTCAGAGAGGGGCGAGGTGGTGGCGGGGGAGGGACCGGGCACCCGGGGGCAAAGGTTACTGTCCCATTCTTTTTTTGAGGGGAGGTATGAGTGCCTTTAGCCGCTTCCTTGCCGGAATTGGCCTCCAATTCCGATGCGGTGGGATTAACCACAAGCAACGGGTCGGGAGTAGTTTTCAACCCCTCAAGTAATTCTTTAAACATGGACTTGACCTCGGTCGTCATAGACATCTTAAGTGAAGCCATAGCTTCATTTAAGTCGTCTCGGGTGATCGGGGTCAACTCCACGACCTCGGGCGTTTCCTCCTCTTCGTCAACAATACTCTTCGGATGGTGAAACCCTTAATAAAGAGACAAGGCTCTGATACCAATTTAAAGGATCGGTATGGTTGACTAGAGGGGGGTGAATAGGCAACTACCAAATTTTAGATTTTCTTAACAAATAGAGCTATGCTCCCCGGCAACGGCGCAAGATAAAGGTCTTGATAACCCACAAGTACAGGGGATCGCAACAGTTTTTGAGGGTAGAGTATTCAACCCAAATTTATTGATTCAACACAAGGGGAGCCAAAGAATATTCGTAAGTATTAGCAGTTGAGTTGTCAATTCAACCACACCTGAAAGACTTAATATCTGCAACAAAGTATTTAGTAGCAAAGTAGTATGATAGTGACGGTAACAGTAACAAAAGTAACAGTAGCAGTTTTGTAGTGATTGTAACAGCAGCAACAGCAAAAGTAACTTAGCAAAGATCAATATATGAAAAGCTCGTAGGCATTGGATCAGCGATGGATAATTGTGTTGGATAATATTCATCATGTAGCAGTCATAACCTAGGGCGACATAGAACTAGCTCCAATTCATCAATATAATGTAGGCATGTATTCCGTATATAGTCATATGTGCTTATGGAAAAGAACTTGCATGACATCTTTTGTCCTACCCTCCCATGGCAGCGGGGTCCATAAGGAAACTAAGGGATATTAAGGCCTCCTTTTAATAGAGAACTGGAACAAAGCATTAGCACTTAGTGAATACACGAACTCCTCAAACTACGGTAATCACCGGAAAGAATCCCAATTATTGTCACCTTGGGGTATGCGGATCATAACTCGTAATAGGTGTCTACAACTTGCAAGATAGGATCAAGAACACACATATATTCATGAAAACATAATAGGTTCAGATCTGAAATCTTGGCACTCGGGCCCTAGTGACAAGCATTGAGCATAGCAAAGTCATAGCAACATCAATCTCAGAACATAGTGGATACTACGGATCGAGCCCTAACAAAACTAGCTCGATTACATGATAAATCTCATCCAACCCATCACCGTCCAACAAGCCTACAAAGGAATTACTTACTCCGACGGTGAGCATCATGAAATTAGTGGTGGAGGAAGGTTGATGATGACGACGGCGACGGATTCCACCCTCTGGAGCCCCGAACGAACTGCAGATCAGCCCTCCCTATGAAGAACAGAAGGTGGCAGTGGCTCCGTATCGTAAAACGTGATGAATCCTTCTCTCTGATTTTTTTCTCCGTGAATAGATATATATGGAGTTGGACTTAGGGTTGCCGGAGCTCTAGGGGGCCCACAAGCCTGGGAGGCGCGCCCCCAGAGCTTGTGGCTCCTGGGTGGCCCCCCTCTGGTATCTTTTTCCGCCAGTATTTTTTATATATTCCACAAAAATTCTCCGTAAATTTTCAGGTCAATCCGAGAACTTTGATTTATGCACAAAAATAACACCATGACAATTCTGCTGAAAATAGCGTTAGTCCGGGTTAGTTTCATTCAAATCATGCAAATTAGAGTCCAAAACAAGGGCAGAAGAGTTTGGAGAAGTAGATACAATGGAGACGTATCAGCGTATCACACACATCTTGTTTACACGAATCATTTGTGTTCTTTTGGCTCATCGCAAATAGTTCATCTATGTGAACTGTATGCCGCACATGCTCACCATAAGGGTTAGTAGCATGGGCATTATCAATTAAAATGAAAGGAGGACACATGGAAATCTCCTTGGTTAGCTTCACTTGGAGTTGATCATGAGACTCCTTGAGAGAGGCATGAACACCCTTCAAGACCTTGTGGGCCTTGTCAAGTGTGTCAAACTCTTCCTTGAGTCTATCATGGCCAACCCCAAGTGCAACCTTCTTGGATTTAAGCACACGAGTAAGAATAATAGCATATGATCAAGATCTTTTTGAAGTTTAGCAAGATCAACGTTGTGTGACTCCTCAAAAGCCAAACAAAGACCTCGCTCTTCCTCGAGAGCAATGGAAAGATCCGCTATCTCATCGGCATAGTCATGACTATGCCCTTCTAACTTAGAGATGGTATCCTCATGAGACTGAAAGATATCATTGGCCTCACCAAGTTGTTCCAAGAGAGCAACAAAGTGCTTCTTAGTCTCACCTCTTATCTTACTCAAGAACTTATCAAATTCGTTCTCATCCACCTTTGCCTCAACATGATTATCCACACAATCTAACAATGAAGGAGTAGTAGTGATGGTGGTTTTGATGTTGGAGGTTACCTTGTTGGTACCTTTGGCCATGAGGCACTTGGCGATGAGGTTCTCGTTGGGGGCACCGAAGAGAGACACCTTGGTTGGTGAAGAGGTGGCAATGGCTACGGTGGCCATTGCCATTCCTTCACCACTTTTATCTTCATCATCATCGTCGGAAGGGTACTATTCATGTGCCACCAACCCCTTTTGAGGCACTTTCTGGGTGAAGTTGTTCTTGTTTGGGAAGGACTTGGTCTTGTCCTTGCGGATGAGCTTGCCACCATTGTCTTCCCTCTTCTAATAGGGGCAATCCACCACAAAGTGACTCACATTTCCACAATTGTAGCAAGTTCTCACATGTTGCTTGCTCTTTGAGGCACTTGGGTTGTTCTTGGAGAAGTTAGGCCTTGAGTTCCTCTTGTTGCCCCAAAATTGCCTTGACGCAAGAGCCATGTACTCGTGATAATCATATTTGGTGTCTTCGGGGCAACTCTCTTCTTCCTCCTCCTCCTCTTCTTCTTCCGGAATGTCCTTGGCCTTCAAGGCAAGGTTGGGTGAGGCTTTGTTTGATCGAACGTGAGCTAGAGCATTGTCGGCGGTCTTGTTCATGATGTTCATGGCAATAAACTCATCCAACACTTCCTTTGAAGACAAGGTGTGGAAGTCCGGCCTTTGACGAATCATAGAGGACATGGCCTTGTTGAATGGCATGATGGCCTTGAGAAACTTGCGCTTGATCCAATTGTCATCCGTATCTTTGCTCCCATGATCTTGAAGAGCGACCGCAAGAGTTGTCAATCTACGATAGAGGTCACGAGGATCCTCATCTTCAATCATCACAAACTCATCAGCCTCATCAAGAACCACCTCAAAGTTGGATCGTTGAATGCTTGAGCTTCCCTTGTACAAAGATATGATATGGTCCCAACAATCCTTTGCACGAGTGAATGGACGCAAGTGAGATAGATCTTCGGGAGGCACTGCGGCTTGGAGGATGAACAAGGCGGAGTGATTGTATTGATTGTCCGCCTCTTCTCTTGGAGTGAAGTTGTTTGGATCATGGGGGTAGAAACTTTGCTCTATGATTCTCCAAAGATTTGTTGAGTTGTGATTCAAATGAGACTTGATGCGAAAAACCCAATTAGCAAAATCACCTTTCACAAGCTTAGGAAGAGGACCAAGGTTGTTAATATGCGGTGTAGGGACCGGTCCTCCATAGACCGGGGGAGGGGGACCGCGGCAAAGGTTACCGTCCCATTCTTGTTTTGAGGGGAGGTATGAGTGCCTTTAGCCGCTTCCTTGCCGGAATTGGCCTCCAATTCCGATGCGGTGGGATTAACCACAAGCAACGGGTCGGGAGTAGTTTTCAACCCCTCAAGTAATTCTTTAAACATGGACTTGACCTCGGTCGTCATAGACGTCTTAAGTGAAGCCATAGCTTCATTTAAGTTGTCTCGGGTGATCGGGGTCAACTCCACGACCTCGGGCATTTCCTCCTCTTCGTCAACAATACTCTTCGGATGGTGAAACCCTTAATAAAGAGACGAGGCTCTGATACCAATTTAAAGGATCGGTATGGTTGACTAGAGGGGGGTGAATAGGCAACTACCAAATTTTAGATTTTCTTAACAAATTAGGTTTAGCAACAAATAGGTTGTATAGATATGCAACTAGGTGAACAACCTATATGATGCTAGCAACAACAACACAAGCAAGCAATAGATACAACACAAGTAAAGCTTGCACAAAGTAAAGGTAAGAAGTAACCACAAGTGGAGCCGGTGGAGACGGGGATGTGTTACTGAAGTTCCTTCCCTTTGAAAGGGAAGTATGTCTCCGTTGGAGCGGTGTGGAGGCACAATGCTCCCCAAGAAGCCACTAGGGCCACCGTATTCTCCTCACGCCCTCGCACAATGCAAGATGTCGTGATTCCACTAATGGTGCCCGTGAAGGCGGTAACCGAACATTTGCAACCTTGGAACACTGCCCAGTGCGTTCCGTAGGAACAAACTTGCCTTTACCCGCATCATCTTTCTTCTTCTTGGCGCGATGAGCACCAACAGCCCCAACTAATGAGTCTAAAAGCAAAGACAAGATACGGAGGAGGGATAAGTGCAAGAGTCCATGCAGCAAACCGAAAAGAGAAATTATGATTTTTTTTTAAAGAAACAACAGACACGGCCGGGCACCCGAGGGTGCAGCCCGGTGGACGGTCGGGCACCCGGCCACAAGGGGCCAGGCACCCGAGGTGGAGCGAGGGTGAGCCCCAGGTGACGGCCCGGGCACCCGGCCGAAGGCCGGCTGGCACCCGGAGACACCTCAACCACGGAGCACAGGGTGCGCGCGACTCCCACGGCCCATACGGAGGACGAAAGAAAAAACACTCCTAAAACAAATAAAAATATCTAACATGCAAACTTAGATCAAATCCGACCTAAACATGACGAACAAGAGGGATTTGACCAAGAAAACGAGGGGAAAATACCAGAGGAAGCCATGAAGGCAAGGGGAGGAACTCTGGGGAGGGAGCTCTGGGCGCCCGGAGAAGCTCCAGCGGCGACCGGCGGCGAAGGGCAGGCGGCGGCGGCTGCGGGTGAGGGGGGAATGGCGAGAAACCCTAGCCCCGCCCCCTCGTGCCCGACTTACAGAGGCCGGCCGGCCCGATCCCGTCCGGGTGCCCAAACCAAATGTGTCCGGGTGCTCGGACGCGCAAATGTCCGGGTGCCCGGGGGGTCCAGAGAGATTTTTTTTTTTTAAAAGAAAGGAGAAAAGAAAAATCCCAAGGAAAAAACTAACAACGAGAGCATGATCAAACATGACTCTTGCAAGGGTGAAAGCATGTCTTTGGGGATGAGAGGGGCTTGGGATGGAACGCAAACAATGTCGTATAGCAATCAAATACACTCATAAGTGCAAGAGCCAAACAAACGAATCGGCATATGAGTGCAAAGAATACGAGAGAAATAAAAAATAGATAGGTGAAGAAAACCAACGAGAACCAACTCTAGTAGCTACCTCTCAACACGAGGGCGGTGGCCGAAGCCACCTATGTTTGAGTCAATTGGTATGGCACGCGAAGATTTTAACCTTGGGCCCATGAACAAAACTCATCTTTGAAGCACAAGCACCATCAAAAATGGCTGATGCGAAAGACTTGATTGATTTATGCATAATGGGGGGAGGGAGAATTCATTGAGAGAACAACACTCCCCCTATGTCCATGCCTACATCTAGAACAAGATAATATGATAAATGCGATGGGGTGTGCCTAGATTGAAGCCACATTGCTCAAATCAATGATATTTAGCTCATGCCTTAAGTCGCGAAATCTTGCTTCATCTAAAGGCTTGGTGAAAATATCCGCTAGTTGCTCTTGAGTGTTGATGTAGATGATCTCAATTTCTACACGCTTGATGTGATCCCGAATGAAATGATGACGAATCTCAATGTGCTTCGTCTTGCTATGTTGCATCGGATTGTGGGAGATCTTGATAGCACTTTCATTTTCACGTAGAAGAGGCACTTTGTCATAAGTGTCACCGTAATCCTTTAAAGTTTGCCTCATCCATAGCAATTGTGCACAACAACTTGCGGCGGCTACATACTCGGCCTCGGTGGAGGAGAGAGACACACAATTTTGCTTCTTCGAAGACCAACTCACCAAAGAGCGACCAAGGAATTGTCACCCTTCGGAAGCTGACTTCCTCTCCACACAATCTCCCGCCCAATCCGAGTCTAAATAACCCATGAGATCAAAGCTTGCTCCTTTGGGGTACCATAAGCCAAAGTTTGCGGTATGAGCCAAATATTGAAAGATTCGCTTGACCGCCACATAGTGGCTTTCCTTAGGTGCAGCTTGATACCGTGCACAAATTCCCGCACTCAACATGATATCCAGTCTAGATGCACAAAGGTAAATCAAGGATCCAATCATGGAGCGATATACCTTTTGATCCACCGCTTTACCATTGGGATCAATGTAGAGCTTGCATTTGGTTGGCAGGAGTCTTGGCCAGCTTGACATCATCTAACTTGAATCTCTTGAGCATTTCTTGGGTATACTTGGCTTGGTTGATGAACGTTCCTTCTCTCCTTTGCTTGACTTCGAACCCGAGAAAGAACTTCAGCTCTCCCATCATAGACATCTCAAACTGCTCGGTCATTAGTGCGTCAAACTCATCATTGAAAGATTGGTTAGGAGAACCAAATATAATATCATCAACATATAGTTGGCATATGAAGAAATCCCCTTTGACCCTCTGAGTAAAAAGAGTGGGATCGATTTTCCCAATTTCAAACCCACGATCTTGCAACAACTCGGTAAGGTGCTCATACCATGCACGTGGGGCTTGTTTAAGGCCATAGAGTGCCTTGTTGAGTTTGTATACATGATTGGGGACCTTGGGATCCTCAAATCCCGGGGGTTGTTTGAAATATACCAACTCATTCAAAGGACCATTAAGAAATGCACTCTTCACATCCATTTGTTGCAATTTAAAATCATGATGAGATTCATATGCAAGCAACATGCGAATAGATTCAAGACGAGCAACGGGGGCAAAGGTTTCACCGTAGTCGATACCCTCGACTTGGGAGTAGCCTTGTGCCACCAATCTTGCCTTGTTTCGAACAACCACACCGTTTGCATCTTGTTTGTTCTTGAAGATCCATTTGGTTCCAATGACATTGTGGTCCTCCGTTGGCCTTGGCACTAATTCCCAAACATTGTTGCGCTCGAAGTTGTTGAGTTCATCATGCATGGCTTCAAGTCAATCCATATCATCGAGTGCCTCATGTACCTTTTGGGGTTCAACACACGAAACAAACGTGTGATGCTCACAAAAGTTTGACAATTGTCTACGAGTAGTTACCCCTTTTCTCAAGCTTCCAAGCACATTCTCCATGACATGTTGTTGATCCTTGAGCTTGGAAGCCACCTTGGTGGCACGACGCTCCAAAAGTTCCTCAATAGGAATTTGAGGATCATCATCTTGATCATCTTGAGCACCATCTTGAGCTTGCGCTTGATCTTGAACTTGCTCGGATTCATGAACTTGATCTTGGGCATCATTTGGTGCACCACCATCTCCATGAGGTTGATCTTGCCCTTGATCTTGTTCATTTGGTTGAGGGCCTTCACTTTGTTCTTCGAAAGCATGTGGGTCTAGCGTTGGTGATGGCTCCACTTGAGTAGATCTTTGTCCTTCTCCTTCGGCTAGAAGGGGTTCCTCAATGGGGAGAATTTGACCAATCCCCATTCTTCTTATGGCTTGAGGAGGAATTTCATCACCTACATCACAAAGACAACTTTGCTCCACTTGGGAGCCATTATTTTCATCAAAATCCACGTTACACGTCTCCTCAATGAGTCCATTGGACTTGTTGAGGACACGGTAAGCATGGGAGTTTGTAGCATAACCAACAAATATGCCCTCCTGAGCTCTAGGTTCAAATTTAGACAAACGGACACCTTTCTTGAGAATGAAACACTTACATCCGAACACCCGAAAGTACTTGAGGTTGGGCTTGTTACCGGTAAGAATTTCATATGGAGTCTTGTTCAAGCCTTTGCGGAGATAGAGCCGATTGGATGCATGACACGCGGTGTTGATGGCTTCGGCCCAAAAGTTGTACGGAGATTTGAATTCCACCATCATGGTCCTTGCCGCATCCATCAACGTCCGGTTCTTCCTCTCCGCCACACCATTTTGTTGAGGGGTATAGGGTGCGGCGTATTGGTGCTTGATCCCCTCATCAATAAGAAACTCATCCAAGGTATAGTTCTTGAACTCGGTGCCATTGTAACTTCTAATCATCAATATATTTGCTTCATGTTGACGTTGAGCTTCATTAGCAAAGTCGATGACGGTTTGTTGGGTCTCACTCTTCCTCTTGAATAAGTACACCCATGTGTATCTTGAGTAATCATCCACAATCACCAAGCAATACTTTCTTCCCCCAAGACTATCAAAGGATGGAGGACGAAAGAGATCCATGTGAAGGAGCTCCAAGGGCCTCTTCAAGTAGATGATAGTCGTGGGTCGGTGAACCGTCTCATGTAACTTTCCTTCAATACAAGCACTGCAAGCACGATCTTTGGCAAAACTCACATTTGTTAGTCCACGGACGTGATCCCCTTTGAGGAGACTTTGCAAAGATCTCATATGATCTCATATTGACATGGGCTAGTCGGCGATGCCAAAGCCATCCCACATCAACTTTAGCCATTAGGCACGTCGCGGTCTTACACTACAGGAATCAGGAACTTTGCCGTCTGTCGTGGCTGACGGCAAAGGCATGCCTGGCAGACGGCAAAGGCCTTTGCCGTCAGCCAGCAGGCGGCAACACGTCCGGCTGAACGAGCTACGGCAAAGGGCACTTTGCCGTCTGCTGGCAGACGGCAAAGAGCCTGGATGGCACACGTGGCAGCTTAGGTCCGTTAAGGGGTTAACGGCGTGCTTTGCCGTCTGCTGGCGGACGGCAAAGATGCAAAGGTCTTTGCCGTCTGCCAGCAGACGGCAAAGCAACCATATAGGCCAGCCCAGTACCCCCCCCAGGTTGCACAGGTAGCTGCCACGTGGCAGCTTTGCCATCTGCTGGCAGACGGCAAAGAGCCTGTATAGCCCCTATTTTTTCTGTTTTTTCTTAAATTCATTCAATTTCACAGAATTTCACAGATATATATATATATACACATTTGAAGATATATATACACAAGCATACCAACACATATCCAACAACATATCCAACAACAACAAGTTTCCAACAACAAAGTTCACCGTACAAAATCAAAACACAAAGGTAGCACAAGGAGAAGAGTAGACTCCATGAACACAAGCTTCCTCATCTAAAGCAAATCTGCAAATTGGGAAAGAAGAAAGTTAGAAGAAGAAGAAGAAGAAGAAGAAGAAGAAGAAGAAGAAAAAGAAGAAGAAGAAAAAGAAGAAGAAGACGAAGAAGAAGAAGAAGAATTTTTCTTCTCTTTCTTTTTCTCCTTTCCTCTTCTTTATCTTCTTCTTCTTCTAACTAAGGTAGGTAAAAATGCTAAGTGTAGGTCATTTTAGAGCTAAGCTAGGTAAATAGGTCATTTTGGAGCTTAGTAAGGTTATTTTGTCATTTTGGAGGAAAATAAGCTAAGTCTATGTCATTTTGGAGCTAAACCAAGGTTATCATGCCATTTTTTACCTAAGTATGCTAACTATGTCATAAATGAACTGAAGAAGCTAAGTATAGGTCATTTTTTAGCTAACCTAGGTAGTTATGCCATTTTTGAGCTAAATAAGCTAAGTATAGGTCATTTTGGAGCTAAACCAAGGTTATTATGCCATTTTTTTACCTAAGTGAGCTAATTATGTCATAAATGAACTAGCTAAGCTAAGTATAGATCATTATTAAGCTATCCTAGGTAGTTATGCCATTTTGTAGCTAACTAAGCATATCAAGTCATTTTGGAGGAAAAAAAATGCTAAGTATAGGTCATTTTATAGCTATCCTAGGTAAAATATGTCATTTTGGAGCTAAGTAAGGTTATTATGTCATTTTCGAGGAAAATAAGCTAAGTATAGGTCATTTTGGAGCTAAGTAGGTCATTTCTTAAGCTAAGTATGCATTTGTTAAGCAAAACACTTGGGAAAACTTACCATCATCACAGAGGTGAAGGACCGGTCGGGTTTGTGCCAGTGCCAGACGGAGAAGGACCAGTCGGGGATGCACCAGTGTGAGACGGAGAAGGATCGTTCGATGCTTGTCGGGAGGCATGCTGCACCAAAGATCATTTGCAATGTCTCATTAGCATGATGCAACTGAAATGTGAATACTAGTAACTAATGATCATTCAAATGAAACTCACCGTGTCCGCTATACCAATCTGGGGCATCGGCGGAGGGGTCTGACCGTTTTTCTCGCACACGGACTGCACATTTTGTTTTCACGAGTCAGTTATATTAGTTAGTAATGAAATGAACATTACGTGCATGATTTGGCTAATATGCAAGAGAAACTTACCACGAGGAGCTCGTATAGGGCCCGGTGAGACGCGTCGTTCCGGTTCCTCTCCGCCTCCAACAAACTAGCCGTCCTCTCCTCCAAGTCCCTCTCCCTCTGCGTTGCCTGCCTGTTTGCCTCCGCCAGAAGCTCCTGGGCCCTAGCCTCGATGGTGAGCTCCATTGGCCATGGACGAGGCCTTATCTCAGGATCGGAGCTCGTCTGGTGCTTCGTGATCTCCGGGAGAGTTCTAGGACAACGTATGAGTCCATCCCCAATGGCTACCGAGCCATGGTACCTCCCACCACCAGATAGCATCACGATCTCTGGATCAAAAGGACTCTGGCTCAGGTTGAAGTCCTCCCCTTTCCTCGTCTTCCCAATGTCTCTGTACCTCACGAGCTTGTTGTGGGAGGAGATGTTGGTGAAGCTCTCTGGATGATCGAGGTCATCATCAGAGAATGCCTTGGCCTTCTTGTACGGGGCAGTATGGGCCATGGCATAGAGGTCGTACAGTGGTGGCACGTCCTTGTTGTGTCGCGCCTAAAAGAGAGGAACAACATATTAGTTAAGGGCTCAAGCTAGCATGAAGAATGAAATTGCATGAATCGTGAAGCAAACCACATACCCAGTGATCCCCGTACTCAAACAGGTTGGAGCTCCCTTGATGGTGTGGCACACCTTGCATTTGGGCACGCTTATCCCTGGCCTTGTTGTGGCCGGCTAGCCATTGGGGAGAGCACCACTCATCCACCAACGCCTCCCAACAGTCCATCCTATCCGCACACCATCTCGGGGGCACCTAAGTTAGACAAAGAGAGATTTCAATGCTACGCCTACGAATCAAATCAAGGAAACTAAGTACAAGGCCTTAAGAATAGGTAATTATCTTCATGTACTTCTCCTT
The DNA here is from genome assembly GCA_011799875.1 of Thinopyrum elongatum. Lineage (NCBI taxonomy): Eukaryota > Viridiplantae > Streptophyta > Magnoliopsida > Poales > Poaceae > Thinopyrum > Thinopyrum elongatum. The sequence continues at coordinate 371,358,210 of CM022299.1, read as the reverse complement.
ACTCAGATACTTGGCGCGGCACTTCTTCTTGGCCCTCTTAATGTTAGTCGAGGCGTAGTAGTCTCAAACAGCCTACACCCGAGCCTCGTGCCGTAAGTTCTGAAGTAGGCGCTTGCACTCGGCTTCGAGAACCATAGCCGTGTCCGCCTCGTGTTCCTCAAGACACCTGTAGAAGGTCTGCAATCAAACAAGACAACACTGATTAGTACAATCACTAGGTACTATTGATTTTACATTCTGTAAAGGAGAAATTACCCAAAACCGCCGGATCACAATGTCGGCCACCGTCTCACACAAGACACCGTCGACCCTCTCCTCCGACGGGGCCGGGGCATCCACGTACAGCTCCCAGCTCAGTGCTAGCTATGGAACCTCACCCTCACCGGGCAACGTGACCCACCCCGGGAAGTGGTGCCGACAAAGCACACCAAGGACCTGGTTGGGCCTGCGGACACCAGGGCGTGTTTCCAACCCCTGCAGTATGACAAGGCCAACATATTAGATATTAATTTGAAGAAACATGAAGGCAAAAGGTTAAAAAAGAGTAAATGCACTTACTTCTCCCCGTTAGGCTCAATCAACCACCTCTGATCGTGGGTCGGCGGCACGAACGGGAGCTTTGTACCACCACGCTGGTAGACCTTCTTGCCCCCCTCAACCAGCTCGCCCTCGCTATAGCTATCATCAGAAAAGGTGTCCTCGCCACCATCAGCATGGCCACTAGCCTCCGGAGTCACGTGGGATGAAGACTCTGGGACCCGAGTCTCCTAGGACAAAGACTCTGGGACCCGAGTCTCGTCGGACGAAGGCTCGGCGGCCCGAGGCTCATCGGCCCGAGGCTCGTGGACCGGAGTCCGAGACGGGTCCAAGTCAGACGGGTCCACCTGAGACAGAGCACTCCGGTGGTCGGGAGAATCAGCTGGGGATGGCGGCGAGGAAGGCGCAGCAGCCTTCCTACCTCTCCCGCCGCCACGTCCACCTCTAGCAGCCCTCTTCGTCTTCCCCCGACCTCTCCCGGCCGAAGAAGAAGCGCCCGCCGGTGTCTCCATACTGTCTACCACCACTCTCCGAAGGTGCTGGGGTGGAATAATAGCACCCCTCCCAGCACGCGCCGAGGAAGGAGGCTCGGAGCGCTCTCGACCCGCGCCCACCATCTGTCAACACCTGCAATGACAAAGAGTAAACAAAATTAGTACAACATAAACATAATAAAATATTTAAGTGTGTATCATCATCATGAACATAATAAAAATTGAATACCTAATAACATGAACTAATTAATAATATATATATGTACATAATAATAATTGAATACCTGACCTAACTCATAATTCACAAATATATGACCCAGTCGGCCTCTAGAAGGCCGAAGAGCACCTTTTTCGGGAGGTGTCGGGGGTCGGGGTGTCGGGGTTGTCGTGTTGGGGTCGGGGTGCTGTGTCAGGGTCGGGGGTGCCGTGTCGGGGTCTCGGGGTGTCATGTCGGGGTTCGGGGTGTCGGTGGTGTCGTGTCGGGGTGTTGTGTCGGGGTCGGGGGTGCCGTGTCGGGGTCGGGGTGCTGTGTCGGGGTCGCGGTGTCGGGGTGTCGAGGCGGGGTCGGGGTGTCGTGTCGGGGTCGGGGTGTCGGGGTCAGGGGGTGTCGGGGTCGGGATGGCATATCCTCGACCCCTTTTCCCCTCGACCCTCGACCCCTCGACACCTCGATCCTCGACCCCTAGACCCTCGACTCCTTTTCCCCTCAATCCTCGACCCCTCGACCCTCGACCCCTCGACACCTTGATCCTCGACCCCTAGACCCTCGACTCCTTTTCCCCTCGATCCTCGACCCCTCGACCACTCGGCGACCCCCTTTTCCCTCGGCGACCCTTTTTTTCTACTTTTCCTACTTCTTTTTTTCGTCTTCTTCTTCTTTCTTCTTCTTCTTCTTCTTCTTCTTCTTCTTCTTCTTCTTCTTCTTCTATTCTTCTCCTCCTCCTCCTCTTCTTCCTCGCGTCCTTCCTTCCTTCCTTCCCTCCCTTCTTCTGGTTCTTCTCCTCCTCCGTGCCCTTCTCCTCCTCCTTTTCTCCTCCTTTCTTCTCTCTCCTCTCCTTGCTTCTCCTGTCCTCCTATTCTTCTCCTTCCTTCTTCTCTGCTCTTCTCCATCCTCCATTTCCTCCTCCTCACTCCTCTCCTCCGCCCTCCTCCTTCCTTCCTCCTTTGTTTTCCTTCTCTTCCTTCTTCTCCTCTCCTTTCTCCTCCTTTTCTCCGTCTCCTCCTCCCTATCCCTCCTCCTTTCTCCTCATCTCCCTTTGTCTTCTTCTTACTTTCTTCTCTCTCTTCGTCTCTCCTCCTCCTCTTCTTCTTCTTTTCTCTTTTTTCTCTTATTTTTCCTTTTTTTTTTTCCTCTCCTTTTTTCTTCTTCTTCTTCCTTTCTTTTCCTTCTTCCTCTTTTTCTTCTTTTTACCTAATATCTACTAACCTAATATCTAAAACCTAATATCTACTAACCTAAAATCTACTACCTAAAACTCAACTAAAATCTATTAACCTAAAATCTACTAACCTAAAAATGACTAAATATAAAAATAACCTAGAATCTAAATCAACTAACTAACCTAAATCAACTAACTAATTAACCTAAATCAATCTAAATCAACTAATCAACCTAAATCAACTAATTAACCTAAATAAAAAACAGCAAGAAAAAAAAGAAAGAAAAAAAGGGAAGAAGCTCACCAGGGGGTGGCTGGACGGAGCGGCGCCGGGCGGCGGGGGACGGCTGGACGGAGAGGCTCCGGGCGCCGGGGCGGCGGGCGGCCTTGGGGACGAGGGCGTGGGGGTCGGGGGCGGGGGGGCGGTGGGGGGTCGGGGCGGGCGGGGACGGTGGGGTCTGGGGCGGCGAGGGCGGCTGGGGCGGTGGGCACGAGGACAGCGGGCACGGGGATGGCGCGGGTGAGGTGAGGGGAGAGAGATAGAGGGGAGAGAGAGGGGTGGGGCGCGGGCCCGCGCTGACCGTTTTTTGTTAGGTCAAAGCTCTTTGCCATCTGCTAGCAGACGGCAAAGAGCCTAGCTAGTGGGGTGGGGCCGGGGGAAACGGCCGTTAGGTTGGCCACTTTCTTTGTCATCTGCTAGTAGACGGCAAAGAAAGTGGCCATTAGGTGGTTCTCGTTGGTGGGCCACCCTCCCTCTTTGCCGTCTGCTAGCAGACAGCAAAGCTTCTATGCCGTCTGCTAGCAGACGACAAAGAGCTGGCTGACGGCAAACATGATCTTTGCCATCAGCTCTTTCTTTGCCGTCAGTTTTCTGTAAGATGATGGCAAAGACCTTCTTTGCCATCAGCTAGCAGATGGCAAAGAGCTGGCTGACGGCAAAGATCCTGATTCCAATAGTGTTAGTGGGTCGCTCTGAAAAGTTAACCACATAGAGACCGTTCACGACATGCCCAACAAAGGCTACTTTAAGAGTCTTGCTCCACAAAAGGGCCACGGTATCAAGATCAAAGAATGTTGCAAAGCCCATGAGTGCAAGTTGGCGAACGGAAAGTAAATTGTATGCAAGGGACTCAACAAGCATGACCTTCTCAATAGATAAATCTTGTGAGATGACCACCTTGCCAAGACCCAATACCTTTGAAGTTGAAGCATCATCGAATTGGACATGGGTGGGAATAGATGGGATTTCTTGCACATCCACCACCAAGCTCTTGCTCCCGGTCATATGATTTGTTGCTCCACTATTAAGCAACCATGACACCCCACCGGAAGCAAATTCCTACAAGAGATTAATGCTTGGATTTAGGTACCCATTTTTGAATGGGTCCTTTGATGTTAGTAACAAGGGTCTTAGGAACCCAAATAGACCATTCAATGTACTCATAAGAAGAACCAACAAATTGGCATAAACATGCCCATCACTAGCACGGCAGAAAACATATGAGGGGTTAAAGTCGTCGGCTTTGTTGTAAGGGATGGTCTTGCCTTTCTTGGCATTGCCACCCACTTCCTTGTCCTTCTTCTTCTCATGAGCCCCTTCTCCCGCCTTGACAAAGGCTTCCTTAAGCGGGAGAGGTTGCTTGGTCGTGTTCTTCTCCTTCTTCTTTGACTTGGGTACAAACCCAAGTCCATCTTTTCCCACAACTTCCTTTTGATTGCTCAAAAGGTCATTTAGGTTCTTCTCGCCTTGTATGCACGTCACAAGGCCCTTCTCAAGTTGCTCTTTCAACTTGGCATTCTCCTCCACAAGATGCACATGCTCACCATAAGGGTTAGTATCATGGGCATTATCAATTAAAATGAAAGGAGGACACATGGAAATCTCCTTGGTTAGCTTCACTTGGAGTTGATCATGAGACTCCTTGAGAGAGGCATGAACACCCTTCAAGACCTTGTGGGCCTTGTCAAGTGTGTCAAACTCTTCCTTGAGTCTATCATGGCCAACCCCAAGTGCAACCTTCTCGGATTTAAGCACACGAGTAAGAATAATAGCATATGATCAAGATCTTTTTGAAGTTTAGCAAGATCAACGTTGTGTGACTCCTCAAAAGCCAAACAAAGACCTCGCTCTTCCTCAAGAGCAATGGAAAGATCCGCTATCTCATCGGCATAGTCACGACTATGCCCTTCTAACTTAGAGATGGTATCCTCATGAGACTGAATGATATCATTGGCCTCACCAAGTTGTTCCAAGAGAGCAACAAAGTGCTTCTTAGTCTCACCTCTTATCTTACTCAAGAACTTATCAAATTCATTCTCATCCACCTTTGCCTCAACATGATTATCCACACAATCTAACAATGAAGGAGTAGTAGTGATGGTGGTTTTGATGTTGGAGGTTACCTTGTTGGTACCTTTGGCCATGAGGCACTTGGCAATGAGGTTCTCGTTGGGGGCACTGAAGAGAGACACCTTGGTTGGTGAAGAGGTGGCAATGGCTACGGTGGCCATTGCCATTCCTTCACCACTTTTATCTTCATCATCATCATCGGAAGGGTACTATTCATGTGCCACCAACCCCTTTTGAGGCACTTTCTGGGTGAAGTTGTTCTTGCTTGGGAAGGACTTGGCCTTGTCCTTGCGGATGAGCTTGCCACCATTGTCTTCCCTCTTCTAATAGGGGCAATCCACCACAAAGTGACTCACATTTCCACAATTGTAGCAAGTTCTCACATGTTGCTTGCTCTTTGAGGCACTTGGGTTGTTCTTGGAGAAGTTAGGCCTTGAGTTCCTCTTGTTGCCCCAAAATTGCCTTGACGCAAGAGCCATGTACTCGTGATAATCATATTTGGTGTCTTCGGGGCAACTCTCTTCTTCCTCCTCCTCCTCTTCTTCTTCCGGAATGGCCTTGGCCTTCAAGGCAAGGTTGGGTGAGGCTTTGTTTGATCGAACGTGAGCTAGAGCATTGTCGGTGGTCTTGTTCATGATGTTCATGGCAATAAACTCATCCAACACTTCCTTTGAAGACAAGGTGTGGAAGTCCGGCCTTTGACGAATCACAGAGGACATGGCCTTGTTGAATGGCATGATGGCCTTGAGAAACTTGCGCTTGATCCAATTGTCATCCGTATCTTTGCTCCCATGATCTTGAAGAGCGACCGCAAGAGTTGTCAATCTACGATAGAGGTCACGAGGATCCTCATCTTCAATCATCACAAACTCATCAGCCTCATCAAGAACCACCTCAAAGTTGGATCGTTGAATGCTTGAGCTTCCCTTGTACAAAGATATGATATGGTCCCAACAATCCTTTGCACGAGTGAATGGACGCAAGTGAGATAGATCTTCAGGAGGCACTGCGGCTTGGAGGATGAACAAGGCGGAGTGATTGTATTGATTGTCCACCTCTTCTCTTGGAGTGAAGTTGCTTGGATCATGGGGGTAGAAACTTTGCTCTATGATTCTCCAAAGATTTGTTGAGCTATGATTCAAATGAGACTTGATGCGAAAAACCCAATTAGCAAAATCACCTTTCACAAGCTTAGGAGGAGGACCAAGGTTGTTAATATGCGGTGTAGGGACCGGTCCTCCATAGACCGGGGGAGGGGGACCGCGGCAAAGGTTACCGTCCCATTCTTGTTTTGAGGGGAGGTATGAGTGCCTTTAGCCGCTTCCTTGCCGGAATTGGCCTCCAATTCCGATGCGGTGGGATTAACCACAAGCAACGGGTCGGGAGTAGTTTTCAACCCCTCAAGTAATTCTTTAAACATGGACTTGACCTTGGTCGTCATAGATGTCTTAAGTGAAGCCATAGCTTCATTTAAGTTGTCTCGGGTGATCGGGGTCAACTCCACGACCTCGGGCATTTCCTCCTCTTCGTCAACAATACTCTTCGGATGGTGAAACCCTTAATAAAGAGACGAGGCTCTGATACCAATTTAAAGGATCGGTATGGTTGACTAGAGGGGGGTGAATAGGCAACTACCAAATTTTAGATTTTCTTAACAAATTAGGTTTAGCAACAAATAGGTTGTATAGATATGCAACTAGGTGAGCAACCTATATGATGCTAGCAACAACAACACAAGCAAGCAATAGATACAACACAAGTAAAGCTTGCACAAAGTAAAGGTAAGAAGTAACCACAAGTGGAGCCGGTGGAGACGGGGATGTGTTACTGAAGTTCCTTCCCTTTGAAAGGGAAGTACGTCTCCGTTGGAGTGGTGTGGAGGCACAATGCTCCCCAAGAAGCCACTAGGGCCACCGTATTCTCCTCACGCCCTCGCACAATGCAAGATGTCGTGATTCCACTAATGGTGCCCTTGAAGGCGGTAACCGAACATTTACAAACAAGGTTGGGGCTCTCTCCACAACTCAGTTGGAGGCTCCCAACACAACCATGGAGCTTCACCATAATGGATTGTGGCTCCGAGAAGACCTCTTCCATCTAGGGTGTCCAAACACCCAAGAGTGACAAGTTGCTGATGATGTAGAAGCCGGGGAACACAAAATAGATTGGTTGATGTGTAGATCGGGGGAACCTCATCCTATCCACAAAGTATTGTGAAGTTTGGGTGGTTGAGGAGGGAGATCTCAAGCTTTTGGTGGTTTGGGAATGGAGGAGCAAAGCTTGGGCAAGGGTTAGGGTTGGGAGGAGGAAGAAGGGGGTTATAAATACCCCCACAGAGCAAATGCCCGTTGAGCAGTCGCCGCCCCGGGTACCCGGACAAAAGGGGTCCGGGCACCCGGACATAACAGTGGAAAACAGAGAGGTCCGGGAACCCGGGGGGTCAAGGCCCCGAGCACCCGGGGTGGTCAGAGGAGGAGCAAGGAGCGCGACTGAGGACCCGGGGGCCCCAAACCCCGGGCACCCGCACCGGTCAGAGAGGGGCGAGGTGGTGGCGGGGAGGGACCAGGCACCCGGGGGCCCCAAACCCCGGGCACCCACACCGATCAGAGAGGGGCGAGGTGGTGGCGGGGGAGGGACCGGGCACCCGGGGGCAAAGGCTACTGTCCCATTCTTGTTTTGAGGGGAGGTATGAGTGCCTTTAGCCGCTTCCTTGCCGGAATTGGCCTCCAATTCCGATGCGGTGGGATTAACCACAAGCAACGGGTCGGGAGTAGTTTTCAACCCCTCAAGTAATTCTTTAAACATGGACTTGACCTCGGTCGTCATAGACATCTTAAGTGAAGCCATAGCTTCATTTAAGTCGTCTCGGGTGATCGGGGTCAACTCCACGACCTCGGGCATTTCCTCCTCTTCGTCAACAATACTCTTCGGATGGTGAAACCCTTAATAAAGAGACGAGGCTCTGATACCAATTTAAAGGATCGGTATGGTTGACTAGAGGAGGGTGAATAGGCAACTACCAAATTTTAGATTTTCTTAACAAATTAGGTTTAGCAACAAATAGGTTGTATAGATATGCAACTAGGTGAACAACCTATATGATGCTAGCAACAACAACACAAGCAAGCAATAGATACAACACAAGTAAAGCTTGCACAAAGTAAAGGTAAGAAGTAACCACAAGTGGAGCCGATGGAGACGGGGATGTGTTACTGAAGTTCCTTCCCTTTGAAAGGGAAGTACGTCTCCGTTGGAGCGGTGTGGAGGCACAATGCTCCCCAAGAAGCCACTAGGGCCACCGTATTCTCCTCACGCCCTCGCACAATGCAAGATGTCGTGATTCCACTAATGGTGCCCTTGATGGCGGTAACCGAACATTTACAAACAAGGTTGGGGCTCTCTCCACAACTCAGTTGGAGGCTCCCAACACAACCATGGAGCTTCACCATAATGGATTGTGGCTCCGAGAAGACCTCTTCCGTCTAGGGTGTCCAAACACCCAAGAGTGACAAGTTGATGATGATGTAGAAGCCGGGGAACACAAAATAGTTTGGTTGATGTGTAGATCGGGGGAACCTCATCCTATCCACAAAGTATTGTGAAGTTTGGGTGGTTGAGGAGGGAGATCTCAAGCTTTTGGTTGTTTGGGAATGGAGGAGCAAAGCTTGGGTAAGGGTTAGGGTTCGGAGGAGGAAGAAGGGGGTTATAAATACCCCCACAGAGCAAATGCCCGTTGAGCAGTCGCCGCCCCGGGTACCCGGACAAAAGGGGTCCGGGCACCCGGACATAACAGTGGAAAACAGAGAGGTCCGGGAACCCGGGGGGTCAAGGCCCCGAGCACCCGGGGTGGTCAGAGGAGGAGCAAGGAGCGCGACCGAGCACCCAGGGGCCCCAAACCCCGGGCACCCGCACCGGTCAGAGAGGGGCGAGGTGGTTGCGGGGGAGGGACCGGGCACCCGGGGGCCCCAAACCCCGGGCACCCACACCGGTCAGAGAGGGCCGAGGTGGTGGCGGGGGAGGGACCGGGCACCCGGGGGCCCCAAACCCCAGGCACCCACACCGGTCAGGGAGGGGCGAGGTGGTGGCAAGGGAGGGGCCGGACACCCAGGGGGCCCAGACCCAGGGCTCCCGCACCGGTCAAGGAGGGGTGAGGTGGAGGCAGGGGAGGGGCCAGGCACCCGGGGGGCCCAAACCCCGGGCACCCGCACCGGTCAAGGAGGGCCGAGGTGGAGGCGAGGGAGGGGCCGGGCACCCGGGGGCCCCAAACCCCTGGCACCGCACCAGGCAGAGAGCTGGCGGCCCCTGCACAAGATAGAGAAAGAACTCCCGATAAACTCTGAACCGGATGAAAGAAAAGGAAGGGAGAGAAAAGAGTTCCCCAACTCTGAGATCATATCAACCCCTCTTGATAGTACGGACGTTCCTACAACTCAAAACGAAACCGAAAAACTTCTCGAGCCACCGACGAACACCGTCATTTTACCTTTTTACCTTGACAGGGTTACCGTCGTCCGTAGACGCAAAAGAGACGCCAATGTCCTAAAATAAACTTGACAACCGACATTACTCCTCGCAAATCATATTGTGATCAATCACCAAAATTGTAATTGAGCGACAATTGCACTTTCACCTATATCTACTATCCATACTACACTTTTATCACCATCTCTTCGCCGAACTAGTGCACCTATACAATTTATCATTGTATTGGGTGTGTTGGGGACACAAGAGATTTCTTTTATTTGATTGCAGGGTTGTTTGAGAGAGACTATCTTCATCCTACGCCTCCCACAAATTGATAAATCTTAGGTCATCCACTTGAGGGAAAATTGCTACTGTCCTACAAAACTCTACGCTTGGAGGCCCAACACGAGTCTACAAAAATAAGTTGTGTAGTAGACATCAAGCTCTTTTCTGGCGCCATTGCCGGGGAGGTAAGTGCTTGAAGGTATATCTTTAGATCTTGCAATTGAATCTTTTAGTTTTTTGTTTTATCACTAGTTTGGTTTATAAAAGAAAACTACAAAAAAATGAAAGTGAGGTTGCCTCATATTCTTCGTCTTTATAAAGTGTTTCTTGAAAATGATGGATCGGAAAATTGTGCCAAAGTGTTAGAAGAAGAATTCAATAAAATGTTTGGCATAAAATCCATGAATGATAAGCATGATTGCAATGTTGCTAGTATGAATTCTTTGAATATTCATGATGCTAGTGATATGCAAAGCCATAAGCTTGGGGATGCTATGTTTGATGAAGATGATATTTTTAGTCCCCCAAGTTTTGATGTGCAAATTTGTTATGATGATTACATGCCTCCTATTTATGATTGCAAAAAGTGGGTTTGGAAGAGTGTCAACTTTAGATAATAATTATCCCACTATTTTGGAGGGTGTTGAATCTTATTATAATGATAAAAGTGGATTTGGTGAGGTCATGACTTTATTTAGTGATGAATCCACTATTTTGGAGGTTTCAATTGATTGTGACAACAAAGTTGCTATCTATGATGATTATGGTGATGACATGTATGCTATAAAGAGTAATGATAACCATGAAACTTGCCATCATGATTTTAATGTTCAATTTGATTATGGCAATCAAGTATCTCATGATAGTTATTTTGTTGAGTTTGTTCCCACTACTATTAATGAGAAGGAAATTGCTTATGTGGAGAGTAGTAAAATTTCTATGCTTATGAATCATGAAAAGAATGCTTTATGTGATAGCTATATTGTTGAATTCATTCATGATGCTACTGAAAATTATTATGAGAGAGGAACATATGCTTTTATATATCTCAATAATATCAAGTTACCTCTCTTTATGTTGAAAGTTTTGAAGTATCGCTTATTTTGCCTTCATATGCTAGTTGATTCTTGCTTCCATAAATTGTTTGCTCACAAAATTCCTATGCATAGGAAGTGGGTTAGGCTTAAATGTGCTTGCCATGTGATTCATGATGCTCTCTTTGTGTTTCTATTCTTTATTTTTATATGAGCATCATTGAAATCATCATGCCTAGTTAAAAAGGCATTAAAGAAAAGCGCTTGTTGGTATATAACCCAAGATTTACCCCTACTATTTTTGAGTGTTCACAATGATTAATCTACTGTAGTAATCATGTTTTATAGCTTTTGTTTCAATAAAGTACCAAGTAAAGCCTTTGGGATAGTGTGGATGATAGTTGACTTGATTCTGTACAAAAACAGAAACTTTTGCACCAAGTAACAGAATTGTTTAAAATCACTGGAGCGTCAAAAAATTCTGCAATTTTTACACATGATTGATATACAAATTTCCTACATTGTCCTAATTGTTCAGAATTTTCAGAGTTACAGAAGTATGGTTGTTGTTCAGATCATTACAGACTGTTCTGATCTTGACAGATTATGTTTTCAATGCATAGTTTGCTTGTTTTCTAGTTTCTATGGCTTATATTGGTCAATATAAATTGTAGAAATAATAGGGTACAGTAGGCATTTTTTTGAACAATTATGAATCTTGTCTTGACAGTACCAAAGTGAATGATTTGCTCTTTATCATACTAACCTATCTCACGAAGTTCCGTTAAGTTTTGTGTGATTGAAGTTTTTAAGTTTTGGGTGAGATATCGATATGAGGAGAATAAGGAGTGGAAAGACCCTAAGCGGATGCCCAAGGAAATATTCAAGGAAGATCCAAGCGTCCAAGCTTGGGGATGCCCCGGAAGGCATCTCCTCTTTCGTCTTCAATATTTTCGGTAACCACACTTGGAGCTATATTTTTATTCGTCACATGATATGTGTTTTGCTTGTAGTATCATTTAATTGTTGAGATTTGCTTGATGTTATTTGGAATAATGTTTTGTATCTTTTATTTCAATAAAAGTGTCAAGTATAGCCTTTGCCATGCTTATTTTGCAAGTCTAAATATTGCTGTTTGAAAACAGAAAGTTTTCTATTGTTGTCTGAATTCTTCAGAAAAGTCAGAACGTGATAAAACTTGAAATTTTTACACAGTAAGCTCTAACAAAATTTCTACAGTGTGGTAATTTTTCAGAATTTTTGGAGTTAAATAAGTATGGATCTTTCTTCATCCTTTATCGTTCTGTTTAGACAGATTGCTGTTATGTTTGCATATGTTTGCTTGTTTAATGATTCTAGTTGAGGATAGGAGTATTAAATATGCAGAGGCATTTAGTATGCAATGTTAAATATTAATTTTAGTGATTTATTACAGTAGAGAATGATATGGTTTTGCATTGATTTATACTAACTTATCTCACGAGTTCTTATTGAGTTTTGTGTGGATGAAGTTTTTGAGATTTAGGGAAACCGTGATTTGAGAGGAATTAAGGAGACACAAGAGCTCAAACTTGGGGATGCCCAAGGCATCCCAAGATAATATTCCAAGAAGTCTTAAGCATCTAAGCTTGGGGATGCCCGGTAGGCATCCCACCTTTCTTCATCAATAATTATCGGTTAGTATCGGTTGAGTCTAAGTTTTTGCTTCTTCGCATGAGATGTGCTATTCTTGGAATGTTATTTTATTTTGTTTTGTTTGCTGTCTGAATAAAATATTTAAGATCTGGTTTTTTTAAAGAGAGAGAGTTCTCGGGGCAGAGCGTCTGCTGGTGGTCGCATCGGTCGGGGGCGGCCGGTTGGGCCGAAGCTGGGGCCTTTATGTGGTGCCAGGGTTGTCTGGTTGCAGGGTGGCGGCTCTCGTGGCGGGAGGCGCGACGTTTGGGGGCGGAGCGTGTGCCTCAGGTGCGGGCGGGCAACCATGGCCACGCGGGTGGTTGACGGAGTTAGGGTGCGACGGAGGGGTGTGAGCGCCGGGGTACACCACTTGCCCGGTCCTTTGACTGGCCGGCGGTGGCGGCCGTTGACGCCGTATCCTTCCTGAAGGCTCCGTCGCTGCATTCTCACTCCTGTCGTCTTGCTCCAGGTGAAAACCTGATCTTCGGGATCGGGCGGTGGCGGCTATCCATGGTCGTACCTTCTAGGAGGAACCGTTTTATAGTCATGGCTTCGTTGTTCTCCGGCTCACCTCTTTATTGTTGCTTCAAGCGGTTTTGCTTGGTTGTCGGTGGGGTGATGTGCCCGGCACTTTGTATCTTGCCTTGGGTGTGTGTTGTGTGCGGTGGTGGCGTGTTTTTTATCGGTTTTAATCGGTGATGATTGCTTTATAATATAAAACGAGGGAAACCCTTTTTCGGCAGCCATGTGCATAATATGGTTTTCAGCCTGTATTTGCTTAGTCTGTCCCAGATGAGACACATATACAAGAAGGCCAAAAAAAACGATGCAGGCTTCCAAACACGCCTTCAAAGATTCTGTAGTATCGTATTTCCCAGAGGCAATATTCGTAATCATGGTGTTCATTACATTTTACATTTATACCACCTCACAGATAAAACAAATCATGCTTTTGGTATCCCCTATTTCACCTTTGTACCCCACTTGCAATGAATTCAATCAAATGAAAATATACACGTATGAACCATTGGGACTATATGGAAGAACTACTTTCCCTTCTCCAGTTTAGTGTGCTATATTCTCAGACGCTCTACAGGTGCAACAAGTAGAAGCGGAATGCTCACGAGGACTGAACAATCGGTTGGTCTGCGAAAGGGCCATATAGCCAACCCCTGGCGATATGACCATAAGCAGCCTCCGTCAAGTGAATACCGTCCCAGCTCCAGTGGGTCGTTGGGTCAGCACAAGCAGTGGCACCAGGCTCCCCGCATTTGGCTGTCACGTTGAAGTTGTAAGCGGCTTTGGCAACGGACCCAGGAGCCCCACAGCATGCCCTAGGTAACTGCTTGTAGAATCCTTAATTATAAAGAGGAAATGGTTAGGCCCCTGCATTTTGCCATTTTCATCAACAATAAAGCATCCGCATACTTCCGATTTAGTAGTTGAGACAGAAACATCGTCCCTGCCAGCAAGATTAGGTTGGCAAAGGCATGCCCTGAGAAAGTACAGGGTGTACTTTCTGTTACAAGGCAACACTGAAATGGAAACTCTAGAGGACGAGTACATGGGATCTAGATATGGCAGGGACATGTATTGACAAAATGCGCTACCATCCAGTACTCTAACCTAATGAAGATCTTCTTCGAAAAGAGAAAACTAATAAGAGAAAGATACAGGCATAAATCATAACGAAGGTTAATTGCCAATAATTTAAGCAAGCAAACAGATGAAGACATACATTGGGAGAAGTATACACACTAAGAGGAAGTGACTTTCTGATACAAGAAAACACGTGTTTACTCATGGAGTACATATGCGTTTTGAGTTAAGGTTATAAGGATATTACAGTAACCTAGTAACCTGTACAACTAATACGCCAACATTTTACTGTACTAGAACACTAAATGCAAAAAACTTGAGTCCTTTAGTCTAGGTGGGAGTACGGGCAGGTTGTGTAAGTTCTGATTGGAGTAGATAATCTAACCATCCCCACTATTAGCCCCACATGACCACTAAACAAGACAGCTATCAATTGGACACAAGCTTTGAAGTACTAATTGAAGTGATAGCTAGTACCCCTTTACAGACTAGATAAATGATCCTAGAGCATCGGATTAGTAACCTTTGCTTCTAATATACTCTGAACATGGGTGAAGGTGCTTGAGTTGATATTCTGGCTGCAAGTTGTGTTCGCCATTTTCGTATTATATATGCTATGTGCTCCAATCTAAGCGAAGGCATCTCTTGCTCTCTGCCCAGATCTGAAGTGCTGAACTATCTAATTATTATATAGTATTGTGTGCCTTTCAAGGAGAACGGAAGGAAATCGCTGACTGCCTAACAGTTGACTTTACACCAGACAAAAATAAGCACATGCCCTCTAATTAAGATCCATCTACAGTAATTAGTACTACAACCGGACCAATTGGTAAGTCACTAATTCTGATGCTTAATGAGTTAGCTATGGCAAAAGTTGAGGTGTTTGAGAACTAACCAAACTTCTCAGGCTGGAGCATGAACTGGACAACCGGTGTGTAGTAGTCGCCGTATATGATCCGCACATTGGGGTGCTTGGGCCGGAGCTTCTCGAGTGCTCTCTTGAGATGTGCATTGTGCACCCATGAGAAGGTGTTGTACTGACGGATGCACCCGCTCCGGGCGCCATACTCGTGGGCTGGCATGTCGAGCATGTTCAGGTACACGGGGAAGCACCCAGTGGGCATCACCCCTGGCACAATGAGATCCACTGCCCCCTCAGCGATCAATTCCTGCACCATACCGTACATGAGCAATCGTGGTTGACAGCGAAGAAACAGATATGTAAGTAACAAAGAAGAAGCAATGGCTACCTCGACGCCATCGGAGATGCCCTGGATGACATCCGGCATGAACTTGTACGCCTCTGTGAGGCCCTTCCCTGCAAACAGGGGCGCGTTGTAGTCGTTGCCACCGAACTCGCCGACGACGAACAGAGAGTTGGCATAGAACTCCTTGCATTCTTCTGCAAAAACATTACAAATCACCAATTAGTTGATCACAATCCAGCACGTATATGTCTGCAAAGGTGGGATTGCTTTTGACGTTTATTTACCCTCGGTGGAGTTGCAGAAGAAAGGCTTGAGGTCACGGAACCACTGGATTTGGGTCATGAGGGCGCCGGAGTTCCAGACGACGGCTCCGAGGCCCCTGGCCTCGAAGTAGGGCGTGTCGAGCGCCGTGGCGCCGGTGATGGCGAAGTTGGCACCGTGACTTAAGTCGGAGCGATTGGCCTTGGACGGCGGCAGCAGGGGCAGCCCGAATTCCTGCGCTGCAATTGCGGTGGCCGATCGGCCAAGGGCGTCAGTTCAGGACCCGTCGAATCTCGGAGGAAGAGGAAGCAAGCAAGAAGCAACCAAATCAAAATCAAAATCGAACACGGCAGTCAGTCAACTCACCCAGGTGATCGATGACGAGGCGGCCGTCGGAGCAGCGGCCGGTGGGCTTGCCGAAGTAGGTCTGGCCGTAGGGCAGCCTGGCGGTGGCGAGGATGTCCGGCACGCCGTTGGCGATGAGGTTCCCGGCGTCGGCCAGCGAGTCCCCGAAGTTGAACAGCGCCCGGTACTTCCCCTTGGCCTTCCCCTTGGCCTTGGCCGCGTCCGCCTCCCCGGCCGCCGCCGCCGCGAGGACGACGACCGCGAGGAGAACCGCGAGCGCCTCCCTTCTCCCCATGCCGGCCGCTCCTCGGGCGTGTGTGTGTGGGTCGGTCGGTTCCACGCGGGCCGGGAGAGAGGAGGAAGAGAAGCGGGAGACGGAAGACGAGGTGGTGGGTCGAACCAAGCGCTCGGTCGTCGCTGTTTGTAGGAGAGGAGAGGAGGGACGCGCTGCTGCCTGCTGGCGTGGCCTGGCCGGCCGGTGGCGGCTGCTCGTGTGGCGCTTTCCCTGGTTGCCGAATTTTAAAATCACACCAGCAGGAAAATGACAGTGCGCCATCACCCACCAACCACGAACCAATCGGTTCCGTTCCCGTTCCGAAAGAGAGAAAAATAGAAGCTGGTGACACCAAATGGGTCAAATACAAATTGGGTTGGGTTGGTACGGAATATTAGGTCGATAATACTTTTCTCTACCGCCCGCGATGCACGGTGACATAACATGGGATCAGAAAAGAAATCGGCCCCCATGCATGTTTCCCCCCTAATCTCGTTAGGTGGGAAGTCAGCAGCCGGCCAGCGCAAAGACCAAACGCTTCCAAAGCAAAGCAAGTTGGTCTAATTATATAACAATAGCCATATAAAAATACGGGGAACGTTCCTACTCCACTGACTCCACCGACTGAATTCTCACGCCGCGCCGTCCGATCTCCGAGGGCTCGATCCCAGCGCATGCACGGGCTTTGCGCCACGCATGTGCCTGGTCCCCGGGCTGCCCACCTTGTCCATTTTTTTCTTCTGTTTTGGGGCTGGTTTTTCCACACGGGTATCGTTGCACTACAGTAGTACTGGTATACCACGACAAGCCGTAGCCGTTGGCTCCCACTGCACTTACATACACTTGTACATTTCTTTTTGTGGGAACATACACTAGTATACTATACGTAAAATGCCATGGCGAGTTGTTGTGAGCCGTTAGATCCATCGACGGCGATAGTCCGGCGGCAAGGCAAGTGACTGACAATGACGGCGGTGTTGGCCATTTTTGAAAACTATTTGATGTTGCATAGGTTGTTTGGAAATATTGCAACTACGTATGATTTTTGTGGCTAATATGTTGTAATAGCTACTCGCAAAAAAAAAATGGTGTAATAGTTTACCTGCTAGTAGACCCAATTATGAAGGGTGTATTGGACCAACATATAAATTTGGTTCATTTACATGCCTCTAAAAACTTGAGAAGAGAACATATACACGTGCTCCTTCTTCATCGCTCGCCTCGCCATGCCATGCCTCACAGACGTGTCCGTGTTTTGTGAAGGAGTTGAGTCAGGCTATGACTTATGCCACGTGAACGAGCTGCTACAAACCGGAATCATGGCGCTGTAAGGCGCCGGCCGTCGCTGCTGCATGTCCCATATCACCCGTATCCGAAAAGAAATCAATCCCCATGTTTCCCCCTAATAATCTCTTGCAACGGTAGGTGACTGGTCTGCAGCTAGCCAGCACCAAACCAAACCAAACCCTTCCAAAGCAAGTTGGTCTAACCATAAAAAAACATTGTGTAAGGAAGTGGTTTCCTCTCGAAACGTTGTTGTCATTTGTCAAGTTGTCAGTTGTTAGAGAAAAAAAATACAGGCTCTGATTTTTCTAGTTGTATTCGCATGTTTTTTTTTTTTTTAGGCAAGTTGTATTCGCATGTGCACCTCTTTCCAAGAAAGAAAAGCAAACCACAGCCTAATCTCTGCGGTGTGGCCAAATGATTGAGGCATGAAACAGATGCTTTTTAAGGGCCAAAGGTTGTGAAGCGATGATAGATCCTGGTGGCAGCAAAATCCTCTCTCTCTCACACACACACACACAAAAAAAAAAACTCCACAACAAGATATGCACGTGTACTTGCAAATTTTGCACCTTAATAATTAGAGAGAGTTTTTTTTTCTTAATAATTAGAGAAAGTTGTTAAAACTTATCAACACCACTTGCCGGTATAATTCTACAATCTTTAAACTTGGTAGGATCTGATTTTTGACAGATTCTTGGGCCCGGCGATTAACGGGGATCCAACATCTATAATTCGGGGATGGCGTCGGGTAAGTTTTTAGATACATCTTGCTGCTTTAAACCAGTCTACTATGATTTGCCTCGTCGCTGAAACTGATGCTTCGTGAAGCTGCTCCGGTGGCTTTCTCCTTGATGCACGTCCTCTAAAAAATCATCACTCGTCTCTCTCGCACTCCATCCCTCTCTCTCTCTCTCTCTCTCTCTCTCTAAGAGTTTTATCTTTTGCCACTGGGTTCTTTGCCCTTTGACGATTTACCCTTGTTTTCATTAACATGGATTTTTTGTCACGCCTTTTCAAGAAACTCGATGATTTGCCTCTTTTACCTGGTTCATACAATTTCCAGAGAGTTAATTACATCTGTAGTAAAAAACTTACAGCGAATTAACAAAACCATACACAAACTAAAAACCCAAAGAAAAATGGTACACGAACTTATCTAACAACATATTTAAATACAATTTTTGTTAATCCTAACAGTGCACTATCTGTCCCTGTTAACTGCCTTGTGCTCTCCCTCTACGTTTGCGCGGGTCTCATTTGTTAGTCGGATACAGAGCTAAAAGCAACAAAAATAGTGCGCGCTACGCGACTGAAAAGAGCAACCATTGCGGGCGCGCTTGCTGACCACTAGACTACTCCAGTATTCTTGTCAAAGCTGAGATAGATGGACCCTTCATCCTTCGACAAAACCTCGTAGCCTTTTCACGCTCTCGCGAAACTAGTTCTAATAGTTCGCACATACTTGTTGGTTGTCATATGGTTTCAACTTTAAAAAGTTTAATATGTCAGCTAACAACATCTGTTTGCAAATGCAGTTTGATTGGATAACTTGGTACAATTTTTTAGTCGATTTTCACCAAAAAAACAGGTTGTTCTTTTTTTAGAAGCTGGATATTTTAAAAACCTATTAAAATAGAAAATATATTTTAGAAAACATGTCCACTATTCAGTTTTTGGCCACTTTTCCATATAAACTGGTCAATTCTATTCTTCTTAATGAAAACGCAGAGCTCCAGCTAGTTGCTCGAAAAAAATATGTTCAGTATGTGTTTTATAAAAAAGTTAACTGCATATTAAAAATGTTTAATGTGTATCAAAAACATGTTTCTAGTATAATTAGAAAAGTACATTGCATATTAAAAATTGTTCAATGTATATAACAAAAATGTTCAATATTATACAATAATGTTCAGTGTGTATTTATACAATAATGTTCAGTGTGTATGTATACGATAATTTTCAGAGTGTATCTTTGAAATCTTCAACGTATACTAAAAAGTTCAGTGTGTATTTGAAAAAAATGTTCACCATATATGGAGAAAAAGTTCACTGTATATTGTGAAACCTACATAAAAATAAAAATATACAAAAATAAAAGAATACGAAGAAAACCCAATATCTGAAAAGAAGATAAAAACAAAACAGAAAACATACGGAAAAAAAAAACAAAACAACTGAAAAAGTCCGGCCCGTCCGGAAGCCAGCTTCAGCAAAGCTGATTGTCGACCGGCCAGGATGTGTCTGAAGCTATGAGATTAGAAGTAAATCTGACTCTACTTAGACACAAGAGCTGTAGTGCTGTACTTGTCGGCATGTGCGTGCCGTAGGAGGTTGGTCTCAGCTGGGCTGAGCCAAAAGCTCGTAGCCCGTGAAGTTTAATAAAACTCGGTAGCTCGGCTCCTTAAGTTCAGTCATAAGCTTCAGCTCGTTAAACTTAGCAAGCTTATAAGCTAATGAGTTTCATAATTAGCTCATTAAGCTTGTTAATACAGCACAACGTATATTTCTATATTAAGTGGCAACATTTCTTGACACCTAAACCAATTTATTTCATCTAATCGATCCATCCTAACCAACAGCAGACAATAACTAGCATACCCTCTCATGTGGTCACTTTTTTCCTTCATAAAATACACATCAGAACTAAAGCAAAAAGGAAGTAATGTCTGTTGAAGACTTGCGAGCCCTCGCGAGCTTAACAAGCTTAAATGAATAGAGCCAATAAGAGATTTTTGCTCGTTAAGCTTATGAACCGAGCCTTAACGAGCACAAGCTTAATGAATCGAGCCTTAATGAGTCGAGTAGCTCGTTAATCCACCCCCAGTCTCAGGTTCGAATCATGGCTGCGTGCACTGTTTCTCATTGCTTTTATTTCTCTGGCCTACTGACAGGTGGGACCCACAAAAGCGATAGACAGTGCACCGTTAGGGTTATCGGAAATTGTACCAAAATGTGTCGTTAGATAAGTTAGTGTACCATTTTTCTGGGATTTTTTAGTTTGTGTATGATTCTGTTAGTTCACTGCAAGTTATTGTACTACATGTGTAATTAACTTATTTCAGATTATACAACTGAGCCGTTGATTAAAATACCCCTTCAAACCAAATTTGTCAAATTGTTATTGCCCTTGCAGGTTGCAGCTAGCACACTCATGCATATTTAAGAAAAAAATGTTCCACGTCGTGCTTTACTCCACCCCCAACTCCATATATGCACTTTGCTGATGCAGTACTAGCGGACGACAGGGCGCCAGTTTAGGCTCGCACATCTCCATCTCTTTTTTTTAAAAAAAAAGAGGGTAACCCTCGGCCTCTGACGATGCATGCAGTCATATATTTTTTAAAGTGCAAAATCTAGCAGCTGAACACCATCGACCCGGAAATAAATCGAAAAACATACCCTGAGGCCGTATACCTCGCGACAGTACCTCGCCCAGATAGCCACTAATCCCTATGATACAAGACACAACATAAATGAAAATACACAATTCCTAGGCTACGCCTTCAAGAAGGAATCGTTGCACGTGCGTCGATGATGGCGAGTCCACCATAAGGTTGAACTCCGGATTCTCATCCCCAAAGCCAAGCTTCAGTCCACCACCTTTAGTAAAGACACGACACAGTGCGCGAGGACATAGTCTGATCAGAGATCTTGTGTTTCCACCGGAGTGTATAAACTCATCGCTGAAGCTGTCTGTACCATCCGCCCTTATCCTTCTACCGACACCTCGATAGCCGGATACCTCTGGAGGAGACAACGGAAGACAAAGACGTCCCATACCGCCTGCCTCCCGCTACTGTCGCACCATCTTCAATCCGACAGCAACAGGCTAAACATGACACCTCCGCTAGAGCCACCATGCATCACCTGCCGCTAGCAGGCATGACTTGACGTCTCCATATAAGACGCCGTGCGTAGCATCCGCCGGTAGAGCATCCACCGGTGGCTTCACCTGCCGGTGACAGGCACCGCCCGACAACTCCGAAAGAGGCACATGTGTCACCTGTCAAGCCGCATCGAACCGAATCTGTTGATGGAAGGGACGTCCCATACCGCCACCAGCCTCAGAAGGCCGTTACCACCTCGAGATCCAGACTCCGAATCGCCCACACGATCTCGGAGTCCGCCGCCGTTGATGAAGAGGGGCCGCCGCCCCGATTCCGGGCGCTACAGGGAGCACCCACCGTTGTGCCAGCCGTTGTCATCGCCCATACAACAACAACCACCGTTGCGATCCCGCGTCACGCGCCGTCGACGCCGGAGGAAGCTCCAGCCGCCACGTGCGTCCTGCGACGTCCCCGGGTGCGGGATCCCAAGATCCACTGCCACCGGCGCCGCCACGAGGACCCACCATCTGGCCCGTCATCCCCGACGGAGGGGACGTCGCCGCCGCCATGTTCGGATCCAGGCCGGAGTCGCCGCCGCGTCCGCCAAGACCGGATCCGGGCTGGACGTCGCCACCGCCACCGGCCACGCCCAGCCCCACCTCCATCCTCTGGCCATCTCAACCCGCATCACCACAAACACCTCCAGCAGGAGCCACCGCGCCGCCATGGATCGAGGAAGAGGCCGCACCTCCGCGGATCTGGCGCCCTCGCCGCCGTACAGTCTGGGAAGGAGGAGCAGCCCTCCGCCGCCGCTGTCAAACGCACGGGCTTTGCCCGTCGCTCTCCCCCGGCGGCGGCGGAGGGGAAGGAGGGATGGGGTCGAGGAGGTATGAGGGGGCACATCTCCATCTCTAACGAGCTCTCCACGAACGATGGTCAACGCCGTTGTTGTTGCTGCTCTTTTGCAAAAGCAAGTCTCCCGCGTCGTCGATTCATGACAAACCCGTCTCGTCCAAGCCATGAGCTCAATACCATTTTGTCGAAGCTCACCGAAAAACCTCGCATGACACTTGTATGAGGAGGAGGCCAAGCGTAGGAAGCCACCCAACCCAGTGGTTGCAGATCAAGCTCGACCGCCATGCGTAGCGCCGTCTCGCTGATTACCTCACCATCATCGCCTCCAATGCTCCTCTCATGGAGGCCTAGATTCGACACGCCTGTAGGGTTCATCTACCTCGTCATTGCGAAGGACAGCGACCTAAGCGAGGGAGCATTTTCTGCTAGTTTTTTGATTTTTTTTGTTTTCTCTACTTTATTATTTTTGGTCGTTTTTTCATTTGGTTTTCCAAAAAGCCAAAATTATTTCACTTTTTTAAAGTCAAACATTTATTTAATATTTTATTTTTTGAAAAAAATAATATTTTTTTTAAAAACTGTGGATATTTTGAAGTCTAGAGCATTTTTATTTTTAAACATTTGGAAAAAAAATAAAAAATTAAGAACATTTTAAAAGGAAAAATAAAAAAAAGAACCTTTCAAAAGGTGAAAGGTTCCTAAAGGCCGCACCCGAGCTCAAATGAGCTCAGGTGAACAGTAAAATCAAAACAAAATCGAAAAAGATTCAAAAAATTCTAATTTTTTTGGGAGAAACATTGACAAAAGTTTTAAGTGCTTGCAAAAATTCGTCACGAAATCACATTTCTAGAAGGCGTGGCAAAAAAAAAAAATCGGTAATCTGAAAATGCTTTTTCAAAAGCATTTTGGAGCATCGAATTTGTTTTTTTTGCCACGCCTTACAGGAATGTGATTCCATGATGAATTTTTGCAAACACTTAGAACTTTTGTCAAAGTTTCTCCCAAAAAAAAATTGGAATTTTTTGAATTTTTTTGGTCTTACTGTTCACCGAGCTCATTTGAGCTCGGGAGCAGAAAGGCACTTTCGCTAAAGGCCGGGAAAACCAAAGCTGCATTATTTGAGCCAAAAAAAACCCAAACCTGCAACCTTCCTAAAACCGGAATCCTCTAGCACCTACCCCCGCTAGCAAGTTGGCTGGCCCATCAGAACAGTTCCTGTGCGGTTGATCGACATTTTGTCGCAACGAGCATGAATAATTTGTCGTACATTTTGGCGGTGAAGTGTGAACTTATTTCAAAACATAGTAATTTTGAGACAAAATTCCAAAATAGTAAAAACATTGTACTACTACTATTCTAGCCGGCCCAGCTACTTGCCCATCTATTATAGCCCATTCGCCGTATCGTCTCCTTCCGTTCTGCAGTCTGCAGCTTCCCACGCACACATCACAGAGGGAGAAATCCTAAAAAAAAAAAAAAGAAACGCACGCAGAGGGAGAGAAAAAACACAGGACCGCGTCCGCAGACACCATTGCGGCTAGCGCAAGCGGCAGCCGGCGGGGGGCTGGGGAGCCGGGCGCCAAGGCAGGGCAGGACCTCAGCCCGCAGGAGCTCCCCGGCCGGCCGACCGGACCGCGACCTGGGCATCTGGGTGCATGCATCGCCACATCGGCCGCCGGAGGGCCAAGCCGCCAGAGGTATATCTCTAAATCTCAAACTATTTTGCTAAGTGACTAATACTAATAGGTACTGTACGTAGTTAGTTTATCCCGGACTTATAGAATACCAATGTAAGAATAGAAGATTATGCCTCTGAAATTAGAAGTGAATCGGAAAGTGCTTATTTGTTGAATGGGCGAAACAAAGCTACTACTCTGTTCACTTTTATAGGGCGTTATAGACACTTCAGACATCGTGTAAAACAACTCAATTTCAGTTGTCTGAAACGACTTATAAAAGTGAACGGAGGGAGTATTTAGGCTATCTATATAAAAGAAGAAAGGAGGGTAAACACTATCTAAAAGCCTCTCTGAAAAGATTCAGCTCATCTCTAGCCAAAGCAGCAATTACACTATCTAAAAGCCTCTCTGAAAAGATTCAGCTCATCTCTAGCCAAAGCAGCAATTACACTATCTAAAGGTCTCTCTGAAAAGATTCAGCTCATCTCTAGCCAAAGCAGCAAATCTTTTCAGAGGCTTTTAGATAGTGTTTACCCTCCTTTCTCCTTTCTTCTTTCTTGTCTGTTTAGCTGAGTCTGTGAGGCCACATTCTGTATGACACCCTGGGATCTTTGATCCTTTTCTCCTTTCTTATATGAAAAGGCAGAACTACTGCCATTGCCCGTAACAGAAAAACTATTTTGGCATAAATTCAAAATGACAAAGGATGATAAAAATCGGAGATCCTTTCAACTTGCCTGGTTGGAGAAGTTTGTACTATTATAGTACTAATAATTGCGCTAATTTCAAACTTGCGGCTGGGCACTTGGGAATACATTTCCCTTTTTATTGTTGTTTCTCTTGTACTGATGTATTGGTGTGTGGATTCAGAATACATGAGACTACTTTTTCTATGATGATGCCCATTTAATTTAGTCATCATTAACTTTGAGTCCACCCTCCATTTTCTTCTGTGTTCGCCACTTCTTGTATGTGTTCGTAGTCAAATGATATTTGCTTGAGTATGCAAGAAGACTATCTGTAATGCTACGTGCGAGTCGTTTGCGTCGAACCTGCAGTTTTTGTGAAGTAGCACCTCAGACCTCGATTTCTTTAGGGACAGAGGTAGAAATCCTGTCTCTTCTTCCTTCTATCATATTGATGCATGTTAGTATTTAAAGGCAACTATTTAATGATGTCGGTCTAATCTTCTGTATAATCAGTTGCTACACACATAGTTGTTATTCTCATTACTTACCATGCTCATAGGTCTTCCTTGCAACAAACCGCTAACCTCTTGCATTCACTTCTCAAATAAAAAATCGTTGTATTGCATGGCGAAATAATTGTACCAGGAACAAACAAATGCAGTAAGAAAAAAAAAGGAAAAAGTCAAATAATACACAATTCTACTCGGAATTTGAGCGGAGTTCTACTAGTGAAGCATAGACTCCACCCTTGATTCGCATCAGGGCCTCATGCTTTCCCTTTTCTGCAATTTTGCCTTCCTTGAGGACTGCAATCATATCAGCCCCTTTGATTGTGGAGAGGCGGTGAGCCACCACTATGGTGGTCCGGCTCACCATGACTCGATCCAATGCATCTTGAACGATGCGCTCCGATTCCGCATCCAGGGCACTGGTTGCCTCATCAAGTAGTAGTATCTTCGGGTCCTTTATAATGGCCCTTGCGATAGCTACCCTCTGCTTCTGTCCACCAGATAGTTGCACTCCTTTCTCGCCAACCAGAGTGTCGTATCCCTGTGGCAAGCTTGATATGAACTCATGAGCATTTGCTGCCTTGGCCACAGCCGTGACTTCTTCCTCTGTCACTTCTCCATGTTTCCCATATGTTATGTTTGCACGGATTGTGTCATTGAAAAGTACTGGCTCCTGGCCTACCAGCCCCATCTGATCCCTCAACCAGCTAATTCTCAAGCTCTTAATTTCGATTCCATCTACTGAGATTCTACCAGAATCAGGATCATAGAAGCGCTCCAATAAAGAAATTATAGTGGACTTGCCACTACCACTTTCTCCAACTAGTGCTATGGTCTGAAAAAGGAAGGAAAAAGTGTCAACATAGCAGTTTTTGTGGTTCTGAATGATCATATGTGAAATAAATCAGTTGAAAGCTTCTTATATTGTAACACTGTAACTAGATGCATCACCTGTTTTTAAGTATTATTCTTGGTTTTATGCCAAGAGGTGGCACTTCTAGTTATCTGAATGGAAAACAATTGGGTGCAACAATGATAAACAAGACTATTAAAGGTTGCAAATCATACCTTTCTGGAAGGAATGTGCAAGGTGAAGTCACTGAATATTTGGACATCAGGGCGTGATGGGTACTTGAAACTGACGTTACTGAAATGAATGTCGCCAGTGACATTTTCCAATACCAGGCCCTCGTCGTTACTTGTGTCAATTTTTGACTTCCTGTCTAGAATACCGAAAACAGAAATGGCTGAATCCCTTGCCTTTGTTGCATTAGATGCCAATGCACTTGCCTGCGAAACCCCAACAGCTGCCAAAACCAAGGCAAAGAAAACCTGAAACATCAAATGCATTTGTGACTGATTATTAAAAGTTGATACCCATACAGAAACTGTAACTCGAAATGATTTAGGATCTCTTACTTTGAAAACATCTGCAAAAGTAGTTTTTCCCTGACGTACAAACTGTGCACCAACATAGAAACATAGAGCATATGTAAGATACAACACTAAGAATGAGAAACCAAAACCAAGCCCTCCAACGATTCCACTTCGAATTCCCTGTTTCCTTAAAGCTTCACATTTCTTGTTATACGTTGTAACCACTCTCTTCTCTGCACAGAAAGATGCTATAGTTCTGATACTACCAACAGCATCAGTTGCAACCTGACTTGCATCTTCATACATCTCCTGCACAATAATAATAAGATCATATTATTGTGATAATCGATTCCAGGGTCCTTAGGATTGCTCATCCTGAATCAAACAGGAAGTAAATTTTAGAGTTGTTATGTGTTACCTTAGCTTCTTCACTAAACCCTTTCAAGAACTTCACTTGAGCATAACCCTGTGCACCCACTAAAGGAATGACACAAGTGATAATCAGTGCAAGCCTCCAGTCCGCCGTAAATGCTATGACAAAGCCAGTGATTAGTGCAGCTGTAGACTGCACTATAAGGCCCAGGTTATCTCCTACTAAGCGTCGAACATTTAATGCATCAACTGAGAGTCGTGTACCAAGTGCACCACTGTAAGTGATAAAGCAGAATCTTAGTATCTGTGTAGATCTATGTATGAGAAGATAAAGTAATTGAGACCATTTGAATATGTTACCTGGAATTTGAGGGATTATCGAACCAAGCAACTTCCTGATGAACAATATTTTGAAATGACAGAGTACGAACACGCTCTATAAGCTTGCCACCAGCAATTCCAAACAAAAGGTACTCTGCTGGGATTGCAATGAATGATGCAAACCCCAGAACTACAGATATCAATGCCCAAAAGCTAGAATCCTTCCGCAGCTTATCTGGTGGCTCGTAGAATGATTTTATAACGCCAGACATTAGTATGCCAAACAATGGGAAAATGACTCCATGCACCGATGCTGCTATAGCACCGAGCAGAAGAAATGGTACCTCCGGCTTGTTAAGATAAAAAAGACGTCTAATTGGTGCTTTCTGAAGGGTCTTCCCATTGGAAAGGTCGTCTTTGTTCTGTTCACCTGTGATTTCATCCTCATGCAACTCAACTGATAATCCTAAGGGGTTCTTGAAGGAGTATCTGTTGCTATTGCCAAAAGAATCTTTAGTCATTGACCGTCTATTTGACAAACTGGTGCTTTTTGACAAGGAATTGGGCACTCCAGAATCCTGTATTTTATGTCTTTCATCACCACGAGTTTCTTGTAGCCTAATAAGCTGTGAGTAAGCTCCATTGGGATCCTTCACTAATGCATGATGAGGACCTGTATATATAGGATATGTTTGTGGGATGAATGAATCATCATAGGCTGACAACAGATATATCTAGAATGGGAAAAATAATGTATATTCAAGAGATTCTAACCTTGTTCCACTATTTTCCCTTGATAAACAACTGTAATGCAGTCAACATTCCTTACAGTGCTCAAACGATGAGCAACGACGAGTGTGGTTCTTTGTACCATTATCCTATTGAGTGCCTCCTGAACTATCCTCTCAGATTCTACATCCAATGCACTTGTTGCTTCATCTAGCAAAAGGATTTTTGGATCTTTAAGGATGGCTCTCGCAATTGCAATTCTTTGTTTTTGTCCCCCGGAAAGCAGAGTGCCACGTTGGCCAACCAATGTATCATAGCCCTGGCATGAAATTAAAATGTTGTTAATTTAAATTTCAAGAAGTCATTTGAAGCATGCAATCTTTATTTACGTACATTTGGTAACTTGTCGATGAAGTTTGCTGCATTTGCAAGCTCGGCTGCTCTCTTGATCTCTTCAAGTGTTGCCTCTTCTTTACCATAGATTATGTTATCTTTAATGGAGGTCATAAACAGCAATGGTTCTTGGCTAACAAGGCTGATCTTCCCTCTTATCCAATCAAGATTCAGATTCTTGATGTTGACTCCATCTATCAAAACTTCACCAGCCTGTGGATCATAGAATCTTTCAACTAGGCTGATAACAGTTGACTTGCCACTTCCACTCTCTCCAACTATGGCCATTGTTGTTCCACTGGCTACTTGTAATGACAATCCATCTAATATTAACTGCCCAGGTCTTGCAGGGTACCGAAAGTACACATCCTTTAGTTCAACATCACCCTTGATATTTTCCATGATCATGCCGCTGGTATCATCTGAATCTATTTCAGGCTTCCTCTCAATCGTTTCGAACAGTCTGTATGCTGCAGATTGACCTTCCGCAATTGCAGAAATTGATGGTGTTGCATTACCTAATGAACTGTGACAAAAGATTGTAAAGTAAAGTTTAAACTACTAGTCCTTCACATATGTATGCTTTGCTGAGGTAACATAAGATGAAGATAGAGCAATGTAAAAAAAAAAAAAATTAACATCCTGTGGAGGGTTTGGAAGCTGGTTATCCGATGAATTATACCCATCTACTGAAAATGTAAACCAACTAGTGATTTGATTTGATTTGATTTGATTCAAGTTCATCTGTTCATGTGTTGTAGGTCAAAAAGTTTATTTGAACTTAGATACGTGGCATGTAGGTACAGTAGCATTACTAAATTAAATTTACGCATATGACATGCAACGTACTTGTAACTTCTTCTAGGTGAATACTTCTTCGAAGCTTAAATTTTTCTCCGCCTTTGCTTGTCTTCGTTATACAATTCTAATGATAATATGTATACCTTTTACAATTTCATTTTATAACTTAATTTTTTAATTAGGTTTATTGTTCATACTTAGTATAAATAGTGTAGTTGATTTGTTTGCTAGAATTTGATAGTGCTATCTGCAGTATATAAGCTTGTCATATTTATTGTTTGAGGGAATGTTTTAGTTCTCATCAACACTAGAGTAATGTTAATTCAATACTTGAAACATAATGATTGAATCTGAAGTATCTTCGACAATATCTAGCGATTGCCGTTAAAGCTTTCTCGGGATTCATGGGACCGTGCTGTGAGGTTGCAACAATTGCAGTTTACACCTGTTTCAAAATTATGCTTCTAGTGGTCGATTGGGTTTATCTTTTTAGAAAGAGTTTTTTCTCATATATAATCTGATCCAAAATAAATAGCAATTTAGATCATTATATTTTTCTTTTGAATTTATGGTAGATTTTTTTAGGATTATTGTTGATTTTTTTTTACCTCAAAGGGAAGGAGGCACCTTGAATCTCGTGGGCTATTTGTATTTATAAAACAATTATTAGCTTAAGCATTACCAAGTTACATTATTTACCACTAAACATAAATAAGTAAACAACTACTGTATTAACTATCAAAAGGTAATCTCTGAACACTCCTTAAAAGGAACATCAAACTGTCATGTAAAGTTTCTTATATAATTTACAGAAAAATATGTATTCGCAGGTCATCCGTAAGAGAAAAGGTTATCTAGAATTTTAAATTTAGGTATATAATGTTTATATTTCCTTCCATTCAAGTAGTCCTTCAATTTATATACAACAAATATTACTACTTCTCAGCAAAGGTATCTGCAATGTAAAAATTTCAGAAACTCACGTTGCGCCATTCAATATGGCAAACAATACAGTGATGATCTTCCCTCCGGTATAACCTTTATCAATGATCAGCTTTCCACCATACCAGAAGGCTAGACCATAACTGCTAAATAAGATGCAGAAGACAGAGCCCATGCCAAAACCATTGACAAGGCCTTCCTCAACAACAGTCTTGTATGCATTTTTTATGAATTTATTGTACATTTCTATAGCTTTCTTCTCGCCATTGAAGGACACAACCTGTTTACATGAGTGTTGCTAAATTAATGTTTGCCACAATTTATATTAACTGTGATAATTGATGAATAACTGATATATTTTGAACTCACTGTTCGTATAGATCCAATTGTCTGTTCAACTGTGTCAGCAGCATCACTATACGATGTAAGTTGCTTGCTAGAAACCCGGGTTAGCAACTGTGCAGACACTGCACCGGCGATAGCAACTAATGGTATTGATGTTAGCATGACAAGAGTCAGGAGCCAGCCTTTTGTGAATGCTATGATAAAACCACCAAAGAAGGCAGATGTGAGTTGTACAAGCTTCCCTGCCTGTAATCAGAATGCAAAAAATCTTATGAAGTATCAACAAAAAATTGATGCTTGCCATTGACTTGTGCCTGCAGATCTGTGCACACTTTGCAATGTGATGAAAAATATTACAATTTCTGTATTTGGTACTACAAAGGAAGTATTACCTTCTCACCAAGAGCATCTTGAATTATGACCGTATCGCTAGACATTCTAGAAACTGCTTCCCCAGTTGTCATTTCTGTGTCGAAGAATGCAATATCTTGTCTCAGAACTGATTTCAGGTACAAAGAACGAATACGGGCTGACTGCCTTTCTCCTGCCATTGTCCAGCATGCCACCTCTGGAAGAAAATGAAGAGTGAGCCTTTTTTACTAACATCTCTACCATTAGCATATAATTTAACTAAACATATCCAATTATTAGGAATTCAGTTGGTACTTCTCATGGAATGAATGCATGATAACTGATGACGATTGCCCTGTTATGTTCATTGTATCTGCATGTTCCTCACTCAAGAGAGAACAAATTTGTGTGTCATTTTGTATTAAGACGACGCCGAGAAGGTGGCGGAAACATCCCACAGCCAACTAAACGCAAATGCAGAGCTATATGATTGCACATCACTGTTTCGGTTCCATTGCTCACTGCTTGCCAATTTTATATCTTCGAAATGCAGTTGAGTTTTTTTTTCGAACCATGAAATGCAGTTGAGTTTGATATTTATAGGTTTATAGAGTACCAGGTCCCCATGGAGTTTTCACGGAGAAGCTGGTTTCCATGTGATATTAAATAACCTTGTTAATTATCCTCTGCAGTTTAGTTTATTTGAAATGTTATATACTGAATGTATAACTATCTTTTCATGTGTACTATTGCTTAACATCTGAAGTTTCATTGACAGAAAACATGCAATCCAAGAATTGAATGAAAGTTCCACTTACGAAGAAAGGAAGCAACTGCTGTCCCAATGCCCAGATATATGAAGTTGAGAACAACCTGGAGATCAAAAGAATATTCTCTGTTAACTCGTCTAGCCAAGCCACCCTTCAAGTTAAGTGATCGCCATAAGCCGAGGCGCACCTTGGTGACAGCACGGAGGACGGTGCTGGTCGTGCTCTCGCCGAAGGAGTTGATGACGTCTCCAAAGAGGATCGATATGAGGGGCTCTGACACGCCGTTGCCCACCGCCCCGAGCGAGCCGACCACCATGAGCAGCATGTCGAGGCGGTCGGCGTACCTGAACATGCCGAGCAACGGCACCTTCTTCTCCGGCCGGTCATCTTTTCCGCCGTGGGCGTGGCGTGCTCCTTCTCCACTACTAGCTTCTGCTGTCGCGTCCATTTCCTGGCTGCTATTTGCTTTGTGCTGATGTGCTCGACGAGCCTGGCCGCACTGCGCCGTGTGTAGTTCCTGTCCCCGGGGGTGGTGGAGGCACTATATATACGCATCTTGCGGGCCGCCCAGAGTGCCTTTGACTGTTGGGCTGATTGGGTGCTCCGGGGCTGGAAGCGACCGGGAAAGTTTGCCATGGAAAATTACACGGATTAAGTTTCGGCATGTGATTAATTATGGGGAAATTCAGGACTCTTGCTGGTGCAGGTGCGACAATTCAAGATTCATATCGTACTTTTGTGCTTTGTCAGCGTAGTCAGTCGGATGGATTGCGTTAATCTTGTGACCTGAGGTGCGCTAAGCTAGTTGGGCTCTTTGGTGTTCACTGATAATTGCTCTTGGAAAAAAGAAAGGTGACACTACGTTTTTCTTGTTGACAGTGTAGTATGTTGATATGACCATGGAAACTTCAAAGGACTAATACGGATATATTCGTGAGTATGCATTTTTGGGGCACATGTGCCAGTGAGCACTTTATTTTGAATAGTTTGAAAGTTATGTTTTGACGTTTCAAAAAATGTTAAAACAAATCCTGCATGGTAATATGGATGTATACTAGTAGTATAATGTGTAAAGTATGATGATGAAATAAGTTAACATGTGAGCTACTGTCTCCGTTTCTAAATATAAGTCTTTTTAAAGATTCCACTATGGACTACATACGGATGTATATAGACATATTTTAGAGTGTAGATTCACTTATTTTGCTCCGTATGTAGTCCCTTATTGGAATCTCTAAAAAGACTTATATTTCGGTATAGAGGGAGTACATAAAAATGACAAGTTCATGATTTTGAAGAGGTGAAAAACGTTAATGATCTGCGTTTCTTTTGGGGTGCTCGCTGGCACCAGTGTTCCAAGGTGAATTTGTATACTAATGGAATACCACAACTATAGATCATTTGCATCGACCGTGGAGGATGGGATGATAGACATTTTGGCCGGGCGCAGGTTCCCTGTGCAGACGTCAGCACACACACGCTGATGCAGCAAACTTGGGCACAACGTTTCGACCACTATCCAGACGCCTGGCACCGTTAAAGGATACGAGGCATTTTGCTCCTTTCTGCTACCTTTGTACCAAAATATAAGATATTTTTTAAGCTAAATTAGTCTATAAAAATGTCTTATATTTTGATACGAAGAATGTTTTCTACTAGCATATGCTTGCTTCACATCCAAGAAGGTGCAATCATGAGTTCAACGAAAAGGAAAGAGGTGCAACCAGCAGAGAGAAAATTCGTCCAGCTATTCTTGAGGGCCCATTGCATGTGGGCTCAAGAACGGACGGCAGGCGTTCCTTGGGTGCCAAGCATGCACCGCACGTGGTCCCTTCCTTTTCCGGAGGTGCCGGCCTAACTAGTCCACACACGAGTCCGTTATTGACTTTGCTTGTTTTGTCACCTTCGACCGTCAATCAGCATTTGTTTTCCTTAGGTAAGGGCATGGTCAATGCATAGTCTCATAGTGATGCCCCATGTATTATGCAGAATCTGATGCCAGGAAAAATAGGTTCGAATAAGGAAGCAGGATCCTCTGCAAGAGGCAAGTGCTTGGGGAGGAAAAAAATGTGATCTGATGTAAAAAGCTGAAAAAGTTAAAGTGAAGAGTCAAGATGCATATGTATTAAAGTTTCTATTTTCTGTTTCTTGATGAGGCCCAATAACTTGCGTTGGGAAGAAAGAATCAATATAGTTGCCTTAAACTAGTTTTCCTTATGAAGCATCTATATTCATATGCCATCATTGTACATGCCCTAAGGACATCTTAAGGCAGACCCTTAATATGGACACTGTATTAACAATGACGTTGGAATTGGTCATCCAACTATATTCTCTAAATGTTTGTCTATGGCTTTTTAGTCTATGATGAGCTCAAAATAATAGCATACCAATTTTTAATGAGTGAAAATATTCAAATGCGACAATAGTTCTAATTTAAATATTACAATCCAACGGAAATAAAATAGTTAAAATTTGAATTCAACTTGCACATATATTCTAATTGTCCCCTTTAACCGTCCACAGATGCTCAATCAAATCTTTATTGAGCTACTCATGAGTTGTTCAATGCCAAATTTGTTAATGCATTGGGCAAACTCATCAAATGTGGCCGGGTTCTGATGTAGAAGTTGGATAGGATAACCCAGGTCCTCAAATTTTAGATTTTCGGTAGCATCTTCACCCTCATCCTCCCTGATCATGTTGTATATGATCACACAACATGTCATCATCTCTCACAAGGTCTCAGGATCTCCTTGTTTAGCAGATCCACAAACAATTGCAAAACGGGCTTGGAAGACTCCAAATGCCCTTTCCAAAGTGAGCTCTTTTCGAACTAGCTCAGAGATGGTCTTAACGAAGGTCGCCGACGGAGGATAGATACTATCAACTAGAT
Organism: Thinopyrum elongatum; assembly: GCA_011799875.1. Lineage (NCBI taxonomy): Eukaryota > Viridiplantae > Streptophyta > Magnoliopsida > Poales > Poaceae > Thinopyrum > Thinopyrum elongatum. Next base: position 371,324,163 of record CM022299.1, on the reverse strand, counting down.
AGTAGTCCTTTTTGTACTCATCAACTCATGGCCATTGACAATATAATTACATGGAGGAGCTTGTCCTTCAGTCAACCTAGCAAACAATGGAGGACGCTGCTGCACATTGATATCATTGTGAGACCCGGGCATGCCAAATCCAGAGGTCCTGTGATGCAACTGCTTCAAAATGATGGTGGACTTCTTAACATGGCCATGATATTGTCACTGTAGAGCTTTTGGCAGTTCTTCCATCTGCAACGCTTGCAATCAAGAGATCCGAGCATACCTGGGCACCCACTTGCTTCGTACATTGCCATGAGCCTTTATGTGTCTGCGTTGAACCAAAAAACTAGGGGCGCCCAACCCCGCACATGGGTCGGCCCAAAAGCGTGCAGGGGTGTGCATTTGCCGTCAGTTGTCTGCCGCGTACCATGTGGTATAGGAGGTCTCTCGGGGCGCGCTTATGTCTCGCTTGACACGAGACGTAGGGCGACCTCGCTTCAAGGTGACCACGAGATGAGTCGACCCAGGCGCGCACGACACTACAAACCACATGCCACAGCCTCCTTTTTCTGTTTTTCATGTTTTTTGTCCTCATTTTTTTACTTTTGTTTATATTTCCAAATATTCTAAATATACATATTAAAAAATAGTTTACCTAAAATATTTGAAAAATATTAATCAAACACATGCAAAATGTTTAATGTGTATAGAAAAAATATTTCTCATGTATTTGAAAAATGTATAGAAAAATAGACAATGTGTATGAAAAAGTTGATCATGTATTTAAAAATATTAATCAAGCATTTGAAAAAAATGTTAATCAACTATTTGAAAATGTTAATAAACCATTTAAAAAAAATGATAAATCTGTATAGAAAAAACATTTCTCATGTATACGAAATGTATACAAAACAATATACAATGTGTATGAAAAAAGTTGATCGTGAATGTAAAAATTGCTAATCAAGCATTTGGAGAATGTTAATCGAGTATTTGAAATTTTTGAATCAAGCATTTGAAAAAAATTAAATGTGTATAGAAAATATGTTTCCTGTATATACGAAAAATGTATACAAAAAATATATAATGTGTAATGAAAAGAATGTTGATCATGTATTCTAATAATGTTAAACATGTATACAAAATGTAATCATGTATTTAAAAATATTAAAGGTGAATAAAAATATAATGTGTTGAGCATTTTTTAATGGCAATAAAAAATTCACACACGGAATTCGTTCCCTCCCCGAGGCACTCCCGCGGGCGCCCCCGAAAGGAACCCTAACGCCGCCTCCCCCGACCCCCTCGCCTTGGCCCCCTCCCTCGCCGCCGCCAGGGACATCGCCGGCCTAAGGCTGTGTGGCGGCGGCGGGGCTGCTCTCTCCCGCGCGCAGATGGTGGCCATTGCGGGGCGCCTCCCCTCTGCTCTATGGTGTCGGCCGTCGGGCCGCTCCTGCTTCGACTCCCCCTCCTCCTGGCGTTCTGGTGGCCGGCGGTGCCGCCTCCTCCCTCTCCGGCGCGGCCCGTGGGGATCCGGCGTCCTGGGACGTGCTGGCGGTGGATCTGGCCTCCTGCCCAGATCTGGACGATGTGGCGGTTGGCGGTGGCAGGCAAGGCCGGAGGCCCTGTTTAGGTGGTAGCGCTGCAGTTGGTGTCCGTCTGCTCCGGTGGGGTGGTGGGGCTTTGGCTGGACCTGGCTAGGGCGTGGTGGCGCTGGTGTTGTGGTGGTGGTGGTGCGCGTTCGCTTTGCTGACGACTGGTGGGTGATACGTCTCCAACGTATCTATAATTTTTTATTGTTCCATGCTATTGTATTATCTGTTTTGGATGTTTTATATGCATTAATATGCTATTTTATATTATTTTTGGGACTAACTTATTAATCTAGAGCCCAGTGCCAGTTTCTGTTTTTTCCTTGTTTTGAGCCTCGCAGAAAAGGAATACCAAACAGAGTCCAAACGGAATAAAACTTCACGATGATTTTTCTTGGACCAGAAGACACCCATGGGACTTGGAGTCCAAGTCAGAAGAGCCACGAGGCGGCGAGGGCGCGCCCTAGGGGGGGCGCCCCTGCCTTGTGGGCCCCTCGATGACCTCCTGACCTAGGTCTTCCTCCTTTATATTCACATATATTCCAGAACCACCAGAGGCATCCACGAAAACACTTTTCCACTGCCGTAACCTTCTGTTCCCGTGAGATCCCATCTTGGGGCCTTTTCCGGCATTCTGCCGGAGGGGGATTCGATCACGGAGGGCATCTACATCAACACCATTGCCCTTCCGATGAAGCGTGAGTAGTTTACCTCAGACCGACGGGTCCATAGCTAGTAGCTAGATGGCTTCTTCTCTCTCTTTGATTCTCAATACCATGTTCTCCTCGATGTTCTTGGAGATCTATCCGATGTAATCTTCTTTTGCGGTGTGTTTGTCGAGATCCGATGAATTGTGGATTTATGATCAGCTTATCTATGAATATTATTTGAATCTTCTCTGAATTTTTATATGCATGATTTGATATCTTTGTATTTCTCTTCGAATTATCGGTTTGGTTTGGCCAACTAGATTGGTTTTTCTTGCAATGGGAGAAGTGCTTGGCTTTGGGTTCAATCTTGCGGTGTCCTCGCCCAGTGACAAAGTAAGGGTAGCGAGGCACGTATTGTATTGTTGCCATCGAGGATAAAAAGATGGGGTTTACATCATATTGCTTGAGTTTATTCCTCTACATCATGTCATCTTACTTAAAGCGTTACTCCGTTCTTTATGAACTTAATACTCTAGATGCATGCTGGATAGCGGTCGATGTGTGGAGTAATAGTAGTAGATGCAGGCAGGAGTCGGTCTACTTGACACGGACGTGATGCCTATATTGCATAATCATTGCCTTGGATATCGTCATAACTTTGCGCTTTTCTATCAATTGCTCGACAGTAATTTGTTCACCCACCATATTATTTGCCTTCATGAGAGAAGCCTCTAGTGAAACCTATGGCCCCCGGGTCTATTTTCCATCATATTATTTTCCGATCTACTATTTTGCAATCTTTTATTTTTAGATCTATATACCAAAAAACCCAAAAATATTTTATCTTTTGTTTATCTATCACTGTCAGATCTCACCTTTGCAAGTGACCGTGAAGGGATTGACAACCCCTTTATCGCGTTGGGTGCAAGTGTTTGATTGTTTGTGCAGGTGTTGGTGATTTGTGCGTTCTTCTCCTACTGGATTGATACCTTGGTTCTTAACTGAGGGAAATACTTATCTCTACTGTGCTGCATCACCCTTTCCTCTTCAAGGGAAAAACCAACGCAAGCTCAAGAAGTAGCAGGAAGAATTTCTGGCGCCGTTGCCGGGGAGATCTACGCCAAGTCAAGACATACCAAGTACCCATCATAAACTCTCATCTCTTGCATTACATTATTCGCCATTTGCCTCTCGTTTTCCTCTCCTCCACTTCTAAAATGATTTTCGAAAAGATTTGCCTTTTTATTCGCCCTTCTTCCGTTCGTCTTTTTCGTTTGCCTTTTGTTTGCTCGTGTGTTAGATTGCTTTGTTTTGTCATGATGGCTCAAGAGAATACCAAATTGTGTGACTTTTCCAATACTAATAATAATGATTTTATTAGTACTCCGATTGCTCCCGCCACTAGTGCGGAATCTTATGAAATTAATGCCGCTTTGCTGAATCTTGTTATGAAAGATCAATTTTTCGGCCTTCCTAGTGAAGATGCCGCATCCCATCTAAATAATTTCGTTGAGTTGTGTGATATGCAAAAGAAGAAAGATGTGGATAATGATATTGTTAAATTGAAGCTATTTCCGTTCTCACTACGAGATTGTGCTAAAACTTGGTTTTCATCTTTGCCTAAAAATAGTATTGATTCATGGAACAAGTGTAAAGATGCTTTTATTTCCAAGTATTTTCCTCCCGCTAAGATCATCTCCCTTAGGAACGATATTATGAATTTTAAGCAACTTTATCATGAACATGTTGCACAATCTTGGGAGAGGATGAAATTGATGATACGAAATTGCCCTACTCATGGTTTAAATTTGTGGATGATCATACAAATTTTTTATGCCGGATTGAATTTTGCTTCTAGAAATCTTTTAGATTCGGCCGCGAGGGGTACTTTTATGGAAATTACTTTAGGAGAAGCTACTAAACTCCTAGATAATATTATGGTTAATTATTCGCAATGGCATACCAAAAGATCTTCTACTAGTAAAAAGTGCATGCAATTGAAGAGATTAATGTTTTGAGTGGAAAGATGGATGAACTTATGAAATTATTTGCTAGCAAGAGTGCTCCTATTGATCCTAATGATATGCCTTTGTCTACTTTGATTGAGAATAATAATGAATCTATGGATGTGAATTTTGTTGGTAGGAACAATTTTGGTAATAACGCGTATAGAGGTAATTTTAATCCTAGGCCGTTTCCTAGTAATTCCTCTAACAATTATGGTAATTCCTAAAACAATTCTTATGGAAATTATAATAAGTTGCCCTCTGATTTTGAGAATAGTATTAAAGAATTTATGAGTTCACAAAAGAATTTCAATACTTTGATTGAAGAAAAATTGCTTAAAGTTGATGATTTGGCTAGGAACGTGGATAGAATTTCTCTTGAGATTGATTCTTTGAAAATTAGATCTATTCCACCCAAGAATGATATTAATGAGTCTTTAAAAGCTATGAGAATTTCTATTGATGAATGTAAGGAAAGAACCGCTAGGATTCGTGCTAAGCGAGATTTGTTTGTGAAAGCGTGTTCTTCTAGTTCTTGTGAAAATAATGATGAAGATCTTAAAGTGATTGATGTGACTCCTATTGAATCTTTGTTTTCTAAAATAAATCTTGATAAATATGGGACTGGAGATGAGTCAACTTTAGCTAGAAGGCGTCCCAATGATTCGGAGTTTGTAGATCTTAATGCAAAAATTGATAAAAGTGGGATTGGAGAGGTCAAAACTTTAAGTAGCAATGAACCCACTCATTTGGATTTCAAGGACTTTAATTATGATAATTGTTCTTTAATAGATTGTATTTCCTTGTTGCAATCCATGTTGAATTCTCCTCATGCTTATAATCAAAATAAAGCTTTTACTAAACATATTGTTGATGCTTTGATGAAATCTTTTGAAGAAAAGCTTGAATTGGAAGTTTCTATCCCTAGGAAACTTTATGATGAGTGGGAACCTACTATTAAGATTAAGATTAAAGGTTATGAGTGCCATGCTTTGTGTGATTTGGGTGCTAGCGTTTCCACGATTCCGAAAACTTTATGTGACGTGCTAGGTTTCCGTAAACTTGATGATTGTTCTTTAAATTTGCATCTTGCGGATTCCACTATTAAGAAACCTATGGGAAGGATTAATGATGTTCTTATTGTTGCAAATAGGAATTATGTGCCTGTAGATTTCATTGTTCTTGATATAGATTGCAATCCTACATGTCCTATTATTCTTGGTAGACCTTTCCTTAGAACGATTGGTGCAATTATTGATATAAAAGAAGGAAACATTAGATTTCAATTTCCGTTAAGGAAGGGCATGGAACACTTTCCTAGAAAGAAAATTAAGTTGCCATATGAATCTATTATGAGAGCTACTTATGGATTGCATACCAAAGATGACAATACCTAGATCTATGTGTTTTTATGCCTAGCTAAGGGCGTTAAACAATAGCGCTTGTTGGGAGGCAACCTAATTTTATTTTTGTTCTTGTTTTTTTGGTTCTGTTTTTCAATAAATTTTTCATCTAGCATCTGGTTAGATGTGTTTTGGTGTTTTAATTAGGGTTTGTGCCAAATAAGACCTTTGGGATGGCTTACGGTGATAGTTGATTTGATCTTGCTGAAAAACAGAAACTTTTGCGTCCAGTCACAGAATTTTAATAATTCACTGGAGCTTTGAAAAACACTGAATATTTTACACAGGATTTATATAACAATTTAATATGTTTTACTAATTTTTTATAATTTTTATAGTTACATAAGTAATAGAACAATTCAGATCTTCGCATACTGTTCTGTTTTTGACAGATTCTGTTTTCTTTGTGTTGTTTGCTTATTTTGATGAATCTATGGGTAGTATCGGGGGGTATGAACCATGGAGAAGTTGGAATACAGTAGATATTACACCAATATAAATAAATAATGTGTTCACAACAGTACCAAAAGTGGTGATTTTATTTTCTTATACTAACGGATCTTATGAGATTTTCTGTTGAGTTTTGTGTTGTGAAGTTTTCAAGTTTTGGGTAAGGATTTGATGGACTATGGAATAAGGAGTGGCAAGAGCCTAAGCTTGGGGATGCCCAAGGCACCCCAAGGTAATATTCAAGGACAACCAAGAGCCTAAGCTTGGGGATGCCCCGGAAGGCATCCCCTCTTTCGTCTTCGTCTATCGGTAACTTTACTTGAGGCTATATTTTTATTCACCACATGATATGTGTTTTGCTTGGAGCGTCTTGTATGATATGAGTCTTTACTTTTTAGTTTGCCACAATCATCCTTTCTGTACACACCTTTTGAGAGGGACACACATGAATCGTGATTTATTAGAATACTCTATGTGCTTCACTTATATCTTTTGAGCTAGGCAATTTTGCTCTAGTGCTTCACTTATATCTTTTTAGAGCACGGCGGTGGTTTTATTTTATAGAAATTGTTGAACTCTCATGCTTCACTTATATTATTTTGAGAGTCTTTCTAAACAGCATGGTAATTTGCTTTGGTTATAAATTTAGTCCTAATATGATGGGCATCCAAGAGAGATATAATAAAAACTTTCATATAAAGTGCATTGAATACTATGAGAAGTTTGATTCCTTATGATTGTTTTGAGATATAAAGATGGTGATATTAGAGTCATGCTAGTGAGTAATTGTGGATTGTAGAAATACTTGTGTTAAAGTTTGTGATTCCCGTAGCATGCACGTATGGTGAACCGTTATGTGATGAAGTCGGAGCATGATTTATTTATTGATTGTCTTCCTTATGAGTGGCGGTCGGGGACGAGCGATGGTCTTTTCCTACCAATCTATCCCCCTAGGAGCATGCGTCTAATACTTTGTTTCGATGACTAATAGATTTTTGCAATAAGTATGTGAGTTCTTTATGACTAATGTTGAGTCCATGGACTATACGCACTCTCACCCTTCCACCTTTGCTAGCCTCTCTAGTACCGTGCAACTTTCGCCGGTGCATTACACCCACCATATACCTTCCTCAAAACAGCCACCATACCTACCTACTGGCATTTCCATAGCCATTCCGAGATATATTGCCATGCAACTTTCCACCGTTCCGTTTATTATGACACGCTCCATCATTGTCATATTGCTTTGCATGATCATGTAGTTGACATCATGTTTATGGCAAGGCCACCTTTTCATACTTATACATGTCACTCTTGAATCATTGCACATCCTGGTACACCGCCGGAGGCATTCATATAGAGTCATATTTTGTTCTAAGTATCGAGTTGTAATTCTTGAGTTGTAAGTAAATAAAAGTGTGATGATCTTCATTTTTAGAGCATTGTCCCATGTGAGGAAAGGATGATGGAGGCTATGATTCCCCCACAAGTCGGGATGAGACTCCGGACGAAAAAAAAGAAAAGAAAAAAAAAGAGGCTAAAAAAAAGAGAGCCCAAATAAAAAAATGAGAGAAAAAGAGAGAAGGGGCAATGTTACTATCCTTTTTCCACACTTGTGCTTCAAAGTAGCACCATGATCTTCATAATAGAGAGTCTCCTATGTTGTCACTTTCATATACTAGTGGGAATTTTTCATTATAGAACTTGGCTTGTATATTCCAATGATGGGCTTCCTCAAATTGCCCTAGGTCTTCGTGAGCAAGCAAGTTGGATGCACACCCACTTAGTTTCTTTTGAGCTTTCATAAACTTATAGCTCTAGTGCATCCGTTGCATGGCAATCCCTACTCACTCACATCGATATCTATTGATGGGCATCTCCATAGCCCGTTGATACGCCTAGTTGATGTGAGATGATCTCCTTTTTTTGTCTTCTTCACAACCACCATATTCTATTACACCTATAGTGCTATGTCCATGGCTCACGCTCATGTATTGCGTGAAAGTTAAAAAGGTTTGAGAACATCAAAAGTATGAAACAATTGCTTGGCTTGTCATCGGGGTTGTGCATGATTTGAATATTTTGTGTGATGAAGATGGAGCATAGCTAGACTATATGATTTTGTAGGGATAACTTTCTTTGGCCATGTTATTTTGAGAAGACATGATTGCTTTATTAGTATGCTTGAAGTATTATCGTTTTTATGTCAATATTAAACTATTGTTTTGAATCTTATGGATCTGAACATTCATGCCACAATAAAGAAAATTACATGGATAAATATGTTAGGTAGCATTCCACATCAAAAATTCTGTTTTTATCATTTACCTACTCGAGGACGAGCAGGAATTAAGCTTGGGGATGCTTGATACGTCTCCAACGTATCTATAATTTTTTATTGTTCCATGCTATTATATTATCTGTTTTGGATGTTTTATATGCATTAATATGCTATTTTATATTATTTTTGGGACTAACTTATTAATCTAGAGCCTAGTGCCAGTTTTTGTTTTTTTCCTTGTTTTTTAGCCTCGCAGAAAAGGAATACCAAACGGAGTCCAAACGGAATAAAACTTCACGATGATTTTTCTTGGACCAGAAGACACCCAGGGGACTTGGAGTCCATGTCAGAAGAGCCATGAGGTGGGGACAAGGGTGGAGGGCGCGCCATAGGGGGGGGGGCGCCCCCTGCCTTGTGGGCCCCTTGGTGACCTCCTGACCTAGGTCTTCCTCCTATATATTCACATATATTCCAGAACCACCAGAGGCATCCACGAAAACACTTTTCCACCGCCGTAACCTTCTGTTCCCTTGAGATCCCATCTTGGGGCCTTTTCTGGCATCCTGCCGGAGGGGGATTCGATCACGGAGGGCATCTACATCAACACCATTGCCCTTCCGATGAAGCGTGAGTAGTTTACCTCAGACCTACGGGTCCATAGCTAGTAGCTAGATGGCTTCTTCTCTCTCTTTGATTCTCAATACCATGTTCTCCTCGATGTTCTTGGAGATCTATCCGATGTAATCTTCTTTTGCGGTGTGTTTGTCGAGATCCGATGAATTGTGGATTTATGATCAGCTTATCTATGAATATTATTTGAATCTTCTCTGAATTTTTATATGCATGATTTGATATCTTTGTATTTCTCTTCGAATTATCGGTTTGGTTTGGCCAACTAGATTGGTTTTTCTTGCAATGGGAGAAGTGCTTGGCTTTGGGTTCAATCTTGCGGTGTCCTCACCCAGTGACAAAGTAGGGGTAGCGAGGCATGTATTGTATTGTTGCCATCGAGGATAAAAATATGGGGTTTACATCATATTGCTTGAGTTTATTCCTCTACATCATGTCATCTTACTTAAAGCGTTACTCCGTTCTTTATGAACTTAATACTCTAGATGCATGCTGGATAGCGGTCGATGTGTGGAGTAATAGTAGTAGATGCATGCAGGAGTCGGTCTACTTGACACGGACGTGATGCCTATATTGCATAATCATTGCCTTGGATATCGTCATAACTGTGCGCTTTTCTATCAATTGCTCGACAGTAATTTGTTCACCCACCGTATTATTTGCCTTCATGAGAGAAGCCTCTAGTGAAACCTATGGCCCCCGGGTCTATTTTCCATCATATTACTTTCCGATCTACTATTTTGCAATCTTTTATTTTTAGATCTATATACCAAAAAATCCAAAAATATTTTAACTTTTGTTTATCTATCTCTATCAGATCTCACCTTTGCAAGTGACCGTGAAGGGATTGACAACCCCTTTATCGCGTTGGGTGCAAGTGTTTGATTGTTTGTGCAGGTGTTGGTGATTTGTGCGTTCTTCTCCTACTGGATTGATACCTTGGTTCTTAATTGAGGGAAATACTTATCTCTACTGTGCTGCATCACCCTTTCCTCTTCAAGGGAAAAACCAACGCAAGCTCAAGAAGTAGCAGTGGGCGGGTGGCACGGGTTGAGGCACCGACCCGGCGTGGCTGTTGCTCTGGCTATGGGCAGCGGCGGCGTGGTGGCTCGGCTCTCTCGGTGTGAAGGCTTTCATTAGCCGTGCCGGCATCAGGGCAGCTCGGCGGGTTGGCTGGGGCGGGGGCTAGCTTTCCGGTGTCGGCTCATTTGTAGGCGGCCCGTTTCGACCTTCGACCCCTCTTCTCGTTGTCTGGTTGCTACCTTCGTCGAAGGTTCGACCCTCCCCCGACTACTGTCCATCGCTCGTCCCGCGCTCGGCAGCAGGACCGAGCTTGTCTCGCGCCCGGTGTAAGTGCATCTAGAGCCACCCCTAGTTGGTTTTGAAGTATTGACGACAAACGTGGTTGAGAGACTAATGTGTTTGTGAAATTCACAGGAGAATAGGTAGAAGTCCCTATTGATTCGGTTTACCCATCGAAGATGACCCCTAAAAATGTATGAGGACATTGAAGACAATGGTGGTTCGCAAAGACATTCATGTCAAAGATAATGACGCGTGAAGACATTCGTTTGAATACAGTGGAGTGCGAAGACATAGTTTCTTTCGTAGTTTCATTTTCTTCTTTCTTGAGCCATAGGAACCACCGAACTGTCAAGTGGGGTTCAAGTGAACAAAGTCAGAAAACTGACGTGATGCTCAACCCAAATCCTATGTCTTCGAGTGAAGACAATGAGAGATAAAATCTTATCCTGAGTTGGATAAGTCAGCTTTACTTGTAGCCCAAGTCAAGCTGCCGCGTGTGTTTGAAATCCGACCGTTGGACACGTGTCGGTTCCTTAGTAACCCAGGGTCATTTCGGACAAAGCATGCCGGGTTGTCTCCTGGCTATAAGTAGCCTACCCCCTACACCATAAATTGGTGGCTACTCAGGGTTAGTGCACGGCTTTTGTCGTTTGAGAGCAACCCACCTCCGAAGCCTTTAAGAGAGAATCCTTGAGAGGACAAAACCCAAAACACCCAGAGCCCAAAGAGTGTTTGGCATCGCTGAAGTCTTTCTGTCTGTGTGATCTGAAGACTTATTACACTTAAAGACTATGATCTTCCAATTGGTTAGGCGCTGCGTTATGAGGATCCAAGAGTCACTACAAAAAAAAGACACATCCGTGACATTATGGCCCGAACGAATTTTTTTTTCTATCATGCTTATGACACTTCTATGACGATAATTGTGACAAAAACATGTATCATCATAGATGTGGTGGGCTCCTACTTCTATGACAAAAAATCATGACAGAAAATGGGCTTTTCGTCCTGGGCGGGCCGGGGGCGCACCTGCATGACATTCTTTGGGCCGTCCATGACGGAAAAAATCGTGGTAGAAGCGAGGGCGAGGAAAATTTCGGGGAGTTCCCGGTTACGGTGGGTGGTCGGGGCCGAGCGATGCACGGAGGTTTGCGCGTTTCTCTCGTATACGTACGCGTGTGTGTGCGAGGCGTTGGGATCTAACTGAACCCGAGCGATTGCACTAGCTACGTTACTAAACTTGAGCGATCGATCCCTGGCTGTTAACTGAACCCGAGTGATTCCTTCTTTGCTGACTGAACCCGAGCGATTCCTTCGCTACTGCTGCTAACTGAACCCGAGCGACCGATCGCTGCTGCTACTTACTGAAGCCGATCGAACCTGCCTCTTGATGAACAGTGACCGTTGGCGGTTGGTTGAACGAGTCGAGACGTGGTGAGTCTAGCCGGTTGGTTGGGGTTGGATGAACAGTTCCCGGTGGGGGTTGAATGAACAGGACCCCGTGGTAGTAGGCCGTTGCTGCTGGATGAACAGGATCCCGAGGAGGCCGCCACACCCGAGCCAGTTGAGGGTGGATGAACAGGACCCCGTGGAGGGCTGGTTGAACAATAGTCGGTGGAGGCTGGATGAACAGTAGCCCGTGGATGAACAGTAGCTGGTGGAGGCAGGAGGAAGCCGCAGTGGATGAACAATAGCAGGTGGAGGCTGGAGGAAGTCGACGGCGGATGAACAATAGCCCGTGGAGTCTAGAGCGAGGCAGTAGACGGTGGATGAACAGTAGCTTGTGGAGTCCCGTTTTGCGGTACGCCACACCCCTCCCGATGAACAGGACCTTGTTTCGACCGTAGGCGCTCCAACAGAAGTCCATTTCCTCCGTTTTGCGGTATGCCACACCCCTCCCGATCAATAGGACCCCGTTTCGACCGTAGAAGCTCGAACAAAAGTCCGTTTCCTCCTTTTGCGGTACGCCAGACCCTTGCCGATGAACAGGACCCCGTTTCGACCGTACGCGGTCGAACAGAAGGCCGTTTTCCTCCATTCTGCGGTATGCCAGACCCCGTTCCGGCTGTTCCATCCAAGCCGGTTGGCTCCCGATGAACACGACGCGTTTCATTGCCTCCTGATGAACACGACGCAGTTTCTTCGTTCCGACCCAGCCAGTTGGCTGCCGATGAACAGGACGCCGTTGCTGCCGTCCGCTGCCTCTCCATGTACACGAGCCCTGGCCGTACGTATGCGCGAGTAGGCGTTCGAGACTCCGCCCGTATGTACGTGGCCGTATTTTTTGGCATGTGGCTGTACGTACGTGTACACAGTTTAGAAGGGACTGCCTGAACTGCTACGTCGGGGGCTCTACTACTACACGTGCTGCTGCTTGCTAGGCCACGGTTCATCGTTGCAGAGAGACCGATCGACCAGTATGTATGTACACGTTCGCGACCAGACAGACAACGCTGCGTACGCTTCGACCGGGTGGGTCCCAACTGTCAGGGAGGATAAGGACGCACTTCCTTCCGTGCGAAGATATAGATGGTGGTTCCGAGATATTACAGGGACGATTCATTTTTTTGCGCGTAATAATGAGGCACTTCCTTGCATGCGAAGATGTAGCTGGTGCGTCCATCTGTCAGCCTCACCGCGTACAGTCCTCTTCCGATGGCTGTCGTTCGTTGACCATGTTGACCACGCCGCACGGACAGCACCCAGGCGGTGGATGACGGCGAGGCCTAGGAAGGGAACAACACGGAGCCAGGGAAGACGAGGCAGGTGGATGCCCACGTAGAGGGGAGTACTAGGGTTCACTGGTTCGGCTGCCGTGTAAGGCTGCCATCGCCGGAGAATAACAGGGGTGTGGGTGAGTAGAGGGAAGGCCTGGCCAGTGGTAGTATGGTCGGGCGGTGAGGCCTGCGCGGCAGCACAGCCGGCCACGGGAGGCTGGAACAAGGGGTATGTCATGGTGGGCGCACGGCAGATGCCAAAGGATGGCTAAAGAGAGGGACAGGCTCGAGGGCACCGGTGGGCTCCAGAGGCGAGGTCGGTATGAGCGAGCGAGGGACGCAAGACATACCCAGGTTCAGGGCTCTCCGGAGAGATAACACCCCTAGTCCTGCCAAGTGTCGTTTATATGTGGGTGGTAGAAGCTTGCTCCTAGAGCTGTGTTGGGGAGGGAGGAAGACAGGCTACAGCATAGGTTGTTCCCTCTCCTAGTATGCGTGTGTATTCTACTGAGGGTCTGATCGATTCTGAACCCCCCTGCATGGAGGCCTCCTGGGGGGGTTTTATAGGTCAACCCCCCAGGGTTACAATGGTAAAGTTACATGGGCGCGGGGCCGGGATGTCAGCGTTTGGGAAGCCGGTGATGGGGCCCGCCGGGTACCAGGGTACACCGGGTTCTCTGGGCGCGGACCCCGTGCGCCAGAGGGCACTGTTCTCCATCTTGTCGTGCGTCGCGGAGTGGTTGGGCCGGCTCGGCTACAGTGGCGCGTCGCCTGGTCGCCATCGGCTTGCGTCAGCAGGATGAGGGATGTACTGTAGCCATGCCGGCCCCGGTCAGCGGAGTAGGTGGGCCACTGTTGCCACGCTCCTGCCGGTCAGCGGGGTTGGTGGGCCACTGTGGCCATGCTCATCCCTTCATGGGGACTTGTTCCATCGTACGCCCTGGATGGGACGAGAGCTGACCCGCGGCTGGGTTGAGGGGCGCACCGTGGTTGCGCTTGCTTGTTGAAGAAGTCTTTGACTTGCCGGGTCCGGCCGGCATGGGCCAGCGGGTCTGGCCGGGTTGCGGGACTTGGCTAGGTTGAGGAACCCGGCCAAGGGCAAGCCGAATTGAGGTGCGTTCTGGCCCTGAAGTTTTTGAAAAGGATCCGGGTTCCGTTGCCTGCCCGGGGTTCATCCCCCCGACAGTAGTCCCCGAAGCTGTGAAGGCTCGCCGGCTTCGAGCAGGGGGGCCTTCGTAGTTTCACCCCCTGAGGAGGCGGCTGATGTTGATGAAGCTTGTGACCGCCGGGTCCAGCAACACCCACTGTGTGCCGGCTTCCAGAAGATGGATCGCGGCATCCCGGCATGGGCGGGAAACCGAAGAGTCCGCCGAATCTTGGAGGGGAAGGGACGCGGCCCCTTGGTTTCGGCGTGGGCGCCACGTGGCAAATAGTAGCTGAAGAGGCCCTGACAGGCCACGCGCGTGACGAGACGCGACAGCAGGCTGGGCCACGCCACTCCGTGCCCTCGGCCCCCGCGCGGGGATTTAATGTGGCGGCCGTGGACATTTGCCCTTCTCGATGCAGTTAATTCACGCGCAGATTGTGCCCACTCAATGCGGGGAAGTGGGAGGGATGGGCGCAACCGATCCCACTTCCCCACGTTCTGCACGTGGTTATAAATCGGGGGGAGGAGGTGGCGGAAATCATTCACGCACGCGCCCCCCACCTCCTTCTTCTTCCTTCGCCCAGTTCCTGAGCTCACCGCCCATTGGAGAACTAGGCGCCGCTCGAGTCGCCCGCCTGCCGCGCTAGCTCCTTCTTGCCAACGCACCTTAGACCCACGCCGAGCACCGTGGATGGCACAGCCGAAAGGCTCGTGGGAGGGATCCAATGTCACTGATGACGATATCTAGTATCTTCGCGACACCCGACGCCTGCCGTCGGCGGCAGAGGTGGCCGCACGCTCGCCCGGAGGTGAGGTGGAGCCACAGCCGCAGGACGGTGAGCGCGTGGTCTTCTATAGTCATTTCAAGCACGGGCTCGGCCTCCCTGTGTGCGCCTTCTTCCGCGCCTTTCTCTCCTTCTTCGGGCTGTAGCCACACCACCTAGGTGCCAACGCCGTGCTGCAGCTCTCGGGCTTCGTCACCCTTTGCGAGGGGTATCTGGGGGTGGAGCCGGATGTGGAGCTCTGGAGCCGCCTCTTCTTCCTCAAGCAGCAGGGGCCGGAGGCCGGGGTTATATCGGACTGCAGGGCCGCCGTCGTCTCGGTCCAGCCGAACGGGGTGTTCCCCAAGATGCCCATCGAGGATTCTGCCAAGAAGTGGCAGAATACCTTTTTCTATGTTCGCCGTGTCGGCGGAGGAGGCGATGCCGTCAACTTGCCCCCGTTCATCAACGAGGAGCCGCTCGCCAAGATGAACTGGGGCTACATGCCCAAGAACCCGCCGCAGGGGGTGCTGAATCTGTGCGACCGGATTCGGGTGATGATGGCGCGGGAGGGCCTCAAGGGGACAGACCTTGTCGCTGCCTTCGTCGCGCGCCGGGTTATGCCGCTGCAGCACCGGGCGCGCATCATCGGCCTGATGGGTGACCGCCGGGACCCTACTCGGATGTCGTCCAGAAGGCTGGACCCGGAGCAGGTCGCCGAGCGGGTGAATGTCATCTCCAAGGCCGGGTTGACTCCGGATTGGCGCTTCGGCAAGGCGCCCTACAACACCGAGGACCCGGCGCCCGCGGTGAGTCCTTGGTCCCCATATTTCGCTATGTGCCATCTCCTTCTTCATCTGTATGCGACACGGGAGGTGCTGTTGGACGCAATCCGGCCAACGCGTGACTGGACGAGGGCGCAGGTACTTACCGTCGAGCGGGCCCGATCGGAGGGAGAAGAGTCCTACGCTGAGAACCCGGAGCCGGCCGACGCTGCGGCCGACGCGACCCACCAAGCGGGTAAGTCTTCGCGCCCAGATCTCTTGCGAGACTGGTCGGATGACGATGACATGGAGATTCTGACGCAAGCTGGTGGTGCAGCGCCATCGAGGGGTGGAGACGGCAACGTCGCCCCCCAAGACGGCCGAGGCCGGGTCATCCCGCGTATCGGCCGCGGCTAGCCGGCCGCACAGGAAGGCGGACATGGTGCCAAGGAAGCCGGCCACGAAGCGCTCGGCGGACCCGGCCGTTGGCGGCAAGCCGGTCGCCAAGAAGAGGCGCCGCGCTATCCCGGCGGCGCCGGCAAGACCGACCATCCCGACGGCGATCGGGTACGCTTTCTTGCTGACCCCGGCGAACCGCCGAGCCGTTCTTTTCTCATGCTATTCTTGTTGTGATCCAGGTCGCCGTTGGCGCTAGCGCTGGCGGCGACGGACGCCGTGTCCGGGTGCGGCTTCTCGTTCCGGCGGACCCGGAGCAGCGCCGTCGACCGGGATGAGGAGGCGCCCGAGGAGGACCTTGGCCTGGACCCGGATGACGCCGAGGATGAGGAGGCGCCCGAGGGCACGGCCTGGCGGGACCGGAACAGGGCCGTGGAGGAGATGGAGGCGGCGTCGACCCAGGCCTTGGCCAGGGCCGCGGAGGCGAGGGAGCGGGCCGTCGGGGAGCCGACTTGGTTGGAGATGCCGGCGGGCTTGGAGCCGGTGAGGACGGTTTTCGTGCCGCTGAGGAGGAGGGGCGCAACCCAGACGGCCGGGTGGAGGTGGTGGTGGGCGACCGGGAGGTCGTGGAGATTGACGATGACACCCCACCACGGGACGACGTGGTCAAGCGGGTGGAGGTTGGAGGAGACGGCAGGTGGTCCGCCCGAAAGGGGCGCTGCGCGCGACGGCGGACGGGGCGCCGCGGGCGACACCAGACGTGGTGCCGCAGGCGACGCCGGCCGGCGTGCCAGAATCGAGGCCCGCCGCGGAGGAGACGGCGGGGGGCGAGCATGCCTTGGTGATCAGGCAGCCGCCAGTGGCGCCGGGAAGCCGTCCTGCCGCCGGGTCTAGGCGAGCCGTCTTCGGGACGCTGACGCAGGAGGAGGCATCGATGGACGCCATGCGCCGGCATCTCCACGGGCGCACGGACCAGGTTCAGGCCTTCACCCAATCCGAGACAAAGCGGGTGCTGGAGTTGGAGCGCTCCGTCTTCGTAAGGCTTCTTTCTTTAATTTTTTCCTCTATAGCTCTTAGTGGGTCGCACCAGTGCATCCACTGGGTGTAGCCCCCGAGATTCGGGCCAACTACGTAGTAGTTGGGTCGAATCTTAAAGAGCTTCTCATGCTAACTCTTGTTTCTCCGTAGCACCTGGATGTTCTCCGAGTCGGCATCTACAACTGGCTTCTGGAGAAGCATCAGCAGGTCATGGCACAACTTGCCGCCAAGGAGGAGGCGCTCCGCCTCGCCGAAGGTACGTTTCGCGTGCTCTTAGTGGGGGCGCGCTAGCGCACCCACTGGGTGTAGCCCCCGAGATTCAGGTCAACTGTGTAGCGGTTGGGTCGAATCTTAAAGTGTTCTTGTCCTTTCTTTAGTTGTCTTGAATTTGAATCTTTGTCGTGCAGCCGACGCGGCCGAGGTGCCGGACCTGCGAACCTGGCTGGTTGAAGCCGATCAACAACATGACCAGGCGGCTGCCGATGCCGGCCAGCTCCGGGCCGAGGTGGAGCAGCTGAGGGCGGAAGCCGCCAAGGTCGCGGAGGCCCAGCAGGCGCTTGCCGAAGCCGGCCAGCAACATGACCAGCTGGCCGACGACAAGAGCCAGCTCCAAGCCGAAGTGGAGCGCCTGAAGGCGGAGGCGGCCAAGGCGGCGGAGGCCCAGCAGGCGCTCGCCGAAGCCGGTCAGCAGCATGACCAGCTGGCCGGTGACAAGAGCCAGCTCCAGGCTGAGGTGGAGCGCCTGAAGGCGGAGGCCGTCAGTGTGGCGGAGGCCCACCAGGCAGAGCTCCTCCGCCTCAAGAAGGAGCACGAGAAGGTGGCCGCCGCTAAGGACGTCGAGCTGAAGGCGGCTGTCGACAAGTGCGCCGAGCTGGAGAAGGCGCTCGAAGCGCGCAACCGTGCCGGGGACTTGGAGCGGCATGGTACGTTGCTCGAAGCGCACCACCTGGATGAGGCCTTCGCCAGTAAGTGTTTCTTCGTTGACTTTGCCGGGTTGTGAAGCCGGCTTTGCTTTTTTGTTGCTAACTATCTTGCTTTTCTGTTCGACATAATACTTTCCGGAAACACAGGGGAGGGCGGAACAGGCCGTGCGCGACCACCGGTCGACCCAGGCGGATGCGGGCGCCGCAAACGATCCGCACACCGCCTGGTCTTTCTCGGAGATCATGCAAGCGGCAGAGGTCCGCCTGCACGCCCTGGATGAGCAGACGACGAGGCTCTCCGAGGCCGGAGTGGGGATGACGGCGGCCCTCTGGCCCGGCACCGTTGAGCCCAACAGCTTCACGCGGCTGGAGTGGTGGCTGGAAGCCGGACCGGCACGGCTTCACGCGTGGCACGTCTCTGCCGCCCATGCCGGCGCCGACTTGGCGCTGAGGTTTGTCATGTCCTGGTATCCAGATCTGGCGCAGGATCGGCTGGCGGCCCAGCGAGCCGGTGCAGAGCCCCAGCTGCAGGCGGAGGCAGGCCGGATCGCCACCCGGGCCAGCTACCTGGCCTTGTTTGCATTGCATGACGAGTTCCAGGTAGAGCAGACCGAAGATGGCGAGGTGGTGCCGCCTGACAACTTCGACTTGCTGCTTGATGACCCATCGGGCAGCTCCGTGGAGTCAGGCCCATATGCGGATGACGACGCCAGGTTGGCCG
Organism: Thinopyrum elongatum; assembly: GCA_011799875.1. Classification (NCBI taxonomy): domain Eukaryota; kingdom Viridiplantae; phylum Streptophyta; class Magnoliopsida; order Poales; family Poaceae; genus Thinopyrum; species Thinopyrum elongatum. The sequence goes on along the minus strand of CM022299.1, from coordinate 371,305,394 downwards.
ATACCGGCGCCTCGATGGACCCGGAGGCCACGAAGGAGGAGCCGGCGGTTGCGCAACCCGACGCAGGAGCCGTCTAAAGCCGAGGCCGTCCTGCTTATCTTTTTCGTACTTTTGTTAGGTAGCAGGTCCACCCACCCACTGGGGTGTGTTGGTGAATGTAATGAACTCTGGCCTTGGGCCCATATTACTGTAATGTAAATATTTTCACGAATGTTTGCGCTTTTGCTCTTTGTTTTCTAAGCCTTTTTCCTTGCTTGCTCCTTCTTTGGGCCTCCCCCACACAAGTCGAACAGCCGGGTTCCGGTCTGTGACAAGGAGTTCGGTCCTTGGAAAGAGTGCGCAGTACTTAGGCCCTTCGATCGTTGAGCACGAGCAAAACACCCACTGGGTTGGCTGGCGAGCAGCTGGTCGTGCGGCAATTTAGTTTGGTGAGGCCGGGTTGGCCAATCCGGCAGATCCAACTTAGCGTTTCGCGGTGTGTAGGTGCTTTGGCCCATAGTTCTTGCCGGCCAACAGCCGAAGCCGGACTGTGGTGTAGGGCGAAGTGGAGGGCCTTGGCTACCCGAACACGCCGGGATGTGCTAAGGAGGATGGTGGGTTGTGGCCAAGCCGGCTAGCCCCCGAGCCCCCGGGTTGATTGCACCAACCCGGCGGTGGAGGTTTTAAGAAAAGCTACATGTGTGTGTGAAACACAATAACTTGATAGGAAAGGGTAGCCCCCGAGTGTCGTTCGGGGGCCCCATTATCTTTCATAGAATTATAAAAGGTAGCGAGACATACGTGCATACAGCTAACTGTAAAATGGGCAGAGGAGCTCTGCATTCCAGGGCCGGCTTGTCTCTTCGCCGGCGGCATCTCTCTTGCGCTTGTTCGGCTTGCGGGTGTCGATGAGGTAGTAGGCGTTGCGGTCACACAGGGCTTTGCTGACGATGAAGGGGCCCTCCCATGGGGAGGCCAACTTGCGCTGGCCGGCTTGCTGCTGGACAAGCCGGAGGACGAGGTCTCCCTCGCGGAACGCGAGGGGCTTGATTTTCTTGCTGTGGTAATGCCTCAGGCCTTGCTGGTAGATGGCGGATCGGCTAAGGGCCAAGAGGCGCGCTTCTTCGAGTAAGTCGACGCCTTCTTCGTGGCCTTCCTTAGCTTGAGCTTCTGTGTACATCATGACTCGTGGCGAGTCAAACTCGATGTCGGTCGGGATGATGGCTTCTGCTCCATAGATGAGGAAGAACGGGGTGAACCCGATCGACCGGTTCGGCGTTGTCCGGAGACTCCAGAGGACGGCCAGCAGCTCGTCAAGCCAGCTGTCGGGTGAACGGATGAGGGGCTCGACGAGCCGTGGCTTGATGCCGGATAAGATGAGGCCGTTGGCCCGCTCGACCTGGCCGTTGCATTGAGGATGAGCCACGGAGGCCAGGTCAAGCCGGATGCCGGAGACGGAGCAGTATTGCGCCAGAGCGCCCTTGGCAAAGTTGGTGCCGTTATCGGTGATGATGCTGTGCGGGACGTCGTAGCGTACCGCGATGTCTTTCACGAACCGGACGACCGTTGGCCTGTCCAGCTTCTTGATCGGCCGCGCCTCAATCCACTTGGTGAACTTGTCGACCGCCACCAGCAAATGCGTCATGCCGCCCCGAGCGGTCTTGAAGGGGCCTACCATGTCGAGCCCCCAGACCGCAAAGGGCCAGGTGATCGGGATGGTCTATAGGCCCGAAGCCGGCTGGTGGTCGTGCTTGCTGAAGCGTTGGCAACCCTCGCACTTGAGGACGAGTGACTCGGCGTCTTTGAGGGCTGTGGGCTAGTAGAAACCATGGCGAAAGGCCTTGGCCACCAGGGACCTGGAGGCGGCGTGGTGCTCGCACCCGCCCTGATGTATGTCGAGAAGGATCTCTATGCCCCTGTCTTGCTCGACGTAGCGCTGGAACATGCCTATCGCGCTGCGCTTGTTGAGCTCGTTGTTGATGATGCTATAGGCGAACGCCCGGTGTTGCACTTGCCGGGCCTCGGTCTCGTCCATGGGGAGTACTCCGCTCTCTAGGAACGCTAAGATCGGCTGGGCCCAAGACGGAGCCGTTACCACGGTGAAGACGGCCACCAAGATGGGTTCTGGGGCGGCAGCCCCCGGGTTAGGGATAACGGTGGCCGGGTTGAGCACGGCAGTCCCCGGGCCGGGTTTAGCAGCCCCCGGGCCGGGATCAGCAGTCCCCGGGCCGAGTTCCGCAGCCCCCGGGACCGGGTTGGGGAGGGGCACTGCAGGGTCGTCCGGGATGAAGATGGACTCAGAATCCGGAGACGACTTGACAGACGGCTTGCGCAGGTGCTCGAGGGAGACACTGGACGGTATGGCCTGCCGGGATGAGCCAATCTTGACTAACGTATCGGCGGCTGCGTTTTCCGCGTGCGGGACGTGGAAGAACTCGCAGCCATCGAAGTTGCCGGAGAGCTGCTGGACCAGGAAACGGTAGCTTGCCATGTTGGCATCCCGGGCGTCCCATTCGCCAGAACACTGCTGCACCACCAGATCCGAGTCGCCGTAGCATAGGATGCGCCGGATGCCGAGTTCCTTCGCAAGCCGGAGGCCGTGCACAAGGGCTTCGTACTCGGCGACATTGTTGGAGGCGGCGAAGTGGATCTGGAGCGCGTACCGCAGCCGGTCGCCCTTTGGGGAAGACAACACGATGCCAGCTCCCAAGCTGAAGCGCATCTTGGAGCCGTCAAAGTGCATGCTCCAATGCGTTGAATCCGGCGGCGGTTGTCGGGGAGATCGTGCGACATATGCCAGGGGGTGGCTTATCATGGATGGGGACAAGAGTACGTCGCTGGGCTCTAGAAGCGGGAGTGAGCGAGACCGCATACGCCTGCGAATCTTACCCAGGTTCGGGGCTCTCCTCGGAGATAACACCCCTAGTCCTGCTCTGCGGGGTCTCCGCATGATGACTATGATCAACAAAGTAGCTACAAGCTTGCTCCTTGAGCTGTTTCGGCTAGAGGAGGGAGAAGGGCAAGGCTAGCTCTACTCCTCTCTCTACGTGTATGTGTGAATGGCGTGGGTGCTGAACCGAACCCCTTGCATGGGTGAGCCTGGGGGTTTATATATGCCTACCCCCCATGGGTACAATGGTAATCCGGCCGGGTGTAGGACCCGGCCGTCAGCGTCTCTGGTTGCCGGCTTCTCCGCCGACCGCTGGGGCCCGCCGACTGCTATGATCTCAGCCGTTAGGTAGGGCCCGCCGCCTGCGGGCCATGTTGACTGCTTTATACTGTAGCCTCGCCCCTGATGACGAAGGCTTCGTCGAGGGGAGCGTGGCTACAGTCCCGCCGCCTGATGGGTGCTCACTGTAGCCATACCCCGTCTCATCTGGTTGATGGCGCATAGACTTCAAGGGGAGAAGGGCCGCCTGCTAGGAGTCGGCCCTCCCTTATAGCCGCCTGCTTGAGGTGGGCCGCCTTCGGGTGGCTCGCGGACAGGTAGGGCCCGCCGCCTGCGGGCCGTACTGACCGCCCGTCGTGGGAGCGTGGCTCCCTCTGGCGCTAGTGATGTCATGGACTGCGTGGTTACAGTGTCGCGCTAGGTGGGGGGTGTCCGCCCAGTACACGGCTCTGCGGCCAAGTCCCATCCTGGGTTCGGGGGTGGCAGGCCGTACTATAGCCATGCCTTGTCTTGTCGTGGTAATGTGGTGCTGACTTCGAGGGGGCGAGGGGCCGTCTGCCAGGAGTCGGCCCCCTTGCAGCCGCCTTCTGTGGTCTTGCCGCTTTCTAGCAGCCGGCCTTTGGACCAGCCGGCCCAAGAAGGCGGTCATGATTCCGGAGGGCGTGAGGGGCTCGGCCGGCCCTGATGTCTTGAAATACCATGGGGGGCTGATGTGGCTACCCGTGGTCATTTACTCCGACAGTAGTCCCTGAAGCTGGTGGGGCACCGCCGATGAAAAACAAGGAGCCTCGGCAGCTTCCTACTCTGAGTGACCTGGTAGTTGGGCTTCGTCCGTCTTCTGGAGAGGCCGATTGCCAGGAGCCGGCCAAGGCCAGGCCGGCCGCCTGGCGAATTCGAATCATCGTGGCGGAGGCCGGGTTAATTGCCAGCCGGACGATAGGCGTGCCGCCCATGGCTCGCCCGCCACGCGGCGCCAGCAGGCTAGGCTGGCCTGCCAGCCCGCATGCGCGACGAGACGTCGCCGCAGGCCTGGGCCCGCCACTACAGGGCCTCAGCACGCGTGCGGATCCGCTGCGGCCGAGGCGGGCGGTTCCGATTCCCGGGAGCGATTAATACACGCCATCACGACGCTGTAATTGCGGGGTCGTGGGGGGAGTGGGCGCAATTAATCTTGCGCCCCCCACGTTCCGCCCCCTCGGCTTCGCCGCCAGAGGGCTATAAGTAGGGGGAGAAGGGGGGCGGCAGAACGCACGCGCGCCCTCCTCTCCCTTCTCTTTGCTTTTCTCCTTCCTCTTCTTCTTGCTGTTGCCGCGGCCTCTCCTCTCGTCGGAGTGCTGCCGCATCCCGCCGTTGTCGGACCTCCACGTGCCGCAGCCACCTTGCGCCGCCGCCGAGCACGGAGCTCATGGTGCCAAGCGGCCGCGCGGGCGACTGGGACGGCTCCAACGTCCACGACGAGCACTTGGAGTTCCTCCGCCAGACGCGGCGGCTCCCCAATGCATCGAACGTCAAGGTGCGTGTCCCCCCCGAAAGGGAGATCTCACCGGCGCCGGACGGCGGCGAGCGCGTCGTCTTCCGGTCGCATTTCCTCCGCGGCTTCGGCCTTCCGGCGAGCGGATTCTTTCGCTCGTTTTTGGACTTCTACGGAGTGTAGCCCCACCATCTTACTCCAAACACGGTGGTGCTGCTCTCCGCCTTCGTCACCCTGTGCGAGGGCTACCTCGGCACGCTCCCCACACTCGAGCTGTGGGGAGAGCTTTTCTATCTCAAGCTCGGCACCACAGCCAAGAACGAGGCGGCCCAGTGCGGAGCCTGTGTCGCGGTGCGGCACACAGGATCCGGGGTCCGCTTCCCGGCTCTCGCCCTACTGCAGTCGGCCAAACTGTGGCAGAAGTCATACTTCTATGTCGAGAACATCCACTCGACGCAGGACTACGTCAACCTGCCGGCCTACGCAGCCGGCCCGCCTGTCGAGCCTCGCACCAACTGGAAGTTCTGGCCGAGAACCCTGTCGGCCGCGTGCTCCACCGCGCTCCTCCGGCTCCAGGAGATGACGGCATCGAAGGGCCTCAAGGCCTCAGACCTGCTGACCGCGTTCGTGAAGCGCCGAGTGCTGCCCCTCCAAGCCCGGCCCCACTTGATCAGCGACATGAGTGGGCGCCGGGATCCGTGCCGGATGTCCACCAAGGTGATGCCGGACGTGGAGGTGGTCTGCATGGTGAACTTCTTCTCCGACTGCAAGCTGTCGGAGATGGAGTGGCAATTCGGCAAGCCGCCGTACAGTCGGGCCAACCCGCCGCCTCCGGTACGTCTCCTTATTCTTTTTTCCTTTGTTCGTCCGGGTTCTTTCTTGCCGCCTGACCAGTCGGCCTTGGTGCAGCGCTTCCCAGGCCAGACGGCCACTGACACGCCGGCCCCGGGTCACCAGTACATGGCGGACCGGTCGGTGAGTGACGTGGACGACCCCGACTTGGGGCGGCCGCTCAGGAGGAGAACGACGCCATAGGCGGTGGCGGCGATGGAGCAGGCGGCTCCTTAGGAGGCGGCCTCGGGGACTGGCCGGACGACAACGAGGAGGACGAGGAGCTGCACCATGCCCATGGCGCCGACAGGGCGGGCGCCAGCTCCTCGGCCGCGCCGACTGCAGCAGCCGGCGCACCGAAGCGCCGGGCCGACGCCGGGTTGTTCGGCAGCCGGCCCAAGAAGGCCAGGACCTCGGCCGCCGCGACCAAGCGGCAAGAGGCTGCCGTGAAGGCAGCCCTCTTCCAGAAGGCCCCAAAGCGGCTCCCGCTGGTGTCCGCGTAAGTGCCTTGTCCTTTCTCGCATCTTGCTTTGTGTTTGCTTTTCTTCTATCTTTGCGATCTTTTTACTCTCTTCCTCCCTTGGCGCGCAGCGCCCCACTTTCCTTGTCACGAGCCCCGTCCGGCTAGGTGATCGGGGCGGCAGATGACGTCGCGGGCCCCCGCCGTGTGGATTCGCTTGCCGCCCTCCAGGAGGCGACGGAGAAGAACGCGCGGGAGGCGCGAGAGGAGCGGGAAGCTGTGGCCCGGGAGAAGGCGGAGGCCGACACGGCGGCCGAGGCCCAAGCCGACGCCGCGGCCAAGGAGCAGGCGGACGCGGCCGCCAAGGCGCAGGCGGAGGAGGCGTCCCGCAGCCAGGCTCTGGAGTCCACTGGTCCGCAATCTGCGGAGCCTGTGGTGCTGGAGGTCCAGGCTCCGACTGGAGGGGCCGGCGATGACCAGCCGGTCCAAGAGAGGGGAGGGGACCCTGTTATCCCGAAGGTGGAGGTGCCCCCGTGCACGCCGGCTGCCGACGCCCAGGGCAGTCGTCCTGACGCGTCGCTGGTGCCACCAGCCAGTGGCGAGTTGATGGTGGGTCCGACTCCCGCAACCCGTATCCCGGCACGTCGGCGTGCGGGGAAGGCAGCCTCAGCACCGCGGCCGTTGGAGGTCAGGGCCGCTAGCTCGTCGGCGCCCAACGCCGAGGCTACCAGCGCCGCCCCACCGGATTGGACATCTAGGGGTGGTACGGGTGTTTTGAATGCGGCCTCGCAGGAAGTCCTGGCCCGGTTCGACGCCCAAGGCGCCGCTCTCCAGCAGTACATGCAGGAGTTCCTGGCGACGCGGGCGGCTGTTCGGGTACGTTTCTTGTTTTCGTTTCTTTGTAATCTTCCGTGGGGGCACGCCAGCGCACCCACTGGGTGTAGCCCCCGAGTTCCGGGCCGGCTGCTGAGCAGGCGGCTCGGAACTTCAGGTCGAGCTCCGAGTACTGACTCGTTACCTTCTTCTGTTGTCTTTGTTGCAGGATTACCACAACATCCGTGCGGCCGCCTACAACTCTCAGCTCCAGGAGCTGACCAAGCGGACCGCCGATCTGACGGAGAGCCGAAGTAAGTACTTGGTCTTCTTCCTTGCGGGGGCGCGTCAGCGCACCCGCTGGGTGTAGTCCCCGAGATGCGGGCCGACTGCTAAGCAGTCGGGCCGGATCTCCTGGCAACTACTTTCCATTGGTGTTGATGGTTTTCTTTTTTCTTCGTTTTTGGCAGAGGCCGCCGCAGATCTGTGGTAGCGCCTGGGCGAGGCCGAGTCCGCGCTCCATACCAAGGAGCAGGAGCGCAGCCAGGCGGCCCAGGAATGCGACCGCCTGGCCAAGGAAGCTGGCGGACCAGGCGGAGCGGCACAAGGCGGAGCTCCGGAAGCTGAAGGAGGAGGAAGACTCCCTCAAGGCCGAGTTCGAGACTCAACGCTCGAACTGGGCCGAGAAGGAGAGACTCCTGACTGATGGCTACGGCGAGATCGAGGACATGATTGATGGTAAGTTACTTCTTCTTTTGAACAGTCGTCGACTGCAGCAGGAGTCGGCCTCTGGCTTCTAATCTTTAATCTTCTTCTTGTGCAGAATACTTTCTAGGTCACTCCGTCGCCGTCAGCCAGGCCATCGAGGCGCGTCGTGACATGCGGAGGAAAACGGGCGCGGACATTGCGCCCAACGCGCCCCGGAATCTCGGCGAGCAGCTTCTGGCTGTCAAGACGCACCTGCAACCGGCTCACAGGATGCTTCGTCGCCTGCAGCGCGCCGGGGCTCAGGTGTTGGCCGCCTTTTGGCCCGCCGCTCAAATTCCACGCACCCCCAGTCGGACTGCCGACTGGCTGGAGGTAGTGGTCGGCCACTTTGAGGCTTGGAAGGGCGCCACGGCTTGGGCGGGTGCGCGGACGACCTTGGAGTTTGCCAAGGCATGGTATCCTGGGCTGGACCTGGCCCAGCTGGCCACCTTCTGGCAGGAGGCCTGACCGGAGCTGGCGGCGGTGGGCCCTGCGCTTGCTCAATGTGCGGCAGCGATCGCCGAGTACGCTGACACCACTGTTTTCATCCCCGAGCTGGATGAGGAAGGCGCTGAGGTGCTGCCCGACTGGTTCGGGCTGAACCCGGGGGATGCGGGGGACTCGGCGGAAGAGATCGCCTCCAGCGATGAGGGCGAGGACGAAGAGGACGAGGACGGCGAAGACGACGCACCGGACGACGGAGCGGACAGCCGGCCTCAGCCCGACCAAGCCTCGACCAACGAGCCGCGTGCTACCGTACCGACTGCTGCCGGGGGCGATCAGGCCGAGACCCTTCAGTCGGCCGCTCCACCATCCGGTGCCGCTGCCTCTGCCAACCCGTCGGACCCGCCTGCTGCTCCCTTGGCCTAGATGGCCACTTTGTCTTATCTTTCCTGTTCTTGTAATCTTTTGAACAAGCATGTTAAATTCGCGCAATTCCACCCGCTGGGGGTGTATTCAAACTTTGTTGAATGCTGGCTATGAGCTCTGCTATGTAAATCAACTTTATTCGCACAAGTTGTGCTCTACCGGGTTCTGACTTTGCCTTGTTTTTCTGCTCTTTTTTGGCTTTTTCCTTTGGCAACCGCCCTGCCAGCCGGACAGCCGCTCTGTGGTCTGTGGCTGGGTCCGGTGCTTTGGCCGTTTTAGAACGTAGCAAGTCAAGTGAGAAGCCGGCCGGCCGGCTGCTCAGCAGCCGGAGGCTGAGGCAAGGAGCCGGCTTAGCCTATGTTGATGCTTTTTTCCTTAGTCATTTTTCGTGTGGACACCGTCTCCTGCCTTTAGCTCTTGCCAGCCGGACAGTCGCTCTGCGAGCTGCGGCTTAAGGCAAGAGAGGGCTTAGATGTCTGCACACTACTTGTCCGACTGCAGGTGGCACCAACATAGGACAAGGCGGCGAGCCCCCGGGCCGACTGGTCGGAACCCGGTGCTAGGCGGAGGAATGAAACAACACATTCTCAGGCATAAACTTATCGTACAGATAAAAAGGGTAGTCCCCGAGTGCTCCTCGAGGGACCCGATGCCTTCACTCTTAATACGCAAGGTAGTGTGGTACATACTGCATTAGCTGTAAAATCTTCGGAGGACATTTGCGTTCTATGGGCGCTCCGTTTGCTTGCCGGAATCGTCCCTCTTGCGTGCCCTGGGCTTCTGCGCGTCGATGAGGTAGTAGGAGTCATTGCCCAAGGCTTTGCTGATGATGAAGGGTCCTTCCCAAGGGGCCGAGAGATTGTGCTGGCCGGCTGTTCGCTGGATCAGCCGGAGCACAAGGTCCCCCTCTTGGAAAGATCGTGGCTTGACCTTCCGGCTGTGGTAGCGGCGTAGGGCCTGCTGGTAGATGGCGGACCGGCTGAGTGCCAGCAGCCTGCCTTCTTCCAGCAGGTCGACGCCGTCTTCTCGCGCCTCCCTTGCCTCCGCCTCCGTGTACATGGTGACGCAAGGCGAGTCAAACTCGATGTCAGTTTGGATGATAGCCTTGGCCCCGTACACGAGGAAGAAGGGGGTGAAGCCGGTTGATTTGTTCGGCGTGGTCTGGAGACTCCAGAGGACGGCCGGTAGCTCCTCGATCCAGCAGCCGGCCGAGCGCTCCAGCGGCTCGACCAGTAGGGGCTTGATGCCGGACAAGATGAGGCCGTTTGCTCGCTCGACTAGGCCATTTGACTGCGGATGGGCAACGGACGCTAAGTACAGTCGGATGCCCTGCGTCGCGCAGAAACGGGCCAAGGTGACTTTGGCAAAGTTTGTGCCATTGTCGGTGATGATGCTGTGCGGTATGCCGTACCGGACGGTGATATCAGTGATGAAGGTCACCGCAGTTGGACCGTTCAGCTTCTTAATTGGCTTTGCTTCAATCCACTTGGTGAATTTATCCACGACGACCAGCAGATGGGTCATGCCGCCGCGTGCCGTTTTGAACGGGCCCACCATGTCCAGCCCCCAGACGGCAAATGGCCAAGTGAGGGGGATGGTCTTGAGTGCAGAAGCCGGCAGGTGTTGCTTGGAGCCGAATTTCTGGCACCCTTTGCACTTCTTGACCAAGTCCTTGGCGTCGTCCAAAGCAGTCGGCCAGAAGAATCCATGGCGGAAAGCTTTGGCGACAAGGGAACTGGAGGCCGCGTGGTGGCCGCATTCGCCTTGATGGATGTCTCTGAGGATTGCCTTGCCTTTTTCTGGCTCAACGCAGCGCTGGAAAATGCCAGTTACGCTGCGTCTGACAAGCTCTCTGTTCACTATCGTGTATGCTGCTGCCCGGCATTGCACTTGCCTGGCTGAGGTCTCGTCGGCTGGTAGCTCTTCGCTTACCAGGAAGTTGAGGATGGGATGCGCCCATGACGGTGCTTCGACCACTGTCATCACGGCCACTGGAACCAGGGCGGTTGGGTTGGGAGGAGGCGGATCGGAGTGAGCCACTGCTTGTTGTGTCGCTGAAGTCCCCGGGCCGACTGCTGCAGCCCCCGGGCCAGGTTCTGAAGTCCCCGGGCCGGGTGCGACTGCTGCAGTCCCCGAGCCGCCTGCCGACGTCCCTGGGCCGACTACCGTAGCCCCCCGACTAGGTTCTGAAGTCCCCGGGCCAGGTGTGACTGCTGCAGTCCCCGAGCCGCCTGCCGAAGTCCCCAGGCCGGCTGTTGCAGCCCCCGGGCCAGGTGCGACTGCTGCAGTCCCCGAGCCGCCTGTTGAAGTCCCCAGGCCGGCTGTTGCAGCCCCCGAGTCGGATCCGACTGTTCTGGGAGCAGCCGGCACGAAGATGGACTCTGATTCCGGCGAAGGCTTGATAGACGGCTTGTGGAGGCATTGAAGGGAAACGCCGGCTGGTATCGCTTGGCGGGTGGAGCCGATTCGTGCCAGGGCATTAGCTTGCTCGTTCTCGGCTCGCGGGACGTGAAGGAACTCGCACCCGTCAATGTATCCACTGATCTGCTGGATGAGGATGCGGTAGCTCACCATGTTTGCATCCTTAGCATCCCAGTCGCCAGACGACTGCTGGACTACCAAGTCCGAGTCGCCGTAGCATAGAATCCGGCGTATGCCAATCTCTTTCGCCAGTCGGAGTCCGTGTACGAGCGCCTCATACTCGGCCACGTTGTTGGAGGCGGCAAAGTGAATTTACAACATGTACTTGAGCTTGTCGCCTTTGGGAGAGGTGAGGACGATGCCGGCTCCCAGACCGGTGCGCATCTTTGAGCCATCAAAGTGCATTCGCCAATGGGTGGAATCCGGCGCCGGCGGCAGGTACTGGGTCTCGGCCCAGTCGACGAGGAAGTCGGCCAGCGCTTGGGACTTGATAGCGGTGCGGGGTTGGTAGAGGATGGTGTGGGGAGCTAGCTCGATGGCCCACTTGGCCACCCGGCCTGATGCGTCTCTGTTGCCTATGATCTCGGCAAGTGGGGCAGTGCAGACAACCGTGATGGAGTGCTCTTGAATGTACTGCTTGAGCTTCTTGGCGGCGAAGTATACGCCGTAGCACATGTTCTGGTAGTGGGGGTAATTCTGCTTGGAGGCCGACAGCACTTCACTCAGGTAGTAGATAGGCCTCTGGACCGGCTGTGCCTTGCCGTCCTCCGGGCGCTCGACCACAATGACAGTGCTGACCACTCGGCTGGTGGCGGCGATGTAGAGGAACATGGGCTCCTTAGCAGCCGGAGCCGCCAGGACAGGCGGCGTAGTCAGCATTTTCTTGAGCTGGTGGAAGGCCTCGTCCGCCTTGTCGTTCCACTCGAAGTGAGTGGTTTTCTTCATTAGCTAGTACAGGGGAAGAGCCTTCTTGCCCAGCCGACTGATGAAACGGCTGACGGATGCCAAGCACCCGGTGAACTTCTGGATGTCTCGCAGCCGGGTGGGCCTCTCCATCCGCTCAATGGCCTTGATCTTCACAGGGTTGCACTCGATGCCGCGTTCTGAGACAAGGAAACCAAGGAGCTGGCCGACTGGGACTCCGAAGACACACTTTTCTGGGTTTAGCTTGATTTGAAAACGGCGCAGATTATCGAAGGTCTCCTTGAGATCCTCCAGGAGGGTACCGCGCTTCTCCGTCTTCACCACAATGTCGTCTACATAGACGTGGGCATTTCTGCCGAGTTGCTTGAGGAGGCACTTCTGCATGCAACGCTGAAACGTGGCACCGGTATTTCTCAGGCCGAATGTCATGGTCAGGTAGCAGAAGGCTCCGAATGGTGTGATGAAGGCGGTCTTCAGCCGATCGGCCGAGTTCAGCTTGATCTGGTGGTAGCCAGAGTAGGCATCCAAAAAACTCAACAGCTCGCATCCGGCTGTGGAGTCAATCACTTGGTCTATCCGAGGCAGAGCAAATGGATCTTTGGGGCAAGCTTTGTTGAGGCTGGTGTAATCAATGCACATGCGCCACTTGTTGTTCTTCTTCAGTACAAGGACTGGGTTGGCAAGCCATTCTGGAAAGAACACTTCCATGATGAAGCCGGCCGCCAGAAGTCGGGCGATCTCTTCGCCAACGATTCTTCTCTTCTCTTCTGACAGGCGGCGGAGGGGTTGCTTAACTGGTTTTGCATCTGATCTGACATGTAGCTTGTGCTCGGCGAAATCCGTCGGAACACCCGGCATGTCCTTGGGAGACCATGCGAAGATGTCCCGATTCTCACGGAGGAAATTGACGAGCTCGCTTTCCTATTTATTGTCGAGGTGGGCCCCCATGACAGCGAATCTCTCCGGGTGCTCAGGGTCCAAGGGAATCTTCTTGGTTTCTTTGGCCGGCTGGAAGGAGCCCTGGGCCTCTGACTCCTTGGGATCCGGCGACAGGACCGGCTGCTTGCTGGCCATGGCCACAACCCGGTCAAGGGGCCGCCTTTCCGCAGCGATGACAAGGGACTCGGCCAGCCGACTGCTGGCAGTAGCACACATGGCCGACTTCTGGTAGTCACCGGCTACGGTGATAATGCCCTTGGTACCTGGCATCTTCATCTTGAGGTAGGCGTAGTGTGGCACCGCCATGAACTTGGCCAGAGCAGGTCAGCCAAGGAGCGCGTGGTAGGGGCTCTCCAGGTCCACCACCTCGAACCACATTGGCTCGCGGCGGAAGTGATCTTTGTCTCCGAAGAGGACATCTATCTTGATCTTGCTGATTGAAGAGCAGGAAAGGCCAAGTACAATGCCATGGAAGACAGTCCGGCTGGGCTGGAGCTGCTTCTCCTTGATGCACAGCTTCTCCAGGGTGTCACGGTAGAGGATGTTGATGCTGCTACCGCCGTCTATCAGAACTCGGGAGAAGCGACAGGCTCGCCGCTCCGTTGAAAAGGTGGCATCCAGCACCAGGGCGTAGGAACCCGGGGAAGGCATCACCTCCGGGTGGTCAGCGCGGCTCCAGCTGATAGGCCTCTCGGACCAGTGCATGAACTCTGGGACCTCAGAAGCAACCGCGTTCACCTCGCAATGCTGCTGACGCCGGCTGTGCCTGTCGTTGGCCACACTGGTGAAGACGACGTAGGCTCCGTGTTCTTCGGGGAATTCATCTTGGATTGCGCCGACGGGGCGGGCCGTCAGCTGCTGAGGAGGCGGAGCCGGTGGGCCAGCAGGTGGAGGGGGCAGTCCTTCGCCTTTGGCAATGTGGGTGAGCCAGTGGCACTTCCGGGTGGTGTGATTGGACGGCTTCGCGCCACTGTGAAACTTGCAGGGAGCATCAAGGGTTTGCTCGAAGGAGAAGGCGGGCAACCAAGCAGGCTTGCCGCCTTTTTTGACGCTTGAGGCCGGGCTGCTCTTCCGGCTGTTGGTCTTCAACTGCTGCCACCTGCCGGCTGGTGGAAGCAGGCTGCTGGGCCTTGTGTTTGTTGTCGTTCGACTGCTGGCGCCGACTGGAGTCACCGGCAGGCGTCTGAGGGGCCGGAGGGAGCATCTTTCCAGATGCGTCCACTCGGAGCTCCGACTTCATGGAGGAGTCGGCGGTGGCGTACTTGTCCGCTATGATCAGCCGTTGAGTGTGGCCGGCTCGTCGCAGAGGAGTCGGTGCTTGAGTAAGGTGCCCTCTCGGCACCCGGTAGTGAAGTACTCTATGGCTTGCACCTCATGCACCCCTTCGCAAGAGTTGCGCAGTTCGGCCCACCGCGTCAAGTACTCGCGGGTGGACTCGGTTGGGCCTTGGACGCACAGGGAGAGCTGGCGAGGCTTGGGCGGCCGCTTGTAGGTGCTGGTGAAGTTGCGGATGAAAACTTCGGTGAAGTCCAGCCAGCTGTTGACGCTGTAGGGCTTGAGGCTGTTCAGCCATGTCCGGGCCGTGCCCTGGAGCATGAGCGGAACGTACTTCACGGCAATGCGCTTGTCGTCGTTTGCTATGCTGACGGCGGTGGAATAGTCAACCAGCCAATCCTCCGGCTTCACGGAACCGTTGTACTTGGGAGTGTCTCAAGGAAGCGAGAACCCTTTGGGGAAGGGCTCGTTGCGAATGCAGGGGCCGAAACAAGGCGGGCCGATCGCATCTTCTTCTTCTAACGCCAGGGATCGAGCCAAGCGGTCGATCCGGAGGCGGGCGTCGTTCTCTCTGACTCCTTCACGGGGTCACAGCCTGTCTCTGAGAATCGGATGCTCAACAGGCGGGGGGGAGGCGCGCCTCTCCCTGCGCGGGGGAGGCGGTCGATCGTCCCGCCGTTCCACTGCTCGTGGGCGGCCGTCTTGGTCGTGCTTGATGGTGATGTGTGTGCGGCCGTGGCTAACAGCCGGCTCTTGATTTCCTCGGTCGCGGGCGCCAGCTGTCGGCGTCCGGGAGGTTGCGCCATGCTCCCGGCGAGGGGGAAGGTTCTCGCCCTGCAAGCCGGGTTCCACCACGCGGCGGCCGGCCTCTTGCTGCGCGGTGGCCGCGTCGATGAGCTGCTGGACGCGCTCCGTCATGCAGCAGCGCTCGTCGCCCTCCAGGCGATCCATCTCATCTGCCGCCGCCTGGGCGGCGCGTAAGTTCTCCATTGGCGTGGCGTAGACCGGGCAGTCGGCCCCAACATGCTGGCGATGGCTGCGCCGCGCTGCCGGACCGTGCCCACGCGGCTCGGTTCGCCGGCAGCCGGCGTGCCGTAGACGGCGCGATCAATCTCGCGCTGGTAGGCCTCGGTGAGGCGTCTCATGGCTGCCAACTTGTTGGCGCTGTCGAGGAGTGCAACGCGGCACGCTTCCAGGGTTTCGCCGTTCGCACCGGGCGCTATGGGCGCGGACAGGTCCGGCATTGCCGCCTGCAACGGGTCCCGGCCGGCCTCGCTGGAGGCTCCATCATGGCTGATGACTAGCACCTTGGTAACGGTGCTGGTGCTGGCGCTGCTGTCTGCAACAGGAAGCGGGTCGTCGAAGATCACCACGTCACCGAGGAAGGCATCAGAAGGCGGCGTCGTCGGCGTTGATGACCATGTCGACGGGCGGGTCGGTGGAGCCAACGGACTCCAGGTCGGAGGCCGGCTCGTTGGCGATGTGAAGCTTGCCAAGGAGGTCGACAAGGCAGCTCTCGGAGCTAGCAGCACCCGCGTCGGGTGCGGGCTCGTCAGGGAGGCGGATCCTGCCGATGAGATCAGCGAGGCAGCTTGCGGCACAGGCGGCTTCCGCGCCATGCAGCGTGTCGGCGCAAACACCGTCAGGCGTGCCGGGCTGGCTGCGCTCGCCAGGAAGGAAGAGGGTTCCCGTCCAGAACGTGTTTCCGGATGACGGTGCACCTCGCCCCACGGTGGGCGCCAAATGTCGGGGAGATCATGCGACATATGCTAGGGGGTGGCTTATCATGGATGGGGACAAGAGTACGTCGCCGGGCTCTAGAAGCGGGAGTGAGCGAGACCGCATACGCCTGCGAATCTTACCTAGGTTCGGGGCTCTCCTCGGAGATAACACCCCTAGTCCTGCTCTGCGGGGTCTCCGCATGATGACTATGATCAACAAAGTAGCTACAAGCTTGCTCCTTGAGCTGTTTCGGCTAGAGGAGGGAGAAGGGCAAGGCTAGCTCTACTCCTCTCTCTACGTGTATGTGTGAATGGCGTGGGTGCTGAACCGAACCCCTTGCATGGGTGAGCCTGGGGGGTTTATATAGGCCTACCCCCCAGGGGTACAATGGTAATCCGGCCGGGTGTAGGACCCGGCCGTCAGCGTCTCTGGTTGCCGGCTTCTCCGCCGACCGCTGGGGCCCGCCGCCTGGTGGGCCCCACCGACTGCCATGATCTCAACCGTCAGGTAGGGCCCACCGCCTGCGGGCCATGTTGACTGCTTTATACTGTAGCCTTACCCCTGATGATGAAGGCTTCGTCGAGGGGAGCGTGGCTACAGTCCCGTCGCCTGACGGGTGCTCACTGTAGCCATACCCCGTCTCATCTGGTTGATGGCGCACAAACTTCAAGGGGGAGAAGGGCCGCCTGCTAGGAGTCGGCCCTCCCTTATTGCCGCATGCTTGAGGTGGGCCGCCTTCGGGTGGCTCGCGGACAGGTAGGGCCTGCCGCCTGTGGGCCGTACTGACCGCCCATCGTGGGAGCGTGGCTCCCTCTGGCGCTAGTGATGTCACGGACTGCGTGGTTACAGTGTCGCGCTGGGCGGGGGGTGTCCGCCCAGTACACGGCTCTGCGGCCAAGTCCCATCCTGGGTTCGGGGGTGGCGGGCCGTACTATAGCCATGCCTTGTCCTGTCGTGGTAATGTGGTGCTGACTTCGAGGGGGCGAGGGGCCGTCTGCCAGGAGTCAGCCCCCTTGCGGCCGCCTTCCGTGGTCTTGCCGCTTTCTAGCAGCCGGCCCAAGAAGGCGGTCGTGATTCCGGAGGGCGTGAGGGGCGCGGCCGGCCCTGATGTCTTGAAATACCATGGGGGGCTGATGTGGTTACCCGTGGTCATTTACTCCGACAGCGGTGGCAGGTACTGGGTCTCTGTCCGGTCGAGGAGGAAGTCGGCCAGGGCCTGGGACTTGATCGTGGTGCGTGGCTCGTAGAGGATGGTGTGCCCGGCCAGCTCGATGGCCCACTTGGCAACCTGGCCAGAGGCATCCCGGCAGCCCATGATCTCGCCGATGGGGGCCGTGCTGACCACGGTGATGACATGCTCTTAAAAGTACTGCTTCAGTTTCTTGGCGTTGAAGTACATGCCATAGCACATCTTCTGGTAGTGCGGGTAGCTCTGCTTGGAGGTAGAAAGCACCTCGCTTAGGTAGTAGACCGGGCGCTGGATAGACTGGATCTTGCCCTTCTCTGGTCACTCGACCACCAGCACCCCTTCTCTGGTCACTCGACCACCAGCACCGTGCTGACCGACCGTGAGGTGGCGGCTATGTATAGCAATAGCGGCTCCTTGTCAGCCGGCGCGGCCAGCAGTGGCGGATGTACAGGGTGGCCAGGGTGGGCCGCGGCCCACCCTGGGATTATAAAATGGCTTATATACCTATATATCTAATTGGGCCAAAGAGGAAAAAAGGCCCACTAACCTATCCAGGGACGAACGCAGCCACGGTCGAGCACGAGCAGAACCCTCACCCCCCTCGCACAACAACTCTCTACCCGAGACCGACCCCGACATCAGCCCGCCAGCCGCCTCGCCGTCGCGGCTTCGCCGGTCGCCCGCCGCTCACCGGAGCCTGGAGCCCAGCCCACCCAGTCCGGCGGCGCACCTGCCCTGCGCCCGGCCGCCCGCCCAGTTCGGCCGCGCCCCTGCCCTGCGCTCCGGCGGTCTCGGCGTCCCACCTCCACTTCCCGCCTTCCCGCTGGTCCGGTCGCCCCCCAGCAAAGCCCCATCACGGCGGCAAACAAGATACAAGTATTTTTTGTCCCAATTTCACACTTAGTTTCCCTTTCTGCCTCAATTTGAACACATACATAATTTTGCACAAGTATTTTGCCCCAATTTTGCACAAGTACTTTGCCTCAATTACAAACACACTTAAATTGCTTCTAAAATTGGTACTGATTCTACCTTTTTGAACTTCTCAAGGTATGTCTATGGTCCATGTAGTATGTACTATATATACTTCTTTATGCAAAACTTAGTCTTAATTGAGAATTATAGTGTGTTTTGTAAGACCATATTGATATATTTCTATGTGATACTGAGAACTAGTTAGAACATTCACATGTCATATTTCTTGTGAATTTTTTTTGGGGGGGCGGACCACCTTGATATCAAATGCTAGCTCCGCCACTGGCGGCCAGGACAGGTGCGATGGAGAGCATGCGCTTGAGATCCCGGAACGCTTCGTCCGCCTAGTCGTTCCACTCGAACAGCGACTTCTTCTTCATCAGCTGATATAGGGGCAAGGCCCTCTCGCCCAGCCGGCTGAGAAACCGGCTGACCGAGGCCAAGCAGCCGGTGAACTTCTGGACATCTCGCAGCCGGGTTGGCTTGCGCATGCGCTCGATGGCCTTGATCTTCTCCGGGTTCACCTCAATGCCGCGCTCTGAGACGAGGAAGCCGAGCAGCTTCCCGGCCGGCACGCCGAAGACGCACTTCTCCGGGTTGAGCTTGATCTGGTACTCACGCAGATTGGCAAAGGTCTCCTTCAGGTCGTCAAGGAGCGTGAGGTGCTGCTTGTTCTTCACCACGATGTCGTCCACGTAGACGTGGATGTTGCAGCCGAGTTGCACCAGCAGGCATTTCTGCATGCAGCGCTGGAAGGTGGCGCCGACATTCTTCAAGCCGAACGACATGGTGATGTAGCAGTACGCCCCGAAGGACATGATGAAGGACGTCTTCACAACGTCGGCTGGGTCCAGCTTGATCTGATGCTAGCCGAAGTAAGCATCCAGGAAGGACAGGAGCTCACAACCGGCAGTGGAGTCGATCACTTGATCTATCCGCGGGAGAGCGAAAGGATCCTTGGGACAGGCCTTGTTCAGGCTGGTGTAGTCTATGCACATGCGCCAGGTGTTGTTCTTCTTTAGGACGAGGACCGGGTTGGCCAGCCACTCGGGGTGAAACACTTCCATGATGAAGCCGGCCGCGAGTAGCTTGGCGACCTCTTCACCGATGGTTCTTCTCTTCTCTTCAGAAAAGCGACGTAAGGGTTGACGGACAGGCTTGGCGTCCTTGCGAACATGTAGTTTGTGCTCGGCGCACTTCCTCGGAATTCCCGGCATGTCCTTTGGGGTCCATGCAAAGATATCCCGATTCTCATGGAGGAAGTCGACGAGCTCGCCTTCCTATTTACTGTTGAGGCGGGTGCCCATGATGACGTACTTGCTGCAGCTGGGGTCTTCCGGGTTCAGCTTGACCTTCTTGGTCTTCTTAGACGGTTGGAACGAGGCCTCGCCAACCGACTCTTTGGCTGAAGCCGGCACAGCCGGCGTCTTGTTGGCTAGCGCAACGATCCGGTCGAGCTGGCGCCGCTCCTCGGCTATGACCAGCGACTCAGCCAATCTGGCGCCAGCTTGAGCGCACTCTAGGGATTTTTGGTAGTCGCCGATGACGGTGATGAGGCCCTTGGGTCCCGGCAGCTTCATCTTCAGGTAGGCGTAGTGGGGGACCTGAATTTGGCGAGCACAGGCCGGCCCAGCAGCGCGTGGTATGCGCTGGACAGGTCCACCACCTCGAACCAGATCGGCTCGCACCGGAAATGATCGCTCGTGCCAAAGCGGACGTCGAGCCAAATCCGGCCGATGGGGGAGCAGGAGAGACTCGGCATGATGCCATGGAACACCGTCCGGGATGGCTCCAGGTTCTTGGCCTCGAGATCGAGCTTGGTCATGGTGTCGCGGTAGAGGATGTTGATGCTGCTGCCGCCGTCAATGAGGACTCGCGAGAACTTGCAGGTGCGCCTAGCAGTGACTATGGTAGTGTCGAGGACAAGGGCGTAGCCACCCGGGTTGGGCATGACGGCCGGGTGGTCCTCCCGGGTCCAGCTGATCGGGCGCTCCGACCAGTGCATGTATTCCGGCATGGCCGGGACGACGGTGTTCACTTCCTGCCGGAGCAAGCGCTCGCTACGCTTGTCGTCACCGAGGCTGGTGAAGACTACGTAGCTCGCGTTCTGGTTGGGGAAGACATCATCGCGCATCGCGCCGTTTGCCGGAGGAGGGGGAGGAGGCAGAGGCGGCTGCCCCGCACCCAGAGCCGGAGCCGGAGGCGGCGGGATGTCGCCCCTCATAATGCGCTTGGTGATGGCGCACTGCCGGAGCGTGTGCGTGGACGGCCTCGCGCCGCTGTGGTGCTTGCAGGAAGCGTCGAGCATCTCCTCGAAGCTCATGGCGGGTTGCCACGCCGTCTTGCCAGCTTGCCGGTGCTTACTGTCGTGGTGGGCGCACAACAGATGCCAGAGGATGGCTAAAGAGAGGGATAGACTCGAGGGCACCGGTGGGCTCCAGAGGCGAGGTTGGTATGAGCGAGCGAGGGACGCAAGACATACCCAGGTTCGGGGTTCTCCGGAGAGATAACACCCCTAGTCCTGCCGAGTGTGGTTTATATATGGGTGGTACAAGCTTGCTCCTAGAGCTGTGTTGGGGAGGGAGGAAGACAGGCCAGAGCATAGGTTGTTCCCTCTCCTAGTATGCGTGTGTATTCTACTGAGGGTCTGATCGATTTTGAACCCCCCTGCATGGAGGCCTTCTGGGGGGTTTTATAGGTCAACCCCCCAGTGTTAGAATGGTAAAGTTACATGGGCGCGGGGCCGGGATGTCAGCATCTGGGAAGCCGGTGCTGGGGCCCGCCGGGTACCAGGGTACGCTGAGTTCTTCGGGCGTGGACCCCGCGCGCTAGAGGGCACTGTTCTCGATCTTGTCGTGCGTCGCGAAGTGGTTGGGCTGGCTCGGCTACAGTGGCGCGTCGCTTGGTTGCCATCGGCTTGCGTCAGCAGGACGAGGGATGTATTGTAGCCATGCCGGCCCCGGTCAGCGGAGTAGGTGGGCCACTGTTGCCACGCTCCTGCCGGTCAGCGGGGTTGGTGGGCCACTATGGCCATGCTCATCCCTTCATGGGGACTTGCTCCGTCGTACGCCCTGGATGGGACGGGAGCTGACCCGCGGCCGGGTTGAGGGGCGCACCGTGGTTGCGCTTGCTTGTTGAAGAAGTCTTTGACTTGCCGGGTCCGGCCGGCATGCGCCAGCGGGTCTGGCCGGGTTGCGGGACTTGGCCGGGTTGAGGAACCCGGCCAAGGGCAAGCCGGATTGAGGGGCGTTGCTGGCCCTGAAGTTTTTGAAAAGGATCCGGGTTCCGTTGCCTGCCCGGGGTTCATCCCCCCCGACAGGGTACGACGGACGCTGGTTTGGGCGGCTGGAGCAAGAAGACCAGAGGTTGAAGACGTAGCTCGGTCGTTGGATTAACATCCAACGGTCACTGCAGCTAGAATCATTTATTGACTAAGTTGACAAAGCCCTGCGTACACGTCAACTTAGTAGGCCCACAAGTTAGCCTCCAAATCTGGTGGGTCCCAGCTAGCAGGGGGAATCATTTTTTTTCCGCGTAATAAGGTGGCACTTCCTTGCGTGCGAAGATGTTTTCTGGTTTTTTTAATTTCTTCTTTTTCAAGTTAGAATAAAAAGAAAAAAATTAGCATCTTTGGTACAATCTATATTTTCGCGAAATGGATCATAATAAAGCTGGTGGGTCCCAGCTGTTAGGGAGAGGAAACATTTTTTTCCGTGTAACAAAGGAAGCACTTCCTTGCGTGCGAAGATGTAGCTAGTAGGTCAAACCTGTCAGGGGGAGAAATCATTTGTTTTCACATAATAAGGAGGCACTTGCTGCGTGCGGCCATTGACCATGTGGGTCCTAATGTCGCTTGAACTACGCCGGTATTTCCCCAAAGAGTAAGGGATGATGCAGTACAGCTACAGTAGGTATTTTCCTCAGTTATGAAACCGAGGTATCAATCCAGTAGGAGAACCAAGCAACACTATGTAAATGGTACCTGCACACAAAGAACAAATACTTGCAACCCGACGCTTATGAGGGGTTGTCAATCCCTCTTCGGGTAACGGCGCCAGAAATTGTCAAGTTGGCAGGATAAAATTTGTGTAGATTGGATAAATAGGTCTCTATAAAACGCGAAATAAAATAAATAATAAAAAAGTGCAGCAAGGTATTTTTGGGTTTTTGGAATAATAGATCTGAAAATAAAAGCGAGTAAAAATAGATCTCAAAGCAAATATGATAAAGAATAGACCCGGAGCCGTAGATTTCACTAGTGGCTTCTCTCAAGAAAATAGCACACGGTGGGTAAACAAATTACTGTTGGGCAATTGATAGAAAATCAAATAATTATGACGATATCCAAGGCAATGATCAATATATAGGCATCACATCCAAGATTAGTAGACCGACTCCTGCCTGCATCTACTACTATTACTCCACACATTAACCGCTATCCAGCATGCATCTAGTGTATTAAGTTCATGGAGAAACGGAGTAATGCAATAAGGACGATGACATGATGTAGACGAGATCTATTCATGTAGGAATAGACCCCATCTTGTTATCCTTAATAGCAACGATACATGCGTGTCTTGTTGCCCCTTCTGTCACTGGGAAAGAACACCGCAAGATCGAACCCATCACAAAGCACCTCTTCCCATGGCAAGAAAAATCGATCTAGTTGGCCTGACTAAACCAAAGATTCGAAGAAGAAATACGAGGCTATAAATAATCATGCATATAACAGATCAAAAGAAGACTCAAATAATATTCATGGATATGGATCTGCTCATAAACTCAAACTTCATCGGATCCCAACAAACACACCGCAAAAAAAAAAGTTACATCAAATAGATCTCCAAGAGACCATTGTATTGAGAATGAAAAGAGAGAGAGGAAGCCATCTAGCTACTGCCTACGGACCCGTAGGTCTATGATGAACTACTCACGCATCATCGGAGAGGCACCAATGAGGATGATGAACCCCTCCATGATGGTGTCTAGATTGGATCTCATGGTTCTGAAACTTGCGGCGGCTGGAATTGTGTTTCGTCGACTCCCCTAGGGTTTCTGGAATATTTGGTAATTTATAGGGCGAAGAGGCGATGCGGGAGGTCATCGAGGGGGGCACAACCCCCTTGGGCGCGCCTGGGCCTCCTGGCGCGCTCTGGTGGGTTGTGCCCACCTCGGGCCTCCCTTCTGGTACTTCTTTGGCCCACTGGGTGTCTTCTGGTCCAGAAAAAATCTTCAAAAAGTTTCACTGCATTTGGACTCCGTTTGGTACTGATATTCCGTGAAGTAAAAAACAAGCAAAAAAACAGCAACTGGTACTGGGCACTATGTTAATAGGTTAGTCCCAAAAAATGATATAAAGTTGCAATAAAATGATTATAAAACATCCAAGAATGGTAATATAACAACATGGAACAAGAAAAAATTATAGATATGTTGCAGACGTATCAACATCCCCAAGCTTAATTCCTACTCGTCCTCGAGTAGGTAAATGATAAAAACAGAATTTTTGATGTGGAATGCTACCTAACATGTTCATCACATATTATTTTTGTTTTTGCAGCATGGACATTTGGACTTTTATATGGTTCAATGCAATAGACTAGTTTTGACATGAAGATTTCAATACTCAAGCATATCAACAAGCAACCATGTCTTTCAAAATATCAACACTAAAGAAAGTTATCCCTAGCCCATCATGCTCAATCATTGATCCATTCATGAAACACACTCGTATAACGACGAGGTGGAGGCCGGCTCCGCCGAGACCCCGCCCCGCCGGCACCGAGGTGGAAGACTTCGCAGGCTACGGCGAAGCCCTGCTCCGCCGAGGCCCCGCCCCGCCAACAACGAGGCAGAGGACATCGCCGGATCCGCCAAGGCCCCGCCCTATCGGCAATGAGGGGAGGATTTCCCCTGCTCCACCGAGGCGCCGCCCCGCCGGCAACGAGGCAGAGGACATCGCCGGCTTCGTCTAGGCCCCGCCCCGCCGCCAACGAGGCCATGCCACACAGAAAATGAGGAAGAGTAGAAGATGGTAGGTCTCCATCGCTCAGGTCCAAGTAAGGCCACCGCTCCTACCCTCCGGTTGAAGCCAAGCTTGGCAGGTTGAACATTGACGGCCGATTAGCTGCTTGGCGGCGACATGGAGTCGGACATCTTTACTTCTTGTGGCTCCGGTGGCGGAGCTGGAGAAGAAGCTTCTGTTCTTGGGGCTCAGCCGGACACCGGGAATGGGCGCCGGAGATCATAGATTAGCTTAATTAATTATACCTACAGCGCACCTCTTTTTAGTTGAAGAATGTATGAAATGTAATGAAATCTGGCATGTTTATATGAAATATGGCCGTGTATGAACGATTTTAGTCCGATTGGTTCAAATTCTTGTATCACTGGCATTAGATGAAGAGGCAAAACAATACGTACTAGCATTATTCTCAGGACGCACAGTGATCACCTCGTTTGCAGCAGTTTCACACGTACAAAAAGTTTGAGCAGCTTTTTAGCATGCCTATACATTGCAATCAAACTCACAGGCCTGGCAATTCATAGAGAATATTCAAAACAATCGATGATTATGCATCTCAATGAGTCACACGTCAGAGCCAATATTTACTTCACAACTAAAGAATAAAGAAAAATCGATCGATGTTGCTGACGGCAGAGGGCGTCCCATTCCAAAATATCAAACGCATGTCTTCTTGCTAACATCAATGAGCAAAATTTGACAAGGTTGTCCCATTCCAAAATATCAAATGCATGTCTTTTTGCGTACATCAATGAGCAAACTTTGACAAGGTTTTCCCATTCCAAAATATCAAATGCCTATGATTGTGGAATGGGCGGGGTTTGCCATCAGTTTGCACATTGACATGTCACCTCGTGCTAAATAAACCAGCTGTTCTTTTTGTGCAGTTCCACTAAAATCAACCAACTTCACGCGTAGCTTGTAGGATTTCGCCTTTATATGTTGCAACGCCTTGAACATATTGGCACCTCCTTTCTTATAGCTAATTTTGTGGCTGGAGGTGGAAATGAATGATTCGAGAACATTCGATGTATTGTGCATGATGAAGTATAATGGAGGGCATGAACCATCAGAACATTTTGTGCAGTTCCCATTGAAATCAAGCTGAGCATCCCTGTTTGCATAAATACAAAAAAAGTGATTAGTATAAAGCAAACTGTATTATGAATTTATAGTTTAAACATGCACCTACATGATCCATGCAGAGCACACATTTAAAAAAATGGAACTCACCGGAAAGAATCCTAAAACAACATTGTATTGGCCATCATAGCAACAAAGATAGAGATCTGTGAGTCCTTCTGAGCTGAAGTTAGTTTGTTCTTGTGGGCAGTAATGTAACCATCCTTCAACTCCTCCCTTCTGATAAGAAGAGAGGCTTGGCTTCTTCATCCTGGCATAATCGGAACTAGGCACTTCACGTACTCCATATTCTTCTTTAGAGGAGGATGATCCTGTTGTGCAAAGACAAGAGAACAACTAAATACTAGCATCCATGTTTACTCAAAAAAAAGGAAAGGAAATATTTAAAATAGCACAGATGAAGCACTTCTCGAGGATAATACCACTTTCTCATGACAGTAGCTAAACAGTAGCACAACACCAATAGAGATGACAAAGCTCAATCATATGGAAGAAATCCGTGGGCCGGTACCAACCTTTGTCAGGAGGCTTATTGTGTAGAGCATACAGATGAAGCACTTCTCGGGAACCGTCCGTTATTATCTACTATGGTTGCCATGCTTACTATATACTCCTCGATTAGTTTAATGTTTCCAACATCTTCTTGTGTAGTTCCACTAAAATATATGTTATCTTCAAACAAGATCCCTGTTTGCACAAGTAGAGATAATTACATATTACATTAAGAGTGGCATCAAATCACAGTGGCAAGACAATTGCTCGTTCCAGCCATGCAATAAATTAAGGTGCAAAAGTATATCATTACTTGTATCATTACAGTTCCAGTGCTTCATTACAGCACCGGGAGCTGATTTTTGTTCTTCTTCCGCTTGTTCTTCCCCTTCATCACTTGGTTCAATAACAGACAAGCTTCGCCTTCAATGTAAGATTTGGCATGTCAATTAGGGAGCACAAGTATAGCACTAAACAACGACATTAATTTTCTAATGACAGTAGTAAAATATAGGCCAACATTTGTGAAATATCATTATCTTACCTCAATGGGATATTACGGTACACATACAGATTGGAAGTCTGGTCTCCTTTTGTGCAGTTCACTAAAATCAAGCAACATTACCGTATAAGTAGCACAACATATGAAAGCACACTACACAATCATGTGGAAGAAGGCCAGTACTGGCCTCTCATGACGCAGAATTCAAACAACTCACAAGAAGAAGATCTGAAACAAATTTGCCAACACAGATAGGAAGTCAGATATCCTCTTGTGCATTTCCACTAAGATCAATCAATCAAGCAACGTTGTTGGTGTGACATTTTGGTTGAACTGCACAAAACACTCTTAAAACAAAAGTGTTTTGTGCAGTGCAACAAAAGGTCGCAATAGCAACAAGGTGAAGTAGATAACCCTGTTTACATAGAGGTGCAAAGGAAACAATTACTGGTCAATAACGGTGGATGACACAGAAGCCCACAAAAAAGAAGCATCTAACTTATCTAAATGGGAAAGAAAGCAAGACAGTAGCCTTTCTCAAACAGTGGCATTGATTCATATTAACAGAGAGATTATATTAACAATAAAATTCGTTAAACATGTAATTTGCTTTTAACTCTGGCATTGCTTCAATTTTCTAACGGCATTATTAGATTAACAACAGCTAAAGAGTTGTATGGGACAGTGGATGCACCAGCACCATGTGCATCTACCGATGTATAAAGGGGTGATGCACAGTCTGTTGCAACAAACAACCAAGGAGCATATTTGTTTTGGTCCCATTTTTGTTATCTTTAGACACCTTTCCCTATGTGAGGGCAGCAAATCTAGTCCTGCTCAAACTCTACAACCTTGTCCCCCACCCACAGAAAGGTCAGTTCCTTACAGATGTGTGTACTATGTTTGTCATTGTTTTCCCTTTTGTACCAACATAGGTGTTGGATAGCCAGTCTGTACTACTTTCCCCTCTTCCTTTCCTCTTTGAACCACGTCCTAGATTCATGCTATACAACTTTCCCCACTACTTTCCTGTTTGATCCAACACCTAGATTTGAGTGCAGAAGCGAAAAAATTCCACATGCAGCTAGAGTAATGCCTGTGGATTAAGTAAATTATACCTTAAGGTTCTTGGGGTGTGGCTCGGTGGGAGGCCGGAGGCCGATTTCCCACACTATGTACGGCAGCGAGGAAGAAGGGGTCGGAGGCCCTCCCGCGCCGCCGCTGGGTGAAAGAGAACAACGGCGCCGGCAGTGGATTCCCTCCCTCGCCGATGACAACATCATTAAGCCTCCTTCCCTTCCCCGGCGGACGAAATCATGCCGGCTCTTTGACCAGCAGTAAGGGGAGAGAGAGAGAGAGAGAGAGAGAGAGAGAGAGTGAGAGCCTGACGCAGTCTTGTTTAGATCTGGAGAGGGTGAGAGAGTGTGAAGAGAGCAACTACAAGCGCTGTGGCTCCAGCGTATATATATATATATATATAGTGGAGAGAGAGTGTGAAGAGAGCAAACCCTAAAAAACAAGCCCTGACGCTGCATCATATATAGTAGGAGTGGTTTCTTTTTCTCTCCATAAAAATCGTTTTAAATTATGCATGAAACGAAACTCTTTATTTAACGTACTAGTGAATAAAAATACTAGGGCAATGCTAATATGTGAAGAAAATTTAACGCTCGAAGGAGTCAAAACTCGCAATTAACGCTCCATGCCTCCCGGTCGCACTTACTATCGTTCACGTGTGGTACACGACCCTCCGAAGTGGACAACAACTAAACCACATACGGTCAAAATATCGGAAAGGTGGGCTGCACCATCATCCAATTTTAAATATTTTGGGCACTTGTATTCAGCCTAAGTCAGTGTGCCACCGTATGTACTAAGGGTTACAGCGGGTGCTAAGAAACTAGGGCGTATTGTTGTACGAGAGTAATGGCCATGCAGTTTATTTGTAGGGTCACTTGCAAACTGTCAAACTCTATTCTCCTCTTATTTAATGGATGAGGCAAATCTTTTGCCTCCGTTTCAAAAAAAAAATATTTTCGAGAAATTTAATTTTAATTATTTTGTATGTACACTTTGCTATCTTCCAATAATTTTGGGCACTTGTATTCAGCCTAAGTCAGTGTGCCACCGTATCTCGTACTACTACCTCCGTCCAGGTTTTTACGCCACTTCATATATTGTTTGTCAAAGTTTGACCAAATTTTTTAACTACTCCCTCCTTTCCGGTTTATAGGGCTTAAATTTGAAATCTCATCAACCAAGGCAGATGATGAGTAGAGAAATGTACTCCATCTCGTAGTTTACAAAATTACTCAAACTTTAATCTGCATTAATTACAATATATTCATGGACGACTACTAAATGTGTAGGAATGGTTACATGCACTGGTTGGTTTCTTTTAATCCTTGCATGCATCAATTTAATGCACCTTGGAGTGTGAATATGTGATGGAAAGAAGTGAAAAAAAGACTGTATAATATGGTAAAACGAAGAAAATGAGATGAGCCCAATAAACAAAGAAAAATTCAGAACCAACGTAATTAATACGGCCACCGGCCGTATGCACACATTTATTTTCCAGCACATTTCTTTATTTCATCAATGACATTTTGATAGAGGGAAGTACATTCACCAATTCTTTGCTAGGAGAGCAAGATCAAAGAAAACAAGAACCATAATTAGACATTTTAAAAGATATCCAATTTCCATAACTGCTCCCACTAATTGTATTAATATCTTCTCTATGTCTTCATTGTTGATCTGTGGCTTCTCGAGCTTGCACACTTCTTTCTTATTCGATTCTAAAGAACTAGACGTTGCTTCACATCTAATATCATCTCTAGTCTCATCTCTAGCCTCTATTCTAGCAAGGAGTGCACGAGCATCTACCAAATTTCGTGCTATCAATAGATCGATGTATTCTTCTTCCCAAAACCAAAACTTGCATCCATCCTACACAAAAGTTTAAGTATAAGCTGCCGAACATGTGCCGAATAAGGGAGCACATCCGAATCAAAAGAAGTACTACACACCTTATCTTTTTCGCACTTGATGAACACCCATCCGGGATGTTCTGGCGTGGTCGAAATGCGGCGCAGGACCTGCCGCGAGCAGCCATCGCACTTTATGAGCGGCAACGGTGAACCGACTAGCCGCTGGGCCAGGGCCGAGCCCGGACGGTGGCTGGCCATGTCTTTGCCGGCGATCCGCCGACGGGATAGATCTGAGTGGCTAGAGGCAGATTCAGTACCTGCACGCGACATGGAGGCATTGCCATTGTTGTGCGACCCAATACCCGGACAATCCATGGCGAGGTGCAGTCGCAGGTGGCCGGAATGCTCCAAATCCGGCAGCCACGTGCATCAAATCCCGCGGCCGCAGATATAGCGGTTGACCGCCGGCACCGGGACAAGAGAGGCACAGATCCGGCCGTCGTGCTGTGGTCGGCTGGGCTATAGTGCGAGGCAGTGACTGTGTCTCCGACGAACGTGTGTGTACCTCTTCTCTTCTTGTACGTACTCCATTTATCTCACTTCTTGTGGCTTCCCACTCCCACGATATTCCTATTCTATGAACCTGTGTGTGCGTGCCCGTGTGTGTGTGTGTTTTTTTAACAGCGTGTGTGTGTTAGAGAGAGCGACACATCGACCTACAGAGAGATGGTGTGTAGTACTATGATTTAGCCGCGAGAGTCGGTGCATCCTCTTGTTTCTGGGCGTCCGGTCGGGACAGCTGCCACGCCCACTCCTGACCAGCCTGGCCCACCCAAAGCCCCTCCATCGCCCGTGGGCGCTTCCCGCCCGAAACGGTCAGCGCCGCTCTAGAGAATCAGTGCCGCATTCATACCCGGGCAGAGCGGACGCGACCTCTCACTGGCGCATGCGTTGAAGGGAGAAGCGGAATCAACGAAGAGTGATGGTTGCTTCGTCCGTCCAACTTACTACCGGGTCTATGTGATTTGACGGCTCATTGGTCATTATTATTGAGGTGGTACGACCGTGCTGAGTCTCAGTTATACTGTACACTTTACTTTGGTGCATGACACATGCACCGGATGTTGGATGTCCCACGTTTCGACGAAAGGAGGTAGAGCGTCTCCACTCTTTACAATTTTCTCCACTCTTACAGTGGAGGAGTGCGAAATCAGCGAAAACACGGCAGCTCGGTGATTACATGGCCCACCTCACACTATCACCATATTTTTTGGACACCGTGCTACACCTAACTCTTTAGTACACAATACTGTAATTTCTCAGTGAGATAAAATTGTACAATGCTATGAACCTTCCAGCTTCTGTTTCATGTATGTTGCGTCCAAGGTTGCCCCGTTGCAACATTCCATCAAATAAAAAGGAGACTAACATGCATGCTATTGCATCTCAATGATTCACATATCATAGCCAATATGTACTCCCTCCGTTCCAAAATAAGTGTCTCAACTTTATGCCAACTTTAGTACAAAGTTGTACAAAAGTTGACACTTATTTTGGAATAGAGATAACTAAAGAAAAAAAATGATCCATGCAGTCCCTAGGCCTTGAACCCTAAACCCTAACCAAGCTTTAATTTGCTGGCGATGTCGAACCTTCCGAAGAAATGAAGTTTGCAACCCTTTGACCATCGGATCATTTTGTGCAGTTTCACTAAAATCGAGCTGAGCATCCCTGTGGCAAAGAAATTGAAGAAGTGTTATTAGAATAAGACTAGTGGGACTAGTTGATGAGACATAAACTCATCACAAATACAGTAGAAGCCAGTAGAGGTGCGTGCGGGGCAAAGAAGTAGAGAAATATCCACATGGAGTGATGTGGGCAGCTGGGGCAGTGGTGCAAGCCGGCTGTAAAGGAAGTTGTACCTGAGGGATGTTGGGATGTAGCTAGAGGAGGGCGGCGAGAGGCGGCATGTGCCCACGTCGCGGTAGTGAGCAATGGACGAAGGCAACTGCACCGGTTTTGTGAGAGAGAACAGCGGGGACCCCTGATCGGGACGCGTCGATAGTGGGTTTTCGCCGTCACCGACGGCGACCACATCTACACAAAGCATCCATCCTTCCCCCGGAGGACGTGATCTGCCCGGATGTGTGACTAGAGATGTGGCCACAGTCGTTTTGTGCAAGAGAGTGTGAAGAGATCAACCCCAGCAAGCAACCGTGTAGGCTCCTGGCTATGTATATAGTGGAGTGGTTTCTTTCTCTCCATATGAACCTATTTATATTGCGTACGTGCCACTAAAGAAAAAAAACTTTATTTATAAATAACGCGGCACTGCTCATGTGTGGTTCTCGACCCTCCATTAATTGAGTAACTACTACTGGACGCGTCAAATTATCACGTGGGCTGCATCATCATATAGAAATGAGCTCCACCGTGTCACGTGTGTGGTTGGGGAAGACGCAAAGAGTGCTACGTGCGTGGGTGCGTGCACCTCTTCTCTTCGAGCATGGTTATTAAAAGTATAGCAAACTACTTTACCACGTGGTTATTATATGGGCAAAGAGTATAGGCAGTAATAATGACTAATGAGCCATCAAATCACGAGGCCCACCTTTCTCTATGTTTGACCGAGGAAGCAGCCATCATTTCGCTCCTCGTTGAATATCCATCCGCTGCTACCTCCGTAAATAAATAAAAATCCGCTGCTACCTCCACAGGATGGTTAATAATATAGCCATGTCAATCACGGCGTAGAAATATCATTCACTGATACAATAGGGCTGGCTCTAAGGCTGGTGATTTTTTTACTTTGTCTCTTTCTCTTTTTCTCTCATTTACTCATTTTACATAGGAGCACGTGTAGAGGATGGCTATTCCTTTCGATGGGACTTCTTCATGGGGTTTAAGACTAAGCAGCTCTGAATATTATTCTCGCTGCCCACCACTCTGAATCATGCCATCTATGATACTCCCATTGCAACAATGAGGTGCACTAGGTCTAGCACGTCCTGTAAGAAGAGACTGTCATGCAAAACATACATTCTTGTTGCCTTCTTCCTCATACAGTACGTACTACTAGTAGTACTACTTCTCGTTCTCCAATAAACCTTGCGCTTGGCATCTCAAATATATTAACCTTGCGCTTGGCTCTTCGCCTCTTCGGGAAGTCGAGCAGTGATGGTACTACAGTATATGGTTCTGGCTATCTGACACCGAATGAATTGCTGCACGTCCACCACGTGGGCGAGGGGCGAGGGAGAGTGCGTACTACTATGTTCGTTTCAATACGGACTACATACAGAGCAAAATGAGTGAATCTACACTCTAAAATACGTCTATATACATCAGTATTTGGAGTATGTACTAGTAGTTCATATTGAAATCTGCTAAAAGACATATGTTTCAAACAATATGATAATCTCTCTAACCAAGGTAGGGACGGGGAGTATACGTCTAACGGAGGGAGTAGTAAAATTTTCTCCTCGTCCTGCGATCCACCGCGCGCGTGGGCGAGGGAGCGGGTGTAGGCGTAGTAAGCAAGCTTCTCCTCGTCCTGCGACTCTGCGAGCCACCGCGCCCATGGGCGGGGGAGAGGGTGTACTAAGCAAGCTTCTCCTCATTCTGCGAGTTGACGGGACACATCAAAAGTAGTACATAGCATCTCCAGTGTATAGAGCCTTGCCTCTAAGGTAGGCCCCACATGGTTTGCCTCTTATCAAATGAAAAAACTACAATGTATAGAGACTCTAACCAGCCTCTAAGGTGGGCCCTAGCAGAAATTTTAAAAGTATCGATTAGCACCACATTTGTCCAATCAGTAATATTTCTCTTGTACTTTCTTATGCTTCCTAAGGCTGACAAGTGGGACCAGATGGATTGTTACATTTTTAGAGGCAGCCTCTAAGGTTAGAGGCGATGCTAGCCAATTTTTTGTTAGATGCGGTTCATGCAATGTATAGAGGTTGCCTCTAATAGGAAAGAGAGGGCTTAGAGGCAGCAAAAAGCATACATTGTGGATGCCCTAAGTGCCTACTTTCCGGTCTATATGACTCAATTTGAAATCTCCCTAACCATAATAGATGCTGAGTGGTGGAATAAATTTGTTACTTCCATAGTTCGCAAAAGTACTGAGCATGTGAGATGGTGAATGGAGGGAGTACGATACCATTAGTACTATAGTTCTTTTGGAAGGGTTGTATTAGTCCCTCCCATTCACATGTTCACATTTCAAGCTTCAATAAAAATGTTGCATGCAAGGATTAAGAGAAAACTCAGCAATGCATGTACTCCCTCAATCCATATAGGGTCTAAAATATGTTTTTGAGGCTAACTTTGACCACATGTTAGAGCAATAATATGACATGCAACTTACACAAATCATACCATCAAATTCGCACGTGGTCATTGTACTGCTAACACATGCATGCGTTGCAATTAGTACGTACATGATACAGTAGTAAACACTCACTATCTACTAGTACTAGTTCATTGTTTGGCTTAGATTTGGAATTGAGGCCCATAAACCGGAAGGGAGGGATTATTATTTTCTGGAACCATCCCCATACGGCCATACTTGATGTTTCGGAGAAGGGTTATATGCCTTGCTGCAATAGTACCGTCCAATCTTCACGTGTGGTGTTTTTCTTGGAACATTATTACGAGAGGATTCTACGATGTGTGAAATGATGTGTTGTTCATGCGTCCAGCTTACTATTGGAAAGGTGTGGCTTTGAGATGTGACGGCTCATTAGTAGTATTCCTTGTGGGTGTGCACTCATAATTTGGTGCATGGCATGTGGACCCGGATGCTGGATGTCCCACATGTTGAGGAAAGGAAGTTCTGTGCTCCTAGAATGGTTTCTCGCAATGCTATCGACCTTTCAGCATTTGTTTATATATACTGTGCTAGTAAATGTAATTTCTCGGCGAGATAAAATTATACTACTACAATGCTACGAAGCTTTCAGCTTTTCTTTCATGTGTCTTGCCTTGAAGGTTTTCTTGTTACAACATTCCAACAAATACAAAGGAAACTAACATGCATGCTAATGCATATCAATGATTCACATATCAGACCCAATATTTACTTCACAACTTAAGACAAAGTTGTGAGAAGGTGTACAAATAAAGAAAAAATGATCGATCAGGTCCCTAGCATTCTTTCATTTCCTGGCCATGGTGGATATGTTGGTAGCTATTTTCACGCGGCTCGTTGATGCCCACCAAGACATGTAGCAGTTGGATGCATGCACCATCCCATCATTTTGTGTAGTTGCACTAAAATGGAGCCGAGCATCCCTGTTGACAAGGATATTGAATAAATGTGACTGCAATAATAGTGGCACTGTTGATGAAACATGGAAAGTATGCCGGCCGAGCTACAGTACATTTTAGGCAAATAACTAGAGAAGATCCACATGCAGTGACGTGGGAAGATGGGCGGTGGAGCAAGGCCGGTTCCAGAGGAAGCTGTACCTGAGGGTCGTCGGGATGTAACCAGGAGGGCGGCGGCGGGCGGGATCTGCCCATATTGCGGTAGCGAGCAAGGGGCAAAGGAACTACCCCGCCGGAGCTTGCTTAGAGAGAACGGTGGGTACCGCAGATCGGGACGCACCGGCAGTGGGTTTCCTGCGTTGACGCCGGCGACCGGAGCAATGTTGCACATCATCCCTTTCCGCTGGCGGACTGGATCCGGTCGGATCAGGGACCAGCGGTGAGAGAGAGAGAGTGGCCACCGCCATCTTGTGTGAGAGAGTAGAAGAGACCGACCCCAGAAAGCAAGCATTAAGGATCCTGCATATATTATATAGTATAGTATAGTGGAGCGATTTTCTTTTTTCTCTCCATAACAATTGGTTTATATTCTGTACGTGCGCCATCGAGGAATAAAATCTTTTTTTAAATAACGCGTCAAGTCACAATTTGTTTGTTCACCCATGGTACACGTGTCAAATTACCACGTGGGCTTCCTTTTCGTACAGAAATGAGCTCCACCGTGTACCCGCGCGGGTGTGGTTGGGAAAGAGACGAGAGTAAGTGCACCGTGCGTGCACCTCTTATCTTCGTACACGTCCCCCACCTACGTGGGTGTGTGCGAGAGAGATACAAACCTAGAGATATGGCGTGTGCGTTCGTGAGTGTTTTTTTATGGGGGGGGGGGGTGGGGTGTGATTTGTGGTGTATTGTGGGAATATGTGTCGATGATATCTCAAACAAAAATGTGACACATGGGCCTAGTATATCATATATAGAGGGGCCGATCAACGAGAAGAGAGGGAGGGTCATAGATATCGATAGAGTCGAAGAGAGGATAGTGTGTGGGTGCGAGATCGAAGAGAAGAGAGCCATCAAAATTGTGCATGCGCACGTCAAAGATATAGGGCGAGACCTACCGGAAAGTCAGAGGGGAGAGGGCAAGTTTGTGGTGGCAGGGAGACATGACTAGAGCGCTCGATGTATCGGTGTGTGTGGGGGGGCGCGGGGGGGGGGGGGGGGCAGAGAGAAGAGACCTAACTAGAGAGGTAGATCGACTCGTATATGTGTTGAGAAGGAGAGACCTAGCTATGTCTTGAGGGAGATCTATCGACATCCATACATAAGTGAAGGACGGGAAATAGGTTGCGAGAGAGAGAGAGAGAGAAAGAGAAAGAGAGAGAGAGAGACAAAGAGAGATAGAGAGACAGAGGTAGAGTGCCGGAGGGGTGGTGGAGTTACTTCTCGGAGATGGTGGGAGAGGCCTACTAGACAAACTAAGGGTACAACTGCAATATCAAGAAGAGAGGGGATGTGTTTCTGTGTGTGCGTGTGCGTGATAGATGTGTCGGGAGGCATGCATGGATGATGAAGGGGGACCATATGTGTTTGGTAAGCAGACCTAACTAGATCGGTAGATCAATTGTTGTGTGTCGGAGGAAGGGAGAGACATAACTAATGAGGTAGATCGATCGGCGCGTGGAGAAAACGAGTTATAGACGACCTAGCTAGCTATATGTATTGTGGGAGACCGGTCGGTGTACATCCATTTGTTAGAGGCAAATAAGGCCCAGAGAGACGGATAGAGAGAGAGGGATGGAGCTAGGAGGTGGTGCGAGAGGCCTACTAGATAGGGGGGGGGGAGTGTGCGATTGTGAGATTGATGAAAAGAGGGGCGAGAGTTTACACGTGTGTGGGACCGTATGAGAGACATGAGGCATGGACAGAGAAAGGAGGAGATGGAAAGTGTGAGTGTGTGTGGTAGGCAGACATTGCTAGAGAGGTTTATCGATCGGTGTGTGTCGGAAAGAAGGAGTTCTGGAGACCATGGGAGAACGACCTAAAGAAAATAAATGAATGTGCGTGATGGAAAGAATGCTGAGGGAGGGGGAGGGCGAGGAGGGCATGCGCATGCACGAGAGAAAGTTAGTGCTAGCTACAAAGGTTAGAGGATTGTGTGGGTGTAAGAGAATAACAAAGATCATAATTCGTTATGAAAGTGGATTCATATATTTGAATAAGAGATCATAGTGTTATAAACCTATGCATGCATGAATATAGCGGTGACACGCGTGGTGTGGTTTTGGACATGTTATACTATAATGTGATAATGCGTGGCGTTTGCAACTCACAACTAAATATCGAACAATCTAAACCATACTATATATCGAACAATCTCACATTTTATTTGAATTTGTGATAAAGTGTGGCGTTTGTAGCTCACAACTAAATATCGAACAATCTAAACCATACTATATATCGAACAATCTCACATTTTATTTGAATTTATGATAATGTGTGGCGTTTGCAGCTCACAGCTAAATACTTGTAGGCGTAGGGGGCGGGGCACCATACATTATGTGATAAACACATTATACATATGAGACATGGTTTAGATTATGAAGATCTAGCTAGAGCTTGAAATGTACTGCGATTTGAAATCAACATAAAGTGGATTCAAAAATCCGAGTTCGAGTTCATATAGTACACATAGTTCATATCTAACTCGACAGTAATCATGTGGTGTGTTGTGAAGATAATATACAAACGATGGTTTAACTTGACAACAATGATGATTGTAGATCTTATTAAAATAGAGAAATGAATTCCAATGGTTTAACTTGACAAAAATCATGATTGTAGATCTTATTCAAATAGAGAAACAAATTCAAATTTTGTTCATATTGAAGTGGTAGTATATACGTTTGGAATGCACTAAAATGTTCATTTGAGTAGCAGGTTACATGCATTATACACATAGCGAAATATTTTAATTGAACATAACATGGATTCAAAGTTTTGAATGGCATTTGTAGTAACTCATACAGTAAAACGGGACTAGACTCTCTTGTGTGGTGCGAATTGATTTCTTTTTGGTTTTTTCGTCGAGGGAAGTGCGAATTGATTTGGTAAAGTACACGTTAGGCTTGTCCGGAAATTTCAACCCGCGCTTGTTATCCCAAAATTTTAAGATATCTCTTTGTCTCGGTGTGCTCCTAAAATTCCCTCCATCTCAACCCGCGCCTTGCTATCCCAAAATTACAACGCGCGCGAAAACTCCCACCTCCTGCGAAATCCTGACACGCGAAATTCCCGTGATACCCTGATACGTCTCCAATGTATCTATAATTTATGAAGTATTCATGCCATGTTTACAACAATTTTATATGGTTTTGGTATGATTTTCATGGAACTAACCCGGACTGACGTTGTTTTCAGCAGAACTACCATGGTGTTGTTTTTTGTGCAGAAATGAAAGTTCTCCAAATGCAACGAAACTTTTTGACGATTTTTTTTGGAACAAAAGAGGCACTAGAAGCTTTGTGGGGGGGGGGGGGGGGGGGCAGAAGGTGAAGGAGGTGAGCACAACCCACCAGGGCGCGCCAGGGGCCTTGCCCGTGTGCAGGTGGGTTGTGGTCACCTCGAGGCCCATCTTCGCGTGAAACCAGAGCCAAAAAATCCTATAAATACAGAAACCCCCAGAAATAACCCTAGATCAGAAGTTCCGCCGCCGCAAGCCTCTGTAGCCACGAAAAACCAATCTAGACCCTGTTCCGGTACCCTGCCGGAGGGGGAAATCATCACCGGTGGCCATCTTCATCATCCCGGCGGCCACCATGATGAGGAGGGAGTAGTCCACCCTCGGGGCTGAGGGTTTGTACCAGTAGCTATGTGTTTAATCTCTCTCTCTCTCTCTCTCTTGTGTTCTTGATTTGGCACGATCTTGATGTATCGCGAGCTTTGTTAATATAGTTGGATCATATGGTGTTTTCCCCTCTCTATCTTGTTGTGATGAATTGAGTTTTCCCTTTGAGATTTCGTTCTTATCGGATTGAATACTTTTATGGATTTGAGAACACTTGATGTATGTCTTGCTATGAATACCCGTGGTGACAATGGGGTATCATATTGATTCACTTGATGTGTGTTTTGGCACTCAACTCGCGGATTCCCGAGGTGACATTGGGGTAATCTATGCATAGGGGTTGATGCACGTTCTTGTGTTTGTTTCTCCGATAGAAATCTTGGGGCACTCTTTGAGGTTATTTGTAACACCCCCTGTCATTAGCTACAGTAATCACTTTTGATAATGACATGTCAACAAGCTTAATAGTGCATAATCATCATTAGCATCATATTGCGTTTCAACTCCTAAGTCGAATTCAAATTTAAATGAAAGTGAAATATAAAAGTTGTCCAACATAGAAACTAAAATGTTCGATAAATAACAAATATTGCAGAGGCTATTCTAAAATTGTAATCAATAATTAATAAAATAATTAGGTGGCACTAACATTACCTAAACAACAAGGATTAATGCATTTTAGTTATTATAAAAATTGTGTGAACTCAAATTGTCTCCAAACTAATTTTTGGTAGTGGTAGGTAATGCCTAGTATTTATTGGAGCAATTGCCATGTTTTATAAAAATCATTTGGTGGCCTAACTATTTACTAAACAGGAGATATGATTAAATAAAAAGAAAAAGACAAAAGAAAAGAAAACAGAGAAAAAGAAAAAAAGCGGAAGAACCTCCCTCCCCCACTGGGCCGTAGCCCAGCTGGCCTCGACCCAACCGGCCCAGCCCACCCCGCCTCCCTTATCCCCTGGGCGACCGAAACCCTAGCCCTACGCCCACCCCACTCATCCCTCTCGCTCCTCTTTCCCCCCGACCCGATCTGGATCGGGATCGGGCCCGTCGCCTCGCCCTCGCCGCCCGACGCCGCCACGCCCTCGCCGATCGCCGTCGCCGCCCCGACCCCGACTTCCTCCCCGCGCCCACTGCCCCGTGCCCTACTGCTCGCGGTGAGCTCCGGCCCCGTCGCCCGCCCCTTTCCCCTCGGACACTGCCGCGCTGCTGCCGCGCCCTGGCCACGCTCGCGTCGCCCACTCCCGCGCTCACCGCGTCCATCGCCTCGCTTTGCCGCACGCGCGCTCACCCGCCCGCCGCTCGCGTTCGCGCGCCTGTGGTTGTTCCCTCGCATGCGCTCGCCGCGGTCACCGCGCTACGCCCCGCTGCCCGCGCCTGCCCCTGCACGCGCCCCGCGCCGCGCTGCCGCTCGCCATCGCCGCGGCCACCCCCGCTCCTGCTGCCCGCCGGCCCGCACGCGACCGCGCTGCCGCGCCCTCGCCGCGCCCATCGCCCGCTCGCCGCGCCCCTGCCGCCGCACGCACACGCGCACGCGCGCCGTGCCCGCGTCAGTGGCCTCGTGCCACTGACGGGTGGGGCCCCACCGCCCCTGTGCCACTCGCCAGTGGGCCAGTTCCTCCCTGGCCCAATGACAGATGGGGCCCACGCCCAAAACATTTTAAAAAATATAAATAAAAATAATTAGTTAATTAAATAATTAATTAGTGATTAATTAATTTAATTAATCCTGATTAGGTTAATCTAATTAAGTAGTTAGTGTTAATTAAACAGTAATTTAATTAGTTAAAACCTAATTAAGCCAAACAATGTATGACAGGTGGGGCCCGCTGGTCCTGACGTCAGCATGATGTCATAATGACGTCACCATGTTACTGTTTCGGATAATGTTGAAATTAAATAATTAAATAAATTCAAAAAATTAATAAAACTTTGAAAATTAATATTAAATAATCCGTAACTCCGATGAAAATACTTTATACATGAAACTTGCTCAGAATTCCGATACGAACCCGAATACGCCCTCCGTATTCCCGTCAGATGCCTCTAGCTATAAGAACATTGAACTTTTAGACCGATTTCGATAAATGAATAGTGCTCAACTTTAATTAAATAAATCCAAATAAATTCCTAAATTAACTAAATCATTTAGTTAGGCAGTAGAACACCCCGACATATCATTTAGGCATGTCATACATATTGTTTGCATTATTGCTGTGAATTTATTGTTTCTCTCCCCCTCCTTCTCTCTCGATAGACGCCGATACCGACGACGCTGCAGCTGGGTACGACTACACTACCGACGAGCAGCCCGTTGACGACCTCTCTCTCTCTTGCCAGAGCAACCAGGCAAGCCCCCCCTTTGAGCATCCAGATATCGCCCATTCCATTTCTCGTGCTTGCAGTAGATTTTGCTACTGTTAATGTATGTTCCTATTCTGATGCATAGCCTGCTTTTGTAACCTGTTCATTGCTACCTTGGCTGCCTATGATAAACTGTTTAGTATAGGTTGGTAGTGAACCATCAGTGACCCCACCACCTTATCCTTGTTGCCCCTGCTTGATCATCGATGACTCGATCAACGTGATCGTCGACCAGAGACCGACACCTCACTTCACACCCCCTTAGTTGTACGACTCTGCGTAGTAACTATCGAGTGCCGAGGGTGATACCTCGTAATGCACTCCCGATGAATACTCTGCAGTGTAGCTGTTCGGTCATGGTCATCGAGAGTGATTCCTCCTTCTCCACTTCCGATACGACTCTGTCGTGCAACCCTCAGTGTGAACCTCGAGGGTGATACCTCATACATTCACCCTGATGATTTCGTCGAGTGGAATCCGTCGAGGGTGATTCCTCAGGTTTCCCCCTTGATGTTATGACCACACGATTACTTGACCTTTGTTACAGGCGGGTCCACCCTGGTGGGTACCCGTTGGGGATCTATGATGTCGGGTGTGTCGGAAGGGCACTCGAGTGTGACATTGTGGCGGAACATCAGAGACTCTGATTGTCTCCACGTGATACTAATTGAGCCTATTGGATTTGGGTGTGTGATCTGAGTGGGTCGACGTGCCCTATACGCACTACCACCACGCAGGATAATGGTTATGGGACCCTCTGCGAAGTACGTTTCTCCCGAAAGCTCGTCTGACGTCACGATTCACCGTGCGGGCTGATTGTCGGGATTGGGCTGGATACTTCACTGACGAGCTCAGTGTCGCGCCTGCACCCTGGCCAGTCTCGCAACGCGCAGGGTGCCCAGGGCGATGGCCCGAGACCTCTGGGTGCATAGGTTAGTCCGGCGTGCTGACCTCTCTGCCGAGCCTAGGTAGGGCGTTGCTTCGTGTTGATCTTCCGAGGACGGGCATTACCCAGCAAGTATGTCCGGCCAGAGTTGATCGAGCGTGTTGGGTAACAGTAGTGCACCCCTGCAGGGATGAATCTTCTATCGATAGCCGGTCCTACGGTAAAGGACGCTCAGTTTGTGTATCCCGATCTACTACTTAAACTGGATACTTGTTACTTAATTGAAGCTTCGGGATCGCTTTCTCGCTTGGGAGTCGAGGAAGGATCTTTAAGCTGTACTTCAACATGTTTGCTAAATAAAATGCTATTCTACTCTCTTCAACTGCTGCAAGATGATGGCCTTGTGAAGATGTTTGAAGATGCTAGTCTTCGATAGGACTAGGCCTTCTCTCTATTCTGGCATTTCTGCAGCCCAGTCCACATATACAGCCTTTCTCCATTGATAATGTTGCATATGTAGTATAGATCCTTGCTTGCTGAGTACTTCGGATGAGTACTCACGGTTGCTTTACTTTCTCTTTTCCCCATATACCCCACATTGATGATACATCAGACGATGGAGTCCAGGAGCCAGATGCCACCACCGGAGCTTACTACCAGGAGGGTCCAGAGGGTACGTACTACTGGATCGAGCCAGCCGACCAGGAGTAGGATCGGAGGCTCCCAGGCAGGAAGCCTACGCCTTTTGATCTAGAGTCGTTGTTTGTGCTAGCCTTCTTAAGGCAAAACTTGTCTAACTATGTCTGTACTCAGATAATATTTGTATGACTGACTTATGTATTCGGATCTTCATGATCCCTGGTCTGTAATATTGTGGACCTCCGTTTATTTGTGTTTAGAGTTGTGTTGTGATATCTTCCCGTGAGTCCCTGTGCTTGATCGTGCACGTTTGCGTGTATGATTAGTGCACGATTGAGTCGGGGGCGTCACATTCTTTGTGTTGGATTGAGTATTATGAATATGAAATTGTTTGATGCATATCGTATAATCAACTCACGGATACTCGCGGTGACATTGGAGTATCTAGGTGACATTAGAGTTGGTTGATGTGTATCATATGGTGTTATTTTAGTACGAACTCTTGGATAGATCGATCGGAAAGGATAACTTGGTGTTATTTTAGTACGAAATCTTAGATAGATCGATCAGAAAGGATAACTTTGAGGTGGTTTCGTACCCTACAAACAATTTTGTCTTACGTTCTCCGCTAGATAGGAAATTTGGAGTGATTCTTCATCGCACATTGAGGGATGGTTATATGATCCAATTATATTAGCATTGTTGAGAGATTGCACTAGTGAAAGTACGGACCTTAAGCCTCATTTTCAAGCATTGCAATACCATTTGTGCTCACTTTTGTTACTTGCTACCTTGCTGTTTTTTATTGTTCCTATTACAAAAATCAATATCTACTATCATTACTACACTTGTATCGCCATCTCTTCGCCGAACTAGTGCACCTATACAATTTACCATTGTATTTGGTGTGTTGGGGACACAAGAGACTTTTTGTTATTTGGTTGCAGGGTTGTTTTAGAGAGACCATATTCATCCTACGCCTACCACAGATTGATAAACCTTAGGTCATCCACTTGAGGGAAATTTGCTACTGTCCTACAAAACTCTGCGCTTGGAGGTCCAACACGAGTCTACAAGAACAAGTTGTGTAGTAGACATCAAGCTCTTTTCTGGCGCCGTTGCCGGGGAGGTGAGTGCTTGAAGGTATATCTTTAGATCTTGCAATTGAATCTTTTAGTTTCTTGTTTTATCACTAGTTTGGTTTATAAAAGAAAACTACAAAAAAATGGAATTGAGGTGGCCTCATATTGTTCGTCTTTATCATGTCTTTCTTGAAAATGATGGAAAGGAAAATTGTGCTCAATTGATAGAAGAAGAATTCAATAAAATGTTTGGCATAAATGATGAGCATGATTGCAATGTTATTGGTATGAATTCTTTGAATATCCATGATGCTAATGATATGCAAAGCCATAAGCTTGGGGATGCTATATTTGATGAAGATGATATTTTTAGTCCCCTAAGTTTTGATGAGAATATTTATTATGATGATTGCATGCCTCCTATTTATGATGATTATATTGATGAAAGTGGGTTTGGAAGAGTGTCAACTCTAGGTAATAATGATCCCACTATTTTGGAGGGTGTTGAATCTTATTATAATGATAAAAGTGGATTTGGAGAGGTCATGACTTTATTTAGTGATGATTCCACTATTTTGGAAGAGGTTTTAATTGACTATGATAACAAAGTTGCTATCTATGATGATTATTGTGATGACACTTATGATATAAAGAATAATGAGCACCATGAATCTTGTCATCATCATTTTAATGCTCAAACTGATTATGTCAACCAAGTATCACATGATAGCTATTTTGTTGAGTTTGCTCCCACTACTATTCATGAGAATAAATTTGCTTATGTGGAGAGTAACAAAATTTCTATGCTTATGGATCATGAAAAGAATGCTTTATGTGATAGCTATATTGTTGAATTCATTCATGATGCTACTGAAAATTATTATGAGAGAGGAATATATGCTTCTACATATTTCAATAATATCAAGTTTCCTCTCTTTATGTTGAAAGTTTTGAAGTTGCACTTGTTTTGCCTTCCCATGCTAGTTGATTCTTGTTCCCATAAGTTTTTTGCTCACAAAATCCCTATGCATAGGAAGTGGGTTAGACTTAAATGTGCTAGTCATATGCTTCATGATGCTCTCTTTATGTTTCAACTCTTTACTTTTATGCGAGCATCATTGAAATCTTCATGCCTAGCTAAAAGGCATTAAAGAAAAGCGCTTGTTGGGAGACAACCCAACATTTAACCCTACTGTTTTTGTGTGTTCACATGATTAGGCTACTATATCAATCATGTTTTATAGCTTTTGTTTCAATAAAGTACCAAGTAAAGCCTTTGGGATAGTGTGGATGATAGTTGACTTGATTCTGTGCAAAAACAGAAACTTTTGTGCTTAGTAACAGAATTGTTAAAAATCACTGGAGAGTCAAACAATTCTGAATTTTTTACAGATGATTGATATAAAAATTTCCTATGTTATCCTAAAGTTTCAGAATTTTGGAGTAACATAAGTATGACCATAATTCATATCTTTACAGACTGTTCTGTTTTTGACAGATTCTGTTTTCAATGCATAGTTTGCTTGTTTTATGGTTTCTATGGCTTATATTGCTTAATATAAATTATGGAAATTGTA
Organism: Thinopyrum elongatum; assembly: GCA_011799875.1. Lineage (NCBI taxonomy): Eukaryota > Viridiplantae > Streptophyta > Magnoliopsida > Poales > Poaceae > Thinopyrum > Thinopyrum elongatum. The sequence goes on along the minus strand of CM022299.1, from coordinate 371,260,845 downwards.
TAGTACAGCAGGAATTATGTGTAAACAATTATGAATCTTATATGGACAGTACCAAAGGGAATGATTTGTCTTTATTACACTAACGCATCTCACAAAGTTCCGTTAAGTTTTGTGTGATTAAAGTTTTCAAGTTTTGGGTGAGATATCGATATGACGAGAATAAGGAGTGACAAGACCCTAAGATTAGGGATTCCCAAGGCACCCCTAAGGTAATATTCAAGGAATATCCAAGAAACTAAGCTTGGGGATGCCCCGGAAGGCATCCCCTCTTTCGTCACCAACATTATCGGTAACCTTACTTGGGGCTTTATTTTTATTCGTCACATGATATGTGTTTTGCTTGGAGCATAATTTTATTTTACTAGGATTTGCTTTATTTTATTTAGAGTAATGTTTTATATCTTTTACTTCAATAAAAATGTCAAGTATAGCATTTGCCATGCTTATTTTGCAAGTCTTATATGTGGCTGTTTGAAAACAGAAAGTTGCACACTAGTGCGTGAATTCTTGAGAAAATACAGAATGTGATAAAATGTTGAATTTTTTTTGCAAAATAAGCTATGATAAATTTTCTACAGTCTGGTAAATTTTCAGAATTTTTGGAGTTAGGTAAGTATGAGTATAATTTCACTCTTTACAGACTATTCTGTTTAGATAGATTGCTGTTATGTTTGCATTGTTTGCATCTGTTTGCTTGTTTACTGATTCTATTTGAGGATGGAAGTATTAAATATGCAGAGGCATTTAGTATGCAATGTTAAATAATAATTTTAGTGATTTTCTACAGTATAGAATGATAAGGTGTTGCATTGATTTATACTAACGTATCTCACGAGTTCTTGTTGAGTTTTGTGTGGATGGAGTTTTTAAGATTTCGGGAAACCGTGATATAAAAAGAATTAAGGAGACACAAAAGCTCAAGCTTGGGGATGCCCAAGGCATGACAAGATAATATTTCAAGAAGTCTCAAGAATCTAAGCTTGGGGATGCCCCAGTAGGCATCCCACCTTTCTTCATGAACAATTATCGGTTAGTATCGGTTGAACCTAAGTTTTTGCTTCTTCGCATGATATGTGCTATTCTTGGAATGTCATTTTATTTTGTTTTGCTTGATGTTTTAATAAAATACTTAGATCTGAAAAAATTTAAATGAGAGAGAGTCCTCACATAGCTACCTATTTACTTAACTACTCATTTGGTCTTCACTTATATCTTTTTGGAGTAGTTTGTCGAACACTCTCATGCTTCACTTATATTATTTTGAGAGTTGATAATAGTGATGACAATTTGCACAAGCTATGAAATTGGTACCAAAGTGATGGATGGTCAAGAAGGATATAATATTAACTTTTATGTGGCTCATTGGATATGATAAGTTTGATTCCTTGCAATAGTTTTGCGACATGGAGATAATAATATGCGAGTCATGTTGGTCAGTAATTATGCTTTAGTAAGAATATTGGTGTTAAGGTTTGTGATTCCCTATGCAAGCACGAAAGTCAATAGTTATGCAATGAAATTACATCCTAATTGTGGTGCATTATTCGGTGTTAGTTATGTTTAATGCTTGTTTATGATCGTTTTCGTTTCTTGGTTGGTCACTTCTCAATCTATTTGCTAGCCTTCATTTGTACTAAGCGGGAATACTGCTTGTGCATCCAAACTCCTTAAACCAAGTTATGCCAAATGAGTCCACCATACCTACCTATATGTGGTATTTCAGTGCTGTTCCAAGTAAATTTGTATGCGCCAACTCTAATTTTCAAAGTAATTTCCTTTTTGTGTGCCCGTACCGCTCATGAAGCGGCAGGGGGTGTACAATATTTTCCATGCTAGATGCGTTATTCTCAAGATGAGTGTTTATTCACTTTTCATTGCACGAGAGTGTGTCAAAGGTAATAGGGATGCCCAGTCTCGAAATGCAAAAAAAATTATTTATGTTGTTCAATAATAAATTCCTTGGAAAGTGTTGGTATGGAAGGCACCCGTGGATACGGCTAGCCATGGATTGTGAAAGAATGGTGGAAAACGGAATAAACTTTATTTTCTGTTTGGGAACCGCCTATGATGTGTCTAGCATGGAAAGTGTTGGGAATTCTCGGTCGTTTCCGTTGACGGGAAAAGTAAGCCTCTCAAAATATTTTATCTCTCAATTTAAGCTTTGAGCTCTGGCACCTCTACAAATCTCTGCTTCCCTCTTTGAAGGGCATATCTATTTACTTTATGCAATTTTTATTTTTATTTGAGTCTCCATTTTCTCTTATAAAGTACCAACTAGGGAGCACTATGATCATACCTGTGCATTGGATGTAGCTAATATTTGAGTGTGTTTCATGAATGGATCAATGATTGAGCATAATGGGCTAGGGATAGCTTTCTTTAGTGTTGATATTTTGAAAGACATGGTTGTTTGTTAGTATGCTTGAGTATTGATGTCTTCATTTCAAATTATAGACTATTGCTTTGAATCATTCAAGTCCAAATGTCCATGCTACAAAAGAAAGAGTATATGATGAATATGATAGGTAGCATTCCACAACAAAAATTCCGCTTTCAATTGCTACTTTATCATGATGAGTTTTATGAGAAAGAGTTGTTGTTATGATGCTAGGAAAAGTGATTGAAATCATCATTGACCAAACTTATGCACTATGCTAGCATTCACGCTTCATAAATTATTTCTTTTACCATTTACCTACTAGAGGACGAGTAGGAATTAAGCTTGGGGATGCTGATACGTCTCCAACGCATCTATAATTTATGAAGTATTCATGCCATGTTTACAACAATTTTATATGGTTTTGGTATGATTTGCATGGAACTAACCTGGACTGACGCTGTTTTCAGCAGAACTACCGTGGTGTTGTCTTTTGTGCAGAAATGAAAGTTCTCCAAATGCAACGAAACTTTTTGACAATTTTTTTGGAACAAAAGAGGCACTAGAAGCTTCGTGGGGGGCTAGAAGGTGAAGGAGGTGAGCACAACCCACCAGGGCGCGCCAGGGGCCTTGCCCGTGTGCAGGTGGGTGGTGGTCACCTCGAGGCCCATCTTCGCGTGAAACCGACGCCAAAAAATCCTATAAATACAGAAACCACCAGAAATAACCCGAGATCAGAAGTTCCGCCGCCGCAAGCCTCTGTAGCCACGAAAAACCAATCTAGACCCTGTTCCGGTACCCTGTCGGAGGGGGAAATCTTAACCGGTGGCCATCTTCATCATCCCGGCGGCCACCATGATGAGGAGGGAGTAGTCCACCCTCGGGGTTGAGGGTTTGTACTAGTAGCTATGTGTTTAATCTCTCTCTCGTGTTCTTGATTTGGCATGATCTTGATGTATCGCGAGCTTTGTTAGTATAGTTGGATCATATGGTTTTTTCCCTCTCTATCTTGTTGTGATGAATTGAGTTTTCCCTTTGAGATTTCGTTCTTATCGGATTGAATACTTTTATGGATTTGAGAACACTTGATGTATGTCTTCCTATGAATACCCGTGGTGACAATGGGGTATCATATTGATTTACTTTATGTGTGTTTTGGCACTCAACTCGCGGATTCCCGAGGTGACATTGGGGTAATCTATGCATAGGGGTTGATGCACGTTCTTGTCTTTGTTTATCCAGTAGAAATCTTGGGGCACTCTTTGAGGTTCTTTGTGTTGGATTGAGTATTATGAATCTGAAATTGTTTGATGCATATCGTATAATCAACTCACGGATACTCGCGGTGACATTGGAGTATCTAGGTGACATTAGAGTTGGTTGATGTGTATCATATCGTGTTATTTTAGTACAAACTCTTGGATAGATCGATCGGAAAGGATAACTTGGTGTTATTTTAGTACGAAGTCTTCGATAGATCGATCGGAAAGGAAAACTTTGAGATGGTTTTGTACCCTACAAACAATTTCTTCTTATGTTCTCCCCTAGATAGGAACTTTGGAGTGATTCTTCATCGCATGTTGAGGGATGGTTATATGATCCAATTATATTAGCATTGTTGAGAGATTGCACTATTGAAAGTATGGACCTTAGGCCTCATTTTCAAGCATTGTAATACCGTTTGTGCTCACTTTTGGTACTTGCTACCTTGCTGTTTTTTATTGTTCCTATTACAAAAATCAATATCTACTATCATTACTACACTTGTATCACCATCTCTTCGCCGAACTAGTGCACCTATACAATTTACCATTGTATTTGGTGTGTTGGGGACACAAGAGACTTTTTTTATTTGGTTGCAGGGTTGCTTAAGAGAGACCATCTTAATCCTATGCCTCCCACGGATTGATAAACCTTAGGTCATCCACTTGAGGGAAATTTGCTACTGTCCAACAAAACTCTGCGCCTGGAGGTCCAACACGAGTCTACAAGAACAAATTGTGTAGTAGACATCATACCCCTGAACCGAAAGAACCACCTAGTTCAAATCGGTGGGGCTACTTTCATAACTTACCCCACATTTCGGACAAGCGCGTCCCTAAGCCATGGTTCCCCCTCCCATCCCCTCCGCCCCCATTCGTACACCGAGGCCGCGAAAACCCGTGAAGCCCCACTCCCTCCTCCGTCCGCCACCTAGCCAGAGCCTCTTCCCCGACGACATCGTCCACCACAACAGCTCGACGTCCCTCATCCACCGCACCGGATGAGGATCCATCGTCGATCTCATCGTCCCACCGGTTCAGCCACCACGTCCTCCACCTCCAAGGAGCTGCCCCGATGCTTGCCTCGTCTTTTGCACCACCTCCATTCCCACAACACCGTCTTCACCTACACCACCGGAAGAGCATCACCACCACCGATTCCTCGGATGAAGCTGAGGCCTAATCAGCGCCACCAAAGAGGTTCTACACTAATCGCTGCATTTTCTTCTTCATTCGATCTCACGGTGCTGTCGGCGCTCTCGATCCCGAGCCTCCATGGCGCGGCTCCATCTACGGAGGCGTCGCCGGCCACTTCTTCCATGGAGTCGCTTCCTCGGCGGCGACGTCCACATCAGTAGGAGCTGCTGCTGCTCCGGCTCTCGCTGGCCCTGCTGCTACTACTTCGGCTCTCGCTCGCGCTGCTGCTCTGCTCTTGCTCTCGGTCCCCTGCCTGGCCTGCTCTAGCTCTTGCTCGTGCTGCTGCTCTTGCTTGCGCTGCTGGTCTACTCTTGCTCACGCTGCTGCTACACGAGCAGCAGCTCCGGCTCTCGCTCGAGCTCCTGCTGCTGCTACCCGAGATGCTGCTACATGACCAGCTGCCCGACTCTCGCACGCGCTGCTGTTCTGGGCACTGCTGCTGCTCTGCCCCGGCTGCTCTCTGGTAGTACGTTCTCTGCTGGAGCGGCTACCAATTTAGATCACTGCTACTCTGCCACTAGTGCTCGAGCGGCCAAAACTATCAGTGCACTATTTTTCTGCTACTAGTGCATTCAGTTTCGATAGTAAAATTCAGTTTCGACAGCAAAATTCAGTTTCGACAGTAAAATTCAGTTTCGACAGTTAAATTCAGTTTCGACAGTTAAGTTCAGAGATGAGCTGTTGATGTATTTTACATCTAGCACTTTTTGGTTATGTATTTTACATCATCTATTGGAGATGCTATTAGAATACCACTTCAGGTTAACGTTGTCTCTCTTGTCCTGCTTCAGCCTCGCCGTCGTATACCTCACCGGAGCTGCTCCAACGACGAAACCCTCCATCACAGCGGAGCAGTACCCTTGGCTCCATCTCGAGACGCCTAAGATCTTCTTCCCCTCCTTCGACAGCCACATCAGCCGCAGCATCCTCAGCGACCAACCCAATGATGCTGAGATCTACATGGCTTCGCCAAAGAGGTTGTACACTTGCTGCATCGCTTTTTTTCTCTACATGTTATATATATTGTCCACTGAGCACGCGTAGTAACATGAAATGCGATTAGTTTCTCCTATATAACAAGCAGTGAGGTACCAAGCAACTTAGCTATCCATGATGGACTCTCTCGAAAGCCATCATTATTTATTTCTGCGCGTTTGAGTTGTGCATGTGTAGATGGGCCAGATGGGCCTGGGAGTTGAGCTAGTAGGGCAGTGTCCTAGGTCCAAAGTAGTAGAAGTAGCACAAAAACATTTTTGGAGTGTAGGCTTTTGCCTGTTCAAGCCTGCCTACTAGAATTGCCAGTGGTTCAAAGGAAAAGTGAAGGAAAAACATAGGAATTGGAAAGTTTCCTATGGTACTACTATTCATGCATTTGGTTCAAAGGAATGGAGCAAAGGAAAACTATAGGATTTGTTCCTTTAGTCTCTTTCAAAGAAAAATCGTAGGAATTTTAATATCCACTTGGCCCTCCTTTTCAAATTCCTATTCATAAAGAAGAAGACTAAGTGATAGTAGCATAATAGCATTATAACTGTACATTTTCTTGTGGTTTGACTTAATTTGACCATGCTTCTTTGCATTCCTGTGACCTTCCAATTCCTGTGAACCAAACACCAAGATTGACAGAAATCCTGTGATTTTAAATTCTCTATTTTGCACATGCATTCCTATCCTATTACTGTGTATTTACTATCCCTGGGTTGTTAGAATCCTCCAATTCAAACGAGCCCTTATAGAATTACTTCTCTTACAGATAGTTGTCAAAGAAAACCTTGTGTGGTTTGTCCCGCTCCTGCCGCGCCGTCGTCCACCCCAGCTCAGCTGCTCCAACGACGGAAGGGTCCACCACAGCAGGGATCCGCCCTCCAGCCTTTCGCTGCATCAGATCTTCTTCCCTGCCCAGCAGCCACGACAACTGCATTACCATCATCAACTGAGCAGATGACCTTAAGGACTACACAGGTTCGCAAGAGAGGTCGCACTCTTTCGTGTCTGCTTACGTTATGCATCGCTTAATATTACATGCTACTTTATCGTCCTGTTCACCGATTAGACTCTGAATCAGCTCCAAACTAACGCTCAAACTTGAGTTTTTAAATGGTTGTGGGGTACATATCATGGCCGCAATAAATAATATCTGTCTACTATCTGGTTAATCTCTGGTGCCTACTATGAGTTTCATGTTGGGTGGGAAACAAACAGTAAAGAAGCCATTATTTGTATTTTTTAACTGAAGCTATTATGTGCCTGCTATCATTGGTTTTGGGTCTATCCACAGGTTGCTACCATCACTCTGGATTTCTGCATGCACTCCTTACATAATCTCACTATGTTTTATTCCTATGCATGTCAGTTATTATACACAATGGTACTGAACATGTAGAGCAAAAGATACGAGCCTTCCGTGGCAATAAAATTTCATGCAGACGTCGCTCCATGGTGGGCGCAAAGGCAGCCCCCTCCCCCCATTTTAGATCGTAATCAAGAGGAAGATAACTATTTAGAGGGGGATTCAGAAGGAGCAGACCACTCCTATTTACCCCCTGAGGTCTTTGCTCTAACTTGGCATGCTGATGCTGGTCATATCATGCATATGGTGCCTTGCATTGCTTACTTTATACATCAAATATGTCATCTGCTTAGTTTAGACATGCTTTGTGTGCATGCCATCTGTTTAGTTTCTATATCGTATATGTGAATTATGCAACGCCGTCTTGTTTAGCCAGGCATCATATATGTGAATTCTGCAATGCCATCCTGCTTAGCCAGTCATCTTATATGTGAATTATATCACGCCATCCTTTTTTCATTACGTATTACATTTGTCAACAATGTTAGTACATTCAACTACTCTTCGTGTGCATCAGCCATTTGACGCGGTGATGGAAAAATCTGGAGTGAAAACAAGGTCTTCAGAGCAGAGAATGCTATCTGACGAAGCGCATATCTCGCTGTTTATGGATAGCTCCTCAGAGGAGGATTCAGAGACAGATGACCAGTCCTATTTCCCCCCGAGGTGCATACTCTAACTTGGCAGGGTTATGTTGCTCATATCGTGCATATCGTGTCTTGCATTGCTATGTCATTTGCTTAGTTTAGACATGCTTTGTGTGAATGCCACCTGTTTAGTGTCTAATTACCATATATGTTAATTATGCAATGCCATCTTGTTGCAAGACATTATATATGTGAATTATGCAATGCTATCTTATTACAAGGCATTATATATGTGAATTATGCAATGCCATGCTGTTTAGCCAATTGATGTCTACTACGCAACTTATTCTTGTAGACTCGTGTTGGGCCTCCAAGCGCAGAGTTTTGTAGGACAGTAGCAATTTTCCCTCAAGTGGATGACCTAAGGTTTATCAATCCGTGGGAGGCGTAGGATGAAGATGGTCTCTCTCAAACAACCCTGCAACCAAATAACAAAGAGTCTCTTGTGTCCCCAACACACCCAATACAATTGTAAATTGTATAGGTGCACTAGTTCGGCGAAGAGATGGTGATACAAGTGTAATATGGATAGTAGATATAGATTTTTGTAATCTGAAAATATAAAAACAGCAAGGTAACTAGTAACAAAAGTGAGCAAAAATGGTATTGCAATGCTTGAAAAAAGGCCTAGGGTTCATACTTTCACTAGTGCAAAATCTCTCAATAATGAAAACATAATTGAATCATATAACAATCCATCAACATGCAACAAAGAATCACTCCAAAGTTTCTATCGGAGAACGTAGGGCAAAATCATGCATCAACCCCTATGCATAGATTACCCCAATGTCACCTCGGGAATCCGCGAGTTGAGTGCCAAAACAAACATCAAGTGAATCAATATAATATCCCATTGTCACCACGAGTATCCATATGCAAGACATACATCAAGTGTTCTCAAATCCAATATTCAATCCAACATAACAAAACCTCAAAGAGCAAGACTCAATTCATCACAACAAGGTAGAGAGGGAAGAACACCATAAGATCCAAATATATTAACAAAGCTCGCGGTGCATCAAGATCGTGCCAAATTAAGAACACAAGAGAGAGGGATCAAACACATAGCTACTGGTACATACCCTTAGCCCCGAGGGTGAACTACTCCCTCCTCGTCATGGTGGCCGCCGGGATGATGAAGATGGCCTCCGGTGATGGTTTCCCCCTCCGGCAGGGTGCCGGAACGGGGTCCCGATTGGTTTTTTGTGGCTACAGAGGCTTGCGGCGGTGGAACTTCTCATCTAGGGTTCTTTTTGGGGGTTTTGGTATTTATAGGAATTTTTGGCGTCGGTCTCATGTTAAGGGAGTGCCCGAGGGGCCCACAAGCTCGGGGGGCTCACCCTAGGGGGGTGGGCGCGCCCCCCAGGCTTGTGGCCTCCTCGTCCACCTCCTGGCCCAGCTCCGGTGCTTCGGGGGTCTCTTTTGGTCCATAAAAAACCACCTTAAATTTTCAGCCCATTCCAAGAAATTTTATTTCTGCACAAAAAACAACACCACGGTAGTTCTGCTGAAAATAGCGTCAGTCCAGGTTAGTTCTAATCAAATCATACCAAAACCATATAAACTTTTTGTAAACATGGCATGAATACTTCATAAATTATGGATACGTTGGAGACGTATCAGCATCCCCAAGCTTAATTCCTGCTCGTCCTCGAGTAGGTAAATGTTAAAAGAAATAATTTATGAAGTGTGAATGCTAGCATAGTGCATAAGTTTGATCAATGATAGTTCCAAACACTTTTTCTAGCATCATTATATATCATAAATAGTAGCTCATCTCATAAAACTTCTCATGATCAAGTAACAAGCTATTCACATGTTAAAGCATAGACCATAAACTTTCTTGAAAACTAACAAACTATGTTCTCAGTCATCAAACAATTGCAATTCATTTTATTTTTAGGAAGGGTCTATGTAAGAGCTTTGATTTAGCAAATTCCACATACTCAACTATCATACAGTCTTCCATGATTGCTAACACTCAAAGCGTATTTTTAGAACAAATAGCATCCATCAAACACAGAGAAAGATAGGGGCTTAATGTTTCACCTCCCAGCTTAGTTATCATATAGATAATTGTCAATAATAATAATTGATGATCAAATATATTTGAATGGCCATATATGCTTGGATCTTTCCCCACCACATGATACTTGCCAACTAGAGAATAATTGAGGTTGAAATGAGAAGGAATACTACCGACTCCTGCATAAAAGTAAAAGATAGGCCCTTCGCAGAGGGAAGCAGGGATTTGCAGAGGTGCCAGAGCTCGAAGCTTTTAAAACAGAGATGAATATAATTTTGAGAGGTATGCTTTCATTGTCAACGTAACGATCGAGAGTTCCCAATATCTTCCATGCTAGACACATTATAGGCGGTTCCCAAACAGAAAGGTAAAGTTTTACTCCCCCTCCACCAACAAACACAAGCCATGGCTAGCCAAATCCTCGGGTGCCCTCCATACCAACAACAATCCGGGGGAGTTTTGTTTCATTATTATATTTTGATTTTAATTTTGATCATAGGACTGGGCATCCCAATTACCAACCACTTTCTCGTGAATGACAAGTGAATAAACACTCATCGTGAGAATAACCACCTAGCATGGAAGATACTGACCGCCCCCTGTCGCTTCATGAGCGATTTGGGCACACAAAACAGATTATTATTTGAAGATTTAGAGTTTGGCACACGCAAATTTACTTGGAACGGCAGGTAAATACCGCATATAGGTAGGTATGGTGGACTCATATGGAATAACTTTGGGTTTAAGTAAGTGGATACACAAGCAGTATTCCCGCTTAGTACAGGTGAAGGCTAGCAAAAGATCCTAAGCAAGCACCACATGTTGAAGGATCCATAACAATATAACTTCTATACAAATATACCCAAACATAACTCATTACGTTGTCTTCCTTGTCCAACTTCAACTAATTTTCTCAAGTTTGAAAATAATTAATGGGGCTCACAATCATAGAAGATGTCCAAGATAGTATATTTATATGTGTAACCTCTCTTCCTTCAATATTCTTTCATGAATTGTTCAAGTGACCAATGTTGTGTTTGCTAACTTTCAATAAATTTTACCACCTATACTTCTTATACGTGAAGCCATTACTCCCCATGGGATAAACATATGAAACATATATAATTTCAGATTTATGATATTCAATTCATTCAACCATTTACTCATAGGATATAAGTGAAGCACGAGAGTAAATGACAAACTACTCCAAAAAGATATAAGTGAAGATCAATGAGTAGTCAAACAATTAAGTAGCTATGCGAAGACTCTCTCTCATAAAAAAATTAGATCTTAAGTATTTTATTCAAACAGCAAGCAAAACAAAATAAAATGACATTCCAAGGATAGCACATATCATGTGAAGAAGCAAAAACTTAGGCTCAACCAAAACTAACCGATCATTGTTGAAGAAGAAAGGTGGGATGCCAACCGGGGCATCCCCAAGCTTAGATGCTTGAGACTTATTGAAATATTAAATAGGGATGACTTGGGCATCCCCAAGCTTGAGCACTTGTGTCTCCTTAATCCCTCTCATATCATGGTTTCCCTAATTCTTAAAAACTTTATCCACACAAAACTCAACAAGAACTCGTGAGATAAGTTAGTATAAATCAAATGCAAAACCTTATCATTCTCTACTGTAGAAAATCACTAAAATTATAATTTAACATTGCATACTAAATGCCTCTGCATATTTAATACTCCTATCCTCAAATAGAATCATTAAACAAGCAAACATATGCAAACAATGCAAACATAACAGCAATCTGTCTAAACAGGACGGTCTGTAAAGAGTGCAATTATACTCATGCTTACTTAATTTCAAAAATTCTGAAAAATTACCACACTGTATAAAAATTGTTATGGATCAACCTTTAAAAATTTCAAGATTTTATCATGTTATGACTATTCACAAATATTCAAAACATAACAACAAACTTTCTGTTTTTCAAACATCAACATATAGACTTGCAAAATAAGCATGGTAAAGGCTATACTTGACACTTTTATTGAAATAAAAGATGCAAAACATTATTCTAAATAACAGCAAGAAAATCCTAATAAAATAAAATGATGCTCCAAGCAAAACTCATACCACGTGACGAATAAAAATATAGCTCCAAGTGACGTTACCGATAATATTGGAGACGAAGGAGGGGATGCCTTCCGGGGCATCCCCAAGCGTAGTTGCTTGGATCTTCCTTGAATATTACCTTGGGGTGCCTTGGTCATCCCCAATATTAGGGTCTTATCACTCCTTATTCTCCTCATATCGATATCTCACACAAAACATGAAAACTTCAATCACACAAAACTTAACGGAACTTCGTGAGATGGGTTAGTATGATAAAACAAATCTCCATTTTTAGGTACTGTTGTGAACTCATTCCAATTTAATATTTGCATTATATCTACTGTATTCTAACTACCCATGGCTCATACCCCCCCTACCCGATACTACCCATAGATTCATCAAAATAAGCAAACAACACATCAAAAACAGAATCTGTCAAAAACAGAACAGTCTGTAGAGACCAGAATTATAGTCATACTTCTATAACTCAAAAAATTCTGAAAACTTAGGAAAACATAGGAAATTAATATATCAATATTTTTTAAAACATTCAGAGTTTTTACATGTTCCAGTGAGTTTTAAAATTTCTGTTACTGGCGCAAAAGTTTCTATTTTTTTACAGAATCAAGTCAACTATCATCCACACTATCCCAAAGGCTTACTTGGTACTTTATTTTTAACAAAAGCTATAAACATGATTAATACAGTAGCTTAATCATGTGAACACATAAAAAAAAGTAGGTGTAAATGTTGGGTTGTCTCCCAACAAGCGCTTTTCTTTTATGCCTTTTTAGCTAGGCATGATGATTTCAATGATGCTCACATAGAAGTAAAGAATTGAAACACAAATAGAGCATCATGAAGCATATGACCAGCACATTTAAGCCTAATCCACTTCCTATGCATAGGGATTTTGTGAGCAAACAATCTATGGGAGCAAGAATCAACAAGCATAGGAAGGCAAAACAAGCATAACTTCAAAACTTTTAACACATAGAGAGGAAACTTGATATTATTGCAATACCTACAAGCATATGTTCCTCTCTCATAATAATTTTCAGTAGCATCATGAATGAATTCAAAAATATAACTATCACATAAAGCATTCTTTTCATGATCCACAAGCATAGAAATTTTATTACTCTCCACATAAGCAAATTTATTCTCATGAATAGTAGTGGGAGCAATTTGAACAAAATAACTATCATGTGAGGCATAATCCAATTGAAAATTAAAATCATGATGACAAGTTTCATGGTTATCATTATTCTTTATAGCATACATGTCATCACAATAACCATCATAGATAGCAACTTTGTTCTCATAATCAATTAGAACCTCTTCCAAAATAGTGGATTCATCACTAAATAAAGTCATGACCTCTCCAAATCCACTTTTATCAATATTGTGAAAAGATTCAACACCCTACAAAATAGTGGGATCATTATTACCTAGAGTTTACACTCTTACAAACCCACTTTCATCAATATAATCATCATAAATTGGAGGCATGTTATCATCATAATAAATATTCTCATCAAAACTTGGGGGAATAAAAATATCATCTTCATCAAACATAGCATCCGCAAGCTTATGGTTTGGAATATCATTAGCATCATGGATATTCAAAGAATTCGTACTAACAACATTGCAATCATGCTCATCATTCAAATATTTTATGCCAAACATTCTATTGAATTCTTCTTCTATCAATTGAGCATGATTTTCCCTTCCATCATTTTCAAGAAAGACATTATAGAGACGAATAATATGAGGCAACCTCAATTCCATTTTTTGTTTTCTTTTATAAACCAAACTAGTGATAAAACAAGAAACTAAAAGATTTCAGTTGCAAGATCTAAAGATATACTTTCAAGCACTCACCTCCTCGGCAACGGCGCCAGAAAAGAGCTTGATGTCTACTACACAACTTATTCTTGTAGACTCATGTTGGGCCTCCAAGCGCAGGGTTTTGTAGGACAGTAGCAATTTTCCCTCAAGTGGATGACCTAAGGTTTATCAATCTGTGGGAGGCATAGGATGAAGATGGTCTCTCTCAAACAACCCTGCAACCAAATAACAAAGAGTCTCTTGTGTCCCCAACACACCCAATACAATAGTAAATTGTCTAGGTGCACTAGTTCAGTGAAGAGATGGTGATACAAGTGTAATATGGATAGTAGATATAGATTTTTGTAATCAGAAAATATAAAAATAGCAAGGTAACTAGTAACAAAAGTGAGCAAAAACGGTATTGCAATGCGTGAAAACAAGGCCTAGGGTTCATACTTTCACTAGTGCAAAATCTCTCAACAATAAAAACATAATTGTATCATATAACAATCCCTCAACACGCAACAAAGAATCACTCCAAAGTTTCTATCGGAGAACGTAGGATGAAAATGTGCATCAACCCCTATGCATAGATTACCCCAATGTCACCTCAGGAATCCGCGAGTTGAGTGCCAAAACAAACATCAAGTGAATCAATATAATACCCCATTGTCACCACGGGTATCCATATGCAAGACATAATCAAGTGTTCTCAAATCCAATATTCAATCCAACATAACGAAACCTCAAAGAGCAAGACTCAATTCATCACAAGAAGGTAGAGAGCGAAGAACACCATAAGATCCAAATATATTAACAAAGCTCGCGGTACATCAAGATCGTGCCAAATCAAGAACACGAGAGAGAGGGATCAAACACATAGCTACTGGTACATACCCTTAGCCTCGAGGGTGAACTACTCCCTCCTCGTCATGGTGGCCGCCGGATGATGAAGATGGCCTCCGATGATGGTTTCCCCCTCCGGCAGGGTGCCGGAACGGGGCCCCGATTGGTTTTTCATGGCTACAAAGGCTTGCGGTGGCGGAACTTCTCATCTAGGGTTCTTTTCTGGGTTTTTGGTATTTATAGGAATTTTTGGCATCGGTCTCACATCAAGGGAGTGCCCAAGGGGCCCACATGCTCGGTGGGCACGCCCTAGGGGGTGGGCACGCCCTCCAGGCTTGTGGCCTCCTCGTCCACTTCCTGGCCCAGCTCCGGTGCTTCGGGGGTCTCTTTTGGTCCATAAAAATCACCGTAAATTTTCAGCCCATTTCGAAAACTTTTATTTCTGCACAAAAAACAACACCACGGTAGTTTTGCTAAAAACAGCGTCAGTCCAGGTTAGTTCTAATCAAATCGTACCAAAACCATATAATTTTTTTGTAAACATGGCATGAATACTTCATAAATTATGGATACGTTGGAGACGTATCACCAATCATCATATATGTGAATTATATCATGCTATCCTTTTTTTGTATTACGTATTCCATTTGTCGACAATGTTTGTATATTCAACTACTCTTCCTGTGCATCAGCCATTTGAATCGGTGATGGAAGTATCTGGAGTGAAAACAAGGCCTTCAGAGCAGACAATGCTACCTGCAGAAGCAGACATCTTGCTGGTTACAGATAGCTCCTCAGAGGAGGATTGAGAGACAGATGACCAGTCCTATTTCCCCCCCTGAGGTGTATGCTCAAACTTGGCAGGGTTATATTACTCATATCATGCATATGTTGTCTTGCATTGCTTAGTTTTTACATCTTATACACAATATTGAATGCCATCTGCTTACTTGCTTAGTATATAAATCATATATTTGAATTATATAATGCCATCATGTTTACATAGACAACATCTATCTGAATTATGGCATGCCAACCCATTTAATAAAGACATCATATAGTTATATCATCTCATCCTGTTTAGTGTTTACATAGTCATCATATTTTGAATTATGTCATTCTATCCATGAATTATATCATGCATCATGTTTCCATAGGCGGCATGTATGTGAATTATGGCATGCCAACCTATTTAATAAACACATCATATAGTTATATCATGTCATCCTATTTACATAGTCATCATATTTTGAATTATGTCTTTCTATCCTGTTTAGTTAGCCATCATATATGTGAAATTGTGTCATGCTATCATGTTTAGTTAGCCATCATATATGTGAAATTGTGTCATGCTATCCTGTTTGGTTAGACAACATAAATGTGAATTATTTCATGCCCTCTTTTATTCCCCACTATCCATTGCACCTGTCTATCATACAATGTCTGTACATTCAATTACTTTTCTTGTTTATCAGTCATTTGAATTGGAGGGGGTGATGGCAGTATCTAAGGGAGTAACAACACGATCTTCAGAAAAGATGGTGCTACTAGTTGATGCAGATAGAACCACGATTGTACTTGCCCAAGAACCAGCCCCACCACACATAACCCAGACTCTCGCAGATTGTACCCCTACCCAATTGGACAGAGAACCAGCTACACCCCTTCTAACCCCAATCCCAGCAAATAGTAACCCAGTTCCAGTTGACACAACACCGTCTCCACCACAGAGCACCCAAACATGAGCAGTTAGTGAGGCAACTGCAGGGCCCAAAGCATGAGGACCACCACTCCGAACCCCAACTCAATGCTTAAAGCAGAAGAAGAATTGTTCTCAGGTTAGGTTCCGTAGCTATGGTTCATACTCCTTTGCTCTTGCATCACTATATTTACTCATACCAACTAATTTCAAATTTGAAGGATGGAATTGAAACTCCAATGGCACAATAGGTATGTTTTAAACCTGTTTCTTTAACTGGTTTGGTGTTGTAACTTGATCTATGTTGATTTTAGTTTCAATTGAATAAATAGTTATGTTCTAATGTCATGCACATTACAAGTGTTGTTATTGTTGTGTAGTTTCCCACACTTATATTCTGTCTATGCTGCTTTGTCTTAAACAGATATGATTTGAACTGTGTCTCTATCTTGATTTGGCAACATAAACTAGAATGATATAGACCATACAGTGACCATAGTACATAGATATATGTTTGTTTCATGTTGTTATCCTGTCCACTTTACTACTGAACTGATTTACCAAAATGAGTTTCATATACAACATGGTAAACCTGTGATGTGTCTGCTTGCTTCTCTTTTAGAATGCGGACAAAATATTGGAGAAGAGTACCCTGTTATACAATGGTAAAGGAAGTAATGCAGATAAGGTTCAAGATGGTGAGACATCCCTGTTGGTTTCCAAGAAAGCTGATAAAACTATCTTGAAGACAGTGAGACAACCCCAAAGTTCTGTCTTGATGTAGCGTTCGAGTTACTGGCCACTACTGCTGGCACAAGCTCTTCGACCTTGCTGCCTGAATCAGTTCGTCTTCTTGAGTCTCAACTTCAAGTTGAAAGACATCGATCAGATGTGCTGCGACACGAAGCCGAAGGACTGAGGAAGTCCCTGCAGAATTTAGATGCATACTTTCTGGTGCAACATCAAGCGCTGGAGGATTTAACCGCCAAACAAGAGAAAGCTAATAAGTTTGCTAAGCTTCTTGCCAGCATGGTGGGTACCCAGGATATTGTTTCTTGAGCTCTTCTGAAGTGGTTTCAGTCCTGGACTTGTTTTGTTGCAGCGTTTATTTGCACTGGTCGCCAACTTTGACAACCGGTGTATGTAATATGCTGCTTTGTTCCCTATCTGGTGGCGAACTTTGATGCCCAGTGGATGTAATCTATGTAATCACCGTAATATCCTAGCGTTAGTTGCTTGCTTATTTATTTTGTTAGTCTTATTTATTTGTTTGCTTGTAGTTCTGCAGTTATTTTTTCTCGGTTTCCTAATGGCCGCAATAATCTAATTTTTTTAAAACTAGATCACAATAACCATGGGCAACATACGGACTGTTGTAACCATGGTCCTGCTATCTGCTGTAGTGACCATGGGCCTCCTACGGGCCTTCTACGGGCCGTAGATTCAATGGGCCTTCTACGGGCCGTATGATCGATTGGCCAAACATGGGTCATACTATTCATGGACCATTAATGGACCGCAATATGGGCCGTAAACGGGCTAGAATGGGAATCGTCTGTTTATGGGCCGACCATAATGGGCCGTTAATAGGCCGATGTGTACAACGGGCTTAATTCTATCGACAGGCATAACGGGTCATTAATGGGCCATATTTGATGATGCTATGAAAACGGCCCAACGGATTAACGGGCCAGAGATGGGTCGACTTTAACCACGGACTGAATTTGGCCCGCAAGTGAAATAGGCCAGTAACGGGCCGTAAGTAATCGAATGCTAGAAATGAGCCCAATAATAAATGGGCCCTTAGAAGGCCGAAAGATAATACCGGTTGGAAACGGCCCAATGGAATAATGGGCCATTAATGGGTATAAAGCGATATACTGTTCATTATGGGCCAGTTTCACCACGGGCCGTTTATGGGCCAAGAGTTACAAAGGGCCTCATATGGGCCGAAAGACGTCATGGGCCATATATGGGCCAGAAGTTACAACGGGCTGGAATCATATTGGACGACCTAGATGACGCTACTGGGCCTAATTCGGATAGGCTATAACGGGTCGTGAGTTAGCGGGCTGTAAATGGGCTATATGCGAACAGGCCATTAACAGGCTTTCCATGGGCCGGTCCGCTACCTTTGACCAAGTCAAATGGGCCGGCCTTTTGACCTGAATGGCGCACTGTTGGGCCGAGCCATGTGTCGACGTATCATAGGCACGTCCCGTCCATTCGCTGGATGACATTTGCCCCAGCACTGAGCTGACACATGGATCCTGCAATGAATGAGAATTTTACACATGGAAAATCCCCATTGGTCAGGTCTGTTAACGGGTTATCGTATCCAAACTGGAACCCGATAGCTTAACGGTGACCCGTTATGGTGGATGCCACGTGTCGATTACCCTTGACGAAAACACTTCCATGACGCGCCATTTATCGTCATGGAAGTGGACACTTCCGTGATGATAATTTTTGTATTGTCATGGAACACTTCTACGACAACACATGTATGACTATCTTGATTCTATCATAAAATCTTCATGGATGTACATGCATGACAGAAAACGTGACCTACTGTGACAAACACGTATCATCACGGAAGTGATTTTTTTGTAGTGAGTCATTGTGGATCGCCGGTGAACGAAATCTGTGAAGGTTTGGAAGTATACCTTGAAGACTTACCAGAGTGATTGGGCTAGGACTAAGTGACCTTAGCTCATGGGGAATAAGGTGAAGGCGTAGTCTTCTGAGTTCAATCTCAGCCTCCCTAACTAGACGTACAGTTGTCACAGCAACTGGAACTAGTTTACCAAATCCTTGTCTTCGTCAAGCAACTGGTTCTATAACTTCAACCCTTTATTTATAGTTTATCCTCGTGAAGTCATTGCTTGCCTGCTCTGTCTGACTTCACTATGTGAAGACATTCTCTATGATTGCATATTTGGCTTCATACTGTCTTCCTATTTCGATCTGATCTACCTAGCTCCTATTTGTCTTCGTGCTTACTCTGTATTGTTTCCTTGACTATAGCATGGCTAGTGTAGTTTATCTTCCGCTGCATACTGTGTAGGTGTTATTTGGTTGTCTGTCTTCGAAGACATTGCCTGTCTTGAAGACTTTCATAAAAATCGCCTATTCACCCCCCTCTAATCGATAACTAGCACTTTCAATTGGTATCAGAGCAAGGTGCTCCCTTGTTCGGTGTGATTCGGTTTAACTGCCTAGAGTTTTAGCTATGTCGACTTCAGGGATAATCAAGGTCCCCGCTGCGTGTCCCGTCTTCGATGGCACTGATTACCCCTACTGGAAGAATAAGATGCACATGCATCTTGAAGCCATTGACAATGACCTCTGGTATGTCATCAAGACTGGCGTTCCCAAAGTCGGTGAAGGTGTCACCGTTGCTAATGTCAAGAGGTTCGCGCAACTGGATTCAACTGCCAAGAACATCATCTGTGGTCATCTGACCAAAGGGCAGTATGGTCGTGTGAGTGCACTGGAATCTGCGAAGCTAGTCTAGGATTGGCTGTCCAAGGTCAACGAAGGCGTCTCTACTCAGAGAGACTCAAGAATCGATGTGCTCCGTAATCTCTTCAACCGTTTCAAGAGGCTTAACAACGAGAATGTCCAGCTCACCTTCGACCGTCTTACTGATATCACCAATGAGCTTCGTGCTCTTGGCGCCACTGAGATCACCAAGCATGAAGTAGTGAAGAAGCTATTGAGCTCATTTGACACCCTGTCACTGATGATCCAACAACACCCTGAGTTCAAGGATCTTGACCCATCTGATATACTTGAGAGTCTCAACACACATGAGTTCCAGCTATCTGAGAAGAGAGATATCTATGGTCCCAACTATGGCCAATCTCGTGCTTTGAAGGCAAAGGCTGTTTCCTCTTATGAAGACTCTGACTGCAGTTCTGATTATCCTGAAGACTTAGGCAAAGAGCTAGCAATGCTTGTGAGAAAATTCCAAAAGTTTTCCAAGAAGAATCGCTTCGGAAAGTCTTGAAAATCCAGCTCCAAGAATGATGAGGCTTCCACTCGTGACTACAAGAAGAGAACCTGCCACAAATGCAAGAAGACAAGTCACTACATATCTGAATGTCCTCAATGGGAAAAGGAAGCCAAGAAAAAGAAGCAGAGCAAGGAATATGACTCTGATGATAAGAAGAAGAAGAAGAAGAAGAAGAAGAAGAAATCTTCAAAGTCTTCTTCAAAGTCTTCATCTCACAAGAAGAGCTCATCTGGCAAGGCTCGTGCTTTCATCGGCAAGGAAATGGATTCAGAGGAGGAGTCTGCTTCTGAGGAGGCAGAGGTGGAGTCGGAAGAGGAGTCTGATTCAGGACTTGCAAGTTTGGCTCTAGCTTCGGCATTCGTCACCAAGTCAATCTTCAACATTGAAGACAATGGTCACGTCACCGACGCTGAAGCCAATGATGACAACGACTCTGCTCCTACCTATTGCTTCATGGCGAGAGGTGCTAAAGTAAACTCACGCGATGCTTACTTTCATACCTCTAGTGAAGATGACTCTGAATGTGAATCCAAACCCAGCTATAAAACACTTGCTAAAATTGCAACTAAGCAACAAACTGCTATGGAAAAGATTCAAAAACTGTTAGACAAAAGCGATGACCTATTGGACGAGGAAATGAATCAAACACAGTCCTTAATCGAAGACATAAAAATCTTTGAGTTAAGTATGAGGATCTTGCAAGTTGTCATGAAACCCTCTCAGCCGATCATGAGAAGCTTTCCTATGATTATCTTCAAAGGAAGCAAGATCTAGACACTACTCGCTCAACAGATCAGTTCTGCTCATGAAGAGTTTGTGCCACCTTGCTGAAAATGTCTTGAGCGTGATAATGCAATCTCTACTGCCGAATGTTCAAATGCTTCTAAAGTTGCAATATCTTCAATTGCTGATGTGGTGACTAACCCCTCTTCTGAGGATACCACTACTATTGCTGATGAGAATGCCAGGTTGAAGACATTGCTTGAAACAGGCATGTACAAAAGCCTCAAATGGCATAAGACTCTATGTGATGTCCTCAAGAAGCAGATTCTGAACCGAAACCCTAGAAAAGAGGGTGTTGGTTTCGAGAGGAACATGAATGTTGATGGGTCCTACTAGAAACCTGAGCAGTATCCGAAAACCACATGGGTTGCTGCAAACGGCCCTTTAGTGGATCCATCCACCTTATCTGGTTTCACTTGTGATAATCCTATCATCATTGATGAGTCCTTTGACTCAAACTATAAACTGTTCAAAAACCAGAACGGTGAAGTGTTTGCCAGGTTTATTGGAACTAATTGGAGGAATGGGTCTCCTATGAAGAAGATTTGGGTTCCTAAAAGTCGTCTTAAAGAGCTTCGCATGAATGTCTTCATGACACCACCAGGGAAGAAGACAAATCCCAGACCAAAGGCTTCATATGGCCCAAAGGCCTCATACAGACCAAGGACCTCATATGGTCACCCTAACGCCAATGTTTTGCAGGGAAACTATCATCAGGCTCATGAATATGAGCATGTATCTTCGAACCATTATGTTCACAAATCGAAGAACTTTTCTGCATATTCATTTGAGTACTATTCACCTCCTGCAAAACTATTTTCTAGGGCTTCAAAGCCAAAATTCTCAGATGATGCACTTAGACTCATTGCTTCTAAGCCACCCCTTCAGATGTGGGTGGTTAAGAAGAATTAACTTCTCTTGCAGGGTCGGGTCTCCAGCCGAAAACCATTGACTTCTGAAGACAATTCTAGAGACCTGAAAAATCTTGTTGGGCGCAAGATAAAATGTCAAAATGGTCTTACCATTTATTTCGCCCATGGTTTTCTTGATGATCATCCTACCATATCCTCAACTATGCTTACCTATGATGAACGTCTCTATCGATACATGTTTGTTCTTCACAATACTCTTGGTGAAGCCTATCCTACTAACTGCACTGTAGGGTACACCTTTGAAAGCTACTGAATGGATCATGGATAGTGGATGCACTAACCACATGACTGGTGATCGAAGTCTTCTCATGGATTCTACTCTTCGACCATCTACAAAAAGTCATATCACATTTGCCGACACTGGTAAAAGCAAGGTATTGGGTCTAGGTAGGGTTGCTATCTCAAAGGATCAACACATGGATAAAGTGATGCTTGTTGAATCCCTTGGATACAACCTAATGTCTGTCTCAATGCTTTGTGATCTTGACATGATTGTGATATTTGGAAAATATCAATGTCTTGTACTAATGGCTTCTGACAAATCTAAAGTCTTCGAAGGTTATCGCAGAAGTGATCTGTATATGGTAGATTTCTCCACAGGACCACAACTTGCCGTATGTCTTCTAGCAAAAGCTTCAGAGTGTTGGCTTTGGCATCGAAGGCTGGGACATGCGGGTATGAGGAACTTGCATACTCTTGTGAAGAAGAAGCACATCATTGGCATCGAGGGCGTCAAGTTCAAGAAGGACCATCTATGTGGCGTCTGTGAGGCTGGGAAGATGACTAGGGCATAACATCCCTTGAAGACAATCATGACGACCTCTCGTCCCTTCGAGCTGCTACACATGGACTTATTTGGCCCTACCCACTACTCTAACCTTACTACCACTTCACATCTTTATGGCTTCGTAATTGTTGATGATTACTCTAGATACAATTGGGTGCACATAATTCTCTATAAAACTGAAGTGCAGGATGTCTTCAGACGATTCACCAATCGTGCCATGACAAACTATGGCATCAAGATCAAGCACATCAGGAGTGACACTGGCACGGAATTCAAGAACACAGGCCTTGTCACTTAACTTGATACACTGGGCACCACTCATGAGCTATCAGCTCCATATACCCCTCAGCAAGAACATGACTCTTATTGAGATAGCTCGTACGATGCTTGATGAATACAAGACTCCATGAAAATTCTGGCCTGAAGCCATTGATACTGCATGCCACATCATCAACAGAGTATATCTTCACAAATTCTTCAAGAAGACATCTTATGAACTACTCACTGATAAGAAACCAAATGTCAGTTATTTCAAAGTCTTCGGTGCTAGGTGCTGGATCAAAGATCCACATCACACTTCCAAATTTGCACCGAAAGCACATGAAGGTTTTATGCTTGGTTACGAAAAGGATTCGCACACCTAGAGAGTTTTCAACCTCTTTCACTATAAAGTGGTTGAAATTGTAGATGTGCGGTTCGATGAGACTAACGGCTCGCAAAGGGAGCACCTGCCAAATGTGCTAGATGAAGCTTCTCCTAGTGAATCTATCAAGCTAATAGGTACTGGAGAAATCATACCCAACGAGGAACACATAGAAGAGGAAGTTGTCATTCCTACTCCTACTCAGCATGAAGACAAGCTGACCCTGAAGACAATGTTGAAGATGAAGATAATGATCAGCAATGGCAAATTCTTTGCCCTGTTCACCCTGGTGTTGCTAATGAATTTCAGATTGAGAAGATAATTGATAGCATCAATGCACCTGGTCCGCTCACTCGATCAAGAGCTATGCAACTAGCTAACTTCTGTGGGCACTTCACATTCATCTCCATATCCGAATCCAAGAAAGTTGATGAAGCCTTCATGGAATCTGAATGGATTCAAGCTATGCAAGAAGAGCTTCAACAATTCAAACTCAATAATGTCAAGGAGCTAGTCAAGCGCCCTGATCCTCGCAAGCACAACATCATAGGCACCAAATGGATCTACCACAACAAACAAGATGAACATGGTCAAGTCATCAGGAACAAAGCTCATCTCGTTGCTCAAGGTTATACACAAGTAGAGGGAATTGGCTTCGATGAAACCTTTGCTCCTGTGGCTAGACTTGAAGCCATTCACATATTACTTGCCTATGCAAATCACAACAATATCCTTCTGTATCAAATGGATGTGAAGAGTGCTTTCCTCAACGGCAAAATTGAAGAAGTCTATGTAGCTCAACCACCTGGTTTTGAAGATCCCAAGCATCCTGACATGGTCTACAAGCTCAATAAGGCATTGTATGGCCTCAAACAAGCACCTTGAGCTTGGTATGACACACTCAAAGAATTCCTGAAGAGCAAAGGCTTCAAACCTGGTTCTCTAGATCCCACTCTCTTCACGAAGACATATGATGGAGAACTGTTTGTATGCCAAATCTATGTGGATGACATTATCTTCGACTGCACTGATAAGAGATACAATGATGAATTCAATCATATGATGCAAGAGCAATATCATATGTCCATGATGGGGGAGCTGAAATTCTTTCTTGGTCTTCAAATTTGTCAACAGAGCAATGTCACCTTCATATCTCAAGAAAAATATCTCAAAGATTGCCTGAAGAAGTTTGGGATGCAAGATTGCAAGGGCTACAAGACGCCAATGCCTACCAATGGTCAACTGGGCTCCGACGATAATGGTAAAGAGTTCGATCAAAAGGTATATCGCTCCATGATTGGGACTTTATTGTACTTATGTGCATCTAGGCCAGATATAATGCTTAGCGTTTGCATGTGTGCCCGATTCCAAGCGGCACCAAAGGAGTCGCATCACCTTGCGGTGAAGCGAATACTTCGATATTTGGCTCACACCCCAACACTAGGATTATGGTAACCAAAGGGCTCAGAGTTTGATCTAGTTGGATTCTCAGATGCTGATTATGCTAGTGACAAAGTGGATCGCAAGTCTACATCAGGCACATGCCACTTCCTTGGTTGATCACTTGTCTGTTGGTCTTCAAAGAAGCAGAAGTGTGTGTCACTCTCTAATGCTGAAGCTGAATACATTGCTACTAGATCTCATTGCGCTCAGCATCCCTGGATGAAGAAGACTCTCAAGGACTATGGCATCAACAAGAAGATGGTGCCCCTCTACTGCGACAATGAAAACGCCATCAAGATTGCTCACAATCCTATTCAGCATTCAAAGACAAAGCACATTCAAATACGTCATCATTTCTCAGAGATCATGTGTTGAAGAAAGACATTGATATCATTCACATCAACACTGAAGAGCAATTGGCAGATATCTTCACAAAGCCTTTGGATGAGAAGAGATTTTGCAAGCTGCGGTGTGAGCTAAATATCTTAGAATCCTCGAATGTCCTGTGAATGGACACACATCCTAATGCTTATGCATATTGATGACTTAGGTGCACAACACACTAAGTAACGTATGTCTTCAATCCATGAAGATATACACACTAAGTGTGAAGACATTAATGTGGAAATTGACTTCGAAGCGCCACGATAATTGTGCGTCGTGTCTGGGTCTAATACTTCCTATATGGTTGGTAACGCCACCACCAATCTTTCCTGAAGATTTTAGTTTGGCGTCAAACTGCATTATCTTCATAATTGATTTGCCTTCAATATTGGATTTTTCTTCATGATTTATCTTCACATTTTGACTTGGATCTCATTGCCTATCTATATATTATATATATGTTCTGTCCTCTACAGCATTCACTTATAGCTATGTCTTCAAGTTGCTTTTTCTGCACTAAGTGAATATGATCGGACCCTTTCCCCATCTCTGTTTATCTCTCCTACTCTCTCTAAATATTCATATGCATTCTATTGACACGTGTCGATTGTCTTCACCGTGTCCTTGTCAGTCGAAGATTTTGAGACAAACATTTAAAATGCATTTATTATTCTTATCCTTTATGCTGGAATCCGGAGAAGTCAGAACGACCGTCCGCCTTACCAGCTATGCGGTGGGGTCATGGCACAGTTGTTTAAACTGTGCATGCATGCCACGCGTCGCACAGATGCGTACCGCCAGGGGCAGTGGGGTAAATTCACAACGTCGCTACTCTCCTTATAAATACAAAGTGAAAGTGCTAGTTATCAACTAGAGGGGGGTGAATAGGCGATTTTTATGAAAGTCTTCAAGACAGGCAATGTCTTTGAAGACAGACAACCAAATAACACCTACACAGTATGCAGCGAAAGATAAACTACACTAGCCATGCCATAGTCAAGGAAATAGTACAAAGTAAACACGAAGACAAATAGTAGCTAGGTAGAGTGGATCAGAATAGGAAGACAGTATGAAGCCAAATATGCAATCAGAGAGAATGTCTTCACACAATGAAGTCAAACAGAGTAGGCAAGCAATGACTTCACGACACAGAACTATAAGTAAGGAGTGAAGATATAGAACTAGTTGCTTGACGAAGAAAAGGATTTGGTAGACCAGTTCCAGTTGCTGTGACCACTGTACGTCTGGTTAGGGAGGCTGAGAATGAACTCAGAAGACCACGTCTTCACCTTATTCCCCTTGAGCTAAGGTCACTTAGTCCTCACCCAATCATTCATGTAAGTCTTCAAGGTAGACTTCCAAACCTTCACAGACTTCGTTCACCGGCGATCCACAATGACTCTTGGATCCTCAGAACGCGATGCCTAACCGACTGGAAGATCACAGTCTTCAAGTGTAATAAGTCTTCAGATCACGCAGACAGAAATACTTCAGTGATGCCAAACACCCTTTGGGCTCTGGGAGTTTTGGGCTTTGTCCTTGCAATGATTCTCTCTCATATGCTTCGGAGGTGGGTTGCCCTCAAACAATAAAAGCCATGCACTAACTCTAAGCAGCCACCAATTTATGGTGTAGGGGGTGGGCTCTTTATAGCCAGGAGGCAACCCGCATGCTTTATCCGAAATGACCCTAGTTCACTAAGGAACCGACACGTGTCCAATGGTCGGATTTCAAACACACGCGACAGCTTGACTTGGGCTACAAGTAAAGCTGACTCATCCAACTATGGATAATATTTTCTCTCATTGTCTTCACTCGAAGACATAGGATTTTGGTTGAGCATCACGTCAGTCTTCTGATTTGTTCACCTGGACCCCACTTGACAGTTCGGTGGTTCCTATGACTCAAGAAAGAAGAAAATGAAACTATGAAAGAAACTATGTCTTCGCACTCCATTGTCTTCGAGTAAATGTCTTCACACATCATAATCTTCGACGTGAATGTCTTCACGAACCACCATTGTCTTCAATGTCTTCATACATTTTTAGGGGTCATCTCCGATGGGTAAACCAAACCAATGGGGGACTTCTAGCAGTGTTCTCCTATGAATCTCACAAACACATTAGTCCCTCAACCATGTTTGTCGTCAATACTCCAAAACCAACTAGGGGTGGCACTAGATGCACTTGCAATCTCCCCCTTTTTGGTGATTGATGGAAAACTGGTTGAAGTTTTAAACGGGGATAGAAATATGTGAAAGTTAAAGTACGTGGTCATTGGCTTCATGAAGTTGAAAGGGCTAACCCTGAAGATGTGCATATAAGTAATTTGCTTTTGAATGCAAATGCACATTACAGGTTTTGCTTTGTGGAGATCTCCTTATGTTCATGAAGTCAAATCATCATGCATACAAAAATGCATTGAAGATAATGACATGCACAATGATAAATGGGCGTCTGCAGAATGATTTCATGCGCATAAGATAGGAATTCAACCATGCAATCAAAAACAGTAGAAAATGTAGCAGACGTCATCTGGACTCAAGTGTTACAACTCAAAAACCAACAGTTCACGAACGAGAGTTGCAAGACTTAACAAAAATATAGCACCCGACCCATGTGAACCCGCTTGAAGACTATCAACCCATATGCTTCTCCCCCTTTCATCATCAAATGACCAAAAAGGAATGAAGACATAGGGTGTCTAAGCGTTCCCCGGAGGTGTTGGTGAAGATGTTGGGGCAGCCGGGTCGACGGTGGAGTTGGGCGGTGCAGTCGGG
Organism: Thinopyrum elongatum; assembly: GCA_011799875.1. NCBI lineage: Eukaryota > Viridiplantae > Streptophyta > Magnoliopsida > Poales > Poaceae > Thinopyrum > Thinopyrum elongatum. The sequence goes on along the minus strand of CM022299.1, from coordinate 371,232,765 downwards.
CCTGATGCAGCATCTTGGTGCAGTGAAGAAATAGCTGGTGAAGTAGCGTCGTCCTCCTCATCAATGACACACGCAATGACAGTTGGGGCGGATGATGAGTAATCAGAATCTTCAATGGAAGGTGTAGGACACCACCTAGCTGATTCAAGGGGCTTGGAGTCGAATTTGAATCTCTCTGTGAAGCCATCTGCAATGAGATCATCTTCAGAACAGAGCATTGTGAAGCTCTTCCAAGCACGCCGGCTGGCTTCATGAGCAACGAAAGAGTTCTTGATGGAGAGGTTGCGAATACGACTGACATCCACAAGAAGACTTTGCATCTGACGCTTCATCCAGTCATGATGCCTATCATGCTTCTGATGAAGAGAAACTAGAAGTTCTCTATCGTTGAGTACTCGAGCATGCTTCTGAGGCCTGTGAGGAACTATGCTGGCGGTCGCATCAGTGTTAGCACGATGTGGTAGGCAAAGCTGACCGACAAGTGGACCAGCAGCAACAGTAGGATTGGGCACATCAGTGGCTTCAAGTGGTGCCGAGAAGCTCTGAAAGGCAGCATAGTCTTCACGGATAGGTTCCTTGGCAGGCTCTGGATAGATGGCTTCATGAGACATATCTACTTCAGGCAGGAAGACAACATGATTGCGCGCTGAAGCTTGATAGTTGACCAATGAGCGAAGCTTAATAAGTCGCATAATCCATGGTGCATAGAATTTCAGGCCGAACAGATCAATGCCTGAAGCGGCCAGCTGCCTGATAAAGAAATCATGCAAATTGAAGCGGACGCCATTGAGAATATAGAAGACCAATGTCTTCATGGTGCCTTCAAGCTTCGCAGAGGAGGAGTGCCCTTTGATTGGCCCTAGAGTATGCCTCACAATATGGTAGATGGTGCGGGGCAGGTACTCGAGGTCATTGACAAAGAAGTGTGTGGGGTACTCAGCATCTGCAAGCAATGGCTTCATCATAGATAGCATTTGGCTCATGTTGGGCTCTGGCTTCTGGAAAATGCTTTCAAGCTCCTTTTCATAAAGCTGACAACCTGGCTCATAAAGATCACCAGGAGTGGGCATGGAAGTGAGCTCAAGAATGTCTTGTGCTTTGGCTTCATGACGGACATCTCTTGTCATCCACGCAAGGACCCATGTCTTCGGATCCCTGTTGTAGCCAGATATGTGCAGCGTGGCATAGAACTGGAGCAGCAACTCTTCATTCCAATGATCCTTGTCAACAACGAACGGGAGCAAGCCGACATCACGAAAGCAGTCAAGGGTTTCTTCTAAACATGGCAGTCCAGCCATGGAATCACAACACAAGCGCTTGTGTGGGAAGATTATGTCCTGGTTGTACAGGATGCATGAGTAATAGCTTCGTTGCAGGTGACTCCAGAATTTGTCCGAAGATATCCTTTGCTTCTTGTAGGGGTTCTTGGCCTTGTCAAAGAACGTGTTGTGCTCTATGAAGCTTAACACACTGAAGGAGCTTTTAGTGGTGACTGCGCTAGGAAACCTTGGCATTCTTGGCATGGGCTTCTGCGTCCAAGGACTTTGCTCAATATGATAGTCATAGAGTGGTCCATGAGCTTTAGGAGGTGTAAGGACAGGCCACCTGACACTGATCAGCTCTCCTTCACGATTGAAGGCCCTCGCCATGGTGTGCGGAACTGGTGCAACAACAGCAACATCCGAGGTAGATGGCTGAGCATCTTCAGTGGCGGCATTGCCTTCAATCTGAAGAGTGGCTTCAGGCTGCGAAGTGGCTTCAGCCATGATAACATCACTGGCTTCAGTTTGGGTGGCAGCAGCAGTATCATTGACTTCAATTACTGGGGTTCAGACAAATTCACGTCTGGAATCACAACAGTCTCAGCAGGGGGAATAACAACTTGTTCTTCTTCATTTTCATTGGCTGATGCAGCCGAAACATCTTCAGTCTCTTTGGCTTCAGACTCTTGAGCCGTATCTAATGGGATGGCTACAGGGAACACTTGACATGCTACTGAGCTGGTGGTGTGCACATCCTCTTTAGGAATACTGGACATGGAGACAGATGGCCTGGGGCCTCTACGAAGCCTTCGGAATGAGGTTGACGCATGCGGTGATGGCGTAGTCTTCCCCATGTCTTCTGGTGCTACTTGGGGGGTCTCAAGCACTAGAGTAGTGACATGAGTCAGTGGTGTGCGCGGAATAACTTCATGGAGCGGGGAGTTGGGGTGTTGCTCTTCCCAGAACTCATCTTGTGCGATTGGCGTCGTGGGACCGCCAATGCTTACTTTCTCACTGCTTGTGGGAACAGGCGATGATACTGGGTTTTGGGTTAGCTGTGGCAGTTGAGGAAGGACTTCATCGTTATTTCTTTCTACATTGTCTTCTGCTTCTTCTGGGAGGGAGCAGCATTAGAAGCTTCATGGTTTTTGCGCTTCTTGGCTTCAGCTTCAGCTTGCTTGGTCCTCTTCCTTTCGGAAGCAATGGATGGAGCATTAGGCTTCGGCCAGTCATGCTAGAAGGGAAGATGATCTTTGGCCTTTATTGCCTTGGAGCCTCAACTTCGGGTTCAGCTAGCTTCTTCTTGGCGGCAAACTTGGGGTCGATGCCTGGGCGCCCAAGTGCCTTTCTCTTCAAGGCTTCATTGTGAGCCTGAACACATTTTTCGGCATAGTACTTGAGGCGCTCTTGAGAGCCCTTGGTTTCATCACGACGCTTCAGAAACTCTGCTTTCAAATCAGCCAGCATCTATTTGAATTTTTGAACATCTGAAACACTGAGCCTAGCCACGTGCTTCTTGAAGACTGCCTTCTCATGGTCAATTTTGTTTTTCTGCTCAATGACCTTCTAAGCAATAGCAAGTTCCTTGGCTATGCAGCCTTGGAATGTGACACTAATGTCAATGGGCAGCTGCAAATCATCAATGGTGAGAGAAGTGTCTTCAAACCATTCATCAATGAAGTTGTTCAATATATCAGCATCAAACAGAGGCAGACACTACTATAGGATGCTGCTAACGCGACACTACGATCAGAGACCCTTTGACGAAACTATGTGCGATGCATTAATCGCAAACGGTGATGTAAAAAACCGTCAAAAAAGATGCAAAACGTTTGCGATGAATGATACATCAAACACGGTTCAGATTTTAGTTGCGTGTGCGATGCGGGGCATAGGGTTGATCCAAACGAACTATTTGCGATGAGACAGAACAACAGAAACAGGTAGCCAGATCAAGGTGTGTGCGATATACGGCATATAGTTCGCTCCGATGAACCGTTTGCGATGATCGAGGTGAACACAAACGATTTGGCGTAACAAGATGTGTGTGATACCCGGCAAACAGGTCGATAATCAGAATTGTGTGCGATCATTATTGATAGCCCATACGGTTTTTTTTGTGAATTGTGTGCTCGTCAGGGCACACAGTTCAACAAACCAATACGTGGGCGATAATGTAGAAGGTCTCTGTCGAATACGTATTACTAACCGTCTGCGATGAGATTGACAGGATAAACAGAGATAACAAATTAATATGAGCGAACGGAAACAGAGATATATACAGTCTGCTTAATTTAGTCCTTCTTGTTGTTGTTGTTGTTGTTATTGGATGGCCCCAAGACATCGTCTTGGCGAGGACGCTTCTTGCCGCTGACCGTTGGCTTTTCATCGCCGCTGCCTTCATCATCATCGTTGATGTCGTTGTCGTCCTCCTCCTGGTTCGACCATTCCTCCTCATCATCATCATCGTCCTCTTCTTTGTCCTCCGACGGCTCCTCGTCCATCTGGTTGTTGTCTGACGACTCCGGAGGCGGCGTCCCTTCCATGATCCGGATATAATCGAGGTCTGGGCTCGACGCCGGACTCATGGAAGACGAGCGGGATGATTCCGATGTTGACCTATCATCAGGCGCCAGACTGTTGGCCGAACTGTCGACCTCGCTGTCGCTCTACATGGCTGCAGTCGTATAAAAACCGCGAGAAAGCGAGATTGCAGAGTGTGTGCAAGTGTGTAGCGTGGCCTGCCGGGGATGATGAAGATGGTGGACACTTAAGCAGGGTATGCAGAGAAGAGGAAATGCCAATTGAAGCGGGGGTTGACGTATTATCTAACCACTGATATAATCAACCACAATTATTTGTACCCAGTCGCTCCAAATTCCCGGGGTTGCGCAGGACTCCTATTGGCTGATTTCTTTTTTCAGGACAAAAACAAGGAACGAGTTTTGGGATTATGCACCGGTACCGGTACGAACGGAGTAGGACAGTTGGCGAGCAATACATTGAGCTCTTCTTATTGATGAAGCCAGTAATAATCAAACTACAAAGGAAAAGAAAAAAAGACAAAGGAAAATATCTGCACGAATCTTCGCGTAACATCAATGGCATAGGACCTAGATGTGCATTACTTAGAGCACATCTAGATGTGCTTTAGCAATACTGTCAAACAAAACCCCTAATCATCATTGCAAACAGTGCATAGAACATGGCTAATGCGACAACCACAACTACACATGCTAGTTCCTTCTTGTCTCTTGCTTTCATCTATTGCCTGTGATTGATTCTTTCTTGCTTCACCGTACTGATTGTACATTCTAGATCAGCAAGTTTCTTCTTCAGCTTTATGTTATCTTCTGCGAGCTTGGTGATAACACTCCGAGCCCTGCCATGCCATTCTTCATCCAGCCAGTTAACAAACGCACAAGCCTCATATCCCTGCCAATGTTAAATAGTATTCAGGATGAGCGGTGGCATTAACTCAAGTAAAATGATGAACTTAGCACTAACCTCTAAGGGGCAACTGAGAAACCGCCTGCCAATGTCGAATCCCTCCGTGCATACACGTCGAGCGGGAGTGTGCCCGTGCACACAACTCAGCTTTTGGTACTTCTCGATGGCGCAAAACTCAGAGTCGAACTCGTGTTGCGGGAGTCTGGAGTCATGCTCCGGATCCGGCGACAGATCGCTTTCCTGGTGGGGGGGGGGGATCATTCAGGACGGATTCAGCAAGGAGCTACTTTGGACATGCTAAAAAGATCGAGATAGATTGGAACCTGACAGGACGATTCGGATCCGTAGTACACCTGCCTTCTGATGACCTTAGGCAAGTGCTCGGTGGCGACCGCCGTCGTGGCGGCGCTGCCGAGAGCGGCGATACGAGCAGGAGCAGCCGCACCGAAACCATTAGCACCACTCATCCGCATTCCCCCAATGTCAGCGCCACACGAGGGAATTTGGAGGCTATCTAGGGATTTGGGGGGAATGGGGAAACTATGGGGATAAGCTAACGGTCGGGAACTACTTATGGCACTATATGTTGTATACGGCACACTGTTTATACATGTCGTTTGTGTTAGGTATTACAACTTCACATGCGATTTCCGCACCAAACCGTGTGAGAAGACAATGTAGGTGAGACACGGTTGCTGTTACATAACTGTATGTGATGTACTACCCTGTACATATAATTGAGTTACAGTGATACCGTGTAAACAGCCACTCTGCGGATATCCGTCAAAAAATAAAACAGCCGCTCTACAGATAGAGATGGCGGCGGCGGCCTAGGCAGCAGCTACCGGAGAAGAGGTCAATCCTCGGTCGGTGGGCGGTGGCAGCGTCATAGGAGGTCAATCCTTGGTCTGCGGCGGGAGATAGGAGGAGCTCAACCATCGAGGTCGGCGGCGGCGTGATTGGAGCACATCCATCACGGTCGATGGCAGGATAGTGGAGGTCGAACTTCAGGTGGCAGCCGCACTAAGCTTTGCTCCTCGACCCTGCTATCTTGGCATGCTGCCGCATCGTGCTTCTCTGTCTGCTGGGTGGAGGTTGCCGCGCGGCTAATTAATTAAGGTATTCTTTTCGTGAGTGGCTTAATTAAGGTATTCAATTCCTAAGGGTAGTGTTGTAGTACTCTGCATGTAAATTGACTGGCCATTAATTTTTGTCATTGCACGTCTGGATAACAATATGGAGCGCCCTCAATAATTATGAAAATAAAACCTTATGATTTATGCACACATCTTTGGGCATCAGTTAATCCGTGTATTAATGTTGTTGTTTTGTTTTTAATTACCATTCGTGTGGTGCAGATGGAACGATCTGAATGGATGAAGAATCGGAGAACCGCAGATTTTATCAGTGGCATGACAGAGTTCATGAATTTGGCTGAAAGTACAAAGAGGAGAATTGGTGATGCGGATTACATCCTGTGTCGATGTACTCATTGTGCCAATATAGAGTCACGTGAAGTTGCAGATGTCCAGTGGCACTTAGTCTCTCGGGCATTCATGGATGGATATACACGTGAAGAAAAAATACATTATGATGTCAATGATTATCCAAGGCCCGAAGCAACCTGGAAATGACATCGACATTTACTTTCAGCTACTGGTAGAAGAACTGCTGACAGTGTGGATAGATGCGCCTGCTGTAAAATGTTATGATGCTTACAAAAAGGAGATTTTCGATCTACATGCGATGCTGGTGCACACCATTCAAGATATGCCGGCATTAGGCAACACATCGGGGCAGAAAACAAAGGGAGATGTAGGGTGTGTCACATGCATGGATAGGACAGCTAGCAGATTTCTTCCCAACTCGCGCAAAACCGTGTATTTGCGTCATCGTAGATTCTTACGGAGAAATCACCCATACCGAAAGATGAAAGCTGAATTTGATGGTACGGCAGAGGTAGATGTGGGCCCAAGACCCTATGATGGGGAGGTGGTCCACAACATGGCTAAACAAATTAATGTTGTGCTTGGCAAGAAGCACGCTTTGACGGTGAAACAAACACCCAAGGGTCAAGTGTTTAAGAAGAAATCGGTGTTCTGGAAATTACCTTACTAGGAGATTCTACGTGTATGTCACTGCATCGATGTCATGCACGTAGAGAAGAATGTATGTGAAAGCATCCTTGGTACTCTGCTCAAGAAGGTAAAACAAAGGATGGTGACAGTGCATGGCTCGATATGCTTGCTGATCAATCAAAACGCAAGAGTGAAGCAGAAGATGGTGACAAATTCATCAAAGCTCGCCAGAGTTACAATTTCAGTACAAAAGAAGCAACACAGTTCTTCACCTATTTGTTGTCAGTTAAGACACCCTCGTCCTACTCCGCAAACATCAGAAGTCTCGTGGATGTGAGCTCAGGTAAAATGAAGTTGGGACACATGAAGTCACATGATTGCCACGTAATGTTGACACAAATCCTCCCGGTGGCCATCAGGAATATGATGGACAAAGATATAAGAAACACACTCATTGGGCTCTATGATTTCTTCAACCAACTATGGCAGGAAGTTGTAGATCCTGAAGAGTTGGATCATATGCAAGATGATATTGCAAGAATATTGTCCAACCTAGAGATGTTTTTCCCACCGTCATTTTTTGATGTCATGGTCCATCTCACTGTGCACCTTGTCGACGAGATAAAGTATTGTGGTCCTGTGTTTCTTCGCAACATGTATCCCTTCGAGCGGTTCATGGGAACACTGAAGCGCTATTGTCGGAACCGAAACCCATCCAGAGGCAAGCATCCTACAAGGTTATACCGCGGAGGAGGTGGTTGAGTTTTGCACCGAATACATGAAACAAAGACCTATAGGTTTGCCCCTCTCTCGCCACGAGGGAAGGCTGAAAGGTAAGTCGGTCCTTGCTGGCGCGCAAATGGCTGCACTCGGAGAATTGGCAGAGAAATCCCATTTGACGGTACTGCTTAACAGCCTAGTTCTCAGCGCTTATGCCGAAGAACACTTGGTGGAGATACGCCAAAGCTTCTTACCAATGGTGCCTTCATCAGATGTGGAGATGAAGGAGCACACTAAGAACTATGCCGAATGGCTGAAGAATCGTTTGGCACAAGGATCCATTGATGACATTGCTACGTGGTTGGCACAAAAGCCATCACCTACGGTGTTGACGTACCAAGCATATGACATAAATGGATACACATTCTACACTAAGGAACGTGATGAGGAGACCTCATATCAGAACAGCTCTGTTCGAATAGAATGCATGACTGTAGATGAAGCTGATAAAAGGGTATACTATGGAACCATCAAAGAGATTTGGGAGCTTAACTATGTGAAAGTTAAGGTGGCATTATTCAGGTGCACATGGATCCCTCTTGGTCATGTAAAGGTTGATGATTACCGGAAGACCTGTGTTAACAGGATAATGATGGCATATCACGCGGACCTGTTCATTTTTGCCAGCGATGCTACCTAGATTTTCTATGCGGAAGACCCCTTGCATAAGAACTGCCATGTAGTGATGCATGGGAAGAGGAGGGTACTCGGTGTCGAGGATGTTGCTGATGAGGACGAGTATGATGAATTTGCTGAGTTGCCAGCTAAGGGATCATGCACCCATGTAACTGAGAAGCGTAAAATCATCAGAAAACCCAAGTTCATTCGGGGTCAACGTCATGATCCAGTTCCCCCATGTACATGGGAATTAAGCCGTAAGACTAGTCTTTATGCCTACCCTGCAACTTAATTCGTTCAATTTAGAACTGTCGCGTGTACTGAATTCGTGAGTTATGCCTGGTTTTCTGTTGATGCAAGAACCGTTAATATGTTGACCTTGATATGCTGTCAGCTCAGGCAATGAATATGAACTGTTTATTATTATTATTATTATTATTATTATTATTATTATTATTATTATTATTATTATTATTATATCATAGAGGTAGCACACTCAATTGATCTCACTCCAATATGTGTGAACAAAAGATATGCAATTTGTTTTGCGAATAGCACATGGTTCGTTCATGAAAGCCGTGTGCTGACCAAACCCCGCGCGTGATCTGAGTCGTGCTTTTTGATTGGCCAGAACCCAAACCCCACGGATCGTACGTCTGCACCATTGGATGCTCCCAGATCAAACGGCAATCCTCACCCCTTTAGACAGCAAATGCAGTTCTGGTTGTAATTTTATTTTTATGCACAAAATGCACGTTAAACTCAAAAAATGTCTTAAATATAGCTAACGATACCTGAAATGCGCCAGAAAATCAAACCCATGGTATAATGGTGATTGCGTACCATGGAAATTTTTATGAGGCCAAACGATGAAGTCACTGGCCACTAGAGTTTGAATTGACACGTCTCCTTTTGGAAACCATGATCCTTCATGTGAGATGCTCCGGTTTGGAAGGAGCGATCATCAAAACTTGTGCCACACTTTACAATTTTTTTTCCACGGGGTCGTGAGAGCACGCCACGGGCACACATCGATTTTGATGATGTCCGGACTCCATCTGAATTTCCTGTAATTAAAATACCAACTAGGCCTACGCTAGTGGCCGCACCTCGCGGCCGAAATGTTTAAAACTTCTCCCCGCTTCTCGGACAAACGGATGAAAACTCACAAAGCGACGCACAAATGATTTGTACACCTTCTTTGCTAAGGCTGGCCATAGTGGGGGTATCATAGCCGGTATCATGCACTCGGGAATAGCAAATATAATGATGTGGCAAGGAATTAAAGAAGGGAGAGTGGGTTAGAGTAACATAGGTAGATACCGTAACATAATAAATGCTATACTACTTTGTGTCATGCATGGCCATAAATACGGTCATCTATGATACTACTCTATGATACTATGCACTATGAAGGTACATAGTATCATACACTAGTATCATATGCATGATACTAGTATATGATACTCCCCACTATAAGGCTGGCCATAGTGGTGGTATCATAGCCAGTATCATGCACTCGGAAATAGCAAGTATGCTGATGTGGCAAAGAATTAAAGAAGATAGAGAGGGTTAGAGTAACATATAGGTAGATATTGTATAATGTTAAATGCAATGCTAATTTGTGTCATCCATAGCAATAAATATAATCATCTATGATACTACTCTATTATACTATGCACTATAATTAAAGGTAGTATCATACACTAGTATCATATGCATGATACTAGCATATGATACTCTCCACTATGAGTAGCCTAAGTATAGCCTAACTAAAACACCCACATGTAGTTGTAGTAGGGTTTTGACTTTATATTCACTAAATGCAAGGTAAGTGCAAAAAATGACTTAAACATAGCAGACGAGACCTGAAATGGGCCATAAAATCAAACAAAGGGTATATCCGTGACTGTTTACCATGATTTTTTTCGAGGCGGAACGATGTAGTCACTGACGATTTGGAGTCCGAAGTGCCGCGTCTCCTTTTCGAAACTATATATGATCCTTCTTGTGAGATGCTCCGGTATGGAAGGTGCGAGCACCAAAACTTGTGCCAAACTTTACCAAATTTTTTTCATGCGATCATGAGAGCACGCCATAGTGACACAATGATTTTCGTTATTTCTGGACTCTATATGCATTTCCTATAATTAAAAAACCAACAAGGCCTATGCCTGTGGCCGCACCCTGCGGCCGAACTGTTTGAATTTTTTTCCCGTTTCTCGGACAATGAATGAAAACTCGCAAAGCGACACACAAATGATCTTGCTAACACCCACGTGTAGTTGCAAGATCCCAAATGACTCAAATATAGCAAAAAAGATCTCAAATGCACCAGAAAATCGAACCATAGGGTACAATCATGATTTCTTACTGTGGAAAAAAAATTGGAGGCGAAATGATGAACTCATGTTTTCATTCAAACGAAAATATGCTGTTAGTTCATCTAAATGTTTTCAAATAGCACACGGTTCACTCACTAAAGCTGTGTGCCTACTAAACCGTGGCCGATGCCCTCCCTGCCACGCGGGCGATCTGAGTCGTGCGTTCTGATTGGCCAGAACCCAAACCCCACGGATCGTATGTCTACACCGTTGGATTCTCCTTGATTGAACGACAATCCTCATCCCTTTCGACAGCACATGCTGTTCCAGTTGTGATTTTATTTATATCCACAAATTGCACGTTAAATTCAAAAAATGTCTTAAATATAGCAAACGATACCTAAAATGCTTTAGAAAATCAAACCTGTGGTATAATGGTGATTGCGTACCGTGGAAATTTTTATGAGGCCAAACGATGAAGTCACCGGCCACTGGAGTTTGAATTGACATGTCTCCTTTTGGAAACCATGGTCCTTCATGTGAGATGCTCCGGTTTGGAAGGAGCGATCATCAAAACTTGTGCCAAACTTTACCAAATTTTTTCCCCGGGGTCGTGAGAGCACGCCATGGGCACACACCGATTTTGATGATGTCTGGACTCCATCTGAATTCCCTGTAATTAAAATACCAACTAGGCCTACGCCGATGGCCGCATCTCGCGGCCAAAATGTTTGAAACTTCTCCCCATTTCTCGTACAATGGATGAAAACTCGCAAAGCGACACGCAAATGATTTGTACACCTTCTTTGCTAACTAACACCCAGATGTAGTTGTAGAACGGTTTTGAATTTATATGCACTAAATGCAAGGTAAGTGCAAAAAATGACTTAAATATAGCAGACGAGACCTGAAATGGGCCAGAAAATCAAACCTAGGGTATATATGTGATTGTTTACCATGAAAAATATTCGAGGCGGAACGATGTAGTCACTGACGATTGGAGTCCGAAGTGTTGCATCTCCTTTTGGAAACTATGATCCTTCTTGTGAGATGCTCCGATTTGGAAGGTGTGAGCATCAAAACTTGTGCCAAACTTTACCAAATTTTTTCCATGGGATCCTGAGAGCACGCCATGGTGACACATCGATTTTCATTATTTCCGGACTCTATATGCATTTCCTGTAATTAGAATACCAACAAGGCCTACGCCTCTGGCCGCACCCTGTGGCCGAACTGTTTGATTTTTTTCCCGTTTCTCGAACAATGAATGAAAACTCCCAAAGCGACACACAAATAATCTTGCTAGCTAGCACCCACGTGTAGTTGCGACTATAGCAAATGACTCAAATATAGCAAATGATACCTCAAATGCACCAGAAAATTGAACCATAGGGTACAATGGTGATTTCTTATAGTGGAAAACAATTTGGAGGTGAAACGATGAACTCTTGTTTTCATTCAAACGAAAATATGGTGTTAGTTCATGTAAATGTTTTCAAATAGCACATGGTTTAGTCACGAAAGCCGTGTGACTACCAAACTGTGGCCGATGCCCCCCACTTGCTGTGTGCGTGATCTGAGTCGTGCGTTCTGATTGGCCAGAACCCAAACCCCACGGATCGTACATCTGCACTGTTGGATGCTCCCAGATCAAACGGCAATCCTCATCCCTTTCGACAGCAAATGCAGTCCGGCTAGGATTTGATTTATATGTCAAAATGCATGGTAAATGCCAAAAAATGTCTTAAATATAGCACACGAGACCTGAAATGCGCCAGCAAATCAAACCTGTGGTATAATGGTGATTGCTTAACGTGGGAAAAATTTAGAGGCGAAACGATGAACTCACGTCTTCATTTCAAAATTAGTATGTCTTCATTTCAAACAAAATTATTCTCTTTGTGCACACGAGCGCTTAGAGGCAACCGTTTGCATAGGCCTTTCCGCGCGGCGACCGGGGATATTTTTTCACCCTTTTCACCTAGGCCGCCAACACCCCCCACCGCCCGCCCACATTTCACTCAACTAGTCCACCCAATCTCCATCGCCAGCTCCTCCCTCCCCCAGATCCACAGCAGAACCCTCTCTGGCGCCGGCGTGCTCACCCCGGCCGTGTGCCCGCTCTTCGGCGTCAACCCTACCTCCACTGCCGTTCCCAACACACGGCTGCCCGTGCCTCGCCGTCTTCGTTTGCTCGCCAGCCACCCTCGAGCATATCGATCCTGTAACCCTCGCCTCTCCTGTGGTTCGGCCGGGTTTGCATTAAGAAACCTGTTAGTTACTGCTCTCCATCACGGTGACGCATATTTCCTCGCAATCCCTCTTCCTATTTCGTTCCGTATGTTCCCAAATTGGCTATAAAATAACGGAGAGCATATATATGTTCATTATCTACCGTCCTAACTAGTACATATAAGTTGTATTTGTTCCAATAAGTTACTGCCGATTTACAGATCGCGGGAGCCCGAGTCACACAAACTTAACAAATAAGCCGTACATTTTCTAAATTATTGCATGACATGTTTAGACAGCTTGATACCAAGTTGTTAGTTTTATGCTTATCCTCCTTTCCTAAGTTTCACATGTGTTCTCTATAGATGCTGAGTAGCAGCGACAACACTCATGCTTCAGGCGATGTATCTTCATCTGATTCCGACAACCCTAGGTCTTCAGCAGATGGTGAGGGATCAAGTAATCTTGAACGGGATAGAGCTGCAGTAATTACCCTTCCTGTCAGGACACGGAGGAACGCTCCAAGGAAGCCCACACACTAGCCTAAAGGTGTATATGAAGTAACCGAGATCGATTTAAAGTCTTGGGCTCCAACTAAACCAGATAAAGCACGCACAAGGTTCAGGAGTGTGTGTGGATTTGTTGGCAGGGCAAGGCTCAACATTAATCTGCCGGGGTTTTGGAAGGCTGACACAGAAACACGACAAAGGATAGTCCGGGAGATCATGGGTCGCTTCAACATTCCAGAGCAGTGGAGAATGCAGGTGGAACACGCTGCACTGAAGAAGGCTAGGGATGCTTGGAGAAACTGGAAGCACGTACTGTACAAGAAGTACTTGAGTGAAGGCAAGGACCCAATCCCCGCATACCCCCAAATTACAAAGGCAGACTGGGCAGAATTCAAAAGGGTCAGGGCAACTACAGAGTTTGCTGAGAAGAGTGCCAAGCAATCAGAACTTCAGAAGAGGAACACACACCCCCACCGTATGGGTGTGGCAGGATACTACGGCATGAAACCGATATGGGACCAAGAGGACCAAATAAGCAGTAGCGGCGGGTGGGAAACCGACCTTTAGTGAAATCAGGGGTGAACGCGCTAGAGACTACTTGCGGGCACGTGCAAGGAGGCGTGATGACCAAACTTATTAATTTGAAAACTCACATGACGAAGAACTGTATCGCGTGATGTTAAAGGCTTCCAAGATCCCTGGAAGGTTCTACAGGAACTCAGGGCCATGTGACATTCTATCCGATGCTCTGGAAACAAGAGAGCCCCCTGGTCGTGCAAGGGGTATAGGTGTTAATGTCCCGCACAAGAGGGCTTTCACACTCAGCAAAGAAGAGAGGCTCAGCATGAAAAAAGCGAGGAGTGAAATGAAGCAGAATGAATTGTATGAAAGGTTGAGGAAGGACATGTATCCGGCTGTTTGAAAGGATATTGAGGAGTCAATGATGATGCAGAAGACTCTAACACTGACAGATAGCCAACAGATGGGAGGGGAGGCGGGCATGGTGGATGCTGGTTATTGCGCGACAACACCGCACAAGAGTAGCTGTGCATCAGCTGATCCCAGCAACACTGAGACTGCAGCTGCTCATGATGATGCTATATCTGATCTATCTAGAATGAAAGACAGACTGAAGGGCATGCTTACACATTATGAAGGTACATTAAAATGTGCAACAGTTTGGGTTTGCCCACCCTTCTTGGAAGAAGGCCTCTTGCTGGACAATGTGCCATTGAAGCCGGGCTATGTGAAGTGCTATGTGACTGAAGTAAAGCCTAGATTCAATGAATTTGCCCTGAAGAATGTCCTAGGAAGCTTTGATGAGCAAAGGACCTTGGGAGAAACACTGTTACATCACATCCAGTGGCCACGAAAGGAAATAGAGTTCATGGATGAGATCCCTGAAGCCCCGCCAAGAGCAACCAATGTCGCCCCTCAACCGGTGACACTCTCCTTGTCACAGCAGCTCTCGCGTGTTTCCCCCAAAGAACCTAATACTCGTAATCCGACGGCTGATGCATCAACCTGCGATCAGTCGGCCCGAATTTGTGTCGTACAGGCCATGTCATCGTCCGCCCCAGAGCAGCCAGTGGCAAGGCCTACAACTGTTGAAGACGCACCACCGGTTCAGATGCCGGCCGCTGAAGCAGCGGGAGGAGACCCAACTGCAGCACATGCTCAGCAGACCAACCTGGTGGAACGGACTGCTAAGTAGTCTGATGCTTCGGAACCGCCTGCTAAGCAGTCTGTAGGTCCAGAACCGACTGCTTATCAGTCCGTCGGTCTGCAGCTGCATGATCAGCATACCAATGCGTCAGCACTTCCTGCTCAGCAAACCAACGCGTTGGCACGGCCTCCTCAGCACACCGACAGTTGGCACCACCTGCGCAGAAACCCGACATAGCTTCAACGCATGGTCAGCAGTCCGATGCCTCTGCTCCTACAGCCCAGCAGTCCGTCACAGCAGCACCGCCAGCTCAGCGGTCCGGCATAGCTAAACCGTCTGCTAAGCAGTCCATCAAAGCTTCACCATCTGCTCGGCAGTCTACTTTCAGCCAACCAGACGTTCTACCAGAAATGCTTCAAGTACCAAGAAGGAAGCGGCCAAAAACGCTGCACCCGCGAGGAAGCGCATAGGGAGAGCGAAGAGGAAAGAGAACGATTGCCTCTTACTTAAAGCAATCATCACCCAGAACCAAATTAACAGCAGGTTGTTCGAATCGGGGAGTAATATTATTTCTGACGGCATGGATGATGAAGAAATAGCTTTGCAGCTTGCTAAAAATAAAGCAGACGTACTTGAAGCACACAATTACATCCATGGCTAGCCATTTCTTGCTGGCGAATACTTTGATGAGTGCAGCTCCAGTTGCCGCGAGTTACATAAATATTGCATGGATCAAATGTCAGCAGGTCATCATGTTCTGCTAGTCCACTACAACAGAGATCATTTCCGACACGATGCTGGTTCCATCAATGTGAGTTTCAAGGACTTACATCTCTTCTTCAACTTCAACGAGCTCGATGCCACTCTTGTTAGATGCCTGATTTTGTAAGTACTTAACAAACTCTGATCAACTTCTCCATACAAGGATGTAAATGATAAACAGCTAACTGCATTTTATTCCTCTCAGGGGATTGAACGCGCAGAGAAGAAAAAGGGAGAGTGTGTATTTCATAGATCCTGCATTAGCAAATGGCACAACATTAGATGGTAAGGACCTACGGGACTAGGCCATTAACACGGTCGTCCGTATCTTCGAAAACACGTCCCATGTAGAATCATTTCTCTGGCCATATCATGAACGGTAAGTCAAGTAAACAACCACACATACATTGATTGTCTTTCAGATTTCGACATAATTCGTAAGTTCATGGCTTTCTTAATATGTAGCCATCACTGGATATTGGTATTCATTGTTCCAAACAAGAACACAATTTACTACATGGATTCTCTCAGAGAGTCAACAAACGCTTAGGATCTGACGCATCTTCAGCAATTCATGGATAGGTATTGAATTCTATGATGTTGAAATTAATTTGCATTCATATCTGGTTCAATAATTGATGTTGTCAAAATTCATCTTCAATTGCAGTGTGCTCGCATTGTGGAAAACTAAACCAGGGAACCTGTTCAAGAGGGAACTACCTCTGCAGCACGAGATCGTTTCTCCGGTAACACACCGAAATCCGTTATTTTCAGAAAATTTATCTAATAGTTTGCAAATACCTTTTCTTACGCTAGTCAAATGTTCAAGCTTCTAAATAAACCTCTTTCTATTTCTGTCCAAAGAAAAAAATACATCTAACACCGGTTAGGTTGTTCCTAACAGGACAAATACATGACTAATTCTGTACAAAAAAATTCAGTGTCCTCAGCAACAAGCAGGGACCAACCTTTGTGGATACTATGTTTGCAGACACATGATCTCCATCTGCAAATCTGCTGATAATTGTGAAGATGCTCGCGAATTAGAACCAGTAAGTCTATCTTAATTAATATCTTCTACTCCACTCATATGGCACATTCTGATCTTAAAAATACTGCAGCTCATCTTTGAACCGAGGACCCCTGAACCGCTCCCCGCTGGTGAATTGCTGATGGTTCGGAGATTTATCAGCGACTTCTTCCTGAATCACAACATCAATCCCACTGGTGATATTGAAGATTTCAGCATGCCTTCTCCTGAAACATTGAGTAAGAGTTAGCCGCTAAACATATACGCATGGATCCATTGTTTTCCATCTGATGAGGACTTCGTATTTCGTACACTATGATTAATTATGTAATGCATATATGTGTCGACAAATCATTGGAATTTAGCTACCATATGTTCAATTGCAATTGTTGCGAAATCTGATGAATGTTCTTCCTGTGGACACTATTTGTTCAATTGAATATTGTGGCGAATTTGCTTTTTGCATGCCGATTCAAAATGGGATATTTTTGTTTTAACCTGGCAATTGGTCCGCACACGGTTCAACTAAATGAGTGTGTGCGATCCACATCGGAAAGTATACGTCAATCATAGTGGAACCGTCGGTGATACACAGCAGATCGCAAACGATTTGCAGCACTACTACGTGTGCATAGGGGCTCCTGAACCATTTGTGATATCACGTTATCGCACACGAGAGCTCGGAGTAAACCGTGCCCAATGTAAAATACAATCCCAGTCATAAATTTTTCAGGAAACGTGTGGGATCCCAAACAAAAAGCACACGTCAGTCTTGCCGCAACCGTCGGTGATACACAACAAATCACAAACGGTCTGCAGCACTTGTATGTGTGCGAAGGGGCTCCTGAAACGTTTGTGATAGAACATTATCGCACACGGTAATTGTTGGGAAACATGTGCGATGGAGTCTTGCATGGCAGACAGGTTCCGCAGAAAACTCATGTGCGATGGGGCACATATCGCACACAGTTCATATGTTGGCCCGTGTGCCTTACATACTGTTTCCCAAACGGTTCATTACGACACACCGTTTGGTTTCACTGCGTCATTAGAAACGTTTAATCACCAATCCCACACGTGCAAAAGAATTTAGTGTGTGCTGCATCGCACACGAATACATTTTGCAAGGCCTCTGGATCATGGCTCCATATCCCCAACGGTTTCTGGGTCGTGTGGGAAGGACCCCCCTATTGCAGTCACTCACTTGGCGACGGTTCCAAATGCCGTCGCGGAAAGGGGTTTAAAACCGTTTGTATAGCACCTCGCTGTACCAGTGAGATCCTTGAAGATTTCGGCCTCCTGTTTGCTCTTGATCAGCAGCTCCATGGCATCATCAGCAAGATCTTCATCACTAGACAGATCTATGATATCATCTTCATTGCGCAGAATGCTTGCTGGAGTAAGTCCTTGCCCTGAGATTTTCTTAGTCTTCGGAGAAGTCCGAGACAAGTCTTCAGAATGCACACTTGTTTCAGGAGGTGTAATCTTCAGTGGCTTCACTCTTGAAGCTTTTGGGGCAAATACAGGCTTTGAAGCCTTTGCCTTCTTGGTAGGCTTCGAGGTTTCAGGAGCAGGAGTTGGTTGGGCTCTTTCTTGAGCAGCTTTAGCTCGAGCCATTTGTTCAGCAAACTGAGCAAGATATGCATCAAAATCATCAAATGGGCCAATGAGATTGGCATCAGCTTCACGAGAACCATCTTGCCTTGGTTCTGCTAGGCCTGGGTTGAAGTCAATCCTAAGATCCTTCTTGTTTTGGGTAGCAGAGCCCTTGGCGAATTGATAGTTGGCTTCAAATAGATCATCAACACGACACCACAGCAAACTTGATGGATCTGGGTTTTCTAGCATTTGCCGCCTAACCATGCAAGGATAGAAGCCTTGCTGAATGGCTTCAACCTTGGTCTTTGGGTGAAGCTTCCTGTATAAAATGTCGGCCCATGGTGGCCTCGCAGCATTCTTGGCAGCGTACTCTGGGATCACGAAGTTGTACAGAAACCATTGCTCGGCCCAGTACCAACAAATCCATTGAACGCGTGATTTGCGCTCCCCATATGTTTCTTCAGGATCAGATTTGTACATCTCATATAGATCTGGAGGCAGATCCTTTGTAGTATTGTCACGGTGCTGTCTACCCCCTTTCTTGGCTGATTTGCCTCCTACCATTGGCTTCACAAATATGATTGGCTTCGCCCTACTGGTCAGACGGGAACTGGCTTCAGGTGAGTCAATATGACACTGTAAGAAGTCTGCAAATGAATTCAGACTATGAGAACCAAGAGACTCGCCCACGGACATGTACCTATGAAAGCATTAGAGATGCGAGGGAAGTAGGAGAGGTCATATGCATTCTCATAGGGTTTTGAAGATAAAACCAGTTTGAAGATGTGGACCTCATAGTGCGAAGACATTCACTTATTAGGGATAAGTTGGTTCCAGAGTTGTACGAATCCATGAATAAGTACAAGTGAGGAATCAAACTAGTTGTGAAGCATAAGTGAAAGTACTTGCAAATCATGAGATGCAAAAGATGGAAGATCCAGATTTGGAAGTGTCATAACAACTTTCTGAAGATATAGAAAGTTCATCGGATCAAATAAATGGTAAAAATTAAGTGATTATTTACCGCTCAAGAACAGACGAGGAACTGCTAGACGAGTTGGAAGAGGAAGCCGAGCAGTTCGATCTCCCACGCCCTAACTTGGCAGCGGAAGATGACTATGGCGGCAGCAGGGCGAAGATGACCGTGGCCGGCGTGAGTACGACAACGGAGAGGTCACGGCAGCGAAGCGCTTATTCTCCGGCGATGATGAGAGCTAGCGATGGCGCTAGGGTTGCGAGCGAGACAACGATGGGAGTAGAGATATTAATGACCGCAGGGGCTGTGTATTTATAAGGAAGGTAGCGGTGCTATGAATTTACTCAGCTGCCCCTGGCAATACGCATCTGTGCGACATGTGGCACGCATGCACAATTTAAACAACTAATCCATGACCCCACGCACACCTGGTATGATGAGCGGTCATTTCGGCTTCTCTGGATTCGGGCATAAAGGATAAGAGCAATAAATGCGTTTTAAAAGTTTGTCTCAAAATCTTCGACTAACAAGGACACAGTGAAGACAATCGACACGTGTCAAATAGAATGCATATGAAGATTTAGAGAGAGTAGGAGAAATGCGCACAGATGGGGTAAGGGTCCGATCACATTCACTTAGTGCAGAAGAAGGCAACTTGAAGATATAGCTATAAGTGAATGTTGTAGAGGACAGAACATACATATATTTATAGATAGGCAATGAGATCCAAATGTGAAGATAAATCCAAAGTTGAAGACAAATCAATTGTGAAGATAATGCATTGTGATGCCAAACGAAAATTTTCAAGAAGTATTGGTGGTGGCGTTACCCACCGTATAGGAAGTATTAGACCCAGACACGGTGCACAATTATCGTGGCGCTCCGAAGTCAATTTCCACATTAATGTCTTCACATTAGAGTATATATCTTCATGAGTTGAAGACATACGTTACTTCGTGTGTTGCGCACCTAAGTCATCAACATGCATAAGCGTTAGGATGTGTGTCCATTCATAGGACATTTGAGGATTCTAAGATATTTAGCTCACACCACAGCTCGCAAAACCTCTTCTCATCCAAAGGCTTCGTGAAGATATCTGCCAATTGCTCTTCAGTGTTGACGTGAATGATATCAATGTCTTCCTTCAACACATGATCTCTGAGAAAGTGATGACGGATGTGAATGTGCTTTGTCTTTGAGTGCTGAACTGGATTGTGTGCAATCTTGATGGCGCTTTCATTGTCGCAGTAGAGGGGCACCATCTTCTTATTGATGCCATAGTCCTTGAGAGTTTGCTTCATCCAGAGAATCTGAGCGCAACAAGATCCAACAGCAATGCATTCAGCTTCAGTAGTAGATAGTGACACACAGTTCTGCTTCTTTGAAGACCAGCAGACAAGTGATCGACCAAGAAAGTGGCGTGTGCCTGATGTAGACTTGCGATCCACTTTGTCACCAACATAATCAACATATGAGAATCCAACTAGATGAAACTCTGAGCCCTTTGGATACCAATCCTAGTGTTGGGGTGTGAGCCAAATATCGAAGTATTCGCTTCACCGCAAGGTGATGTGATTCCTTTGGTGCCGCTTGGAATCGGGCACACATGCAAACGCTAAGCATTATATCTGGCCTAGATGCACATAAGTACAGTAAAGAACCAATCATGGAGCGGTATACCTTTTGATTGAACTCTTTACCATTGTCATCGGAGCCCAATTGACCTTTGGTTGGCATTGGCATCGTGTAGCCTTTGCAATCTTGCATTCCAAACTTCTTCAGGCAATATTTGAGATATTTTTCTTGAGAAATGAAGATGCCATTTCTTTGTTGACGGATTTGAAGACCAAGAAAGAATTTCAGCTCCCCCATCATGGACATCTTATATTGCTCTTGCATCATGTGACTGAATTCATTACTGTATCTCTTGTCAGTGCAGCCGAAGATAATGTCATCCACATAGATTTGGCATACAAACAGTTCTCCATCATATGTCTTCGTGAAGAGAGTGGGATCTAGAGAACCAGTTTCGAAGCCTTTGCTCTTCAGGAATTCTTTGAGTGTGTCATACCAAGCTCGAGGTGCTTGTTTGATTCCATACAATGCCTTATTGAGATTGTAGACCATGTCAGGATGCTTTGGATCTTCAAAACCAGGTGGTTGAGCTACATAGACTTCTTCTTGAATTTTTCCATTGAGGAAAGCGCTCTTCACATCCATTTGATACATGAGGATGTCATTGTGGTTAGCATAGGCTAGCAGTATGCGAATGGCTTCAAGCCTAGCCACATGAGCAAAGGTTTCATCGAAGTCAATTCCCTCTGCTTGTGTGTAACCTTGAGTAACGAGATGAGCTTTGTTCCTGATGACTTGACCATGTTCATCTTATTTGTTGCGGTAGATCCATTTGGTACCTATGATGTTGTGCTTGCGAGGATCAGGACATTTGACTAGCTCCCAGACATTATTGAGCTCAAATTGTTGAAGCTCTTCTTGCATAGCTTGAATCCATTCTGGTTCCTTAAAGGCTTCATCAACTTTCTTGGGTTCGGATATGGAGACGAATGCGAAATGCCCACAAAATTTGCTAGTTGCGTAGCTCTCGATCGAGTAAGTGGACCAGGTGCATTGATGCTATCAATTATCTTCTCAATGTGAACTTCATTAGCAACACAAGGATGAACAGGGCGAATACTTTGCTGTTGTTGATCATTATCTTCATCTTCATCATTGTCTTCAGGCTCAGCATTGTCTTCATGCTGAGTAGGAGCAAGAATGAGAACTTCCTCTTCTACTTGTTCCTCGGTGGGTATGATTTCTCTAGTGCCCATTAGCTTGATAGATTCACTAGGAGAAGCTTCATCTAGCACATTTGGCAGGTGCTCTCTTTAAGAGCCGTTAGTCTCATCGAATCGCACATCTACAATTTCAACCACTTTATCGTGAAAGAGGTTGAAGACTCTGTAGGTGTGCGAATCCTTTCCGTAACCAAGCATAAAACCTTCATGTGCTTTCGGTGCAAAATTGGAAGTGTGATGTGGACACCTTATCCAGCACCTAGCACCGAAGACTTTGAAATAAATTACGTTTGGCTTCTTACCAGTGAGTAGTTCATAAGATGTCTTCTTGAAGAATTTGTGAAGATATACTCTGTTGATGATGTGGCATGCAGTATCAGTGGCTTCAGGCCAGAATTTTCGTGGAGTCTTGTATTCATAAAGCATCGTATGAGCCATCTCAATAAGAGTCCTATTCTTGCGCTACACGACACCATTCTACTGAGGAGTATATGGAGCTGAAAGCTCATGTGTAATGCCTAGTGTATCAAGATAAACGTTGAGGCCAGTGTTATTGAATTCAGTGCCATTGTCACTCCTGATGTGCTTGATCTTGATGCCATAGTTGGTCATGGCACGGTTGGCGAATCGTCTGAAGACATCCTGCACTTCAGTCTTATAGAGAATTATGTGCACCCAAGTATATCTAGAATAATCATCAACAATAATGAAGCCACAAAGATGTGCAGTGGTAGTAAGGGTAGAGTAATGAGTAGGGCCAAATAAGTCCATCTGTAGCAACTCAAAGGGACGTGAACTCGTCATGATTGTCTTCGAGGGATGTTTTGCCCTAGTCATCTTCCCGGCTTCGTAGGCGCCCGATGACCCACAAGTATAGGGGATCAATTGTAGTCCTTTCGATAAGTAAGAGTGTCGAACCCAACAAGGAGCAGAAGGAAATGACAAGTGGTTTTCGGCAAGGTATTTTTTGCAAGCACTGAAATAGTCGGTAACAGGTAGTTTGATAGCAAGATAATTTGTAACGAACAAGTAACGGTAACGATAAATAAAGTACACCAAGGTAGCCCAATCCTGTTGTGGCAAAGGACAGGCCAAAACGGTCTCTTATAATAAGCAAGGCGTTCTTGAGGGTACACGGGAATTTCATCTAGTCGCTTTCATCATGTTGGTTTGATTCGTGTTTGCTACTTTGATAATTTGATATGTGGGTGGACCGGTGCTTGGGTGCTGTTCTTACTTGAACAAACCTCCCACTTATGATTAACCCCCTCGCAAGCATCCGCAACTACGAGAAAAGTATTAAGATAAAATCTAACCATAGCATTAAACATTTGGATCCAAATCGGTCCCTTACGAAGTAGCGCATAAACTAGGGTTTAAGCTTCTGTCACTCTAGCAACCCATCATCTAATAACTACTCCACAATGCATTCCCTTAGGCCCAAATATGGCGAAGTGCCATGTAGTCGACGTTCACATGACACCACTAAGGGAATCACAACATACATATCATCAAAATATCGAACGCATATCAAGTTCACATGATTACTTGCAACATGAATTCTCCCGTGACCTCAAGAGCAAAAGTAAGTACTCACAAATGATAATCATGCTCAAGATCATAGGGGTATTAAATAGCATAATGGATCTGAACATATAATCTTCCACCAAATAAACCATATAGTAATCAACTACAAGATGTAATCAACACTACTAGTCACCCACAGGTACCAATCTGAGGTTTCGGTACAAAGATTAAACACAAGAGATGAACTAGGGTTTGAGAGGAGATGGTGATGTTGAAGATGTTGATGGATATTGGCCTCCCAAAGATGAGAGGGTTGTTGGTGATGACGATGGCTTCGATTTCCACCTCCGGGAGGGAAGTTCCCCCGGCGGAATGGCTCCGCCGAAGGGCAAAAGTGCTCCTACCCAAGTTCCGCCTTGAGACGGCGGCGCTCCGTCCCGAAAGTCCTCTCCTTATTTTTTTTCTAGGCCAAAATGACCTATATACCAGAAGATGGGCACCGGAGGTGGGCTGAGCTGAGCACAACCCACCAGGGCGCGCCTGGGGGGCCTGGCGCGCCCTGGTGTCTTGTGCTCACCAGGTGGCCCCCCTCCAGTAGTTATTTGCTCCATTATTCTTCATATATTCCAAAATAATTCTCCGTAAATTTTTAGCTCATTTGGAGATGTGCAGAATAGGTGCCCTGACATAGCTTTTTCAGGTCCAGAATTCCAGCTGTCGGCATTCTCCCTCTTTGTGTAAACCTTGCATATTATTAGAGAAAAGGCATTAGAATTACTCCATAAAGCATTACTACACATAAAAACATTATAAATAACAATATGAAAACATGATGCAAAATGGACGTATCAACTCCCCCAAGCTTAGACCTTGCTTGTCCTCAAGCAAAAACCAAAATCGAAAAACATGTCCACATGCTTAGAGAGAGAGGTGTCGATAAAAACAAAATACGGGCATAGAAGCATCATGCTTATTATTATAACAGCAAATAACTTTAACATAAAACTTTATCACACAACTTTATCATATAACTTCTCATGAACAAGTAATAATTCATCACAACATCGAAGTTGAAAACCAACAAACTATGTTCTCAGTCAACTTTGCAATTACAATTCATCATATTTTCAGGAAGGGTCTCGTATCAGAGCCTTTTGGCAAGTCCACATACTCAACCATCATTTAATCTTCTATGATTGCTAACACTCACAACATACCCATGAGCAAAAAGTTTCAACCGGACACATAGAAAGATAGGGGCTTATAGTTTCGCCTCCCAACGTATTCACCTCAAGGGTGATGTCAACAATAATAACTCATGCTCACTCATATCCAACTGGATATATGTGCCTAGATCTTTCCTCACCACATGATGCTTGCAAAAAGTGAAAATAAAAAGGGAAAAGGGAAGAATACTTTGACTCTTACATGAAAGTAAATGCATAAAAGTAAAAGATAGGCCCTTCGCAGAGGGAAGCAGAGGTTGTCATGTGCTTTTTGGTTTGTATGCCAAATCTCTTAATGCAAAAGAACATCACATTATATTGCCCCTTATGATAGCAACCTTTATTATGCAGTCCGTCGCTTTTATTACTTTGCCATCACAAGTTCGTGCAACGCTTAATTTTCTCTTACACTAAATGATCAAACACATTTAGAAGCAATTTTTATTGCCATATTGCACCGATGACAACTTACTTGAAGGATCTTGCTCAATCCATAGGTAGGTATGGTGGACTCTCAAAATAAGATTTTGGGTTTAAGGGTTTTTGGATGCACAAGTAGTATCTCTACTTAGTGCGGAGTTTTTGGCTAGCAAAGATATTGAGCAAGCACCACATGTTGAAGGATCTATGACAATATAATTTCTATGTGAATATGAACAAACATAAATCATTGCATTGTCTTCCTTGTCCAACGTCAACAAGTTTGACATATAATATTTAATGGGGGCTCACAATCATAAAAGATGTCCAAGATAGTGTATTTGCATGTGAATCTTCTCTTCCCTTATTAATTCTTTCATGAATTGCATCATTGACCAATGTTATGTTTGTCAACTTTCAACAAATTTTATCACTTGTACTTTTCCTTATGTGATGTCATTACTTACCATAAGATTAGCATATGATCTTTTTCATTATTTCCCTTTCTTTTTATTGAAACATAAAGGTAAAGAAACAAAACTCAAACTACTCTTTATTATATATCTCGCACACGATTACATAGATAGATAAATCACTAAGCAAGCACTCGAAAATAGATCGAACTAAACTTTTATTCAACTAAATCATAGGATAACTAAAGATCGAACTAAGATAGATAAAGGCAACGAAAGTGGTGGTGATACGATACCGGGGCACCTCCCCCAAGCTTGGCACAAGCCAAGGGGAGTGCCCATACCATGTACTCAAGTCTCCTTTGGTGGGGAAGATGATGATGGTGATGGTGATGTAGTCATGCTCTTCTTCTCTAGCTTGCGTCGGAGGCTGAAATTATCCTCCCTAAGATCCTCATTCTCTAGCTCAAGCTTTAATATCTTATTGCATAATGCTGCCTTGCTATCCTGTAGAAAATGAGAAGGGATAGATTGGGTTTTAGATTTGTTGGGGAGGCTTGACTTCTTGAGCTCCACATGTGTATCCCTAGGTTGAGGTAGTGGAACTTCATCTTCATCTGAGGATGCATCCTCCATCTCCTCCAGATCGGTGTCCTCCTCCTCATCCGAGAAGCAAAAATATGGGAAGGTCTTCTTAAAGACATTTGGATCGAGAGGTTGGTAAGAAACAAGGCTCTCTCCCTCCGAATCTTGAGATGACATATTTTCAGATCTGTCAGAAAACAGCCAGAAACAAGAACAGAAGATTTCTCCGTGATACGGGGGTCAATACGTTCGGGGGGGTATATATAGATTTTTTATCTTGAGAAACAAGCAAACGAGAGGAAAACAGAGTCAGGAAGGTTCCCTAGGTGGGCACAACCCACTTGGGCACGCCAGGTAAGGCAGGCGCACCCTGGTGTCTTGTGCCCTCCTCGGTTGCCTTCCTGGTTATTTCTTATTTTCCTAATTTTTGTAATATTCCAAAACTGACAGAAAATATTTT
The DNA here is from genome assembly GCA_011799875.1 of Thinopyrum elongatum. Lineage (NCBI taxonomy): Eukaryota > Viridiplantae > Streptophyta > Magnoliopsida > Poales > Poaceae > Thinopyrum > Thinopyrum elongatum. The sequence goes on along the minus strand of CM022299.1, from coordinate 371,206,050 downwards.
TGCGGATTTTTTGGAGTCCATTTACTTACCGTATCATGTACCTCCTCTTTTTCCGGATTCTGGGGTGTTCTGGAAGGTTTCGTTTATGTGTTCCTCCGGTGTCATGGTTTGGATAATATTTGTTTCAACATTAATAGGCGTACCTGAGATATAGTGTTTAATTCTTTGCCCATTACCACCTTTGGATTAGTACCTTCGGCATTATTGATCTTAATAGCTCTAGAATAAACCTCTTCGATAATATAAGGTCCTTCCCATTTGGAAAGAAGTTTTCCTTCAAAGAATGTAAAACGAGAGTTGTACAAAAGAACATGTTCACCCACTTTGAATTCCCGCTTTTGGATTCTTTTGTCATGCCATCTTTTAACTTTTTCTTTAAATAGTTTGGCATTTTCATAAGCTTGGGTTCTCCATTCATCTAGTGAGCTAATATCAAATAACCTCTTTTCACCGGCAAGCTTGAAATCATGATTAAGTTCTTTAATTGCCCAATATGCTTTATGTTCTAACTCAAGAGGCAAATGACAAGCTAGAAGATTTTTTTCTTTTGTTGGTATGTGAAACTAGGTGGTATATATTTAGCAACAATATAATTAGCATAGTCAGCATACCAAGGAGTATTATGAGAAACATTTATTGTAGCTAGTTGCTCATCAGGAAAGCTATCATCAATAGGTAGTGGGTCATCAAGAATATTCTCTAACCTAGACAAGTTATCAGCTACGGGGTTCTCAGCTCCTTTTCTATCAGTAATATGTAAATCAAATTCTTGTAGCAAAAGAACCCACCTAATGAGTCTAGGTTTAGCATCTTTCTTTTCCATAAGATATTTTATAGCAGCATGATCAGTGTGAATAATTACTTTGGAATCAAAAATATAAGATCTGAATTTATCACAAGCAAACACAACTGCTAAATTTTTTTTTTCAGTAGTAGCATAATTTCTTTGGGCACTGTCTAGGGCTTTGCTAGCATAATGAATAACATTTAATTTCTTATCAACTCTTTGTCCTAGAACAGCTCCAACAACATAATCACTAGCATCACACATAATTTCAAAAGGCAAGTTCCTATCAGGTGGTTGAACAATAGGTGCAGAAGTTAAGGCTTTCTTAAGTGTTTCAAAGGCTTCTACACAATAATCATCGAAAACGAATGGAACATCCTTTTGTAAACGATTTGTAAGAGGCCTAGAAATTTTAGAGAAGTCTTTAATAAACCTCCTATAGAAACCAGCATGACCAAGGAAACTACGAATACCTTTAATATCTTTAGGACATGGCATTTTCTCAATTGCATCAACTTTAGCTTTATCCACCTCAATACCTCATTTAGAAATCTTATGCCCCAAGATAATACCTTCATTAACCATAAAGTGGCACTTCTCCCAATTCAAGACAAGATTAGTTTGCTCACATCTCTGCAAAACTCGATCAAGGTTGCTTAAGCAATCATCAAAAGAAGTTCCATAAACAAAAAAATCATCCATGAAAACCTCAACAATCTTTTCACAAAAATTAGAGAATATAGCAGTCATACATCTTTGAAAGGTAGCAGGTGCATTGCATAAACCAAAAGGCATACATCTATAAGCATAAGTTCCAAAAGGGCAAGTAAAGGTGGTTTTCTCTTAATCAGGTTGTGAAACAGGTATTTGAGAAAAACCAGAATATCCATCAAGAAAACAAAAGTGTGTGTGTGCTTAGATAATCTTTCCAACATTTGATCAATAAAAGGCAGAGGGTAATGATCTTTTCTAGTTGCTTTATTTATTTTTTTGAAATCAATTACCATTCTATAGCCAGTGACAATTCCTTGTGGAATAAGTTCATTTTTATCATTAGGAACAACAGTAATACCTCCCTTCTTAGGGACACAATGAATGGGACTTACCCATCTACTATCAACTATGGGATATATTATACCTGCTTCCAAAAGCTTTAATATTTTAGTTCTTACCACTTCCTTCATCTTAGGATTCAAACATCGTTGGTGATCAACAACGGGTTTAGCATCAGGTTCCATATTAATTTTGTGCTGACAGAGAGTAGGACTAATGCCTTAAGATCATCAAGAGTATATCCAATAGCAGCACGGTGCTTCTTCAGAATTTTCAATAATCTTTCTTCTTCATGTTCTGAAAGGTTAGCACTAATAATAAGAGGATATATCTTCTTTTCATCAAGATAAGCATATTTCAAAATGTCTGGCAATTGTTTTAATTCAAACACAAGATCACCTTTAGGTGGAGGAGGACCTCCTAGAGTTTCAATAGGCAAATTGTATTTGAGCAGAGGTTGTTGTTCAAATAATATTTTATCTATTTCATTTCTTTCACGCAAGTGCATATCATTCTCATGGTCTAGCAAATATTGTTCTAGTGGATCATGAGGAGGCACAACAATAGAAGCAAGACCAATTATTTCATCCTTACTAGGTAATTCTTTCTTATGAGGTTGTCTACTAAACTTGGAGAAATTAAACTCATGAGACTCATCACTAAAGCTAACACCGACAGTTTGTTTCTCACAATCTATTTTAGCATTAACGGTGTTCAAGAAAGGTCTACCAAAGATAATGGGACAAAAGTCATCTTGTGGGGAACCAAGAACTAGAAATTCAGTAGGGTATTTTTTTGACACACAAGAGTTCAACATCTCTAACAATCCCAAGTGGTGTGACCGTGTCTCTATTAGCAAGTTTAATAGTAACATATATGTCTTCTATTTCAGCGGGTGCTATGTCATCCATAATTTCTTGGTATAAGGTGAAAGGAATAGCACTCACGCTAGCACCTAAGTCACATAAACCATGATAACAATGATCTCCTATTTTAACTGAGACAACAGGCATGCCAACAACAGGCCTATGTTTATCTTTTTCATCGGGCTTAGCAATTCTAGCAGCTTCATCACAGAAGTAAATAACATGCCCATCAATATTTTCTACCAAGAGATCTTTAACCATAGCAACACTAGGTTCTACTTTAATTTGTTCAGAAGGTTTAGGTGCTTTAATATTACTTTTGCGAACCACAGTTGATACCTTAGCTTGTTCCTTTATCCTAACAGGGAAAGGTGGTTTTTCAATATAAGCAGTAGGCACAACTGGATCAACATTGTAAATAATAGTTTCATCTTTAGCTTTAACCGGTTCTTTAATTTATTTTTTAATAGGTGGATGATATTTAAACCACTTCTCCTTAGGGAGATCAACATGAGTAGAAAAATATTCACAAAAAGAGGCTACTATCTCAGATTCAAGTCCATATTTAATTAGTGCTAAACTTGTGAAAAGCATCGGTATTCATAAAAGATTTAACACAATCAAACTCAAGCTTAATACCTGACTCTTTACCTTCATTGAGTTCCCAATCTTCAGAGTTGCGTTTAATTCTTTTTGAAAGATCCCACCTGAATTCAATAGTCTCCTTCATAAAAGAACCAGTACAAGCAATATCGAGCATGGATTGATCATCATGAGAAAGCCGAGCATTAAAGTTTTGAATAATAATTTCTCTCGAGAGCTCATGATTGGGGCACGAATATAACATTGACTTAAGCCTCCACCAAGCTAGAGTGATACTTTCTCCTTCACGAGGCCAAAAATTATGTATATAATTCCGATCACAATGAACTAGATGCATAGGATAATATTTTTTGGTGAAATTCCAATTTCAATCGATTCCAGATCCAAGATCCAATATCATAGAATAGCCTATACCATGTCAATGCTTTTCCCTTCAAAGATAAAGGGAAAACATTCTTCTTAGCTTCATCTCCGGATAGACCTACAAGCTTAAATAATCGACAAATTTCATCCACATAGATCAAGTGCATATCAGGATGTTCGGTTCCATCTCCTACATAAGGATTAGCTAGTAGTTGTTCTATCATACCCGAAGGAATTTCATAACCAATATTTTCAGTAGGTGTAGTAGGTTGAGGGCAACTAATTGTGCTTCCGGTCGAGGTGAAGATACCCCGAACAAACCCTCAAAGGATGGTTTTCCATAGTAGCAAGTGACAATAAATTTCAGCACGTAGTATAAAATTTATCTTACCAATTTCCACTTACCAAGAGCGCTTCACTCCCCGGCAATGGCGCAAGAAAAGAGTCTTGATGACCCAAAAATATAGGGGATCAATCGTCATCCTTTCGATAAGTAAGAGTGTCAAACCCAACGAGGAGCAGAAGGAAATGACAAGTGGTTTTCAGCAAGGTATTTTCTGCAAGCACTGAAATAGTCGGTAATAGGTAGTTTGATAGCAAGATAATTTGTAACGGACAAGTAACAGTAATGGTAAATAAAGTGCAGCAAGGTAGCCCAATCCTTTTGTGGCAAAGTACAGGCCAAAACGGTCTCTTATAATAAGCAAAGCGTTCTTGAGGGTACACGGGAATTTCATCTAGTCGCTTTCATCATGTTGGTTTGATTCGTGTTCGCTACTTTGATAATTTCATATGTGGGTGGATCGGTGCTTGGGTGCTGTTCTTACTTGAACAAACCTCCCACTTATGATTAACCCCCTCGCAAGCATCCGCAACTACGAGAAAAGTATTAAGATAAAATCTAACCATAGCATTAAACATTTGGATCGAAATCTATCCCTTACGAATTAGCTCATAAACTAGGGTTTAAGCTTCTGTCACTCTAGCAACCCATCATCTAATAACTACTCCACAATGCATTCCCTTAGGCCCAAATATGGTGAAGTGCCATGTATTCGACGTTCACATGACACCACTAAGGGAATCACAACATACATATCATCAAAATATCGAACACATATCAAGTTCACATGATTACTTGCAACATGACTTCTCCCGTGACCTCAAGAACAAAAGTAACTACTCACAAATGATAATCATGCTCAAGATCAAAGGGGTATTAAATAGCATAATGGATTTGAACATATAATCTTCCACCAAATAAACCATATAGTAATCAACTACAAGATGTAATCAACACTGCTAGTCACCCACAGGTACCAATCTAAGGTTCCGGTACAAAGATTGAACACAAGAGATGAACTAGGGTTTGAGAGGAGATGGTGTTGTTGAAGATGTTGATGGAGAATGGCCTCCCAAAGATGAGAGGGTTGTTGGTGATGACGATGGCTTCGATTTCCCCCTCTGGGAGGGAAGTTCCCCCGGCGGAATCGCTCCGCCAGAGGGCAAAAGTACTCCTGCCCAAGTTGCACCACGAGACGGTGGCGCTCCATCCCAAAAGTCCTCTCCTTATTTTTTTCTAGGTAAAAATGACCTATATACCAGAAGATGGGCACCGGAGGTGGGCTGGGCTGAGCACAACCCACCAGGGCATGCCTGGGGGGCCTGGCGCGCCCTGGTGCCTTGTGCTCACCAGGTGGCCCCCCTCCGATAGTTATTTGCTCCATTATTCTTCATGTATTCCAAAATAATTCTTCGTAAATTTTCAGCTCATTTGGAGATGTGCAGAATAGGTGCCCTGACGTAGCTTTTTCAGGTCCAGAATTCCAGCTGCAGGCATTCTCCCTCTTTGTGTAAACCTTGCATATTATGAGAGAAAAGGCATTAGAATTACTCCATAAAGCATTATTACACATAAAAACATTATAAATAACAGTATGAAAACATGATGCAAAATGGACGTATCAACGCCACATAGATGGTCCTTCTTGAACTTCACGCCCTCGATGCCGATGATGTGCTTCTTCTTCACAAGAGTATACATGTTCCTCATGCCCGCATGTCCTGGCCTTCGATGCCAAAGCCAGCACTCTAAAGCTTTTGCTAGGAGACATACGGCAAGCTGTGGTCCTACAGAGAAATCTACCATATACAGATCACCTCTTCAATAACCTTCAAAGACTTTAGATTTGTCAGAAGCCATTAGTACAAGACATCGATATTTTCCAAATATCACAATCATGTCAAGATCACAAAGCATTGAGACAAACATTAGGTTGTATCCAAGGGATTCAACAAGCATCATTTTATCCATGTGTTGATCCTTTGAGATAGCAACCCTAGCTAGACCCAATACCTTGCTTTTACCAGTGTCAGCAAATGTGATATGGCTTTTTGTAGATGGTAGAAGAGTAGAATCCATGAGAAGGCTTCGATCACCAGTCATGTGGTTAGTGCATCCACTATCCATGATCCATTCAGTAGCTTTCGGAGTTGTACCCTACAGTTTCAGTTAGTAGGATAGGCTTCATGAAGAGTATTGTGAAGTACAAATATTTGACGACATAAGCTATCATGAAAAGTAAGATTCTTTAAGGGTAAAATAGAATGTTCATCAAGAAATCCATGTACGAAATAAATGGTAAGACCATTTTGGCATTTTATCTTGCGCCCAACAAGATTTTTCAGGTCCCCGGCATTGTCTTCAGAAGTCAATGATTTTTGGCTGGAGACCCGACCCTGCAAGAGAAGTTAATTCTTCTTAACCACCCACATCTGAAGGGGTGGCTTAGAAGTAATGAGTCTAAGTGCAGCATCTGAGAATTTTGGCTTTGAAGCCCTAGCAAATAGTTTTGCATGTGGTGAATAGTACTCAAATGAATAAGCAGAAAAGTTCTTTGATTTGTGAACATAGCGTTTCGAAGAAACATGCTCATATTCATGAGTCTGATGATAGTTTCCCTGCAAAACATTGACATTAGGGTGACCTTGTGAGGTCCTCTGTCCGTATGAAGCCTTTGGGCCATATGAAGCCTTTGGTCTTGGATTTGTCTTCTTCCCTGGTGGTGTCATGATGACATTCATGGGAAGCTTCTCAAGACGACTTTTAGGAACCCACATCTTCTTCATAGGAGACTCATTCCTGCAGTTAGTTCCAATAAACCTGGCAAACACTTCACTGTTCTGGTTTTTGAACAGTTTATAGTTTGAGTCAAAGGACTCATCAATGATGATAGGATTATCACAAGTGAAACCAGATAAGGTGGATGGATCCACTGAGGGGCCCTTTGTAGCAACCCATGTGGTTTTGGGATACTGCTCAGGCTTCCAATAGGACCCATCAACATTCATGTTCCTCTCAAAACCAACGCCCTCTTTTCTAGGGTTTCGGTTCAGAATCTGCTTCTTGAGGACATCACATAGAGTCTGATGCCCTTTCAGGCTTTTGTACATGCCTGTTTCAAGCAATGTCTTCAACCTGGCATTCTCATCAGCAATAGTAGTGGTATCCTCAGAAGAGGGGTTAGTCACCACATCAACAGTTGAAGATATTGCAACTTCAAAAGCATTTGAACATTCAACAGTAGAGATAGCATTATCACGCTCAAGGCATTTTCAGCAAGGTGGCACAAACTCTTCCTTAGCGGAACTGATCTGTTGAGCGAGTAGTGAATCATTTTCCTTTTGAAGATCTTCATGAGACGCTCTCAGTTTCTCTAGATCTTGCTTCCTTTGAAGATATTCATAGGAAAGCTTCTCATGATTAGCTGAGAGGGTTTCATGACGTCTTTCAAGTTCCTCGTACTTAACTCAAAGATTTTTTATGTCTTCGATTAAGGATTGAGTTCGATTCATTTCCTCGTCGAACAGGTCATCGCTTTTGTCTAGCAATTTTTGAATCTTTTTCATAACAGTTTGTTGCTCAATTGCAATTTTAGCAAGAGTTTTATAGCTAGGTTTGGACTCACATTCAGAGTCATCTTCACTGGAGGTCTGAAGTAAGCATCGCGTGAAGTTACCTTAGCACCTCTTGCCATGAAGCAGTAGGTAGGAGCAGAGTCGTCGTCATCATTGGCTTCAATGTCGACGACGTGACCATTGTCTTCTGTGTTGAAGATTGAGTTGGCGACGAATGCCGAAGCTAGAGCTAGGCTTGCCACGCCTGAATTAGACTCCTCTTCCGACTCCACCTCCGCCTCCTTAGAAGCAGACCCCTCCTCTTAATCCATTTCCTTGCCAATGAAAGCACGAGCCTTGCCAGATGAGCTCTTCATGTAAGATGAAGACTTTGAAGAAGACTTTGAATATTTATTCTTCTTCTTATCGTCAGAGTCATATTCATTGCTCTTCTTCTTTTTCTTGGCTTCCTTTTCCCACTAAGGACATTCAGATATGTAATGGCCTGGTTTCTTGCATTTGTGACAGGTTCTCTTCTTGTAGTCATGAGTGGAATCCTCAGCATTTTTGGAGCTGGATTTTGAAGACTTTCCTAAGCGATCACTGGTGCAGAGACGTGCTATACAAACGGTTTTTACCCCCTTTCTGCGACAGAGTTTTAAACCATCACCTAGTGAGTGTGTGCGATAGGGGAGTCCTTCCCACACGACCCAGAAACCATCGGGGATAGGCCCTCCGGCCACACACGCGGGGGCAAAATGAGCTCGTGTGCGATCGGGCGAGGCATCGAAGCCCAATCATTTTCGTTTGTATGTACATCCCACACAGTGAATCCCAGAAAAATGTTTCCATTCGTATGTATATCACACATGGCTTTTTGTATGGAAACGCTTGTGCAAGGTGGCCTAACGTAAACAGTTCTCTACCGGAAGCCGTGTGTGATTGTTAGTTGATCCAACATGCCAACTTTCTAGAAACAGTGTGGGTTCTTTGAGTTCATCGCCCACAGTGTTGTCTGAGTAACCGTCTGCAATAGAAAACCCCAATAAGCAGGGTAATTAGCCTATTATTTGATAATCCATCTAGTAATCAAATTGACATTTCTTATAAAACACACCATATATTTCATATCTGTATAACGGCAACCAGGATTTCATAATCGAATTACATCAGATAGCTTCAGCACTCAGTTACACCAAAGAGGGATATAGCTAGCTACGCCATTACACAACAGCACCAAGTTTCACATGCAACATCGAAAACCTTTGGAAAAGTAGCATCATACAGGGTAAATAGACAGATGAATCTCATCTGGGAAACTGCAAAAACGGAAGGCGAATATTGAGCCTTCAGTGATGTTGAATGTCCTTGCAACTTTAGGCCATTGGCTATGGATAATTGCCCACCCAACCTTCGTCCTTTTCAGGAAGACTTCAATATTGTACCGTGGGTGTTGAATGAATACCTTCCTCGCCTCTTGACCATGCAGGTGATTTGAGAGGTAATCATCGGTGAACTGCTTTGAAAAGTACTGAAAACAAAGATATGCATAAATCGCTGTTATAAATTTTGAAATGGCGCAAGGGGTAAAAACAAGGCAAAAGAGTTAGTACCATCCCATAGTTAACTGATGTCTTCTTCATTGTGCAAACAAAGATCTTGCTATTATTCATTGCAAGTTTCTTTATCCTAACAATCTTTCTGAGTTTCTTGACTTGACTGATATTCATGGACATCTCATTTCCCCATATGCAAAATGGGTCGAACAGTGGGCCTAAGCCTCTCACAGCAGGACCTACATGTACAAGACCAAATTGTAAGAAACCTAAATATTAGAATGATTCATGCAACTGCACAATAATGTGCTATTAGCGAAAGGACCATGCATGAGCAAACCTCGATGGTAAACCGCAGTGTCTCCCATTGTTTCCCTGCAACACATATAAGGAAGATCTTGATCAGGTTAACTGAGAGTTGCCATACTATCAGTAGAATATGTATTGAGTACAGCCAAATTCGATTTATTTCTCACATGCATAACAATACAAAATTGTACCCACAACAAATGAAAATCAAATTGCAGAATTGAACCAAACAGTTAACTGGATAGCAGACCAAATGAACCAAAATAGTTAACTGAGCATAGCATTGCAGAATAGAACATATACTAGAAGATAAGACAGTTAACGAAACCAAGAATGCTTGAGAACAGTACTACGAAATGTAGCAATTGTTGGACCAAACTGTTAACTGAACATTACATTTCAGAATATCAGATTGCGTATTAACATTACAGAGGACAAATCACTAGAAGGCACTGGCGGTGGCCTCCAGAAAATAGCACGAGCTGTATTTTAAAGTAGACAACCGCGTGGCGGTGTCGATGGTGGCCTCGAAGACGAGGTGCTCCTCCAAGATCTGGCGGTCGGCACGCATGGCAACCATAGCGACCTCGTCTGCGTGTGCGGCCGTGAATTGCTTCTCCGCTGCCAGATGCTACTGAGCTCCACGTTGTACTGCATGAAAAATGGCTGTGGGTGGCGCTTAATTGGAGGACGGGGCCAGTGATTTTGGCGAAAGGTGTCGTGCCGTTGGTCGGGGCATGTGGGATGGGGAAGGAGGAGGATGTTGTGGGTGGGGTGTGGATTACCTGACCATATCGATGAGGCCGCGCAGCAAGAAGAAGGGTCGCCGGCGAGGAGGCAGCACTGCAAGAAGAAGGTTCACCGGCGAGGAGGCGGCGCTACAAGAAGAAGGGTCGCCGACGAGGAGGCAGCGCTGCCAGTAAGCAACAGTGAAGGTTTGAACTTGGAAAGCAAGGGGAACTATGGAAATGTGGCTTTTGGTGGGGTTGGGGCGGGGAGATAGATATTTCCGCGGTGGCAGAAAAATTTCGCTCGGTGCCGCGAGAAACTGGCGCGCAAGTGTGGTTCAAGCGCGGGCGGTGGACTATAGACGACGAAGCTTCCTACGTAAGCCATACAAGACGATGCACCAAGATATTTTATATCGCATCCCACATGATTCTTGCTAGTAAACTGTTTGTGGTATACCTGATTTTTTTCATTCTGTTTTGAAAAACAAAATGGTGTTACGGAGGGAAAGGATGGTGTTTGAATTGCTAGAACATTTATCTACAGTGAACGTGCAACTATATGAGTATCGTGTTAAAATTTGGAATTATTCCGGGTTCGTTTGGCATTTTTATGCGTTAATTGAGTTTCTAGGCATTTAATGTGCATAATTCAAATTTGAACTACAAGCACATGCTCCAGTGCACCAAAGTTTGTTGAAAAATCACATGTGTGTCTTTGGGTGAATTTATAGGTCCCATGCAAGAATGGGAATGAAATTCAAACATCTGGGCGTCGTGGCTCGGCCAGAAACACTGAGAAACTTGGTTTTTAAATTCCTGTAAATCCCAAACTCGCCTGAAAATCATGAAACTTGGCATGGTGTCATTTCATGGCACCAACATGTTGTGGTAAAAAATTGGCCGAATTGGGACAAGTTTTGGTATAAGCTTCTTGCAAATTGGAGCTTCTCTCAAGAAGGCGTGTGGTTTCGAGAGGGAACGTGTCACCTTTGTGTGCGAAACGACATATGCTGCCCCCCCCTCTTGATTTTCTACAGAGCAAATATAGAACTATATGAGTGTCGTGTTAAAATTTGGAATTATTCTGGGTTCGTTTGGCCCTTTTTATGCATTAATTGAGTTTCTGGACATTTAATGTGAATAATTCAAATTTGAACTACAAGCACATGCTCCAGTGCACCAAGGGTGGTTGAAAAATCACATGTGTGTCCTTGGGTGAATTTCTAGGTCCCATGCAAGAAATGGGAATGAAATTCAAACATTTGGGCGTCGTGGCTCGGCCGGTAACATTGAGAAACTTGGTTTTTTAAATTCCTGTAAATTCAAAACTCGCCTAAAAATCATGAAGCTTGGCATGGTGTCATTTCATGGCACCAACATGCTGTGGTAAAAAAATTGGCCGAATTGGGACAAGTTTTGGTATAAGCTTCTTGCAAACCGGAGCTTCTCTCAAGAAAATTCGTTGTTCCGAGAGGGAACGTGTCACCTTTGTGTGCGAAACGACATACGTTGCCTCCCCCCCTTGATTTTTACAGAGGTAACATAGAAATATATGAGTGCCGTGTTAAAATTTGGAATTATTCTGGGTTCGTTTGGCCTTTTTTATACATTAATTGAGTTTCTGGGCATTTAATGTGCATAATTCAAATTTGAACTACAAGCACATGCTCCAGTGCACCAAAGTTGGTTGAAAAATCACATGTGTGTCCTCGGGTGAATTTCTAGGTCCCATGCAAGAAATGGGAATGAAATTCAAACATCTGGGCGTCGTGGCTCAGCCGGAAATATTGAGAAACTTGGTTTTTTAATTCCTGTAAATCCAAAACACGCATGAAAATCATGAAACTTGGCATGGTGTCATGACATGGCACCAACATGCTGTGGTAAATTTTTTGGCTGAATTGGGACAAGCTTTGGTATAAGCTTCTTGTAAACTGGAACTTCTCTCAAGAAGGCTCGTGGTTCCAAGAGGGAACGTGTCACCTCCGTGTGCGAAACGACCTACACTACCTTCTCCCGCCTTGATTTTTTTACACAGGCAGCTTAGACCAATAGGAGTTTCGTGCTAAATTTTGGAATTAATTCGGGTTCGTTTGGCATTTTTTATACATTAATTGAATTTCCAGGCATTTAATGCACATAATTCAAATTTGAACTACAAGCACATGCTCCAGTGCACCAAAGTTAGTTGAAAAATCATTTATGTGTACTTGGGGGAATTTCTAGGTCCCATGCAAGAAATGGGAATGGAATTCAAACATCTGGGCGTCTTGGCTCGGCCGTAAACATCGAGAAACTTGGTTATAAAATTCCCGTAAATCCAAAACTCGCGTGAAAATCATGAAACTTGGCATGGCGTCATGACATGGCACCAACATGCTGTGGTAAATTTTTTGTCCGATTTGCGAAGGCGCACACATTAACAATCAACAAAATCATTTTGGAACAAGTGTTGTCACGTTACAATCGGAAACACAAGTATTACTGAAACCGTGGGTGTTCTACTTACCATTTACGTGCCGCGACGTTTCCCCTTTTTTTATTGGCTAGGAGGTGCCGTGCGGGGTAGTTATTTGAGTACGGGAGGCATGCGATCAGACCCCTGCGCGTGCTCATTGGGAGAAGAGCCCTTTGACCTCTATCCGCCGCCCACCTCTCTTCCAACGTCTCCATTAATGGTGCCCGAGCCCCTTTTTAATGGCGTGGCTATGTCTCACTCGACTGAGATTTAAGAGAGAAAAAAGAAAATCTGAAAAGAAAGTTTTGCACGGATCTTGATGTAAGATCCGACGGACCTATATAGCATCGACTGCGACTTATAGCAAGACTGATGAATATAAGGACGATGCCAGTGGATAATAATTGTCTTACATATTTTGGAAGATAATTAAAAAAGCCACATGCGGCAACGCCCGAAATACACAAGGGAAAAGGAAGAAGGAAGACGAAGACAACGATCTGGCTCACTGATCTCTACTTTCTTGATGCGTTGCTGCAGGCCGCGGAGACTAGTTCTCGCGGCGAGCAGCGATTGTGACGCCCGGATAATTATGCTACAGTAAACACCTGTTAATGGTGCCTTGTCATCATGTCACTGTTGCCAATCTTCGCTTGATCCAAATCGCAATTCAAATTCAAAATCGAGTTTAAAGTCAAATTCAAATTTGAATTGCAAGTGAAATAATTATTTCTTCGAACGGTAAAACTAAAATGTTCATAATATTCTATAAATTCCCCTGATCTTTGTCATGTTGAACCAAACATTATTTGACCCACCAATTGGTCCCTAGGAATTTATAAAGTGACCCAACAGCAAATAAAAATAGCCTTTTCAAAATAAACAAATATTTATACTTTTCCTCTTGACCTCAGACTTTTTGGGGCCTTTTTCAATATTTTTCCTAATAGTTGTGTACCCACTTTCACATTTAACCAAATTCATCTGCCAGCTAATGTTAAAAGAAAACAATAAAGAAAAATAAAAACAGAAAATGAAAATATAAAAGTTCCTAAAACTACTAGGCCACTGGGCCATAAGTGGCCAAAGTGCCTCCGGCCCAGCCCACTGCCACCTCTCCTCCCACCTCCCGCTACAGGAGGTAGGGGATGGACGTGGCGGCCATCCAGGCTGCCCTGGCCGCCGTCGCAACCATCCTGTGGCTCCTTGACGCGGATAAGGTCCTCACCCAGCTACCTCTCTCTCTCCCGACGCAAACCCTAGGCCCCCAGAGCAACCATTCCCCCGTCGTTCTTGTTCTGGAGGAGAACCGAAGCCACTGTCGTCACGCATGTCGTCGATCCCGCGGCCACCAGGCTCGCCGACGCCAGAGAAGGTGTCCTGGAGCCTCCCCGTGGTCATCTCCTTCGTCTCCACCGAAGAATCCAAGCTGGGCCGTGCCGTATGCTTGGGCTCGAGCCAGTTTCCCACCATGGCCGCCGTCTCTCGTCGTTGAGTTCGTCGCGGCTCGTCACCCCCCGCCCTTCCAAAACGCGTCCACGAGCTCCGCGGTGAGCTAATCTACCGATTCCCCTTCTCCTTAGCTTCGATCCATACCGTTTGCGGCTGTTCCCATGCTCGTCCGTGGCCTCCATGGCCGTAGCCCGACCCCCGTGACGCTCTGCTGCTGCTCACGCGCGCCCGCGGCCCCTGCTCGCCCTGCTGCTCCTCCTCCTTGCGCTGTTGTTGCTGCTCGCGCGTTGCTGCTGCTCGCCAGCTGCCACTGCTGCTCGCCCTCTGCCTGCTGCTCTTGCGTTGCTGCTCTGCTTGGCCGCTGCTTGATGCTTTGCTTTGCTGCTGCTCTGCTTACCGCTCCCACTAGCTGCTGCAGCCGGCTGCTGCTGATGCTTGGGCATGGCCGTGCATGTGTGCACAACTTGCACATCCGGCTGTGCCTCTGGCCGGCTTGATTGATTAGAGATAGATTAGTTTTAGGATTAGACTAGTGGACTAAATAGCCTAATGTGCAGATGACATGTGGCCCCATTAGTTTAACTTAGTTTAGACTAATTAAATTGCCCCTGTGACCACTTACATGTGGGCCACACCTGCCCCTTTGAATAGTCAATTTTGACTTGGTCAATTCGAATTAATAATAAATCTAGGAAAACATTAAAATTTAGAAATTAATAGAAAATAAACCGTAGCTCGGATTAAAATACTTTGTACATGAAAGTTGCTCAGAACGATGAGACGAATCCGAATACGCACTCCGTTTGTCCGTCACACATCCCTAACTATCCGAACATGGAACCATTCCCCTCCGGTCATCTGTCTGACAAATGTCCGGAACCGGGAAAATGAAACATAAATAAAGTCATACAAGCTTTATATTACAAGCCAGGGGCCTCGAGGGCTCGAATACATAAGATTGCGTACAAGCGTCAGCAGAAGCATCAGATATCTGAGTACAGATATAAAAGAAAGCACAGAAAGGCCTTTAGAAACGCGGGGCAAAATAAAACACTACGATCGAAAGGCGTAGGCCTCCTGCCTGGGACCCTCCGATCCTACTCCTGGTCGTCGGCCAACTCGTAGTAGCAATCGCCGGCGTGGGCAGCTGTCTCAGGGGCTCCGTCATCTGGTCACGACAAACTGATATGGGGGAAAAGAAAGTAAAGCAACCGTGAGTACTCATCCGAAGTACTCAGCAAGCAAGGATCTACACTACATATGCAACATTATCAAAGGAAGGCTGTATATGTGGACTGGGCTGCAGAAATGCCAGAATAGAGAGGAAAGCCTAGTCCTATCGAAGACTAGCATCTTCAGCGGTCTTGCAGCAATAGAAGAGAGTAGAACAGTACAATATAATGTAGCAGTAATGATATCAACCTCACCCAGAGATCCTTTCTCGACTCCCTGCGAGAAAGCAATCCCAGAGCCATACAGTCATCAACCTCATCCTAAGATCCCTTCTCGACTCCCTGAGAGAAGCAATCCCAGAGCCATAGTATCCAATTATATTTGTATCAATCGGAATACAACTCCGAGTGTCCGTTACCGAGGATCCGGCTATCGATAGAAGTTTTCTTCCCTGCAGGGGTGCACCAACTTACCCACCACGCTCGCTTAACTCCGGCTGGGCACACTTTCCTGGGTCATGCCCGGCCTCGGCCAAACGACACACCGCAACCCTACCTACAGCTCAGCAGAGAGGTCCCCGCCGGTCTACCTCCTAAGCGCAAGGGGGTCTTGGGCCATCGCCCCTCGCCCTCCGGGTCGTTGCGTGCCGGGCGAACCAGGCTCCACCCCTCAGGATGGTGCCGGCCCAGCCCAGCCGCAGTGCTGAACTGGACGTCTGACAGAGCTTTCGGCTGATGCATATGATGCAGAACGCCCATACTATGCCCACGTGATGGTTAGTGCTATCGGGCCAGAGGCCCACTCGAATCAAATATCCAAACCGTTAGTACCTTGGGGTTGCGGTAATGAGCAGAGACTCACGAAAGATGTGACCCCGTCGCCCCGTCTCGAGGACTTGCGGCAAGGGCCAAGAATGCCCGGCCACGCCTCGTATTCATCACTCGGGCACCATACAGGCAACCCGCCTTCACAACACACGCGGGTACCCCTCAGGGTCGACCCGCCTTCCAAGTAACAGTGTAAAGTCCAAGTATCAGTGTGTCCATAACATCAGGGGAATCCGAGGTATCACCCTCGTTAGATTCCTATTCGATGTAACCGTCAAGGTGAACTTAGGAGGAATCACCCTCGATGGGTTCACACTTGGTGTGTTGCACGACAGGGTCGTATCGGAAGTGGAGAAGGAGGAATCACCCTTGATGACCACGACCGAATAGCTACTCTACAGGGTTAACATCTGAAGTGCTACACGAGGTATCACCCTCGGCACTCGATAGTAACGCTGCAGTGTCGTTACAACTAAGGGGGTGAAGTGCGGTGCCGGGGCCTGGTCTTCAATCCCGTTGATCGGGTCTTCTGATCATCCAGCGGGGCATTCGGGACTAGTGGGGTCACTGATAGGTCTCTACCCAGCATATACTAAGCAGTCTAGGTTATGCAGGTAATTATCAACAGCAGGTTACAATAAACAGGCTATGCATCAGAATAGGTAAAGCAGCAGCAGCAGCAATTCTAATGCAAGCATGAGAAAATAGAATGGGCGATATCGGTATGCTCAAGGGGGGGGGCTTGCCTGGTTGCTTTGCGGCAAAGGCAAGGTCGTCAACGGTGGCGTCGGGCTCCTGAGCTGCGTCGGTACCGGGAACTGCGTCGGGGTCTAACGAGAGAGAAGAGGGGGAGGAAACAGTATAAATACACAGCAAACATGAGCAACACAATGTACGACATGAAAATATGCAGTGCCGGGTGTGTCCTAACGTATGGTTGCACGTCACCGAGGAAGGGGGAATCCATCAGGGAATGTTTTCCCGTTTTCGGACATTTGTCAGACAGATGACTGGAGGGGAACGGTTCCATGTTCGGATAGTTAGGGACGTGTGACGGACGAACGGAGTGCGTATTCGGATTCGTCTCGTCGTTCTGAGCAACTTTCATGTACAAAGTATTTTAATCCGAGCTACGGTTTATTTTCTATTAATTTCTAAAGTTTAATGTTTTCCTAGATTTATTATTAATTCGAATTGACCAAGTCAAAATTGACTATTCAAAGGGGCAGGTGTGGCCCACATGTAAGTAGTCACAGGGGCAATTTAATTATTCTAAACTAAGTTAAACTAATGGGGCCACATGTCATCTGCACATTAGGCTATTTAGTCCACTAGTCTAATCCTAAAACTAATCTGTCTCTAATCAATCAAGCCGGCCAGAGGCACAGCCGGATGTGCAAGTTGTGCACACATGCACGGCCATGCCCAAGCATCAGCAGCAGCCGGCTGCAGCAGCTAGTGGGAGCGGTAAGCAGAGCAGCAGCAAAGCGAAGCATCAAGCAGCGGCCAAGCAGAGCAGCAGGCAGAGGGCGAGCAGCAGTGGCAGCTGGCGAGCAGCAGCAATGCGCAAGCAGCAACAGCAGCGCAAGGAGGAGGAGCAGCAGGGCGAGCAGGGGCCGCGGGCGCGCGGGCGCGCGCGGTCAGGGGCGCGCGAGCAGCAGCAGAGCGTCACGGGGGTCGGGCTACGGCCATGGAGGCCACGGACGAGCATGGGAACAGCCGCAAACGGTATGGATCGAAGCTAAGGAGAAGGGGAATCGGTAGATTAGCTCACCGCGGAGCTCGTGGACGCGGTTTGGAAGGGCGGGGGGTGACGAGCCGCGACGAACTCAACGACGAGAGACGGCGGCCGTGGCGGGAAACCGGCTCGATCCCGAGCATACGGCACGGCCCGGCTTGGGTTCTTCGGTGGAGACGAAGGAGACGACCACGGGGAGGCTCCAGGACACCTTCTCTGGCGTCGGCGAGCCTGGTGGCCGCGGGATCGACGACATGCGTGACGACAGTGGCTTCGGTTCTCCTTCCAGAACAAGAACGAGGGGGGAATGGTTGCTCTGGGGGCCTAGGGTTTGCGTCGGGAGAGAGAGGTAGCTGGGTGAGGACCTTATCCGCGTCAGGGAGCCACAGGATGGTTGCCACGGCGGCCAGGGCAGCTTGGATGGCCGCCACGCCCATCCCCTGCCTCCTGTAGTGGGAGGTGGGAAGAGAGGTGGTAGTGGGCTGGGCCGGAGGCACTGTGGCCACTTATGGCCCAGTGGCCTAGTAGTTTTAGGAACTTTTATATTTTCATTTTCTGTTTTTATTTTTCTTTATTGTTTTCTTTTAACATTAGCTGGCAGACGAATTTGGTTAAATGTGAAAGTGGGTACACAACTATTAGGAAAAATATTGAAAAAGGCCCCAAAAAGTCTAAGGTCAAGAGGAAAAGTATAAATATTTGTTTATTTTGAAAAGGCTATTTTTATTTGCTGTTGAACCACTTTATAAATTCCTATGGACCAATTGGTGGGTCAAATAATGTTTGGTTCAACACGACAAAGATCAGGGGAATTTATAGAATATTATGAACATTTTAGTTTTACCGTTTGAAGAAATAATTATTTCACTTGCAATTCAAATTTGAATTTGACTTTAAACTCGATTTTGAATTTGAATTGCGATTTGGATCAAGCGAAGATTGGCAACAGTGACATGATGACAAGGCACCATTAACAGGTGTTTACTGTAGCATAATTATCCGGGCGTCACAATTCTCCTCCACTACAAGAAATCTCGTCCCGAGATTTAAGGGGTGGAATGGGGGGGGAGACTCGGGAAGGACGGAGCTCAACACATGATAGGTACCTGGGGGCTATCTCAATGAACGTGGCATGGAGGCATCTCTCGAGTTGAAATTCAAGAAGTCATCAAGAGCAAGGTAAGAAAGTGCAATAAGAAGCTTCAAGCGGATAGACAATCGTCCGATGTGTGGAACAGAGTGTGAAAAGGGGTTCAGAGCAACGAGAGTAAGTATTGCGTCTGATTCCAGAATAGATCGGCTCTCGGAAGGCGGCTCAGGATTTTCATACGAAGTCAAGCGTGAGAAATAACTTTAGAAACAAGGGTGCACAGGAGAGTCAGGTTTCGATCCTATGGGACTGTGATGAGGGTCGAACAAAAGTAGGGAAAACAGTGACATCTTACTGGTCATGACAACAAGGTATGTCAGAGGATAGCCTGTCAGTTATGTCGGCGACAACATCGGTACCGAGGGCGAGGGACGAAGAGAACCATTTTCCTGCTCGTTGAACGAGGCGGACCAATAGGCAAAGTTCTCGTCCATCGGTGGCTACCGGAATGTCATCAACAATAGTAACAGGGTCGTACTGACCGAATTGTACCTCGAGGTGTTTTTTTTATAAGCAGGGAATTATTTCTGCTTATAACATATAGATCACAAGAAAGGTTAAACAAACCAATGGAAAGGAAAAGTATGATTATCAGATCAAACAGTCCAAT
The DNA here is from genome assembly GCA_011799875.1 of Thinopyrum elongatum. Taxonomy (NCBI): domain Eukaryota; kingdom Viridiplantae; phylum Streptophyta; class Magnoliopsida; order Poales; family Poaceae; genus Thinopyrum; species Thinopyrum elongatum. Next base: position 371,186,477 of record CM022299.1, on the reverse strand, counting down.
GGAAAGGAAGATGTGTTTACACACAAGTGTTGGGAGTATATCCTTCCCAATGAAAAGCGGAGCAGGATATACATGATAGGACAGCAAGATCAAAAGCATTTAGATAAAGGGGCGAGGGAAGAATCATGATATTACCCATACAACAGTGTTTGTATAATAGATCAAGAAACATTTAGCGTTGCGCTTCCACTGTTCTTTTTTGATATTCGGGATGCCACAATCATGCCTCGAGATAGCGATGATATGGTGTTTCAAAAAAATGTTGGCTCTGAAGGCCTCAAGAATACATAGGGAATAACTTCAGTAATAGCAAAGAAAACAAGGTATGAGCAAAACATAGCCAAGTCTGTGTTGGCAGGAATACAAGGAGGTTGTCGATGATATCACAAATCATCGAGGGGTAGGGATGGTATTTCTAGCCATGAGTTCAATTGACATCTCCGAGGGAGCCAAAATACTGTCGGTGATCACGACATGTTTGTCGAGGGATTTAATGAAGATGAAATTGATCGGTGATGACATCTAGTCAAAGGGAGGATGAAGCGAAAGGTTATTGAAGCCACGGATACTACACAAGCTCAAAACCAAGCTTGTTGTTCGAGGTGAAATGATAAGATGAGCAAGATCGACGTAAGCTTAGCTAATCGTCGGAAGTTGCTCCGGGCATAAGGACCAGGTAGCACAGTTAAAGTTAGCACGATAATGATATAGCCGATCAGGCTAGGAATGACTTGAAGGATTATTAAGCTCGTAAGCAGCGACAATTACTTAGAGTTATTGAATCAGAGTGCGGAATTGATTCACTTATCGGTGTTCTCGAGTGACAAACAACTCAGAACCCGGGAAAATTGGAATTGGAGATCAATGATAGTAGATGAAGAACTCATAAGAAATTATGCAGTTCCTGTGATATTCTCGAGATACCAGGCGTAATACTCGATGGTAGATGAGAATAGAGGCTGGATAGGTGAAATGATCTGCAGAGGACAAGTATTTTAACTTGTCCGGGAAATGGAAGCAAGAAGAAAATATGGTCGGAACCACGATTGCAAAGTATCAATTCTCAGATACAAGATGAATTTGTACCAAGGAAATAATTATTTTTTTACGAGCAGCTTCCATGATAAGTTCTATATCGGATCCATGGGCATGAACACAAAGGTTCAAGGTCGACTCCCACTTCTTCAATGCATAACCTTTCATTCACCCCTCGTTTTCGAAGAAATTGTATTGCTGAAGATTTATCTGGTGAAGCACCAAAAGGGTATGAATCATAGAATTTTCTGGGTTCTCGCTGATGGCAGAAGCATAGATACAACCCATCGGGTCATTATACGAATCCCTACAACCATCACTCAAAGCAAGGGATGCGAGTTCGAAAGCAGAGTATCGAAGTCAAAGCAGATGATACCATTTACCGGAGGTACTAAATACCAAGGGAAGAGCTCATAAGATGTTTGAATATGAAGGATACTATCGGATATTAATCCAACAAAAGATTAGGTAGACGACAAAGGATATGACGTGAGTAGCGATACTCAACCAGAAGGAGAAGAAATGCAAGGGCATCAGTTTATGGAAACATCTGAATAATTCGATGCTTAAATGCGAAGGGTTTACAATTCCAAAATCGAGGAATCAGAGGCAGAGGCTCTGATAAAAAGATGAGTATGTTGAATAGAATTAGATGGCCAATCAATCAAGGATTGATTTACCGAGAACCAGCTCATATCCAGAATGATGTCTGAGCCGGAAAGGTGAATTCTAGGGGCGCGCGAGCAGCAGCAGAGCGTCACGGGGGTCGGGCTACAGCCATGGAGGCCACGGATGAGCATGGGAACAGCCGCAAACGGTATGGATCGAAGCTAAGGAGAAGGGGAATCGGTAGATTAGCTCACCGCGGAGCTCATGGACGCGGTTTGGAAGGGCGGGGGGTGACGAGCCGTGACGAACTCAACGACGAGAGACAGCGGCCGTGGCGGGAAAACGGCTCGATCCCGAGCATACGGCACCGCCCGGCTTGGGTTCTTCGGTGGAGACGAAGGAGACGACCACGGGGAGGCTCCAGGACACCTTCTCTGGCGTCGGCAAGCCTGGTGGCCGCGGGATCGACGACATGCGTGACGACAGTGGCTTCGGTTCTCCTTCCAGAACAAGAACGATGGGGGAATGGTTGCTCTGGGGGCCTAGGGTTTGCGTCGGGAGAGAGAGGTAGCTGGGTGAGGACCTTATCCGCGTCAGGGATCCACTGGATGGTTGCCATGGCGGCCAGGGCAGCCTGGATGGCCGCCACGCCCATCCCCTGCCTCCTGTAGCGGGAGGTGGGAGGAGAGGTGGCAGTGGGCTGGGCCGGAGGCACTGTGGCCACTTATGGCCCAGTGGCCTAGTAGTTTTAGGAACTTTTATATTTTCATTTTCAATTTTTATTTTTCTTTATTGTTTTCTTTTAACATTAGCTGGCAGATGAATTTGGTTAAATGTGAAAGTGGGTACACAACTATTAGGAAAAATATTGAAAAAGGCCCCAAAAAGTCTGAGGTCAAGAGGAAAAGTATAAATATTTGTTTATTTTGAAAAGGCTATTTTTATTTGCTGTTGAACCACTTTATAAATTCCTAGGGACCAATTGGTGGGTCAAATAATGTTTGGTTCAACATGACAAAGATCAGGGGAATTTATAGAATATTACGAACATTTTAGTTTTACCGTTCGAAGAAATAATTATTTCACTTGCAATTCAAATTTGAATTTGACTTTAAACTCGATTTTGAATTTGAATTGCGATTTGGATCAAGCGAAGATTGGCAACAGTGACATGATGACAAGGCACCATTAACAGGTGTTTACTGTAGCATAATTATCCGGGCGTCACAACGATGAGCTCTTTCGTGCCCTCAAGACTCTGCTTGAGAGCATCCACGGATTCCTCCACCAGCCTTTGGCGCTCGATGCGGAGCATGGCATTCTCGTCCATAAGTTTCTTGACGATGACGCTGGTTCTCTTCAACAAGGCAGTGGTCTCCTCGTGCTGCTTCGTCGTTCCGGTGATCTTCGCCCTCAGCAGGTCGCGCTCGGTGCGGAGCTTAACCTTGTCCTCCCCTAGTCCCCGGATGACGTTGGTAACATTTTGAAACGAGGCATTCATCTCGTCCTGCAGCTTCATACAGTCGGAGATCTGACCCATCAGGTCATCGAGCATAGCGCGCATGCGCCTGTGAGAGTCCTCGCCTGCCCGCGAGACATTTTCCCAGGCCACCGCGGCACGGGAGGACATCTCTGCTATATTCGCGGCGCGGCGGGACATCTCTGCTGCTTCCACGGTGCGGCCGGACCAGTCTGCTGCATCGACGGCGCGGCAGGACTTCTGTGCTGCTTCGGCGGCGCGGCGGGACCTCTATGCTGCTACGGCCGCGTGGCGGGACATGTCGGCTGCTTTCGCAGCGAGGCGAGACATCTCTCGTGCTTCCGCTTCCATGCTCACCTCTTCCTGGTAGTAATCTCTTGACCCAAAACTCATGCGGGCCATGGCAGATGCAAGGGAACAATGATGAATGACTTGTTTGTTTTTGTGGATGAGGAGTTGAGGAGGAATGTGCAGTCATCTTGGAGTAGGTAGTATTTATAACCGAGTACCACTACAAAAAAAGACACATCCGTGACATTTTGGGCCGAACGAAAAAAAATTCTGTCATGCTTATGACACTTCTATGACGATAATTGTGACAAAAGCACGTATCATCATAGATGTGGTGGGCTCCTACTTCTATGACAAAAAATCATGCCAGAAAATAGGCTTTTCGTCCTAGGCGGGCCGGGGACGCACCTGCATGACATTCTTTGGGCCGTCCATGATGGAAAAAATCATGGTAGAAGCGAGGGCGACGAAAATATCGGGGAGTTCCCGGTTACGGTGGGTGGTCGGGGTCGAGCGATGCACGGAGGTTTGCGCGTTTCTCTCGGACATGTACGCGCGTGTGTGCGAGGCGTGTTGGGCTCTAACTGAACCCAAGCGATTGCACTGCTAGCTACGTTACTGAACCCGAGCGATCAATCCCTTGGCTATTAACTGAACCCAATCGAGCGATTCCTTCGCTACTGCTGCTAACTGAAGATGATCGAACCTGCCTCTTGATGAACAGTGACCGTTGTTGGGGGTTGGATGAACAGTTCCCGGTGGGGGTTGGATGAGCAGGACCCCGTGGTAGTAGAGGCCGTTGCCACTGGATGAACAGGACCCCGATCGAGGAGGTGGGGGTGGATGAACAGTAGCCGGTGGAGGGACCCCGTGGAGGGCTGGTTGAACAGGACCCCGTGGAGGGCTGGTTGAACAGTAGCCGGTGGAGGCTGGATGAACAGGACCTCGTGGAGGGCTGGTTGAACAGTAGCCGGTGGAGGCTGGATGAACAGGACCTCGTGGAGGGCTGGTTGAACAGTAGCCGGTGGAGGCTGGATGAACAGGACCCCCGTCGATGAACAGTAGCTGGTGGAGGCAGGAGGAAGTCGATGGTGGATGAACAGTACCGGACGGAGGTTGGAGGAAGTCGACGGTGGATGAACAGTAGCCCGTGGAGTCCCGTTTTGCGGTACGCCACACCCCTCCCAGTCAACAGCACCCCGTTTCGACCGTGGGAGCTCAAACACAAGTCCGTTTCCTCCGTTCTGCGCTATGCCAGACCCTTCCCGATGAACAGGACCCCGTTTCGACCATACGCGGTCAAACATAAGGCCATTTCCTCTGTTCTGCGGTACGCCAGAGCTCATTTCGGCTGTTCCGTCCAAGCCGGTTGGCTCCCGATGAACACGCGATGCTGTTTACTCCATTCCGACCCAACCGGTTGGCTGCCGATGAACAGGACGTCGTCGCTGTACGCATTAGAGACCCCGCCCGTATGTACGTACATAGCTGTATTTACTATCTTGCAGCGTGGCTGTACGTACATGTACACGATATAGACGGGACTGCGTGACATGCTACATCGGCGCCCCTACTTCAACACGTGCCGCTCCTTACTTGGCCACGGTACGTCACTGCAGAGAGACCGATCGACCGCTATGTAAGTACACGTTTGCGGCCAGACAGATAACGCTACCTTCGCTTCAACCTGGTGGGTCCCAGCTGTCAGGGGGTAAGAAGGCACTTCCTTCCATGTGAAGGTAATGCCGGTGGGTCCCAGCTGTCAGGGGGGAACGTTCTTTTCGCGAAATACAGAGGCCCTTCCGGTGGGTCCGAGCTGTCAGGTGGAGGAATCATTATTTTGCGCGTAATAAGGAGGCACTTCCTTGCGTGCGGCCATGGACCCAGTTGTCAGCCTCTCCACGTACTGTCCTCTTCTGATGGCTGTCATTCGTTGACCGCGTTGACCATGCCGCACGGACAGCACCGAGGCGGTGGACGACGGTGAGGCAGGGAACGATGCGGAGCCTGGGAACACGCGGAGGGTAGTATGAGGGTTGACTGGTTCGGCTGCGGTGTGAGGTTGCCGTCGCCGCAGAATAACAGGGGGTGTGGGTGAGTAGAGGGATGGCCTGGCTAGCAGTGGGAGTAGGGTGGGGCGGTGAGGCCTGCGCGGCAGCACAGCCGGCCACTGGAGGCAGGAGCCGGCGGTCCCGCCGGCGCTGGTTTAGGCGGCTGGTGCAAGAAGATCAGAGATTGAAGAAGCAGCAGGATCGTTCGATTAAAATCCAACGGTCACTGCTGCTATAATCGTTTGTTGACTAAGTTGACAAAGCCCTGCGTACGCGTCAACTTAGTAGGCCTCCGAACCGGTGCGCCCAAGATGTCAGTGGGAGGAATCATTTTTTTTGGCGTAATAAGGAGGCAGTTGCTTGCGTGCGGCCATGGACCATGGGGGCCCCTACTGTCAGCCTTTCCACGTACATCCCTATTCCGATGGCTGTCGTTTGTTGAATGTTGACCACGTTGAGCACGCCGTTCCTAGAGCACCAACGCGGTGGACGACTATGAGGCCTAGGAATGGAATGACCCGGAGCCGGCGAAGACACGGCAGTGGATGCCCACGCTGAGGAGAGTATGACGGTTGACTGGTTCGGCTGCGGCGTGAGGCTGCCGTCACCGGAGAATAACAGGAGGTGCGGGTGGGTAGAGGGATGGCTAGGCCAGCGGAGGGAGTAGGGTGGGCCGGTGAAGGTTGCGCGGCATCACAGCCGGCCACAAGAGGAGGGAGCAGGTAGTCCCACCGGCGCTAGTTTAGGCAGCTGGAGCAGGAAGATCAGAGATTGAAGAAGCACGTCGGCCGTTGGATGGACATCCAACAGTCACTGCTGCTAGAATCGTGTGTTGACTATAAGTTGACAAAGCCTTGCGTAAACAAGTCAGCCTCAAAATATGTGGCGTGTACAGCCCATTTTCTATTATTTTTATAATTTACAGCCCATTTGCTAATTCATATGGAATTTATTGCAGCCCATTTTCCATTTTTAGAATTGCTGCCCATTTTTTGGTCAGTACCAGGGTTAAAATTTTGAACTAAAAAATATGCGAAATTTTAAAAATTCGCATATTTTTGCCGGGGAACAAAATATTTTTAATCCAAAAATTAGTAGCCATACTAAAACAAATTTAAAAATAAAGTAGTACTATATTATGTTAAAATCCAATGAAATATAAAATATCAGTGAAGAACAAAAACAAAAAACGAAACTAATTGCCCATTTGCTATATTTTTTTTGGAATTTGCAACCCCTTTCATATTACTTTTAAGATTTACTGCCCATACTCTCTGGCCAGGCCGGAATGCATCCCTCCTTGTCTTGAAAGATTTGCAGCCCAGTAAGTCGGAGAAAACAAATAGGGCTAGCTTGGGTATTCTTCAAAAAGAAATAGTGGGCTACCTATTTTTCCAAAGAAAAAACTGCTGGGTTGGTCATGTTGTTAGACGGGCCACAGAGACCGCACAACCCAGTTTATAGCCTGCTCCTCTGAACAAATCCTAAAAAAAGCATTGTGCAATTCTGTCGTTAATTGACTATACGTTGACAATGATGTGGGTCCCAGATATCAGCAGGGTGGATTAGAGTAAAAAAACGAGGGGTGCATCTGAGTAGTAAAGATGCGCTTGCTTGTGTTCGGGAGTGGACCTGGTGGGTCCGCACTGTCATACTCACAACTACAGTCTTCTCCTGATTCACTATGTTGACAGGGCCGGATGGCGGCGCCGCTGCGAGCGCACCAAGGCGAAGAACGACGGCGAGGCCTCGGACGGGAATGAACAGGAGCCAGGGAACATGCGGCAGTATGGCCGTAGGCGGAGGGGAGTACGAGGGTTCACTGGTTCTGGTGCGGGGTAGGCTGCCGTCACCGGAGAAGAATAGGATGTCGGGGGGAGTAAAGGGATGGCCTGGCCAGCATTTCAGGGTACGACAGGGCGGCGATGCATGCACGGCAGCGCAACCAGCCGTAGAAGGCGGGAACAGGCGCTCCCGCCGGCGCAGGTTTGGTTTTGGCGGCTGGACCGGTCAGACCCAAAAACTCATTATGCTGGATTACAAGGATTAATTTTATATGGCTAAAACTTATTGTAAAATGCTGCGGAGCACCTTTTTCTTGTTGAGGTTTTTTTTAGACAATTTTCTTCTTGAGGTGTGAAGCCGAGCACATTCAGAAGCCCTGAGATAAAGTGGTGTCGCCAATGTGTTGGGCTGGGTTGGGCATTCTTATCAAAAAATAATAATGGACCAGAACTATTTACGACATTGACTACGATTTGCATGGGTCCGCTGGTTGCAGGAAGAAAATGGTGGGAGAAAAAAGACTGGTCGCTATCTTTGCCTAAGAATAATATCGACTGAATGTAACGACACTCTCATAGGAAATAATATCCTCCTATTAAAATTTGACTTTTCAAATCGTAAATTTAAAGAACTGGTGCATGAGCATTTAGCTTTATTTATTTATTTACTTATTTATGTTTAGGGGACCATGAGCATGTACCTAGGCCGGATTCATGTGAGAGCCTCCCTTCCAGTTAATTATGGGCTCCTCTATTGGGCCTTCATCACTGGGCTGCACGTTATCGACAAGTGGAAAATGTGTTCCGTACCAAAAATAGTATGCGCTACGTACGGGGCACTAAAGGATCGGACCGTGCAACGACTTCCAAAACATTGTGTTTGTTGTTCTAACAACACATTTATTCAACCAACAGACGAAATATACTACTGATTGGACATTGAAAACAGCAGCAGCAGCAACCAGGGCTGGGGGTGCAACAGAAGCAGTAAGCAGGCCAGAAGAGTAAAGACGCAGCTCTCTCTTCCAAACCAAACATCAGCCATCATTACAAAAGGGCTACCAAAAAAGAACAAGTGTATGCATCAAACTAAATAAAGATCCTACTACACCAAGTGTACGCATCTAACTAAATAAAGATCCTACTACACCAAGTGTACGCATTTATTAAGCTGTGGAGATTGGCTGGCGGCTTGAACCAGATGGGTGCCTGACGGGGGAAACTCCAGCCAACAGGTCGAAGTCTGATACTTGCCACCCTCTCTCCTACTTTGGGTTGTAGAGCGTGGCGGCACATATCAGGGTATGGTGCATGGAGAGATGCATGGTACGCTGTGTACACACAGTTTTGCCTGATGAACGAAACCGCGCTGCCATCATGATCCTTGCCGTCGGTTATCTCCTGGTTAATCAAATAATTCAGTCTGAGAAACAGAGAGCGTGTACCAAGGCTACTTACCAGCCTCCAGTCAAAAATTCCTGAAGGCCCAGAGAAGCTGGGATCCTGCTCAAAGACCTTGCAGTGACTGTGATTGTATTCCGCGAAACAACATGTCCGGTACATGCGAACGATCATCAATCGTTCGCCGTCGTCTGATCGAGCCAGGAACCACCTGCAACTGCCATGCCGCTTTCCTTTGAAAGGTTCTGGGATTAGGAAGGGTAGGGACACCAGGCGGCCTACAACATCATATCAAGTTGGAGTCCAATAAAAAAGGGCTCGTACTGTAGTCAATCTTAAGAACAATATGTTATGAGCATGAATATTTTTTCAGTAAATGTTGACAGTAATATAAGCAAGCCATCATGATATCATAGGAAAGTAACATACTATTGTAACAGCCATTTGTAGCGATGACTGGAGTAGGCCAGCAATACGTCTAGCCATAGAAGGAGTCCACAGCGTAAATGAAGCCCTTGTGTTCAATGGCATCAGAGAACCATGGAGGATGTATGATCCTGCGATGGACGTGCAGATTTATCCACTTACCGTAGTGACCTGTCAGATACACGAGACCGCGGTTGAAGAACGCAATTAGCCTGAAGTCTTTATAATTCGCAGATCTTGTGGCCACTTGGCAGATTACAACCTTGAGCAAATCAAACTTGGTATCATGTTGGCTACTGTAAGATTCTGAGTATTCTGGGCCACGGTGCCAAAGCAGTGCAGTGTTAATCGAAGGAAGGGGGATCAATCGCCGGGTGTAGACCTCCATGAGCATCCAGCTGCCGCGACCATCAACGAGCACCATCCAAGACGTGTTCATGCCGACCCAGTACATACTGTTAATGTAGTTGAGGGTCACGGGGATCGGATCGTAGTCGAGGGGGTTGATGCTCGCCACCCTACGATCGTTATGCTGCGTGACACGCCGTTTCTAAAGATCAGGCGGCATCAGCAAGCAGGGAGCTGGCTTAAAAAGCTCCAGCCTGAGGGCTTTGTGTAAACGGTACAGCCCCGACGAGCACGCGGTGAGCGGCATGGTATTGAGATTGTCCACACGCGAAACAATGAGCTTGATTACCTCTGTGGGGAGCAAATTCCAGCCACTCTTTCGGCGGACATTGCTCGGTTCTGCCATTGTTAGTGTTTGGGTTTCAGAAGAGGGGGGAGGCGCCTAGCAGGGATGGAAGATTGGACGATTATGTGCGGACGAGGATGGAGAAGCGAATATGTGCTGCGGGAAGTGGACATGTGATGATGACAATGTAGCAGCAGCACGCCGCTTGACTTATGAGACACATCACAGCAGCATAGGGTCATATTGATGCCAGACAACTTGCTTGAGTGATCACAGTACTAGTACAATAAACTACAGTACCTACTACTATGCCCGAGTAGTATAGTGGAGTAGGACTCTGCTCTACTACTAGCACCGGAGTAGTAGTATATTGTAAAATAGTTACAAACTTCAATGCCCGAGCGTGGAACGACTACGAACCGCCATCGGTGCTAACTCCAATCCCCAGCAAACGTTCGCTGGAAGACATGGCAGTTGCAAATGCCCGCAACGCAGTTACAGTACGTGTGTAACGGTGGCGGTTTTGTCAAATACTATGGCTTAAAAATAGGCCACCGTCGGATGGAAATCTGACGGTTATGTGGGATTCGCCAAGATTGGGCTCGTGGCGAACAATCGACAGATATCATTACTAAAAAAAGGTTAAAACACCTGGGGCTAGAACTTGCACCGACTGACCACTAACAATGATACTAACATAGTTGTAAAATGGTCAGAGAACGTGTCTACATGGTGTTTGGAATTATATGCAAACTAGCAAGATGCCTGTGCATTGCACGGAACATCAAGATGCATTTTTTTACAAAACACCTGTTGTGATTGACCCATGCAGGAGTAATCCCATGTGTAAAAACTAATGATATCTTGAGAATTTCATCGGAAAAAATGGTATCTCGAACGTTCGCTGGGAGACATGGCAGTTGCAAATGCCCGCGACGCAGTTACAGTACGTGTGTAAGGGTGACGGTTTTGTCAAAATGAACGACAGAGGTGCGGGTATCCTTTTGCAAAATTGCCATAGTTTGCTTTCTATCTGTCAGATATAGATCGTACGGTCTGTATTGCAAGATGGCAGGCACACCATCATCACCAACTCACTTTTTTATAAGAAAAGAGGCCCGTGCGTTGCACGGAACATCAAGATGCATTTATATGAGTAGTTTATCTTGTGGGAGATAAGGATGAACGAGGGAAGGCCTTATCTGCAAATGTGGAGAGAGGTGCGGCTATCTTTTTGCAAAATTGTCATAGTTTCCTTCCTATCCGTCAGATATAGATCGGACGGCCTATATTGCAGGATGGCAGGCACACCATCATCACCAACTCCATTTTTTATATAAGAGATAAGAAGAGAGAAGAAGATAAGAAAGTAGAGAGTAGAGATAGAGAGTAGTAGTAGAGAGTAGAGACTAGTGAAAGAAACGGAGGGAGTACTAGTAAGTACACCATCTACCGCTTCGTGTGCTACTCCTGTGCTCCATGCGGCGGGCGCAACGTCCCCTACATCCACTCTGGTTTCATGGATGGCCTGGTCGATGCCTGCAAGGTGCCCTGCGTCTACAAGAGTTTCAGCTACGAGAGGTACGTCGACCAGCACTTGCTGGTGGAGCATAGTTCCAGATGCGCGCACGCGCCCTGCTACTGCTATGAGTGCAAGCCGCCATTTGAGGGCTCGCCGGCGAGCCTCATGCGTCACCTCACGGCACCGTCCGGCAATCACTACTGGCCCGCGGTGAACATCAAGTATGAGACGTGCTACCCGTTCGCCGTGCCGGAGTCGCTGGAGGATCATCGCCGCCTGCTAGTCGCGGAGGAGGACGGCAGTGTCTTCCTCTTGGCCGTGGGCACCGGCAAGGCCCGTGCAGGCTACCGCCCCGTCTCTGTAGTGTGCGTCAGGGGCAATGCCACTGACGCTGACATGAGGCCGCTGTACTGGTGCGTGCTCACTGTTACTGCCCCTCCGGCGTACGAGGGCGACCTCGGCGCCTCCATCACGCTGAATGGGACTGTGCCGAGCTGCTCCGTTCCCGGCAATGTGGACATGGAAGAGGCCTGGTATCATCTTCCCCCCAAGATGATGCACGGGGACTCCAAGGAGGTTCACCTGGGCATATGCATTACCAAGTTAACTGTTCATCATTAGTCTTCGCTCAATGTAAGCCGCTGTCTAAGCATGTGGACACTTCTTATTTATATAGTATAGAACCTTCCATGCATGATCTTGCTCTATTAGAGTATCGCGCTTGAATAAAAGTGTATCCATTTATGGTTTAGTCTAGAATCTTCTATGTATGCTTTTGCACCATTAGAGTTTTCGCTTGCCATTTATGAGATTAATTGAGAATTTTTACTACAGTAATGGTGAAAGACTTATGATGAACCATTTCTTACATCTCCTCTGCCCCCTTCCAAGTCATCCTGATTTACATTCATGGTGGTCTAGAAAAAATAAACAAAATCGATACTCAAAAAATAATTCTTAAAGATCATTTCTTGCAAAGCACAATAAGTGTTATTTCTTCAAAAGTTTTGGATGCAGGTTGAACAGTTGAATGCTTTTGTTTGCAAAAGATACCTTTTATCTATTTAGCCTACATTTACTATTCACCTGGATGCTTGTGAGCTCTAGAGAAGAAATAATATCCGAAGAAACCTATCGATACTCGTTACACATGAGATGACCCCCACATACTTTGTCAAAATAAACAACTCCCCGATCAATGCATTTCACTGTTCCGTGCAACGCACGGGCACCTTACTATATATAGTACGACAATAAATTTAACTAACATTATATATAGTACGATAAATGCTCATGCATGTCACCAAAAAATATATCATTGAAAACTATGTTCAAATACGAATCCTACGATATAGTTTTTGGTGACATGCACTAACATGTTGTCAGTTAAATCATCAGTCAAATTACATGGGGGACTAATAAACCATGACGGAGGTAGTACTAGTGTAGAGGGCGGTGTTGCACGGGAGTCTCACCCCGCTCGTGGCGCGGCAGTAAAGCCGTCATATCACAAAACCCCACCACTCCCAGTAATAAGTGGCCTAGTAAAATAAACGGACAAGCAACCATCACATCCCTCTGTCTTTTTTGCATTTCATCTCTCTGCATTTACTTTGTCCGGTTCATCTCGCACACTCGATCCCTAGCTACTACTCCTAGTATCCCTAGCTACTACTCCTAGGGCCAGTTCTTTTGGAGGCTTAAAAAATAAGCCGTCTCTTCCCCAGCTTTTCCCATAAGCCGCCTCACTCATTCATTTGGGCTTCTAAACTAGTAGTTATGGGATTACTAATCTAGAAGCCTAAAAGAACTGGCCCCTAGTACTCCTAGTAGTAGTACTCAAGTTGGAATTCCAATTGCATAGCACAACTTGTTAGGCAAAAAATTCGATACACGGTTGATACGTCTCCAACGTATCTATAATTTTTTATTGTTCCATGCTATTATATTATCCATCTTGGATGTTTTATATGCATTTATATGCTATTTTATATGATTTTTGGGACTAACCTATTAACCTAGAGCCCAGTGCCAGTTTCTGTTTTTTCCTTGTTTTTGAGTTTTACAGAAAAGGAATATCAAACGGAGTCCAAATGAGCTGAAAATTTATGGTGATTTTTTATGGACCAGAAGAAGCCCCCAAAGCAAAAGAGTTGGGCCAGAAGAGCCACGAGGCCTCCACAAGGGTGGAGGGCGCGCCCTACCCCCCTGGGGGCGCCCTCCGGTCTTGTGGACTCCTCGTGAACCCCCCTGACTTGTTCTCGACGCCAAAAATTCCTATAAATACAGAAACCCCCAGAAATAAACCTAGATCGGGAGTTCCGCCGCTGCAAGCCTCCGTAGCCACGAAAAACCAATCGGGAGCCTGTTCCGGCACCCTGCCGGAGGGGGAAACCATCACCGGCGTCCATCTTCATCATCCCGGCGATCTCCATGACGAGGAGGGAGTAGTTCACCCTTGGGGCTGAGGGTATGTACTAGTAGCTATGTGTTTGATCTCTCTCTCTCGTGTTCTTGATTTGGCACGATCTTGATGTACCATGAGCTTTTTTATTATAGTTGGATCATATGGTGTTTCTTCCCTCTCTATATCTTGTTGTGATGAATTGAGTCTTGCTCTTTGAGGTTTCGTCATGTATGTCTTGCGATGGGATATCTGTGGTGACAATGGGATGTTATATTGATTCACTTGATGTATGTTTTGGCACTCAACTCGCGGATTCTCGAGGTGACATTGGGGTAATCTATGCATAGGGGTTGATGCACGTTTTTGTCCTATGTTCTCCGATAGAAACTTTGGAGTGACTCTTTGTTGCACGTTGAGGGATTGTTATGTGATCCAATTATGTTATCATTATTGAGAGAGCTTGCACTAGTGAAAGTATGAACCCTAGGCCTTGTTTGTAAGCATTGCAATACCGTTTCCGCTCACTTTTACTACTAGTTACCTTGCTGTTTTTATATTTTCAGATTACAAAAACCTATATCTATTATCCATATTGCACTTGTATCACCATCTCTTCGCCGAACTAGTGCACCTATACAATTTACCATTGTATTGGGTGTGTTGGGGACACAAGAGACTCTTCGTTATTTAGTTGCAGGGTTGTTTGAGAGAGACCGTCTTCATCCTACGCCTCCCACGGATTGATAAACCTTAGGTCATCCACTTGAGGGAAATTTGCTACTGTCCTACAAAACTCTGCGCTTGGAGGCCCAACACGAGTCTACAAGAAGAAGGTTGCGTAGTAGACATCAAGCTCTTTTCTGGCGCCGTTGCCGGGGAGGCTAGGTAAGTAGCACTCACATCCCGTCAACGAAGCTATTTTCTGGCGCCGTTACCGGGGAGGTGAGTGCTTGAAGGTATATCTTTAGATCTTGCAATTGAATCTTTTAGTTTCTTGTCTATCACTAGTTAGTCTATAAAACAAAACTACAAAAAAATGGAATTGAGGTTGCCTCATATGCTTCATCTTTTTAATATCTTTAGTGAAAATGATGGAAAGGAAAATTGAGCTCAAGTGTTAGAAGAAGAAGTCTATAAAATGTTTGGCACTAAATCTTTGAATGATGAGCATGATTGCAATGTTGTTAGTATGAATTCTTTGAATATCCATGATGTTAATGATATGCAAAGCCACAAGCTTGGGGATGCTATGTTTGATGAAGATGATATTTTTTGTCCCCCAAGTTTTGATGAGCAAATTTATTATGATGATAACATGCCTCCTATTTATGATGATTATAATTATGAAAGTGGATTTGGAGAGGTCATGACTTTATTTAGTGATGAATCCACTATTTCGGAAGAGGTTCCATTTGATTATGAGAACAAAGTTGCTATCTACGATGATTATTGTGATGACATGTATGCTATAAATAATAATGATAACCATGAAACTTGTCATCATGATTTTAATTTTCAATTGGATTATGCCTCACATGATAGTTATTTTGTTGAGTTTGCTCCCACTACTATTCATGAGAAGAAATTTGTTTATGTGGAGAGTAGCAAGATTTCTATGCTTGTAGATCATGAAAAGAATGATTTATGCGATGGTTATATTGTTGAATTCATTCATGATCCTACTGAAAATTATTATGAGGGAGGAATATATGCTTGTAGGAGTTGCAATAATATCAAGTTTCCTCTCTATGTGTTGAAAATCTTGAAGTTATGCTTGTTTTGCCTTCCTATGCTAGTTGATTCTTGTTCCCATAAATTGTTTGATCACAAAATCCATATGCATAGGAAGTGGGTTAGAATTAAATGTGCTAGTCATATGCTTCATGATGCTCCCGTTATGTTTCAATTCTTATCTTTTATGTGAGCATCATTGAAATCATCATGCCTAGCTAAAAAGGCATTAAAGAAAAGTGCTTGTTGGGAGACAACCCAATATTTACCCCTACTGTTTTTGTGTTTTCACATGATTAAGCCACTGTAGTAATCATGTTTTATAGGTTTTGTTTCAATAAAGTGCCAAGTAAAGCCTTTGGGATAGTGTGGATGATAGTTGACTTGATTCTGTGCAAAAACAGAAAATTTTGTGTCCAGTACATAAATTCCTATATTTTAATGGAACGTGAAAAACTTCTGACTTTTTTACAGTATATTAGTATACAAATTTTCTACGTTTTCCAAATTTTTAAGAATTTTTGGAGTAACATAAGTATGAGCTTAATTCAGATCTTTACAGACTGTTCTGTTTTTGACAGATTCTGTTTTCGATGCATAGTTTGCTTGTTTTCTAGTTTCTATGGCTTATATTGCTTAATATAAATTGTAGAAATGATAGGGTACAGTAGGTATCATGTGAGAAAAAAAATTAATCTTGTCTTGACAGTACCAAAGTGAATGATTTGTTTTATCATACTAACCCATCTCACGAAATTCTGTTAAGTTTTGTGTGATTGAAGTTTTCAAGTTTTGGGTGAGATATCGATATGAGGAGAATAAGGAGTGAAAAGACCCTAATCTTGGGGATTACCAAGGCACCCCAAGGTAATATTCAAGGAAGATCCAAGCAACTAAGCTTGGGGATGCCCCGGAAGGCATCCCCTCTTTCGTCTTCAACATTATCGGTAACCTCACTTGGAACTATATTTTTATTCGTCACATGATATGTGTTTTGCTTGGAGCGTCATTTTATTTTATTAGTATTTGCTTGATGTTATTTAGAGTAATGTTTTGTATCTTTTAGTTCAATAAAAAGGTCAAGTATAGCCTTTACCATGCTTATTTTTCAAGTCTATATGTTGCTGTTTTGAAAACAGAAAGTTTTCTATCATTGTCTGAATTCTTATGGAAAGTCAGAACGCGGTAAAATCTTGAAATTTTTACACAATGAGTAACAACAAATTTTATACAGTGTGGTAATTTTTCAGAATGTTTGGAGTTAGGGAAGTATGAGTACAATTGCACTCTCTACAGACTGTCCTGTTTTGACAGATTGCTGTTATGTTTGCATATGTTTGCTTGTTTAACGATTTTATTTGAGGATAGGAGTATTAAATATGCAGAGGCATTTAGTATTCAATGTTAAATAATAATTTTAGTGATTTGTTATAGTAGAGAATGATATGGTTTTGCATTTGATTTATATTAACTTTTCTCACAAGTTCTTGTTGAGTTTTGTGTGCATGAAGTTTTTAAGATTTAGGGAAACCATCATATAAAAGGAATTAAGGAGACACAAAAGCTTAAGCTTGGGGATGCCCAAGGCATCCCTAATTAATATTTCAAGAAGTCTCAAGCATCTAAGCTTGGGGATGCCCCGGTTGGCATCCCACCTTTCTTCATCAACAATTATCGGTTAGCCTCGGTTGAGCCTAAGTTTTTGCTTCTTCACATGATATGTGCTATCCTTAGAATGTCATTTTATTTTGTTTTGCTTGCTGTTTGAATAAAATACATTAGATCTGAATTTTTTTTAATGAGATAGAGTCTTCACATAGCTACATAATTATTCAACTACTCATCGATCATCACTTATATCTTTTTGGAGTAGTTTGTCATTTACTCACGTGCTTCACTTATATCCTAAGAGTAAATGGTTGAATGGATTGAATATCATAAATCTGAATT
This sequence comes from Thinopyrum elongatum, assembly GCA_011799875.1. Lineage (NCBI taxonomy): Eukaryota > Viridiplantae > Streptophyta > Magnoliopsida > Poales > Poaceae > Thinopyrum > Thinopyrum elongatum. Next base: position 371,169,096 of record CM022299.1, on the reverse strand, counting down.
TATATTTGTTTCATATGCTTATACCATCGGGAGTAATGACTTCACATATAAGAAGTAGAGGTGGTAAATTTATTGAAAGTTATCAAACATAGTATTGGTCACTTGAACAATTCATGAAAGAATATTGAAGGAAGAGAGATTTCACATATAAATATACTATCTTGGACATCTTCTATGATTGTGAGCCCCATTAATTATTTTCAAACTTGATCAAATTAGTTGAAGTTGGACAAGGAAGACAACATAATGAGTTATGTTTGGGTATATTTGTATAGAAGTTATATTGTTATGGATCCTCCAACATGTGGTGCTTGCTATTTAGAATCTTTTGCTAGCCAAAATTTCTGTACCATGCGGGAATACTGCTTGTGCATCCAAAATCCTTGAACCAAGTTTTCTCCATGAGTGTCTGAAAGGACCACGATGTCGCCTAGAGGGGGGTGAATAGGCGTTTTAAAATCTTTTACGGATTTGGCTATATCCTAATGCGGAAATAAACTAAGTGGATACTTTTCAAGCACAAATCCTAAATATACTAAGCTCACTAAGTGCACCAACAACTTAGGATAAACAAGATGAGAACAATGAGGATATGAGTAAGCACAAGTAAGTTACACAAACTTACTCAATGTATATCACAAGATATGGAAATGAATAATACACACAACCACAAGTAAGCAATACAAGCTTACACAAATTGTATCACAATATATGGAATTGAATGATACAAGCAAACTCAAGTAAGCACTACAAGCTTACACAAGTTATGTCACAAGATATGGAAATGAATGTTACAAGCTAGCAATTCACACTAAGCACAAGATATATCAATAGTAGCAAGTATGAATTGTGGACTATAAAGTGTTGGCCTAAATAATCTCTATGATATGGTAACCAACACAATATAATGAGGACAACAAGATATAGTGAATGCAAGGTCAAGAGACCAAAGTAAACCACAAGTAAGGAGTTAGGGTTAGGGACAACCAAAGTTATGGAGATGAGGATGTATCCCGATGTTCACTTCCTTGGAGGGAAGTTAGTCACCGTTGGAGGGATGGGTGTTACCACGAAGGCACACCAACACCACGAAGGCTCACCCTATTCTCCTTGAGATATCACCACGGAGGGGATTCCCAATGTGACGCCCCCGGCCCGATCGTGCACTAATCATACACGCACATGCACACGATCAAGCCTAAGGACTCACGGGAAGATATCACAACACAACTCTAAAACATAAATAAGTCATACAAGCTTTATATTACAAGCCAGGGGCCTCGAGGGCTCGAATTCATAAGCTTGCGAACAAGCGTCAGCGGAAGCATCAGATATCTGAGTACAGATATAAAAGAAAATACAGAAAGGCCTTTAGAAAGGCGGGGCAAAAGAAAACACTACGATCGAAAGGCACAAGGCCTCCTGCCTGGGACCCTCCGAACCTACTCCTGGTCGTCGACAAGCTCGCAGTAGTATCCATCCTCAGGGTAGTAGTAGTAGTCGATCGTCGGCGGGGGTAGCTGTCTCAGCGGCTCCGTCATCTGGCTACGACGAACTGATATGGGGGAAAAGGAAAGAAAAGCAACCGTGAGTACTCTGAAGTACTCAGCAAGCAAGGATCTACACTACATATGCAACATTATCAAGGGGAGGCTGTATATGTGGACTGGGCTGCAGAAATGCCAGAATAGAGAGAAGGCCTAGTCCTATCGAAGACTAGCATCTTCAGCGATCTTGCAGCAGTAGAAGAGAGTAGAACAATACCATATAATGTAGCAGTAATAATATCAACCTCACCCAGAGATCCTTTCTCGACTCCCTGCGAGAAAACAATCCCAGAGCCATATATACAGGTCTCATCACAGGTATCCAGTTCTAAATTGTATCAATCAGGATACAACTCCGAGTGTCCTTTACCGTAGGACCGGCTATCGATAGAAGTGTTCTTCCCTGCAGGGGTGCACCAACTTACCCAACACGCTCGATTAACTTCGGCCGGACACACTTTCCTGGGTCATGCCCGGCCTCGGCCAAACGACACATCGCAACCCTACCTACAGCTCAGCAGAGAGGTCCCCGTCGGTCTACATCCTAAGCGCTCAGAGGTCTTGGGCCATCGCCCTGTGCACTCCGAGTCGTTGCGTGCAGGGGGAAGCCAGGCACCAGGGGGGCGCCGGTCCGTCCCGGCCGCAAGGCTGAACTAGACGTCTGACAGAGCTTTCGGCTGATGCTACGATGCAGAACGCCCATACTATGCCCACGTGATGGTTAGTGCTATCAGGCTAGAGGCCTGCTCGGATCAAATATCCAAATCGTAGGACTGGGCTTGCGGTAACGAGCAGAGACTCACGAAAGATGTGACCCCGTCGCCCCGTCTCGAGGACTTGCGGCAAGGGTTAAGAATGCCCGGCCGCGCCTCGTATTCACCACTCGGGCACCACACTGGCAACCCGCCTTACATCACACGCGGGTACCCCTCAGGGTCGACCCGCCTTTCCAAGTAACATTGTAAAGTCCAAGTATCCGTGTGTCCATAACATCAGGGAACCGAGTATCACCCTCATTGAATTCCCACTCGAGTACCGTCAAGGTGAACTAGGAGGAATCACCTCACTGGGTCCACACTTGAGGGTGTGTACGACAGCGTCGTTATCGGAAGCGGTGTGAAGGAGGAATCACCCTCGATGACCACGACCGAATATAACTCTACAGAGTTAACATCAGAAGTGCTACATGAGGTTTCACCTCGACACTCGATAGTAACGCTTGCAGTGTCGTTACAACTAAGGGGGGGGGGGGTTGATGGCGGTGTCGGGGGCCTGGTCTTCAATCCCATGATCGGGTCTTCTGACGATCCAGCGCGGCGTCGGAATAAGTGGGGTCACGATAGGTCTCTACCCAGCCTAGACTAAACAGTTTAGGATATGCAGGTAATTATCAACAGCAGGTTACAATGAAAGGCTATGCATCAGAATAGGTAAAGCAGCAGCAGCAGTAATTTAATGCAAGCATGAGAAATTTAGAATGGGCGATATCGGTATGCTCAAGGAGGGGCTTGCCTGGTTGCTCGGCGGCAAGGGCAAGGTCGCCTATGGTGTCTTGCGGATCCGGAGCTGCGTCGGTCTCGGGGACGACGTCAGGGTCGGGGGCTATCGAGGAGAGAAGAGGGGCGGGAAACAGTATAAATATATAGCAAAACAGAGCATGACAATACGATACACGGTGGTAGGGGTAGTCTAAAGCAGCATCACACGTAACAGACGGAGCGGGAGATATCTGACGATATTTCCCGGGTCTTTGGAATTATCGGACAGAGGAAAGAGGGGAACGGTTGCAAGTCGGATAGTTAGGGACGCGTGACGGGCGAACGGACCGCGTATTCAGATTCGTCTCGTCGTTTGAGCAACTTTCATGTACAAAGTATTTCTGAGCTACGGATTATTTATATGATTTTCTAAAGTTTTTATTAATTTCTGGAATTAATTAATTATTTAAATTAACATTATCGAAACAGTGTCTTGTGAGTCAGCATGACGTCAGCATGACGTCAGGACCAGTGGGTCCCACCTGTCATAGGCTGTTAGGTTAATTAGTGATTAACTAATTAAATTACTGTAATTAAACACTAACTACTTAATTAAAAAACTAATCAGGATAAATAATAATTAATTAATAATTAGGTTAATTATTTTTATTTTTATTTTTATTTTTATTTTTTTTAATTCGTTCTGGGCCGTGGGCCCCTATGTCAGGTGGGCTGGGCGGACATGTCCGCGGCGTGCACGTCTGGGGGCCGGACATGTCCGGAGCGTGCCCATTTGGGACCGGACATGGGGTGAAATGGAAGGCGGGTGGGGGGAGCTGGGGGGGGGGGGGGGGGCTGGGGGGTGGGGGGGGACGAGGACGGGAGAGCTGATGGCAGCGCGGCGGCAGGGGGTGACGGGGGCCCAGGGGCTGCGGTAGCCGCGGATGGCGCGCGCGGCGCGGCGCGGGGCGAGGCGGCGGTGACACCGGGGTGCTGGGCGAGCGGGGACCGGAGCGCGACGGAGAGGGGGGGGAAGAGGAGAGCGGGCGGCGGGCGGGCGTGCTCACGTGGGGGCCGAGTCGAGGCTGGCGGCGAAGGGGGCGAGGAGAGTAGGGGGGAAGGGGGGATGGGGGAGGAGGAGGCGAGGAAGCCGAGGACGGAGGCAGGCGGCGAAAGAGGTGGCGACCGGCGAGGCAGATCGGCGGGGGAGGCGCGCCGGGTCGGGGGGGGCGACGCGGGCGCCGGGGCGCGGCGGGGCGCGGCCGGGCCGAAGAGGCCACGGCGAGGGGGGGGGTAGCGAGGTCGGGGAGGAGCAGGCGGGTGACGAGAGGGGCGACAGCAGGGCGGACGAAGCGGTGGAGGCGGCGGCGGGTTAGCGACGGCGTGGCGCGAGGGAGAGGCGGCGAGACGGGGCGCGTCGGGGCGACGCGGGCGGCGGTGCGGGAGTCCCCGATCCGGTTCTGGATCGGGCGGGCGGGGGGGGGGGGAGGGGGGGGAATGAGCGAGGTGGGGGTGGGGGTAGCGGCTAGGGTTTCGGGTGGGGGTGGGATATGGGGAGGGTGGGCCGGCCAGGGGGGAATGGGCCGGCCTGGTGGTGGTGGCCGGTGGCCACTGGGCCACGGCCCAGTTGGTCCGGGGGGGGGGGGGGCTTTTCCTTTTTCTTTTTTTCTTCTTTTCTTTATTTCTACACTCTGTTTAGTAAATTGTTGGGCATCCAAATGAGTTTTGTAAAATATGAGAGCTGGCCCAAAAATCACAGCACAATATATCCTACCACCAAAAACTAGTTTGGGGTAAATATCTTTTCATATTTAATTTTAGATTAAATAAAAGGTTATTAAATATTACTTTCGGCCGCTGTTTGCGGATGTTCGAGCCACTTACCCAATTCCAATAAGGTTGGTTTCAATTTTTGAATGGTCTCTGGAATATTTGCTATTTATCTGACATTTTAGTTTTCATGTTGGTCAACTTTTATATTTCACTTTCATTTAAATTTGAACTTTGACTTAGGAGTTGAAAAGCAATATGATGTTAAAGATGACTATGCATTGTTAATCATGATGACATGGCATAATCAAAAGGGTGATTACTGTAGCTAACCACTGGGGGTGTTACACCCAACCACTAGTGGTAGACCTTGAGGCGGCCTCCAAACCTTCACAAACTTTTCGGGGGACAAATCACAAGTTGATTCCTCACCGGAGCACTCCTACCGCCTAGGAGTATCCAACCTCCAAGAGTAACAAGATCAAGGGGGAAATGCTCAAGACTTGCTCAAATCACGAATTCCTTTGGTCAAGAGAGGGAGAGGGAGTGGATCTATCACTTGATTGGAAAATCTCTCAAGAACTCTCACGAATCTCTCCGGGATCTAAGATTTGGTGTGGGAGAAGTGAGAGGGAGCCACTAGGTGTTCTTGGGATATTTTGAATGGAGTGGTCAACCCTCTACCGGATTGGTAGAGGGGTATATATAGCAAGCCAAGAAATCTAGCCATTTTAGTGTAAGTGGATGAGACGGGCCGGACATCCGGTGGTTGAAGAAAAACCACACAAAGTACACAGACGTAGTAGAAAAATAGGGGGCCCGGATGTCCGAGGAAGGCCCGGAGATCCGGCCAACTTTCAGGCCCTGGACATCTGGCCAAGGGCTGGACATCCGACGGACACAACCAACAAATCAACACAGTTTCTGGTCATCTACTGCCGGATATCCGGGAGGATCAGCCCGGACATCCGGCCAAGTCCCGGATGTCCGGCCAATAGAAAAACAGCAGGAACCCCAAAACTGAAACATGCATAACTTTCACATCCGGACTCCGATTTTGATGATCTTGGGCTCGTTTTGAAGCTATGGAAAAAGCCCAGGTCCTCACATAGAGAACCACCCAAGATCAACAAAAATGGAGGATGCAAATTATGCAAAGGTTTTATCATGTATTTGGGAACCTATTTGGCTTTGGATTTTCTTTGGTAGATGTATAGGCATTTGTATTTGTATTGGATAGGAGTGAAATATGCCTATGTTGGAATATGATGTGAGGAAGTACAAATAGAAGATGTTGACTTGAGCAAATCTATCACTAACCCCTTTGATCCCCTCTTAATAGTGCGGGATCCCTATAACTCAAGAATCATAAAAGAGCTACACTACATAGCTATCGAGAATCCATACTTGAGTGTATATGTTTGTTCGGTGGTCATCACTCCACAACACTAACGCCAAAGGAACTACCTTTGACTCGAGACTTTCACTTGAGCTTGATGTTGATGTTTCTTCTTGGATCAAGTTGAAGGCAAGACATTGGTGAAGTCTTCAAGTAGCTCCCCCATACACAATGTGGGAAGCTTTGCTTTGTATTCATCTTCACTTGTCCATCATGTGATCATCCACAAGCTTCAAGCCTGTAATCCTTCGGGATGATTATCCTAAACTTGCCCTTGTCAGCCATGATCATGAACACTTGGAATCTTTCTCTCGATGCAAGCCCGTGAGAATAACCTAACCCTCATAAACATAAACAAGACATAGTATGGGTTAGTACACAAAGTGCAATTGGCAGTTTCTTACCATACCACAAGATCATGTGTGGTACAATATTTGCACTTCAATCTTCGAGCTTCATCTTGGTCAACCGATATCTCTACTCCATGTTTAATCTTGAGGTCTTGAAGGACATATTGAATTCTTCACTATGCCTCATTTCTTCAAGACAAGATTACCAATATCTCAATTATCATATGACCATATAGAGTTTATCCATGAATACCATATTGGTCATCATTTGTTCTTCTTCATGCTCCATCACAATCTCTTGAGAGGCACAACAAATTCTTCACATGAATTACTTGCTTCAAGACATAATCATCCATGACTCAACATATGAGCCCATCATGATCCTATCTTCAAGCCATATGTAAAATTCTTCTCTTTAATCATTCTCTCGAGATCATGATCCATTATGGCTCAAACCATAGCTCTAAGCATGTAATCCTTCAGATACTCCAATGAACTCCATTTTGATCATCTCGATGTAATTGTTGCTTCAAAGGAGTTGTCTTCCAATATTCTTCAATCATTTTCTAATGGGACTAACCTTCAAATGTATATCTCAATGTAAACATTAGTCCATAAGGATTGTCATTTAATTACCAAAACCACACATGGGGACCACATGTACTTTCAGTGTCCACCATATCTACCTATATGCGGTATTTATCTGCCGTTCCAAGTAAATTTGCATGTGCCAAACTCTAAACCTTCAAATAATAATCTGTTTTGTATGCCCGAATCGCTCATGTAGCGACTAGGGGCTGTCAGTATCTTCCATGCTAGGTGGGTTATTCTCACGATGAGTGTTTATTCACTTATCATTCACGAGAGAGTGGCTGGTAATTGGGATGCCCAGTCCTATGATCAAAAGATCAAAAACAAAATCGCAAATAATTAAACAAAACTCCCCCAGGACTGTTGTTGGTATGGACGGTACCCGTGAATTCGGCTAGCCGTGGAGTGTGATTGTTGGTGGAAGGGGAGTAAAAACTTTACCATTCTGTTTGGGAACCGCCTATAATGTTTCTAGCATGGAAGATAGTGAGAACTCTTGGTTGTTATGTTGACAATGAAAGCATACCTCTCAAAATTATGTTCATCTCTATTTTAAAAGCTTCGAGCTCTGGCACCTCTGCAAATCCCTGCTTCCCTCTGCGAAGGGCCTATCTTTTACTTTTATTTTTTGTTCAGTCAATTTCTTATTCCAACCTATTCTTTAGTTGGCAAGCATCATGTGATGGGGAAAGATCTAAGCATATATGGCCATTCAAATATATTTGATCATGAATTATTATTGTTGACAATTATCTATATGATAAATAAGTTGGGAGGCGAAACATTAAGCCCCTATCTTTCTCTGTGTTCAATGGATGCTATTTGTTCTAAAAATATGCTTTGAGTGGTAGCAATCATGGAAGACTATATGATAGTTGAGTATGTGGGATTTGCTAAATCAAAGCTCTTACATAGACCCTTCCTGAAAATAAGATGAATTGCAATTGTTTGATGACTGAGAACCTAGTTTGTTAGTTTTCAAGAAAGTTTATGATCTATGCTTTAACATGTGAATAGTTTGCTACTTGATCATGAGAAGTTTTATGAGATGAGCTACTGTTTATGATATATAATGATGCTAGAAAAAGTGATTGAAATTATCATTGATCAAACTTGTGCACTTGCTAGCATTCCACATCAAAAATTCTGTTTTTATCATTTACCTACTCGGGGACGAGCAGGAATTAAGCTTGGGGATGCTTGATACGTCTCCAACGTATCTATAATTTTTTATTGTTCCATGCTATTATATTATCCATCTTGGATGTTTTATATGCATTTATATGCTATTTTATATGATTTTTGGGACTAACCTATTAACCTAGAGCCTAGTGCCAGTTTCTGTTTTTTCCTTGTTTTTGAGTTTTACAGAAAAGGAATATCAAACGGAGTCCAAATGAGCTGAAAATTTATGGTGATTTTTTATGGACCAGAAGAAGCCCCCGAAGCAAAAGAGTTGGGCTAGAAGAGCCACGAGGCCTCCACAAGGGTGGAGGGCATGCCCTACCCCCCTGGGGGCGCCCTCCGTTCTTGTGGGCTCCTCGTGGACCCCCCCTGACTTGTTCTCGATGCCAAAATTTCCTATAAATACAGAAACACCCAGAAATAAACCTAGATCGGGAGTTCCGCCGCCACAAGCCTCTATAGCCACGAAAAACCAATCGGGAGCCCGTTTCGGCACCCTGCCGGAGGGGGAAACCATCACCGGTGGCCATCTTCATCATCCCGGCGATCTCCATGACGAGGAGGGAGTAGTTCACCCTCGGGGCTGACGGTATGTACCAGTAGCTATGTATTTGATCTCTCTCTCTCGTGTTCTTGATTTGGCACGATCTTGATGTACCGCGAGCTTTGTTATTATAGTCGGATCATATGGTGTTTCTTCCCTCTCTATCTCTTGTTGTGATGAATTGAGTCTTGCTCTTTGAGGTTTCGTTATGTTGGATTGAGTATTGGATTTGAGAACACTTGATGTATGTCTTGCGATGGGATATCTGTAGTGACAATGAGATGTTCTATTGATTCACTTGATGTATGTTTTGGCACTCAACTCGCGGATTCCCGAGGTGACATTGGGGTAATCTATGCATAGGGGTTGATGCACGTTTTCGTCCTACATTCTTCGATAGAAACTTTGGAGTGACTCTTTGTTGCACATTGAGGGATCGTTATGTGATCCAATTATGTTATCATTGTTGAGAGAACTTGCACTAGTGAAAGTATGAACCCTAGACCTTGTTTCTAAGCATTGCAATACCGTTTCCTGATTTGGAGACAAACGGGCTTCCTGCAGGTATGGGGAACGGTGCATAATAAGTCATCTTACATGCAATGAACTGACCATTGCATGCCGGGCTAGGTATAGTCTCAAGTCATTAAAAACATACATGCCCCACACATGTTAAGATTTCAAGGTGCACTAAATTATTGCATGCGATGATTAAGGCTGGCCATAGTGGTGGTATCTTAGCTGGTATCATGCACACGGGAATAGCAAACATGCTGATGTGGCAAAGAATTAAAGAAGGGTTAGAGTAACATAGGTAGATACCGTATCATGTTAAATGCTATGCTACTTTGTGTCATGCGTGGCACTATAAAGGTAGTCCCGTATCATACACTAGTATCATGCACATGATACTAGTATATGATACTTTCCACTATGAGTAGCCTAAAGAGAATATTGACTAATGCATGTAAAAATCATTGCCATTTACTAGTGTTCATGCATGCATGCAAAGCGATAATGCATTGGTAAACACATTTTTTTGTGAAGAACGAGAGCATTAATTGAGTACTTTTGCAGACTACAAAAACTATTCCACTGCCTCTATCTTGGTAAGAGTAGGTGAAATTTTTGAATCGAGCCCTTTAAACTAGAAGGGAGGTAGTAGTACTCTAATAGCTAACCTTGTTGTGATGACTATATAGGACATGGCACGTGATACATCTCCAACGTATCTATAATTTTTTAGTGTTCCATGCTATTATATTATCTGTTTTGGATGTTTTATATGCATTAATATGCTATTTTATATTATTTTTGGGACTAACTTATTAATCTAGAGCCCAGTGCTAGTTTCTGTTTTTTCCTTATTTTTGAGCCTCGCAGAAAAAGAATACCAAACGGAGTCCAAACGGAATAAAACTTCACGATGACTTTTCTTGGACCAGAAGACACCCAGGGGACTTGGAGTCCAAGTCAGAAGAGCCACGAGGCGGCGACAAGGGTGGAGGGCGCGCCCTAGGGGAGGCGCCCCCTGCCTTGTGGGCCCCTCGGTGACCTCCTGACCTAGGTCTTCCTCCTATATATTCACATATATTCCAGAACCACCAGAGGCATCCACGAAAACACTTTTCCACCACCGTAACCTTCTGTTCCTGTGAGATCCCATCTTGGGGCCTTTTCTGGCATCCTGCTGGAGGGGGATTCGATCATGAAGGGCATCTACATCAACACCATTGCCCTTCCGATGAAGCGTGAGTAGTTTACCTCAGACCTACGGGTCCATAGCTAGTAGCTAGATGGCTTCTTCTCTCTCTTTGATTCTCAATACCATGTTCTCCTCGATGTTCTTGGAGACCTATCCGATGTAATCTTCTTTTGCGGTGTGTTTGTCGAGATCCGATGAATTGTGGATTTATGATCAGCTTATCTATGAATATTATTTGAATCTTCTCTGAATTCTTATATGCATGATTTGATATCTTTGTATTTCTCTTTGAATTATCGGTTTGGTTTGGCCAACTAGATTGGTTTTTCTTGCAATGGGAGAAGTGCTTGGCTTTGGGTTCAATCTTGCGGTGTCCTCACCCAGTGACAAAGTCAGGGTAGCGAGGCACGTATTGTATTGTTGCCATCGAGGATAAAAAGATGGGGTTTACATCATATTGCTTGAGTTTATTCCTCTACATCATGTCATCTTACTTAAAGTGTTACTCCGTTCTTTATGAACTTAATACTCTAGATGCATGCTGGATAGAGGTCGACGTGTGCAGTAATAGTAGTAGATGCAGGCAGGAGTCGGTCTACTTGACACGGACGTGATGCCTATATTGCATAATCATTGCCTTGGATATCGTCATAACTTTGCGCTTTTCTATCAATTGCTCGACAGTAATTTGTTCACCCACAGTATTATTTGCCTTCATGAGAGAAGCCTCTAGTGAAACCTATGGCCCCCGGGTCTATTTTCCATCATATTACTTTCCGATCTACTATTTTGCAATCTTTTATTTACAGATCTATATACCAAAAAACCCAAAAATATTTTATCTTTTGTTTATCTCTATCAGATCTCACCTTTGCAAGTGACCGTGAAGGGATTGACAACCCCTTTATCGCGTTGGGTGCAAGTGTTTGATTGTTTGTGCAGGTGTTGGTGATTTGTGCATTCTTCTCCTACTGGATTGATACCTTGGTTCTTAACTGAGGGAAATACTTATCTCTATTGTGCTGCATCACCCTTTCCTCTTCAAGGGAAAAACCAACACAAGCTCAAGAAGTAGCAGGAAGAATTTCTGGCACTGTTGCCGGGGAGATCTATGCCAAGTCAAGACATACCAAGTACCCATCATAAGCTCTCATCTCTTGCATTATATTATTCGCCATTTGCCTCTCGTTTTCCTCTCCCCCACTTCTAAAATGATTTTCGAAAAGATTTGCCTTTTCTCGTTAGATCTCTTCTTTGCTTGTGTTACCATGTGCCTTCTATTTGCTTGCATCTTTGCTTGCTAAAAATCTATTGATATGGATCCACTTAAAGTTTTCTACTTGGATCATCTTCGATCCATATGTGCTCGTGCTGAAACCCCAACTAGTTTAGTTGAGGAAAAATCTTTAGATGAGCATGCTCATTTTCTGCGTCACCGTTTGTCTGAAAAAGGAAGACTCTTATAGAATCACATAAATTGTTTGCTATGTTATGCTTGGAATCTTTGTGAACTTTGTGATTTCACTTGTTGCTCTAAGAACCCTAAAAAACACCTTCCCTACCTATGTGAGTTTAATGATAATGAAATTTTATCTTCTTATGAAAAGGGTGTTTACAGTTACTATGATATCGAACAAATTGAAGAATTTGTTGCTTTTAAGGGTGCTTATGAAGTTGCTTCTTTGATTGAAAAGTATGATATTACTCTCTACAAATCTGAAAATTTTGACATACTTAAATATTGCTATGAAAACTATGCTCATAATGTCTATGTCAAAGAATTTATTGAGAGAATGACCGTTGCTTTGGAAGAAAATAATGATATGCATGAATCTATAGATAATTATGATTCCGATGATTTGATTGAAATATCCCTTTATGAAAGTGATGCTTGCTATTCTTATGGCCATGATGCCAATATTTATGGAGATGAATTTGCTATAGTTCCTTATGTTAAACATGAGATTATTGCTATTGCACCCATCCTTGATAGTTCCTTGAATCAAAAGCATGATTGTAATGATGTTATTATAAATTCTATTAATGTCAATTGTGCTAATAATATGCAAAACCCCAAGCTTGGGGATGCTACTTTTGCTATGTCCGCTACTTATTGCAATGATCATGATTGGGGTGATAATGCTTCTTATGATCTTGAAAATTTATTTAAGCCTCATGATGAATTTGGTTGCTATAATATTGAAAGTGGGTTTGGAAGAGTGTCAACTCTAGGATATAATGATCTCACTACTTTGGAGTATGATCAATCTTATGAAATTTTTGATAAAAGTGGGTTTGGAGAGGTCATGACTTTATTTGATGATAATCCCACTATTTTGGAAGAGTGTCAACTTTGCATGCATGTGGATCATGTTGAGAATATTTTATGTGATTGTTATATTGTTGAATTTTAGTATGATCCCACATGTAATTATTATGAGAGAGGAAAATATTGTGGTAGAAACTTTCATGTTACTAAATTACTTCTCGTTATGTTGATATTGCTATTGTTTCTTTCTTTTTCCTTGCATATGCTAGTTTTTGCTTGTCTTGATAATTTTTTTTCTTATAAAATGCCTATGCATAGGAAGTATGTTAGACTTAAACTTGTTTTTCACATGCTACATGATGCTCTTTTCGTGTTTCAATTGCTATCTTTCATGTGAGCATCGTCAAAATTATCAACGCCTAGCTAAAAGGCTTTAGAGAAAGGCGCTTGTTGGGAGACAACCCAATATTTCTCTTTTCTGTTTTTTGAATAAATTTTTCATCTAGCCTCTGGTTAGATGTGTTTTTACGTTTTAAATAGTGTTTGGGCCAAGTAAGACCTTTGGGATGGCTTACGGTGATAGTTGATTTGATCTTGCTGAAAAACAGAAACTTTTGCATCCAGTCACAGAATTTTAATAATTCACTGGGGCGTTGAAAAACCTTGAATTTTTTACAAAGGATTTATATACTAATTTCCTACGTTATCCAAATTTTTCAGAATTTTTTAAGTTACATAAGTATAAGAACAATTCAGATCTTCTCAGACTGTTCTGTTTTTGACAGATTCTGTTTACTTTGTGTTGTTTGCTTATTTTGATGAATCTATGGGTAGTATCGGGGGGTATGAACCATGGAGAAGTTGGAATACAGTAGATATTACACCAATATAAATAAAAAATGAGTTCACAACAGTACCAAAAGTGGTGATTTTATTTTTCTTGTACTAACGGATCTCACGAGTTTTCTGTTGAGTTTTGTGTTGTGAAGTTTTCAAGTTTTGGGTAAAGATTTGATGGACTATGGAATAAGGAGTGGCAAGAGCCTAAGCTTGGGGATGACCAAGGAAACCCAAGGTAATATTCAAGGACAACCAAGAGCCTAAGCTTGGGGATGCCCCGGAAGGCATCCCCTCTTTCGTCTTCGTCTATCGGTAACTTTACTTGAGGCTATATTTTTATTCACCACATGATATGTGTTTTGCTTGGAGCGTCTTGTATGATATGAGTCTTTACTTTTTAGTTTGCCACAATCATCCTTTCTGTACACACCTTTTGAGAGGGACACGCATGAATCGTGATTTATTAGAATACTCTATGTGCTTCACTTATATCTTTTGAGCTAGGCAATTTTGCTCTAGTGCTTCACTTATATCTTTTTAGAGCATGGCGGTGGTTTTATTTTATAGAAATTGTTGGACTCTCATGCATCACTTATATTATTTTGAGAGTCTTTCTAAACAGCATGGTAATTTGCTTTGGTTAAAAATTTAGTCCTAATATGATGGGCATCCAAGAGGGATATAATAAAAACTTTCATATAAAGTGCATTGAATACTATGAGAAGTTTGATTCCTTATGACTGTTTTGAGATATGAAGATGGTGATATTAGAGTCATGCTAGTGAGTAATTGTGGATTGTAGAAATACTTGTGTAAAAGTTTGTGATTCCCGTAGCATGCCCGTATGGTGAACCGTTATGTGATGAAGTCGGAGCATGATTTATTTATTGATTGTCTTCCTTATGAGTGGCGGTCGCGGACGAGCGATGGTATTTTCCTACCAATCTATCCCTCTAGGAGCATGCGTCTAATACTTTGTTTCGATGACTAATAGATTTTTGCAATAAGTATGTGAGTTCTTTATGACTACTATTGAGTCCATGGATTATACGCACTCTCACCCTTCCACCTTTGCTAGCCTCTCTAGTACCGCGCAACTTTCGCCGGTGCATTACACCCACCATATACCTTCCTCAAAACAGCCACCATACCTACCTACTATGGCATTTCCATAGCCATTCCGAGATATATTGCCATGCAACTTTCCACCGTTCCGTTTATTATGACACGCTCCATTATTGTCATATTGCTTTGCATGATCATGTAGTTGACATCATGTTTGTGGCAAGGCCACCTTTTCATACTTATACATGTCACTCTTGAATCATTGCACATCCTGGTACACCGCCGGAGGCATTCATATAGAGTCATATTTTGTTCTAAGTATCGAGTTGTAATTCTTGAGTTGTAAGTAAATAAAAGTGTGATGATCTTCATTTTTAGAGCATTGTCCCATGTGAGGAAAGGATGATGGAGGCTATGATTCCCCCACAAGTCGGGATGAGACTCGGGACAAAAAATAAAAAAATAATAAAAAAAGAAAGAAAAAAAGAGGATAAAAAAAAGAGAGCCCAAATAAAAAAAATGAGAGAAAAAGAGAGAAGGGGCAATGTTACTATCCTTTTTCCACACCTGTGCTTCAAAGTAGCACCATGATCTTCATGATAGAGAGTCTCCTATGTTGTCACTTTCATATACTAGTGGGAATTTTTCATTATAGAACTTGGCTTGTATATTCCAATGATGGGCTTCCTCAAATTGCCCTAGGTCTTCGTGAGCAAGCAAGTTGGATGCACACCCACTTAGTTTCTTTTTGAGCTTTCATAAACTTATAGCTCTAGTGCATCCGTTGCATGGCAATCCCTACTCACTCACATTGATATCTATTGATGGGCATCTCCATAGCCCGTTGATATGCCTAGTTGATATGAGACGATCTCCTTCTTTTTTGTCTTCTTCACAACCACCATATTCTATTCCACCTATAGTGCTATGTCCATGGCTCACGCTCATGTATTGCATGAAAGTTGAAAAGGTTTGAGAACATCAAAAGTATGAAACAATTGCTTGGCTTGTCATCGGGGTTGTGCATGATTTGAATATTTTATGTGATGAAGATGGAGCATAGCCAGACTATATGATTTTGTAGGGATAGCTTTCTTTGGCCATGTTATTTTGAGAAGACATGATTGCTTTATTAGTATGCTTGAAGTATTATCGTTTTTATGTCAATATTAAACTTTTGTTTTGAATCTTATGGATCTAAACATTCCTGCCACAATAAAGAAAATTACATGGATAAATATGTTAGGTAGCATTCCACATCAAAAATTCTGTTTTTTATCATTTACCTACTCGAGGACGAGCAGGAATTAAGCTTGGGGATGCTTGATACGTCTCCAACGTATCTATAATTTTTGATTGTTCCATGCTATTATATTATCTGTTTTGGATGTTTTATATGCATTAATATGCTATTTTATATTATTTTTGGGACTAACTTATTAATCTAGAGCCCAGTGCCAGTTTCTGTTTTTTCCTTATTTTTGAGCCTCGCAGAAAAGGAATACCAAACGGAGTCCAAACGGAATAAAACTTCACGATGATTTTTCTTGGACCAGAAGACACCCAGGGGACTTGGAGTCCAAGTCAGAAGAGCCACGAGGCGGCGACAAGGGTGGAGGGCGCGCCCTAGGGGGGGCGCCCCCTTCCTTGTGAGCCCCTCGGTGACCTCCTGACCTAGGTCTTCCTCCTATATATTCACATATATTCCAGAACCACCAGAGGCATCCACAAAAACAATTTTCCACCGCCGTAACCTTCTGTTCCCGTGAGATCCCGTCTTGGGGCCTTTTCCGGCATCCTACCGGAGGGGGATTCAATCACGGAGGGCATCAACATCAACACCATTGCCCTTCCGATGAAGCGTGAGTAGTTTACCTCAGACCTACGGGTCCATAGCTAGTAGCTAGATGGCTTCTTCTCTCTCTTTGATTCTCAATACCATGTTCTCCTCGATGTTCTTGGAGATCTATCCGATGTAATCTTCTTTTGCGGTGTGTTTGTCGAGATCCGATGAATTGTGGATTTATGATCAGCTTATCTATGAATATTATTTGAATCTTCTCTGAATTCTTATATGCATGATTTGATATCTTTGTATTTCTCTTCGAATTATCGGTTTGGTTTGGCCAACTAGATTGGTTTTTCTTGCAATGGGAGAAGTGCTTGGCTTTGGGTTCAATCTTCCAGTGTCCTCACCCAGTGACAAAGTAGGGGTAGCGAGGCATGTATTGTTTTGTTGCCATCGAGGATAAAAAGATGGGGTTTACATCATATTGCTTGAGTTTATTCCTCTATATCATGTCATCTTACTTAAAGCGTTACTCCGTTCTTTATGAACTTAATACTCTAGATGCCTGCTGGATAGCGGTCGATGTGTGGAGTAATAGTAGTAGATGCACGCAGGAGTCGGTCTACTTGACACGGACGTGATGCCTATATTGCATAATCATTGCCTTGGATATCGTCATAACTTTGCGCTTTTCTATCAATTGCTCGACAGTAATTTATTCACCCACCGTATTATTTGCCTTCATGAGAGAAGCCTCTAGTGAAACCTATGGCCCCCCGGGTCTATTTTCCATCATATTATTTTCCGATCTACTATTTTGCAATCTTTTATTTTCATATCTATATACCAAAAAACCCAAAAATATTTTATCTTTTGTTTATCTATCTCTATCAGATCTCACCTTTGCAAGTGACCGTGAAGGGATTGACAACCCCTTTATCGCGTTGGGTGCAAGTGTTTGATTGTTTGTGCAGGTGTTGGTGATTTGTGCGTTCTTCTCCTACTGGATTGATACCTTGGTTCTTAACTGAGGAAAATACTTATCTCTACTGTGCTGCATCACCCTTTCCTCTTCAAGGGAAAAACCAATGCAAGCTCAAGAAGTAGCAGCACGCACCTGGACGGAGGAACTAGTCTGCATTGTGCATATAATAAGTTTTGTCTGAAGTCAATATACCTCTACTTTGACCAAACTTATAGAAAAATGTATCAACATTCACAATGTCAAATCAATATTTTTATACTCATTATGAAATGTAGTTTCATAAAATATATATTGGGCATTGTAGATATTGATATTTTTAGTATAAATTTGGTCAAACTTTGCAAACTTTGACTTGACACAAATCTTATGCGGAGTAAAAAGGACCAGAGGGAGTATCATGCATGCGGAGTAGGCAAAAAAATTGCTCATTTATAGCCATCTGAAGTCTCAAAGGGCGCGACCGCGCGAGGGTAGCCAAGGTCGTGGGAGGCACGACGGTTGACGGAATTAAGTGAAAGTTAAATGCACGCGCCGGCATGGCGTGCGAACACGCAGAAGCTATACTGTCAGGCCTACGAAGTGGGTCTAGTAGACATGACATCTAGTGGGTCCCGCATAGTACTCGAGAACTCTTTGGGCGCATGCAGCCATTTATCCACCGGGCAAGCCACCACCCTACGCCGTTCGCACGCCCTACTCGTCCCCGTCTTCTACCTTACAACAGTTCGCTCCCAGTCGTCCCATCCTTTCACATTACACCAGTTCCACTTCTCCTAACATGCCTCCAAAATCCATGGCCTCCCAAATCTCCATGATCGGTGGTGAGTACAAGGTTAGAACCATCACCGACGATGAGTCCATCGTCATCTACACCCGTACATCTACGACGGTGGAAGCATGCCTTGCTCGCTTCCTACACATGTTCGAAAGTTCAAATGATGAGTGGGTCGCTGGGCTAGATGTTGAGTACACCTTAGTCCTGGAAAGGGAGAAGCTTCTAAAGGAGGCAGAGATGAAGAAGCCCACCGTGATCCAGGTTTGTGTACATAACGTATGCTTGGTCTACCACATATGCCATGTCGACGTTAGGTGCCAGGATTTTGAGTTCTTCCTCAAGGACAAAAGAGTGAAATTCGTTACTGTAGACTTTACGAACGACAGGAGAGTCCTGGGTCGGATAGGCCTCGTTGTAGGCCAGCCCTTCGATCTCCATAAGTAAAGCCTGGTGCCCTCCTCTCAGCCTTCAATGCTGACCCTGGCAGCAGCCATGATTGATCCTTCGTACGCTGAACTGAAGAAACCTCACCCGGAGTTTCATCATGCATGGGAGTCGAAGACAATAGATGAAGATCACATCATGTACGCAGCAACGGATGCCTACCTTTGTTTAAATATCTACAAGGGTTGGATGAAGAAGCAGAGCCCAGTGTCTGGTTCAAGCAAAGAAGTGTTGGCGAAGAGGAAGAGGAAGAGGGATGAGGACGAAGTCAAGGACGTGGACTCGGACTCCGAGTAAGGTGGCAGTGTCGTTGCTCATGCTGGTTCTACTGTAATGTCAAGCGGACTAGTTGCTGAGTTTTATTTCAGGGGTGTGTTGTGCTGATCCCCCAGCAGAACTATGTTATGTTCTTTCTCGTTATTTGAACTCTTTAGTACGTACGTAGTACTAGTATGTCTTACTACTGTTCTTCTTGTAGCTGGTACTACTACTCGTATCTTCGTGTTCCTACTGTACTTAATACATACTAGTAGTATAATTTGGGTCAGTCGATTTGTGAAAGAAGTTCGACTGAGCGAAGGAAGAAGACGGTAGAGAAGCTACCCCAGTATCTATATTAGGGTGGCAGGGTGCCCATGATCTATCTTATGAGTGTTGGGTGTGGAATGCAGTTCGCCGGAAAAAATGGATCGTGCCCGGGGTTAAACGGATGGCGGGGTGGGGGGAGCATGGCGGTGGCAGGCGGTTCAGGGGAGGGCGGGGCGGCGGCAGGCAGTTAGGCCTGTGGCGGGCTGGCGGCTCGATGCCTGAGAGAGAAGATGAACAGTACATCATTTTCGGAGGTTGAAGAAGCTCTTCTAGCCGTCCATGTTGCATCCAACGGCTCACAAGAGTCAACTGACCCAAATTGTTCCTTCAGATTGCAGGATCCACGTGGCATTCAAGGTCTCGAAGGTAGATTCCACGTCCGCACCCGGTTTGCGGGCTCGGCGCGGGCGCGACCGGCTTCCGCCGCGACAGCCACCATGCGGGCCTCCTCCACACGGGCGGAGATGACAATGACACGCTAGCTCCTCCTCGCCAGCGTGCTGGAGCACGCGCTCGTCCTCCTTTTCGTATGCTGCGGGCATAGATGCGGCTCCACCTGCTCGCGTGCTTGGCAGCGCGGCGACATCGCGAGGAGGGACTCCAGACAACATGAGCGGGCGAGCCTTCGGCTTCATGGCACAGGGATGGCGGGGACATGGCGGTGATGGGCGATAAATGGTTGGCCGGAGCAGGCGGGCGCCGGCATGCGCAACGGCGGCGGTGGCATATTGATGAGTGCGCGTATGGGAGCTTAGTTTAGTTTTATATAGGGTTGGTCAAACTTAAAAGAACACCGTACTAGTACACGTAAACATTAGACTGAGGCAGCGCTTATACTACCACATGAGTTAGCCCAGCATCGATACGGAATCATGTGCAAGCGCATGCACCGCGGCCGCGCGGTCGATCGAACGGTGCTTCACCGTGTCGCGCTCGAAGGACATCCACCGAACCTTTTTGTGTGTGTGAAAACAATCCCCGAATATTACTCTACTTTTTTTCCTGGAAAAGTTCTTCACGCTACAATATTTCCATACATTTGAATTTAGCTTCAGTTCGTGCTTATTTGGATTTGGACATTTTAGGTGCGCCCTAGACATTTTTTTAATACTGATTATGTGTGTGTGACTGAGAGAGAACGTGTGTATGTGTCTATATGTGTGTTGTGGCGAAAGGGCAATGTGGAGACGGTGTGCGTGTGATAGAGACATAGAGAGGTGTGAATGTGCAA
Source organism: Thinopyrum elongatum (assembly GCA_011799875.1). NCBI lineage: Eukaryota > Viridiplantae > Streptophyta > Magnoliopsida > Poales > Poaceae > Thinopyrum > Thinopyrum elongatum. The sequence goes on along the minus strand of CM022299.1, from coordinate 371,148,541 downwards.
ATGATCATGCATGAGTGAGACATAGAGAGAGGCCGATATGTTGTGTATACATGAGAGAACGGTCTTCTATTTGTACTTGTGTGTGTGTGCGAGAGAGAGAGAGAGAGAGAGGAGCATCCGTAACACAACAACCATCTCTCTCGATTCGTCCGTCCCTCGCACGATCGCATGTAACACATGCATCAACGCACACATTTTGACACCCTCATCCGGCCCCTGCCCGCCTCAAGGCCCGCACATCGCTCTCTATCTCGCACGCACAATCTCTTCGTGAAAACCCTATTTAGCATGTAGCTTTCTGTCACATACACACACATTCTCTCCATAGGTTTGATTTCTCTCAATATCTGACACACACACACACACACACTCCCCCCTCCCCCGAGCACACAATTCATCCCCATCCAAGGTTATATGGCAACCACTCTCGCTTGTGCTTCTCTCCACCCCAGCATGCACACCACCTCAATCTTCAAAGAAGGCATCGAGGAGATCGAAGATGGCGACCAGACTGCACTAGAGAATGCGGGGCCATTTGGAAGCAGGATGATGTGACGACGGCTGACTGACTCCTGCCCCCCTCTCTCTCCCGCACAAAATTATCAATCCATCAACCCACGAGATCCTTCCCCTCTCGTCCATGTTTTTCTAGCTCTCTCATCAAACCCATTGTCTCTTCTCCTTCCACATGTACAAAATCCGGATGCACACGCATCTCACGTATATTACATGTCTCCATCTTTCTCACAGACCTAACTTCTTCCTCTTTCTCTCTCTCTCTCTCTCTCTCTCTCTCGTGAGGTTTGTCTCCTACTCTCTCGCCCACATACATACAATCTTTCCCGCCCTATTTCTCTTTCTTACATGGGGTGTATATCTTGTGTGTTCAGCGCACACATCTCTTTCCCGCCATTGCTCCATCTTCACAAGCTCTATCTACATGTTTCATTCACACATTGGGATGTGTTCACAATGTTGCTTTATAATGGATCATGTAGAGTTACGGTTGGTTTTGTTGCATCCTACAAAGTAATAATTATGAAATGCATTTAGATTTTCATTTGATTGGGATTATGTGAGTTTGAGCATATTGTGAAGTACTATAGACCTGGTATACATCTTGGAATTCAACAATGATTCTAACTATTGAATTGCATAAACCATTACATTCGAAGTCAGTAGCTTAATATATTTAATTCACGATTACAACAAATGATTAATTCCACTACAAACTAAGAAAACAAATGTGCACTCCCTCCATTTTTATTTAAGTCCGCGTATTAGCATTGGTCAAAGTCAAGTTTTGTAAACTCTCACAAAGTTTATAACAAAAAATATTAACATATACAATAACAAATAAATACCATTAGATTCATTATTGAATGTACTTTCACATCATACATATTTGTTATGGTAAATGTTTATATTTTTCTATAAACTTAGTCAAACTTTAGGAAGTTTGACTTCGGTCAAACCTAATATCCAGAGTTAATAAAAACGGAGGGAGTACTAGTAGTTACTAGTACTACTCGCTAGTTGCTTAGCCCAATCACCCAACACGCTAGACGGGGAGTTCAGTGTTACAAAATTTTCAGGTCGGCAGGAAAATCTCCCGCGGCCCTGATTCGAGCAGTGTGAAGTTACCATCATACCCTTCATAACAGGCCTACGGATGCTGGTGGGTAGGGGGCTGTTTTGTTAACTTCAGGTTTACCCTACCCAGCCAACCCCACCCTGGCACCCAGAGTAGTACAACCGAATACTCCCCATTTTCTATCCCCATCGCAAAATAGACTTCTCCACGGCACCGCAGCCTTCGTGCTCCTCCCCTTCTTCATCGTCGCACTCATCCACCGCAGCGCATCTGCCTCATCGACGATGTCGTACGCCACACTGGAGCTGGTCCACCGTCGTCGTCGTACACGGAGCCACTTCCTCGACACCGTCTTCCACGGTCTCGGATCTGCTTCCCGGAAGCCGACGCCAAGAGCAGAAGCACCACCGTCGTGGACAATGAACTAACTCCCGTTGCCGACCATGATGCACAGACGCCACCGCGACCATCGTACTCCTCCTCGATGGTAATGTGTATATTGAATCTCTTAGTAGTACATGTGCAGTTCCAATTTTGTTCATACCTACCCTTCAAATTTCCTGGTTGCTATTGTTCCGGTAAAAGTAATTGGTTATAGCTTGCATTGTCCAACAGAATATCACCTTGTAATTATGCGTCGCTCCTATATTGCGCTGTGCTTGGGTAGGTTCTTCATCTGCAACCAGTAGTGTGGCAAATGATGGAAAGTTTTTTAGAACTAGCAAGATGCCCATGCGTTGCACGGAACATCAAGATGCATTTGTATGAGTAGTTTATCTTGTGGGAGAAAAGGATGAACGAGGGAAGGCCTTATTTGCAAATGTGGACAGGGGTGTGGGTATCCTTGTGCAAAATTTCCATAGTTTCCTTCCTATCCGTCAGATATAAATCGGACGGCCTATATTGCAGGATGGAAGGCACACCATCATCACCAACTCTATTTTTTATAAGAGTAGAGAGTAGAGATAGCAGGGACGTCGGGAAAGGATCGCCTGCGCGAGGGAAAAAGCGGCCGGTCGCGCGCTAGTTTTGGCATGCGGCGTCCGGCGCGCTTTATAAAATCCAACGCCCTCCCGCGCCCTCCCACCGCTCTGTGCCTCGCCACCGCTCTCTCCCCGCTCTGTACCTCGCCACCGCTCTCTCCCCGCTCTTTCTCACCTCGCCACCGCCGCGCCACCATGACGCTGCGCTGCCGGGAAACTTGGGGCTACCGCGGCGTCCGCGTGCGGCCCTCCGGCGCCTTCTCCGCTGAGATGCGGTTCGGCGAGATGCGCCTCGGCCTCAGCACTTTCGACACCGCCCATGAGGCCGCCCGCGCATACGAAGCGGCGGCGTGGCGCCTTCGGTGGCCTCGTAGGGACATGAACTTCCCCAATGTGCCGACGCGGGAGCGGGCGCAGGAGCTCGCGCCTCCCCCGCGGCTTATCACCGATGAGGATCGTCACGACAACTGGAGGCGGGAGCACCGTCTCGGCATCGCCGAGATGGACGAGGAAGCCATGGCGCTGTGGTGCCAACGCTTCCCACGGGACATCATCAACGAGCGCGAGTTCTATGCGCAAAGGAGGGCGGAGAGGGAGAAGAGGAGGGCGGAGCGAGCCACCTATCGCGAGGACAGGCGTACGCCGAAGGCGGACGCTCAATTCAACATCAAGCTAGGAGCAGCGTCGCCCTGGGACTCCGACGATGATCGGTATCTTGACGCCTTCATTGAGACGTCGGAGGAGGACATCACCGAGGCGGAGTCGGACGACGAGGAGTAGTTGAACTATCTATTTTTTTATCTATCTATGCTATATCTATGCTGAGAACTATCTATGTATCTATCTATGCCAGTATCGACTCGGAGTCGAATGTGTATCGAGTCAGAGTATAAAGGAGAAAAACTATAGCGCGTCTGCTGGAGCGGCGCGCGCGCGCAATTTTTTGCAGCGGCCGCTGGAGCCAGCACTCCGCGGCCCGCAAAAACTGGCTATTCCGGTGCTGTAAACGCTTTTTTAACATGCCTCGCGTTGCGCGCCTATTGGAGATGCTCTAACATGGAAGATGAGTGCTTTAATGTTGCCCACAAGATGCGTGAGTATTACTATATTTTTCTTGCCATGTTGAGATTTTAAAACTACGAATGCGAACATGCAGAGGAGCAATGAAGACCAAACATGGGATATTGGGGACATCTTCAAGGAACATGGCAAGTTAAAGAGGAGTTGCACCGAACCTGTAAAATGAGCTTTGGTAAGTAACACCCTTTCACTTACTTTCGTTTAGCCTCGTGTTCTTTGATGTGTATATGTTGTAGTTTCTATTTCTCTTAGCCTCGTGTTCTTCGATGTGTAATAAGAAGAGTCTTAATCGTCCTAATGCTTTCGTTTTTAGCTTGATGTAGGAAGTGGGTGTTCTCACCTTGGAGTCTGTTTTATATTTCTCCTTTTGAATTCACTTCTCTGAGTCCTGTTTATCTGGCTTCTACTTAATGGATCTGGGTAGCTCTGACTATTGATCTAAAAAAGAAGTAACTTCATGTCAGGATGCAGTTCCTGCAAGGACGGAAGTATGGTCAACCTCGAGATCATGTTTCCAAAATGAGGCTGGATTACACACAAGGTGCCCGTTCCCTAATGATGTTGGATTAGACACAAGGTGCAAATTCCCAGATGATGCTGGATTACACACAAGCCAGGTGGAGTCGTCAACTGTTCATGTCCTCGTGGCTCTAGTAAAGGCTGAAAGAAGGCGTGCAACAGCCCTTGAGAATGTAGCTGAGTTCTTAAAGAAGCGAAAAGAGCAATCAGATGCTCTCTTCACCCAAGCCAAAGAAGAGATGGAAGAAGCCAGAAAGAAGCTAGCAGAGGCAGAGTAGGCTAGGCGTCTCCTGCTATCTAAAACTGTTGTCAATACAAATTTTCATTCATAATAACTAGGTTCAAGTGTTTATCCAGTCAGCATGCCTGTTATGATGTCCGTGCATCGACTGAGATCTATGTAATTCTGATGCCGAGATGTGGCACAAAATATATTTTTTCCGGGTCATGTAATAACACCCATTACTTTCCGAACAATAACAGACGAACCATTGGACATGGTATAGTTCACATGCAAGCCCAACATTCCAAGTTCAACTTTCACATCAAACTCATGTTCACAGATAACTTCACATTCATAGATAATGTCCACAACCATGATTCACTTCAAAGCAAAAAAAATGTGAGAATTAGAAATAAAGAAAAATCTCTAGTTCTTACTACCAACATCAATGCTTCTCCAAAACAACATTTAGTTCAGTGCCAAAACACAAATTCCTTCTGAGAGCATTGATGAAAAAGGTGCATTTTCTACAAGAGTGGAGTAGGGACTCGCGTATAAAATATTGTGGACTTCCACTAAAATTGAGGTACATCCTTGGTCCTCCGCTTGCCCGCCTGCAGCCTCGCCCATGGTACTGACGGCTGGGGCGGGGAGGGAGGTGGAGCAGCAAGTTGCCTGACTCGTCGAGGCACCCAGCCAGCTTTTATGCCGGAGAACTCATCTTCGTGCTCGCCGGATGCTATGGAGAGTGGAGAAAATGGTGCAAGGAGGATATGGGGAGTGGAGGTGTGGTGCGGTTCTTGCCAGGCGTCTGGCCTCGTTTAAATAGCGGGCCGACGAGAGGAACCAACCGGCTCGCGGAAGGACACGTGTTGCCGGCACACGCGCGGATTCAATGGAGGTAAGCGGGGCAGTCTGAAGCCCGTTGAGTGCGGTGAGGAGGCGTGTTTAGCCTGGCATGCAGCGAGTGGGGCTCTCTTGGCCGGCGCGCCGGTTCAATGCATGTGCCAGTGAGAGGTCGTGTCCGCTCTGGCACAGTGTGAGAGCAATTACTCCCTCCGGTCCTTTTTTGTTTCGGTACTTACTACTCTAGTAGCAAGATGCCCGTGCATTGCATGAAACACCAAGATACATTTATTTTACAAAATATCTATTGTGATTGACCCATGCGGGAGTAATCTCATGTGTAAAAACTAACGACATCTGCAGGTTTACATAGCTCAGCGCGTACACCGCTCATGCAGATACTCTCCGACACTGACCTCCGCAAGCACGTCAACGGCGCCGTCAGTGTCCCAACACCTTAGACTGAGCGGAGTGGGGGAGATGAGAAAGAAGAGAGATAAGGTGAGGAGGAGTGGGGCGTGGTGGTGGTAGGTGGTCAGACTGAGCGGAGGCATGGGGATGGACGACGCCGGCAGCGGCCACCATGCTAGATTGTTACATAGGCTTCCTTTTTTAATTGCTCAACAATGAGGTTCTAGGAGATAAGGATGAACGAGTTAAGGCCTTATATGCAAATGTAGAGAGAGGTGCAGGTATCTTTTTGCAAAATTGCCATAGTTTGAGTTCTATCCGTCAGATATAGATCAAACGGTCTATATTGCAGGATGGCAGGCACACCATCATCACCAACTCAGTTTTTTAAAGAGAAAAAAGAAGAGGGAAGATAAGATAAGAGAAGAGAGAAGTAGAGGTAAAGAGTAGAGATAAGATAACCTCATTTTGCATTCACATTTTGCAAGTTAAATTCATGGACAAACTTTGACCCAAAATACGACGGGGACTAGTAAACCAGGACGGAGGTAGTAGTGATCAATTCCATTTTTCACTCCATACCAATCATTCTAAAAAATTGTATAACGCGCCATTGAAAATCAGAATTCTTACCCCCCTAAAAAAATGATTTTTTAAACGTGGCAATTCGATCAGTGGCGACTGGCGAGCCACCGCCTCCAGGTAGTTCACCATTGGTCCCCGACCATCAATTCCTACGGATTAAATTATCCGCGAGCTGGCTATTCCTACAAAGGTGCGCTCCACCACGTACCCGGTACCCGCGCATGCAGCAATCGTGCACCTAGGGTTTATTTGTTTACGGTGCCTTTACATAACTCTCATGTGTGCGAGACAGCGAGAGACCGACTGCGTGTGTGCGCCTCTTCTCTTCGTATATGTACTCCACCGTTTGTCTGGTGTCCAAAAAATTATACAATAATAACTAGCAATGTGCCAATGCGTTGCCACACGTTCAAAGTAGATTAATACATATTCACCGATTTGATAGAAAACAGTCTAGTTTTGAAATACGTATATCACTAAAAATATGCTATGTTTCACTCAAAATATATTCCTTTGGCGGTTTTGATGAGATAAGGGAGGAATGTGGTTGGTTTCAAGATTCGAGAAGTGGTATATTGTTGCAAAAAGCCCATGTGTGTGTGTGTGGTGTGTGTGTGAGAGAGAGGGAGAGAGGAGGAGGACGGAGTTCGTGTGTGACAAAGACACAAAGAGTGTGTGTGCGAGAGGTATCACCATAAAATGAGGCGATAGTGTGTGTGTGTGCACGATTGAGAGGGCGTGTCTCAAGAAGGGACGAAGAATCTACATAGATACAAGGAGCGTGAGAGAGACATGTACGAGATAGTGGAAGCAAGAGTGTGCGGATGTATAAACCTATCTGGAGGCTGGTCGATCAATGTTTGTGAGAGAAATACGAGTCGGGGCTGCAAAAACGAGAGTTTTGTGCGTGAGAGAGAGAGATGGTAGTCGGGAGGGGGAGTGGAAGCAGGAGTTGCGTGTGTGTGAGAGAGAGAGAGGGGGGGAGAGTTTGTCTGATCGGTAAACAAATGAATAATGTCAGTTTTATAACTGAGATGAAGACGGAAAGGAGACCCCAACAAACATTGTGTGTGCGGGAGAGAGTAATTTTAGTGGTAGGAGTCATATCTAGAAAGATATAGGGTGCGTGAGAGAACCCTAGAGAGAAAGACAAAGTGAAAGACGAGTGAGAGTGTGTGTGTGGCGGTGAAAAAGAAAGCTTAGGTACCTAGTGATACCAGAGAACGATAGAGTCGTGAGAGATAATGAAAACCGTGTAATGTATAATGATAGGGAGAGTGTGACACTTCTTGAGGGAGACGGCGAGAGACCATGTTTGAGAAAATAGGAGAAACATGAAGTGAGCGTGCGGGTGAGCTGGAGAAAAGAGAGTGATAGCTACATGAAGGAGCATGCAAGAGAGATGGGCGTGAAAGGAGATTCAAATATTTAGTTGCGTGCATAGAAAATGTCAACATAAAAAGGATTCAAATATTTGAATTCGAGATGATGATACATGTAATTCATACTCGAACCAAAATTGATCTATCAAACATGGATACTCATATGAATTTGCGCGCATCTATGTTATTTAATATCAAGATATTATTGATCCATACATTTGAGTAGAACATAATTTGGTTTAAATTTTTTGAATTCAACCTTATGATTTTGAGATCATTGTATTTTTAAATCATATTATATATATAAAGGAGCAGAATTCTTTGTTGTGCTTTTGAAAGCATATATAAAAAAATGATGTATATAGAGTTTTATTCGAATTGAAAATGGATCCTGCCCGAAAAAAAAGAATACAAAATGGATTGGAATTGAGTTGGCACGGTAAACGTGCAAGCTTTTTCTCAAAAATTTGAATGAAGTGGCGACACTCGCAGTAACCGCCCGAAACCAAAATATGGGAGATGGAAATTGCTGCCTGTCCCTAACATGCAACACATGTCAGCTCGATTTCAATAGGTCTTGATAGGGGCAGGTTTGTAATTTCACTCAAACGTGACATAACCGCCTCTCACACCCGGATTCATACACGGTGGGCGCCAAAACACAGTGTCTCCTTGGCCGAAATTGCCTCTCACCCGGATTCATACACGGTGGGCGCCAAAACAAACTCTCCTCGGCCGAAATCTCCGTCGGCAAATATTCGGTGTATGCGAGATTACCGTCCTATCCCCAGCAGCCCAATATTCCTGTGATGTCTGAAATTTTAAACGGGGGATAAGTTGGTAACCTTCCCCGCATTTGAGACAAGCGCGTCCCAAAGACATGGTTCCCCCCTACTTCTCTCCCTCCATTTCCCCATTCGTACTCCGTGGGCACCAAAACACCCTCTCCACCCCAGCCTCCTACGTCCGCCACCCCATCCACCGCCATCCTCCTCCACCATGCCAGAGCTGATACCCCGACGCCGTCGTCCATTACAAGAGATCGACCTCTCTCATCCACGGCTTCGGACCAGGATCCTTGCATCCCGTCCTCTTGCTTCATCCCCGCCGTCGTCCACCTTGCCGGCGCCGCTCCTACGACCGTCTCGTCCACCGCGCCAGGATATTTCCCCCGCCGCCACCGTCTACCCTCCTAGATCTGCTTCCACGCCGCCGACAGCCATCGCTATCGCAGCACCGTCAAATTCTCAGCAGATGCATACATGGCGCCGCACCAGAGGCGGTACTCTTTCGTATCTGCTCAACTTATTTATCGCAGTAAGAAAATAGATCGCCACTGCTTTACTGTGATTTCTTGTCCATCACTTAGGATCTTACTTGTTAGTTGAAAGCAAACATTGGTTGCGAAGTTGCCTTTGTCCGGTTTGCACCTTTAGATCCGCCATGGCACGCTCAACACTATACTCGCAATGTTTATGGTTTTCCCCTTTTATATTCCACACTAGTTAAATGACAGTAGACTAAATTTCAAAATTGGGTCAGTCGATTTTTGAGAGCTCGCCGGAGTTCACCGGAGGGAAGGAAGGGGCTCGGGTGGGGACGGTGGTTGTGGGGGGCGGTGGCCTGGCGGTGGTGGGGCCTCGCACGGAGGAAAAAATAGAAGGAGGGTGGGGGCGGTTCTTTGGTGTGGGCGGAGTGGGGTGGCAGGAGGAACAAAAGGAGGTGCGGGGGGGCAGTTCAAGGGAGGGCGGGGGGGAGGGGGCGGGGCCGGTGGTTCGGCCGGCGGCCCGTGCGGTCTTCTGTAGGGGAAGAATCAGAGACGAGGAATAAGAAGGGTTAGGAGACGTAGGATCTTCATCCAACCGCTTGAAATGGTCGACTGACCCAAATGACGAAAGTCACGCGACTTGCATGCAGGCATTCCTTTATATTCAGTACCATCATCATAGCTGCTTAGCACTGCTCCTCAATCCATCAAGCTAAACAACATGCCACTCATAATTCCAAACTTGTTGCTCAAATACGAATCTGATATGATGCTGATATTACTAAAACAGATAACGTTTAATTGGTCAACTAATGTTCCTACTTTACTTTCGAAAAGCATGTGCACCACATATAGAGAGACAGTAGGGAGTTGCATTCTTAATGCGCTCTGGTTCATCATGTGTGGGCACTGTGCAACGAACATTTTATTATCCAAAATCTGCTTGCTCTTCTTTAGCATGTTCCTCTTCTGTTCTTCTTTAATAAGTACTCTCTCTGTTCCTAAATACAAGTCTTCGTATAGATTCCACCATGGACTACATATGGAGCAAAATGAGTGAATCTACACTCTAAAATGTATCTATATACATCTGTATGTGATCCGTAGTGGAAATCTCTACAAAGACTTATATTTTGGAACGGAGGGAGTATAATAGTAGTACAGTATGTTCCTTATAGTGAAGAGGAGCAGGGACATTTGCAGTGTACAGGTCTATTCGGTCGGTTGTGATGGACACTTTCAACTCTTTGGGCCTCTTTGATTCGTAGGATTTTATAAACATAGGAATAGGAATTGTAGTGGCCTACCCACTTGAATCCTATAAGATTAGCAAGGAAATGCGGGGAGTTGTGTCGCCTTTGAGAGTTACACTGATATTAACAGTATCGCACCTTCAGTTGAAGAGAGCTGGTATCTGAAGCCTTTCTAGCCGTACCGGCAATAGTAGCCCATATTTTCCAGCAAGTTCCACTTTCCTGATTTTACTTGTGATGCTTACGGTTTTTCCGTTATATCTACACTATGATCTGTGTAGCTGCTTTGTGTCACACTAGCAGCAGTCCACTCTTGAAGCTAAACAACACACCAATCATAAGTCCAAAGCTTAATTCTTCAAATACGAATTGTGATATGATACTGATATTAGTTAACAGACACACATTTAATTGGTCAGCTAATGCTCCCACTTGATTTTCCAAATGCATGTGGCCACATATAGAGAGACAGCATGGAATTGCATTTCTTTGGGCGCTGTGATTCATCATGAGTGGGCAACCAACATTGTATGGAAAGAAGCGGAATCTCAAGAATATGCTTCCTCTTCTGTTCTTTAACATGTTCCTCTTTTGTTATTCTGTATTTAGTATGTACAGTATGTTCCTTGTCAAGAAGGGGAGCAGGGACATCTGCAGTCAACAGTTGATAGAGCTGGCCTGTACGTGATCGATTGGCTTTCAATTAGTAGCGGCAATACAACACCATATTTTCCAGCCAGTTCCACTTTCCCGGTTTACATATGCTGGTTATGGTGTACCCCTTTTATGTACACTACGATCTGCCTAGTTGCTGTGTGCTCTTGTTATCATGGTTTGGCAATAAACTCTCTATACAGTATATTATGAACCTATCATCTGCCAACTATCCTTACTTCTGGAGCCTATTTTTGTGTGTACTTGTGCCAGATTATATTAATGCAAGCACCATATTACAGCACACATGGGCTCTCTCATCAGAATCTAGTGATAGCACACAAGGGTTTACAGGGAGTCCCTATTATATTAGAATATCCTCTGCATTACAAAGATAATCTCACTACTATTTATATTTTCATGCTTCTCAGATATTGTACGTAATCACAATGAATATGAGAATGCGCGCATCAGAAGAATATTGTGGAACACTACAATGACTAACAAACTTGACACCAAGGCATTGAGTTCCATTCTAGATGCAATGAAACTCATACGCTCCCCACCTGTAGATTCTTGTTCACAATATGATCCTAATGACTATTCTGACCTCGAGGAGTCGAAGGCAGATGGCCTGTCCTATTCACCCATCAAGTTGCATGTTCTAATTTGGCAAGGTTTTATTGATTGCGCGTATCTTGCATAAGGTGTCTTGCATTTCTTCTACTTTGTTGCACCGCCATCTGCTTAGTCTACTCATCATATATGTCAAGATGCCATGCCCATCCATTATCAATACATATTCCATCTGTCATCATACCATGTTTTTCCACTCAAATGTTGTTCCTGTTCATCAGACATAAAAAAGGAAGAGGGTGATTGTTGAACCTGAAGGAGCACCAGCAAAGTCCTTGAAAAATGTGGTGGTGCCGGAGAAATCAGATAGCACCCCACTTATATTGGCTCTACAACCAGTGACACAAAACGTAGGACCGACTTCAGCAGACTGTATCCATACTTCACTGGCCACACCACTAGCCCCACCACACAGGACCTGCACTCCAGCAAAAGGTATGCCGATTTTAGTTGCCATAGCACCAGCCGTACCATAGAAAAATCCCACTCCAGCAAAAAGTACAGCAAGTCCACCGGCCGAAGACCTATCCCAACTGCAGAGACGACCAATTCCTATAGATTGGAACCCTATTCCAGTTATTCCCAGTTTAAAAGATAATGCTTTCAATGTTGTTAGGAACTACGTGCATATATTCCCATCATGGGAAGATTATAGTGAAGACAAACACCATTTTCACATCTTCCTGTCCCACTTACGTGTAAGTGCCATTATTCATGGTGATTATTTTTCTATTTTCTGCTAATTGAACACATCAATGATTTACATTACATTGTTGTAAGTAGGCGAGGGTCAATCTGGATAGTCATGACAAGCAAAGCTTGCTTGCGCTTTTCAAGGAAGCATTGCAGCAGTATCGGTGTTACCTGAGGAAAACACACTTTGATGGCAAGTCTATAAACAAATTTTTGGTGAAGTCTCCTGTGCTAAATTTAGAAGACATTGAATGGAAAAACCTTGTTATGCACTGGTCTCGTTCCCAGGATGAGGTAATGTCTATGATATCACATGACAATTTGAACTTCTACTTTTCCGCATGTGCCTTACGAATCTCTTTTGCAGGAAATCTGCTCAAAAAAGAATTCCGGTTTGAAAAGGACGACAGGATATCGCAAATATGCTGCCCGCTGCTTTGCTCTTGTTAGTACATGTTGTCCTGTATCACTGTACTTGCATTCAAACCTGGTTCATTATGTGACAGCAGTATGCATGATAGCTTGCTTATCAATTGTTCGCTCCAAATTATGAGATCTGTATTAATGGTTACATTAATGTAGAATATACCCAATGCCAATGAAAAAGTTTAGCTCTGCATTGTTCTTGTAAGTACCTGTTGTCATTTATCAGTGTACTTATATTGACAGCTAGTTGTTCATGTACCATCACTCTGCAGCTTATTTTCCTTTTCCCTCCATTTTCTACACATCAAATCTATATTTACTCTTACCATAAGGTTGGATAAAACCAATGGTACTGAAGAAGTTTAGCTCTGCATTGCTCTTGGCTGTACCTTTTGCCTGTATCGCTGTACTTACATTTATAGCTACTTGGTTATGTAGCATCACTCTTCATCTTATCTTAAATATTCTCCATTTTTTCTTATACTATCACATCTATATTTACTCTTAACAAAATGTAGAATAAAGGCAATGCTTATGAAGAAGATTATGTGGTAAACTTCTTGAATTGCCCCCCCCCCCCCATCAACATGGACAAGGGCTTTATAGAGCCGGTCTTCACCACTAATGTAAGTTTGTACTTCTCAAGCCTTCAAACTTTGTTGTGTATATTTGGTTAGGCATGACTGCAACAACTATTTATTTTTGGTGTTTGCATCAAATTGCATGTTTAAAGTTTATTATGAAGTTCATAAACAAAAGTTTGTCCTTCTCAATTTAAGTTTTCAGTTGTACAACCAAGTTCCTTCTTCATACCATGTAAATTAAACTATACAGAGCAAGTGATCTTCTTTTGCACTGCATGTATGCTTCTGTTCTTGATCCGTAATCCAGTGGTGTGGTGAAACTACCCACTACAGCACAATGTCATATTCTGCAATGTCTTAACTATGAACAATGTCATATTATTCTACTATTATTTAAACCGTCTCTTTATTTGCCAATCTGAAATGGGATAAATTGACAGCACACTAACCATTGATACTTATGAGTTCTTGATCTGTAATCCAGTGGTGTCGTGAAGCTGCCAACTCCTTCACAATGTCATTTCCTGCCATGTCTTAACCTGAACAATACCATATTGTGTTAATGCTATTTTAAATTGTGTCTCTTTATTCGCCAATAAGAAATGTGATGAATTGTCAGCACTGATACTTATATGTGCAAAACCTGTTATCTGTCTGCTTGTTTCTCTTTCAGAGTGAGGAGGATATAAGCGTCAAACAAGCGTAGTCTCACCAGCTTGCTCAGCTGCTTGCGCTGCAGCTCCCAAGTAGGGCTAACCTTTCTTGAACTCTATTGAAGTGCTGTCGGTTTTGTATATTATTTTGTCGGTGTGTTTATTTGCACTGGTGATGATCTTTGATGCCCAGTGTATGTAATCTGCTGTCTGCTTGTGCTTTATTATCATAGTGGCGAACTTTGATGCCCAGTGGATGTAATATGCCATAATTTCTTTATTGTATAGTCTAGGTTTTTTCTTATTCATGATGTTGCAGTTATTTTACTGTATATATATCCTGTCTTCGCTCCATGAAAAGTAAACCGGCCAAACCATAAAATTACGGTACATAATCGGGCCGGCATGCAAATCACTATATATGGGCCGCATCATGGGCCCAGTCATCTTGGTCCGTTAACAGACCTAAATGTAAACTGGCCCACTAGTAGTTTCGGGCTTTTAATAGGCCGAGTAAACCGCCGGCCCTATTTTGGCAAGAAAATTCAATGGGCTTTTAGTAGGCTGAAAAGTAGGTTGGGCCTAAAACGTGCCGAACAGCTCACGGGCCGACAGCAGGCCGAAATAGACCCCGGCCCATGATTGTGCCAATCATATCACGGGCCGTTAACAGGCCAAAATTGTCTCGGTCCTTGTTTGGCCCAATCAGATTATCGGCTGTGAGCAGGCCGGATGCAAAGCGGGCCATAATTAGGCCCAACTATATGACGGGCATTTAACAGGATGAAATAAATATAGGACCGAAATGTTAAACGGGCCTTTAACATGCCGAAACTAATATCAGGCCGTACTATTAAATGGGCCTTTAGCAAACAGAAATCTTAACCGGGCCTCAAGTGGGCCGAAAAGCACAGCGTCCAGTTGACGGGCCGAATTTGATATGGGCCATAATTTAGCCCAAAGAATGAAAGACTCTTAAAGGGCCGGATCTGATATGGGTCGTAATATGGCCCAGAACGTGGTAGGCTATTAACGGGCCGGATCTCATATGGGCCCTTATTAGGCCCAGAACGTGGCAGACTGTTAATGGACCGGATCAAATATGGGCCGGCATTTGGCCCAAAACATGGCAGCCTGTTAACGGGCCGGCCCACTAGTGTCTTCAAAATCTTGTGGGCCTTTAGCTGGGCCGGCCCATTATGATCTGCAAAATCTTGTGGGCCTTTAGCTGGGCCGGCCCATTTAATCTTTATGGGCCGGTCCACATGTCAACATATCATAGGCGCATCTCGCCCATTGGATGATTGACATCTGTGCCAACACGGAGCTGACACGTGGTTCCGTCGGCCAATGAGAATTTTACAAGTGGAAAATCGCCATTGGTCATCGCTGTTAGCGGGTTATCGGATCCAAAACTGGACCCGATAGCTTAACGGCGACCCGTTACGGTGGATGCCACGTGTCGGTTACCCTTGGCGAAAGCACTTCCATGACGTGGCATTTATCGTCATGGAAGTGGACACTTCTGTGATGATAATTTTGGTATTGTTATGGAACACTTCTATGACAGCACAGGTATGACTATCTTGATTCTGTCATAAAATCGTCATGGATGTACATGCATGATAGAAAACGTGACCTACTGTGACAAACATGTATCATCACGGAAGTGTATTTTTTTTTGTAGTGTACTAATACGCTCCTAAGTGGGAAACCGTTTAGGTTTTGATCGGTGTGAACAGGTTTGCAATTAAATATAGCGTGGTAGTAATTTGGAATATGACGGGACGCAGGCTCAAAATTTATTGACGGTTCTATAATTTCTAAGTGCGGCACTATTCCCGGACGACGTAACATGGGCACGCGTTCTCGGCCGCGTACGTGGCGTTTGCATCATAGGGTGCACCGCAATAGGTGATGTCAGCACACGTCTTGTTCCATCAACCGTGCGCGCTCGTTATTACCATCGCGCACGCTTCTTTTAATTAGAATGTGTGCCCGTCTAGCGCACACACGTTGATCTGTCTAACTGTTTCTGTTTGTTGTGGCTAATCGCAAATAGTTCATCCGTGTGAAGTGTATGCCGTCAATCATAGACACCTTGATCTGGTTGACTGTTTCTGTTGTGTTGCCTAATCGCAAACAGTTCATCCGTCTGAAGTGTATGCCCTCAATCGCACACACCTTCATCTGGCTACCCGTTTCTGTTGTTCTGCCTCATCACAAATAGTTAATCTGACTGAACTGTATGTCGTATATCGCACACGCCTTCATTTGGCTGCCCGTTTCTGTTCTTCTGCCTCATCGCAAACAGTTCATTGAACTGAATCGTATGCCCCGCATCGCACACGCAACTAAAATCTGAACCGTGTTTGATGTATCCGCCATCGCAAACGTTTTGCATCTTTTTTGACGGTTTTTTTACATCACCGTTTGCGATTAATGCATCACACACAGTTTCATCGAAGGGTCTCTGATTGTAGTGTCGTGTTAGCAGCATCCTGCAGTAGTGGATTCTTCTTGGAGAACTTTTTGGAATTTTCTCACAAGCATTGCTAGCTCTTTGCCTAAGTCTTCAGGATCATCAGAACTACAGTCAGATTCTTCAGATGAGGAAACGAACTTTGCCTTCAAAGCACGAGATCGGCCGTAATTGGGACCATAGATATCTCTCTTCTAAGATAGCTGGAACTCATGTGTGTTGAGCCTCTCAAGTATATCCAATGGGTCAAGATCCTTGAAATCAGGGCGCTCTTGGATCATCGGTGATAGAGTGTCAAATGAGCTGTCAAGTGATCTCAATAGCTTCTTCACGACTTCATGCTTGGTGATCTCAGTGGTGCCAAGAGCACGAAGCTCATTGGTGATATCAGTAAGATGGTCGAAGGTGAGCTGGACATTCTCGTTGTCAAGCCTCTTGAAGCGGTTGAAGAGATTGCGGAGCACATCGATTCTTGAGTCTCTCTGAGTAGAGATGCCTCCGTTGACGTTGGAGAGCCAGTCCCAGACTAGCTTCACAGATTCCAGTGCACTCACACGGCCATACTGCCCTTTGGTCAGATGACCACAGATGATGTTCTTGGCAGTTGAATCTAGTTGTGCGAACCTCTTGAAATCAGCAGTGGTGACACCTTCACCGACTTTGGGAACGTCAGTCTTGACGACATACTAGAGGTCATTATCAATGGCTTCAAGATGCACGCGCATCTTATTCTTCCAGTAGGGGTAATCAGTGTCATCGAAGACGGGGCACGAAGCGGAGACCTTGATTATCCCTGCAGTCGACATAGCTAAAACTCCAGGCGGTTAAACCGAATCACACAGAACAAGGGAGCACCTTGCTCTGATACCAATTGAAAGTGCTAGTTATCGACTAGAGGGGGGGAGAATAGGCGATTTTTATGAAAGTCTTCAAGACAGGCAATGTCTTCGAAGACAGACAACCAAATAACACCTACACAGTATGCAGCGGAAGATAAACTACACTTGACATGCCATAGTCAAGGAAATAGTACAAAGTAAACACGAAGACAAATAGCAGCTAGGTAGAGTGGATCAGAATAGGAAGACAGTATGAAGCCAAATATGCAATCAGAGAGAATGTCTTCACACAATGAAGTCAAACAGAGCAGGCAAGCAATGACTTCACGAGACAGAACTGCAAGTAAGGAGTGAAGAGATAGAACCAGTTGCTTGACAAAGACAAGTATTTGGTAGACCAGTTCCAGTTGCTGTGACAACTGTACATCTGGTTAGGGAGGCTGAGATTGAACTCAGAAGACCAAGTCTTCACCTTATTCCCCTTAAGCTAAGGTCACTTAGTCCTTGCCCAATAAGTCATGTAAGTCTTCAAGGTAGACTTCCAAACCTTCAAAGACTTCGTTCACCGGTGATCCACAATGACCCTTGGATCCTCAGAACGTGACGCCTAACCGACTGGAAGATCACAGTCTTCAAGTGTAATAAGTCTTCAGATCACGCGGACAGAAAGACTTTAGTGATGCCAAACACTCTTTGGGTTCTGGGTGTTTTGGGCTTTGTCCTAGCAAGGATTCTCTCTCAGAGGCTTCGGAGGTGGGTTGCTCTCAAAAGACAAAAGCCGTGCACTAACTCTGAGCAGCCACCAATTTATGGTGTAGGGGGTGGGCTATTTATAGCCAGGAGGCAACCCGACATGCTTTGTCCGAAATGACCCTGGGTCACTAAGGAACCGACATGTGTCCAACGGTCGGATTTCAAACACACGCGATAGCTTGACATGGGCTACAAGTAAAGCTGACTCATCCAACTCCGGATAAGATTTTCTCTCATTGTCTTCACTCGAAGACATAGGATTTTGGTTGAGCATCACGTCAGTCTTCTGACTTTGTTCACCTGGACCCCACTTGACAGTTCGGTGGTTCCTATGACTCAAGAAAGAAGAAAATGAAACTATGAAAGAAACTATGTCTTCGCACTCCATTGTCTTCAAGTAAATGTCTTCACACATCATTATCTTCGACGTGAATGTCTTCACGAACCACCATTGTCTTCATTATCTTCATACATTTCTAGGGGTCATCTCCGATGCGTAAACCGAATCAATGGGGGACTTCTACCTGTGTTCTCCTGTGAATCTCACAAACACATTAGTCCCTCAACCACGTTTGTCGTCAATACTCCAAAACCAACTAGGGGTGGCACTAGATGCGCTTACACAAAGCCCCCACGGTCATTAAATCCTCTACTCCCATCGCTGTCTCGCTCGCAACCCTAGCGCCGTTGCTAGCTCTCATCGTCGCCGGAGAAGAAGCGCTTCGCTGCCGCGACCTCTCCGTCGCCGTACTCACGCCGGCCGCAGTCATCTTCGCCCCGCCGCCGCCGTAGCTATCTTCCGCTGCCAAGTTAGGGCGCGGGAGATCGAACTGCTCGACCTCCTCTCCTAACTCGTCTAGCAGTTCTTCATCTGTTCTTGAGCGGTAAATAAACACTTACTTTTTATGGTTTGTTTGATCCGATGAACCTTCTATATCTTCAGAAAGTTGTTTTGTCACTTCCAAATCTGGATCTTCCTTTACCTGCATCTCATGATTTGCAAAGTACCTTCACTTATGCTTCGTACCTAGTGTGATTCCTCACTTGTACTTATTCAAGGATTCGTACAAATTTGGAACCAACTTATCCAAATAAGTGAATGTCTTCACACTGTGAGGTCAATGTCTTCAAACTGATTTTATCTTCAAAATCCTCTAAGAATGCATATGACCTCTCCTACTTCCCTCACATCTCTAATTCTTTCACAGGTACATGTCAGTGGGCGAGTCTCTTGGTTCTCATAGTCTGAATTCATTTGCAGACTACTTACAACATCACCTAGACTCTCCTGAAGCCAGTTCCTATTTGACAAGTAAAGCAAAGCCAATCATATTTGTGAAGCAAATGGAAGGAGGCAAATCAGCTAAGAAAGGGGGAAGACAGCGTCGTGACAATACTGCACTGGATCTGCCTCCAGATCGATATGAGATGTACAAATCAGATCCTGTAGAAACATATGGGGAGCGCAAATCACGCGTTCAATGGATTCGCAGGTACTGGGCTGAGCAATGGTTTCTTTACAAGTTTGTGACCCCTGAGTACGCTGCCAAGAACGTTGTGAGGCCACCATGGGCAGATATTGTCTATAAGAAGCTTCACCCCAAGACTAAGGCTAAAGCCATACAACAAGGCTTCTATCCTTGCATGGTGTGGCGTCCAATGCTAGAAAACCCAGATCCATCAAGTCTGCTGTGGTGTTGAGATGATGATCTGTTTCAGGCCAACTATCAGTTCGCCAGGGGCTCTGCTGCCCAAAACAAGAAGGACCTTGGGATTGACTTCAACCCAGGTCCAGCTGAGCCAAGGACGGATGCCTCTCGTGAAGCCGAACCAAATCTTGTTGGCCCATTCAATGACTGTGATGCGTATCTGGCGCATTGTGTTGAGCAAAGGGCTCATGCTGAATCTGCTCCAGAAGGAGCCCAACCAACTCCTGCTCCTGAATCCTCGAAGCCTATCAAGAAGGCAAAGGCTTCAAAGCCTGCATCTGCACCAAAAGCTTCAAAAGTGAAGCCACTGAAGATTGCACCTCCTAAATCTAATGTGCACTCATAAGACCATTCTCAGACCACTCCGAAGACAAAAGATACTGTTGGGCGTGCTCCTCCTCCTACCAGAATCATGTGTGATGATGGTGACATTATTGATCTGTCCAGTGATGAAGATCTTGATGATGATGCACTGAAGCTGCTGATCAAGAATAAGCAGGAAGAGGCTGATATCTTCAAGAACCTGCCTCTGTTTGATGCTGACATTCTGAACAACTTCATTGATGAATGGTTTGACAATCCAGGACTCTCTCTTGACAACCTTCAACTACCAATTGGCATCAGCGTTACCTTCCAAGGTTTCGTGAACCAAGAACTTGCTATTGCTCAGAAAGTAATTGAGCAGAAGAACAAGATTAGTCATGAGAAGGCTGTCTTCAAGAAGCATGTGGCCAAGCTAAGTGCCTCATATTGAAAAATTCAAGCTGATGATGACAGACCTCAAGGCTGAATTCCAGAGGCGTCGAGATGAAGCCAAACGATCTCGTGAGCACCTGAAGAGCTATGCTAAAAAGTGTGTTAAGACACACAATGAGGCCTTGAAGAGGAATTCTCTTGGCCGTCCAGGCATTGTTCCCAAGCTTGCTACAAAGAAAAAGAAGAAGACTGACACTTCTGCTCTGAGGCTTCATGGCAAGAAATGCCAAAGATCATCTTCCCTCCTAGCATGACTAGTCCGAAGCCAAATGCTCCATCTGTTGCTTCAGAGAGGAAGAAGACCAAGCAAGCTGAAGCTGAAGCCAAGAAGCGCAAGCTTCAGGCGACCTCTGAAGCCGCTCCGTCTCAGAAAAGACTCAAGACTAAGTCTTCAAAGGCTTCACGAAGGACACAAGCACCAACATCTTCATCTGCTCCTAAAGAGCCGTTGCTTGTGAAGCCACTATCTGTTGCCTTGCCTGCCTCCTCCAACCGAGAACGTAAAATGGTTGTGCATGAACCTGCTATCTGATGACCCACAAGTATAGGGGATCAATCATAGTCCTTTCGATAAGTAAGAGTGTCGAACCCAACGAGAAGTAGAAGGAAAGGACAAGTGGTTTTCAGTAAGGTATTTTCTGCAAGCACTGAAATAGTAGGTAACAGATAGTTTGATAGCAAGATAATTTGTAACGAGCAAGTAACGGTAACGGTAAATAATATGCAGCAAGGTAGCCCAATTCTTTTGAGGTAAAGGACAGGCCAAAACGGTCTCTTATGATAAGCAAAGCGTTCTTGAGGGTACACGGGAATTTCATCGTATCACTTTCATCATGTTGGTTTGATTCGTGTTCGCTACTTTGATAATTTGATATGTGGGTGGACCGGTGCTGTTCTTACTTGAACAAACCTCCTACTTATGATTAACTCCCTCACAAGCATCCGCAACTACGAGAAAAGTATTAAGATAAAATCTAACCATAGCATTAAACTTTTGGATCCAAATCAGTCCCTTACGAAATAGCGCATAAACCAGGGTTTAAGTTTCTGTCACTCTAGCAACCCATCATCTAATAACTACTCCACAATGCATTCCCTTAGGCCCAAATATGGTGAAGTGCCATCTAGTCGACGTTCACATGACACCACTAAGGGAATCACAACATACATATCATCAAAATATCGAACACATATCAAGTTCACATGATTACTTGCAACATGACTTCTCCCGTGACCTCAAGAACAAAAGTAACTACTCACAAATAATAATCATGCTCAAGATCAGAGGGGTATTAAATAGCATAATGGATCTAAACATATAATCTTCCACCAAATAAACCATATAGTAATCAACTACAAGATGTAATCAACACTACTAGTCACCCACAAGCACCAATCTAAGGTTCCGGTACAAAGATTGAACACAAGAGATGAACTAGGGTTTGAAAGGAGATGGTGCTGTTGAAGATGTTGATGGAGATGGCCCTCCCAAAGATGGGAGAGTTGTTGGTGATGACGATGACGATGATTTCCCCCTCCGGGAGGGAAGTTCCCCCGGCGGAATCGCTCCACCGGAGGGCAAAAGTGCTCCTGCCCAAGTTCCGCCTCGAGACGGCGGCGCTTCTTCCCGAAAGTCCTCTCCTCATTTTTTCTAGGTCAAAATTACTTATATACCAGAAGAGGGGCACCAGAGGTGGGCCGAGGAGGGCACAACCCACCAGGGCGCGCCTGGGCTCCCTGGCGCGCCCAGGTGGGTTGTGCCCACCTGGTGGGCCCCCTCTGGTAGTTGTTTGCTCCAATATTCTTCATATTTTCCAAAACAATTCTCCGTAAATTTTCAGCTCATTTGGAGATGTGCAGAATAGGTAACTCTGACGTAGCTTTTTCAGGTCCAGAATTCCAGCTGCCGGTATTCTCCCTCTTTGTGTAAACCTTGCATATTATGAGAGAAAAGGTATTAGAAATACTCCAAAAAGCATTATTATGCATAAAAACATTATAAATAATAGTAGGAAAACATGATGCAAAATGGACGTATCACTATCACAGAGGATCATGTCACTGTTGAAATTCCATCTGTTGACACCACGCAGCTGAAGACATTGGTCAAGAAGACAATGTTGAGAAAGAAGATGATGAAGTCCTTCCTTAGTTAGCCCAGAACCTGATATCATCGCTTGTGCCTTCGCACAGTGAACCCATTAGCATTAGTGGTCCCACGACGCCAATCACCCAAGATGAGTTCTGGGAAGAACAACACCCCAACTCCCCCTTACATGAAGTTATTCCACGTCCTCCACCAGCTCAAGTCACCACACCAGTACTTGAGACCCCCCAAGCAACACCAGAAGATATGGAGAAGACTACGCCTTCCCCTCATGCGTCACCCTCATTCTGAAGGCTTCGCAAAGGCCCAAGGCCCTCTGTCTCTATGTCAAGTATCCCTGAACAGGATGTGCACACCACCAGCTCAGTAGCACATCAAGTGTTCCCTGAAGCCATCCCCTCAGATACCGCACAAGAGTCTGAAGCCAAAGAGGTTTAAGATATTCCGGCTGCATCAGCCGATGACAACCAAGTAGAAGAAGATCAAATTGTAACCCCTCCTGCTGAAACTGTTGTGATTCCAGAAGCGAATCGGCCTGAACCCCCAGTTATTGAAGCCAGTGATGTTGTTGCTGCTATCACCCAGACTAAAGTCACTGATGTTATCATGGCTGAAGCCAATCCGCAGCCTGAAGCCACACTCCACATTGAATCCAATGCCGCCACTGAAGATGCTCAGCCATCCACCTCGGATGTTGCTGCTGTTGCACCTGTTCCGCACATCATGGCGAGGGCATTCAATCGTGAAGGAGAGTTGATCAGTGTCAGGTGGCCTATCCTTACACCTCCCGAAGCTCATGGGCCACTATATGACTATCATATCGATCAAAGGCCTCAGACGCAGAAGCCCATGCCAAGAATGCCAGGGCTTCCCAGCGCAGTCACCACTGAGAGCTCCTTCAGTGTGTTAAGCTTTAGAGAGCACAACACTTTCTTTGACAAGGCCAAGAACCCCTACAAGAAGCCACAGATGTCTTCAGAAAGGTTCTGGAGTCATTTGCAATGAAGCTACTACTCATGCATCATGCACAACCAGGACAATTTTTTCCCCCACAAGCGCCTCTGTTGTGACGCCATGGCTGGACTGCCATGTTTAGAAGAATCCCCTGATTGCTTCTGCGATGTTGGCCCGCTCCCGTTCGTTGTTGACAAGGAGCACTGGAATGAAGAACTACTACTCCAATTCTATGCAACATTGCACATATCAGGCTACAACAGGGATCCGAAGACATGGATCCTTGAGTGGATGACAGGAGATGTCCATCATGAAGCCAAAGCTCAAGATATTCTCGAGCACACTTCCCTGCCCACTCCTGGTGATCTTTATGAGCCAGGTTGTCAACTTTATGAAAAGGAGCTTGAAAGCATATTCCAGAAGCCAGAGCCAAATATGAGCCAAATGCTATCTATGATGAAGCTATTGCCTGCAGATGCTGAGTACCCCACACATTTCTTTGTCAATGACCTCGAGTACCTGCCCCACACCATCTACCATATTGTGAGGCATACTCTGTGGCCAATCAAAGGGCACTCCTCCTCTACGAAGCTAGAAGGCACCATGAAGACTTTGGTTTTCTATATCCTCAATGGCATCCGCTTCAATACGCATGACTTCTTCATCAGGCAGTTAGCAGCTTCAGGCATTGATCTGTTTGGCCAGAAATTCTATGCTCCATGGATTATGCGGCTGATTAAGCTTCGCTCAACTATCAAGCTTCAGCGCGCAATCATGTTGTCTACTTGCCTGAAGTGGATATGTCTCATGAAGCCATATATCTTGAGCCTGCCAAAGAACCAGTCCATGAAGACAATGCTGCCTTTCAGAGCTTCTTTGCTCCTCTTGAAGCCACCCATGTGCCAAATCCTGTTGCTACTGGTCCACTTGTCGGTCAGCTTCGTCTGCCGCATCGTGCCAACACTGATGCAACCGCCAGCACAGTTCCTCAGAGGGCTCAGAAGCGTGCTCGTGTACTCAATGACAGAGAACTTCTAGTTTCTCTTCATCAGAAGCATGATAGGTATCATGATTGAATGAAGCGTCATATGCAAAGTCTTCTTGTGGATGTCAATCGGATTCGCAACCTCTCCACCAAGAACTCTTTTGTTTCTCATGAAGCCTGCAAGCGTGCTTGGAAGAGCCTCACAATGCTCTGTTCAGAAGATGATCTCATTGCAGATGGCTTCACAGAGAGATTCAAATTCGACTCCAAGCCCCCTGAATCAGCTAAGTGGCGTCCTGCACCTTCCATTGAAGATTTTGATTACTCATCATCTGCTCCAACTGTCATTGCGTGCGTCATTGATGAGGAGGAGGACGCTACTTCACCCGCTATGGCTTCACTGCACCAAGACGCCGCATCAGGCCCCTCTGCACCGACCAACTCCACCGTCGACCTGGCTACCCCACCATCATCACCAACACCTCTGGGGAACGCTTAGACACCCTATGTCTTCACTCCTTTTTGGTCATTCAATGACAAAAGGGGGAGAAGCATATGGGTTGATAGTCTTCAAGCGGGTCTATATGGGTGGGGTGCCTTATTTTGTTAAGTCTTGCAACTCTCGTCCGTGAACTATTGGTTTTTGAGTTGTAACACTTAAGTCTAGATGGGACGTCTGCTACATTCTCTGTTGTTTTGATTACGTGGTTGAATTTCTATCTTATGCGCATGAAATCATTCTGCAGACGACCATTTATCATTGTGCATATCATTATCTTTAATACATTCTTGTATTCACTATGATTTGACTTCATGAACAGAGGGAGATCTCCACAAAGCAAAACCTGCAATGTGCATTTGCATTCAAAAGCAAATTACTTATATGCACATCTTCAGGGGGGGCCCTTTCAACTTCATGAAGCCAATGCCCATGTACTTTAACTTTCACATATTTTATCCCCGTTGAAAACTTCAACCAGTTTGTCATCAATCACCAAAAAGGGGGAGTTTGTAAGTGCATCTAGTGCCACTTCTAGTTGGTTTTGGAGTATTGACGACAAACGTGGTTGAGGGACTAATGTGTTTGTGAGATTCACAGGTAGAAGTCCCTATTGATTCGGTTTACCCATCGAAGATGACCCCTAAAAATGTATGAAGACATTGAAGACAATGGTGGTTCGCGAAGACATTCATGTCAAAGATAATGACGCGTGAAGACATTCGTTTGAAGACAATGGAGTGCGAAGACATAGTTTCTTTCGTAGTTTTATTTTCTTCTTTCTTGAGTCATAGGAACCACCGAACTGTCAAGTGGGGTTCAAGTGAACAAAGTCAGAAAACTGATGTGATGCTTAACCCAAATCCTATGTCTTCGAGCGAAGACAATGAGAGATAAAATCTTATCCTGAGTTGGATAAGTCAGCTTTACTTGTAGCCCAAGTCAAGCTGCCGCGCGTGTTTGAAATCCGACCGTTGGACATGTGTCGGTTCCTTAGTGACCCAGGGTCATTTCGGACAAAGCATGCCGGGTTGCCTCCTGGCTATAAATAGCCCATCCCCTACAAAATAATATGGTGGCTGCTCAGAGTTAGTGCACGACTTTTGTCGTTTGAGAGCAACCCACCTCCGAAGCCTTTGAGAGAGAATCCTTCCGAGGACAAAACCCAAAACACCCAGAGCCCAAAGAGTGTTTAGCATCGCTGAAGTCTTTCTGTCTGCGTGATCTGAAGACTTATTACACTTGAAGACTGTGATCTTCTAGTCGGTTAGGCGTCGCGTTCTAAGGATTCAAGAGTCATTGTGGATCGTCGGTGAACGAAGTCTGTGAAGGTTTGGAAGTCTACCTTGAAGACTTACCTGAGTGATTGGGCGAGGACTAAGTGACCTTAGCTCAAGGGGAATAAGGTGAAGACGTGGTCTTCTGAGTTCAATCTCAGCCACCCTAACTAAACGTACAATTGCCACAGCAACTGGAACTGGTCTACCAAATCCTTGTCTTCTCAAGCAACTGGTTCTATCACTTCAACCCTTTATTTACAGTTTATCCTCGTGAAGTCATTGCTTGCCTGCTCTGTCTGACTTCACTGTGTAAAGACATTCTCTCTGATTGCATATTTGGCTTCATACTGTCTTCCTATTTCGATCTGATCTACCTAGCTGCTATTTGTCTTCGTGCTTACTCTGTACTGTTTCCTTGACTATAGCATGACTAGTGTAGTTTATCTTCCGCTGCATACTGTGTAGGTGTTATTTGGTTGTCTGTCTTCGAAGACATTGCCTGTCTTGAAGACTTTCATAAAAATCACCTATTCACCCCCCTCTAGTCGATAACTAGCACTTTCACCCGGCAGCAGGACCGACCTCGTCTCGCTCCCGGTGCCGCAGGACGGGTCGATGGAGGCCAATTTTGGCTGGCCTATTGGGTTTCGGCGTTGGGGGCAGCCCAGGGTGCGAAAGGCGGGTCCTTTCCGCTCCTATCTTTGGTTGGGGTAGCGGTGGGTCTCGAGTGAGGTGGTGTCAAGGTCTTGGATGCCGGGGCGGCGGCCCTGGTGGTGGTTCTGCGGTGCTCATGGGCAGGGCCCGTGGTTAGGTGCTGCCCAGTGGCCATGGCCGTGTGGGCAGCGTGGTCGCCGGGGTGTCGCGTCCGGTGGTGGTGAGTGTTGGTCGGGGTGAAAACCCGATCTATCTTTGGATGGACTTGTGACGGCGAAGCTCGTTCCCTTCTTGAAGGCGTTGTCGCGGCTCTCATTGCCCGTCGTGTTGCTTCAGGGGAAACTCTGATCCTCGGGTCGGGCGGTGACGACGCTCTGGTGTCGTAACCTTTCTGAAGGCACCGCCTTGGAGCACACGGTTCGTCGTATGGCGTGTTCACGGTTGAGGACTCCGGTTGCTCTTGTGGTACTAGGGTAGTGTTGCTACATCAGCGCCTATATATCCTGTCTTGGATGTATGCGTGTGTTCTGGTGGCTTGCGTTTGTATCTGAGTTGTGGTTGGTCGTTGCTTTATATATAAAACGGAGTGAAAGTCTTTTTCGATAATTCACACATAATACACATTTTCCATATACATTAGAAACATCTTTGTATACATGTCTACATTTTTAATTACAAAATTAAGTTTCTTAAAAATATATGTTTATTGATGTGGCATGCAGCAAAATGTAAGTTGCATATTTTTGTATACATCAATTTTTTTTTGTGGCATGCATGAAAGTTTCAGGCGAGAGAATTTTCTATCTCGTGCGAAGCTAGATATAGCTCCCGCGGGGTCTCTGGCGCTGCTACGTGTCGCTGGTTGTAAGCGTACACAAAATATACCTACAACTCCTATCAAGTTTTTTTTAACTCAGTATAATCAAAGTCGCTCACATACACGAGCATACATTCACCTCTATAAACACACGCACGTGCGAACCAACATGTGGTTGGATAGTTAGAGGGACTGTGGTATCCCCAGCCTACCAGGGTTCAAATCCTGATGCTCGCATTTATTTCTGGATTTATTTTATGATTTCCGGCGATGCACATTCAGTGGGAGGAGACGTTCCCGTCGACGACGAGGCGCCTACGGTGACTTCGTAAATCTCAACATGATATGCCGGCTCAGTCTTTCGAAGGTGTTCATAGGGGTAGGGTGTGCGCGTGTGCGTTCATAGGGGTGAGTGTATGCGCGTGTATATGAGTGCTTGTGTCTGTACTGATGTTCAAAAAACACACGCACGTACACTTTATCTCTATGAGCACCTCCGACAGACGGCACATCATCTCGAAATTGACGAAGTCGTCACAAACGCCTTTGTAGTCGATGTGAACATCTCCTCCCACTGAACGCACATCGCCGAAAAAGCTTGGAATAAATCCAGAAAAATGAGAGCACAAATGTCAGGTCTGAGACTTAAACTCTGATGGGCAAAGAATACCACTGTCCTTCAAACCATCCAACCACAGGTTGATTCAATTCGTACCAAGTCGGCCAACCCAGTAGGATATAGCTTGGCGATAATTTTTCCACCCGATTTCTGCTAAAGTCTTCTGGATAGGTTCTCGTTTGGTATTTTTTCTATATATATTTTTTGGGTTCCTTAAGAAAAGGTAATATGAACAATTTGTCATGAAATTTTCCAAAAAAAGCGTTGGTACGTTTTATAAAATTTGTTCATCGTGTACTTTAAAAAATGTTCGCCATGCATGTAAAATATCAGCCTTAAATAAAGAATGTTGGTCTATTAAAAATAATAAATGTGTATTTACAGAATATTTATCAATATTTATACTTTTCAATGTGTATTTGAAAAATAATTCAATGTATATTTTAAAAAATGTTCTAAATATATTGACAAGATATTCTATGTGTATTTAAAATTTTCATGTATAAAAAGGATGTTCTTGTATTTTTATTTTTATTACATTTCTTACAGAAAAGCAAGAGAAAAAAGAAACTGGAAAAGGAAAAAGAACTAGAAAATAAATAATGAATAACAATACGAAATACGTACAAGAATAGATGAAAATGATTAATTTAAACATAGAAAACACAATATAGAAGAAATGATAAAAAATGGGAGACCTGATTTTTTTAAACACAATTGCTCACATACACGCACATACACACACTGTATGAACTCACGCACGCACACCCTACCCCTGTGAGCACCTCCGACATACTGAGCTGACACAACATCTTAAGATTGGTGAAGTAACCACAGTCGTCTCGTAGTCGACAAGAATGTATCCCCGTACTGAACGAACATCGCTGGAAAGCTTGAAATAAATCCAGTAAATGTGAACACCAATGCCAAGTTTAGAACTTCAATCCCGGTGGATTGGTTCCATCACAGAGAATGTAACCATATGACTTATTCTCATTTTACCAAAAAATAATTTAAAAAACCTGATTTTTTTTAGAAATGAAAAACTGAAGCGACCTATCGAGTGCAGCTCCGCTAAAAAAGAGAGAGAGAACTATCCGGTGCAGCGATGTATGGTTGCGGCACGTTCTAATTTGGAGGTAGCCGGCGGCCGTCTCCGCATCCTTTGGTTTGCCCCCGATCGGGTAGAGCGTGCGCGTGACACGGCGCGGCCGTGACACGAAATTCCTCCGTTTTCCGGAAGCGGAACAGACCGCGGCGCAGAAGAAACAAACCACCCCACCGACCGTTGCCTCTCCGGGAGGTGGCGCTGCGGCGCACGGCGAGAAAAGCGACCAAACCCGTCTCAGTCTCAGAAAAAGCGTCCGAGAAAAGCAGAAGCCAGGCAATCGAGTGAGGACCGAGGAGCCAAAATCCAGAGCCTCCGCATCGCACGGGAGCCGAGGCCGATCGATGGCACGACGGAAGCCGCCGGCGCAGCATGGAGCCCGGAGCGAGGACGGCCAGGCCCAGACGACGGCGCCGCCGTTGAAGCGGGGGCCGTGGACGGCGGAGGAGGACGAGGTGCTGGTGCGGTTCGTGGCGCGGGAGGGGGAGGGGCGGTGGCGCACGCTGCCGCGGCGGGCGGGCCTGCTGCGCTGCGGCAAGAGCTGCCGCCTGCGGTGGATGAACTACCTCAGGCCGGACATCAAGCGCGGCCCCATCGCCGAGGACGAGGAGGACCTCATCCTCCGCCTCCACCGCGTCCTCGGCAACCGGTGCGTGCACGTGACCTACTTCCTGAAATGCGTCCATGCACAGATGCTAGACTTGATGGATGTTGCGGCCGGTGCACGCAGGTGGTCGCTGATCGCCGGGAGGCTGCCGGGGCGCACGGACAACGAGATTAAGAACTACTGGAACTCGCACCTCAGCAAGAAGCTCATCGCCCAGGGCCTCGACCCGCGGACGCACATGCTGCTGGCCGCTGCTCCCGGCAAGAAGGCAGCTCCTACCGACAAGACGACGGCGGCGCCGACGGTCAGACCGCCGCAACCTCCGCCTCCGCCCCCGCCCCCGCCAGTGATGCCCACCTCGTCTCCCGCTGGAACTGGACGCGACGGCCGTGACAGCCCAGCCGACGGAGACAATGACGACCTCGCCGCGACGATGAGCCTCGACGCCGATGGCTTCGAAGGGTTCGGTGATCAGCTTCTCGCCGACTACGCTGCTTCCCGCGGAGTCTTCAACGACGTCATGCGGTGTCCAATGGTGGACGACGACACCTTCACCTCGTTTCTCGATTCCTTGATGAACGAGCGCCAGTTGGCTGCTGATCACAAGGGTGTGATGAACGATCAGGGTGGCGCTATCTAGCCGATGCAGACTTACAAATGCACTGTCATCCTGAGCAGCGAATAAGTTGATTGATGATGAGCAGATACAAACTGCGTACACATGAATTGCTTAATGTGATGAACGGATCTGGTGAAGTTTGTTTTTGTGTGATGAAAATCAGTACTCTACTACGAGGATGTAATGTAATGTATGGATTGCACAGACGTAAGATTTGTAGAAGGTGCGAATTAATTAGTGTGTTGAGTGTTCACCTGCCTGCTACTCATGTGAGCTGCTGGCGAGTGCCGATCGACCGAGTGGCCAAAATAGAGTAGGTGCAGCTCATACGCCTGCAGGTCTATCCGTCTATATATGGTCGAGAGAGACTCGAGACGCGTACAGCTCATATTTGTGACAACGCGTGCCTCCATTGCATTTTGCCATACCCGTGGGGTGGCCTGTCCGAATTGATTCTGATGTCGACTGAATTCAGGAAAGGAACACCCCGGATCTTTCTTCTTCGGCCACTCTTCTTCTCAAGGTTCACCAGAGATTCAGATTGCCCGTGCAACTGACTGCGGGTACACAGGATAATACTCCCTCCGTCCCAAAATAAGTGTCTCAAGCTTAGTATAAATTTGTACTAGAGCTAGTGCAAAGTTGAGACACTTATTTTGAGACGGAGGAAGTATATTATATCAGCACGTACGTACGTACGTGTGCAAGCAAAGAAAAATAATTCGCACATACACAAAGGGAACACTGACTGACTGTTTTCCACCTATATATACGTACGTTCATGCCGGGCGCATGCATAGACCGTATGTGAAATGTGAGTATCACAGCAGGACAACCGACAATGTAAACATGAACAAAGAACCTACGAATACAAATCGGAACGCACATCGTAATAAATTACTCTACTAACAGAGGAGAAGATTTTACCTTTTAATTGAGCAGCATGCTCCTGGGCAAAAGGCTTCAAGTTGCATGGCTTTTACTTGCCCAGGAAACTGGTTAGGCTAAGCTAGAGGAGCGTAGAGGCATCCGCGCTATATAGCAAGGGGGGCGTCTGCGAATTTACCCACCGTTGCGACCGGCCGTCGTCGTCCAAATGGACTGTCAGGTTGGAGCCAACAAACAAACAAAATTCGGCCTACTTGATTCTCTCCCGTGAAATTATAGTACATGGGATTGACCGGTAGCTGCACTGCAAAGTTTGTGATTGTCCAAACGGACAGACGTATTATCTGAACTACGATTGACCTTGACACAACTGAAGCTTGAAGAACCTTTTTCGAATCGGGACAATCAAGAAGTTTAATTCTAATATGTTCTAACATGGATGTTCTCCACAATTCTCTTACTTTTTTGCATTTCAAAAACATATGTCCATTATCTTCATCAAATCTAAAACATACTGGGCATCTAGTATCAATAGGCATACCTTTTCTTTTTAGCTTTGTCCTTAGAGGCAGGCTGTATGTTGCAATTCTCCATAGAAAATGCCTCACTTTGCTTGGTAGGGAAAGTGGCCATCACTTCTTCCAGTCAAAATCTGAATTTTCTATTTCTGCATTAGAAATTGAAGTTAGTCCTGAAGACGATTCTCTTACTGCATTATCTACAACAACCTTGTACGCCGACTTTATCAAGAAGAGACCCTTTTTATCATAATGCCAAGCAAGGAAGTCACCTGTTTGTTCTTGAATAGGTAACTGAATGATGAGATTTGCATCTTCTGGCCAAAATGTTTGCTTTATTAGGTCAGCATCCCATTGGTTGTTGTAGGATTTATCAATTCAGAAACCCTTCCTATTAAGTTTCTTCCTTTTGGCGAACTGATCCTCCTCGTACTTCCCCTTGGGATCCATGGGTCCTCCCATACTCGAATGTTTTCTCCATTTCCTACTCGCCAAATGATTCCCTTTTTGAGCAACTGTACCCCTTTGAGAATACTTCGCCATGAATATGAAATAGTACCATTCATTGGCTTCGCTTCTAGTATTGAACCATCTGGAAAGTATTTAGCAGCAAGAACTTTGTGCATAATGAGCAAGGATTTTGCAATATCCGCCACGCTTGCCTGGCCAACATGGCCAAGTTAAAATAGTGCAGATTCCTAAATCCTAATCCACCTTCTACCTTTGGTTTTGATATTATGTCCCAACTCACCCAATGTATCTTATTTGTTTTATCCATCTGACTCCACCAGTACCTCCCGATTATTGCACTTAACTCTTCACAAAAGGATTTTGTCAAGTCAAAACAGGCCATTGCGTATACTGGTATTGCCTGTGCTACATCTTTGATCAATACTTCCTTGCCAGCCTTTGATAAGAGCTTTTCTTTCCATCCATGTATTATTTTCCATACTGTACTTTCTATTTTATATAGTTGAAAGCCCTTGCTTTGTTCTTCCCAATATATACCGGCAGGCCTAAGTACTTCCCTCTAAACCCTTCAACATTTATCCCCAGAATTCTCTTCATCTCATTTCTCTTGCTTCCAACAGTGTTTTTGCTGAATAGAATGGCTGACTTCTCTTTATTGATCATTTGCCCAGAACATGCTTCATAAGTGCTTAGGAGTTAGGATATTATTCACTTCCCACGCTGCATTTGCATTTGCCTCCATCAACAGAAGTGAATCATCAGAGAACAGAAGGTGACTCACACTTGGGGCTTGTCTACATATTTGTATCCCCTTTAGTCTTCCATTGGCTTCAGCTTCGTTAAGTAGGGCAGAGAAACCTTCTGCACACATCAGAAATAGATATGGGGAAAGAGGGTCTCCCCGACGCAGTCCTCTTTGTGGGATAATTACATCCGTGACTCCCCTATTCACCTTAATTTGATACTTAACATTGGTGACGCACTTCATAATCAAATTGACCCAGTTTCTGTTGAAGCACGTCCTTGTCATAATGTCATGCAAGAACCTCCATTCGACCCTGTCATATGCTTTGCTCATGTCCAGCTTTATGGCTGCATAGGCATTTGCACCATTTCTTTTCCTCTGTAAAAAATGTGTTAGTTCATAGGCCAATAAAATATTATTAGAGATAATACGCCCGGGTACAAATGCGCTTTGATTGGGTCCTATGATATCTGGTAAGATACACTTTAATCTTTTTGTTATTACCTTGGACACCATCTTGTAGAGGACATTGCAAAGGCTGATCGGTCTATAGTTTTTTCCCAGAATTTGTACTCGATGCTGTTGCTGGCGATATGCCAAATGTTCTAATGTAATGGAATACAATGTGTTCCTTTTTCAAAAGTACGCCTTCGCAGGCGTTGACGTAGAGATGTCAGTTTCCATCTTCAGGAGCTGGTTACGTAGAGCATGCGCTCCGCTTTCAGCGCCTAGACCGTTCCCTTTGTCCGGTGGAGTGCCGCGGCGAGGGGCTGTGGGATGAGATGGCCTTCGCGTCGTCGCTAGTGGCGCCGCTGCCCCCGCCGCCTCCTGCCGCGAGGGCAGGGTGGAGGCGCGCGAGGGCGACCCCTCGGCGGCTCGTGCTGGCGGCATCCAGCCGGGGCAGCGGTCCGGCCCCGGCCCCGCCGACGTTCGACCGGCTGCGGGAGCAGCTCCTCCAACTCCACGCCGAAGCTGACCTCACCCAATCCAAAGGTATACTAATTCCTCAACTCCATCGCCATGGCTGCGTTCTTCTTCCGGAAACTGGAATGCTGAGTCCGCAGGAGGAGCTTGTGTATTTCATTCTACATATTTGTGCTACTCTAAATTGCGGACAGTAATTGCGATTCCAAAGGTTGCAGTAATTGTGAAACTCGTAAAATTGAGTTTGAGTCCAGCGCTCTGTGGATAGGAGCACACCATATTTGTTGCACTGCACTAGTGCACGGTTTATTTCTAGAATACTCATCACTGCACAAGTGCACCACATCCTTTTTACTGACTGTGTTTTTTTTCTTGTAGCAAACAGTGCTCGGGTGAGGCTTGTGCGGTTGACCGAGGCCGCTGAGAATCTTAAGAAGAGAGCCGTGGTCAGTGTCCGGATGGGCAGAGAGAATGAGGCAGTGGAATTACTTGTGCAGAAGAAGAAGTTGACCAATGCTTTGGAGAACATAAAGGAGCGCATTGAGCTGCTTGACAAGCTTTCCGCAAAGATTAGTGAGGTGATGACATGTTCTTGTATCATCATGTGATATATATATATATATATATATATATGATAATTTTTGGTTCTTAAAATTGATTTTTTTTAACTCGTACCAAAACCCAATGATACATTGCCGAGTCATACTTAGACAATGTCACACTGTTCTTGTGATCATGTCACACTGTTCTTGTGATCATTCTGCTGATTACATCACTTATGAATTTTACAAGCTTTTCCTTCGAATAACAAGCCCACCCCAACTTGTTTGGGACTAAAGGCTTTGTTGTCGTTGTTGTTGTTCCTTCAAATAGCAACTAACACATAAATGACATCTCACATAAACCATTCCCACTCAGGAAATTTTCTCCAAATTTCATCCGTCTATATATCTGAAACATTGTTTGTTGTATCCAGGTTATTTCGGTGAAGCAGAATATGTTAATTGAACACGCGTTGCGTCCAGGGACGACTAATGTTGAAGACTCCAATGACCATATAAGAGTGTTCTCCGGTAAAATTGATGATCGGGTGGATGAGACTAGTGATTCAAACTTGTCTGGTCACTCCAAGAGAAGTGAACTTCAGATGGCTGATAGCTTCACATTCTCCAAGGATCATGTCCCAAAAAACATCATGGATGATCATTCTGCATATGATGATTTTGTGCAGCATATTGATTCACAGCTGAGTTCATTACAATGTGAAATTGATCACTACGCCAGTTCCCAATTAGCAAAAGAGTTGGATACTCAGCAGTCTATAAATGACAAGTTGCACAAATTGTCAACCATATTGAAGCTTATAACTGAAACTAGAGAAAGGTTAGTCTTGAAGGAGGAGCACGAAAAGTCACAAATGCACTAATATATGTTCTGTTTCTGGCTTTTTTTGGCATCCCCAAACTGAATATGCTTGAGCTTCATTAAGTAACTAACTTTTCCAGGATTGCGAAGATTTCGGATAATACAGTAAGTGAGAGTGGATCTGATGGCTTGAGATGATGGCAAACTACCAAACATTGAGTTCATCTTGTCAAGCTCTGTCTCTTTCTTTGGTAAGTTGTCTAATTGCTTTAATTACACTGCACGAAACTCATACTATCCAGTTCTTCCCTGTATCCTTAATTACATATCCATACAATCCGGGTGAGAAATATATAAAGAAACCCTGAAGCTGTGGCTATGACCAACCACATTACAATAAATATGACTCCAAGTTCAATTGTATACGACAATGTACGACTCCAAGATCAACAGTGATACACAATGTTTCAACTACTTGTAATATGAAAGGGTATTAAATAGGTCACGTGTACATGTTTAGATTTTGATTGCTAGTTAGCAAAGTATCAGATGATATCTATCATTGAGGTATGATATATTTCTCTCATTTACATAATACATACTCATAAGTTTCCAATTATGTCAGCAAGAGCAACATTTCCACATTTTGCAAGGCCTAGCTGATCAAACTGGTCTGAGATCATCGTGACATCTTTCTCATCGATCTTCCCCATCTCTTTCAGCTTGTAGATCGTAAAGTCTGATTTGCTGTTGCATATGGAGAAGGCAATCACACATTAATCGCATGTGAAGTAGCTTGCTTGAACGTAAAAGGCATAGTTGCCCTGTAATGCAACATAGTAACATACTTTTGAATTAGTTTAATGAGAAGAACAATGTAGAAGTTGTGACGAACTGATGAAAAGTAACTTCCATGTATGTTTTTGAGGTGTCAATGCATATCACAAGTATATTTATTGTTTCCTTGCATGTTTGGTAAAAGACTAAAAGGAACGACAAATTATTAGAGCATCTCCAACAGACGCGCCAAATAAAGCGCGCGCGCTCCAGTGGGCGCGGGAAAAAGTGGCGCGCAAAAAAAGCAGGCGCGCCCACGGCAGTTTTGGCGCGCGTCGCCGAGCGCGCGCTATAAAACCAGCGCCCCTCCACGCGCCCTCTCCACCGCTCTGCCTCGCCACGTGCCCTCTCCGCCGCTCTTCCTCGCCACGCTTCTTCTTTCTCGCCTCGCCGCTGCCGCGCCGCCGGGGAAGTTTCGGGCTACCGTGGCGTCCGCGCGAGCCCCTCCGGCGTCTTCTACGCCGAGATCTGCTTCGGTGAGACGCACCTCGGCCTCGGCACGTTCGAGACCGCCCATGAGGCCGCCCACGCGTACGACGCGGCGGCGTGGCTCCTCCGGCAGCCTCGTAGGGAGATGAACTTCCCCGAGGTGGCGACGCGGGAGCTGGCGCAGGAGCTCGCGCCTCCCCCGCGGCTAGTCACCGACGAGGACCGCCGCGTCAACCGGAGGCGGGAGCGCCGCCTCGGCATCGCTGAGATGGACGAGGAGGCCATGGCGGTGTGGCGCCAACGCTTCCCGGAGGACGTCGTCAACGAGCGCGAATTCTACGCGCAGAGGAGGACGGAGCGAGCCGCCTATCGCGAGGACAGGCGTACGTGGAAGGCGGCCGCGCTCTTCAACATCGAGCTCAAAGAAGCGTCGAGCTGGGACTCCGACGATGAATGGTGGATGGACGCCTTCATTACGACGTCGGAGGAGGAGGACACCACCGAGTCGGAGGAGGAGGACAACGAGTAGTTTAGCTGCGGGCTTTTGTATCGTTTTTTTACTATCTATGCTATGAACTATGTTGGTTGAAATATGCTATGACTATGTTGTTTGAAATATGACTATGTCATTGTTTAAATTTTTGCGTACGTATGTGTATGTTTTATTCAAACAGCGCGCCTGCTGAAGCGTTACAGTGGCGCGCTAAAATTTGCAGCGCCTGGTGAAGCAACTGCCGTTGCGCGTGCTGTAAAAAAATTTTAGCACGCCGCGCCTGCGCGCGTCTGTTAGAGATGCTCTTAGCTCTTTGTCGTGCAAGAAATTAAGAAAGTTCCTATCATCAGATAAATTTAATTTTCAGATAAGGAAATAATATGATGTAATCATTGAATACGAGATAAGCAGCAGAGTAGAAGCGCATGTTAAGTACAAAATTCCTTGACATGGTAATTGATGGAAAATTTACAATACCTTACAGCTGCATCGTTATCAAGGTCTGCAGCAAGCGGCTCATTGTCCATTTTCTTCTGGAGGATCCATTTTGTAGTTCGTCGGTTCCTTCTGTCCATCCTTAGATCCGTTAGGAACAAGAATGCCTTGCCAACTGCCAAAGTGCTCACCAACAGACACACGGTCGCGGAGAGCCTTCCAGCTGTAGTTGAGAAGCCATAATCCCCATATCCAACTGTTGTCACAGAAATGACTGATAAATAGAAGCTGTCAATCCAGTTTAGGCCCTCCACCTCATGTACTATGATTGTACAAATTGAGATAGACCCTGCAACAACGCCTAGTGCAAGTAGTACTTTCATCTTCCCTCTTGACCTTTTCTTTTCAGCATCGATCATGTACGTGTCAAATACCCTGTTCAGCTTATTATCATCCATTGTGCTAAGTAGGACTGTTCTCTGCTTGTCTAGCACATTTGTCAACAGCCCATTTAGCATAATGTCAACAAAGCGAACACCTATTAGTAGAAACAAGCATGTGAACACCTTTGTGAAGGTAGTGCAAGGGACTATGTCACCATACCCAATGGTGCACAAGCTTATTATGGTGAAGTACAGGGCATCCACTAACTTAAACGTGGATTTCCCCTTGAAGCCTTCAACATTTGTCATGTACACAATGACTCCTATTGAGATGTATAGGATGACACTAACAATAGCCTGCCTTGTAATTGATGGTGTGTATTGTGCAGAAGGGCTTTGCTTGTCAAGCTCATGTGCACAGGGAGCTTCTTTGATTGATGTGAATATAGAAGGTGAAGAACGCACCCGCTGTAAAGTCGGTGTGGATACTATATTGGTGTTTTCATTAGTGGCTGGAGGATTATTGAGAGTACTGAGGCTAGC
The DNA here is from genome assembly GCA_011799875.1 of Thinopyrum elongatum. NCBI lineage: Eukaryota > Viridiplantae > Streptophyta > Magnoliopsida > Poales > Poaceae > Thinopyrum > Thinopyrum elongatum. The sequence goes on along the minus strand of CM022299.1, from coordinate 371,109,933 downwards.
TTTGACATTAGTGTCTGGATGAAAGGAAGGTGCACACCTGTTTGTGACATCGCATGATTTGCTTCTGTCTTGCTTGGAGGAAGAGTACTTCTGATTACGCTGGAATAGAGGCAGCAGAGGCTCCTCCATGGAAGACATATTTGAGCTAGGATTCATGAGCTTGCATCTCTCATGTTGGGCTATCATCACTTTATATACATGGTGGTTCTGCTGAGACCTTGACAATGGAAGCGGTAACCATCAGACATTCAACCAGGGATATACAGCATTTAAATTGAAGATCTTGAAGCATATCATTCTTATTTATTCCAGCATTTAAATCATGTAGTTTCTAGTATCTTGCATAGTTGTTGATACAAGAGGCAACTGATGAAAGGGACAGAAATGGTGGACATATTTGTTCCTTCTTTATCTGACACTTTCTTTTGATATCAGAAACTAAATTGCTAGGTTCATCTCCAAAATTAAAACGGGTTTGCTATACTGTGAATTCCCACCTCTAGCTTCTTTTTTTGCTGGGGATTCCTCTGGCCTTTAGTAACATTGCAAACTTCTATGCTAAGCGATTGTGGATTTGTAGTGCATCATTCTGTATGCTCCGGTGAAGGGTTATCTTCATAGTTCCCTGTGTTGTTGCAGGAGTAAGCATGCACTGGCTCGCCACTTGTTGCACGTGCGCTAATTAGGTTCTCCAACATTAAATTTCGTGTTACATTTTGGTGCAGGTACCAAGTTGACAAATGACAATGGCTTATCAACCTTCTGGTCTTGCAAGTTGGTCCTCCGCTCTCTGGGATGATCCGTCGGAATAAAGGCTGTGCCATATTCTGCAGGACTCCGTTCTGCAACTGGAGTAGTGGGGACATGTCAATTTCTTGTGGTGCTCAGATCTTGTTGTCGGTGAGGGAGGTATGATTGCGCCGGCTGAAAGCTTCTCGAGCTGAAGGAACTTCGTTCCGGGTCATCTATGTCTCTTCGAGTGGTCGGTGTCTGTATGGATCATGCGATCTGGAGAGAAGGCTGTAGGCAGAACTGTACAACTTCGTGCAGATTTTACCAAAGACCGGAAGATTTAGAGGTCCCAACTCCAAAGCAAGCAGTCGAGCTTCTGACATAAATGTACATAATGAGACTGCGCCATGAATATCTTTATCCTGTATCCAGAGTTTGTAGCTTCATACCTTCATCACGCTCATCACTCATTTTATAGGCTCCTGTGTAAAAGTAGCTGCCGAAAAATTAGTGCTGAATAAAAAAAGCTCTACTTACTATAAGGATGAACATAGCCTGGACAAGATTTCCAACTGTTTTTTTTTCCTTTGCAGATTATATCATGAGGTTCCACCCAAATGATAAAACATGTAAAAATGGTGCGACCAAACAGAATTATCAGTGTTATTGCCAAACACGACACGCATAAGGACAATGATAGCTGTACTCGTATGTTACTACTGTACATGTTAACCTGAATATGCTTGGATCCTAAAGATAAATCTTGATGTAATCAACTCTATGCAGCAACTTGTGCTCTGTTTGGATATTTGTATTGGAGGGCTACGCATTGAATTGACTGGAATACCAATTCAGCAAGGAAATTGAAATGGGAATGTATACGAATTCGCTTGTTTGGTTGTTCATTGAATTGACTCATGGAATCTTCGATCTGTGACTAATTAAGTGATTATTTTTTGTATTTTTTATTATATAGCGATAATTTTTGTTATTTTTACTGTAATTAAATGATTATATGGCAACAAATATAACAAAAACTGTACTCCCTCTAATCTGAATTAAATGATGCAGTATAGAGGCTGCGTCATTTAATTCGGATCGGACGGAGTAAAATCTGTGGGTATGTGGATTATGATTTGCTCTACATGTATCGAAATGAAATTTGCACAACATATTGAGTAAAAGCTAGAATGTACTGTTTACTTAACAAATCACAAGTTTCAGCTCATCAATACACTTATTCCTCGACAAAAAGTTCATCAATACACTTTTTAGCATCATGAATCACGAGGCCGTCAGTGTGTCACGCGCCAGAATTTGCCTCCCTTTGGGTCCTTCGTGATATTTAGCTCCGGGGTGAGGTTGAGGACGACCTTGTGTGGAAGCACACGCCAAGTGGTGTCTGCTCTTCGGCCTCGGCATACAATGTTCAATTCATTGGGTCTACGAGCTAAACCTTGAGGTGCACCATTTGGGGTGCTTGGGCTTCCGCATAAGGTTAAATTCTTTGCATGACTTGCAATGCAAGATAGAATTTGGACAGACGATCGCTTGGCTAGTCGAGGTTGGAAAAATTGTGGACTTTGCCCGCTTTGCCAAAGAGTACAAGAGATCGGGGTTCACTTATTGGTGCGGAGCACCCTACGGTCATCCCTATGTACACTACACCAACTCCCCAAGAGCCAAGTGGACCTATGACAAAAGCTCGCGCACACGCCATTGAACATGAGGTTAATTCGCTCCTTAGTGATTCTTCCTTCCATACATATGAGACATGGTTACTACCTCAAACGAATGTGCTATGCGTGCTTAGGTATCAAGGATACGAGCATGGAGAAGCTAGGAGCAATGGACAAGATGGCATAGAAGCGAAGCAAGAAATCAAGAAGGAAGGCTATAGAAAAGCTACAACCACTAGACGTCCGGTAGGACCACCGGACATCCGGTGCAGTGCAAGGAGAACCTCCCAGGATAACGAGCCGCATATCAACTCTACAGCGGCCGGACATCCCGCGCGTCCCTAGCCACTGGACATATGGTCCTCACCGGAAATCTAGCCACACTTGTCTAGAACCAAAACGACGAATATTACCAGAAGTTCGATCACCACCGGACATCCGGTCCTCGTCAAGCCACCGGGCATCCGGTCCCTCAGAAGCCACTGGACATCTGGTGACCACCGGGCGCCCGGTACTGACTGTGCGCAACCACTCGGGGTTTGACCCATGTACCCCTCTCTCACCCCCTAGACTATATATACTTGTCCTCTACCTCCTTCCTAGGGTTAGCAAAGCATATTGAACTAAAACTTAGAGAGCTTTGCTCATCTACCTCTCCATTGGAGACCAAGACCCCTCTAAGGGAAGACCTCCCAAGTGGATGCAAGCCTAGAGGCTTGAGAAGAACTACCCCTCCAAGGCCCCAACCCCTCCATGGATTTGGGAAGAACTACCTCTTTTACTTTTGTTCATTTTGTTGATTGTGGATATATGTGCTTTGTACGGGATTTGTGGAGATAGTGGACGTGTGACTTGTATTCTTGTCTTGAGTGTTTCTCTTGTTGCTCCTCTTGGGTTCATCCTTCTCCACCTCCAAGTGCGAAAGATTGGGCCAATTAGGGTTCTACCCTACATCACTTATTCTGCAAATGTCGCTTCACCATTAGGATTTGGAACTTGGTTAAAGATTGGCTTGGGCTACATGCAATTGACACTTTGACTTGGGTGGCGGCCCACTCAACTAAGGATTGGTGGACCAATATGGTGGCCAACAACATTCCCAATAGAGAGGCGATGGCATCTGTCACCATGCTCATTGGTTGGATCATTTGTAATGAGAGGAATGCACGTGTTTTCCTCCACAAATCAACACCACCACCTATCATTTTCGGCATCATCTAGAGGGTCACCGCGGGTGCAAAAAAATTTGAGCAACATCGTGTCGGGACAGTAATGATATATTATAAGCATGTTGCGTGTAATGAACCACTATTCTTCTCCCTTAATTAATTGAAGAGGCAAAGCTTATGTCCCCATTTCGAAAATATATAAATATACGCTAGCACTTAGCGCTGGGTATGTTCTACTGACCAGCTTTGTAGTTCACCACATTGGTGATGCACTGATGTAAAGGCCCTAACGGGCGGATCAACATATCTCACTGCCACAACTGTTGACTAGACATGGAGGCCATTTTGTTTAACTGCAGAAGTTGATTGACCAATATGTAGGCAAGCCAAAAAAATGGCCGTCGATTGGTTGAAAATGAACTTACCATGCCAACCTCTTAAAACTTATCAATTTCTGGTAATTTTTTGACGTGCCAAATGTTTTTTTTAATATGTCATAGGGGAGGAATCTCCACCTATATATATATATATATATATATATATATATATATATATTCAAAGAAATTGGCAAGAACAAAGGATCCATGTAGAGGCCGAACAGAGTGTTGTAGGAAGCTCACATAGTGAGGGGAAGAGATCACCAGATGGCTGAGAGAGAAACATCATGAGGGGTAGCGAATGGCAGCACCACGACACCGAAGATACAACTGCCGAACCCCAGAAGAACATCGTCGAAGACTAAAACATGGGGAAATAGATGATAGGTCCACAACACTAAGATGATGTCATTGCCAGAACCCAACACACAGCACCATCGACCCCAAGTTGGTCGCACCACCACCAGTGACATCCCCGCAACGGGCATCTACCCAACCAACAACCTAGTCGACTTCTAGATGGTTCCTTCAAGAAGGGGAGCGACGTAGATTGCGATGCCATCATCTATTTCTTGCGAAGCTAGAACCAGGGTTTCCTCCGAAGTCGCGAGGGGGATGGCAAAGTCAAGAGAATAACAACGCCTTAAAGATGGTCATGGCGCCCACGGGGGTCTCGTTGGCTCCGGCCAGAGCACGACTTTCGCCGAGATGAGCATATACCCATCCAAAGCATCGATTGATAATGGTAGACTACCCACGTGCTAGACCATCGCAAGCCAGATGAAGCCCACTGAAAGAGCATGGTGCCCCCATGTTGGGTTTTGGTAATTGATGACAATCCCTATGCACTAATGGTTGCCTTGAGTTATATTTGAAGGGTTTGTCCACATGCATTGCATGAAGACCATTCGTTGGTTTCAAGGTTATTTGAAGAAGATTATGTGTTGACCAAGGTGCTATTCAAGGAGTTATTGAAAGTGAAGGAAATATGCCCTAGAGGCAATAATAAAGTTGTTATTTTATATTTCCTTATTCATGATAAAGGTTTATTATTCATGCTAGAATTGTATTGATCGGAAACTTAAATACATGTGTGAATACATAAACAAATACCGTGTCCCTAGTAAAGCCTCTACTAGACTAGCTCGTTGATCAAAGATGGTTAAGGTTTCCTAACCATAGACATGTGTTGTCATTTGATAACGGGATCACATCATTAGGAGAATGATGTGATGGACAAGACCCATCCGTTAGCTTAGCATAATGATCGTTCAGTTTATTGCTATTGCTTTCTTCATGTCAAATACATATTCCTTCGACTATGAGATTATGCAACTCCCGGATACCAGAGGAATACCTTGTGTGCTATCAAACATCACAACGTAACTGGGTGATCATAAAGATGCTCTACAGGTATCTCCGAAGGTGTTTGTTGAGTTGGCATAGATCGAGATTAGGATTTGTCACTCCGAGTATCGGAGAGGTATCTCTGGGCCCTCTCGGTAATACACATCATAAGCTTGCAAGCAAATGACTAAGGAGTTAGTCGTGAGGTGATGTATTACAGAACGAGTAAAAAGACTTGCCGTTAACGAGATTGAACTAGGTATGAAGATACCGACGATCGAATCTCGGGCAAGTAACATGCCGATGGACAAAGGGAATTACGTATGTTGTCATAACGGTTCGACCGATAAAGATCTTCGTAGAATATGTAGGAACCAATATGGGCATCCAGGTTCCGCTATTGGTTATTGACCGGAGAGGTGTCTCGGTCATGTCTACATAGTTCTCGAACCCGTAGGGTCTGCACACTTAACGCTCATTGACGATATAGTGTTATATGAGTTATATGATTTGGTGACCGAATGTTGTTCGGAGTCCCGAATGAGATCACGGACATGACAAGGAGTCTCAAAATGGTCGAGAGGTAAAGATTGATATATAGGACGATGGTATTCGGACACCGGAAGTGTTTCAGGATGCACAGGGTAGCCATCGGGTCACCGGAAGGGGTTTCGGACACCCCCCGGCATGCATATGGGCTTAATGGGCCAAAGGGGGGACAGACCAGCCCACAGGGGGCTGGTGCGCCCCTCTCCCTGGCTGCCCAGCCCTAGGGAAGGAAAGGGGGGAGGGCTAGCCCCTCCTGCCTTCCCCTCTCATGGGAGAAAGGAAGGGGGGAGGCACCCTCCCCTGCCTTTCCCCCGCTCCTATACATGGCAGGGGGGCGCCACCTTGGGAGAGACCCCAAGTAGGATTCCCCCTACTTGGGTGCCCCCTTGGCTGCTCCTCCCTCCCTCCCACCTATATATATGTGGGAGGGGGCGCCTAGCACACACCAGACAATTGCTTAGCCGTGTGCGGCTCCCCCCTCCACCGTTTACACCCCCGGTCATATTTTCGTAGTGCTTAGGCGAAGACCTGCGGAGATCACTTCACCATCACCGTCACCACGCTGTCGTGCTGCCGAAACTCATCCACTACCTCGCCGTCTTGCTGGATCAAGAAGGCGGAGGACGTCACCGAGCTGAACGTATACAGAACGCGGAGGTGTCGTACGTTCGGTACTTGATCGGTTGGAGCGCGAAGAAGTTCGACTACATCAACCGCGTTATGAAACGCTTCCGCTTACGGTCTATGAGGGTACGTAGACATACTCTCCCCTCTCGTTGCTATGCATCTCCTTGATAGATCTTGCATGTGCGTAGAATTTTTTTTGTTTTCCATGCAACGTTTCCCAACAGTGGCATCATGAGCCAGGTCTATGCGTAGATGATATGCACGAGTAGAACACAAAGAGTTGTGGGCGGTGATGTTCATACTGCTTACCACCAACATCTTATTTTGATTCGGCGGCATTGTGGGATGAAGCGGCCCGGACCAACCTTATATATCCACGTACATGAGACCGGTTCCACCGACAGACATGCAACTAGTTTTGCATAAAGGTGGCTGGCGGGTGTCTGTTTCTCCTACTTTAGTTGAATCGAATTTGACTGCGGCCGGTCCTTGAAGAAGGTTAAAACAGCAAACTTGATAAATCGCCATTGTGGTTTTTGCCGTAGGTAAGAATGGTTCTTGCTAGAAGCCCGTAGCAGCCACGTAAAACTTGCAAACAACAAAGTAGAGGACGTCTAACTTGTTTTTGCAGGGCATGTTGTGATGTGATATGGTCAAGACATGATGTGATATACGTTATTGTATGAGATGATCATGTTTTGTAAGTTATCGGCAACCGGCAGGAGCCTTATGGTTGTCTCTTTATTGTATGAAATGCAAACGCCATGTAATTGCTTTACTTTATCACTATGCGTTAGCGATAGTTGTAGAAGCAATAGTTGGCGAGACGACCACGACGCAACGATGGAGATCAAGGTGTCGAGCCGGTGACGATGGAGATCATGACGATGCTTTGGAGATGGAGATCAAAGGCACAAGATGATGATGGCCATATCATGTCACATATTTTGATTGCATGTGATGTTTATCTTTTATGCATCTTATTTTGCTTAGAACGACGGTAGCATTATAAGATGATCCCTTCACTAAATTTCAAGATATAAGTGTTCTCCCCAAGTATGCACCGTTGCGAAAGTTCGTCGTTTCGAGACACCACGTGATGATCGGGTGTGATAGACTCTACGTTCACATACAACGGGTGTAAGACAGTTTTGCACATGCAGAATACTTGGGTTAAACTTGACGAGCCTAGCATGTACAGACATGGTCTCTGAACACTGGAGACCGAAAGGTCGAACATGAGTCATATAGTAGATATGATCAACATAGACATGTTCACCATTGATGACTCCCCCATCTCACGTGATGATCGGACATGGGTTAGTTGATATGGATCATGTATCACTTAGACAACTTAAGGGATGTTGATTTAAGTGGGATTTTATTAGTAATTTGATTAATTGAACTTAATTTATCATGAACTTAGTCCTGATAGTATTTGCATATCTATGTTGTAGATCAATAGCTCACGATATAGCTCCCCTATTTTTAATATGTTCCTAGAGAAAAATAAGTTGAAAGATGATAGTAGCAATGAAGCGGACTGGGTCCGTGATTTGAGGATTATCCTCATTGCTGCATAGAAGAATTATGTCCTTGATGCACCGCTATGTGACAGATCTATTGCAGGAGCAGATGCAGACGTTATGAATGTTTAGCAAGCTCGATATGATGACTACTTAATAGTTTAGTGCGCCATGCTTTACGGCTTAGAACCGGGACTTCAAAAATGTTTTGAACGCCATGGAGCATATGAGATGTTCCAAGAGCTGAAATTGGTATTTCAGACTCATGCCCGTGTCGAGAGGTATGAGACATCTGACAAGTACTTTGCCTACAAGATGGAGGAGAATAGCTCAGCCAGTGAGCATGTGCTCAGAATGTCTGGGTACTACAATCGCTTGAATCAAGTTGGAGCTAATCTTCAGATAAGATAGTGATTGATAGAGTTCTCTAGTCACTATCACCAAGATACTAGAACTTAGTGATAAACTATAATATGCAAGGGATGATGAAAATGATTCCTGAGCTCTTCGCGATGCTGAAATCAGCGAAGGTAGAAATCAAGAAAGAGCATCAAGTGTTGATGGTTAACAAGACCACTAGTTTCAAGAAAAAGGGCAAAGGGATAGAAAGGGAACTTCAAGAAGAATGGCAAACAAGTTGCCACTCCCGTGAAGACGCCCAAAGCTGGACCCAAGCCTGAAACTGAGTGCTTCTACTGCAAAGGAAATGGTCACTGGAAGCGGAACTGCCCCAAACATTTGGCGGATAAGAAGGATAGCAAAGTGAACAAAGGTATATTTGATATACAGATTATTGGTGTGTACCTTACTAGTGTTCATAGTAGCCCCTGGGTATTTGATACCGGTTCAGTTGCTAAGATTAGTAACTCGAAACAGGAGTTGCAGATTGAACAGAGACTAGTTAAGGGCGAGGTGACGATGTGTGTTGGAAGTGATTCCAAGGTTGATAAGATCACCATCGCACACTCCCTCTACCTTCGGGATTAGTGTTGAACCTAAATAAATGTTATTTGGTGTTTGCGTTGAGCATGAATATGATTGGATCATGTTTATTGCAATATGATTATTCATTTAAGTCAAAGAATAATTATTGTTCTGTTTACATGAATAAAACCTTCTATGGTCATACACCCAATGTAAATGGTTTATTGAATCTTAATCGTAGTGATACACATATTCATAATATTGATGCCAAAAGATGCAAAGTTGATAATGATAGTGCAACATACTTGTGGCACTGCCGTTTAGGTCATATTGGTGTAAAGCGCAGGAAGAAACTCCATGCAGATGGACTTTTGGAATCACTTGATTATGAATCATTTGATACTTGCTAACCATGCCTCATGGGCAAGATGACTAAAACTCTGTTCTCCGGAACAATGAAGCGAGCTAATGACTTATTGGAAATAATACATACCAATGTATGCGGTCCGATGAGTGTTGAAGCACGCGGCGGGTATCGTTATTTTCTGACCTTCACAGATGATTTGAGTAGGTATGGGTATATCTACTTAATGAAACACAAGTCTGAAACATTTGAAAAGTTCAGAGTGAAGTGGAGAATCATCGTAACAAGACAATAAAGTTTCTACGATCTGATCGTGGAGGCAAATATTTGAGTTACGAGTTTGGCCTTCATTTAAAACAATGTGGAATAGTTTCACAACTCACGCCACCTGGAACACCACAGCGTAATGGTGTGTCCGAACGTCGTAATCGTACTTTATTAGATATGGTGCGATCTATGATGTCTCTTACCGATTTACCACTATCATTTTGGGGTTATGCATTAGAGACAGCTGCATTCACGTTAAATAGGGCACCATCTAAATCTGTTGAGACGACACCGTATGAACTGTGGTTTGGCAAGAAACCTAAGCTGTCGTTTCTTAAAGTTTGGGGATGCTATGCTTATGTCAAAAGGCTTCAGCCAGATAAGCTCGAACCCAAATCGGAGAAGTGCGTCTTCATAGGATATCCTAAAGAAACTATTGGGTACATCTTCTACCACAGATCCGAAGGCAAGATCTTTGTTGCTAAGTTTGGGTCCTTTCTAGAGAAGGAGTTTCTCTCGAAAGAAGTGAGTGGGAGGAAAGTAGAACTTGATGAGGTAATTGTACCTTCTCTTGAATTGGAAGGTAGCACATCACATAAAACAGTTCCCGTGATGCCTACACCAACTAGAGAGGAAGCTAATGATGATGAGCATGAAACTTCAGATCAAGTTACTACTGAACTTCGAAAGTCAACCAGAGCACGATCCGCACCAGAGTGGTACGGTAATCCTGTCCTGGAAGTCATGTTACTAGACCATGGCGAACCTACTAACTATGAAGAAGCTATGATGAGCCCAGATCCTGAGAGATGGCTTGAGGCCATGAAATCTGAGATAGGATCCATGTATGAGAACAAAGTTTGGACTTTGATGGATTTGCCCGATGATCGGCAAGCCATAGAAAATAAATGGATCTTCAAGAAGAAGACTGACGCTGATGGTAATGTTACTGTCTACAAAGCTCGACTTGTTGCAAAAGGTTTTCGACAAGTTCAAAGGGTTGACTACGATAAGACTTTCTCACCTGTAGCGATGCTTAAGTCAGTCCGAATCATGTTAGCAATTGTCGTATTTTATGAAATCTGCCAAATGGACGTCAAAACTGCATTCCTTATTGGATTTCTTAAAGAAGAGTTGTATATGATGCAACCAGAAAGGTTTTGTCGATCCTAAAGGTACTAACAAAGTTTGCAAGCTCCAGCGATCCATCTATGGACTGGTGCAAGCATCTCGGAGTTGGAATATACGCTTTGATGAGGTGATCAAAGCATATGGTTTTATACAGACTTGTGGTGAAGCCTGTATTTACAAGAAAGTGAGTGGGAACTCTGTAGCATTTCTGATATTATATGTGGATGACATATTGTTGATTGGAAATGATATAGAATTTCTGGATAGCATAAAAGGATACTTGAATAAGACTTTTTCAATGAAAGACCTCGGTGAAGCTACTTACGTATTGAGCATCAAGACCTATTAGGATAGATCGAGACGCTTAATAGGACTTTCACAAAGCACATACCTTGACAAAGTTTTGAAGAAGTTCAAAATAGATCAGTCAAAGAAAGGGTTCTTGCCTGTATTGTAAGGTGTGAAGTTGAGTAAGACTCAAAGCCCGACCACGGCAGAAGATAGAGAGAGAATGAAAGTCATTCCCTATGCCTCAGCCATAGGTTCTATAAAGTATGCCATACTGTGTACCAGACCTATTGTGTACCTTGCCATGAGTTTGGCAAGGGGGTACAATAGTGATCCAGGAGTGGATCACTGGACAGCGGTCAAAATTATCCTTAGTTACCTAAGAGGACTAAGGAAATATTTCTCGGTTATGGAGGTGATAAAGAGTTCATTGTAAAGGGTTACGTCGATGCAAGCTTTAACACCGATTCAGATGACTCTGAGTCTCAATCTGGATACGTATTGAATGTGGGAGCAATTAGCTAGAGTAGCTCCATGCAGAACTTTGTAGACATAGAAATTTGCAAAATACATACGGATCTGAATGTGACAGACCCGTTGACTAAACTTCTCTCGCAAGCAAAACATGATCATACCTTAGTACTCTTTGGGTGTTAATCACATGGCGATGTGAACTAGATTATTGACTCTAGTAAACTCTTTGGGTGTTAGTCACATGGCGATGTGAACTATGGGTGTTAATCACATGGCGATGTGAACTAGATTATTGACTCTAGTGCAAGTGGGAGACTGAAGGAAATATGCCCTAGAGGCAATAATAAAGTTGTTATTTTATATTTCCTTATTCATGATAAAGGTTTATTATTCATGCTAGGATTGTATTGATCGGAAACTTAAATACATGTGTGAATACATAAACAAATACCGTGTCCCTAGTAAAGCCTCTACTAGACTAGCTCGTTGATCAAAGATGGTTAAGGTTTTCTAACCATAGACATGTGTTGTCATTTGTTAACGGGAACACATCATTAGGAGAATGATGTGATGGACAAGACCCGTCCGTTAGCTTAGCATAATGATCGTTCAGTTTATTGCTATTGTTTTCTTCATGTCAAATACATATTCCTTCGACTATGAAATTATGCAACTCCCGGATACCAGAGGAATACCTTGTGTGCTATCAAACGTCACAACGTAACTGGGTGATCATAAAGATGCTCTACAGGTATCTCCGAAGATGTTTGTTGAGTTGGCATAGATCGAGATTAGGATTTGTCACTCCGAGTATCGGAGAGGTATCTCTGGGCCCTCTCGGTAATACACATCATAAGCTTGCAAGCAAATGACTAAGGAGTTAGTCGCGAGGTGATGTATTATGGAACAAGTAAAAAGACTTTCCGGTAATGAGATTGAACTAGGTATGAAGATACCGACGATCGGATCTCGGGCAAGTAACGTACCGATGGACAAAGGGAATTACGTATGTTGTCATAACGGTTCGACCGATAAAGATCTTCGTATTATATGTAGGAGCCAATATGGGCACCCAGGTTCCACTATTGGTTATTGACCGGAGAGGTGTCTTGGTCATGTCTACATAGTTCTCAAACCCGTAGGGTCCGCACACTTAACGCTCGTTGACGATATAGTGTTATATGAGTTATATGATTTGGTGACCGAATGTTGTTCGGAGTCCCAGATGAGATCACGGACATGACGAGGAGTCTCGAAATGGTCGAGAGATAAAGATTGATATATAGGACGATGGTATTCGGACACCGGAAGTGTTTCGGATGCACAGGGTACCCATCAGGTCACCGGAAGGGGTTCCAGACACCCCCCGGCATGTATATGGGCTTAATGGGCCAAAGGGGGGACAGACCAGCCCACAGGGGGCTGGTGCGCCCCTCTCCCTGGCCGGTCAGCCCTAGGGAAGGAAAGGGGGGAGGGCTAGCCCCTCCTGCCTTCCCCTCTCATGGGAGAAAGGAAGGGGGGGCCGCCACCCTCCCCTGCCTTTCCCCCGCTCCTATACATGGCAGGAGGGCGCCACCTTGGGAGAGACCCCAAGTAGGATTCCCCCTACTTGGGCGCCCCCTTGGCTGCTCCTCCCTCCCTCCCACCTATATATATGTGGGAGGGGGGCGCCTAGCACACACCAGACAATTGCTTAGCCGTGTGCGGCGCCCCCCTCCACCGTTTACACCCCCGGTCATATTTTCGTAGTGCTTAGGCGAAGCCCTGCGGAGATCACTTCACCATCACCACATCGTCGTGTTGCCAGAACTCATCCACTACCTCGCCGTTTTGCTGGATCAAGAAGGCGGAGGACGTCACCGAGCTCAACGTGTACATAACGCGGAGGTGCTGTACGTTCGGTACTTGATCGGTTGGAGCGCGAAGAAGTTTGACTACATCAACCGCGTTATCAAACACTTCCGCTTACAGTCTACGAGGGTGCGTAGACATACTCTCCCCTCTCTTTGCTATGCATCTCCCTGATAGATCTTGCGTGTGCGTAGAATTTTTTTGTTTTCCATGCAACGTTTCCCAACATAAAGGTTGGTCATGTGAGAGTTGAGCCTATTGCAAGCATGTCTTGAAGATGAAGATTGTGTGAACATTCATGTTTACCTTCAAGACATCACCTTTATGAAGAGAGAAGATAAGATACAAGGTTGATCAAGACTAAGTCAAAGAGTGAATCAAGTTGATCAACACATAAAGCGTAGAAGTTCTATCGACTGGGACCAAGTGATCCCATGGTATGGAATGCATTGTCCATTACGCTTTGTGTACTAACCCATGGTCTATGTGAGAGTTCTTTGTGGGGTTAGCTATGTTTCCATGGGCGTGCATCGAAAGGAAGATGTCATATAACCCATGGAGGATGACATCAAGTGGTGATCGTCATCAAGGTTGTGGTGTGCAAGTTCAAGTGGAGCATCATGAAGAGATCGTGCTTGAAGCTTGTCGTGCATTCTCGTGATAATGGACTTGTGAAGACGTGCCAGGGAGTGGCTCACCCATAGTGGAGTATGGGGGAGCAATCTACTGGTCTTCATTGAGCTTGCGCAATCAAGAAAGGTGGTCCGACTTGAGGAGGACAAGATCGTCATCATTGAGCTCAAGTGGACTATGCGCAAGGCAAAGGTTTGTCCCTGATAGGTTTTCTGTTTTTTTTGTCTCATGGTATTAGTTGGGAGACCGGGTTATAGGACTGATTGTCGTACTATCAAGGGGGGCTCTTGAGCGAGTAGCTTGATCGTATCGTCCGTAGAGAGCTCAAACAATTGCATCCTTGGCATCATCTTTCTTGGTTCTTGTTTGGCTTTTTGCTTTGTGAGTTTTGGAGCTTGTGGTCATCTTCATGAGAAGCTCAAGTTCATCGAAAACGGATTTCATATGCATCATCTTTTATGTTTTCAATGTTGGAGTTTATGTCGGATCTTCACCGATGGAGGTTTCACACCTCTATATCATTGGCATATTTCTGTTGCTACTTCTGAAGATTTCTAGTCATGATTTGACAACTCTTGTCGTTAGCTTTCTATCAAGCTTGAGTTCGACGAAACCAGAGTTCATTTGCAGAAGTTATGGAAGTTTTGGTCTCACTTGCATTCATCTGTTTTGCTTGGGCAGTTTTACAGCATCCAGGCGGTAGTACCGCTCTGGACCACAATAGTACCGCTTAGGCGGTACTTCCGCTGACCAGTACCGCAACCAGTTCCACTTCTTTTGGTGCTTCTGTTGCCCAATTTGCTTGAGCGGTAGTACGACTCTAAGCGGTAGTACTCCTCCCGAGCGGTAGTACTGCTCCCCCAAGCAGTAGTACTGCTCCGGTAGAACTACCGCTCTTGTATTTCTGTCTCGTTGGACTGTGTTGTTCGTGCTAAGCGGTAGTACCGCTTCCCCAAGCGGTAATACCACTTGAGCACGACTACTGGGCATAATGGTTGGATTTGGGGGGGGGGGGCTATTTAAGGGGGGTCTTCTTCCCCAATGGTTTCTACCCCTTTAAGATCGTGTTTCCCCTCCCTTGTTGACCTTCTTTGAGCTTGCTATCTCTCAATCCCTCCAAGGATTTTTACTAGTTTTTGACGGAAAAGAGTGAGAGGAGATCTTGTTCTACATTTCCATCAATCCATCTCTCCTCTAAGTGAGAGGAACCCTTTGGACCTATATCTTGGAGTTCTTTGTGTTCTCTTTCTTGTTCTTCCTCTCATATTCCTCCATAGCTTTCGTTGCTTTGGTAGGATTTGAGAGTGAGAGACTTGGGCCCTCCGTGTGCCCTTGCCATTGCATTTGGTGCATCGGTTTGAGTTCTCCACGGTGATACATGGAAGTGAAAGTTGAGAAGCTTATTACTCTTGGGTGTTAGGGCACCCTAGAGCTTGTTACTCTTGGGTGCTTTGGTGCCCTAGACGGTTGGTGTTGTTGAAGCTCAATCATTGTGGTATAAAGCATCGGACAAGCTTTGGAAGACTCCAATTAAGTTGTGGAGAGTGCCCCGAACAATTTGTACAGGTTTGGTGACCGCCCTCAAGGGTCCCTTAGTGGAATCACGGACCTTGCATTGTGCGAGGGCGTGAGGAGATTACGATGGCCCTAGCGGCATTTTGGGAAGCATTGTGCCTCCACACCACTCCAAACGGGGATTATCATCCGCAAGGGTGTGAACTTCGGGATACATCGTCATCTCCGCATGCCTCGGTTATCTCTTACCCGAGCCCTTTACTTTGTGATAGCCATAGTGTTTCATGTTATATATCTTGTTTAACATAAGTTGTTGGTGCACATAGGCGGGCCTAGTTATTTTAGGTTTTGTGCTCGACAAATTAAATGCTAGTTTTATTCCTTATTTATTCAAGCCTAAACCTTAATTATTTTAAAGCGTCTATTCACCCCCCCCCCCCCTCTAGGAGACATCCATGATCTTTCATCCACCCACATTGTGGCTGCCAAATATGGCGGAAGACGAGGCCATCAGTCACCCACACCACCACTCGCACCTCACGGCATGCACCAGCATCACTCACATCATGCAAGACGCGAGCGTCTGCCATAACAATCATAGGATGCGCTAGGTCCCGCCCGTACCACTGATGCGCCGTAGGAAGCGACCGCGCTGGACTGTCGTCAGCACCCAACCAAGGCACCAACCACCATGTGTCTGAACCACCACCGTCGTCCCCCGCCATCGAGCACCAGACCGGGGGGGGGGGGGGGGGGGCTTGTGGGCTTGCTGTGGTGTGAGGGTGCGCCGTCGCCCAAGGGGAGGGCGGGGGCTGGTCCTCCGAGCCACACAATGGGTGGAGTACGTAGTTAACTATGCATAGCTCAGCATGCCAATTGTTAGCTTGCCAATTTTAAATGGTTTACCAACCAAGCATGCTCTTAGTTTGTTAACAAACACGGTACAAATGCAGACCCTCATGTATACGCATGAACACTCACATGTATTATCGGACACGTGCACACACACACTCTATCCTTTGCAAGCACATTCGAGAGACTTAGTCGTCAGATCTTAAGATTGATGAAGTCACCACATGCACCTCATAGTCAACGCGGCGATGTCTTCCACTGAATGAACATTACCGAAAAGCTTGGAATAAATTCACAAAAACATGAGCACCATTGTCAACTCTAAGACTTGGACCCCTTAGTTTCACCACAAGGGACCTCTTCATTTGAGATATGCTTAGTTTGCTGCTCTTGATTTCACCATGGGGCTATTCCATGATACAAACTATTGTTAGAGGCCTTAAGAAGTTTTATTAGTCAAAGGCCTTAAGCAGTTTCTTCTTTAGTGAAAGGCGTTAAGCTAAAATCACTAGTTAAGAGTTATCCCTTGCAAAGGTCACTCTCATCTTCTCGGACGGAGACAAGCGACACGCTACATATATGCCACTTGTCGCAATCTGGGAGTTTCCTTTTTATAGATTCGTTTATTATAAGCGTCTAAATTTTGAACCGTTTTCACCGTTGGTTTTCTCACGATCTTCAAAATTACATCACATGTTAATCGATTTCGATGAAATTTTTTCTTGTCACAAAAAAAGGAAACATAAAAACAAAAAAAAAATGAAAACTGAAAAAACCGACAACAAAAAAAAGGATGATGAAAAAACCCAGAGCCGGAAGCATGATTTTTTAATAATGATTTCCCTTTTCGAGAAGCACAATTCAGAAGCAAATTTTTTCCTCCATGAGAATTAAATATGTGCTTCTTGTGGAAGCACATATATTTTTTTCCTGAGAAGCAAAGTTGTGCTTCTCACGGACGCAAATGTGTGCCCCCAAGAGAAGTAAATATGTGCTTCTATATGCGCCTTCACGAGAAGAAAATTTGTGCTTATCGTGGAAGCATATATCTTTTTCCCTTTTTGAGAAACACAATTGTGCTTCTCGCGGAACCAAATCTGTGCCTACAGGAGAAGCAAATATATGCTTCTTCTGGAAGTACATATTTTCTGCTTTCAGAGAATCATAGTTGTGCTTCTCATGAAAGAAAATATGTGCTTCTCATGGAAGGAAAAAAATGCACAAAAGAATAATTTTTTTTGTCTCCAAAACCTAGGGAAAACAGGCAAAAAGCCAAAAGAAAAGGGAAACCGCGTCTAAAACCCAAAAACAGGTACATAATAATAATAATAATAATAAATAAGTCAAAAAACACCCAACGCGTAACATTTGACGGCGGCGGGACGTGCCACTATAAGTACTCGCAAGGCAACAAAAATGACCCCTGCAAATCCTCGCAAGGGGTAACCTCCAGTTAGTTGCTCTCGCCTTAAGCAGCTAAGATAAACTCTCTTTTTATCACAGTCAGCTAATGCCCAAAAGGCCGCATATTTCCTGAATGTTGAGAAGAACAACAGCTTCTCACTTTCTTTAGCAAAAGACACACTATCTGAAAAAGTGGAGATAAAGTCATCCAGATCCTATTTAATGCCTTAGCAATTTCGTTACCCCGAGCACACCACACCAAAATCACTAATTGAGAAGTACTCCTTTCAAAGATCACTCTCACCTCCCCAGGTTATGACAAGTGGCGCGCTGCATGGGCGCCACTTGTCGCAACCTAAGAGTTTTCCTTTTTTTTCGTAGATCCGTTTATTCAAACATTTTATCTCTTAAACCGTGCGTCCAAATCTCGAACCGTTTTAACCGTTGGATATCTCGCGTCGAGATCTTCAAAACTAGATCCTATGTTGATAGGTTTTGACGAACTTTTTTCACGAAAAAACCGGACGAAAAAACCAAACCGGGAGCATGTTTTATTCCTTTTCCGGAAGCCTGCCTCTCGCGAAAGAAAATTCATGCCTCTCGCAGAAGCAAAACCGTGCCTCTCACGCAATAAAAAGAAAAAGAGAAAACACGTTTTTTCATTTCCGAGAGGCACGGCTGTGCCTCTCGCAGAAGCAAAACCGTGCCTCTCACAGAAGGAAAAAAGAGAGAAAACGTGTTGTTTTTCCGTTCCCGAGAGGCAAATCCGTGCCTCTCGCGAAAGCAAAACCATGCCTCTCACGAGAAAAAAAACGTGTTTTTCCATTTCCGAGAGGCACAGCGGTGCCTCTCGCGGAAGCAAAACCAGGCCTCTCGCGAAAGCAAACCATGCCTCTCACGTTTTTTCGCAAAAAAACAAAAAAAATCAAAAAAATTTAAGAAAGACCGGTGGAAAACTGAAAAGTCGAAAAAACCCAGTAAAAACCATCTTAACGCGTGCGGAAAAAAATTCGGAGGGAGCGCCCAAAGCGCGACACATGGCGGCGGCTGAGAGCGCGCCAAGTGGTGCGCTCTCATCTCACCCCATGTAATCGTTGGGGAGGCTTCCGAAGGAGCGCTCCTCAACTAGTTGCTCTCCGTGCACAACCCCTTCAGCACCTTCAGCACTACGTGGCAAATGGGTCGGCCCATGTAGATTTTTTTCTTCACAATTTTCGCCAATTTCTTTGGCCGTTTTTTACTCAGTTATTTTTTCCTTTTTTGTTTCCTTTTTGTCTTTTCTTTCTTTTTCAAATGCCTGATTTTTTTCAAATTTAAAAACTTTTTGCAAATTCATGAGTTTTACATTTTTTGTGTATTTTTAAAATTTTATGTTTTTATCAAATTCGTGAACCTTTTTCATTTTTGCAAACATTTTAAAAATTCATGAGCTTTTTAGAATTCACCAAATTTCTCTAAAATCGTGAATATTTTCAAAGTCATGAACTTCTTTCCAGTATATTGTGAACTATTTTCAAATTCATAAACTTTTTCTAATCAATGACCTTTTTGAAATTATGTAATTTTTTAGAAAACTGACATGTTTTTAAAAAAAATCAAATTCATGATTTTTTTGAATTTTTGTGATATTTTTGGACTAATAAGTTTTTGAAAGTCAACTGGGCAACAATCATTTTTTTAGGCAATAGTTAACCTGGTTGGCGTGTCCAACCACAAAAAAAACTAGCGAGCAAGAAGTTTTCTGCTAGGCCGGCCCATCAGAGCATGCGCGTGAGCGACAATTTTGTTAGATGGTGCAACAAGCATATTAGGAGTACACATAAAGCCCTACGTCTCAATCCAATCGGCCGAGTAGCCAACATGTGGGCTGGGCCTACCTGAGGTAACCCACCCAAACATGCACAATTGGATGACTTGTGAGGGACTTGGGCTTCCCTTTTTCTTTTGCCTGGTCAGCCGCATCCAGCGCGACATTGATGATATGTATCAGTCGTTAAGATAGGGGAGCTCCTGTGTGACGCACTTTGCATCAAAATTTTGATGTTTCACAAAGGGCATAGCTCATCTGTGTCGACCCATTTTGCGTCCGCTAGGTGGAAAAGCACGAACAAAAGTAGCGCTAGCGCTGAGATTCGATCCCGTAACTTCGTCGTGACGCGCAAGCTAGGCTAGCCGCTGCAATAGACTAGCGCTTGTGCCAAACTTGCAGCGCAACGCTAAAAGAACAAAACTACAGCGGTAGAAACTTAAACATTCGCAAAAAAAATCCCAAAAACTAAAGTACAAGTGACGCATCGAACAAAGTACCTCCTATTACTGAACCAGGTCACTAGCGACATTAATTCTTAAGAATCTGTGTCTAAAACCTCGAACATTTCACGAAAATGTGAACATTTTTGGGGATTCTCAAGTATTTTTCTAAAAAGGAACAAAATTGAAAACAATACCATTTTTTCAAATTACGAACAATTTCTAAAAAAATACAATCACTTTCTGAAAAACAAGAACAAAAATTGAAATGACAAAAAATTTGAAATACAGGAAGTTATTTCAAAGCATGAACAATTCTGAAATTACCCGATCATTTTTCGAAGTCGCAAACAAAATTTGGAAACATGAAATTTTTTGAATTTGTGAAGAAATTTGTAGAGCTGGAACATTTTTGTAAATTCCTGAACATTTTTTGAATTTGTGAATAAAAAGTAAAAATGCAGAACATTTTTTGAAATTTCCTAAACATTATTTGAATTTGGAAACAAATCTTTAAAATGATTTTTATAATTTGCAAACAAAATTTTAAATTGGGATATTTTAAAAAATTCCCCGACATTATTTTATTTCATGAACAAGTTTTCAAAACATGAAAAAAATAATAATTTCTAATTGGGAACATTATTTAAAATTCCCTAACATTTTTTGATTTTTAAACATTTTTAATTTTTATATTTTATTTTTAAAATTTGTAACATTTTGTGTAAAAATAATTGAACAAATATTGAAAGTCTAAACTTTTTTTTCTGAACAAAATTTCAAAACAAGAACATTTCTGAACATTTTTTAAAATAGAAAAGTAGACTTTTAAAAAAGGAAAATGAAAGAAAATAAAAAAGGAAAGAAACGAAAAACTAAAAAAGGAGAGAAATGAAAAATGCACAGGAAAAATTAGAAAATAAAAACCAAAACCAAAACCAGAAAAAACCGACTGGAACCTTCGAGAAGGTTCCCAAAACCGGGATCGGTGGAACGCACTCCTAGCTTCTAAATGGCCCGGCCCATCTCGGTCTATCCCTTCCCCTTTAATCGCATGTGCGGTTGTCCGACAATTTGAGGGAGCGACTAGTTGACGAGCGCTCCTTCGGGAGCCTCACAACGATCAGCACCACTTGGTGCGCTCTCAGCCGTTCGCCACGTGTCGCGCTCTGGGCGCTCCCTTCGGATTTTGTTTCTTAAATTTTTTCGCACGCGTTTTCGGTTTTTTAAACGGTTTTTTCGGTTTTTTTCGATGTTTCGGTTTTCCACCGGTCTTCCTTAGCTTTTGGATCAAAAAAATCTTGAAAAAAAAATTTTGCGTGAAAAAACGCGTTTTCTTTTTCTTTTTCTTTCGCGAGAGTCACGGCCGTGCCTCTCGGAAACGGAAAAAAATACGTGTTTTCTGTTTTTTTCCTTTCGCGAGACGCACGGCCGTGCCTCTCGGAAACAAAAAAAAAACGTGTTTTCTGTTTTTTTTCCGCGAGAGTCACGGTTTTGCTGCCGCGAGAGGCACGGTTGTGCTTTCGCGAGAGGCACGGCCGTGCCTCTCGGAAACGAAAAAAAAACATGTTTTTTTTCTTTCTTTCACGAGAGGCATGGTTTGCTTCCGCAAGAGGCATGGTTGTGCTTTCGCGAGAAGCATGGCCGTGCCTCCTCGGAAACAGAAAAAAAAACGTGTTTTCTCTTCTTCTTTTTTTCCTTCCGCTAGAGGCACGGTTTTGCTTCCGTGAGAGGCACGGTTGTGATTTCGTGAGAGGCACGGGCGTGCCTCTTTCGGAAAGGGTGAAAACCCGTGCTCCCGGTTCGGTTTTTTCGTCCGTTTTTTTCGTGAAAAAAAAGTTTGTCGAAACCTATCAACATGGGATCTAGTTTTGAAGATCTCGACGCGAGGAATCGAACGGTCAAAGCGGTTCGAGATTTGAACGCACGGTTTAAGATATAAAACGTTTTGAATAAACGGATCTAGGAAAAAAGGAAAAACTCACAGGTTGTGACAAGTGGCGCACATACAGCGCGCCACTTGTTGCAATCTGAAAAAGTGGGAGTGATCTTTACAATGAGTACTCCTCAAATAGTGATTTCGATAATTTGACGCAGAATACGTCAAGTAGGAAACCGCTTAAGATAGGGCGCCTCTATGTCTCGCTATAAGCGAAACATAGGGAACCCTCGCGTCAAGGCAGCTCGAGATGGGCCGCCAGGTGCGTTGGAGGTCACAACCTTGTTTTTCTCTTCTTCTTTTTCACGTCTTTTTTTTTCATTTTTTTCATTGCTTCGTTTTACTTTTGTTTACATTCCAAAAATTCTAAACATACATATGGCCCGTCTGTTTCTATGGCTTTCTGCGTGTTGCCCCCAAGTATGTTAAAAAACAAAATAATATGTGTATTGCCCGTCTGTTTCCTGTGCATGCGGCTTGCCTTTTTCTCCAAGATTTGATGTTTTGTTTTTGAATTTTTTTTCTTGTTATTAGTACTTGGACTGGGAAATGGACGCCAAAGAAAGCAAAAAAGCGTGAAAAAGGTGCGAAAACAAAGAAATAGCATCGTCCTGTCCTAAACACAAACACGACCTCCCGCGAAGTGGAATTATGCGTTTTCCCTCCATTTTTGTTCCTCTTTCTTGTAGTACTGTCTTTTCGGTACTAGTGTTGTTCTCACTCCGTTTTATTTACTCCGTAGGTTAGCTTGTCTAAAGTTAAACTCTATACACTTTGATCAAGTTTGCAGAAAAATATATTAACATATACGTCATCAAATAAATACCATTAGATTCTTCATCGTATATATTTTCACATCGCATTAAAAAATTTATTGTAAATATGCGTATTTATTTCATAAATTTGATCAATTTTATAAAGTTTAACTTCAGTTACACCTGATATGCGAAGTAAATAAAAATTGAGCGAGTAAGACAGACTTGACATGATAAATTACTCCGAGCTGTGAGGTGTGAGCCTCAAACGTTGTGGGATGTGACGTCCGTGCGCGTTCCCAACTGCTAACAGAAAAGATGAGATTCCAACCACTAACAAGTAACCGCTCCCACATGAACAGAGCACGCCCAGCTTAGCTCAGCTGAGCCACACTTCCTTCTAGAAGGTCGTCGTGACGAAACTGAACGATGACCCTCAGCTGCCAGACCGCGCTGATAAAAAATGGTATAATCAGCGCAAATCATGGCCGAGGTCAAATTACAGGATTCGGACCACTGCAACAAATCGCGGCAGACCGTACGATTGATTCCACAATCAACGATACTATCAAAACAGGTGCTACTGTGCTTGGGATGGCCCTAGATATGGCGGAGCGTCAGGACGATCGCGGCGATCTGTTTGGGTACCGTGAGGGAGATCAACCAGCTGCTTGCTGTCCAGAGCTGAACGTTTGCAATATATCTGCACCGGCATTAACAAGGCAACAGTTTTCCTCATATTGTGTATCAATCCAGTAGTTGTACTAAAAGAAATTATGGGGACAGGGGCAACGAAAGTACAATAAGGTATAGTCAGCAGACTGTAAGGAGTAAAATAATATTTTTATGCTTAGCAGACTGTAAGGAGTAAAATAATATTTTTATGCTTAGTTGGAGGAGAGAGAATAGGAGAGAGAATGTAAACGGGCTCTCATGCAAAAGCCAGCTGCAGCACATGTTCCTAGACACTATGTGAGAGTGAAAGATGAGCCATGTATTAATAAAGTAGCACATACTTATAGCTAATTGTTGTATATGTTGGCTATAAAATTAGTTATAAATGACATGTCATTTTTTTATAGCCAACAGTTGGTAAAACTAGTCGATCGATGTGATGTGGACACTCGTGCAGTTCGATCGTTGTTGGTTAGTTAATTAATCGAGTTGACCCCGCGCGCCTTGGAAGCCAAGCGTGCGCCTTGGAAGCCAAGCATCTGCCGATGATGCCCGGAGCTGCGGAGAAACAGACGGGTGCATGAAAACAATAGGAAAATCCGGCCATCTGATGCTTAGCCCAGAATTATAGAATAGAATTAAAAAAGGTGGAATATTGACCAGCAGGGCAAGCAATGAAGAGAAATGAAGCACGGCTTGGATGCCAAGAAACCAATGCAAAAAGGAGTTCAGGTTCATCATCCTACAAACAACAGCGACGTCTAATCTTAGATACGGACGCGCTGACGGGGGCTCGCTGTGCAGTTCAAATACGTGTCTTAAACTCGTTCAAGTTATACGTACAACATCGGCACTCTTTGGAAAGTCATGTGCTCCTACTCCACCTGTAGTAGTGTGGACAACTCACAACCCTCCAAAATCCGTGCATTGATAGATCACGTGTGTATATTTTTTTGAGCTCCGAAAAGAACAAGGGCGTGTTTTTTTCTCTTTTCGAAAAGGAGGTTATCCCCCGGCCTCTGCATCAGAACGATGCATGAGGCCATCTTATTAAAAAGCAAAAGGTTCAATAAAGTCTTCAGGTCTCAAAAAGGTAAAAAGGCTCACAAAGAGCAAGAAGAACATGAAACAGGATAGCCACAACCGGCGGAATAAAAATAGATAGGAAACTAAACACATATCCTATTACATGACCGCCATCCAAACCGGTTGAAGATAGCCTGTGCTACCGTCTCCCATCGGATAGACCCAGTAACCATACGCTCCCTGGCATCCGTCGGAGTGAGTAGCAACCACATACGGATCAGTGTAGTGGCCCGAAAAATAACCTGCAAAAAATGAATATGTGTTGCTCTGTTAAAAACCAAATCATTCCTGCAGTTCCATACTGCCCATAATAAAAGCACATACTCCTACACGAATATGTTTCGTTGTTTCTGACTCTACTCCATCTAGCCACGTCCCAAATAACGTGTGGATGGTAGTCGGAGGAGTAATGTTAAACGCTATGTGCACAGACCGCCATAATTTTTTTGCCATTGGGCAATCAAGAAAGAGGTGTTTGATAGATTCATCATGATCACAGAAGCTACATCTTCGAGATCCTGTCCAGTTGCGTTTTGCCAAATTGTCCTTAGTTAGAATGACTTGTTTATGGACAAACCACATAAACACTTTAATTTTTAAGGGCACTTTGACTTTCTAAATATGTATCGATCGAGGGATAGAGCCAGAGTTGATAATATCCAAATACATGGATTTAACCGAAAACACTCCATTCTTGGTTAGTTTCCAGTGCAACTGGTCTGGCTGTTGAGAAATGTGAACATCCATCAATCTTCTCACAAGATGGAGCCAAGCTTCCCAACGGTTTCCTGCTAACGTCCTCCTGAATTGAATATTGAGAGGGTTGGACTGTAATACTGTTGCAACGTAAGCATCTCTACGCTGAACAATATTATAGAGAGAAGGATATTGGATAGCTAAAGGTGTCTTCCCTAACCATGTATCCTCCCAGAATCTCGTGGTAGTACCATTTCCAACGATAAATTTTGTCCTGTGGAAGAAGGCTGATTTCACTCTCATCAGTCCTTTCCAAAACAATGAATCGGTCGGTCGGACCATCATCTGGGATAATGTTTTAGAATGTAGGTACTTATTACGCAGAATCTGGGCCCATGTGGCATCGGTCTCTACAGATAGCTTATACAGCCACTTGCTGAGAAGACATCTGTTCTTCACCTCTAAATTTTCAATACCAAGACCCCCTTGGTCTTTTGGCCTACAGATAATATCCCATTTAGCGAGTATGTACTTTCGTTTTAACTCATCGCTCTGCCAGAAGAAGAGCGATCGATAGAAGTCCAGTCTTTTCCGAACTCCAACTGGTACCTCAAAAAAGGACAAGAGAAACATTGGCATACTCGTGAGCACCGAAGTAATGAGAATTAGTCGGCCTCCATATGACATAAGCTTGCCCTTCCAGCAGCTTAGTTTCTTTTCAAATCGATCCTCAATGCACTTCCATTCTTTGTTAGAAAGCTTACGATGGTGAATTGGTATGCCCAAATACGTAAAAGGTAACAAACCTAATTCACACCCGAACAATTGTTTGTAAGCTTCTTGTTCGTCTTTAGCTCTTCCAAAACAGAACAATTCACTTTTATGGAAGTTAATCTTTAACCCCGACAACTGTTCGAATAAGCATAACACAAGCTTCATGTTTCTTGCTTTTGCCAGATCATGCTCCATGAAGATGATAGTATCATCGGCGTACTGTAAAATGGACACTCCTCCATCCACTAAATGCGGGACGAGCCCGCCTACCTGGCCATTGTCCTTAGCTCTTCCTATTAGGATCGTCAACATGTCTACTACTATGTTGAACAAAATAGGTGACATCGGGTCTCCTTGCCTCAGACCCTTGTGTGTCTGGAAATAATGACCTATGTCATCATTCACTTTGATTCCGACACTCCCTTTTTGCATGAAAGAATCTACCTGGTTTCTCCAGGACTGATCGAATCCTTTCATCCGCAAGGCCTGCTGTAGAAATGGCCATTTAACCTTATCGTACGCTTTCTCAAAATCCACCTTAAAAACCACCCCATCTAGTTTTTTCGTGTGGATTTCATGGAGCGTTTCATGTAGGACCACAACCCCTTCTACGATGTTTCTGTCCGGCATGAAAGCAGTTTGAGATGGCTGCACCACAGAATGCGCAATCTGCGTAAGCCTGTTAGTTCCCACCTTGGTGAAGATTTTAAAGCTGACATTAAGAAGACAGATCGGTCTGAACTGCTCAATCCGCACCGCCTCTGTTTTCTTCGGAAGTAACGTAATCGTTCCGAAATTTAAGTGAAATAGCTGCAAATGTCCAGAAAACAAATCATGGAATATTGGGAGCAAATCACCCTTAATGATGTGCCAACACTTTTTATAAAACTCAGCCGGAAAACCATCCGGCCCAGGAGCTTTATTATTCTTCATTTGCGAAATTGCCTCAAACACCACTTTCTCCGAAAATGGGGCGGTCAAAATATCGTTCTCATCCGTTGCAAGTTGAGGGATATCCTCAACCCTCGACTCGTCTAAGGACACAAAATTATCCTCAGGTGGCCCAAAAAGCTGCTTGTAATAATTGGTGATGAATAGTTTTAGGTTCTCCTGTCCTAAAATCGTCCCCTCATCTTGCTCGAGCTGAAAGATCCTCTTCTTTCGATGCTTGCCATTCGCAATCATATGAAAGAATTGAGTGTTATCGTCCCCTTGGACGACTTTTCGTACTTTAGCTCTTAGCGCCCACTTCAATTCCTCCTCTCGAAGCAATTCTTTCAGTCTCATTTCCGCCTCCACTTTAGTTTCCAGCTCCCTGGTATCTAGAATGGAGGACTCAGCTTTTAATTCGAAGGAATTAATAAGGTCAATGAGCCTTTCCTTTTCAACCTTATATACCCCACTCAACTGTTTAGCCCAACCACGTAAGAACTGTCTTAAGTGCCTAATCTTATTCTGCCATCTTTCTACACTCGATCTCCCTCCTGAATCTTTAGCCCACTCCCGTGCTATCAGATCCAAGAAACCTTCTCTTTCAAACCATGCTAATTCAAAAGTGAAGATGTTTTTATTTCCCACATGAGTTGCCTCCCCAGAGTCAACAAGCAATGGGGTATGGTCATATATCACGCGCGACAACGCTTGGACCGTCACCAGAGGAAACTTCTGCTCCCATTCGACGCTGGCGAGGACACGATCCAACTTCTCATACGTTGGATTTGGTAACGTGTTGGCCCAAGTAAATTTTCTACCAGAAAGCTCGATCTCTCTAAGATCCATGCTTTCAATAATTGTATTAAACATAAACGACCATCTACCGTCAAAGTTATCATTGTTTTTTTTCCCGTCTTCGAATAATTTTAAAATCGCCCCCAACCAGAATTGGGAGCTGCTCACTTCCGCAAATACGAACTAAGTCCGCCAAAAAATCTGGTTTGAGCTCAGGCTGTGCGGCTCCATACACTTCCACCAGTGCCCATTGGAAACCATCAACATTCGATCTGACACGAAACTTAACCGCAAAATCTCCCATGACAACATTCCGGACTTCCAACGTGTCGCATTTAACCCTAGTAAAATCCCACCGGATCTTCCTCTTGGGGGTAGGCAATGCCAATCAAAATCAACTCCTCCCGATAAGGTGCTAAGAAACTGAGAGGTAAAATTGTCCCTTCCAGTTTCAGAGAGGGCGATAAAATCCAACTTGTGTTCGATAGAAGCATCCGCCAGAAACCTTCGTTTAGCCAAGTCCGTTAGACCTCTGCTATTCCAAAAGATTCTCTTCATATTTCATCATGAAATTTTTTAGTGGTCCGGATCCTAGCACTTCTGCGCATAGCCGAAGCCAGATAAATCTTCCGGTTCCACTTGCGCTTAGGCTTGTTTTGGTCCTCTACCCGGTCCACACAACCGAGTTCAGTGGGCCTAACCACCTGAGAATCTACATGATTCGAACCCCTTGGAGATATAGAACACTCATCCTCCTCTGTCTCGGGATGTCAGGGTGCAAGATCCGCACAAAAGCTATCAATTATCCTAACACCCAAAGCATCTATATCCGAATCGGTCATAGGTTTAACAGCGGCTAAATGTCGAATCATCTCTAAAGCCCACTCCGCTTCAAGATCCAGGATGTCATTAACTGATGTAGCAATTTCTTGTTCATTACTACCTAGTGAAACTCCCAATTGAGTTGCATTATGAATAATCTCATCATCGGAAAAATGCAAGATGGAATTGGAAGTGTTGACAGACATACCGGTAGTGACCTCGATGTCACGAAGCTGGGCCGCCCGCATGGCGCACCCTAGCTGCAAGTCATCAACATCCGGCTGATCCTGGAGACGACAGCTCATCCGTCGACCTTCAGAGACGGTATCCGGGATCCCTCCGAAGGCGACGACCTCGTCCCGCGTCGGCCCGCTTGGGGTGAGGCCTCCTGCCCGACCCCCAAGTGGGCCAATTTCTCCCGGTCCAGTCGAGGAAAGGCCATCTGTCAACAGCCCGATCGGAGAAGCCGTGCCCGCCTCCACCTCCGAAGGTGTCGTAGAACCCGAAGGCGTCGACCGAGGGCTGCAAGCGGCAGCCGTCAGCGGAAGCACAATGGGAGGACGTGTGCGCAGAGCCTCCTGCTCCGCTGGCCCGCCCCCATCACACCAGCCGAGCTCCGTTGGGGCGCCTCGGGGGAGGCTGAAGCGAGGGCCTCCTGCCCGCACCCCCCCCCCCCAACCTGGCGACCACGACGGCGTCCCGATCGCCACCCGCAGGGCCTGAAGCTGACCCTTTCATCGTAGGTGGCGATGCATGGCCCCGAGAGTGCACAATGGGGGAAACGGGGGTCACCTGCCCACGCTTCTCCCCATCCTCGATGCTTAACCCGACGTCCAGAACAAGCACCGCCGCAGGTATTGTGATGCCCCCGGCTCAATCGTGCACTAATCATACACACAAATGCACACGATCAAGCCTAAGGACTCACTTGAAGGAATCACAACACAACTCTAAAACAATTTAAAATAATACAATCTTTATATTACAAGCCAGGGGCCTCGAGGGCTCAAATACATAAGCTCGCTTACAAGCGTCAGCGGAAGCATCAGATATCTGAGTACAGATATAAAAGAAAGACAGATAGGCCTTTAAAAGGTGGGGCAAAAGAAAACACTACGATCGAAAAGGCGCAGGCCTCCTGCCTGGGTCCCTCCGAACCTACTCCTGGTCGTCAGCCAACTCGTAGTAGTAACCACCCTCGGGGTGGCAGTAGTAGTCGTCGACGGGGCAACCGTCTCCTGGGCTCCGTCACCTGGTCGCATCAAACGGATATGGGGAAAAAGAGGAAGCAAAGCAACCGTGAGTACTCATCCGAAGTACTCAGCAAGCAAGGATCTACATTACATATGCAACATTATCAAAGAAAGGTTGTATATGTGGACCGGGCTGCAGAAATGCCAGAATAGAGAGAAGGCCTAGTCCTATCGAAGACTAGCATCTTCAAGCCTCTTCAAACATCTTCGAGCATCTTGCAGCATTTAGAAGAGTACAGAAAAACATAATATAAAGTAATAGTAGTGTAATCAACCTCACCAAGAGATCCTTCCTCGACTCCCTGTGAGAAACCAATCCCAGAGCCCTAACATCCAAGTATCAACCTCGGCCAGGGATCCTTTCTCGACTCCCTGCGAGAAAGCAATCCCAGAGCCATACTATCCATTTCTCATCACAAGTATCCAGTTCTAGTTGTATCGATCGGGATACAACTCCGAGCGTCCGTTACCGAGGATCCGGTTATGCATAGATGTTTTCTTCCCTGCAGGGGTGCACCAACTTACCCACCACGCTCGCTTAACTCTGACCGGACACACTTTTCTGGGTCATGCCCGGCCTCAGTCAAACGACACACCGCAGCCCTACCTAAAGCTCAGCAGAGAGGTCCCCGCCGGTCTACATCCTAAGCGCTCAGGGGTCTTGGGCCATCCCCATGTGCACTCCGGGTCGTTGCGTGCAGGGCGATCCAGGCCACCTCCACTGGGGCGCCGACCAGGCCGTGCCGCAATGCTGAACTGGATGTCTGACAGAGCTTTCGGCTGATGCATACGACGCAGAGTACCCATATTTATTCCCGCGGGATGGTTAGTGCTATCGGGCCAAAGGCCCACTCAGATCAAATATCCAAATTGTTAGTGTTTTGGTAGTGCGCGGTAACGAGCAGAGACTCATGATCGATGTGACCCCATCGCCCCGTCTCGAGGACTTGCGGCAAGGGCTAAGAATGCCCGGCCACGCCTCGTATTTATCTCTCGGGTACCCTCCAGGTCAACCCGACTCCACATCACTCGCCACTTAGGCTCGCGAGGGTACCCTCGTATATATAAAAAAATTTCATCCGAGTTACGGTTTATTTTCTATGATTTTCTAAAGTTTTATTCATTTTCTGGAATTTCTGAAAATCGGCTAAGTCCGAGAATTGTTCAGTTTTAACACCACTCAGCTGTTTTCCAAAGGCTATAACTATCGTTCTGTCCATCCTATGGATTAGTGCCCTATACCAATATTGATCACTTTCCTGTGATCTACAAGATGGTATTAATTGCATCACTGTTAGAGTTCATTTGCTTAATCAAAACTTTGCTTGAAAAGTGCCTCTTGATGTTAATTTCAGAAACTGTTAAAATATACGAACATAGGATTTTGTGATTTTCACAGGATTTAATCCATGCCTTATTTGAATTTGGTTCAATGGGGTAAAATAAAATTTGTCAAGTGTACTTTCTATGCATGTTATTTTCATCTATATTAGAGCTTGTTTTGCTGATGTTTAGGTGTTGTGCAGAGGGTTAATCAACGTAGCAGTAGCAAAGCTAGCTACTGCTACAGTAACATTCAGTTACTGTAGCAACAGCAGTATAGGCAGAGCAAGTAGCAGCGAGCGGCAGTGGCGGTAGGCAGCAGGGGCGAGCGCGGCAGCGGGCGCGCGCGGGGGTGGCCGACCGGAGGCAGGCGCAGCTGGGCGGAGGCGGACTCGGCCACACTCAACACACACGCACACGCGGCACACACACACAGCGAACACACGCACGGGGATCACGGCCATGGAAATGGCCATGGCCATCTGCAACAGCAGCAGCCGGCGGCAGTAGCAGAGCGACGGTAGCAGGCTAGCAGCACTTTGTAGCAGTGGCTGTAGTGGCTGCGGGCAAGCGCGGGCAAGGGTGGCTACGGTGCGGGCGCAGGGGCACGTGGGTCGCGGCCATGGGGGGCGAGGCAGGACGCGAGGGTCACGGCGAGCGCGAGCTCCAACAGAGCTTTGGGTGCGCAGAGGTGATAGCCTACGGAGACGGAATCGAGGGGGAATAGGAGGGAACCGGCGGAGCTCACCGAGAGGAGGGGCGCGGACGTGCTCGGGCGGCTCGGGGATGTTCGGTAGCGCGGATCGACGCGGAGGCAGACGGAGATGATGATGCATGCGTCGACGTGGTGGCCTCCCGGCCTCGATCCGGCGGCGTAGAGGACGAAGAGGAACACGACGGAGCGGCTGGACTACCTCCGATGGCTCGGAGTGGCTGCGGTGCGCGTGGATGATGACCGAGCTCGGGCGATGGCTACGAGCGAGGAGAGCGAGCAGGGGAGGGGATTGGTAGCTAGGGTTCGTCCAGGGGGAAGAGAGGCTGCCGGGGTGCTCTTATCCATCCACGGGGCCGCGGGATGGCCGGCACGCGGCGCATCGGCGCCCACCGCGCGTCTGCGGCCGACACGGCGACGAGAGGTGGGGATGACCGGAAAGTGGGCTGGGCCGGCTGAGGCCACAGTGGACCGGAGGCATAGTGGCCTGTGGCCTTTTCTCTTTTTACCCATTTTCTTTTATTCCTTTTCTGTTTTCATTTACAATCACTGTTTTGCCTTTTGTTTTACTAGCAAATGACTTTTACAAAAAGTGGAACTTGCCAGGTAAAATACTAGGTAATATTTTGTACTGCCACAAAAAGTTTGGGATCTAAATGAATTCATTTGGATTTTGCATATAGTTTTGGTAATACACGATTTTAGTTAAAGTTGAAACTTCCCACATAATTACCTCCGGATATTTTTGGTGTTGTCCAAAAAGTCTGAGATTATTTGGAAATGTTTGAAAATAAGTTTATATTTAAATGGGCATAATAAGTGATGCTTGTCTACTTTAATTTTTTCTAGGGTCAATTTAAAAATCCATTTAATGTTGGTTCCTACATGTTAATTACTTAGTGAATATTTGTAAAATTATGAACTCTTTAGTTTTGCAGTTTAAAGAAATAATTATTTGACTTTATTTTGAGTTTGAATTTGAGGTAGAAATATTTCTTAACTGTTTTTCTTATGGCATAATGATGATGACTTGGCATTATTAAGAGGTGATTACTATGCTCATTACCCAGGGGTGTTACAATTCTCCTCCACTACAAGAAATCTCGTCCCGAGATTTAAGTGGGGAAATAAAGAGTAACTTCGAGAGAACTGAACCTTATAGGGTCGATTATCTGGTGGACAATACAAGGAATGTGGCAAAAAGGAACTCTCGAGTTGAAACTTAAGGAAACATCGAGAGCAAAGTATGAAGGTACAATAAGAAGTTTCAAGCGAATGGACATCCGATCGATACCTGAACAGTGTGAGAAGGGGGTTCAGAGCATCGGGAATAGATCATCTCTCGGAGGGTGGCTCGTGATAACAAACAAAACCTAGGGCATAGGATACTTCGGAATCAAGGATATACAGGAGAGTCAAGTTCCGATCCTGTGGAACTGTGATGAGGGTCAATCAAAAGTAGAGGGAACGGTGACATCTCACCGGTCACGACAACAAGGTATGTCAGAGGATAGTCTGTTAGCTATGTCGGTAACATCGTCGGTACCAAGGGCGAGGGATAAAGAGAACCATTTTCCTGCTTGTTTGAATGAGGCGGACCAATAGGCAAAGTTCTCGTCCATCGGTGGTTACCAGTATGTCATAAACAATAGTAACAGGGTCTCACTGTCAGAGTTGTAGACCGGGGTGTTACATAAGTAGGGAATTATTTCTGCTTATATCATATAAATCACGAGAAGGTTAAACAAACCAATGGAAAGGAAAATGTGTTTACACACAAGAACTAGGAGTGTATCTTTTCCCAAGGAAAAGTAGAGCACGATATTCATGTCAGATCAACAAGTACACCACCATTTAGATAAAGGGGCAAGGGAATTCATGATGTTATCCATACAACGGTGTTTGGATAAAAGAGTAAAAAACATGTAGCATTGCGCTTCCACTGTTCTCAATGATATTCAGAGTACCACATGCATGCTTCAAGGTAGCAGTAACATGGTGTTTCAAGCAAAGATTGCATTCGAACATCACCAGAAGTGCAAAGGAACAATTTCAAGAGTAGCAGGGAAAACAAGGTGTAAGCAAAACAATATGATGAAGACAGTTTGACACAAGCTTAGCCCATTGTCGGAAGTGCACCGGGAAGGAGGACCAGGTAGCACGGATAAGATTAGCATGATAATTATATAGCCGAACCGGCTAGGAATGATGTGATGGGGTATCATTTCAATAAGAATTCACAAGAGGTAGTGCAATGACAGGATGACATGGGGCAATACTTGAAGGTAGATCGGAATAGAGGTTGGACAGGTGAAATGATCTGTAGAGGACAAGTATTTTAACTTGTCCGGAAAATGGAATCAAGAAGAAAATATGGTCAGAACCATGATTGCAAAGTATCAATTCTCAGATACAAGATGAATTTGTACTAAGGAAATAATTATTTTTACGAGCAGCTTCCATGATAATTTCTACATCGGGTCCATGGGCATGAACACAAAGGTTCAAGGTCGACTCCCACTTCTTCAATGCATAACCTTTCATTCACTCCTCGTTTTCGAAGAAATTGTAGTGCAGAAAATTTATCTGGTGAAGCACCAGAAGAGTATGACTCGCATAACTTTCGAGTTCACACGGATTAGGGAAAGCATAGGTTCAACCCATCGGGAGATTTTTACGAAGCTATACAACCCAATAACAGGAGCGACGGATACACGCTCGAAAGCAAAGGGCTGGCGATACGGAGTAGATGATGCAATTTGCCAGAGGCATTTTGTATCAGGGGAAAGTCGTCAATGAATTAAAATACGAAGGAGCTGCTGGATAGTAATCCACCAAAAGATCAGGTGGTCCGCAAAGGATCTGATGTGAGTATCGGTACTCAACCACAATAAGAAGGGATGCAAAGGAATTGGTTTATGGAAACATCTGAATAAGCCAAAGCTTAATTGCGAAGGGTTTATGATTCCAAAATCGGGGAATCAGAGGCAGATGCTCTGATAAAAAGATGAATATGTTGAATAGAATTAGATGGCCAATCAATCAAGAATTGATTTACCGAGATCCAGATCATGTCCAGAATGACGTCAGAGCCGGAAGAATGAATTAGTAGGAAACAACTGATGATTGCGAGTATTCGTAGCAGATTGAATCAAGGGCTCAAAATGGTAATGACTAGAGATGTCAACGGAGATTACTAGACATAGGGAATTAACCATAAGGCAAGCAGGCAAGAATTTCAAGAGCAATAGGATGCAGAGGATTTTCGGGAGATCAGATAACATTTCAAAGTATTTTGGAAAGCACATGAACAACTGGGGATGAAGGTAAAAACGGCAAGGATGTTATTCACGGGGGTTATCGGTGGTCAGGAACTGCAAAGCAGTGGGCACAAGGGTCTCGGGAAACATCGAGGAGTATCTGCAGAATCTTCTGGCGAAGCAAGCGATCATCTGTAGTGAAGGGGCTCTCCGGGATGAAGTGGTTACGAGAACCTAATGTCAGAGTTAGCAAAATCATTTAACCCGAATGGAAGAGAGATCAGAGTCCCAGAGTATAGACGAGGAATAAAAGATCCTAATACCACCCAATTGGTGACGTGGGCCCGTAAGCCACACAGCCATGTTAATAAAAATGGTTTTTGAAAGACTAGACTCAACTTCGGCCTAGGACTTGGAAAGGGGGATTCCTATAGGCAGTTGGCTCTGATACCAACCTGTGACGCCTCCGGCTCAATCGTGCACTAATCATACACGCAAATGCACACGATCAAGCCTAAGGACTCACTTGAAGGAATCACAACACAACTCTAAAACAATTTAAAATAAAACAAGCTTTATATTACAAGCCAGGGGCTTTGAGGGATCGAATACATAAGCTCGCTTACAAGCGTCAGCGGAAGCATCAGATATCTGAGTACAGATATAAAAGAAAGACAGATAGGCCTTTAAAAGGCGGGGCAAAAGAAAACACTACGATCGAAAAGGCGCAGGCCTCCTGCCTGGGTCCCTCCGAACCTACTCCTGGTCGTCAGCCAACTCGTAGTAGTAACCACCCTCGGGGTGGCAGTAGTAGTCGTCGACGGGGCAACCGTCTCCTGGGCTCCGTCACCTGGTCGCATCAAACGGATATGGGGAAAAAGAGGAAGCAAAGCAACCATGAGTACTCATCCGAAGTACTCAGCAAGCAAGGATCTACACTACATATGCAACATTATCAAAGAAAGGCTGTATATGTGGACCAGGCTGCAGAAATGCCAGAATAGAGAGAAGGCCTAGTCCTATCGAAGACTAGCATCTTCAAGCCTCTTCAAGCCTCTTCAAACATCTTCGAGCATCTTGCAGCATTTAGAAGAGTACAGAAAAACATAATATAAAGTAATAATAGTGTAATCAACCTCACCCAGAGATCCTTCCTCGACTCCCTGCGAGAAAGCAATCCCAGAGCCCTAACATCCAAGTATCAACCTCGGCTAGAGATCCTTTCTTGACTCCCTGCGAGAAAGCAATCCCAGAGCCATACTATCCATTTCTCATCACAAGTATCCAGTTCTAGTTGTATCGATCGGGATACAACTCCGAGTGTCCGTTACCGAGGATCCGGCTATGCATAGATGTTTTCTTCCCTCCAGGGGTGCACCAACTTACCCACCACGCTCGCTTAACTCCGACCGGACACACTTTTCTGGGTCATGCCCGGCCTCGGCCAAACGACACACCGCAACCCTACCTAAAGCTCAGCAGAGAGGTCCCCGCCGGTCTACATCCTAAGCACTCAGGGGTCTTGGGCCATCGCCCTGCGCACTCCGGGTTGTTGCGTGCAGGGCGATCCAGGCCACCTCCACTGGGGCACCGACTAGGCCGTGCCGCAATGCTGAACTAGACGTCTGACAGAGCTTTCGGCTGATGCATACGACGCAGAGTACCCATATTTATTCCCGTGGGATGGTTAGTGCTATCGGGCCAAAGGCCCACTCAGATCAAATATCCAAATTGTTAGTGTTTTGGTAGTGCACGGTAATGAGCAGAGACTCACGATCGATGTGACCCCGTCGCCCCATCTCGAGGACTTGTGGCAAGGGCTAAGAATGCCCGGCCATGTCTCGTATTTATCTCTCGGGTACCCTCCAGGTCAACCCGACTCCACATCACTCGCCACTTAGGCTCGCACGTGTACCCCTCAGGGTCGACCCACCTTTCCAAGTAACAGTTGTAAAGTCCAACTATCCGTGTGTCCACAACATCAGGGGAATCCGAGGTATCACCCTCGTTGGATTCCTACTCGATGTATTCGTCAAGGTGAACTCGGAGGAATCACCCTCGATGGGTTCACACTTGAGGTGTTGCACGACAGCGTCGTTACCGGAAGTGGTGAAGGAGGAATCACCCTCGATGACCATGACCGAGTAACTACTCCACAGAGTTAACATCGGAAGTGCTTACGAGGTATCACCCTCGGCACTCGATAGTAACGCTGCAGTGTCGCACAGAAAAAGGGGATGTGATGTGCGGTGCTGGGGCTTGGTCGTCGAGTCTTCTGATGATCCAACAGGGGCAACTGAGACAAGTGGGGTCACTGGGGTCTCTATCCAGCCTATACTAAGCAGTTTAGGATAAGCGGTAGGTATCAACAGCAGTTACAAAAACAGGCTATGCATCAGAAATAGGATAAACAGTAGCAGCAGCATTTTCTAATGCAAGCATAAGAAAGGAAGAATAGGCGATATAGGCATGCTCAAGGGGGGGGGGTGTGCTTGCCTGGTTGCTTTGCAGACATCAACGGGTCTTCGACGAGGTAGACCATTATTGGGTCATCATCGGTCTCGGGGTCTACCGGAGAGAAGAGGGGAAGGAAACAAATAAATACACAGCAATAAAAGCAATCACAAAGCAAGACATGACACTAAGCGGTGTTAGGGGTGTCCTAACGCAGTGCTGCACATCGCAGACGAAGCGGGAAAATAACTGGGATATTTTTCCCTGCGTTTAGGCAGCTATCGGTGTACTGAACCGGAGGGGAAGGTTCCATGTTCAGGTAGTTAGGGGCACCTGACAGGCATGTGGTTAGTGTATCCATGTTTGTCTCGTTTTTCTGATCATTTTTCATATATAATTTTTTTTCATCCGAGTTACGGTTTATTTTCTATGATTTTCTAAAGTTTTATTCATTTCTGGAATTTCTGAAAATCGGCCAAGTCCGAGAATTGTTCAGTTTTAACATCACTTAGCTGTTTTCCAAAGGCTATAACTATCGTTCTGTCCATCCTATGGATTAGTGCCCTATACCAATATTGATCATTTTCCTGTGATCTACAAGATGGTATTAATTGCATCACTGTTAGAGTTCATTTGCTTAATCAAAACTTTGCTTGAAAAGTGCCACTTGATGTTAATTTCAGAAACTTTTAAAATATACGAACATAGGATTTTGTGATTTTCACAGGATTTAATCCATGCCTTATTTGAATTTGGTCCAATGGGGTAAAATAAAGTTTGTCAAGTGTACTTTCTACGCATGTTATTTTCATCTATGTCAGAGCTTGTTTTGCTGATGTTTAGGTGCTGTGCAGAGGGTTAATCAACATAGCAGTAGCAAAGCTAGCTACTGCTACAGTAACATTCAGTTACTGTAGCAACAACAGTACAGGCAGAGCAAGTAGCAGCGAGCGGCAGTGGCAGTAGGCAGCAGGGGCGAGCGCGGCAGTGGGCGCGCGCGGGGGTGGCCGGCCGGAGGCAGGCGCAGCTGGGCGGAGGCGGACTCGGCCACACTCAACACACACGCACACACGCGGCACACACACACAACGAACACACGTACGGGGCTCACGGCCATGGAAATGGCCATGGCCATCTGCAACAGCAGCAGCCGGCAGCAGTAGCTGAGCAACGGTAGCAGGCTAGCAGCAGTTTGCAGCAGTGGCCGTAGTGGCTGCGGGCGAGCGGGGGCAAGGGCGATTGCGGCGCGGGCTAGCAGGGGCACGTGGGTCACGGCCATGGGGGGCGAGGCAGGATGCGGGGGTCGCGGTGAGCGCGAGCTCCAACAGAGCTTCGGGCACGCAGTGGTGATAGCCTACGGAGACGGAATCGAGGGGCAATAGGGGGGAACCGGTGGAGCTCACCGAGAGGAGGGGCGCGGACGTGCTCGGGCGGCTCGGGGACGTTCGATGGTGCGGATCGACGCGGCGGCTGAGGCGGAGGCAGACGGAGATGATGATGCATGCGTCGACGTGGTGGCCTCCCGGCCTCGATTCGGCGGCGTAGAGGACGAAGAGGAACACGACGGAGCGGCTGGACTACCTCCGATGGCTCGGAGTGGCTGCGGTGCACATGGACGACGACCGAGCTCGGGCGATGGCTACGAGCGAGGAGAGCGAGCAGGGGAGTGGATTGGTAGCTAGGGTTCGTCCAGGGGGAAGAGAGGCTGTCGGGGTGCTCTTATCCATCCACGGGGCCGCGGGATGGTCGACACGGCGACGAGAGGTGGGGATGACCGGAAAGTGGGCTGGGCCGGCTGAGGCCACAGTGGACTGGAGGCATAGTGGCCTTTGGCCTTTTCTCTTTTTACCCATTTTATTTTATTCCTTTTCTGTTTTCATTTACAATCACTGTTTTGCCTTTTGTTTTACTAGCAAATGACTTTTGCAAAAAGTGGAACTTGCCAGGTAAAATACTAGGTAATATTTTGTACTGCCACAAAAAGTTTGGGATCTAAATGAATTCATTTGGATTTTGCATCTAGATTTGGTAATACACGATTTTAGTTAAAGTTGAAACTTCCCACATAATTACCTCCGGATATTTTTGGTGTTGTCCAAAAAGTCTGAGATTATTTGGAAATGTTTGAAAATAAGTTTATATTTAAATGGGCATAATAAGTGATGCTTGTCTACTTTAAATTTTTCTAGGGTCAATTTAAAAATCCATTTAATGTTGGTTCCTACATGTTAATTACTTAGTGAATATTTGTAAAATTATGAACTCTTTAGTTTTGCAGTTTAAAGAAATAATTATTTGACTTTATTTTGAGTTTGAATTTGAGGTAGAAATATTTCTTAACTGTTTTTCTTATGGCATAATGATGATGACTTGGCATTATTAAGAGGTGATCACTGTGCTCATTACCCAGGGGTGTTACAGGTACCACCGGGCTAGGTGTATGCGCCACCAAGGCTCCCCTCGAGCAACCATATCCGAGTGACCGCAAGCAAAAAATCTCAGGCCCAACAGAATCAAGCGGAGTTAACAAGTTTTCGAAAATATCATTACTCTCAACGCGATCACTCCAAAGTCTAGGAGGTGCGGAGGCAGCCTCAAAAGAACCAAATCTCAACGAGTTCATGGGCGTGGAGGTAGGTAAAGGCGCACCCTTCCCTGGCACAGCCGAAGTGCGTTTTGCACCCGGGGTGTGAGACTTATCTCGTGCACTGTCCTCCTCACGCTGCTCCTTGTTACCCGAACCCTCATCCTTATCAGTCATATCCACATCATCCCCTGCCATGGCCTCCGTGAATAGATCAGAGTCTTCAAGCTCAATCTCTAGGTTGTAGATCATGCCCGCATGCGTCCATCTAACCACATCCGGTATAAACTCGATATCCACTACACTCACGAGCAACCTCGCCACCCCGTGTGCTCGGGTAAATGGCATGTCCACCCGCTCAGTCTTCCCAACGAATGTCCCCAAGCTTGCCGCGACCCGAACATCATTCAGAGGCCTAGACGGTGCCCCCGAGAAACGTAACCAAACCTGAGGAAGGGGCGTACCCTTTGGCTCGACCTTCTTCCACTCATCAAACTCAAGGATGCACTCCGTGCCAGGCACCCTACACATACCAAAGCTCAGGAGCTTCTTCAGGTCCTCTGCTGAATGAAAGTCTACCTTGTACACATTGGCATCGAGTCTAATAAGCTCCCACTGAAAGTTTCCTGCAGCAAGCTCATTTAACCTCTGTAAGATCTGTGCCTCCGACAAGTCACCTTTAGTCACTTTGACCACCCCCGTGGTCGCACTCTGCGGTATCTCTAGGACCGTCATCGCACTAGGAGACTCAGAGAACATTAGTTCGGAGCAGCATACTCCGTAGATGGTGACTCCCGGCATCGGCTCACGCAACAACGGACACTCTCCCGTAGCATGCACCGGTTTGAGGCACGTGTCACAAAGCTCAGTAGTACACTCCGCAATAAAGTGTCCCTGCTCACCACAACAATAACATAGCATTTTCTCCTTCTTACGAGCCCACTTGGCAGCTCTATCTCCATCCAGTTTCTCAGCCACTTTGACAGTGCCCGCCACATTGGGCTCGGCCTCGGGCACCGTCGCAGTTGCAAGAGCCGTCACCACGGCCATGACCTGTCCCAGCAAAGCTGGCGCCTGCACAGACGCAACCACCTCCGAAGGAGCAATCGGCTCCGTGGCATCAGAAACAGTAGCAGCAAGCGGGGGAGGCTGCCGGTGATGGTTCTTGCCTCCCC
This sequence comes from Thinopyrum elongatum, assembly GCA_011799875.1. Taxonomy (NCBI): domain Eukaryota; kingdom Viridiplantae; phylum Streptophyta; class Magnoliopsida; order Poales; family Poaceae; genus Thinopyrum; species Thinopyrum elongatum. The sequence continues at coordinate 371,068,738 of CM022299.1, read as the reverse complement.
GGCCACCACGATGACCTCGGTAGCCACCGCGCTGCCGGTAATCCGGACCTGACGCACCCTCAACAAAGCCTCTCGGAGGGCCGTAGAACGGATGATCAGCAGTTCCATCACTTTGCCAAGCATATCCACGCCCGCCGCCCGCTGACGATGAACCCCGATGTTGGCCCTCACCATAAGCATTGTAGCCATCATCTCCCCAACGGCCTCGAGGGGGTCCACGGCCACCGTAGGCGAACTCCCGTCCTCGGTTCGCCGTGAAGCGCTGCGGACCCGAACCATGCCACCTCTTGGCATCGCCGGCACTGCCCTAGCCACGGGCGGCTGCGCTGCACTGAGCAGGGGTGTAGCGGGCGCCTGCTGCGTCAGCACCGCCCGCTGCTGTTGCGGCTGCGCAACGTGGTGCGGCGGCGGCGCAGGCCTCGGGGCCGCCTTGGCCTGCGGCGGTGCAGGCTTGGAGGGCTGCCTGGAGCCCGGACCAGCCATGGCAACGTGACCAGCGGCAGCCGGCCGAACCCTAGTAGTGCGTCCATGAACAAGCTTCAGGAATCCCGGCGTGGCGACCCGGGGAACCCTAGGTTTTGCAGACGGACAGAACGACGGACTCAAGACTGCATGGATCAGCGACTCACACATCGATACAATCCCATGCATGTCAAAACTGCTGCTGACCCTCCGATCGGTCTCCTGGCTAGGACCCTGGGCCTCATACCCAGTCCTAGCGAGGCCCAACTCGGCGTTACAAAGCACCGGCCCTTCTCGGCCCAACAAAAAATTCAAATGATCATGTCATGCCTCTCGGATCTGGCGAGCCGCGCCGCTCCCCAACGGTGGCCTCACGATCGCCGGCGCACATTTTTTCTTCTTCTTCCATGTGACCTTCGTCCACATGTCCGGAGGAAAATAATCTGACAAAGTAATGATCGATGAACTCACCTTTGGGAGAGGGCCGCACCAAGGCTTCACCTTCGGCGGCGGCGGCGGAGATCTAGGACCGAACACCATGTCCTTCTTGCATCTACCGCCAATCCCCATCTGCGGCGAGGTTGCAAATTGTGGCGTCGCCGGCCGCACCCGAGGCTTCTCCTCCAGGCAAACGACGGGCGTCTCTATCTTCGCAACATCCTCGTCTTCATCGGCCAGAACCCAGAACCGTCCCCCGAACCGCGGCTTCGAGGGCTGAGGATCTGCCGTGAGATCGACCACTTCGATCTGTCATGAACCTTCGCTTCTCCCTGCATAAACTTACGAACAGAAATATCGAAAACATCAATAAGCAAACGCATACCTTCAGTGATTTTCTCGTCAGCGTGGAGGTACCGCCGGCCGAGGATGTCCCCCTCCAGATCTCGCAATACCATCCATCTCGATGGGTAATGCGCATATAGAAATTCATCCGAACAGCGTCCGGCCGCCCGAACATCTTCGAATTGAATTCTCCATTTCGCCAGGTGCAAGAACCCCCCGATCGGCTCCAGATCGGGCTGATCGGTTGATCCGTCTAACTCTGATGGTGGCGCCGACACTTCGGCTGCTGACGACTCCTCTAGTGCGGCCGGCGGCAGCCGGGATCGCTCAGCAGGTGGCGGTTCAGGTGGGGGCAGCAGGGCCGGCGCCCCGTCGCCATCGCCCTCAGCGCCCGTCGCCATCCAACAAGGGCGTGTTTGGTTGCCCACAAAATCGCAACCAGGGCTAGTTGGACCACGAAATATGCGTTTGGTTGCGAACGCAGTGGGCTGGCTCGCATCCGCATGAAGCTTAAAGTAGCCCTCAGCCTGGCTCGCTAGAAACTGTGAATCGGCAGTTTCTAGCGAGCCAGGCTGAGGACGGCGCAAGCTCGCATGTGTGCTGGGGGAGAGCAGGGCAAGAGCGAGTGGGGATGGTGGGAGATGGAAATCGGGCGCGACGGCACGGCGCCAAATCTAGGCTCACCCCCCCCCCCCCCCATTTGCTCGGTCACTGTGGCGACTCAGATCTGTGCAAGCGGCGGCGGCGGCAGATCCGACAGTAGGAGCTGCTGCTGCTCTTCCATTTGGCCACCGCCTGGTCCTACTTGACTCAGCCATAGCCCCCCCTTCGTTGTCCTCGTCTCCGATGCCGGTAAGCAACACCGCATGTCCCCTATGTTAGGTGTGTTGTTAGGTCATTAGGCAAGGTGTATGATCGATTTCCCCATTGCTCAACGCACCTTCGATGTGGACTAGGTTATGGACGCACAGATGCGGCTGGTACTTCAGGCAGGAGCACTGATAGCTGCGATTCAGGCATGGGCCATGTTCATGCACAAGAGAGTTGTTCGTCGTGCTGAGAGACCTGTCATCAGATATGCTCCAATGCTTATGCGGGAGCATGAGAGGATCACCAATCTGAACTACATATACAACTGCAACGACACAGAGGCTCTATGGATGCTTAGAATGAAAAGAGCACCATTTGCCAGACTTGTTCAGTTCAGACCTTCAGAACCAGGGGCCTGCTAGAAGATAGCATCCACATCAGTGTGGAAGAGCAAGTCGCCATGTTCCTTCACATTGTTGGCCATAACCAGAGGTTCAGGGTTATCCACAACACGTTCAGGAGGTCAATGGAGACCATCTTAAGGTACTTCAAGCAAGTGTTGTATGCTGTTGGGGAGCTCAAAGGAGAGATGATCAAGTCACCAACTGGCCGGACTCCAACCAAGATTCGCACAAGCCAAAGATGGTATCCATACTTCAAAGTGAGCACTGCAGTATGTAGTTCATTGCTTGATATGCTTGGATAGTTCAAGGTGTGCACTAACAAAATGTTGTATTGCCATTTCAGGATTGTATTGGGGAAATAGATGGTACTCATGTCAGTGCCAGAGTGCCGAGGTCACAAGCTGCAGCATTCAAGGGGAGGAAGCACTACACAAGCCAGAATGTGCTTGCTGTTGTTGACTTCGAACTGAAGTTCACCTATGTGCTGGCTGGCTGGGAAGGGTCAGCACATGATGCTAACATACTCAGTGACAACATCAGTCATCCTGCTGGCATCAACATCCCTGATGGCAAGTTCTACCTAGGAGATGCTCGCTATGCATGTCGGCCATGTATTCTTTCACCCTTCACGAAAACCATGTAGCATCTGAATGAGTTCTCTGGTAGGAACTACCCTAGGACTCCACAGGAGATGTTCAATCTCAGACACTCCAGCCTTAGAGTAACGGTTGAGAGGGCATTTGGAGCTCTCAAGAACAGGTTCAAGATCCTGGATCAGAAGTCATTCCACCCTTACCCTGCCCAGGATAAGCTTGTTCTTGCATGTTGCATTCTGGATAACTGGATCCTACAATGGGGTGTTGATGAATTGGTGCCCGAGGAGGAAAAGGTGACGCCTGATGATCTTGACCTCGGTGGCCATGGTGTTGAGGTATTTGATAAGGAAGCCTGGAAGAACAAAAGGCTGGAGTGAGCACAGACAATGTGGGATAACAGAGGTCAGATAAGGATCTTAAGAAGAAGAAGAGCAAGAGCAGCAGCAGAAGAGGAAGACAAAGAGGAACATCAGCAGCGGAAGAGGTAAGATGAAGAGGAAGAGGAGGGATGATGAACTTTCCCCATTCAGCCATTTGGCTGTACTGCCATTTGATAGTAGCTAGGAGGAACTGTAATTTGTTCCGTAGCTAGAAGTGAAACTGTTAATCGTGTGTGGTAAGGTCACCACTACTGGGAAGTGGCGACAGCACCTAATGCAGGTTGTAACCAAACAGTGTGTCCTATGTGTGTCTAATGCTATGCGGGCAACCAAACAGCGGGTCAAAATTAGTACCCTCATGCAGCTAGCCTATATGCGTGTAACGAAACAATGTACACTAGTGGTTTATAGGTTGTTTTTCCTCAGACAGGCCCATCTGAGAAGTGTATGCAAATACGCCAAAATCAGTGTGGACAACCAAACGCATCCTAAGAAATCTAAAAGCCAATGGAATGCGACTGATCCACGATTCTGAAGACGCACCTTTCAGTCTTCAGCAACGGAAAGATATAAGTTAGAGCGTGAACACATCGGATAATGTCACATGATCAACCTTATAGCCGCCGATACCTCACAAAAAAAGAAAAAAAACCTTATAGCCGCCAGCGTGGAATAGATGTACCAAAGTCAAACACCCAAACTATCAGTGCACTAATATGTCTGAAAGGTTAGTAACATCCAAGGTTACTAATATGTCTTAGATTGGATATATATATAGACAAGAAAAGTAAGATGAATCGGAGGGAGTATTAAATATCAAATCTGGCCACATGGGCCGGCTCGACATGGCCGGGCTGTAAAAGGGTCTGGCACGGCACGGCCCCCGCAAGGCCTAGCCATGGGGATCAGCCCGGTACGCTAGTTATAAAGGCCGGCCTATTGCTTTTCGGCTTGCTGGGCTGTTTGTTTTTTAAAGATTAGAAAAGTCTAAAAAAATTAAGAAAAAAGTACAAAAACATCTAAAATTAAGAAAATAATATAGAAAAAACCATGCATTATAAAAAATACTCCATATCTGGTTTCTCAACCCCCATATTTGGTATTTCGGGTCCAAATTTTGGAGCGCACTCCATCCAACAAAAATCATGGCGCGAAGGAACCTTCACAGAATCCCCATCTCAGGATGGGAATGGATAGGAGATTTGGGGGGAAAATGATGTCCCACTAACGAGTGAGTCCTACAAGGTAGATGAAATTTGAAGACTAGAATATAGCGATTCTGAGTTTGTCTTTGTCAGGTCCCAGCCTCCAATTTTTTTGGCAATCGAAGTTTGGGTACCATAATTTTTCCAATTTTAATCAAGGGGCGAGTCTATTACTCATGTTCATTTCCATTAGTTTCCATGTGTTGCACGGACGTTATTTAATTAATATTGCCAATTCGTCTCAAACAAAGGTACTTAGTTATCATATGTCCACTATCGATGTAATATGTGTTGTGGCCAGTTTCTGTTTACAAAAGTACTTGTTGATTCTTGACTAAATTTCCCTTTTTGAGAAATAGGCTTAACGTAGCCAATTATGTGCTCCAAATGTTCACTTATTGTTATTAGAGTCAGGGAAATGGTGAAATAGCTTTTTGCACATGGGTTTATCCTTAAAACTGTTCTTTTTCAAATTAAGGAGCTCGCACCGCCGATTTCATTGCATGAAACCAAAGTAACATAGCATGCCACTCTCACACCTCTTGCACTCTTAGTTTTATTTCCCATGCCATACTCACACCTCTTACACTCGTAGTTTTATCTACTAGCATAAGAAACTACAACTAACAAACATGCTAACCCAATAGGACACAATCACAACAAGGATCAACAACACACTGCAAGACCACCTACAACTATTCAATGGAGTCCTTAATTTGACACACTAAAAAGGAGCTCAGCTCCATCCATCAGCCAATGGTGATCCTTATTGGCATGGGCACCCAACCCATACTTCTACTGAAGATTTTAGATGTCACTTTTGTGAGAAGAAGCACCTCATTGTGAAACTAATGTTGCATGATTTTTTGCATACCAGTCCAGCTATTAATTCAATGTGAATCTTGGAAAATAATATTAGTAGGGTCATATGGATAAACACAATCAAAAAAAGTTGCATTCCTAGTCTTCACAATTGACCAAACTAGTGTAGTAGCACATACAAGAACGATCCCCTAGCTTTACTAGAGAACCCCATAATCTAGGAACTTATCAGAAAAACAATTAGACATATCTTGTAGGCCACTGGTACACCACACCACTCCCCAGACATGCATGTCTAACTTACAAACAAAAATCATCTATGTCTTCCAGTTCACCACATAAGCAACATTTTGTAATCTTTACTTTTCCAGCCTCTCCTAATGAGTGCATCTTTGGTTACAATGCTACCATGTGCAGCTAGCTACAGAAACACTTTAATTTTCCAAGGCATTCTACCAACACAAATCTTTGTACATGACCAATTAATAAGAACAATCTTAAGAGTTAGGTACATATATTGTATAGGAAAAATGCCAGATTTCGTGAGTAACCACTCACAAGAATCTTGGGCACCCTTAAAGTAGGTAAATGATAAAACAAATAATTTATGAAGGGTGAATGCTAGCATAGTGCATAAGTTTGATCAATGATAATTTCAATCACTTTTCCTAGCATCACAACAACAACTCTTTCTCATAAAACTCATCATGATAAAGTAGCAATCAATTCACATGTTATGGTTCAAATAATGCATTGTCTTGAAACTTAACAACCTATGTTCTTAGTCACCAAACAATTTCAATGCATCTTATTTTCAACAAAGTCTAAGTAAGAGCTCCATATAATCAATTATCATGTAGTCTTGTATGATTTCTAGTACTCAAAGCATATTTTTAGAACAAATAGCATCCATCGAACATAGAGAAAGATATGGGCGTAATGGTTTGCCTCCCAATTCATTTATCATAGGGATAACTGTCAACAATAATAATTCATGATCAAATATATTTGAATGGCCATATGTGCCTGGATCTTTCCCACCACATGATGCTTGCCAACTAAAGAATAGGTTGGAATAAGAAATTGACTCAACAAAATAAAGTTAATAGAAAAAGTAAAAGATAAGCCCTTCGCAGAGGGAAGCATGGATTTGTAGAGGTGCCACAGCTCATTGCTTAAAATAGAGATGAATACAGTTTGAGTGTTGTACTTTTCCTGTCAACGTCACGACCGAGAGTTCTCAATATCTTCCATGCTAAACACATTATTGGTGGTTCCCAAGCGGAAAGGTAAAGTTTACTCCCCCTCAACCATTCAAACACAAGCCATGGCTAGCAGACTCCTCGGGTGCCCTCCATACAATCAACTTTCCGGGGGAGTTTGTTTCATTTTTTTTATTTTGATTACAGGACTGGGCATCCCAATTACCAGCCTCTCTCGTGCAATGAAAAGTGAGTAAACACTCATCATGCGAATAACCTGCTTAGCATGGAAGATACTAACCACCCCTTGCCGCTTCATGAGCGGTACAGGCACACAAAACATATGTTTATTTGAAGATTTAGAGATGGCACATGCAAATTTACTTGGAACGGCAGGGTAATACCTTATATAGGTAGATATGGTGGACACTCATGGAAGAAACTTGGCTCAAGGATTTGGATGCACAAGCAGTATTCCCGCTTAGTACAGAAATTTTGGCTAGCAAAAGATTCTAAACAAGCACCACATGTTGGAGGATCCATAACAATATAACTTCGATGCAAATATACACAACCATAACTCATTATGTTGTCTTCCTTGTCCAACTTCAACTAATTTGCTCAAGTTTGAAATAATTAATGGTTATTCACAATCATAAAATATGTCCAAGATAATATATTCGTATGTGAAAGTTCTCTTCCATATACTATCTTTCATGAATTACTCGTATGACCAATATTGTGATTGTCAAACTTCAATAAATTTTACTTTCTAAACCCAATGTGAAACTACTACTAGGCATGATACAAGTATATTAAGCACATGTAATTTCAACTTTATAATATTCAATTCATTCAACAATTTACTCTTAGGATATAAGTGAAGCACAAAAGTAAATGACAAACTACTCAAAAAAGATATAAGTGAAGATCAAATGAGTAGTTAAATAATTAAGTAGCTATGTGAGGACTCTCTCTCATTTAAAAATTTCAGATCTTAAGTATTTTATTCAAAAAACAAACAAAAATAAAAGGGCACTCCAAGAATAGCACATATCATGTGAACAAGTAAAAACTTAGGCTCAACCGAGACTAACCGATAGTTGTTTGTGAAGAAAGGTGGGATGCCTACTGGGGCATCCCCAAGCTTAGATGCTTGAGACTTCCCCAAGCTTGAGCTCTTGTGTCTCCTTAATTCCTCTCATATCACGATTTCCTTAAATCTTAAGAACTTCATCCACACAAAACTCAACAAGAACTCATGAGATAAGTTAGTATAAATCAATGCAAAACCTTATCATTCTCTACTGTAGCAAATCAATAAAATTATTATTTGATATTTCATACTAAATGCCTCTACATATTTAATACTCCTATCCTTAAATAGAATCATTAAACAAGCACACATATGCAAACATAACATCAATCTGTCTAAGTAGAACAGTGTGTAAAGGATATAAGAATATTCATACTTATTTAACTCCAAAAATTCTAAAAAAATTACCAAACTATATACAATTTATCATATCTTACTTTCTAAAAATTTCAAGATTTTATCACTTTCTCACTTTTCTGAAGAATTCAGACAATAATAAAAAACTTTATGTTTTCAAACAACAACATATAGACTTGCAAAATAAGCATGGTAAAGGCTATTCTTGACACTTTTATTAAAATAAAAGATACAAAACATTATTCTAAATAAAAGCAAGAAAATCCTAATAAAATAAAATGGTGCTCCAAGCAAAACACATATCATGTGACGAATACAAATATAGCTCCAAATGAGGTTACCGATAAAGTTGAAGACGAAAGAGGGGATGCCTTTCAGGGCGTCCCCAAGCTTAGGTGCTTGGGTCTTCCTTGAATATTACCTTGGGGTGCCTTGGGAATCCCTAAGCTTTGGGTCTTAGCACTCCTTATTCTCCTCATATCGATATCACAACCAAAACTTGAAAATTTCAATCACACAAAACTTAACGGAACTTCGTTAGTATGATAAAGAGCAAATCATTCACTTTGGTACTGTCAAGACAAGATTCATAATTCTTCTCACACAATGCCTACTGTACCTTATCATTTCCACAATTTATATTGACCAATATAAGCCATATAAACTATAAAACAAGCAAACTATGCATCAAAGACAGAACCTGTCAAAAACAAAACAGTTTGAAATGATCTGAACAACAACCATACTTCTGTAAATCAAAAAATTCTAAAAAATTAGGACAGCATAGGAAATTAGTATATCAATAATTTGTAAAAAAATCAGAATTGTTTGATGCTCTAGTGATTTTAAACAATTCTGCTACTGGGCGCAAAAGTTTTTGTTTTTGCACAGAATCAAGTCAACTACCATCCACACTATCCCAAAGACTTTACTTGGCACTTTATTGAAACAAAAGCTATAAAACATGATTACTAAAGTATCTTAATCATGTGAACACACAAAAATATTAGGTTTAGATATTGGGTTGTCTCCCAACAAGCGCTTTTCTTTAATGCCTTTTAGCTAGGCATGATGATTTTAATGATGCTCACGCAAGAATAGTAATTGAAACATGCAGGAGAGCATCATGAATCACATGTGAAGCACATTTAAGCCTAGCCCACTTCCTATCCATAGGGATTTTGTGAGCAAAAACATTATGGGAGTAAGAATCAACTAGCATAGGAAGGCAAAACAAGTATAACTTCAGAACTTTCAACACATAGAGAGGAAACTTGATATTATTGAGATATGTAAAAGCATATGTTCCTCTCTCATAATAATTTTCAGTAGCATCATGAATGAATTCAACAATATAACTATCACATGAAGCATTCTTTTCATGATCCACAAGCATAAAGATTTTGTTACTCTCCACATAAGCAAATTTCTTCTCATCCATAATAGTGGGAGCAAACTCAACAAAATAACTATCATGAGATACTTGATTGACACAACCAATTGAACATTAAAATCATGATGACAAGTTTCATGGTTATCATTATTCTTTATAGCATACATGTCGTCACCATAATCATCATCAATAGCAACTTTGTTGTCATAATCAATTGAAACCTCTTCCAAAATAGTGGATTCATCATTAAATAAAGTCATGACCTCTCCAAATCCACTTTTATAAATATTTTAATAAGATTAAACACCCTCCAAAATAGTGGGATCATTACCTAGAGTTGACACTCTTCCAAACCGACTTTCATCAATATAATCATCATAAATAGGAGGCATGCAATCATTATAATAAATTTGCTCATCAAAACTTTGGGGACTAAAAATATCATCTTCATCAAATATAGCATCCCCAAGCTTAGGGCTTTGCATATCATTAGCATCATGGATATTCATAGAAAGCATACTAACAACATTGCAATCATGCATATCATTCAAAGATTTTATGCCAAACATTTTATTGAATTCTTCTTCTAACACTTTGGCACAAATTTTCGATCCATCATTTTCACGAAAGACATTATAAAGATGAAGTATATGAGGCAACCTCAATTCCATATTTTTTTGCAGTTTTCTTTTATAAACCAAACTAGTGATAAACAAGAAACTAAAAGATTCATTTGCAAGATCTAAAGATATACCTTCAAGCACTCACCTCCCCGGCAACGGCGCCAGAAAAGAGCTTGATGTCTACTACACAACTTATTCTTGTAGACTCGTGTTGGGCCTCCAAGCGCAGAGTTTTGTAGGACAATATAATTTTTCCCTCAAGTGGATGACCTAAGGTTTAACAATCCGTGGGAGGCATAGGATGAAGATGGTCTCTCTCAAACAACCCTGCAATCAAATACACGAAATCTCTTGTGTCCCCAACACACCAAATACAATGGTAAATTGTATAGGTGCACTAGTTTGACGAAGAGATGGTGATACAAGTGCAGTATGGATAGTAGATATAGGTTTTTGTAATATGAAAATAAAAAACAGCAAGGTAGGAAGTGATAAACGGAGCACAAACGGTATTGCGATCCTTAAAAACAAGGCCTAGAGTTCATACTTTCACAAGTGCAATCTCTCAACAGTGCTAACATAATTGAATCATATAACAATCCCTCAACGCGCGACAAAGAATCACTCCAAAGTTCTTATCTAGTGGAGAAGATAAGATGCAATTGTTGTAGTGTACGAAACCACCTCAAAGTTATCTTTTCCGATCAATCTATTAAGCCATCCCTATAAGTGTCACAAACAACCCTATAGTTTGTACTAAAATAACACCATATGATACGCATCAACAAACCCTAATGTCACCTAGATACTCCAATGTCACCTCAAGTATCCTTGACTTGATTATTCGATGCACATCAAACAACTTCAGATTCATAATATTCAATCCAACACAAAGAACTTCAAAGAGTGCCCCAAGATTTCCACCAGAGAAAGAAGGACGAAAACATGTATCAACCCCTATGCATAGATTACCCCATTGTCACCTCGGAATCCGTGAGTTGATTGCCAAAACATACAACAAGTGAATCAATGGAACACCGCATTATCACCATGGGTATCCACATGCAAGACATACATCAAGTTTTCTCAAATCAAAAAAGTATTAAATCCGATAAGGGTGAAACCTCAAAGGTAAAAACTCAATTCATCACAACAAGATAGAGAGGGGAAAAACACCATATGATCCAACTATATTAACAAAGCTCGCGGTACATCAAGATCATGTCAAATCAAGAACACTAGAGAGAGAGATCAAACACATAGCTACTGGTACATACTCTCAGCCCCGGGGGTGAACTACTCCCTCCTCGTAATGGTGGCCGCCGGGATGATGAAGATGGCCTCCGGTGATGATTTCCCCTCCGGCAGGGTGCTGGAACAAGGCTTCAAATGGGATCTCTTTGGTATAGAGGCTTGCAGCGGCGGAGTCGAAATTCTAGGTTAACTTTTGGGGGTTTCCCTATTTATAAGAATTTTCAGAGTTTGAATCACGCGAAAAAAGGGTTACGATGGGCCCATAAGCCACTTGGGCACCATCACCCCCTGGGCACGCCCAAGTGGCTTGTGGCCACCTTGTGGCTCTTCTGGTCCTCCCGCGAAGCTTCGGGGGTCTATTTTTTTCAAAAAAAAATCATCAAAAAGTTTCAACCCATTCCGAGAACTTTTATTTATGCACAAAAACACCACCACAGCAGCTCTGCTGAAAACAGCGTCAGTCCGGGTTAGTTCCATTCAAATTATACCAAAACCATATAAAATTATTGTAAACATGGCATGAATATTTCATAAATTATAGATACGTTGGAGCTGTATTACTGTCCTACAAAACTCTGCGCTTGGAGACCCAACCGAGTCTACAAGAATAAAGTCGCGTAGTAGGCATCAACGTTCAGTTGAAGGACACGTTCCCGTTGACTACGAAGGCGTATGTGGTGATTTCGTCAATCTCAAGATGATGTGCCGACTCAGTCTCTCGGAGGTGCTCAGAGGGATAGGGTGTGTTTACGTTCATAGGGGTGAGTGTAATTGTGTGTGTGTGAACGTCTACGGATGTACAGTGTTGAAAAATAAACTTAGATCATTCCGATCTACGCTACTCTTGATCGGTGGCGGTTGTTATTCTGGTGCGCTGGTCCTATAGGACCTTAGCACGACGACTTCTTAACTTTCTACTACAACAAAGTTTGCCCGGCTCTGACGAGTGAGGGGCAATGACGACGGCGCGCCTTCAGCTCGCTTTAGTGCTTGTAGTCGCCGCTAGGCGATCTATCGATCTGCATGTAATTTTATTATCTCTGATTTTTGTTGTATTGTCATGATTGAAGATGAATATATCAAAAGTTTTTTTCAAAAAAGAATGTTTTAATAATATATTTTCTGGGAGGGTCTTTTTTAGTGAGAACAACCAATACTTCATCAATATTGAGAAGTCACTAAAACGTAATACTTCCATTTCAAATTATAAGATGTTTTGAATATTTTAAGATAGACTACATATTGATTAAAATGAGTAAACAAATATACTTAACATATGTCTATATACATCTGATTCGGAATAAAATTAAAAAATATTATAAAAAGTGGATGGATAGGGTATATTTATGAGAGATAAGTCCATATTACAACCTCAAACTACCACCGCAATCTAAAACACAACCCTGAACTACGAAACCGTCTAACTTATAGCCCTGAACTTCCAAAACCGGACAAGAAATAACCATGGGGTGGTTTTTGACTGATTTTGACCGATTTTGACCAGTCAACCGCCTAGTCAGCGCTAAGTCATTTTTGGGTCAAAATTTGGAAAAAAAAAGTTCCCAAAAAATTTGAAAAATTTCTAAAAAATCCACACAACAATTATATTCAATCTGAGAAAGTATCAACAAGTTTTGCGAAGTATAAAAAAACTAGAGCGAAAATTCAAATTCAGAGCCCTTTTGTTTCAAATTTTGGCAAAAAATGTTTTCAGAAAAAAAATTGAAAAATTTCTCAAAAATCCACGCAACGCTTAGATTCACCGTGTAAGTTTCAAGAAGTTTTGCACACTGAATAAAAAAATAAAAGAAAATTTCAGATTCAAGAGATGGTGACATGGCGTACGACTTGGTGCTGACTAGGTTGTTGACTGGTCAAAACCGGTCAAAACCAATCAAAAACAAACACATAGTTGTTTTTTGTTCGGTTTTGAAAGTTGAGGGTTGTATATTAGACGGTTTTCTAGCTTAGGGTTGTGTTTTAGACTTCGGTGGTAGTTCAAAGTTGCAATATGGATTTATCTCTATTTATAATGAACACTTCAGGCACATCACGAGAACTTAAAAGAACAGTGTTCAGAAGATATAGCAAGAAACTGTGCTGTAACAATGACACGGAGATTAACGTGGACATAAGAGCAAGAACTTTTCTTGTCAGAATAGAAGAACATATGACAAGAAATCTAGGCTTGTGTTAATCCAACTATCCGTCCCTTCGCTAGGGGGACTCTCCCTCCCTCTCGTTTCCTTCCTTAATTCTACGAAATCAATAAGTCCCGAACGTGCCTCTTTTTCTCATCTCACCCGAACACTGTCATCATTGTTCATCATGATGCACGAGTTTTACAGCAGCTTTGCAGTGCCACATCAGTTCCTCACATCGTTCGGGGTAAATGCCACCCGCCCCGAACCACGCTTACCTTATCCATTCACGCTCCCACCACACACTCATACAGGATAGCGGGAGCAAAGATAGGAGGTGCGGCAGCTCACCGACGGCGACCGCGGCGGCTCCGTGCAGGGGGGCGGGCGGATAGCGGGGGCGAGGCGTGAGGACGAGGGAGTCGTTCCGGAGCTCCTCTCCATGCAGGAGCTCGGCCATGGAGGCCGGAGACGCGACATTGTCCAAATCTACGCCGTCAAGCGCGGGGACGCCGAGAAGGAAGATGCCTTCATCCTCCTCGTCGTCTCGACGCCGGCTCGCGCCACCAAGCCGGGATTCCCGCCCGACGACCTCCGTCCTCCTCGAGCGCGGGAACATGGCGGCGCCCTCGAGCATGGGGTCATGGCGGCTTCCGCGAGTGCGGTCAGAAGCATCCTCCTCGCCGGCTCGCGCCACCAAGCGGGGACGCCCGCCCGATGACCTCCAGCCTGATGGAAATATGCCATAGAGGCAAAAATAAAATGGTTATTATTATATTTCCTTAACCATGATAAAATTTTATTATTCATGCTAGAATTGTATTGACCGGAAATTTAAATACATGTGTGGATACATAAACAAATACCGTGTCCCTAGTGAGCCTCTACTAGACTAGCTCGTTGATCAAAGATGGTTAAGGTTTCCTAACCATAGACATGAGTTTTCATTTGATAATGGGATCACATCATTAGGAGAATGATGTGATGGACAAGACCCATCCGTTAGCTTAGCATATGATCGTTCAGTTTATTGCTACTGCTTTCTTAATGTCAAATACATATTCCTTCGACCATGAGATCATGCAAGTCCCGGATACCGGAGGAATACCTTGTGTGCTATCAAACATCACAACATAACTGGGTGATCATAAAGATGCTCTACAGGTATCTCCGAAGGTATATGTTGAGTTGGCTGATACGTATCCAACGTATCTATAATTTTTTATTGTTCCATGCTGTTATATTATCATTCTTGGATGTTTTACAATCATTTTATAGCAACTTTATATCATTTTTTGGGACTAACCTATTGACATAGTGCCCAGTGCCAGTTGCTGTTTTTTGCTTTTTTTTTACTTCGCAGAATATCAGTACCAGACAGAGTCCAAATGCAGCGAAACTTTTTGGATAATTTTTATGGACCAGAAGACACAACTTGGGCCAAAGAAGTACCAGAGGGGAGCTCCGAGGGGAGCACAACCCACTTGGGTGCGCCTGGGGGCCCAGGCGCGCCCTGGTAGGTTGTGCCCACCTCGGTGGCCTCCCGCACCACCTCTTCGCCCTATAAATACCCCAATATTCCAAAAACCCTAGGGGAGTCGACGAAACACAATTCCAGCCACCGCAAGTTCCAGAACCACTAGATCCAATCTAGACACCATCACGGAGGGGTTCATCATCCTCATTGGTGCCTCTCCGATGATGCGTGAGTAGTTCATCATAGACTTACGGGTCCGTAGGCAGTAGCTAGATGGCTTCTTCTCTCTTTTTGATTCTCAATACAATGGTCTCTGGGAGATCTATTTGATGTAACTCTTTTTGCGGTGTGTTTGTTGGGATCCAATGAACTTTGAATTTATGATTAGATCTATATCCATGAATATTATTTGAGTCTTCTTTGATCTCTTATATGCATGATTACTTATAGCCTCGTATTTCTTCTTCGAATCTTTGGTTTAGTTAGGCCAACTAGATCGATTTTTCTTGCCATGGGAAGAGGTGCTTTGTGATGGGTTCAATCGTGCGGTGTTCTTTCCCAGTGACAGAAGGGGCAGCAAGACACGCATGTATCATTGCTATTAAGGATAACAAGATGGAGGCTATTCCTACATGAATAGATCTCGTCTACATCATGTCATCGTTCTTATTGCATTACTCCGTTTCTCCATTAACTTAATACACTAGATGCATGCTAGATAGCGGTCGATGTGTGGAGTAATAGTAGTAGATGCAGGCAGGAATCGGTCTACTAATCTTGGACGTGATGCCTATATAATGATCATTGCCTTGGATATCGTCATAATTATTCGATCTTCTATCAATTGCCCAAGAGTAATTTGTTTACCCACCGTGTGCTATTTTTCTCGAGAGAAGCCACTAGTGAATTCGACGACCCCCGGGTATATTCTTTATCATATTTGCTTTGAGATCTATTTTTATTTGCTTTTGTGTTCAGATCTATTATTCCAAAAACCCAAAAATACCTTGCTGTACTTTTTTGCTATTTATTTTATTTTGTGTTTTATCGAGATCTATTTATGCAATCCGTCACAATTTTTATCCCGTCCACGTGACAATTTCTGGCACCGTTACCCGTTGAGGGATTGACAACCCTTCCTAATCGTCGGGTTGCAAGTATTTGTTCTTTGTGTGCAGGTACCGTTTACATAGTGTTGCTTGGTTCTCCTACTGGATTGATACCTTGGTTTCATAACTAAGGGAAATACCTACCATAGCCGTTCTACATCATCCCTTCCTCTTTGGGAAAATACCGACGTAGTTCAAGCGACATCAAAAGGAACTTCTAGCGCCGTTGCCGGGCAGACATCATCAACATCTATCAGGTTCCTAATCACAAATCTCATCTCCATGCAATTTACATTTACCTCTTGTTTTCATCCCCCACTTCACAAAAATTTACCGTTTTATTCGCCCTCTTTTCCATTCGTCGTTTTCTCGTGAGATCTATCTTTATGTGTGTGATCTTTCTTGCCTACTTTGTCACTATGGCTAGTGTGACTACTCCTCCTTTGTCACTAGATTTTGAAGTTTTATACTTCAAGCAGAAACAAGGAGAAAATTTGAAAGATGCTTTGTATAGGCTAATGGAATCCTATGCATTAGCAATCTTAAAGGGGATGCAAAGATTTTGCTTCAAAAAATTTATATAGGATTAGCTTTGCATCATAGGCAACTTTTGGATTTCGCCGCTAAAGGGAACTTTATTGAGCTTGATGCTAATACCGCTTATGAGATCCTAGAGGGGATTTTGGGAATTCCACCAATCAAAAAGGGGATCTCTTTTACTCAAGAAGGGGTTCAAATTTTAGACAAGTTGAGAGATTTGCATAAACATATGGTCGAGTTACAAAAATATAATGAACCTCTCAAACATATTAGTAGAAACCTCAATCGCATGAATACTTTGATTACTCTTTGCAATAAACGTTTGGATATTTTGGATCTCAAGATGGTCTCTTTTCCTGAAAATCTTGGGAAGCGTAAAGAACCTCCCGTGTGTGAAAGGCCCTTACAAAAGTTCAAAAAACTAAAGATGACAATACTTGAATCTATGCATTATGCCTAACTAGGGGCATAAAACGATAGCGCTTGTTGGGAGGCAACCCAATGAATAAAATTTATTTTTGCCTTTTTCTTTCTGTTTTTGAGTGTTTGCACAATTATGCCTCTGTTATGATTGTGTTTTTATGTTTTAATTAGTGTTTGTGCCATGTAAAGCCTTTGGGATCAGGTTGGGTGATGGTTCACTTGATCTTGTTGGAAAACAGAAACTTTTACGTCCAGTAAAATAATTTTCAAGGCTCACAAAAGAGATGAAAAACTCTGAATGTTTACACAAGTTTAATATACAAATTTCCTACGTTGTCTAATTTTTCAGAATTTTTGGGGTTACAAAAGTATGGGTAAAATGCGCGTATTTATAGACTGTTCTGTTTTTGACAGATTCTGTTTTTGTTGCATTGTGTGCTTATTTTGATGAATCTATGGATTGTATCGGGGGGTATAAGTAAACCTGTTCATGGACAACCCGGCCCGGTGGCCCGAACCTGAAGCCCGACATTCGGGCCGGGCTCGGGCTCCAATTTCACGCCCGAAGCCTGGCCCGAAAGCCCGAAATGCCTATATATATTTTTTTATTCAAAATATAGGTATAATAAATTAATATAATACCCCGAATATGATTAATTTAATTTAAAAATTCCACTGTTCATGTGTTCGGGCCGGGCCGGGCTCGGGCTTGGCATTTTTTCATCGGGCTTTGCCAAGCCTGGCCCGAACCCGACCCGACCCGAGGAATGATCAGGTTTAGGTATAAGCCATGGTTAAGTTAGAATACAGTAGGTATAATGCAATAATAAAATATGAATGGGTTTGCAACAGTACTTAAAGTGAAGATTGGTTTTCTTATACTAACGGATCTCACGAAGGTTTTGTTAAGTTTTGTGTGATTGAAGTTTTCAAGTTTTGGGTGAGATCACGATGGATGAAGGAATAAGGAGTAAGAAGAGCCTAAGCTTGGGGATGCCCCATGGCACCCCAAGATAATATTCAAGGAGAAACAAGCAGCTAAATTTGGGAATGCCCCGAGTGGCATCCCCTCTTTCTTCTAACAACCATCAGTATTTTACTTAGAGCTATATTTTTATTCGTCACATATCATGAGTCTTGCTTGGAGCGTCTTGTATCATTTGAATCTTTGCTTGTTTTGCTTTTTAGTTTTTCACAAGTATCCTGGCTAAACACACCTATTTTAGGGAACCAAAATTATGCTATGATTTGTTAGAATTGCTCTCTATGCTTCACTTAATTTTTTTTTAGCTATGGAATTGCTCTAGTGCTTCACTTATATCTTTTTGAGCATGGTGTGCTTTATTATTTTTGAAGAAATTCTCTCATGCTTCACTTATATTATTTTGAGAGATGAAAATCTTTTATGCTCATGTTCTTCACTTAAATTTGTTTGAGCTTGTCAAAAGCAATGGCAATATATGAAACTAGTCCCAAAGTGATAGGTATTCAAGAGGGATATAATAAAAACTTTCATGAAGATCATTGGACAAAATAAACTTGATTCCTTGTAATAGTTTTGAGATATGATGATAGTGATATGTGAGTCATGTTGGTGAGTAATTATGCTTTAGTAAGAATATTGGTGTTAAGGTTTGTGATTCCCTATGCAAGTACGAAAGTCAGTAGTTATGCAATGAAATTACATCCTACTTGTGGTGCATTATGCGATGTTAGATATGCTTAATGCTCGCTTATGTGATTTTTTGTTTCTTGGTTGGTTGCTTCTCAATCTCTTGCTAGCCTCCACTTGTACTAAGTAGAAATACTACTTGTGCATCCAAACTCTTTAAACCCAGTTTTGCCATATGAGTCCACCATACCTACCTATATGTGGTATTCCCGTGCCGTTCTAAGCAAATTTGTATGTGCTATCTCTAATTTTCAAAATAAATTTCCTTTTTGTGTGCTCGTACCGCTCATGAAGCAGCAGGGAGTGGCCAATATTTTCCATGCTAGATGTGTTGTTCTCAAGATGAGTATTTATTCACTTGTCATTGCACGAGAGTATGGCGGTAATATGGATGCCCAGTCCCGAAATAAAAAAGAAATTTACTTTATGTTGTCAAATAATAAATTCCTTGGAAAGTGTTGGTATGGAGGGCACCCGTGGATACAGCTAGCCATGGATTGTGAAAGAATGGTGGAAAAAGGAATAAACTTTATTTTGTGTTTGGGAACCGCCTATGATATATCTAGCATGGAAAGTGTTGGGAATTACTCGGTCGTTTTCGTTGACGGGAAAAGTATGCCTCTAAAAAAATTATCTCTAAATTTAAGCTTTGAGCTCTGGCACCTCTACAAATCCCTACTTCCCTCTGCGAAGGGCCTATCAATTTACATTATGCAATTTTTATTTTATTTGAGTCTCCATCTTCTCTTATAAAGCACCAACTAAGGGGCACTATGATCATACTTGAGCATTGGATGTAGCTAATATGCGAGTGTGTTTCATGAACGGATCAATGATTGAGCATGATGGGCTAGGGATAACTTTCTTTAGTGTTGATATTTAGAAAGACATGGTTGCTTGTTGATATGCTTGAGTATTGAAATCTTCATGTCAAAACTAGACTATTGCTTTGAACCATATAAAAGTCCAAATGTCCATGCTACAAAAGAAAATAATATGTGATGAACATGTTAGGCAGCATTCCAAATAAAAAATTCTGTTTTTATCATTTACCTACTCGAGGACGAGCAGGAATTAAGCTTGGGGATGCTGATACGTCTCCAATGTACCTATAATTTTTGATTGTTCCATGCTGTTATATTATCATTCTTGGATGTTTTACAATCATTTTATAGCAACTTTATATTATTTTTTGGGACTAACCTATTGACATAGTGCCCAGTGCCAGTTGCTGTTTTTTGCTTGTTTTTTACTTCGCAGAATATCAGTACCAAACGGAGTCCAAACGCAGCGAAACTTTTTGGAGAATTTTTATGGACCAGAAGACACAACTTGGGCCAAAGAAGTACCAGAGGGGAGCACAACCCACCTGGGCGCGCCTGGGGGCCCAGGCACGCCCTGGTGGGTTGTGCCCACCTCAGTGGCCTCCTGCACCACCTCTTCGCCCTATAAATACCCCAATATTCCAAAACCCTAGGGGAGTCGACGAAACACAATTCCAGCCGCCGAAAGTTCTAGAACCACCAGATCCAATCTAGACACCATCACGGAGGGGTTCATCATCCTCATTGGTGCCTCTCCGATGATGCGTGAGTAGTTCATCATAGACCTATGGGTCCGTAGGCAGTAGCTAGATGGCTTCTTCTCTCTTTTTGATTCTCAATACAATGGTCTCTTGGAGATCTATTTGATGTAACTCTTTTTGCGGTGTGTTTGTTGGGATCCGATGAACTTTGAGTTTATGATTAGATCTATATCCATGAATATTACTTGAGTCTTCTTTGATCTCTTATATGCATGATTACTTATATCCTCGTATTTCTTCTTCGAATCTTTGGTTTAATTAGGACAACTAGATCGATTTTTCTTGCCATGGGAAGAGGTGCTTTGTGATGGGTTCAATCGTGCGGTGTTCTTTCCCAGTGACAGAAGGGGCAGCAAGACACGCATGTATCATTGCTATTAAGGATAACAAGATGGAGGCTATTCCTACATGAATAGATCTCGTCTACATCATGTCATCGTTCTTATTGCATTACTCCGTTTCTCCATGAACTTAATACACTAGATGCATGCTGGATAGCGGTCGATGTGTGGAGTAATAGTAGTAGATGCAGGCAGGAGTCGGTCTACTAATCTTGGACGTGATGCCTATATAATGATCATTGCCTTGGATATCGTCATAATTATTCGATCTTCTATCAATTGCCCAACAGTAATTTGTTTACCCACCGTGTGCTATTTTTCTCGAGAGAAGCCACTAGTGAAATCTAGGGCCCCCGGGTCTATTCTTTATCATATTTGCTTTGAGATCTATTTTTATTTGCTTTTGTTTTTAGATCTATTATTCCAAAAACCCAAAAATACCTTGCTGCACTTTTTTGCTATTTATTTTATTTTGCATTTTATCGAGATCTATTTGTCCAATCTATCATAATTTTTATCCCGTCCACGTGACAATTTCTAGCACCATTACCCGTTCAGGGCTTGACAACCCCTTCTAATCGTCGGGTTGCAAGTATTTGTTCTTTGTGTGCAGGTACCGTTTACATAGTGTTGCTTGGTTCTCCTACTTGATTGATACCTTGGTTTCATAACTAAGGGAAATACCTACCGTAGTTGTGCTGCATCATCCCTTCCTCTTTGGGGAAATACCGACGTAGTTCAAGCGACATCATTGGCATGGATCGAGATTGGGATTTGTCACTCCGTGTATCCGAGAGGTATCTCTGGGCCCTCTCGGTAATACATCATCACAAGAAGCTTGCAAGCAAAGTGACTAAGGAGTTAGTTACAAGGTGATATATTACGGAACGAGTAAAGAGACTTGCCGATAATGAGATTTAACTAGGTATGGAGATATCGACGATCAAATCTCGGGCAAGTAACGTACCGACACACAAAGGGAATTACGTATGTTGTCATAAAGGTTCAACCGATAAAGATCTTCGTAGAATATGTAGGAACCAATATGGGCATCCAGGTCCCACTATTGGTTATTGATTGGAGAGGTGTCTCAGTCATGTCTACATCATTCTCGAACCCATAGGGTCCGCACGCTTAACGTTCGTTGACGATATAGTATTATATGAGTTGTGTGAAATAGTGACCGAATGTTGTTCGGAGTCCCAGATGAGATCACGAACATGACGAGGAGCTCCGGAATGGTCCGGAGGTAAAGATTGATATATAGGATGAAGGTATTTGGGTTTCGGAAAGGTTTCGGAATGCACCAGATAGTCTTCGGAGTACCGGAAGGGGTTCCGGGAGACCACCGGTAGGACTTGGTGGGCCTCATGGGCCAAAGGAGGGAGGCGCACCATCCCACAAGGGGCTGGGCACGCCCCATGTAACACCCCCTGTCATTAGCTACAGTAATCACTTTTGATAATGACATGTCAGCAAGCCTAATAGTGCATAATCATCATTAGCAGCATGTTGCATTTCAACTCCTAAGTCAAATTCAAATTTAAATGAAAGTGAAATATAAAAGTTGTCCAACATAAAAACTAAAATGTTCAGTAAATAACAAATATTGCAGAGGCTAGTCTAAAATTGAAACCAACAAATAATAAAATAATTAGGTGGCACTAACATAATTAAAACAGTAAGGATTAATGCATATTAATTATTATAAAAATTATGGGAACTCAAGTTGACTCCAAACCAATTTTTGGTAGTGGTAGGTAATGCCTAGTATTATTTGGAGCAATTCCTATGTTTTACAAAATTCAATATGTGGCCTAACAATTTGCTAAACTGAGAAAAGAAAATAAATAAAAGAAAAGACAAAAGAAAAGAAAAACAAAACAGAAAAAGAAAAAGAGAAATCCCCCCCTCGGCCCAACTGGACCGGCCCAGCTGCCGGCCCAGCTGCCTCCCCCCTGGCCTATATCCCCCCCCTCCTCGGCCGAACCTTAGTGCCGCTCCATTCCCCCCCCGATCCACTTCTCCTCCTCCGACTGCTCGGCGCCGTTCGCCGCGCCGTCCGGAGCTCGTCGCCGACGCCGCCGCTCGCCGACCTCCTCGTCCTCCTCCCCAACCGGCCTCCCCGAGCCTCGCCGACGAACCCCTGCATCGGGGGTATGAACCCCTCCCCCTCCTCATCCCCGCCGATTCGCTGCCGCTCGCTCGCCCGCCCGCGCGCGCTCCGGCCGCGTCCGCGCCGGCCTCCGCTCGCCCGCGCCCGGCCCGCTCCGCGCCGCGCCTCCGCCTCCCCGCGCCCGCGCATCGCCGCGTCGCGCTGCCGCTCGCCCTGTTGCCGCCCGCTCCGGCCACCGCCTCCCCCTGCCACGCCGCGCCGCACTGCCTCGCCTCCGGCCACCGCCCCGCGCGCGCTGCCGCGCACTGCCCGCGGCCCCGCTGTCCGCCCCCTCAGTCCGCGCCCGCCGCCCGCGTGCGTGCCCTTTGGGCACCGGACATGTCCGGTCCCAAATGGGCACGCCCCGGACATGTCCGCCCCTGGTCCACTGACCAGTGGGGCCCACAGCCCTGCCTGATAAAAAAAATAATTAATTAAAATAATTAATTAATTAATTAATTAGTTAATTAATCCTGATTAGGTTAATCTAATTAAATAGTTAGTGTTAATTAAACAGTAATTTAATTAGTTAACCCTAATTAAGCTAACAGCCTATGACAGGTGGGACCCACCCTGTCAGGACGCCTGCTGACGTCAGCATGATGTCATGCTGATGTCATCGCAGCACTGTTTCGGATAATGTTGATTTAAATATTTAAATAAATTCTAGAAATTAATAAAAACTTTAGAAAATCATATTAAATAATCCGTAACTCCGATGAAAATACTTTATACATGAAACTTGCTCAGAATTCCGATACAAACCCGGATACGCCCTCCGTATTCCCGTCAGACACCCGTAGCTATAAGAACATTGAACTTTTAGACCATTTTCAGTAAATGAATAGTGCCCAACTTTAATTAAATAAATCCAAATAAATTCCTAAATTAACTAAATCATTTAGTTAGGCAGTAGAACACCCCGGCATATCATTTAGGCATGTCATACATATTGTTTGCATTATTGCCGTGAATTTATTGTTTCTCTCCCCCCTCCTTCTCTCTCTCGATAGACGCCGAGACCGACGACGCTGCACCAGGATACGACTACACTACCGACGAGCAGCCCGTTGACGACCCCTCTCTCTTGCCAGAGCAACCAGGCAAGCCCCCCCTTGAGCATCCAGATATCGCCCATTCTATTCTCCTGCTTGCATTAGATTTTGCTACTGTTAATGTATGCTCCTATTCTGATGCATAGCCTGCTGTTGTAACCTGTTCATTTCTACCTTACCTGCCTATGATAAACTGTTTAGTTTAGGTTGGAATGAACCATCAGTGAACCCCACCACCTTATCCTTGTTGCCCCTGCTTGATCATCGACGACTCGATCAACGTGATCGTCGACCAGAGACCGACACCTCACTTCACACCCCCTTAGTTGTACGACTCTGCTTAGTAACTATCGAGTGCCGAGGGTGATACCTCGTAACGCACTCCCGATGAATACTCTGCAGTGTAGCTGTTCGGTCGTGGTCATCGAGGGTGATTCCTCCTTCTCCACTTCCGATACGACTCTGTCGTGCAACCCTTAGTGTGAACCTCGAGGGTGATGCCTCATACATTCACCCTGATGATTTCGTCGGGTGGAATCCGCCGAGGGTGATTCCTCGGGTTTCCCCCTTGATGTTATGATCACACGGTTACTTTGACCCTTGTTACAGGCGGGTCCACCCTGGTGGGTACCCGTTAGGGATCTATGATTTTCGGGTGTGCCGGAAGGGCACTCGAGTGTGACATTGTGGCGGAGCATCAGAGACTTTGATTGTCTCCGCGTGATACTAATTGAGCCTATTGGATTTGGGTGTGTGATCTGAGTGGGTCGACGTGCCCTATACGCACTACCACCACGCGGGATAATGGTTATGGGACCCTCTGCGAAGTACGTTTCTCCGAAAGCTCGTCTGACGTCATGATTCACCGTGCGGGCTGATTGTCGGGATTGGGCTGGATACTACACTGACGAGTTCAGTGTCGCGCCTGCACCCCGGCCAGTCTCGCAACACGCAGGGTGCCCAGGGCGATGGCCCGAGACCTCTGGGTGCATAGGTTAGTCCGGCGTGCTGACCTCTCTACCGAGCCTAGGTAGAGCGCTGTTTCGTGTTGATCTTCCGAGGACGGGCATTACCCAGCAAGTGTGTCCGGCCAGAGTTGATCGAGCGTGTTGGGTAACAATAGTGCACCCCTGCAGGGATGAATCTTCTATCGATAGTCGGTCCTACGATAAAGGACGCTCAGTTTGTGTATCCCGATCTACTACTTAAACTGGATACTTGTTACTTAATTGAAGCTTCGGGATCGCTTTCTCGCTTGGGAGTCGAGGAAGGATCTTTAAGCTGTACTTCAACATGTTTGCTAAATAAAATGCTATTCTACTCTCTTCTACTGCTGCAAGATGATGGCTTGTGAAGATGTTTGAAGATGCTAGTCTTCGATAGGACTAGGCCTTCTCTCTATTCTGGCATTTCTGCAGCCCAGTCCACATATACAGCCTTTCTCCATTGGTAATGTTGCATATGTAGTATAGATCCTTGCTTGCTGAGTACTTCGGATGAGTACTCACGGTTGCTTTACTTTCTCTTTTCCCCATATACCCCACCTTGATGATACAAACAGACGATGGAGTCCAGGAGCCAGATGCCACCACCGGAGCTTACTACCAGGAGGGTCCAGAGGGTACTTACTACTGGATCGAGCCAGCCGACCAGGAGTAGGATCGGAGGCTCCCAGGCAGGAGGCCAACGCCTTTCGATCTAGTGTCGCTGTTTGTGCTAGCCTTCTTAAGGCAAAACATGTCTAACTATGTCTGTACTCAGATAATATTTGTATGACTGACTTGTGTATTCGGATCTTCAGATCCCTGGTCTGTAATATTGTGGACCTCCGTTTAAATTGTGTTAGAGTTGTGCTGTGATATCTTCCCGTGAGTCCCTGTGCTTGATCGTACACGTTTGCGTGTATGATTAGTGTACGATTGAGTCGGGGGCGCCACACCCCACCTCCCTTGCCCACGCACAAAAGGAAGGAGGGGGCGCCCTAGGGCAGCCGGCCCCCCTTTCCTTCCCCCCATGCATCTAATATGGAAGGAGGGTGCGCCTGAGGCAGGGCAGCCACTGGCCCCCCTCCTGCCCTTTCCTCCATGCTTAATGGAAGGAAAGGGAGGGTGCGTGCCTAGGGCTGCCTCCTCCTCCCCCCACCTATATATATATGAGAGGAGGGAGAGTGGCAACAGAGAACACGATCCCCAAGCTGTGTGCGGCGCCCCGTCTCCCTCTAGTTCTAGTTCCTCCTCCGTCCATGTCCGTTGTGTTTGGTGAAGCCCTACGGATAATTTCATTACCACCGTCACCATGCCATCGTGCTGCCGGAACTCATCTACTACTTCACCTCTCTTGCTAGATCGAGAAGGCGAGCACGTTATCGAGCTGAACGTGTGCTGAACACGGAGGTGCCGTACGTTCGGTACTTGATCGGGCGGATCATGAAGGCGTATGACTACATCAGCCGCGTCGATAAACGCTTCTGCTTAACGGTCTATGAGGGTACGTAGACACACTCTCCCATCTCGTAGCTATGCATCTCCATGGATAGATCTTGCGTGTGCGTAGAATTTTTTTTGTTTTCCGTGCAACGTTCCCAATAGTGGCATCATGAGCCAGGTCTATGCGTAGATGATATGCATGAGTAGAACACAAAGAAGTTGTGGGTGGTGATGTTCATACTGCTTACCACCAACGTCTTATTTTGGTTCGGCGGCATTGTGGGATGAAGTGTCCCGGACCAACCTTACATGTCCACGTACATGAGACCGGTTCCACCGACTGACATGCAACTAGTTTTGCATAAAGGTGGCTGGCGGGTGTCTGTTTCTCCTACTTTAGTTGAATTGAATTTGACTACGGCCGGTCCTTGAAGAAGGTTAAAACAACAAACTTAATAATCACCGTTGTGGTTTTTGCATAGGTAAGAACAGTTCTTGCTAGAAGCCCGTAGCAGCCACGTAAAACTTGCAACAACAAAGTAGAGGGCGTCTAACTTGTTTTTGTAGGGCATGTTGTGATGTGATATGGTCAAGACGTGATGTGATATACGTTGTTGTATGAGATGATCATGTTTTGTAATATCGACAACCGACAGGAGCCTTAGGGTTGTCTCTTAATTATTGTATGAAATGCAAGCGCCATGTAATTGCTTTACTTTATCGCTATGAGTTAGCAATAGTTGTAGAAGCAATAGTTGGCGAGACGACCCCAACGCAATGATGGAGATCAAGGTGTCGATCCGGTGACGATGGAGATCATGACGATGCTTTGGAGATGGAGATCAAAAGCACAAGATGATGATGGCCATACCATGTCACATATTTTTGATTGGATGTGATGTTTATCCTTGATGCATCTTATTTTGCTTAGAACGACGGTAGCATTATAAGATGATCCCTTCACTAAATTTCAAGATAAAAGTGTGATACGTCTTCAACGTATCTATAATTTTTTATTGTTCCATGCTGTTATATTATCATTCTTGGATGTTTTACAATCATTTTATAGCAACTTTATATCATTTTTTGGGACTAACCTATTGACATAGTGCCTAGTGCCAGTTGCTGTTTTTTGCTTGTTTTTTACTTCGCAGAAAATCAGTACAAAACGGAGTCCAAATGCAGCGAAACTTTTTGGAGAATTTTTTTGGGCCAGAAGACACCTGTTGGGCCAAAGAAGTACCAGAGGGGGGCTCCGAGGGGAGCACAACCCATCTGGGCACGCCTGGGGGCCCAGGCGTGCCCTGGTGGGTTGTGCCCACCTCGGCCGCCTCCCGCACCGCCTCTTTTCTCTATTAATACCCCGAAAATCCAAAAACCCTAGGGGAGTCGACGAAACACAATTCCAGCCACCGCAAGTTCCAGAAACACCAGATCCAATCTAGACACCATCACGGAGGGGTTCATCATCCTCATTGGACCTCTCCGATGATGCGTGAGTAGTTCATTGTAGACCGATGGGTCCGTAGTTAGTAGCTAGATGGCTTTCTCTCTCTTTTGATTCTCTATACAATGGTCTCTTGGAGATCTATTTGATGTAACTCTTTTTGCGGTGTGTTTGTTGGAATCCGATGAACTTTGAGTTTATGATCAGTTCTTTTTATCCATGAAAGTTATTTGAGTTTCTTTGATCTCTTATATGCATGATTACTTATAGCCTCGTATTTCTTCTTCGAATCTTTGGTTTAGTTAGGCCGACTTGATCGATTTTTCTTGCCATGGAAAGAGGTGCTTTGTGATGGGTTCGGTCGTGCGGTGTTCCTTCCCAGTGACAGAAGGGGCAGCAAGACACGTATTGATCGTTGCTATTAATGATAACAAGATGGGTCTATTCCTACATGAATAGATCTTGTCTACATCATGTCATCGTTCTTATTGCATTACTCCATTTCTCCATGAACTTAATACACTAGATGCATGTTGGATAGCGGTCGATGTGTGGAGTAATAGTAGTAGATGCAGGCAGGAGTCGGTCTACTAATCTTGGACGTGATGCCTATATAATGATCATTGCCTTGGATATCATCATAATTATTCGATCTTCTATCAATTGCCCAACAGTAATTTGTTTACCCACCGTATGCTATTTTCTCGAGAGAAGCCACTAGTGAAATCTACGGCCCCCGGGTCTATTTTATTATCTTATATCTTCAGATCTATATTGCTATTTGCCTTTTATTTATTTTCATCTTTTATTTTCAGATATATATTATGAAAAACCCAGAAATACCTCGCTGAATTTTATTTGCTTTTATTTTATTTGCATCTACCAATCTATCACTTTACCAATCTTTTACCCGAGAGGGATTGACAACCCCTCTTTTGCGTCGGGTTGCAAGTATTTGTTCTTGAAGGAAATATGCCCTATAGGCAATAATAAAGTTGTTATTTTATATTTCCTTATTCATGATAAAGGTTTATTATTCATGCTAGAATTGTATTGATCGGAAACTTCAATACATGTGTGAATACAAAAACAAATACCGTGTCCCTAGTAAGCCTCTACTAGACTAGCTCGTTGATCAAAGATGGTTAAGGTTTCCTAACCATAGACATGTGTTGTCATTTGATAACGGGATCACATCATTAGGAGAATGATGTGATGGACAAGACCCATACGTTAGCTTAGCATAGTGATCATTCAGTTTATTGCTATTGCTTTCTTCATGTCAAGTACATATTCCTTCGACTATGAGATTATGCAACTCCCAGATATCGGAGGAATACCTTGTGTGCTATCAAACGTCACAACGTAACTGGGTGATCATAAAGATGCTCTACAGGTATCTCCGAAGGTGTTTGTTGAGTTGGCATAGATCGAGATTAGGATTTGTCACTCCGAGTATCGGAGAGGTATCTCTGGGCCCTCTCAGTAATACACATCATAAGAAGCCTTGCAAGCAAAGTGACTAATGAGTTAGTTACAGGATGATGTATTCGGAACGAGTAAAGAGACTTGCCATTAACGAGATTGAACTAGGTATGAAGATACCGACGATCGAATCTCGGGCAAGTAACATACCCATGGACAAAGGGAATTACGTATGTTGTCATAAAGGTTCGACCGATAAAGATCTTCATAGAATATGTAGGAGCCAATTTGGGCATCCAGGTTCCGCTATTGGTCATATTTTCGTAGTGCTTAGGCGAAGCCCTGCGGAGATCACTTCACCATCACCGTCACCATGCCGTCGTGCTGCCAGAACTCATCCACTACCTCGCCGTCTTGCTGGATCAAGAAGGCGGAGGACGTTATCGAGCTGAACATGTGCTGAACGCGGAGGTACCGTACGTTCGGTGCTCGATCGGTTGGGTCGCGAAGAAAGTTTGACTACATCAACCGTGTTGTCAAACACTTCCGCTTACGGTCTACGAGGGTATGTAGACACACTCTCCCCTCTCATTGCCATGCATCTCCATGGATAGATCTTGCGTGTGCGTAGAAATGTTTTTGTTTTCCATGCAATGTTTCCCAACAGTTCTTTGTGTGCAGGTACCGTTTACATAGTGTTTCTTGGTTCTCCTACTGGTTCGATAACCTTGGTTTCATCACTGAGGGAAATACCTACCTTCGCTGTACTGCATCATCCCTTCCTCCTTGGGGAAAATACTGACGCAGATACAATACAAGAAATGACCATCAAAGGGAATTTCTGGCGCCGTTGCCGGGGAGACATCATCAACATCTATCAGGTTCCTAATCAAAAATCTCATCTCCTTGCAATTTACAATATTTGCCATTTGCCTCTCATTTTCATCTCCCCCACTTCACATAAAATTGCCTTTTTTATTCGCCTTCTTTTCCGTTTGCCTTTTTCTCGGCAGATCTCTTGTTTGCTATGTTTGCTTGTGTTGCCATGTGCCTTCTATTTGCTTGCATCTTCGCTTGCTAATAATCTATTGATATGGATCCTCATCCACTTGCTAATCTTTTCAAAAGATCCAATTATGATGAACCAATTGATAGTGAATTGAGTTCACTAGATTATCTTTATGAAGTTTTGCTTGAAAACCATGAATCTGAAAATTGCGATGAAGTGTTTAAAGAAGAAATTTATAAAGTGATTCATGATAGCTCTTTCAATGAAAAGCATGATTGCAATGATGTTATTATAAATTCTATTAATGCCAATTGTGTTAATGATATTGTAACACCCCAAAAATCGGGTTATCGATTTTTGTGCTGTTATTCCTTCCTAGCTTTTCTCTCCCGAATTTTTTCCTCTGGAATCTGGTGAATGACCAGGTGAATCCAGACAATCCTCAATCTCTCCATGAATTTTTCATGTTCTTGTGCCAGTCAAGTTTCCGTCTGTAAACCCCGAACCTCATTTAAACCCTAGTTCCAAAATATCGGAACTAGAAATCCTGCCTTTGTGTTTACAAAGGAACTATCATTTTTCTTGCTCAGTTGATCCTCCCAAAATTCCCGGAGATCATCCTTCACTCATAAGCCCTAGATGTGCTAAAATATTGCCAAGTCATATGCAATATTTCTCATCTAGAATTAATTCCTTTTTCTGCCTTTCCGAGGAATTAAATCCAAGAAAATATCTATCCATCTCCAAAGTTCATGAAAACTTGTGGAGATATCCTTTGTGATTATATTGAGCTCTCATAAAAATATTGGCCATAATTAAATAGTGGAAATTGTACTTTCCTATTTTAAGCCAATATTTCAATTTGGGGCCTTTCCAAAGGAACTACCATTTTGGTAGTTAGGAAAAATCCCAAATAAACTATGGAGCTTGTCCTATCCATATATTCACCATTTCCATCAAGATCTCAAGTTCCACCCATTAAATTTTGAGCACAACACCACTTTGCAAATTCTGTCCAGATTTTCAGTTTGCAAAGGAAGTGCTTGATTCCTTGATCTCCTTGGGCTGAAATTTTGCAGGGTGATTCATTATGATAAATTACCTCTGTATACCAAAAATCAGCTCATTCCATCTAGCCAATCTTCCTCAGGAAATCATCTAAGTTTCTGTCCAGATTGCATCTCTGTGAAGGAAGTACCCTCATAGATGATCAATTTGAGCTGAAACTTTTCCAGCTATCTCTCTTGATCATATCCTTTCTGTCCACCAAATATCATCCAAATCCATCTATCCATTTGACCCCTACTTCCCCATTTGCATTTCTGGTCAGTGTGCCAAGTTGCAAAGGAAGTGCTAGTTCTGGTTTTCCAATTGATCTGAAATCTTGCCAAGTTAGTCACCCTGGCAGATGATTAATCCTGGCGCAAGATCATGCCAAGAGGAGCACTGTGGTCGCTACTGCACATATCAAACACATTGCTGCCAGAAGTGTTTGACCCAGGCAGTGGTCACACCAGAGCTCCCTGTTCATGCTCGAAGGGTCAGGTCAACTAACAGAAGTGTGGAGAACACGCTGGACATGTTTTGGCATGAGGTGCATCGTGGCAAGACCCTGGCCGCGTGGTGACCACGCCTGAATGCTGCCAAACCGGTGCACTGTGCATTGGTTTCGTCGGGAGCTTGTCTACAGCCCCATCCAGCGCGTCCGGGAGTGTCGTCGAGTTGCCCACTGCCCTCGCGCACCGTCTTGAGTTCTCTCCACCCTGTCCCGAAGCTCGTAGAAGCTCCTGCCGCCCTCGAGTGCCCTCTGGACATCGTCGTTCTCCATGAATCTGGAGACCTCGTCCCTCGTCGCCTAGCCCTCCTCCTCGACTATAAGTACCGTGCCCGAGCTCTTCCCCGGTCACCAGCAGCCTCAGCGCCTCTCCCCTCGAGCTCCCGGAGCTCTCTCCTCGCCCATGGCCATGGCTCTGCCGCCGCCCGTTCCCCTCGGACTAACCCAGCCCCGGCCCTTTCCCTCCCATCCATTCCTCGCCCCGGCCTCCCCTAGTGCCCGCCGAAGCCGCCGCCGTCTTCAGTTACTCCGAGAGAGTGCTGCTGGAGTAGCCCTCCAGTGGCCGTGGCCGCCGCCCCCACCGGCTGTAGATGCCCCTTCCTCGAGCGCCTCCGAGTCCCTGCGACCACCCACAGGTGTGGGACGGCGCCACGGGGCTGCCTGGCTCGTCGGAGGAAGCAGCTGCGCAGAGGAGCGCCGGCAGCGTCGATGGCCGGCTGCCCCTGCATCTGTCTCTGCTTCGATCGGGGGGAGAAGAAGACGGTCCAGAGGAAGAGAAGAGAGAGAGATAGGGATAAGGTGGACCCCACGCGTAAGTGACTTAGCCCCGGGCCCAGCGGCTGTAAGTGGAGGCGCACTTCTGTAAATACGCTTTTGCTTAAGTGGAAGCGTAATGTCCAGAATACGCTTTCATTTTTCTCAGCCACGGCCGAAAGGGTTATTTGAGGGACGTTCACCCGATAAGCGCCAAAACGGACAGTTTCTGCCGGTTTTTACGATTAACGAACGAACGGCCGTTTCTCCGCG
The DNA here is from genome assembly GCA_011799875.1 of Thinopyrum elongatum. Taxonomy (NCBI): domain Eukaryota; kingdom Viridiplantae; phylum Streptophyta; class Magnoliopsida; order Poales; family Poaceae; genus Thinopyrum; species Thinopyrum elongatum. Next base: position 371,035,965 of record CM022299.1, on the reverse strand, counting down.
ACCGTAACTCTGATTGAGGTAAAACCAACGCCCACGTCTTCAGATCGTCGACCCCGTTCTGATGGCATCATTTTCATAATGTTTTCACACTGTGAAAATGACCATTTTGCCCTTGCCCTTCGATCAGCCCCTCCGAGAAGGAAACGTTTCCGGCAAATCTTTCCGGAGTTTTATCGCCCTTCCACCCGGCGTATTCCTCTACCCAGGCAAGCCAACCTCTTCCATGAGCTCCGGACTTGCGTGATGACTTTGCTTGCACCCTGTGTGTTCATCGTAGTACATCTGTATCACCTGTTAGCCTGCACTTGCATACACCTGTTATGTCATCTGTTTTAGATGTTAGCATTACGTTTCATCTAATATCATGCCTTGTTTCCATGCCATGCCTTGCCATGCTAGTAACAATATTTTGGAAACCGTTATCATGTGAGTACCATGATCTCATATCTTGCCATGTTTGTCAACATTGTAATGATTCTGCTATGCTAATGTTAAGTGGCTGTTCACACTTATAATTGTTAAGGTAATGGTGGGATGATGGAGATATATTGATAAACCTAGTCGGTTGATCAGAGTCACCTGTCCGGGCTTATCCGTGCAACCACATTTGCCGGTATGGGAAGGCCTTGACTTGGTCTGATCGCGTGCTCTTTCACTGGTACCACCAAAGAGGGAGGGTTATGCGCGCGCGCTACCCTGGCCCGGTAGGCGGCGATAACCCTGTGAGCCCAGTTGAGTTGTTTGGGTACCCGTCCCCGTTTGGGACAGTTTAGTTTGGCCAAGACGCTGGCAGGTGTCTTGAGGACACGGGGCCACCCAGGGCTTGACTTCAAGAAGGAGTATGATTGCCGGTCGTACGATGGAAGAGTCACGGGTCAGGCGGGTTTCGTCGGAACATCGTTGGTCCACTCGAATGGGAGCACGAGGCCATGAGTTCCGTGGTGTGGGTAAAGTGTACAACCTCTGCAGAGTGTAAAATCTATTCGAATAGCCGTGTCCACGGTATTGGACAGCCCGTCCAGACCTCGTTAGGTGATCAACCGTAATGATGATAATGATGGTGAAAGGACCTGTCCTGCATGGACAGTAGATGTTGTCAGGAGTATGGTATGTTAGCCATAAGATGGCTATGGAAGAGATGGTCAGATGACCGAGAGACTTGGATTTGGATCAGTTTCAGATTCAGATTGGATCATGAGAATATTCGGAATATGGACTATTTACTTGATGCATGCTTTACTTTACTGTACTTTACTTCAGTAGTTACTTTGCTAGATAACCCCGTTATGTCGTGATGATCAATGCTGCTAGATGTTTAATCATGCCAGATAATCTTGCTACGACATGATGATAAATAATGCTAGAAGGGTATGTTATGCCATGTTGATTCACATTTTCCTGTTAATTCCATGCCATATTTAGAATAAATTCTGGCATAGCATATGGCTTGCTTTGTCATCTGCTTGTTTGGATGCTATGTATTTGGTTGTCTTGCGAGTACATTCAAAGTACTCACCTGGCCTTGCACGTGGCCAGTTGCAGGAGAAGATTCGTCGTGCTAGATCGTAACCCAGCCAGTCCTGTGAGTTGTGGAGCCCAGCCAGAGACGACGTGCCGCTTAACCAAGACCTTCGCTGCCATCTTAGTTAGCCTTGGAGCTATGTAATATTGTTGTAAGCAACAGTATTGTAATACTCCATTCTATTTAATAAAGCCATTTTGTGCCTGGAATTGCTGTATCATGTCTTTGACGTGTGCCAGGTCTTATCCTGGGGCTGGTGTACGTCGGCCCTCTATCGGGGTGCCACAGATATGCAAAACCCCAAGCTTGGGGATGCTAATTTTGTTATGTCCACTACTCATTGTAATGATCATGATTGGGGTGATGCTTCTTATGATCTTGAAAATTTATTTAAGCCTCATGATAAATATGATATTGATTATAATGTTTGCAAAAATATTAAAAGTGAGTTCGGAAGAGATCCAACTTTAGGTAAAAATAATCCCACATATTTGGAGAGTGTTCAATCTTATGAATTTTTTTATGGAAGTGGGCTTGGAGATGTCATGACTTTATTTGATGATAATCCCACTATTTTGGAAGAGTGTCAACTTTGCATGCATGTACGTGGATCATATAGAGAATATGTTATATGATAGCTATATTGTTGAATTTGAATATGATCCCACATGTAATTATTATGAGAGAGGGAAATATGGTTGTAGAAGTTTTCATGTTACTAAATTACCACTCGTTATGTTGAGATTGTCAATGCTTTATTCTTCTCCCTTGCATATGCTAGCTTTTGTTTGCCTTGATAATTTGTTCTCCTATAAAATTCCTATGCATAGGAAGTATGTTAGACTTAAATGTGTTTGTCATATGTTTCATGATGCTCTCTTTGTGTTTCAATTCTTCTCTTTCGTGTGAGCATCGTTGAAATCTTAAGCCTATCTTATTGGCTATAAAGAAAGAGCTTGTTGGGAGGCAACCCAATGAATAAAATTTATTTTTACCTTTTTATTTCTATTCTTGATTGTTTTCACAATTATGCTACTATTATGATTGTGTTTTTATGTTTTAATTAGTGTTTGTGACAAGCCAAGCCTTTGGGATCATGTTGGGTGATAGTTGATTTGATCTTGTTGGAAAACAGAAAATTTTGTGTCCAGTAAAATAATTTTAGAAAATCACAAAAGCGACGAACAATTCAGAAATTGTTTACACAAGTTTGATATACAAATTGCCTATGTTGTCCCACTTTTTCAGAATTTTTGGAGTTACAGAAGTATTCAAAGTTTTCAGATTGCTATAGACTGTTCTGTTTTTGATAGATTCTATTTTCTTTGCATTGTGTGCTTATTTTGATGAATCTATGGACTTTATCGGGGGGTGTGAGCCATAGCAAAGTTGGAATACAATAGATATAATGCAAAAATAAAATATGAATGGGTTTGCAACAGTACTTAGAGTGGTGATTTGCTTTGTTATACTAACGGATCTCACAAAGGTTTTGTTAAGTTTTGTGTGATTGAAGTTTTCAAGTTTTGGGTGAGATCACGATGGATGAAGGAATAAGGAGTAAGAAGAGCTTAAGCTTGGGGATGCTACCGCACCCCAAGGTAATATTCAAGGATGAACAAGAACCTAAGCTTGGGGATGCCCCGAGTGGCATCCCCTCTTTCTTCTAACGACCATCGGTATTTTACTTGGAGCTATATTTTTATTTGTCACATATCATGAGTTTTGCTTGGAGCGTCTTGTAGTATATGAGTCTTTGCTTTTTTTGTTTTTTTGTTTTGTGTCAAGTATCCTTGCTGAACACACCTATTTGAGAGAGCCAAAATTATGTTATGATTTGTTAGAATTGCTCTATGTGCTTCACTTAAATTCTTTGAGCCATGGAATTGCTCTAGTGCTTCACTTATATATTTTTGAGCACGATGTGCTTTAATATTTTTGAAGAAATTCTCTCATGCTTCACTTATATTATTTTGAGAGACAAAATTTTTTATGCTCATGTTCTTCACTTAAATTTATTTGAGCTATCAAAAGCAACATATTAAACAAGTCCCAAAGTGATAGATATTCAAGAGGGATATAATAAAAACTTTCATGAAGATCATTGGACAAAATAAACTTGATTCTTTGTAATAGTTTTGAGATATGATGATAGTAATATGTGAGTCATGTTGATGGGTAATTGTGCTTTAGTAAGAATATTGGTGTTAAGGTTTGTGATTCCCTATGCAAGCACGAAAGTCAATAGTTATGCAATGAAATTACATCCTACTTGTGGTGCATTATTCGGTGTTAGTTATGCTTAATGCTCGCTTATGTGATTTTTCATTTCTTGGTTGGATGATTCTCAATCTTTTTGCTAGCCTTCACTTGTAATAAGTAGAATTACTACTTGTGCATCCAAAATCCTTAAAACCAGTTTTGCCATATGAGTCCACCATACCTACCTATATGCGGTATTTCAGTGCCGTTCTAAGCAAATTTGTATGTGCCATCTCTAATTTTCAAAATAAATTTCCTTTTTGTGTGCTCGTACCGCTCATGAAACGGTAGGGGGTGGCTGATATTTTTCCATGCTAGATGTGTTATTCTCAAGATGAGTGTTTATTCACTTGTCATTGCACAAGAAGGGGCAGCAAGACACGTATTGATCGTTGCTATTAATGATAACAAGATGGGGTCTATTCCTACATGAATAGATCTTGTCTACATCATGTCATCGTTCTTATTGCATTACTCATTTTCTCCATGAACTTAATACACTAGATGCATGTTGGATAGCGGTCGATGTGTGGAGTAATAGTAGTAGATGCAGGCAGGAGTCGGTCTACTAATCTTGGAGGTGATGCCTATATAATGATCATTGCCTTGGATATCGTCATAATTATTCGATCTTCTATCAATTGCCCAACAGTAATTTGTTTACCCACCGTATGCTATTTTCTCGAGAGAAGCCACTAGTGAAATCTACGGCCCCCGGGTCTATTTTATCATCTTATATCTTCAGATCTATATTGCTATTTGCCTTTTATTTTCAGATATATATTATGAAAAACCCAGAAATACCTCGCTGAATTTTATTTGCTTTTATTTTATTTGCATCTACCAATCTATCACTTTACCAATCTTTTACCCGAGAGGGATTGACAACCCCTCTTTTGCGTCGGGTTGCAAGTATTTGTTCTTGAAGGAAATATGCCCTATAGGCAATAATAAAGTTGTTATTTTATATTTCCTTATTCATGATAAAGGTTTATTATTCATGCTAGAATTGTATTGATCGGAAACTTAAATACATGTGTGAATACATAAACAAATACCCTGTCCCTAGTAAGCCTCTACTAGATTAGCTCGTTGATCAAAGATGGTTAAGGTTTCCTAACCATAGACATGTGTTGTCATTTGATAACGGGGTCACATCATTAGGAGAATGATGTGATGGACAAGACCCATCCGTTAGCTTAGCATAATGATCGTTCAGTTTATTGCTATTGCTTTCTTCATGTCAAATACATATTCCTTCGTCTATGAGATTATGCAACTCTCGGATACCGGAGGAATACCTTGTGTGCTATCAAACGTCACAACATAACTGGGTGATCATAAAGATGCTCTACAGGTATCTCCGAAGGTGTTTGTTGAGTTGGCATAGATCGAGATTAGGATTTGTCACTCCGAGTATCAGAGAGGTATCTCTGGGCCCTCTTGGTAATACACATCATAAGAAGCCTTGCAAGCAAAGAGACTAATGATTTAGTTACAGGATGATGTATTACGGAACGAGTAAAGAGACTTGCCGGTAAAGAGATTGACCTAGGTATGAAGATACCGACGATCGCATCTCGGGCAAGTAACATACCGATGGACAAAGGGAATTACGTATGTTGTCATAACGGTTCGACCGATAAAGATCTTCGTAGAATATGTAGGAGCCAATATGGGCATCCAGCTTTTGCTATTGGTTATTGACCGGAGAGGTGTCTCGGTCATGTCTATATAGTTCTCGAACCCGTAGGGTCCGCACGCTTAACGTTCGTTGACGATATAGTGTTATATGAGTTATATGATTTGGTGACCGAATGTTGTTCGGAGTCCCGGATGAAATCACGGACATGACGAGGAGTCTCGAAATGGTCGAGAGGTAAAGATTGATATATAGGACGATGGTATTCGGATACCGGAAGAGTTTCGGAGTGCACCGGGTAGTCATCGGATCATCGGAAGGGGTTCTGGGAGGCCCCTGGAGGTCTATGGGCCTAATGGGCCAAGGAGAGGTACACAACAGCCCACAGAGGGGCTGGCGCGCCCTCTCCCTGGCCACCGGCCCTAGAAGAAGGAAAAGGGGGGGCACCACCTCCTCCTGCCTTTCCCCCCTTGGGGGAGAAAGGAGGGGGGGGGGCACCACCTCCCCCTTCCTTCCCCTTGGCGCCAAAAGAAGGAAAGGGGGCCTAGGGAAGCCCAAGTAGGATTCGGACCTACTTGGGGCGCCCCTTGGCCTCTCCCCTCTCCCTCCCACCTATATATATGAGGGAGGGGGGCGCCTAGCACAACACAACATTGTCTAAGCCGTGTGCGGCGCCCCCCTCCACTGTTTACACCCCCGGTCATATTTTCGTAGTGCATAGGCGAAGCCCTACGGAGATCACTTCACCATCACTGTCACCACGCCGTCATGCTACCGGAACTCATCCACTACCTCACCGTCTTGCTGGATAAAGAAGGCGGAGGACGTCATCGAGATGAACGTGTGCTGAACGCGGAGGTGCCGCACGTTCGGTGCTTGATCGGTTGGATCGCGAAGAAAGTTCGACTACATCAACCGCGTTGTCAAACGCTTCCGCTTACGGTCTACGAGGGTACATAGACACAGTCTCCCCTCTCGTTGCTATGCATCTCCATGGATAGATCTTGCGTGTGCGTAGATTTTTTTTCCATGCAACGTTTCCCAACAGTGGCATCCGAGCCAGGTCTATGCGTAGATGATATGCACGAGTAGAACACAAAGAGTTGTGGGCGGTGATAGTCATACTGCTTACCACCAACGTCTTATTTTGATTCGGCGGTATTGTGGGATGAAGCGGCCCGGACAAACCTTACATGTCCACGCACATGAGACCGGTTCCACCGACAGACATGCAACTAGTTTTGCATAAAGGTGGCTGGCGGGTGTCTGTTTCTCCTACTTTAGTTGAATCGAATTTGACTACGGCTGGTCCTTGAATAAGGTTAAAACATCAAACTTGATGAAACACCGTTGTGGTTTTTGCCGTAGGTAAGAACGGTTCTTGCTAGAAGCCCATATCAGCCACGTAAAACTTGCAACAACAAAGTAGAGGACGTCTAACTTGTTTTTGCAGGGCATGTTGTGATGTGATATGGTCAAGATATGATGTGATATATGTTGATGTATGAGATGATCATGTTTTGTAATATCGACAACCGGCAGGAGCCTTAGGGTTGTCTCTTTATTGTATGAAGATAAAGCGCCATGTAATTGCTTTACTTTATCACTATGTGTTAGCGATAGTTATAGAAGAAATAGTTGGCGAGATGACCCCGACGCAATGATGGAGATCAAGGTGTCGAGCCAGTGACGATGGAGATCATAACGATGCTTTGGAGATGGAGATCAAAAGCACAAGATGATGATGGCTATATCATGTCACATATTTTGATTGCATGTGATGTTTATCCTTTATGCATCTTATTTTGCTTAGAACGGCGGTAGCATTATATGATGATCCCTTCACTAAATTTCAAAATAAAAGTGTTCTCCCCGAGTATGCACCATTGCCAAAGTTCATCATTTCGAAGCACCACGTGATGATCGGGTGTGATAGACTCTACGTTCACATACAACGGGTGTAAGACAGTTTTGCACATGCAGAATACTTGGGTTAAACTTGACGAGCCTATCATGTACAGACATGGTCTCGGAACACTGGAGACCGAAATGTCGAACGTGAATTATATAGTAGATATGATCAACATAGAGATGTTCAGCATTGATGACTACCCCATCTCAGGTGATGATCGGACATGGGTTAGTTGATTTGGATCACGTATCACTTAGATAACTTGAGGGATGTTTATTTAAGTGGGAGTTCATTAGTAATTTGATTAATTTAACTTAATTTATCATGAACTTAGTCTTATAGTTTTGCATATCTATGTTGTAGATCAATGGCCCGAGCTACCCTTCCCCTGAATTTTAATGCGCTCCTAGAGAAAGTTAAGTTGAAAGATGATGGTAGCAACTACACGGACTGGGTCCGTAACTTGAGGATTATCCTCATTGCTGCACAGAAGAATTATGTCCTTGATGCACCGCTAGGTGAAAGGCCTGCTGTAGGAGCTGAAGCTGATGTTATGAACATCTGGCAAGCTCGATCTGATGACTACTCAATAGTTCAGTATGCCATGCTTTACGGTTTAGAACCGGGACTTCAAAGATGTTTTGAACGTCATGGAGAATATGAGATGTTCCAAGAGTTGAAGTTAATATTTCAAGCAAATGCCCCGGTTGAGAGATATGAAGTCTCCAACTAGTTCTATAGCTGCAAGATGGAGGAGAATAGTTCTGTCAATGAACACATACTCAAAATATCTAGGTATCATAACCACTTGACTCAGCTGGGAATTGATCTTCCAGTTGATAGTGTTATTGACAGAGTTCTGCAATCACTGCCACCAAGCTACAATGGCTTCGTGATGAACTATAATATGCAAGGGATGAATAAAATGATTCCTGAGCTCTTCGCAATGCTTAAGGCCGCGGAGGTAGAAATCAAGAAGGAGCATCAAGTGTTGATGGTTAACAAGACCACTAGTTTCAAGAAAAAGGGCAAGGGAAAGAAAGGGAACTTCAAGAAGAATGGCAAGCAAGTCGCCACTCCCGGGGAGAGGCCCAAAGCTGGACCCAAGCCTGAAACTGAGTGCTTCTACTGCAAAGGGAATGGTCACTGGAAGCGGAACTGCCCCAAATACTTGGCGGATAAGAAGGATGGCAAAGTGAACAAAGGTATATTTGATATACATGTTATTGATGTGTACCTTACTAATGCTCATAGCAGCGCCTGGGTATTTGATACTGGTTCGATTGCTCATATTTGTAACTCGAAACAAGAACTGCGGAATAAACGAAGATTGGCTAAGGACGAGGTGACGATGCGCGTCGGAAATGGTTCCAAGGTCGATGTGATCGCCGTCGGCACGCTACCTCTACATCTACCTTCGGGATTAGTTTTAGACCTCAATAATTGTTATTTGGTGCCTGCGTTGAGCATGAATATTATATCTGGATCTTGTTTATTGCGAGACGGTTATTCATTTAAATCAGAGAATAATGGTTGTTCTATTTATATGAGTAATATCTTTTATGGTCATGCACCCTTGATAAGTGGTCTATTCTTGTTGAATCTCGATCGTAGTGATACACATACTCATAATATTGATGCCAAAAGATGCAAAGTTGATAATGATAGTGCAACATACTTGTGGCACTGCCGTTTAGGTCATATTGGTGTAAAGCGCATGAAGAAACTCCATGCAGATGGACTTTTGGAATCACTTGATTATGAATCATTTGATACTTGCGAACCATGCCTCATGGGCAAGATGACTAAAACTCCGTTCTCCGGAACAATGGAGCGAGCTAATGACTTACTGGAAATAATACATACCGATGTATGTGGTCCGATGAGTGTTGAGGCACACGGTGGGTATCGTTATTTTCTGACCTTCACAGATGATTTGAGTAGGTATAGGTATATCTACTTGATGAAAAACAAGTCTGAAACATTTGAAAAGTTCAAAGAATTTCAGAGTCAAGTGGAGAATCATCGTAACAAGAAAATAAAGTTTCGACAATCTGATCGCGGAGGCGAATATTTGAGTTACGAGTTTGGCCTTCATTTAAAACAATGTGGAATTGTTTCACAACTCACGCCACCTGGAACACCACAGCGTAATGGTGTGTTCGAACGTCGTAACCGTACTTTATTAGATATGGTGCGATCTATGATGTCTCTTACCGATTTACCACTATCATTTTGGAGTTATGCATTAGAGACAGCCGCATTCACGTTAAATAGGGCACCGTCTAAATCCGTTGAGACGACACCGTATGAACTATGGTTTGGCAAGAAACCTAAGTTGTCGTTTCTTAAAGTTTGGGGTTGTGACACTTATGTCAAAAGGCTTCAGCCTGATAAGCTCGAACCCAAATTGGAGAAGTGCGTCTTCATAGGATACCCTAAGGAAACAATTGGGTACACCTTCTACCACAGATCCGAAGGCAAGATCTTTGTTGCCAAGAATGGAACCTTTCTAGAGAAGGAGTTTCTCTCGAAAGAACTAAGTGGGAGGAAAGAAGAACTTGATGAGGTAATTGTACCTTCTCTCAAATTGGAAAGTAGCACATCAGAGAAATCCGATCCCGTGATGCCTACACCAACTAGAGAGGAAGCGAATGATAATGATCATGAAACTTCAGATCAAGTTGCTACTAAACCTCATAGGTCGACCAGAGCACGATCCGCACCAGAGTGGTATGGTAATCCTGTCCTGGAAGTCATGTTACAAGACCAAGGCGAACCTACGAACTATGAAAAAGCTATGATGAGCCCAGATTCCGATAAATGGCTTGAGGCCATGAAATCTGAGATAGGATCCATGTATGAGAACAAAGTATGGACTTTGGTGGACTCGCCCGATGATCGGCAAGTCATTGAGAATAAATGGATCTTCAAGAAGAAGACTGACGCTGATGGTAATGTTACTGTCTACAAAGCTTGACTTGTCGTGAAAGGTTTTCGACAAGTTCAAGGAGTTGACTACGACGAGACTTTCTCACCCGTAGCGATGCTTAAGTCTGTCCGAATCATGTTAACAATTGCCGCATTTTGTAATTATGAAATTTGGCAAATGGACGCCAAAACTGCATTCCTTAATGGATATCTTAAAGAAGAGTTGTATATGATGCAACCGGAAGGTTTTGTCGATCCTAAAGGTGCTAACAAAGTGTGCAAGCTCCAACGATCCATCTATGGACTGGTGCAAGCATCTCGGAGTTGGAATATACGCTTTGATGAGGTGATCAAAGCATATGGTTTTATACAGACTTACGGTGAAGCCTGTATTTACAAGAAAGTGAGTGGGAGCTCTGTAGCATTTCTGATATTATATGTGGATGACATATTGTTGATTGGAAATGATATAGAATTTCTGGATAGCATAAAAGGATACTTGAATAAGAATTTTTCAATGAAAGACCTCGGTGAAGCTGCTTATATATTGGGCATCAAGATCTATAGAGATAGATCGAGACGTTTAATAGGACTTTCACAAAGCACATACCTTGATAAAGTTTTGAAGAAGTTCAAAATGGATCAGTCAAAGAAAGGGTTCTTGCCTGTGTTACAAGGTGTGAAGTTGAGTCAGACTCAAAGCCCGACCACTGCAGAAGATAGAGAGAAAATGAAAGTCATTCCCTATGCCTCAGCCATAGGTTCTATCATGTATGCTATGCTGTGTACCAGACCTGATGTGTGCCTTGCCATAAGTTTGGCAGGGAGGTACCAAAGTAATCCTGGAGTGGGTCACTAGACAGCGGTCAAGAACATCCTAAAGTACCTGAAAAGGACCAAGGATATGTTTCTCGTTTATGGAGGTGACGAAGAGCTCATCGTAAATGGTTACGTCGATGCTAGCTTCGACACTGATCCGGATGACTCTAAGTCACAAACCGGATACGTACTTATATTGAATGGTGGAGTTGTCAGTTGGTGCAGCTCCAAGCAGATCGTCGTGGCAGGATCTACGTGTGAAGCGGAGTACATAGCTGCTTCGGAAGTAGCACATGAAGGAGTCTGGATGATGGAGTTCATATCCGATCTAGGTGTAATACCTAGTGCATCGGGTCCAATGAAAATCATTTGTGACAACACTGGAGCAATTGCCTTGGCGAAGGAATCCAGGTTTCACAAGAGAACCAAACACATCAAGAGACACTTCAACTCCATTTGTGAAAAGGTCAAGGATGGAGGCATAGAGATTTGCAAAATACATACAGATCTGAATGTGGCAGACCCGTTGACTAAGCCTCTTCCACGAGCAAAACATGATCAACACCAAGACTCCATGGGTGTTAGATTCATTACTATGTAATCTAGTTTATTGACTCTAGTGCAAGTGGGAGACTAAAGGAAATATGCCCTAGAGGCAATAACAAAGTTGTTATTTTATATTTCCTTATTCATGATAAAGGTTTATTATTCATGCTAGAATTGTATTGATCGAAAACTTAAATACATGTGTGAATACATAAACAAATACTGTGTCCCTAGTAAGCCTCTACTAGACTAGCTCGTTGATCAAAGATGGTTAAGGTTTCCTAACCATAGACATGTGTTGTCATTTGATAACGGGATCACATCATTAGGAGAATGATGTGATGGACAAGACCCATCTGTTAGCTTAGCATAATGATCGTTCAGTTTATTGCTATTGCTTTCTTCATGTCAAGTACATATTCCTTCGACTATGAGATTATGCAACTCCCAGATACCGAAGGAATACCTTGTGTGCTATCAAACGTCACAACGCAACTGGGTGATCATGAAGATGCTCTACAGGTATCTCCGAAGGTGTTTGTTGAGTTGGCATAGATCTAGATTAGAATTTGTCACTCCGAGTATCGGAGAGGTATCTCTGGGCCCTCTCGGTAATACACATCATAAGAAGCCTTGCAAGCAAAGTGACTAATGAGTTAGTTACAGGATGATGTATTCGGAACGAGTAAAGAGACTTGCCGTTAACGAGATTGAACTAGGTATGAAGATACCGACGATCGAATCTCGGGCAAGTAACATACCGATGGACAAAGGGAATTACGTATGTCGTCATAAAGGTTCGACCGATAAAGATCTTCGTAGAATATGTAGGAGCCAATATGGGCATCCAGGTTCCGCTATTGGTTATTGACCGGAGAGGTGTCTCGGTCATGTCTACATAGTTCTCGAACCCGTAGGGTCCGCACGCTTAACGTTCGTTGACGATATAGTGTTATATGAGTTATATGATTTGGTGACCGAATGTTGTTCGGAGTCCCGGATGAGATCACGGACATGACGAGGAGTCTTGAAATGGTCGAGAGGTAAATATTGATATATAGGACGATGGTATTCGGACACTGGAATAGTTTTGGATTGCACCGGGTAGTCATCGGATCACCGGAAGGGGTTCCGGGAGGCCCCGAGAGGTCTATGGGCTTAATGGGCCAAGGAGAGGCACATACCAGCCCACAGAGGGGCTGGCGCGCCCTCTCCCTGGCCGCCGGTCCTAGAAGAAGGAAAAGGGGGAGTGCCACCTCCTCCTGCCTTTCCTCCCTTGTGGGAGAAAGGAAAGGGGGGCGCCACCTCCACCTTCCTTCCCCTTGGCGCCAAAAGAAGGAAAGGGGGGCCGGCCTAGGGCAAGCCCAAGTAAGATTCAGACCTACTTGGGGCACCCCTTGGCCTCTCCCCTCTCCCTTCCACCTATATATATGAGGGAGGGGGCGCCTAGCACAACACAACATTGTCTTAGCCGTGTGCGACGCCCCCTCCACCGTTTACACCCCCGGTCATATTTTTGTAGTGCTTAGGCGAAGCCCTGCGGAGATCACTTCACCATCACCGTCACCACACCGTCGTGCTGCCGGAACTTATCCACTACCTCGCCATCTTGCTAGATCAAGAAGGCAGAGGACGTTATCGAGCTGAACGTGTGCTGAACGCGGAGGTGTCGTACGTTCGGTGCTCGATCGGTTGGATCGCGAAGAAAGTTCGACTACATCAACCGCGTTGTCAAACGCTTCCGCTTACGGTCTACGAGGGTACGTAGACACACTCTCCCCTCTCGTTGCTATGCATCTCCATGGATAGATCTTGCGTGAGCGTAGAAATGTTTTTTGTTTTCCATGCAACGTTTCCCAACAGTTCTTTGTGTGCAGGTACCGTTTACATAGTGTTTCTTGGTTCTCCTACTGGTTCGATAACCTTGGTTTCATCACTGAGGGAAATACCTACCTTCACTATACTGCATCATCCCTTCCTCCTTGGGGAAAATACTGACGCAGATACAATACAAGAAATGACCATCAAAGGGAATTTCTGGCGCCGTTGCCGAGGAGACATCATCAACATCTATCAGGTTCCTAATCACAAATCTCATCTCCTTGCAATTTACAATATTTGCCATTTGCCTCTCATTTTCATCTCCCCCACTTCACAAAAATTTGCCTTTTTTATTCGCCTTCTTTTCCGTTTGCCTTATTATCGTCAGATCTCTTATTTGCTATGTTTTCTTGTGTTGCCATGTGCCTACTATTTGCTTGCATCTTCGCTTGCTAAAAATCTATTGATGTGGATCCTCATCCACTTGCTAATCTTTTCAAAAGATCCAATTATGATGAACCAATTGATAGTGAATTGAGTTCACTAGATTATCTTTATGAAGTTTTGCTTGAAAACCATGAATCTGAAAATTGCGATGAAGTGTTTAAAGAAGAAATTTATAAAGTGATTCATGATAGCTCTTTCAATGAAAAGCATGATTGCAATGATGTTATTATAAATTCTATTAATGCCAATTGTGTTAATGATATGCAAAACCCCAAGCTTGGGGATGCTAATTTTGTTATGTCCACTACTCATTGTAATGATCATGATTGGGGTGATGCTTCTTATGATCTTGAAAATTTATTTAAGCCTCATGATGAATATGATATTGATTATAATGTTTGCAAAAATATTAAAAGTGGGTTTGGAAGAGATCCAACTTTAGGTAAAAATAATCCCACATATTTGGAGAGTGTTCAATCTTATGAATTTTTTGATGGAAGTGGGCTTGGAGATGTCATGACTTTATTTGATGATAATCCCACTATTTTGGAAGAGTGTCAACTTTGCATGCATGTGGATCATATAGAGAATATGTTATATGATAGCTATATTGTTGAATTTGAATATGATCCCACATGTAATTATTATGAGAGAGGGAAATATGGTTGTAGAAATTTTCATGTTACTAAATTACCACTCGTTATGTTGAGATTGTCAATGCTTTATTCTTCTCCCTTGCATATGCTAGCTTTTGTTTGCCTTGATAATTTGTTCTCCTATAAAATTCCTATGCATAGAAAGTATGTTAGACTTAAATGTGTTTGTCGTATGTTTCATGATGCTCTCTTTGTGTTTCAATTCTTATCTTTCGTGTGAGCATCGTTGAAATCTTAAGCCTATCTTAATGGCTATAAAGAAAGAGCTTGTTGGGAGGCAACCCAATGAATAAAATTTATTTTTACCTTTTTATTTATGTTCTTGATTTTTTTCACAATTATGCTACTGTTATGAATGTGTTTTTATGTTTTAATTAGTGTTTGTGCCAAGCCAAGCCTTTGGGATCATGTTCGGTGATAGTTGATTTGATCTTGTTGGAAAACAGAAAATTTTGTGTCCAGTAAAATAATTTTAGAAAATCACAGAAGAGACGAACAATTCTGAATTTTTTTACACAATGTTGATATACAAATTGCCTATGTTGTCCTACTTTTTCAGATTTTTTGGAGTTACAGAAGTATTCAAACTTTTCAGATTGCTACAGACTGTTTTGTTTTTGATAGATTCTGTTTTCTTTGCATTGTGTGCTTATTTTAATGAATCTATGGACTTTATCGGGGGGTGTGAGCCATAGCAAAGTTGGAATACAGTAGATATAATGCAAAAATAAAATATGAATTGGTTTGCAACAGTACTTAGAGTGGTGATTTGCTTTGTTATACTAACGGATCTCACAAAGGTTTTGTTAAGTTTTGTGTGATTGAAGTTTTCAAGTTTTGGGTGAGATCACGATGGATGAAGGAATAAGGAGTAAGAAGAGCTTAAGCTTGGGGATGCTACCGCACCCCAAGGTAATATTCAAGGATGAACAAGAACCTAAGCTTGGGGATGCCCCGAGTGGCATCCCCTCTTTCTTCAAATGACCATCGGTATTTTACTTGGAGCTATATTTTTATTTGTCACATATCATGAGTTTTGCTTGGAACGTCTTGTAGTATATGAGTCTTTGCTTTTTTTGTTTTTTTGTTTTGTGTCAAGTATCCTTGCGGAACACACCTATTTGAGAGAGCCGAAATTATGTTATGATTTGTTAGAATTGCTCTATTTGCTTCACTTAAATTCTTTGAGCCATGGAATTGCTCTAGTGCTTCACTTATATATTTTTGAGCACGATGTGCTTTAATATTTTTGAAGAAATTCTCTCATGCTTCACTTATATTATTTTGAGAGACAAAAAATTTTATGCTCATGTTCTTCACTTAAATTTATTTGAGCTATCAAAAGCAACATATTAAACAAGTCCCAAAGTGATAGATATTCAAGAGGGATATAATAAAAACTTTCATGAAGATCATTGGACAAAATAAACTTGATTCTTTGTAATAGTTTTGAGATATGATGATAGTAATATGTGAGTCATGTTGATGAGTAATTGTGCTTTAGTAAGAATATTGGTGTTAAGGTTTGTGATTCCCTATGCAAGCACGAAAGTCAATAGTTATGCAATGAAATTACATCCTACTTGTGGTGCATTATTCGGTGTTAGTTATGCTTAATGCTCGCTTATGTGATTTTTCATTTCTTGGTTGGATGCTTCTCAATATTTTTGCTAGCCTTCACTTGTAATAAGTAGAATTACTACTTGTGCATCCAAAATCCTTAAAACCAGTTTTGCCATATGAGCCCACCATACCTACCTATATGTAGTATTTCAGTGCTGTTCTAAGCAAATTTGTATGTGCCATCTCTAATTTTCAAAATAAATTTCCTTTTTGTGTGCTCGTACCGCTCATGAAACGGTAGGGGGTGGCTGATATTTTTCCATGCTAGATGTGTTATTCTCAAGATGAGTGTTTATTCACTTGTCATTGCACGAGAGTTCGACAAAGGTATTAGGGATGCCCAGTCCCGAAATAAAAAATGAATTTACTTTATGTTGTCAAATAATAAATTCCTTGGAAAGTGTTGGTATGGACGGCACCCGTGGGTATGGCTAGCCATGGAATGTGAAAGAATGGTGGAAAAAGGAATAAACTTTATTTTCTGTTTGGGAACCGCCTATGATATATCTAGCATGGAAAGTATTGGGAACTACTCGATCATTTTCGTTGATAGGAAAAGCATGCCACCCAAAATGTTTTATCTCTGTTTTTCGCTTTGAGCTCTGGCACCTCTACAAATCCCTACTTCCCTCTGCGAAGGGCCTTTCTATTTACTTTATGCAAAAAAAAATTATTTGAGTCTCCATCTTCTCTTATAAAGCACCAACTAAGGGGCACTATGATCGTACTTGAGCGTTGGGTGTAGCTAATATGTGAGTGTGTTTCATGAATGGATCAATGATTGAGCATGATGGGCTAGGGATAACTTGCTTTATTGTTGATATTTTGAAAGACATAGTTGCTTGTTGATATGCTTCAGTATTGAAATCTTCATGTCAAAACTAGACTATTGCTTTGAACCATATAAAAGTCCATATGTCCATGGTACGAAAGAAAAGAATATGTGATGAACATGGTAGGCAGCATTCCACATCGAAAATTCTGTTTTTATCATTTACCTACTCGAGGACGAGTAGGAATTAAGCTTGGGGATGCTGATACGTCTCCAACGTATCTATAATTTTTGATTGTTCCATGCTGTTATATTATCATTCTTGGATGTTTTACAATCATTTTATAGCAACTTTATATCATTTTTTGGGACTAACCTATTGACATAGTGCCCAGTGCCAGTTGTTGTTTTTTGCTTGTTTTTTACTTCGCAGAAAATCAATACCAAACGGAGTCCAAACGCAGCGAAACTTTTTGGAGAATTTTTCTGGGCCAGAAGACACCTGTTGGGCCAAAGAAGTACCAGATGGGGGCTCCGAGGGGAGCACAACCCACCTGGGCACGCCTGGGGGCCCAGGCGCGCCCTGGTGGGTTGTTCCCACCTCGGCCGCCTCCCGCACCGCCTCTTTGCTCTATAAATACCCCGAAAATCCAAAAAACATAGGGGAGTCGATGAAACACAATTCCAGCCACTGCAAGTTCCAGAAACACCAGATCCAATCTAGATACCATCACGGAGGGGTTCATCGTCCTCATTGGTGCCTCTCCGATGATGCTTGAGTAGTTCACTGTAGACCTACGGGTCCATAGTTAGTAGCTAGATGGCTTCCTCTCTCTCTTTGATTCTCAATACAATGGTCTCTTGGAGATTTATTTGATGTAACTCTTTTTGCGGTGTGTTTGTTGGGATCCGATGAACTTTGAGTTTATGATCAGATCTTTTTATTCATGAAAGTTATTTGAGTTTCTTTGATCTCTTATATGCATGATTACTTATAGCCTCGTATTTCTTCTTTGAATCTTTGGTTTAGTTAGGCCGACTAGATCGATTTTCCTTGCCATGGGAAGAGGTGCTTTGTGATGGGTTTGGTCATGCGGTGTTCTTTCCCAGTGACAGAAGGGGCAGCAAGACACGTATTGATCGTTGCTATTAAGGATAACAAGATGGGGTCTATTCCTACATGAATAGATCTTGTCTACATCATGTCATCATTCTTATAGCATTACTCCGTTTCTCCATGAACTTAATACAGTAGATGCATGCTGGATAGCGGTTGATGTGTGGAGTAATAGTAGTAGATGCAGGCAGGAGTCGGTCTACTAATCTTGGACGTGATGCCTATATAATGATCATTGCCTGGATATCGTCATAATTATTTGAGGTTCTATCAATTGCCCAACAGTAATTTGTTTACCCACCGTATGCTATTTTCTTGAGAGAAGCCACTAGTGAAATCTATGGCCCCCGGGTCTATTTTCTCATCTTATATCTTCAGATCTATATTGCTATTTGCCTTTTTATTTAGTTGCATCTTTTATTTTCATATCTATATTATCAAAAACCCAAAAATATCTCGCAGAATTTTATTTGCATCTACCAATCTATCACTTTACCAATCTTTTACCCGAGAGGGATTGACAACCCCTCTTTTGCGTCGGGTTGCAAGTATTTGTTCTTTGTGTGCAGGTACCATTTACATAGTGTTGCTTGGTTCTCCTACTGGTTCGATAACCTTGTTTTCATCACTAAGGGAAATACCTATCTTCGCTGTACTGCATCATCCCTTCCTCCTTGGGGAAAATACTGAGGCAGATACAATACAAGAAAGGATAATCAAAGTGTTCTCCCCAAGTATGCACCGTTGCTAAAGTTCGTCGCTTCGAAGCACCTCGTGATGATCGGGTGTGATAGACTCTACGTTCACATACACCAGATGTAAGCCAGATTTACACACGTAGAATACTTGGGTTAAACTTGATGAGCCTAGCATGTACAGACATGGTCTCGGAACACTGGAGACCGAAAGGTCGAACGTGAGTCATATAGTAGATATGCTCAACATAGAGATGTTCACGATTGATGACTACCCCATCTCACATGATGATCGGACATGGGTTAGTTGATTTGGATCACGTATCACTTAGATAACTTGAGGGATGTTAATTTAAGTGGGAGTTCATTAGTAATTTGATTAATTGAACTAAAATTTATCATGAACATAGTCAAAATGTCTTTGCAAACTATGTTGTAGATCAATAGCTCGCGATATAGCTCCCCTGTTTTTGATATGTTCCGAGAGAAAACTAAGTTGAAAGATGATGGTAGCAATAATGCGGATTGGGTCCGTGATCTGAGGATTATCCTCATTGCTGCACAGAAGAGTTATGTCCTTGATGCACCACTAGGTGACAGACCTATTGCAGGAGCTGATGTAGACGTTATGAACGTTTGGCAAGATCGATATGATGACTACTTGATAGTTTAGTGTGCCATGCTTTACGGCTTAGAATCGGGGCTCCAAAGACGTTTTGAACGCCATGGAACATATGAGATGTTCCAAGAGCTGAAATGGTATTTCAAGCTCATGCCCGTGTTGAGAGGTATGAGACCTCTGACAAGTACTTTTCCTACAAGATGGAGGAGAATAGCTCAGCCAGTGAGCATGTGCTCAGAATGTCTGTGTACTACAATCGCTTGAATCAAGTGGGAGTTAATCTTCCAGATAAGATAGTGATTGACAGAGTTCTCCAGTCACTACCACCAAGCTACTAGAGCTTCATGATGAACTATAATATGCAAGGGATGACAAAAACGATTCCCAAGCTCTCCGCGATGCTGAAATCGGCGGAGGTAGAAATCAAGAAAGAGAATCAAGTGTTGATGGTTAACAAGACCACCAGTTTTAAGAAAAGGGCAAGGGTAAGAAAGGGAACTTCAAGAAGAACAACAAGCAAGTTGCCGCTCCCATGAAGAAGCCCAAAGCTGGAAGCCTGGATCCAAGCCTGAAACTGGGTGCTTCTACTGCAAAGGAAATGGTCACTAGAAGCAGAACTACCTCAAATACTTGGCAGATAAGAAGGATCTCAAGGTAAACAAAGGTACATTTGATATACATGTTATTGATGTGTACCTTACTGGTGCTCGTAGTAGCCCCTGGGTATTTGATACCGGTTCAGTTGCTAAGATTAGTAACTCAAAACAGGAGATGCAGAATAAACGGAGACTAACTAAGGGCGAGGTGATGATGTGTGTTGGAAGTGTTTCCAAGATTGATATGATCACCATCGCACACTCCCTATACCTTCGGGATTAGTGTTGAGCCTAAATAAATGTTATTTGGTGTTTGCGTTGAGCATGAACATGATTAGATCGTGTTTATTACAATACAGTTATTCATATAAGTCAGAGAATAATTGTTGTTCTGTTTACATGAATAAAACCTTCTATGGTCATACACCCAATGTGAATGGTTTATTGAATCTCGATCGTAGTGATACACATATTCATAATATTGATGCCAAAAGATGCAAAGTTGATAATGATAGTGCAACATACTTGTGGCACTGCTGTTTAGGTCATATTGGTATAAAGCGCATGAAGAAACTCCATGCGGATGGACTTTTGGAATCACTTGATTATGAATCATTTGATACTTGCGAACCATGCCTCATGGGTAAGATGACTAAAACTCCGTTCTTCGGAACAATGGAGCGAGCTAATGACTTATTGGAACTAATACATACCGATGTATGCGGTCCGATGAGTGTTGAGGCACGCGGCGCGTATCATTATTTTCTAACCTTTAAAGATGATTTGAGTAGGTATGGGTATATCTACTTCATGAAACACAAGTCTGAAACATTTGAAAAGTACAAAGAATTTCAGAGTGAAGTAGAGAATCATCGTAACAAGAAAATAAAGTTTCTACGATCTAATCATGGAGGTGAATATTTGAGTTACGAGTTTGGCCTTCATTTAAAACAATGTGGAATTGTTTCACAACTCACGCCACCTGGAACACCACAATGTAATGGTGTGTCTGAACAACGTAACCGTACTTTATTAGATATGGTGCGTTCTATGATGTCTCTTACCGATTTGCCTTTATCATTTTGGGGTTATGCATTAGAGACAGCCGCATTCATGTTAAATAGGGCACCGTCTAAATCCGTTGAGACGACACCGTATGAACTATGGTTTGGCAAGAAACCTAAGCTGTCATTTCTTAAAGTTTGGGGATGCGATGCTTATGTCAAACAGCTTCAGCCTGATAAGCTTGAACCCAAAGCAGAGAAGTGCATCTTCATAGGATACCCTAAAGAGACCATTGGGTATACCTTCTACCATAGATCCGAAGGCAAGATCTTTGTTGCCAAGAATGGGTCCTTTCTAGAGAATGAGTTTCTCTCGAAAGAAGTGAGTGGGAGGAAAGTAAAACTTGATGAGGTAGTTGTACCTTCTCTCGAATTGGAAAGTAGCACATCAGAGAAAACCATTCCCGTGATACCTACACCAACTAGAGAGGAAGCTAATGATGATGATCATGAAACTTCAAGATCAAGTTAGTACTGAACTTCGTAGGTCGACCAGAGCACGTTCCGCACCAGAGTGGTACGGTAATCTTGTCCTAGAAGTCTATTTTTTAGAAAATGGCGAACCTACTAACTATGAAGAAGCTATGATGAGCCCAGATTCCAACAAATGGCTTGAGGCCATGAAATCTGAGATAGGATCCATGGATGGGAACAAAGTGTGGACTTTGGTGGATTTGCCTGATGATCGGCAGGCCATTGAAAATAAATGGATCTTCAAGAGGAAGACGGACGCTGATGCTAATATCACTGTCTATAAAGCTCGACTTGTCGCGAAAGGTTTTCGACAAGTTCAAGGGGTTGACTGCGATGAGACTTTCTCACCCGTAGCGATGCTTAAGTCTGTCCGAATCATGTTAGCAATCGCCGCATTTTATGATTATGAAATCTGGCAAATGGACGTCAAAACTACATTCTTTAGTGGATTTCTTAAAGAAGAGTTGTATATGATGCAACCAGAAGGTTTTGTCGATCCTAAGGGTGCTAACAAAGTGTGCAAGCTCCAGCGATCCATCTATGGACTGGTGCAAGCATCTCGGAGTTGGAATATACACTTTGATGAGGTGATCAAAGCGTATGGTTTTGTCCAGACTTACGGTGAAGCCTGTATTTACAAGAAAGTGAGTGGGAGCTCTGTAGCATATTTGATATTATATGTGGATGACATATTGTTGATTGGAAATGATATAGAATTTCTGGGTAGCATAAAAGGATACTTGAATAAGAATTTTTCAATGAAAGACCTCGGTGAAGCTGCTTATATATTAGGCATCAAGATCTATAGGGATAGATCGAGACGCTTAATAGGACTTTCACAAAGCACATACCTTGACAAAGTTCTGAAGAAGTTCAAAATGGACCAGTCAAAGAAATGGTTCTTGTCTGTATTGCAAGGTGTGAAATTCAGTAAGACTCAAAACCCGACCACGACAGAAGATAGGGAGAATGAAACTCATTCCTTATGCCCCAGCCATAGGTTCTATAAAGTATGCCATGCTGTGTACCTGACCTGTTGTGTGCCTTGCCCTGAGTCTGGCAAGGGGGTACAATAGTGATCCAGGAGTGGATCACTGGACATCGTTCAAAATTATCCTTAAGTACCTAAAGAGGACTAAGGAAATGTTTCTCGGTTATGGAGGTGATAAAGAGTTCGTTGTAAAGGGTTACGTCGATGCAAGCTTTAACACTGATCTGGATGACGTTGAGTCTCAATCTGGATACGTATTGAACGTGGGAGCAATTAGCTAGAGTAGCTACATGCAGAGCATTGTAAACATAGAAATTTGCAAAATACATACGGCTGTGAATGTGGCAGACCCGTTGACTAAACTTCTCTCACAAGCAAAACATGATCACACCTTAGTACTCTTTGGGTGTTAATCACATGGCGATGTGAACTAGATTATTGATTGTAGTAAAATCTTTGGGTGTTAGTCACATGGCGATGTGAACTATGGGTGTTAATCACATGGCGATTTGAACTAGATTATTGACTCTAGTGCAAGTGGGAGACTGATGGAAATATGCCCTAGAGGCAATAATAAAATGGTTATCATTATATTTCCTTAATCATGATAAAGGTTTATTATTCATGCTAGAATTGTATTGACCGGAAACTTAAATACATGTGTGGATGCATAAACAAATACCGCGTCCCTAGTGAGCCTCTACTAGACTAGCTCGTTGATCAAATATGGTTAAGGTTTCCTAACCATAAACATGAGTTGTCATTTGGTAACAGGATCACATCATTAGGAGAATGATGTGATGGACAAGACCCATCCGTTAGCTTAGCATATGATCGTTTAGTTTATTGCTACTGCTTTCTTAATGTCAAATACATATTCCTTCGACCATGAGATCATGCAACTCCCGGATACCGGGGGAATACCTTGTGTGCTATCAATCGTCATAACGTAACTAGGTGATCATAAAGATGCTCTACAAGTATCTCCGAAGGTGTCTATTGAGTTGGCATGGATCGAGATTGGGATTTGTCACTCCGTGTATCAGAGAGGTATCTCTGGGCCCTCTCGGTAATACAGCATCACAAGTAGCTTGCAAGCAAAGTGACTAAGGAGTTAGTTACGAGATGATGTATTACGGAACGAGTAAAGAGATTGCTGGTAACGAGATTGAACTAGGTATGGAGATACCGACAATCTAATCTCGGGCAAGTAACATACCAATAGATAAAGGGAATTACGTATGTTGTCATAAAGGTTCGACCGATAAAGATAATCATAGAATATGTATGAACCAATATGGGCATCCAGGTCCCGCTATTGGTTATTGACGGGAGAGGTGTCTCGGTCATGTCTACATCATTCTCGAACCCGTAGGGTCCGCACGCTTAACATTCGTTGACGATATAGTATTATATGAGTTGTGTGAAATAGTGACCGAATGTTGTTCGGAGTCCCGGATGAGAACACGGACATGACGAGGAGCTCCGGAATGGTCCAGAGGTAAAGATTGATATATAGGATAAAGGTATTTGTGTTTTGGAAGGTTTTGGAATGCACCGGATAGTCTTCGGAGTACCGGAAGGGGTTCCGGGAGACCACCGGTAGGACTTGGTGGGCCTCATGGGCCAAAGGAGGGAGGTGCACCATCCCACAAGGGGCTGGGCACGCCCCACCTCCCTTGCCCATGAACAGAAGGAAGGAGGGGGCGCCCTAGTGCAGCCGGCCCCCCTTTCCTTCCCCTCCCATGCATCTAATATGGAATGGGGGGTGCGCCTGAGGCAGGGCAGCCGCCGGCCCCCTTCCTACCCTTTCCTCCACGCCTAAAGGAAGGAAAGGGAGGGGGCGCGCCTAGGGCTGCCTCCTCCTCCCCCCACCTATATATATGAGAGGAGGAAGAGGGGCAATAGAGAACACGATCCCCAAGCCGTGTGCGACGCCCCATCTCCCTCTAGTTCTAGTTCCTCCTCCGTCCACGTCCATTGTGATTGGCGAAGCCCTGCGGATAATTTCACCACCACCGTCACCACGTCGTCGTGCTGCCGGAACTCATCTACTACTTCGCCTCTCTTGCTGGATCGAGAAGGCGAGGACGTCATCGAGCTGAACGTGTGCTGAACGCGGAGGTGCCATACGTTCGGTACTTGATCGGACGGATCGTGAAGGTGTACGACTACATCAACCGTGTTGATAAACGCTTCCACTTAATGGTCTAAGAGGGTACGTAGACACACTCTCCCATCTCGTAGTTATGCATCTCCATAGATAGATCTTGCGTGTGCGTAGAAGTTTTTTTGTTTTTCATGCAACGTTCCCAACACGGCCTCCTCGAGCACGGGGACACAGCGGCGGCCTCGAGCATGGGGTCATGGCGACTTCCTCGAGTGCGGGAAGAACCACGGGTACATCGGGGGCTCGAGCGCGTCCTTTCTTCCGGCGGCGTTCGTCCCTGTCGCGGATCCCGGCGCCGGCAAGGTGCGCAACCAATGTGCGGCTCGCCTCCTGCTCCTAAGCCTTTTCATGCCTGCATCGCCATTTCGCTGTACTCCCACCTCTTCCTCTATATTGTCTGCAATTTTTTTAATCAAATTTTGCTATGTATCTGTTCAATATCTGCCATCCCATCAGTGTGCCTTGTCTGCATTTTTTACTCACATGTCAACATTGCCCTGATTTTAAGGGAACAAAACTAATATGTTTTATTTCTTGCCATGGCATTTTTTGTTTTTCTGTGATTACAACTTGATATTTTCTAGGAGGGGAGAACATGATTGTTCATACCTTTTGCGATGATTGTTCATGGCAAATATTTCAGTAACTAGCTATGTTGTTTTCATACAATTGCCATTACCTAGTTTAGATATCAAAAGTTTCTGAAGATGCCTTCTAACATTTTACACATAACTAGCTAAATTGCCATGAAACCAAATTTAGTGCTCATTTTTAGATGGCAAGTTACTGATTTTTTTTAGTGTTTTGCTCTACGACTATGTAATTGCCATGGCAAATTTCCAATTTGTGTTTGTTGCCATCGAACAATGTATGGCTTCTTTTCATGCTTTAGGTGCCGCTTTGTTTTTTTGCACATACTAAGTTTTTTTTAATTTGTGTTTGTCTTGCCACGGCCTATACGACATGATGGTATTGATGGAATCCTCGGGCTAGTGGCAAACTCCTTTTTTGCGTGTCCATAGCAAATACTTTACATGGACCATGGCAAATTTGTTTACCAACCCACGACAAAATCATGCTTCACATAGCGTGGCAAAGACACTTTAGTGGGTTTGCACACACTCATTTACCATAATCTAGTGCATGACAATTTTTTTTCTATATTTGCCATGTGTTGCAAAACTTTTTTCCCTTAAATGCTATGATTTTTCTGGAACAATTTGTTTTTTTTTTCACTGACACGGCAAGTGCTTTGAGTTTTTTCCCTATGCATCATGGCAAAGCATGAGCATGCTTTACCGAGAACATGGCAATTTTTTATTCGCTTGATCACTCGACATTTTGGATTTCTTTTTGCAACTTCTAGTTTTTGCATGGAAAATTTAGTTTTCTCATGAAATCTCATGGTCGAATTCATACCCCTTGATGGCAAATTTATAAAACATACCTTGGCAAACTCTTTTCTTCAATATAGCGCGACAACTCTGCAATTGTAGATCATGGCAATTTTCTTTCTTTTGCAACATGGTAATTTAAGTTCTAGGGGGCATGGAAAATGTAGTTAATACTTTTTTGTGGACCATGGAAATTTTAGTTTAATAGTTCATGGAAAATGTATTTTATGGAGCATGGCGATTTGTTCCTTTTTTTGCAACATGGCAATTTTTCTTTTTCAACAGGACCATGGCAATTTTAGTCTACGCATCATAGGAATTATAGAGGGCGGATCATGACATTTTTTAGTGTACGGATCTTGATATAAAGAACATTTTCCAAAAAAGTTGCCATAGCCCATGGAAAAATTATTTTTACTCCTCATGTTTTCTCGTGTAATACCATCACAATTTTTATTGGACCATGGCAAATTAAGTTGTTCGAGCATGGAAAATATAGTTTATGTATCATGGCAACATTCTTTTATTTTGCAACATGGCAAAAATTACTTTACTTTCATGGAGCATTTTCCAACAAAGTTGCCATGGTCCATGGCAAAATTATTTTTACTCCTCATGTTTTCTCGTCTGATACCATCACAATTTTTATTGGACCATGGCAAATTAAGTTGTTCGAGCATGGCAAATATAGTTTATGTACCATGGCAACTTTCTTTTCTTTTGCAACATGGCAAAAATTACTTTACTTTCATAGAGCATTTTCCAACAAAGTTGCCATGGTCCATGGCAAAATTATTTTTACTCCTCATGTTTTCTCGTCTAATACCGTCGCAATTTTTTTGGATCATGGCAAATTAAGTTGTTCAAGCATGGCAAATATAGTTTATGTATCATGGTAAATTTCTTTTCTTTTGCAACATGGCAAAAATTACTTTACTTTCATGGAGCATTTTCCAACAAAGTTGCCATGGTCCACGGAAAAATTATTTTCACTCCTCATGTTTTCTCGTCTATACCATCGCAATTTTTATTGGACCATGGCAAATTAAGTTGTTCGAGCATGGCAAATATGATTTATGTATCATGGCAACTTTCTTTTCTTTTGCAACATGGCAAAAGTTACTTTACTTTCATCGAGCATGGTGTAGTTTAAGGATCATGGCAATGTTAATGTACCATGGAAAATTTATGCAACACGGGACCATGGCAAATATAGTGTATACATCATGGAAATTATAGTGTATGGATCTTGGCATTTTTATTCTGTGATTTGTGATTTTTTACATATGCGGCAAATTTATCATGAAGGGCATGGCAATTTTAATTTAAATATGATGACAAAATTTCATTATTAAATCTGCCTCGGCAATTTTTGTTCATAACTTTCATTAGGTAATATTTTTATACATCATGGCAAATTTATGAGCTCTATCCTGGAAAATTACTTTCTTTGTACTTTCAGCGTCCTGCGCATGAGATACTAATTTTTTTGATTTTATTTAGTATTTGAAAACAATTTTTTGCCACGATATTTTTTGTCATGGCAAATGCTGACAACATACAGAATTGCCATGTTGCAACATTGATGATTGCCATCCCTCAAGTCTATTTTTTGTTTGTGTGTTATGGATACTGGCAGTTTTTTAAAATATAATTTAGGGGTATTTTTTTACGACCTCTTACCAAGATAGGCCCATTTTTTTTGCTGTCATGTGCATTTTTTTGCCCAATTCTGTATTAGTGAAAGGGCTTTCCAGCTAGAATTAGCGACAAGGTCTCTCGATGGTTCGTGCTGGGACGTTTTTTGACCGAACAAAATCGTTCGATCCGTTTCCCAGGTCTTGCCGAACGATTCGTTCGGCCCGGTATCGCTCCAGACCGAAGGTCAGGAGGTTATCGGGGTCCTAATTCTAGGCGCTTAGGGCAAAAAAAAAAATCCTTCAGACTTCATTGACGGGTTCATGAACTCGCATCCCCTCTGCCTGTTGCTCCGGCGGCCGGTGGCGGAATGGAAATTCCGATGCCTTCGCTTTGGTTAGTATTTTATTTTATGGTTTTTTAGTCCTCGCAGATGCGGCGCTCAGGCTGATGGCGGCGTTTCTTTTTCGTGTTTGTCTTCCGGGCTTCGATACCCCTCAAGTACGTCTGTTTGGACGTAGTCGACGGAGCTCCGATGTAGATTTCTGCAGTCTCCTTGGGATGGTAGGGTTAGGATTTCTTGTCATGTGGCGAGATTTGATGTCATGTGTTTTAGATCTATACAAGAGTTCAACGACTACGACTACGACTCTAGGGCGCTGACTTCCTAGTTGTCATAGACAAGATCAAGCCGGCTTCGGTGGGGGAGCGGCCACAGCGGCGGGTCGGTGACTTGTTCTGGTCGTTCGGTGGTCTCGGAATCTCAATGTCATTTTTATTACATTTAAGATGTTTTGTATTTTTGATAAACTTTTATAATAGATATGATCCTTTTAGGAAAAAAGAAGAAGAACACGAACTAATCTGAAGGCATTCGGAAAAAAAACTAAGGGCACCACGAAACCCAAGCGAAACCTGTTGGATCTATAGTCCTCGGTTCCGGCGCCGCCGACTCCGCTCTCGTGTTCCATGTGTGACCCAGCGTCCCTCCTGATTCCGTCATTCTACTCCATTTTATTTTTGAAACAAATTCTACTCCATTTTCATTGCTCTCGCCAAAACAAGTCTATGCCAGAACGGCGGAGCCCCCGTTCGAGCCGTTGACTCTTGCGCGGTGCCCAAGCGGCCAGGTCTGATGTGCCAAAACGCAATATTATAGGCTCCACTTGCTTGACGCAGGCAGTGACATCACCGTAACCTGATGTGTGCACCACCACCACATACAGGGAATCGACTTCCACTCCTCTTACCGACACATGCGGCCCCATGTGACTCGCGACCTGACTGCAGGGTCCCATCTGTCGGTGAACATTTTGTACCGACGAGTTTTTCCACTGACATCTCCAACGGGCAACCGATAAAAGAAAATCTTCCCTAACATTAGTTTTTTTTAGGGGTCCTAATATTAGTTCTCAGGTCATCGGGATGGATGCTTTCGTGGATCCTTATGCCAACCTAAACGGAACTCCATTTTATCCGGTTTTTGTCGGTTTGGAAAGGTCAAGTGGACGACCGTGTTCGATTTTAGTGGCGGGCGCGCACGCGGCCGACACATTTCAAACAGTGTCCGTTTTTCAACTTAATTTTAGACAATGAAAGTCCTGGCCGTACTCGCCACCGTACATTAAACTTAAATTTAAATTAAGAAGACATTAAAAAAATAAAAGAAAACCCTAGATCGGTCGTAGCCGCCGTCCTAAACATCTTCGGTGCATGCCATCGCCGTCGTCTTTGTCATCCTCGGTGAGCTCGATGAATGGCGGTGCTGCCACATGTGGGCGGGCAGCGCTTGCGGCTGTTGAAGCACCACCGACAGTGGATGCAACTGCTTATGCGCCAGGGGCGGTGACCACGGTTCGGCGCCCACCCAAGAGGGTGTGGCAGACACGAACTCCAGCGTGCAGGGCACCGTCAATGTCTAGCTCCAGGACGGCCGCACCAACGATGGCTACCAGGGCGCAGCCGGCGGCTCCAGAACGACATTGTCCCATGGCTTCGGGATGGCCACATAGCTGCACGTCCGGGCTCTCCCACTGGTTGCGCTCGTACTCGCGGACCGAGTCCTCAAGCACCTTATTCACTAGCTCCTCATCCTCTTCGGCGCTCATGGCCAATGGCGGTGGTGGTGGCGACGGCGGGGGACGACGAGCGTGCGTGGCCCCACGCACTACCCCGCGCACGAGGCAGGCTGGGAGCACGACCGGCAAAGAAAGTTTGCTGCCGCAGGTCGTGCTAGTCCCGGAACCAGGTATCCCATAGTGGTGAATTGATGACATACCTGGCGTCATGAAGGAGGTCGGGAGGAAGTAGAGCGCGTCGGAGGTTGATCTCCAAGAGATGGGCGTGACCGCTCGTCGAGATGACCGGCACGGGCACCCGATCCAGACTGAGATGCCATCCGTTTGGCAGGTGCGCATCGGGCCATGGCAGCAGGGTGGCTGTGTCCCAGTGTCGCCGGTAGACCTCCGCCGCGGTGCGGTGGCGGGCAATGAGATAGAGAAGTCGTCGGCGCTCCTCGTCCCTGACGACCCAGATGACAACCCGGCTTCATGGTCGTGCTTCCCGGACTTCCTCGAGATCCACTTTCGCATCCCCATTGCTGCCGCCGAGAGGCAGAGATTGGGTGGCGTGGCCTAGGGCCCGTCGGGCGCGCGGGAGGCAGGGGAAGGGCGTGGAAGGAAAACGAAGTGGATATGTGGACTGGCCGGTCCAAGCACTGGCGGGTTGCATTGAAAAGGACCACAACGATGGCTGGATGGTTGACATGCGGGCCCGTCCACGAGTTCGGATTAATTGGGGCCGGTGGGAAGTTGTTCGGTGGCTGACAGGCGGGCCCGAGGGCCGACACCGAGAGGACACGCGCACATTCGTCCAGGGTCTGTCTGGACGCAAATCCAACCCAAATTTGCGTCGAAAATGGGTGCAGACGGACACGCAACGGACAAAATTTGGGTTAGAGACCGTGCATTGGGCCGTGTTACTTGTCCGTGTTACTTGTCCATCCTGACCCAAACGGATAGGGGTCGACCAAATGAGGTGCTGGGTTGGAGTTGGCCATAATAATCCCATCCCAAATACCCGGCATGACATACAGGCTTCACCTGTCAATATAATTTTTCCTCTCTCTTCGGCGGTGGCACAACGAACGGCGGAGGTGGTGCGACAGTAGTTGGCAATTGGGGGTGGGCAGCGGCAGCGGTGCGTGGTGTGGGCAGTGGCGAGTTTTATTACAGCTTTGGACATTTTGGAGCTCTATTTTTTTAGAGGGGGGGGGGGGGGGGGGGGGGGTGTAGAGCTTCTCCGATGTCATCTCAACACGAAAATTTGCAAACACCTAGAAGAGCCTCTTATATTTGATGTTTACTTTTTTTGATTTTTTGCAAAATTGTTTCCAATTTTTTTGAATTTAACTGTTAAAATAAGCATTGCTCCTTTTGCTTGAGTAAACGCTAACACTAGTAACCGTAATTCTCCCTTGTCATGTAGCTAAAATGAGGCAATATATTCGACCACTGTTTTAGTTCTCCAGCAGGCATTCCACCTTGCCATTTTTTCTTACAACTAAGAGAACATGTACAGTTGTATAACTCCAATTGATTAATTTTTTGGAAGGACAAAAAATCGTTTGGTCAACACAGGCACATAGGCTTACAACAAAGATGCTGCGGGATTTCAAATCTTGGGAAAATCCACTTCCCCCTATCATAGTTTAAAAAACCGGTTCGGACCATCGGTCGGACCGGAAAAAATCGAAACCAGTGGCCTCGACGGTATTATATAAGCTAATACTCCCTCCGGTCCTTTTTAATCCGCATATAAGTTTTGTCTGAAGTCAAAGTATCTCTACTTTGATCAAACTTATGAAAAAAAATTATCAACATTCACAATGGCAAATCAATATTGTTACATTCATCATGAAATGTAGTTTCATAGTATATATATTTGGTGTTGTAGATCTTGATAGTTTTTAATATAAATTTGATCAAACTTTGCAAAATTTGACTGACACAAATCTAATATGAGAGTAAAAAGGACCGGAGGGAGTAAGACAAATGGACCAAAAAATCGGTTGAACCGGCAGTTTTTTTGCTCAAACCAGAAGAAAGAAAACCCGAAATCAATTGAATCGGTAGCACACGCTAGCATTGCGAAAAATAATTGCAGCCGCTAGGAATCGATCCTTGGGCGCTACGAAATAGGCCGACGTCCCCAACTTGGTCCAGCATTTGATGAGATCAGTGTCCAGCATTTGGAGTTGGCATGCCTTTTGCATGAAACTGTTGTACACACTTCAAAATTACTACTACGATTTTCAAGAAAATTCAAAGCATATGAGATGTATGCCCCAAAAAAGTAATGTCTTTGTGCCATACATCATTAGTCTAACTGGTTATCAAAATAATCTCAAAATGCGTATTAAACCATATGAATTCGAATGGAGGGACCAGAATGTAGAGCTGCTCCGTGTGTATTCCCACGATGTCATCCGTTGCCCCATCAACAAGTTCATGATCTCCGTCCGTGCTGCTGCCGCAGAGCCTGACCCTGTGCCCCCTCTGGCTAAGGTGTGGGTCCTTGTATATGGCTTGCCTCGAGGCGGCAGGTCGGCACCGCGGGGTGGCAAGCTTGCGCACATCCTCAAGGCGATCTCTGAGCCGGTGGGCAAGCTGGTGACTACTGACCTGGCGTCCTTCGAGGATGATGGCCCCGCCTGCATTGAGATTCTCTGCCCTGCCCCGGCAGAGATTGACGGTCTGTCCCTGATCTTCTACTTCGGCACTAAGGGGAAGCGCCTGACCTTCGAGCTCGAGTCACCGGTTCCTGAGGATCTGCCGGGGTCGGCCTCCGCAGCCACTCTGCCTCGCCCGGATGATGGGCAGGGTGGGGATGGGGGCTCGTCCGAGGGGAGCTCCTCTAGTGAGGAGGATGATGACGTTGTGGTTCCTCCGGCTCCGTCTGATGGGCGGCGTAGCCCGGTTTCTACTGGTGGTGGGTCTTCCTGTCCTGCTGGGACGGCTTCTCTGGTGGCGTCAGGGGGTGGGACTGTGGCCGTGGCCTCTGTTCCCCCTGTGGTGATCCAGGAGGCTGACCTGGAGGTCGTGGAGGAGGACGTTGTGAGTGTGGGGATGGAGGTGCGCCCCTCATCTTCGCCGCGCTCGCCTGGGGTGGTCTGCTACTCGTGTTCGCCGGGGTCCCCCCTTCCCCAGCCTTGGGGTCCCCGGACTCGGAGCCGCCTCCGCCCTTGGACCTGGCAGCGGTGACTCCTACCGCGGCCGGCTCCAAGCTTCGAGGCGGGTCTTCTCCGCTGGTGGCCGCGCGTCAGAGTGCGAGGCTCAGCCAGTCCCGGGTCCTCCTGGATGGCCGTGTCCCGACGATCCCGGAGAAGGCCGCCATGCGGGCGGCTGCTCGCGACTTGTCCTCAGGTACCCCCACCATCCCCTCAGATCCTTCTAGTTCTGGTTCTCGGTTTTCTGTGCTTGGTTCCGCTCCGTTGTCTCATCTGGCAGAGATGGCCACCGATAGTGGCATTGTGTTTCGTGGCGAGAAGGGGCCCATCCTTGAGCAGATTTCTGCTATTTGCGCCAAGGAGAGGCTCGATGGGGCGTTGGCTGAAGCCCGTGCTAGTGCTGCGCGTGGTGAACCCAGCACCCCGGCGCACACTGACCCTGGTCATAGAGAGACCAGGGCTGGTGCGGCGCCCCCTGTGGGGACTGTGGCGGAGACGCCCCTTGCAGTTCCCCCCTCGGTGAGGGCTCTGCGAGGGCGTCCCCCCACACGTCTCAATCCCACTGAACACCGGATAGAGGTGTGTGGGTCTAGTTCCAGGTCCGCTTCCCTCGGACCGGAGGCCTCCGTTGCCCCCCCTACGCGGGGGCGACGTGGACGTCCGGTGAAGGCATCCCCCCGACCCGCGATTGACGGGCGGGCTAGCTCGGCACCGCTTGCGGGGCCTAGGGATTCCACTGAGGTTATTAAATGAAGCTCCTTTGTTGGAACATTAGGGGCTTCGGCCTCTCTGGCCGGCGGCGGCAGCTCATCGAGTATTTGCGACAAGAAGAGATTGACATTGTGGGACTTCAGGAGACGATTCGCCAGGACTTTAGTATGCATGAGCTCCAGGGGCTCTCCCGCCACCAGTTTGCCTGGCAGTGGTTGCCTGCTACGGGTCAATCTGGAGGCATCTTGCTCGGAGTCAGGGATGATGCTTTCTCGGTTGAGGATATGGACCGAGGGGAGTTCTTCCTGAGCATGTCCGTCACCGACCGACGAGTTCACCTCAGCTGGGAGGTGATTTTTGTCTATAGTCCTGCGGATCATGGGCGCTCTACCGACTTCCTTGCCGAGCTGAAAAATAAGGTGGAGAGGTGCACCACTCCGGTGGTGGTGGCCGGGGACTTCAACCTCATTAGGTAGGCTTCAGATAAGAGCTCTCCTAATGTTGATCGGGTCCGCATGCGTCTATTCAACGACTGCATTGCGGACCTTGCGCTTCGTGAGATAGCCCGCGTAGGGGCTAGGTTCACATGGACGAATAAGCAGGCGGACCCCATCCGGAGTGTTTTGGATCGGGTATTTGTGTCGGCTCAGTGGGAAGTGATGTTCCCATTGTGCTCCCTCAAGGCGGTCACTCGGATTGGCTCCGACCATACCCCCCTGCTTTTCACTTCGGGGGATGATGCCCCCCCCTAGAACCCGTCGCTTCCGCTTTGAGGCGTTTTGGTTGGAGCAACCGGGTTTCTTTGAGTTGGTTCGCGATCGCTGGCTAGAGGCTATCGCGTCCCCGCCTCGTGTGTTTTGTGTTGTGGATGTCTGGCATCACTGTGCTAAAATGGCCCGTCAGGCCATGAAGGGCTGGGGGGCGAACCTTGGTGCTGATCTTCGGGCCTGTAAAGGGGCCCTGCTAGATCAGATTAAGGTGCTAGATGGCCTTGCGGACGGGCCGGGCCTGTCTCCTGACGACTGGATTAGGAGATACTCCCTTGAGGCCTCGCTCATGGACATTTACAAGAGCGAGGAGCTGTTTTGGCAGCGTCGAGGGGGCCAGAACTGGCTCCTTAAGGGGGATGCGAACACTGCCTACTTCCAGGCGATTGCCAATGGCCGCAGGCGGAAATGTGCCATACCTTTCCTCTGGGATGGGGATGTTCTTTTGGAGAGCCCAGATGACATCTCCACCCATATTTACTCCTTCTATAAGGAGTTGTTTTCGGCTGAGCCGCGTGGAGGCGTCTCCCTCTGCGCTGACTTCTGGCCGCTTGCAGATCGGGTCTCCGATGCAGATAATGCGGAGCTTACTCTCCCTTTCTCTGCTGAGGAGGTGGGACAGGCGATTGCTTCTATGAAAGCTTGCTCGGCCCCGGGGCCGGATGGCCTTCCGGTAGTTTTCTTCGAGAAATTCTGGGAGATCCTGCGTCCGGTCATTATGCCCATGTTCCATGAGTTTTATATCGGATATCTGGACATGGCTAGGATTAACTATGGTGTCATATCTCTGATCCCCAAAGTAGTTGGGGCAACGGATATTCGGCAATTCCGTCCCATCATGGTGATCAACGTGTTGGAGCGAATCTTTGCGAAGGTTTGCGCGACCCGTTTATCCCCTGTGGCGGAAAGGATTGCCCACCCCCTTCAGTCCGCGTTCTTGAAGGGCCGGCGGATCCATGACGGGATTCTTGCCCTTCACGAGATTGTCCATGAGGTGGCGTCGAAGGCGCTTAAGGGGGTCTTCCTCAAATTGGACTTCCAGAAGGCGTATGACCGTCTGGACTGGTCCTTTTTGAGGTTGGTGATGCAGCGATGAGGATTTGACGAGCGGTGGTGTTCCTGGATCATGCAATTGGTTCGATCTGGAAACACGACGATCAACATCAATGGCGAAGTGGGACCCTTCTTCCAGGCCTCCAGGGGGGTAAAGCAAGGGGATCCTGTCTCCCCCTTGCTTTTCAACCTGGCAGTTGATGCCCTTGCAGGCATCCTAGATAAGGCCAAGCTGGCCGGCCACCTTAAGGGTGTGGTTAGTCACCTCATTCCGGATGGGGGGGGGGGGGGGGGTTACCCACTTGCAGTATGCGGATGACACCATGATTATGGTAGAAGGCTCGGATTCGAACATTGTTAATCTTAAGTTCCTTTTGCTCTGCTTTGAGGAAATGTCTGGACTTAAGATTAACTTTGATAAGAGCGAGGTGGTGGTCCTTGGCTACTCGGAGGCTGAGCAGCACAGGATCGCGGATAACCTCAATTGTAGGTTGGCTTCATTCCCCATATCTTACTTGGGGATGCCCCTGGCTGAGTCCAGGATTTTGGTGAGTGGGTATGATCCGCTTGTGGGACGAGTAGCGTCCCGTGCGGAGCCCTGGTGCGGTAGGTTCACTTCTAAAGGATGCAAAACTGTCCTCATTAGCTCTAACCTTGCCAGCCTCCCCATGTATATGATGGGGATGTACATCCTGCCCGAAGGTGTGCATAGTTCCTTTGACAAGGAGCTGGCTAGGTTCTTCTGGCAAGCAGGGGATGGTCGGCCTAAGTACCATATGGTGAAATGGGCTGACATCTGCTTGCCGAAGGACCGAGGGGGGTTGGGCATCCCTGCGTCTCGCCGTATGAACGTTGCGCTCATGCTTCGTTGGGTTTGGCGGATCTTGCGGGGAGATGGAGGTTTGTGGCTGCAGCTGATTGAGTCCAAGTACTTGCAGGGCCAGCCCCTCCTGGCTTGCTCGCACTCGGCTGGGTCCCAGTTTTGGAAATCTATCCAGGGCATCAAGGATGAGATTAGGCTAGGTTTGCGGTTCTCGGTTGGCAATGGGTCTGGGACCCAGTTTTGGTTGGACCTCTGGCTTGATGGAGAGCCTCTCCGCATGCGGTTTCCGAGGCTCTTTGCGATTTGTGACGACCCGGCTGTTCTTGTATCTGCGGCTGCTTTGGATGAGGGATGGAATATTACGTTCCGCCGCTCATTCGGACCAGCCGAGGTACAGGAATGGACAGACTTGAGGGAAGTAGTCCCTCTTCCTCTGTCCCAGGACCCTGACACTGTTTCTTGGAGTCTTTCTCCTTCGGGAGAATTCTCCGTTAGTTCGGCTTATCAGGCGCTTTGTCGGTTGCCGGTTCTCCAGTGGTTATCCCCATTGTGGAAGGCGCCGATGCCCCTGAAGATCAAGATTTTCGTATGGCAGCTTCTCAGAGATCGTTTACCTTCGGGGACCGAGGTGCTGAAACGCCATGGTCCGGGCAATGGCCTTTGCCCCCTTTGCCTCGTCCCGGAAACGGGAACGCACATTTTGTTCTCATGCGTAGCAGCGCAGGCACTTTGGTGCTTTGTTCGTGAGGCTCTGGGACCGGAGTGGGAGGCCCATGACCTTGCAGAGTTTCTGCAGGTAAGGGCCACTCAGGTTGGCCGTAAGCGCCGACTGTTCTGGCTCATCTTCGTGGCTATGATGTGGATTCTTTGGACTACGCGCAATAAGATGGTGATTGAGCGGGTGTTCCCGCGGCGTGCTTCTGACTCGTTCTTCAAATTTCTTGCCTTCTTGCAGCACTGGCATCCGCTCGCTAGGCCGAGAGACCGTGACCGGCTTCAGCTCTATCTGGATGCTCTGCTGGCTTCCACGCGTCGGCTCTCCGACCGTTTACCTGCTTCGTAGCTTGCCCCTGGTGGCCTTTTATGTTTCTTCTTCTTTCATTTGGGCGTGTTTGTACTGTGGCCCCAGCAATTTTCTTTTATGACTCTGGTTGGGAAGTGGTTGTATGGACGTTTGCTTTATCTATAAAGCGGGGCGGAAGCTTGTTTCGATATGTACATATTTGCGTAATACCCTGCTCTGGCAACAGTGGGATACAGTTGTATAGTAGCATTCCTCCCATTTATACCCTACTGTAAGAAGCATTGACCAGCCAACCAAAGCAGCCAGCCAGCC